>OX941084.1:10563333-13485000 GCA_954870635.1 Arctium minus | reverse complement strand
CATGCCCCTATATGGGCGGTCTAGACAGATTACCCTACTAAATTCTACAAGGTGGAGAAGAAGTGGCAAGTGTGCGCACCTAAACATACAAGAATATAGTCAGAAAGTTGGATACTTGGAAGGCAATGTAAAAGGAATACCTGTAGATGGTACAATATTTCATGATTTAATGGAAGCTTTCCATCTATGACAAGGTCCAGATATCCACGTATCTCCTTTAGTCGTGCATCTAAACCTTTTAAGGCTGCCAGCTTTCCAGTGACCTGCACAAGATAAAAGAAAACTTATCTCAGTTGAACATAGCAGCCGATGTACAAAATATCATAATGGTTTTGCTTTTCAATTGTAGCAGATGCGTGCATGGGTTGTGGCTGAAACTGATGCTATGGTTATAACATTCAGTGCCACAACCAAAATAGAAAATGAAGATAAAGGAAGTAGTGTAAAGACAATATTTGAGAAATATGAGAGCTTCGTCCACAACCCGTCAATCAATGAACCAAAAAGGTACAGGATAACCTAAAATAGGGGGGAGGGGAAGGAAAACCTCAGTTGCAAGTGTGCTGATAGTTGTATCCTTCACATCCCTCAGCAAGTGCTCCACTCCTGTAGAAAGAAAATTGCAATATTGCATACATCAAGTAACCAAATATATAAGAAACATAGCACCTCAGCATCTCATTCACTCTTTGGATCAGTGGTATTGTGGTTAAGAGACAGATGCACCAAGTAAAAAAATTATATTGAGCTTACCAATTTCTTCCACTTCGTGAGCAGCAATTTCAGAGGGTACATGAACAAAAACCTTCTGGCTTTTCTGAGTAGCATTCTGTAAGAGAAGCTAGTAATTTAGTTTCATATCCAACTATAACTTGTGTAACTAAACAAATCAATCTTTGATAAAGGTTCTTTTTCATATGGAGGCAGGCAATAGGTTAATTCGTAATCAAATAGGAATGAAGGTGAAGAGCTACAAAAAAGGGACTTTAAATTGATCATACCTCCTTGACCTCTTCAATAGCATAGTAAGCTTTGGTGGGAATTCCCAATTCCTTCGGCTGGACATCTATTATCACCAATACAGGATTTGGAACGTAGCTGCAGTAACAAGATTCAAGAAAGAAAAAAATAATATGGTTACAGAATCACAGGGAGATCAAGAATCAATATGGAACTCAGATATCATGAACTACGGACTACCCACATAATTTGACAGTGCAGTGCATACGAAGCCACCGAAGAGAATTAAATTAGGAACAAGAAGCTGATACATATATATACACACACATGTATGTGTTATGTATGTATACGTATGTGTATATATGTATGTATGTATTTTTCATGTATGTGTCTACAAAGATAGAAACAAGAAGAAATTTGTTTTATGCAACTAAATTGATGGGTAAAAAATATGAGCATGACCACATCATGAATGCAAGTTGTGTACAAATGAGCATATCCAATAGAGAAAAAGAAATATGACAACACAAAATATAGCATTTGTGCAATCATGCCTCCAAGCAGGAAGGAAACATTAAATTCAGGATAAGATACCAATGCTTACTCATTAAATAAGCCGTGAATGTCAAGATCATTCTCCCTTAGCTTCGGACCGGTGCTATACCATCCTACAACATGCTCCTTAGCTGCAACAAACTTTAAATTGTTAGGATTGTTTTAGAATAGAGAAACATTCTTGCAAAGGTAGTAAAGAAAGAAGCACTATCACTACTCCTTTTAATAGAAGTATAAAACTGAACATTAGTACATTACCATTGATTCTCTTGAACATGGAGAACATGGCCTCATGATAGTTGTGATCAAGAAACCAAATGCTGGGATCCTTGTCGTCTTCCTCAAAAGGCACTACAAAAGAGTACTCGTCCATTTAGAACAATGTTTGATTGAACTGGTTTAGTTGTGTAGGTTTTTCTTTTTTTTTTCTTGAACAGAAAATTGGATATCATCACATACATGTCCCAAAGAGACTTGAACCCACAACGTAAAGGTTGGGAAGATGGAATTGACACCTTTGGTGCTATTGGGCCAAAAGTCTCTTGGTGGTTTAGTTGTACAGCTGATTAGGAGTTAAATACAGTTGACAACTTGTTCATTGTTTTCAAGAGATTTAATTGTTTATTACTTGTGTTTTGCTAGAGAATACCAAAAAGATATTCTATGCTGTTTTACAAATAGATTAATAATTACTTTGAGAGTCAACTGTTCTATCTCTGCTTGCTGAATCTTCAAGCAGACCAACGAATCATACTATTAAACATTCTCCATACAGCAGTTAGTTCAAACAATGCTAAAAAACAACATACATAGTGGTCTGTTTTGTCTAACCTGTGACTTCTTTATGGATACGCAGCTTAGTGTTTGTGTCCAGATATTTTTCTTTTATCACTAGAACTGAACTTGATTTCCTCTCAAAGATAAGGGGCGTTTGGTAAGCAGATGGGATGGGACGGGACAGGACTGATAAGGCGAGAGTTAGGTAGGCAGGTGCAAGAATTATGCAAGGTTTAAAGATTTTAATTTGACATAGGTGGTTTAGTAATTGACCAATCTTGTCCCATCTCCTTGATTTTTGTTACACCTATTTTGGTGGAAAGTCCTATCCTGGTCCTGGCCCAGCCTTAATGTCGCACCAAACGTGGGACACAAGTTTTTATCTTGTCCTATTCCGTCAGGTCCCATGTACCAATCACACCGTAAGGGTGTCACTCATCATCCATAAACAAAACCTCTAGACACCAGGCTGAAGTTGCCACAATAGTTAACCAAATAGTATATCTACCAATGCTAATAGATATGCTGAGCAAAGGCAAATCTAGCACAGCATATGCCTCTTTGCTAAGATCATCACACAAGAGATACTTCTGATAATTGGCTTGGGTTTATCTAGGTCGAACCAACTAGTCCATGCCTACTTAGTTGTGAATGTTATGGTAATTCTATATATCGATAGTATCAAAATGAGCACGGAACTCATAAAACTTGAGCCACATGAAACATAGTCTCTACCCATTCTAGATTTATAAGGTTTCCCATTACAACAATTTGTTTTGCCGTATATGGTACAGGAGATATGTAATGTGAACCATGTCATTGCAAGTTCCATTTACTTAATGAAAAGAGAATTTGCATGGAGGGCATGAAAACAAAGACAAATGTGAAAACGAATAGCATCTTATGTTTGTGGTCAACTACTAAGCATATCATATCTTAAATCGTATTAGGTTCCATCATTAACAGGTTCTTTCATTCATTTTCCAATTATGTTTCTTACATAGGTTTGTGACATGAGAAGAAGGCAATTGGAAAACTCAGGCAAGTTTTTTATGTCTATAACTCCCTCCTTACAGTACATACCAAACTTCTCAAATATAATAAGTATTAAATCGAGTTACACGAGCTCTTCTTGCACCATTCAAATTGATTAATCCTCTGAAGTTTAAATCCAGCTCATAACATCTCATTACAGCACTTCAATAAAAAAGAACTAAGCAATAAACTTCTTACTTTCTAAAACTTCCACAATAAATAATCATAACGAGAAACAGAAAAGGATGCCCATTTCTAATAATCGTATCGTTTATTCCAATCATTTCACTAGATCTCGTTTCAACTTCTCATATACTCCCAAAAATCTAGTCTTAAGTTTTCATAATTATCTATCACCAGTTCACCACTAACTACTTATGATACATAAACCCTATGCAGGTCCATAACAAGAAGAAGAAAAAGTAACCGCATTACCGAAAATTTAAACCAAAAACAATTAGGGAGATTTTAGCCAATAAACGAATGGATCAAAGAAAATTAGAAAACCTGCGTAGCTGTTTGTGACGTCGACGGTGCCTTTGAAAGAACTACCGAGGAGAACACCAACAACACGTTTGCGAGTGTCTTTGGCGACTCTATAGTAGTTATCAACGATGCTAAGGAGTACCAAGGGGTGAACGACTACCTTCTCGATCGGCCGTGCTGATAACTGCTGCGATTTTATCACATCCATGATTCGAAATCTTGAGATGAAAGCCCTTTCGTTATGATTTGATGATTTATCGTCACGAAAATTGAATTGGGAATTTGAAAATTTTGAGAAGGGGTTTCGTGCAAAAACCCTTTTCGTTCTCGCTTTCTACTCAAGAAAGGAATCTCGGGTTACATGTACATGAATGGTTCGGTTTTCTGCATCCGAGTCGGTTCGAGTCTGGATCAACAAGTTTTTTTACTAAAAATAATTAAATTAAATCTTGAAAAATTAACAATATTTGAAAATTAATTAAATGGATAATTATCTTATTTAAATTGATGATGGTTATACAATTTTAGTATTAATAAAATCGAAATTTGTATTTTGTTTCAACATAATTGGATTCGTTGAATATTAGTTTAATTTAGGGGTTGTTCGGTTGTGGCTTAATGGGTTGTATAGCCTATATAGCTTATTCGCTCCGCCATAATTAGTCGTTCGGTTGGGGCTTAATCGCTCAGCCCATAACTTAATCGCTCAGCTGGTAAATCTTACTCCTCTAGACTCAGCCATTTAATTTCCCATTAATTCCCCAAACTAACCTCCAACCTCTCTTCTTCAACTTGCCTCCATTCTTTCCATCCTCAACCCAAGAGACGATATGCATCCAGATTTGCACTCCTTCCATCCTTCTGGCGCCTCCTCTGCCCTTGTGATCGTTGGTCATCATCTTCCACAAAGGCATACTTAACCACATCGTCGTCTTCTTTTGATTTTCATTCATTTTGTTTCCAAATACTTCATGAATGAGACGACCGCCGTCATCTTCCTCCTTGCCATAGTCGGTCGCCTTTCGATTTTCAAGTCTTCAAGCTTATCCTCCAGCGATTTTGCATTCTGTCGAACCAAAAAGAAAAAAAACAGAGGCCAGAGGTTGAGATCTCTGTTGAACATGAAAGAATCCGGGGAGTCGAGAGATCTGTTGAGGGATTTTATTTTTGGTTATGTAAAAGGTACTGTTGGGTCTATAAACCTCTGAATAATACACAATTGTTGGACAAAAGATTGTGATTGTATCTGCTGGGTAAAGCTTCACCTGCTCGACCAAATCCTTTGGTTGAAAGTGTTGAACAAGTTAGTGGTAACAAACTTTGGACTTGAACTTCTCAGTTGCTGGCCAGAAAAAAAGTGCAGACATGCTTAAATTCTTGTTTATGTTATTGAATTCAAGTGATTATGATTATGAAGTTGTTTATTATAATATATAAGAAATGCTTATGTAAGTTATTATATGCCCCCGACACGTGTCACACAGAGATACTGCTGAGTATGTAAACCTATAGGGTCGCACACAAAGAATGCGTTTGTTTCCATCTTTAGAAACCCAGATTAAATCAAGTTGATTAAGGAAATAATTATTCTTGAAGGATAATTATGAATATATGTGTTAAGCTGTAATTATGGTAATTACATGGTGAAAACGTAATTATGTTAATTACGGGGTATTATCTGTAATTATATATATATAATTATCTTTAAAGTTTAAAAAGGATAATATATATATATATATATGAATTTAAATTTAAATATTACAGATAATTACTAAACCTTATTTAATCCTTAGCTGAGTTATAGTCTAACTATAACTTTTCTAGTATAAATAAGGGGTTGGGCTAAACCTTTTTCTTAAGTGGTTTGAAAGAAAATTAGCCTTACAGAGAAATACAGAAAAGAAATCTTTTCTTTTCTGTAAAACACATATAGATTTAGGGTTCTTGGGTTAGCACCCGGTGGAGACGGGAAACGTGTTCGTGTGTGGACTACCGATAGAGGAAACTTACTTTGGTTTCTAAGTGCTCAGCTAGTTCAACCACAACAGTTTTGAAAGGTACATATTCTAAACACCCTATGGTGTGGTTTTATTTTAATTAAATGCATCATTGGATCCGATTGGGTTTTAAAATTTATTTATAGAAAAGTTTTATGTAATTGTTGTAACCAAAATTACTTTGGTTTTCCGTTGCGTTTTATCGGTTACAAAATTGTATTAAAACCCCAACAGTGGTATCAGAGCCACTTTGAGCATTTAATTAAACAAAAGAAATATGGAACGAATGTTATGTTATGGCAAATTAAATTAATTTAGACCCTATTTAAAAAAAGGGGGGGGGGGGGAAGAAAACGAAGAAAGGAAAAGATGTTTAGTGGGATTGGAAGTATAGAAACCCTATATCCTTGTCTCCACCGACGCATCATACGGCTTGGGTTGTAAACCCAATGAAAAGTTTTTTTTTCTTCGGCAGCCATGGTTAAGTCGAAGTCAAGGCTCCCGCCGGTCGGGATTCCTGTGTTCTTTTTCCTTTTTCGCCGTTTTTGCGACCGTCGCCGGTGTTTTCTAAGCCATCACCGAAAATCGCCGGTCACCGGTGACTCTATCACCGACAACCTTATCGGCCTTCGTTGGTTCTCCACGTTGGCCATCGCCGGCTCCTTGTAACTGTTGTTTCTTTTTCTTTCCCACGCTCACAGTAGGACTATTACCGGTTTTTTGACTGGTTGTCCAGGTCACCACCCTCCATGGGTGGTGGTGTTGGTTTGGTTTTTCAAATTTTGTTATATCTCCTTCAAATCCCATCCATAAATGGTTATCTCGATTGTGACCGCCCCGGTTCCCACGGTCGTTGGTCTTTTTGGGAGAGTTTAGTCGACCAAAACGCCACCCAAATGGGACGGTGATGTTGGATCTGGTATTCTTGCCAAGCGGCTCGCGTTTTGAATATTTCTAGCTTGTCTAAACTGTCACCGTTGGACCGTGGTCCCTGACGTTTTTGTTGGTTGTCTGGATCGCCGCCTCATCAAGGCATAGTGCTACGATATGGTAGGGTCGTTCCCGACCGCTTTTGGCCGATTCCTTCTTGGCCAACTTCTTTTTATTTAGCTGATACCAATTGATCGGATGTGGTCTCCAGTATCGATTGGTTATTTTCGTTGGGCCACATGCTAGGCCAAATACACCTAAAATGTTCATTCTGGGTTGATCGGTTTGAACCGATGTTTTTCGGTAGTCCGTTGACACCGGTTTCGGTTGGGTTGCATGTCTATTGTCTAAACCCCAAATCTCTATAGGCTTGAAGCCTCACGGTATGGGTTGTTGCCCTAGTGGTTATGGCCTTGGACCTAAAAGGATCATTTTGTGTTTGGGTGGTTTTATTAAAGGTGATTCGGTTTTTGAGTTTCTTCCCAAATTGTTTTTGGGTCAAGGGTTGCTAACCCAAGTTTTAGGAATGGTTCAGTCTCAAATTTAATTTGCCATATATAATTTGTTTCAATTAATTTGGCCTTTTTGTTTATGTTTAATGTAATTCGGCCAAATTTGTATTTATTTTATGTTTAGAATAAATAGATAATATATGGTTTACCCCAAAGACTCGTGGTTGATCTGTTTTTATATTTGGAAAATTAAAATGTATTAATTGCAAGGGTTGTAATTTTAAATTTTCCTAGATAGGGACAAATGTAAATAGTATAGATATGTTATCTTTCTATTTTTAAATTTGTAAATCAAACCGAGACGGAGTTCCAAGAAATCGAGACGGAGTCCCTGGAGTTCACCAAGATGGCGAAGCTAGTGGGAGCTTGAAGATGTCCTTAGAATTGACCGTGATTGTTGTGTTGGCTCACAACACCACATTAGGAGCAAATCCATATATTATTGTTGTGATTGTTTATTTTGTGTTTGCTTTTATTTATTGCTTTATTATTGTTATGATAATTGCAAACGTTTTAAAAAAAAATCAAACACAACAAAATTTTAAATCGGTAAATAAAATATGATATTTTGTAATTGATATGTTTATCAATTTCAAACCGATTTAATAACATAAACTTTTAAAACAAGGTTTTAGAGATAAAGTCAAACGTTTTAAATAGGGAATTAGAATGTTTTCTAAAACTCAACCTTTTACAAAATGTAAACTAAACGCCACCCATTTAAGGTACTTGTCAAGCATACAGGATCCCGGAATGGTCAGTGCTCAGCCAATCATGCCGGTTGAATGTAGTGTAAGATAAGGAGCCAAATTAACGAGATTTAAGTGGACAGTTGCTTGGCCATTCACTTAAATAGTCGTATTTTGGACGACTGGTCCCAGTAAACCCTAAGTCTAGTATTTAGGTGGGATCACGATACCTTAGTATGGTTTGTTTACTTGAGAATATCATAGACAGTTGCTTGGCCATTTATGAGTATTTTCAAGGCGTTGAAGTGAGATTAAACATGCCAATTTCAATATATGATATATTGAATAGAATCCCACGACATCTAAGAGTTATGTTGAACATAATTGGATGATGCCTACCTAAATAGCCTAATTTCATAGACAGTTGCTTGGCCATTTATGGAAGTAGGTGAAATATGGATCTTAGCTCAAATCAAATGATTTTTGAAAGGTTAATCTATTTGTTTGAGACATTAAAGTTACTAAAATTAAATCATGTTTTTGTAGATGTCTACCTCATATTCAAACTCAAACAACTTATCCCAATTTACACTACGGTCAATCCTGTATAAGGAAAAATTGGACGGAACGAACTTCATCGAATGGTTTTGATTCCTAAGGGCAATTCTTAGGCATGAAAATAAGTTCTACGTTCTTGAAAACCCCCTTTCAAATGCTCCTGTCAGAAATGCTCCAACTAAAGTCAGAACTGCTTATGATAAGTACCAAAATGACTCTCTGATTGTTGGTTGCCTAATGTTAGCCACCATGACTCCCGAATTATTACGGGATCATGAAAGCATGACTGCTTTGGGATATGATATCTTCACTGAAGTCTATGTTTCGGTTACAAATAAAGCAGGAGAGATTTAATACAGTTAAAGCATTGGTTGCTTGTAAAATGACTGAACGTTCGTCAGTTAGTATCTACATTTTGAAAATGAAAGGATACTTTGATCAACTGACCCGTCTTGGTTCCCCACTGGGTCAAGAGTTGGAAATCGATATGGTTCTCAACTCCCTACCCAAAACATATAAGCAGTTCATTAAGGACTATAATATGAAAGGTTTGAATAAAACTCTCACAGAGCTTTACAACTTACTTAAAACTACTGAGAGGGATATGAAATCCAAGTTGGGTTCAACCAAACCAAAACAGGCTTTGATGATCAAACCTGACAGTGGGATAATCAAGAAAAAGGGGGAGATAACCAAGGGTAAAACACATATTGGAAGCTCCAGCATAAATAAAGGCATAGGAGAAATTCCTGAGGTCGCAGTATGGTATAATTGTTTTCACCATGGGCACCAAATGAGAACTTATCCAGCCCGATTGGCAGAAATCAAGAAGCAGAAGACTAACAGAGCCGGACCTTCAGGTATGTTTACCATTTTGATTTAATTCACTTCTGACTAAGTGTTACATATTGAGTATGATACTCATATTAGTACTATTTTTTCAGGAAATAAGAAGTGAAGAGAAGATGAAACCAGACCAAATGAAGCTAAGCTAGCTGTTGCTCAAAGGGACATATGATATGAACTTTCCAGATGGTCTTACATTAACACTTAGCAAGTGTCATCATGTACCTAGTGCTACTAGGAATTTAGTTTCATTTTCTCAATTACAACGAACCGAATTTATGTTTTAGAAATAAATTTTCGTTTTATCTTAATAAATGTTTTATGAAATTAATAGTTGTAATTATAAATCATTATAACGAATTAAGCGGGGCTTAAAACTGATCTATTTGTGACATTTAAACAAGAAACACATAGCCAAACTCCAGGCGGACGGAGAGTTGGAATCATATGATGATTCATATGATATATGTGTATCTTGTTAGTCAAGATGACAAAAGAGCCTACAAAGGGTAAACCTTTAAGGGCCACAAGAACTATTAGGGGTTAACCATACTGATGTATGTGAGACTTATAGTTATGTCACAAGATACGGTCATCACTACTTCATTACATCCTACTGATAACTTCAGCAGACATAGGTATGTTTGCCTAATAGAACAAATATAAAAGCTTTGAAATTTACAAAGAGTTTTAGAAAGAAGTAGTGAGTATACTTGGCAAAGGATAAAGATGCTTCGGTTAGATCGAAGTCATGAATATCTAAGCCGATAGATCATCCTAGAGATTTTTGGGATTGTATCCCCGTTGACTCCTCACGGGACACCGCATCACAACGGTGTATCCAAGAAGAGAAATAGAACCCTGTTGAACATGGCTCACTCTATGATGAGTCTCACCACTCTGCCTAAATGTTTTTGAGGTAATGCCCTAGAAACAGTTGCCCAAATACTAGTTTATGTATCAACCAACAAGGACCAATAAAACTCACTCTCTTAATATGAACTGGGAAGATCCCAAAGTTATCATATTTGAGAATATGGGATTATAATGCTTAAGCTAAACATAAAGCTTTTGGAAAACATGATTCAAAGGTCTGAAAAGTACATCTTTATGTGATATCCAATTGGATATTATTTCTACAGGTCTAGCGAGAACAAAAGTTTTGTTAACGCACCATAGTGAGTTCTTAAGAAACGATTTTCTATCAAGAATCACAAATGGGGACACAGTAGATCTTGAAGAAATTCAAGAACCACAAAGATGGGACGATGGTTGACACTGACATTCAACAAGATATTGAGCTTCAACAAACTGTTGAAGATAATAAACGAGATACAAGATAATTTGAAGATCGGATTACTGATAAATGGCAAGATGCCATGAAGACTGATGTCAAAAGCCACATTCCTTAAAAGGAATATTGAGCGAGGACGTATACAAGGCTTTAAAACATCAAACCAAAAAATGCAAGTTGCAAAAGTCCATTTAAGGACTAGAACAATCATCTCGTAATTGAAATCTTGTATACAAGAAGGTCAGTGGGAGCATAACAGTATTCTAGATCCTATATGACATCTCAATGTTTGAAGGTGTAAAATCATGGATTAAGACATCACTTTACGATGAAGGATCTAGAAGAGACAAAGTCCTTGGTATAAAGATCTATCATGGTAGATCAAAGTTCTTAATTAGATTAAGCAAAAGTACATACATTAACAAGATCTTGAAACACTTCAAGATGAAAGGTTCCAAGAAAGGAAACTTGCCAATAGAACATATTGTACATCTGAGAAAAACTCAGAGTCCTAGCACTAAAGAGGACATGAACCGTATAAAGGGTGTTCCCTGTGTTTTCAGCCAACTGTTCAAACATGTACGCCATGTTAATGTACTAAGACCAGATGTCTCGTATACCCTGTGTATGACGAGCAGATATTAGTCAAACCAAGTGATACTCACTGTATAACAATGAAGAACATTCTGAGGTATCTAAGGATAACTAAAGATATGTTCTTACTATACAACGGTTAGGAAAAGAGATATGTGTGTTTAAGGATGCACAGATGCTAGTTTCCAAACTGACTGTAATGACTTAAATTGTAATAGGGATATATGTATTAAACGGAGGTACTATGAGCTGTAAGAGCTTACATACAAATCTACTTGTTAAGCCTATGTCACAAAATAAACATGATGTTCATGTTATAGGCTTGAGGATGTTTATATTGAATAATAATTTTTAGTAAACTTTAAACTTTATGGAACATTAAAACAGTTATGTTTTTATCTGATATGGCATACTGGGTATGAGTATATACATTAAACATTTATGTGTTCTTTATTAGCATTTTAAGCATCCTTAAATAAATATGATGATCATATTATTTAGAATTGTCCTTGATCAATTATTACTGGGGGACTAGTAATAAATCAAGATCATTGTGAAGTCTGGTCATAGTCTAAGTTGGAAGTGCACTAGGTGCAACCAGAGTCACATGCGCTTGTCGGTGCACAAGGCGTTGGACAAGACCCACGGTCAGGATCACCTCATAGATCGGTGTCATAAGGTGAGTCTTGAAATAGTAAACACTCTTTATCCTCATACCTGAGATGTGCATTGTGATCTAATGCACAAGGAGTGTTATACTTTGATATAGTCTAACGTTACCCTTAACCGGATAATCATAAGGGGTATGTTAGGTATAACATGAATTGTGTAGTTAGTCGTGTACATGCAATATGGGATTTGCTCCTTTCAAGATGAAAGAGATATTTATGGGCCCCTCGATTACATAGTTTGATTTACATGTATGAACAAGTGGATTAGTTGAACTAATGGTACTTGTATAATCAAATATGTTGGGATCGAGAAACATATTCTTTGAACTATAAAGGATGAGATAGATCTATGCCTTAAGTTCAAAACAAAATATCGTGAAGCAAAAAGATAATGAATGATTATACTATATGATTGATTGGATCAATCAAATTGCTCAAAGATAAAAGCACATTTACATAACCTTGGGGGCGGTGACGTGTTGCTAGACGCTTACCATCGTCTGTGTTAGTGTGTATCGTGTGCAAGTGGGAGAATGTAAGTTATTATATGCCCCCGACACGTGTCACACAGAGATACTGCTGAGTATGTAAACCTATAGGGTCGCACACAAAGAATGCGTTTGTTTCCATCTTTAGAAACCCAGATTAAATCAAGTTGATTAAGGAAATAATTATTCTTAAAGGATAATTATGAATATAGTGTTAAACTGTAATTATGGTAATTACATGGTGAAAACGTAATTATGTTAATTACGGGGTATTATCTGTAATTATATATATATAATTATCTTTAAAGTTTAAAAAGGATAATATGTATATATATATATATTTGAATTTGAATTTAAATATTACAGATAATTACTAAACCTTATTTAATCCTTAGCTGAGTTATAGTCTAACTATAACTTTTCTAGTATAAATAAGGGGTTGGGCTAAACCCTTTTCTTAAGTGGTTTGAAAGAAAATTAGCCTTACAGAGAAATACAGAAAAGAAATATTTTCTTTTCTGTAAAACACATATAGATCTAGGGTTCTTGGGCTAGCACCCGGTGGAGACGGGAAACGTGTTCGTGTATGGACTACCGATAGAGGAAACCTACTTTGGTTTCTAAGTGTTCAGCTAGTTCAACCACAACAGTTTTGAAAGGTACATATTCTAAACACCCTATGGTGTGGTTTTATTTTAATTAAATGCATCATTGGATCCGATTGGGTTTTAAGATTTATTTATAGAAAAGTTTTCTGTAATTGTTGTAACCAAAATTACTTTGGTTTTCCGATGCGTTTTATCGGTTACAAAATTGTATTAAAACCCCAACAGCTTAGGTCAATTTTTTTAATAATTTAAAATAGTTATTTATATCATTTAAATTGTTTATTCAGTACACCAACAAAATATAGACCAAGGGTAAATTAGTCATTTATGACATCCAGACTGTTTATTCAGCCCAACAACCAAACAACAACTTATTTGTTAGCATACTGACAACTATATCAATACATACAGCTATATTCATGCAAGTCTTAACATAAAATGAACCGAACAACACCTTATTTAAATTAAAACGATTTCCATACAAATATGCATATCGTGTATAAATATAAATTTGGACTGCGTTTTAGTTTGTTTCGAGCTTAGTTTGATTATTTTTTTAATAAACTAAAATATATTATATACGTTATTAGTTTAATAACTAATTGATCTATTATACATAATTAATTTAAAATTTTGGTAAGAAAAACCCTCGAAAACAAATCGATATGTGTGTTAAAATAAATATTATAAAATTTAATTTTAATAGAAATTATTTAATTATAAATTTTATTAAAAATTAAATATTTTTAATTTGGAAATAAATACGTAATTTATTTTGATTTCAATGATGAAGTGTTTCTGGATAATATAGTGATGGAGAATATATCCTGAATAAGTTTATCAATTGATTATTAGTTAGGCCTTGTTTGTTTTTTGGAAATAAGCACTTAAATGCCCCTTATCACTTTTTCGGTCAGATGTAGATCAATTAAGTGTGTTTGTTTTTTCAACTAATTCAGATCCACTTAACACTTGTTTTTCACTGACCGAATAAGTGGAAAACATATCACTTTTTTTCAGTCTTTCACGCCTCCAGCCTCCTCATCGCCTCCTCCCAAAATCCACCGAAGCTTGCTCCATCGCCTCTCAAAATCGACCGAATAATCGATCGTTACTCTCAAAATCGACTGAAGAATCCATCGCTGCTCTCAAAATCGACTCACCTCCATCGATTTCCCCTCAAAATCGACTCACAGTCGAGACCAAGGTTCGATTTTTTCTTCAGTCGATCCCTGTGGTTCGATTTTTTCTATCGCTGCTCTCAAGCTATATGGAGGTTATTCTGAAGAATCCATCGCTGCTCTCAAGGTTCGATTTTTTTTCTTCAGTCAATCCCTGTGGTTTGATTTTTTCAGAATTGGTTCGACCAGATTTGGTTCGTCCCTGGTTCGTGCCTGTGTTCATTTCTCAATATCCAGAACTGTGATGTATATATGTATTTGTTTCTGCGATTGATTTTAGGTTATGTTCAATTTCCAAGAATCGATTTTAACTCCAAATCGACAGAAGGATTTTTCCAAGAATCGATTTCATATCTGTTCGATTTTAGGTTTCTGTCGATTTGTGCTTCTGTCAACGAAGGAGTGTTTATTAGTCGAGGGAAATGGTTTTTGAGGCTGCTACTATTCCTGTTTTGAAGAGTCCAACTTATGGGGTATTCTTCTATTCCTGTTCTCTTCGAACTCAAGTATGGTAAATTAATTATTTTGCTTCTTGCAGTAGTATAAGATACACGGTTCTATCAATGGTTGAAATTAGCGATAAAAGATCCAACATCATCTATATTAACATCCATATCTCCATTTCTTGACACAACATTCTGAATTTTTTTTTGCACTAGGTTGATTCTTTGAATGATTTCTTGATGACTTTATGCTACAAATTGCTAAACATTCTGCCAGCATAGTCATATAACCGTGCATTGTTGTTATTGGTTTAATCATTCTGCCAGCATAGTCAAATTCATTTTCAACATATTCGATTTGGTTTAATCATATGTGATGTGGTTGTACATCAACTTATTACTACCCATATGCTCCATATGTTTTATGGTTCTATTTAATGTCTTCAGTTTATTGGTGATGTGAAGATGAACTGTGCATATGATTTTGTGTGTTTAATCTGATGATAGATTTGGCAAAATAAAAGAACTGAAATTGAAGGCAATATGGCATAAAGAAATGGGAACCTGTTTTGAACCATCAAAATTTGCAATTCATCCAGTGGTTTGAACCTGTTTTGAACCATCTTATTTGGGATTTTGATCTTACTTTCGAACCATCTTTTTGTTTGCCTACCAAACATCACCTAAGGCTACCTAAAATCAGAATTCCCCTTAAAAGAAGACATTGATTTTGGACTTTGGGTTGGCTGGTTTGCTTTCTCGTAAGGATTACGGATTACCCCTTTTCCTTTTAACTTTGGTGTTTTGTTATTCTTGATTGGACTTGGGTTTTGGATAATTTTTTTGTGTCGTTTTTTTTCGAGATTCATTTGCAGCTGAATGGGCACAGTGGAGGAGAATGCACCAACTGGTTTGATCAGGATATTTTTTATGCATATTTTTGATGCAGAAAGTGTTTAGGATAGCCATAGATGATCAAATCCTTCATTTCCTCGGTTCCAGAAATGCAAATTATAGAGTGGACTTCCATATCAGAGCTTGCAGCATTTGAGCCCCCAATTGATGCTATTCATGATCACTCCAGTAACTAAAATTGAGAGATTGGTGAGAGTGAAATACATGTTATCGAATGGTTGTTTTGTTGCCGATACAAACCATGGTTTTGTATTTATAATTGTAATCCTTTTAAAGAGGGGTGATCTCAAAAGTGTGTTTATATCATTTGACATATTTTAATAGGATTTGAATGTAAATAAAGATTGGTTTTAATTGTTATGAAACCTCTTTCATATTATCTATTATGTTTGAATCAATCGATGTACTTTAATGAGTTTTGAATGTATTTAAAATTGACGATAATGCAAGGTCTTCCAAAAGTGGAACGGGTGTTAGAAGTGATGTAGTTTAGGTAAAATGAATTGCTAGTTTATAATTTAAATGTAAATTTTATAATGACGGTGACACAATTGATGCAAAACGGAGATTGTTTTTAGTTGTTATAAGACTTTGTTCATGTTTTCTATTGTATCTGAACCAATTAATGTATTTCAGTTGATTTTAGTTGTTATGAAGACTGATTTTAGTTGTATAATTTAATTAAATTCGATAGTATCACATTTTCAGGGATAAAATAGACAATAGTATATATTCAGATGTTTTCAGCTTACAAAAACAAACAGTCTTTTTTATTCAGATTTCAGACTTCAGCACAAAAAAAATAAACAGTCTTTTTTATTCAGATTCCAGACTTCAGTACCACCACTTAAAAATCAGAAGTGAAATCAGACTTCAGTACCACCACTTAAAAATCAGAAGTGAAATCAGACTTCAGACTTCAGCACCACTTAAAAAACAAACGCCACCTTAGTTTTACAAATATCATAAAATTTTAATAACTTGTTGTTTGAATTACATATACATATTAATATTAAGGAATATGTATTAGGGACTATTTGGTTGCGGTTTAATGGGTTGTATAAGAGTTATGGCTTATTCGCTCGATGATAAAAGGTTGCTCGGTTGCAAACTTATTTGCTGAGCAGATGATTTAATCGGTCAGTTTGAAACCATATGTCCTTTACACTCAGTCATTTAATTTCCCCAACTACCCTTCGCCCTTGCAATAAAGGAAAACCCTCATTTTACCCTTTACCTCGGGCAAAAGAGAAAGACACCTCATCCCCAACAAAATACGCATCCAAACATGTTCGATTTCTGCCTTTTCGATATGTTTGTTCTCCAACCATCACCTTTTTCGATATGTTTATTATCGACCTGATCAGATGCGTTTTTCCTTTATTTCTTTTTCAATATGTTAATACTCAAGTATACCTTGTGTTTTGTGGTTGTTCCTTGCTACATATATAGTGTGCTACAATTTTTTTGGTTTTTTCTTGTTGACAGTTTTACAGATATGTTGTATGGATGTTCAATCATCTAGTTCTTTTTTTTATAGTTTTATAGAACTTCTATAGATTTTCTCATACATGTTTTTTTCCTTGTTAGTTCTTTTCTTATAAATGTGTTGATACATGTTTTCTTGTAAAGTTATTCATTATACATGTAAATGTGTTCGGTACTTATTAATGTTATTTTGATTATAACATTGAATTCGTATTATTATGTTAGATCAAGTTATTTTTATTTTAAAAAATGGTTAAATTGGTTTTTGTTATCATTAAAAGTCATACATTTTTATCAGACACCATTCAAACAAAAATACAGACCAAGGAGTAAAATGATCATTTCTGACATTCAGACTACAGACAACTCATCTGTTATCATTAAGACAACTTTATCAATATAGATCATAATAGAAAACGAACCGAAAAACCAATCGACAATACCAAAATACTCAAAACTTAGCAAAATGTTTTGTAACATAGTTTTTATATAATTCAACCAAAAAATTTGAGTAATCTGATTTTGCAAAAAATCTGGGAAAAGAAACACTAAAAAATAAGTTTGATCGGGCTCAGCCCGATCCAAATTTCTTTTATCCGAATCAGGTCTTATCTAGCCCCAAAAAGACGGATCCAAGACCTGTTCGCCAAAAAATTTCAGACCGATTTAAGACCACTGTTTGGTCTGGTCCGGTCCGGAATGGACCGAATTTTTGCCCCTCTCTACTTCTTAGATTTGGCATCAAAACCACCACCCCTCCCCTTGACAATTGAGATATTAACTCAGAAGCCACCTCTCCTGTTTTCATAAATCAAGATCCCAATTAGAAACCCTAGATGAAACTGGTCTCAGTCGAGACCGAGATGGAAATCATCGAAAACAATCATATAATTTAAGAAACGTTTTTGTAACAAAGAAAAACCCCGTAGAGACTAACGAAAAAAAAAAAAAACACCGAGGACACTATATCACGCTGAACACACCCAAATCAAACGTTGGCGGTGGATACGATCGCCTTGATGCTACTAATAAACTAAAGATTCGGTATGCTCATGAGCATTATAAAGGTCCGGCAGATCAGCACTTGTCGAGAACTTGATCCATCTTTTCTTCTCGACATGCTTTAGAAACGGCTGCAACACTAGCCCAATAACTATAGCAATAACGCTAACGATCATCACCTTAAGCGAAGAAAGAGCCAACACGACACAAATCAAGATCGTTGGAGGAACACACAAAAGAACCGACCCAACTGTGCCCACCGGTATCTTGTACGGCCTAGATGCAGCCGGGTACTTCATTCTTAACCTTACAAAAGCTATGAACTCCAAAATCATCCCGAAACAGTAAAGAAAGTTTTCCGCCGCCACAATTTCTTGAAAACTCAGCCACGAAAGCAAGATCACACCAGAAGCCGAGAACAAGATCCCGATTGACGGAGTACCGTAACGAGACCTCTTGGCGAAAAACTCAGGGAGCATACCCCTTTCCGCCATACCAAGAAGTTGAAAAGAGTCGCTACTCATTTCTGTAACAAACATTCCCATGTTTGACATGGCGGCACCCGCCTGTATCCACCATCTCAACCATACCCCGCCCACGATTTTAGCCACATCCGAGAAATACCCATCGGTCCATAGATCACGATGGAGGGGTACAGCACCGGTGCCCATGAGAAGAGGGAAAAAGTAGCCAAAAACAACTAGGATCAAAGCATATAACAAGGCTTTTGGGAGGGTTTTCTTCGGATTATCGACCTCGCCGGCAAGTGTACTTATGGAGTCCCAATAATTAAGGTTCCAAAAGAGTGTGTTTAAGTATAAGTTCCAATCCACAACATGTAAATCCACCACTAACCATCTTGCAGGCTCTATCCTAGGAATTGAAATAAGACCCATAATTACAAAAGGAACCAAAGAAAACACCCCTAATAGAACAGCAACCCACCCTACAATTGTCAAGCCTCTAAAGTTCATGTATGTGAGAGCAATAGTCAAGGCTAATACCGCTAAAACTCGTGGATAACCATCGGCTAATGCTGGAATCCCTGACTTCAAATAATCAAGAAACAAAACTGGATACAGGGCATTGTCTATAACCCCACTAAGCCATTTCATCCAGCCCTGTTGAAACCCCCAATAAGGTCCTATAGCAGATGACACCCAAACAACATAACCACCATCTTCAGGGAACATTGTACCCATTTCAGCAGTTATTAGAGCTTCAGGTACACTCCATATAAATGGGAACACCAAGAACCCTATGAGGGCTAAAAGAGGTCCAGCAGCCTGAACACTATCCTCAACACCAAAAGGTCCTCCAGAAACCTCATAGAAAATGAGAAAAATGAGGGGTATAATTGAGATTCTTTTCATGTTGTTATTAGTGACAGCTGTAGGAGAAGGGGCTCCATTAATCCCAACATATTCAACATCATTATGTTGTCCCATTGCAGTAGATGTTTGTCTATTAGCTGTGTTCCTCAATTTCTGCATTAAGTAACAAAAACTAGACAAATCAATCGACAGATTTCTTGCAACTAATATAAGCAGAAACATATCAAATCAAGAAAGTCAATGGCTGTGTTCATTCCTAAAGCCCAAGTCTTTTCATTGTTTAATAAATCAAGATTTCAAGAAAAGTTAGGAAATTGACATCAATTTTAAAAATCCAAAAAAACCCTATTTGATACATATATTTTCCAAGAAAATGCAGCAATCAATTTACCAAAATAAAGATGGGTCGGATCCTGAAGCAACCAAAATGCAAATCATGATTAAGAGATTTGGAGGAACTAAAGCTACTGGCAACCCCCCAGATCGATTAATCAAACATCAAAGAAGTGTTAGAAGTATAATTCTTGCAGTTCTTGAATCAGTTGTAGCAAGAAAGGGGAATAAAGAGTGTAGAGAGGATTTATTTTACGAACCACGAGATACTGGGGATCATCTTCATGGTTTTGGCAGCTACCCTGGTAGGTCGATCGGAGTAACTTTGCGTGTGAATCGAGTGAGGGGGGGAGGGGGATGGATGGAGGAAGTGCGTGTCGAATAAAGAGAACACGTGGCGATGAAGTCAGGTTAAACTGGCCACGAAAAAATATATATTTATAATATTCTAAGGCACGATTAAAACAAAATTGGAAGTAGACAATAATGGGTTATCGGAAAAGAAAACGGACGGTATAAAAACTTCCCAAGCTTCTTCTAAGACCATCTCCAATCCATAACATTAAAAATAAAATCAAAAACACTAAAATTGATGGGACCATTGACACTAAAAAATAATTCAATTCCAACCATATTTCAAAAAAACACATCAAATCTTCTAAAACCATATAAAAAAACATTTTTCATTATTATTAATAATATTATTACAAATAATATAATGATATTATAAAAAAAAAATTTAAAAAAATAGATTAGTGGTGGGTCATCCCCTTTTTGAAGGGTGAATAGTATGACACCAAATTTGGTGTTTTTTTCTTGAAAAAAAAATTGAAACTGCAAAAATTTTTGGTGTTTGGAGTATGGTTGAATTTCACCATACTGCAAATCACCATATCTGCAGTATGGTTTGAGATGCTCTAAGAGCATGTGTTTTTGCACTTTTTATTTTCACTTTATTTACAACTTTTTGCACTTTTTATTTTCACTTTATTTACAACTCATCAAAATAAGAATTCATATAAATTTCTACAATGGTAGTTTTTATAAGAGCCACTTTTTGTGGATCTCATCTATATATACACAATATTAATAATTATTATAAACTCAATAAATTAAAGTAAAAAATAAGGAAAATGTCACATCTCACAAATTTTATGGTAAGAACCAAGGTTCTTATTTAAGAACCTAGAGGGGTTTGGGTTCTTATAAGAACTATCCACTATGCTAATTCCTACAAGTCATTACATTTTTTTCTTATAAGAACCTTGCATTGGAGATGCTCTAACAGGGACCGTAAAATAAAAAAATGAAATTCTTTTTAGGTTAAAAAATTTTACTTTTCTATTATAGTCCTCCAGTAATTTCTAGTCTCGTCCCCATCAACCAAAAAGAATACTTCGAAATCAACCAAAAAACATAAAAACTAAAAAAAAAACTTTTGAAATCAACAAAAAAACCGAAAAGGTTCATCGAGATCGACAAAAAAACTTGAAAATCCCATGAAATCAACCAAGAAAACTTAAGAAATCTCTCGAAACGGTTGACATCAGACGATTTTACGGGTCTTTAATCTACCTTAAAAGTACTTCCACTAGGAAAAAAATTCATGATCCGTCACAGTCTACAAATTACCACTCCAGTAAATTTGATAATAAAAAATTAATACAATATTTTATTTAAAAGAAATTTAATATTTATATTTAAATATAATATAGGCTTTGATCAATGGTGGACTTAGAAATGTATATAAGCGGGTGCACTTTTAAGGTGCATAAAGGGTCCACAAAACCATTGTTTGATCGGAGAGAAAGTTAACATTGTTGACCTAGGAAAAAATTAATTGTATCGATTTGAGAAATAAATACATTTTTTTAAAAATAAAATCAACTTTGATCTTTAAAATAAATATATGTCATCTTGAAAATGAGAAAAAAACGATGATTTTTAAGATGAATTGGTGTTGAGAAGAAAATTTAATTATGAAGAAGAGTAATAAAATCAAAATGGATTTTTTTTAATAAAAGGTTATTTTGGATGGAGCCAAAATAAGATTAAAAAAAATTTAAGTTTTGGTAAAAACAATATTTGAACCTATGACTTCTTATATGTCAAGTGTTAATTCAACCATCTTACTCATGTTTAATTTTTATTATAATGTTGATTTCAAAACATTCAAGGCATCCTTCAAAATTAAACAGATATACATTTCAGACGATTAAAAATATCTATTGCAATAACTGAGTGAACGATATCATGGGAGACCCCACTCGGTTCTTAATAGGTCTGCCCCTAGTTATAGTTGAAAGTATTGTTATTTTGGATCCTTTTTTTTGAAAGTATTGAAATGTGGTTCAGTTTTATCATTCCACATCGGAGAGAAGATGAATTTTTTGAAGTTGGAAGTGAGTATAATAAAGGAGGTGTAGATGATTTTGCATCATCCCACATTAACGAGAGGATGTAAGTTTTGAAGTATGAAATTAGTACAAGAAAGAAGGGGTGAGTTTCCTCATTTCATATTGGTGAGAAGATAAAACTTTTGAAGTGGTGAGTATAAAAAAATGAGGGATTGATGTTTTGTGTTAATTTATGTGGTTGACTCAATTTAACCTGCCTTATTTTGCACCATCCCATATTGATAAGAAGATGTAAGTTTTTTAAGTATAAAAAATGGAGAGATGGATGCCTTTTTTGTCTAAATCATGTGGTTGGCTCGATTCATCTAATTTCATAATTGTCAATATTGTATATGAACATGCATTATCACACTAGTTTTATGAACTGATATGACCTTTAAAATATATAGTATATTAAACTATTTTAAAAAATTCTCTTAAAATATACAACAATAATTACATTTTATCTATTTTTTTTAAACAAATAATCAAGCTCATTTGAATCAAACACAATTAATTAGTTATCATGGATTTTAAAAAGGATTTTGTTTTGAGAATTATAAACATCCACACTTCACCGGATTTTAAATGTTGATAACGATTGTTGAGTTAGTTCCTAAAATACATTATTCGAAATAAAATGTCATTGATTTTTTCAAGTATAAAAAAAACAATGAAGAAAAATATAATGATCATCTCATGAATATGTTTACAAATATATATGTAAATAATTTGTAAAGTGAAATGATAAGACATCGTTTCAAGAAAAACACCGAGTAGGGATTGAAAAAAACAATTTCAAAATATCATCATATTGGAGGAGAATTAAAGAAAACATAAATTGTATAAGCATGACACGTCATTGATTTCAATTCATATTTTAGGGAATCCATTTTTAAATAACATAATTTGTTTTTATGCAATTAATAGAATATATACTAACTTTGTGGACGAAAAGCGTAACGTATTATAATTATAAAATAAGAAAACGTATATTGGAAAAGAATTCTTTAATTTTTTGTTTCTATTTGAAATGTCTTATCATATATAAACACTCTAAAAAGGACTTCAAACAAAATACATTTCATTTTAATGTAATATACCTAAAATAAAAACATTTAAAATCACAACATTGTTAAAGGAATCATTCAATTAAGATTCATGTTTAGGTTGATAATAAGCATGAACTTGAGTTCGAATTTGAACATATTCTAGAATCGGATGCTACGCTTACAATCGAACTTAAATAATCAAATGTTCCTAAACTACTTTCTCATACCATAGTTTTCTGAAAATGGTTATCAAACGTTTGGTCATAAAGTTTATTCAAAACGCACTTTATATGAATCGGACAATTTCTTTTATTTTTCGGTTATTTGTATAACTCCACAACAGATCTTCATATAATTAATTAAAGTCAACATTGATAAAGTGTTTTACCTTTAATTAGATTAAATTATTGCAATAACCCACCCAAATAGAAGAGAAAAGGAAACACTTTTACACATTTGCACGCTTGAGTGACAATTTGACCTTATCACCTATCATTGTTCTCAAGTAGCCCCCAACAAGTTCATTTTGGCCGGCCCTATCACATTCATGTCTTTATACTAAAATAATAGTATATTTTATTCTTTAATCCAACGACTCACTCAGGTTGGGGATATTTCCATCCAACCATTACGTATAAGTATATAACTATAGTAGATTAGGCAACTATATTATTTGGACTCAAGATTAAGGCAAATTTTGGATTTTTGCTTAGCAGACGCACAAAAGGAACATCATAAGATAAAATAAAATATAAAGACTATGATTTTATTAATAAAAAACCGATATACTAAAAGGTTGTGGATTCGACTCTTCTCTTGGTTTATAATCTTTATATTTTTATAATTTTATTTGATACCAAAATTTAAAAAGATGAAAATTTGTATTTTCGCAAGAAACAATAATTGAACTAGAGATCTCTTACAAGGTGATCATTAACTTGGTTATCTCAACCATTTTGGATTTCTATTATAAATTTGGTTATAAAATATTTAGGGCGTCTTTCAAAACTAAGCGAATGTATCTTAAAGACCCGTAATGTTTTATTTATTTACATTGCCACGAGAAGATTGAGTGGTAGCATATGCACCCTTATCCACTTAGTAGGTCCGCCCCTAAACTTGAACTTGTAACAATTTTATTTTGCTTGAAAGAACTTAGAATGGCATTTCATTCTTTTCACCTACCCATCTCAAATTTTGAAAAACCGATATACAGAAGAAAATAAAAAGTTATTTCAAAATTTATTCTATTCTCGACATAAGTCTATAGTTTAGATAAGTATGGTATCCAAATTCAAAATGTTTTCATTACCATAAAGAACCTAATATTATACTATTAACGTTGTTGGTGAATCTGTAAAATCAATCTACCCAATAAATTTAGTCTTTTGAAATTCTATCATATTGTCGACATAAGTCCAATAGTTTAGGTAACTATATCAGGTTATTTTATCACAATCTCAATCATTTCATAAAACCTAAACTATATTTCATTCTTTTTACCATCTAAGTTAATGAATTTGAAAATCGATCTTGACGTCAAGAGGTTAATGCAAGATAATTAGTCCTTCGACTCGAAAATATGCATCTAACTCAATTGATATTGTGTTGAAATAAGAGATTTGTAACAAAATATATGTTATGATGAGAATCATCCAAATAGTTCCACATCTCCTAGCCTAGCCTAGCCTAGCCTAGCCTTTTTCATATATTTATATAGTGAATCCAATAGCAAATGAAACAGGTTTGTTTGAACAGTAGAACATGTTATTTCCTCTTTTACAATGAGGTTGTTCAAAGGGAGCAAAAACGCTTTTTTAATGGATTGCAATCATGAAAAGCTCCCATAGGAGCATGCTTAGTTCACTTTTAGGGTTCTAAAAATCTAATCATTCCATCTCCCATTCAATTCTAGTATTTTATAACTTCAAATTAAATAAATGTTCGATGTTATAATATAGTATTTTTTGCAAATCTAAATGCATTTCAACTCTTAAACAAATCAAATCTTAACTTTCAAACAATCAAATCAATCCACGCATTTCAAGAAGCAGAACAAATAATATTAAAATAAAAATACCGGAAATAGAAAGTAGTTACCTCATCACCGTCCACATTGACCTTCTCGGTTCCTTCAACAACAGAGCTCTTCACCGGTAATTCAGGCGCCGAAGCTTTTGGCGCTACTCCGTCGGCTACAGTAACTTTAGCGGTGAGATCAACGGAGGTTTTCGGCGGTGAATACGACGGAACGAGAGTCTGTGGATCGGCTTCTGAAGGTCGTTTTGATGGTGTGGTTAATATAGCAGTTGTTGACACCATATCAAAACATTAAACACTTAAAAAAATTCGATTCGGATTTGGTAGTGGAAATCTGATGCAGAGAGAGAAGAGGTAGTTTAGCAGTGTGTCGTGTAGTGATGCACTGAGAACGATGGGAACTGGGAGAAGAAGGAAATAAGAAATGGAAGATGGGATTTGGTTGTGATGGTCCACACCATGGAATAGGAGGGTGGGGGGTTTTGGGATATCTTTTAAAAGTTTTTCTTTTCCTTCTTTTTTTTTTTCTTTTCGTTCTTTTATAATATAGAGAGAGAGAGAAAGATGAGAGGTTCACTTGAGAAGTGGTAAATGTATGAAAAATAAATAAGTAATCCTAGTCATTCATTTGGTCAACATTTGCAGCTTTGACCGTGAAATACCGGATAATTCCTTACAAGGTCTATAGAAGATAGAGGGGTAGTTTCGTAAAATACACGGGACGAGTTAATATATGAACATGTATAATCCACATATGAACTATACGTTTATATATGAATCAGTTAATTAGATTATATGAGAATCAGTTAATTAGTTCATATATTAATTTGTTAATTAGTTCAACTGATTCACATATGAACCTATAATTAATTAGTTCATATATGAATCACAAAGGTAATATGAATCAGTTAAAAAAGTTCACATGTGAATTACACTGATTCACATATGAATATACAGTTCATATGTGAATCATACAGATTCATATACGAACTCAGCCCGTTTATTTTGTAAAAATTACGAAACTGTCCTTCTATTTTTTGAATAACCGTAATTTTTGACCAGTCAAAACCGCAATTCTTGACCAGTCAAATCCGATCTTGACCATATGAATTGCTAGGATTAGTTCTCTATTTCTCATATATTTATCATTTATCAAATAAACCTAAGACTATATATATATATATATAGGGGTTGTTTTATTTGCAACCCTTAAAAAGATTGCAAACCTTGCAACCCACATCTTAACCGTCGGATTCATGATCGGCGGTTACAATAAATATGGGGTGGAAGGATATTTTTTGCAACCCTGAAAAAGGTTGCAACCCACATCTTAACCGTTGAATTCATGATCGACGGTTATTTTATTTTTATTTTTCTGTTTTTTTAATTAAAAATATTGTGCCCCATATCTATTGTAACCGTCGATCATGAATCCGACGGTTAAGATGTGGGTTGCAAAGTTTGTGTAACATCCCGCCTGCCTCGACAACAATATTGTCCGCTTTGCCCCTGGATTTAACCAACGTGTAGCGCACGGATTTGTTTCTGGCGACCTGGTGAGAAACTTCCCAGGGGGTCACCCATCCTGGGACTACTCCCACTCAACACGCTTAACCTCAGAGTTCCCAGAACCTGACGTGCTTGTGGCCCCAAAACGCGTTGTTGTTAGGAAGGCCAAGATATTACTTATAACACCCAACATCACTCCTGTCCACGGCCGATATGGAATATGCCTAAGGTGTTACAAACACCCCCCCTTGGGACTCATCGTCCTCGATGAGGTTTGCCCCATATCCCGAACGGCACAGGAGTGGCTCTGATACCATCTGTAACATCCCGCCTGCCTTGACAACAATATTGTCCGCTTTGCCCCTGGATTTAACCAACGTGTAGCGCACAGATTTGTTTCTGGCGACCTGGTGAGAAACTTCCCAGGGGGTCACCCATCCTGGGACTACTCCCACCCAAGCACGCTTAACCTCAGAGTTCCCAGAACCTGACGTGCTTGTGGCCCCAAAACGCGTTGTTGTTAGGAAGGCCAAGATATTACTTATAACACCCAGCATCACTCCTGTCCACGGCCGATATGGGATATGCCTAAGGTGTTACAATTAAGATAAGATCCATCATTTTAGTAAACATAATGATCGGAAACCCTAAAATCTCCCAAAACTCAAGTTATATCAAATATGTAGAAAACTGAAATCTGAAACCATTGAGATATATAGGAGTTCCAAAAAGGTAACTTTTGATATGCATAAAGTTTAAAATGATATTAGGAACTCACCCAATAGGTTTATACGAAAACCCGAAAAACCAAATATCGACCCTCTTGATAAGATGAAACTTTCTACACCGAAACCTCAGATCAAACACTAGATTTTAACCACCAAACTCTAGAGAGAGAGAGAGAGAGAGAGAGAAACAATTTAGAGAGAGAGATGAGAGTTTAGAGATTGAGAGAAATGAGATATTTTGGAAACCGAACCCTTAAGTCGGTCCAGGGGGATTCGCGGGTTATGCCGCGACCTCAACTCGCGGCATAACTCGCCCGTGCCATAAAACCCTAAAACCAACAGAGGCTTTCGCGATTAATGCCACGACTACCCCTCTCATGCAAGTCGCGAAGCTCGTATACCCATAATCAACAGTGAACATCGCGACTTATGCCGCGACTCCAAGTCGCGAGCAAGTCGCGAAACTCACTGAAAGTTCACATTTTCACCGGAAACCACGCATGCGAACGATAACTAATATCGGTGATAACGACAACGGTTAAACACAAGATTACAACGATATGTATAATGAAAATCCAGGGTGTTACAATACTTACCCGGTAAGTGCTTACCAGGGAATTTACCATAGCGGATGAACATAAAAAGAGGATATGATCTTATCCGGTAAGAGCGAGGATAAGGATGAAGAGTCTTACCCGGTAAGAGAGAGTGACAACTCTTACCCGAGTAAGCGCTTACCGGGTAAATTGTTGTATAAGATACTATCGTGATGATTAAAATCTTACCCGGTAAAGCAAGTTAGTGTGTCGAGTTTTATTGGTAAACACTTACCAGGTAAGCATTTGGGTAAACGACCCCTAAGTGTTGTTAGAAATGTCTCGTTGGAAAATGAATCTGGTTATACCAAAATTTCACCATGTTCCAAATAACTTAGGGCCCTTTTGATTTGGCGGAATATTTTTGAGAGATTCTTAAATTAAAGTGATTTGAAATATTTGATGTGTTTGATTTGGTTCATTATAAATAATTTATAAGAACAATTAAAGTACCATTTCATTAATTTGCTATTAAAAGGCAAAATGTTTTTAACGTATTTTAAAACATTATTATAGACAAATTATATGAAATCCCGCGAAATACTAACTATATTGTGTGATCCCATGTCTGAAATCCCGATATTTTAATTCCAAAGCACACCAAGTCCATCAAACCAAATGAGTTATAGATCAATTAGCATTTTTTTTACGTAGGTCGAGATAGTGTGTTGATCTTTTGGAGTTAGCTCAACTGACAAGACTACTGGGGATTTTTCTAACTGTTCTCCAAGGATTCTGAAATTAGTCGAGTTGTACGTAAGTTGTGGTCCGAACACTCATGATTAACCAAAAAAAAAAAATTGGGTACAAAAATTGATATGACCGTAAAGGTTCCGAAACAATTGAACCCAACATTTAAAATTTTGTACCTTGTTTTAGAAGACATGTAAATTAAATAATTATTTTCTTATACGTGTCACAAGTTGGGCCAAACGTGGCCTTTCTCAAATCTCAAAGTTAGGGACGAAGATTTTTCATAACTCCCCCCGGAGTTTTTTGTTTTGCATTTTTATACCCAAAAGTGAAACTAAATATTAAAGATCCTTTTTATGGCTCTCAATCTGGAATAAATCTTTATTTGCTTGGTCAGTTACGCTGTGTTCTCGAAACTCATTTAACGAAGGAAAGGAAAGGAAAGGGAGGGAAAGGGGAGGAAAGTAAAAAAACCTCGTGTTCTCGAAACTTTTTTAGGAGAGAAAGGAAAGAAAACGGAGGGAAAGAATTGATAACTTTCCTTCCAAACATTTCCTCCCAAATGTGGGAGGAAAGGGAAGGAAAGGGAGGGAAAGAAATTAAAACAATTTAAAAAAAATACTGAAATTATTAAAATTACAAAACTACTCAATCTTTCATTATAAAGAATATATTTTTATAAGGGTATATTTGTAAAATTGACATCTTTCCTTTCCTTTCTCTCCTGTTCAAGAACATGAAAAACTATTTTCTTTCCTTTCCTTTCCTTCCTTTTCCTTCCATCTCGAGAACACAAATGAAAAAATTATTTTCCTTCCCTTTCTTTTCCCTTCCTTTCTTTTCCATCCATTTCTTTTCTTTTCTTTTCTCTCCAGATTAGAGAACACAGCGTTAAGGCTTACCATGAGCATGCTTAATGGGCTAAAACAATAAGCGTGTATTCTCAAAATAATTATTACGACTTTAATAATTAAAATTAAATAATCATATCATATGATCATTTTTGATATATCGAGAGAGAGGTTCATTTGAGAAATGATAAATATATGAGAAATAGAGAAGTAATCTTAGTCATTCATTTGGTCAACATTTACGGCTTTGACCGCGAAGCACCGGATAATTCCTTGTGTGGTCTATAGAAGGTAGAGGGGTAATTTCGTAAAATACACGGGATGAGTTCATATATGAATCTGTATGAATCACAAAGATTCATATATGAATCTGTTAATTAGTTCAACTGATTCATATATGAATCTTTGTGATTCATACAGATTCATATATGAATCTTTGTGATTCATACAGATTCATATATGAATCACAAAGGTTCTTATATGAATCTGTTAGTTAGTTCAATTGATTCATATATGAATTACAAAGGTTCATATATGAATCAGTTAAAAGAGTTCAGTTGTGAATTACACCGGTTCATATATGAACATATAGTTCATATGTGAATTATACATGTTCATATATGAACACAGCCCGTGTGTTTTGTAAAATTTACGAAATTGTCCTTCTATTTTTGGGATAGCCGCAACTTTTGACCAGTCAAAGCCGCAATATTTGACTAGTAAAATCCGATCTTGACCATATGAATGACTATAATTACTTCTCTATTTCTCATATATTTATATATATATATATATATAGGGGTTGTTTTATTTGCAACCCTTAAAAATGTTGCAAACTGTAACACCTTAGACATATCCCATATCGGCCGTGGACAGGAGTGATGCTGGGTGTTATAAGTAATATCTTGGCCTTCCTAACAACAACGCGTTTTGGGGCCACAAGCACGTCAGGTTCTGGGAACTCTGAGGTTAAGCGTGCTTGGGTGGGAGTAGTCCCAGGATGGGTGACCCCCTGGGAAGTTTCTCACCAGGTCGCTAGAAACAAATCCGTGCGCTACACGTTGGTTAAATCCAGGGGCAAAGCGGACAATATTGTTGTCGAGGCAGGCGGGATGTTACAGATGGTATCAGAGCCACTCCTGTGCCGTTCGGGATATGGGGCAAACCTCATCGAGGACGATGAGTCCCAAGGGGGGGTGTTTGTAACACCTTAGGCATATCCCATATCGGTCGTGGACAAGAGTGATGCTGGGTGTTATAAGTAATATCTTGGCCTTCCTAACAACAACGCGTTTTGGGGCCACAAGCACGTCAGGTTCTGGGAACTCTTAGGTTAAGCGTGCTTGGGTGGGAGTAGTCCCAGGATGGGTGACCCCCTGGGAAGTTTCTCACCAGGTCGCCAGAAACAAATTCGTGCGCTACACGTTGGTTAAATCCAGGGGCAAAGCGGACAATATTGTTGTCGAGGCAGGCAGGATGTTACATTAATGAAGTAAAATGATGTTTTACTTGTATATTATGTGGATATATGAAAAGAATGTTTAAGAACTCATTTTAATGATTTTCATTCTTACCAGAAGTTGAACTGGAAATGACATTTTGTTTATAAAATGTGTTTATACCATATGTTTATTTATGGTTGGTCACATATGTTATTGTGACGAGTCTGTACCATTACTAGCGGATCCCTAAGTTTTGAGTCGACTGTATTGTTGGGATGTCACATTCCCCATTTTGTAGCTATGGATGCATATGATCCTCGGGGGCAACTTGGTACGGTTATGTGAGGCCGGATACTAGTCATGGTTCATAGTGATCCTAGTGAAGAAGTATACATTGGTTTTGCTTGGGGCTAGATCTCACGTTGTAGCACAGACTTATGTGTTCGTATCCTTGGATTCCAATTGTTTAGCTCATAACTCGGATTTTGGCTTACTTTGTGTTACGCCACAATCCTTGGTAAAATGTTTTATCGTTGGTCATTTGATAACATGTTTATAACGAAAAAGCTCGGTTGTGGCAAATGTTTCAATTGTAAGATTAAACCTCTTTGGAAATATTATCTTATGATACAAATGTTTATATCTTTTGAGTTTTATAAACTGTATGTTCTCACCAGGCTTTAAGTCTGACACTTTTTCTCAAATGATATGTATAACAGGTTTCCCTTAGCGGTGGGATGCACGGGGTTTTGAGAGACGAGTTGGGTCTCGAGGCATTTTGAGATGACTAAAGTGTTAATAGTTGGGCATTGTTAAGTCCCATTCTTTTGATGAATTTTGGATTGTCAACTGATATAATCTAGATAGTTATGTTTAGATTAGTCTGTTGATGAATTCTATGTCCGTACAGGTTTTTGTAAAGTCTTAAGGACTGATACACTTTTTGAGAAGTTTATAGCAATACTGATGTCATATTGCCTTATTGTTGAAATTTTAAATTACTCTGAATTTTAGGATGTTACAAGTATTTTGTAAACGGCCCCTTAATTTACAACCAATCTAACCTAATTTAAACTTGTAAAAGGATAAGGGGTTTTACCAAACAAACTCTAATCTCTCTTGTATATGAATACTTTAAGGACTTGTCATCTTTACACATATGTATTGTTCACCACTTCAATTGGTTATCGACAAACCTCCAATATTAACACTAGTTTCTTTTACAAGTTATTAGTCCATGTGAACTAAGGCACTTACATTAACTATGTGAACTCATTGAGTCAAAAAAGAGAGACAATGTTATATTAAGATCATTTATTAATTATAACGTATCTATAACGACTAAAAGTTGATCAAAAGACCTTTGACTTAGTAGTATCCGGCCATTTGATCTCTCACAATATCAGGGGTTTAAACATCATCAAAGATGAATATGGTGTGTGTGTGTGTGTGTGTGTGTTCTTTTATTGCATTTGCCCTAAAAAAATATTCTATACTTTCAACGTAAACAACTAAATGTTGTACCATGTCGAAATGAATAAGAGACATGCATAATAGAATAACAAGTTTCATGTTACCTTTTTATAATGGTTTTTTAACGTCTTTTATATTGGTGAATAAGTTGATATGGTAAAATGTTTTATCGCGTAATTGTTACGATTCAAGGGTCTGATTTCTAAACCATCTTCAGAATGTATAAGAGCATCTCCAACAGCATTGCTAAAATAGAAAATTTTGGTTTTTTTTTTGTTATTCCTCTCCAACAGATTTGCTATATGGTTTGCTGAAATAGAGAAAAATCAAAAAATCTTTAAATATAGAGAATTCTCTATAATCTCTAAATTGGAGAGAGAAAATATTATTTTATTCAATCCAACCAATAAGATTCAATTTTTAACATTTTATTTTAAGTTTTTTTTAAAAAAGTGTATTTGGATGATAAATTATTGAATATTATAATAATATAAATAATGATTGATTATCTAAAATAGAAAAGTTGTTGGAGTTAAAAGAAAATATTTTTAGATATTTTGACTTCCTATTATTTATTTTAGAAAAAATTTAACAATGATGTTGAAGATGCTCTTATTTTGAAAAGAAAAGCAAAAGTATGACATATTGACATTACATTAAAGTTTGGAGGAGGGTGTTGTAATTTTCAAAAGCAGTGGACACAATTTTTATATTGCATGTGATTCTCTTTTATTTATGGGTCAAAGTTTGAATTTTACACGTGAGCTTTTGACCTCTTTTAGTTATTATATGTCTAGCTTTTCAAATTTTCATAAATAAAGGTTATGTCTATAAATATCTAAGAAGTTGACAAATTATTTGGTAAAAATAAGTAAACTTATAAAAAAATTTCAAAAAAAAAAAGTAAACTTATAAAATAATTTATAAACTAGTTTATTTTTAAAATACACGTTTGTATGAAATAACCTAGTTTATTGATAGGATAATTGGGGTTACTTATTGAGAGTTTTTTATCACCTTTTTCAATTATAACATTCATTAATACCAAAACATGGGAATAACTTCTCCCTCTAAAACCTTAACATACGTGAAGGAGATCCAATGTCAAGGTCATAAATCGCAGTTACTTGCTCGATACTCTAAACAAGGTTGAATCGCAAATATCATAATACCCGAAAATAACGTTCGATAAAACAGGGATAAAAAAAATCTCAACCAAGTTTGCAACCATGTGCAATAAAACAACCTTATGTATGTTTAAAATCGTGGTTTAAAATCTTGTGTGTTAAACATTTTACAAGATTTCGTAATGTAATTCACATGATAATTTGGAAACATGAGAAATAATTGATGCAATTTATTTTAAAAAAAATGTGTGCATGAACTTGATCGGCACTCAACGTCTTGAAACCACGCTCCTTCATTTCCCAGTCATACTATCGTCATCCGGATACTCAAACATCTTAAGACAAAAAAATCAAGGACTTCATCGGTTAACCTTAAAATTTCTCCTTGAAATAAAGTCGATCCAATAGGCCTATGGTTCTAATTCAACCAATTGCCCCGACCCATAATGGTCCACTTATTGTATTCATCATGCTTAACCGTCACTCCAAGTGACAAGGTTACAAACATCAACTCCTTCTAACTACTACTCTTTATAAATTCATCCACTACCCCATCGATCATCACATAAAGGCGATTCAAGCACACACATGTAACATGTAAGTTCACCATGACACTGGCCAGGTGCAATTATGAACGTACCGTACATGATCGTCCTTGCAACCTTCATCATGATTCCCGATTCTAGGGACTCCATCAACCTCAAACATCTTATTTTAAAGTGTTTATCGGTGAAACTCTCTCCCGATCACTTAAAAGAACACTAGTTTGAGTCTAGACATTCCAAATCAACACCTAATTCTCTCAAGCTTAAGTTATGATACCAACTTGTAACACCCTCAAATTTGGTAAGAGCAGATAATTAAAATTTTTGACATAATATCAAATGAAGGATAAAACTTCCTGCTACAAATCAATGTCTATCGTACCTCAAATATAAAATTCTATTATTAACCTCAACAATTATAAACTCCAACATTAAACAAGAACTAAACTGAAAGCGTGATCTACTTAACCCCAATATAAGTTGCTCTTCACAAAAATCAAAGCAGATGACCTCCCTAATGCTACTCATTTCTCGGACACACTACTAGTACTCCTCTCTTCACAGTGATACTAGGACTATCCCCAACCAGAACCTGATGCACATGCCGACAAATAAAAATGTTAGACTTAACGCCTAGTGAGCTCAAGAGTTTTCATCATAAATATGTAAAACAACAAACCTTAAGAGTGTTATTTAAAACGTGATTTCCCAAAATAAAATACATTAAGACTGAAAGCAATCTCTTTTCCAACATTCATCATTTTCATGATTAAAACCATTATGCAAACGTTCCTTCGAATATAAATCCAACACCTAAAACTCACGCAAAACATAACCTATACTTTAACAACCGAATACTTAAAACGTGGATAAACTCTATCATCCAAAACATCCAAAACATCCAAAAAACATGGATAAGATTCAATATTCAAAACCTTAGAATATGGATAACAACCCATACTCAAAACTCCATACCCAAAACAACACATTTCGGTGACGGGGGAGACCCGATTACATTGCACGTGACGGAACACAAAAGTAGGTTACATAACTATGTAGAAAACCAAAATGTATGAATTATACTCATAAGACATGTCGAGCTCAACCCCTCTATATCTTTTGCCCATGGAGACTCAAATTCAACCCCTCTGGATCTATACTTTGAGATATCCAAATCCACACAAAACATACATGCACAAATGAAATTACACCTTATTACCCATGAGACGCTGCCCAACCATATAGGTCCACACCTTACTTACCATGGTGACTCGATGCCTATTTCGTGCCAAAGTGGTGAACTTGTCTAAAACGGGACATAAGAACACCGTGCCTATGGATCCATTGCACTAGTAAAGAACATTACATGACTCCAAATGAATGAACTAACACATTCAAAACATGTAATTCTCAAATAAGATGAAGTAAATGCAATTCATGACCAAACGCTCTACATTGAGCTATCAAACCCGGACAATTGTCCCCAAGACCCAACGAGGTCCAAACCGAGGCATAGGCTCAACAAATCAAAAGACCAATTGTAAGAAAATCATAAAATGAAATCAAACGTAAACGACCCGCATTTATGCAAACCCATACTCCAAAATATATAGATAACTCCAACTTGGTTTAGATTGGGACAAAACATATTTCAATGGAGTTTATACCATTTATCCTTTCAAAACGTCCCATAACAAAAAATCAAGCATATCCCGAAAACACATGATAAAATACATTTATACCCAAAAATCTACTTTAATAAAATAAATCATTAAAATACAAATATGTATGATTCTTATATCAAGATGCCCAACATCCCACATGTGGGTGTTTTACAAAGTTTATAAAATTAAACACCTCAAATAATCAAGACTCACCAATTAATTCAACAGTTGATAATTTCATGTAAAACACATAAACACTTTAAAATGAACATTTTGGCATGTACACCGTTTTCACAAATCAACTTGAACTCACCTTGCTAGATTTAGGCTAAATCTAGATTTCCCCCCAACTTGAGCTCCTTTGAAAAAACTTGGATCTTTAAGCCAAACACTTCCAAAAACCTAGATCCACAAATTTCCAACCATAAATAATCATATTCAATAACAAAGAATCGTTCCCCAAACATTATACATGAAGATCCCAACTTATGCCAAAACCCTAATTTCCATAGATGAAGAAAAGAGGAGGTTACATTATCCATAACTTCAATCCACCAACCAAAATACTTCTAGGTCACCAAGTTGAACCATAAACTCCCAAACTTCCAAAATGATGAAAAGGGTTAGGTGAAAACCCTAGAAATTGATGAAGAAGATGGAGAGGATGAAGATATCTTAGCTTTAGCTTCCAAACCTTGCTATATGATGAAGAATCTCTTTAAATACTTTAGGTTTGGTGCCTTGAATGCATAAAATCCGAATTTAAGGTTTGAGGGTTGGTTCTAGAGAGGAAAGGGTTAAATGGGGGAAAGGTTAGAATGGAATAAAGCTGAAAATTGCGATTTTATAACAGTTAGGGAGCCTCCGCGATTGTGACTCGACGACTATGCCTATGGCATAGCCGCGTGACATTCTCGTTCTCCCAACACCACCCGCGGTACATTAGCCGCGATAGTGCCCCGCGACAGTGACCCTGTCATAATCTCCGGGCACTGTCGCCCCGCGTGTACCGAGAGGCTCTCCCTTCCCGCGACATTGCCCCGCGATAGTGACACATGTCACAGTCGCGGGCACTGTCGCCCAAACCAAACTGGGTCGAAAGCGGGTGTTACAGTTTTGACTTAAAAGAATCTTGAGGACATTTGTCCGGTTTTAATGGCTCAATGTGGAGCCCCATTTGTAATGCATCTTGTTGTATATTAATGATAATTACATGCTCGAGTGCATTGGTCATTCCTGTGTGGTCATGTAACTTTAGACTATGTTGCATTGGATCCATAGGCACGTAAGTCAGTCTTTATTTGATGATCAACTGGGTGTTGCGAGATTTGACTCGGGACCCATGTTTTATGACCTTAACATTTCAAGTGTACACTAGAAGAGTTGAGTCTGGTTGTGCTATCGTGTTGATGAGCGTTTGGACTTTGGGGCTTCCGCCATGTTGGGGCAATGCCTTGGTTGTAACCCCCGACTGTGTAGGGCTTTTTGTGGTATTCATGGTAATATTCACTAAGGTTAGTTGTCTCTTTGGGTGTAGCTTGAAAGGAGTCGTAGGGACACTTGGGCTTCTATGTCGTGAAGTATCATACGATTAACGTTATGTGAGTGACATACTTTTGTGTTTCTCTACTCTCAATAGATACGGGGTTTCCCCGTTGTTGGCTAACAATACTTTGGATATTATAATGTCCATGCTTTGATATTTGGACTTCCTGGGTATTAGTTCCATGTTTCAGTAGGCATATTATATTTATATGGATTGTTTTCCCATGATTTATGGGTTGCAGTTTATGTCTCATTCATGTTTGGATGTCTTGCATAAGAGAGTTTTATTACCGTTTATATTATTTGGAAACATTTTCACGTTTTGAGTGAATTTTTGGTTGCATCACTTTATGAATGAATGTGTTGTATTGGGGTGTTCATCTTTAAAAATGTGTGTTATTGGAAACGGGTCGTTTTCATGTTTAAAGTAGATCATTTGGAAAAATTACGATTTAAGTTGCATTATTTCCTTTTAACGATATATTTATTCACGTTGAAAACTCTTGAACTCACTAGGCGTTAGCCTAACCCTTTTATTTGTCGACATGTGCATCAGGTTCCGGTTGGGGATGGTACTAGCGACGTTGTGAAGAGATGAATGCTAGTTTTATGCATGAGAGAGTAGCTTGGGTGAAGTCTTCTGCACTTTCAGAATAGCAATGGTTGATGGGCTTAGTATCACCCAAATTTTAATTATTCTTTATGTAAGACTTTATTCATTTCGTTGATGGTCAAATCTAGAATCGTATTTCAAGTATTGACTTGCCGTAAAAGATTTTGTCTTTCTTTGAGGTATTATTGATTTTTTTTAAATTAGTTTTTATTCCCGAATTCGAGGGTGTTATAATTTTTCTACTATATTATAAAGAATTTGAGAAAAAGTCTTAAAAACATTTCATGCATAAATTACTATTTATTTATGCATATTATTTAAAATTCAAGATTATAAATAAATGATGCATGGATATAACTTTTTTAAAGCTATATTTTTGAATTCATAACTACTTGATAAATATATAAAACCGTATTATATATATATATATATATATATATATATATGGATGGAGACGAGTCAACCAACTTTTGGGTTGATCTGAACCGTTTAAAATCATCCAATTTTTGATATGGATCGTTCAAATTCGTTTTACCCGTATTAACTACCCAACCCTAACTCCCTTGCTCATAACTACTCAGCCCACTCTATAGCCCATCACTCGGTTTCTCTCCCTCTCTCGCCCCTGATTTCTCTCCCACGAGTCTCCTGTTGCAGCGTCTTCAACCTCCACGTTATGGAGTTCCAACTCTCCCAGGATTTCATAATTGCAACTATAAATAGGATTACTTTTCTAATATTTCAAGTTTCTCACGCACCTGATTTCTCTTCCAACTTTGTTTCTCCTCCACTATTTCAAGTTCTGGTGTGGAAAGGATTTTTCAACCTCCACGTTCCTGGCGGGACTGTAAGGTACTAATTTCCCCTCTATTTGGTTTTTGGGTTTGGAAGATTACTCATTTTTCCTGTTTTGATAAAATGTTATTCTGTATGTTTCTCTTCATATTTAATTTAATTTGGTCAAATTCTTTCTTTGGGTTTTCAATTGGAAATAGGTTTCAGATGCGGGTTTAAATTTCTCAATGTTCTCCTCTGTATTTTTCTGGTTTCTTCTGAGAAATATGAATCAACTTGTGATGTGCAATAGTTTTCTTTTGAGGCAGGGAGTGCTCAATTTGGTGTTTTGGGTCGCTGTCGTTGCTGCTCTCATTGTCATTTCTTCACTCCGTTGTTGCTCTCATCGAAATGGGTTTTGCTTTATTTGTGTTTATCGAAATGGGTTTTGCATATTTTCGATCTATTGAAATGGTTTTGCTTAATTTGTGTTTATCGAAATGGGTTTTGTTTATTTTGTGTTTATCGAAATGGGTGTTTGGTGGTTCCAGATTTTGAGTACGAAATCTCTTTTAAGGTTGGGAGAATTGTAACACTCCGATTTCGAAAAGCTATCGTTTCAAGCTAATACAGAAATCGGTAATTTAAGGGAAAAATAAGATATTTGATTTTGGTCTTGAATCCTTGATTTTATATTCTTGATAGATGAAGGATTCAATTACGAGTCCAACGGTTCTTTCCGGAGCAAAAACGGAGCTATAACGAAGAAGTTATGGCCAAAACAGTATCGAGAAGAAAACCAGGGGAAGCGGGCGACTTATGTCGCGACCCAAGGTCGCGAGACAAGTCGCGAACCCCCCTGGACGAGCTTAAAACCGATTTTCAGCACCCAAACTTCATTCCTTCATATCTCCTTCATCCTAGCTCCGATTTGGGTGATTCAAGTTGCTACGATTTCGTTTTTGAGAGCTCTTCAAGGATCTAGCAAGAAATTGGAAGTCTATTGAAGTATACTAGAGTATTTTGTGGTGGTAAGCTTCTCATCTCTCCCTATTCATCTTCTTCACCAAAGTTTTCTAGGGTTTCATCCACCCTTTGTTCTCCCTCTCATAGATTGAAGGTTTTTAATCATTTTGGTGAACTAGAGGTGTTTTGATTGGTGGATTCAAGTTTGTATTAAGGTAATCTTCTATTCTCTTCATTTATAAAAGTTATGATTTCGGTATCAGTTGAGGTATTCATGTGTAAGGTTGGAAAACGATTCTTTGTGGTTGATTATGTGAATTTATGGTTGGAACCTTGTGGATCTAGGTTTTGGAAGATTTGGTTTGAAGAATCAAGTTCTTCAAGGAAAGTTCTAAGTGGGTAAAATCTAGATTTAGTCTAAATTTAGCAAGGTGAGTTTACTAACCCTTTTGTAAAAACTAGATACACATCATTTACTTTACTTGTTATCATTATTGTTATTACTCAAGTGTTCTTATTTAATGTACAAGTATTTGGGGATTTCTATGGAAATATGTATGTGAGTAACCTACTATGAGTCACTTATGCATATCTTGGTATTATGATGATTCCTACTTGGAATGCCTTTTGGCGACCTTATATTCTCACGAAGTATTTGGATGATTACTATGTCATATGATGGATTTACATGCTTGGGATGGTAATGTTGTGTTCATGGTTGATATCCGAATATGTTGGGTTAAAACACATCTTGAGACCTCCTATTTGCATAATGTGGACGAACCAAGTCAGTGATTCACTATAAGGATGTAGGTGGGTGAAATTTGGGGAATTTCCTGAGTGGTAGTCCTCGATGCGTGTCGAGCCTTTGGGCTGCCTTTGTTATTTGGCTTCAAGGTGCATCGCCTCTTTGGGTGAACCTGATTGGAGATATGAGTCGCTCCCGTTGACTCCACATCTACGTGATTAATTGGTTAACTGCTGATAAGAACTGTAACTGTTTCTGGTATGCTTTTACTTGTTCAACTCACTAGGCTTTTTGGCCTAACACTTGTTTGGTGTCGATGTGTATCTCAAGTATTAGCGGCGCTGCTCCTAGGCAAGCTTAGATGCTTTGGGCGAGAGCTTGGCGATACAACTCTTGGACTATTTTTGAGAAGCCTTGGGTTTATAGATGGCACCCCTTTTGTAATCTCTTTTCTAGATGTAGAAATTAGATTAGTTGGTTGTTATTTATCTATTCGTTAAATTACAATTGTGATTAAACAGGTTTATTCGTATATTTCCCCATTTTTGGGATTCTCTTGCTATGGCAATTTTATACCACTTCTCTTTTGGAAAGTTTTTGTTATCCCTATTTTTAGGGTGTTACAAGTTGGTATCAGAGCTCTAGTTTAAGTGAACTAGGCATGGATGTAAGACGTCTAGACTTAGACTGAGTGCGTTAGGCAATGATTTGTGAGATGGGTAGAATTTCTAAGATGGGTAGAATTTCTAAGATGGGTTAGTTTTAGAGTCGTCAGGAAACTATGGTTATCAAGCGTTGTGGTGATGGTAACGAGAACCTTTATGTATTATATGTTCATAATCTCACATAACTAATGTTATTATGAGGATATTTATACGTGATGGTGCTTGAAGTGTCGTTACTATGACAATTGGTAATGTAGTAGTACGTTCTCTTGTGCTTGGTTTGATAATGTTATGATATTTGGTAGACGTGGTAGTACGTTTCCTTCGTGTTCAATTATGTTAATCTCCTTTTATCTATCCTCGTACTTGTATGAACGACCTTGGTATGTCGACCGTTGGGGTAGTAAGAAAGTTTATGAATGGGTAACTATTAGAAAAAGTTAATGATGGTAAGTATGGTGATTGCGTTAAGTGAACAGTTCGAGTCGGATTGATTGGTTGGATTAGAACCATAGACTTTTTGAATCGATGTATTCGAGGAGAAATTGTGAGGTGAACCTATGAAGTCCGTGGTCTCTGCCTTAAGACATTGAACATCTGGATGACGATAGTGTAACTATAGAAATCGAGGAGCATGAGTTCAAGTTGAATTGTGAAAACGGTGTACATGTCAAAATGTGTATTTTGAAGTAAAAGTATGTTTTATTTGGTATTTGTCAATGTATGAGTATTTTGATAAGTTTTCATATTTGGTAAACTCGGGTTGTTTTAACCTCCTAAAATGCTCAGATTAGAGTTTGAATAGTTCAACAACTAAATAGCATGATTTACGTGTTCTTGGTGGCTTTGTACAAGTAAACTCTGTTTTTATGAGTTATGCATCTTTGATGATTTTTGTACAACTGAAGTCTATTTTACGTTATATGCATTTTGGACGTATTTGCATTTATAAAACCTTTTGAAACTCTTTAGTCCCAATATGTGTTGAGTTTTGGGTTAATCACGTCTTTGAAATATGTGTCTTCATAAACGTTGTTTAAAGACATTTCATTATTTGGGGAATGTTAATTTTCGGCCAAATGGATTTTGAGCATTTTGGCTCTCGGTGTCGACTTAGAGAGTATTGAGGACATTTGTCCGGTTTTAATGGCTCGATTTAGAGTCCAAATTTCGACCTACATCTTAATGCATTTCATTGCATATTTATAATCATTACAGGCTCGAGTGCTTTTGTCATTCATGTGTAGTAGTGTATTTTTAGACTGTGTTGCATTGGATCCATGGGCACGTAAGTCAGTCTTATTTGATGGTCAATTGGGTGGTACGGGGTCGGGGAATTTCCTCAGTTATAGTCCCCGAGTGTGCCGGGCCTTTCGGGTGTCTTTTTGGCATCAAGGTACCTCGTCTCTTTGGGTGAAACTTGTCAAGGATTCGTAGGGACACTTAGGCTTTCATGTCGTTAGGTGTCATGCGATGAACGTTGTAGGAGTGGCATACTTTGTGCTCTTTCGCCCTCAACGGATACGGGTATTCCCTGTTGTCGGCCACTATATTTTGGATATTTAATTGTCCATCTGGTGCATATGATTTTATAAACCGTTGGAAAATGCATGTAATTGAACTAGGAGTCGTTTTGAAAACATGAAGAGAAGGAGTTCATTTGGAAAACATTTTGTTGCAACCAATGAGAATTTTTGGTTATTTCGAAATGTTTAGTTTTATGAACATGTCGAGACATCCATTTTGGAATCTTTGGGTATTTTGGTAAATAAATCACGTAGAGATGTTTCCTCGATGATTTTACATATATAATTGGAGTTCAATTGACGTAAGTGTCATTTTGTGTATTTGATCTTATAAACCTTTTTCAGAAAACACATATTATTGTGTTATGAGACATTTTGAAAACATAAGAGTATGAGTTCATTTGAAAAATGGTTTGTCTCAACCAGCGATGAGATTTTGGGTTAATTACCTTTTGGGTCGTGGTGTTTGCATAATTGTGGTCAAACGTATTTCGATGTCTCTACTGGCTTTCATTGGGTATTTATGTAAACTATTGGGTCGTTGACTCGGTTTTAACCAAATCGAGTCTTGAGGAAATTTGTCCGGTTTAAAAACAGTGGTGGAAATTTTATTGGCACCCAGTGGTATTATTTCCCTTTGAGTTTAGTGGGAGCAGTTTAGTTGCACATATCACGTATGCATATTTTATTGGAAATTTCTGTTATGGTATTTCAGCCAATATTTTAGAATGATGAGAGTGTGTTTATATTTGGCTTTGAACTCGAAAACGACATAAATTATTCATGTTTTAACCGGGTGCATACGCATATCAATCTACTAGTTTTGCGAAATAAACGGTCGCATGCAAGTTTTGTTGTGAAATCTTATTTCGTGCCGCATTGTGACTAAAAGAGAGAAAACTTTAAGAGTTCGATATTATGAGCATGTTGTCTCGGGTTTTGCAAACATTTTATTTATACAGTTTGGAATTAAACTAAATTACTCTTGAAATTGCTCAAATCGCGTACATATGTCTTTACTAAATTTTGGGGAATAAACAGATGTATGCGAGTCACGATGAGAAGTTTTATTTCATGATGTTTCATGGCTAATTGCAGAAATTTTGGGGTTCGGTTTTGTGAATTTCCCTCTGTAGTTTTGTACGAACGTCTTGTTATACACTATTTTAGTATGTAAAACTATTTCTCATTCATTACATAAATTATACTACTGGTGTGAGTAATCGTATGAAAATTTTATGTTATTTCGGATGAAACTTTTGCCCAGAACATATTTCAGTTATTGATTTTAATGATAGGAGTTTTCCGCAATGCATGAAATGAATTTCCGGTTTACATGTCGTTGTAATTACGATTTTTGGGTAAGTACGTTTTATCGGTACGGCCCAAATTTGAAACGCGAATAACATATATATATATATATATATATATATTTATTTATTTTTTTACGTTCCTATTGTGTTGCTACATTTGGGAAATGATCGGACGTATATAGGTTTTGTTGGAAATTTTATCTTCCGACGTTTTGTGTCAAAGTAAAAGATTTTAAAGTTGAAGTTGCAAAATCCTCTTTTGGGAGTTGTACAAACTTTTATTATGCATGTTATGGGACGGAAAGTTATTTTCATACGCATAGCATAATTTGATGCATGCTAAGACCCTGGTAGCCCGTTTGAAAATTTTGTTACGCATCTTTCGTTATCGTTTTATTAGCGTAAGTACTGATCAAACGAGTTTTGAAAATGGTTTTATATGTGTGGCATTGGTGATCAATTTTGAAACCTATCGAATGCACGATAGTGTATTTTCACCGCACGTTTAATTGTTATAAAACTTATGTATTTGAGAGTTTTATAAATTTCAATTTGGCATTGTAGTGTGAAAAACCTTGAACTCATTGGGCTATAGGTGTAAGCCCTCTCGTGTTAGAAGTCGATATTAAGGATTAAAAGAGTCCTCGGAGTTTGAGGCGTTAGGCATGTGCTTTCTCCCAGTTAGTTAAGTAACGATCTTTATGTTTCGTTAAACCTACAGATTAAAATCGTGTTCGGTTGTTTGGGTATGGTTGGTTTTGGAATTGTGGGAATTTGGTATGACGGCAGTGTACTATATTGTTGGGTATTTGTGAATTATGATGATGTTATGGTTGACTGGTAAGGATGTTGGATTTGGGTGATTACTTCCAATAGTAGGTGTCTGTTGATCCAAACTCTCTCAGTGATTTGATAATGACCCTCTTCTATACTTAGTGAAAATTACGTTTTAATATGTATTAGTGTTTCACTATCAGCGATCAGACTGAGTCTGTTCAGTTATCACTGATAGTTTCTGATGTAAACAGTAAACATAATCCCTGAAGACAAGCCTCGCGTCAACAAATGTTCATAGCTGAATCGAAGACGAAGCTGCTGAATAAAGACAAGTCTACTAGTGACCTGATGCGGATATCAGTGAAGCAAAGACGAATCTACTTCTATGCGAAGGAACATGAGGAAAAGCTTCAGCGATCGCTGAACTCTTGATATCTCTGAAGAAAGAGATACTCAGCGATCGAATGATCACTTAGCTTATGCCTCAAGTTTCCTTTTGTCTCACCTTGCACAACTTAGTACGATATGTCAGAACGGACATGTCTCTGCCACAATTCGTACAACACCTCTGTCAACTACACTGTTCATTGTCCGGCCGAAAGCATGTCTCCCAAAAGTCAGACTCCCAAAGCCAATCAGTGAACGCCACGTGTAAAGTGCCCTACCATGCATTTAATGCAGAGGGTATAAATAGGAAGATCACCCCTTCATCTGAAGTGTGCTTAATCCTTGAACCCCGAAATAGAAACCTTTGTTTTCTATATCTCTTAATCCCCCATTCTCTGAATTTCTTGTGCAACCATCTTAGTGTTTCTTAAGTTTGTTTAGATTGAGTCTGTCTTAATCTTATTCCGCAACAAACTTGTAAATTGTATTTGATTTATCAATAAACAATTTATTAAACCTTAATTCTTGTGTTTGTATTCAACCCCCCCCCCCCTTCTACAAACTTGTTAAGCACCTTAGGAACCAACAGTGTCAACTTTGAATCGACATTGTTAATCGGGAATGAAATATTTGGTAGTATACCCACGTTTGCAGATTGGTCATTCCGAGGATAGGTGTCGACACTCTATTTTGAGGACAATGATTGTTGGTGTGCTTCAATGTATTTCCGTTAGATCTGGTGCGTCTGTAGGACGAGTGGTAAACTTAAGGAAATTAGATGTTGATAATTAAGAAATCAACCATTGGTATTTTGATAATTGTCAGGACTTTCGTTGATTCGGAAATTGATGCTTGAGTGCATGGTGGGAGTTTGGTGGTAATGGTTATTGGATACATTGGCTGAAAATGTCAAGGTGGACTTTAAGTACAAATCGATTATCGATGAAACATTGATGCGTCGTATTTAGAGGTATCTAAGGGAAATGTTTGCTTTGGGGCATTCTTGGTGGAAATGTCTGAATAAGGTTGTAAGTTACTCTTGCGGTATAAGGTTGGTTACTCTTGCGGTAAGTTACTCTCACCATCACTGAGTTAGATTCTGAATCTGAGGATCTATCAGACCCTGATCTTTCAGAGTTTGATGAGTCATTAGCACTCTTGACAAACTCTTTTAAGAGATTTGCAAGAAATAGCAACTTCCGAAAAAGTAAGCCTCTCTCTCCTTTACTGAAAAGCCAAAATCAACGCCTGTTGATAAGGCTACTGCCATTTGCTATAACTGTGAAAAGATTAGACACTTTGCTAGTGAGTGCAGGTCGAAAAAGGTCTTCATACCTCAAGAAGATCCAGTGATGACAAATACCTAAAGCTGAATAACAAATATCAAAAACTGAAAAGCTATAAGCAAAAAGGTAAAGGTCTCATCGTTGAAGAACATGACTGGGCTGAATCAGAAGAATCAAGCTCTGATGAAGAAGCCGCCGCTAATCTTTGCCTCATGGCTGAGATTAAAAAAGAAGTGGAAGAAGCATCTGAACCTTCCATGAGCTACATATCATCTCAGGGATCAAAGGGCATCTGGTATCTCGATAGTGGATGTTCTCGTCATATGACTGGACAAAAAGACCTGCTCACTGAATACAAGGAAGAGAAAGGTCCCTCTGTGACCTTCGGTGGAAATGGAAAAGGATATACCCGAGGGTTTGGTGTCCTCAACAATAGGACAACTACCTTTCGAAGACTACGAAGTTCGCTTTTCTAAGAAAGCATGTTCAGTGGTGGATGAGAAAGGAAAACTTGCTCTCAGTGGTTATCGCAGAGAAAATGTCTATGTAATAGATATGGACTCTACTATCACTGAAAACTTATGTTTTCTCTCTAAGGCCTCTTCTGATGTCAACTGGCTATGGCATAAAAGGCTCTCTCATCTAAATTTCAAAACCCTGAATTCTCTCTCATCTAAAGAACTGGTTTCTGGTCTTCCTCAGCACTCATATGCTAAAGAATCTCTCTGCTCAGCATGTGAAAAAGGAAAACAAACAAAAGCTAGTTTCAAGTCTAAACAAGTTTCCTCAGTGACAAGTCCTCTTCAGCTCTTGCATATGGATCTGTTTGCCCCTGTCAACATCCAATCAATAGCTGGAAAGAAATATACGCTTGTCATTGTAGATGAATTCTCTCGTTATACCTGGGTTATCTTTCTTCGCTGTAAGAGTGATACTCCAGAAGAACTAATATCTTTTGTTAAAAAGATGGAAGTGCTGAATAATCTTACTGTTCGTTCAATAAGAAGTGATCATGGAACTGAATTCAAAAACAGTTCCCTGAACAATTTATTTGAGAACAAGGGAATTTCTCAAAACTTCTCTTCAGTAAGAACACCTCAGCAAAACGGAGTCGCTGAAAGAAGAAACAGAACGATCATTGAAGCTGCTAGATCAATGCTCAGCGATTCTCATCTCCCTACTCAATTTTGGGCAGAAGCTGTAAACACTGCATGTTTTACTCAAAACAGATCGCTGATAGTAAAGCGATTTGGGAAGACAACTTATGAACTTTTTCATGGAAGGAAGCCTTCTATCAGCTTTTTCATATCTTTGGTTGTCAGTGCTATATCTTAAACAACAGAGATCAACTTGGAAAGTTCGACCCAAAAGCTGATGATGGAATATTTCTAGGATATTCCTCCATCTCCAAAGCCTACAGAGTTTTCAACAAAAGAAGACAATCTGTGGAAGAAACAATTCATGTCACATTCGATGAAACTCGCTCAGCGAACTCTAAACCAATCACTGACAATGAAGAGTTAAATGCTTGGATGTTTTCTCACTACAGAGAAACAGAACCTTTCTTCTCAAACCATCAGCATTCAGATCCTCCAGCCGCTGATGATGATCCAAACATTATACATCCTAACGCTGAATCCACCTCATGGGTTTCAGTTGAACCTCTTAACACACTACTACCATCAGATCTACTTTCATCTGAAAACCTCTCTGATAACAACAACATGTCCAGTACTCAACAGTTAATTGCTGATGAACCTCAAATGTCCTCATCAGTAATCATTCCAATTGTTGTTCCAACCTCTAAGTTAAGAAATCATGCTCCTGCTCAGCGATGGACCAAAGATCACCCAATAGATCAAATTCTTGGTGATCTCAATGCAGGTATTCAGACACGACGAAGCTCAGGTGATATCTGTCTCTTTGTCAACTTTCTCTCTTTAATAGAACCAAAAAAGACTGATGATGCCCTCAGAGATCCAAACTGGGTCAGCGCTATGCAAGAAGAGCTGACTGAGTTTACTCGTAACAAAGTTTGGAATCTCGTTCCTAGACCATCTGATAAGACTGTTATAGGCACCAAATGGGTGTTTAGAAACAAGTTAGATGAACATGGAACTGTAACCCGCAACAAGGCTCGACTTGTTGCTCAGGGATACAGACAAGAGGAAGACATAGACTATGATGAAACCTTTGCCCCTGTGGCTAGGCTCGAAGTAATTCGACTATTCTTAGCTTATGCAGTTTACAAAGACTTCATTGTGTATCAAATAGATGTAAAATCAGCGTTCCTAAATGGAAAGCTGAATGAAGAAGTCTATGTAGAACAACCTCCAGGGTTCTATGACCCTAAGTATCCAAATTATGTTTATAAATTGGATAAGGCTCTCTATGGTCTAAGACAATCCCCTCGTGCTTGGTATGACACTCTCTCATCATTTCTTATCTCTGAAAGTTTTGAACGTGGCAAGATTGATAATACGTTATTTTTCAGAAAGATAAAAGGTCATATAATTCTTGTACAAATATATGTCGATGACATAATATTTGGTTCTACTAACCCATCTCTATGTACTTGCTTCGCTGAAAGAATGAAGAAAGAATATAAAATGAGTATGATGGGTGAGCTGACATATTTTCTTGGTCTTCAGATTAAACAATCTGACAAAGGTACTTTCATCAGCCAAGGTAAGTATGTTAAAGATATGATGAAGAAGTTTGATCTTACACAAACTTCAGTGATGAAAACTCCTATGGCACCACCCCTGACACTTAACAAAGATCCTTCTGGAAAACCTGTTAATGTCACTGCCTATAGAGGAATGATAGGCTCCCTGCTGTATCTTACAAGTATAAAAAGAATGTTTTTTCATTCTTATCATTTTACGCTTTCTGGAAATACTTTCAAAGCAAGAATACTCTCTCAAGCATTCTAGCAATTCTCAAGCATTTGCATCATCCTCTTCAAAGATCAACAGGTTATTCTTGATCTTTTTCTAATTCTTATTTTAAATATTTTTACATAAAACTCCATTTATGGGTTTATAAGATTCTAATCACATAAAATCATTTTCATTTTTGATTTTATTCTTTAAAAACCATTTTATTTTGATTTTCTTCATTCAAAATGTTTGGTTTTTCTTCTTGTTCTTGTATATTATATTAAGAACACCTTGTTAATCTTCAAATTTGTTGATTTTCTATGTTTCTTTCCTCAAATAGAAACTAGAAAATCTTCTTTATTTTTAGACTAAAACCTTTTCTTCTACTCTTTTATCTACTCATATTCAGAATGGCTCAATCTGCACTTGTCGCTTCTAAGAACGTCAAATTCGCACTCACTGAATCGGAGCTTCCAAAGAACAATCATCTCGCACGTCTCGATTTTGACGGTGTCAAGTACCCACATCTGAAGGAAGCCGCATCATTTCTAAAACAATCCTGCATTGCTTACGCTATCACTGTGGATCCCACACCCTCGAAAGCTATTCTCCAGCAATTCTGGTTCACCGCTGAAGAAACCTCTATCACCAACAAAAAGGGTGAACAGGTTCCTGCCATTTCCTTCAGCACTGAACTAGGATCAGGGATGATGACTGCCTTAGGGCTGAGGAAAGCTCTGCATTTTCCTGACAAACCCAGGAATGGATTTGATGCCTTGCCAACTGATGCTGAACTCATCCAATTCCTGGATGCCATGGAATACGCTTGGGAACCCAAGCCAAGGACGACGATTCCCAACAAGAAGCTGACTCTTGTGAAGAAGGCACTGATGCCTTCTCAGCTTAACTACATCTTCTTGTTGATCCAAACTCTCTCAGTGATTTGATAACGACCCTCTTTTATACTTAGTGAAAATTACGTTATTATATGTATTAGTGTTTCATCATCAGCGATCAGACTGAGTCTGTTCAGTTATCGCTGATGACCTTTCTGTAAACATTTAATATGTATTAGTGTTTCACTTTCAGCGATCAAACTGAGTCTGTTCAGTTATCACTGATAGTTTCCTATGTAACACAGTTAACGTAATCCCTGAAGACAAGTCTCGCGTCAACATAGTTCATAGCTGAATCGAAGACGAAGCCACTGAACAATAGATAAGTCTACTAGTGATTTCAATGCTGATGATTTCATTTATAATGACTTGATCTTTTAGCTTTTCTTCTAAAAGATTTAGTTCACTGATCTTTTCATGACATTTCTCTAGCTCTTGTGTTAAATAAACATTTTTATTTTCAGCTTGAGTTTTGTCGTTTAGAGCATTATAAAGGTCAATCGTCAGCACATCAACAGCGCGACTTCTCTCAGATTCAGGCAGAGAGGGATTTGTAGAGATGGATACCTGAGATGATATGTAGCTCATAGAAGGTTCAGATGGTTCTTCTACTTCTTCTTTAATCTCAGCCATGAGGCAAAGATTAGCGACTTCTTCTTCATCAGAAGATGATTCTTCTGATTCAGCCCAGTCATGTTCTTCAGCGATGAGACCTTTACCTTTTTGCTGATAGCTTTTCAGCTTTTGATATTTGTTTTTCAGCTTATGGTATTTGTCATCACTGGATCTTCTTGAGGTAGAAGGTTTGAAGACCTTTTTAGACCTGCACTCACTAGCAAAATGTCCAATTTTTTCGCAGTTATAGCAAGTGGCTGTAGCCTTATCAACCGGAGTTGATTTTGGCTTTTCAGTAAGAGAGAGAGGTTTACTTCTTCGGAAGTTACTCTTTCTTGCAAATCTCTTAAAAGAGTTTGTCAAGAGTGCTAAGGACTCATTAAACTCTGAAAGATCAGGGTCTGATAAATCCTCAGATTCAGAATCTAACTCAGTGATGGTGAGAGTAGATCGCTGGGATGGAATTATCTCTGATGAGACTAAAGCAACAGCAGTGCTTTTGGAGTCTTTAGAATCTTTTACAAGATTCTTCTTCAGGAGATTAGATTGCTCATAGTTGAGCAATATTCCATACAGAGTGCTTAGAGAGAGAGTATGTAAGTCCTTTGTCAGCTTAAGACATATTGAATAACTGTCCCAGCTTTCAGGAAGACTTTCCAAGAATTTTGTTAGGACCTCAGAATTAGAATAGGTCCTTCCAACAGTTCTTAGGTCAATGATCAGGCAGTTAAACCGCTGATGAATGTCAGAAAGAGATTCATTCTTACCAGCGATAAAACTTTCATACTGTCTTACCAAGAAACATTCTCTCAAGAACACTCAATCTGAGGGGGAGAAGGCAAAAGAATCCTCATCAATTCACTCCATTCTCTTTGAAGAGGATGAGGAAGAAGACGATGAAGAGGAAGATGATCTAGATCTTGTTGATCAAGAAAAGGATCAGCCCTCCGATGACGACGACGAAGATGAAGACCAATCTATGTGGTTCTCTAAGCCGAACGTCGTATCAGGGACAACTTCGCAAGAGGTTGTCAAAACAGGGGTGAGAGGTGATACATCTTCAAGTGTGCCTTCGCAAAGCAAAGACAAGCAACCAATCGCTGAAGAATGCTTGAGGACTGGATCACAATCTGAGGGGGAGCATCCTTCTCAGGTATGTCTTTCAATTGTACCACTTTTCTACTCTTTCCAAACCCCTATGTCTTTCTAGCCTTTATCTCTCTCGTTCTAAAAATACACTTATCCCTTCTTTCCTTCTTTTTCTAACCAGACAGTTCTCACCCCTGCTTAAGGGTTCTGAACTACAAATAATACCAGCGGCTATCGCTGAAGAAATAATCCCAATCTCTATCGCTGAGATTGATGAAGAAGAAGAAGATTCCCTGGTCCATCCAGGAAGGCCCTCTCGACCATCTCATTGGTCAGAGGAAGTGGTGAAGAAAAGAGTTGAAATGATCGCTCAACTAGAAAGTCAACGGCTGAAAATCCCTCTTCAAATATCCACAGAGCTCGACTTCCTTACTGAAGCTGAAAGAGAAGAATCTGCCAAAGCTGAGAAGCTGATCGCTGAATGCAAACGAGATGCCCAACTCGCTTTAAAGATTCAATCCTCTCAAGTTAGGGACAAAAAGCTAAAAAGCAAACCTGTGGAAGTTCAAGCAGCAATACTGAAAGAAATTGAAGAGGAACGCTTCAAAGAACAAGAGATCAACGATAAGTCTATCGAATGGTGCAAACAAAAGATGGATTATCGTTCTGATCTTCTTCCAATATCAGCCGTGACTATCTCTGGTCGCAAGAAGAAAGATCAACTCTCAGTGACCATGGAGATTACCAGAGAGGATGGAACCCAAAAAGCAATGTACGTATCAAAACTTGAAAGCTTCGGATTTACGGAATGGTTAGAGTTCTGGGATGCGCTGAAGAAATCCAAATCTACATACAGAGGCTACGTTGAAGGACTCCTTGAAGCCCTCATAAATAGAGTCGTTTCTGTACTAAAGCTGCCATCTCCTCTTCCTCCCAAATCTTTGAAACTCAAGAGAAAAATTGGGTCCTCCTCCTCTGAAGATGTCGCCATCATCAGGAATGAAACTTCTATCAAATTCTCAAGAGATGCACTGTTTGGTCTTCCTCCTGATCTTTCAGTTCTGGACTTATCTCTGCCTCCTGGTGGTCCCTTCCAAGCTGGTCAAGTAATCGACAAGCCTTATGGAATATTCTTCAGAGATGATGATGAGGAACTCAGATTTCAAAGAATCTCTGAGATTCCTATCTGTCCTCTGAATCATCTCAAGGATCTCTTATGCTTATGGTGTGACTTCTTCCCTGCTGCTGAAAAAATTAAAGAAATTATCAGTCAAGAATCTTTGGAACGAAGACAGAAAGGAGAAGAAATACCTGAGTATATGATCAATCCTCCCAAATCTTCTTATAGCTGATAGATTAGTTTTCCTATCTGCAATCTGTTAGTTATACTTACAGTAGTTAGTTAGTCACTTGTACTTATGATTTTCATATCTTGTAATTCTATCCCTGAATTAAATGAAAATTGCAGTGATGTACTTAACCCTATCAGTACTGTAAAAGATCCCTCAAAATAGTAATTGGGACATGCATTCTATGAGTCCTTTTTATTCCTATATTTTGAATTAAAAAGTAATTTTCTTTTGTTACTTTGTCATTATCAAATAGGGGGAGATTGTTGATCCAAACTCTCTCAGTGATTTGATAACGACCCTCTTTTATACTTAGTGAAAATTACGTTATTATATGTATTAGTGTTTCATCATCAGCGATCAGACTGAGTCTGTTCAGTTATCGCTGATGACCTTTCTGTAAACATTTAATATGTATTAGTGTTTCACTTTCAGCGATCAAACTGAGTCTGTTCAGTTATCACTGATAGTTTCCTATGTAACACAGTTAACGTAATCCCTGAAGACAAGTCTCGCGTCAACATAGTTCATAGCTGAATCGAAGACGAAGCCACTGAACAATAGATAAGTCTACTAGTGACCTGATGCGGATATCAGCGAAGACCAGACAAATCTACTTACGCGAAGAAGCCTGAGGAAAAGCTTCAGCGATAGCTGAACTTCTTTATCTCTGGAAGAAGAGATACTCAGCGATCAACGATCACAAAGCTTATGCCTCAAGTTTTCTTTTGTCTTACCTTGCACAACCAGTACGATGTGTCAGAACGGACAAGTCTCTGCCACAAATCGTACACCAACTCTGTCAACTACACTGTTCATAAAGTGGCCAAAAGCATGTCTCCAAAAGTGAGACTACCAAAGCCAATCTATGAATGCCACGTGTAAAGTACCCTGCCATGCATTTAATGCATAGGGTATAAATAGGAAGCTCACTCCTTCATCTGAAGGTGTGCTCAATCCTTGAACTCCAAAGATAGAAACCCTTGTTTTCTCTCTCTCTAAAAATCCCCCATTCTCTGAATTTCTTGTGCAACCATCTTAGTGTTTCTTAAGTTTGTTTAGATTGAGTCTGTCTTAATCTTATTCCGCAACAAACTTGTAAATTGTATTTTGATTTATCAATAAACAATTTATTAAACTTTAATTTCTGTGTTTGTATTCAACCCCCCCCCCCTTCTACAAACTTGTTAAGCACCTTCGGGACCAACACTTCTCACACTTCATTCAGTGTATGAGTGGAAAGAGTGGGTCACTGGACCAAGCCAGCAAGATTTAGGTCCAGATGGCTTACTCAGTGATCGCTGGACGAAACTTCGACTACGCAACAGCTATCTTTGACGATCTCAAGTCAAAGATAGAGAAGACCGAAAGGGATCCCAAGGTCCCCTACGTACGCTTCATCTGCGCGTACCTGAAGTTCCTTTACCCTGCTACTTACCCCACCAACGCTGATGCATCTTTTCCAAAAGTGGGTCAGCACTCCCTGGAGGTCAAGACGCTCCCCAATGAGGTAAGTATCTCTGAACTTCGCTCTCGTCTCTCTCTCCTCACTTCTTCGTCTTCAGCGGCCACGCATGAGGTTTCTTCTTCTGCTATCCCTGCCGCTACCCCTTCCAAACGACCATCAACTGGTTCCCCTGGTCCTTCGAAGAAGGCCAAGGTGACCAAGGAGAAAAGTACCACTAGTTCAAGACCTAAGGATGTTTCTCAACAAACCTCCTTAGATGCTTTCGTGGGTCTCTTCTCCACATCCTCAGCGATAACCACTTCAACCGTGCCAGCGATCTCGGTCGTTGTCACAACAACAGTGGCGCAACCTACAATCTTAGTTCAACAACGACCTGAGGTAAATACCCCTATCCCTACATCTTCTATCCCCATCTCTAGTCCTTCTATTTCTTTGACCTCTAACTCTCCATCTATTTCTACTCAACCACAGTTTGGACCCATAGGACCTGAACATCAATCTTTTGAGGAATCGTTACAATTCTACAAAATGTTTGATAATTCAGGTATCCATATAACCTTAAACACTTCTCCCAACTCACCATATAAGCCTGTTTCTCAAAAACTAACTTATATTTCAGGTCCTAGTTTGGCGACTGTTGACACCAATGTCAACAGTTTGACTACCAAGGTGGAGGCTCTAACTGCATCTCTCAACAACACCACCAATGTTGTTCAATCAGCTGGTGAAGCTCTGAAGACGCTGACAGCCAACTGTGCCTCCAAAGCTGACATTTCTCAAATCGCTACTCTCCAAGAAGCGATTGTCAAAGTCAGGGAGGACTCACAGCAACAGTTTGCAGCTCTGACTACAAAGGTTGATGCCTGTGAAGTCCTTCTTCAGCAGATCCTGACCCGCCTGAAGGAACCAGCTCCAACTCCTGCTCCTTCATTTACAGAAGACGATCGCACTGCTCTAGACGTAGCTGTGGAGTTTATTCATCAAGCTACGTCCGATATCCCTGTACTTGAGGACCGGCTCAAAGGACTGGAGGTTGAAGTCCAGAAGTTGTCCACCACTGAGACATCTACTCCTTCCCAAGATCTCTCCCTCCGTGATAATGACAAAGAGGGGGAGAAAGCATCTGAAGAAAATAAGGAGAAAGAAGCTGATGCTGCTGAACAACTGAAGGAAACTCCCTCTTATGTTGAGGGGGAGATAGCTACTGAGAAATCCCCTCCTACCATCGTTGATCTAGTTGATGACGAGGAAGAGGAAGAGGATGAAGATGATGATGATGAAGCCCTTGATCTTGAAGATCAAGTGGAAGAACCTCTTCTAGATGATGATGATGACGATGAAGAAGATGAAGAAGATCAATCCTTATGGTGTTCTTCAGCCGTCACTTCATCAGCGATAGCTTCGAAAGAAGTTATCAAAGCAGGGGGGAGTCAAGAGACACTTTCAGGAACCCCTTCCCAAAGCAAAGGTGCAACTGCTGAGGGAACCCTGAAGATGATTTCACTACCTGAGGAGAATCCTTCTCAGGTATGCCTTACTCTTGTTCCTTTATCCTTCTATAAAAATCCCACCCCTATTTCTTTCTAGCCTTTATCTCTTTTCTTACCTAAAAATAAATCTAACCTTTTTCTTTTTCTGACCAGATAGTTCTCTCCCCTGCTTAAGAGTAAATAGCTTCAAATAATACCAGCTGCTGAAGCTGATGACCAAATAATCCCAATCTCTGTCAGAGAGATTGATGAAGAGGATGAAGAAGAAGAAGAGTCCCTGCAACATCATGGAAGGCCCTCTAGACCATCTCACTGGTCAGAGGAAGAGAGAAAGAAAAGAACAGAGATGATCTCTCATCTGGAGAGTCAACGACGAAAGGTCCCCTCTTAATCATCAGATCTGGAGTTCCTGACTGAAGCTGAAATTGAAGAATCCGTCAGGGTTGAGAAGCTGATTGCTGACTGTCAAAGAGATGCCTCTCTGGCTCTCAAAATCCAGTTTTCTCAAGTCAAAGACAAGAAGCTGAAAAGCAAACTAGTGGAAGTCCAGGCAACTCTTTTGAAAGAGATTGAAGAGGAACGCTCCAAAGAAAAAGCAGTCAACGATAATTCTGTCGATTGGTGCAAGCACAAAATTGACTATCGCTCTGACCCAATGAAGATCGTAGCTGTTGCTATCTCTGGAAGAAAGAAGAATGATAAACTCTCTGTCACCATGGAGATTACCAGAAAGGATGGAAGCTGCAAGGCTATGTTCATTTCAAAGCTGGAAGACTTTGGCTACATGGAGTGGCTTGAGTTCAAAGATGCGCTGAAGAAATCAAAGTCTACATACAGAGGCTATGTTGAAAGGGTAAATGATGCCCTCATCAACATAGTCGCTGCTATACTAAAGGTGCCATCTACTCTTCCTCCAAAGTCCAAGCAAATCAAGGGAAAGCCTATCTCCTACTCATCTGATAATGTCGCAGTGATCAGGAATGAAACCTCCATCAAATTCTCAAGAGAAGCTCTATTCGGTCCTCCTCCTGATCTTTCAGTTCTGGATCTATCTCTGCCTCCTGGCGGACCATATGTTGCGGGACAAGTACTTGAAGAACCTTTTGGAATCTTCTTCAGAGATGACGAGGAACAGCTCAGATTTCAAAGGGTCTCTGAAATCCCTATCTGTCCCCTCGCTCTTCTCAAGGATCTCATGTGCCTATGGTGTACTCTCTCTCCTGCTGCTGAGCCAATCATAGCGATCATCTGCAAAGAATCTTTAGAGCGAAGGCAAAAAGGAGAAGAAATACCTGAGTATTTGATCAATCCTCCTAAACCCTCTTTAGATAGCTGATAGATTAGTTTCCTTTCTTGTAATCTATTAGTTTAACTTACAGTAGTTAGTACATCACTTGTACTTGTAATTTTCATACCTTGTAATTCTTTTCTTGGATTAATGAGAATTTCAGTGAAGTACTTAACTCTATCAGTGCTGTAAAAGATCCCTCAAAATAGTAATTGGGACATGTATGTTATGAGTCCTGATTATTCCATCATTTTGAATTATAAAGTAATTTTCTTCAGTTACTTTGTCATTATCAAATAGAGGGAGATTGTTGATCCAAACTCTCTCAGTGATTTGATAATGACCCTCTTCTATACTTAGTGAAAATTACGTTTTAATATGTATTAGTGTTTCACTATCAGCGATCAGACTGAGTCTGTTCAGTTATCACTGATAGTTTCTGATGTAAACAGTAAACATAATCCCTGAAGACAAGCCTCGCGTCAACAAATGTTCATAGCTGAATCGAAGACGAAGCTGCTGAATAAAGACAAGTCTACTAGTGACCTGATGCGGATATCAGTGAAGCAAAGACGAATCTACTTCTATGCGAAGGAACATGAGGAAAAGCTTCAGCGATCGCTGAACTCTTGATATCTCTGAAGAAAGAGATACTCAGCGATCGAATGATCACTTAGCTTATGCCTCAAGTTTCCTTTTGTCTCACCTTGCACAACTTAGTACGATATGTCAGAACGGACATGTCTCTGCCACAATTCGTACAACACCTCTGTCAACTACACTGTTCATTGTCCGGCCGAAAGCATGTCTCCCAAAAGTCAGACTCCCAAAGCCAATCAGTGAACGCCACGTGTAAAGTGCCCTACCATGCATTTAATGCAGAGGGTATAAATAGGAAGATCACCCCTTCATCTGAAGTGTGCTTAATCCTTGAACCCCGAAATAGAAACCTTTGTTTTCTAAATCTCTTAATCCCCCATTCTCTGAATTTCTTGTGCAACCATATTAGTGTTTCTTAAGTTTGTTTAGATTGAGTCTGTCTTAATCTTATTCCGCAACAAACTTGTAAATTGTATTTGATTTATCAATAAACAATTTATTAAACCTTAATTCTTGTGTTTGTATTCAACCCCCCCCCCCTTCTACAAACTTGTTAAGCACCTTAGGGACCAACAGTGTCAACTTTGAATCGACATTGTTAATCGGGAATGAAATATTTGGTAGTATACCCACGTTTGCAGATTGGTCATTCCGAGGATAGGTGTCGACACTCTATTTTGAGGACAATGATTGTTGGTGTGCTTCAATGTATTTCCGTTAGATCTGGTGCGTCTGTAGGACGAGTGGTAAACTTAAGGAAATTAGATGCTGATAATTAAGAAATCAACCATTGGTATTTTGATAATTGTCAGGACTTTCGTTGATTCGGAAATCGATGCTTGAGTGCATGGTGGGAGTTTGGTGGTAATGGTTATTGGATACATTGGGTGAAAATGTCAAGGTGGACTTTAAGTACAAATCGATTATCGATGAAACATTGTTGCGTCGTATTTAGAGGTATCTAAGGGAAATGTTTGCTTTGGGGCATTCTTGGTGGAAATGTCTGAATAAGGTTGTAAGTTACTCTTGCGGTAAAATGAGCAACATAAGGTTGGGAGACAACCGAGATTTAATGATTAATCAGAGACTCAACGTTCATCCTGACATCGACAAAATATATTGAACGTTAAGATTTAGATTGTAACGACACATTATGAGAAACACAACGACAACCTAAACCGGAATGTAATCGGGTCCGTATATGAGGTGAGGTTTCATGAAGGCATTTCTTTTGGATAGTAAATCAATCAATATTTCCAAGTGTGATGTTGGGTGCTTGGTGGTTCCAGATTTCGAGGACGAAATCTCTTTTAAGGTTGGGAGGATTGTAACACCCCGATTTCGAAAAGCTATCGTTTCAAGCTAATACATAAATCGGTAATTTAAGGGAAAAATAAGATATTTGATTTTGGTCTTGAATCCTTGATTTTATATTCTTGATAGATGAAGGATTCAATTACGAGTCCAACGGTTCTTTCCGGAGCAAAAACGGAGCTATAACGAAAAAGTTATGGCCAAAACAGTATCGAGAAGAAAACCAGGGGAAGCGGGCGACTTATGCCGCGACCCAAGGTCGCGAGACAAGTCGCGAAACCCCCTGGACGAGCTTAAAACCGATTTTCAGCACCAAAACTTCATTCCTTCATATCTCCTTCATCCTAGCTCCGATTTGGGTGATTCAAGTTGCTACGGTTTCGTTTTTGAGAGATCTTCAAGGATCTAGCAAAATATTGGAAGTCTATTGAAGTATACTAGAGTATTTTGTGGTGGTAAGCTTCTCATCTCTCCCTATTCATCTTCTTCACCAAAGTTTTCTAGGGTTTCATCCACCCTTTGTTCTCCCTCTCATAGATTGAAGGTTTGTAATCATTTTGGTGAACTAGAGGTATTTTGATTGGTGGATTAAGGTTTGGATTAAGGTAATCTTCTATTCTCTTCATTTATAGAAGTTATGATTTCGGTATCAGTTGAGGTATTCATGTGTAAGGTTGGGAAACGATTCTTTGTGGTTGATTATGTGTATTTATGGTTGGAAACTTGTGGATCTAGGTTTTGGAAGATTTGGTTTGAAGAATCAAGTTATTCAAGGAAAGTTCTAAGTGGGTAAAATCTAGATTTAGTCTAAATCTAGCAAGGTGAGTTTACTAACCCTTTTGTAAAAACTAGATACACATCATTTACTTTACTTGTTATCATTATTGTTATTACTCAAGTGTTCTTATTTAATGTTCAAGTATTTGGGGATTTATATGGAAATATGTATCTGAGTAACCTACTATGAGTCACTTATGCATATCTTAGTATTATGATGATTCCTACTTGGAATGCCTTTTGGCGACCTTATATTCTCACGAAGTATTTGGATGATTACTATGTCATATGATGGATTTACATGCTTGGGATGGTAATGTTGTGTTCATGGTTGATATCCGAATATGTTGGGTTAAAACACATCTTGAGACCTCCTATTTGCATAATGATTCACTATAAGGATGTAGGTGGGTGACATTTGGGGAATTTCCTGAGTGGTAGTCCCCTATGCGCCTAGACCTCCGCCGTCGGGGAATTTCCTAAGCGGTAGTCCTCGATGTGTGTCGGGCCTTTGGGTTGCCTTTGTTATTTGGCTTCAAGGTGCATCGCCTCTTTGGGTGAACCTGATTGGAGATATGGGTCGCTCCCGTTGACTCCACATGTACGTGATTAATTGGTTAACTGCTGATAAGAACTGTAACTGTTTCTGGTATGCTTTTACTTGTTCAACTCACTTGGCTTTTTGGCCTAACACTTGTTTGGAGTCGATGTGTATCTCAGGTATTAGCGACGCTGCTCCTAGGCAAGCTTAGATGCTTTGGGCGAGAGCTTGGGGATACGACTCTTGGACTATTTTTGAGAAGCCTTGGGTTTATAGATGGCACCCCTTTTGTAATCTCTTTTCTAGATGTAGAAATTAGATTAGTTGGTTGTCATTTATCTATCCGTTAAATTACAATTGTGATTAAACAGGTTTATTCGTATATTTCCCCATTTTTGGGATTTTCTTGCTATGGCAATTTTATTCCACTTATCCTCTTTTGGAAAGTTTTTGTTATCCCTATTTTTAGGGTGTTACAGTTCTGATTTGCGTTAGGAAAGTGATTATATGATTACTGCAATTTCAAATCGCAATAAATGGTTTATAGTGTTTAGGTAACATGTTTCTACTTATAATAAAATAATTCTTTATTATATAATATTTTCGAAAAGAACTTCCTTAAACTCTAATCATTTAAAAAATGATGATTAGAAGATGAAGGCATCATAAAATCTTGCAACATGGCTCATGGTGAAATCGCAACATTTTTAACAATCTGATTTAAAGTGGGAAGTGTGTGTTTGTGTGTGTATATATATGTACATATATTAATATATTTATATTTATATTATATTCTATATGTATATATAATTTATATATATATATATGATTCTATCATTACTCAATGATACTAAACAAAATTTATATTATTATATACATGTTAAAAGAAGAAAATTAATATAAATCTTGAAATTCATATTTTTCCAGAAAAAGTAATAAAAAACGCACCTTAGGGGTTAACGGGATGTGGGAAGTGTGCCTTCTTGTCATGGCACATCTTTTAGAACACTGATTTGAAGTGATAAATTTGGGTGCTTGCTACCCACTTTTTGTGCTGCCTATATGTTTCTTTTGTAACTTAGCTTATTTTATAATTTTATATAACACATTAGCATGTATATGCAAATTCTTGGTTTTTCTTTGTGTAAATCCTCTTTTGAAAAATGTGGGTTTAGTCTTTATCCATGTTTTTGTTGTTCATGTTTAGGTACCATATTACAAAAATGTGTCATCAAGTGGTAAATTGTTTTCAATTAGAGCTCAAATCACAACAGAGGCTGAGGCTCCTGCTAAAGTAGAGAAAGTTTCAAATAACCAAGAAGAGGGTGTGGTTACAAACAAATACCGGCCAAAGGAACCATATGTCGGTCGGTGTCTTCTTAACACCAAGATCACCGGTGATGACGCCCCCGGTGAAACTTGGCACATGGTCTTCACCACCGAAGGTATGCCTAACTGCCTTTTGCTTCTTTATTTTTTTCAACAACAATCACTAGCTTTAGCTTTTCTTCGTATACCAGTAGTTGTCAGTGTTGCGCTTTTTGTTTATGTTTTATTTTACGTATTTTCTTCATATATGTCCCTGTTTCATTGTCTGTTTAATGTACACGTTGCTTGATTGCATACACTCTCACCTGTAGCTTGCACTATTGTTTCTTTTATATTTTTAACACCCCCCCTCTTTTTGCGGGTAGTAAAAAAGATTTTCTTTTAGAAGTTAAAGATTCAAGCTTTATACAAGATGTTGTTATATTCTTGAAAGCGAAATGAAATCAAGATTGATTTATTGTTTGGGTTGATTAGGTGAGATCCCATATAGAGAAGGGCAATCGATTGGTGTAATTCCAGACGGGATTGATCCCAAGAACGGAAAGCCACACAAATTGAGATTGTATTCCATCGCTAGCAGCTCGGTGACTTTGGAGACTCCAAAACCGTAAGGATTTCTACAAAATCCCCTCTGTTTGTGAGACCATTTTGACGAGCTGGGTCATTTAGTTGAATGACCTTAAATCAATTTTTTCAATTAGACGCTCGACCTTTATAAAAATAATTAACTCGCTAACCTTCAAATGACACGTACTTGGTGTTAATTGCCTCTAAGTGTAAAACACCCTACTCTTGTAAAATCTTGAAAAAAACAGTAAAACACCCGTGAGGAGCTTTGGTACCTTCAAATTAGGGCCTTTTGGATTAATAACCTTAAATGAGTTTTCAAATATGAGCATGATCTTATAATTTTTTTAGCACAATGACCTTTCATCTAAAGATGCACAAAAAAGCCCAAGCCAAAAGCCCCGGGCCTGGTCTGGCCCGAGCCGGTCCGAAAATCCCGGGCCTAGGGAGCCCGAAGCCCGGCCCGGTTGGGCCTTAAAGCCTGATCAGGACAATTTTGGGGGCATGCGTGGCAAAAAAGGTCGGCCTGAAAAAGCCTGACCGGGACCTTTTTCAACCCCAAAGCCAGGCCCGGCCTGGGACTATAAAAGCTTGGGCCTTTTTTCTCACTGAAAACGGGCTTGGAAGTCCTGGGCCCAGGCCCGAAAAGCCCATGCTTCATCTGACATGCCTCTGGTTCAAAACAATATGCTAAAATAAAAACTTAGAGAAGCTCTGGAGAAATACACTAGAGGGTCATTTTGCAAAACGAGCATCTGGAGAAGCTCATTGAGATAAATAGCCCTTTTTTAGTTCACGACTTACGTGCATGTTTTTATATCCGGTTTCTGAATATGACAACATAATGTACAAACTTAAAGCTCTCATTCCAACCGCTCCATGATTTCTCCACGTTTCCTCCAAAATAGCCCTAATTTCTCCCCCATTCATCATTTCTCTCCTACTTCTACAGTTTGAAATTTGAAATGAGGCTTATACCAATCCCTCCTCTCAGACGATTGTCTTCCCCAAGACGCTCCTATCTTATTTCCTCCTCAAATTAACAATTCTCAGTATAATTTCCCAAGATGACGATTTCCCCAGTATTCTATATGGTTAGGGTTTCTATAGCAACGTGTTGCCACCATCTTTGTCAATGGAAGCATTATATCAGTACATTACTTAATTCTGGCTCTTTTTAATAGTAGTAATAATAACGTTTGTTGAAAGTAATCCATCCATCCATACCTATGCAATTATGCATGCAGATAGAGGTTTTTTTCTCAAGTCTAGGGATGACAAAAGATGAGTTCCATGCAATTACATGGTTTACCAGTTGGGCAGTAGATGCAGATCATGGTTCAGACATTGGTGATGGTGTGGAGTGCGAATCAGATACAAAGACGTAGTAGTTTATCTATTGACTGAATTGAATTTGTTTATGAATTGACCATTTTAGGTGTTGTCCTGATGAATAATAATTGTGTTTTTGGCAGGAGGGATGATGAAAAGGTTATAATAGGTGGAGTGGATATGTTGCCTGCAACTCTTCTCCCCTACATCCTTTCTTCTCCGGTTAGTGTTCAAGTAATTGGACGCACGTAACCCTCAACAACAAATCAGTAACCCTAGATATGCAGATCAATAAATTCAAGGAATATGGACGTAGGCACCAACAAAGATGAAACAGAAGAAGAGAAGTTGGGAAGGCCATGATGTTAGGGGTATTGGAGGAAACTGCTCCTGATTTCACACATCGGTGGTGATACTACTGATTACTATGGTGCTCATAAGAGTTGGGTCGCTAGAGGGAAAGAAGTGTCGTTGGATTTATACAGAACAGGTGGGTTATTCGATTTTGAGTTACATTCCAGCAGCAATGGTTTTTTTCCCTCCAATCGAGAGAGGGGTTTTTCGTTTGAAACATGAGTTTTTTTTGTTCCAGTCGAAAAGCTTTTGTAGGTTTGTTTTTAGTTTTGGATTTGTTTTTTTTTTGGGAATTAGGTTTTTATTTTAGATTTAGGTTTGATTTTGGGATTAGGGATGATTCTAGGTTTTTGTTTTTGATTTATTTTGGAACTCGGTTTTGATTTTGAATTTGAGTTTTTGATTTTAAATCTTGATTTGTTTTAGAATTTTGGTTGAGATTCAGAATCGCCAGAGAAGATGGCCAGAGGGTTCATCGGAGAAGGACGGAGGGGTCATCAATGATAAAAGATTGGTGGTCGTCCTCCTCGGCTATGGTATCTCAATTCACTTTCCCTTTGGTTGATCCCCTAGCATCTCAAATCAGTTTGTTTTGCAATCCTCTTTGGTGTCCTAAGTTTTTTTATTGGTTTCTGAACTTCACGCCTTTTATAGCTTATTTGAAGTTTTATATATAACTGAATTGTAGCCAACTTTTTTCAGAGGAGTGAAGCGAAACTATTGACAGAAGATTGGGAGGTAGTTGTTGCATATATAAAGTTAACTGCTGAAAATCACCTCATGTTATCTTTTAATAATTTAGATATCTCTTAAAATACGGGGATTCCATATTATTCATGGAATAGGGGTCAATATATATAACTTAAAACAGGGAAGCCATTAAATGGCATGCCTTTTGGATATTGTCCATGTCTAGATATTACTTAATATCTTTCTTTTGAATGTCTCCCCCACATACTATCATCTCTTTCTCTCACACTACATGAAGTGTTGTAATGTACTTGAAAAGTGTGGTGTCTTTTAAAATGGTTCAAAGTTGCATGTAGTAGTCACATAAAATGTTTTTTTCCCTCTCCCTAAAGTGAATACTATTTGCCAATTTTGTGTTATGAGATTGTGCATGTTTCATTCTAGCATCTGAATCAGTCAGATCCAATGTTTTAAAAACCGGTTTTTTTGTTGACCCGGTCAGTGTGGTGACCGGGTCACCCGGTTTCAAGAAATTTTATGTATTTTTCATTTTCCTGCATACATATATATATATATATATATAAAACCAAGAATTTGATGTGGAATCGAGCGTGGACTGATGGAATCGAGCGTGGAGTCGATGATTTGTGAAATTGATTTTTTAACCCTAGCCGCTACCTTACAGTTATACGAAATTGATTTTTTAACCGGGTCAACCCGGGTTTTTACCGGCTCAATAAGACTGGTTCAACCGGTTTTATCAAAAAACCGACGGTTCGATCCCGGCCGAAATTTCCCAAAAAACCCGGTCGTAATTGATCCAGTCTCTTCACCGGTTCCCGGTTCAACCGGTTGAACCGGCCGGGTCAACCCGGGTTTTAAAACATTGGTCAGATCTGTTCACTCATGATTAATGAGCTTTTTAGTTCCATGTCTTATTTATTAGTTTTTTCCGCTCTTACATTATTTGTTTTTCTTCCTGTTTGTTTTATCATATAAACACTTATGTTTGTATGTTACTTTTCTCACTTATATTTTTATATCTTTGTTTTGCAAGCCGACGGTCTCCATGGAAACAACCTCTCTACCCCGAAGGGTAAGATTCTCAGCACTTGCCATGCTAGCTGATAAGGTAAATGACCCGAAAAGTGCTTACCGGGTAAACATTCAGTAAACAGTCCCTAAATCTCAAGCATTATAGTGCATATGATTTACTTGGAGGAAGAGAATGCTTAATTGAGTCGCCTTATACAAAGTTGTGAACTCAACCGTAAGATCATCAAGGATGACAATGGACAGTTGACGACACAAAATTCTTTCAACTTGCTGTAACACCTTTACATGGGACGGACAATTGTTTGATCCTATAAACTCAAGTTTTATAAAGCAATCTGTTAGAATATTTAGACATATTTGCTGTTCTATAATGGCGATTTTGTTGTAGTGACAATTTGGTTCGTGACATTTCATCTTTTCTTTTGTCTCATTGATACAAACTAATCTGCAAACGGGTTTCTTTGATTCTCGAATTTGTAGTCAAGTTTTTGAATTTTCCTATATTGTTGTGACTAGGCAAGACGAAGAAATAAGTCGCACGATTTCTTTAGACACAGGAATGCAGAGCTGCACGTTGGCGGGGCTTTTTGCAACGCAGTTTCTGGGCAGCAACCAAGCCGTTCCGCCAGCATGTTCAATAGTTGCAATGGCGATCATGGGACTCTGCCTAGCTTCTTTTTGAGGCAACGATTATTGAATCCGAGACTTACCGTATCTTCTCTTCCCGCTAACGAATTCCGTTGTCAGCCCTCAAACTTAGTTCTCCATGTCGGTTTTTGGGTGCATCGTTGATTAGAGCTAAGCACAAAACGAGCAGGTTAGAGTAGCATCCAGCAGATGCATATCAGCATCCCTTTTATACAGTCCCAATAGTATTTACAAGATAGAAACCGTACCGAGAGAGGGATAGAGTAAATGTCGGGTTTGAAAGAAGCGAAGGGGGTATCGATCGGGTTTTTGAAAGTCGGGGGATATATAGTTGATATGTGCATTGCCATGAGTTTTTTGATTGATATATGTGTATAATGCCTGCTTATAAATCAATTCACGATTTGTGATTCCACATCCTTTTGGTGTGTGTGAAAAAAGTGTGTTGAATGTGTGTGGCATCGAGCTTGATTGATGATTCGATTGTTGATGTTAAGGTTCGAGAGTTGACTCAACGAGTCTAATCGGTGCTCTTTGGTTCTCAGGTACCAATCCACTAAAGTTGAATGAATATGATGTTATGTGAGTATTGAGGTTGAAATAAACAGGGAATGGCTTCTTTTGCTTTGTATGTATTGTATATGCGCTTCCGGCATGTTGCTCAGTTGGCAAAATGACGGAGCACCTTTGTCCGAATGCAAGTCAGGTTTCGGGTTTGATCTCAGGCCTCCCTGCTAGCCTCAGCCACTTAGTGGGTCAAAAAATGTCTTTTACATTGGTGTCTTTGGAGGTGGGTTACGTGTGGGGGTTGACAATAATCATCTTTTTGCCCAGGAATAATCAAAGTTGATAGAGAAATAATCAAAGGAGAACTATAAAAGTTTGAGAATCGTGAGAATTACTTTTTGTATGTTGTTTTACATTGTGAAACAATGTTTGTGAAAGTATAATATTGTTTCATAAATGTGATTATTTTTACCGCGTACTATTAATATTCTCATGGTTTTTAACTTTTATTTGGTTCTATTTTGATTATGCCTAGACCTGGCAAAAAATGACACGACACGTTAACCTGACACGAACTCGACACGAAATAAACGGTTTTGGGTAATACATTTCAACCCGTTTAAGTAAACGGGTTGACACGACACGAAAATTAAACGGGTAAGGTCAGGGTCAAAATTTTCAACTCGAAAATGACCCGAATAATCCGTTTATATATATATATCATGAGTTTTCTTTTTAATGCTTTGTATTTTTAATGTTTTAAATTTGGTTAGAACTTTTAAGTTTGAGTTATAAATTTTGGATTGCTAATGTTTTCATTTGAATTTTGGATTTGTATTTTTTTTTTGAATTTGAATTTTTAGTTTTATAAATGTTAAACGAGTTAGGCGGGTCGGGTTAGGGTTGAGATTTTCTGACCCGTTTATTAAACGGGTCGGGTTAGGGTTAGACACTTTCAACCCGTTTAACTTTGAACCCGACACAACACGACACGTTTGCCAGGTCTAATTATGCCATAAGGTAGATATGTATGTACTAATTTTAGCTTATGTTAGTCAGGATTTGTGTTGTTGGCTTTTAGCAATAATTTTAAATTCATGATAAAAAGCTATCGATAAATAATAATTAAATTTGTTTTGAGCATATATAAATTGGTATGAGGTCTTTGCACCTTTGATAATTTTTAATGATAAAGTAGGCCTTTGAGAATTTTTAAGGAATAAAATAAATTGGGCTTATTTTTTCAAAAAAAAAAAAAAACCCTTAGAAACTGGGGCTGGTGAGGTCTATAGGGATGGATTGCATTACAGTACATTATATTAATTAGCCAATTGATAAATAATGTTTCAGTTGTATAGTTTTAAACTCTTGTTTGGTATCTTATCAAAATATGAGACATTTTGTGTTAATTTTTTGAGATAGGTATGCCTATTATTTTCATTTTGTAATTGTGTCTGTCTTAGTTTGCAATAAAATGTACGTGTATATTGTTTCTTTTTTTCTTTGTTTTCTTACATCCCGCTACATCGACACTGTCACACCTCTGGTTAATTTTTATGAAAATTTAAAATTTTGAATTCTTTTTAGCAAATTTTCCACACTCTTATACCCTGCAATTAATGCACTATTTGGTTGGTGGATTTCTTATTGTTGATTTTATTTTCAAGTTTGTTCTAACATATATATTGTTTATTATTTTTTTTTGGTAACCATGGGTTTCCGGGTCAGCTTACGCGCACCGACTAATCCCCGGGCGACCACGAATGGCCTGAAGTCATCGCAGATGAACCTCCATGACCACAAGAACTTTGGCAGCGCCTGAATTTGAACCCTGGGTAGATGTGATCTTCCACTACATCCCCCAGTAGTGCGCCACAACCCAAGTGGTTGGTTTTTATTTTGTAAACAAGTTGCTAAAATGGAAAACAAAATGTTAATGCCTACATTGCTCTTTTAAATCTAAGAACAAGAAATGTTCTCGTATTGAGAATTCCGCTATCTAGGAATTCCAAACATATCGACAATGAATTTATATACCATATAAAATCATGAAATTAGCATCGTGAGTGGTGGAAATTAATAGACATGAATTTGAAAAAAAAAATTATTAGAAAATAGAATGACACTTGAGGATTTACACCTAAATGTAGATTAAAGTTATGTCGTGTATCCGACCAACGGACGGGTATAACACTAGTTATAAAATTGCTAAAGACAAAAAATAAAATAAACATTAAAATTTATCGCGCTGCATTGCTAAAGACCAACGGACGGTGGATGTTTTACTAAAAAAAAAAACTGAAAAAAAGAAAAAAGGTCCATTCAACGTGGCCAAAACCCTAGACGTTCTCCCCCATCCGTCCTCAACCTCACCAGGACTACCTCCTTCAACCTCTCGCCATTTCATCACCTTCATAGGTTCCATTTTTGCTCCGACTTCGATTCTTTTATGCCTTTCGATCTTCTATCTGCTACTCTTGTTGTTTAATTACATTGAAACTTTTGAAACCCTAATCCCAAATAACAAGAACAAGGGAGACGCTTCTTGTAACTGCTCTCCTTCGCCATTTCACTACTGCCAGATACGGCTAGGTAAGTCACAGAAACTTGATTTTGATGTCCTAACTTACAAATCGGCCATCAATACGCATGGATTTGTTTTGTTGTTGTGGTCATTGTGCAGAAATGAAGCTATCGGGAACCCAAAGCTTGATTTCTATCCGCATTCTAGTTTTTAATCTTTTATTCTTCGATTTGCTTGTGCGTTTTGTGTGCCACCATGGTACTGCATGAAATATGAATGTTTGTTGTCTGTTACCACTGCTCTGTAATAATCTTACTTATTTAGATTTGATTAGTGAATAATATTGTTTCTAAGGATAAAAACAACTTGTTGGCTCTTGACTTGTCACCAGGATAATGCATTCAAGATGCTCTTTAAATTTGCTCCCCACCGGAAGAACTTAGGTTTATTTAGACCATTGCACGTAGGAGTAGCTACCTTGAATTGGGGTGTGCAATCTCATTCTCAATTCAATTAAATTAAACATTGCTAGATGGTTGTTTTTTATCACTTCTAACTTAATTAATTGAAGAATTGATGATCCAAAGTTTAAGCACAATCCAGAATCGCCAGTTGAAGTGTTGATCAATTTATTAGTGTTCATTTGTACAATTATAATATATTATGTTTTGTTTAGTTGGTTCAATTTATTTTGTAGTTGAAGTTGGTTTCTAAAATGTGACAGATTCTTGGTTCGTACTTGATCATTTGCTTATTTTTATTTTCATTTGGAACTTAAAGCGAAGAATAAATTTTTAATGGCAGAAGTAATACGATTTTTATGTAAAGCATGGAACTGAAACGAAATCAGTCCGTTGAGTGTTGAATTTGGTTCCAAAAAACTGAAACTGGTGAGGTGTTTCGGTTCGTCGTTTTCGTCTAAATCAAACGAACTTGAACTGTGTACCCCCCCCCCCCCCCCCTAAGCACCACCACCACCACAGACAAAGTTCATTTCTGCCTTTCCATGCTTAACCTGATCAGCTTTGCAGTAAAACAGAACCGTTTTTTCTGTTTACAAGCATATAGCCATTGTCTGTACTCTTTTTGCCAGCATACTGAAAGAACTTTCTTTGCAGGCACCACCATAACACATGTGCCTAGTATGGCCCTGACACAGTAAAAACAGCGTTTCTGTAGTTGATACAATTATGTCTACGATCAACATCATGAGCAAATCACGAGTGTCGAAAGCCATTCTCAGCCGGCTGAGACCTGTTTATTCATTTTCTCGAACTTTTTCTGCATCACAACCATGGCAGCGTGTTCTCCCCAGCCAAACAGGTGAATTGAGTATGAATCACATAGGATCTTCCCTTCCTCGGAATTGGAATAGACTATTCTCATCCATGGCCCCCTCATATTCCAGCGGTGATAGAATCGTTCGTGAGCTACTAGCCCAAGTTGAGAGGGAAAAGCAGAGGGAGAGAGAGCAACGAAAAAAGGCAGGGTTGGGTACGGCTGATATAGATGCTGAGGATGATGAGGATTACATGGGAGTTGGTCGAATAATTGAGAAACTGGAGAAGGAGAATCTCAAACATGTTGACCCTCGTATCCTTAACATGAGGGAGGAACCCACTGATTCAGAAAGTGAAGAAGATGACCATAGGTTCACTTATGAAGCCATTCAACAACGACAAGAAATATTGGAGAAGAAATTAAATCGTCATGAGGAGCTTCTTAAGAATTTCAATCAATCGGGTATGTTTGTTCGTTTACCTTTTTTATGCTGCTAGTGTACTAGAGCCATATTTACGCAAAGCTTATTTTATTTTATTAGCTAGCACTGGCATTTTTTACACTTGTTCCATTACTTTTAGTTATCACATTCCTGTTAATAAGACTATGCTCAATGTTTATTTTTCATGATAATACTATCGTTGATCAGATAATATTGATGATGCTTTCAAGTGGATGAATAAAATTGACAAATTTGAGGAGAAACATTTAAACCCCCGATCTGAATACCGTGTTATTGGTGATTTGATGAACCGGCTGAAAGAAGCCACCGGCAAGGATAAATTTCTTCTACAACACAAGCTGAATAGGGCTATTAGATTAGTTAAGTGGAAGGAAGCCTATGATCCTAATAACCCTGCCAATTATGGAGTCATTCAAAACATGCAGTCGCAGCATGATCCTTCTCAAAATTCTGATGATGAAAAGGAAAGGCAATTGATAAAAGGTGCACTGGATGAGGACGACGAGGAAGAATTTGATGACATGAAAGAGCATGATGATATTCTGTTAGAGAAGATAAATGTCATTGACCGGAAGCTTGAGGAGAAGCTAGCACAGTTGGATCACACTTTTGGAAGGAAAGGCAAGGTATTGGAGGAGGAGATAAGAGATCTTGCTGAAGAGAGAAACTCGCTGACTGAGAAGAAAAGAAGACCCCTTTATAGAAAAGTAAGCATGTTACCCTTGAGTTAATTATCCACTAATACCAGATACATAGGTTGGTTGCTACCAACTTTTTTCCTTACTTCTCTCTGCTTATTTTCCTCTTTAATTAAAATTTGCTATTTTTGGCATGCTGATATTGACCATTTTCTCTGTTTATTTATCTTTGTAATTAGAATATATTCGTTACAGTGGCCGAGTCTTTTTATCTTCTACTCACCATTCTCATCAGGTTAAATTCAAAAAGGACCGTGAACAGTGTGTTCCTTAATGTTGTTGGGCCTGAGTTTTTCTGAAGTGGATAAAATTTAGGCAATACTTGTTCAAATAATTTAAGCATATTGCCTCCATCTGGTGGATGTAGACTGGTATTCTTTTGTCCCTACATGCTATGGGATCCCTTTTGGCCCTTGTGTTAGAATGACTCTCCTAACTTATATATAAAATATATGGCGAAGGAACTTCTTCATTGCTCAAGATTGTAAGTTTGTAACAAACTGTAGGACCTTTTGGTTCTGGTAAAGTTATTGCCGTACATATTTCAGTTAATTTCTGGTGGACAAGATAATGGAGTGGAATGGGTTGGGTTGGATCAAGAGTGGAATTGGTAGGTTTTAAGAGTCAAATTATGTGAAGCTTTTGTACCATATAAGCGAACAGTTTACCCCTTGGCAACGGGCAACCAAATAATTTACCTCAAGTTTAAGTTTGAAGCTTTCTAAATGACAAAATGCTAGTTTAAGTTTGTGATATCCAAATTAGAAATTCTAGCATTAGCTTTAGGATTACGTGAGTGCATTAAGTGCTGAAACCTCACGATCTAAAATTGTTCACGGTTAGCACCAGTCTAGTATATATTCTGTCAGGTTTGTCATCTAATGCAGTGTAAACAAACATATATGCAGTTAAGCTGGATTAGACTTAGGGGCTGTTCGGTTCATTTTCTGTTATGACCTATATGGATATAGCTGTCTGAGTGGATATGGTTGTCTGGATGTTAACAGATAAGTTGGTGTTCGGTTGTGCTGAATAAACAGTCTGAATGTCAGAAATGACCATTTTACCCCTAAATCTATATGATAAAAAAACAAAATAACAAATTGCATGAGAATTATGTAACCTCTAAAAAAATTCATCTAGATGTTTTTAAAGTTGGTAATATTTTTTTGCTTAAAAATTGTTCAATATATAAAATTGGTTTAAATTTATTTTATTAGAATATGTTTTATTTGCATCTCCCTTGAATCTACAATATTATTAAATCCAGATCTAAAAAAAATATTATTAAATCATTTTAGAAACCCTAATCCTCCCATCTATCTATGTGCCGCCGATTGCCTGTTGAGCTTCTTCTTCATGTGAAAACACATTAACAGATCAGGAACAAAAAAAATCAATAGCAAATCAGGAACAAAAGCAAATAACTCGGTGTCTTTTGCTAACCACCGAGATCAAGAGAGTGAGAGAATCGATTTTGGGTTAGGCCAACGTCGAGAAAACTTAGAGGAGTAAGGCAGAAAGCTTCCAGATCGATGAAATCACACAGAACCAGATCGATGAAATCGATGGGTTTAAACCACAAAATCGATGGCTTTAAACCCATAAAATCGATGTACTTGAGAGAGAGCTCGATGGAGAGAAAAATACTTGAGAGTAGCAGCTCTGCAATTCTTCAATTTTTGAGAGCTATGGAAGAAAGGAAGAGGTGGGCTTAAGTTTTCTTTTAATTAAGGTGAGTGGTTGGGAAGGTAGATAGGGAATTAACAAAATAACAAATGGCCGAGTGTAGATGACTTCAATTTTGTAGCTGATTCGGTCAGCCACCAGCTGACCGATTAAGCTGCTACCGAACACTCAGGTATGGCTGACCGAATAAGCCATATCCCTTGTTCAGCCCATTAAGCTCCTACCGAACAGGACCTTATTCTGCTTCCAACTATGCAAATTCATAAAATCCCATCGATAACCATCTTTATGCTTGCTAGAGTATGCTATGAAAAGTTCTACCATCACTTCTATTGTGTGTATTCTTCAGGTGATTAGCATGACAATAACCTCTTTGGAGAAGGGTATAAAGCATATATTATTAAATGAACCATACGATCATCACTTTGGACATTTTTGAATCTTTTCTCATACTCTATTGGGAACCCTATAGTAGACCTTCATGTGTTCTATTTTGCATTTATCTTTTATTGTTTCTGGGAACCAATTATCTCATCTATGGGGTACTACATGGTAAAAGTATGATCTGCTGCCTCCAATGCAGAACATGATAGTAGAACCTTTAATGTGGTTGTTTCAAGATATGTGCGTGTATCAATACGATATATGTCAAGTTGCATGAAGAAGATGAACTAAACATAGATAGGCAACCAAAGATGATGTGAAATGTCATAAACTGAATGGGATAATAAAAATGCTAAAGTAGGACTGTGAATGAAGGCTAGTCGAATCAAATGTGGAAATATCAGAATTTAAAGTGTATCAGAAAACTGTGAAATTCGAAATTTACTTCGATGGATGTTAAAATTGGGCATCTGAATGTTGTCGAATATCATTTGAATTTGAGAAAAAATTGAATTTTATGAGGACAAGGTTATATGAGAACACAATTCTAGAAGGAATCCATATTTAAATTTGATTTTAAGAACAATAGAAGTTTATTTTGTTTAAGGTTTCGGAACATATAATATAAGATTTTAATGTTATAAATGATGGACTCTTCTAAATCTGAAGCAATGCTTCTAATTTCTGATTGAATTCTTTGATAGCTAAATGGCTTTAGGATATTGGGATTTTTAGTGTTTGATACAAGCATATTTAGTAACAAGTTGGGTATACTACATACTATACATCATATTTATGTACATGTGCCTATGTGTTTGTGTATGTACATGATTCTTTGAACTGGGATACTGAATAATGGCAGGATGTATACTTAATTGAATTGAATATAGCAATATTCAACTTCGTATTGGTTAATGTTCGACTGGCAAGAACTGCAGATATTCTAACAATTATCAAATGGTAATTAGATTTTACGTTTATCATTCGTATTATAATGCAATGGGGTTTGTAGGTTGGATTATCTGAGATACAGGGTGAAAATGAACCATAAATTTTCTGGGGGAGATATATGAAGATAAGCGTCCAAAAACATACCGTTAAGATTATTGCCCTTTACGAAGAATGGGTTGTAGATGTTGTGTACAACTCTCTTTATGCATGTGAAAATTACAATCTTCAACCTTCTTTACCATATTGCTAGTAGCTCTTGCCCATATGTTTATTGAATTTGCTCACCGTGTGGGACTTTGTGCATATAAATTTAAATTCCTCTCATCTATATTTATATTATAATATGTTATATCTAAGGTTTGTTTTGTTTAATGGCAGGGTTTTGATGTGAAACTCATTGATGTTAATAGGACATGTAAAGTTACAAAGGTAAGACATCTTAAAATTATTTGGGACGCGTGAAAGCTGTTTACAATTTGTGATTTTTTTGTATAGGGAGGTCAACTGATCAAGTACACCGTAATGCTTGCTTGTGGGAACTATCATGGCGTCATTGGTTTTGCTAAGGCAAAAGGCCCAGCAGTTCCCATTGCGTGTCAGAAGGTAACTTGTTTCTGTCCCAGATCTCGAGCCATGTTCATTTTCTTGTGCCTATGCTTGCCAATCATCTGTTTGAAAGAATTTGATCAATTATAATGCCTTATTGTAGCAATCATGTAGGATCTGTTTGTGTTATTTTTTCAAATGCTTTTTTTCTTGAATAGAATCAATTGTAATGCATCGTGTCATTTTCTTCCGGCCACTGTCTACATCCATAATCTTTGGGATTTTTCTTTATCGTCTTCTGATATCTGTCTTGCTAACACGAATCACATTCGTTTTTTTGCAATACATTGATTTCGCAACAGGCTCACGAGAAATGCTTTCAAAACCTCCATTATGTGGAACGACATGAAGAACATACAATTGCACATGCCATTCAGACTTCTTATAAGAAAACCAAGGTTTGCAATGATATTGCCATCTTCCCTCTACTTCCCCATCCCCTCTCTCACCAACCTTGAGAAATTAGAAATAAATGACTTTGTTTTACGCTTTGCATCTCTTTTATTTTAGGTTTATCTTTGGCCTGGCCCGACTCAAGGTGGCATGAAGGCTGGTAGAACTGTCCAAACCATCTTAAATCTTGCTGGTTTAAAGAATGTCAAGTCTAAGGTAACACAAACCCAATACTCATTCATAGTTGTTTTATGAACATTTTTTTTTGCAATTCAGATGTCTTTCTGGAAACAGTCTCTGTATTCTGAGACAGGGGTAAGGTCTGCATACGTTTTACCCCTCCCAGACCCTACCTCCGGGTGGGATATAATGGGTTTGGTTTGTTTGGTTTTACTCGTTCTATGAACAAGATCTGAAGATTTGTAAGCTTTGGTGTTTTAGGTTGTTGGGTCGAGAAATCCACATAACACTGTGAAAGCTCTTTTCAAGGCTTTGAATGCGGTAAGTAGGCTATACATACATATATATATATATAAGGTGTAAGCATTTGAGGTATACTTAATGAGGGTCCTCCCTCTGCAACACACATGATCAATTTAGGGAGCCCTCTTTAAGGATCCTCAAAAAATACAAGATATGATGGGCTTTTCTTTAAAACTATGTTTTGGTTCATCATGTTTCCAGATAGAAACTCCCAAAGACGTGCAAGAGAAGTTCGGGCGGATTGTGGTGGAATCATATTTGCTATGAGTCGAAATTCGAGAACATTACTGTGTTAGCTAGCCATGGATGATTTGGACCGATTAAAAACCACGCCAAGAGACCATTGGCAAAATGAATAAAGTTGACATCGCCTTTTCCTTCAATGTTCGTTACCGACCTTATAACCGTTAGACGATGAACCCGGAACAGGTGTTTCGACAAGTTGTTGGGTTTGATTATGCACCTGATTAATCCCTAATTTTGGAATTTTGAGGGTTGGAGTTTTGCGAATGCATAACACATGAGTTATACATCGTCAATTTGTAGTTTTCCATGAGATATTTATAGGTATTTTCATGGTTCATTAATTATAGTTGAGATATATATGAAAGATGATATTTATGGTCATGACTTTATATTGAGAAACAAAATTAAATCAAATATTTATTAGACTAGATGAACTATTAAGATTGGATTATGTAAGAAAATTACGTGATTTATATTTTAAACCTCCTCATTTAATATTTGTCATAATTATACATTCGAATATTGGAACTCATTAATAAACCTTTTTTTGAAGAAATAAATTAAAAAACCTTGTTGCTATGAATTTGTAACGACTGTATGCAATAAAAGAAATTTAAGATGTCAATAGCTTATGTTATTTGTATAAATATTAAAGAACTATAATTATATATGAATTTATAATAAACCTTTTAAAGGCTTTAAAGCAACACCTAAATTTTAAAATCTTAAAAAAAATAACATTCAACTTCTTCTCTTTATAAATTACAATAATGATTATATTAGCAAAATATTTCATATATTTAACTCAAAAGTTTATTGTTGATGAAAATATAATTAAAAAATATATATATTTATTTTTTATGATATTAATTTTGTTGGAGTTCTTTAAATTTGGAGAATTACACACCCCCTTACCTACTTTCTTTATTTTAGAGGAGTTCTTTAAACAATTTTTTTTAATAAAAACTTTAATTTCTCCATTTTAAAAAAATATGTTCCACATGCTCATATAAAAATACTTAATTAATTTATTTTTCTATTAATGATTTAAATCATATATTCTAGTTTCTAGAGTCATATATTATAAAATTCTTCATTTTTAGCGTATCATCTATTTACTTTATTTTTATTTATTATAATTTAAATAGTTTATACTTAACATTAAACCTACAATTTATTTTAGTTTTAATGAGAGCAAGTTAACCCTACAACTTTCCGATTCTTCATTTTATACCCCAAACTAGTTAATTATTGTTTTATATTTAATGATTAATATTATACCTGAAATTTATTAAATTTTAAAACTTTTATATAAATGTTTAGAGCATCTTCAAAATAGAAGAAATTGAGATTTTGGAATTTTTCGTGTTCTAACAAAATCTCTAGAAGATTATTTAAAATGAGGAATATATATGAAAGAGAAGAAAATTTCTCCCTATTTAAAAAAAATAGTAAATTCTTGGAAATTAAATTTTGATGGATATATAAGGTGAATTATATTTTTATATCTATTTTGGAGGAGAGAAAAGAAAAAAAAAGTAGTTATAGTATTATAGAAAGTTTATTCGAAAGTTTGTTGAAGTATTAAATATTTTAATAATATAATTATTTTAAAATATTTATAAAAAATTATTAAAGATTGGAAGTCTTTCTTATTTGTTTTAACAAAATTATAAAAACCGTCAAAGATACTCTTAATTCTTAAATAATATAGATGCTCAACCAATCATTAGGAGAATCTTCAAATATTCCTTAAAATGAAGAAGATAGAGAATTTGGGTAAAATTTTAGGGAAATTGACTGAAATGGGTCAAATTCGGGGTGGGATTGGCCTCCTAGCCATCCCTCTCCCCGGCTGGGTCTTCTCTTTTATACTGAACGACCGACATTAAAACCCCACCAACCATTTTTAAATACATCCATCGATTCTTCCAAATTCACGTCGGAGAAGTGTCGTTTTCTTGCCCCCACACCGACGATCTGCCATTTTTTATTCTAATTGGGACCACAAATGGAGGTTAGTGACTTCTTCTAACTTTTCTACCTATTTTTAACTGATTTTTTGTATATTTTTTGTTGTATATTTTTGTTGATAATTTGTTGTATATTGGTTGAATGATAATTGTTTGTTGTATATTTTTGTTGATATTTTGTTATATATTTTCTAGGAATAACATAACAATTTTCTGTTTTGAAAATATAAAATTGGTATATTATTGTTGTTGTATATTTTATTATCCAGGATTTCAAAACATAAAATATGTAGAGAAAAAAAGAAAGTTAATATTAAAAAGTTGTTAACTGAAAATATTAATTATAATACAAAAAATTGTCATCCAAAAAAGTTATGTGTTGCCAAATTTTGATAAATTGTATATTTTTCTTGATAATTTGTTGTATATTTTTGGATGATAATTTATTGTTGTTATTTTTGTTGATAAGTTGTTATTTTTGTTGATAAGTTGTTGTATATTTTGGATGACAATTTTTTGTATTTTTTTGTGTTGATCGATTTTGTTGTTATGTATTTGTATGGTTTTAAATGGTTGTGGTTATCATTTTTGGAGTGGATGATAATTTTTTTTTTACGTATATCATTTTATATTTAGGGTTATAATTTTAGTGTCATAGTTCTAAATTTAATGTAGTTATTAATATAGTTTACACAAATTATAGAATATTTTACAATAGGACAATAATTTTGTAAATACCCAAAAATCCGTAACTTTAAAAAACTACACGAAAAAATTGTTAACTTTAGAAACTGACACTTTAGGTCCCTCTACTTTAGAATTTGACACTTTATGTCCCTTAACTTTAGAATTTGACACTTTAGGTCCCTTTACTTTAGAACCTGACACTTTAGGTATTATAACTTTAGAACCTGACACTTTATGTCCCTTAACTTTAGAATTTGACACTTTAGGTCCCTTAACTTTAGAATCTGACACTTTATGTCCCTAAACTTTAGAATTTGACACTTTAGGTCCCTTAACTTTAGAATTTGGCACTTTAGGTCCCTCTACTTTAGAATCTGACACTTTAGGTCCCTATACTTTAGAATTTGACACTTTAGGTCCCTCTACTTTATAAACTGACACTTTAGGTCGCTAAAGATAAGTATTATATCATTATTATGCAGGGAGCAAATTTCTACAATGCAAAGTTGAACCTGAAGAGTAAGATAGGGGTGGTGGATTTGATTCGCCAGAAATTGAACCCCACACGATTAGCACTATTTAGAGAGACATGTTTCGGTCATTGGTTGGATCTGACCGATACAACTGCCGACCCTATCTTGGTGCACATATTTTTATAGACCCAGGTATTCCCGCCAAACCTACGGGATGATGAGATGTTATTCGAGGTTGGTGGCCGCCGTCTTCGTTTCGGCCGTGAGGAGTTCTGTCTCATCACAGCACTTCGTTTCGGACCGGACCCGAAGATGCATAAGAATAGGTCCACTGGTTTTGTTAGACGGGTGTTCCCACGAGGCACGCTAACGGTGCGGAACATCCAGGATTTATTCAATCTGATCGACATTGATGACGAGGGGCGGGTGCATATCGATGACGATTCTGCCGTCCGTATTTGTCTCATGATGATGGTTGAGCTGTTCTTTCACGGTCATCAGTTGACCAAGCAGCTTCCCGATCATCTACTTCGGGCCATTGATGATTTGAGCGTCTTCAATCGGTTTCCCTGGGGATCCCATATTTGGGCCCACACCTACAAGCAGATGAATGCAGCGATCCGAAAACGACCGGAGCATGGATATAGGATGTCGTTATCTGGTTTTTTATTTGCATTCAAGGTTAGTAAGTTGATATCAAATTAATACTTTTACAATCTACACGAATTCCCTATTTCTATAAAATATTTACTACTATCTTAGTATTCTAATTCACAGATATGGATCTTAGAGACCTTTCCCATGGCCAACACGTTTTATATTTTGACCACCAGGATGCCACGTGTTATTCGTTGGGATAGGTCTTCAATCGGTATTGTTAGCAATTATGCCTTTGTTCTCATAGATGTATCGACGGTAAGTTACATTGACTACAACGGGAAAAAATTGTATTACATGAGGCCCTCGTGTGGATTTCTAACATGATTATTTTTCAATATATTAGCCCGAGCGTTTCCCACGTCAACGGCTTGAGCCTACACCGTGGGAGGAGAGCCAGGAATGGTATATCCTGAGCGATCGCTGGTTTAGTAGTTTGGAGAGGCTGTTGACGCAGGTGAGAAGTCATTCTAAGTTATCCGATATTTATAATTTTTTATAACGAGAAGTCGTTCTAGTGTTTATGATATTTATAATAATGTTGTTAATTGTTTGTATAGACGAAAGATCCGAGTCAGAGGGAGACGACCAGCCTGATCATTACACGGGCCCCCCGTCCCATGCAGGCGTCAGCAGGGCACACGAGGCCACCTCGGTCGAGGAGCCACCATTTCATGCTGGGCATAGTCCATCCTTTCACCGTGAGCATAGTCCAGCAGGCCACTATCAGCATAGTCCACATGTTGACCCCTATGCTGACCGGTGGGCTGAGTTTACGAGGTGGAAGGATGATTTCTATGACTATCGGACTTCTCATCGCACAGAGCATGATGATCTTGAGAGACGTCTTGCCGAGAAATGGGCAACTGAACGCTCAGAGCGTGAAGCTACTGAGAGACGCCTTGCTGAGCTGGAGAGGCTTACTAGCCAGTTTAGCTCTTTCCAGGTAAGTTTTTAACTTAATTTATTGGACATGGTTTTAATTTTTATCTTTTGGAACTTTATGTGGTTTGTTATGCTTGATGACAGATTCCAGGCCAGCAGCAGGGTGGACAGCCCTCCCAGCCCGCCAACACGCAACACGGGTTTGGATCTTCGATCTTCGGAGGCCCGTCCCAGTACACGGATAATGTTAGTCACTTCAATCTTTATGTTGTATCATTATTTGTTTTCAATAAGACATAAAAACAATGGCTTAGATTAATATGCAGAGTTCATCATCCTTCCTTGATGACATATTCGGACCTTCGTCGTTCGTTACACCGACCCACCACATGGCACATGTAAGTTATTTAATATGGTGGGTACTTTGATTTTTACATTCAGAATATAAACTGAATAACCTCAATCTTATATTACAGGGCACAGGGGCATCATTCCGGGAGTTTAGCGGTCAGTCCACTGGCCAGTATACACAGGGCCAGTATATGCAGCTTGTAAGTTAGGAAATTCGTTTGTTACATTTGATATTTATTTGTTATAGGAAACTTGTGAGGACCCAACTTATTTTGCAGGGCACATTTGGGTCGTTGCTCCATGAGACCGGACCGACTACGGTGGGTTCAGGTATGTCGGGGTTTGTTGGGGCGTTGTTCCAGGATACGCCACAGGCGAGTACATCCGTCGGCCTCTCGACCTCGACGCACGTCCGGCCTCGGGTGTCCCAGGACATTCAGGTTGCACCGCCGGCGGATGTACACCAAAGGCCGATGCGGCAGAAGATTCCTGGGAAACAATTGTGCCCTCCTTACACCGGTTTGCCTCCTACTACAGACCCACCTGTCCTACTAAGGAATTTTCATATTATAACATTATTCAATATAGAAGTTAAATAAACCATATAGTGACGCGAAAGTTACTAAAATAACAACGTACCGCGCAACCGAGGGCAGCGAAACACATCTCAAAACGTCCTCGAGCGTCTGTCCTTATTGAGGTAACGGTATCAGGATTACGGAGCTCCAGGTTATAGAGAAAGCAGGGGAGTCGGGTAAACGATTCTTCAGGGGTACCACGCACCATCGTCAGTGCATAAGCTTTTGCGCGCCAGGCTTGCCAGTAAGAAATATCTATTTTCAAATCCGATCTTACGTCGTTGACAATGTCGGATCCACGGTATGTCCTGCTGGTATCCTTCACTTTAGGGTAAATAAAATTACCCAATACTCTACTGTTTTCTTGATGGTGGTTGGGATGCAGCTGCGTCCTCGAGCAAGTGTGTACGTCATCCAATATACGAACATGTAACATATTGGTATTTTCGACAGAGGTCGCATAGATACGCCAAGAACATCCAGCTTGCCTACATCTGGCATCGTATCTCGTTTTATTTGAACGGTGAACTCCAAACTCAAAACCTTCTTCAAGAAATTTCAAACCGAGAGTGAGTGTAAGATCGTTTTTGGCCGGGAATACTTGACCCAAACTTACTCTTCCACTACGGTGATAACGTGGGGGTTGGTTGGGTGTGATGACTGGGGCCGCTGATGGAAGTGGAGGGGGCATATCAAAGAAATCATCTATACCACCATATGATTTGATAGGACTACTTTCTGGTTCATCGTCGTCTTCATCGGTATCAACATCAGATAAACCCAAGTGGTAAACATGAGACTCCTCATCATGTCTATAAACTTCATCGTCGTCATCTTCTTCCTGTTCTTCTTCTTCTCTTTCTTCTTGTTGTGTTTCAGGAACAACATCTGGGGTATCATCAGATTCATCCACACCGCCTCCGGTGTTCGAAGTACCACCGAGATCGCTTCCACCGGACATCGATGAATCGACAAACACACAGAGTGTTGGCGGATTATTTTCACCGTCAATAAATTGAATGAAAGACGAAACATCGTCAGAGTTGCATAACTCATAAAGGGCACCATCATATTTATATGATATTCTAATCCTAACAAGAGCATGATCGATAAGAAATTTTCTGTGAATACAACTAACCAACCTCCGACGCGTAATGTTTGAAGCCACCTTCACGCGAGTTATCGGTTGATCGGTAACATACTCCCACCCGTTATCTGTCTGTTGCCATGAACCACCGCTTAAGAGATGTAGCTTCACTTTATCCTCTCCGGAAGTCATATTTTTTAAAAATACACACAGAAAAGGAAGAAACACAAGGAAACAATTGTATGAATTGTGAATGAAAAGTGTGATTTACATCTTCAATGGTTGCTGGATTTATAGCAATAATTTAGGGAATCAAATTTGTACCACCACAGGGAAATAATTCATCTGCTAAAGTTGATTTGATATCACAACTTTTTGAAAAATACAGTACACATCAACTTGAAAACCCAGCTTAAAAACGTGAAAAAATAACAAACCATCCAAAATATAAGGAGAAACCCTAATTAGGGTCAATATCAGCTTGACACGTGCCCAGGGACGCAAATGGCGCCCAGGGGCGCAAATGGAGCCCAAGGACGCAAATTGCGTCCATGCGCAATTTGCGCCCCTGGGCGCCATTTGCGTCGTTTGGGCCATTTGGGTAAACCGGGGAGAGGGATGGCTAGGAGGCCAATCCCACCCCGAGTTTGGCCCATTTCGGTCAATTTCCCAAAATTTTATTCTAACCAATTCTTCAAAATAGAAAAAGTATGGAAGAATATAAAATTCTCCAAAAATAATTATCATAAAATAATCAAATAAAGAGAAATAAAATTTTAATATATTCTGACTAATAATAAACATTGATGTCAAATGTTTATAAACAAAAAGTAATATTGTTAAAGAAAAGTAATATTTTATTATATGTAGAGTTAATTATGGATTTGGTTTCGGTGTTGTGATGTTTTTAATTAGGGTTCCTATGGTATCATTGTTACGGTTTAATTCTTTGGGAATTTAATTAAAATGCCCTTTATTGAAAAATCAGTACCCAATATGCCCCCAATCTTGTTATTTTTGCCAAAATACCCCCTAGGTCCGCGTTTTTCACTGTTACACGCGGACCTGGTACGCGTTTTGTCCGCGTTCACTATTACACACGTACTTGGGCCGCGTTTTGGTCGCGTTTCGAGAGTTACACGCGGACATGGTACGCGTTTGGCTTCGATGCGCGTTTGGTCTGCGTTTAGCCCGCGTTTGGTCCGCGTTTGGTCCGCGTTTTCCACTGTGAAACGCGTATCTGGGCCGCGTTTTTTACTGTGGAACGCGTACTTGGGGGCCGGCCCATAGCATTGTTTAGGGTTTAGAGATCAACGGTGTGGATTGTTTCATTTGTTAGGGTTTGGCTCCTATAAATAAGTGAGGTCCCCCACCCATAACCCCACCACCATCACTCTCAAATGCATCCCATCTATTTCACTCTCTCAAATATATCGTGTATTACACACGCTCGGATCTCGGCTCGGTTGGTTAGCATTTATAAAAGTCGGATATGGGTCGACCACTTTCTTCGGTAAGTTTTCTTTAACCGCGTTTTAATTTTATATTTATTTTAGTGATTATGTGTTAATTTTAGAGTGTTACGTTTATGTTGATAATATGTTAGAGGTTGCGTTAATTTTAGTTTTACATATTACGTTGATTTTAGATATTGCGTTTTTTTTTAGGATTGCGCTAATTTCATAAAATAATTGTAGAGATTGCGTTTTTTTTTTTTTGTATAAAAAAACTGTAGAGATTGGGCTTGTTTTAGGGATTGCGCTAATTTCATAAAATAATTGTAGAGATTGCGTTTTTTTTTTGTATAAAAAAGTGTAGAGATTGGGCTTGTTTTAGGGATTGCGCTCATTTTATAAAATAATTGTAGAGATTGCGTTTTTTTTTTTTTTTGTATAAAAAAACTGTAGAGATTGGGTTTGTTTTAGGGATTGCGCTAATTTCATAAAATAATTGTAGAGATTGCGTTTTTTTTTTGTATAAAAAAACTGTAGAGATTGGGCTTGTTTTAGGGATTGCGCTAATTTCATAAAATAATTGTAGAGATTGCGTTTTTTTTTTGTATAAAAAAGTGTAGAGATTGGGCTTGTTTTAGGGATTGCGCTCATTTTATAAAATAATTGTAGAGATTGCGTTTTTTTTTTGTATAAAAAAACTGTAGAGATTAAGTTTGTTTTAGGGATTGCGCTAATTTCATAAAATAATTGTAGAGATTGCGTTTTTTTTGTATAAAAAAACTGTAGAGATTGGGCTTGTTTTAGGGATTGCGCTAATTTCATAAAATAATTGTAGAGATTGCGTTTTTTTTTTGTATAAAAAAGTGTAGAGATTGGGCTTGTTTTAGGGATTGCACTAATTTCATAAAATAATTGTAGAGATTGCGTTTTTTTTTTTGTATAAAAAAACTGTAGAGATTGGGTTTGTTTTAGGGATTGCGCTAATTTCATAAAATAATTGTAGAGATTGCGTTAATCTTAGAGATTGCGTTTTTTTTTTTGTATAAAAAAGTGTAGAGATTGGGCTTGTTTTAGGGATTGCGCTAATTTCATAAAATAATTGTAGAGATTGCGTTAATCTTAGAGATTGCGTTTTTTTTTTGTATAAAAAAGTGTAGAGATTGGGCTTGTTTTAGGGATTGCGCTAATTTCATAAAATAATTGTAGAGATTGCGTTTTTTTTTTGTATAAAAAAACTGTAGAGATTGGGCTTGTTTTAGGGATTGCGCTAATTTCATAAAATAATTGTAGAGATTGCGTTAATCTTAGAGATTGCGTTTTTTTTTTTTTGTATAAAAAAAGTGTAGAGATTGGGCTTGTTTTAGGGATTGCGCTCATTTTATAAAATAATTGTAGAGATTGCGTTTTTTTTTTTGTATAAAAAAACTGTAGAGATTGGGTTTGTTTTAGGGATTGCGCTAATTTCATAAAATAATTGTAGAGATTGTGTTTTTTTTTTTTTTTGTATAAAAAAACTGTAGAGATTGGGCTTGTTTTAGGGATTGCGCTAATTTCATAAAATAATTGTAGATATTGCGTTTTTTTTTTGTATAAAAAAACTGTAGAGATTGGGCTTGTTTTAGGGATTGCGCTAATTTCATAAAATAATTGTAGAGATTGCGTTTTTTTTTTTTTTTGTATAAAAAAGTGTAGAGATTGGGTTTGTTTTAGGGATTGCGCTCATTTTATAAAATAATTGTAGAGATTGCGTTTTTTTTTGTATAAAAAAAGTGTAGAGATTGGGCTTGTTTTAGGGATTGCGCTCATTTTATAAAATAATTGTAGAGATTGCGTTTTTTTTTTTTGTATAAAAAAACTGTAGAGATTGGGTTTGTTTTAGGGATTGCGCTAATTTCATAAAATAATTGTAGAGATTGCGTTTTTTTTTTGTATAAAAAAACTGTAGAGATTGGGCTTGTTTTAGGGATTGCGCTAATTTCATAAAATAATTGTAGAGATTGCGTTTTTTTTTTGTATAAAAAAACTGTAGAGATTGGGTTTGTTTTAGGGATTGCGCTAATTTCATCATCTTCGTCATCACCTTCGTCATCATCTTCGTCATCGCCCATCAATGGTGCGACATACACAAAAAGTTGTGGAGGTATTTCTGAATCGGCTGCAAGTAGCATAAAACCAAGGATTTCGTCATCGTTGGTTATCTCCACCAGTGAGCCATCTGCACGTCTGAACACCAACTTGCAAGCAGCAGAATCTCCGATTCCACACTTTCCCACGACGTAATCGATAAACGTCTTATACGAAACCATTATTGGAATATATACACCACGCTTTGTGTAGCCAATATAATCCCACCCATTGTTGTTTTGCACCCATTGACCATCGAAACATAATAAGACTCTAGTTTTTTGAACAGATGAACTCATTTTTTCAGTAGTATGAAAAATGAAGCAATTCAAGTGGATGTGATGAACGATTTTGCATCTAATCTTACTAATCTTTATAGGAAAAATTGAATGGAGAAAATGAATGTGAACCACATATTCAATGACAATGGTACACTTATTGTATGAGAATCAGACTAAAATGTGGAAAAAAACAGTTAAATCATTCAAAAAAATACGTCACAAACAGTTGACCACACATGAAATCATAGGCCTGAAACCCTAATTTTCCAAACCCTAATACGCTTTACACTATCAAACGGGGACCTAACCCTCGTTTTTTAACAAAAAACGCGGCCCCAACCCGCGTGTAACAGTGAAAAACGCGGCCCAAACACTCGTCCCCGTGCATTGAAGCCAAACGCGGACCAGGTCCGCGTGTAACAGTGAAAAACGCGGACAAAACGCGGCCCGAGTCCGCGTGTAATAGTGAACGCGGACAAAACGCGGACCAGGTCCGCGTGTAACAGTGAAAAACGCGGACAAAACGCGGCCCGAGTACGCGTGTAATAGTGAACGCGGACAAAACGCGTACCAGGTTCGCGTGTAACAGTGAAAAACGCGGACCTAGGGGGTATTTTGGCAAAAATTACAAGATTTGGGGCATTTTGGGTACTGATTTTTCAAAAAAGGGTATTTTAATTAAATTCCCTAATTCTTTTGGTATTCAATTTGTTTTAACCAATGTTTCTTTGATTAACACTGTTAAAATAAATCCGTTAACTCAATTTTTAATTTTAATGTCTTTTTTTTCTTTTTCTTTTTTGTCTTTCCCTAGTTAAAGAGAGTAAAAACAACATACACACACACACCAAAATAAATAAGATATCGTTTTATGATTTGATTTATTTAAATTAAAAAATAATTATATTAAAACGATTTAATTTTTATTGTTTAGTCTTTTTGCGTATTTGAGTATGATAATTTAATATGATAATTTTTTTAACTTAAAACAAATCAAATTATAAAACGGTATCTTATTTTATTTGTTTTAATATCATTATTGATATATATAATTAACTTTTAAAAATAAGTTATATAAAAAGCGAGTGTTTTGGTCTCTTTAATTTTATATTCATATCGATATTGTTTATAATTTTTAATCATGTTTTCAGAATTTCGATCATAAGTATATTCTCATAACATTCATACTAATATCTTATTACTAAATACATATAACCTCTTAATGCTTTCATCTTTGAATTGCATGAAATTAACTCACAAGTATCTAATAAAAATATTGAAATACAGGATAAACGTAAGTCATATTAATACAACAAAATACTGTATAAGACTATAACCTTGAATAATGACTGAAGCTCTCACTCTCAAAAACCACACAAAACCAGATATAAAACTAAGGGGTGTTAGGTTTGATGGAATGATTTTAAGGGATTTGGATTTTGTGAAACGATTTGGATTTGAAGGGATTCAGAAGGATTTGAAATCTTTGGTGTGTTTGGTTTGTAAAACTTGGAATGAAATTGAATTCCATAACTAATAAAAAAATTATTAAAAAACTACAAAAAATATAAAAATAATTAAATTAACTTTGAATTAATTGGTTATTAGAAAACAAGTGTTTTAAAATATTATTATATACAAATTCTACGAAATCCTAACAACTCTCGTGGGATTTCAAAATCTTATGTTTATTGGGTTTCAAAGAAATCATAGGATTTCAAATCCGACCAATGTTGCAAACCAAACATGAAATTTGAATGAATTTGAATTCCAAATCCCTCTAAATCTTTTTCATCCCTACAAAACAAACGGACCTTAAGAGAGTCATAAAATATAGCAAAGTATAAAACGAAATTAAGTGTTTGAATTCTCGGCTTCAGAATCTAAATACTCCGTGGAGCTAATTTTTATATAAATATAATCATTTGATAAATTATAACATAATATAATATCTTAAATTGCTCAAAAGCTTTATTGGTATTTATTACATTGGTCAAACTTACTCTTTCCGTTACAAAAATAAATGTCTATAATTAAAAAAAATGTGCCTAGAATTTTAAATGAGTCATTTACTAAACGCTTACCCAATAAATATTTACTAACTCTTTTTAGCATGTTGGATGAATACGACAAGAATAGAGAATCTCACCCGTAAAAATGATGACAAGGTTTGAGAGTATTACTCGGTAATTGAGAGTGATGACTTTTATCTGGTAACCGATTACCATGAAAAAAAAGTTGCATACGATACCATTTTAATACACTAAAATATTACCCGATAAATTAAATAAAAATATTAACTATTATCGATAAACACTTATTAAATAAAGGTTAGATAAATATTCCCTTATTTAAAAAAAAGTAGATACTTATTTTAAAATAAACCGTACATGGATATTTAGGATGGGTAGTTATGAGGATAAAGAATTTAAAACTTTTACCAAAATTAAAAATCACACATATTTATTTTATTATTTTAAACGGTGTTCATGTAATCCAACGGCTAAATTACAATATGTCAGAGCATTCTCAACAACTTCTTCAAAATAGAGAAAGTAGATTTTTTGAACAATTTTTTGCTCCAATAAACTCTTTAAAATAAAAAAATAAGAAGAAAACATAAATTTCTTCAAATTTGAAAATTTCTCCAAAAATAATTACCATAAGATATATTCCTGTAATAAGTGAGAGAATTTGTATATGATAGATTACGATGAGGGACCAAATGTGTAAATTCCAGGTTCGTATATACGAACCAGATTCACAAACAGGGGCCAAAATCGTAATTTTTTTTTTACCTCTTTAACTTTTTCCACGATCCCTGTTACGAACTCATGTTTTTTTTATGAATTTTTAAGTTATGTTCGTATATGCGAACACATATTACGAACATGGTTCAAGTTTTTGACTTCAAAGAAGGTGTTCGTATATACGAACTTCTTTCACGAACCTAATGGCTATTTTAATAAAATAAGGGAGAGAATGACAAGAATGTAAACCCGATTTTCTGAAATGACTACTTTAATTAATTTTCCTTAAAATAAAATATTTAAGAGAAAAATAATATTTTATAAAATATTCTAATAATATAATTAATAATATATTCTCCCAAATGAAGAATCTCTAAAAATTAGATGTAATTTTTTTAGAGATTTTAAACTTTAATTCTCAATTTTAAAAACTTTTAAATAATCTTATGAAGATAATCTAACTTACTCTCGAAAAAAGCTAATATTTATTTATTTTTAACTACGAAACACAAGTTATTTTCACTATCCCATAATATTACAAGTTGTTTTTCACTATTCCTAAATATAACCAAAAGAAAAAAACACTAAATCAAAAAAGACCGGAATTAAACGGCACTCCGGTCTGCGGAATCCACGAATCTCCGCCCAAAAACTTCCTAACGGAATACTCCTCCGCCTCCTCGTCGGTCATCAAAACATGGTATCCCGGCCACTTCACCCGGCCGGCGGTATCCGACCCCTTCCCGTTGTTCTTATACTCCGCATAATACATACTACCGAATGCCGAACTACCCGGAAACGGCATCCACCCTTCGGGATCGATCAAACCGTCGAGAAAACACATTATGAATACGACCCTCGAGTAGTCTTTCCACGGACGTCCAAGAAATGTCCTCACCGACCCCCTGGCTGCGGCCAACTCTGTGGTCCCGACGACCCGGGAATTGTGTATGACGAATCCCGTGGACGAGTTCGGATCGATTCTTCCTTGAGCCGTTATCGCGTTTTCTTGTCCGAGAACGGGCTTTTGGACGTAAATGTTGCATTTTTGGAGGACGGCCTTGGCGTCGCCAAAGATGAAGTCGATGGTCCCGTAGATGTCGCATTCGCGATAAATTTGTCGGTTTTGGAGGAGGCAGAGTGTGTCTTGGTAGCCTTTGAAGCTACATTTGTAGAAAGCCGATTGATCGGAGGCCGAGAGGAGCGCGACGGCTTGTGATTTTCCGGGACCCGCGGTGTTCTCGAACGTAATACCGATCGCGATGAAACCCGCGCCCCAAACCTCTACAAAATGAGTTTGAGAATCAATCATTAGATTTTGTCATGATTAATGATGATAGAATAAGAAAAGGGCAATGTTGTTTGCATTCCCTTAATATGTCAGAATCATGTCAAATCATACATTAAGAATATAAAAAACAGGTTTTGATATTGATGTGTGTAGGAGAAAATTACTAGAAATGGGTGCATTTAGCTTTCCCCTAAAAGAATCAAGACTTACGGAAAGTAGCAGTGTCGTAGAGTGATATGCCCTGTTCGGAATTTTTATCGTTGGTTATAACTGTCACATCGATGCCGTCTCCCATAAGGGTCAAATTAGGCATGGAAGCGTCGATATTGACGTTTTCGTTGTAAACACCAGATTTCACATATATATAGAATCTATATGTTCCGGTTCTTTGTTGTTTAGCTGCTTGTACGGCTTCGGTGATCGTATTAAACGCACCGGAGCCATCCTGGGCCACCACGAAGTTCGCTTGTGGTAAACCAACATCGGCTATCTGGATCATCCGGTGCTCATCTGCCGTGAAGATCTTACCAGCCGAAGGTTTGTTTTCGGCTAGCAAATCGACAAGCGTTTTCGAGAAATTCTGCAACACGAACACGAGATGTTTCAAATGGGAAGACAAATTTGAGCCGTTGAAGCCATTCTGGCATGCTTGGTGCTTAACCAACGCTTCGGTTAACCATTTTTGGAAATGGGTTGGGTTCAAATGACTCATCGAGAGGTTCAGATGGTGTCTGGCGTCCTTGTAGAGCTCCAGACAATCGGTCCAACCCTTGGCTTGACCATCGAACACGGTCCGAGCCATGACCAAGAAGTGGCCAAGCGCTTCGTGAGCTTGATTTATCGACTCCTTGATGCCAGAATCACGAGACTCGAATTTGGGACCAACGATCGCATTGTATAGCTCGGGAAAAGGGGTTCTCTCACAAAACGAGATCGACTCGGAACAGAAAATCGATCTCGAAAATAAAAGTGTTGAGATGACATAAAAATGTAAAAGCGATGGTTTGGACATTTTGGGGAGCAAAATGTGTATTGAAAATGAAAGTGTTGAAATGCAGTAGAAGAGTTTGGGGACTTTTGAACCTATTTATATGAATTCAAAGTAGCTTTTAATTCATCTGTTATGGAATAATTTTATAAAAGAATGAAATGACGAAAATGACCCTATGGATATAGGATTTTATAAGGGCTAAGGGGTAAAACAATATTAGGAATTGATTGAATTTCATTAGTTATTAAGTGCAATAAATAAAAATTTTGACTTCTCAAAAATGATTTGGAAGGTATGTTGTTGATATAAATGAAAAAGTCAACAGTCGTAACGAGAAGAAATAAATAGAAATATTTAATTTTTTAAATATGAAATAAATTGGGTTTTTGAATTTGAAAAATGGGTTTCGCAATTTTCATTAAAAGGAAATTTATATAAAATATTTAAATATCCACCATTATTACTAATGAATTGATGATGGATAATACATATAAAATACTTGATGAAAAAGTGATTTTTTTTAGATGAATTATATCCATACCCCCTCTTATAGGGTTTATGTGAGTGAAGTAGGAGGGGGTGTATGTGAGGGAGATAGGGGGGTATGGAAGTTTTTGTGAGTGAGAAGGGGGTAGGGATAACAACACTCTTTTTTTAATAACAAAAGTGTATATATATATATATATATATCTATACTATCTATATCTATATCTATACTATATTATAAAAATGGCATAAAAAACTCTTAATTACAACTCACTAAGCTTTATGTACTATCATTTAAAGCTATCTACTTAAAATCTCTTAAAAATAACTACTAAAGTCTAATGTACTACCTGTAAAGCTTTTAACCCTAATTAATATATTTCATCCTTATCCCCCAAAATCCTTATCTCTAATCTCCAAACCCTAAAATTATGAAATTTGAATTCTGATAAACATAATCAAAACAGAAAAAATATCTCAATTTAAATATAAAAAATTTAAAATATATAAGATAATTAATGAATTTTAACAAACTATTTAATTTTTTTTATATAAAAAATATTATATTGTTAAGGCTAAATTAAACAAATTTATATATAAAAAAATCATTATCACTCAATAAAAACCATTCAAAATCGTACTGTAAATCAATAAAAAAACAAAAAATAAAAATAAACATTAAAATCGTGATGTATCTCGCTGCATTGCGCGAGTACGTTTATAGTATTATAAAAGAGATATAAAAATCTCTTAAAAACAACCCATTAACCATTATGTATTATTATTTAATGCTAATCTACTTAAAATCTCTTAAAAAACAACTAATGAGGCAATATGTACTACTTTTAAATGCTTTTAACCCTAATTAATAAATTTCATCCTTATCCCCCAAAATCCTTATCTCTAATCCCCAAACCCTAAAATTATGAAATTTGAATTGTAATAAACATAATCCAAACAGGATAAACATCTCAATTTAAATATAAAATTTTTTAAATATATAAGATAATTAATGAATTTTAATAAACTACTTATTTTTTTATATAAAAAATATTATATTATTAAGCCTAAATTAAACAAATAAAAAAAAACAATATCACTCTCTAAAAACCATCCAATATCTGTACTAATTTACTTAAATTTCAAATTTACAACTTGCTATTGCCTATGGTACCACTTACTAAAGCACACTATCAATGCATATCCTTAAACACGTTCAACCTTATCCTTAAACCAGTTCAACTTCCTTCCTATCCCTAAATCCCTCCAACCCGTTCAAATCAAAATTCAAAACCATTGTTATCATCATTTTCATGTATCTCTATCTCTAAACACACCCTCTTCCCCCTATTTATATTCTTATTTAAACATGAATTTTGAATGGAGAAGATGAGGATGAAATCGAAAAGATCGATCAAGTAGCGCCTTTTTTCAAACAACTGTATCAGGTTTTGTCTTCTTTTTCGTTTTTGTTTGACTTGCTTGAGTGTGTATTTGTTATTACCGTCCTTCTTGATTTCTTTGAGGTGTTTCTGTATCAGGTTTTGTCTTCTTTTTCGTTTTTGTTTGACTTGCTTGAGTGTGTATTTGTTACTGGTTTCCTTCATATGTTTGTCTTTCCTTCATTTCTACATATCTATTTCTTTGTTTGGATGGTTAACAAAGTTTCTCAACAGTCAACCCATTTAGCAACGGAGTTACACGCTCGAGGGCTTTTAATTTTTCATTTACGATAAAATTTTACATTTTACTCACCCAGTGCATTGCACGGGCATGATGCTAGTATATATATATATATATATATATATATATATATATAACCTTGATAAAAAAACTATTAATCAAGTAAAATTAAAAAATAAATAATTTAAAAGATATAATAAAATTTTTAAGAATTTATCTAATTCAAAATGGTAATTGTCCTAATTTTTAAATAAATAATTTTAAAATTTTATTTATGGTATTTTTTTAGCTAACGATTATGTGACACATATTTCTTTTCGTTTTTTTTTTTGCAAATTAACCGTACTCTTGTTTGAACATGTCTTTTATATATATATATATATATATATATATATATATATATATATATATATATATATATAGGGTCAGGTTCAGGAGAAAACTCTAAATAAATGGAAAACCGAAAAACCACGAAAAAACGAATGAAAAAGTATATGAATATGGATGTCAAATTAACGAGAAAAATATAATCGTTTATTTGGTGTAATTTATTTCGCTCGAATTTTGTTCAATTTTCGTATTTTTTCGAATAAAAAATAGGGGGTGGAGGTTTTTTAATTTAAAAAATATTGTTGTAACCGTCTGCTTAATCACATTCATCAGATCATATAATCTAACGGTTGATAAGTTGTTTTTTAATTTAAAATTTTATTTAGAGTGAATTGTGGATTTGGTCCCTATGGTTTTGTGATTTTTTTGACCATGATCCTCATTCTATGTTTATTGTGGATTTGGTTCTTGTGGTATTAAATTTGTCTTGGTCATGGTCTTTCTGACTAACATCTCCGTTAACTTCGTTAAATCAAGGACCATTTTCGCCATTTGCCATTTTTTTTGTCCTTTTACGATAAGAAAAAAACAATAATTTTATACACAAACATATAACGATATCAAAATAAATAAAATAGAATATTATTGTATGATTTGATTGTTTAACTTTTTTAAAAAATTAACTATATTAATACGATTTAATTTTATTATTAAATTATTATAGCATAAATAATGGAAATACTTTAATTTATAAAATTACTGGATATTTGTTGACGTTTATATATTAGGCTAATATAAAATTTGTCAAAGATTATATTTCAAAAAAGGGGTGGGTGAGGCCACTCCTCTTATACATTTACATCAAATTTTATTTTTTACATTTTCAATATAATTTTATTTGATTCGAACATTTAAAAAAAATGAGGAAGAAGGTGCATATAACATTTGTGATAGCATTGCCCTTATAAAAAAAATTGAAGAGAAAGGACTATAGCATGTACGGCGGTGAGAAAATGTGTAAGTTGTCGTTATCGGTTCAATAATTATAAACATTCAATCGATCGATAGAATGAATATAATTCTCTAACATTTGTGACAACTATGTTTTATTTTATATTTACAAAAAATGTACAATGATGAATATATCATTTGATTTAATTTTATATTTTAAAAAATAAAATTCAGTCTAATAAAGAAAAATAAAATATCACCTGTAGCTTTTGTCCTTGTCAAATAGGAAAATTGAATTGAAAATAAACTAACTTTGAACTTGAACTTCTGAACTAAATTTCGAAGAATAGTATTTCTCAAAAGAAGACATGAAAAAGAATTGAAATTCCTTACTACAATGCAAGGAATTTAAATTCCACTATATGCGGAATTGGACTTCCGAACTAAATTTCGAAGAATGAACTAAGCACATATATGTAATTTGGTCAATTTCCAAATCTTTAAGATCTCACCGGATTCCAACCAACCAAATACTACGATAAAGTTCGCTACATATTGAATCCCAATACAAGATCTCCATCCTAAACAACCTGAGTTTTTCATCATCCCCCATCATCAGGGATGAACCGATTTTTTTTCATACAGTAGCACCATATAATATAGAATTTTTTTACAAAAAGTACGGTTTTAAATGACGTGTCTTCATCTTTTTATCGACGTTCAATATTGGCTGGTGTGTTTTTAGCCTAATTCCATGATTTCGAGAGATTTTTAAAGTTTTTTGTTTGATTTCGAGGTATTTTTAAGTTTTTGTTATCGATTTCCATTATTTATGCTATATTTATGTTATTAAATCGTATTAATAAAATTAAATCGTATTAATATAGTTAATCTTTTAAAAAAGTTAAACAATCAAATCATACAATAATATTTTATTTTATTTATTTTGATATCGTTATATGTGTATGTATAAAAGTATTGTTTTTTTCTTATCATAAAAGGACAAAAAAATGGCAAATGACAAAAATGGTCATTGATTTAACGAAGTTAATAGAGATGTTAGTCAGAAGGACCATGGCCAAGACAAATTGAATACCACGATGACCAAATGCACAATAAACATAGAATGAGGATCATGGTCAAAGAAAATCACAAAACCACAGAGATCAAATCCACAATTCACTCTTTTATTTATGGTATTTTTTAGCTAACGATTATGTGACACATATTTTTCGTTTTTTTTTTGCAAATTAACCGTACTCTCGTTTGAACATGTCTTTTATATATATATATATATATATATATATATATATATATAATTTATATTTGTTTTTCTCACTTTTTTATGAGAGTATTTTGTCATAAAAGATTACAAGATTTTTTTTTCCTTTCAAATTTTCCCCATATTTGGGTGGAAATCTAACTTAAAACTTTTAAAGAAATCATGGGCTTTTAGGCTTTCCTTCACTTTCCTTCACTTCACTTCACTTATCTTTCATTTCTCTTCAAAAAAATTTTAAAAAAAAACATAGTGTTAGCTGGTATTTATTTTTTAAGAGGTCTGAAATCTTATTTCACTTGTGATTAATAAGAGGTGGTGTTTTAAGAGATTATAAGACATTAGGTTGCCTCTTCTAATTTCAGACGCATTTCAGACTTAAGAGTCTCTAAAATCTGGAAAAAAAATGGTCTGAACTTAACGTCTGAACGATTCAGACTTCATAGATATTAAAAGGTTTAAAAAAAACAACATCTTAGTGAGTGACATAGTATTGTAAACAATGTGTTTCAAGAATCAGCACACGATCATTCCAATAGTTTTGAATAAATTTATTCAAAGGAGAACATATTTTGTTTCGATTTCTATTTTAAATAATTTGATTTCGAAAATTTATTTAATATCTACGATAAAATATTTCAAATGAAAATGTTCAATAATGTTAGAGTGAATTGTGGATTTGGTCCCTGTGGTTTTGTGAATTCTTTGAGCATGATCATCATTCTATGTTTATTGTGAATATAGTCCCTGTGGTATACAATATATTGTGGCTAAGGTCCCTAAACACTAACACTGTTAACTTTAAGGGTTAAAAACATCATGTGTCTTGCACACTATGGGTATAATAGTCATTTTACTTTTCCCTTTTAATTTATTTTAAAACACCTTTGAAACAAAGAATATTAAATTGTGAATTTGGTCCTTATGTATCAATCGTCATCTTTAAAACACATTTATTATCTCTTTAAAAAATATTTCCATCTAATCTTCATTGTCAAAATACAAGAAAATTTCATTTGTTAAATAGCAAAAAGACATTACTTACATTTAAAAATAACAATTATTTAAACCCAACACTACATCCTAAAAAAGACAACCTATTAAAATAACAATTGTATGAACCCAACACTACATCCCAAAAAAAACCCATCAAAATGACAATTGTTTTATATCAAAATTACATCCCAAAAAAGTAAACCCATCAAAATAACAATTGTTTGATATCAACATAACATCCCGAAAAAGAAAACTTATCAAAATAACAATTGTTTGATATCAACATATCATCTCGAAAAAACCCCCCATCAAAATAACAATTGTTTGACCTTGTCTTTAGCTCCCACTTGACTGTCTCTTACAAGTTCTTGAGTTGTGACCTTGTTTTTTGCATTTCACATATCTCACCGTCTTCCCAATCCTTGATAGTTTACTTACTTTCCCAATTGCTTGACTCAACTCTTCTGCTTGGGAAGACGGTGAGATGTGTGAAATGCAAAAAATAAGGTCACAACTCAATAACTTGTAAGGGACAGACAAGTGAGAGCTTAAAACAAGGTCAAACAATTGTTATTTTGATGAGTTTCTTTTTCGGGATGTTATATTGATATCAAACAATTGTTATTTTGATAGGTTTATTTTTTCGGGATGTAATGTTGATATAAAATAATTGTCATTTTGATGAGTTGTTGTTTTTGAGATGTAATGTTGGTTTCAAACAATTGTTATTTTGATAATGTCTTTTTTATGATATAGTGTTGGGTTCAAACAATTGTTATTTTTAAATTCAAGTAATAATGTCTTTTTGCACTTTAACAAATGAATTTTTCTTGTACTTTGACAATGAAGATTAAATGAAAAAAAAATTAAGAGAGATGATAAATGTATTTTAAAGATGATGAGTGATGCATATGGACCAAATCCACAATTTAATATTCTTTGTTTTAAAGGTGTAAAGAATAAATTAAAAGGAAAAGTAAAATGACTATTATACCCATAGTATGCAAGACACATGATGCCTTTAACCCTTAAAAGTTAATGGTGTTAGTGTATAGGGATCATAGCCATAATATATTGCATATCATGGAGACTATATCCACAATAAACATATAATAAGAATCATGGTCAAAAAAATCACTAAACCACAGGACCAAATTCACAATTCACTCATAATTTTATTTTAAAAATGTCTTTTATTTATAAATTTATAATATTTTTCTTCTTTGTTTATAAAATTAAAATATATTTTCTATTAATTATAGAGTGAATTGTTGATTTGGTCCCTGTATTTTGGTTTTTGTGATGTTCAAAATATTGTTTTTGCATTTTTATAGAAAAAAGACAAAATTAAAATATTGATTTTACATTTTTATAGGGAAAAGACCAAAAAATAAGCAAAATGATTAAAATGACCATTTATTTAAAGGAGTTACGAAGGCGTTAATCAAAGAGACCAAGGTCAAAACAAATTGAATACAAAATCAACAATAAATATACCATATAGACCATAGTAAAAAAAATCAAAACACTAGGACTAAATCCACAATTCACTCTTAATTATACTAAAACATAAAACATTTTCCAAAATTTAGTTTTAAAATAGTCTTGAAAATATAATATTAATATTATACTAGAATCGTACTCGCGCAATGCAACGAGATTACGATTTTAATGTTTCATTTTATTTTTTGTTTTTTTGTCGATTTACAGTACGATTTTGGATGATTTTGAGAAAATGATAATGTTTTTTTTATAATTTTTTTTAATTTAGGCTTATATAAAAAAAATTAAGTATTTTGTTAGAATTAAATGATTATCTTATATATTTTAATGACATCTAAAAAAATAACCAATTACATATTTAATAATATAATTAAAACAAATTTATAGTAATATAATATATTAATTAAAAATGATACATGGAAATGTCTGCATAAAATGAAGGTCCTGCACATATCAAATTGGTGGTGTTAGAAGTCTGCAGTGGTAATATGTATCTTGTGCTTTGATACTTGTAAATTAAGAGATTTTTAAAATATTGCATAAAATGATGGTACATTGTGCCTAATAATTTGTATTTAAGAGTTTTTTATCTGTGCTTTATAATATAGTATAGATGAAATAATTTATAAGAAAATGTTTGCCATAAATGTAGGGGTGTTCGCGGTGCGGTTCGGGGTAAAACCGCAAACCGCACCGCATATGCGGTTTGAGCATTTTTCCAAACCGCAAACCGCACCGCATATACCTCAAACCGCACCGCAAAATGCGGTGCGGTTTATGCGGTTTGTACTTTACGCATTTTATACCTACAATTCAATAATTATAAGACTAAAACTTCATTTTAAAATCAAGGATAACATGATCGTAGTCCCTAAAAGTAAAAATAAAAATCAACGATAACGTGATAGTTGTCTCTAAAAGTAAAAATATTCAATACGTCCGATTCTAAAATACATATTATATAAATATTGCAATTATTCTATATATACATATATGTGAGTTTAATATATAAAATTAAAAATATATACATATATATAACGTGTGGTGCGGTGCGGTTTGAATCGCGGTTTGATAACTCAAAACCGCAAACCGCACCGCATAGTGCGGTTTGGTAAAAATGCAAACCGCAAACCGCACCGCGGACGTTTTAAACCGCGCTTTGCGGTGCGGTGTGGACGGTTTGTGCGGTTTGACGGTTTAGATGAACACCCCTACATAAATGTTCATTTAATGCACACTCGTCAATATTTTATTTCACATTATAATCTTGTTTATTTACGTAAAGAAATAAAGAATGGTTCAAACAAATGCAAAAAGAAATCATGGCATTACATATATATATATATATATATACTACCTTAATATGCATTTACATCAAAAGTCTTAAAGACAACTTCTAAAGCACAAGGTACCACATTTTAAAGCATAAAATTCAAAAAAACTCTTAATTACAAGTTGTGAAGCATAATGTACAACTTTTTGGTGCAAGTGTTTAAAACCCTTCTACCATATTGGATCCCATACCAACCTGCTTTCTGACCTCAACCCATACCCTTCTGCCAGCCCATGCTTTACGTGGTAATGTGATATAGATATGTACCCTCTACCAGCCCATGCTTTACATGGTATAGATATGACGTTTCAGACCAATATCATGTCCAAGAAAGCTTCAGTCTGAAGATGACGATTCAAGCTTCTCTCGATCATCGATTGTATATTTTGAATAAAGGTTAGTGTTACTCATCATTTTGCTCTCCAACCTTCTGTATCGGTTCAAAGCTAGGGTTCTTACCAGTTGTTTTTTTACTTTCAGTTTGTTATCTGTTTTTCTCTTCTTTGGCTTGCTTTCTATAAATGGCTACTGAAATCAAATTGGTTTGCTTTCTATCGATTTTCCTTTCGATTCCTATGATTTCTATTGATTTCAACCCCATGAGGTAATCAATTTCTATAGAAACTTTTTCTTAATATTGTTGATCGATTATAAAGAAGCGTATCGATTTCTATATACACAGTATGTCGATTTCTATAGACCTTATTTTTTGGAACACGAATTTTTTTTTTTGGAAAACACACGGTTTTTTTAAAATTGGTAAAGCCATCGAGTCCATCAATTTCTATCTATTTGTTTGATGCAGAGTACAGTTCATCGATTTCTACGTCTTTGTTTGATGCATAATACACTTCATTGTTTTGCCTCCATTATCTTGCCTCTTCATTCACAATTGATTCCTTCACTCTCAATTCTCTCCTCACTCTCAATTCTGTAGGCAACACCACAAGTAACTGGCACCTTTTCCGGCGCACCATCGGTCACTGTTGATTCCGGTAAGACCTTTTCTTCTTAAAACTTTATATGTTCAATCTAATGTAGTTGATTTGATTTGATGCTACTTTGTCATCATTGTTTTGAGTTTGTTTGTTGATGTCCAACAATTTGAATTTGATTGCAGTATGTTATTTCTTTTCTTTTTTCGTGTGCTATTTTGATTGGTTAAGAATGGTTTCTTTTAGTTGAGTTCACTTGTTTCAAATTTATGGTACGAATCACCTACTAACCTTTCGATGAAATGCTTGGGAGATATTGATAGTAGTTTGAATAGTTTTGTTCATGGTGTTGTGAAAAGGGATATGTTGAATTGATTGCCTTCAATGTAATTTTTAAAAAAATGATTTTATATGTGCACATGTAATTGTTCATGAGTTGATCCAACGAGTGCACATGTTTTTTAAAGTTCTCTTATGTTATAGAAGGGTGCAATGGTCTTCCATACATATTACCAGCTTGTTTTTGTTGTTTACTGTATCAAATGTTGTTCTGCTTACTGCTGCTTGCAAATGGTGTTGTTGCTTATTACTGCTCCTTGTATCAAAATGTTGTTGTTATTTGATCTCCGTTTATTCGAATGATTAGTAGGTAGGTTTGCATTTACCCTACCTCTTAGCACAAATGTTGTGGATTTAAATGTCGGCAATGCTCTTGTAAATTTTGCACTGATGTAAATTTTGAATTTATTGAATAGTTGTTGGCGGGTGGCAGGAGACAACAGGTAAATCTTGAACTTATTGAAGAGTTGTTTTCCCACTTTTTTGTTTATGTTTCTTTATTATTTTACGTTTTCTTGTCTACTTATTATTTTTATAGTTCATTTCAATAATGGTTTTTCCAATAGACCGTTGGATTTTTGTTATTCATTGGTTTCAAGATATTCAAAGAATGGCAGGAAGAAGTTGATTGGTATATTGTTGTACAAGGAAAGCAATTGTCTAGAAAAATTCCCAAAAATCTGAGAAGCTTTAAGACTTCATGAAATATGTTGGTATTTGTTGTTCATACTTTTTGTATCTCTTTATTTTACCAGCTAGTTTCCAATATAACTTTGTTAGTAGTTAGTACTAAATATCTCTTAATCGTAGATTTTGAGCACTAAATATTTTATCAGGAGTTGGGATTCCCAATAGAACTTTGTTAGTACCATTTATATCTTTTCTTTATTAGTCCCAATTTGCTCTCGAGGACACAATACATCATTCACCTTTATATTCTCTTTACTTGATAAATCTTCCATTGCTGAAGTTGCTTGGATTTCTTTGATGTTTGCAGTTAAAACAGATCCAACCCTAGATTAAATTCATGTTCAAACATGCATTACTATTTGTTTAAGCATGTGGTTATTTGGTTTTGAGGATTTGTAACATCACATGGTATATAGAAAGGACACTTGAAAGTCCTTTTAAGTCGCTATATATTTCTGAGGACTCCGAGATATTGATTATGGTCTTTTATATTGTTTTTACCGGATAACAATCTGGTATAATACTTTTTTCCTTATAAATATTTCAAGATTTTAGACTCCTTTAGATATTTTCCTTGGATACCAAAATTTTGACAGTGTGTACACTTGTGCAGCAAGCTGTAAGAGGAACAGCAAGATTGGGTGATTAAAAAATCAAGTGGTGCTCAAGAAAGGTGAAAGAGATTATTTATTTTTTTGGTTAATTTAAGGGGTGTTTACTAAACATTTATTGGGTAGCGTTTATCGATATCATTTATCTTACCGATTGAGCATGGCAAAGCCCAATAGTCTTACCTGGTGTGAATAACAAGGATCGAGAGTATTATTCGGTGAGGAAAAAAATCATACCTGGTAAGAACTTACCGGGTTTAAGACGTTTGCCAACAATCATATTTGATAGCTGATAATATTACACGTTAAGGTAATCGGGGGTGATTTCTCTTGCCGCTAAGCACTTACTGGTAGTCATGATCCATGATTAAATCCCAAACAAATGTATCTAAAACACCTTCAACACCCTAAATCTTATTTCTTTGCACTTATGATTACAATAACAAAAGGGTTTGTTATTATACACATTCCATATTAAGATTTGCTTTATTTTTACAGATGATTGTAGAAACTACCAACACCAACATTTCAGATAGATGGTTATTTATGTCAAACATAGGTACAAATGTAACAAGCTTTATCACGTCTTGAAAGGATTTTAGATTTCGAAATTTAATAATCTTAACGAACATTTTATATCCCGCCGCATTGCGCGGGTACACAACTAGTATATATATATATATGGAGAAATTCATTTGAGAAATGCTAAATATATGAGAAAGTTATGGCTATTCCAAAAATAAAAGAACAACTTCGTAATTTTTAAAAATACACGAGACAAGTTCATATATAAACCTGTATGATTCAGATATGAACTATATGTTCATCTTTGAACCAATATAATTTACATATGAACTCTTTTAACTGATTCATACATGAATCTTTATGATTCATATATAAACCAATTAACTGATTCACATATGAACTAATTAACTGTAGGTTAATATGTGAATCAGTTGAACTCATTAACAGATCCATATATGAACTATTGTAATTCACATATGAACTAATTAATTGATTGATATATGAATGTATAGTTCATATATGAATCAGTTAAAAGAGTTCATATGTGAATTACACTGGTTCATATATGAACATATATTTCATATGTGAATCATACAGGTTCATATATGAACTCGTCCCGCGTATTTTACGAAACTATCCGTCTATCTTCTAGAGACCACACAAAGAATTATTCGGTACTTCACGGTCAAATCCACAAATGTTGACCAGATAAAGGGCTAGAATCGTTTCTTTATTTCTCATATTTTTAGCATTTCTCAAATGAACTTAATCCTATATATATATAGGCGAAAGATCATATATATATATATATATATATATATATATATAGGCGAAAGATCGTGTGAGAAGTTGAATTAACGGTAAGAAGCGTGAGAGGCGGATCTGAATCGTTGATCTCTTTTAATCTCAAACCCTCCCATGAATTGCGGCTTAAAAGAGAATTGATCTGGTGCATCTCGATGCATCTTATCTCGGTGCATCTCATCCTAATGTGCCTCCATTTCTCATCCAACATCGATAACCATTTCTCACGCTTCTCACCATTAACCCAACTTCTCACCGGAACCCAACCCTATATATATATATATATATATATATGGTTGGGTTCCGGTTATATATATATATATAGGGTTGGGTTCCGGTGAGAAGTGTCAATTATGGTGAACCGTTGGATGAGAAATGGATGAACATCAGGACGAGATGTACCGAGATAAGATGCACCAAATTAATTCTCTTTAAAGCAGCAATTCATGGGAGGGTATTTGATTATAAGTAATCAACGGCTTAAAAGCACTTCTCACACTTCTCACCAAAAATGACACTTCTCACATGATCTCATGCATACACACACACACATATATATAGGCGAAGGATCAAAGAGGTAAAAGTTCACCGTGTTGTAGTCGTGGCATACAACACGAAAAATTTGCTTTGAAACGAGTGACACAGGCTCAAATGAATATCAATATCTCAGAACGTAAAATCGCGCCAGTCCCCGACAACGGCGCCAAAAACTTGCTAGCGGAAAACAATATAGTTCCACACAGTGGCCATAGTGTTCCTACAATGGGGGCGCAAGTATACACCTCAACTATGATCGCTATAAGTAATAAAACGGTAAGTATTACCGAATATCGTTTCCACATTGTAACACCCGGTATTTCGCAATGTAAGTTTCCGTCCTTCGTTGGTATTTTCTTCGTCTTCCGTTTATCTTTTGGGGTGAGTTATGTTGTAGTTTCGAGCCTTAAATCGACCCATGCGAGAATCACGAGTTTTTGGTCATTTTGGGCTTCGGTACAGGTGGCGCAATTGTGCCACACGATAGTGACATTGTCACTATCGTCAGGGCACCATCGCGGGGAGGAGTTTACCTACGGTATAATCCGCGCGAATGTGCCACGCGATAGTGATAATGTCACTATCGCCAGGCACTGGCCACGCGATAGTGATAATGTCACTGTCGCGAGCGGGGTCTGACGAGTTAAAATCTGATTTTGGCCTCATTTCTCATTCTAAACTCAACCTTTTCTTATGTTATTCTCTATCAACTTCTCCCTTTCATAGAAACCGAACCTAGGGTTCCATTTACTCTCAACCACCTCATTTATTACTAGAAGTTGGGTGTTTCATCTAAGGGTTCAAGTTTGGAGCATTTATCACTTCCTCCATTGTCATCTTCTCCAAAGGAGCAAAAATCTAGGGTTTGGGTTTTCTTCAAAAACCCACTTAGTGAGTTCCTACTATCATTTTCTAAATCTTATACATATCAAAGCTTACATTTTGAACTCCTATATATCTCCTTGGTTTTGGATTAAAGTTTATTACATTTTGACCTAACTTGAGTGTTGGGAGATTTTAGGGTTCCCCATCATTTTCAACTAAAATAAAGGGTTATATTTTATTTGAAGTAAAATGGGTAATTAATTGCACTTCTATGTGAGTTACTTGAAGGAATGTATATAATTTCATTTTCATGATTTTCATTCTTATCAACAGTTAAACTTGAAAATGCATTTTGGATATAAATGTTATTGGAAGCTATATGTTTAGCTTTGGTTAGTCATAAATGAAATTGTGACAAGTCTAGACTATTACTAGTGGATCCCTAGGTATTGAGTCGACTTATATTTTGGGATGTCTTTTCCCCTTGTTGTAGCTATGGATGCATTTGATCCTCGGGGGCCTTTGGTACTGTTATGTGATACCGGTTACTAGCCATGGATCATAATGTAGTCCTAGTGAACGAGTATGACTTGGTTTCCTCGGGGGCCCTCCCTCACATCTTAGTACGGACCGACGTTGTTCGTGGCCATGGATTCCAAGTATTTAGCTCACAACTCGGATTGTGACCTACTTTTGTGTTCCACTACAATCCTTGGTAAATCAGGTATCCCCCGTCATTGCAAGATGAATTTTTGGACCGAACGGTCCTTATGTGACAAAGAATTCAATTGTAAACTAAATTTTCTTGAAAATATTTCCTTTCGATACAATTGTCTATATTTCTTTAAAGATATAAACTGTATGTTCTCACTAGGCTTTAAGCCTAACACTTTTTCTCAAATGATATGTATAACAGGTTCTCTTAGCAGTGGGTTGCCAAGGGCTTGAGTGACGAACATGGTCTTGAGGCATTTTTAGATGATTAGTATTTGGCGTTGGGCATTTGTTTAAGTCCCATCTTTTGGTATTTTGGGTTAACAACCGATGTAATCTAGATAGTGTATGTTTAGATTAGTTTGTTGTTCATTTCCATATCCGCTCGCAGATTTTTGTAAATGCATTATACATTTACCTTTTATGGGTGGTTTATTCCAAAACGTCATATTGCCGAATTTTCAAAATTTTAAATTACTCTAAATTTTAGGGTGTTACAAGTTGGTATCAGAGATCTAGTTTAAGTGAACTAGGCATGAATGTAAGATGTCTAGACTTAGACTGAGTATGTTATGCATTGATTGTGAGTTTGGGTAGAACTTCTAAGATGGATTAGTCGTAGAGTCGACGGAAATTATGTTTATCAAGCGTTGAAGCGATGGTAACGAGAACCCTTATGTATTATATGTTCATAATCTCACTTAGCTAATGCTATTATGAGGATGTTTTACGTGAGTGTGCTTGAAGTACTGTTACTATGACAATTGGTAATGTGGTAGTACGTTTTCCTCCGTGTTTTATTCTATTTCATTCTTACTATTTCTCGTGTTTGTGTTGCAGCCATTATTCCTTTATGGTGAACACTCGTAGTCGTCAGTTAGGCGACAGAGACCTTCGCGATGTTAGTTCGCCCAATCAAAACCCGGTGGTAAGGGTGCCGGCTGTCGTTCCTCCTGGTATGCCACTGATATTCATTGGGGAAGTGAAGCAGGTGCCTAGGGTGGAATTGGCATCCACGAACCCTGTCACACCCCGCTAAAGCGGAAACACGAGATATGACCGCACACGATTTCATAGCATTAAGTAATAGATAACACCAACCACAAAATTCAATAAATAAGTACAAATATTGTTGTACAAGTCATAACCAAAAAGTTCTCAAAGTAAGCGGCAATTACAAAAATTGACCAAATATTTTAATGTTCTTGCAGTTGATGATGTCACACAGATGCACCCTATATGCCACCACTTACTTATCAGTACCTGAAAAGCATGGTAAAAGAAAAAGGGTCAACTACATTGAGTTGGTGAGTTCACAAGTTTTCGTATGCACAAAAGTAATTTGAATGCAGAAATTTTTATTGTGAAACGTTCGATCGTAAGACACTTAAGAAACTGATTGTTCAATTATTAGCACGAGGTTAACTGTATACATTAATACCTTAACATTGAGCCACTACCAAACCTTTCGACCAACCAATGCCCCATAATTTACACGTCATTACCTCAGCGGTGGAATAAATCCACATGTGTAAGACAATTATTGTTACGTCATTACCTCAGCGGTGGAATAAATCCACATGTGTAAGACAATTATTGTTACATCATTACCTCAGCGGTGGAATAAATCCACATGTGTAAGACAATTATTGTTACGTCATTACCTCAACGGTGGAATAAATCCACATGTGTAAGACAGATATTGTTATTGGTAAAGTGCACTTCTAGTTCGTCTGCCAAAAGTGGGGTTGTCAATCCAAATAGCGCTACCCATGAATACCATCGGCTCCCGTTCAAGTTAATAGGTAGTGTCCAACCAATGGGGACTTATTCATTTAATACTCAATTGCATCGTAAAGTATACATACCATAGTGCATAAACAATTTAATTCAAAATTCAACAAATTTTAATGAACAATCATTCAGTAATAACAATTTGTAAATTTACATGTTTTTCACCCCAAAACGTATAAAAACAGTAAAAGAGGGGTTGTGAATACTCACAATGATACCATAGTGTATAAATAATTTAATTCAAAATTCAACAATTTTAACGAACAATCATTCTGTAGAAACAATTTGTAAATTCACATGTTTTTCACCCCAAAACGTATAAAAACGGTAAAAGAGGGGCTGTGAATACTCACTTGTTCAGTGGATAGCCCAGAAATAGCCGCGAGGTTGCATAAAAACCCAAGGTTTAAGCCCTTCCTATGAAAGTGGAGCACATTATCAGTTCGAACCTATCTTTACGGTTTCGAGCGTTACTTAGATCACTATGTCTTATAAAATGCTTTACATGCCTTTTTATTAAATTTGGGTAACACATTAGCGCGTATTATAGATATTCATAAGGTTGGATGGTTCTTGAAATCACATATTTTGGGCATACAATTTTTAAGGGAAAAAGCCTTTAGATTTATTTTACGTAAGATTAGCGAGTACTAATCCTACTTAACTTATCGACATAATTTCGGTTCTTCGGACCCGGTGATTCAAGAGGCAAACCCTTAAGCTGACATGATGTCCAGCGTCATGCAAATGGTGACGTCGGCTATGAAGAAGTAGCAAGAGACGTTTCTGAAGATGATGGAAGACCGTGATGCGAGCCTCAGACGACACGAGGCAGTGGAAAAGAACGTGTTAGTTGATTCTGGAGGCACCGGGAACAAAATCAGAACTGAAAAGCACAGGGTGGTTGGTGCTCCGGTAAGTGGGAAGAGTTGCTCCTACAAATCTTTTCTCGGTTGTGGACCATCAGAGTTCTCGGGTTCTGAAGACTCGGTTGCGTGCGTTAAATGGATCCAAGCGGTCGAACAGGCTTTCGGCTCCTCCGAGTGTGGGGACGATCAGAAAGTGAGATTCGGTTCTCAGTTACTCAGAGATACAACACTCTCATGGTGGACTGTCACTCAGGCCACCCTCTCTTCTACTGTGTTAGCTCAGCTATCTTGGGCTGAGTTCAAGAAGAATCTTTTGGAAGAGTACTGCAGTGAGAGGGCCATGGATCGAATCGAAGCGGAGTTTCAGTCGCTTGAGAAAGGAAACCTGACGGTGAGGGAATACACCCGTCAATTCAAGGAGAAGTTGGGGTTAGTGGGGCATGCGGCCTCAACAGAAAATGAGAAGATTAAGGCCTATCTAAAGGGCCTGCCATCGGACATGATGTCCATGGTACGCAACTCGAAGGCTTCTAATATTCGCGAAACGATTGAGGAAGCTCAGTTTATGGAAGAGGTTTACGCGAAGGGTAAACTGGAAAAGGCTGTGGTGGTTGTGGACAAGAGAACCCGACTTTTTTTCGGAAAACGAAGCTTCAGTGGTTATCAAGAAGCTAAATGGCGTCAGAGGTGTCATAGCAAGCACCATGGCAACTGTAACCCCACTCCTCAATCTTGCTACAAGTGTGGTAAATCTGATCACACCACCCGCGACTGTTCGATCAAAGGGCTTGTCTGCTATGAATGCAAGACACCGGGGCATATGAAGAGAGATTGCCCGAAGCTCAAGCCGGGTAGCGTGCCAGATAAGAGAAAGAACCTATCTAGGGTTCCGGGTCGAGCTTTTCAGATGACGGCCGATGAGTCCAAGGCATCCGTTGATGTGGTATCGGGTACGTTTCTTCTAAACTACGTACCTGCTCGTGTACTGTTCGATTCGGGTGCCACAATTACTGCACTTAATTTTGTCGATTTATCTAAGTTTGACTTTAAACGCCAAGTTCCACTAGTATGGAGTTTTACACCCAAATCTTTTTGTGATGTAAATCTCGATCGACATCCTGAACCTTAGTAAATCATACAAAACCCGTATCTTTACGTGGTTATCAAAGACTTTCTCAAATCTTTGTGCGTCATTTAAGCCGTATTTCAAATCCGCCCCTCTCGAGGTCAAGATCTAATATTAACACATCAAAGTGATCAGCTTATCCGCATTGAGTTATGTCCCGACTCAAGTGACCAAACTTAAGAACAAGTAATTATTGTCACACCCAAGTGTTGCCTACTAGTCTCAAGTTCACTCACACCCACACCCACACCCAATGGGGTGCTTAGCTCATAATTAAAAAGGAAGACATAATAGAAGAAAAGAAATAATTAAGAACTACTTGCATGAATTTAAATAAACGGAAATGGAAATTAAGTACTTGAAATTAAATTACAAGATAAATTAAAGTGCTAGAAATTTAAAACTACAATTTTCAAGCTAGAGAGTAATTTGAAGATGAACTAAAAGATAGAGTTGTTGGTGAATTGTTGGATGTTAGATGAAATAAATGCTAGACCATGTCCCTTTATATAGTCCAATAAAGCTAGAAAACCATTGGACAATTTTTCACAAAACACCTTGGACAAAACCCACACACTATTCATCCCATCACTAAGAGCATTTTCAAGAATTTTGCAGACCAAGCATGCTTCTAAAATCATCATTTAACTGCTCTCTTTTGTACATATAAATGCATCGTCCGATGGTGTCTAAAAGAGGTTCGCCCGTGCTCACAGTGGGATAGTCCTACCCACAGTCTTCCATAACCTACGGATGTTCGCTTGTGGTATAAGTTTCTCCAAGGTATATCGAGACAAGCCTGCATCTAATCTCGCTTAGGATGGAAAATTCCTGCTCCGTGTTTATATGGTTCACGTTCCAGAAGAGTCGATAGTTTCTTTCCTGCCATACGAAGTAGTCCATGGCCGCAAGTGTGAGATAGTTGATGATACCCCCATGAAGTTCTCAATACATGGCTCGTAAGCAAGAAAGTAACCACTCCATCCCAGTTCTCGACACGGTCTTCATGTAATTCCAAACATGTCCCGAGTACTTGCATAGGAAGAAAAGATAGTTGTGCGAGTCATACGTATGGCGTTTACATTACAAAAAAAAATCAAGTGAAATCAAACTCAACAACCTACTAACCTAGACTAACGAAGTTTATATTATGGACGAGTGTTGCTATCTCACTTTTAAAAGTATGTTATTTCTATACCAAAATGACGCTTCTATATACTCCCAAAAATGTTACTTCCCTTCAAGACTCTCCATTCAAACCCGTGAAGTCCCACCGCTAGAATGACAAGCCTAGTGATAACAAACAATTATATTAGAGAAAACAAGAAGTTTTAATGAAATGAGTGTGGATAAGTAAATGAATAAGCATGGATAAAATTTCGCTTTTATACAAATACCTCTTGGGTTGACGGCGGGAGTCTCATTTACTAACAAAAGTGATGGAACACAAAAGTAGGCCAATTGACATGTTTGTAAAACCAAATCACATAGTAATACACGTATTGGATGTCGAACTCGGCTACTTAAAGCGTACACTCATGGAATGTCAACTTCAACCCCTCTAGATCTATACATTGAGTTATCCTTATCCAAGGAAATGTGCTAGCACGTAGGACTTACACCATACCGTCAATGCCTAATTTGTGCCTCAATGTGGAAGACTGGCGTTCCATCATCGGACATAACGACTCTATTGCTTATGGATCCATTACACTCAATACCAACCAACAATTTCCATTTAACCAAATACCATTCAATTTCTACAATCAAATCTCTCTTCAAGTTTTCTCAAAACAAATGAGATGTCATCAATGGCATAACCAAGTTTCCAAATAATTTCATATCAGTTCCATGATTCCCAAAACATCTTTTTGAACATTATTTCCTCATAATAACTCAATTTCCACAAGTTCTCACCCAAAATATTTCATCATTTCAAAACCCTAGTTTTGACCCCAAAGTACTTGAACTTATAATTTGAAGAAAGCATGTTCTACAAGTGTGTAAACCACAAATAACCCAAAAATATTAGTTATTTATCTTTGCAACCATATTCATCCAAGTAAACCCTAAAATCTCCAAAAAATAGGTTTTGATGAAAATCTATCTAAATCAAGAAATGATTAGTGTGGAGATGTTAGAAGGTTAAAACTCACATTTTAACATGTATAACATTTATAAAGTGAGAATGAACTCACCTTAGGTTTTGTTAGAAAACCTAGAAAACCTAAACAAGCTTGGAGGAGATGAGAGATGGAGAACTTGGAGCCCTAGCCTTTTAATCCTTAGCTTGAGGATGAGAACTTCAATTGATGGTGGTTGAGACCCTCTTGAATGCTCCAAAAACGCCTCCAAAGGGAACCTTCAAGTTGAGAACATTTACTTTGAAGTGGGTGAGGAGTTATGAGGAATGAGGGCCAAAAACGTAGCTTAAATGCTCCCTGCCAACCGCCAGCGATTATGCCCCAGCGATTGTCCCCTGGCACTCTTGTTGGGCACAATCGCCCGAAATGTACCAAACCTTGTGCTCATGCCGCGACTATGACACGCGACAATGACCCTGGCATTGTCATCGAAAGTGTACCACGAGGGGTAGAGTCCCCACGACTATGCCCTGCGATAGTGCCTTTGGCACAGTCGTCGGGCACTGTCGCCCCACTCCCCCGAAACTCCAAAAATCCAAACTTTTCTTGCAACAAATGAACGATAAAATGAAATAATTCAAGGGAGTGAATTTAAATTATATGACTTAATTCTTATCGAAATTTCAGGTGTTACACATGCTCACGTGAAAGATATACTTTAGAGCACGCGACTTTGGATTGTTCTTTTTTTTTTAGTTTTTTATCGATTTACAGTACGATTTTAGATGATTTAGAGAGAGTGATAATGGTTATCACTATTTTATTGTTTCCTTTTATTTTTTGTTTTTGTATCGATTTACAGTACGATTTTGATGCTTTTTTTTAATAAATTTGTTTAATTTAATCTTAATAATATAATTTTTTTATATAATTTTTTTTAACTATTTTGTTATAATTCAATTATTATCTTATATATTTTAAATTATTTATATCTATAACTGATAAACATAATCAAAACAGGATAAACATATCAATTTAAATATTTTAAGAAAATTGAAGTAAATAATGATTTTAGAGGAATTAAAGTTAATAACTAACATTAGATTTAATACATAAAACTTTAATGGTTGTTTTTAATAGATTTTAAGTAGTCAGTATTAAATAACGGTAAATTAAATTTTAGCAATTGTTTTTAAGAGTTTTTTTTTATAAATGTTTAAAATATAGTATAGAAGTATAGATACATTAGATAATATATTTTAGAGTTGGATTCCGGTGAGAAGTTTACGGTGAGAAACGTGAGAAATGGTTATCAATCGATTCACATTATGATAAGATGCACCGATATAAGATGCATCAGATCAATTTCTTTCTAAGCCGCAATTAATGAGAAAAATTGAAATCTAAAAGAGATTAACGGTTCAGATCCATTTTTCACCATTCTCATCGTTAACTCAACTTTTTACACAATCTTTCGCCTAGTATTTTATTATTATTATTATATAATACTAGAAGCGTACTTCTGCAATGTAGCAAGATACATCACGATTTTAATATTTCATTTTATTTTTTTGTCGATTTACAGCACAATTTTGGATGGATTTGAGAAAATTATAATGTTTTTTTTATAAATTTGTTTAATTTAGGCTTAATAATATAATATTTTTTATATAAAAAATTAAGTAATTTTTTATAATTCAATGAATATCTTATATATTTTAATTACATCTAGAAAAAATAACCCATTACATATTTAATAATATAATTAAAACAAATAATAGTAATATAATATATTAATTAATAGTAATACATGAAAATACCAAATTGATGGGTATTAGAAATCTATAATAATAATATGTATCTTATGTTTTAATACTTGTAAATTAAGAAAATTTTAAAATCTTATATAAAATGATGGTACATTGTACCTAATAATTTGTATTTGAGAGTTTTTTTATTCGTACTGTATAATATAGTATAGACTATATTAAAGATATTTTTAGTGTTTATTTTTAGCATATGGTTAGAGTTGAATTCTTTTTAACGTTGAAGAGACCCACCATAGTGGTTGGGTTGGAAATATCCTTAGATAACAATTTGACATGCTAGGTTTAATTGAGTTATTAATAGTTTAGAATAAACAGGTTGTCGGTTTTTTTGTACACCTTTACTTCCAAGAACTTTAGTTATGAGATTGAAGATACTTAAAACAGAACTCAGATTTTTGTCTAAAATCGTTTGTTTTATTGTTAATCTTCTTATTTTATTCTTCATGCTTTGATTTTATTTTAACAAATCTGTAACGCATGTTTATAAAAGATACAAATTAAAATTGATATAAAAATACATAACAATTATAAAAAAATCATATTTATTAGTTTTGTTCTCTTGTTTCTTGTCTATTTTTTTTGACAATCTGTAACGCATGTTCAGATTCATAAATACATATCAACGTAGCCATTTGATACAACAAAGTCACCTTCACATTGGCAGAAGGAATGTTTTCAGAAACAGTACTCTTAATTTTCCACTGGATAAATGACCTTAACTCCTAGGGGAAATAAACTTCATCGCGTTTCCTATTTGTGCAAAATATCCCACAGCAGAAGGTAAAACAGAAGACACAGATTTTGTTCCAGATACTGTTCATACCGACATGAATGATCCAGAAGAAGAAAAAACAATATCAGATTGCTCAGGTAACCGCTCAGATCGACATGAATGTCGACGTTTCACAGAGCTTTAACACTCTCAAAAAAGTCTTATTGAAGTTCTCATCATAGCAACCAGATCAAATAAACTTTAACCTCAAAAAAAAAATGCAGATGCCTATTCTGAATCCGTCGAATGTTAACAATACCGCAAGCTATTGATTCAAAACAGGGCGATAATAAACGTACTAAAAAAATTGACGATAAAATCAGGTTGCTCAGTTAACCGCTCAGATCGACATGAAAGTCGACGTTTCATGGAGCTTTAAACTCTCAAAAAAATCTCATAGAAGTTTTCATCATTGCAACCAGATCAAATCAATCACCAGAAACTTAATTAAAAACACCAAATTGAAACGTAAAAAAAGAGGAAAACAATCGATGATACCGTATCTGAAACCTTCGATTTCAAACTATAACGCAATTGATTTCAACAGCTGGACGACAAAAGGTCGATCTAGGGCACGCTTTGGGACCGCCACCATTACATTTGAGGGCATGGCGAAGGTTATATAACGAAAAATGTTACAACTGGGCCCTCGTACTATTTCGCATAATATATAACATTCGTGGAGTGGGCTTAAGAAGCCCGAAAACGATCCTAAACCCGGTCCATGAACCTAAAAGGCCGGGTTATACTAGGCCCGATTGATCGATCCATTTCAGGTTAATAACTCTTTTATGATATCAAAACTCATTCAAAAGTGTTTAAAAAATTAAAATATCGAAATAAATTTACACGATCATGTTATATTTTATTCTATTAAAGTTTATGTACTGTATTATAAAAGATTTGAGACAAAGTCTTTAAAAATATTTTCAAAACACTTGATACTTTTTATTGATGTATATTACTTAAAATTTAATATTACAAATAAATTGTGCATGAGTACAACTTTTTAAAGTTGCATGTTTAAATTAATATAACTAACTGATAAGCATAGTCAAAAACAAAATAAACATTTCATTTTACAAATGAATCAACCCATTTGTAATCAACTACGATGGGCAAAAACGAAACTTGATCTCAAACGCATATCCTCAAAAGAGCATTCACTTTCATCAAAAATATTGACTTGATCACCTCAAATGGTACATACAACAATGGGGCACTTTGCATAATAGAGAACTGGATTTATGTGACCTCCAGGTCCCAAAAGTCAAAGCAATAGAATGGACTAATAACCTTATGACTTGTAAGGAGTTCACAAATCTCATTAATGGGGTGGGATGGTTATCACAAATTCAACCGCAATGTTGTAGGATTCATCTAAGATGTTACAAACACCACAATTAGGGACTCATCATGCTTGATGAGTTTTATCCTACCATTATAATGGTATAATAATCAACTCTCATACCATTTTTTGTAATGCCAAAACCCTAAAATAATGAAAAATTCTAGTAGCATTTACATCAATTTCCATCATGCTTTGATCCTTCTTTTAACACATTATAGAGATGTGATTATCTTTGACAATTTCCCTTTTCAATGCAATAGTTAGCCAAACATTTATAGTAATGAAGATCAAAAAAACACTCAAAAGGGTGTCTTCTATCTGTGTGTTTATGTGTGTGTATGCATTATATATGCGAATTGCATTAACCATTACTGTTTTCTTCATGTAGGTTTCTTTTGTAAACTTTTCTGCAACTTCTTTCTTCATTTGTGCTACGATTTCTTTTTGTAATTTAATGGTATCGAAATAGTTATTGCATTTGACCATAGATGATTATATTAACATACCCATAAAGTTTGGATTGATTTCAATTATGATCATTGGACTCTTGATTGCTCGTATTGCTTCATAATAAACCGGGTTCTCATTTCTTGAATCATAGGCATGACTTTTTTTTGAAGTTTTTCCCAATCTTTGCGGCAACATCTACTTCTCTTTCGTGGTTGAACGAAACACAACAAAAGCATCACTATTAAATCTTTTTACTTGAAAAGGACAAGGTAAATTTACTAGCCACCTAATTGTGATATGTATACATAATAAATGACATAATTTTAAACAATATAAAATAACAAACATAAATCTTTTGTAAAAACATAACATTTGATTAATATATGCAATTTAATAGTTTGTTTTATTTCTTTTGTTTAAAACAACTCTTGATGATAACAAAATTATGAAAACTAGAATTAGAGTTCGTGTTATAAACCTTTGGTTACTTAAACGTAAAATATATTTAAAAACATTAAAAATATCTTTCATATAATATAGAAAGTAGGGATGAGCAAACCGGACCGATTTTCCGAACCGAACCGGTACTGTACCGGTACCATATATTCGGTCCGGTATTCGGTTCCAACTATTATGAAAATTCGGTATTCGGTACCGAGAATTTCCCGAAAATACCGAAACCGAACTGGGAATTATAAAGGTTATAGTCTTTTAAGGTTTTTTTATTATACATATATTTTCCTAATATTATAAAGCTTATATTTTTCTAATCAAATTAAATCATCTCCTAAAGAACCCAAACTTTCTCCATAAGTACCTATTTTTCTCCAAAAAAATTTATCACTGTCAAAAAATCGGCCCCTATATTCACATAAAAAAACCGACGGATTCGGGATTCTGGGTTGATTTTGAATCACTATGAATATATTTTGGTTTACGATTTGTTTTGATATATATTTGACATGTTTTTTAATTCTCGGTCCTAAGTGGTACTAGTCCCGATTTTTCCGTCCAGAAACTGAAACCGTACCGGTACTGAACCGATACATACGGTTCGGTATTTGATACCGGTTTTTAGTCCCAAATTTTTTCGGTACCAACCGGTTCGGTACCGGTACAGTCCCGATGTCATCCCTAATAGAAAGTAGTCAAAATAATTATGCCTTTAAAAAGTCAAAATAATTCACTTTTATATATTCGGATCGGAGGTGCGCCAACCAACCAGATATATTGCGCCACATGCACGCAATTATAACCCAAAAAATGGCAGAATATGCTTTTGGTGCTTCAATCTTTAGCATCCTGACTCTAGATAACCCTCAAGTTTAGAACGTTTGACAACTACACCCCTTGTAAATACATTGCTAAAAAATGAACCCCACTTACAAAATCCACATTATGCAGAGCCAATTTCAGACAAGTTCAAAGTCCAAAATGTCTTAGGGGCTGTTTGGCAGTTGTTGAATGGTTAGGTGCAGAATGATTAAGAACATCTTATGATATAATGCAAAATGAAATATGGTTGTTTGCTAATTGTTCAAGATGAAATCAGGGCTCTGAATGGTTAAGACAGGGTCAAGACACTAAATCATTCCGAGGGTTTTGGAACCATTAAGAGGCAGACCTTTTTTTTGCCAAACAAGATTTACCTCTTAACGATTCAGAGATTGCCTCTTAATAAAACCATTAAAAGGTAAACAAACAACCCCTTACAATCGTCACCTTATTAAACAAAACTATGACATGAAATTATGGAAGGTTTGTTTTGGTGCCTAAATAGAACAATTTAGGCCTAACTTCCAAGTATAAAAGACGGCCCAAGCAAAGATCAGCACTCGCAGAAATGACATGAATATCGATTAAACAGTACAAATATCGATAGAGGATGGTTGACTTTCGCCTCCTTGGTCCCAAATCTATCCATTCCATTTAAGACTTTAAAATGAAATTTGTTGGTTTTGGTATAGAAAATCTTAAACCAGTCGGGGATAATTTAGGTTATGATTTTGATAATAAATAAACCAAATCAAATGAAATAATTTATATTAGTCATAAAAATGGCATGTACAAGAGATGACCTTTTTTTCCAATGTTATTTTAGTCATTATTTCCCATAATAACACAATGATATAGTTCTCATTGTTTATTCCTAATGTCATCAAACTTTCGTTCAAAATAAGGTTTTGTTTCTTGATAAGAAAAATGTTGGTTTGGCATTAACAAGCGAGATATATTGTCCATGGCTATTAACTCAAAATTTTATAAATTTTAAACAAAAATAACACCATATAAGTAAAACTCAAAATAAAAATGTGAAAGACGATATTTAGTTCATCTCCAACAACTATGCTAAAATAGGAAAAAAAAAATGAGATTTTAACAAATTTTTTGCTCCAACAGTCATGCTATATCATATGTTAAAATAGAAAAAAGAAGAGAGAGAAACTAAAAATCTCCAAATTTGAAGAAATCTCTAAAACTCCATACTTAAGATAGAAAAATAATATTAATTCTTTTTTCACCAATAGGAGACACTGAAGTTGTGTTTAGGAGAGAGAAATAATATTTTATTAAATATATTGAATATTTTAATAATAAAATTGATGATAAAATTGCTAAAATAGAATAGTTGTTGGATTTGAATGTAATTTTCTTAGAAATTTTAACCTTTTGTACTTTATTTTAAAAAAATTATAGCATAACTATTGGAGATGTTGTCAAGAGTTGATTGTAGAATGGATTGATGTTTGGCAATTATGAAGTCTAGGGTTTATTTTGTAATTATTCAAAACTAAAGTGCTCTAATTAAACAGTGTTCCAAAGTTGAGGGAAATTTTCTCGAATTCTCCGCTGGAACAAACTATACTTGCCTTTTCTGGCTATAAATGGAGTCCCTCGCAGTCATCACTCATCAGCTTCGCGAACACATCGTCACCGTCATTAGCCACTGAATTTGTTTTTTTCTTCAAATGGGTTTGAAGGTATTTGTGCTTTCATCCTTATTCTGTCCAATTAATTTGATCTTTCACTTTTTTTTTCATTGATATGTAGATGATTCTGTTTGATCTTTTGCGTTCATCAGTGAAATCATGCCTTATTGATGAAATCCCCAAATCTTATTTTTATCTGATCCGTTAAGAAAGGAGATTAATTCGATTCATTCTTCACAGATCTGTTCATGTTCATCTTAGAATTTAAATATTTGATCACCATCCATGCGTTTTCGTTATGTGAAATTAGCTCGTTTTGGGGATCAGCGGCTTAGGGATTCCGTTGCTAAATTGCTACTGTATAACCTAAGTGGCTTAAAATTGGTATGGGGAGATATCCTCGGGATCTTTCAGACCTTATGGCAAAAGAATGGTTCAATGGATCAAGTTCTTAAAAGAATAATGATCATTTGTGTGTATTCTCTAATTGGTTATCCATAATCTACATTCATTGGTCATTATTAGCAGTAAATCTTTGCAGGAAGAATATTATGAGTTGAATTATAATTTGTAATGAAAAAGGAATAGAAGGATAACTATGCAATTAGAATGCTGAATTCAGGCCGGCTTCGCGTAGACTTATTCACAAAGTAGGCCTGTAGATGTAGAAAAAGAAGGTTGGATACATGTTTTTGTGCAATAATTGACGGAATAACTTATAGTATAGAAACTATCTCTTTTCCCTTTATTGTTTAAGTCCCATGGTCTTGCTATCTACCCTTTGGGGCAGAGGCAGTACATCTTGTTAGAGTCCACATCGGCTAGACTTCGACACTTTCTGAGAGTAATATGATGGGGTTCCACGTATTCTCACACATATGACCCAACGGTAGAGTTGTGGGTGTAATATATATGTGTGAGGTCCTGGGTTCAGTCCTGGCCCCTGGGTTCAAGCCTGGGCACCGCTCCTCGCCAATGGGATGCATGCGCTGATTTACCTCCCATGTGATGATTGTAGGACCGGTGCGGTGGGCCCGCCTCAGAGAGTGACGTCTACCCTTCCTTTTTTAATTATGACACATATGACCCCCTGACCCTTTTACTTGTCTAGCCTCCTTTGGAGGGGGCGTGTTAGAGTCTGACATCAGTTAGACTTGGTCCACTGTTGGAAGCCCCTTCTCTCCTCAAAGGGCTTTTTTGGAGAGTGATATAATGGGGTTCCATATATTCTCACACATATGACCCCTGGACCCCACATCTATGTGGGAAATACTGGGTTTGTTTAGTTTAGTTTGGTTTAGTCTTGCAATCTAGCAGGAATCGCATGTAGTTATGTCGTTGCTGTCGTTGGATTTTATAATTATACCCTCGACTACCATAACTTACAGGAGGATTTTGAGGAGCATGCGGAGAAAGCCAAGACTCTCCCCGAGAGTACCACCAATGAGAACAAGCTCATACTGTATGGATTGTTCAAGCAAGCCACAGTTGGACCAGTGAACACAAGTATGTATCTAGCTGGTCTAGTAGACTGTGACTAGTAACCGTTATGTATTCAATTACATATTTCTAAAACTGTGTGTCTTTTTTCATTGTGGACATTTATTTTGGGACACAGGCCGTCCTGGAATGTTCAACATGAGAGACAGGGCTAAATGGGATGCTTGGAAGGCTGTCGAAGGTATTGTTCTGCTATTTATAGAACGGTCATCATCATTTTCACTTTTTTCTTTGTGCTTGTTGGTTTGCTAATGTGGTTTTTTCCTTACGGCCGACAGCAAAATCCAAGGATGAAGCAATGAACGACTACATCACCAAGGTGAAACAATTGCTCGAAGAAGCCGCTTGAGTTCATCCAGAACTCCATGCTAATGCTAATATATGCATTATTGGAAAAAAAAACTTATGTTTAAATTGTTGGTGGTTTTTATGTTATATGACTCCTATGTGTACCAGGTCCAATTATGGAAATGGTGTCTTAATCAGAAATGAAAGTGTTGGATTTTAGCCAGCATGGTTTGTGCCCATTTTGTCTCATTCTTGTTGATGCCATTTTTATATTCTAAATATGGTAAGACACTGATCTCCATTGGTTTCTTGAAAGTGGGTCTGAGCAGACTTTTTGGGGGAAGAAAAGGAAACACCTTTTTATATCATCATCCTCTCTTTATTCAAAACCTCAAATCATCAACTTTCTAGTTAATCATCTTGTTCATATCTTTGTCTTTCATGATGAATAACAAGACAAAAGCCAAAACATCAAAAGATTTCAAATAACCTTGAACTTTAATAAATTTCCAAGTAAAAATTTAGAGTGAATTACATTTGTGTCCATGTGGTTTGGTGTTGTTAACAGATTCCGACCCTAGTTTGAAAAATTAATGAGCCGGGTTCGTGTTGTGTTTTTATAACGAGTATGAGTCCCTAATGCATCCACAAGGACCCTGTCCATCAGTTTGTTCAGGCATCCAACTCATTAAAAACCACTATAGGTACCCAATTTGTCAAAGAAATGCAACAAGGATCCATCTCAATAGAAAATACAACCACTGTCAGGTGATTTTCTAAAAATAATAACAAATCTATTAAAAACACCAAACCACATGGACAAACAATGTGGATCACTCAAAAATTTATTAAAAATTGCCATGGCCTTGTTTGCTTAGTTTTTTTTTTTAGTTAACGTATAAGCTAGTTTTTTTTTAAGTAATTAAAGAAAGCTACTATTTACAGCGTTTCAGTAAGCTTAAAAAAAATTATCTACTTTTGTCCAACCATGTCACTTATATTTCACGTACATGACCAAAAACCTTATCATTTAAGTAAATTTTACAATTTACATTATCATCCAACTTATGAGTTACATTTTACCAAATGTTATTAGTTTATCTACCAGCTAATCAACCAACAGCTAGTTTTTCAACCAACAAATAGTTGAACAAACTCGTTTGATAGCAGTGCTCAACAACATACTTGCTCAAAGGATCATTGGTCAAGGCTAACGGACCCCTTGGGCTCAAGACTGGTCCTTTGCCTCCTAGGCATGGTGATTTACCCCGCCTTGTTGGGGTTTCCGGTTCACCTGTCCCGTTCGGGGTGGAGATTTCCTGTAAAAACGGGTACTGGAGCGGCGCAGGGCCAGGGTCGGGTAATGTATTCCCCAACCCGCCCTTCCCCGTATGTATATATATTAAATATAACTGTATTTTTTTAACATGTGTTATATAATATATTATATTTTTCAACCAATTTTGACTATTTTATGAACCATTTATTGTCAAACCGGAGATTGATCGAAGATAGGCCCAACCAAAAAAGAGGAGGGGATTCAATTCCCCGTACCGGCCGGGGATGGAATGAGATAGTAGAACCAGGGCCGGGGATTGCAATCCCCACCCCATTATCATGCCTATTGCTTCATGGGTTTTACGAAAATTAGCAGGCACTACAAATATGAACTATTTTCTGAAACAGAATTACATCTTAATAAAAACATAATTTACATAGTATTTGAAGTTGGAACCAAAAAGAACCAAGCACATTTGCGTGGCAAAAAGCAGCATATTCTAGCACAACTTCAAGATTAGACCAAAAGAACATGTACAGATTGAGTTTTTAATGGTGTTATAGAAATATCACAAGTTAGAATCTATCCTGTGGAACAAAAGGATATCTTGGGGATAAATAATACTCATTTACACGCGAAGCCCCGTCTCTCGCCAGAATCCCTTCAACGTCTCCAATGATTCTCGCTAACCATATCTCCAAATTTCTCTGGATATCCCTGAAATTGGTGCGTATGGAGCTCAACGACAGACTGGTTGTTAATCGGGCACGGCCTTCCACCAGATCATTCCCATAATTACACCCCATCCCTGTTTCCGTTTGCAATGCCGTCAATTTCTGCCCTGTTTCAGATGCACGCTGCTGAAGCCGAAGCGCTTCCAGCAAAAACTCCGTCTGTCTCTGCGTGCGGAACTCTAAACCAGCATTTGGTTCACAAGGATCATTCTCCTGCTGTCATATTAAACAATAACTGTTTTTTTCAGAAAGAACAAAAACTGCACAAATTCACATCAGCAGTCATATATGTAATGTATGTGTATATATATACACACAAAGGGAGGTTCAGGGGAAAACCTCAAAGAAATGGAAAACTAAGGAACACCCTTGTAGCCCTTCATCTGGACAAGTAAATTAAGCTGTTTTTTTAATGCACGTGTGCATGTTACAAATTACTTGTATGTACAAATGCATACCATCCAGATGAAGGACTACCAGGGTGTTCCTCGGTTTTCCATTCTTTTGAGGTTTTCCCTTGAACCTAACCCTATATATCAATCCCAAGATTAACTATTTCCGGTTATTATTCCTTATAATTTATTAATAACATTGGTTCGTGACCACAAAATTCTTTTATTTGTCGTTATTGGTGGGTATTTTAGATATGGCTCGCAAATTAACTGATAAGCTAGATGTTGGCTAATACGCTAGTCACATTTGGTAAAAACTAGTTGATAAAGTATATGACAGGGTAAAATAATATAAAAGAAAAATATAAGGGGAATAATCGGGAAAAAAAAAGTGAAAAAAAGGACCCCAATAATTTATCTCAAGTAGCTTTGAAAACAGCTAACACATACCAAACAAGGGTTTTTCAATAAGCTCAAAAAATAAAATGTTGCCAAACATGGCTTTATGTTAAAGGATGTTTGTCCCATTGAGAAAGAGGTAGTAATATATTATATAGCATTATGTATACAGCCGAATAACACAGCAAGAAAATAGAGTTGAGTTCTTACCATTCGTCTACAAAGATCATCAATTTTTCCGGCAAGAGCTTGATATCTTTTTGCTTGTTTTCTCATCAACGATGGCACCTTTGACAAATCATTTGCACCAATATTTTCCAAATTTTGAAGCTCTTGTTCGAGCAGTTTTAGTTTTGCAGAAACCCCGGATGAATCACCATCCACCTTCCAAGGAGACTCTCTCCTGATCAAGAAAGAGTGTTTTAATTTCGATATTGTCCAAGTACGCATGTTTTCAGAAACAACTATATCTAAAGAAATCGATTACCTTGTTACATAATGCTTCATATCATGAACTGGTTCAACGGATTCATATTGTACCCCCTGCAGAAATCAGTGTTCGGAAAGTCAACCCTCTTGGTCAACAATAATTCGGTTCACAGATTATCTAGCACCATTTATTACTCAAGATGGTTATATGCTAAGATTCAAAAATAAAATGTGTGACTACAGCTTAAGAGCTTATCTTATGATGTTACAAATCATTTAAGATTATCTTAATAAGTTTTTCGGGCATATATGAAATTAGTAGCCAGCCCCCATAAATATCTCGGAAAGTACTAGGCTTTGACTTTCAAAGTCAAAAGTCAACTTTATCTTATGGAACGAAGATAGTATTTGAAGTGCTGAATTTTGAAGTCTTATGTCACTTATTGAAAAGAGGTGGTGTTGAAGTATGAAAGCATTATCAAAAAGATAGTTTTCGTAAACAGATAAATTATAATTGTCTGAATATGTGTAATTGTCTATTTTACCCCTCAAAGATCAAGTTAGACATAATATATCCAAACAAAAGGACGAAACCATGCCCTCAACAGGAAGGTACTCTGGCTTTTAGTGTGGAAAAAAAAATCAAAAATTGTCTCGCCTCTTTCAACATTAGTCTACTAACAATAATTGACTTCAAATTAAAATAACTTCACCAATACCCCTTTAAGCATCTAAAAGGGTGGTTGTGGTTTCGAGACTCGTTGCTAACAAAGTGTGTGTATATTAACCGTTTCAAACAAAAGAAAATGCATGCAAGACCCCACAAGGAAACTAAAACTAAAAGAACTAAAAGACTTTCAATTAATTTAGTTCAAGCTTTAAGTTGTGATCATAAAAGAGCAATAATGAAATATTTCATGGGCACTGTTTTGCCATTCATAAAGTGGTCCAACTTTCATTCAAAGTGCAAAACTGTAATTGATGAAATCAACCACCACCACCAAACATAAAAAGGGTTTTTATATTCATCATCCTAAACTCACAAACTATCTTAAACAAATATCTTATCCAAGACATGCCAACCTGTAGTTGATAAAGACCACCAAGATTAAGGGTGGCATCTTAAAATATACATATAATTATCATTAACTAAAACTAAACCATCCTACCAACTAATCCACAAATTGGGTGTAGCTTGAATCTTGACACGAAATTAATCGATTTTTTCATAAGGGTTTAAGGATAATATTTAGAGCCATACCTGTAATTTAATAAAGAAACTTCACAAACAAGTATTACAACTTCATAGAATTACTTAGTATCATTCAGAATTTAAAGTTTTGATGGAGAATCTTTCTAGAAAAACAAACTTTAATGAAGCTTAGAATTCATAAACATGATAACATATTGTGTGAGAGTGAAAAAAGATGACTCAAACCTGCCAAAGATTTGATCTTTCTGCCAAGAACTTTGAAACCCCAGAATTCGAAAACTCCGAAGGATTAAACATGTTATGCCCATCATAAATTGACCCCAAATCATCCACATTGTGAATCCCCCTTTCCATATAACAATCCCCACCATAATTGCTATTATGCTTAAGATTATGGTTGTGATTGTGGTTATGGTTATGATTATGGTTATTTCCCTCATCTGAAACCCTTAATTTCCCAAATCTAGAACCTAACATTTCTCCATAAAACTCTCCACCACCGTCGCCGTCGCCGTCGCCGCCGTATCCTCCGCCATCATCCTCCCTATTCGTCATGAAATTCAGCAACTCATCTCTTTCACTCACTTCCCTCTTCAACTCATCAACCCTAATTTCAAGATCCTCCACTTTCGCCCTCAAATTCGCGATTTCCTCGACGTTTTCGTCGATCTGGCGGAGGAGTCGCTTCTCCTCTTGCTGCCATCCATGGCGGTGGCTGGCGAATATCTCAACAACCCTCGCATTCGCCTTCGAATCCTCTTTTCTCCGTGAGTATAGCTGCTCGAGCTGTTCTTCCGCTTGCAATAGCTTCTTAGAAAGTGATTCGGTGTGGGTTTGAAGAGTTGGGATCAAAGAAATCGATTTTTTGGGGAGGAACCCTAAAAAGATTGCGAAACTTATGCCTAGGTATGAGCAAAGTAGTTGTTCATAATCATAGCTCGGTTTTGTGTGTTCATGGAGGTGGTGTTCTTGTGTATCCATTGTTGAAGAAAAAGGTGAAGATTTAGGGATGTGTGAAGTGGGTTTTGGTGAAATGAGTTGAGTGAGATGGGGTTCTTTTTAGTTTTTGAGCCTGAATGAAGCAGAAGAATCCATGGAGTTTTTTTGTTGTTTTATTGAATGGTGGTGGCAGGCTTTTGTAAAAAGCTTTTTGGGTGATATCTTGACAAAGTAGGTGTAGTAATAAAAGTGCTTTTTATAATAAGGTTATAGTGATTGGTGGTGCATTGACCTTTAAAAATATAATGTTTTTTTCTGTATCATAAAAGTCTTTTTTACAAGGTGAAACAATTATGAGTTCCTATGTATATCTAGAGGGAAATTGGCACAAATAGCCATATTACAACTTCAGTTTTACTTCCTAGCCATTTCTCTACCAACTTTACTGATTTAGCCCTAGGTTCGCAATGGAGGACCTAGGTCCGAGGTCTGATTGTGGATTTGCATTAATGTTTGATATGAAGATGACACGTGTCTATATGGCGGACCTGGGTCGGGTGGCGGACCTACCGACCTGATCCGTTGCGGATCTGGCATCGACCTCTATATTTTTTTGTCTTTTTGTGCATGGTGGCGGACCTGTAAGTCCGTCATTAGGTCTATTTTGGTAAATCCGGGGGAGAAATGGCTAGGAGATGCAAATGGCTTTGTAATGTGGCTCTTTGAGTCAATTTCCCATATCTATACTATATTATAAAGCATGGATAAAAGACAAATTATTAGGCACAAGGTATCATTATTTTATGTAAGATTTTAAAAATCTCTTAGGGGACGTTTGGTTCGCATATTCTGATGGAATTGGAATGTTGAATTCCATTGACCAGATTTCATTACATCGTTTGGTTCATTATTTTTAAAGAATTGGAATGTTGAATTCCAATTAATTCCACAAATGAAGGAATTTAACATTCCTTGGGGAGGGAGGTGGTATTTCATTGGAATGAAATGTCATGTTTTTTTTGGACAAAATTGCCCCTAATCCTAATATGCACCACCACCTCCGGCCATCGCCACCGACCACCATTGACTACCACCTCCGGCTACCAACACCGGCCACCACCTCCGGCCATCGCCACCGACCACCATTGACTACCACCTCCGGCTACCAACACCGGCCACCACCTCCGGCCACCATTGACCACCACCGACCACCACCACCCACCACCACCGGCAACCACCACCACCGGCCACCACTACCGTTCAACATTATCAGCAGACACCAACTCTCTCTCTCCTCTCTCTCTCTCCCTCTCCTCTCTCCCTCTCCTCTCTCCCCCTCTCTATCCTCTCTCTCTTCTCTCTCTCCTCTCTCTCCTCTCTCTCTCCTCTCTCTCTTTCCTCTCTCTCTCTCCTCTCTCTCTCTTTTCTCTCTCTCTCTCTCTCCTCTCTCTCTCTCCTCTCCTCTCTCTCTCTCTCCTCTCTCCTTCTCTCTCTCCTCTCTCTCTATCCTCTCCCTCTCTCCTCTCTCTCTCTCTCTCTATCCTCTCCTTCTCTCCTCTCTCTCTCCTCTATCTCTCCTCTCATCTCTCTCTCCTCTCTATCTCTCTATCCCTCCCTCTCTCATCATCATCATTCATGTGCTAAAATAATCAAAGCAATTTTAGTTAAAAATTAAACTATTTAATGACTATTTCATTAAAGTAATTTTTGTTGAAAAAAAATAAAATAAACAAAAAGGGTATTTTGGTCATTTACCAAAATTCCATTCCAATTCTAAAGCTACAATCTGTGAACCAAACAGAAAAATTCTAATTCATTTAACATATTTCATTCCAATTCTGTCAACCAAACAGGTGATCAAACCTGACAACATTCCATTCCAATTTCTTCAAAGTCAAATTTCTTTGACAGATTCCATTCCATCCAAAAACATTCTGCGAACCAAACGCCCCCTTAATTTACATGTATCAAAGCACAAGATACATATTACTAATGCAGACTTCTAGCACCACCAATTTGGTATGTGCAGGATCTTCCTTTTATGTAGATCTTTCCATGTATCTATACTATATTATAAAGCACGGATAAAAAACTCTTAAATATAAATTATTAGGCACAAGGTACCATCGTTTTATGCAAGATTTTAAAAACCTCTTAATTTACAAGTATCAAAGCACAATATACATATTACTACTACATGCTTCTAACACCCACCAATTTGGTATGTGCAGGACCTTCATTTTATGTAGACCTTTCCATGTATCACTATTAATTAATATATTATATTACTATAATTTTGTTTTAATTATATTATTAAATATGTAATTGGTTATTTTTTCTATATGTCATTAAAATATATAATATAATCATTAAATTCTAACATGTAACACCCTAAAAATAGGGATAACAAAAACTTTCCAAAAGAGGAGAAGTGATATAAAAATTGCCATAGCAAGAGCCTCCCAAAAATGGGGAAATATACAATTAACCTGTTTAATCACAATTCTGTAACTTAACGGATAAATAAACAACAACCAACTAATCTAATTTCTACATCTAAAAAAGAGATTACAAAAGGGGTGTCATCTATGAACTCAAAAATAGTCCAAGTGTCAAAATCCCCAAGCTCTCGCCCAAAGCATCTAAACCTGCCTAGGAGCAGCGTCGCTAACACCTAAGATACACATCGACACCAAACAAGTGTTAGGCCAAAAAGCCTAGTGAGTTGAACAAGTAAAAGCATGCCAAAAACAGATACAGTTCTTATCAACAGTTAACCAATTAATCACGTAGATGTGGAGTCAACGGGAGCGACCCATATCTCCAAGTCGGTTCACCCAAAGAGGCAATGCACTTTGAAGCCAATTACAGTGGCAACCCAAAGGCCCGACACGCATCGAGGACTACCGCTTAGGAAATTCCCCGACGGTGGAGGTCTAGGCACATAGGGGACTACCGCTTAGGAATTTCCCCAAATGTCACCCACCTACATTCCTATAGTGAATCACAGACTTAGTTCGTGCACATTATGCAAATAGGAGGTCTCAAGATGTGTGTTAACCCAACATATTCAGATATCAACCATGAACACAACATCACCATCCTAAGCATGTAAATCCATCATATGACATAAAAATCATCCAAATACTTCGTGAGAATATAAGGTCGCCAAAAGGCATTCCAAGTAGGAATCATCATAATACCAAGATATGCATAAGTGACTCATAGTAGGTTACTCACATACTAGGTCTTTGGCCTAGTGGCCAGCTCCCATCCGCAAACGCTCCTGCCAGTAGTTCCCATTCAGGGTTTGAATCCTGGGGGAGACAGGGTGACTTTTCCGGTGCAGATTCATTGGGCTAGGGTCTGTAGGGTCTCCAAAAGGGGACCACTTGAGTAATAACAATAATGATAACAAGTAAAGTAAGTGATGTGTATCTAGTTTTTACAAAAGGGTTAGTAAACTCACAATCTAGGTTTTTGACAAAAACCTAGAAAAGTATGAAACCCTAGTTTTGGAGAAGATGAGACTTAGAGAAGAAGGTGCACTTTGAAACCCTAGAAATCTTCCTTGAGGTGCTTAAATGCTAGCAACCAATAACCAACTACCAAATGGTTGAAGTATTTATGAGGGTTAGGGTTTTGGTGAGGGAAGGAACTGATTTGGAAAGCTTGAAAATCGCCAAAGAAGAAATGAAATGTGGGTGAAATGAGATAAGTTTGGCCAAAACTCATTTAAGACCATCTGACCGCCGGCGATAGTGCCATTGGCACTATCGCGTGGCACAATCGCCCTCGCCCCCATACCTACGGTACATAATGGGTGATAGTGACCGGCACTATCGCGCCACACTCAACCCAGCCCGAAAACTTAACGAAAACGATAACGAGCGCGAGGTTCAAACGGTTAACATGCATATACAGTTCATATAACATCATAACATTAGAACATTGACCATGATCTCATATTCTCAAATAAACATAATTATCGAATTTTCTGGGTGTTACATAACAAAATACTTAATTTTTTTATATAAAAAACATTATATTATTAAGCCTAAATTAAACAAATTTATAAAAAAAACATTATCATTTTCTCAAAACCATCCAAAATTGTACTGTAAATCGACAAAAAAATAAAGTGAAACATTAAAATCGTGATATATCTCGCTGCATTGCGCGAGTACGCTTCTAGTAATTTTATTAGAAAGACAATGTTAAGACGTAAGAGCATCTCACATATGGTTTACATCATGTCTAGGAATTGGTCGCATTGACTAGCAGTTCGCGTCTTTTTATATGTGTTGTAAATAACATGTGATTTAATATAAAATCACTCATGATTTGTCTGTTTTTGTATTTCTTGTAAATTGACTGTATTTTAGTTTGATCATCTCTCTCTCTATATATATATATGTGTGTGTGTGTGTGTGTGTGTGTGTGTGTGAGAGAGAGAGAGAGAGAGAGATAATAACATGCTTCTAATTTACTTTTAAAGACAAGATAATTGAATAAAAATGTGTAATGTTGAATTGGATCCGATCCGGCCATGTGGCAATTAATGTGAATAAAAGGGGTCAAAACTAAAAATACAAAACTTAAAGGGCATGTTTGTTTAAAAATGAACATTTGTTGGACAACGGATACCACAACACAATTTGTGGTATGTTTCATTGTTCGATTTGTCATCGAGGTTACTTGTCAATTAATAATAAATTGATGATTAGTTGTGAATCTAAAACTTAAAAATGGGTTTTGGAAATAATTGAGTGTTAACTGAAAAATTAGAGTTTAAAATTAAGATTATGCCATAAGTTTTACATAAGATTTTTTTTAAAACTTGATTTTGTGCATAGAATTAGTAGTATTATTATATGCTCATCTTTAAGTTTAATTATAAAGTTAATTTAAGGATTTTAAAAACTTGATTGTCACTATCGTTGACCACTAATAATAATGGTTTCAGTTGAAACTTCAAACACCTCAAGCAAGGTTATTTTGTTCCATTGTAATCGTAAAATCAGACAAAAATAATATATATATATATATATATATACTAGTCATTTGTCTGCGCAATGCGGCAGGATGCAAATATTCTATCATGATACATTTTATTGAATGATGACAAAATAAACTAACTTTAAATCATTTTACTTCGTCAATCTAGTAATTACGGCTAAATAAAGTTTGACAAGAGAAAGATTTCATGAAATTGCATTATGGTTTCTTCAAATGATTTTAGTTATCAATAGTCGATGCTCATATTTCAAAGGCTACCGTTATTTGTGAAATAACATGTTACTTACTCAAACTATTAGTAGATAAGTCCACTTCCTTTTCAAGTTCTCGTTATTACTTAAATCTGCAAATCTACAAATTAACCTAAATCATTTGGTTTTTGCGGTAATAATAATAATTTTTGATTTACTTATGAAACAATATAATTGGTGATCGAGATAATTTTCTTTCAAGGATTCATGAATGTAAAAGTTCAAATCATAGGAACCTTTTTCCACAAACTTATCGGATAAATGTTTATATATGGAGTAATTTCTTAGCGGGTGATCATGAAAGAAATGAGAATCTTACCCGGTTAGTGTTTACCGGGTAAGAGACACGTACCAACAATTTGTTTTGATGGCAAAAAAAGTTATAGGTAGATGAAGTTGGTGACATATGTCAATAAGCTGACTTGTACACACCGGATGAATTGAATCGTAAACCCATGTAACCAAGTTACACATATTCAAATCACAACCATTTTCTTATACGAGACAACCATTGCCATGCCTGCAAAGGACTTGCAAGGTTTGAAGGCAAAAGGGAAGAACTCAAAGATGTGTGTTAGAGGATCTACCATGGCCGTTTCACAGTATGCATAATATATATAGAAAGAAATAACACATTAGATAAAAAATTTGATGAGATTATACAACATATGGAAAAATACAAAACCATAGGAAACAAAGAAGAGACTATGTATAATGGTAGGCATTCAAAAACCTAAGAAAACCAAACCCCATTTCTCAAGTAGACCCTAAGAAAACCCCACAAGACTTGCAATGTTGAGATGAAAGTCTTGCCAACAGTTCAACTCTTGCAGCTTCATTAAGTCCTGCCAACAGTCCAAACATGCAAAACACCCACTGCTACAACCATGCTCAAAGCACAATAATAACATGGTTCTATGCCGTTCCCAAATCCTTTATTTTTGTATTGGAAACTACAACAAATAGTACAAAAAAGTCAGTAAACAAAAAAATAATTCGTATTAAAATGTATAAGAAAATATAGTTATTACAAAATCTGCAAATGAATATTTGGCATTCAAAAGTTAATGATCACATCTGTTATTTAAGAAATTATGAAACCACCCAAATACACATTACCAAAGAAGATCAGAGCAAGCTAGAACAACATCAATTAGCACTAATCAAGATCCATAAGCTATAAAAACCAAAAAAAGAAATCAAAAACCAGTCAATATACCTAACAACGTCAATTAGCACTAATCAAGATCCATAATTTCAAACAAACCCAACTAGAAAAACCAAAAACTTTATCGAAAAACTTACGCTTTACTCGCAACATAAACAGCATAAAGAGGATCAGATGGGATCAAAAACCACTTCTTTGATCTGGGTTTTAATGTGAGCTTGAACCCAAGTGACAATTCTAAAGGGTCATCTTCAGTTACAAGGAGTATGATGGAATTTAGGTGTTGTGTTGATGAGTTGGGAATGGAGGATGTGAATCAGACTGGCATAAGCCTGTGTTGGACTCTTCTTGCTATGGACTTTCATGGTCCCAAAATCTCATCTTGTAAGTTTTCCCACCTTATGGTATCTCAGATCTTGTAAGTTTTCCCACCTTATGTTTTCTATGGTTTTTAAGCTCAAAGTTGTTAAAAGTGAAGTGAGAAAGCTGAATGTGCCTAAGCCCTCTACCTTACTCCTTTTAACTCCATTCTTTATCAAAAACCAGTCCATATACCCAAATCAAGATCCATAATTGCAAACAAACCCTGCTATAAAAACCCAAAATCTTTATCGAAAACCAGTCGATATACCCAACAAATGAAGAACATCAATTAGCACTAATCAAGATCCATAATTGCAAACAAACCCAGCTATAAAAACCAAAATCTTTATCGAAAACCAGTCCATATACCTAACAACATCAATTAGTACTAATCAAGATCCATAATTGCAAACAATCCCAGCTATAAAAACCGAAATCTTTATCGAAAACCAGTCCATATACCCAAATCAAGATCCATAATTGCAAACAAACCCAGCTATAAAAACCAACTTCTTTTATCGAAAACAAGTTGATATCCCTAACAAACAGATGAACATAATCAATTAGCACTGATAAGTACCAATTTCTATACATTTTTTTACGTCAAAATGAACCTACAATTAGTTGTGTTTAAATGCTTAAAATACCCCTAAGTTTAGTATTTTGATTATTTGTAGTTAAATTGAATTAAAAAAAAAGAGTTTAGTATTATTGATTTGGTCTAAAAAAAAAAATTTAATGTGGTTTGTTTTGTGAGGTTTGGCGGCCCATCAAACGAAAAGAAAAAAAAGAAAGAAAAGAGGAATTGGAGCCCATCATCTACAAGCCCATTGGAGAAAGAAAGAAAGAAATCGTCCAGCTGCAGTCCAGGTCCATCTTCTTCATCGCAACTTCTTCATCCAGCAAAACCCTCGGCCAAACTTGCGATAGCTGCTGTGTGTCGGGAACAAAATGAAACCGCGCGAGTTCTCGGTGAGTAAACTCGCGCCCAAACCTGCAGTATTCACTGTCTCTCGATTCAAAATCAAACAGGCGAGTTTTCACGCGAGTATAACCCGCGCCCCAAGTCGCGGTCGGCTGAATCGTGGGTTTTTTTACGTCAATTTCGAGCGGTTTTCAATGGGGAGTATAAATGGGGTCTGGTAACTGCTGATAAGTGTGGGGGAATCGACATAGAGAAATTTTCAATTTTGAGAGGCATCGATCAATTTTTGGGAAGACGAAGCAGATTTTCAGATTTTTGAAGATTTTGGAGTTGATTTTGGGATTTCTCAACTAGGGTTCTTCATCATTTACTGATTTCTAACCATTTGTAAGTTCAATTTGTGTTTTTAATTAGGATTATGAGTAGCTAAACTTTAATTTCTAGTGATGAGATTATAATTAGTTTATTTTGAATCTTGTTGAGACTTGTTTTGTGTTTAATTATCAATTGATTTTTATTTATGCAATCTTTGTTCAAAATGTGTTCTTCATTTTGGGTTTTGGTTTTGAGAAGGATCCCTTGAATCCCATGATCCAATTTTGAATTGCTAGTTGTGATTAGGAATACGTAATTGTTCTTAATTTCATTTTAGTAGCAAATAATGCGTCAATAGACCACCAAATCAATTGATTAGCATTATAAGATTGTGTAATCTAGCTTAAATGGTCGGGCTTCCGGTCATTAGTTAGGATCGGTGTTTGTCTAGATTCTAATGCGGTTGATAGGTTAAGTCTAAGTTCGTGACTAGCCTTGACTTAATCAATTAGGAATTAGTTCACCGAGCGTCTCGTGCGAATTTAATCATTAGGACAAACGGAGTGGTTGACGCGTGTCAATACTTACGGCCGGTCTAAAATCAATTGAGAAAAATGTGTCTTTATACGAGTCAATGATACAAGATTTCATAAAGAACTAGTTATGCTCATCATTAGGATTTGTTCTCTATTAATTAAAGTCTTAATTTATTTACACGCTTAGATTAATCGACCATTTCCAACCCACCCCTTTATATAATGTTTTTAATAAACTTGCACGTGAATTCGTCTTGGACTTACGGTTAACACCGAGTTCCTGAGGAGACGACCCTACTTACCATTATCGCAATTAGTTGTGGTTTAACGGTAATAGGCTTTAATTATATAAATCTTATTATTTGCCGGACTCGACACCCGTCAAGCACTAATCAAGATCCATAATTTCAAACAAACCCAGCTATAAAAGCCAAAATCTTTATCGAAAAACCAGTTGATATACCCAATTCAAACTTTCATAAATATGCTTCTAAAACCTAAAATTCAGCTCTTACAAAATCAATTCCTTCCGTAACCCTAACATGGAAGATCAGCCCCAACGTAATATATTCAAATCATCCATAATTGTTCAAAATCAAAATAACCTGATTCATAACATAAAACGAACCCTAATTCACAACAAATCTAAAATTCGTGCAAATTAAAAATATAATTACACGCAACTAAAAACACACATGTAAATAAGCATATGCATAATGCCTCTATAGATAGAAACATGTACAATCAGGTGAGAACTATCAAATTAAACACAATAATTCCACATAAGACCCCTAAAATCACCCTTACCACTCCAATTCCACAGAATCACATGAAGCCAAATTAAGAATAAGCATCTAAAAAATAGTGTAATGGCCAAAGGCCAAATTACACACAGACCAAAGAACTAAGCATAGAAGCAACTGTTGGTGCAAAAATAGGGCAACCAACAAAGAATCAGCCTTATAGCACCAAGAAGAATGAATCCGGAAAGAAATAGACCAAAGACGGATAATAGACAAAAGTTGAAAGATCCTTTGGACTTTCAACAGGTATAGAAATGAAAAAATGTCATGGTCAAATAAGTAGCTGCACTTCTTCCAAAAAATAACATGCATCATCAGATATAAGCCAATTTGACAAAATGCCATAGAATTAGCATAACCAACCATAAACCACCAGCAACACCAATATACATCATCCACCCTTTTGTTATCTTTAAAGCCATCTATGTCCAAACTATATAACCCCATTCCCAAAAAGAAAACCAGGTCTCTATAGAAGCCAAAGAAATACTTCATTAAAGGACCGGTGATACCAATGTCTATCCTAAACCCCTTCCCCATACTGTGAAAAGGCTTTTCACAAAAAACCAGCCTTTGAACATCACCACCCACCCCCTGTACACCAGAATAATGATTAGTAAAAATCTTGAAATACCCAAATATTTCTTTCTTGATTAGCCAATATCAGCAAGAATTGCTTCACACCCACTACATATCCAAAGCTAACATAAACAAATATCACCCATATTCATCTCTTAAACTTCATGACATTAAAATCTTGAAATCCCAAATATCACTTTCTCAATTCAAACCATTACAACAGTCAAAAAACCGAAAAACCCACCTGGGAACACTGCGAAAGAAGCTTCCACCAAGCAACACCAACATTCGATTTCGACTGTCGTTTCTTGCTACGATTCAAAACAGTTGAACCACCATTAGCCTTTGTCTTCTCAACATCAATCAACGAATCTCCTTAAATAAAAAAACGATTTGGTAGTAGAAGGAAAATGCAAAACGATTTGGGTTTAGGTAATCGATTTAGAATGTGTAATCGATTTAGGTCATCGATTACACAAATTGTCGCTTCAAACCCAAAAAACATAAATCAACCCAAAAACATAAATCGACCCAAAACAGAAATCGAAGTGACCTTGAAGAAGAAATCGATTGAGAACTGATGTCGACCCAAAACATAGAGGAACTGATGGAGCGCGAGGAGCGAGAGGAAAGAGAGAATTGATGGTGTATCTGCACATCCCAAACCCTGCATATTTGAAGCGTTATTCTTGGAAGCAAGCAGAGCGTGGCCTTGGAAGTAAGGAAGTTGACTGACACGGTTGAAGATGCTATGCATTAGTGTAGTTGTACATTAGGCTATTAAAGTTGTAATTAAGAAATTTTAAGAGATTGTGCAAAAAACACTTGTACATTGTGCATCAAAAATTGGTTTTAAGAGATTTGGAAATCTCATTTATAAGGTAGTATACATATATTAAAGGAGAAACCATGTTTGATGACATGGTCTCTCCTACAATAAAAAACCCACTCATCTTTTTCCTCTTTCGTCCTCATTTTAACCATTTTTTTAATTTCTAATTCTATAAATATTGATTATTCATTTTTTTTGAACCACAAGGGTTGTGACGTACTGGTTAAAGTCCTGGGGATGTAATGGAATATCCCATCTACCCAAGGTTCGAATCCAGACGTACAAAACAATTGTGGCCATTGAGATTTAATCAGGGCTGATGTCTTACGGTTATAATTTGGCAAGGGATTAGTCTAGGCATTGCCTAAGACACCCTTCCAAAAAAAACGTCGTTTTCGTTTTCCCTAACTTCTCTCCATCTTCCAATCGTTTTGTTTTCCCAAACTTTTTGGTTTTCTCTACCTATCAAACAATCTCACAATAATCTATCTATCAATTTAATTTCCATATTTTACTTTATTTGGTTATGTTTTGAGTTCAATACTTCGTTTCACCATCCCCATTTCAACTCCGATGGACCGATTACATAACGCCTTATGGGTCTCCCAAAGCAACCTATTGGTTTTAGTTTTGTAGTTTATTTGATTCGATTGTCTTCTCTTGAAGGTTTGATTTCAAGAACCAAAATACAATTTATTTGTATTTCAAGCAATCACAAATAAGATTTTCATATGCTAAGTATATTGTTACTACAAGTCTCTTATCACCTAGAAACTTCGTTTGACTACTAATGTGTAGTTTCTACAACGTTTCCTTCTCAACAGATGGATGTTATGTACATATGATATGCACTAAATGTTTATCGTGCAATGTGTTAGAATAAATTTTGATGCTTATACTTTATTTTAAGAAATTTTGTTAACAAATTGATACCTTTTATATATATATATATATATATATATAGGGAGAGGTTCATTTGATAAATGGTAAATGTATGAGAAATAGAAAAGTAATCTTAGCCATTCATCTGGTCAACATTTGCGGCTTTGACCGCGAAGCACCGGATAATTCCTTGCATGGTGTATAGAAGGTAGAGGGTAGTTTCGTAAAATACGCGAGATGAGTTCATATATGAACCTATATGATTCACATATGAACTATATGTTCATATATGAATCAGTTAATTAGTTCATATAAGAATCCGATAATTAGTTCATATATGAATCACAAAAGTTCATATATGAATCTGTTAATTAGTTCAACTGATTCATATATGAACTTACAGTTAATTAGTTCATATGTGAATCAGTTAATTAGTTCATATATGAATCACAAAGGTTCATATATGAATCAGTTAAAAAGGTTCAGATGTGAATTACACTGATTCACATATGAACATATAGTTCATATGTGAATTATACAGGTTCATATATGAACACAACCCGTGTATTTTGTAAAAATTACGAAGGTGTTCTTATATTTTTAGAATAGTCGCAACTTTTGACCAGTCAAAGCCGAAATATTTGACTAGTCAAATCTGATATTGACCGTATGAATGACTAGGATTACTTATCTATTCCTCATATATTTACCATTTCTCAAATGAACCTAAAGCTCTCTCTCTCTCTCTATATATATATATATATATTGATTTTAATAATCACAAAACTCTTACTCTTTTATTCATATTTTATTTTGGCGTTGATATTTGCTTGCCTTTTTATTATGTTACTAAAAGTTTTTTTTTGTTTTTTTTTATGTCTCCTTGGTGATGTCATTGTAAAGCTTCACGAAAATGAGAAGTATTTTTTCATCCTTACTTTTTTAAGTTTCAACAAAGCCCACTATTTCAATCTATTAATTTCAGTTTCTTTTTTTATTTGATGTCATCGTATTTATTTTATTTGATTCACTACTATAGAAATGACTTTTTTAAACGCACCTTTTTAAACGGTTTTTAAAAAAATTCGAAAAATCCGTTTAAAAAGGTGGTCGCGTTTTTTTAAGACTTTTTTTAAACGGTTCTGCGATTGTGGTAACGTTTAAAAAAGTCATATGACCTTTTTAAACGGTTGTTATAAAAAACCATTTAAAAATGGATAGGTATTTCACACGGATAATTGAACAAACCCGTTTAAAAAGCCGCCTAATTTTTTTACACAGTTTTTTTCATACAACCGTTTAAAATACATACATCTTTTTAAACGGTTCTCTAGAAACAACCGTTTAAAAAGACCAGACACTTTTTCAAATGCTTTCACTATCACAAAACCGTTTAAAAAGACTTTTAAAAATTTAGGGTAAAACCGAACTACATTAATGTGTTTTTATATTTTGATAGATTCGGAACAATTTGGAGCGAAAAAAAAACAAAACGATAATTTTTGACAGATTTGTGCAACTGTGGCGTTTTGATCATATCTCACTCGTCCGATCTCCGATTTGAGTGATTCAAGATGATCTGGAAACCCAACACACAGATCTACAATGTTCGTGTTTTGAGTTTTTGGTAATTTGGAGTAAATCTGGGTCAAATCTGAAGTTGAAGTTGAGAGTACAAAGCTAGACAGAAAATGAATAGAAGAATTAAAGGTGCTACTATAAACACAGAAGAAGATGTGGCGGAATGGTAAGTGTTGTGGGCTTGCATGACTGTGGTTTCGAGATCGAGTTCTATGTGCAGCAAATAGCATTCTTTTATTTTTTAAACGGTTTAAAAACCGTTTAAAAATGTGACTTTTTTAAACGGTTCAAAAACCGTTTAAAAAGCTCTTGACTTTTTCAAACGGTTGTAAAACCGTTTAAAAATGTCCAAAACAATCGTTTAAAATACCTATTTCTGTAGTAGTGATTTCATCATATTTCTAAAGTAATCAATGTTATTGTTGGGTTTCAAGCAACAATATAAAATTTTGCTCATCAAAATCTACGAAATTCTTGACACTATTTATTTTCTATGCATGGGTTAGTGACAATTTCGTTTTACTCTTAGCAACAACTACATTAAAAATGTTTTGGCCATGGAAAAAGGTGACTTTTTATATAAAAAACAAGTGTTATATTTACACACATGTAAAAATAAATGATGATCATTAATCTTATAACTAGTGACCCAATCAAATATCTTTGTAACACTACCATTTATGATTTTAATTTGGTTATTTATAGTTACTAATCATCAATATATATATTAAAAGAACAACCAAGTATAATGATGTGACATAATGAGATTTGAGTATTCATCAAATCTTGAAATTTGGTGCTCTTTGCTTATCCCACATTGATGGGAAGATGATAGAATGGAGGAGTGATATTGGTATTTATTAGGAGGGGAGGTCTTTGTGGATACTCATGGGTTAGCTTCTTTTAGGTGACCCTATATATATAACTATGTGGTTGGCTAATTTTGGCTAACCATCTCGAGTTTTTGGTTGGTTGTTTTCATCGTCCCCTCTTATTGTGCAAATCAAAATATATAGTACGACAAATTGGTGTTCACTTTGATAAATATACAATAGAACACAAAATTTATAAGTTAAATTAGAAACACAATTTTTGCATACACACACCGTAGTAATATTGGTGTATTCCCAAATCTCGCATTATGGTGTTGTTTTAGTCATCCCATGTGGACGAGAGAATGCTAGATTGGAGATTTTTAGGTGAATATAAGAAATGAGGAATGAATGTTTAATATAAATATGAAATTTGGTGAGTTTGTTAATCCCAAATACGTGAGAAGATTAACTGTTTTATAAAACATGTGATTTTATATTGACAAGCGGAGGGGATGTCAAATTGTTGCAACTCATAAGGTTGACTAATTTTAGTTGAACCTTTAATAACAACAATAATATATGATTGTTTGACATGTCTTTTGAGTTTTAAAAAGATAACAACAAAATTATCATCGATATATCTTAAAGTATTCGTAACAAGAAACGATTATCAATATATGAAACGTACCACTTATGGAAATACATTCTTCATTTTAATTTGGATCTTATTAATTATTAATGGTAGAATTACATTTTATCTTAACTCGGACAAGTATTTTCTTTAAAATGTTTTTCGCTACCGTGCAACGCACGGGTGACACACTAGTTTCCACATTTTATAAGAACCCTAATCTCATTATTTTTGTATGCTTTTTCTCATTCCATTAACTTTGCATACTTCATATTCAATATTATAAAAAATGCCACTCAATTGCTATTTCTACCAGTATTGTTTTTATGCATTTGTGAATCCAAACCACATGTAAAAGATTGTATTGAAAATTCTAGATTAAATTTTAAGCATATGTGAATTTTAAGCATATGTGATTGCATTAGCTATTATGAATTTGAGACTTGTCTACAAGCTAACCAAAACTTCTAATGATTTCTATGGGTTTTGCTTCGAATTAGTAGGATACTTATCTTTTATATCATATTTCTTAATTTGAATTTTTTTTCTTCCTATTAAGTGAGAAGTGTGTGGGTATTTGCAACATATAATATTTTATACTTAAAAAAAAGGCATTTGATGTTGTTTTTGTGAATTCACTTTGGTTTATAGAATGATTCTTATTTCTTTATATTATGTAAATTATGTCCATGTGATAAGATAATGATATTTTTTTAAATGACTGTCGATTAGTAAGTGGAGTACACAATTTTGAAACTTCTCTTTTATGAGGTGTACAAAAACTATTCTTTTTGTAAATGAGGGTTTGATTGGTTTTGACATGCTTTTCCTTGATGAAAATGTGTGTTCTTATTTATTTTTATGCTCATACCAATTATTAACAAATTATGTTATGTTTATCGTTCAGTTAAATAATTTTATGTTGTATAGGTATCTCTGAGGACGACAATGGTTTGTAAAAATTTGGTCACCAAGTTTAATTGTTTGTTACAAGAAAAAAATGTATATGTACTTTTGCAAAATCGGAAGGTTGTCGAGAATTATAGATCTTTGTTGGTTCGATCACTTATGTTTAGTGGGTTGGTAAAACACCCTAAAATAAGGTAAGTTTAAAACTTAAAAAATTTCGGAATAAGACGCCTATAATAAGAAGATCTATAACACCCTATAAATATAAACAACTAAATGGGGGAAATCTAAAAATTGGTAAAATAAGACTTCCAAATTTCGACAACTAAGACCCAATACGGTTGGGGTAGTTTGTATAATTCCCAAAGTAGTGAAAGACGAGATATAAAATAAACAACCTATTTAATATAGAACAATTTTAAAACTAGATTAATACGGGTGTCGCTATATCTCCAAAAATCCCTCTTCTCACGATTCCCAAAAACCTCGGTCCTTCGAGCACTTATAGGTGCACGGTCGGCAACTCAAGGTGCCCTATGCACACCGCTAGTGGGACCTGTGAACCAACATAATACCATGACAAGTGTTAGACCAAAAGTCCAGTGAGATTTTAAAGGTTAAACAGTTCACGAATAAGATAATAGCATCAGAAATAAGTGTTACTAATATTTGCAATGGTTGGACAAATGCCAACATTCAACTTTGTAAAGATATTAACGCATGAACATGAACACACAAGCGATACCTCTTGAAATACGGGGGAGACCCGTTTCCATCGGGGTGACAATAACACGTGAATGTAGTCACTCGTGATGTTATTAGATTACACCTCGTGACCCGCTTCTAGTTTTCATGTCATCAAAACATCACAACCTCAAACCATTGATTGCCTTTATTGCCTACTCCATCGAGTTACACCTCAAGGACTTACGTCCCCCATTGTCTATTCGCTAGTGACCCAAAGTGGCCAACAATGATGAACACATGAATCATACAATATAAATCCTCGTGTACAAGGGAATAGAAGCCAAATTTCCAACATATAAACATGAACTAGTTAGAAATCCACACCCATTCATTTTTCACTTTCCAACCCATGAGCATGATATTTGTCATATAAAACTTCCCATTTTTAAATGTTGTTCATTCCATGTTTATAACAAGCCCATCCATATTTCTCAAGTAATAAGTCTAGCACATGACCATTAAATGCAATAATAAATTATCAAGATGCTTATACAACCATAACTCATGAAACCCTAGATTTTAGGTCAAAACCCATAAATGAATATATGTATATATATATATATATATATATATATATATATATATATTTAGCATACAAGTATATAAATGAAGGCTTATAGCATCTCCAACAGCTATGCTAAAATAGAGAAAAGTGAGAATTTAGCATTTTTTTTGCTCCAACAGCTATGCTATATCATATGTTAAAATGGAGAAAAGAAGAGAGAGAAGGTAAAAATCTCCAAATTTGGAGAAATCTCTAAAACTCTATATTTAAGAGAGAGAAATAATATTCACCAATAGGATTCATTGAAGTTGTGTGTTTAGGAGAGAGAAATAATATTTTATTAAGTGTATTGAATATTTTAATAATATAGTTTGTGATAGAATTGCTAAAATAGAGTAGCTGTTGGAGTTGGATGTAATTTTTGATAGAGATTTTAATTTTTCATACTCTATTTTAGAAAAATTATAGCATATCTGTTGGAGATGCTCTTATAGGTTAAGGAACTCACTTTTAGGGTTTGTAGAGAGAACCCCTAATTTTAAACAAAACCCTAGGAATGAAGATGATGGCTTGAAGATTCCAAGGATGGTAGCTTATTCCCTTGAACCCTAAAAATCCTTAAATGATCATTAATGTAACAAGGGTGTGGTTGGGATCTCATTAAATAAGGGAAGAGAGGAAAGAGGGTTGGAGTTCTTACCTTGGTGTTGAGAGAAAAGTGTTCCCACCATGTAGTTCTTTACTACCCCAACGGTCATCCCACCAAAGTAGTACAAGTATACACATGTAGCATGTAGGTTCACCATGACACTGGCCAGGTGCCATTATGAACGTACCGTACACGATCATCCTTGCTATCCTCGACAAGTTTCCCGTTTCTAGCGACCCAATCAACTCCCAAACATCTTATCTTAAGGTACCAAATGGTGAAATTTTCTCTCTCAATCACCTAAACAACGCTAGTTTGAGTCTAAGTATCCAAAATCAACACCTAATTCTCTCAAACTTATGCTCTGATACCAACTTGTAACACCCTCAAATTTGGTAAGAGCAATTAATTAAAATTTTGATATTACATCAAGTAAAAGATAAGTCATCAAAATAAAATTATCTATTTAACCTCAACAAATATAAACTCCAGTATTATACAAGGACCAGACAAGGTCGGGTGTTACTTAATCCCAACTATAAGTTGCTCTTCCCGAAACAAAAGCGGAAGACTTCACTAAGATAACCACTTCTCGAGCACAGAACTAGCACTCCTCTCTGCACAGTGTCACTAGAACCAAACCCCCAATTGGAACCTGATGCACATGCCGATAAATAAAAAGGTTAGACTTAACGCCTAGTGAGCTCAAGAGTTTTCAACATATATAAATTAATCGTTTACAAAGGAAGAATGCAATTAAATCATAATCTTTCAAAAAGATATGTTTTACTTATGAAAACAACTCGTTTATCAATAATTATGCATTTTAAACGAAAGAGACACGAGTTAATCGTTAACCAAACCAAACTGTTTTAAAGACGAAGATCCCAATGTAAAACGTTCTTTCGTAAATTTAAGTTCAACCCAAAACTTGCTAAAAATAAAATAGAGAGAGGACTCCCAATTTTATAAAACGCGGGTAACATTTTATATTTCGGAACACCCAAAACATGGGTGGGACATGACACACACAACTGTTTATCCATTGACGAAAATACCCATATAAATAAATATCGCCGTAGACACGGACATTAGACCCAAGACTCACACAACCATAAAATGGAAAGAACCCAAATACCGAAACGTGAAAGTGACGTATCTCATTCAAACCTTAATATACGTGGGGGAAACCCAATATTAAGGCCATCATTTACCGTCGACTACACAACCAACGATAATAAAGTATGACGTTAACATTTAAAATGCTAATGGACGACGACGAGGGAGACCCGTTTCCATCTTGGGTGACGAGAACAGGTAAATGGGGTCACCTGTGATGTTACTGGATTTCACCACATATCCCGGACCTAGTTCCCATGCCATGTCAGACATCACAATCCTCAGCCCGTTTATGCCTCTCGCCATACTCCGTCGAGTTCCACCCCGAGGACTTACGGACATGGGTGTCTATCCTGCTATCCAGTCTAGATGAGTTTCAACTCAGTAGCATCGCGCCACTTATTGCCTACTCGCTAGCGAACCCAAGTGGCCAATAAATGTAACCAAAACCTCAGGCCTTACAAAACAGACAGACTTACGTGCCTATAGATCCATTACAACACTGTCTAACATTACATGATTCACATTAAATGACCAAAGCACCCAAAACATGTAATTATTAAATGATACGCATTAAGCGCAATCATACTCCCAACTCCACTACGGGCTATTAAACCAGACAATTGTCCCCAAGACTCATTTTAGTCAAACCGAGCCAAAGCTCAATAGAAATATCGTTTTATCGTACAATAAATGTCGGTTGTAACACCCGTAATTTTCGGTAAGTAAATGTCATCCGGACATTTCCATGACTTGTAAATAGTGGGTTTTTGTTGGGAAATGTATTTTTTAAAGTCCCTTAGAGTATCGGGGGTATTGGCGTTGCAAAAGTCGCGTTTCGGGGTTCCGAAATGGTCCCACGACAATGTCCGGCGACTATGACAAGTCACAACCGCACATGGCACAGTCACTGAAGTGAAACAGAAGCATGGGGGCTCCATGCGACATTGACCAGCGACAATGCCCAGGGCATTGTTGCATGGCAATGTCGCCCAAGAGGTGCAGGGGCTGTTAAATTCGGAAAATCAGCCTTCTTCCTCACTTTTCCTTCTCCAAACTCTTCCCTTTCTCTCCCAAACCGTTTTCCCTCTTCTCCCTTCAAACCCTAACCCATATTTGGCCCAAATCCTTGTATTTTATGAAGATGAATCTCCATCAAGTGGTAAAATGGAAAGCTTTGGTCAAGGATTTATCATCTCCATCTTCTTCTTTAACCTCAAACTCATTTTTGGGTTTTCTAGGTTTTCATCAAAACCTAAGTGATAAGTTTATCCTCTCCATTTCTAAACCTTATTAAGTGATATAAATGATTCATTGATGATTTCCTAGTGTTTGGTTTCTCTATTTTCGGTTTGGAAGATTTTGAGAAAACTTAGGTCAAATTAAGGTTTTTGGCCAAAGTAGGGATTTTGATATAAGGTGTTTGGGAAATGGTTCTAAACACTTGAATATGATTATTTATGGTTGAAAATGTTTGGATCTAGGTTTTGTCTTGGAGGATTCAAGTTTCGTCAAGGAAGCTCAAAATGGGGTAAAATCTAGATTTAGCCTAAATCTAGCAAGGTGAGTTCAAGTTGATTTGTGAAAACGGTGTACATGCCAAAATGTTTATTTTAAAGTGTTTTGTGTCTTACATGAAATTGTTAACTGCTGATAAGTTTGGTTATTTTAAAAGTGTTTAACTTTATAAACTTATATAGCACTCATCTTTGGGATTTTGGGCATTATGATAAATAAATCATATATTTTGGTATCTTAATGATTTATTTTATGGAAGTAGATTTTGAGTATAAATGTATTTCATTTTGTGTTTTGGAGAAATGCATGGTTTTGTGTTATGGGACGTTTTGAAAGGTAAATGTTATAAACTCACTTGGAAAACGATTTGTCACAATCTAAACTACGTTGGAGTTAATTATATGTTTTGGAGCATGGGTTTACATAAGTATGGATTATTTATGTTTGATTTCATTTTATGAATTTCAACGTTGGGTCCTTGGATTTGTTGAGCTTATGGCTCGGTTTGGATTTTGTTGGGTTTTGAGGACACTTGTCCGTTTTAATAGCTCAATGTTGAGCGTTTGGTTATGATTTGCATTTACTGCATCTTAGTTGAGAATTACATGTTTTGAATGCATTAGTTCATTCGTTTTGAGTCATGTAATGGTTTAGTTAGTGCAATGGATCCATAGGCACGATGTTCCTATGTCCCCGTTTTGGGCATTTGGTTCACCATTTGGCACGGAATAGGCATCGGGTCACCATGATAAGTAAGGTGTAGACCTATACGGTCGAGCAGCGTCTCATGGGCAGTAACGTGTAATTCCCTTGTACATAAGTTCCCTTGTTTTGGAACTTTCAGGAATAGACTTAGAGGAGTTGACTTGATGTTTTCGAGCGATAGACTCAGAGGAGTTGAGCTCAGTGGGTTTTTATTTGTGTAACCCACATGTTTTGATTTCCTACATAATTATGTGACCTACTTTTGTGTTCCGTCACGTACAATGTAATCGGGTTTTCCCTGTCACCGATAGGTGTTGTTTTGCTTATGGAGTTTTATAATCCATGTTTTCGGAGACGTTTGAGTATGGGTATTTATCTATGTTTTAAGGTTTTGGTTAATGAAACTCATGCGAGTTATTGGGATGTTTTGGAAGTTGGAGTTATCTACATTTTCAATGTTTGATCATTATAATGTCAGTTATGTTTTACGTGCGTTTTGGGCTTTGGCTTTATTTAAAGAGGTGTTTGTTTTATGATTTTAATCACGAAAAGGGTGAATGATGAAAAGGAGATCGTTTTAAGATTTAATGTATTTCATTTTGGTTGCTTTCAAATCAAATGTATTGCATTTTGGAAATCATGATTTTAAATAACATTCCTAAAGTTACTGCTTTATATATCTCTAATTAAAACTCTTGAGCTCACTAGACGTTAAGCCTAACCGTTTTATTTGTCGGCATGTACATCAGGCTCCTGTTGGGGTTTGGTTCTTGCAGTGCTTTGAGGAGTTGAGCATTAGACTTACACGAGAGTAAGTAGTTTGGTGAAGTCTTCCACAGTTGGATATAGTGATTATTATTAGGTTTAGTAGCACCTGTCCCTATTATAGATTGTTTACATAAGAACGAAACGTGTGTATTGAAGTTATAATGTTAATTGTGATTGTAGATGAGTTACTTATCGATGTATTTGGAAAATTTTAAATTAGTTGCTATTTTCGGATTTGAGGGTGTTACATCGGTGTAAACAATAAAACATTTTTAACCAATGGTTATGCAAACACAAAGACCAAAAGTGTGAATAAACCAAATCTCCCCATTGGTTGAAACAAAGCGTCTTCCCAAAGGACTCAATCCCTTATTTTTCCAAAATGACTCATAACACAATGATATGCATTTTCCAAACGGTTTATGAAATCAGTTGCACCAAAAGGACAATTACTTAAAATGACATCCAATTACGTAGTAATCATCAAGGAAACATACTAAAATGATTTATGTACCAAAATGACCAAAATCCCAAAGATGCGTGTTATATAAGTTTATAAAGTTAAACACTTCCAAAATAACCAAACTTATCAGCAGTTAACAATTTAATGTAAAACGCAAAACACTTTAAAATAAACATTTTGGCATGTACACCGTTTTCACAAATCAACTTGAACTCACCTTGCTAGATTTTGGCTAAATCTAGATTTTACCCCAACTTGAGCTTTCTTTGAAGAAACTTGAATCCACACGCCAAATCTTCCAAAAACCTAGATCCACAAATTTTCAACCGTAAATAACCATATTCAACCATCTAGAATCTTTCCCCAAAACATTTTACATGAAGATCACAACCTATACTAAAACCCTAATTTCCCATAGATGAAGAAAATAGAATATTACCTTGATCCCAACATACATCTACCAAAAATAAACTTCCAAGACCCCAAATATGAACTTCAACCTTCGAGTCTTCCAAAAAGGGTGAAAATGGGTTTGGGAGAGGTTTTGATGAAGCCCTAGAAGATGAGGATGAGATGGTGAGCTCCAAACCCTCGTATAAAATTCCTAGCTTGGTGAGGAAGATCCTCCATTAAATCCAAGGTTTTGAGGTTTCAAAAGCAAGAAAACCCTAATTGGACCTAAGGGTTCGTTTGAGAGAGAAGAAGAAGGAATAGGTGAAGAATAAATGAAAGAGGGCTGAAAATTCGGGATTTAAACAAGTATGGGGCCGACCGCGATGGTGCCCTGCGAAAGTGACATATGTCACTTTCGCTGGCACTCTCGCTGAGAGTGTACCGCAGGCATTATACCCTCCGCGAGAGTGACACTCGCAATTGTGCCCTGTGGCACTCTCGCTGTCACTCTCGCCCAGACACCCCGAACCGCGAAATTCGATTTCTTCCGATACACAACACTCCCGATACGCTAAGGGGATTTTGGTAGCATCATCCCAATATAATCCCGACATTTACAAGTCGCGAAAACATCCGGGTGACCATTGACTACAGAAATCCCGTGTGTTACAAGATACCCAAATGACCTTAGTGTCTACTCGACCTCTAGATGAGTGTCACCACAAAAGCCAAAAGTCCTTGTATATGGCTCACAATGGGCACCACCGCGAGACTTAGCTCCGTATACGACTCTGTAAAGCACCACCAATATAAATCGTCCATTCATAAATTAGTTTTAACCCAAAACTTACTCAAAACGTAAATATAAATTGAACTCTCCATTTATGAAAATACGGTTAAAACCTTATATCCCGAAACACCCAAAACATGGGTGGGGCATAATACTCAACCCATAAATCAAAGGTAAAACCCAATTATACAAAACGTCACCGAAAACTTGGATAATAAAACTCAATACCCAAAAAACAACACCTTTCGGTGACGGGGGATACCCGAATTCCATCGAAAGTGACGAGCACACAAAGTTAAGCCACTTATCAATGTTCTCGAGCTTCACATAGGCCATGGATCCCCGTATCCGACTCCCAACCAAGCTACCACCGCAAGATACCTAAATGACTCTAGTGTCTACTCGACCTCTAAATGAGTGTCACTACCAAAGCCACAAGTCCCCGTATCCGGCTCACAATGGGCACCACCGCAAGACTTAGTTCCGTATACGGCTCTGCAGAGCACCACCGCAATCTTACATAAAAACATGACTTGGGGATCACTCACTAGACTTCAAACACGGGCACTAAAATTCCACGGTGAGTAACCAGACTGGATTATCAACGGGCATCGAGTTCAACCACCCACGATCTAATACCTCGAGCCCTTCAATAAAGGTTACACGGTTATCGAGTTCAACCACTCACGATCTATACCTCGAGCCCTTCAATAAAGGTTACACGGTTATCGAGTTCAACCACTCATGATCTATACCTCGAGCTCCCGCTAGCCATAAACAATATCCAGTCCCAACATGGGGATAAGGTCCCCACTAAACCAACTGACTGACTCATATGCCTATGGATCCAATGCATTACAGTCTAAAACGTTACATGACTCAAAAGAATGAACTAACTCATTCAAAACATGTAACTCTTAAATAAGATGCAACTAAGTACACCATACGTCCAAGGCTCCTCAACGAGCTACCAAAACCGAACAAATGTTCCAAAGACTCACACGAGTACAAAACAAGCCCCAAAAGGCTTATTAGACGATTGGCTAAAACACGAGAGCCAATATGGTTACATAAACCAAAATACCCATTTTTCTCAAGGTCTTTAATTCTCAAATTACCATTGGACTTCGGCCCAAAACCCAAAAGGTTTTCCATTTCTAAAATGTTTCCCAAAGTCGGAAATGACGCAAAACCAAAGAACTCACACATTCGTACTTTTCCAAATATTCCATTTCATGAATGATGCATAAAACCCGACAAACACTTAAAAGTGCATTTTTGACCAAATACCCATTTATGATATAAATCATCAAAACACATTCCTTTGTGACACATTTATCAAAATGCCCAAAAGTCCCAAAATGTGTGTTATATAAGTTTATAAAGTTGAACACTTTCAAAATAACCAAACTTATCAGCAGTTGACAATTTCATGTAAGACACATAACACTTTAAAAATAAACATTTTGGCATGTACACCGTTTTCACAAATCAACTTGAACTCACCTTGCTAGATTTAGGCTAAATCTAGATTTTTACCCCACTTTGAGCTTCCTTGACGAAACTTGAATCCTCCAAGCCAAAACCTCCAAAAACCTAGATCCATAAATTTCGACCATAAATAAACATATCCAACCATATAGAAACATTCCCCAACCATTTTACATCAAAACCTCAACTTATACCCAAAACCCTAATTTTGACCTAACTCCTCCAAAACCTTCCAAATCGAAAATAAAGAAATGTAATATTTACGAAATCATCAATGGAACATTTATATCTTATATTAGGGTTTAGAAATGGAAGAGATACACTTACCACTTAGGTTTTGAGCAAAACCCTAAAACTTATAAATCTCAAGGAATGAGAAGGAACACTTGATCTAGCACATGAGGTTGGGGTTGCAAGCTTGATGATGATGGAACACCTTAGAGTCCATGGAAATGACCTTAAAGTGGTTTAGGGTTTGTGGGGAATGAAGAAGGAACGATTTGGGAGTGAATGGGGGAAGTTTGGATATGAGAAAATGAGGAAAAGGCTGAAAACTCGAACTTATCAGCGCCCTGGGCCTCTGGTGCGACATTGACCAGTGACATTGCCCAGGGCAATGTCGCCGTCCTCCCCAGGCCACGGTACACTCTCTGCGACTGTGACAGTGCGACTATGCCACTGTCATAGTCGTCGGGCATTGTCGCGGGATCTTTCCGGAGTCCCGAAACTCGACTTTTTCACTGCCAATACTCCCGATACTCCAAGGGACTTTACACATAACATTTCCCAACAACACCCCACTGATTACAAGTCATAGAAACGTTCGAGTGACAATTACTTACCGAAAATCACGGGTGTTACATTACTCATTTTATTTCACTTTATAAATTTATTCCTTAACTACATCTATCTATCTATATATATATATATATATATATATATATATATATATACTAGGCATATACCCGCGCGATGCAGCGGAATGTGAGTAAAGAATGAACAATTAATGTTATTTCCTTATAGACATGTCATCAACAATAAACCATGACTAAGAATCACAACTTATGAAACACTAAACCCTAAACCCATAAAAATATTCAATAATTAGTTTATATTACAATTATTGACAAAAAAAATTATAATGATATAATTTATAATAAGAATGAAAGGTATTTTACGATTATGTATTTTTAATGTGCTAACGGTGGAAAAAAAATAAAACGTATGGATAGAAAACAAATTAATTCGTAGATATTCATGATATTTAATAGTACGGTTAAATTAAAAAAACATTCAATATTGGGCTCGTTTTGAAGGTATTGACGAGATGATTATTATGGTATAATTTGTAGAAAAATGAACGTATTTTTTTCATTGTATTTTTGTTCATATACGATTATTTCTGTTAATATGATAATGGTGTAAAATGAAAAATGAAAAAACAAGGGATATAAAGTAAATTAAATAAGTAATTGTAAGGTGGTAAATGTAACATTGTAAGGGTGGTAAATGTTATTGTACAAAAGATTGTACAATAACCGTTTTAGAATTTTTATCTATATTATTATATAGACATATACTCGCACACGATGCGGCGTGAAAAATCGTGCAATCGAAGGAACAATTGGCAAATGTATGTATCCGCTCGCAAAACATCTCGAAATCAAAATGACAACAACGTTTTCATTTTAAGTTTGTATTCTTCGTTCTTATCGATACTTTAGTCTATGAATCATAGACTAAATACATTAGTTTTCATTTCGTTTTTCGTTTGGTGCACTTCTATGAAACGTTGTTGTCATTTTGATTTTGAGATGTTTCGCGAGCGGATACATACCTTTGTCAATTGTTCCTTCGACTTCATGATTTTTCGCGTCACATCGTGCGCGGGTATATGTCTAGTTTATAATAATAATGAAATGTATTTTTAATATATTTTAGTTGATCTACGATTATGTATTTTTAATATGCTAAAGGTGGAAAAAAAATTAAACGTATGGATATAAAATAAATTAGTTCATAAATATTCATGATATTTAATAGTACGGTTATATTAAAAAATATTCAATATTGGACTCGTTTTTAAAATATTGACGAGACGATTATAATGGTATAATTTGTAAAAAAAGAAACATAATTTTTTTTCATTGCATTTATATACCATTATTTGTGTTAATATAACAAATGTGTAAAATTAAAAATGAAAAAAGTAAGAGATATAAAGTAAATTAAATAACTAATTGTAAAGATGTTAAATGTAACATTGAATTTTGAAAATAACTGTTTACAATTTTAATATAATAGTATAGATAGTATATATATAATGTTACATATTTATGCTACCAATAAAAATATTCAATAATTAGTTTATATTAAAATTATTGACCAAAAAATTATAATATTATAATTTATAATACTAATGAAACATACTTTTAATATATTTTAGTTGATCTACAATTATGTATTTTTAATATACTAACGGTGAAAAAAAATAAAACGTATGGATAAAAAACAAATTAATTCACAGATATTCATAGTTTTTAATAGTATGGTTAAATTAAAAAATATTCAATATTGGACTCATTTTGAAGGTATTGACGAGACGATTATAATGATATAATTTGTAAAAAAATAAACGTATTTTTTCATTGCATTTTTTTCATATACGATTATTTGTGTTAACATGATAAGGGTGTAAAATAAAAAATGAAAAAACAAGGGATATAAAGTAAATTAAATAATTAATTATAAGAGTGGTAAATGTAAGGTTTAATTTTAATGGATTTCCAATTCCCTCTCACATCACATCTTATCTTATTTTTAATTCATAGTTACAGTTTTTGTCCCTGAACTATTTTGGTAGATTTACTTTTTACCTTTTAGTTTTACATTTTACATTTTCATTATATTAACACATATAAGCATATATTAACTAAAATACGTTAAAAAAATAATTTTTAATTTTAACAAGTTACACCGTTATAATCGTCTCGTCAATACCTTCGAAATGAGCCCAATGTTGAATATTTTTTGATTTAATTATATTATTATATGTCATATATTATACTTTGATTAATCGATTTTTTTAAAAGAGAAAATGCATTACATCAAACGTAAGTTTTAACATCAAGATAATAAACATAATAAATATATTGCGTATTTTTTTATTCCAACAGATTCCAACTTTGATAATTCATTTAAATCAACATATTCACGAGTACGAGTACGCTCTATATATTCCTCATTCACATCTAATCTACGTTTGTATGGGATAATCCACGACATTGCATCTGGAAGTGCATGACGTGTCCAATGGTGTATGAGTGTGGGCATTGGGTAATCTCCTTTTAATACTCAGTTAGTTCACCCATTAACTCTATACGGATAGTGTCCCATGAATCTTCATGACCACCAAAACAAGTAGATATGACTCGAAATTCACAATTTCCATCGCCTAATACATTTTGTACTTGTGCGATGTATGGATGAAATAAACTCGGGATTTGATCAAGATATGGAGGGGGTTGTCGTTGGAAGTAGGAGCTATGTCTCGCTGATTCTTTATGACCATACGAGGGTTTTCAATAATATTTTTATTTATTTCAAATCAATTACTTTACTTTATTTCAAATAATGTATTATATATATGTCGAATGATTCTGTTTTCATTGATGGATATATGATATCCCAAAATAATCGAAATTTGTGATATCCACAATTAATCACATGTGATATCCACAAAATACAACGTAATTATATATGTTAATATAATATGTTAAAACGTATTTTTTAACATATAATAAAATAAAAAAATATTCAATATTGGACTCATTTCGAAGGTATCGAAGAAACGACTATAATGGTGTAACTTGTTAAAATTAAATATTATTTTTAACGTATTTTAGTTAATATATGTTAATATAATGAAAATGTAAAATGTAAAATGTAAAACTAAAAGGTATAAAGTAAATCTATCAAAAGAGTTAAGGGACCAAAACTGTAACTATATATATAATAACTACTTTCAAGAACGTTTAAGCCCTTTAATATAATAATATAGATATTTACCAACTAGTATTATTTATATGGCTGATTTACATATTATTGAACTCAAATTACTAATGCTACCGTGCAACATGCGATTTCCACACTAGTATGTTTATAAATTTTGTACGAGTTAATTCTAGTAAAACTTTGGTAAAAATTAAGTTTATTTAGGATTTTTAACAAGCCATTTTTTTATTTTGACAACCAACATGATATCTATATTATATTATGAAACATTTGAGAAAAACTCTTAAAAACAAATTTTAATGCATCAAATACTATTTTTTTTAAGTATATAATATTTATATACAACAAATATAACAAATAAACTCACACATCCTCCTCACCTTTGATGAGGTTTGAATCCCTGACCTCCTAGGAGGCCAGAGGCTCCGATACCGCTAGGCCAAAGACCCTTTGGTCATCAAATACTGTTTATTGATGCATATTACTTAGGGGTGTTTGGGATTGCTTATTTGAGGTGTTTTTTTAGCTTATTGCGATTTGGCACCGGAGATAATCACTTTTGAGTGTTTGGATGAGAAAAAATTAAAATGACTTATAGCGGTGCCAAACCGCTGAAAAACACTTTTTGATAAGTCATTTGGTTTTAATTTATCAACTTATTTAAAAAGTGCTTATGACTTTTTAGTTATTTTATATGTATAAGCAATCTCAGACACCTTTAAATAACAACTTATTAGTTTTTTTACGCTTTGGTGCCACAATAAGCTAATCCAAACACTTTTTTTAAAAACTTTGGTTTAACACCGCATAAGTTGATAAACACTTTTTAAAATAAACATAAGTTGTTTTAAATAAGCAATCCCAAACACCCCCTTAAAATTCAAGATTACAAGTAAATGATGCATGAGTACAATTTTTTAAAGTTGTATGTTTGAATTTATAATTAATTGATAGACATAATTAAATACATGATAAACATCTCATTTTAAATATAAAAAATATAAAATATAATTAACACAAACATTTAATTATAACAGAATACTTAATTATTATTTTTATAAAACATTACATTATTAAACCTAAAATAAATTAAATCATTATTAAACCTAAATTAAATTAAAATAAAACATTTAAGAAAAAATATTTATAAATTTTTTTATAAAATAAACATTATCGTTTTCTCAAAATCACACAAAACCGTATTATAAAATCGACAAAGAAAAAAAAAAAACATTAAAATATAGATATATCGCGTTGCATTGCACGAGTACACTTCTATTGTTACATAATACATGTGACATTGATATTTATGCCAATAAAATTATTTTATTTTATTTTGTCTTTATCAATTAACATTTTATTTATTGCACCTGTCAAACAGTTAAGACTTTACCAACAAACTAATTGGGAATTGTAAGTTTCCATTAATTAGTGATGGGATGTTTTATCGTATAAGAAACTAGTAACATAACTCTAGAAACACGTTTGTGGAGGTTTCCTTGGCCCACATATAGAAAGAGAGACTTCTAACAAAAAAACATGTTAGAATCATATGTGATTTGGTGAAAATAAAACGGTGCAATATGTATTTGAAGTAATAGTATATCATTAACTTTTGTACTTGTGTATACCTCTCCAAATATGAGTTGTTCTTTCTATCCTTGGTTTGATGAATAATATTATGGTTTCATACATTTCAACATTTATATCTTTTTATATGAACAAATGCTAGTACTTATGATATTATCATAAGTACAATAGCATATGAGATTTTTGTATTACATACATACATATACATACACACATATATGTATTTAGGGTTGAGTTCCGGGAAGAATGAAAGTTTTTTTTGGGAAAGGGTATCCTGGGCCAAAGGCCCAGACTAATCCCTTGACAAAGAAACCGACTGCGAAAGCATGCAGCCTTGAGGTTAAACCCAATGGTCACAAAGTTGCGAATGCAGGGAATCGAACCCGGATTGAGCGCTATGAAAGTTATGATGAGAAGGGTAAGAAATGATCTCTACCTTGGATGCACATTAAGACGAGATGCATCAGATAAATTATTGTATCAAACACGATTCATGGATGAGTTTGAAATTAAAAGTGATTAAGGGTCCATATCTCTTATTAACTTCTCACATCAACTCTTCTTCTCACACTGACACAATCATTAGTCTATGTATGTATATGTAGGGTAGAGTTCCGGTGATAATGAAAGTTATGATGAGAATAGTAAGAAGGGATCTCCACCCTCGAATGCACATTAAGATGAGATGCACGAAAATGCACCAAATCAATTCCTGTATCAAGAGTGATTCATGGGTCCGTTTAAGATTAAAATTGATCAAGAGTTCATATTCCTTCTTACCTTCTCACCATAACTATTATTTTCACATGATCTTTTGTCTGTATATGTACATAGATGTACGGTTGGTTCTAGTGAAAATGAAAGTTATGGTGAGAAGGGTAAGAAGAAATCTTCACCCTTGGATGCACAAGTTAAAGATACACCAGATCAAACCCCTGTATCAAACGCAATTCATGGATGTTTTCCTTATAAGATTAGTTTGAGTTTAAAAGTGATCGAAGGATCATTTATCTGTCTATATACATATGTATGTATGAAAAAAACCAAAAAAAAGAAATCGCAAATGCTATTTGTACTCGTAAATGTTGTTTTCTAAAATAAAATTACGTGTATATAAAAAGATTTATCGGGGAAAAGGGTACTTCTTGAAAACAACAGACAAAGTCACTTGGTCCAACTAAACAAGAGGATTTCAAAATCTGGAAAAGAGGGGAAAAAGCCTGAAATTCAAATTAGCGCATCAGATGCACCACACGTAAACCCCCATCTCCAACTCTCGATCCAAGTTCTACCGTCCATCGGAGCCACCATCGCCGCCTCCCATACGAGTACTGCTGCAGCATCGCCCATTCGTTTAATCAGCTGGACTGGAACCACCAGGTTAGTTTTGTTTAAATTGTTGTTAAAGCCCCCAAATGATCTGTTTGCCCTGTGCGACCAAAACCCTACATGATTCCCCCTTTTTTTTGGTGAATTAAAGCAGTGTTTGAGAGCTTGGAAATGGAATTGAAGCTCGTTTGGTTTATAAATTTTTTGAACTGATTTAGTTCCAGTTCCAGTTCCAGTTCCAATTTGAATTCCAATTCCGATTTAAAATCCAACTTATAATGTCTCATATGCGACTGTGAGTCGAATGGGTCAGCGGATGCAGTGTGTAAAACGAATCGAATAATACAGAGTGCGGTTAGGGATTAGATTCGAAAAGAGACGGAGCTTTATCTTTCTTATGATAATCAAATTTGGTATTTTCTGTAAAACTGGACCAATCAAAGAGGTAGGCATGAAAATTGAGTTCCAAACATTACAGATGTTTGTCATGGGATATTGTTACTAGTTTTGTCTAGCCTTGATTAAAACTTATGTAATTGAATTGTGATTATAACAACTTTGTGTTTTAATTTAGTGGCATTTGTAGCATTGATATTGTTGAGTACTTTAAAGAAAATTAGGTCACTAACTACAGATAACTGGTAAAAGAGCGGAAGGGAGAAAGGGCTATTGTTGGTAATAATTAATTTAACAGGACCGGGGACAAGTTTCTGGTGACAGACAAGGTTGGGTTAGATGTCAAATTGCTCAAAAGTCACACCATTGCCACCCGTAATTGTGAGTTGAACCAGTGGTATGTTGACAAATTCACTTAACCAGACAATTTTAGCAAGGGTAAATTATGGAGCTTTAATTTTAAAGCTGGAATTGGAACCAGAGTGAACTTGGTCCTAGATATGAAGTAACTGAGCTCCGATTCAAATTTCAAAATTAGAAGTTCATGCTACCAGACAATACCAAACTGTTTTATTATCAGCTGTGCCATGTTATGTGCACAGATATATGTGTGTAAGTACGTGCTTATTTATATTTCTATGTGGTATTTTACAGATACTGAACAATATGTGCATGTAAGTAGAAATGCTAATGTAACATCCATGCCATAAAAGAGCCACATTTGGTATTCACCATATGTACAGAGTAAAATTTTGTTTCCAATTCAATTGCGAGTTGACGATTAAAAATATTCTGATGAGGCCACGATAGTGTTAACAATGTCACCTGAGCAATAATGGTGTTGGTGCATCAAGACATTTACAGTCTAACTCTAGGAATAGGGACCTTATTTGGAACAGATTAGAACTTCAACAGAACTCTTCTTTTGGAGCCTGGGGTATACAGATACTTAGTCTTATGGTGCATATGTCGAGTATAACAAGTGATCAAAAGGGTATGATAGTAGATTAAATTCTTTTGGAGGCCTTTGGTATGCAAACACTATAGTATACAAACATTCACCTTTTTTGTCCACCAATTCCTTTTTGTTTTATTATCTTATATGCTAGCTGTTGCTGTTTGAACTAAAAATAACAAATCTTACTTTTCAGTGATTACTTATCCTTTTTTACTTTCAGATCTGAACTCTTTTGGACATAGCAGTTGATTTGTTTGACAGATATGTCTCTTCTCAGTAGATTCTTCTATAGAAGACCGCCAGATGGCTTGCTTGAGCTTGTGGATAGAATTTATGGTATATAAGCACCTTTACCAATCCTATCCAGAAATTCTTTTTCATGTTGTTAGTTTTTCTCTTCTTATTCATAGTAAAACCCTTCTTTATGTTCTTGTTTTTAGTATGCATATCATTATGATTGTTTAGATGTGTCTAACTATGCCAAGAATCCATGTGTATGCATGTTATCTGTTGAAGGTGCTTAATAGCGTAAGTTCTTGTTACACTCTGCTAACTGCTTGCTTTTATCTGGTATCTTTGCAGTTTTTGATTCTTGCTTTTCAACTGAAGTTCTGCCTGAGGGACTATACCAACTTTATTTGCATGAAATTAGTAATGAATTACATGAAGAGTTTCCCGAGTCATCCTTTCTGGCATTTAATTTTCGAGAAGGTGAAAGGAGGAGCCAGTTCTCAGAAATTTTGTGTGAGTATGATATCACTGTCATGGACTATCCAAAACAGTATGAGGGTTGTCCCCTTCTACCATTGTCTCTTGTCCATCATTTCCTTCGTCTTTGCGAGAGTTGGCTTGCTCTTGGGAATCATCAGAACGTCATTTTGCTTCATTGTGAGAGAGGGGGTTGGCCACTTTTAGCATTTCTTTTAGCCAGTATTTTGATTTACAAAAAGTTGCATAGCGGAGAGCGCAAGACTCTTGAAATTGTTTATCGGGAGGCTCCAAAAGGTTTGTCTCAACTATTGTCACCTTTAAACCCGTACCCATCACAGCTTCGCTACCTACAATACATATCAAGAAGAAATTTATCTGAGGAGTGGCCTCCCCCAGAACGAGCTTTGTCTTTGGATTGTCTCATTCTTCGTGCTATTCCAAATTTTGATAATAAGAATGGATGCAGACCAATCATTCGAATCTATGGTAGAAATCTTCTTAGTAAGGATGGGCTTTTGACGCAAATGTTATATTCTACGCCTAGGAGAGGTAGAAATCTTCGGCATTACCGCCAGGTAAAACTTGGGTGCCTCATCTATCCATTTATAGTTTTTTTTAATGCAATTGACTGACAGATAGATGTGATATGATGCAGAAGCACAGTGATGTTATTAAGATTGACATTCAGTGTTTGGTGGAAGGTGATGTTGTACTGGAGTGTCTCCATTTAGACATCGATTCTGAAAGAGAAGTTATGATGTTTCGCATAATGTTCAACACTGCCTTTATTAGGTCTAATATTTTGATGCTCAACTGTGACAACTTGGACACTCTTTGGGACTCAAAGGCACAGTTTCCAAAAGGTTTCCGAGCAGAGGTGAATACTTACGTTTAAAATGGATTTATTTCATGTACATAACAGATTAGCTTCTAGCTTATGCACTACTGTTTTGCATATATCAGGTTCTTTTTGGAGATGTTGAGAGCATTTCAGCTCCCATAGCTCCAACCACAATGTTGAATGGAGAAGAAAAAGGTGGATTGCCTATTGAAGCTTTTAACAAAGTTCAAGAACTTTTCAATGGGATTGAATGGGCTGATGGTGGCGATGATACTGCTTTATGGCTATTCAAACAGCTGTCGGTTTTAAATGATGCAAAAGAATTATCAATGCTGCGGAGTAAATTGAGTACATATTCGTCACCTTTCGACTCCGAGGATGAAAATAATGCTTCCAGTGTTGCTGACAGTCTGGATTTCCTGGAATCTGAAAGGAGCAGTGATCTACCTTGTACTGCTGCCTCAGCGGTGAACGTTTTTGATGAATCTTCATACCAAAATTCTCTTTCGGATGAAACATCTGAATTTAAGTCCTTGGAGGTTCCATTGCATCATAAAACATCAGACACGGTTGATTCAAGTGTTTCGTCCTCTGGAAGTGGTGATCTATGCAATGCAAATGATACTTCAGCGTCGCCAAATCAAGTTCCCATTGAAAGTCCCAGCTCACCTGTCAATAAAATATCCATTCAACCAAGCAAAAGCATTTCAACTTGCCAACAACCACCTCAAGTACCTCCAGCTACAGATTCTTGTAGAGATGTCCCTCAAGGACCGACTCCTCCTCCACCACCATTTTCTATCGATTCAGGTGGAGGATCTCCACCATCTCATCCTTTACCAATTCTTTCTAGTACTATAGCACCTCCTCCTCCGCCTCCTCCGCCTCCTCCACCTCCTCCACCTCCACCTTTGTCACCATCGCCTTCAATATCCATAACATATGATCCTGCTATACATGAAAGCTTTGCAACTCGTGCATCATTGCCTCCTCCCCCACCGCCACCTCCCCCACCACCAACATTTGTAAGTGCTTCAGTTGGAAAAAGCTCTCCTTCCCCTCCACCACCTCCACCACCACCACCTCCGCCTTTGCCTCCTATCTCCTCCAAGATCCCATCACCACCACCACCTCCGCCCCCACTTGGTTCTACTTCAAGTTTTTCCAAGAGTCCACTACCCCCACCCCCACCTCCACCTCCACCTCTACCTCCGCTTGTTTCTTCTAAAGGCCCCCCACCACCTCCGCCTCCACCCATTTCTTCCAAGGGAGCTCCACCTCCACCACCTCCGCCACCTCCAATTACTAGTGGCGTGACTGCCAAAGCTAGTGCTACCCCAGGACCGCCACCACCCCCTCCTCCCCTTCCTGGAGCTCCACGTCAAGGAACACTTTCTTCAGTAACCAAGCCACCAGGTGCACCTCCACCTCCACCTCCGGGCCGCAATGGTGCAGGTCCGCCGCCCCCACCTCCACCGCCGGTCCGCAATGGTGCAGGTGCGCCACCTCCACCTCCGGTCCGCAATGGTGCAGGTGCGCCACCTCCACCTCCACCTCCAGGCCGCATTGGTGCAGGTGCGCCACCTCCACCTCCACCTCCGGGCCGTAATGGTGCAGGTGCGCCGCCTCCACCTCCACCTCCTGGCCGCACTGGTGTACCAGGTCCACCTCCACCTCCAGGTCGCAGTGGTGGAGCAGGTCCACCTCCACCTCCACCTCCTGGAGAAAAGGGCTCTAATGGGTTGCAGCAACCTACCTCTTCCAGTGGACGAGGACGTCTTGTTGGTTCTCTGAGTAGTGGAAGAAGTAGAGCTGGTGTGGGCTCTTCAATTCCTCCTAAAAAAGCATCTTTGAAGCCCTTGCACTGGGTAAAAGTTACCAGAGCAATGCAAGGGAGTTTATGGGCTGATACTCAAAAACATGAAGACCAGTCAAGGTAATGTGCTTGTGGCAAATGGGAACTCTGATATAGACCATCATAACTACTGATATATTATTTTTTTGTTACAACTATAGCATTGTATATTGTAGTATTCCTTGCATTGTCTTGTACAAACTGTCACCTGCCAGAAATTTTTGTAGGGCTCCAGAAATTGATATATCAGAGCTTGAGAGTCTATTTTCAGCAGCTTCTGCTTCTGACAATACCGGCAAAGGTGGAGCTCGACGGGGTTCAAAAATTAATAAACCTGAAAAAGTTCAATTGGTTAGTGGATTTACTTCTACTTTAACTCTTTGTGTGTAACTTGTTTGTCCTCTTTCATCTTCCAGGTCCAGCTATATTTACCTGACAGCCCCATGGCTGAATATTATATGTTCCTTGTCTATTTAGAATTTTTATTGTATGTCTACACACGTGATGATTAAATGCTTTCTTCTGGGAGTCTTCTGGACAATATGGTACTTAGATTTGTCAACTACATCATACAAAAACATAAAATAAAACAGGGGCATTCTAATTACTGAGACAACTTATTTATTTATCAATGCAAGTTTTAGAAGCCCTCACACAAGGCATAGTTGTCAATTTGTTAATGAAATTTTGAACAGTGAGAGAACTCTGATTAGTGTATTCAAGCAACGTAATTAAACAGGAGAAATGGGCTAAGGGTTAATTGGAATTAATAGGATAAAGTTGAACAAAATCAGAAGGAGACCATCTGTGATCTACCTCCTGCCGAAGCTACAATAGCCGAATGCTCTCAACAGAAAGATAAAACCTCACATGCCTTCCTTATTACAAATGGGATTATTATATATAGTATTCTCCCTCTCTCCCCTGATCAAGCATAACAGACTTTGTCATATCAGCCCTACACCTGTCCCTTGATCCTTCCTTCTACGTTGGTAGACCGTAGACTTTCCAGGGCCTGGGCTGATCATCCAACAGTGGGCTGATGGGCTTTTCTCTATCAAACAGTTACTGATCTCATGAATTGGGTGTCATAGATTTGCTTCACCTTTTTCTAAATTAATTTATACTTTTATGTACGAATATAGAACACATAAAGGAAACACTTTACTGATGTACAACCATAAACCAGAATATACTTTTATTAATCACGAGGATGTTATCTTGTTCCATTAGTCTTTCATTACCACTTCAGTAAATATCAGTGGGCCAATCTTTAATTCATGTCGGTAATAATTTTTGGATTAATAAATTCTAAACAAAAAGATGCTAGGTAAGAAATGATGGATAAAATTTCTATAGTGGTCTAATATGATGTGATTCGCGGATACAAGATGATTCACCAGTATAATTTTGAACCAAATAGGATTCTGACTAACTAATGAGATTTGAATTGTTTGATTTATGAGTTTAATCAGAAGATTCAAACAGCCAATCATATGATGTTAACTGCTCTTTGAGGGCATTAAGCCACAAGTATTTGCAAATACACAAAATATGTGCTGGTGAGTCTTCTGCTTCGTTTTTAAGCTATAATTTTGTGGAGGTTAGACTTTGGTTTCTGCTTCAAGCCGCTGATGATAACTCTTAATTGCTGTTGTCAAACAGTTGATCCTCATTTGGTATTAATGAATTGGCGATTAGCAATTATAGTAGATAGCGATACATATTACTGGTAAGGTCAACCATGACCAAGGCAGATTTACCTAGTTTTGGTTATGTTACACTGGTGGTTGTGTTCTTTTATGGCAGGCTTCACTGAGTATGCATAATAGTGGTAGCTTAATGGAGCTTGTTGTGCACTAACAAGATCAGCCTTTTCAATTATGAAAGTTTCATGCCTCCCCTTTTATTGTGGTATCGTTGATTTGGAAAACCATAATAATGGGAGAACGGTAAATGGAATTATCAAGATTGAAATTAGTTGTTCAGTTATATACTTTGCGGCTATTGTAATGGAGGGGGTCTTTGATACACAATAGCATAGTTGTATTGTACATAGTGGCATTTATACAATTATATTTACAAAGGAGATAGGTGGTATTTGGTTAGCTTTATCATCCATAACTAAGAACGCTCGTATGAATATGTATAGATGAATTGATTATGTAGTCTGTCAGCCACTGATATATAACATTCGATCTCAAATGTCCCTGTTATGTTATATTAGGTCTGAGAATCATATGTTCAATTGTACAAACATCTTTGAGTTTCATCTTAGATTTTCTACTTCAAATGAATTGATCTTGTAGTCTATTTGCCGCTAATAGTTATCTCATTGCCTTTTCAACTTCTTGCTTCTTGGAAGATGTATTTGTGTTTACTTTCTTCCAACTTGGTATCTTACTCTGAAATCAGGGAAGGGAAGAATAAACTTTTGGTTTATTCTTTTGCCCTCGATGATATGTTTTATCATATTGTAAACAATGCCTTTTCAAATTTATTGGTGGTTACTTTTTTTCTTTCTCAAATTTGATTTCCAGGTTGATTTGCGTAGAGCGTATAATTGTGAAATCATGCTTACGAAGATAAAGATTCCTCTGCCTGATATGATTGTAAGTTCATTTTCTCAGCCACTGCAATTCAGCAAAATCTGCTACTTTTTACGTGATACAAAGCAGGAGTGACAAAGTTTAGTTCAATATAGAAGAGGAAAAGTTTCGTTCTTCTTTCAGGAGTTTTCTATCTTGTTAGCTACAGCTGAGAGGTTGCAATGATCATTCTATGCTTTTCGAAATCGTTTCTACATATATTGATCGTAAGTGTGTGTTTTTAATATGAACCCATTCAGGTAAAGAAGAATATATGGAATTTCAATGCCAACATTGAGTAGACTTTTACCAACTAATTAATCTAGGTTCTCAAAAACAATGGTTAAATGAAAACCGCCTATCTGATGATGAAGGATGCCAAAGTGTTTGCTTGGTCTTTTCAGTTTTCACCAAGGGTGTGGACAGTGGGTTGACCCTTCCACACTCCATTACAACCACGTATTCACTGAACAAAATTGACAACTGTTGTAAAAAGGGATGTGACAATTCTTTGTAAAAGTAATCTCTGCCCCCTTCATGGTTTTTCAATCCTAATAGCACTATGTTGTTCCCTTTATTTTTCTGTTTCTATTCAAAGAGGAATTTGACGTAGAGAACAAATTTAGGAACTGGCTGAAGAAGTACCTGAAAAATTATGGAGCAAGAATTAACAAGAACAAAAAAAACTACTTTGCATTGTACACCCTAAATGGATATTAACAAGATGTGTGAATAAGTAAGCCTGTACTTTTCTTTCTTGCATCCTTTTTTTTCTGTTGAAAACAAAATTAGAAACATAAATGCAAGAACTAATCTAGGAAGCCATGGGGTCAAAGTAACTTCATCGATACTTATGAAATCAATGATGTCATGGAGGGATGGACATAAACATATAACATATACAAAAGGAGTAGACGATGGGGGATTCATCCTGTCCCTAATTGTATGCGGAGATAGGAACTTTAAAAAAATTATACCTCTAGAGTACGGACCCCGGAACTCTGTTGTATTGCATTCAACCAAGATCTAGGCGTATGTCACTATAACATGATCTTTTATCCTTTTAATTTCTTGTAAATAAACTATTATTTGCTAATTTTGAAATGAACATGAGGTTGAATTTGAGACATTAAAGGACCACTTCAATGGATATACAAACGATAAGATTAGTGATGAAGTGATAATTGAATTCTCTCTTTTTGGGGGCCAGGTAAGTCTCAGTTTCTATCAGAAGCTTCAGTCAAACTTGATCTTACTTGATATAAACCTGATAGATTTCCTTATTCATCAATTGTGATGCTACATGGAAAGAAAAACTAAGAAATATTACTTTTCTAAATAATCAATGCTGTCTGCTATGATAGCTATTTCCCATTCAACATTAGCATGTAAAAAGCAAAGAATGGTAGTTAATTTTCTCCATGCAGCCTTTTACTTCATGCTGGTTACGTTATGTTTTTTCTTTTCCCCCAAGTTCAAAAATAGTATTATATAACTCAAACATTCATGCTCCATCTTAGAATGCCATTCTTGCATTGGACGCTGCTGCTTTGGATATTGATCAAGTTGAGAATCTCATCAAATTTTGTCCAACAAAAGAAGAAATGGAGACTCTAAAGGTACTCAGTTTCATGTTCTTGTGTTTTCTTTTTTCTTTTATCAACGCTACACACAAATGCATAACTGTGCATTAATTTAAGCTACACACAAATGCGTAAGTGTGCCATAAGTTAAGTTCAGTTAAGATCATATATTTCATATATATTGTGATTGCTTAGGTTGTTGAATATATGCTATTTTTCAATATTTATGTAAAGTTTGTGGGCCCTATTAGTGGTATCCCATTCCCATCTAAAGGCTGCTTCTTGACTTGAAGTTCTGACCCAAAATGGATAACTTTGTTATTTTCAATCAACAAACTGGTATCTTCAAAAATGTATCTTAAGCATATGACATCACTGTGGTTCTAGCAACCTATTAGTAGAAAAATAAGTATTAACGTTTGTCTGCAGTTAAGAGACTGCGTGTAACTGCAACTTATATGATAAGTTATAATTTTTGGATGGCTTGATGTTCATCATTAGGGTGTAAGGTACAATTTTGATAGTTGTTGAAGGGTATGGGTTCCAAATAAGCTAGATTGCTAAACCCGAGTGGGTATCTTTCTGGAAATTTAGCCACATACCCATTGATAGACTGAAAGGAAATTTGAAATAGGACATATGATATCTATTTAGGCATATTTATTCACATTCTTTATTATACTGTTTTGTTCATTTGTTGTGTTGAGAAAAAAATTAATTTTGCCTTTTGGAATATGAATTTGTGGGGTCATCTAAATCGATACATATCGTCATTAGCAGTCTTTCAGAATAAAATAGTTAAAGCATGTGCTTGCTGTAAGATCTCTATGACAAACTGGTATATGAAATCCAAAACAATTTATCAGTTTCAAGAACCTCATTTTGCATATCATTTTTAGTTTGACATATCTGTGAAGTACTTGCTGCTATAATGCCTTCTCTTATACTTTATATCCTAATAATTCCTCTCTTTTATCTCAGAACTATACAGGAAACAAGGAAATGCTCGGAAAGTGTGAACTGGTATTTTACTCTCTGTAGGATTAAAATTTAAAAGTAGTTCAGAAAGCAGAAATTCTTTATCTAACACTTATTATGGTCTATGGACTTCTAGTTTTTCATGGAGCTAATGAAGGTCCCACGGGTTGAGTCAAAACTTCGAGTATTTGCATTCACAATTACTTTTACCAGTCAGGTAAATATTTTTTCCAATATTCTTTTGCCATTTTCCTGACATTTTTTCTTTTTTAGCTGTTTATGCCTCCAGTTTTAAAAATTTCCAGGTTAGAGATTTAAGACAAAACCTGAGTGCAATCAATGATGCTACTATAGAGGTAACTTGCAATGATGATTCTTACATTTGATACTTAACTCCCAACTAAAACTACGTTCCGTTTCTTGACCGAGTTTCTGGCAAGATTTCAGACTAATTGATGCAGCCCACAAAATTTAAACATATGAAATTGTATTTTTTTTGTTGCAAAATCCTAAAAATCACCTATTAAATGTAGGTAAAGGAATCTGCAAAGTTGCGTCAAATAATGCAGACAATTCTTACGCTGGGAAATGCATTAAACCAGGGAACTGCTCGAGGTACCATTAAGGCATTGTTTGGCAAACTAGCTTATAAGCTAGCTTTTCAAAACGCTACTATGAGTAGTTTTTCAATAAGCTAGCTTATGGTCATCCAAACGTGTACCAGGAAAAAAAGCTAGCTTAGCTTATAAGCTAGCTTTTTTTGCCAAACATAGCCTAAAACTAGTGGCTGAAATCTTGTTTATGTCTGGGGAGCTTTTAGAATTTGTGATTCTCCTTGGTCGTTTCTTACAAAGACATGCATGATCTGTGTTGCAGGATCTGCTGTAGGATTTAAGTTGGACAGCCTTCTTAAATTGTCTGATACACGTGCAAGGAACAACAAGATGACACTAATGCATTATTTATGCAAGGTAGAAATCTAAAAATCTTATTAAATTCCCTGTTGAGTTTTGGTTTGTACCTTTGCATCATGGTTGCATGTACTCTGATGGTAAATATTCCTGGAATACCATCTGTTGACTATTTAACGAGAAGAAAATGTACAAAATCATTTGAAAACAGAGGTTTGAATTTCCTTTCTGGTTTGTACCAAATTAAATGTGTACCTTACCGTATTGAATTACTTTTAATCAGACATTTCTGTTAATGCTCTTCAAGTTTTAATTTCATATTTATTCCGTACATATGTACTCTTGGATTAGCAAAACCCTTGAAAAGACATCAACTTTTCATTATTTGGCATTTCTCTCATAGATTTATGTCCAAAAGATTGTTTCCAAAGAGAAGGGAAAATTAATTGGAGAGAAATTAAAATAGGGAAGTGGTCATTTACTTTGAGCAAACAACTTCCTGTTGATTTTCCTCTGCCTGTGAAAGTAATGAAGTTTGGGTTTCATGTTTTGCCCTCTCAGAGAATGCAGTTGCTGCCATATTTAATGATATTTTATCTCATTCTTCTGCGTATATTTCTCAATATAAAAATGTGTTTATTTTGGTTACTCATGTGAACGGTGTCGTCTTCACTAGCTTCTTGCTGAAAAGATGCCGGAGTTGCTAGATTTTGACAAGGATCTGGTTCATTTGGAAGCTGCCTCCAAGGTATGTCAGTATGTTAAAACTTGAGATTTTGGATTTTTCTATGTAATCAGTCTATTGCTGAGTTGTATTTTTCTTTCCTCATTTGGTATTCAACCATATTAAAAGATACAATTGAAGAATTTGGCTGAAGAAATGCAAGCAGTTAGTAAAGGTCTTGAAAAGGTTGAGCAGGAACTCACTGCTTCAGAGAATGACGGCGCTATATCTGCTGGCTTCCAAAGGGTGAGTTCTCGTGTACTAATTTAAATTCACATGGAGCTCTAGCAATGGGTTTGCGTGCTTACCCATAGAGTTGCTGATGCAAAAATTGAAATATACGTCAACAAGATATTGAATTATCACTGATGGGTATCTCCTTGAACCAATTCAGGCATTGAAGAGTTTTCTTGATACTGCTGAAGCTGAAGTCCGGACTCTAATCTCCTTGTATACCGAAGTGGTGAGTCCTTCAATAATCCCTAACATTCTTCATCACATGGTGATCTCAACTCATTCCAACAAGTATGCCCCTTGCAGGGAAGAAATGCAGATTCACTTTCACAGTATTTTGGAGAGGATCCTGTTCGTTGCCCCTTCGAGCAAGGTTTGATCTCGTTTTTCATGTTAATGTCTCAACATTTATCTCAACATATATATACGTAGACGAAGGATCGTGTGAGAAAAAGAGTTAAGGTGAGAAGTGTAAGAAGGGATTTGGACTCTTGATCACTTTTAATCTCAAAACAACCCATGAATTGCGCTTTAGAAGGGAATTGATCCGGTGCATCTCATTAGTGTTGATCTTCAATTAGGATTGATCAAGGGTGGAGATCCCTTCTCACCATAACTTTCATTCTCACCGGAACCCAACCCTATATAGGTGAAGGATCGTGTGAGAAGCTGAGTTAACATGAGAAGTCGATCCGAACCCTTGATCACTTTTAATCTCAAGCCCACCCATGAATGGCGCTTGATACGAGGATTGATGTGGTGCATCTCATCCTAATGTGCATCCAGCGGTTGATAACCATTTCTCATGCTTCTTAGGTTAACTCAGCTTCTCACCGGGACCCAACCCACCCTACATATATACGACATTCTTTTCCTATCGAACTATTAATAGTAATCAGTGAGTTTCTAATCGGAAACATAAGCTTACAGTTCCATTGTTTGCAAAAAAAATGTGATGGCTTGTTGGGTTTGTTTGTGCAGTAACACAAATATTGGCGGTGTTCGCTAAGATGTTCAAAAAAGCTCGTGATGAAAACGAACAAGCAGCAGATGCGGAAAAGAAGAGATTAGAGAAAGAAGCTCATGCAGCAGCCAAGAAAGAGGATGTTGATTCGAAGAAAGACCTCAAAAACATGCTTCAGAATACATCTCTAGCCATGAAGAGACGAGAAGCGAATAATAGAAACCAAGATGATAAGAAAGAGTAGTTAGTCTCTTTTCCTCCATGAGCATCCACAGTGGTTGGACTTTTTCGTCGAAGCTTTTTTTTACTTAAAAAAAAGTGTAAAAGCAAAAGAGGGGGGGAGGGGTGTTTTGTTTTCACAAGCGTAGGAGACCAAATCTCTCTCCAAAAAGCTTAGTTGTTATCTCTCCCTCACACTTGTATAGAGATGTTTAAATGACTAGGATAGTCACACGCGTAATTTGTTTTCTACTCTCGATTATGTGTTTTACTAATTGTCTTGGTGCGTTGAAGTCGTTTGCTGAATGTGATTAGTCGAAGGGTTAAAAGACTTTAATGGTTCGAGGAATGCTTCGAGACTTTTCAAAATAATTACTCGTTGATAGACAACTTTAGAGATGGGCAAAATTTGGTTTTAAGCTGGGAACCACGCCAATGAGGGTACGTTGGATGAAATCGAACAAAATTGGATTGTATAGAAGATACACGGTTGGTGGTTGAAAGAATTGTGAAATATCTTAGAGTTTTAATTTAATATAGTCTCATGAACCGTTTAGTAATTTATATATTTTTATTTAATTTTCTTGGATTTTGCTCTACATATTTTTGTTTGTTCTTGTTTTGTACCATGGAAAGATTTGAATATACAAAATCTATATTTTTGTGAAAAACAAAGTGCTACAGTTGTAATATCCTCTTTTCATAAGTGTCTAACGAAACAATTTTTTAATTAATTAAATGATAATTTCACCATTAATAATTTTTTTTATATCATATTTAAATGTAATTATAACACTTTTAAAAATGACACATTTTAAACAAATTGTCCGGACTATAAATTAAGGGCGAATTGCATGAAAAAGTAACATATTTTCAAAACGTTTATTTTAGTATCTAAGATGTGAGGTTTCAAACATTTAAGTATCTAAATAATTGATTTAAACATTAACTAGGGATGGCAAAAAAAACCCAAAACTGACGGTGAAAACCGAAAACCGAGTTTTTCGGGTCGGGTTCGGGGACGTCTTAACGGGGACGGGGACGACACTCACCGGCTCAGCTCGGCCCGGCCCGATATAATATATATATATATATTATTGTAGAGGGAGGTTCAAGGGAAAAGCTTAAAAAAATGAAAAACTGAAGAACACTCTGGTAGTCATTCATCTGGACGGTATGCACTTGATCATACAAGTAATTTATAACATGCACACGTGCATATGTACATGTACATAAAAACCAAAAAAACTAATTAATTACTTGTATGCACAAGTGCATACCGTTCACATGGAAGACTACCAGAGTGTTCCTTAATTTTCCAGGTTTTTTCTTAAGCTGACCCTATTATTGTATATATATAAAGATTGCAATTTAAAATTCATTGGACCTTATACATTAAAAGTCCATTTAACTTTAACTTAAAACAAATAACCCAATTTTATATTAGAAGCCCAACCCCAAATTTAAACAATCAAATCCAAATCCCTAAATTGAAAATTTTCAATCGATCAGTTCCTCTATCAGACCTCAAAGCTTACCGCTCACAACGTCAATCTCTATCGCCGGTGGTCGTCAATCGTCTAAAATCGCCGACGGGTCAGTTCAACTCTCGGTCGGCAGACGGCGGTCAGTCACTCTTGGTCTCTCCTCTTCTTCAATCAGTCGGCGGTCACTGGTTAGTCACTCTCGGTTTCTCCTCTGTCTTCAATCAGTCCCTCGTCGGTCTCTCCTTGGTCAGTCACTCTTCTCTCCTTTGTTTAATGTTTGCTCCATTTAGAGATTTAGATATACTTGAACTTGAATAGGAGACATATTTTCGGTTTTTCACCAACCAATATACCTTGTTCTAAAAATGATGTACTTGAATTTTTCGGGATTTTCGGTTTCGGGTTCAGGTTCGGGTATAACCAGCGGGTAACGGTGATTTTTTGTACTTAACGGGTTCCCCAACGGGGATCGGCGGGAAACCGCGGGAGCCGATGGGGATCCCCGATAACATCCCGACGTTTCTTGGGGAAATGGTTAGCTTGGGCCCAGCCAAGCCCACTTTTTATTGTGTAATAAATAAAAATAAAAATGCAAATCTAACTCACGGCTTGAACCCCTCACAAAGAGGAACGCACGGCCGGCCTCAACCACTCGCCCTCCGTCACGAGGCCCTGCCTGCTCAGGCGAGTCACGTGAGTCACCGCCTCACCGGTCACTCCTTCACCTTCAGCCATTCCGGCCGCCTCCGCTTCAATCGACCTGTAGTAAGTAAGTAATCGATCTTTAATCCTTTTTTGAAAATTTGAAAACCCCCCTTTTCTTGTATCATCCCTGTTTTAGGGTTTAGTGATTATTGCCATTTGGGATTCATCATGTCTTCCTGATATTTTTGCCATTTTCGATACTTATGCAAATTATCTTGATTCTTGCTTTGCGTAAAATCACGTTTGTAGATGAAGATGGAAAAACCCTAACTTAATTTGTTTGTAGGGGGTTCGAGAAAGTGTAATCGCATATGGTGTTGGTTCTAAAATAGATAATAAAAAAATTAAGGTAAAAGAGTTGTAGATCATGAGGAAAAACTCCGATAATTTTCATTAACTTGTTGTATTCAAGCCAATAAGTCTACTGATGCATGTTTGAAATCAAAAACTGTAATCCATGTTAAATTGTTTCAAGTATTTTATGATGAAATCATCAAATTTACATCATTTATGTTATTATTATTTTTTGCCAAGTGTTTGGTGTTTGAACAACACAATTCCATTCTCAGAAACTCATTGATTGAATCCATTTTACTTTGCAGATTCATAATTGTACAAGTGTTGTGTTTGTCTTCTTGCAAATTCATTAGGATGAGCATCTTAAATAAAAGAAAAAAACCCGAGCCTAAACCAGGTGGCGGTGGTCTAGTGGAATCAGACCGCGTAGTACTCAACGTCATCAAAAGCAAAAAAGAAATGGCGATTTGGACACGTGACTTAAAGAAAGAAACAAATCTCCCCGATCCCATCATCAACAAATGCCTCAAGAACCTCCAAGCTTTAGGTCTAATAAAAGAAGTTGCCCATGTCCAAATGAAGGGCAGAAAACACTACATTGCAGCGGAGTTTGAACCATCAAAAGAGATCACCGGTGGTTCATGGTACGTAGATGGTAATCTTGACACAGCGTTCATCGATCAACTCAAAGACCTTTGTCTAAAGATCATTCGTAAACTGAAAGTTGCAACGGCTGATGGAGTTTACGACTTTTTTAAGACCAACAGGCTGACCAACACGGATTGCACGAGCCAGCAGATAAGTGAGATTTTGAGGTCGATGGTTTTGGATAATATGATTATAGATGTAACGAGCACTGGATTGGGGGAATATCATTCGATTCCTATTGGGAAGTTATGTTATAGATGTCCTCCGGCTGGAGATCTAAGTCAAGGTCCGATAACAGGGGCAATGGTGTCAATTCCTTGCGGGGTTTGTCCGAGGATTAGACAGTGCACACCGGATGGACTTATATCTCCAAGTACCTGTGTTTACTACACCAAGTGGTTAGATTTCTGAAATGCTTTTTTCTAGTAAGGTACCCTTTGGATCACACTCTTTTGTTTGATTTGAGGTGTATAGTTTAGGTGTTTGATTTCTTGATGAATCTGATATCATACTTACTTTTGCTTTTGATTTTGATTTTGATTGCTGAAGTTAAGATTGTTCATCTTTTATGAGTTTGATTTTGTAAGCATGGATGAAATGTGGGCATGCTCTAAATTTAGTGCTGAAATCTAAGGGCCGTTTATTAAATACTTACCCGAGTAAGTGCTTACTGGTATCATTTACCTTATGGTCCTTACCTATTGAGAATGGAAACTACCTAGAATTTTAACCGGTAAGAGCCATAATAACAAAACCACAAGGGTTGTGGTGTGGTGGTAAAGGCTTGGGGAGTTCATAGCACTCAACCCGGGTTCGAGCCTCACTAGCAGCACTTGTGGCCACTGAGGATAAACTCAGGGCTGCACGCTTTAGCAGCTGGGTCAAAGGCCCTAATTGCCAGGGATTAGTCTTGGGTCATAGGCCCAGTATACCCTTTCCAAAAAAAAGAGCCATAACAAGGATCTAGAGTCTTACCCGGTAAATGAGAAAAATGGCTCTTACCCGGTAAATGAGAAAAATGGCTCTTACCCGGTAAGCGTTTACCGGGTTTAATATGCTTACCAACAATCAATTTTGATGGTTGGGAATGTCATACGATAAGGAAGTGAGGTTGTGAGGGTAATGTCCTTGCCGGTAAGTGCTTACCCGGTAAGTATTTTGGTAAACGACCCCTAAGACACTGTTTACTTACATCTTAATGAGCTTAAAGGTTGGAGCGACTTATTCTTTAAGCCATTAAGCTAAAATGATTTTTATGGAATAAGACAAGACTTTTTACTTGACTCCGTTAAGCCACCCAAATAAATTAATACCAGAAATGGTAGAAATAATCCAACTTCCTTTGCTTGTCTCCCTCAAACCCATTTTTGGTTTAAAGGAAAATATGGAATTGAAATCCCAGGATTTCAATCACAAACATGGAATTTCTAAATCCCGTTGGATAGTTGCTATTTATTGAGATTTCATAAGATTTGTTTGTAATAATGTTCTAAAATATGTTAAATACACATGTAATAATCAATTAATAAAGAGGTAATTTAATACCTTTTATAATTTGTTTTTATAAATTATTTATAAAGAATGTAATTTCATTCAAAATCCTACAAAACAAACACACTAAAAAATTGAAATCCTTCAAATTCCAAAATTTCCACGAAATTCAAATCTCTCAAAAACGTTCCGTCAAATCAAATGGGTCATAATGGATTTAGTCCGAATCGATTCAATCCAATCGTTCAGATATGGCAACCGATTCGGTGGATGTTTTGATTGGATTGGTTTCATCCACATGATATTATTATTGGCTATCAATTAGTGATATTTATTTACAATTTATTAGCAGTGTCATAAGAAAAAAAAGTTCAAAAACAAGGCTTAAATACATCAAAATATCACTTACAAAAGTATCAAGTTAATCGTTGATATTTTTGAATTATAGTTTTGAACTTTTGATTTTTAAGGTGAAATTTATAATATTTTAAAATAATATTGTAAAATATTATTAGTTTAATGGTTAATTGGATTGAATATCCAATTTGAATTTGAAATTTTTGAATAATATCCAATTTGGCCTGTCAATTTCTATATATTCACATGTGAATATATGTATATGTTGATGAAATTTATAAATTTGTTTGTTGCAAATTAGTTTGATATGAGAAAGACTTGAAACCATATATAACTTTTCGTATCTATAAAAAGCTTCCCAAAAATTTTCTACTTATAAATTTATGCAGCTAACATCTATATATATATACACACACACATAGATGGGTTGGGTTCCGGTGTGAATGGAAGTTATAGTGAGAAACGTTAGAAGATATCTCCACCCTTGGTATGGTACATATTAGAATGAGATGTACCGAGATGAGATGCACCACGATGCACCAGATCAATTCCCGTATCAAGTACGATTCATAAGTGTTGGTCATTTTGGTGAAATCATCGGTTTATTTTAGGTAATTGGATTCACAAGATAATAATAGGGTTGATAGCTAAGCTATAACATGAGCTAAAATGTGTGGAGTGCATACTCGTGTAAGCTAACTAGGACCGAGATCGTTGGATGGTCATGTTTGGTGGGTTACTAAGTGGAAAATGGATGTGTACGATTATGATCTCATGTTTGGCGATTTTATCAGTTTTGTAACTGATATCTTTTTGTAACCGTCACTATTTATGAAATCATGTTGTAACCGCCACCATTTATGTCCAACAATCAATACCATTCAATGGGCTATTATTATCAATATTAATATGGGGTCGATTACGATTCTCAAGGTGTATAAATAGGATCGATTTCTGCCTAAATCGAGACTAAGAATTGAAATTATCCTCTAGTGAATTTCGTGATACTTGGACAGAATAACACTTGAGGAAAACGAACCCTCACGCGATCTCCTATCCTTTATCCAATTTCTAATCACTCTTTGTCTCCCACGACTTTCTGCACAAACTCTCCAACAATAAGTGAGTTTGAGATTAAAAGTAATCAAGAGTTTAGATCTCATTTTATATTTCTTACATTTATAACTTTTCTTATCATACGAATCATCTATACTATATTATAAAGATGACATAAAAAACTCTTAATTACAACTCATTAAGCTTTATGTACTATCATTTAAAGCTATCTACTTAAAATCTCTTAAAAATAACTACTAAAGCCTAATGTACTACCTGTAAAGCTTTTAACCCTAATTAATATATTTCATCCTTATCCCCCAAAATCCTTATCTCTAATCCCCAAACCCTAAAATTATGAAATTTGAATTCTGATAAACATAATCAAAACAGGATAAACATCTCAATTTAAATATAAAAAATTTAAAATATATAAGATAATTAATGAATTTTAACAAACTACTTAAATTTTTTTTATATAAAAAACATTATATTGTTAAGCCTAAATTAAACAAATTTATATATAAAAAACCATTATCCCTCAATAAAAATCATCCAAAATCGTACTGTAAATCAATAAAAAACAAAAAATAAAAATAAACATTAAAATCGTGATGTATTAAGCATTATGTACTATTATTTAATGCTAATCTACTTAAAATATCTTAAAAAACAATTAATGAAGTAATATGTACTGCTTTTAAATGCTTTTAACCCTAATTAATAAATTTCATCATTATCTCCCAAAATCCTTATCTCTAATCCCCAAATCCTAAAATTATGAAATTTGAATTCTGGTAAACATAATCAAAACAGGATAAACATTTCAATTTAAATATAAAAAATTTAAAAAATATAAGATAATTAATGAATTTTAACAAACTATTTAATTTTTTTATATAAAAAAATATTATATTGTTAAGCCTAAATTAAACAAATTTATATATAAAAAAACCATTATCACTCAATAAAAATCATCCAAAATCGTACTGTAAATCAATAAAAAACAAAAAATAAAAATAAACATTAAAATCGTGATGTATCTGGTATATAAAAAATGTAAGTTTATGATGGTGGGTTATGTATTGCATTTTGTGCTTGAAACACTAATCCTGGGTACCCAATAGGCACATGCCACGTCTTTTTTACCCAAGCACGCCTGCCCACTACAAATTATTTATTAAGTTTTTATATACAGTCATACAGACACAAACCCAACCTTGATTCATTATTCAGCTGCAAAGTTTTGAGTAATTAAGATGATGAAAGTAAGCCAATGGCTACTACACACACTACTGTGTGTATTGATATTTCTAAAAATAGAAGGCACAAGTGAAGTGGGTTTAACCATCATTCAAGAAGCTGTGGCCAAAGGAGCAGGTAACAACAAATCTTTATATAATTAATTGTATTAACAATTTCTATAAATAAATATCAAGTTTTGTTTTTTTGACTGTGGTAATTAATTAAAAATTCGATGTTATGAAGTTTGTTTGGATGGAAGCCCACCAGCATACCAGTTTGATGCAGGTTCTGGACAAGGTCTTCACAATTGGCTTCTTCACATACAGGTTGGTATATATATATATATATGGATATAGATATAGATGTCTCTTTGTGTATGTATGTATATATGTGTGCTTATATCCATAGGAAAGGTTCAAATAAGAAAAATAAAAAGGTTGAGAACTCAGGAATAAATTATTCACATATATTGGGAAAGCCCTAAAAGATTTAATTTGAAAATGTATATGTAAACTTATGTTTGCTTATATCTTTTAACCAATTTTTCACATATGAAGATGCATGTATGAACGTTTCTTTTACCAGTGATTCTCATATGAATCATACGTTTTTTTATCTTTTTGTTTTTTTTATTTGAACCTCCATGTATATAATGTGTATGTATATGTTTGGGTGATCATGTTTATGGTAGGGTGGAGGATGGTGCAATTCGATAGAAGATTGTCATACACGAACGTATAGTCTGTATGGTTCATCGAAGAAAATGAAGAGTTCCGACTACAACTTCACCGGGATTTTGAGCAATAAGCATGACTTAAATCCGAGTACGAACCACATATACCATTAATTATTTTGATTGGCACGCCTATAATTATTATAACGTTGATTTTCACGAATGACCCTGAAAACGGAAAATTATCAATTGTTTTCAATAGATTTCTACAACTGGAATAGGGTCGCCATGAGGTACTGTGATGGGTCATCATTTACTGGAGACGTAGAAGCAGTTGATCCAGTAAGTCACATATACTATATTTATGTATATTATTATACTATGAGGATACGTTGAACCACATCAGACTGAATACAAATTTACCGTCTCCAAATGTCAAGTTCCCTCTTATTCATCAATCAAGAGAAACCACATCATCATTTTGTCAAGGATAGAGGATAAAAATAAATTAAATAAATATATACTAAGTTAAAAATAATGTGTCATCAAGTAATTGGTGGAACACAAAAGAAAAAGGAACATGTCTTCATATATGGTGATGAATGGTTTTTGTGTTTGCTTCAAGGGAACAAATCTTCACTTTAGGGGTGCAAGGGTCTTCAATGCCATAATTGAAGAGTTACTTGGCAAAGGAATGAAAAATGCATCAAATGTAAAATCTCTCTCTCTCTTTCTCTCTCTCGTTTACAAATTTTAAAAAGACGATATACAAACGTACAGGCTCTTTTGTCGGGGTCTTCAGCCGGTGGATTGGCTTCCATATTGCATTGTGACAAATTCCGAGCATTCTTTCTAAAAAACACTCGAGTAAAATGTGTTTCTGACGCCGGTTATTTTGCTCATGTGTAAGTTGAGACAAAATAATCTTTTAATTTCTCAAACGTACGTTTGGTTGATCATATTACATGCCAAATTATCAAGGACTCAAATGTATTTCTCGTTAATTAACATTTAACAGGAAAGATATCTCCGGAGAATATAAGTTTGAGGGATATTATGATCAAGTGGTTACTTTACATGTGGGTTCTCTTAACCTTGTATTATTTTTTGCAAAATTGTGGATTGAAATTGTTTTCGAAGAGCAATCAAAGTGGAACACACACTTTTTTTTGTGCTTGTAGGAATCATCAAAGAACTTGTATCATGAATGTACTGCGAAAATGAAGCCTAGTCTCGTAAGCACTGCTATCTCGCTAACATTTCTATATTCACATATTGTCTCAAAACAAAATTTACTGAAGAATATTGTAACGAAAATGGTGTTGCAGTGTTTCTACCCACAATTTTCGATGCCATATGTCAAGACACCTATTTTTGTATTGCACTCTGCGTACGATACATTTCAGGTCAGCTTTCAACGATATATTGTGAAATTGAGTCAACTCGATTACATCTTCACTAGTTCTTTTACCTAGAGATTTTGTGATATAAATTGAGGTACAAAACATCTTGGCGACCCCACAAGCAGATCCTAAGGGAATCTTTGCCAAATGCAAGCAAGATATAAACATGTGCTCATCTGATCAAATCCAAAGGCTAAAAGGTCGATGTCTTTGCTATTTTGTTTTGATTATTTTAAGTATATAGTATTTATATATGACAAAACTCACACAAACTTCTTACATCTAGTGTAGCTTAAACCCCGAACCTCCAACCCAAATATCCATGGCTATTAGCCCTTTGTAACAATTTCTTTTGGACGTTTTTTTGGTTTAGATTTTAGATCAGACTTTCTAGATGCATTGTTGGTCGTTGGAAATGGTTCGTCACGAGGATGGTTTGTTAACAATTGTTTTACTCACGGTCAATGCGAGTACCAAACAAAATGGTTGGGTAATCCTTCTTCAAAATTGAACCATAAGGTAGAGATTTATCGCTCTACATGCTTAATTTATTATAGTTTTTATCGCATTATGGTTTTGTAACACGTCTTCCGCAGGCTATCGCTGAGGCAATTGGTGATTGGTTTTACGACCGAAGCACAATCCAAATGATCGATAACCAAAATGTGTTGCCACACTATTGCATTAATTGATCAATAACATTATGTATAGTTTTCTTGGTATATAATATGCTAAGTAATGTAACCATAAAAATAAAGAAATTCATAGATGTGGTATTTGTATCCAAATCTTCAGTTCTTGTCCATCGAAACAACAATGTATGGAACACATAAAGGTTTCATGTACTTTTAAACCTGTTTATTTATCATATGTGATATGAGGGTTATCGTGTTTTTGTAATATGATGATGTTCTCGTTTGAATCTCCAACTATACATAAAACTTTAACCAACCTATTATTTAAAATTTGAGTTTGTAGTTTAATACTCTCTCTCTCTCTCTCTCTCTCTCTCTCTCTCTCTGGCGAAATAATTGTCCACATTTCACATTTGTATTTATGTTTGTTCCAAAATAAGTATCCAATTTTAAAAATAAATAATAAATTCTCAAATCCATCCTTAAATAATGCACAAATGTTTAATAATAAAGATAAATTTATTAAAAGTAAATTTGTCATTTGGTTAACTAAGAATGTAATAATTATATACATGTCTAAAACTATATGTTATTTTTATTGTGGACACCTATTTTATAAAGAAATGGATAATTTTCTAGTTTATTATAAGACTTGGTAAAAACTATTAAAAACAACTTATTAAACATCGAGTCTTAATTATTTTAAGATTCAAAATTACAACATATTATTGAACGCATGTAATTTCTTAAGTTTAGTGATTAAACTTTATAATACCAACCGATAAATCATTTAAATATAAAATAAATCTACTAGGGGTTAAATCATGTGAGAACCAAAAAAAGATTGAGAACCGTGAGAACCGATCTAAGCCGTAATTTGGTTTTAATCTTATGGTTTTAATTAAAAGTTGTTTCATCACATGAAAAGGGCATAATCGTCATTTTGCACTACAAAACAGTTCGTTATCACCGACGGATGAATCCGTCGGTAAATGTCCGTCGGTATAAAGGTGGTCGGCGTTCAGATCACCGACGGATATTACCGAAGGATCACCGATGGTTCAATTTTCCGACGGATCTCCGACGGTTACCGACGACGTGGTTATTTCCGACGGATCACCGACGGTCGGCTTTTAGCGACGAATTATTTCCGACGGATTTAGCGACGGATTTCCGACGGATATTTATTAAATAAAAATTAAATTAAAAAATAATTTTCGATGGATTACCGACGGATAATCCGTCGGTAATTTAATTTTTTTTAAATAGTTAAAAATTAAAATTTTCCAGTTTTTTATCATGTACAAAACCTGTCAATTTTTAAATATTACTAATTTTTAAAGTGTACAAAATATCTATAAATACATAAACATAATTCTACGGAGGGGGAAAGGGGTGCTGACTGTTAAACTTGATCATGAACGCGTCAAACTGAGCTATTCGTTCCCGCATCTGTCTCTTCTCTACTTCATCTTTATCCATTCGTTCCTGAATCCGGATCCTCTCTGCTTCTTCTCTCTGTAGTCGCTCCTGCAACTGGATCCTCTCTGCTTCCTCTCTCTCTAACCTCTGCCTCAGCTCCTCCAACTGAAATTCAACATTTGACAAACATATATAGAATAATGTCAGACAACATTTAACAAACATATGATTAACAATGTTAAACAGCATTTGACAAGCATACCTCCTCATCGCGACGGTCGCGCGTGCTCCCGCTCGAACTGGCACCTGAATCACCGGTCATAGCATAATAGGGATCCTGACTGGTCCCCCATCCAAAAAGACGGCCCTTACGCCGTCCTCCGACACTACGCTCCCACAACTCGGCGTCATTGGGAGGTACAGTGCCGGGAGGTAAGTCCGGGTACTCCTCCCTATTCCGATGGTAGGCATCCTACAGTTTACCAAATTAGATATTGTCAAGTCAACTAACATATAGAAAATTCGGCAGCATTTCAACTGTGATTTGAACATATATCCATGACCTGCTTTTATCAAAACAATCCTATCGTCTGCCCAACAATGGCAGCCAAACAAAGTTTGCTATAATTTCTATCTATCTTATAAAACAAACAAATATCTAGTCATGCATAATTGAACTTACAATCATATGAGCCGCCTTTGGATAAACGTAGATCGGAGGATCCGTGGACGGATCAGTCACACCCGGAACAAGCTTCCTGTTGGTGCAGTGTGTAGCCTCCCAAACCTCATCGCTGGTAGGCTCACGGCCCCATGCATATCTCTACAATACACAACTTAAATTGTTAGTAGGTAATAAAATCATGTATATAGTACATATATTCATCAATTATATACATTTAGTCTAGTGTATGATAAATTACCATGCGGTCCCGATGCATAGCGGTACTAATAGATCCAGTACAGTGTCTGGATGTCATCCCCTCATACTCGGTGGCCCGATTGGCCGCAACTACACGCCGGAACGCGTCGGTGTTCCATACCTGTTAAAAAGAAGACATAAATCAATATAAATCCTAGTACAACCAGATACAAGTATTCAAAACAAAACAAACCTGCTCAATCATCTGGACCCAAAACTCACTCCGAATCCACTCTGGAGGGTGTGGCGCAAGAATCCTGTAGTCACGTCCGTCGAACTGGACACCATCAATGGCTAAAGCCCTTTCTTCGACGAAGACACGTGCATCTCTCATCATGTCGACGTACCTATTATTTAGGTGACGCCGGAATGCAGCTACTACGTCGGCGTCCATCTCAGGAGGCCAACTATAATACAACTGCAAACACATTGTTTGGATTAAGTAAAAATAAATCCACTCAATAAGTTAAATAGAGTAAAATATCTACCCGAAATCGATCCAGCAACCGTGGATAGTGCTCATTAGGGACATCCCTAAAATGAGCCCAAGGACCATCGAACATGGACTTAAAGACGGCAATGGCCCTCCGGACTGCCGACTTGTCCTTAAACCTTCACAATTGTAAAATATACAACATAAAAAATATTAGGATCGGTTTATTATGTACTAGAATAAATAATATATCACATCTACTTACCCGCCCGCTTCAGACAACAAAAGTGTCGGTCGCTGACTCGACTGGGGCATCTGTGATGCCACATTCGGGCCTCTAACCCTCGAGCCCGCTGCTCTGTCATGGGACTGGATCTGATCTAGTGCGTCGCCGGTGAACTCATCGGCCTGAGGGTCACCACACCCAGCGGAGCTGCTACTGTCCCTACCCCTACTACTCCTAGAAGGGCGTCCAGACATCTAAAAATAGAGAATGGTTAACACAAAATGATATAAGTGCACATAAATCATAAGACCCAAAAATGTCTACATAAGAACAGCAAAATAGAGAATGTTTAACACGAAAAATGTCTACATAAGAACAACAAAATAGAGAATGTTTAACACGAAAATGTCTACATAAGAAAGACACACTAGTTATCAGACGAGTGATCAGATAACATAAGTTCGTCTTCGTTATCTTCATCATCATCCATATCTTCAAATTCTTCTTCCTCGTCGCTAGCTTCGTGATCTGAGGCATCTTCCTCGCTAGCTTCGTCATTTGTGGCGACTACGTTGAGCTCCCCAGTGATAAGAGGGACGGAATCGAGGTCCTCATTTACCCAGTTATTTGTATTATGAGTTACCCGTTCGTTGGTTTGAAAAAACGGTTCTCCATCCATGTTATCATCATCCAACACATCGATAGCCCTTTCTGCAACTTCATATATTCCATGGGCTTTGGTCTTCACAACTGCCCACCAGTCCTTTAAATCCTTACTTCCTGAAGAATAGGGTGTGTAATACACTTGTTCCGCTTGCGATGCTAGGACGTAATAGTCCTCACCTCTGAGTCTAGACTTGTATTTGATATCAACCAACCCATGTTTAGGGTCGACTCTAACTCCATATGGACTATCAAATCATGTACACTTGAACAAAACTACAACACAATAGCCCACACCGTAATACTCCACCTCTAACACGTCGTCCAACAATCCGTAATAGTCAAACTCGGAGTCTTCATAACAAGATCCTCTCACACATACGCCACTATTATGTGTGACACGCCCGACAGCATGTGTTACCATATGAAACTTGTAACCATTGACAAAATATCCCTTATGCGACCAAGCATATCGGCCTGGTCCACGAGCTAGGGATTTCAAATGGTCGGAGAAATCGCCTGATCCGAGCATGACCTATAAAACCACAAATAAGAAATAAATTACATATGTGTAACATTACATACGTAAATTTCATATGTTTGTACTCACGTGTTGTTCGAACCAAGTATAAAACCTTTCATCCCGAGCTTTATCCCATGCAACTGCATCAAGATGAGGTTCTCTTTGTCGTATCCACTCATCGAAGGTCCATTGAAAAGGTCGAACTTCTTCACAATTCAACAACACATATGTGTGGATCTTGTGAATCTCGGCTTGAGTCAAAATGGTCTTTTTCCCCCATTCTCGAATAATCTACGAGATGGAACCTTGAATATGCTCAAGCGATCATCTATTCCTGAAGAACTAGGAATATCTGGGGCAAAGTTTCTTGACTCGCGATTATGTCGAGTTTCTATCTGTGGTTCAAAATACAGGGAGCAATGGGTGGAGAGTTCATTTACTAGATAAGACTCAACGATAGACCCCTCCACCCTTGCTTTGTTTCTAACAGTCCTCTTCAACGACCCAAGTTTCCTAAACAACGATTGAAATACGTGTTAGAAAATAAATAGGTAAGTATTTGAATGAAAAGTTTTTGAATGGCAAAGTTCATTTACCTCTCATAAAAATACATCCACCTATATTGGACCGACCCACCATTTATGGCTTCTCGTGTCAAATGTATCACTAAGTTGTTCCATAGAATCAAAGAATCCGGGCGGGAAGACTTTTTCCAACTTACAAATTGTTTGAACGATACTTGTTTGCAATGGAATCAAGTCTTCTAAGTGTAACATCCTTGAGCAGATTACACGAAAGAATGTGCATAACTCCGTTATCGCATCCTATATGGGAGTCGGTATCATCCCTCGTAACGCAATATGAAGCAATCGTTGCATAAACACATGACAATCATGACTCTTGAAGCTATAAAAGTTGTAATATGCCATGTTTACAGAGCCACCAATATTCGATGCATACCCGTCCGGAAAATTCAGTCTCTTCAACCATTTACATACTTGTTTTACTTGTTGTTTCGTCAAAGTGTACGACGACTTCGACTTCACTACTTTATTGCCTGACGTGGCAATGTGCAACTGCAGTCGGTTGCAATAAATCTCTACATCCTTCCTTGCTTTTATATTGTCTTTCGTTTTTGATGTGTCCATGACAGTGTTAAAGAGATTCTCAAAGACGTTCTTCTCAATGTGCATGACATCCAGGTTGTGTCGGATTAACAACGTCTTCCAATATGGCAGCTCCTAAAAGATGTTTCTCTTCACCCAATTATGAGTGATTCCGAAACCGGTATTTTTTCTATTGGTCGGTCGAAACGGGGATCCATCGTAAACAGTTGGAAGATGACGGACCTGTTCCCATATTTCTTCACCGGTTAACTCGGGAGGTGGACCGGCTAACACCCTAGATCCATACAGAAACCCTGTTTGATCACGTCGGAAGGGGTGTGCACTAGGTAACCATCTCCGATGACAGTCAAACCAACAAGATTTACCTCCATTTCTTAACTGAAACGAATCGATTGTACCCATGCAGTACGGGCAGGCTAGCTTGTCGTGCGTGCTCCAACCCGACAACATTGTGTAGGCAGGGAAGTCGCTGATGGTCCATAGAAGTATAACCCTCATCTCAAAATTATTCTTACGATAAGCATCATACGTAAGAGCGCCCACTGTATACAACATCTTGAGATCATCTATTAGCGGCCTAAGAAAGACATCCAAATTCTGACTGGGGCTCTTTCTACCTGGAATGACCAATGCAAGTTTCACGTATGAATCTTTTAAACTCAACCAAGGAGGTAAATTGTAGATGGTAAGAAACACTGGCCAAAGTGAATACGGATTCGAATTTGAATTATTCGGGTTGAAACCGTCGGTGCATAAGCCAAGACGCACATTTCGGACCTCAGAAGCGAAGTCAGGATGTACCATCACACCCAGTTCTGTCTGATGATCCTTATGCCAAGTCATCTCTTTAGACGTCTTCTTTGACATATACAATCTTTGAAGTCTAGGAACAATCGACAAGTACGTCATCACCAAGTTAGGGACCTTGCTTCGACCACTTGTCTTGAAACGATATTCATTGCACACTCGGCAGTGGGTCAACTCAGAATCATCCTTATAAAATAACATGCAATGATTTTTGCAAGCGTCGATCTTTTGTTTTGGCAGATCAAGCTTTTTCAAACTCTTTTTCGTCTCATAGAAGTTACTGGGTAGTTTATCACCCTCGGGTAACATCTCTTTAATTATAGCAACATTGCTGTTATAAGTCGTCTCGGGTACATTACATTCTGCCTTCCAATTCAACAATCTCGTCGCAGCTCCTAATTTCGAGTAATTTGGACACCCGTCCCATAGTGGCTCGTCAGCAGCATGTAACATGTCATAAAATCCTTGGGCAGAAGGATTAGGGGTTTCTTCTTCCCATGTCATGCCATCATGTATCATGTGATTGTTCACCATTTCAACATAACCTTCATTAGGATCTACTACCGGAGTAGAAGATTGACCCACGTCTTGATGCCCTTCATTATGGTAATAAGTTTCACCATGTGCCCACCATGTGGTATAATCAGGCATGAAACCGTGCTTCATCAAATAAAGCCTCACGTCGGTCCTTTCTTTATAGCGTAAGTTTTGACACTTCTTACAAGGGTATTTAATACGAAGCACTATCCCATCACGTGTAGGTTTCCTTTCAACAGTCCTTTCATCGGCATAGGCATAGTCCAAAAAACTGTCCATTGCAACAATATAGTCGACGCTAAGAAACCCCCGACTGTCGTTCTTTCTATACATCCATCCTCTATCTGTCGACATATTCAACCACTACAACAAAGAAAGAAGTAGTTAATCGACATAATCAAGATAGAGGTGGTGTAATGGTTTGACTATTGAAAAGTCACACTGTAGGTTTAGATGAGCTTTGGATGACTTTAAAACCCTACGTGTAATGGTTTGACTATTTAAAAGTCAAATCGTAGGTGTCAACGAAGGTAGAAGTCTATTGAACACTACATGTAATGGTTTGCCTTCTTGAAAGTCAAACCATAGGTTTAGAGGTGTTTTGGATGACTCTAAAACTCTAAGTGTAATGGTTTGACTATTGGAAAGTCAAAACCATAGGTTACAATCAAATAAAGGTGTTTTGGAAAGTTTAAAACCCTACGTGTAATGGTTTGACTATTTAAAAGTCAAACCGTAGGTGTCAACGAAGTTTGAAGTCTATTGAACACTACATGTAATGGTTTGCCTTCTTGAAAGTCAAACCATAGGTTTAGAGGTGTTTTGGATGACTCTAAAACTCTAAGTGTAATGGTTTGACTATTGGAAAGTCAAAACCGTAGGTTACAATCAAAGAAGGGTGTTTTGGAAAGTTTAAAACCCTACGTGTAATGGTTTGACTATTTACAAGTCAAACCGTAGGTGTCAACGAAGTTATAAGTCCATTGAACACTACATGTAATGGTTTGCTTTCTTGAAAGTCAAACAATAGGTTTAGAGGTGTTTTGGATGACTCTAAAACTCTAAGTGTAATGGTTTGACTATTGGAAAGTCAAACATATGTTTTTTAAAATTTTGGCGGCATAACGGCTATAAAATGAATATTTCCATATATCAACCTAATGTTTGCCCAACAATTGGCAACCCAACTAAAATAAATAAATAAAATCAAGTATAATCATATCCTAAATCATACCAAATGTTTCCATTTATCAACATAATGTTTGTATAATAAATGACAACCCAACTAATTAATATCACAAGTTTATCAAACCAAATCATACCAAAATATTTTCACAAAAACCAAATCATAAGCTAAACTCATACAAAAACATTATCACAAGTTTATCAAACCAAAAATGACGTTTTCATAAGCTAAAACAACTCATATTAATTTGAATATACAATATGCTCATATCAATGTGGACAACATGTTTATAGTGTCCAAAGATGCAAATTAAAATATAGTGTCCAAAGAAAGTGTCCAAGGAACAAATTTATATACACACAAATTTATACACATATCAAGGAACCAAAGTCACATGATTTGTATTTCCACGATTTTATATACACAAGTCCCACAAATTTATACACATAATTTTGTATTTCCACATGTCCCACAAATTTATCAAGGAACCAAAGTCATATCAAGGAACCAAAGTCACATTTCCCCCCCCCCCCCCACAAATTTATACACACAAATTTTCGTATCTAAGAAAATACACGAGTTAGGGCTCAAATTAATACCTGAAGACGGAATGTGGAGAGAAGATCGAGAGGGATGCTGGAGAGAGATCGAGAGAGACTGTGGAGAGAGATCGAGAGGGAGAGGGACTGTGGAGAGAGGGAGATGTGGTCGTTCGAGAGAGAGAGGTCGTCGCCGGTGAGTTTCTATCGCCGGTGAGAGAGGTCGTGCCGGTAAGAGTCGTTGCCGGTGAGAGAGGCCACTGTGGAGAGTGAAAGGTCGTCGAGAGAGAGTGGGAGAGGTCGCCAGTGAGAGGGAGTATCGAGAGGGAGAGGTCGCCGGTGAGAGGGAGTATCGAGAGATTGAGATTGAGAGGGAGTATTGAGAGGGAGAGATGGAGCTCGATCGAGACTGAGATTAAACAGACTGAAATTAGGGCTTAAAGCTCACTTATTTTTTTTTAAAAATTTCGTAAATTCACCGACGGAAATTCCGTCGGTAATTACTGATAACTCTCAAATATTGAGAGTTAATTCCTCTCTTTTTATATTCGTTTTACCACATTTTCACTATTTTTGTATCTCATGTCCTTCATTTGGTCTTAATTGTTCAAACATGATGATGAAGTCTCAAGAATGCAAAAATTTCGGTTTCACTAACTTTTGTGCAGAAAGTGGCCACCTTGCTGGCACCTTGTCACCACGTTGAACAATGGCTGAAAATTTGTTGATAAGTTCCAGCCATTTTCGGAAAGGTTGACTTCTGGAGATATGTAAAGAGTCTTCTGATCTTTCACTAGAATATTCAAGGAAGAGGACAAAAAGTGGAGGTCCAAGGAAAGTTCAACACTCTTCCTTAAAAGCTACTTTTGAGGAATAGTCACATCACCACTTTTCTCTTCCTTGGGCTATAAATGAGGGCTTGGAGGAACCATTTGAAAACAACAACTTCCAGGAGCATTAAACACTTCTGGAGCTGAGCATTTAAGTTTTAGTCTCTCTTTAAAGCTTGTAGTTTAATTGCATTTAATTTTTGTAAGTTTTAATTTCCTTGTAAAAGCTGTTGCCAAGTGGCCACCTTGTCACCACCTTGGCAACAACTCTTTAGTTATTTATGCAAGTTATGTTGATGTTTTCTCCTTCTTCTCCCATGTCTTTTACTGTTATTATGAGCTAAACACCCCCTTGGGTGTGGGTATGAGCCAAAGCTAAGACTAGTAGGCAACACTTGGGTGTTGCTATCGTTGCTAACTCTTAGACTTGGTCACTTGAGTCGGGACTTCAACTCAACGCGGACAAGCCGATCACTTGTTAGTGTTAATATTAGATCTTAGACCTCGAGAGGGGCAAATCTGAAATACGGCTTGGGTGATGCAAAGAAGATTTGAGAAAGTCTTTTATAACCACGTAGAGATACGGGTTTTTGCATGACTTTAACTAAGGTTCAAATGTCGGTTGATATGGGTGTCGCAAAGAGATTTGGGCGTTCATATCTATACTGGTGGAACTGAAATCCTTAGAGGTTTACTTAGTTAAGTCGGCAAGTCTAGAGTTGGCCAACGTGGTGACAAAGTGGGGACAAGGTGGCCACGTTCCGAGGAAGCTCATTTTCGAGAGAAAAAGGTTTTACGGCTGTCGTGTGTCATTTTGTTTCTAACCAAGTTGTTACTACAACAGTCTTAGTCAATGCTTGTACCCACATCCTATCTTTAATACTGTTAATTCCATTAATCGTTGTTTAATTCGCTTAAAACCCACAAAATATTGATATTGTTCTCAAAAATCAACCAAGCACTAGAAGTTCATGAAAAGTTCTCTGATTCTTAGTTGACTAGTCCCTGTGGAAACGATCTCGGTACTCTACCACTTTATTACTTGTAGTGATCATAGTGTCCGGTGTGCACTTGCACCGCCACTGTGGCAACATAGTGGCCACTTTGTGGACCTATACGATTTTCCACTATCAATTACCGACGGATTTCTGACGGATTTTATTTTTATATTTTATTTTTTATTAAATAAATTACTTTTAAATTAATAAATTATATTTAATTTATCAAATTTATTAAATAAATTATTAATTAATTTATCAAATTATATTTAAAATTATTAATTAATTTATCAAATTATATTTAAATTGACTAAAATACCCCTGAAGTAACTTTAATGAATCCAGTTGGGCTTTAATGGACCCGGTTAGGCTTTAACGTACCCAGTTGGACTTTAAACGAATCCGGTTGGACTTTAATGGATCTGGTTGGGATTTAATGGATTTAGTTGGGCTTTAACGTTACCAGTTGGGCTTTAATGGATTCAGTGGTGCTTTAACGTTCCCAGTTGGGCTTTAACGTATCCAATTGGGCTTTAACGTACACAGTTGGGCTTTAATGAATCCAGTTGGGTTTTAATGGACCCGGTTGGCTTTAATATATCCTGTACATGATCGCATACATACTATACATGGTGTACATACATTCATGATCACATACGTACATGTGTATATACATACATGATCACATACATATACATATATATATATATATATATATATATATATTAATGAATAGCATTAAATGTAGTACATACAGCTTTTATGGTTGTTTTTTAAGTAATTAGCATTAAATAGTGGTACATTAAACTTTAAGATTTGTTTTTAAGAGTTTTTTATGACATCTTTATAATATAGTATAGATATACACACATACATGATCACAGAAAAAATAAATATTTATTAAATTATTAAACTTACCGACGGATTACCTACGGATTATTAAAGGCCGTCGGTAATCCGTCTGTAATTACCGACAGACGTCATAAAAAATAAATATTTATTAAATTATATAAATTACCGACGGATTTCCGACGGATTTACAAATAAAAAAAATAAAATAAAATAATTTAATATCCGTCGGTAATCCGTCGGTAAATGTATACATTTACCGACGGATAGTCTATCCGTCGCAAAGTTTTCATTTCCGTCGGTGATCCGTCGGTAATTACCGACGGATATAATCCGTCGGTAATCTTGGTCGAAAATAAACAATTTTCCAGTAGTGTTGGTAACAGAGATTAACCATATGAAGCACATAGTATTTCACCTAGTGAAATAAAAACAAAATTTTCATAAATATGATATTACATATATATGTTATTTCACCACATGAAATCAAACACTATATGTTATTTCACCCCATGAAACCAAACATAATTTTCTTCTATTGGTTATTTCACCCTATGAAACCAGAAAAAAAACCCTAAATTATTTAATTGTTCCAGCGATCGAAACACCTCATCTCCGCCGTAGCTCGTCCCACCATTATTCATCTCTGACCACACATCTCAAGGAATCCTGCATCACTCACCAAATTCATCCACCATTTTAATCCATTAAATAAACGAAAAAAACAAATATTAATTTCTACTCACGAGTTACATTTGACATTGGGACTTGTCGGAATAGTGATCGCGATTCTATACTTTGTCGGCAGACGACTAGTAGGCCTGGTTTTCATTTATGTTGCGGCGCTTTTGACACGATTGCAAACAGCCTGTCTGTTAGCTTGGCTTCGTGTGGTGGCCTGAACCCTCCTGGCTCCGACGCAGCAAACCGGCGACGATGAGCCACCGTATTTGTTGTTCAGGCACAACGACAATATATTAGAAAAGTCGCTACAATAAGTTATGGCTTCACTTGGGGTCTCTATCATCGCCACCACCATAACAATCGTCGTTGATTTCGTGAAAATTTGATGAATGAAGTGAGATGATGGAGAGCGGCGGTGATGTTCTGGTGAGTAAGGAGATATGATTGATTGTTGGTTTTGATGAATATAAATGAACCCTATATATCTAAAGTCAAATAAGTCAAAAATGGTGGGCTTTAATTGAAAACCCTAATATGCCATTTTATGTTTTAGTTTAGATTTGATATTAGACATAACTTTCATTAATATTACCAAAATGTCATCAAGTTTAATAACCTTACATTAAAACTCTTTAAGGGTTGAGATTAGTCCCTACGGTTCTTAATCTTCTTACGGTTCTCATTTGATTACCGTCCAATACAACAAAATAATTTATAAATTTCGTATTTTTAATAAAAGAATATATTAATTATACATCATCTGTTTACAATAAATTTTTATATTTTACTATATACTAATATCTAATTAGGAAGCCTCCAACGTGTATTTCAGTTGGTAAACGATGAGACGACTTTGGCAAAATACAAGACATATCTCGAGTTTGATCTCAAACCCTCCGTTAGCCTCAGATGCGTTAGCCTCAGATGCATAGAATATCTCTAACTCTAAGAGCTATGATATAATTTTTTCTATAATAAAGTAGAAAAAGTCCAAATCTCTAAGAAAAATTACGTCTTTCTCCAACAACTACTTTGTTTTAGCAATCATAACATTAACTTTATTAATAAAATAATCAATACATTTAATAATATATTGTTTCTCTCTTACACATTAAATTAATTTTTTTTATTGTTGGAAAAATATTGTTATATTATTTCTCTCTCTTCTATAGTTTTAGAGATTTCTCTAAATTTAGAGATTTTAGAGCATCTCTAACAACTATGCTAAAATGAAAAAAAAAATGGGATTTTAGCATTTTTGTTGCTCCAACAACTATGCTATCATCTATGCTAAAATAGAGAAAAGAGAATAGAGATTATAAGAGCATCCCTAACAACTTTGCTATAATTTCTTTAAAATAGAGAACCAACAGTGAAAATCTCTAAAAAATATTACATTCAACTCTATCAGATTTGCTATTCTAGAAATTTTAAAACAACTTATATTATTATAATATTCTCTAATTTATCATCCTAATACACTTTTAAAAAAACTTAATATAAAATGATAAAATTGAATCTCATTGGTGGGATGAAATAAAATAATAGTTCTCTCTCTTATTTAGAGAATTATATAAGAGCATTTCTAACAGCTTTGCTAAAATAGAAAAAAAAATGTGTTTTTGTTTTCTAAAACTCTCCAACAGCTTTGTTATCTTGTTTGCTATAATAGAAAAAAATTGAAAATGTAACACCCCGATTTTCGAAAGGTATCAATTCATGTTAATACAGAAACCGATATATTAAGGAAAAATAAGATATTTGATTTTGGGCTTGAATCCTTGATTTTATAGTCTTGATGGATAAATGATTCAATTACGAGTCCAACGGTTCTTTCCGGAGCAAAAACGGAGCTATAACGAAGAAGTTATGACCAAAACGGTTTTCGGGGAAATCATGGGCCGGCTGGAGGGGGCGCACGGGCCATGCGCGGGCCCTTCACAAAAACGCACGGGCCGTGCGCGGGGGTCAGAGACTCGGTGTTGGGTCAGAATATGATAAAGATGGATACTACTGCTAGTTGAAAGGTATTACTACTGCTTGTAATTTTAATACTACTAGTAGAATTAATACTGCTTGAAAAGTTAGTGCTGCTACTTGAATAGTTAGTACTGCTTGGAGAGTTAGTACTGCTAGTAGTTAGTACTGTTGAAGATTACTACTGCAAGCATGGTTAATACTGCTCAAGGATTAATACCGCTGAGGATGTTTATGCTGCTCAATGATTAATACTGCTAAAAGAAGGTTAGTGCTGCTTCTAAAGATAAAGAAGACTTGAAGATAAAGATGAGCTGAAGATAAGGTTGAAGATAATTATGGTATTGATACTGAAGATCAATTTTATTTTGATAATTATCTTGTAATCAACTCTGTATATATAGTATAGAAGACTTTGTTAGAATTAACAATTATTCATACGTTTTGTTTAGAGAGAATTAACCTCAAGAATAGTCTAGATCCTTTCTATAGAGAAGTATAAAACGTCTGTTTAGCCTGTTAAACAGATTGAGGTTTTTGTGTGTAATCATCAAGTTGAATTAATATAACTTGTGATTTGAAGTTATATATACTATTCCATTGATTTCCTGTTAAAATGTTTTTCCGCAACTTCTTTAACATAAGTTTCTGAGTGTGTTATTTAAATTCTTGTTGAGTTTCGATCCTGACAAGTGGTATCAGAGCTAGAAAATTCAGAAACCTTTAATCATGGACAGTTCAAGCGACAGTGTTTTGGTATCAAAGGTTCCCATTCTCAAACCCAATGAGTTTGACATGTGGAATATCAGAATCAAGCAGTACATTCTTCTCACAGACTTCTCAATGTTGGACATCATTGAGAATGGTCCTTCTGATGGAGGAAAGATGGATGCATAAGGAAAGAGACCTCCACCAAAAACAGATGGAGATAGAAAGTTGAGACAGACAGAGATGAAAGCTTTGAGCACTCTACTTTTGGCTATACCTAATGAGTACCAACATCAATTCTGCAACTGTTCTGATGCACAAATTCTTTGGAATTCTCTGGAGAAAAGATTTTCTGGTACCAAAAGTACCAAGAGAAATCAGAAGGCTATCCTAAAGCAGCAGTATGAAAACTTCATGTCTACAAAGAATGAGTCCATGACTCAAACTTTTGATAGATTTAATAAGCTAATTGGTGAATTGGCTACTGTTGGTGTCCAGATAGATCAAGATGATGTTAACAGAAAATTTCTAAGATCTCTTGGTGATGAATGGACTATGTACACTGTCTCCTTCAGACAGAATGACCAATTGGAGGACAAGGAATTAGATGACCTCTATAATGACCTTAGGGTGTTTGAAGCAGAGGTAGAAGCAAAGAAGAGGCCCTCAAGATACTCATACAATGCTGCTCTTTTATCATCCTCTACTGATTCTGCTGCTAATACAGAATCAGTTAGTGTTGCCCATGGATCAAAGCAAGATGGATCCAATGACTCAGTTTTAGAAGCTTTTCTAGCCAGTCATGCTAATTCCTCTCTAATTAATGATGACTTAGAACAGATAAATGTTGATGATCTGGAAGAGATGGACATCAAGTGGCATATGGCTATGCTGACTATGAGGGTAAAAAGATTCATTAAAAGGACTGGAAGGAACAACTTTGCTCAGAAAAGAGAAGATGGGGTTGGATTTGATAAATCCAAGGTTGAATGTTACAAGTGTCACAAGCTGGGGCACTTTGCAAGAGAATGCAGAAGTGGAATGCCTCAACAACATACTAGCAACCATCAACCATCACAGTCCACTAGCTTCAACAGTAGGAACTCTTTTCAAGCTCTTGTTTCCCAAGAAGGAATGGGATTTGATTGGAGTGACTAAGCAGAAGAAGTAGTTCAGAATCAAGATTTAATGGCTAAAGTTTTAGAGTCAACAAGCACTGATATTCCCACAGAGGTAACTTCTAATCTTTGCTCTAAAACCTATATTGAAATTGTTAAAAAGTACAGGGATCATAATCAGAGTATGTGTGATGACCTTAAAAGGTTTGAGAAAGATAGAAGAGAGTATGTTCTGATTGTTGAGAGGTTTGAAGAACAAATTAAGTCTTACCAGGCTAATGAACTTCAACATTTCTATGATACAAACTATTGGAAGTGGGAGAAAAATCAGTTAGAGGTTAAGCTTAAAAAGTCTGAAGAGGAATGTGAGAAGATAAGGAGTGATTTTGGGAAAGCAAAGCTGGACATTGAGAAATATTCCAATGCTTCTAAAGCAATGGACTCACTTTTAAAAACTCAAGTCCATGACAAACTTAGAAGAGGAATAGGCTACAACACCACACTTCCACCATACAACAATAACTATATTCCTCTCACCTCTGATCTCTTAGAAAGACAGGACAAGAAGAAATTACCTGAAGGAGCCACTGAAGTAGATCCTTTAGACAAAGTAGTGGTTGAGGCAGATTTTGAATAAGAGGACTCTGAGAGTAAGAAGGAGAAAGACCAAAAAGATATTCCCCTAGAAAACCACATACTGACAAATGAAAGAGGGGCCAAACCTTTTGTCAAGAGTGAGAAAGTGAAGTCTGGGGAAGAGACTGTTAAGAATGAAAAGGCTGAGACCTCAGAGAGAGGGAAGGGAAAGGCACAGGGAGTTCATTACATGAAAACCACTGTTGTTAATCCCTGTACTTGTAAACAGAATCAACCCCAAAAACATGATAAAACAAGGGGAAATCAAAGAAATAGAAATAATCAGTGGGCATTAAAACAAGGAATTGATCTGAGAAAAATTAACAGACCAAAGCCTTGTTTTATCTGTGGCAAGCTAAATCATCTAGCCAAAAACTGTTATTTCAATCCTATTAACCAAAGGATCAGTTTTCAAAGAAATATACAAAATCCTGTTGGTTATAGGAAGCAAATAAGGAATCATATGGCTGAGAATGTGAGAAGGGCACCTATAAAATCTAATGTTCAGAATAAGTTTGCTAATTCAAAGAAAAACACTCCAAATAAGCCAATGAGTAACTTAAAGAAAAAGACAGCAAACAACTTTGTCCAGGTTTTGGTTCCAAAAGTAAAGAAATATGTTAGTACTGCTACTTCTAATAGTACTGCTGACAGAAATAATGTTGCTGCAAGCAATACTACTGCTAACTCAGTTAGTACTACTAACAAAATTAGTACTGGTAACCCAATTAGTACTGCTAATGATGTTAGTACTGCTAACAAAGTTAGTACTGCCAATCAAGTTAGTACTGCTTCCAGTAACAGACCCATTATTGTGACAAAGTATTCAAGCAATAAGATTTCTCAATGTGATAATCTCATCCAGTCTGAATATGAATATGTTGATGAGAATGGGAAACCCAAGACCACTTTGGATTGGGTTCCTATTAAAAACTAACTGCTTTATTAAATGTGCAGGGCAACCAACAACTCAAGGGAAGGAGCATATGGCATGTTGATAGTGGTTGTTCCAGGCACATGACAGGTAACATGGCCTGCCTTCAAAACTTCAAAAGAATTGATGGAGGACATGTTGCTTTTGGTGATAATCCAGCAGGTGGTAAGATAAGTGGAAAAGTTATGTGTCAAAAGGTAAGATGATCTTTGAGGATGTATACTATGTTGAGCAATTAAGATACAACCTGTTAAGTGTATCACTGATACTAAATGTATTATCCTTGCTCCAGGGTTCAAGGTAGTTGATGACAGTATGATACTACTTAGAACTCCTAGGAAGGACAATGTTTATTGCTTAGACTTGGAGAGTGTAGTTTCTGATTCATCTCTAAATTGTTTATTTTCAAAAGCTTCAGTAGATGAATCATCCCTTTGGCACAGAAGGATGTGTCACATGAACTTTAAAACAATGAACAAACTTGTGAAAAACAACCTTGTAAGAGGTTTGCCATAAAAGGTATTTTCATGTGATGATCATTGTGTTGCATGTCTTAAAGGCAAACAACACAAAACTTCTCATAAGTCCAAAGAGATAAACACAATTTCTTCACCTCTTAATTTACTGCATATGGATCTGTTTAGACCTACAAATGTGATGAGTATTGGCAAGAAATCCTACTGCTTGGTTATTGTTGGTGATTTCTCTAGATTCACTTGGGTCTATTTTCTGAGAACTAAGGATGAGACAAGTGGACTGATCAAATCCTTTGTTCGTAGAATTGAAAACCAAACAAATCTAAGAGTTAAAGTCATTAGGTCTGATAATGGAACTGAATTCAAAAATAATGACCTAAACAACTTCTGTGAGGAAAAAGGCATTGAGAGACAATACAGTGCTCCTAGAACTCCTCAACAGAATGGTGTTGCTGAAAGGAGAAATAGGACTCTGATAGAAGCTGCTAGATCTCTGTTGGCAGATTCAAAACTTCCAATTACTTTTTGGGCAGAAGCAGTTAATACTGCCTGCTATGCTCAAAACAGAGTTCTAGTAGTAAAATCTCAAGACAAGACACCCTATGAGCTTTTTAAAAAGAATAAACCTTTTATTGGTGTTAAGACACAGTCTCATTGGATTCAAGATCATCCAATCTGAAGATCGCAATCTGAAGCTAAAGCCGAAACGTCGACTCTCAATATTAAAGTCTATGTTTATTTGTAATAAATGTCAAAGTAATCAAAGTATTTATTATTATTTAGTTAGTAACTAGTTAGTTAGTTATTAGTTTGTTAGTTTAGTTAGTTAGAAATAATATCTACTTTGTTAGATATTATTTAGTTATAATTGTTTAATATTGCAACTTGTTGTTGCAAGTAGTTTAGGTTGAGTATCTAAGAAGCTTGAGATAATATTATATCTCAACAACTCTCAAAATATAATCAGATATTATCAAACACATAAAAACACACACAAAAGGTGTAAATATGGAGAGAACACAAGAGAGCTTCAAAGATCAAATCTTGTAACCATTGTTATTATTCAATACAGGTTGGTAATCATTAATCTGTTGTTGATATAAAACTTGATATAGTATTGGTGGACCGACAATTGGTATCAGAGCCTGATTAAGATCAAAATCAAGTTTTACAAAAACGACTTTGTGTTCTTCAAGAAAAAGTGATTTCGAGTGTTAAAGTGTTTTAGGTGTTAAAATCGATCAGGTTGTGATCGATTAGTATGCTAGAAAGAGTTGTTGTTATTTGATTTCACTATAAAGCATAAATCGAGTTCCAATTTGTGATTTTAGTGAGAAAAAGTTGAGTTTGATAAACGTACTGTGCCATCGATTTCATTTTTAAAAAGTGTGTTTTATTGAGATCGAGTGCTTATATTCAGTTCTAGAAGTGTTTCTAGACATAAGGGTAGAGTTTGGTATTGCTAAATCGATTCAGGAACAGATTTTAGACGATTTTTCGACGTACAGGACGAACAAAGCGCAAAACAGAAGACGAATACACGCAAAGTTCAACTTTGCGTGTCCCACATCAAACGCAAAGCTTCACTTTGCGCTCCTCAAGTGAAACGCAAAGCTTCACTTTGCGCTCCTCAAGTGAAACGCAAAGCTTCAATTTGCGCTCCTCAAGAGAAACGCAAAGCTCACTTTGCGCCTCTCAAGCCAAACGCAAAGCTCACTTTGCGCCTCTCAAGCCAAACGCAAAGTCCACTTCTCGGTTCCAAAAGCATACGCAAACCTCAGAAACGCAAACCTCAAGCCATCTTGTTCATCTCTTCAAAATATCAAGTCAACTTTGCGCTTCCAACTAGACCCGCAAACCTCAACTTTGCGCTCCCAACTTGAACTGCAAACCTCAACTTTGCGCTTCCCACTTGAACCGCAAACCTCAAACTTTGCGCTTCCCACTTGAACCGCAAACCTCAAACTTTGCGCTTCCCACGTGAAACGCAAACCTCACTTTGTGCAATGTGCTAGACACGCAAACCTCTCTGCTCCTATCCAGACTTGGAATTTTCTTCAAAATGACATCCAGAGAAGCCCTTGCTATAGGAACTGACACCAAGCCACCAGTTCTCTTTAAAGGAGAATACGAACAGTGGAAGGATCAGTTTCTGAACTTCATTGACAGACATGAGCTGGGTGATTTCATCAGGAGATCTATAGAAGAAGGGGTTATGAAACCAGTCATGACAACTCGTGTAGTTGGAAATGTGTCTACTGAAGTTTAACTTAAGTTTCATGAGCTAGGAGATGATAACCTCATAAGAGCCAAAGGCGACAGATTAGCTAAGTTATACATTTTACAAGGAATTCCAAATGAAATATATGTAAAGATTGACAGCTACAAGGCCTCCGGCAAAGAAATGTGGGATCAGCTTGAAAAGATGATGCTGGGTTCGAAGGTTGGGAATCAGCTGAAAATCTCCAACTGCCTAAATAATTATGAAGAATTTAGAGGCAGGGTGGGAGAAACTTTAGAAGAAACCTATGACAGGTTTGTGACTTTGCTGAACGAACTTAGCAAGAACAAAGTCCACAAATCTCAAATTGAGCTGAACGTCAAATTCCTGAGTATTCTTCAACCGGAATGGAAAAGATTTGCTAGGCAGATGAAGCAGATCAAAGATTTGAATGAGATTCCACTTCACGAGGTATATGAAACCGTCCGACAAAATGAAGAAGAGGTGGATGAAATTCTAGAAGATAAGAGACAGAAAGGAAAGACAGTTGAAGACACAGTCGCTCTTGTAGTCAGGAAGAAGAAGAACAAGGGGATTGTATATGAATCAAAAGAAGATGAAGGTTATGAAAACTCTGACATAGATGAAAATGACCAACTGAAGCAAGCAATGCTTATGCTGACAAGTGCTTTTCAGAAAAGGTTCTACACAAATCCAAGTTCAAATAGTCAGAGATATTCTTCTGGTCCGAACAACTACATCCACAAGGAAAGGGTTGAAGGAAGGAGATTTGAAGGGAAGAGAACAGAAGAGAGGAAACCTGAAGAGAGAAGGTATCAGTCTGAAGGTAAGAGATTAGAGGAGAGGAAACCAGAAGAAAGAAAGTTCAAAGCTGAAGGATCCAGTCAGCAAGAACCACCAACGTGCTACAACTGTGGCAAAACAGGTCACTATGCCAGAGACTGCCGAAGACCAAAAGTCAGAAACTCAGATTATTACAAGAACAAGATGTTTCTTGCAAAGCAACAGGAGGCTGGCAAAGCACTGATGGCTGAAGATGAATACTGGCTTGATCACTCAGATGATGAAGAAGAGGATGAAGAAAAAGATGAAGCCGTCAACATGTGTTTGATGGGCCAAATAGAATCAGATGCGGAAGCTGATTCAGATAATGAAGACGAGGAGGTATGTAATTTATCAGATTCAGATTTCATGAATAAAATGCATGCCATGAGTTTAAAACAAAAAGAGTTAGAATCTAATCTTGAGCAAGAAAATGGTGTCATAACTGACAAAAACCAATTGATATAGAAACTTAGCAATGAACTTGCTGAGAAGAAAGTATTGATTGAGATTTTACATAAAGATAATGACACCAACGCAAAAGAAAAGACAATAATTCTTAAAGAGAATTCTGAACTCAAGTCTCAACTGCTAAAAGGTGGGATTGATTTATATAAGCTTAAAAATTTGCATGCTTCTTGTACCAAAGAAAACTTTTCTTTACTTGGAAAATTAAAAAGTTTGGAAGAGAAGTTATACAAAATGGGTCAAACTGAACAGACTATTTTTCTGAACAAACCCAAAGAGGAAATAGAGAGATGGGAAATCGGTTATAAGAATCCTCACTGTCTACAAAAAGGGATGTCTGAAGTGCCAGGTCTTTATGATCATCTTTCAATGCAATTAGCTCGCAGAATCCCTGAGTTTGAAACTTTATGGACTAAACTATCTGAAAAGGATGAAGCCAACGAAACTGAAAAACGTTTGAAATCATCTAAAGTTCATCTTCCATTTTATTATGCGAAATTGAATAATAGTTATGATGAAAATCCAATATATCAAAAGAAGAAAACGCTTTCAAGTGATTTCTTTCAAAGTTATACTGAAAAGGAAATGGAGGCGAAACCTATTCTAGGTAAACTATATGTCCCTCCTCTCGTTTTAGAAAGTAAAATTTATGAACTCGAGAATTCTTTATCAGATGAAAGACTTTTGATGATTATTGAGCAAAAAGTTTTTTCAACTGTGTTTTCAAATTCTGTTATTTCTAAGGCTTCAAACTCTAAGGATATGTTTGGTTCATCAAGTAAAGGATTTGATTTTCTGAACTCTAATGGTGGTTTAGATGATTGTTCTGAACAATTTGACTTTAATGCAAAACTTCCTAACCATTCATCTTTTGTTAAGAAAACTTTGAGAAAAACCAGTATGCCTGTTAATAGTGCACAATCAACGAAAGTTGATAACTCAGTCTCTGTGAAAGCTAAAAATGCTAAAGGTAAGAATATATCTCAGCATTCACAGCAACCGAACATTACTAGTAATTCTAAGAAGAAGCATTCGCTTGTTGCTCCAAGGTCTAACTCACCAGTTTCACATGTTTCAGATCTGAGCAAGCAAAGGCCAGAAGTAAATTCTCAATGGCAACCCAAACGGAAGCTTGACAAGACCGTTTTATCATTTAGTAGTGTTAATTGTAGTAAGACTTCGCTTAGTAAAGATGTCTTAATTGCTGATGTTGCTCTTTTGACTCAAAACTTGCTGTTTCTCGTAAACAATATACAATGAAGCAATTATTTCAGTTATCTTTATCTGCTAGAAAGTCTTCTATTTATGATAAACATGTTTCTATCTCTTGTCAAGATTCTGGAGATTGGTTTGGAAATTACCATGTGCATTCATCTCATACTAATCCTTCAAATGCATTTCAAAAGAAAAGAGGACCCAATTTGAAATGGGTACCAAAATCTTGTGCTAACACAGAAAGACCCAAATTCCAGTGGGTACCTAAGGCTAAATCTGTGTTGCAGGCACACAAAGCTTAAAGAGAAATCGACTTCTGATTATGTACAGATCAGGACTCGTTCTTCAATGTCAAAATAGGTTTTTGGATAATGCAGTTCAAAACCCGAACATCAAAGTCAAAATAGGCTTTCGAACAAATCAGTTCAAGACCCGCACTTCGATAATCAAAGTGATTATTCCAATGTTGTCGTATAAATATCTATATTTGTAATTTCTCTTATGCAGACTAGTCATACATGGTTCTTGGACAGCGGATGTTCCAAGCACATGACAGGGCAAAAAGAGATATTGTCCAATTTTAAAGAAAAATATTGCGGAACAGTCAGATTCGGCAACGACCAGTTTTCTACAATCATGGGATATGGTGATGTACAACATGACAATGTCACGATCAAGAAGGTGAGCTATGTAGAAGGCTTATGACACAACTTGTTCAATATAGTCCAGTTCTGTGACAAAGACTTAGAGGTCAACTTCAAAGCCAAGAGATGTTCAGTTCGCAATGAAGAAGGCGAAGAACTCCTGGTCGGTACTCGAGAATCAGACCTCTACACAATCAATTTATCAAATGTCCAGACTGACAAGCAAGTTTGTCTACTGACGAAAGCCTCGATGCAACAAAGTCGGTTATGGCATCGAAGGCTCTCTCACCTCAACTTTAGGTACATCAACAATCTGGTCAGTGGAAAGCTCGTCAAAGGATTTCCAGAACTCAAATATGAAAGAGAACATCTTTGTGCAGCTTGTGAAAAGGGCAAGATGAAGAGAACACCTCATAAACCAAAGCCTGAACCAAGTACAAGCGCTCCTTTAGAGTTATTGCATATGGACTTATGCGGTCCGATGTGAACTCAAAGTCTAGGCGGAAAGAAGTACATACTCGTGATCGTGGACGATTACTCGCGATACACATGGGTCAAGTTTCTACGTTCAAAGGATGAGACACCAGATATTCTCATCACATTCCTAAAGAAGACCCAGGTGAATCTACAGAAACCGGTCAAGTTTCTACGAACAGATAACGGCACAGAGTTCAAGAACAACAAAGTTGAAGAATATCTCGAATCTGTCGGGATTTCACATCAATACTCTGCTGCTCGTACGCCTCAACAAAATGGAGTGGTCGAAAGAAGAAATCGGATGCTAGTTGAGGCTGCTCGTACTATGCTAAGTCAATCAGACTTACCTCTATTTTTGTGGGCAGAAGTTGTATCAACCGCGTGCTACACACAGAATCACTCCATGGTACATCGAAGATTCAAGAAGACTCCTTATGCGTTAATCAACAACCGAACACCGACAATCAAATATTTCCATATATTTGGGTGTAAGTGTTTCGTTCTAAACGATAGGGAGAGTCTAAATAAGTTCAGTGCTAAGGCGGATGAAGGAATCTTCATTGGCTATTCCTCGACATCAACTGCATTCCATGTTTATCTAAAGAAGTCAAAGACAGTGATTGAAAGCATCAACGTCTCGTTTGATGAAGAAATGGCTTCCGAACAACACAGTTCAGAACCCGTTATAACAGGAATACTAGCTTCTGGGCAACTCAGTCCAGGACCTACGTCTCAACAGAATAAATGAGATGAAGCATCAACTTCTACTAACCATTTATCTGATTTAGATTTATTATTTGAATTGTTTTATGATGAATTTCTTGTATCTAATGTAAAGAAATCTGTTGTGGTTGACAGGATGGAAGACTTAACGACTACTCATCCAACCAGTTCAGATGTTCCTTTTGAATCAAACGCCCCGATTCAACAAGAAATTACAATTCAAATGCCGACTCCAACAGTTGAAGAAGTGACAAATGATAAAGAGACAGAAGTAGCTGAAACAGTAGGAGATACTATACAGATCAATCTACAGCCAGAACAAGTTGTACCTGCTGAGCCTTCTGAACCAACCACTTCAACTGAAACCATCAATCCTCCTGAACAATCAGAAGAAGGTACAAGTGGATTTGTAGATGATACAACCGACATACAATCATCTAATCCACTACCTCATGAACATAAATGGACCAAAGAGCACCCGCTAAGCCAGATCATTGGCGATCCATCAAAACCGGTGCAAACTAGGTCAGCATCAATGAACATGTGCATGCATGACTCCTTTCTGAGCAAGTTCGAGCCAACAAGAGTATCAGAGGCACTTGCTGATCCAGAATGGGTGGTCTCAATGCAAGAAGAGCTGAATCAATTCGATGCACTTCAAGTCTGGAGACTCGTACCAAAGCCTAAAGGTAAAACCATTATAGGTACAAAATGGGTTTTCAAGATAAAGAAAGACGAAGATGGTACCGTTATCCGAAACAAGGAAAGACTAGTAGCCAAAGGATACATACAAGAGGAAGGAATAGACTATGACGAAACATATGCTCCTGTGGCGCGATTAGAGGCAATCAGAATGTTTCTAGCCTACGCAGCCCACAAGAACTTCACGGTCTTTCAAATGGACGTGAAGACAACATTCCTGAATGTAATTCTGAAGGAGGAAGTCTACGTCTCTCAGCCAGAGGGTTTTGTTAATCAAGAGAAGTCGAATCACGTTTACATTCTCGACAAAGCACTCTACGGTCTGAAACAAGCACCTCGAGCCTGGTATGATGTCCTTTCCACTTTTCTAGTCAAGTCTGGGTTTTCAAAAGGAACGGTAGATACCACTTTGTTTATCAAAAAGGAAAAAGGCGATATCATTTTAATTCAAATCTATGTAGATGATATTATCTTTGGTTCTACAAATACTAAGTACTGTAAGAATTTTGCAAACCTTATGGTGTCTAGATTTCAGATGAACTTGATGGGAGAGATGAATTTCTTTCTCAGTTTACAAGTAAAACAATTTTCATCGGGTATTTTTATCAATCAATCAAAATACATTAGGGATATTCTTCGGAAGTTCCAAATGGAAAATTCAAAAACGATTGGTACCCCAATGGCACCAGGTACTAAGATTGGCACCGATCCTTCGGGAAAGGCTGTTGATGTTAGGACTTATCGAGGGATGATAGGTTCTTTAATGTATCTTACTTCGAGTAGGCCAGATATAATGTTTTCAACATGCTTATGTGCACGATATCAGGCCAATCCTAAAGAAATCCATATGTCTGCTGTGAAGCGCATATTTAGGTATCTAAAAGGCACTGCAGATCTTGGTCTGTGGTATCCTAAAGATACTAGTTTTGAACTAACAACCTACACAGATGCAGATCATGCAGGTTGTATGTTAGACAGGAAGAGCACGTCAGGACACGTACAGTTCCTCGGTGACAAACTCGTAAGTTGGGCATCGAAGAAGCAACTTTGTGTTTCAACTTCCACGGCTGAAGCAGAATATGTAGCTGCTGCTAGCTGCTGTTCTCAGGTCTTATGGATGATAACTCAATTGCGTGACTACGGTTTCCACTTCAACAAGATCCCGATATACTGTGACTCCAAGAGCGCCATCGCCATATCAGCGAATCCTATTCAACACACCAAGACAAAGCACATAGATGTCAGGTATCATTTTATTAAAGATCATGTTGAAAAAGGAACAATTGAACTTTTCTTTGTAAAAACTGATTATCAACTTGCCGATTTGTTCACCAAACCCTTAGACGAAAAGAGGTTCAACTTTCTTATCTCTAAGCTTGGTATGCTAAATCTTAAAATCTAATCAGTATTTACCTATAAAAGTTTTCTAAATTGTATACTTTTTCATCATTTCTTAATTCTTAACTCTGATTGATATCTGCACTTCTATATTCTGTTCATAATCCAAGGGGGAGAATGAGAAGAAATTGACAAGTGGTCAATATTACTTCGAGGGGAAGCTCATAAAATTTTGCATGTACCTTTTAATGCCAAATTTATTTATATTGCAAGAAATTAGGGGGAGCTCTTCAAGACAAAGGGGAGTACGGATATGACTTCTGATTATTTCTGATCAGAACTCATACTTTAAAAAGTTTTACTGCTTTTTGTCTTTTCAATTTAAGTGAATAAATTTTACTTTGACTTGACATAAGATTTTTGCAGAATTTTTGAGAGAAGCTTACAAGTTCATATGTTTATGACTTAAAGCTTAGCTTCATGAGATGAAAGATCAAACTTTAAGGTATAAACCTTTATCTTAATCTCATATATGGTTGAAAGAAGGACAAATTTCAATCATTTGAAAACATTGTTTTAAATGTTCAAACCACTTCCCGATTTTTCAACAGATTTTATATTTTGGGAGTGTATTTTAAATGTTTTCATGATCTAAATTGTGCTTTAACTGTTAAGTTAAACCATTATGAGCATCATATGCATCATAGGAAAACAAAGAATCATTGTGCTAGGAATTAACACAACTTCTATGGAATCACCTTCACCAGTGATTTCTACCCACGAAGTTAATCCTTAGTGATTGAGTGTGCAAAGCGAAAAGAAATGAATGTGATTAGAGCAAGCAAAATGTTTAAAAGAAAGAGCGTGTGAGAACAAAGTTAAAAGAATATCACAACTCTGCACCAACTTTTTCTGAGCCGGGTAGCCACCATTCTAGTTATTCACAATTCTTTGGTGAACATTATTGAAACAGGCAACTAACCTATGCCAACTCTTGATCAAACCTCACTATCTACTCATTTTCTTCTCAACAAGAAAGTGTTTCACATTTTCAAAGGGGATGCAGCACATTTGCTATCTGATTTTCATTTGGAAAATCTGGATATTGAAAAGAAGGAAGTCTGCCCCACCTTCGCACATCAATCATGCACATTGAGTCTGTGTTTAACTTACTGTTGTCTCAGTGGTTTACACAATTTTGAGCCTTATAAACAATCATATGTGCTTAATTCTTTCTAACACAAGCACGAACACACAAGGAATTAGTTTCTTTGTCATAACGTTTATAGAAATTACCTTTGTGGTGTTTCGATGATTAAATGGAAGCCCTGGGGGAGTCAACATCAAACAGCTCCTTTCCAATGTGTATTCGTTACACACAGTGACTTAGTGTTACTGACAGGCATGTTAACTGATTCATTAGTTGATTCAGGTGTTACACGACTATTTTGTCTGGATTTGAAAAGATATGGATGAATATCTTTTGAATTGACGGATCAGGGGCTCTAACTACCAGATAGACATTTCTTACAACTAATTTTGGTGAAGTCGTTGCACTTAACATCAAAAAGGGGGAGAATGACTACACAAGAAATGACAAAGATCACATGTTTCAAGAATCACATCAAAGACTGAATTCTTCTAAAGAAAGTAGATTGAAGACATGTTGATGTTAGAGATAGAGAAAGAGATTGCATCTTCAGAGCTGAAAGAGAAGACTGAATTGCTAAAATCATTTTCATAATGATCTTGATCCAAAGGGGGAGATTGTTAAGACACAGTCTCATTGGATTCAAGATCATCCAATCTGAAGATCGCAATCTGAAGCTAAAGCCGAAACGTCGACTCTCAATATTAAAGTCTATGTTTATTTGTAATAAATGTCAAAGTAATCAAAGTATTTATTATTATTTAGTTAGTAACTAGTTAGTTAGTTATTAGTTTGTTAGTTTAGTTAGTTAGAAATAATATCTACTTTGTTAGATATTATTTAGTTATAATTGTTTAATATTGCAACTTGTTGTTGCAAGTAGTTTAGGTTGAGTATCTAAGAAGCTTGAGATAATATCATATCTCAACAACTCTCAAAATATAATCAGATATTATCAGACACATAAAAACACACACAAAAGGTGTAAATCTGGAGAGAACACAAGAGAGCTTCAAAGATCAAACCTTGTAACCATTGTTATTATTCAATACAGGTTGGTAATCATTAATGTGTTGTTGATATAAAACTTGATATAGTATTGGTGGACCAACAATTGGATTTTTCAAACCATTTGGGTGTCCTTGCACAATTCTCAATACCAAAACTCACCTAGGCAAGTTTGATAGCAAAGTTGAGGATGGGTTTCTTGTTGGTTACTCATCTCAAAGTAAGGCCTACAGAGTTTTTAACACCTCTTCTAGGATTATTGAGGAAAGTGATAATGTCAAATGCAATGAGAACACACCAAATCAACATGGTTCAGGTCCTGATTGGCTATTTGACATTGATTCACTGACTAATTATTTGGGTTTCAGTGATGAGTATAATGCAGGAACAGGGACAGAAAAGGCACAAGTACAAAAACAAGAGTTTGTGCTGTTCCCAACACCTACTGCTGATTCTGTTGAATTCTGTGACCAAGATAAGAAAGATAATTCAGATTCAAAGGACACTGAACCAGCTCAGAATGAAGAGGACAGAGGTGAAAAGGAAGATCAACCCTCAGATTCAGGAATCAAAGGTCCTGAGATGCCAGTTTTGGAAGAGGAAGACACAGATGATGATTCTTCAGTATATGTTGGAAGCACTCCAGAAAAGAATGACACCAATCTTGAAGTAAATCTTAATGAGGAGGTTGTCAATGCTACAAGAACTCAGAATAATCATCCTCCTCAATTAGTGATTGGTGACATCAATTCTCCAATGATCACAAGGCAACAAAGCAAGATAGGGGGATTGAAAGATCTACAATCAGGTTTATTATCATGCTTTCTATCACAGATTGAACCCAAAAAGGCATTTGATGCAATGAAGGATCCAAGCTGGATAGAAGCAATGCAAGAGGAGCTACTGCAGTTTGTATTGCAAGATGTATGGGATCTGGTGGATCTTCCAAAAGGACACAGAGCAATTGGCACAAGATGGATCTTCAGGAACAAGAAAGATGAGAGATGAATAGTAATAAAGAACAAAGCCAGACTAGTGGCACAAGGGTATACTCAAGAAGAGGGTATTGATTATGAATAAGTATTTGCACCAGTGGCCAGGATAGAGGCAATCAGGCTATTTTTAGCCTATGCTTCTTTCATGAAGTTCAAAGTCTATCAGATGGATGTAAATAGTGCTTTTCTGTATGGAAGAATTGAAGAAGAAGTGTATGTCTGTCAGCCTCCAGGATTTGAGAATCCAAATTATCCTGGCAGAGTATACAAATTGAAGAAGGCACTCTATGGGCTACATCAAGCACCAAGGGCATGGTATGACACTCTGTCTACCTATCTCTTAGAAAATGGCTTTCAAAGAGGAATCATAGACAAGACTCTGTTCATTCAGAGGAAAAAGAAGGACATTCTAATAGTGCAAATCTATGTGGATGACATTATCTTTGGATCCACAAAAGATCAAATGTGCAGAGATTTTGAAGATTTAATGCACAAGAGATTCAAGATGAGTTCTATGGGTGAACTTACCTTCTTCCTAGGGCTACAAGTTAAGAAGAAGAAAGATGGGATATTTATAAGTCAATCCAAATATGTGCAGGACATTCTTAATAAGTTTGGTTTCTCAGACTCAAAGCCTGCAAGTACACCCATGGAGACACACAAACAGATCACTGCAGATCTTGAGGGGGAGGATGTGGATGTTCATCACTATAGATCAATGATTGGCTCCCTCATGTATCTCACTGCTTCAAGACCAGATATCATGTTTCCTGTTTGTGTGTGTGCAAGATTTCAAGTAAGGCCTAAGCAGTCACACTTTCAAGAAGTCAAGAGCATATTCAGATATCTCAAAGGCCAATCTAGATTAGGTCTTTGGTATCCTCATGACTCACCATTTGACCTACTTGCCTATTCAGACAATGACTTGGGTGGTGCAAATTTGGATAGAAAGTCAACTTCAAGGGGATGTCAGTTTTTGGGTGCAAGACTAGTATCATGGCAGTGCAAGAAACAAACCACAGTGTCCACATCTACAACATAAGCAGAGTACATAGCTGCTGCAAGCTGCTGTTCTCAAGCACTCTGGATTCAGAATCAAATGCTGGACTATGGTATGACCTTTCTACACACTCTAATCTTCATAGATAACAACAGTGCTATTAGCATTGTTAATAATCCAGTCAAGCACTCCAAAACAAAGCATATAGAAATCAGGTATCATTTTATGAGAGACTGTAATGAAAAGAAGCTAATTCAGGTTGTGAAAGTCCATACAAGTAACCAATTTGCTGATCTATTCACTAAAGCTTTTGATGTGGGTAGATTCACATTTTTGGTCACAAGTGTGGGCATGATAAACTCTGAATAAGCCTATTATCTTTTGTCTCATGTACTTGTATAGATTTCTTCCTGTCTACTTTCTCATATTGTATTGTGCATGGTGCTACTAACCTTGTGTGTTTCAGTGTTTCAGATTGCTTCAAATGGATACTTGGTACTTCTAAATCAGTTAATACTACTCGCTACATTACTCATGATAACTTTTCAAAAATGGTTAAGTATGGTTACTACTGCTAGGTAGTTTATACTGCCAGTGCAAAGTTACTACTGGTTGCCTTATTTATACTGCTAATCAGTATTACTACTGCTGGTATGTGTTAATACTGCTAGTCTGTGTTAATACTGTTAGTTTGTGTTAATACTGCTAGTCCGTGTTAGTACTGCCAGTATGTGTTACTACTGCTAATATGAGTTAATACTGCGAGTTCATTAATACTGCTAGGGTACTTAGTACTGCTTCTAACTGAAACCCTCCACCTATAAATACCCCTTGTGACCGCCAAATTACAAACGGCTCTTTGAACTTCCATTACTTCTTTTTCTCTCTCTCGATTTCTTGCTTACCAGTGTCAACCCCATTCACGATTCGAACGCTAGAATTAATCAAAACGATGGCAGGAAGAGCATTCTTTGATGAACACAACGAGCTCTCCATGTTGCAGAAACCAAAGCAAGCTGAAGGTTTCCATGCCATAGTAGATTTCCTCAAATCCTCACACATCGCCCACGCTCTCACTGTCAATCCCACAATCTATGTGGAACATCAAAGGCAGTTATGGGCCAATGTTGTTATTCAATCTGAAGAGGGCAATCAGGTCATCAAAACAAGGGTATGTGATAAACCCCTGACCATCACAGAGGAGTGTGTTATTTAAATTCTTGTTGAGTTTCGATCCTGACAAGTGGTATCAGAGCCTCAGGTATAACCTCTTTACCTAAGGAAGATCTTTTCCAAACTCTTAGTAATATGGGGTATGAAGGTCCTACTGATGTATTCAAGTTTTTCAAGAACAGATTTTCACCACGGTGGAGATTTTTTGTTCATACCCTACAACATTGCATTTCACGAAAAACAACCGGATGGAGTGAGTTTAGCAGTACCTTAGCTTATGCTTTGGTCTGCTTAGCTACCTCTAGAAAGTTTAATTTCTCACAAATGATTTTCAATGATTTTATGTCAAACCTGGATACCAAATCCAAAAGCTTTTATATGTATCCCAGGTTTGTACAAGAAATTATACTACAGGAATTGACGGATCTACCCTCTTTTCAAGAGGTGTATGTACCAAAACCTCCCAAAGGGAAGGTATTCTCAAACATAAAAAGGCCCTCCAAGGACTTTTCTGGCCAAGACACCCCATTGTTCTCTACAATGATGGGTGTGTCACATTCCCATGGTGAGGCATCAGTGTCAAAGCCCTCATCTGACAACCAAACTGATGACCTACCCACACCACTCATTTCTAGTAATCCTCCTCAGATTCTTATTGAAAATCCCACATCCCCCATCACCAAAATCTATATAATGAAAAAGGTAAAGAAGGCTCCTTCCCTTCTTGTACCTTCACCCCCACAGCCTTCAAGCCCTCTAATGGAGCATTCTTCATTAGAGAATATCGATAGGGAAACCACAGGGGTGCCTCCCAACCCCAAGAAGGTGCTCACTAAGGATCAGGTTGAGCATGTGGGCAGTGAGGCTCACACTACTGACTTTGCACAAAGTGCAGAGCAGGACAGTGTGAACATCCCTAAGACCTTCCCCACGGCAACTTTGGGTGAGCAATCATCCAAAGGTCCCAGGTGCCAAGAAACCAAGGGGGTAGAGGCTGCTTCTTCTAGGCAGAAGACCTCTACTAAAAGATCCAAGGATCCTTCAAGGGTGGTCAACACACCCAAAGGAGGTGAGGACAGATATAATTATGATGAATTGATGGAAACTATGGGAAATATCAATCTTGATGTCATCAAATAGGGTGCTAATATAGAGGAGATGAAATTGGTGATTCTGTCTCAACAAGTGCAGATTACCAAACTAAAGAAGATGGTTCTGAGGTTGGTGCAGAAAAAGAAAAGAAAGCAGTATGTATTGAAGAAAAGGGAAGATGCTTTCAACAAGGGGGAGAGATAGGCTGAAGGGGAGAAACAAAGTCCTGTTGGAATGGAATATAAATTTGAGGGGGAGTTGGGTACAGAAGCAGAAAAAGCAAAAGAAGTAGAAACCACTCCAGCAGCAGTAACTGCAAAAGAAGTAGAAACCACTCCAGCAGCAGTAACTGCAAAAGAAGTAGAAACTCCTCCAGCAGCAGAAACAGAATTATCCAGAGAAGAGATAGAAATTGCTGAAACATTGGTGAAGGCAAAGCTTGACACTCCCAAAGCTACTCCAAAGGCTAAGGGAGTGGTAATCAAAGAAGTTGGATCAGATCAGAAAAAGAAAAAGATAAGTGTGGATGATGCAAAGAAGAAGGGAAAGGAGAAGATGATTGAATCTGAGCAACCATTGAAGAAACAGAAACAGATTGAGTTGGATGAAGAAATGGCCAAAAAGCTGCAAGCAGAACTGGAAAAGGAGGAAGAAATTCAATCTGCCAAAGATAGAGAGCTTGCATTGGATATGGCTAAAAAGTTGAATGAAGAATATCAAAAGAGTCTGAAGTCTACAGCTGCTGCTAAGAAAGTCACAAATAAGGCTTCAAGGCAAAGGCTACCACTGAAGACTAGACAAAGACAACCTTCCAAGACATACTTAGCAAACCAAGAAAGAAGGAAGATGATAAACTTCCTGAAAGGAGCCATTGGAGTTCCTGACGGAATGCTTACAAGTATGTCTTTTGGAAAGCTTGAAGAACTTTACCAGAAGGAGATGGCCAAACTAAAAGGGGACTCCACTCAAAGGGAAGAAGCTGAAACGAAGATGAAAGAGAGGCATGATCTCAACATCAAACAACCCTTCCCAGAAAGTGAAGAAGGAACTCCTGTCAAGGAAAAGAAAGAAGAGACATTGGCTCATCAAATTGGAGTAATCAAAAGAAAGAAAAGTATTGCCACCAAGCCAAAGGCAAAAAGGGCAAGAATTGAAGAAGAAAGAGCAGAAGCAGAAGCAGAACCTATTGATGAACCTTTAGCAGAGCCAGAGCAGAATCCAGAGAAGTCCAATCAGTAATCAAATGAGCAGTTTGACTTATACATGACAGTGACAGATGAAGATCCAGTACAAGCTGACCCAATATCAGTCCAAGCTCCTGAAATTATCCATTGGGATATCCTGGAAGATCAAAGGAAGAAATACTTCAGGATTAAAAGAATGAGAGACAAGTATGAGGTTTACTCTACTTGGGGCAAAATCATCAGAAGTTGTTCCAGATCAGACCTAGAAGAAATGTTTAAGGTTGGAATGAGATTGTATGAAGAGGAATTGACAAAAGCAGGAATGAGCTTAATAAAACTAGCCATGGAGTACTTGTGTATGATGTTTGATTCTAGCAAAGTTCAACATGTGATCAGAGATCTGCATCTGGAGAATAAATTCCAAAGAATAGAAAATTGGATGTTGTTTGAAAGGTGTGGAGTCTATGTCATCACTGTAGACAAAGCTTATCATGAGTACTACCTGGTGGATAAAATCTATGATCACAGCAAAGTCAAGTTGCAAGGAATGTTGAATGCAAAGCTTATATGTTCAAAGGATTCAGAAATGGCCAGGATAGTAGTCAGAAGAATTATCAATCAAAGTCTGGGTCTGGATCCAAATCTGGGCAACTGAGTTGAAGTGTTGAAAGCATTATGAAGACCTATGCTGAAGAACTTAACTTCTCATTCTGAAAAGTTAAGTTAGGGGGAGATTGTTGGGTCAGAATATGCTAAGGATGAATACTACTGCTAGTGGAAAGGTATTACTAGTGCTTGTAATTTTAATACTGCTAGTAGAATTAATACTGCTTGAAAAGTTAGCGCTGCTACTTGAATAGTTAGTACTGCTTGGAGAGTTAGTACTGCTAGTAGTTAGTATTGTTGAAGATTACTACTGCAAGCATGGTTAATACTGCTCAAGGATTAATACTGCTGAGGATGTTTATGCTGCTCAATGATTAATACTGCTAAAAGAAGGTTAGTGCTGCTTCTAAAGATAAAGAAGACTTGAAAATAAAGATGAGCTGAAGATAAGGTTGAAGATAATTATGGTATTGTTACTGAAGATCAATTTTATTTTGATAATTATCTTGTAATCAACTATGTATATATAGTATAGAAGTCTTTGTTAGAAATTAACAATTATTCATACATTTTGTTTAGAGAGAATTAACCTCAAGAATAGTCTAGATCCTTTCTATAGAGAAGTATAGAACGTCTATTTAGCCTGTTAAACAGATTGAGGTTTTTGTGTGTAATCATCAAGTTGAATTAATATAACTTGTGATTTGAAGTTATATATACTGGTCCATTGATTTCCTGTTAAAGTGTTTTTCCGCAACTTCTTTAACATAAGTTTCTGAGTGTGTTATTTAAATTCTTGTTGAGTTTCGATCCTGACACTCGGGTTAAAACCTGATTTTCGCCTCATTTCACCCAAAACTTCATTTCTTCATATCTTCTTCATCACAACTCCGATTTAGGTGATTCAAGTTGCTATGGTTTCGTTTTTGAGAGCTTTTCAAGGATATGGCAAGATATTGGAAGTCTATTGAAGTATAATAGAGTATTTTGTGGTGATAAGCTTCTCATATCTCCCTATTCATCTTCTTCCCCAAAATATTCTAGGGTTTCATCCACCCCTTGTTCTCCCTTTCATAGATTGAAGGTTTGTGATCATTTTGGTGAACTAGAAGTGTTTTGGTTGGTGAATTCAAGCTTGGGTTAAGGTAATCTTCTATTCTCTTCGGTTATGGAAGTTAGGGTTTCGGTATCAGTTGAGATATTCATGTATAAGGTTAGGAAACGATTCTTTGTGGTTGATTATGATTATTTATGGTAGAATATGTATATTTATGGTTGGAACCTTATGGATCTAGGTTTTGGAAAGATTTGGTTTGAAGAATCAAGTTCCTCAAGTTCTAAGTGGGTAAAATCTATATTTAGTCTAAATCTAGCAAGGTGAGTTTACTAAACTTTTGTTAAAACTGGATACACATCATATTTGCTTAATTGTTGCTAGTATCACATATTTGCTCAAAATGGTCATCTTTACGGGTTTATGTATTTGATGTTATTTCCATGAGATTATGTGAGATATGTGTATATGAAGTATCATCCCATGATTTACCCTATGTTGGGTGATTAATTGGGGATTTACATTATGTGTGCCCACAATGGGTATTTGACATGATTATGGAATATATGTTTGGTATAACATGATGATTTCCATTCGGAATACACTCTTGGTGTTATTGTATCTACAATGTGGTTATGTGGATATTTAAGTCTTATGTTAGACTCGAGCTATTAGGAGGATGAACTATACTTGGTTGAAAGATACCTAAGGACCTCCTATATGCATTGTGTTGGACGAACCAAGGCAAGTTCACTAGGAGGATGTAGTCTCGGGGCGCCACTGTGATGGTATGTGCCCAGTAGACCTCCGCCACTCGGAAAGTTTCCTGTACGGTCTGATCTCCGGGTGGGTCGGGCCTTTGGGGTGTTCCTTGTTAAGGGCATCAAGGTGCATCGACTCTTTGGAGTGGGCTTGATTGGTGCTTTGGGTCTCCCCTAATGACTCCACATATATTGGACACTGGTTAACTGCTGATAAGAATTGTAACTGTTCATGCATGCTTATTATTGTTCAACTCACTAGGTTTTTTGGCCTAACACTTGTTTGGTGTCGATGTGTATCTCAGGTTTTAGCGGCATCGGTCCTAAGCTGGTGTAGTGCTTGGGTGAGAGATTTGGGAATATCGCTTTTGGACTTACTATTGGTAGATAATCCTTTGGGTCTATAAATGACACCCTTGATTGTGATCTCTTTTATGGTTATAGAAATTAGATTAGTTGGTTGTTATTTATTATCCGTTTAATTACGATTGTATTTAAACAGGTTTGTGTATTTTCCCCATTTTTTGGAGGCTCTTGCTTTGGCAATTTTAAATACCGCAATGTCCGTTTTTCGGATTTTTGTTATCCCTATTTTTAGGGTGTTACAAGTTGGTATCAAAGCTCTAGTTTTAAGTGAACTAGGCATGAATGTAAGATGTCTAGACTTAGACTGAGTATGTTAGGCAATGATTGTGAGATGGGTAGAATGTCTAAGATGGGTTAGTCTTATATTCGACGGAAACTATGGTTATCAAGTGTTGTGGCGATGGTAACGAGAACCTTTATGTATTATATGTTCATAATCTCACCTAGCTAATGTTATTATGAGGATATTTATACATGATGGTGCTTGAGGTGCCGTTACTGTGACAGTTGGTAAGGTAGTAGTACGTTCTCTTGTATTTGGTTTATACTAATGTTATGATATTTAGTAGACGTGGTAGTACGTTTCCTTCGTGTTCAATTCTGTTAATCTCTTTCTTATTCATCCTCGTGCTTGTATGAACGACCTTGGTATGTCGACCGTTGGGGTGGTTAGAAAGTTTCTGAATGGGTAACCATTAGAAAAAGTTGATGATTTTATTATTCGTTACTTGGAGTAACGGTAAGTATGGTGATTGCATTAAGTGGACAGTTTCGAGTCGGATTAAATGGTTGGATTAGAACCATTGACTTTTGAATCGATGTATTCGAGGAGAAATTGTAAGGTGAACCTATGAAGTCCGTGGCTTTGCCTTAAGATATTGAGCATCTGGATGACGATAGTGTAACTATAGAAATCGAGGAGCGTGAGTTCAAGTTGATTTGTTAAAACGGTGTACATGCCAAAATGGTTATTTTAAAGTGTTTTACATGAAATGGTTAACTACTGATAAGTTTTGAGTATTTTGAAGTAAAAATGTATTTTACTTGGTATTTGTCAAAGTGTGAGTATTTTAATGAGTTTTCATATTTGATATACTTGGCTTATTTTAGTTCCATAAAATACTCATATTTGGAATTTGGACATCTTGATAAGTAATAGCATGATTATAGCATTTTGGATTTTGTACAAATAGAGTCCATTTCATGACTTAAGCATCTTGGTAATCTTGGTACAAATGAAGTCTATTACATGTTGTATGCATTTTTGTGTATTTGCATTTATAAACCCTTTTGAAACTCTTTGGTCCCAATACGTGTTGAGTTTTGGGTTAATCACGTCTTTGAGGCATGTGTCTTTATAAACGTCGCTTAAAGACATTTCATTATTTCGGGGGACCGATAATTATTGGTCAAATAGATTTTGAGCATTTTAGCTCGGTGTTGGCTTAAAAGAGTCTTGTGGACATTTGTCCGGTTTTAATGGCTCGATGTAGAATCCAATTTATGACATACATCTTAATGCATTTCATTGCATATGCATAATCATTACACGCTCGAGTGCTTTTGTCATTCATGTGTAGTCGCTTATTTTTTTAGGTTGTGTTGCATTGGATCCATAGGCACGTGAGTCAGTCTTATTGGATGGTCAATTGGGTAGTACGGGGTTGGACTCCGGGACTCATGTTTTATGACCAAAACTTGACAAGTAGGCACTAGGATGAGGTAGTCTTGGGCGACACTGTGTGGGTGTGCGCCTATATCTCCGCCGTAGGGGAATTTCCTCAGTTTTAGTCCTCGGACGTGCCGGACCTTTCGGGTGTCCTTTGTGGCATCAAGGTATCTCGTCTCTTGGGTGGAACTTGTCAAGGATTCGTAGGGACACTTGGGCTTTCATGTCGTTAGGTGTCATACGATGAACGTTGTAGGAGTAGCATACTTCGTGCTCTTCCGCTCTCAACGGATACGGGTATCCCCGTTATTGGTCGCTGTATTTTGGATATTTAATTGTCCATTTGGTGCATACGATTTTATAAACCGTTGGAAAATTCATGTCATTTGTCAGGATCGAAATTCAAACAAGAATTTAAATAACACACTCAGAAACTTATGTTAAAGAAGTTGCGGAAAAACACTTTAACAAAAAATCAATGGAACAGTATATAGAACTTCAAATCATAAGTTTATATTGCATAAAACTTAATGATTACACACAAAACCTCAATCTGTTTAACAGGCTAAACAGACGTTCTATACTTCTCTATAGAAAGGATCTAAACTATTCTTGAGGTTAATTCTCTCTAAACAAAACGTATGAAAAAATTAATTCTAACAAAGACTTCTATACTATATATACAAGACTGAGTACAAGATAATTATCAAAATAAAATTGATCTTCAGCATCAATACCATAATTATCTTCAACCATATCTCCAACTCATCTTTATCTTCAAGTATTCTGTATCTTTAGAAGCAACACTAATCTTCTCTTCTTTTAGCAGTATTAATCATTGAGCAGTATTAACCATGCTTGCAGTAGTAATCTTCAACAGTATTAACTATTAGCAGTACTAACTATTCAAGTAGCAGTACTAACTTTTCAAGCAGTATTAATTCTACTAGCAGTATTAAAAGTACAAGTAGTAGTAATACCTTTCAACTAGCAGTAGTATTCATCCTTAGCATATTCTGACCCAACAATCTCCCCCTAACTTAACTTTTTAGGATGAGAAGTTAAGTTCTTCAACTTAGAGTCTTCATGATGCTTTCAACACTTCAGCTTAGTTCCCCAAATTAGGATCCAGACCCAAACTTTGATTAATGATCTTGCTAATCACAATCTTTGCCATTTCAGAACCTTGATCTTCTAGAATATCCCAGTGGATGATTTCAGGGGCTTGAACTGAAATGGGATCTGCTTTTACTGGTTCTTCATCTGTTATAGTCATGTAAAGATCAAAATGCACATCAGATTGACTTGGTTGTTGTGCACTTTGACTTGATTGCTTTGTATGACCTGTAACAGATGGTTCTGCCTCTTTTTCTGCTCCTTCAACCCTTGGCTTTTTGGACTGTTTCTTGGAAGCTATAGTTTTCACTCTCTTGGCAGATTTGACTTCCACAGCAACAAGTTCTTCCTTCTTTTCTTCAGCCTTTTCTTTTAAAGGGGTGGTTTCCTCACTCTCAGGGAAGGGTTGTTGGATATTGAGATCATGTCTCTCTTTCATTTGTCTTTCAAACTCAACCCTTTGAGTGAAGTCCCCTTGAAGCTTTGCCATTTCCTTTTTATATAGCTCTTCAACTCTGCTGTATGACATGCTAACGAACTTCTCTTCTTTTACACCAATTGAGCCTTTCAGAAAGTTCATCATTTTTCTCCTTTCTTGATTGACCAAATAGGTTTTAGAAGGTTGTCTTTTCTGAGTCTTTGCTGGCATTCTGTGCTTGGATGCTTTCACTGTATTTTTCTTGGCCTCAACTGCAACTTTCAAGCTCTTTTGATATTCCTCATTCAGCTTAGTAGACAGATCTAGAGCAATCTGCCTATCTTTGGCCTTTTGAGTCTCTTCTTCTTGTTCTAGCTCAGCCTGCAGCTTCTTTGCCAATTCCTCATCAATCTCTATCTGTTTTAGCTTCTTGGGAGGTTGTACAGATTCATCCACTTTTGCCTTGCCTTTTCTTTTCATTTCTTCCTCACTGATTTCTTTTATTTTCTGCTCAAGACCTCCTTCTTTAATTTCCACTCCCTTGGCCTTTTGAGTGGCTTTGGGAGTGTCTGTTTTGGCCTTTAGAAGAGTTTCTGCTATTTCTATCTCTTCAACAGATAGCCCTATTACTGCTGTTGGCTCTGTTACTGCTGCTAGCCCAATTTATGCTGCTTGCTTGAAAGTTTTTGCTGTTGGCCCTGTTTCATTACCCTGCTCCCCCTCAACTGTAGACTTCATCCCATCAGGACTTTGCTTGTCAGATCCAGCTCTTGACTCCCCCTTATTCTCCCCCTTTTTGGAAGCATCATGAGGGATGCTTCTCTTTTTCAGTATGAACTTGGTTCTTTTCTTCTTTTGCACTTGCTTTAGAACCAATTTCTTGAGGTTGCTGATCTGTACCTGTTGGGAGAGGATTATTTGTTCATCTCCTCTATGAGTTTGCTCTGAGATAGGACATCCTCATTTATATTTGCCAACGTTTCCATCAATTCATCATAGGTATATCTATCCTCACCACCTTTAGGTGTGTTTACCACCCTTGGCGGATCACTGGAAGTTTTAGTAGGGGTCCTCTGCCTAGCAGAGGCACCTTCTACCCCCTTGGTTTCTTGGCACTGGGGACCTCTGGATGATTGCTCACCCAAAGTTGCCGTGGGGAAGGTCTTAGGAATGTTCACACTGTCCTGCTCTGCACTTTGTGCAAAGTCAGTAGTGTGAGCCTCACTGCCCACATGCTCAACCTGCTCCTTAGTGAGCACCTTCTTGGGGTTGGGAGACACCCCTGTGGTTTCCCTATCGATATTCTCTAATGGAGAATGCTCCATTAGAGGGCTTGAAGGCTGTGGGGGTGAAGGTACAAGAAGGGAAGGAACCTTCTTTACCTTTTTCCTTATATAGATTTTGGTGATGGGGGATGTGGGCTTTTCAAAAGGAAACTGAGGAGGATTACTAGAAATATGTGGTGTGGGTAGGTCATCAGTTTGGTTGTCAGATGAGGGCTTTGACACTGATGCCTCACCATGGGAATGTGACACACCCATCATTGTAGAGAACAATGGGGTGTCTTGGCCAGAAAAGTCCTTGGAGGGTCTTTTCATATTTGAGAATACCTTCCCTTTGGGAGGTTTTGGTACATACACCTCTTGAAAAGAGGGTAGATCCGTCAATTTCTTCAATATAATCTCTTGTACAAACCTGGGATACATATAAAAGCTTTTGGATTTGGTATCCAGGTTTGACATAAAATCATTGAAAATCATTTGTGAGAAATTGAACTTTCTAGAGGTAGCTAAGCAAACCAAAGCATAAGCTAAGGTACTGCTAAACTCACTCCATCCAGTTGTTTTTCGTGAAATGCAATGTTGTAGGGTATGAACAAAAAATCTCCATTGTGGTGAAAATCTGTTCTTGAAAAACTTGAATACATCAGTGGGACCTTCATACCCCATAAGACTAAGAGTTTGGAAGAGATCTTCCTTAGGTAAAGAGGTTATACCTGAGGCATCATCTAATCGTAGATGGATGCGAATACACTCCTCTGTGATGGTCAGGGGTTTATCACATACCTTTGTTTTGATGCTCTTCAGATTGAATAGCAGCATTGGCCCAGAACTGTCTTTGATGTTCCACATAGATTGTGGGATTGACAGTTAGAGCGTGGGCAATGTGAGAGGATTTGAGGAAATCCACTATGGCATGGAAACCTTCAGCTTGCTTTGGTTTCTGCAACATGGCGAGCTCGTTGTGTTCATCAAAGAATGCTCGTCCTGCCATCGTTCTGGTTAAATCTAGCGTTCGAATCGTTACTAGGGTTGACACTGGTAAGCAAGAAATCGAGAGAGAGAAGAAGAAACAATGGTAGTTCAAAGAGTCGTTTGTATTTTGGCGGTCACAAAGGGTATTTATAGGTGGAGGGTTTCAGTTAGAAGCAGTACTAAGTACCCTAGCAGTATTAACTAACTCGCCGTATTAACTCATATTAGTAGTAGTAACACATACTGGCAATACTAACACGGACTAGCAGTATTAACACAGACTAGCAGTATTAACACAGACCAGCAGTAGTAACCCTGATTAGTAGTATTAAATAAGTCAAGCAGTAGTAACTTTTCACTGGCAGTATAAACCACCTAGCAGTAGTAACCATACTTAACCATTTTTGAAAAATTATCATGATTAATATAGCGAGCAGTATTAACTGATTTAGAAGTACCTAGTATCCATTTGAAGAAATCTGAAACACTGAAACACACAAGGTTAGAAGCACCATGCACAATACAATATGAGAAAGTAGACAGGAAGAAATCTATACAGGTACATAAGACATGAGACAATAGGCTTATTCAGAGTTTATCATGCCCACACTTGTGACTAAAAATGTGAATCTACCCACATCAAAAGCTTTAGTGAATAGATCAGCAAATTGATTACTTGTATGGACTTTCACAACTTGAATTAGCTTCTTTTCATTACAGTCTCTGATAAAATGATACCTGATTTCTATATACTTTGTTTTGGAGTGCTTGACTGGATTATTAACAATGCTAATAGCACTGTTGTTATCTATGAAGATTGGAGTGTGAAGAAAGGTCATACCATAGTCCAACATTTGATTCTGAATCCAGAGTACTTGAGAACAGCAGCTTGCAGCAGCTATGTACTCTGCTTCTGTTGTAGATGTGGACACTGTGGTTTGTTTCTTGCACTGCCATGATACTAGTCTTGCACCCAAAAACTGACATCCCCCTGAAGTTGACTTTCTATCCAAATTTGCACCACCCAAGTCACTGTCTGAGTAAGCAAGTAGGTCAAATGGTGAGTCATTAGGATACCAAAGACCTAATCTAGGTTGGCCTTTGAGATTTCTGAATATCCTCTTGACAGCTTGAAAGTGTGACTGCTTAGACCTTACTTGAAATCTTGCACACACACAAACAGGAAATATGATATCTGGTCTTGAAGCAGTGAGATACATGAGGGAGCCAATCATGGATCTGTAGTGATGAACATCCACATCCTCCCCCTCAAGATCTGCAGTGATCTGTTTGTGTGTCTCCATGGGTGTGCTTGCAGGCTTTGAGTCTGAGAAACCAAACTTATTAAGAATGTCCTGCACATATTTGGATTGGATTAAAAATATTCCATCTTTCTTCTGCTTAACTTGTAGCCCTAGGAAGAAGGTAAGTTCACCCATATAACTCATATTGAATCTCTTGTGCATCAAATCTTCAAAATCTCTGCACATTTGATCTTTTGTGGATCCAAAGATAATATCATCCACATAGATTTGCACTATTAGGATGTCCTTCTTCTTCCTCTGAATGAACAGAGTCTTGTCTATGATTCCTCTTTGAAAACCATTTTCCAAGAGATAGGTAGACAGAGTGTCATACCATGCCCTTGGTGCTTGATGTAGCCCATAGAGTGCCTTCTTCAATTTGTATACTCTGTCAGGATAATTTGGATTCTCAAATCCTGGAGGCTGACAGACATACACTTCTTCTTCAATTTTTCCATACAGAAAAGCACTCTTTACATCCATCTGGTAGACCCTGAACTTCATGAAAGAAGCATAGGCTAAAAATAGCCTGATTGCCTCTATCCTGGCCACTGGTGCAAATACTTCTTCATAATCAATACCCTCTTCTTGAGTATACCCTTGTGCCACTAGTCTGGCTTTGTTCTTTATTACTATTCCTCTCTCATCTTTCTTGTTCCTGAAGATCCATCTTGTGCCAATTGCTCTGTGTCCTTTTGGAAGATCCACCAGATCCCATACATCTTGCAGTACAAACTGCAGTAGCTCCTCTTGCATTGCTTCTATCCAGCTTGGATCTTTCATTGCATCAAATGCCTTTTTGGGCTCAACCTGTGATAGAAAGCAAGATAATAAACCTGATTGTAGATCTTTCAATCCTCCTATCTTGCTTTGTTGCCTTGTGATCATTGGAGAATTGATGTCACCAATCACTAATTGAGGAGGATGATTCTTCTGAGTTCTTGTAGCATTGACAGCCTCTTCATGAAGATTGACTTCAAGATTGGTGTCATTCTTTTCTGGAGTGCTTCCACCATACACTGAGGAATCATCATCTATGTCATCCTCTTCCAAAACTGGCATCTCAGGACCTTTGATTCCTGAATCTGAGGGTTGATCTTCCTTTTCACCTCTATCCTCTTCATTCTGATCTGTTTCAGTGTCCTTTGAATCTGAAGTATCCTTCTTATCTTGGTCACAGAATTCAACAGGATCAGCAGTAGGTGTTGGGAACAGCACAAACTCTTGTCTTTGTTCTTGTGCATGTTCTGTCCCAGTTCCTGCATTATGCTCATTACTTTTCCACTTATCTTACCACCTGCTGGATTATCACCAAAAGCAACATGTCCTCCATCAATTCTTTTGAAGTTTTGAAGGCAGACCATGTTACCTGTCATATGCCTGGAACAACCACTATCAACATGCCAAATACTCCTTCCCTTGAGTTGTTGGTTGCCCTGCACATTTAATAAAGCAGTTAGTTTTTAATAGGAACCCAAGCCAAAGTGGTCTTGGGTTTTCCATTCTCATCAACATATTCGTATTCATATTGGATGAGATTATCACACTGAGAAATCTTATTGCTTGAATACTTTGTCACAATAATGGGTCTGTTACTGGAAGCAGTACTAACTTGATTGGCAGTACTAACTTTGTTAGCAGTACTAACTTTGTTAGCAGTACTAACTTTGTTAGCAGTAGTATTGCTTACAGCAACATTATTTCTGTCAGCAGTACTATTTGAAGTAGCAGTACTAACAGCTTTCTTTATTTTTGGAACCCAAACCTGGACAAAGTTGTTTGCTTTCTTTGTCTTTAATTTACTCCTTGGCTTAATTGGAGTATTTTTCTTAGAATTAGAAAACTTATTCTGAGCATGAGATTTTATAGGTGCCCTTCTCACATTCTCAGCCATATTATTTCTTATTTGCTTCCTATAACCAACAGGATTTTGTACATTTCTTTGAAAACTGATCCTTTGGTTAATAGGATTGAAATAACAGTGCTTGGCCAGATGATTTAACTTGCCACAGATAAAACAAGGTTTTGGTCTGTTAATTTTTCTCAGATCAATTCCTTGTTTTAAAGCCCATTGATTATTTCTATTTCTTTGATTTCCCCTTGTTTTATCATGTTGTTGGGGCTTATTCTGTTTACAAGTACAGGGATTAACAACAGTGGTTTGCATGTAATGAACTCCCTGTGCCTTTCCCTTCCCTCTCTCAGAGTCCTCTTCTTCAGAATCTCCCTCAACCACTACTTTGTCTAAAGGATCTACTTCAGTGGCTTCTTCAGGTAATTTCTTCTTGTTCTGTCTTTCTAAGAGATCAGAGGTAGAAGGAATATAGTTATTGTTGTATGGTGGAGGGATGGTGTTGTAGCCTATTCCTCTTTTAAGTTTGTCATGGACTTGAGTTTTTAAAAGTGAGTCCATTGCTTTAGAAGCATTGGAATATTTCTCAATGTCCAGCTTTGCTTTCTCAAACTCACTCCTTATCTTCTCACATTCCTCTTCAGACTTTTTAAGCTTAACCTCTAACTGATTTTTCTCCCACTTCCAGTAGTTTGTATCATAGGAATGTTGAAGTTCATTAGCCTGGTAAGACTTAATTTGTTCTTCAAACCTCTCAACAATCAGAACATATTCTCTTCTATCTTTCTCTAACCTTTTAAGGTCATCACACATACTTTGATTGTGATCCCTGTACTTTTTAACAGTTTCAATACAGGTTTTAGAGCAAAGATTAGAAGTTACCTCTGTGGGAATATCAGTGCTTGCTGACTCTGAAACTTTAGCCATTAAAGCATGATTCTGAACTGCTTCTTCTGCTTGGTCACTCCAATCAAATCCCATTCCTTCTTGGGAAACAAGAGCTTGAGAAGAGTTCCTACTGTTGAAGCTAGTGGACTGTGATGGTTGATGGTTGCTAGTACGTTGTTGAGGCATCCCACTTCTGCATTCTCTTGCAAAGTGCCCCAGCTTGTGACACTTGTAACATTCAACCTTGGATTTATCAAATCCAACCCCATCTTCTCTTTTCTGAGCAAAGTTGTTCCTTCCAGTCCTTTTGATGAATCTTTTTACCCTCATAGTCAGCATAGCCATCTGCCACTTGATATCCATCTCTTCCAGATCATCAGCATTTATATGTTCGAAGTCATCATTAATTAGAGTGGAATTAGCATGACTGGCTAGAAAAGCTTCTAAGACTGAGTCATTGGATCCATCTTGCTTTGATCCATGGGCAGCATTAACTGATTCTGTGTTAGCAGCAGAATCAGTAGAGGATGATAAAAGAGCAACATTGTATGAGTATCCAGAGGGCCTCTTCTTTGCTTCTACCTCTGCTTCAAATACCCTAAGGTCATTATAGAGGTCATCCAATTCCTTGTCCTCCAATTGGTCATTCTGTCTGAATGAGACAGTGTACATAGTCCATTCATCACCAAGAGATCTTAGAAATTTTCTGTTAACATCATCTTGATCTATCTGGACACTAACAGTAGCCAATTCACCAATTAGCTTATTAAATCTATCAAAAGTTTGAGTCATAGACTCATTCTTTGTAGACATGAAGTTTTCATACTGCTGCTTTAGGATGGCCTTCTGATTTCTCTTGGTACTTTTGGTACCAGAAAATATTTTCTCCAGAGAATTCCAAAGAATTTGTGCATCAGAACAGTTGCAGAATTGATGTTGGTACTCATTGGGTATAGCCAAAAGCAAAGTGCTCAAGGCTTTCATCTCTGTCTGCCTCAATTTCCTCTCTCCATCTGTCTTTGGTGGAGGTCTCTTTCCTTCTGCATCCATCTTTCCTCCATCAGAAGGACCATTCTCAATGATGTCCCACATTGAGAAGTCTGTGAGAAGAATGTACTGCTTGATTCTGATCTTCCACATGTCAAACTCATTGGGTTTGAGCATGGGAACCTTTGATACCAAAACACTGTCGCTTGAACTGTCCATGATTAAAGGTTTCTGAATTTTCAAGCTCTGATACCACTTGTCAGGATCGAAATTCAAACAAGAATTTAAATAACACACTTAGAAACTTATGTTAAAGAAGTTGTGGAAAAACACTTTAACAGAAAATCAATGGAACAATATATAGAACTTCAAATCATAAGTTTATATTGCATAAAACTTAATGATTACACACAAAACCTCAATCTGTTTAACAGGCTAAACAGACGTTCTATACTTCTCTATAGAAAGAATCTAAACTATTCTTGAGGTTAATTCTCTCTAAACAAAACGTATGAAAAAATTAATTCTAACAAAGACTTCTATACTATATATACAAGACTGAGTACAAGATAATTATCAAAATAAAATTGATCTTCAGCATCAATACCATAATTATCTTCAACCATATCTCCAACTCATCTTTATCTTCAAGTCTTCTGTATCTTTAGAAGCATCACTAACCTTCTCTTCTTTTAGCAGTATTAATCATTGAGCAGTATTAACCATGCTTGCAGTAGTAATCTTCAACAGTATTAACTACTAGCAGTACTAACTCTCCAAGCAGTACTAACTATTCAAGTAGCAGTACTAACTTTTCAAGCAGTATTAATTCTACTAGCAGTATTAAAATTACAAGTAGTAGTAATACCTTTCAACTAGCAGTAGTATTCATCCTTAGCATATTCTGACCCAACATCATTGAACTAGGAGTCGTTTTGGAAACATGAAGAGAAAGAGTTCATTTGGAAAACATTTTGTTGCAACCAATGAGAAGTTTTGATTATTTTGAAATGTTTAGTTTTATGAACATGTCGAGTCATCCATTTTGGAATCTTTGGGTATTTTGGTAAATAAATCATGTTGAGATGTTTCCTCGATGATTTTACATATATAATTGGAGTTCAATTGACGTAAGTGTCATTTCGTGTATTTGATATTATAAACCTTTTTCAGAAAACACATATTATTGTGTTATGAGGCATTTTAAAAAATATAAGAATATGAGTTCCTTTGAAAAATGGTTTGTCTCAACCAGCAATGAGATTTTAGTTAATTATACTTTTGGTCATGTATGCATATTTTATTGGAAATTTCTATCATGGTATTTTAGCCAATGTTTTAGAACGATGAGAGCATGTTTATATTTGACTTTGAACTCGAAAATGACATAAATTATTTCATGTTTAAACCGGGTGCATACGCATATCAATCTACTAGCTTTGTGAAATAAACGGTCGCATGCAAGTTTTGTTGTGAAATCTTATTTCGTGCCGCATTGTGACTAAAAGAGAGAAAACTTTAAGAGTTTGATATTGAGCATGTGGTCTTGGATTTTGCAAACATTTTATTTATACAGTTTGGAATTAAACTAAATTGCTCTTACAATTGCTCAAATTGCATGCATATGTCTTTACTAAATTTTGGGGAATAAACCGATGTATGCGAGTCACAATGGGAAGTTTTATTTAATGATATTTCATGGTTCATTTGCAGAAATTTTGGGGTTCAATTTCGTGAATTTTCCTTCTGTAGTTTTGTATGAAAGTCTTGTCATACACTGTTTTAGTACATGAAACTATTTCTCGTTCTTTACATAAATTATACTGTTGGTGTGAGTAATCGTATAAAAGATTTATGTTATTTCGGATGGAACTTTTGCCCAGAACATATTTCAGTTATTGATTTTACTGATAGGAGTTTTCTGCAATGCATGAAATGAATTTTCGGTTGCACGTTGTTGTAATTATAATTTTGGGTATATACGTTTTATCGGTGCGACCCAAATTTGAAACGCGTATATATATATATATATATATATATTTATTTATTTATTTATTTACCTTCCTATTGTGTTGCTGCATTTGGGAAATGATTGGACGTATATAGGCCTTGTTGGAAATTTTATCTTCCGATGTTTTGTGTTAAAGTAAAAGATTTTAAAGTTGAAGTGGTGAAATCCTCTTTTGGGGAGTTGTACAAACTTTTATTGCATACTTTATGGGACGAAAGTTATTTTCATATGCATAGCATGAATTGGTGCATACTAAGGCACTGGTAGTCCGTTTGAAAATTTTGTTACGCATCTTTCGTTATCGTTTTATTAGCGTAAGTACTAATCAAAGGAGTTTTGAAAGTGGTTTTATATGTGTGGCATTGGTGATCAATTTTGAAACCTATCGAATGCTCGATAGTGTGTTTTCACCGCACGTTTAATTGTTATAAAACTTATGTACTTGAGAGTTTTATAAATTTCAAATTGGCATAGTAGTGTGAAAAAAAAAACTTTGAACTCATTGGGCTATAGGTGTAAGCCCCCCTCGTGTTAGAAGTCGATATTAAGGATTAAAGGAGTCCTCGGAGTATTGAGGTGTTAGACATGTGCTTTCTCCCAGTTAGTTAAGTGACGATCTTTATGCTTCGTTAAACCTACGGATTAAAATCGTGTTCGGTTGTTCGGGTATGGTTGGTTTTGGAATTGTGGGAATTTGGTACGAATGCATGTTATATGTCGGTGGTGTACTATGTTGTTGGGTATTCGTGAATAATGATGATGTTCTGGTTGACTGTCAAGGATGTTGGATTTGGGTGACTACTTCCAAGAGTAGGTGTCAACCTTGAAATCGACATTGCTAATCGGGAATGAAATATTTGGTAGTATACCCACGTTTGCATAATGGTCATTCCGTGGATAGGTGTGACACACTATTTTGAGGACAATAACTGTTGGTGTGCTTCAATGTATTTCCGTTAGATCTGGTACATCTACAGGACGAGCGGTGAACTCAAGGAAATTAGATGTTGGTAATTAAGAAATCAACCATTGGTATTTGGATAATTGTCAGAATTTTCGTTGATTTGGAAATCGATGCTTGAGTGCATGGTGAGAGTTTAGTAGTAATGTTTATTGGAGACAATTGGTGAGAATGTCGAGGTGGACATTAAGTACAAATCGATTATCAAGGAGACCTTGATGTGTCGTATTTAGAGGTATCCAAGGGAAATGTTTGCTTTGGGGTATTCTTGATGGAAATGACTGAATAAGGTCGAAAGTTAATCCTGAGGTAATATGAGCAACATAAGGTTGGGAGGCAATCGAGATTTATTGGTTAAGAAAATGATTAAGCAAGGACTTGATGTTCATTCCGTCATCGGTGAGTTATGTCGAACCATGGGATTGAATTGTGATGACTCTTTACGAGAAGTGCAATAACAACCTTGACCGGGATGTATTTGAGTTCGTATACGAGGTAAGGCTTCATAAAGGCATTTTTATGGGAAACCAATCGATCTTGCCAAGTGCTATGTTGGGTTCTTGGTTAGTGTCAGATTTCGAGGATGAAATCTCTTTTAAGGTTGGGAGGATTGTAACACCCCGATTTTCGAAAGGTATCAATTCATGTTAATACAGAAACCGATATATTAAGGAAAAAATAAGATATTTGATTTTGGGCTTGAATCCTTGATTTTATAGTCTTTATGGATAAAGGATTCAATTACGAGTCCAACGATTCTTTCCGGAGCAAAAACGGAGCTATAACGAAGAAGTTATGACCAAAATGGTTTTCGGGGAAGTCATGGGCCGGCTGGAGGGGGCGCACGGGCCGTGCGCGGGCCCTTCACAAAAACGCACGGGCTGTGCGCGGGGGTCAGAGACTCGGGTTAAAACCTGATTTTCGCCTCATTTCACCCAAAACTTCATTTCTTCATATCTTTTTCATCACAACTCCGATTTGGGTGATTCAAGTTGCTATGGTTTCGTTTTTGAGAGCTTTTCAAGGATATGGCAAGATATTGGAAGTCTATTGAAGTATAATAGAGTATTTTGTGGTGGTAAGCTTCTCATATCTCCCTATTCATCTTCTTCCCCAAAATATTCTAGGGTTTCATCCACCCCTTGTTCTCCCTTTCATAGATTGAAGGTTTGTGATCATTTTGGTGAACTAGAAGTGTTTTGGTTGGTGAATTCAATCTTGGGTTAAGGTAATCTTCTATTCTCTTCGGTTATGGAAGTTAGGGTTTCGGTATCAGTTGAGATATTCATGTATAAGGTTGGGTAACGATTCTTTGTGGTTGATTATGATTATTTATGGTAGAATATGTATATTTATGGTTGGAACCTTGTGGATCTAGGTTTTGGAAAGATTTGGTTTGAAGAATCAAGTTCCTCAAGTTCTAAGTGGGTAAAATCTATATTTAGTCTAAATCTAGCAAGGTGAGTTTACTAAACTTTTGTTAAAACTGGATACACATCATATTTGCTTAATTGTTGCTAGTATCACATATTTGCTCAAAATGGTCATCTTTACGGGTTTATGTATTTGATGGTATTTCCATGAGATTATGTGAGATATGTGTATATGAAGTATCATCCCATGATTTACCCTATGTTGGGTGATTAATTGGGGATTTACATTATGTGTGCCCACAATGGGTATTTGACATGATTATGGAATATATGTTTGGTATAACATGATGATTTCCATTCGGAATACACTCTTGGTGTTATTGTATCTACAATGTGGTTATGTGGATATTTAAGTCTTATGTTAGACTCGAGCTATTAGGAGGATGAACTATACTTGGTTGAAAGATACCTAAGGACCTCCTATATGCATTGTGTTGGACGAACCAAGGCAAGTTCACTAGGAGGATGTAGTCTTGGGGCGCCACTGTGATGGTATGTGCCCAGTAGACCTCCGCCACTCGGAAAGTTTCCTGTACGGTCTGATCTCCGGGTGGGCCGGGCCTTTGGGGTGTTCCTTGTTAAGGGCATCAAGGTGCATCGACTCTTTGGAGTGGGCTTGATTGGTGCTTTGGGTCTCCCTTAATGACTCCACATATATTGGACACTGGTTAACTGCTGATAAGAATTGTAACTGTTCATGCATGTTTATTATTGTTCAACTCACTAGGTTTTTTGGCTTAACACTTGTTTGGTGTCGATGTGTATCTTAGGTTTTAGCGGCATCGGTCCTAAGCTGGCGTAGTGCTTGGGTGAGAGATTTGGGAATATCGCTTTTGGACTTACTATTGGTAGATAATCCTTTGGGTCTATAAATGACACCCTTGATTGTGATCTCTTTTCTGGTTATAGAAATTAGATTAGTTGGTTGTTATTTATTATCCGTTTAATTACGATTGTATTTAAATAGGTTTGTGTATTTTCCCCATTTTTGGGAGGCTCTTGCTTTGGCAATTTTAAATACCGCAATGTCCGTTTTTCGGATTTTTGTTATCCCTATTTTTAGGGTGTTACAGAAAATTTTCTAAGTTTAGAGAATTCTCTAAAAGTTGATGGTAGGAGAGAGAAATGATTATTTTATTCAATTCCACTAATGAGATTTAATTTTTATCATTTAATTTTATTTTATTTTAAAATTATATTGGGATGATAAATTAGAGAATATTATAATAATATAAGTTGTTTAAAATAATAAATCTGTTGGAGTTGAATCTAATATTTTTTAGAGATTTTCACTTTTGATTCTCTATTTTAGAGAAACTATAGAAAAGTTGTTGGAGATGCTCTAAAGTTCTCTATATTTAGAGATTTTTTCATGATTATCTATTATAGCTAGTGATGGCAAAAAATCGGACTCGGGCCGAGCCGGGCCAAAACGGGCTTCGGGCCTCTATAGTGAAACTCAAAATCGGGCCAAACGGGCTTCGGGCCGGGTCGGGTTTCACCCGAAAATGGGTGGCCCGGTTAGGCTTGGGTTAAACCGATCCACCCAAAACCGGGCCGAGATCGGGTTACATATTTTTTTAATAGTTTTCTTTATATAATAATTAATTACTAAACTTTAAAAAATAAAAATTGGATTGGATCACTAAAATACACTTTAAAAATACATTTTATTTATAATAAATCTCTAAAATACACTTTAAAAATACATTTTATTTATAATTTTAAGTTACAAACTTACAATACATAAATTCTAAGAACCCGAACGTCTCGCTCCCGAACTCCCACCATCACCCCATCCCCATGGATTATAATTGTATGGATTGTATGGATTATAGTATGGATTATACTCTGGATTGTAGTCTTCAAGAGTTCCGTACTTTTCCAGTCGATCAACAGCCGTATTATCATCAAGGCAGTCGATGTCCGGTTCTTCTTCTTCTTCGTCGTAACGTGAGACGCCACTACTAGCATCATCCTCGGTTACGGTTCCCGGCGTACTTAGTCCTTCGTCCACTTCGTTTTCGGCTAAGTTTAATTTCACATCGTCTATATCCGCCTCCAGACTTGTTTAATGTTGAATTCTTTGTTGGCTATCAAAGTAATCCTTCAAACATATGCAGCACTCTACCGACTCCGGGATTAATCTTGATTGACGCTCCGATATGATCCTGCCACTAAGAGAAAAAGCAGACTCCGAAGCTACGGTACTAGCTTGGATTGTTAGTATATCAAGGGCAATAGATGCCAAAATCGGGTATTGAGGTTGTTTAACTTTCTACATTCTAATAAATCTAGTGATTCAACATCGTTGACGGTTGTGGAGGATGCCGCTATAAAATTAGTATGTATGTACATATTGAATTCACTCAAATTATCCCCATCAAATCTAGATTTTTTAATAGATTCATTTAAAACCGAGTTCATTAAATTTGCCATTAAGTTGGACCGGTTTCGCCCACGAGAACTAGAACTAGAACCCGGTGAAAACATTTGAGTTGTAGGGGTTTGTTGGCTTCCTCTCCCATAATTAATTCTATAAATATCAAATAATTGATGAAAATCACTATTAAATTGTAGTATGCGGTTCCTTGAAAAAGAATAATTTGTAGCCGTATCCAAACCAAACGCTACACATATTGATTGTATTAAAACTTCGACACCCGTAACATTTAAATACGGGTTTAATGCCGCGACACAAAGAAAACTGAAGGGGATCTCTTTAAAATATTTTAACAATTTTGCTTTCATTGGTGCTACCACGTTTTGAAAAGTTGAAATGTTCTTCGTATTGAGAAATTTTACTTGCCAAAATATATATATTTGATTTAAAAGTAAAGGGCTTGTTGGATAATAAATATCGGATAACAGAGTTGTTGCAGTTTTGAAATCGCCCAAAATATCATGTAAGCCTTCAAGCATTTGCCAATCATATTAAGATATCGTATTATCCGGGTATTGAATGTTATAAAATGCTTGAACATATAGTTTGTCTTAATAAATTATTCATCATTTTGTAAGTTGAATTCCATTGAACCGACATATCGTGTGTCGGTCCCAAAGCTTTAAAACCGACATCTTTGCAATATTTATTATATGTTTGTTGCATTTTTTTACCTTTTGTGAAAATCCGGCATAACATAATGTAACACCCAAAAATTTGGAAATAGCAACTTATTTAAAATTTTCTAACTACATCAATAATTGAATCATCTACAACCACAAATTAGATTCAACTTCAATACACAGACATTCAATCTTTACATACAAACTATAAAAGGACGGGTGCTACCAAAACCCAATAATAGTCGCTATCTCCAACTTACGGAATACTTCCCCAATTACTTACTTTAGTGTCTAGCTAAGGCTCTACGCTTCAAAGAACTGCTAGCACTCAACTCCCAACTGGAACCTGATGCACATGCCGACAAATAAAAGGGTTAGGCTTAACGCCTAGTGAGCTCAAGAGTTTTCAACATATATAATTAAATCATTTAGAAAGGAAGGATGTGAATAAAATCATAATCTTTCAAAATGATATGCTTCACTTATGAAAACGACTCGTTCATCAATAACGATGCACTTTGTACGAAAGAGGCACCGAGTTAACTGTTAACCGACCCAAACTGCTTCAAAGACGTGGATCTCACTAAGAGACGTAATTATGTAAAGTAAACCGGAACTTGCTAAAAGTAAAATAGAGGGCGGACTCCCCATTTTATAAAATACGATTAACACATTACAACTTGAAATACCCAACACGGTTGAAACGTGACACAGACTCATAAATCATAGATGAAGATCTATATAATTAAATATCGCCATGAACACGACTTTAAACCCAAAACTCACACGACCATAAAATGGACGAGAATGAATACCAACACATGGAAATGACGCGGTCCATGCGAACCTCAGTATACGTGGGAAGAACCCAATATTAAAGCCATCATTTGCCGTCAACCACTTAAAAACTCCTTTTGGTAAAAATACCACATTACCCAAATAAAATACCACGAATCAACGATGAGGAGATCCGTAAACACCGAGAATAGAGAACACGTAAGTAGGCCGTTCACGCGACTTCCTTACATGTCCTCTAAACGTTTCCATCTTGGGTGGCGAGAACACGTGAATGGGGCCACCCTTGATGTTGTTGGAGTTCACCACGTATCCCGGACTTAGTTCCCATGCCATACCAGACATCACAACCTCAATCCATTTTACTGCCTCTAGCCCTACTCCGTCGAGTTCCACCCCAAGGACTTACGGACACTGGTGCCTATCCAACCTAGACGAGTTACACCTCAACGGCTCGTGTCGCTTATTACCTACTCGCTAGTAAACCCGAGCGGTCACTAAAAGTAACCCAAAACCTCCGGCCTTACAAGACCAACAGAACTTACGTGCATATGGATCCATTACAACACTGTCTAACGTTACATGACTCCAATTGGATGACCACACACCCAAAACATGTAACTCACCAACGATACGAAATTAATCATTATCTCAATCAAAACCCCCGCTGCTTATGACTCCGGACAAACGTCCACACGACTCGTTTAAATCAAAACCCCCGCTGGTTATAACTACGGACAAATGTCCACACGACTCGTTTAAATCAAAAACCGAGCCAAAGGCCCAACACCTCACATAAATTTCCAACGAAAGCCTTTGTACATTAAAAACACGTTTAGCCGACTGACAAAGACACAACGGTCCCAAAAGTGTAAAAATAACACAAACTCAACATTGATTGCGGTGAACCATTTCCCAAATAAACTCTTTACTCTTATTTCCCAAAATACCTCGCGACACAGTCATGCACATTTTCCAAATAGACGTAAGTACAAAATCATGTAAATGACATTTACATCAAATGGGCTCCATTTATATAATATACGTCAAAGAAACATATCAAAATGCTTTATTTGTCAACGAGCCCAAAATCACCAAAAATGCATGTTTCGTGAGTTTCTAAAGATGGATATAACCAAATACTCAAACTTATCAGCAGTTAACAATTTGGTGTAAAACATCAACATTTTAAAATAACATTTTTGTCATGTACACCGTTTTCATCTTGAACTCACCTTGCTAGATTTAGGCTAAATCTAGATTTCACCCCACTTGAGCTCCTTTGAAGAACTCATGAATCCTCAAGCCAGAAACTCCTGAAACCTAGATCCATACATTTCCAACCATAAACAATCATATAGAAGTATTCCCCAAACGATTTACATAAAGATCTCAACTTATGTCAAAACCCTAATTTCCACAAATGAAGAAAATGGATGATTACCTCAAACCTCAACTTGAATCCATCCAACCAAAAACCCTTGTAGAACACCAAAATGGTTACAAACCTCCAATCTATGAAAAGAAACACAAAGGGTGGATGAAACCCTAGAAAACTTTGGGGAAGAAGATGAATAGGGAGGGATGAGGAGCTTACCACCACAAAATACTCTTGTCTACTCCATTATACCTCCAACATCTTGCTAAATCCTTGAAGATCTCTCAAAAACAAGACTATGACAACTTGAATCACCAAAAACGGAGTTGTGGATCAAAAGTTATGAGGGAATGAAGTTTGGTGGCTGAAAGTCGGGTTTTTAGATCGACCAGGAGGTTTCGCGGGTAGTCGTAGGCATGGAAATGGGGCCCGACCCGTCGGGGAACCCGGTCCACCCGCCCCGATCGGGGATGGGGATTCCCCGCTAAACCGGGGATGGGGATGGGGACGGGGATCCCCGTTTGTCTCAAAGCGGGGATGGGGACGGGGACGGGTATCGCACTCCCCGCCCCGCCCCGTCCCCGTTATATATTTTAATTAATATTTAATATATATTATTTATTTAAACTAAATCGGTAATTCATAATTTCCTATTTCCTAATTAGGTTTATAATACAAAATTGTTATTTTTTGGATGTTAGTATGTATTTTGGATGTCAATCAAAATACAATTACTCGATATGGTTTTGAATATTACTCGATATCTTTTGGAACGTGTGAAGTTAAGGTTTTTTTTTCCGAATTCGGTTGAATTTCTTTTGGTTTTAAGTTATTAATTATTATATGATGTTGTGATTTTTTTATACTAAATTAAATTTCTTTCGATTTTAGGTTTATTGGAAATATGTGATGTTTAAACATGTGTGGTGTCTCATATATTTGATCTAAATAGCTTACATAAACGGAAAAGAAAATCCCCGTTTCCCCGATGGGGATCCCCGTTCCCCGTTGGGGATGGGGATGGGGATGTGATCATATTCCCCGGCGGGGATGGGGATGGGGACGGGGATGAAGATGAGGGATTGGGGACGGGGATGGGGATTGAGGTCCCCGCCCCATCCCCGCCCCATTTCCATGCCTAGGTAGTCGCCCTTGTTCTCCTAAGTCGCGAGATTGCCCCTAAGTCGCGGCACAACTCGCGTAACACACTGTTTGTCCGATTTTCATTCTCGTTCACTGTTTTGCCCATAACTTCTTCGTTATAGCTCCGTTTTCGCTCCGGAAAGAACCGTTGGACTCGTAATTGAATCCTTCATCCATCTAGACTATAAAATCTAGAATTCAAGTCCAAGATTAAATATCTTATTTTTCCTTGATATATCGGTTTCTGTATTTACTTGAAGTGATACCTTTCGAAAGTCGGGGTGTTACAATCCTCCCAACCTTAAAAGAGATTTCGTCCTCGAAATCTACTCTTCTCAATGAAACGCTGCCCGCAAACAAAATTGTCCTCAGTCCAAAAGCCAGAACTACAATCGAGACCCTTATACCGAAACTCACGTCAGCTGCCTCTCTTGGGCACATTAAACTCATAACCGAGCGAACACTTAACTCTCCAAAGTAAACTTTACTCACAAGGTTACGGTTGTCTCCCAACCTTGGATGACAATTACCACCTCCAGGTAATTTATGACTCCAACTTCTCACCGATCAATTTCCTTCGGGTCTAAACGATTTCGAACTCAACATCAAAGATCATAACCACACCTCCAAAATCCTCAGATTTCAACTGATCCATTCCTAATATCTATAAAGACATTCTTCCAAGGCGCACCAAAGCGCCCTTCCGGCAGCCGATTAACACAGATTCGGCTGTCACTCAACTCCGATCCAACACCAATCTCACAACATTCCTAAAGTAACATCCTTATCACCATAGGAACGCTTGGGCACATCAAAGCTTAATCCTCAATACCCAAACTCACTTCAAAATCCATCACCGAAAGGTCAATAATTCCCATGATCCAACCGGGATACATCCCAAACATTCCAAGATCCATTGACCTCAAGGAAACAAGTCGACGCCTAGGACCTAACGGTGACCTCGAAAATGTGGACATTCCGCCCAAAACTCCATTCCAGACGAATTGTCGCACTAAGGTTGACACCTAACAGAAAACTAAGATTCCAAATCTTACATTTCCGACAGACAGATCACCAAAATTTCCTTTAATCGCCGAACCCACTAAGACGGTAAGCCAACAACATAAACCATGATGTTACACCGGCAAGCAATCCACCAACACAAACCCAAGTTACACGCAGATAATTACTTAAGACCTTATCCCGCATGATTACCGAAGTACCAAAATCAACTCTTAAATCACTGGGGGACTTAATTCCACTACTTCCATTAAAACCACTGCGCACAGATTCAAAAACGAAACCCAAAATCCAAGACTGACCACCAGTCGGATCATCCGACGATTCAAAACCTAAGGACTCCCTTAGTCCCTAATTACCATTCCTCACACGACAGGGGTTCAAATCTATAGGTCTAATGAGTTCAAGGTTTTTCAATTACTATGCCAATTCAACTTGTATAAGATTTTCACATACTAAGCTTTATAACAATTAAACGCGCGGTAAAATACACTACCGTTCACTTGATAGGTTTCAAAACTGGTTACCAACACCACGCATATAAAACCATTTCCCACTCATTTGATCAATACTTACGTAAATAAAACGGTAACGAACGGGTGTAGCAAAATTTACATTATCAATCATGAAAATAAATCCCTGCGCCTCGACGTGTGCAATAAAAGTTTGTACCGCTACAAAATATAATTCCAAAATCTTAACTTTAAAATTCCTACTCTTTAACCAAAAGGCGTTGTAGCACAAAAGTATCAACAACCCTATAAGCAACAGTTTATTTCCCCAAAGCCAGGTAGAAATGATGGAATGCAAACAAGTTTCAAATCGAGTTCAAAGCTTCAGATCGTACAGATAAACACCTTTGACTAAAAAGTAACTGCAACGACATAAACATTGCTAACTCAATAAATGCATTGCGGAAATTTCTAACGGTAAAAGTAATTGATTGAAATATGAACAGAACAAAAGTCCTGTTTGAAAAGATGTAAATCTTTTATATATTTACTCATACCAACGTTATAATTAAACCCAAATGCAAATAGTATGCAACGAATGACATTTGTATGAAATTCAACATTTAGCGCACACCATGATGCATATGCACATGTTCTCAAAATTATTTTACGCAACGCAAAATGACGTAATACGAGGCACCCTAAACCCAATTGAATTTTCGCAAAACTCAATAATGCTAAAATCATGCAGTGACAAATTTTCGTTTCTCAACAAGAATGTAAGACGATAATATGGCTAAAACACTAAGCCTTCAAGAGTTTCCTCTTTTAATGCAATGAAAGATAAAATGACACATTTAACAAAATTCACATGGGACACGACGTCAACTAACTCGTAAGCTTAAAAGAAGCAAAATTAAAACTCACGCATGGAAAGACATCGTATAAAACAATACCCCATGAAATTTCAACAAAACTCACACAAACTAAAATTCTCAAGAAATTCCGACTCAACGCGTGGGAATAATTTTTCCTTTAAAACCATTGACATATGTGGAGGAGATCCAATGCGTAGGTTAAAATCTCATAGCTACTTGCCCAATACTCAAATGACATTAAAATATGGATTTTACATTATCCGCAAATAGCGTTAAACAGGAGACGTGCATAAAGAGATTTTTTTATAACAATTTGCAATTATGTGCACAAAACATTTTCATGAATGCTTAAGCTCACAGTTTAAAATCTGATGCGTGTTAAATGCTCTACCAAAACTTTATAATATAAACCACTTTTTGTTTTACGAACATAAGAAACAATTTATGCAAATTTATTTCGGAAATAAATTTAGTGCAAGAATTTGATCGGCACTTGGCATCATATACACTTCCCAAAAAAAAACCCGACATACTATTGTCATCCGAGTGTATCAAGCATCTTAGGACAACAATCTCAATTTTCTACCATTGACATCCGGATACTCCACCTCTTAAAGCAACACTCGGATATTTCATCGGTTCACCTTACAATCTCTCCTCGTATGACGTCTATTCCATAAGCTCAAGGTTCTACTCCAACCAATTATTCTTACTCAAGACGATCAACTTAATGCATTCAACGCACTTAACTATCACTTAAACGTGACATTGCTATAGACATCAACGTTTCCTTAGATTACTCACTTAGAAACCTTCTCACTACCCCAACGGTAATCGTACCAAGGTAGTTCAAGTATACACATGTAATATGTAGGTTCACCATAACACTGGCCAGGTGCCATTATGAACGTACCGCACATGCTCATCCTTGCAACCCTCGACAAGTTTCCCGTTTCTAGTGACTCGATCAACTCCATCATATCTTATCTTAAGGTTCCTAATGTGCAACTTCACTTACAATCGCTTATAAAAACGCTAGTTTGAGTCTAGGCATCCTACAATCAATACCTAATTCTCTCAAACTTAAGCTCTGATACCAACTTGTAACACCCAAAAATTTGGAAATAGCAACTTATTTAAAATTTTCTAACTACATCAATAATTGAATCATCTACAACCACAAATTAGATTCAACTTTAATACACAAACATTCAATCTTTACACACAAACTATAAAAGGACGGGTGCTACCAAAACCCAATAATAGTCGCTATCTCCAACTTGCGGAAGACTTCCCCAATTACTTACTTTAGTGTCTAGCTAAGGCTCTACGCTTCAAAGAACTGCTAGCACTCAACTCCCAACTGGAACCTGATCCACATGCCGACAAATAAAAGGGTTAGGCTTAACGCCTAGTGAGCTCAAGAGTTTTCAACATATATAATTAAATCATTTAGAAAGGAAGGATGCGAATAAAATCATAATCTTTCAAAATGATATGTTTCACTTATGAAAACGACTCGTTCATCAATAACGATGCACTTTGTACGAAAGAGGCACCGAGTTAACTGTTAACCGACCCAAACTGCTTCAAAGACGTGGATCTCACTAAGAGACGTAATTATGTAAAGTAAACCGGAACTTGCTAAAAGTAAAATAGAGGGCGGACTCCCCATTTTATAAAATACGATTAACACATTACAACTTGAAATACCCAACACGGTTGAAACGTGACACAAACTCATAAATCATAGATGAAGATCTATATAATTAAATATCGCCATGAACACGACTTTAAACCCAAAACTCACACGACCATAAAATGGACGAGAATGAATACCAACACATGGAAATGACGCGGTCCATGCGAACCTCAGTATACGTGGGAAGAACCCAATATTAAAGCCATCATTTGCAGTCAACCACTTAAAAACTCCTTTTGGTAAAAATACCACATTACCCAAATAAAATACCACGAATCAACGATGAGGAGATCCGTAAACACCGAGAATAGAGAACACGTAAGTAGGCCGTTCACGCGACTTCCTTACATGTCCTCTAAACGTTTCCATCTTGGGTGGCGAGAACACGTGAATGGGGCCACCCTTGATGTTGTTGGAGTTCACCACGTATCCCGGACTTAGTTCCCATGCCATACCAGACATCACAACCTCAATCCGTTTTACTGCCTCTAGCCCTACTCCGTCGAGTTCCACCCCAAGGACTTACGGACACTGGTGCCTATCCAACCTAGACGAGTTACACCTCAACGGCTCGTGTCGCTTATTACCTACTCGCTAGCAAACCCGAGCGGTCACTAAAAGTAACCCAAAACCTCCGGCCTTACAAGACCAACAGAACTTACGTGCATATGGATCCATTACAACACTGTCTAACGTTACATGACTCCAATTGGATGACCACACACCCAAAACATGTAACTCACCAACGATACGAAATTAATCATTATCTCAGTTAAAACCCTCGCTGCTTATGACTCCGGACAAACGTCCACACGACTCGTTTAAATCAAAACCCCCGCTGGTTATAACTACGGACAAATGTCCACACGACTCGTTTAAATCAAAAACCGAGCCAAAGGCCCAACACCTCACATAAATTTCCAACGAAAGCCTTTGTACATTAAAAACACGTTTAGCCGACTGACAAAGACACAACGGTCCCAAAAGTGTAAAAATAACACAAACTCAACATTGATTGCGGTGAACCATTTCCCAAATAAACTCTTTACTCTTATTTCCCAAAATACCTCGCGACACAGTCATGCACATTTTCCAAATAGACGTAAGTACAAAATCATGTAAATGACATTTACATCAAATGGGCTCCATTTATATAATATACGTCAAAGAAACATATCAAAATGCTTTATTTGTCAACGAGCCCAAAATCACCAAAAATGCATGTTTCGTGAGTTTCTAAAGATGGATATAACCAAATACTCAAACTTATCAGCAGTTAACAATTTGGTGTAAAACATCAACATTTTAAAATAACATTTTTGTCATGTACACCGTTTTCATCTTGAACTCACCTTGCTAGATTTAGGCTAAATCTAGATTTCACCCCACTTGAGCTCCTTTGAAGAACTCATGAATCCTCAAGCCAGAAACTCCTGAAACCTAGATCCATACATTTCCAACCATAAACAATCATATAGAAGTATTCCCCAAACGATTTACATAAAGATCTCAACTTATGTCAAAACCCTAATTTCCACAAATGAAGAAAATGGATGATTAACTCAAACCTCAACTTGAATCCATCCAACCAAAAACCCTTGTAGAACACCAAAATGGTTACAAACCTCCAATCTATGAAAAGAAACACAAAGGGTGGATGAAACCCTAGAAAACTTTGGGGAAGAAGATGAATAGGGAGGGATGAGGAGCTTACCACCACAAAATACTCTTGTATACTCCAATATACCTCTAACATCTTGCTAAATCCTTGAAGAGCTCTCAAAAACAAGACTATGACAACTTGAATCACCAAAAACGGAGTTGTGGATCAAAAGTTATGAGGGAATGAAGTTTGGTGGCTGAAAGTCGGATTTTTAGATCGACCAGGGGGTTTCGCGGGTAGTCTCCCTTGTTCTCCTAAGTCGCGAGATTTCCCCTAAGTCGCGGCACAACTCGCGTAACACACTGTTTGTCCGATTTTCATTCTCGTTCACTGTTTTTCCCATAACTTCTTCGTTATAGCTCCGTTTTCGCTCCGGAAAGAACCGTTGGACTCGTAATTGAATCCTTCATCCATCTAGACTATAAAATCTAGAATTCAAGTCCAAGATTAAATATCTTATTTTTCCTTGATATATCGGTTTCTGTATTTACTTGAAGTGATACCTTTCGAATGTCGGGGTGTTACACATAAGCCTAAACTTAGTTAAATGATGTTTACATACTACTAAGCCGTCTTGAACGGCTAGATTTATTATGTGTGCGCAACAACGTGTATGAAATAATTTTCCATTTAAAATAGGGGATAAAGCCAACCTTAATTTGTCCATGCATAACGTATTATTACTAGCATTATCAAACGAAACACTAATAACCTTATTAGTTAAATTATAATATTCAAGGTTTCTCATAATTATACTAAATTGACGCTCACCCGAATGTGGCGAACCAAAGTGCTCAAACGTGATTACACGGTTGCATAATTGCCACGATTGCGACACAATCCAATGTGCCGTTATGCATATATAAGATTGTGGCAATCCAAATGGTGCGCTCCATATATCACACGTTAAAGAAATGTTGTTGGGTAATGATAAAAACATTTGTCGCGTATCTTTTTTGGCCATTTTCCAAAGTTTTATAGCATCACGTCTAAGAGTTTGACGACTTACCGAACCCACGTAGCGTGGTTGGAGCGAGAGTTTGATCATGTTCGTAATGTGAGGATTGTCGAAATGTCCGAACGGCAACCCCACTTTAATGACACATTTCATTTGCATTTCTCGGGCCAATGCGGCATCATACGACCATAATTGACCGGAATTGTCAAGTATGGGTTGATTTGGATTGTCACCCGATTTCAACTTCTTGCACGAAGACTCGTAGTGGCACTTTAACGTGGTATTTGCGGCCGCCGCAAGGAGATCTCCACACCGTTTGCATTTCGTTTTTTTTGTACCGTCGGGGAGCATCACCAAGTTGAAATGGTTCCAAATTGGTGCTTTTCGTCCATGCTCGACAATAACTTGGTAATTTTGTTCGGCCATTTTGAGAGTAAAGACTTGAGAGTAGAGACTAGAGAGTAGAGAACTAGAGATGTTAGACTAGAACTTGCGATAAACGAATATAGCGAGAGCCGATAAATGAGAATTGTATACGTTTTTTGCGTTTTGTAAGTTGATGTCACTATCCATAACTAACACAAATATTTATATGGGTTTGGAGGGGTAAAAAACACAAAAAAACGGTCAAAAAATGTTCCCAAACGGCTAGAAAACGGCTATATTTTTGAAATTGTGAAAATCGGGCCGGGCCAAAAAACGGGTCGTGAACCGGTTTCGGGACGAGCCGGGCCGGGCCGCCAAAAACCCAAACCGGTCCATGATTTCGGGCTTCAAACCGGTTTGGGGTCGGGCCGGGTCGGGTCGGGTTTCGAGGCGGGTCGGTCTCGGTTAACTGATTGGGCCGGGTCGGGTCGGCCGAGATGGCCATCACTAACTATAGCAAACAAGATAGCAATGCTGTTGGAGAAATATAGAAAACAAAAACCCAATTTTTTCTATTTTAGCAATGTTGTTGGAGATGCTCTAAAAATATCTAAATTTAGAGAAATCTTTAAATAGATAGTTTTTCCCCAAAACTAATTATTACCCCAAAAAAACAAAATTTTCTCTTCCAACTTTCCATATATTGAATATTTTAATAACATAATTAATAATAGAGTTGCTATAATAGAATAGTTGTTGGAGTTGGATGCAAATTTTTTAGAGATTTTGACTGTTTTTACTCTATTTTAGAAAAACTTCAGCATAACTGTTGGAGATTCGTTTCTTAGATTTTCGATAGAGGGGATTGGGTAGGCGATAATTGGGTATGGAATTGGAGTTAGAGAAGGCCGAGAGATAGGGAATTGGGTGAATTGGAAAATCTAAAAATCTTATTACAAGATTGGAGTCCAAAAGTAGGTAGTCATGACCAAAGTAAAAGGTTGCTTGGGGTAGATGGGAAATTTTCGGTACAAGAGTTAAAGGTCCTAATTGATGAGAGAGTGTCGGTAATAGGAGACCAAGTCGAAGAAACTAAGTGGTCAAAGTTGGTTACAAAGAAAACAGGTATCCTCATTTGGAGGGCTAGACAAGGAAGGCTACCATGTAGAGTGGTTCTCGATAAGATGGGGTTGGACAAACATTCTGTGCTAGATGGGGTTGGACAAACATTTTGTGTTATGCCCGAGATGCGAAAAGGAGCTGGAATTGGTGGATCATGCCTTTGTGCAATGTCAAGAAGTTAACAAGGGTTGGCAAGAAGTGTTTCGGTGGTGGAATCTCAAGAAAGAAATAATCGAATTGCTTAATGACATCCTCGAGCAAACTAATTGTTCGGAAGGTAATAGGGGTCGTTCGAATATGTGTACAAAAATGGCTTGGTCCTTTATTTATCTAATCTGGTCTCACCACAACCGTATAGTGTTCAAAGGGGAAAAAAGGAAACTGGAAGATCCTTTCTAACGCCATAGTTTTGAATGGATCGCTAGGAGACTCCGTAGTAGGAAAATCGTGCGGAATGGGTGGCTTGTAGATCCCCCGAGTCTGCTGTGAGGTCCTCGACGTGGATCTTCCGTGAAAATTTGCTTCGATCTCGTCTGCATTTTGGTTGTGGTCGAGTCTTTTCCTTTGCTGTAATTGTTGGGTAGTGATCGGTGTTGTCTTGATTTGGTTTGCCTTTTGCAAACCTTCGTTTTAGTTGTTTTGTTTTTACTGTTTGGTTGCCTCTGATCTTGATGACTGGTTGTATGTTGTGGGTGTTGGGTTTATGAAATACTTGCTTTTCAAAAAAAAAAAAAATAGCTGTTAGGAGATGTTTTTACAATTATTTTTCTTATTTTTCTATTTTAACATACAACAGTTGTTTGAGAAAAAAATTATTAAAATCATATGAGACCAATAATCAACTTTTTGCCCAATAATCTTGTTTAAAAAACATTTACATAGGTATGATAGGAAAGACAAGCTTGTTTTAGAAGTAAATTGCGAAGCTGCTGCGACTCATGTCTCGTCGCCACTGCTCAGAGGAGGCCACCTGGTTCCCAACGTGTCACTACCTCTAGCCCCCCACCCCCAACCGCCTCGCACCACCCTTTCCTTCCCCAAACCGCCTGCAATCTGCATCCGCTTTATCAGCCGACTCGCCGGAATATATCTATCGTTGTCGGAGTCAATCCTTTCTACCCAAATCCAATTCTTCTTCCACTCATGACGGATAATGCGGTTGCATCTCTTAAACGGCAAGCTTTTGCAGTGATTACAAGAAGAGGTATGCTTGCTTAGGTTTCTTTTTCCCTTCAATTTCATCAATGTCCCGTTCGCGACTTCTTTTGGGGAGGAATTTAACGAAGCTTTGCGCTGGGAAAGAAATTCGGCGCACAGGTTTAATTCAACTCGTTATCCGCATTTTCTCAATACTTGATTTGTGGAAAACGATTGTATAGGAACGAATTGTTGAATTCGCAAAGCATCGTGTGAAGTGCACTTTATCTATTTGTTGCTATGTTTATGGAATTAATTTTGATGAAGAATAGTCCATATCTGAGGCATTCCGTTAACGTTGACGATATGTTCTTGTATCCGGAACAAATTTTTGGATTTCCTGTTACATCAAACGAAGTGCATTTTATTTATTTTTGTATTAGTATTCATGCCAAAGGGAAGCTGGTGTATCTCGTGGCTTGTAGATTTGTAATGCTAACGCTGGTAAATGGTTTTGGTTCCAGCAAAAATGACAACTATATGAAACTATTGGAATTCGTATTGATGAGAGAATTTTCAAATTGGGGAAGTACTAAGTTCTAACTTCCAAAAATATAGGGTTTCTTTTGGACGGATGGAGTAATGCAACTATTTTATTCATTCTTCCAATTTGATATTGATACTTCTTAATTTGAAGTATTTATTCAAATTTTGATCTCTTATGGTTGGATTTTAGCATCCTGTGATTTATATATGTAGGTATGTTTTATTAATCTTGTTATCACTGGCTACTATGTCTTCCAATACAAGAATTTTTGATCCTCATTTCCCCCATTTGCAGCTTTCCACAATGCCTGTTCCAAACGAACTGTTCCCTGCAGAAGGCAAGCTGTCTCTTCGTTGTTTATATGTGTGTGTTTGTGTATGTTTCTTGTTTAGTCGTAAGTTGCTTGTGTTTTTGGCATTAAAGAGTATATGGACCGTACTAAGTTCATGCTTGCATTTTCTTCATTCCATGTTGATTTATACATTTAGCTTTTCATGCAGTTTTTCTACGAGATTATCTAGTGTGCATGGAGAGAAGCCATCAGCGGAGTATGCCAAGTTGAGGAAGGAATCACTTGAAAGTGAATTCGGAAATGCACTTACTTCTAGGTCCAAACGTCTCTCCATGTACTTCAGTTTTGGTCCGTTCTTGGCATTGTATAGAGCAGCATATATTTCATACGAGGTGTTCAAGCTTTCTTTGGGGCATTTTTTTGTTCACGACATTAAAAAGCGTTCAGAAAAGGTAGATCAGGACTTGCTTTTCTTTCCTTAACTCTACCTCTATTTTGGCTGTATGGGCAGCCACGAGTGTGTGTGATGGGACCTTGTAACAGTGTGGTGACATAATTGTTGCATCTAACAGCAAATTAGCAAAAGATAGCAAGTATCCTGGCCTGTTTAACTGCCTATGGACATGATTAGTTGAATAAAATGAAGAGACTGATATAGTAATTCTGAGTTATGGCATAATAGATTGATTTAACACGACAGCCCCTCCCCTACAGAAAAAGGTAAAAAATTACGGGGATAAATATATGCATCACATGCACCCATTTTTAGCAAGTTCTGCATTTGTTAGTGACTAAATGCGATGGTTTCGTTGTAAAAGAGAGATCATAGCTGAATGGTATTTGCCATATGAGCCTATTGTTTCAGCGTCTTGTTGTCAGTGGCATAATAGGTTTAATGCATGATATTCTTGGTTGATTGTGTAACCGCCATCTAACATTTGTTGATAAATAGAGGGTTCAAATGCAGAAATATCTCTATGGTTCGTTTGAGACTATTCATGCTAGCCCAATTCCGCCGATTGCTCTGTACAAGTATATTGTACCGGATGGATCTTCAAGTTCACTTCCATGTGAACCACTGTTGTCCAAATCAGAACATATTTTATTTTTTTGAGGGGTGGTGGTGGCGGTGTTTCATATATGTTTAAACAAACTAATTGGTATTTAGGCATGTTTTGACTTATCTTACAGTAAATTGAGATCGTAGGTAAGAAGTCCGCGAAGGTATAGTGCATGGTATTGCATTGAACATAGTTCACTTCGTATTGTTATTTCATTTCTTTTATTGTTTTGTTAATTAGTATAAAGAACAAGACATGTGCGGGCTTCAAACAACAATAACTCCTTTTCTTATTGATGCAGTTTTGTGATACCCTCATCCGCTTGGGTCCTTTTTATATTAAGGCAAGTCCTCTCTTGTATAGTTTGTTATTTCCATAATTTCCCTTCATCGTGTTGCTTTCAGTGGCATGCATATACATTCACTTAACTTGAACCAATCTCTCTCTCTCTCTCTCTCTCTCTCTCCCCTGGTCGGAAAAATGGAAAGTGAATATCCTTGCCTCATTGGGTATGTGACCCTGCACAATAAAGTGAGGTTTTTATCCACTATGTTATTTTCTTGGTCTCTCTCTCTCCCTATTCATTATTAATCTTATTGCAAGCATTGTTGGTTGAATTAAGATCTTTCTTCTTCAGTTGAGATAGTCTGCACACTGTTGTGAAAATACCAAGACCCATATAGCAATAATGCTCAAAGGTTGAATCTAGATAATCCACAAATACTCAATGAAACAATGAACTAGAGTTCTATATTGAGATTTTAAGCAGAAATGCGATTGACAATGCAAGACAATCAATCACCAAGTTGTAAACAATAAACAACCCATCATATGAAAAATAAGGCATAAAGATAGAGAGAGACCGAGATTTTTACGTGGAAACCCGGAAAGGGAAAAACCACGTGCGGAGGATGTCGAGAACTGATCCACTGTCACCTTGATGATGATTTTTGAGAGTTACAGCAATTACAATGGTGTTCTTGAAAACTTGGAGAACAAGTTTAGTGGGAGAGAACAGGGAATCTTTTTAATCAGCACACACCAACAAATAGGAGCCGTCAGAGACAAAAGCCCCGCACACACCAAAAGTATGCAGGTAACTTCAGGAGCGGCATAGACCGCATGAAATGCTGTGCGCCCCACAGGGGGCGTCTTTAAGCAAAGGCCGCACGGACGACTAGAGCTGCGGGAAAAGCCGCGTGAGCTACTGTCCGAGGGCTGTTCCACAGAGGCTGGGGCGTCTATCTGGGTGGCCTAAGCCTCGTGGCACGCCGCACGATCCTCCAAAAGCTTGGGCAACTAAGGTTGCATTGAAGGCGCCCGGTTTGTGGATTGGAGGCAAAATTCACACACACATCTGCATATGTGCTGCTTCTGTTGAACCATCCTTGTCATGTCTGCATACGCGGAAAGTTATTAGTCGGTACATGGGGAGCGATTTCATGAATACCATAGATAATAGTTTATCTATATACACCTAACTTTTCATGGGGATACCGTGAACTTCTCATCAATACATCAATTAAATATGCGTTCCACTGTGATGTAGGCAATGAATGTTGCAGTTCTTATTTAGTTCCAACTTCCAATCATTCTGAACCACGGACGTTCCAATCTTTTTAGAGGCCCTATTACACCTAAAACTTTGGATTACCAATGTAAAAATGAGATAACAAAGATACATATATACAAACTATAGAGGCGATGATGCGGCTTATTACTTTTGTCTTCTGATTGAAACTAGAGATGCACTAAGGTGGGCTATAGTTTTACATTCGTTGATTAAAGGCACTAAACAACGTAAAATTGGGTCCCAATATTTTGAGGGCCCAGCTCATAATCACACATTTAACATGCTAAGGAACGGCCCTGTTTTGAACAAAGGAAATTTAGAAAAAGTTAAAGAGCAAGTGGAAGGGGTAACTGATTAAAATAAAATACGGTCTTATTAACTTGATTTCATTTTGACTGGCAGCTCGGACAGGCCCTCAGCACAAGACCAGATATATTACCTTCTGTATATTGTAATGAACTTGCTAAACTACAGGTAGGTACCAATCTTGTAACTATAATATGACACTTCTAAGAAATAAATATAGTTAATTACTATTTATCACCTCACAGTTACTAATACTTATTGTTTACCAGGATCAAATACCCCCATTTCCAACTAAGGTTGCCATTCGTTCTATTGAATCTCAGTTGGGTGTTCCTATTTCACAAGTTTTTTCAGACATCAGTCCAGAGCCTATTGCTGCAGCATCTTTAGGACAAGTGTATAAAGGTTAGATACTTTGAGCTTGTGAAGAGAAGTATCCCTTTTCTTTGTCTTGGTATTATGCATGTTGGGATGGTACAGAGTTTATATATTTTGCATGCATATTTTTGATGTTTTTCTTTGCTCTCATCTATTTGCTTTAGCATGTCCTGTGCTTAGTCTTGTCTACTTGTTTAAATGCCTTCCTCTTATAAAGACATGACGAATGGATGGAGAAATGGTAGGGCGTTGCACTAACTATGTTAATCTAATAGGCTTTTCACGTTATTTCAAGTTTTGCAGCTCATCTGCATACAGGGGAGCTAGTAGCTGTAAAAGTTCAAAGGCCTGGTATGTCACTTTCTTTGACCCTTGATGCCTTGTTATTTAACATGATTGGGGGCCAATTAAAGCGATTTGCCAAAGCAAGGAAGGATATAATAGTAGCAGTTAATGAAACGGTGAGTCTTCTAGCAAATGCAACAAGTTCAGTCAATACTCAATTAGGAATTTACTTCTTGCAAGCATCTATTAACTGTATTAATACATCGCTTGTATGTTTGGGATACATGGCATGTAGTTTCTGATGATTACTCATCAACAGGTAACATATGATATGGATGGAGATTATTATTAGTTGATGTTAACAATGTTGATTGAGGATATCTAAATGTAACTTCCGAAATAGAAACTAAAGTTTTAAAACAAGGTTTTGGAGAGGAAGAAAACATCGGAAGATATAAAGCATGTAAAAACAAAATATTGGGGCAGGTTTAATGAGATCTGATCATAATGTGTACCTACCAAAACGAAGAAATGAGGTATAAATTCATTCAATGCATAGTTATGTTATGTTGCGGATGTGAGTATAAGAATTTAAAGACGGACTTGTTAAACATGAGTAGGTAGATATTGTTGCTATGTAAAACCATAAATACCTACCAAACTAGATAAAATTCGGTTCACTTTAATAGAGACATTAATCTTTGTTTGTAAAAGTGAATTTTTAAAATTTGACGTTCTTAAAGTGTCTCTCCTCTTTCAAGGATTGCATAAGATATCATATATTTAACATGCATTCATAGTTTTAAAAATCCCAATCGGGACTCGAGGCGATTTCCCTTTGCAAGGCGAGGCGTAAGCCTCGAGGCGTGTATATATATAATATATATATGTGTGTGAATATGTATAATACATAATATATATATGTAAAAAACATAATTCCATACCAAATAAAATTTATAAATACTAATAATAAGCAAAACATAATTCCATACCAAATTTTAAATTTCGCAAGTTCATAAAATTTCTTCTAGAGAAGAGGAAATGACACCCCAAGTGTGTTTTTGTACTTTTAAATTATTAAAAGTACACTTACTTTTGCTTTTGACTTTCTACCTTTTTAAATAAAAGTACACGTTATTTTTTTTAATAAAAAGTCATGAGTCTCACACCAAAGTCTCACCAAAAACAAAAAGCATCTGAGGCTTGCGCCTCAACGCCTCGAGGCACCGCCTCACCAATTGAGGCGTAAGCCTCGTCCAGGGACCATGAGGCTTAAGCCTCATGAGCGTTTTTGGACTGCCTCGCCTCGAGGCGTACGCCTCAAACGATTTTTTGAAAACCATGCATGCATTTAATCAAATGCATGTTCCAAACTATTGTCTTTCCAGTACTTAGCAAATTGTAAACTAGACTTTATTTTTGGACGAAGGAAGTAATACAAATAAAAATATAAACAAATTAGATGCAATTGATGGATAATACAATGTTCTGTAGAAAAGAAGTTATGCTGCTTTAGTAGATGCACTCCCCATGGGGCAAGTTTAGCAACAATGATTTTGGTAAAGGGAGGAGAGAAAGGGATTAAGTGCACTGCAGATGATATGAAGAATGATTTAGAAAAAAAGGAGCTATTGGAATTGAATCCATCCCTCCCCCCCCCCCCCCCCCCCCCCCCCCCTTTTCCCTTACTTAAAAGGTGAAGTTCTTTGCCAACCAAACCTAGGGGATTTTCTTTTTCTGATACATATATACATATATAGCTCAAAACATAAGGGGCTTCCATTTCCCTCTCTGGCCTCCAAGTCCTCAACCTAGTTCTGTCCCTTCCTAAGATTGGTAGATGGGATTCATTTGCTATATAATTTCTTTATTAAGGGTACTGGTGCTTTTAGTTCTGCAAGTGGTATTTGTGCTGCTTACATATAAGCGTTTTAGTCTCTAAGGTTTAATTTTTGAATAATTAATAAATTTAATAGAGCTTTGAGTATCAGTGGAATGCTTTTTCAGAATATGTCTTGATTGCTCTCAATTGTTGCCAGTGATTCTCAAGATTCTAGGCCTATGTGGTTGGCTAGTTATTTTGTTGGTTTCCTTGAATATTTAATTTTTAATAGTTTTGATGACGTTTATGCTTTGTTGTTTATGTGCTATGCCAAAACTCAAATTCAATTGTCGATTAAATGATTGAGAGTGACAATTCTAAAGAATAATTTACATCTAATTGTCAATTTACGTCAAACATGGGAGAATATATGAATCACCTTGTTTATGTACCACTTACAAAACTAGGTTTATGATCTCCAAACTTGTTGTTTGCTTTAGGTGGCTTGTACATGTTGATTCATGGTAATGTCAAATTTGGTTGATTTTAGTCTGTCAAATACCCTTCTATGTTTTGAGTGATGACTCCCCACTCACTAGATTGTGCTCCTCTGTCATGCGGACAAAGCGTATACCTAAGACTCAGATTGACTCCGTATGTAGCAAGTCTTGCAATAATGGACATCAAGCTTAGAATATTCCCAGCCCCATTTAGTGGGGGATCTAATCTCTTTGAGTTTTTACCGTGTGGAACACTGCCTCCAATATACATTGGTTTCCTAGCAATGTACTCCAACTGAGAAGTACAAGATTGTGTCTAGTGTCACAATGTTCTATTTGTTGTAATGCCAGAATAGCATCGTTTCCTAGACAAGCAATTAAAATGAGGTTCTGTATAATTTCCAGATTGCATCTTGTGTGCCATTGGAGATGCTGATAGTGACTCCATAGGTTTTGATTATCGGGTGTTCTATACACATACTCTTGGCTGAAAGCGCTATTTATGTGGATGCTTATAATGGTATTTTCTCACCATAGTCTATCCATGACACTGGCATCAAATCGTCAATGCTTCGGGAGAATACAGCTAGTGCATCACATTTTTCTTTCAGGAGGTCCACTGGGAGTATTTACATTGTTTGGCTATTTGTCTATACAAAAAAGAACAACTAAAAATTATGGAATCGTTCCCCCCAATGGAATTTACCTTTCTATATATGTTTCTTATGACTTCAATGTATTCATCTGTGTTTTTTCATGACCAAGATTCTCATTGAATAGGTCAGGCACATGTTTGAAGAAATTGATTACATTCTTGAGGGACAGAATGCTGAGCGGTTTGCTTCTCTCTATGGTTTCAGCTCCTGTAAGTGATCTCTAATTATTACAATGCTTTATCTTATGTGTCATTATCGATCTTCATATGGTTAAATGTGTACAGTGTACCGCACTAAAGAGGAGTCCTCATGATTCTTGCAACTGCAATTGCATGTAGAGTTCTCTCTGTTTTCAGGTCATTTAATATTCCATTTTGGACTTGTGTCTTTCTTTGTATATTTTCTTCAACACTACAGTGGTTGCTGGAGTACCTGGAATGCTGATCCTTGCCACTTCTCTGTGATATGCTGAAAAATCATTTCTTAGATGCTACTATGCTTTTGTCATTAGTTGCTACAGCTAGGTCCTGCAAATAGAAATCCTGGTCGTCTGTTCCATCCTATTGGGGTTCACAGACAGCTGCAATGCTGTTCCCATGGCCAAACTTGAGAAACTTCCCTTCAAGTGAAGGGAGATATTTCTCTGCCGGTTCTTTTTCTAATTATTTTGAATGTAAATTTTGGTATCATCAGATGACATTACAAGCCAACTCAACAAACTGTACCTAATAATCACAACCAAACATAATTAAAAAAAAACCCAAAACAGACACAGTCAAACCACTCATAACTCCAGAGAGGAAAAGAGTGGAGTCAACTTATGTTAGGAAAAGGATTTGAGAAAGTTATGGTGAAAACTATGAATCTCAAGATTTGCAGAAGCCAAACAGACAACAGAAAGTGAAAAGAAGCAGTTTTTTTAGTACTAAGTTCAACACAAAAGCTGTGATGTCTACTAAATTCGGCTTTGGAGAGGCCACCATTTATATAATCATTTTTTCTGATGATTTGAATTGTAAAATAATTCAAATTTTGGGTGTGGTGGGTGTTTTATTATTTTTTGCTGTTAAAGAAAGCAGACTAGATAGTATTGCTTGGAACTACAACACGGGTTTTTAGAAAAGGTGCAACAAAGCAGGTTTCTGATGGGATGAAATAGTAAATTGGTGCTTACCCAATTTGCTTAAATCCTCATTTCTTTTCCAATCCATCCTTGTGTGGCTGTGCATCCAACATGGGAAAGGACCATTCTAGTTATTTTGTTGTTAATAGGGATAGGATAGTGGTCAATATATTTGATGATTGTAACAGCCGTGTTTAGTTCTTATTAATGGCTAATTGGTAGTGACGTGCAAGGGCTTAGAACATTTGCCTTACTTGGAGTTTGATGCAATTGTTTGGTTGGGCTTGCTGCGCTTGCATAAGACTAAGCTAAAATTTTCTATATTACCCTCATTCCAGTGACTTTGACGGTTATGCATGCTACCATATATGTGCATTGTAGGTTAATGTTTTGTATTGATTGATAGTCTCAGATATAAGGTACTAGAATTTTCTGTCACTCGGTTTGTTCCGGTCAGTTGACTCATGTTGCTTCATTTGGTGATTGCAATTGATACTGAACTCTGCATACTTTACTTAGTTCATTGCTATTAAATTTTTGTAATGATGTATTGTATTGAAATACTTGGAGGCTGATAAGGATATGATATTTATTGCAGCTCAACAGGGAAAAACCTACCCAAAGGAAAACTGTGTTAAAGTTCCAAAGATATACTGGAACTTCACCCGAAGAGCTGTGCTCACAATGGAATGGATTGATGGTATTAAGCTTAATGATGAAGCTGCGTTGATGAAGGCCTCTTTAAACCGAAAAGAACTAATAGATAGGGTATCAAGGACATTCATAGTTCTTTTTCTCTCTTATATTTAAATACCTCGTTTTTGGATGATTTTATGATTGATTATGTAGTGAATTTTTTCTAATGCATAATGTCCTGAAAAGAAATTTATTTCTAATGCTAACCCTATTCTGGTTTGAAGGTAACTTCCCCTTCATCTAGTTGAAGTGTTTTTCCTTACATGCATACTAATGTAAGTTGTTTGACAACTTGCCAAAGCATCAAAATGCTTCTATGCTAACTTAGCTTATTGACAACTTGCCAGATGCCCAAAATGCTTAGTTAGGTTTAAATGACTACCAGATACCTGGAATGCTCACAATTTGCTTCTCTCTATGGTTTCAGCTAACTTAGTTTATTGATGGAGGTATCATAATCATTTTTTTTTTGAAAAAGGTGTCATAACATTTTGGGGGCAAGTGTTTTCCTCTATTTTCCAACTTGAGAGTATTTACTTTAATGATTGCTATCCGGTGATCCCAGTATGAAAAGCATTCAATGAAATATGTGACCTCCCAAAATGTTAATGGTTGCACATCTTATGATATGAAGCTAGTCATAATTGGTTCTCACCCTCCTCCAGATCCTCACTCTTTTATCCCTCTTCACACCTTAGAAAAAAAAGGAGATGCAGTTTGACTTCTGTAACGAAAGCAGGTTATAGCTGATTTATATGATTGGTTTTTTAAGAGAAGTATTTGCTCCCTTGGTTCAAAAAAAGAAGATGCACATTTCTTAATCCATGTGAAGTAGGTGAAACTTAAACTTTTGTATGTAGAGTTTAACAATTGTATTCCTCAAGTCTTGAGAATATTGGTCCAAGTACATGATTTCATGATTTTGCACTTTCTAGTGGGAAGCACCAATGAACAGCTTATGATTATACTTGGACATGTTTATTTTTTGTACTGAATTTAGCTTTTTAGGGGTTGTACTGCTCCCTGATGCAATTACTTGAGGTGGGATTTTTCCATGCTGATCCTCATCCCGGAAACCTTGTCGCTACCAAGGATGGGGCTCTTGCTTACTTTGACTTTGGGATGATGGGGGATATACCGCGCCACTACCGTGTTGGACTTATCCAAGTGGTAAGAACTGCTTTCTCGTATTTCTGAAGCAAGTATTCCTGGTAAATATGTAGTATAACGTTTATTATATTTTGAAAATTCCCCCTTTTTGTTCTTATGTTGCAAATGTTCAAACCTTGATGGAATTGAATTATGACAATTGATTGTGCTCGGCTTACCTTTTATAAAGGATTGTTATCTTGAGAATCGACTGAGGAATGTGTGAAGGAGCTCTTATATATGTGGTTCTTACCTATAATGCCTCAAGCCTCACCAACATATAATTGTCCTTGGTCTATGGGGAAGGTTTGAAGAGATTGTCTGTCTGATAAAAGAATTGTACATCGTAGATGAACATCAAGACAATATCTCTAGGAGGTGCATTACATAACTACTATACAACATCTTGTAGTATTAGCCAAATCTTTGAAGTTCTCTCCCTAGGACTGAGTTTCCTTCCTCTCCATTTCAGTTTGTCAGGAGAAAATTAGTAAGTAGGCCAGGCCAATATAGGAAAATGGTTGTTTTACATGAAAGTGGTCTTTCCATAAGAAAAAGGTCAGTCTGCCTTGATAAGAGAATTTTTCTTCAACATGCAAGCTCAACTGAATGAAGGTTGTGGCCCACATGTCTCCATCCAGTTGATGTCTGGAAAGTTTAGGGGCCTACGAGGAGCATGGGTGTTGTCCAATTCAGAGATCATTATTCATTCAAAATTTGTGTAGATAGTGATGTTGCTTGTGAGCTTTAATACTCAGATATTGGCTATCGCAAAAATAAGCAAAAGAGAAGTGCAATGCACTACTCTCAGTTGTCCTTGTAACAAATAATATAATGGTAAGAACCAAGTATCATTTTTCACAGGGATTGGGCTTCAAATAAGAGTGAATAATTTGAGCCTTGCAATTAGAGAAAAGTGAACGATATTCATGATGGAGGTGTTTTGTGAACTTTATAGATTAAAACATGGTGTGGGTGTAAACTGCAGCGAGGTAGCTTTTGCAGAAATTTTTATAAAATATGGTAGCAAACTAGCAATAAAATACCACCACGGTTATATAAGATGCTTTAGCAACTTCAGCTTTGAAGACAACACGCATAAAATCTAATCAGCTCTTATTTTCTTATCTTTTCTGGTATCTCATAGTTAATGCTGTTAGCCTAATAGCATGACAATTATATCATTGATCTATGACTTGTTTGGATCACCTGACCGTCTTTGATTAGTTTTGGGTGCTGTTTATTCTGATCAGCTTGTACACTTTGTCAATCGGGACTCTCTGGGTTTGGCCAATGATTTCCTCATGCTGGGATTTATTCCTGAAGGGGTCGATATGCTGGCAGTTTCGGATGCACTTAAAGCATCCTTTGGTGATGGCACCAGACAATCCCAAGATTTCCAGGTTCCGTTTACTGTTATATTCTATATGTACTTGAGATGCTTGGCATGTTTTCTGTAACATATACATCATAATGAATTTGCCATTCCACCATGTGAACTACTATGTGTGGATGTAACTACATATGGATGTGCTTCTAGTGTTGGAGAGTGCATGTGTACTTGTGTCAGCATGTCTACATGTGTGCATCTAGATGCTTGAAAACAAAGTCAGTTTCTTCAGTTAGAGAAGTGAAACATTTCTAACATTGTGGCTTAGATCAGGATCATGGTCTCCAATAGAAATGGTGCAGGATGTAACAGTCACCTACTAGACTGTGGGTCTGCAAAAAGAAACTTTGACATACTAGCTACAGTTTTTGTGTGAACAAATACCATCATAGGCATAAAGAACCTCCATCTCAAAATTTATGCAACAATTTCCTTATTGGGATATCACAAAATAATTGCGATTGTTTTCTTCTTTTTGTCGATGTTTCAATCTAAAATTACTTTTTTGCCCATTAGTGACATCGACTTTTGTACATAAGACTCTTCTATCTTGTCATCATTAAGGTTATATCAAATATTTGACTCATAGTTACTCTTTCAACAAACTAAGTACTTGGTTAAAAAGTTGCATATATTTTGAGATGCAGGGAGCACTAAGATTAATTTGTAAAGTCGATTTCAGAATGAGCAATTTCTTAAACTTTACCCTGTTATTTTCAAATGAGACTAAAATGGACTCTTAAGAGGATTCCTATTTTGATGCTGAAGTTACAATAAGGATGTGTCCGGTGCACGGTGGTACACAGGACATAATAGTACAAAAACTTGTTGTCCCACGTTTGGTATGTCCTGAAACTGGGACAGGTAAGGACCTGAGTGGGACATTTTTTTCTGTCCCACCTAGGAACAAAAATCAGGGAGATGAGACAAGATTGTTAAATCACTAAACTACCCATGTCAAATTGAAACCCCAAAATTTTCCGTAAGTCTTTCACCCACCTACTCGTTCTTGCCCATCCAGTCCTGTCCCTCCACATACCAAATGCACTGTGACTGCTTTGTTTGCATGTCCTGAGATTTGACTTCTGTTTTAAATCAAATGGCAGGCGATAATGAACCAACTTTATGATGTTATGTATGAGTTCAACTTCTCTCTTCCGCCGGATTATGCCTTGGTGATAAGAGCACTGGGATCACTTGAAGGGACAGCAAAAACGTTGGATCCAGAATTCAAAGTTGTCGAAAGTGCATACCCTTTTGTCATTGGAAGACTTCTGGCAGACCCCAGTCCTGATATGAGGAAAATATTGAGAGAACTCCTTATCCGTAATGATGGTTCCATAAGATGGAATCGGTTAGAACGGCTGGTAGGTCATGTCTTTTATCACTTCTATATCATATGTTTTTGCTGGTACTTCACATGTACCGTGCCTGTAAGATGTTGCTAAGGATTCTTTTGCTAATAATTGCGATTCTTTCTATCAGTCTTGTGACCTTTGTGATCACACCTACATTACAATGACCTTGGGAGCAAGCTCAAATGAGAACCATAAATATTTTGAGAATTCGGGAACCAACTATTCATGTTTATTCATATAAATGTTGTGATAGATATCCATGATAGAAAATTATTCGTAACGAAAATATATGATATTCATGATAAAAATGCATTGATATTCATGATGAATAATATTTGTGATTATTCGTCATGAATAATACATGAAATAGTTGGTTCCTAGGTTCTCAAAATATTTATGCTTCTTATTTGAACTTTCTCCGTGACCCTGCCATATGAACTTATATTTATAATCTGAACAATGTGATGGTTACAGGTGGCAGCAATATCCGAGCAGCCCTCTGAGACAGATGGAGAAGTTAATGATGCTCATAAATCATCTTCAAATCCTCTGGAGTGGAAGTCTTTTGACATGCATGCTGTTGTTTCTGCCACGGAAGATCTTTTCAAGTTTATCTTATCCGAGAAGGGTTTCAGGGTGCGTCTTTTTATCGTTCGTGATATAGTAAAAGTGGCAGATATTTTTCTTCAAGATGAAGCTACTTCTTCCATGTTCGATGAGAACCAACCAAGACAGACAGTGGAATCCGAGGTTGGTCTGATACAATAAGCTTAACTCAGGATACAATTGTTGTTTTGCGATTGTTATATATTTTTGCATTTTTGTTTCCAGGGAGAAGCTACTCTCAAAAGGGTGACTAACGGATTCGGGTACTTTTGGCAAGCTGTGAAATTGGCACCCGATGTTTGGATGGCTATGCTGATTCGCATGGCGTTGAACCCAGAGGTTCACAGATTTTATTACGACATCGTTTCAGCCTTGTTCATGCATTCTAACCGCAGAATTCCGGACACACTCTGGATTTCTGTATCCAGATTTCTACACAAATTGGTGAAACTTAGGAATTCCAGTCATTAAGCTTTTTACATTATCATAACCTTCAATGGGAAAATTCACATATGCATATAACTCTTATGGTAAATTCTATAGGAACAATTTGACCATTATGACCCTGGAAATGGATTTTGTCGAAGAGTTGGATGAGAGAGAGAGAGAGAGAGAGAGAGAGGTTGATGGCTATTTTGTCATTTGAAACAATCTTGTGTTTTAGAAGAAATAGGAGGGATAATAAGGTTGTAAATTTTGATTTTGTAACCAATGAGATGACTATATATATGTAGGGTAATTTACATGTGTATCTTGTGCATTGAAAGGTTGTACCTCGTGTTTGTGGTTAGAGTTTGTTTAAAGAAAAGAAAAAATAAATGAAAGAATTTAAATTATCGGATATGGAAAGAAAAAGAAATTTTGGTTTTTTCTACGGCTTTTTTGTCGATCGCGGATGTCCAAGCTAACTTGTGTGTACCTCGATTAAATTCAGTTGAGCTAACCTTATAAGGTTTGGCCTCTTCTTGTTTGAGCTACGGTAGCCCATAATTTTGAATTTATTACGACCTCTTAGATGTAGTTTTCTATCCATATGGGATGGTTTGTTATAATATTAGGGGGTGTTTACTTGGGGCTTAATGACAAAACCGACTTATTCATATAGACATTTCCGGCTTATTCACTAAGTAGGGGAAAGATGTGTTGTCCCCATTAAGACACATCTTTGACATTTCTACCCTTTAAAAATAAAGACATGCCTACCCTCCTACTCAATAATCACGCAATAAAAACCTAGCTGCTCGATTTCACCTTCACTGCTTGTTCGATTTCACCTTCACCGCTCGTTCGATTTTACTGCTTCGAGTTCATTGTTGGTTCGATTACACTATTTCAATTCACTGCTGGTTCGATTTCAACCCTAGACAATAATTTCCTTTGGTCAATTTCTCCAAAGGTAATGATTTTACTGATTGTTCGATACTTGTTTCTTCTCCATACTCGATTGTTGTTCCATACTTGTTTCTTCAGTCGATTGTTGTTCCATACTTGTTTTCTTCAGTCGATTGTTGTTCCTTACTTGTTTTTTCAGTCGATTTTTGTTCCATACTTGTTTCTTCTCCATAGTTGTTCGACATTTCTGCAATGTAGATTTTTGTAACCATGATTTCTACAATGTTGATTTCATACTTGTTTCATACTTGCTACTTTTTGTTTGAACTTAGCTACATTGTGTTTGAACTTGGAAGTTTAAGTACTTAATGAATTTTGGTTTGATTTTTGGACTATATCAATGAATTTATGAATATATGGCTTAAAAAATAAAGAACAATTTATAAAACAACTTAAAATTTATATTCAGGAGTAAATTGGTCATTTATGTTATTCAGACTGTTAATTCAGATAAAGAAGTAAACAACAACATCAATTTATCCAGACAGACAAATTTATCCAGACAGACACATTTATCCATACAAGACTTAATGAAAAATTTGGTAAACATCCCCTTAGTCTTATCCATACGGGATGCTTTGTTATAATAGGACGGTAATCAAATGAGAACCCAAAAAAAGTTGTGAACCGTGAAAATCAATCAAAGTCGTTTATTGATTTTAATCTATGGACATTAAAAACAATGGCATTTTTGTGATTTTTTTGAAATCTGAAACCATTTATTAATAAATGGTAAATTGAAAAGGGCAATCACGTCATTTTCCATATCTCACCTTTCTCTTTTCCAATCCCCTTCGTCAATGTTTCCAGATCTACAACCCAATCTTCATCATCCTTATGGATCCACCGCCCTGGACTCATATCTCCCTATAGACAATCGATCTCCATGATCTAGATCTGGCAACCTGCCATAACCTCCGAACCACCGCCGGTCTTACAATCGCCACCAGAGTACCCATGTCTAATCTTTTCCTTGTTTGTGTCGGTGCATCAACCACATTGTTCACGGCCGCCTCGGAGCAGGACCACCGCCGGTTTTCGATCTCCTTCTTCGACGAACCGTTTTCTAAACTAATGTAACGCCCGAAATTTCAAGTAAGTATAGGGCCTCGTTAGTCTTATGGTTATGTGCTAGATGAAGTAGGACTTATATGTTTAATTGCTAAATTGTTCAATGTTTGTCATTGGTAATGTGTTGGAAGTTTTAGATCAGCCATTGGAGAATCAGGGAGTTGCACGGCTTACTGCGCGGGCTCCAGGCCGCGGTCCAATCCGCATAACACACTGGAGTGCAGCCTGTGGGAGTGCACACGCGGCTTACGGCGCGACCTCCAGGTCGCGGCCCAAGCCGCGGGGTCACCTGCAGGTCTCCAAAACCCCTAATTGCCCGATTTCGAAACACAAAACACACACACTCTCGTTTTCTAGGGCGATTTTTAGGGTTTTTGGGTTATCTTCTCCCTCTTGCTTACTTAGATCATTTATTGCAAGTGTGGGGAAGTTAGAAATCATTTATTGAGCTTCATCCTTCTCCAAGGATCATTTGTTGGGGTGGTTGCTTCAAGAAATCTCAAGACTTCAAGTCTTCATCTCATCCTCTTCTAGGGCTTTCATCTTTTCTAGATTTTAGTCAAAAACCTAGATTGTGAGTTTACTAAACCTTTGTTAAAACTAGATACACATCATAATATTCTACTTACCATTATTGTATTTTTACTTGAAATGTTCATTCTCTAAATGTCTAAGTATTTGGGGTTTCCTCATGGAAATATGTTATATGTGACTTGCCATGATTTAATGTATGCCTATCTTGGTATTATGTTGATTGCTACTTGGGACACCTTATGGGGATATAATATCTACGTGATGAAAATGATTGGCATACGAGTCTTATATTGGACTTTATATTGATTAGGATGGTAATATTGTACCCATGGTTGGTATCAAAATATTCTTGGTCGTAATATGCCTCAAGACCTCCTATAAATTATGTTGGACGAACCAAGTCAGTAGACACTAGGAGGATGTAGTATTGGGTGCCACCGTGATGGTATGTGCATAGACCTCCGTCATTCGGGGTAATGTCATGGTTGTAGTCCTCGGGTGTGTCGGGCCTTTCGGATGTCACTCTTAGTAGTTGGCATCAAGGTATATCGACTCTTTGGGTGGAACTTGATTGGTGTTATGGGTCTCCCCTATTGACTCCACATTTAATGAACAATTGGTTAACTGCTGATAAGAATTGTAAGCGGATTTACATGCTATTTCTTGTATGCGCTAACTAGGCTTTTTGGCCTAACATTTGCTTGGTGTCAATGTGTATCTCAGGTTCTAGTGGCGTCGTGCCAAAGCAGGTATAGTTGCACGTGGGTGAGAGCTTGGGGAAAATGCATTCGGACACACTTTTGTGAAGCCATTTTGGGACTATAGACGACACCCTTTTTGTAATCTCTTTTCTAGTGTAGAAATTAGATTAGTTGGTTGTTGTTTATCTTCCGTTATATTACAACTGTAATTAAACAAGTTCCTTATTTCCCCATTTTTGGGAGGCTCGAATGCTTTGACAAATTATATACCATGTTTCCACTTTCCGGAAATTTTTGTTATCTCTATTTTTAGGGTGTTACAACTAAATCCGATGACGTTGCTCATACACTTCACCTTCACTGATGTAAAACGTCGATTGGGAGGTGGAAGGGGCGCAAATGGCTGACGATGGCTTCCAAGTACGTATCAGTTGATTTCTAGGTTAAATTCTTGAATTCGTTTTTGTTTCATTCGGTTGGTGATATTTTCTTCTTAGATGATTTCGTTGAATTGCTAAACTCAGTCCTTTGTTTTGTTTAATTACACGATTGACAGAATGCATAAACGTTTGATGATTATTGACTCCAAATTTGCTTTAGCGTGTTTAGATGATTGATCTCTAATATTCTTTTCATTTGACTGGTTACAGATGTGGAGGATGTGAAACGGATTATTTTTGCCTAAACAGGAGAAACCCAACTCAAAAACTGCACCAGATGAAACTTATAATTCATGGTGAGTGGTTGTATGGGAGTGACAATATCAATGTTCAAGAGTAGAAGTCTGTTCACAAATTTGTGATTTTTTGTTTCCTAAAATTGTGTTTGATTTCATGAGATGAAATAACATATAGATGAGAATCGTGTTTGATTTCATGAGGTGAAATAACATATAGACAAAAATTGTATTTGATTTTATGAGGTGAAATAACATATAGATAAAAATTGTGTTTTATTTCATGAGGTGAAATAGTGTATAGACAAAAATTGTGTTTTATTTCATGAGATGAAATAACATATTTATGAACATTATGTTTTATTTCATGAGTTGAAATAACATAGTATGTGTTTCATTTGGTGAATCTCTGTTACCAAAATGACGATTATGCCTTTTTTCTTGTTAAAAGCAACTTTCAATTAAAATAAATCAGATCAAAACTAAATTATGGCTTAGATCGGTTCTCACGGTTCTCAATCTTTTTTTGTTTCTCACATGATTTAACCCCTGTTATAATATTAGTCTTAAAAAAGGTGGTCTAGTCCGATTCAGACTAATGATGTCATGGTCCAGTTTTTTAGTCTATCAGACCCAATTTAAATATTTATGTCTAGTATAATCTGATCCTTCTAACATTGGTTTAAATTTTAATCTCTTTTGAACTTATCAAAACCCTTGTAGATCCTTTTTACCTTCGGTAGATGTACGAGCGAAATGATCGAATTATTAATATTGAAAGACTCAAAAGGATTCTTCCAATATATCACTTATATTAGGGGTGTTCATGTGAACCGTTCACACCGTAACGTAAAGTGTGGTTTAGAACCTTCACAGTGTAATTTGCATTTTTTATCAAACCACACTATACATAGCGGTTTGCGGTTTTGAGTTATTAAACTGCAGTTCAGACTGCACCGCACTGCATATTATATATATGCATATAATTTTAATTATATATATAATTTTAATTTTATATATTACACACACACACGTGTATATATATATATTATTTGTGGGAAATCAACACAAGATTGATCAAGAGGCGGTGTGGGTTAAAGTGATTCAATCGATACATGATGCAAATGGCCGGATTGGATCGGTTAATCTTCTGTGGGTTCGAACTCAACATGGTTGGCGATTTTGAAGGCTTCTATCCATCTACGGGGTAAAAATGTTGATCTTTTATCTTTTTGTAAGAAAAAAGTAGGAGATGGATCAGATACTTCCTTTTGGCATGATACTTAGTTGGGCAGTGGCCCTTTGAAAATGGAATATCCGAGAGTGTATGCTTTGGAGTGTGATAAAGAGGTTATGGTCAAAGAGAGTGTAATGAATGAGGATTTGTTTGGTTATTTTCAAAGGGAACCTAGGGGGGAGCAGAATTGGCAATTTTCTGCCTTGAGCGATAAGTTGCAGGCGTTTATGATTTTTAATCAGAAAGATCTGTGGGCGTGGTCTTTGGATGGATTAGGTTCTTTTACTGTTGCCTCTACTTGAAATTACATTGATTCCAGATTATTGGCGGTGGACTCGATTGGTACTAGATGGAACCGGTTAGATCCTATTAAAGTCAATGTTTTTGGTTAGCGTTTGGGTTTGAATAGGATAGCCAATCAGGATAATTTGGATAGGATAGGTATTGATGTTGACTCTTTACTTTGTCCGCTATGTAATGTGGGTTTGGAGTCGGGTGATCAATTTTTTTTCATGCTCTTTGGCGACATAGATTTGGAGACAGATCGGTAGATAGTGGCATTTGGATATCCCGATGTTTAGTTCCTATGCGGCTTGGGTTACATGGTTTTCTAATTTGCGGTTAAAGAGTGGGGAGAAATTGTGCTTTGAGACAGTTATTCTCACTATGCTTTGGTACATATGGTCGTTCCGAAAGTGACCATTTTGCCGAGACCAAGCTAAAGAAGGCAGATATCTTTGACAGGATTGTGAATCAAAAGTATTTTTGGGTTTCTAATAGGAGTAGCAGGTTTAAAAATTAGTTGGGTGGGTTGACTTCGTAACCCTCTCTCGGCTATTTCTTGTATGTAATTGTTTGTTCTAGCATCTTGCTAGTTTTTAATAAAATCTCGCGGCTGTTCAAAAAAAAAATCCAAAGTCTTTGACTTTAATCCATAATATTAATAAACTGTAACTCAATAAACCATTAGCCCCTTTTAGGTTTTAAGCAATATCCACGACATGATTTCACCATGTTTTTTCAATTGTGTTGGTTTCCGACTGCTGCCTTCTGCCCTAATTTACTCTCAAGTATCAACGATTTAGTTTGAAATATTTTTTTTTACTTCTTAGACTATTTATAATTTATGTAATATGTATTGGGGAATCGGACGTATTGAAACTTTTTATTTTTATGGACTATGGTCACGTTTTCATTGATTTTATAATGAACTTTTAATCTTATAATTATTGGATTATAGATGTAAAGTACGCCAGATACAAACCACATAAACCAATGCGGTGCGGTTTTTATAGTTTGAGCATTTGCGAAAATGCTCAAACCGCATACAGGGTGCGGTTTGCAGTTTTGCTCCAATCTGCACCGCGAACACCCCTAATTTATGTACTACAAATGATTGATATTGAAATCCGACCGATTTTTTCCCCGATATATATATATATATATATATATATATATATATATATATATATATATATCGATTGTCAGTACAATATATAAAGACCGGTAAGTTAATTGCTTGTTGAACCCGATAAATTATATGAAAGTATGATAATGTAAATTCGAGAGTTTGACTTATTATTAATCAAATATGCGGTATAATTCATAATATGGTTCCAAAAAATAAGCCATATATACATTGTTCTAATAAAATTCCGTTCACATTTCCGATTAATTTCATGACTTCTAACATACGAAATTCCAGGAGTCAAATCATTCTTTCATTTCTCATTTCCTTGGATGTTCCTTTCCTTTTGCTCGGAAGGAAGGTCCACAACAATACAAGGGTCAAAGTCTTCATAATTTTTAATTCTTTGCTTTTATGCCATTTTTTTTACGGCATGTAACAGAGGTCTATCGCTATCGACAAGTTAAATAAATTATATTTCAATTTCAAAAAAAAATATCTCTAAAATATGCCTTACGACAAGGATAACTATAGTAATATGTTTTAGTCTTAATTATGTTTATTCTTGCTAAATAATCGGTTTCATTTAATTGGTTTTCGATTTTGAAATACTATTGAACAGGGCAACAAGATGTACCTTTTTATTTTGGTAACCGTATGTATCAATCTTTTAACATATGTGGTGATAAATGAAACAGAAACAATTTTTTAAAATCTGATGAAAAAATGATATTGTTATTTATCTTTTTTTTTATGTGAATTCTTAGTATTGAAAATGTAAAAATGTTATTTGACGTTGATATTTGTGTGAAGAAATTAGTCAAATCCTCAAAAGGCTTATAAAGCAAGTAGATATGGTTCATTTAGAATAACCCATAAATATTAGATTCCGTTGCTATGAAAATTTAATAATTTAAATTCAAAGTATAATCGGATAGTAATTCAAGAACGTAAAATAAATATTTTTTTTAAACGGCAAGTTAATGCACACACACGTTTCAGCGGTATCGAGCCTCCATTACGGGCAATCACTAATCCGCTGCGACCCGGCCCAACCTTTGGCTGAACCCGACCGGCAGGGTAGAATGTCCCATAGACTGGACCCACCCGAACCGGTCCTGGCCCCGGCCCCGAAGGTCCAGACCCAGAGTCTGGATATCTCAGGAAAGTGTCGCTCGTGGGAATCGAACCCGGGTAGTGTGACTTTCACCTCACACCCCCTGGATGTTACCTATCCAACTGAGTTAACCCCCTTTGATAACGTAAAATAAATATTGATATATGCCATCAAAATGCAAACTTTTTATTATTTTTTTAACTATGATTAACCCTTTACCTATATTATTTTACAAAGGATTTAGATAAAACTTTTAAATTTCAAGAATATGATTTCTATAAAGCATTAAGGACAAATCATGGATAAATTAAGAGTTATGTTTCGTTGATAATTTTTTGCTAAAAGGAAAAAAAAAACGAAAGTATGTCTTACATAGGTGGATCAACTATCGGTGTTCATCGGTTAAAATCCAATGTATTAAAGTGGATTTGGTCCAATCCAACTATCATTTGACAATTGATCAGATCCAACCCAATGGATGATTGGATCGGTGTGGTTCCATCCACCATTTTAGTCCATTATTCATATACTAGTCTAATTTCTTAAAAAACGCTACATACAAATATCAAAAATAAAATAATGGTAATTATATATATATATATTTATTAGTTGGATGGTAATTGGATGTGATCGGTTCGATTTCATTAATTATGGACCGTCAATCAAGAACCGACTAATCCAATTTAAATATTGAAATTTTAAATCTGATTTAATCCAATTGTAGTTTATCAATACTAATTTGATGAAATAACTATATGCACACTCCTATGATAGAAAAAAAATGTGGAGTTGACTTCACCAACAAAGAAGTCAACGTCTTTAGTTTTAATGTATCTTAACCAAATAAACCTTAGAGTAAATTACGTTTTTAGTCGTTGTTGTTTGTTAAAAATTACAGATTTTGTCCTTATAGTTTCGAAATTTCGGTTTTCGTTTTTATGGTTTACAAGTCATTTCTATTTTCGCCTTTGAGGCTAATTGCTATTTTTAAGTACGAGGGACTAAAATAAAAATGAATCGTAAACCATAGGTATGAAAAAAAAATCAAGTTTAAATCATAGGGATGAAGAAAACAATCAAATTTAAACCATAAGGACGAAATTAATAAGGAAGTATAAACCACGATCATAATTTGAAAATAAAAACAAGAAAAATTTTAACCACGGGGACAAAAAACAGCCTTAAAATAAAATTTTAATTTATGGCCAAACATTAATAATTTTTTTCAATTAACATCGGTGAAATAAATAATACATATTCAAATCATCGATTTGACACGAACCAGAAAACATCGGTCATCAAGAATATTTTATTACCTTTTTTTTCATGTCCCTCACATCAATTCACAATCTTGTTCTTTTTTTTTTTTTAACTCCATCCATTCACACAAATGTCTACAAGAATATTATTTACCAAGAAACTCTTAAAAAAAACACTTCAAGATTCTTTCTAGCGTGGAAAAAAAGGGTTTTTCAAAATCGATTATAATAATCGGAATGATGACTGGTGAAGACGGATCATCATAGTTTTCTTTTCAGTACTCCGACCTCCCTTTTTTTCCAGCAGTTTCATCGATGATGCAAACATCTCAAGAAATCACCAACCCAGTTGATGATGATCACAGAAATGCTTCACAGGTTCTTCTTCTGCCTCTTTCTTTTTTTGTTTGTTTATATTTGTTTTTGATAAAGATTCTAACTTTTGTGTTGTGGGGTAGTTCTTGAAACTTTAATCGTTTACCCTTTTCTATAAAGTGCTATTAAGGTTCATGAAAGCTGAGATTTAGCTCAAATTTGGGGTTTCTTGATGCGCCGCCGCCTAAATCTTGTAAATGGAACTGGATTTTTCTGTTTGATTTCAGCTCCGAATCTTTATTTAGTCAATCACCCGTAGAACTAGTAATTTCTAAGATCTTTTCATGATTTGGAATTTGGGTGACTTATGTTCTTTAACAAAGATGAGAAATTAGGGGGCTTTAATTTTAGGGTTATAAAGAAAGAGTAGCAGTACAATTGTAAAGAATCTGGTTAAATCCCAAATCTGGGTTTTTAATGACCAATTTAGAAACCCCTTGGAATATATTGGGTTTCGTTTGGTTTGGTTTGGTTTGGTTTGGCCCCATTTGTCACTGCTATTGATTGCTTGGATATGATGCATATCGAATGCTTGAATTCCGAAATAATTCGGGCTACGTTGAAATCATTAGTTGTTGGTATTTGCAGATTGATGCTAGTGTCGAGGAATCGGGTAGTGAAGTTACAAATTCTGGTAAAACCATGCGTCGTTCAGATTTATCGCTCAATATACCTCCTAGACATGCACATTTTGGCAGCAGTCGAAACGGGAAGGCTTTTGCCCAATCTCCTGGTATCTCGTCAAATGGAAATTCCGCATCACGGAGCATTTTTAGAGGTTTAAGCTTTAAAAAGAAAGATCCTCCTAATGGTGAAAGTAGTTCTCTTCTCCCAAATGCAACACAACCTGAAAACCCTGCTGTGGCCAACATCATGCCTGCTTTACATTGGAATCGCTGTGCATCCCTTCCGGTAAAGCATGCATCAAACACATCCCCTTCAGTAGCTACACCCGTTTCAGCTAGGACATATAGTGAACAGCAAAAATCACAGGTAAAATATTCTCGATAATTGCATTATGGCCACAAACTTATACAGAATTCGCTATATATCATCTTGCTTGAGTTTAGTGGTTATAAAATGGCAATTTTTGTTACCATTATCATTATCTTGGTCGCACTTTTTTCGAAAGATACTGACATGTTGTATGAATAAAATAATGTATTCTAAACGCCATAGAGGTAGCATTTGGTACGCAGACAGGACAAGTGTTTGTCTGGTGTTTGGTATTACTAGGACCGGATAGGACAAGACTAAACAAGTGGACCCTAAAAGTTGTTTGATGATTATATATATCACATAATAGTTATAAATGACACAAATGAAGTAAATATTTAAATAATTTAATTTATAAGCATTTTTACACAATTTTTATATACATAAATAATAGTATGAATTTTGAATGAAGAATATGATATAAGTGATGGTAGTTCGAAGAAAACTCGAAATTTGAATGAAGAATCTGATATAATTTGCGGAGGCACAATGGCAGTCGTTGCAGTGACAAGTAGAGGTAGAGACAATGGTGGCCGGTGAATGACGGTGGTTGTGGAGGACATGAAGAAGGTGACAGTGGTGGTGGAGGAGGTATAGGTGGTGGTGGGTGGTGGTGATCGGTGGAGGTGGTCGACGATGGCAGTGGTGGTAGCGATGGGCGGTGGTTGTGGAGGTGGTGGAGCCGTGGAGGAGGTTGTCGTAGTGGAGGAAGAGGTGGAGGAGGTTGTTGTAGTGGAGGAAGAGGTGGAGGTGGCCGACAATGGTTAGCGGTGGCTACTGGTGGTCGCTCGGGTGGCGGCGGTGATGGGTGGTGGTGATTGGTGGAGGTGGTCGACGATAGTAATGCTGGTGGCACTAGGCGGTGGTTGTGGAGGAGGTGGTTGTGGAGGAGGTGGTTGTAGTGGAGGAAGAGGTGGAGGTGGCCAACGGTATTGGCGGTGGCTACCAGTGGCCGCCGATGGCAGCGACAATGAGTGGTGGTGACCATTAAAACAAATACCATATTTGGGTTATATATCAAATGAGGGTAGATCAGTAATTTTTTAGTTACTGTCTCAGCCTTGTCCCATGTTGTTCCACCTATTTTGGTGGAACAAGAAAAAGCTTTTTTTGTCCCATCTTGTCCCACCCCGTCCCAATCCTTGTCCCTGTCCCATGTCGTGCCAGACGTGGGACAGAGAGTTCCTGTCTCTCCCATGTCATGCCAAACATGGGACAGTGATTTCTGTCCCGTCCTGTCCTGTCCCATGTACCAAACGCAGTCAGATGGAACTAAGGGAGTGGGCTATTGAGCACACTTAAGGAAGTCATTGAAAATAAATTTGGTTTAATGCTTGGAAGTTCGACAACTGAAGCTACATTCTTGATTAGAATAACAGAGGTTTGGATACGGTGTTTATAACAATTTTGTGTTTCTTGTCTCCTGCAGATACGGGCGGTGCAACCTTCTGTTTCAAGGTCCCTTTCTGTGCCTGGGAGAAACATTGTTATTGTAAGATCAATCTCTTTTGCGACCCGTAAGGCTAATGATCAAACTGATACTGCTGATGGTACGTTCGGAAGTTTTTGAACTCATTTCTATCTCACAAAAAACGTAGTAATGTGTGCTTGTATTCCAAAAGTGGTGGTACCTATTAGTTGCATGTTACTTATAACTTATTTGAAATATTTGTTTGTGTGAAAAGAAGATGAGATCAGTATTGAAGTGGAAAATGACGAAGAGATTGCTGAGGAGGAAGCAGTTTGCAGGATCTGTTTAGAAACGTGTGATGAAGGAAATACACTTAAGATGGAATGCAGCTGCAAGGGTGACCTCAGGCTGTTACATGAAGAATGTGCTATTAAGTGGTTTAGTGTCAAAGGGAACAAGACCTGTGATGTCTGTGGTCGAGAAGTCTCGAATTTACCAGTAACTTTGCTTCGTATCCCTAGTTATGTTCAAAGGCAAAACATGCCACCACGAAATCAACAGGGTCTCGATCCAGGAACAATAAGGTTGCCAATTTCTAAGCTTTCAACTTCTTCCAGTAACACATATATTCTTGTTAAAGGACCATTAGCAAGTTTAAATCTTGTTAAAGGGACATTAGCAAGTTTAAATCTTGCTAAAGGGTCATTAGCAAATTTAAATCTTGTCAAAAGGGTCATTAGCAAGTTTAAATCTTGTTAAAAGGGCCATTAGCAAGTTCAAATCTTTTTTTTTTTTTTTTTTTGTCAAAAGGGTCATTAGCAAGTTAATTTATCCATCGGTTTATCAAATTTTAAATGGACATTTTATTCATGTTTGTTTATGCAGTGCTTGGCAGGATTTTGTGGTGTTAGTTTTGATAAGCACGATATGCTACTTCTTTTTCCTCGAGCAGCTTCTGGTGAACCATCTTGCCTCAAATCAATGATTATGTCCAGTTTGACATCTATATCTGTTTTATTTGCGTTCTATTCTTATATATATACGCGATCATTTGCAGATCCATGACATGAAAACTCAAGCTATTGTGATTGCGGCACCTTTCTCTTTTACATTTGGTCTTTTATCATCTACATTTGCAGTTATTCTAGGTATTATTCGCTTATAACTTTCCTGTTACATATATGATGCTGCAAGAGAATTGATCGTAAACTTGTTCTGATTACAGCAATCAAGGAGTATATTTGGTCGTATGCCGCTCTTGAATTTGCACTTGTTGCTATGATTCTGCATTTGTTCTATTCTTGGGTGAGTCTCCATTGTTTTCATTTCTCACTTGGGTGGATTCTTGATTCATCATTAACATGTTCATTTTGTTTGTTGCAGCTTCAGTTGAAGGCGGTCTATGCAGTAATGTTATCGGCGGTTCTGGGTTTTGGACTAGCTATGACGCTTAACGCTTTGTATATCCGCTATTTTGTTTGGCGAGCTCAAGTTCCTCGAGAATCCAATGATGTTTGATGAGTTAAATATCTCGATTTGATATGGGTGTAAATATCCATCAATCTCCCGTGAAATTGGGGGGTTCGTGCAGTCGTGAGTTGCTTTCCAGTGACCTCACTGATCGACTGTGTGGGCGTTGAGGGAGAAATATCGTTGTACGTAGAGTTTTCGCTACGAAAATGTTGTTTAAAAAAAGGGTAATGTTATTAATGGCTTATTGTCAATGGTATGTTGGATTCTAGAAATTATTCACATGTGAAGCTATCAAGGGAAGCAGGATGAGTAATGTTATATCATCCTAAAACTCTTCTTTTAAAATCCTTTTTGACAGAAATATATAAGTTTGGGTAAAATGTAGGGAAAATTAAACCTACTTTGTTCATGTCTTATTTTGAAGAACTACATGTTTATAGTTTAAAAAATGTATGTTACATGGTGGTAAATTACAGATAATATATGAGCTATTTCAATTATGTGTTTGGTTTAAAGTAAAGGAAAGTTTGGAGAGAAACATTGGATTTAGAATTCCCATGAAGGTAATTGGTATTTTACGGGATTTTATTTCATACAATTTATTTATAATAATGTTTTAAAATATGTTAACAATATTTGTTTAATTAATGAAAGGTAGCTTAATTATTTATAATTTGTTTTTTATAAATTATCTATAAAGAATGTAATTTATGAATTTACCAACAAAAAGTCAAAAATCATGAATTTATTACTTAATTAAAATAAATATAAATACGAGGAAAATATAGGTATAAAAATTGTTAGATGCCGTTTGGTTTACAGAATAAATATGTCGTAATTGGAATCTGTCAATCGAATTTAAATTTGAAGGAATTGGAATGAAATTTAGTCAACTACGCATTTGATTGACAAGAATTGGAATAAAATATGTCAAATGAATTACAATTTGTCTTTTTGGTTGACATATTGTAGTTTTACAATTGAAATGAAATAGTTATAAATGACAAAATACCCTTTTATTATTTATTTTGTATATTGTTGTTTAATTTGTAATTATAACAAACTGATTGACTAATGAAGGGGAGTTGATTAGGGTAACTGGAGGGGCAATATAGTCTTTCTGATATGTTAGGAGGCATTCCTGCATAAAACCAAAAGAATTTAGATTCAATCATTTTTGGATTTCAAATTTTCGTATAAAATCAAAGAATGAACCAAACATATGAATGAAATTTGGTCAACGGAATTGACCATTCCAATTCCTTTAGATTCGATCCCATCAGAATCCGACGAACCAAATGTGACCTTAGGGGGAGTTTGGTTTGATAAAGTGGTTTTGAGGGATTTGGATTTCGTGGAATGATCTGGAATTTTTGGTGTGTTTAGTTTGTAAGATTTAGAATGGAATTGAATTTCATTCTTAATAAATAATTTATAAAAACACATTATAATTAATTATAAAAATAATCAAATTATATTTTTATTAATTGATTATTACGAAACAAATATTTTTAACATATTTTAAAACATTATTACATACGAATCATACGAAATCTCATGAAATACCAACCACCCCCATGAAATTTCAAAATCCTGTAGGATTTCAAATCCTAAAAATTATTTAAACCAAACATGAAAATGAAATGAAATTCAATTCCAAATCCCATTAAATCCTACAAACCAAATATAGTATTTTCATATCTAGTTGACTATTGCTTTGCAAACTCCAGATCTGGAATTCTGGGCCATTACCTTGACTTATATAGTATACAAGTCAAAATTGATTTTAGTCAACTGTTTCTTAACTTGTTGAAGATGATGTATATGCTGGATAACATGTTACCCTCTGCTTATTTAATTATAATCCACTTAAATAATTCTCATAATTGCAACCTTTTCTGCTCTTAAAAGGGTATGCAAAATGGAGTCTTTTTGGCAGATTGGCAATAACCAGAATGATGACCATCATAATAAAACTATGCCAATGCCTTTTGTGCTTACTGCTACTAATGTTGTCGAAAACCGAATGCTCGGATGACGTCGAACTGACTTTCATTCAGAGCGCTGTCGTTAAAGGAGCTGGTACGTTTACGTTTCTTTCCACAAAACTCTCTGTTTGTATGTATTTTTCGTCCGTTAAGAATGTTGTGATGCAGTTTGTTTAGATGGAAGCCCACCGGCATACCAGTTCGATAAAGGATTCGGAGAAGGTGTTGAGAAGTGGCTAATTCACATTCAGGTTAGTCGTTGCCATCTTAGTTTCGGTGTATTTTACACGATAAATCATTTAACCACATCTTGAATTGTGGTTAGGGAGGAGGATGGTGTGAGTCGACAAAAAGTTGTCTTTTACGCGTGAACATGAGCAACGGAGTTGGTTCGTCGACCCGTATGACAAAGTTCAATTTCACGGGAGTTTTTAGTAGCAAGAAAGAGTTCAATCCAGGTATATTTACCTACATAAAAAGTCGAACAGTCCCACATCAGCTAAATTTAGACCATTTCTCCTCCATATATGTCAGAATCTCCCTTCTCTCCTCAAACGTTCTTTTGGAGAGTAATCTAATCACATTTGTCTTTGGTGCAAATGGGGTTTGTTCTTTTTTATTTCCAGGCTTCTATAACTGGAATAGAGTCATCATGAGGTACTGTGACGGAGCATCGTTTACCGGGGATGTCGAAAAAGTGGACCCCGTAAGTCGATGCTTTTCAGAGCTCGGTCATAAACGATAGTAAATTCAATGTTTTTAATGTATTGCAAATCTTCAGGCTACAAATCTTCATTATAGAGGTGCAAGAATCTTTAATGTTATTCTGGAGGAATTGCTAGCAAAAGGACTACATAAAGCATCTAGTGTATGTTTTTCTCTCTTTTGATCCAATGTGTAACATGCATGTATATGTGTGTGTATATATACGTTCATATATACATACATGTGTGCTTTCTTTTGCCCGTTCTCTGACGATAGAGTACGTGTGTGTAACGGTGGCAGGCTCTTCTAACTGGATGTTCATCTGGTGGTTTAGCTTCGATATTGCATTGTGACAAGTTTCGAGCCAGGTTGCCAGCAACTAGTCAAGTAAAATGTGTTCCAGATGCGGGTTATTTCGTTCATGTGTAATCTTGCTTTTTCGATAACTCGTTTGCATGAAAACACGAAGAAATCTGTCTTCTTTCTAATACATTACATCTGATTCATCGCGCTTTCTAACAGGAAAGACATTTCTGGAAAATACCATTTTGAGAAGTTCTTCACCAAGATCGTTAAACTACATGTTCTCTCTCTCTCTCTATATATATATATATATATATGGGTTAGGTTCAGGAAAACCTGTAAAAAAATGAAAAATTGAGGAACACCCTGGTAGCCGTTCATCTGAACGTTACAAAAAAAGTTGTACCATGCACATGCATATGTGCATAATGCAAACGTGCACAAAAACCAAAAAAACAGCTTCAATTACTTATATGCATAGGTGAATACCGTCCAGATGAACAATTATCGGAGTGTTCTTCAGTTTTTCATTTTTTTTGAGGTTTTCCCCTTAACCTCCCTCCCTCTCTCTCTCTCTCTCTCTCTCTCTCTCTCTCTCTCTCTCTCTCTCTCTCTATATATATATATATATATATATATATATATATATATATATATATATATATATATATATATATATATATATATATACGAGAAGCTAAACATTTTGCGAGAAAGCGAGAAGTGTATGATTACACAAACTTATTCATATATGATTAAACACGTCCACTGGCCGTGTAATCATATATGATATAAGACTTCTCGTCTTCTCGCAAAATGTTTAACTTCCCGCATGATCCTTCCCCTCTCTCTCTCTCTCTCTCTCTCTATATATATATATATATATATATATATATATATATATATATCATGTTGCTAGTTTTGATAAGATACTTGGATTTTTGATGTAGAAATCAGAGATATATTTGCCTTCCTCATGTACTTCAAAGATGAAACCTGGCTTGGTAAGCTCCATTTTCTCTACTACTATGCTCCAGAAGGGTACAGTTTGACTTTCAAAGTCAAATAAACTAATTTTCAGCTTCAAAATTTATACTATGCTTTAAAGATTGGGAAAAATGTTGACAGCCATGTTAAAATTCACAAAACTACAAACAGATATATTAGCAACTAAGAAGTGGTAACAAAATTTGATACTATAAATTTGATTTGAAAATGTATATAAGTTGACCTCAAAAGTCAAACCATAAACCTTTCATTCTTTTGGAACCAAGGCATACTAGTTCACTGTTGATTTCAATCTTGTTGCAGTGTTTCTACCCACAATTTATCTTGCCAGAAATCAAGACACCGGTGTTTGTCATAAACTCGGCTTACGATTCATATCAGGTTTGTGTGTTTTTGGTGTTTCTGCGTGATTCTATATGCAAAAGTGCCGATTGTAAACGTGTGATACTGCATTCAAGGTACAAAACATTTTGGCACCGAAGAAGGCCGATCGCCATGGTTCTTCGTCTGCATGCAAACTGAACATCAGTAACTGCTCCCCTACCCAACTCAAAAGATTGCAAGGTCATATTTTTAAACCAACCCTAGATGCATTAATGGTAGAAGAAGCTAAACATAGATTTTGGTTCCAAAATCTTTCAGATTTTAGGTCAGATTTCATGAAGACATTGTGGTCAGGATTGGGTAAATCCTCATTCAACTCCACATCAAGAGGAATGTTCATCAATTCTTGTTATTCCCACTGCCAAACAGGGAATCAGATCACTTGGCTAGGAGATCCTGCTTCAAAGTTGGATAACAAGGTACACATTGTTTCATTTCATCTAAACAATTTCTAACTATTTGACTCCAAGAAAGTGATTTACTCTCAAACCCCACAAATTTTATGTATGCCATTTGGTAACGAAATGAATCCCGACCCCACTTGTGGGTGGGATATACGGGGCTGGTTTGGTTATCGGATGGTTCTAAAATTTCAGTGATCATATGAATATTGAAGTTGAAATGCAACTCATTTGACTTTTAAAGTCAAAGTATGTGTTTTATGTTGATATAATTTTCATGTGATGTGCAGGCTATTGCTGAGGTGGTAAGTGACTGGTTTTACGAAAGAAACACGACTCAATTGATCGATCACCAGTACGAGTTGCCACAAGAGTGTGGAGTTCTTCCCGTTCGTTAGTTTTACAAATGGTTCATTGATGAAATATAAAGGACTTATGTAATTCATTATAGATAATATGCTTACAGGACCGTGTAATTGGTTCTCACTATCGATTATTATTCGAACGTAAGGAGATAGCGAGCATTATTTCAAGAAACGTATCTAAAACTTAGGAAAAATACAACACAAGCAACAAGTACATACCAAGTAACACGTGCTTCATCTACAGAATCCGCGTAACTTCGTAGTTGTGAGAAACACGAAGAGGAGATTGCTTCGAAACAGGCCTGTCTTCTGACCAAAGCTCGAGATTTACAGTCCCACAATCCCAATGTATAAGACACTTGTAAACCTGGTCAATATTGAATCTATTGACTAAACCCAAGCCAAGGCACTTGTCGACGAGCATCCATTCACCTGAAAAAAGTTACGATTTTTAAAGAAAATCTTGATTATATACGCCACTTATAAAGTCAAGAATTTGTGAAAACTAAGAGACGATTAGATGGAAGTTTACCATTGGGACGAAGATCCCCTTCATAACGCTGCTCGCCGGATTCCGGCCATACTTCATGCTTCAACCCGTCAATGGCGGTAAACGAGACATATGATTGGGACGGGTGCAATAGACTAAATGTCGGATGAACTCGTAAACAAACAAGCCTACAAAACGACATTAATAGTCGACACAATGAGAAGCCAAAATACCAGCAGAAATGAATTATATAAATTGATGGTAAAAACAGATGGAAAAACCAACCTTGAATACCCTCCGGAACCAGCACCCACATTGCGTGCTACAATGCTCGAGTCAATCCTGAAAACTTTCGGGTTATCTTCCGAGATTGATATATTCCTTTCGATAACTAATCCACCTCCAACATCACCTTCCATTTTCAGAGATTCTATCTCTCCTGCTTGCTCAAGATCTCGACTGTAATTGAATCGTTATTTTGACTATCTAGCGAAGATAACTTTTCAAGATTAAAAAAAGATCAAGGATTAACTCACTCGATAACAGTATACTGCTCGGTACAACCAGCAGAACGGTACTCAGTACCACTATATTCTTCATACCCATTAATTTCAACCCGACTATGAAGCCACTGAGTTCCTGTCATACTTTCCAAAACATATGACCACGGGTCAAAGCTATTAAAACAAAAACATGAGTCGATTAGTTTTACCGGTAGGAAGATGCTCCATAGAAATAATTCGACCCCCGATCCAAGGGACCACTTTGAGAGCCCATTCACCATGTTTAATTTCCACCGGAGTTCCCGAAAGCTCGATCCCTTTATTTCCAGATGCCTTCTCCACGTCAGGAATACGCTTCGCAGTTTCTGCAGTTTACATTAGAAAAATAACGAAAACAATTTATAATCACTAAAACCGTTATAAAACGTTTAAAAGAAATGCATACTTACCCATTCTCATCTTGTAATTGTTTTGGCTATCCGATATTAGTTTTGACACTTGAGTTTCCGATGGCATGACGATCTGCACATCTTCTCCATCGGTGCCCCATGCATCGATCTGAAAATAGAAAGAAAAAGAATCGAAAACAAAATGAGGGAAATGCAAAAACAGAGGAAAAGACAACCAAGAAGCGTATAGAACCCATACCATAGCTCCTTCACCATGCAAGAGGTGTACATGTAAGCGTCGATTCGGCCTCGACCACGATCCTTCAGTCTTGGAAACACTCACTGTGACAACTGAAGACTTGAGCTCGGCAACGTATGTTGTCAAGAGATAACCTCCGTTAGTATATTCGTAGCCATCACCATCATCTTCGAAGAGAACACCTTCAGCTTTACCTGCAATCAAGAGTTGAATTGAACTATCTAATGGCCCATTATGGGAGAAAGGCGCAAACTTCATATTTATGTTGGATAAATTAGAGATTTTTAACACATGGCCACGTATCGTTACCATTTTCATCTAAAGCAACAAGCAACGATAGATCATCATTAACATTAGCTTCACCGACATGTTGATGAGCCGGACCAAATGGGATAATTGATCCACCTCGTAGATACAATGCTGGTAAATCCTGAGAAATCCATAATTACGAATCCAATGATCGACAAAATGCAATAGAATTGCCAGAAAATTGATTGAAACAAGTCTTTGTTTTTATCAGGGGGAGTCGTACCGGATGTGAATCTTGAAAATCAAAACTCATCCAAGTGCCGTTAGGCAATGTATGCTGCAGTTGATGCACCCCGAGATCACTCACGGTGCTGCAACATTAGAACATCATCAGTATAGATAATTATCTTAGAAACTAAATTGATTTTTCTTTTTAGGTCAAAGCGTTTTCTAGCGTAGTAATCTTTGTAGAGATTAATGTGAGAAAAAGATGAGAACCTTGCATATACAAGAAGTGGCCCCAACAGGAAGGAATTCTCGTTTGTTCTTAACTTGCGATCTTTCAAATCTACAAAATAAATCATGAAGTTGAAGCAACCCGAACTAAAACTTAAAACTTATGGATGAAAATAACTTTAAAGCATCAAGAAATACCAGCAAAAAATGTAGGAGCTGCCACTGGGGAACCTTTTGTATGTGCCAAGTAGAAAAGTGTATATATGTGCGGTATAAGGCGGTACCGCCTCTTTAGTGCCAAACGGCAAACTTCCTCGCACTGCAAAAAGATTTATTATGTATAAGAAAATAAAAATATGTAATGTTTAATACCCAAAAAAAAAAAGAACATCTTGATACCTCCTCACCAAAGGACCAAGGCTCGTGATTGATGGTTCCTTTCTCGGAATGCCCACGACAAAACGGAAACATGGCCCCGACACCCATCCATCTTCCGAACAACTTGGGTGTTGCATTACCAGCAAATCCACCGATGTCTGGCCCTGAAACGGGCTGACCACTTAGACCCTGAAAGGGAAGGGAATCGAGCAAAATGTTAACCCGAACAAATATATTAAAAGATTTAAAATTTAAAAACATTTTCATGCAAGATATCTTAGCAGCTTACCAATTGGAGTACCATAGAGATGCTCATATGTAGGTGTTCCCACGTAGAAAGATTGTCCCCCGACCATGTAGCGGCATACCTCTGCGAACCTATAAACCCGGCTCGAGTAAGAACAAACGGCCGTTTATTTGGATTGCCTAGTTTCATGCCTTCGTATGTTGATCTTGCCATCAGCATGCCATAAACCTATACGGAAAACCATGTTATTAAAAAGGTAACCTAGAGAGTAATTGAGTTATGATAAATATCCATAATAACTTGATAAGCAAACAAATAAACTAGCATACATTATGATAGTGCAAGTGATTTTGATGACCACCAAGTTCCGCATCTCCCCTGTGAATATTACTTTCGGGCATCGTCTTCGTTATGGACTGGTGAACGAAAAACAAATCAAGTGAGATAATAAACCAGAAAGATAATGTTTAACGAGAAAGATCAAAATCTCACCTTGAAAATAGCTGGTTCGTTCATATCATTCCATATGCCATCCACTCCGTTAGACATAAAATCTTTGACTAGATTAGACCACCACGAACGAGCTTTCTCTTGAGTGAAGTCGGGGAAAACACAAGGTCCTGGCCATACTTCTCCTATAAAAAAATGGAGACGCAATTTATGAGAGACGATTTATTAAACAGTTGAACGTTTAAGGCAATAGACGTACCGACGTAGGGCTTTCCATCAGCTGTTTGAACCCATATGTCCTTTTCTGATCCACTTTCGTAAACGGAGTAACCTGTTTCGTGCTTGATCCCTGGGTCAAGCATCCAGATAGCTTTGAAACCAGCGTGATGAAGGTCATCCGCTAGAGATTTTGGATTAGGAAAATACTCCTGAGAGTAATACAAAGGATAAGTTGCCAAATATGACGTGAATTACATGCATACATTTGTTGTCGATTAGCAATGTGAAGAAATTGATACATTACATTTGTAGAGCATACCTGGTCAAACGTGAAGCAACGAAAGCCATCCATGTAGTCAATATCCATCCATATGACATCACAAGGTATACCTTTATCCCGAAATGTTTTGGCAATCTGCACCGTAAAAGCAACAAGGAAATAAGTTCAGAATAACAAACATTCATTGTGCCGAATAGAAACTCTTTATTCAAGTAGCGTTGTAATAAAAGTTTAACATACTTCACGAACACGCATATCGGAGTCATAGCTCCAACGGCACTGTTGATATCCCAGTGACCACTTAGGTGGCATGAAAACAGTTCCTATCGACAAAAATACCAGACATGTATGTCACCCAAGTCATACATAGGGTATGTTGCATAATCATTATAAAGATGTTAACAAATACATAGTTTAATAAATTACCAATTGCATGTGACAATGATGTCAAAACATCGGTTGCTGAAGCAAAAGGACCGAATGTTACCACAGGAAAAGGTGATTGTGCAGTTAGCTTTGCTGTCGATTCTTTACGCAGATCAATCTGTTGAATGTATTTCGAAAAGGAAAGATGCGTATAACGACTATAATAACAAATCATTTCAGAAAATGAAACGATGACATAAGTGAGGAATCTCAAAGCACCTCGCAGCGTTTTGTTGTATCTGCAAGAATCCCGAATGCCTCTCCGTTAGGAAGAATGGCAAGAACCCATGGATGTGATTGGTATAAGGATGTAGTTCCAGGGCCATACCCCCATGCATCCGTATTCCAAGTAAAAATCTGTGTTTATTGCATTCATCAATACAGAAATAATGTAAACAACATGATTATGATGGTCCAAAAGTAATAACATTGATGAAAATAACCCACCCTTTTCCCTGTTCTTTCAAGCTCTCCACCAACTTCACCTGTTCCATAGAAAGAGGTTCCTGCAGGAAGCTAATTACCATATTCACTAGCTTTAGTGAGACGTATAAATAGCATATGCACATGCATGGCCTAATATATATATATATAGAGAGAGAGAGAGAGGAAGGAAGAAGTTAAACATTTTGCGAAATGTTTAGCTTCTTGTTTAAACTTGCCCATATAGGGTTCAGGGAAAAACAGAAAACCAGAGGAACACCCTGTGCATACAAGTAATATGTATATGTACATGCCCACATGCATAGATTTCAGGAAACATCTTCAATTACTTGTATGCAAATGTGCATACAGTATAGATATAGATAAATAGTTAATAGTTATAGGGTGTTAGTTTTTCATTTTTTTTGGTTTTTCTCTTTACCACTCTCTCTCTCTATATATATATAGAGAGAGAGAGAGGGAGGATCATGCGAGAAGTTAAACATTTTGCGAGAAGTCGAGAAGTGTTTAATCATATATGATTACACGGCTTGTAAGTGTGTTTAATCATGTATGATCAAACGTCTATGTATTGTCAATATAACATGTGTTTAATCATATATGATTAAGCTTGTGTATCATATATGATTACACACTTCTCGCCTTCTCACAAAATGTTTAGTTTCTCGTTTGAACCTGCCCCTATATATATATATATATATATATATATGTGTGTGTGTGTAAGAGTAGGTTCAAACGAGAAGCTAAACATTTTGCGAGAAGGCGAGAATTGTGATATCATATATGATACACAAGTTTAATCATATATGATCAAACACATGTTACATTAATGTTGAATCATATATGATTAAACAAACCCACAAGCCACCACAAGCCGTATATGATATCACACTCCTCACCTTCTCGCAAAATGTTTAACTTCTCGCATGATCCTTCCTCTATATGTATATGCTCAGGTTATGGGAAAGCCCCAAAAAAAGATCACTGATCAACACCTTAAAAGCCATTCATTTGTCCGTTATGCACATGTGCATAAAAGTAATCGAAAATGTTTCCTTGTTTCTATGAACCTATGCATTTGACAAATTTCTTTTATGCACATGTTCACACCGGACTAGGGTGCTCCTCAATTTCCTTTTTTTTACACCATAGCAACAATCTTGCAAAATACACCTATTTTTCAAGAATACACAACTGACCTCAAAATAGACAATTTGTTGTTCAGCAAGATATTGAAAAGTTGGAATGTATGATGGAACTTTGTGATCACTCATAACAGTGGTATCCCTGATTTTGGGATTAACAAAAGAAAGACTCGGAAATGCAGCATTTCTATCATCAGCAGAACAATCGAACCTAAAAACACCCTCTTCTAAAATTGGTTCAAAAACCATTTTACCCAGCTTCACATCGCCAATCATGGATGTCCCCCCAATTTCTCCCATCTTAGATTCTGTCAAGATTCTCTTTATCGAACTTTTGTTGTTGTCTCTGCAAATCAACTATGGTTTATCAGTTAATCATGTCTTCAATCTCGAATTTTGACTTTGTAAACGCACAATAACGTTGATGCATAAAGTTAGTGATTAATCAAAGGATGTTAATTGTTACCCTAGTTTGATGTAAATACAGCTATTATTGTTGTGTCGATATAAATGGGTACCTGAGAAATAGAGTGAAATTGCGAGAAATCGAGTGGGGATTCTTGATAGATTTTATGAATTGGTTTGGCATGACACAAGTGGGAGTGGGAATTGAAGTTGTGAAGCTATGATTACAGTGTTTGCTGCTTGTTGGTCTTTCCCATTTGTGGTTGATGAGTGTCATTTATAGTAGAGAAATTGGTGACATTTGGGAATCGGAAGAAATCACCCACCAAATGTTACGAATGGTTCCACAAACAAGTGTGTAATGTGTATCGTTGGTGGTGGACACAAGATTTTTGTCGAATGAGTGTACTTTTAAGGTGGATCAAATGGTCGTAAAGTCGTCCGATGTATTTTGATCAAATTTCTTTGATGGACTTTTTTTTAAAAGTTTTTGGGTGATTTTGAGGGTTTTTTAAGTTTTTTTTGTTGATTTCGATAGTCTTTTTCAGTTTGTTTTGTTGATTTCGAGAGAATTTTTTCGATTCTTCAGTTAATGTTTATTGTATTCTCTAATATCCCAGAACATCATTTAGAATTTAGCGGATACATCTTTTATAACGCAAAAAAAGATGTACTTACGTAAATAAGTTGAGCGGGTGCACAGGATCCTGCTTGGGGATAATAGATCCACCCTTGATGTGTTTGGCGGGTTTAAGAGGGTCGCTCCGGCTAGCGTACCACCCATGATCTGATTTGTTCATAATGTAAAAAAAATTATGATATTAGCATTATCACTATGATTTGTTTTGAGTTATTATTCAAAGGCAACTTAGGGGACAATTAGGTTGTAAATGAAAAAGATCGAGGACAAGGAATGGCTAGTATGCAATATTCACAACAAATCAAAATTGGCAAGGTAGAAGCGTTGGAGCAGGTGGCATATCCGCCTTGAAGGATCTGAGAAACCTAACATAGCGCTAGTGAGGATCGTTGAATGATGACAACATGTAAATGTTAATTCGATTCTTATACCAATATTAAACCTCTTTTTTACGTGTTATTTTATCTTAGTTAATAAAAATAAATAAATGAATTTAAGTTGTATGATAAACAAAAGGGAAAAGTTCATATAAATCCAACAAACTATTCGATTTTGAATGATGAAATTCTTAAACTAATTTTTTGAATGAAAAACCATTAAACTTTCTCATTTTGAATGATTAAGTCCCTGAACTATTTTTTGAATTAAAAAACCATTAAACTTTTTCATTTTGAATGAAAAAACCATTAAATTTTCCCATTTTAAATGATTAAGTCCCTGGACATGTTTTTCAATAAATTAAATCATCGAATTTCTAAAAATTGGTTACTTACATCATTTTAGCCCCAAAATTCTATCTATAACCGGTTATCTTTTGATTCTTTCTCTTTTGATAGATCAAAAATAGATCAAAAAGAGGGAGATCGATAGCAGGGGCAACAACGTGTTAGACGATATGGAGAACGGACAACGTTCGGGCAACGGGGAGTGGCGAGGCAGAGCGATACAATTGTTTGTGAGGGGTTTTAATGGCATAGAGTTTGAGAACGGTAAAGCTGATTTAGATTTGTTTACTTTAAAACCTTCATAGTCAGTTTTAGGTACATTTAAAAAAAGGTAACCAAATTTTAGAAGTTTTGATGGTTTATTTATTAAAAAAATGTTTAGGGATTTAATAATTCAAAATTAGAAAGTTTAATGCTTTTTTCATTCGAAAAAATAGTTGAGGGACTTAATCATTCAAAATGAAAAAGTTTAATGGTTTTTTCATTCAAAAAAATAGTTCATTGACTTAATCATTCAAAAGAGGATAGTTTATTAGGGTTTTTGAACTTTTTCCTAAACAAAATGACATAATTAATGGATGATATAATTATTTTAGAGGTTAGTTTCAGTCCATTTTTCTGAACATGTTAAAACAAGTTGATGACATGGTATATTCTCTTTTGCCCAATAAGGCACACGACATAACCTTTGATCGTTTTCTTAAACAACCTTAGAAAATAGAATTGAATAAAAGAGTAACAATTAACATAGTTAAAAAAAAGTAACAATAACATCAAATCAAGTCAACCAAAACTCCACAAATGACCAACTATAACAAAGCTAAAGCAAATAAACCTGAAACTAGAGAGCCATAGATTGAATTGAAAAAACAAAACATACAGGTAGCAAAACCCAAGACCCATAAGAAAATCATTTAGTAAACCTCAAACAAGACCTGTAAAGTTGACAAACCGATAGACTAAAGTAGATCAATAATCACATAAAGTGGTTAAAAATGTTAGCGATAATCACTCCATCAGATCATCACAAATCTGTGGTGATCCTCTAAAATAGGAAGTGATATTATTTGTGTATAGTCCTTGATTTTGATGTATATCCTATCCTTTCTTTGCTCTCAATTTGTAGTATAAATGTTAAACATACAGGTAGCAAAACCCAAGACCCATAAGAAAATCATTTAGTAAACCTCAAACAAGACCTGTAAAGTTGACAAACCGATAGACTAAAGTAGATCAATAATCACATAAAGTGGTTAAAAATGTTAGCGATAATCACTCCATCAGATCATCACAAATCTGTGGTGATCCTCTAAAATAGGAAGTGATATTATTTGTGTATAGTCCTTGATTTTGATGTATATCCTATCCTTTCTTTGCTCTCAATTTGTAGTATAAATGTTGTATGATATACATTTTCCTCCTTCAAAGAGTGATTTACAAAAATCTTATATGGTATCAGCCTAACCTCAATCATCTTTCATCCTTCTGCCACCCCTCTCAATGGCTGCCGATGAAATCTCGTCCTCCCCTCAACCTTCTGATTTTTCCCTTCCTCTTGCCACACTCCTTCACATGATGACCATTAAGTTATCCTCTTCCAATTACCTATTATGGAGAAATCAAATTCTCCCCCTCCTCTCCTACCAAAAGCTTCTCGGATACATTGATGGCACTATTAAACAACCCTCACCAAGTATTACAACTAACGGCATCGAATCTCCCAATCCAGCATTTGCTGCTTGGCGAGAGGCTGACCAACGGGTCCTTATTTTGATACAATCCTCTCTTACCGAATATTCCATGGCCGAAGCCCTCGATTTTACCACTGCCTAAGTTGTCTGGAGTGCCCTTGAGGCGGCCTACAGTCATGACTAAGTGGAACACATGCACATTCTTCGTGACTCTCTCCGGCAACTGCAAAAAGGTATTTCGTCTGTCTCCGATTACGGTCGAAAATTTAAATCCCTTTGTGACCAATTGTCAGCTATCGAGCAACCTATTGATGACATCGAAAAGTCTCATTGGTTCCTTTCCGATCTTGGGCCCTCTTTCGAGACCTTTTCCACCGCATAGCAGGCGGTTAAACCTCGTCCTGCGTTTTGTGATCTTCTTTCTCAAGCTGAAGGCCATGAACTGTTTCTTAAATCTGTTCATGGTTCATCTGTCCCGACAGCCACTTTCAATGCTCAACATCAACGTTCTTCATTCCATCGTGGCTCTAATAGTCGTGGACGTAGTTCACAGTCTCGGGGTGTCCATTTTGGTGGTAGAGGATGTGGTCGACGCCCCCCCCCCCCCCTCATTGCCAACTATGCCGCAAAGACGACCACTATACTCACCAATGTCCAGATCTCTCTACTTTTGCCTCTCGTGGACCTTCAGTTGATGCCAATCTTGCCCATGCATATCCTTTCCTTTCTTTGCTCTCAATTTGTAGTATAAATATTGTATGATATACATTTTTCTCCTTCAAGGAGTGATTTACATAAATCTTATAAAAATATTTAGATTATTTTAGTAGAAAGGTATTTTATAATATTTATACATCAATTATTTTATCAATTGGTCATCTCTTTATTTGATTACATCACTTTGGTCGTCTTTTTATTTTATCGCGTCATTTTTGGAGGTTGGATCCCAAGCTTTAAATGACTTGAGAGCTTCTTGTTATGTTTAATTTTATATTTAAAAGTTGTCTCTTTAATTTACATTAAAGCATTTCAAACATTATCATTTTTATGGATAAAAAATAAGATTCACATATTTGAGTTTGGTTTCCTAATTTCTTAAAGCTGATTAGAAAACCAGTCTATAAAAGTTACTTTGTTTTAATGATGTCAATTTAAGACTGGATTAATAATTTTTTAAATTTAGATTCCATATCAAATATATCAATTTTGACGAGAGAATTTAAAGTTCTAAAAGCTAAATGAATTCATTTTTGTAGTGTCAAGGTTGATAACAAATAATTTCCAAAAACATTTTCACTTTTTTAGCCCAAAACCTATATTTTGCACTAAATAATAAAACACGAAATTTCGTATTTTACTATTGGCCAACACTCAAGACTAATTTACACATCATTATAGTGTTAGCCAATAATTGTAACACCCTAAAAATTTGGGTAATTTTAAAAATTGAAATTTTGGCAATATAACATTTGTAATTGGAGCAAACCACCCAAAAAGGGTAAAAGCGTAAGCATTTACAAAACCTGTAGAGATGCGTGGGAAATCGACAACAAACTAATCTAAACTACTTCTATCTAGATTAAATAGGTTGTCATCCCAAATCACAAAATGAATTAATTGTTTTTCAACGCCAATGCTCCCAAAATATCTAATCAACCAAAAATGCCCTCAAGAGTCCACGCTCTTCTCTCAACCCCTCGACGACCCGCCGGTAACGGAACCTGTTATACACATCATTTGAGAAAAAGTGTTAGGCTTAAAGTCTAGTGAGAACATACAGTTTATATGAAAGTTAGAAGAATTAAATACAACATAAGTAAACCGTTTTCGCCAACCGACTTTGTAAATAGTTTGATGAGCACATAGTGACCTTATGGCCCAAACTACATCTTGCGATGACGGGAAAAACCGATTTCCAAGGATTGTGGCGAAACACCAAGTAAGCCACTTTCCAAGTTATTGAGCTCACCATACTAGGATCAAGGCCACGAACACGCCGGCTCGTACTAAGATGTGGGGGAGGGCACCCAATGATTCCTAATCATGCTCATTCACTAGGATTTACATTTACTACCCACGGCTAGTATCCGGTCCCACATAACCGTACCAAGTTGCCCTCTAGGGTCCAATGTCTCAACTAACTACATACAGGAATTACCCCCAAATAATAAGTCGACTCTATACCTATGGATCCACTAGTAATAGTCTAGACTTGTCACAATTACGTTTGTGACCAACTATAATCAAACATATAGTTCATAACACCATTTATTCCTCAAATCATATTTTCATGGTTAACTGCTGATAAGAAATACAAAGCCCACACATGAATCATAAGACCATCTTCTCATTTCCAAATATGTTTCTCTACCAAGTAAACCTTTCAAGTGTAAAAAAAACCATTTTAATGAAATATGGATTTCCTCAAGATTAAACCATTTATTTCCTTTTTACAAAATAACCCTTTCACCTAAATACCCATAATATGCTTAAAACATAATCATGGCTAAAATGCCATAGGTTGAACATTTACTCATCAAAATATGAAAACATCCATATTTATAGTTCCAACTTCCAAGACATTGAATACTTCTTTACTTTACAAAATGGTAAAAACCCTAAAAATCTCCAAAATACCAAGTTAGGTCAAAATCTCACCAACAATGAAAATGTAAACAAGGAGATATTTAGAAGTCAAAAATGCATTTTGATGTGTATAAAGTTTAATAAAAGGAAGTATGAACTCACAATCTAGGGTTTGGTTGAAACCCTAAAACCTTGAAGTACTAGGAGACTATGAGTAGAGTTGAGTCCTTGATTCTTGACTTGAAACTTTAGATGAATGATGGTGGATCACTTGGAACTCCAAGATTGAATGACTTGAAGGATCTTGAAGTAACAATAAATGCCTAAAAATCGCCAAATGAGAGAGTTTGAGGTTGGTGAATAGAGTTATGAGAAATGAATGAGGAGAAAGAACTTTTAATCCCTCTGTTGCCCGCCTGCGAGAATGACTCGGCGACTATGCCCTTGTCATTCTCGCGGGTCATTATCGCCGCAGATGTACCGCGGGGTCCCCAACTTCGGCGATAGTGACACGGCGAGAATGCCCATGTCACAATCGTCGGTCATTGTCGCTACGAATGTACCGTAGGGGTCGTTCTCCCCGCGACTTTGCCCTATGGCATTATCGTCGGGCAATGTCGCCCCAGTGGTGCCAGGCCGAAAAAGTTAGACGAAACACTCCCGAAATCCTCCCTCCACAACTGGACTTCGAGGTAACTCCCAACTTACGGATAAACGCCGATAACAAAAACGAAAATAGACCAAGGAAAAGAATAAACGTACCGAAAATTCGGGGTGTTACAATAATAAAATACCAAATTTCATGTTTTATTATTTCTTTACATAACTAGTGTCACTACTTGTTTTATTTAAACATTTGTTTTTCAGGTTTGGTATTCACGTACTTCTAGTTTATTTGATTTTACGATGATATTTTGCTTGTAGTACTTGTTACGTGTATTATTACATCATAAATTAACTTCATATTAATTTATATGGAACTTACTATTTAAAAAAACTAAATACTTTTTAATAAATTACAACATAATAAACATTACAAGAAAAACCCCTTTGTGGCTCTTTCTCTCTCTCTGTGTGTGTGTGTGAGAGAGAGAGTAGAAGTTTTGTCTTCCTTTTACTCCGCCGGCATCCATACTCTAGTTGCTTCTCTGAACCTTTCTGCCCTCCCGTCTGCTTCTCCCGATTGAACATCATGAATCCCACCAATGCTTCCATTGAAGATATCACAACCCTCACCACCAAACTCCATGTCTCCAACGACGAAGCTGTTGTAGACATTATCGAAGCCACCAAAGTCGCTCTCGCTGAAGTCGCTGATATCACAGCCACCAAAGTCGCTGATCTCAGGTGAACCCCCTACGATCTTAGTAGAAATTAAATCACTTTTTATTTTGGCAAAAGAGACAATCACCAAAAAAGGAAGTTCTCTCCTGCTGGTACCTGTGGAGAAAGCGCAAAACCGAAGGGTCCTCTGACCACTTCTAATATGGGATAGACTACTCCATTGAAAAAGACAAAAGAAATGGAGTAAAAGTTACTGATGGGACACACTCCAATCCGTTGACCCTCTCTTTGGAAGATATGAAAAGCAAAAAGGAGATAGGGAATGGACAAACCTTGTCCCCCAAAACCCCATACCCTCTAACATCTTTGCCATTTTTCCAACTATGAATCAAAAAGAGACCCAACCCTCTCTCTCATACCATACCGTCGGCGGTACACCTAGGGACCCACCATCCTTTCTCACCAAAAACATCTCTCAAAGGACTAGTGCTTCTCTATGCAATTTCCACTTTTTGAATGCACATGCAACATCCCACCACCCTTCGGATTCTTCAAACCCAAACCCACCCACGCATGAATTTTCTCAGGCTACACAAAACAGAAAAAGAATCAGCATCAGGGACCGTCTGAAGAATTCGACAAGGAAAAAACCGAAGGCCGAGGGATCCAATTTTGCTGAAATCGAAGATGTGAACGACCCGAGTCCGACTACCTCTGAGACCACGACCCAAAAGCTAGCTGAACCAGAGGCGGGAACTGCTTTGCAAGCCTGCCTAAAACAATGATCGCTGTAATATCCGGATCCGAAATTTTTATTAATTTTGGAAGTTGGGTGAAAAGTTAAACGAAACTCAAAGTTCAGGGGGTTATTTGAAACTTTGGTTATATATAACCATAACCCTCAGATATTTGTTTTCATATCTCATACTTGAAAACTTTTGAGACCGATATCAGAGAAAGAAAGAACAGAGCGAAGCAGGGAGAAAGAGAACGAGGTGTTAAGAATCAATCAGTTTTTGTCAAATAGAGGTATGATTCTAGATTAATACTTCTATTTGCATGTTATAGCCAGTAAATAGTCTTGTTATTCAAGATTTTAACCGTATATTTGATCGATTTGGAGATTTGAAGGTTTTCTGGGTTTTCTGTAAAAGTTGCCGACTCTGTATGAATATCGGACCGGAACGAAGGTTCTGACCGGTATCGACCGGACTAGGTTATGTTGACCGGTATGTTGTGCTGACCGATATGTTAGCGACCGATATGTTGTTGACCGGTATAATGTCGACCGGTGTTAACCGACCGGTATAGTGACCTGACCGGTGTAAGTATTCGACTGGTATTTAATTAGCGACCGGAAAGGTGCACCATGGTGTGTCGACCGGAGGGGTCTTGACCGGGTGCATAGTGTGTTAATTTGTTTAGAGAAGGACAGAATGTTAGTAGCGAGTTAGCTTACCTTTGTATTTTGATAACATCGTAGGTGGTGTTAATCGTTAGAAGACATAGTTTAAGCAAGAAGAATCAGAGGTGAGTTTTATAAACTGCACGTTTATAGTATTGAAAGTTATGCAGATTTATTGAAAAAGGTTGATTAAATCAGTTTGGCATGTTTATGCTATGTTTATATAAACTTGTTTTATATATAGTTAGGAATAAGTGTATGCATACATTTGAGTCAGAAGTTTGACCTAAGTCGGGAAGTGTGACCCGCCTGCTAGTACCGGGGAGTGTGGCCCGTTTATGCCATTAGGGTGTGTCCCTAAAATAAGGCAGTACGAGATAGACATACCGTGTTTGACGGCAGTGTTGGTCAGTAGCTTAAGGTACGCTTGCGAAGCGTAAAAAGTGGTCAGTGATGGCCAGTAGATTGAGTTATGCCTGCAAAACATAAAGTATTTTAATTTTGATTAAAGGAACAAGTTATGTTTTTGAGATATCAGGTTTTGCTTAAATGTTTTAAATAATATTTGAACTGTTGCAGTAGTGATTGGAGGGGACTCACTAGACCATTGGTCTAACCCTCGCTTTTTCAAAATTTATAATCCTGTTTCAGGTTATCGAAAGGTAGCAGGTACAGATAAGGGTAAGGAGAAGATGTGAGCTATTTTCAGAAGCTAGAAGACTTCCTGCAATAGTTTACTTTTTGACTCAGTTGTGTAATAGGTGATAGTTGTAAACCTTGTACTCTGTAATATAAGCCTGGGGCAGTTTTTAGACATAAATGTTATTTTTGATATATTTATAAAGATACAGGTTGTTACAATTGGTATCAGAGCATTAGTTTAAGGGATCTAGGTGACCAGATTGGGCCTAGACTTAAACTGAGAAAGTAGAAGCACAACTGAGCAGTAGGAAGACCGTAGGAAGATAACATTAAGGTAATAAGGATTAGCTTGTAAGGTAAATTTGGAATTTCATCTGGCCAGTGTAATTGTGAATTTACAAGTACATGCTTGTGCTTAACTTACCGTAATGTGTAGCATGTTAGATTGAATGTCTTATGTTTCTTCTTATCAGAAGTATGTCTGAGCGAGTGACAAGGAGTAGGTCTATGCTGAATCCTGAAATTGAGCCAGTTAATGAAGTCGTTGCCGAAGAGCGAACGACTGCGGTCAACCCGACTGCTATCCGAGGAAAGAGTCGCGGTCGACCTAGAGGTAAGACAGTTCAGAAAGCAACTACTCAGGCAAGAGTTTCCACTATGGGAACTCGAGGCGAGAAGACGACTCGTGGTATTCGTCAAGTTGAAAGTGTAGAGATAAGATCTGAACAAGAAACTTCTCATCAAGAAAGTTCGGCTTCTTTGAGGGGTCGAAAACAGACAGGAAACCATGGTGGAGGTAGAACGCAAGGTTTTGTTACCCAAGAAACCTTCACTGCAGAAATGGGAAAATTACAAGAAACATTAAACGCTTTATTGGCTCAGCGCAATAATGAGGTTTCGTCAAACAAAGAAAATAGTGAAGAAAAAGTAGCGACCGAGGTAGCAGAATCACCAGTAACTGTAGAGGGTATCCACCCTCAGTCAAACCCCATTGTGACCACTAAAGTTGTAGCTGGGAGAGGATGTAGTTTTAAGGAGTTTGCTGCCTGCAAACCTCCTACCTATAAAGGGGAATGCGACCCAGTGTTAGCACTAAGATGGGTAAAAGGGATGGAGCTAGCATTTGATACTAGTAAATGTGCTGAGGAAGATAAAGTAGTTTATGCTTTGTCAATGTTGAAAGATGAAGTCGTAATGTGGTGGGATGTTGAAGCAGGAGGTCAAAGTTCAACGGTAGCCAAAGAAATGTCTTGGGGTGAGTTTGTGAAAAGATTTAAAGCACAGTTTTGTCCTCTGGCGACAGTTAAAAAGTTGGAAGAAGAGTTTCTGAGTTTAGAGCAGAAGGGGATGTCAGTTCGAGAATATACTACAAAGTTTATTGAAAAGTCTCGATTTACAGAAATTTATGTGCCTAATGAAGGAAGACGAGTAGAATGTTTCGTCTTTGGGCTGAGAAGTGATATTCGAGAATTTGTCTCGAACAAGGAACCGTCTACGTTTCAAGTGGCGGTAAATGCAGCTGAAATGAGAGAGAAGGAAAAGAATCGGCAAGCTACTGAAAGAAGTGGAGATAAAAGGAAATGGGACGGAACGGTCCGTGATTCCAAACCGTTTAAAGCTGCAAAATTTGATCAGCGGTCTGTTAATAAGTTTGAAAGTAAGTCATGTAGCAAGTGTAACCGAAGGCATAAAGGATAATGTAAGATTGATCAAGAGGGTTGTTATAAATGCGGAAAGATGGGGCATATGGCTTGGGATTGCCAGAGTTCGAGGTCTTGTTATCAATGTGGATCTCCTGATCATATCAGGACTAATTGTCTACAATTGAAAAAGGGATCAGTCGGAGGATATGTAGATAAGGGAGGTGAGAAGAAGGTGAAGCCAGCTAAAGCGAGGGCTAGAGTTTTCAATATGACAGCCGAAGAAGCGGCGGAGATACCGGATGTAGTGACAGGTACTTTCTTTATAGATTCGAATTATGCAAAAGTATTGTTTGATTCAGGCGCAAATCGTTCGTTTGTGTCTCCAAATTTCGTGCATAAACTAAATGAGAAACCTAAGAAGCTTAGGCATGAATTGAAAGTAGAAGTGGCTGATAATAGTCATATCTTAGTGGAAGAAATGTATGATGGGTGTAATATTGTCATCGATGGGCAGTCATTTCCACTTCGACTGTACCCAATGAGTATGGGAGAATTTAATGTTATTGTGGGAATGGACTGGTTGGCGTTTAATGATGCTCATATAGTATGCAATAAGAAATTAATTTGCATAGCGCAGCCAGGTAAAGAAGAGATAGTAGTGTTTGGAGATCGGAGGGATAGAAAGTCGTGCTTGATTTCAATGATTAAGGCTAAGCGGTGTCTAGTAAAAGGGTGTGTGGGGTTCTTAGCTTATGTTATAGATGCTAAGAAGGAAAAAAAATTAAAGTCAGTTCCGGTAGTAATTGAATATCCAGAAGTATTTCCGGAAGATTTAACCACTCTGCCTCCTGATCGGCAAGTGGAATTTCGTATTGATTTAGTACCCGGAGCAGCGCCGATTGCAAGAGCACCGTATAGACTGGCATCGGCAGAAATGAAAGAAATGATGACTCAACTGCAGGAGTTGTTAGACAAGGGGTTTATTCACCCTAGTACCTCACCATGGGGAGCGCCAATATTATTTGTTAAGAAGAAATACGGGTCTATGAGAATGTGCATAGACTACCGGGAGCTCAATAAGTTGACTGTCAAAAATAAGTATTCGCTTCCCAGAATTGACGATCTTTTTGATCAACTTCAAGGAGCGAGCTATTTTTCGAAAATAGATCTACGATCTGGTTATCACAAGTTGAAAGTGAGGGAGGGGGATGTACCTAAGACTGCATTTCGTACGAGGTACGGACATTATGAGTTTTTAGTTATGCCATTTGGTCTGACTAATGCGCCAACAGCTTTCATGGACTTGATGAATAGAGTGTGTAGTCCATTTTTAGACAAGTATGTCATAGTCTTTATAGATGATATATTGATTTATTCACGGTCCAAAGAAGATCATGAAACTCATTTGCGAGTGATTTTAGAATTGCTTAAGCGCGAGAAATTGTACGCCAAGTTCTCAAAATGTGAATTTTGGCTGAAAGAAGTTCAGTTTCTAGGACACGTGGTGTCGAAAGATGGGATTAAGGTTGATCCGGCTAAGATTGAAGCTATTAAAGGGTGGGAAGAGCCGAAAACACCATCAGAAGTAAGGAGTTTTGTAGGATTGGCGGGTTATTATAGAAAGTTTATCCAGGACTTTTCAAGGATAGCCACGCCACTAACAGCGTTAACTAGAAAGAATGTTAAGTTTGTATGGGCGGAAGATTAGATAGAAGCGTTCAGTAAATTGAAAAAGAGTCTAAGTAGTGCTCCTGTTTTGTCTCTACCCAACGAAACGGAAGGATTTGTAATTTATAGCGATGCTTCAAAGTTGGGTCTGAGATGTGTGTTAAAAGAAGGCAAGGTGATTGCTTATGCATCTCGTCAGTTGAAATAACATGAAAAGAATTATCCAACGCATGATTTAGAGTTGGCAGCGGTAGTCTTTGCTTTGAAAATTTGGAGGCATTATCTGTATGGGATCAAGTGTCAGATTTACACGGATCACAAGAGCCTTCAATATCTTTTCAAACAGAAGGAGCTTAATATGAGGCAGCGTAGGTGGATGGAATTGTTAAGTGATTATGACTGTGATATTCTGTACCATCCAGGCAAGGCCAATGTAGTAGCGGATGCTCTAAGTCGTAAGGAGCATGGAGAAATGACAAAAGTGGTGGCATATCGAGTTGATGTTGTTTCTAATTTCTTAGAAGAAGTTTTAAAGTATCAAGAAGAAGCAGTGTCAAAGGAAAATTGGAAGAGTGAAAGAATAGTTGGAATTGTTAACTCGTTAGTTGTTGACAATCGCGGAGTGAAGTGCCTCAATAAGAGAGCGTGGATTCCAAAAGTAGGAGATCTGCGGAAGAGAGTATTGGAAGAAGCGCATAAATCCCGTTACTCAGTACATCCGGGAACCAACAAGATGTATAGAGATCTGAAACAAAGCTATTGGTGGCCAGGTTTAAAGAAAGATATTGCTCACTTCGTTGAACGATGTCTGACATGTTTGAAAGTTAAAGTTGAGCATCAGAGACCTTATGAGGAGCTTCAGTCGTTAGAAATTCCAGTTTGGAAGTGGGACGAGATTACAATGGATCTTGTTACTGGGTTACCACGATCACCTACGGGGCATGATGCCATTTGGGTGATAGTGGATAGATTCACAAAGTCAGCTCACTTCCTATCGATCAAGGAGAAGTACTCACTAGAGAAATTGGCTCGATTGTATATCGATGAGTTAGTAACCAGACATGGAGTACCGTCGTCAATTGTGTCAGACAGGGATGATCGTTTTACAGCAGCTTTCTGGAGAAGTTTGCAAAGGGAATTAGGCTCTCAACTTAAGCTGAGTACGGCCTATCATCCGCAAACTGATGGCCAGAGTGAGAGAACCATTCAGGCATGGGAAGATATGCTTCGTGCATGTGTTATTGATTTTAAAGGTTTGTGGGAAATTCATTTGCCATTGATTGAATTTTCCTACAACAATAGTTATCATGCTAGCATTCAAGCGGCCCCGTTCGAAGCATTGTATGGACGTAAATGTAGAACACCTTTATGTTGGAATGAGGTGGGTGAAAGACATCTAGCAGGATCGGAAATTGTACAAGTGATAGCTGATAAGGTCAACCAGATTCGAGCAAGATTAAAGATTGCTCAAGATCGTCAGAAAATGTATGCAGATAAGCGGAGGAAACCGATAGAGTTTCAGATAGGAGACAAGGTAATGTTGAAAGTTTCGCCCTGGAAAGGGGTAGTTAGATTTGGAAAGAAAGGAAAATTGAGACCAAGGTTTGTTAGACCATTTATCATCACGGGACGTGTTGGTGAATTGGCCTACGAACTTGATCTACCAGAAAGTTTAAGTGGGATTCATCCCACATTTCATGTGTCAAACTTGAAGAAGTGTTTGGCAGAAACAGATGTAGTAGTTCCCTTAGAAGACATTTAGGTAGCTGAAAAAATTAAGTTATATTGAGGAACCCGTAGCAATTTCGGACCTCAAAGTAAAGAAGTTGAGAAACAAGGAGATCCGATTAGTGAAAGTCCATTGGAAATTTCACAAAGGACAAGAGTCAACGTGGGAGGTAGAGGCAGTCATGAGATCTCAGTATCCCCATTTGTTTAACAATGGAATTCCGGGGACGGAATTCTCTTAAGGGGGGAAGATTGTAATATCCGGATCCGAAATTTTTATTAATTTTGGAAGTTGGGTGAAAAGTTAAACGAAACTCAAAGTTCAGGGGGTTATTTGAAACTTTGGTTATATATAACCATAACCCTCAGATATTTGTTTTCATATCTCATACTTGAAAACTTTTGAGACCGATATCAGAGAAAGAAAGAACAGAGCGAAGCAAGGAGAAAGAGAACGAGGTGTTAAGAATCGATCAGTTTTTGTCAAATAGAGGTATGATTCTAGATTAATACTTCTATCTGCATATTATAGTTGGTAAATAGTCTTGTTATTCAAGTTTTTAACCGTATATTTGATCGATTTAGAGATTTGAAGGTTTTCTGGGTTTTCTGTAAAAGTTGTCGACTCTGTATGAATATCGGACTGGAACGAAGGTTCTGACCGGTATCGACCGGACTAGGTTGTGTTGACCGGTATGTTGTGCTAACCGATATGTTAGCGACCGATATGTTGTTGACCGGTATAATGTCGACCGGTGTAGGCGACCGGTGTTAACCGACCGGTATAGTGACCTGACCGGTATAAGTATTCGACTGTTATTTAATTAGCGACCGGAAAGGTGCACCGTGGTGTGTCGACCGGAGGGGTCTTGACCGGGTGCACAGTGTGTTAATTTGTTTAGAGAAGGACAGAATGTTAGTAGCGAGTTAGCTTACCTTTGTATTTTGATAACATCGTAGGTGGTGTTAATCGTTAGAAGACATAGTTTAAGCAAGAAGAATCAGAGGTGAGTCTTTCAAACTAAATATTTTATGATTTTGACAGTTATTTGATAAATGTGGGTTTTATAAACTGCACGTTTATAGTATTGAAAGTTATGCAGATTTATTGAAAAAGGTTGATTTAATCAGTTTTGGCATGTTTATGTTATGTTTATATAAACTTGTTTTATATATAGTCAGGAATAAGTGTATGCATACATTTGAGTCAGAAGTCTGACCTAAGTCGGGAAGTGTGACCCGCCTGCTCGTACCAGGGAGTGTGGCCCGTTTATGCCATTAGGGTGTGTCCCTAAAATAAGGCAGTACGAGATAGACATACCGTCTTTGACGGCAGTGTTGGTCAGTAGCTTAAGGTACGCTTGCGAAGCGTAAAAAGTGGTCAGTGATGGCCAGTAGATTGAGTTATGCCTGCGAAGCATAAAGTATTTTAATTTTGATTAAAGGAACAAGTTATGTTTTTGAGATATCAGGTTTTGTTTAAATGTTTTAAATAATATTTGAACTGTTGCAGTAGTGATTGGAGGGGACTCACTAGACCATTGGTCTAACCCTCGCTCTTTCAAAATTTATAATCCTGTTTCAGGTTATCAAAAGGTAGTAGGTACATATAAGGGTAAGGAGAAGATGTGAGCTATTTTCAGGAGCTAGAAGACTTCCTGCAATAGTTTACTTTTTGACTCAGTTGTGTAATAGGTGATAGTTGTAAACCTTGTACTCTGTAATATAAGCCTGGGGCAGTTTTTAGACAGAAATGTTATTTTGATATATGTATAAAGATACAGGTTGTTACAATCTCCATCAGTTGGAACTGTCAGGGTCTCACCAATCCTCGGGCAGTTCCGGTCCTAAGGAAGTTTATCCGGGTATCTCGTCCCGATGTTCTTTTCTTGTTGGAAACGCTTGTTCCTAAAACTAGAGTAGAGAACTTAAACCTAGGTTTCAAACCCACATCCTTAGCCTCCAAGAATGAAGCATCCATCTTCAACACATCATCATCAACAATGAGTTATGGTTTTCAAATAACCCATTTCTCCAAATCTAAGGAAATGGACCACCAACCAGTAAAACTCTTTAGATCTACAAGGATCCTCATATAATAACTTGAAATATACAAGAAACTTACCACATTCAAATCTTTGACCTTCCAAACAACCCACTTCCATGAGATATTCCTATTTTCCGAACTCAAGCTTCCAAAACACAAATCTTTGATCTATTTGAGGTGGATTCACTCCATGATGCTCCCAAACTGCTATTGGAGCTCCCAAAATCGTCCTAAGAAGAAGAAGAAGAATGGAGAAGAGAAGTGGAAATGAGAGAAAACCCTAAAAAGTTGGGTCTTAATCGAACAGGTAGCTCCCGCGGCTTGGCGGCATCCAAGCCACGGGCCAAGCCGCGCGTACTACATAGCTGCACATAATAGTGGGTCGCGCGGGTTTAGCCGCGGCTTTGAGGCCGCAGGCTAAGCCGCGTGTGTCCCTGGTGCGTCTTATCACCTCTCGTGTTAAACCACTCCCAGATCGTTTCTCTCGGTGTTAGAAAATTACGGGTGTTACACCAAGGGTGTACCGTATGTGGGTTATCCCTGGCGACAATGACCAACGATTGTGACAAGTGTCGCTCTCGCATGACAATGTCGCCAAAGAGGTACCGAAAGTCATGTTGAGCGAGTGATTATGACCAAGCGACTATGACCATGTCATAGTAGCGAGGCAAGGTCGCGGGTGGGCTTCAAGCCTTAAATGCTCACCAACCCATTTTCTAATTCATTTGGTGTTATTGAGAGCTTGTGGAAGGCGATTTTTGAAAATCAAAAGGTAGGGTTTCATCTTCCTTCATTGAATGCTCTTAGAAGAGGTTCTCATGGTAATTAATGGGTTTGATTTAGGTTGGTGGTGACTAAGAGTATTGTGCTTGAAGTTTAAGTGTCATTCCATCCTTCCTTCTCAAGTGTCCTAACCTAGGGTTTTCTCATAAATTATTCAAGGTGAGTCTTCTTCCCATACTTTATATATATATATATATATAGAGAGAGAGAGAGAGAGAGGAAAGTTCAAATGAAAACTCATTTTTCATTGTGTACGTGAGGACAAATCTCAGTCACTCGATCTCTTTTGATCCAACAACTCATATTAAATAGCGATTTTAATTTTAAAATGCTTAGGGGTAAAAATGGAAGAAAATTTAAACACACGCCTACCATATTTGACTTTTTATTTTCTTTTTTAATTAAAAACATTTTACCCAATTAAAGTTTAAAATAAATTATCTTAAAAATTACTAATATTTTAATCAAAAAAATGAGAATTTCGTGCTCTTCGATATGACATCCATCTCGATATAGTTTTTTTGTCGTTTTAACCGTTTTTTTACGTGAAATGCTATACATGTGTTATATTCATTATGAATATTTATGTACGTTCAAGTTTGTACAACGCCTCGACACCGTAAGTATGTAACTCAACATCACCTTCTTCAACACTTTCTTCAACGTCGTAAGGCATCACGTTTCTTCAGCACCGTAACCCAACACCCATTAAGACGAATCGAGAACCTATCGAGTAATTCAGTTGTGAATTGGGGAACAAAAGAGAGCGCGTCACGTCTTCACATCTTCACAGGTCATTCATGTGTTATTCATCATGAATAATGTATCATTCAGGATGAATAAAACAACATTCAGGGTGAATAATTCACGATTTACAACCTATCGAGTAATTCAGCACCGTAACCCAACACCCATTAAGACGAATCGAGAACCTATCGAGTAATTCGATTGTTAATCGGGGAACAAAAGAGAGCGCGTCACGTCTTCACATCTTCACAGGTCATTCATGTGTTATTCATCATGAATAATGTATCATTCAGGATGAATAATACAACATTCAGGGTGAATAATTCACGATTCATGAATTCGTGTATTATTCGTCATGAATGTTGTGTAATTCATCCTGAATACTATATTATTTATCATGAATAATGAATGAACGTTCACATTTGTTATTTATACTGAATGTGGGACATCCAGGGATGCACATACATATTCATAATGAATTAAACCAAATTTCGGTTGTGAATTGGGAAACAAAAGAGAGTGTGTCATGTGTCTACACTTTCAAGTGTCATTCATATATTATTCATGATGAATAATATATTATTCAGGATGAATAATAGAACATTTAGGGTGAATAATACACGATTCATGATAAATAATACATGAATCATGGATTCGTGTATTATTCATCCTGGATATTGTATTATTCATCCTGAATACTGTATTATTCATCATGAATATTGAATGAACGTTCACCTTATTCATCCTGAATATTGTATTATTCATCATGAATACTGTATTATTCATCATGAATACTGAATGAGCATTCACCTTTGTTATTCATACTGAATGTGGACACCCGAGGACGTGCATGTATATTCATAATGAATATAACACATATATAGAATTTCACGTAAAAACGGTTAAAACGAAAAAAAAATCTGAATATTGTATCATTCATCCTGCATACGGTATTAATTATCATGAATAGTGAATGAACGTTCACCTTTGTTATTCATACTGAATGTGGACACCTGAAGACATGCATGCATATTCATAATGAATATAACACGTATATAGAATTTCACGTAAAAAGCGATTAAAACGAAAAAAAAACTATATCGAGATTGATGTCATATCGAAGAACACGAAATTCTCGTTTTTTTGATGTAATTTGTTTGATTAAAATATTAGTAATTTTTAAAATAAATTATTTTAAAGTTTAAGGGGGTAAATTTTTTTAATTAAAAATAAAAAGTCAAAGATGGTAGGCGTTGATTCAAAATTACAATTTTGTCCTTAATCACTTCCCAATTAACCTTATTATATATTAACCATTGATTAGTTTTCTAAGTTTTAATCAATGGTTAAGATTTGTCCTCATGTGCACAATGAAAAATGAGTTTTCATTTGAACCCACCTATATATATATACACTAGGGTTCATATGTTAAAACACTCATTCATGACTTTTAACTACCTATTGGGTATTCATGAAATTTGACCTAACCATAGAATTTGGAGATATTGGGGTTTTATAACCTAAATAAAAATATGAAAACTATATTTTAAACTAAGACTAATAGTTTTCTAAGTCTTCTATCTATTTGATAGCCAACCCTTATTCTATGGGATTTTGGTAAACCCAAAGTGAAATTAGGATTTGGTGAGATTTATGTATTGAGTTAATTAATAGCAATCTTGACCTTTGAAATGGGATGTATAGTATTATTGTTGATAAGTTCGTGTTGGTAAAGTTTTCTAAATGATTGGAGTTAATACTCATGCTAATAACCTTATATATGTGATTTGGTTTTAAGACTTTCATACATGATTAATAATATTTGTGTTAGCATGATTTGGTATTTGGTCTTAGTGCAATGGATCCATATGCACGGTGTTCCTATGTCCCGTTTTGGACATTAGGTTCACCACTTTGGCACATAATAGGCATCGAGTTCCATAGAAAGTAAGGTGTGAACCTACACGGTTGGGCAGCGTCCCATGGACAGGAAGGTGTAATTCCATTGTGCATGAGTCCCCCTGTTTTGGAACTCTCAAGAATAGACCTGGAGTGGTTGACTTGATGTTTTTGAGCAATAGACTTGGAGTAGTTGAGCTCGCTATGTGATTAGAGTTATTTGTAACATATAATGATCACTAATGGTTTATTTGATTTGTTTTGATTTAGCTCATGATTTAGCCTAACGCTTGTTCTTTGGTGGTCATGTATGGCAGGTCGTTCTAGCGGTGGGGCTCGTCGGGATTGAGGGGACGACCTTGAGGCCGAGAGCGGTCTTTTTGAAGATATAGTGATCAATACATTGAAGTATAGAGATTACACATTTTGGAAGAATAGCCACACCCGACCTTAATCTTACTTGACCAAGTTAGATTAATAGGTTGTCGAATTTTATTCCTTATTTGATTTGGGAATTGTAATTGTCATACTTTGTTCCCCGTGTTGAGTTGACATACACTTGGTTTAGATTGTCATATCCATAATATACAAGTTGTTTGGTCCCCATTTAGGGTGGATTGGTTTCCTCCAATTTTAGACGTCATATGGCCGAGTTTTCAATTTTTAATTTAACTTCAAATTTTAGGATGTTACAGATTGATGGTTTGGATGAAAACGAGACGAATGGAAAATAGAAGTGAGAAAAAAAAGGAGCGCTTACAATTTAGAGGGAAATTATAAAAATATAAAACGAAGAAAAACTAAAACAATAGACTAACTCGATACAACCTTTTAAATTCTCTCTTTCAAATTTTGATGAAATAAGTGATTAATAAATCATAACTTAGAGGGTGCTTGGTTAGAGATATTGAGTAGTAATTAATTGGATTGAAATTAAAAAAAAAATTGTTTGGTTTTATATAATATAATGGACTTATTTCCCCATAAACCTAAGGGGGCGTTTGGTTCACTGAATTTGATGGAATCTGGTCGAATTGGAATGTTGAATTCATTTGACCAGATTTCATTCATTTGTTTGGTTCAAGCTTTTCAATGGAATGGAATCTCCCAATTCCATTAAATTCCATAGATAAGTGATTTTAACATTCCATCCTAAAAGCCAAGCATTTCAATGGAATGGAATGAAATGTAATATTTCTTTAATTCCAAAAATACCCTTTACTCCAAATAAACCCTGCTCTTTTCTTTTATCACAATTCACAACCCACATTACATAAACATCATCAGACAAAAACGAAACTCTTTCCATCGTCTTCTCCATTCCACGTTTTCTGCATAATCGACTTCTCCATTTTCTGCAAAAAGCCATCCATTGCAGTAGGTTATCTCTCTCTCCTGTATCTCTTCTTCGTTTTCATTTATCTATTGCGATTTGGTAGTCGTCATTCAAATCGATTTGGTAGTCGATTTATCAAAATCGATTTCTGAAAGCTGTTGGGTTTGGAAAATCGATTACAACAGTCGATTAATCGATTTGGTAGTCGACTTCTGTTGGGTTCTGAAATCTGAAAATCGATTGCAACAATAGTCGATTTATCAAAATCGATTTCTGAAATCTGTTGGGTTTGGAAAATCGATTACAACTGTCGATTTGGTAGTCGACTTCTATTGGGTTCTGAAATCTGAAAATCGATTGCAACAGTAGTCGATTTATCAAAATCGATTTATGAAAGCTGTTGGATTTTGAAAATCGATTACAATAGTCGATTTGGTAGTCGATTTCTGTTGGGTTCTGAAAATCGATTTGGTAGTCGATTTCTGTAGGGTTCTGTCTCTTTATTGTTCATTATAATCGATTGGGTCTTTATTGTTCATTAAAATCGATTGGGTCTTTATTGTTCAACAGTCGATTTGATAATGTTTGATAATGTTCAACAGTCTGATACAATCGATTATGTTTATTGTTTAAAAAAATTAAAATAATGAAAAGGGGTATTTTGGTCATTTACCAAAATTCCATTCCAATTCTGAAGCTACAATCTGTGAACCAAACAAACAGATTCCAATTCCTTTAACAGATTTCATTCCAATTCTGCCAACCAAACAGGTGGTCAAACCTGACAACATTTCATTCCAATTCATTCAAAGTCAAATTCCTTTGACATATTCCATTCCATCCAAAAACATTATGTGAACCAAACGCCCCCTAAATTTTCATTTCAGATTAAAATGGGTGGAATTAAAATTCATTCCCATTTTCATTATGTTTATAAATAATATCAAATCTCATTTTTTATCAATATAAAATAGATAAATTATCAGAAATAGCCATTTTGACCGACCATATTTCACCTAGCCAACCCTCTCCCAAACTCACCATAATATCAATACCTCCGTAAGTGACCTTGTCGTGACTTGGAGAGGAGGCATTTTTAAAGAAATCTAGAGAAGATTATCCGCACGTGGCAAAGGTGTTGTGCTCTTTGAATAATACAGTTGTCAATGGAGGAGAGGATTTCCAACTAGCTCTTCTTCAAGACTATCATGACTTACCGATTTTTAAGAAAGTACGACTGACTCCTTTTTCGTACTCTTATTTTTTTGCGTACACAACTGTTGGATAACACTTTTAATGTATATATGTGTGCATGACGTTGACTTTCGCTGTTTCAAAAATTAGCAGAATTCATGGAAGAAATCATAGGGAAGCAAGGGCACTTGCGAAGGTGTTGATATCATGGTGAGTTTGTGAGACCAATGAACTATTCGCTTTAGTCCGTTCGTTTTTTCCTTCTTTGGGCTCGGATCGATAGTCGCGGTGGTAGTAATGTCCCGCAACCCAACTATCGACCCGAGGCGCCAATCAAGAAAGTCATAAAGGGACGTTGAATGTAATTCGTCAAGGGCGTTACCACAAGAGGCTTGGCAATTCAAGTGACAGTTTCTTAGACAAGTCCCACCGGGAAATCTTACTTTCGAGTGAGTTGCTTTGACGGTTGGCTAGAAGATAGAAATGGTTATTTTTGATAATTTCTCTATAAGATAACAAATAATACAATTATTTTAAAATAATGAATTAAGTTGATCTAGTCATCATCCAATCATGAGACTCCCATGGATTTGGATGCATCCTTGTGATTGTTGTTGTTTGTAGTTGGGAATTATGATGGGATCCAGCTGCATACATACTTAATACTTTACCCCTCAATTATTTCCATTTTACAACCTAACAACCTTATCCATGTCACTTTCATCCCATCTATTTATATATCATTTCCATTAATTATTCTCATTTTTATAGAAGAAATTATCTGTCCTTTTTTAAAATTTAAATGTCACGCTACAATATCAATATCCAATTCTGACCGTTCAATATCCAATATTATATATAGGAAGTTATAAATACAAACTCTAAGACCATTCACAAATGGTTTGTAGGTGTCACATAGACATAACACTTGCAAATATTGAAAGTCGAATTCCAAGTCATGTCACCACCTAGTTTTTATAAATAGATTAAATAAAGAGTAATTATTTTTTAATTAAACTAATTAATCTTGTTTAAAAAAATATTCTTATGTATATAATATATATTATTTTTTAAATACAATATAGTTAAATTAATTTAAACATTGAATTTTATAATTACCTGAAATTAAATTTATAAAATTGAGTAAATTACATATAATATAATCTAATACGTATGATTATTATACTAAAAAATAATTAGAATGTATATAATAATTTATAAAATAGTTAATAAATGTTAAAGTGGAGACGGCTTTTAAAAGTGTATGTGAATTGTACGTGTATATATGGTAATTACAAAAACTGATGTGACACAATTGAAAGTGTAAATAAATTGCAGGGATGATAATGGTCTAATTAATACAAACCAATTAAATGAGATATTTACAAAAATTGTAAGAGTTTATTTATTATCATCTGAATAATTAGAGCATCTCCAACAGTTATGCTATAGTTTTTCTAAAATAGAGTATAAAAAGTTGAAATCTCTAAAAAAATTACAACCAACTCCAACAGTTACTCTATTTTAGCAATTCTATCATCAATTATATTAATAAAATATTATTTATTTCTCTTAAACATCACCTTCAATGTCTACTATTGGTGGAAAAAATTAAATATTATTTATCTCTCTTCAATAACAAGTTTTAGAGATTTCTCCAAATTTGGAGATTTTATCTTCTCTCTCCTCTTTTCTCTATTTTAGCATATGATATAGCATAGCTGTTGGAGCAAAAAAATTGTTAAAATCTCAGTTTTTTCTATTTTAGCATAGATGTTGAAAATGCTCTTATAGAATATGGTTAGAGTTCATTCATTATGAATAATAAGTTTATTCATTATGATTGATACTTTAAATCGGAAAACAATCGATATTTTATGACCGACATCAATCCACATCAAGCTCATTTAAAATTTTGTTTTGTTTGAAAGAAAAAAGAGTGAATTACATAAATGGTCCATCGTGAATGCCTAAATTTCACTTTTCGTCCCTCGAGATCTGAAAGTACATTAGTGGTCCAAAAATCTAGTTTTTAGCCCAAATTGGTCCCTCTCACTAACGCCGTTAGAAGAACCACCGTTAACTCTATCATGTGCCCCTCACGTGAGGGGTATTTTCGTCATTTTATTCCTTTTTTCAAAATTTCTTCTAAAAAATAAAAATGTATTAATATTTGTATTACAAAATAAAATAAAAATTAAAAAAGCTTTTTTGAATCTTCAAGAGTACTTCCTGGATCTTCCATGAAGACCACCGCCATACCCCACTTTATCATCATAGCAGCTTAAAACCATCACCAAATACATAATCGTTCATCCCTTCTCGATCAAATCGTTTCATGGCGCACTAAATGCATCACTTCTCCCCCTCGTCGCTTTCTGTTTATTTCCCGTGATTTTGCTTATGAACAGAACCGAACTCCAAAGAGAGTGATCTGGGTTCGAGAGAGCACGAGATGGTTCGTGAAGACGCAGAAATCTCAAGCGAGGAAGATGATTCAACTTCGGTTGCTGCTCCAAGAACCATCGAAGCCGTGAAATATACATCCGATCTGGATTTCGGTTTTTCCTCGAAGAACCAAGAACCATCGAATCGTCTTTCTTCCCCCCCCCCCCCCCCCCCCGCGTGTGTGTTCTGCTTCTTCGATCCAGATCTGGAATTTGGTTCCTGATTTGTGTTCAATGATGTTTTTAGGGCTTTTCGTTTAAAGTATGATACAAATTTTAGGGTTTCATTGCTCATGACGTTAACAGGTTTGGTTTTGAATTTGAAACAAGTTTGGATTTGAGATCTGTTAAATGTTATTGATGTTTTTCGGAGTGGATTTGGATATGGGATTTGTTAAATGTTCTTGGGATTGGATTTGGGTTTGGGGTTTTTGATTTAGAGTTTGATTTAATGTTTGATTTATGTTGGTTTGTTATTAAATTTGTATCATTTTGCTGTCAAATGGGTTTGGTTTGTATGAATGTTCTTGTTATTTTGTATGATTTTTTATTATTTGATTTGTATGAATGTTCTTGATTTAGATTTAAATTCAAGGTTTTAAGTTTTGAATGTTCATATTGGTTTTGTTTTGGGAGGCGGCGGCGGCGGAGGTGGTGGTGGGTGGTGGCATGTAACACCCCAATTTTTGAAAATGTATCATTTAAAGTTAATACAGAAACCGATAGATTGAGGGAAAAAAATAAGATTTATGATTTTGGACTTGAATCTTAGATTTTATAGTCTTGATGGACAAATTATTCAATTACGAGTCCAACGGTTCCTTCCGGTGCGAAATCGGAGCTAAAACGAAGAAGTTATGGCAAAAACAGCGTTCAGTACCCTCTTGGCTATTGTGACAGTGATTGTGACAATGTCACTATAGCCGTCACAATAGCCAGAGCTGGCGATTGTGCCAGCGATTGTGCCACTGGCACTATAGCCTACGGGTACCAGAGTGTTAAAAGTTGCGATTTTCAGCCCCTTATCCCATTTTCTCACTTCCACTCTTTTCCCTTTCTCTCCCAAACCGATTCCTATCATATTGGTTCGAACCTCAACGATTTCCATGGCCATTTACTTTGATCTTGAAGCATCCCATCATCATCTAAGGTCTTGGAAGTCTAGGATTCAAGGAGCTACCATCTTATCATCTCCATTGTTGTCTTCTTCAAGAAAATCCTAGGGTTTTGAGTTTTATCAAAACCCACCAATGTGAGTTCATCCCTTCTTCTTTCTAACACTTTAATCAAGTTGTAAATACTTCATTCATAGTTTCCAAGTACTCTATTTCTTAAGTTTTTGGTTGGATGATTTTGGAGAAATTAGGGTTTTGATCTCGTTTGGGGATTTGATATAAATTGTTGGGGAATGATTCTACGTGTTTGGTTATGTTATTTATGGTTGAATATGTATGGATTTAGGTTTTTTGAAGTTTTGACTTGAGAATCCAAGTGTTCTTCAAAGGAGCTCTAGTTGGGGGGAAATCTAGATTTAGCCTAAATCTAGCAAGGTGAGTTCAAGTTGATTTGTGAAAACGGTGTACATGCCAAAATATTTATTTAAAAATGTTTGTGTTTTACCGCAAATTGTTAACTGCTGATAAATTTTAGTTATTTTGAAATGTTTAGTTTTATAAGCATGTTGAGACACCCATTTTGGGATCTTTAGGTATTTTGGTAAATAAATCATGTTGAAATGCTTATTTGATGATTTTACATATATAATTGGAGTTCAATTGGCGTAAGTGTCATTTTGTGTATTTGATTTTATAAACCCTTTCAGAAAGTGCATATTATTGTGTTATGAGCCATTTTGAAAACATAAGGGTATGAGTTCATTTGGGAAAATGGTTTGTCTCAACCAACGATGAAATTTTATTTATTTATACTTTTGGTCGTGTTTGCGTATTAGATGGTCAAACGGGTTCCAATAATTATATCGGTTTTTATTTGGGGATTTACGTAAAGTGTTGGTCCTTTGGCTTGGTCTTGACTAAATGGGTCGTGTGGACATTTGTCCGGATTTATAACCGTTGTGGGTTTTGAGTATGATGACGATCGTTTATGTCATTGGTTAATTACATGCTTTGGGTGTTTTGGTCATTCTTTTGGAGTCATGTAATGATAGATAGTGTCGTAATGGATCCATAGGCACGTAAGTCTGTCGGTTATGTAAGGCCTGAGGTTTTGGGTTACTTTTAGTGACCGCTCGGGTTTGCTAGCGAGTAGGAATATGTGGTTTGAGCCGCAGAGTTGGAACTCGTCTAGATTGGATTAGGCACCCGGTTGCTCGTAAGACCGCGGAGCGGAACTCGACGGAGTATGGCAAGGGGCAGCAACAGGTTCGAGGATTGTGATGTCTGTTATGGCATGGGAACTAGAACCGGGGCACGTTGGTGAAATCCAATAACATCGCGGGTGGCCCCATTCACGTGTTCTCGCCACCCAAGATGGAAACGTTTAGATGACATACAAGGAAGTCGCGTGAACGGCCTACTTGCGTGTTACTCTATTCTCAATGTATACGGGTCTCTTCATCGTTGATTCGTGGTATTTTATATGGTAATGTCGTATTTTACCAAATTGGGTTTTTATGTGGTCGACGATAAATGATGGCTTTAATATTGGGTTTCCCTCACGTATATTAAGGCTTGAATGGAATGCGTCATTCCTACGTTTTCAGTATTTGGTTTCCTTTCATTTTATGGTTGCGTGAGTTTTGGGTTAAATATAAGTTTACGAAAGACGTTTTATATTGGAATCTTTCTGTAAAACATCTTGGTTTGGCTAGCGATCAACGTGGTGTCTCTTTCGTCTAAAATACATGTTTATTGGTAAATGAGTTGTTTCATAAGCAAAGCATATCATTTTGAAAGATTATGACTTTAATTGCATTCTTACATTTTAAACGATTTATTTATATATGTTGAAAACTCTTGAGCTCACTAGGCATTAAGCCTAACCTTTTTATTTGTCGGCATGTGCATCAGGATTCCAGTTGGGGGTTGGGTTCTAGCAATGCTATGAAGATGGAGAGTCTTAGCTAGACGCAAAAGTAAGTAATTGGTGAAGTCTTCCGCAAGTTGGAGATAACGATTGTTATTGGGTATTAGTAGCACCCGTACTTTTTAGTCTGTATGTATACATTGTGTACGTGTATTGAGGTTGAATCTAAATTGTGGTTGTAGATGATCCAGTTATTGATGTATTTAGAAAATTTTAATTAAGTTGCTATTTCCAGAATTTAGGGTGTTACAAGTTGGTATCAGAGCTTAAGTTTGAGAGATTTAGGTATTGATTTTTGGATGCCTAGACTCAAACTAGCGTTCTTTTAGGTGATTGAAAATAAAATTTGCACATTAGGTACCCTAAGATAAGATATTTTGAGGATTGATCGAGTCGCTAGAAACGAGAAACTTGTCGAGGGTCGCAAGGATGATTATGTATAGTACGTTCATAATGGCACCTGGCCAGTGTTATGGTGAACCTACATGCTACATATGTATGCTTGAACTACCTTGGTATGATGACCGTTGGGGTAGTGAGAAAGTTTCCAAACGAGAGAACTAAGAAAGGGTTGATGTTTATAGCAATGTCACGTTGAAGTGATAGTTAAGTGAGGTGAATGCATTAAGTTGATCATCTTGAGTCAGAATTATTGGTTGGATTAGAACTATAAGTTCGTTAGACCACTTTTATTTCGGGGAGAAATTGTAAGTTAACCAAATTAATGGGTTCATGACTCTAAGATGTTTGATGCATCCGGATGACAATAGTGTGTCAGGAAAATGGAGGAGTGTAGTCCTAAGATGTGGAGTGCCGACCAAATTCATGCACTAAATTTATTTCTAAATAAGTTTGCATAAATTGTTTCCCATGTTTTCAAAGTATGAAGGGAGTTATGTTACGAAGTCTTGGTAAAACATTTATTTTAAACCGTGAGCTCAAACATGCATGAGTGTTGCACGTAGTTGCAAATATTTTATTGAAAATCTCTTTATCCCGTTCCGTGTCTAACGCTATTTTTCGGATATTATAATATCCGTATCTTAATGTTATTTGAGTTATTGGGCAAGTAACTGTGGAATTTTTGACCTTGACATTTGTTGGGAATTACATAATTGCACAAGTATGGTTAATGCTGCTAGCACAACATGGTTACTACTTCTGAGAAAAGTTACTACTGTTGAATCAGATTAATACTGTTTGATGAAGTTAGTACTGCCAGATCAAAGTTAATACTGCTTAGCACAGTTACTACTGCTGGTGAAAATTAGTATTGCTCAGAGTGTTAATGCTGCTACAAAGTTAATACTGCTTAAGAGATAATCAAGATACGTGCAGATCAAGACTGAAGATAATCATGGAAGGTTTGAAGATAATGATAGAAGAATATACTGAAGATCTTTTATATTTTGTAATTATCTTTTATCTTTAGTATATGTATAGAATTAGTCTGAATAGTTTAGAGGACCACATTCTGAGTTTTTGTTTTTGGTAGAGAGAATTAACCTCAAGGTTTAGAACCCTAGTTCTAGAGAAGTAGAATTCGTATTGGTGAGTCTGTTCATCAATATTGAGGTTTTGTGTGAAATCTTGTAGCTTTAAATCATTCAATAAAGTTTACAAGATTGTGATTTCTGATTCACTGTTACATTGATCTTTGAATATTAAAGTCTTATTCCGCAAACTCCTTTAATATTGTTTCTGAGTTCATTATTCTTGTTAAGAATTAGATCCTGACAAGTGGTATTAGAGCAAGTATTCTCAGAAACCTTCATTCATCATGGAAAACACAGTTGAATCAAACAGTACTCTTGTCTCAAAGGTTCCAATGCTCAGATCTAATGAGTTTGATATGTGGAAGATTAGGATCAAGCAATACATTCTCCTCACAGATTATTCTATGTGGGACATCATTGAGAATGGCCCATCTGATGAAGGAAAGATTGGTGCAGATGGAAAAAGAATCCCACCAAAGACGGATGCAGAAAGGAAGACAAGGCATACAGAGATGAAAGCCTTGAGCACTCTGCTCTTGGCTATTCCCAATGAGTATCAACACCAATTCTGCAATTGCACTGATGCACAGATGCTTTGGAATGCCCTAGAGAAGAGATTCTCTGGTACCAAAAGTACCAAGAGAAATCAGAAGGCAATATTGAAGCAACAGTATGAAAACTTTATGTCAACTAAGAATGAGTCCATGACTCAAACTTTTGACAGGTTTAATAAGCTGATTGGTGAACTAGCTACTGTGGGAGTACAGATTGATCAAGATGATTTAAACAGAAAGTTCTTAAGGTCCCTTGGAGATGAATGGACCATGTATACTGTTTCATTCAGACAGAATGAACAATTGGAAGAAAAAGAACTTGATGATCTGTACAATGACCTTAGAGTGTTTGAATCTGAGGTGGAGGCAAAGAAGAAGCCTTCTGGATATGTTCATAATGCTGCACTCCTATCAGCATCAATTGATTCTACTGCTAACCCTGAATCAGTTAATGCTGCTAATGGAGTAAATCAAGAAAAAGGCACTGAATCTGTTTTTGAAGCCTTTCTTTCCAGCCATGGAAACTCTTCTTTAATCAATGATGACTTGGAACAACTTCATCCTGATGATCTTGAAGAGATGGATATTAAATGGCAGATGGCCATGCTTTCTATGAGGGTGAAGAAGTTCATCAAGAGGACTGGGAGGAACAACTTCTCCCAAAGAAGAGAAGATGGAGCAGGCTTTGATAAGTCAAAGGTGGAGTGCTATAAATGTCATCTGAAGGGACACTTTGCCAGAGAATGCAGAAGTGGAGTGTCTCACAACAACCACCAACAAGCTCAGACTGGAAGCTTCAACCAGAACAGAAACTCTGCTCAAGCCCTTGTTTCTCAACAAGGAATGGGGTTTGACTGGAGTGATCAAGCAGAAGAGGCTATTCAAAACCAAGCTCTCATGGAAGAGGTATTTGATCTCCCAACTGAGGTACTTTCTAATCTTTGTTCTCAAACTTGCATAGATACTGTTAAAAGGTACAGGGATCACAACCAGAATATGAGTGATGACCTTAAGAGATTAGAAAAAGATATAAAAGACTATGTGAGAATTGTTGAGAGGTTTGAGGAACAGATTAAAGGTTTCCAAGCCAATGAACTTCAACACACATATGATACCAATTACTGAAAGTGGGAAAAGAATGATCTAGAACTCCAACTGACAAAGTCCAAGGAGGAGAATGAAAAGTTGAGAGGAGAACTAGACAAGGTTAAGCTAGATGTGGAAAAGTTTTCCAATGCTTCTAAAGCAATGGACTCTTTACTACAAACTCAGTTTCATGACAAACTGAGAAGAGGAATTGGGTACAATACCACACTACCACCATACAACAACAACTACATCCCTCCTATATCATACTTGCTAGAGACCAAGGATAGGAAGGACCTGCCTGAGGGAGCCACTGAGATAGATCCCTTAGATGAAGTAGTTGTTGAGGACAAAACTGAGAAAGAAGCTGGTAAGAATAAGAATGATACTATGAGTGGTGAGATTCCCTTAGAAAATAATATTATCACCAATGAGGACTGGGGAAGGGCTTGGATCAAATCCAATGACATAGAGAAGACTGAGGGAAAGTCTAGAAAGGTCCATTACAAGCAGACCACAGTTGTGAATCCTGTTCCTTGCAAACAGTGTGCATGTAATAAGGATGACCCCCTAAAACATGATAAAAATAGGGGAAATCAAAGGAATTGGAATAATCAGTGGGCTCAGAAACAAGGAGTTGATCTGAGTAAAATCTTCAGACCAAAACCTTGTTTCATATGTGGCAAATTGAATCATCTTGCCAAGCACTGTTACTTTAATCCTGTTAACCAAAGGATGACTTTTCAAAGATCTATGCAAAAACCCTTTGGTTATAGGAAGAATGAAAGGAACCATGTGGCTAAGAAACCTGTTAAATCTAAAAGCCACATGAAGAAAAAGACTGTGAAAGAAAGTGTCAAGATGTGGATTCCTAAAAGCACTAAAACTGTTAGTACTGCTACCACAAATAGTGTTGCTGACAATGATAGTGCTGCTAGAAGCAATACTACTGCTACCAATGTTAGTGTTGTTGGCATTGTTAGTACCTCTTCAAATGTTAATACTGCTAACTCTGTTAGTGCTTCTAACAAGGTTAGTACTGTTAAACCTGTTAGTGCTGCTAACTCTGTTAGTACTTCAAAAATTAGTACTGCTTCTAGTGCTTGTGCTGCTAGACCAATAATTTTGACAAAGTACTCCAGTAAAGAGTGCTCTGATTTTAAAAATCTCATCAAAAAGGAATGTAAATACTTTGATGAGAAAGGGAGATCCAAGACCACTTTGGCTTGGGTTCCCAATCAATACTAATTGTTTTATTCTATGTGCAGGGCAACCAGCAGCTCAAAGGAAAGAGCATCTGGCATGTTGATAGTGGTTGCTCTAGGCACATGACAGGGACCATGGCTTGCCTCAAGAATTTCAAGAAAATTGATGGAGGACATGTTGCCTTTGGTAATACTCCAGATGGAGGTAAGATCAGTGGTAAGGGTGATGTAACAAAAGGTAGAGTGACCTTTGAAGATGTTTTCTATGTTGAGCAGTTAAGGTACAACCTGTTAAGTGTATCACAGGTTTGTGACAAAAAATATAGTATATTATTCACTGATTCTGAATGCATTATTCTTGCTCTTGGATTCAAGGTAGTTGATGAAAAGATGATACTACTAAGAACTCCCAGAAAGGATAATGTCTATTGTTTGGATATGGAAAATGTTTTAACTGATTCATCCCTAAACTGTCTTGTTTCAAAAGCATCTTTGGATGAATCATCACTTTGGCACAGAAGGATGTGTCACATGAACTTTAAAACAATGAATAAACTTGTTAAAAACAACCTTGTAAGAGATTTGCCTTCAAAAGTCTTTTCATGTGATGATCATTGTGTTGCCTGTCTCAAAGGCAAACAACACAAAACTTCTCATAAGTCCAAAGAGTTGAACACTATTGCTAATTCTCTTCAGTTGTTGCATATGAATCTGTTTGGTCCTACAAATGTTATGAGTATAGGTAAGAAATCATACTGCTTAGTTATTGTTGATGATTACTCTAGATTTACTTGGGTATATTTTCTAAGGACTAAGGATGAGACAAGTGGACTAATCAAATCCTTTATTCTAAGAATTGAAAACCAGACAAATCAAAAGGTAAAAGTCATTAGGTCAGATAATGGTACTGAATTTAAAGATCTTGACCTAAACACCTTTTGTGAAGAAAAAGGAATTGAGAGGCAATACAGTGCTCCTAGGACTCCACAACAAAATGGTGTTGCTGAGAGAAGGAATAGGACACTGATTGAAGCTGCTAGATCTCTGTTAGCTAATTCCAAACTTCCAATTACTTTCTGGGCTGAAGCAGTTAATACTGCTTGTTATGTCCAAAACAGAGTTCTAGTAGTCAAGCCTAAAAACAAGACACCATATGAGCTTTTAAATAAAAGAAAACCATTTATTGGATTTTTCAAACCTTTTGGGTGTCCTTGTACCATTCTCAATACCAAAACTCACTTAGGAAAGTTTGATAGCAAGGCAAATGATGGTTTTCTTGTTGGTTACTCATCTCAGAGTAAGGCCTACAGAGTATTTAATTCTTCTTCTAGAATAATTGAGGAAAGTGACAATGTCAAATGCAATGAGAACACACCAAATCCTATTGGTTCAGGTCCTCAGTGGTTGTTTGACATTAATTCACTAACTAACTCTTTGGGTTTCAGTAGTAATGATCATGCAGGTTCAGGAAGTGGAGGATCAGGGGATGTACAAGTACAAGACATTATTCCTCAGTCTGTGATCTTTCCCATACCTACAATAGAACCTGTTGAAATTGGTGAAAAGGAGACTATTACTGAACCAATTCAGAGTGAAGAAGAAGGAAGAGATAAGGAGAATTCAGAGCATGAAGATCCAGAAGTAGCTGATGAGATCCCCTCAGCTGACTTAAATGATTCCAATTTAGATGTTGGAATTAATGAAGAACCTAGTCACCAAACAAGAACTCAAAAGAACCATCCTCCAGAGCTGGTAATAGGAGACATCTCTTCTCCAATGATAACTAGAAATCAAAGCAGACTTCAAGAGATGCAGGATCAGCAACATACAGTACTCTCTTGCTTTCTATCCCAGATTGAGCCTAAGAAGGCCTATGATGCAATGAAAGATGCAAGTTGGATAGAAGCCATGCAAGAAGAGTTACTACAGTTTAAGTTGCAAGATGTTTGGGATTTGGTGGACCTTCCAAAAGGTCATAGAGCTATTGGCACCAAGTGGATTTTCAGGAATAAAAAGGATGAGAGAGGAATAGTAATCAGAAACAAAGCAAGGCTAGTGGCACAAGGGTACACTCAGGAAGAAGGCATAGATTATGAAGAAGTCTTTGCTCCAGTTGCAAGGGTAGAGGCAATTAGGCTATTTCTAGCCTATGCTTCATACATGAAGTTCAAGGTATATCAAATGGATGTGAAGAGTGCCTTTCTATATGGTACAATTGATGAAGAAGTATATGTCTGTCAGCCCCCTGGATTTGAAAATCCATCATATCCTGACAGAGTATATAAACTGAAGAAAGCACTCTATGGTCTATATCAAGCCCCAAGAGCATGGTATGATACATTGTCTACCTATCTCTTAGAAAATGGGTTTGAAAGGGGAATAATTGACAAGACCCTATTCATTAGAAGAAGTAAGAAGGACATCCTACTTATTCAGATCTATGTGGATGACATCATCTTTGGATCTACAAAAGAACAGATGTGTAGAGACTTTGAAGAGTTGATGCACAAGAGCTTTAAAATGAGTGCAATGGGTGAACTCACCTTCTTCCTTGGGCTTCAAGTGAAACAACAGAAATATGGGATCTTCATAAGTCAATCAAAGTATGTGAAAGACATCCTGGACAAATATGGTTTAACAGACTCAAAGCCAGCAAGCACACCAATGGAAACTCACAAACAGATCACTGTTGATCTTGAGGGGGAGGATGTTGATGTCCATCTTTATAGATCAATGATTGGATCTCTCATGTATCTCACAGCCTCAAGACCAGACATCATGTTTCCAGTATGTGTGTGTGCCAAATTCCAAGTCAAGCCAAAGCAATCACATCTTCATGCAGTTAAAAGGATTTTCAGATACTTAAAAGGGCAACCTAGATTAGGTCTTTGGTATCCTTATGAATCCAACTTTGACTTGATTGCTTATTCAGATAGTGACTTAGGTGGTGCTAATATGGATAGAAAGTCTACTTCAGGGGGATGTCAGCTTTTGGGTGCAAGACTAGTATCTTGGCAGTGTAAGAAGCAAACCACTGTGTCCTTATCAACAACAGAAGCTGAGTACATTGCTGCTGCAAGTTGCTGCTCTCAAGCTCTATGGATTCAGAATCAAATGTTGGACTATGGGGTAACCTTTCTTCACACTCCAATCTTCATTGACAATAGCAGTGCAATAAGCATTGTTAACAATCCAGTCAAGCACTCCAAAACAAAGCATATTGAGATCAGGTATCACTTTATTAGAGACTGTAATGAAAAGAAGCTTATTCAAGTTGCTAAAGTTCATACTGACAACCAACTTGCTGACTTATTCACTAAAGCTTTTGATGTGGGTAGATTCACTTTCTTGGTCACAAGTGTGGGCATGATCAACTCTGAATGAGCTCATGTTTTAAAAAGTGTTTACATACATGTTATTTGGTGCTACTAATCATCTTTCTCAGAAAAAGTATTGCCTTGTTCAGATCAACTCAAGCTTCAAAAAGTGTAAGTCAGTTAATATTGCTAGTTAGTTAATACTGCTAGTGGTTAATACTGCTCTCAGATAATACTGCTAGTGGTTAATACTGCTCTCAGATAATACTGCTAGTGGTTAATACTGCTCTCAGTTAATACTGCTAGTTAGTTAATACTGCTAGTTAGTTAATACTGCTAGTGGTTAATACTGCTCTCAGATAATACTGCTAGTGGTTAATACTGCTCTCAGTTAATACTACTAGTTAGTTAATACTGCTAGTGGTTAATACTGCTCTCAGTTAATACTGCTAGTTAGTTAATACTGCTAGTGGTTAATACTGCTCTCAGTTAATACTGCTAGTTAGTTAATACTGCTAGTGGTTAATACTGCTCTAAGTTAATACTGCTAGTTAGTTAATACTGCTAGTGGTTAATACTGCTCTCAGATAATACTGCTAGTTAGTTAATACTGCTAGTGGTTAATACTGCTCTCAGTTAATACTGCTAGTTAGTTAATACTGCTTCTTTTCCGAATCGTATAAATACCCTCTTTGCCCGCCTAAAAGCTCATAACGACTATTTGAATACTATTCATCTTCTCTCTAACCTTTTTCTCTCAAGCACCTAGTGAATTTCAGTCCAGTGTACTCAAGCTCGATGGCATCAATGGCATTTATTGATGAGCATAATGAAATCGCGATGCTTCAAAAGCCAAAGCAAGTTGATGGATTTCATCAAATAGTCGACTTTCTCAAGACCAACCACATCGCGTATGCTCTTACAGTGTCACCATCCATCTACATCGAGCATCAGAAGCAATTCTGGGCTAATGCCACCACTATTACTGAAAATGGTGTGCAAATTATCAAGACAAGGGTGTGTGACAAATCCTTGACAGTTTCTGAAGAGGTAATTCGCATCAGTCTACGTCTAGACGATGCCGCAGGTATCTCATCTATCTCTAATGATGAACTGTTTTCCACTCTAACTAGAATGGGGTATGGAGGCCCATTGGGTGTTTTCAAGTTCTCAAAAGCTAAATTTTCACCCCAATGGCGTTTCTTTGTTCATACCCTTATGCATTGTATTTCCAAAAAGACTACTGGATGGAGTGAGTTTAGTAGTACCATTGTTTATGCTTTGGTCTGCTTGGCCACTGCCAGAAAGTACAATTTTTCTAAAATGATTTTCAATGACCTTGTGTCAAACTTGGGAAAGAAAAAGAGTTTTTATATGTACCCAAGATTTGTCCAGACAGTTATAACCAATGAATTGACGGATATTCCTCAATTTGATGAGGTATATGTACCAAAAATCCCCAAGGGTAAGGTCTTTTCAAATATGAAGAGATCTGTCTTGGACTCGGAAGGAGTTGACACCCCATTGTTCTCTACAATGATGGTGGTGTCCCACAATCAAGAAGGTATGGCTTCAGGGTCAAGGCCCTCATTAGACCATCCCACTGAAAGCCAATCCCAACCTTCAATCAGTATATCAATCCCACAGTCCCTTCTTCAAAAACCAACTTCACCAATCACCAATACGTACATGAGGAAAAAGGTAAAGAAGGCTCCTTCCCTTCTTGTACCTTCACCCATAGAGCCTTTAAGCCCTCTAATGGAGAATTCTCCATTAGAGAATATCTATAGGGAAACCACAGGGGTGTATCCCAACCCCAAGGAGGTGCTCACAGAGGAGATGCATGAGCATATGGGTGCAAAGGCTGCCACTACTCCTGCTAGCACAGAGGAGGCCAGTGGTAACATCAATAAGACCTTCCCCATGGAAACTTTGGGTGAGCAATCATCCAAAGGTCCCAGGTGCCAAGAAACCAAGGGGGTAGCAGGTGCTTCTGCTAGGCAGAAGACCTCTACTACTAAAAGATCCAATGATCCTCCAAAGGTGGTAAAAAACCCAAAGGAGGTGAGGATAGATATGACTACAATGAATTGATGGAAACAATGGGCAACATTAATCTGGATGTCATCAAGCAAGGCAAAGACATAGAAGAAATGAAATTGGTAATTCTGTCTCAACAAGTACAGATTACCAAACTGAAGAAAATGGTGACAAGATTGGTACACAAGAAGAGGAGAAGGCAATTTGTGTTGAAGAAGAGGAAAAATGCTAATGATGCTTTCAACAAGGGGGAGAATCAAGAGGCTGAAGCAGAGAAGGAAAGTACATCTGGGATGGGTTTTGATTTTGAGGGGGAGAAAGAACCAGAAACAGAACCACAAGCAGCAGAAACAGATGAGGTTCAAGCAGCAGCAGTAACAGAACAGGTAGCAGCAGTAACAGGGTTATCTGTTGAAGAGTTGGAAATAGCAGAAACATTGGTAAAAGCCAAGAATGACACTCCTAAGGCTACTCAAAAAGCCAAGGGAGTGGTCATTAAAGAAGGAGGCCTTGAAAAGAAAAGAAAAGAAAGAAGTGAGGCAGGTTTGAAGGATGTATAAAGGGAAAAGCTAAAATGGTTGAATCTGAGCAACCCTTAAAGCAGAAGAATCAGATTGAGTTGGATGAAGAAGTGGCAAAACAACTTCAAGCAGAAATGGAAAAGGAAGAACAACTCCAATCTGAAAAAGACAGGGAGCTTGCACTGAATATGGCTAAAAAGCTAAATGAAGAGTATCAAAAGAGCATGCAAACTGCAGCTGAGGCCAATAAGAGATCAGTGACAGTTTTCAAGCAAAGAATTCCAGTCAAAAAACAGAAAAGACAACCTTCTAAGACCTTTTTGGCCAATCAGGAAAGGAGAAAAATGATCAATTTCCTGAAAGGTTCAATTGGTGTCAAAGGAGAGATGTTTACTAATATGGCATACAGTCAAGTTGAGGAGCTCTATAAAAAGGAAATGGCTAAGCTTCAAGGGGACTCCTCACAAAGGGAAGAGGCTGAAAGAAGGATGAAGGAGAGACATAATCTAAACATTCAACAACCATTCCCTGAGGAAGTCACTCCTACCAAAGAAAAGGCTGAAGACACTAAAGAAGAGAATGCTACTGTGGAAGTAAAGTCTGCAAAGAGAGTGAAGACCATAGCTTCCAAGAAATAGTCCAAGAAACCAAGAGTTGAAGAAGCAGAAGTAGTAGCAGAATCATCTGTGGCAGATCATACTAAGCAAACTAGTCAAAGTACACAGCAAGCAAGTCAGTCTGATGAGCATGTGGGGCTGTAGATGACTTTAATAGAACCAGTTCAGGTTGTTCCAATTTCTGTGAAGGCTCCAGAGATCATCTTCTGAGATATCTTGAGGGAAAATAGAAAGGATTACTTCAGGCTGAAAAGAGTTGGTGATATATTTGAAGTATATGCCATTTAGGGGAAAGTAATCAGAAGTTGTTCCAGAGCTGATCTAGAAGAAATGCATAAAGTGGGGATGAAGCTTTATGAGCCTGTTTTGAAAGGAACTGAAGAAAGTCTTCTCAAGATTGCAATGGAATACCTATGTATGATGTTTGAACCAGAAAAAGTGGTTTACAGGATCAAGGATTTACATCATGAGTATGAGTTTAAGAAGATTGATAAGTGGATACTCTTTGAAAACTGTGGTGTATACATGATCACAATAGATAACTGTTATCATGAATACTACTTGGTGGACAAAGTATATGATCATAGCAAGGAGAAGTTGAATGGGATGCTGAAAGCTAAGCTAGTGTGTGCAAAGGAATCAGAAATGGCCAGAATTGTGGTAAGAAGAACAATCAATCAAAGTCTGGGTCTGGATCCGAATTTGGGCAACTAAGTTGTAGTGTTGAAAGCATCTTGAAGACAAAAATTGAAGAACTTGACTTCTCTTCCTAAAAGTCAAGTTAGGGGGAGATTGTTGGGAATTACAGAATTGTACAAGTATGGTTAATGCTGCTAGCACAACATGGTTACTACTTCTGAGAAAAGTTACTACTGCTGAATCAGATTAATACTGCTTGATGAAGTTAGTACTGCCAGATCAAAGTTAATACTGCTGAGCACAGTTAATACTGCTGGTGAAAATTAGTACTGCTCAGAGTGTTAATGCTGCTACAAAGTTAATATTGCTTAAGAGATAATCAAGATACGTGCAAATCAAGACTGAAGATAATCATGGAAGGTTTGAAGATAATGATAGAAGAATATACTGAAGATCTTTTATATTTTGTAATTATCTTTTATCTTTAGTATATGTATAGAATTAGTCTGAATAGTTTAGAGGACCACATTCTGAGTTTTTGTTTTTGATAGAGAGAATTAACCTCAAGGTTTAGAACCCTAGTTCTAGAGAAGTAGAATTCGTATTGGTGAGCCTGTTCATCAATATTGAGGTTTTGTGTGAAATCTTGTAGCTTTAAATCATTCAATAAAGTTTACAAGATTGTGATTTCTGATTCACTGTTACATTGATCTTTGAATATTAAAGTGTTATTCCGCAAACTCCTTTAATATTGTTTCTGAGTTCATTATTCTTGTTAAGAATTAGATCCTGACAACATTAGATCTATTCCGCGTATGTTAAGGTTTTAAAGGAAGAGTTGTCCCATGTTCTAGAGTCGGTATTTTCTGTAGAATTATAGTTTGTTTGAGTCCTATTCAATTTTATGAAGTATAGTTTTGCAACGTTTCGGGCGTGTGAATGTACGTTGCGTTGCGTGGGTTTCAATTTTATTGTGTGTAAATTTACGAACTTTTTGGGCGGTGTGTCTCATGAAAGTTTTGTTGAAAATGATCACGTTATCTTACGTTGCGATTTATAATTTGACATTTTGGATTTATTGACGTATTACGTTTTATTATTATGTGGGGTAATTTTCACACTGTTTGATTTTAGTGTTAATGAGTTTTATGAAAATTCAGTTTGATTTATGGTGTCTTATCTTACGACATTTTGTGTCGCGTAAATGAATTTTGGGAACATGTATATATGCATTTTGGTATGCGTTAATTGATGGGTTTTGTTAATTGATGTCATCCCATATGATATTTGGAGAAGTTTCATTATCATGCGTTTTGTTTTCGGGTTTTTATACAAGTGTTAATCATTGTACATTATTCGTATTTGGTTTAAATTACACCGTTGGTTGAGTAAGCATATAAGGGAATTATGTCATCTCAGTTATTGATTTTACTGTTAGGAGTTTTCCGCAATGCATAAAATGAATTTCTGGTTTGCATGTCGATGTAGTTACCGCTTCGAGCAAGTACGTTTTATCTGTGCGGCCCAAAAAAAAAAAAAAAAAAATTCGAACTCGATTTAAAAAATTTTATTTACGTTCCTTTTTGTTGCTAAATTTGGGGAAATAAACAGACGTATATGGGTCTTGTTGAGAATTTTATCTTCCGACGTTTTGTGTTTTAAAGTAAAAGTTTTAAAGTTGAAATGGTGAAATTCCTCTTTTGGGAATGGTACAAACTTTTATTTCACATGTATAGTGCGGAAAGTTGTTTTTCATATGCATAAGTATAAATTGATGCATACTAGGACCATGGTAGTCCGTTTGAAAATTTTGTTGCGCATCTTTTGTTATTATTTTATTAACGCGAGTATTTATCAAACAAGTTCTGAAAGAGTTTTATGTACGTGACATCGATGACCATTTTGCACGCCTACCAAGTATGCGGTAGTAGATTTTACGCGTATAATCAATTATTGCAAGAATTTTCATTTGAGAAGTTTATAAAATTTCAAATTGGCATACTAGTTGAAAAACCTTGAACTCATTAGGGCTATAGATTTAAAACCCTTACTGTGAAAGGAGTTGTTATAATGGACTAGAGAAGTCATTGAGATTTGGGGCGTCGGATGATCTGACTTGTGGCCAGCTTTGAATGTTGGGTTTCAGTTCTGGATCTGTTCACGTATGGATAATTGAGGTATTAGATTTATATGTTACCCCTATATATATAAGCGGAAATATTTCCTTTCGGTAAATCTGTGAGTTGAGTCTTGTGCGATTGCTTGAGTGCGGTTTGTTTTGAATTGATGGGTTGATATTGACAGCATGTTATGTGTTGGCGGTGTACTACCTTTATGGGTATTTGGGAATATTGAAGACATTTTGGCTTGTTCGCAAAGAGGCACGTTCAGAGTTCTGATTTCCATATTAGGCGTCAACTTTAAACCTTTGAGGGTCGACTTAATGCAGGCCGATTTGCCATTTTGAGACCAGTAATCCTTGGAATGTTGGATGTATCCCCGTTGGATTACAAGAAATGTTAGCTTCTCGGTAATGGAACTTAAAGGAAGTTAGATATTGGTAATTAAGTGTGGGACTGTACGATTTTTCCTTGTTGTGGTAATTTTGGGACTGATTTGGACTGATGGTGGAATTTGGATTACAAATTCAGAATCGGGTTGAGCTGGAATGATCTAATCAGTGGGAAGTTGAAGTCACAAACTATCCTTGAGGTAGTACGTGTCACCTAAGGTTGGGAGACAACCGCAGTCTCATGGTTAAAGACTGCGTTAGTAAGATAACTATTCATTCGGATATAAGTGTGATGTGCCCAAGGGGACATTTATCGTGAGGACCGACATAAGGTTATGGTGGTAGTTATGGCAATTGGAGTAGATACAACCTATTATGCGGTAAACGTTTCATGGGAATCTAGATTTCGAGGACGAAATCTCTTTTAAGGTTGGGAGGATTGTAACACCCCAATTTTTGAAAATGTATCATTTAAAGTTAATACATAAACCGATAGATTGAGGGAAAAAAAATAAGATTTATGATTTTGGACTTGAATCTTAGATTTTATAGTCTTGATGGATAAATGATTCAATTACGAGTCCAACGGTTCCTTCCGGTGCGAAATCGGAGCTAAAACGAAGAAGTTATGGCCAAAACAGCGTTCGGTACCCTCTTGGCTATTGTGACAGCGATTGTGACAATGTCACTATACCCGTCACAATAGCCAGAGCTAGCGATTGTGCCAGCGATTGTGCCATTGGCACAATAGCCTGGCACTATAGCCTACGGGTACAAGAGTGTTAAAAGTTGCGATTTTCAGCCCCTTATCCCATTTTCTCACTTCCACTCTTTTCCCTTTCTCTCCCAAACCGATTCCTATCATATTGGTTCGAACCTCAACCATTTCCATGGCCATTTACTTTGATCTTGAAGCATTCCATCATCATCTAAGGTCTTGGAAGTCTAGGATTCAAGGAGCTACCATCTTATCATCTCCATTGTTGTCTTCTTCAAGAAAATCCTAGGGTTTTGAGTTTTATCAAAACCCACCAATGTGAGTTCATCCCTTCTTCTTTCTAACACTTTAATCAAGTTGTAAATGCTTCATTCATAGTTTCCAAGTACTCTATTTCTTAAGTTTTTGGTTGGATGATTTTGGAGAAATTAGGGTTTTGATCTCGTTTGGGGATTTGATATAAATTGTTGGGGAATGATTCTACGTGTTTGGTTATGTTATTTATGGTTGAATATGTATGGATTTAGGTTTTTGGAAGTTTTGAATTGAGAATCCAAGTGTTCTTCAAAGGAGCTCTAGTTGGGGGGGAAATCTAGATTTAGCCTAAATCTAGCAAGGTGAGTTCAAGTTGATTTGTGAAAACGGTGTACATGCCAAAATGTTTATTTAAAAATGTTTGTGTTTTACCACAAATTGTTAACTGCTGATAAGTTTTAGTTATTTTGAAATGTTTAGTTTTATAAGCATGTTGAGACACCCATTTTGGGATCTTTGGGTATTTTGGTAAATAAATCATGTTGAAATGCTTATTTGATGATTTTACATATATAATTGGAGTTCAATTGGCGTAAGTGTCATTTTGTGTATTTGATTTTATAAACCCTTTCAGAAAGTGCATATTATTGTGTTATGAGCCATTTTGAAAACATAAGGGTATGAGTTCATTTGGGAAAATGGTTTGTCTCAACCAACGATGAAATTTTATTTATTTATACTTTTGGTCGTGTTTGCGTATTAGATGGTCAAACGGGTTCCAATAATTATATCGGTTTTTATTTGGGGATTTACGTAAAGTGTTGGTCCTTTGGCTTGGTCTGGACTAAATGGGTCGTGTGGACATTTGTCCGGATTTATAACCGTTGTGGGTTTTGAGTATGATGACGATCGTTTATGTCATTGGTGAATTACATGCTTTGGGTGCTTTGGTCATTCTTTTGGAGTCATGTAATGATAGATAGTGTCGTAATGAATCCATAGGCACGTAAGTTTGTCGGTTATGTAAGGCCTGAGGTTTTGGGTTACTTTTAGTGACCGCTCGGGTTTGCTAGCGAGTAGGAATATGTGGTTTGAGCCGCAGAGTTGGAACTCGTCTAGATTGGATTAGGCACCCATTTGCTCGTAAGACCGCGGGGCGGAACTCGACGGAGTATGGAAAGGGGCAGCAACAGGTTCGAGGATTGTGATGTCTGTTATGGCATGGGAACTAGAACCGGGGCACGTTAGTGAAATCCAATAACATCGCGGGTGGCCCCATTCACGTGTTCTCGCCACCCAAGATGGAAACGTTTAGATGACATACAAGGAAGTCGCGTGAACGGCCTACTTGCATGTTACTCTATTCTCAATGTATACGGGTCTCTTCATCGTTGATTCGTGGTATTTTATATGGTAATGTCGTATTTTACCAAATTGGGTTTTTATGTGGTCGACAATAAATGATGGCTTTAATATTGGGTTTCCCTCACGTATATTAAGGCTTGAATGGAATGCGTCATTCCTACGTTTTCAGTATTTGGTTTCCTTTCATTTTATGGTTGCGTGAGTTTTGGGTTAAATATAAGTTTACGAAAGACGTTTTATATTGGAATCTTTCTATAAAACATCTTGGTTTGGCTAGCAATCAACGTGGTGTCTCTTTCGTCTAAAATACATGTTTATTGGTAAATGAGTTGTTTCATAAGCAAATCATATCATTTTGAAAGATTATGACTTTAATTGCATTCTTACATTTTAAACGATTTATTTATATATGTTGAAAACTCTTGAGCTCACTAGGCATTAAGTCTAACCTTTTTATTTGTCGGCATGTGCATCAGGATTCCAGTTGGGGGTTGGGTTCTAGCAATGCTATGAAGATGGAGAGTCTTAGCTAGACGCAAAAGTAAGTAATTGGTGAAGTATTCCGCAAGTTGGAGATAACGATTGTTATTGGGTATTGGTAGCACCCGTCCTTTTTAGTCTATATGTATACATTGTGTATGTGTATTGAGGTTGAATCTAAATTGTGGTTGTAGATGATCCAGTTATTGATGTATTTAGAAAATTTTAATTAAGTTGTTATTTCCAGAATTTAGGGTGTTACATGGCAGATGGAGTTTTGGGAGGGGGTGATGACGGTTGGTGGTGGTGGTGGTGGTGGGTGGGTGGTGTCAGGTGGAGTTTGGGAGGGGGTGATGACGGCGAGTGGTGATGGTGGTGTGGGTGAAGAAGAAACAACTAAAATGACTAAAATGTCCCTCACGTGAGGGGCACGTGTGGCCTCTAACGGCAGCTCAGTGGACGGCGTTAGCGTCAAGGACGAATTTGGGCTCCATATCTCGCTTTTAGGGACCACCAATGTACTTTCAGAATTGAATGGACGATTAGTGAAATCCAGGCATTCACGAGGGACCATTTATGTAATTCACTCAAGAAAAAATAAAAAGTTTATTTTGCGTTAGTTGTAAAAGGAATTTAAGATAAATTAAAATAAAATGAAACATACTTTTTTTTATTTAGATTACTTATGTTTAAAATTTTTAATTTAAGTAAAAAAAAGTATCATGATTTTTATTCAATTAAGAATACTAGAAGCGTACTCGCGCAATGCAGCGAAATACATCATGATTTTAATGTTTTATTTTATTTTTTTGTCGATTTACAGTACGATTTTGTTTTGAGAAAGTGATAATGTTTTTTTTTATAAATTTGTTTAATTTAGGCTTAATAATATAATGTTTTTTATATAAAAAAATTAAGTATTTTGTTAGAATTTAATGATTATCTTATATATTTTAATGACATCTAGAAAATTAAGAGATTTTTAAATTAAGAGACATGCAGTACTAATATGTATTTTGTGCTTTGATACTTGTAAGTTAAAAGATTTTTAAAATCTTGCATAAAATGATGGTACCTTGTGCCTAATAATTTGTATTTAAGAGTTTTTTATCCGTGCTTTATAATATAGTATAGATAATTAAAACAAAATTATAGTAATATAATATATTAATTAATAGTGATACATGGAAATGTCTACATAAAAGAAGACCATGCACATACCAAATTGGTGAGTGTTAGAAGCATGCAATAGTAATATGTATCTTGTGCTTTGATACTTGTAAATTAAGGGATTTTTAAAATCTTGCATAAAATGATGGTACCTTATACCTAATAATTTGTATTTAAGAGTTTTTTATTCGTGTTTTATAATATAGTATAGATAATGTAAATTTATAAACAAAAAGAAAAACGTATTATAATATAACTTTGTAAGTAGTAACCAACAATCCTTTCTTAAAAATTAAAACATTGTTAAATGAAAACTCAAACAGAATAACAATAGAATAGAGAGACAAATGAAATCTGTAATTCTCATTAATCATAAGCCCTTTAAATCGGGAGAAGTTTACAAAGAAAAGGAAACATTAATTATGGTAAATTCTGATACTAGGAAAATATTATGTCAATCACTTCCTTTGGTGATGACACATAATCCTACAACACTCCCCCTTGTGCCGAGTCAAATGAGTGATGGTGCACAATTGTTGCCTCGTTAAAACCTTACGCCAAAATAAAAACCCAGTGGGATAAAAAAATAGGACGAAGGAAAGAGTACAACGTAACAGTTTCTTTGCAATATATAGACTTTTCCTTCAGCCTAGTTTTCTCTTAGATTCGTACATTAATCATGAGAGTTAGGAAAGCATGATGGTATATAAACAGTTGCCTCACTAAAACCTTACACCAAGGAACAAAACCCAATGGGAAAAATAAAACCTTGGTTGAAGGAAAGAGCACAACATACCAATATCACAAATATAGTAGACTCCCCCTTTTGTCTACTACTCCCCCTGATTCGTGCATTAATCAAGGGAGTTTAGAAAACATTTGCACTTGCTTTCTACATGTTTCCCAATATATAGTTTTAGGTAATGATTTGGTAAAATGTGTCATGTTCTCCTCACATCTTACTTGATTCAATTGAATCTCGATGAGAGTTTTCTTATTGTTGATTGTATAAGACTTAAGCAGAATATGCTATGTGTTATCACCCTTGATGTATCTTATGTTCATTTCTTCGATACATGATGCATTATTTCCATATATGCAAGTAGGATACTGGTTGAACCCAAAATTACTAGCTCTTCTAATATATGTAATGATAGTCCTTAATCATATACATTCTTTAATTATCTCATGGAGAGTAATATTCTTGGAATAGTTCAAGGAGGTAGTTGCAAGGGTTTGCTTAGCTTACTTTCAAGCAATCTGGATGTTCACTGTGGTGATTCCCTATCCAGTTTGAGAACAACCTTTATATGAGTCATACATATACCTAATATCAACAAACACATACCAAGACATTGTTTGGTGTTTTTCTATAAGAGTTATTACTTTTACTGCTTACATTGTAAGTAGGTATTGAAGTTCCATTATCAATCCTATTTTTCTTTCTATAGGGAAAGTATAAACCCTTGTCAATGGTTCCAAAAGATTAATTTGATATCATTCTAATGACTTTGCGTTGGCGCTGAGCTAAATCTAGCTAACAAGTTCATTGAGAAATATAATATATGGTCAAGTGTATTATGCTAAGTACGATAATACGCATATTGTACTTAGATAGGGAATTCCAGCTCCCAACATTTTTCATCATCATCCTTTAGACGAAATGGATCTTTCCTTATATCCGACACTTCGACCGATGATGGGAGTGCTAACCGGATGCGCTTTGTCCATATTAAATTGCCTGATTATTTTCTGGACATATGCGATCGGTGAATTAATATTTCACAAACTCGGTGTCCTATCTCAAATATCTAGACAAAACCAAGTTTTCCCAAGATCTTTCCTCTCAAAATCAGATTTCAAGTAGCTTGTGGTTCTTCTTATTTCATCAGGAGTGTCTATTATGTTCATAACATTGACATATAGAGCTACTTTGAAAATCTGGAACTTGTTTTCCATAATATATACGCAAGGGGAACAGTTCACCGTTCTTATATATCCTTTCCCAATCAAGTATCCTATTAGGCGGGTATACCACATCCGCTTAGATTGCTTTAATCTATAAAGTGGGCATTTCAATTTTATTGCAAATGCATTTCGTGGTTTAAAGTTACTTGATTTTGGTAATGTAATATCATTAAGCATTTTTATATATCTCTAAATCTAGATCCCCGTAGAGATATGTGGTAACTACATTCATGAGCTGCATTTCTAGTCCTTCGGAAACTACTAGGCTAACAAATTATTCGGATGTCATAACATCCATCATGAGAGAATAAGTCTCCCCGTGGTCAATCCAGGGCGTTGTGAGAAACCTTGCGCCAAATGAGAGCCTTACATATTATGACTTCATTATTCTCGTTACGCTTTCTGACAAAGACTCAGTTATGTCCTACGGGCTTTACACTTGGTAGGTTAGCACTACCTGACCAAATACCCGATCTTTTGTCAAATAATATAATTCTTTCTGGATTGTTTCTTTACATTTAGGCCAATATGCTATTTGTTGATATTATTCAACTGAGCCTAGTTCGATGTCGTCGTGTTCGATCATCTTATGAGCCATCGTATATGCGAATAAATCATCAATGCTTATATATGATCTGTCCATCGACTCATATGTACTCTCATAGTTCATTTGAGATTAATATTCATCTCTAGAATCAATATTAACTTCGGAGCGTCCTCCAGTGATGATTCATGGACATAATTATAATTAGAGACAATCTCATGAGAGTTTTGTGTATTGATGATAAATGAATGTGCCTGTATTGATGATAAATGAATGTGCCTCACTATTCTCTTCCTTTAGAATAGTATCCATCGAACCAAGTAGCTTCCACCGCTTCCATTTAGTAGCTACGACCTCAACCACACCTCCACTATGTGTGATTGCAACGCACGTTCCAATGGTGTTGTGCCCCTGTTGGGGACTTTTTAACCTTGCAAGTATATTTGCAGCTCGTATATGTGATCTTGTCACTTTTGGAATAATGTTAAACGTATCAGGTATCGAGTCTGATTCGTTTGACTTTAACAGTACGTTGTGAAGTTTTGGGGATCAAAATGAGACAGAGTGGGAATATTTAATGACACTTCCTGTCGTTCCCATGGAAAACTCTTTTTCCTATCTCCCCCTAACGACGGGAAGATTGTCTCATGAAAGTGACAACCCGCAAATCTAGCGGTAAAGAGATCACTAGTCAAATATTCTAATTAGCGGATAATTGTTGGGGATTCATATCCAACATAGACCAAGTTGTCTTTAAGGACCCATTTTGATGCGCTGTGGGGGCGCAATTGGCACATATACTACAAAACCAAACATGCGTAAATGTAAACTATCAGGCTTATATCCAGTTACCAACTGGTACGCATGAGGTTGGTTAGCAAGCAGTGGGTCTAAAAAAATTGCATATAATAATTGCATAACCCCAGGTGGATGTGGGTAAATTGGTGTGCATTACTAATACCCTAGATGTCATCATATTCTTTTGATAACAATTTCTATGAGATCATTTTATATATACACATGGGGTATAGGAAAGTCTACATTGATCCTAATACATATGCAATTAACATCAAATCCTTATGATGTAAATTCTCCAGCATTCCAAGTCATGTAGACTTGATGAAATAATCAGGGTGGTGAACCCTTAAACGTATAGCTAGTGCTAGGAGTGCAGTATTTCATGTGGACAATAATACGACATACGTTCATCGTATCGAAACTAGAACCATAAAGTACTTTAATGGCCCGCATTCTGGATGTTTATGTCCATAAATATCACCTTGTGTTCGTTGTAACAATGGAATATTTTTGTATTGTGTCCTTAGCTTTAGGATGATCTCATTCCGGTCTTGGCTAAGGATTAGGGTATATACAAAAGTTTTAGATATTCGAGATGGCATATTATGATGACAATGTTGTTTCTTATGCTGTAGAAGTCAACAGTTGCAATTTGTCTCGTTTTGCCTATCACTCGAAAGAGAATGTGTCTATGTGTATTTTGCATTACACGAATCACTATATCATAACCATGGTGTCCCACATGGTCATGTCGAAACATATATGTGTCATTTCCCTAAAGTTCTTTATTGGTGACAAAATGTTTCGATGACTCAATAATCTACTATCTAGTTTGACACATAGTTTCCATGATATATGTTTACTTTCATATTCATTAGAACTTATGTATATATGCTCATTTCTATTATAATTTCCATTTGATACGAATATCTTTACAAGGTTCCTATTGATCTTGTACCAACAAGAAAATGACAGTTCATCGTCTAAGTATTTCAGTTGAATGAATTATAAAATAAGTATTTGTTATTTATTTTGATGTATTTATTTACATCTATATTGGTTACATATTCGATTTTACTTTAGCAAATAAATTAATTTCGATACTTAAAATTAATTTCAAATAAACATATGCTTAATCAATATTATTAAATATTAAATTAATATGTTATAGTTCATTTTCATCGTGTTTCCTTTTTGAAAGGATCACTCTTCAGTGCATTTCTTATTTGATTGTCCATTATCACATGGGGCAATAGTTGTATCTCTACTCCAGATGTTGAAAAATCATTTCCGACTCTTACCATGACCCTGACCCGTTCTAGGGTTTCGTCCACATAGTGTATAAATGTCATGTGTGAAATTGTTTTTTAACTCTCTTTTCTTTGGAGTTGTTTCCACCTTTAATGCTTTCATTATTGATCTCGAGAATTTTCTTTGTCTCGACATATGTGGTGTAGTTATTCGAAAGAACCTTGTTATGTCTCTCAACCACTTGCAGTAGGTTGATGAGTTCGTCTAAAGGTTACATTCCAACTTATATTAGTTCATTAAAATTTTTGATATATGAAAGGCGGAAATAATGTTAAGAATCATATCATCTTCTGTGAGTTCCTTGCCATAGAGATTGAGACGCGTTTTGGATATAATATTTCTTTGTTGAAATCAATTACCTTTTTGTAATCGAGTAAGTGGGTTTCATTCCATTGTACGATTAGTTCGAGAAGTACATATTCATGAGTACTCCCGATTATCCCTTTCAGGACATCCCACATTTCTTTGGGGGTTTCTAGTAAAGATATTCCTATGAAACTTAGGATTTATATGTCGTCTCAAAACATGAGGGTATTTGCTTGTATCTTTTCAAGAGGTTGGTCTTAGAGTCAATTGGGGAGTTGATGGACTTTAGGTATTTTGTTGTACCTTTTTAAAAGAAGGTTTATATACTCATTTATGATACTCAGATTATTTTGAGTTTACGACGTTGATTTTGGGATAAGTTGTTTCAACCATTTACATATATAAAAGATAATATATGGTTTTCTTTTTTATAAGAAAATGGATTGTGGTTATGAAGTTTCATTATCATAACAATATTGGATTTTTGTATGCTTATATTTTGTTGATAATACTTCATCAATATTTCAATTTGTGAAAAAGAAATCACTCAATCTATTGGATTTCCAGGTAGTAGGGGAATCACATGGATTTCTTAAGTCCCTACAAACCTTATAGTTGTTTACACCCGTTTGACAAAATCCAGTCGATATCTTGTGATTTATTTAAATATAACATTGTTAATTATAGAGCCTTTGACATGAGGCCAAAAATTGATATGAGTTTGGCATATGAAGCCAATTTCAATGTTTTAATACCTTAATGGTATTTGGGAGATTTTGTCATGAGACAAATAAACCTTGGTTTTGACATGAAGTCAAAGCCCAACTTCAATATTTTTACTTCAAAGTTTTAGCATCTTAATAATATACTTTTGGTAAAAGACCAAAAATATATGGGGGTGGAAGTGTAACTTCCAAAAATTATTTATAAAGTCGCTATTTAAGGTAAGGATTTGAATATTATTTGGAGATATCAACTTTAAAACTAAATCCATAGTTAATCTAATAAACATTTGCGCAAAGTAATTAAATATTCAAATAACCATCTTATGAAACGTTGGAATGCATTCATTTAATATTTCAGGACAATTATGCCTCAACGAACATATTCACATTCTACTAGTGAATTAGGATATATAAATCAATTAATTATTACATACAAATTAAATATGGTCATTGTACTAATAGAGTACAACACAACAATATTTTATGCATAAGAAAGCATAATAGTACAATTAAATTAGTTCACATATGTTGATTATATATTATTAATATCACAAAAAAAATATTTATATTACTTCAACTGTAATATATACATGTCGTTTACAACACATGCAAATAATCATAATATATAACAATAAGTTTGATAACTAACATATACAATTAATTATACACATATTAATCACAACATATTGAATTTTAAAGTATATGATGATACCAAAATAATTAATAATGAGCACACAAATGCATTTTTTTCACAAATTAAATTGATCTAATTTAAAATAAAATAACTGTCATATAACAATGGCTCAATATCAGTAACAATTAAATTCACATTCATAGCAATAATCGAAATTAAAAAAAATCAAAAATCAATTAAAAAAAATATCATGTGAAAAACAAATGCTAATTGATTTTTTTTTCTTCATACATTCTCTATAATCCACCATAATTTATAATATTTTTTTTAGAAAAAAAAACTTCCTTATACAACTAAAAGAATTCAAAACAAAACCATATAATGCTTTAATTTATATTACAACGAAATCACATATAAAATTAAACAATTTTTTTATATATTTCCTTTTTGTACGTGAGGATATATCATATCTTTTTTTTTTATTGTTGAAGTTAAATAATCAATTTTTGTTTTAATTCTTATTTATTTTTTCTTAATAGTTTAATTGGTATCAACAACAAAAAATATAACGAAATAATTCTATTGATCAATATAATAAACTGTAGGTTTCTTTTAATATGTTCTTAGAATACTCGTATGAACAATGAGTTGACATAAAACGTACAAGAATTTATGATAAATACGAAAGTGGTCCTTGAACTTCAATAAGTGCATATTTCATCCCTAAGGTTTTGATTTTGCTATGAAAATGGTCCCTCTGGCGTTAACTCCGTTAAATTGTCCTTTAAGTCAGGGGTAATTACGTCTTTTTACACAATTTTTTTGTCTTTACTTGTTTTTGTCCTATTCTTCTCTCTCTCTCTCTCTCTCTCTCTTTATTGTACATAATCACACACACACACACACACATATATATATATACACACACACATATATATAATCATGAGATCGACGCAAGAAAAGGGGAGAGAGTGGGTGACGTTGACGAAGAAAAGGGGAGAGGTTGGGGGTCGCCGGTCACCATCTCCAGCGACCTCACATGTATATATATTTAAAAAAAGCTTCCATTTCCACCTCTATCTTTTTCCCCAAAATTAATAACTCCGGTGAACCTCAATGCTCCGGTCACCATCTCCGGCGATCTCAATGCATACACACATAGTCACACACACACACACACATATATATATATATATATAGTGAGTGTGTGTATGGTTATATATATATACGTGTGTGTGTGTCTGTGTGTATGCCTATATATATGTGTGTATATACACGCAGGTAATTTCGATGATATATGTATATACACGCAGGTTATACATACACACACAGTCACATATATATGTATATACACGCAGGTAATTTCGATGATATATGTATATATATGCAGGTTATACATACACACACAGTCACAAATATATATGTATATACACGCAGGTAATTTTGATGATTCCACCTGCAAAAATTAAATTGATTAGAAATTAACCCACAATTTTTTAAGTTGAGATTGAAAAATTAACCCACCATTTTTTTTTGAAAAAATTAAAACACACATATATATATATATGTATGTATATATGTATGTATGTATGTATGTATGTATGTATGTATGTATGTGTATGTGTATATGATTATATATATATATATATATATATATATATGTGTGTGTGTGTGTGTATGGTTATATATATGTGTGTGTGTATGATTAATTTTGGGGGAGAAGATAGAGGTTGGAGAAGAAGATAGAGGTTGATGCATTAATGAGTTGTATACATGCTTTAAGCATGTGTACTCTAAAAACAATTTAATAAAAATTGAAAAAAAACTTAAAAGACGGATTTACCCCTGAACTTAACGGACGATTTAACGAAACTAACGCCAGAGGGACCACTTTCATAGCAAAATCGAAACCTCAGAGATGAAATCTGCACTTATTGAAGTTCAGGGATCACTTTCGTATTTTTTGGTAAACCACAGGGACCAAAATTGTAGTTTACTCTATTTTTTAAATATATAATTATTGACTAAAAGTAGTAATCAAATTATAGGTCAAATCAATAGTCGGTTTTTTAATGGCTACCTAATTGTGTTGCGTATTCAAAATTAAATTTACCAAATTTACATTGTGATCCTTATAATATAAGAAAATGGCTTTAGGCGTCCTCCTACATTTAATCCTTAGCCTTTACATGCTTCGCCTAGTTGTACTCCTATACTTGTCTTAAGAGGATTACCTCTCGACCCAAAAATGCGTTTGGTATACGAGACACAATAGAATAGAATGTGGCGATAAAAAAGACAGTTTTGTGATTTTTTTTTATCATCCTAAACAATATGAGACAAAACCAAAGAACAAAATCAGGTTAAATGAGAACTATTGAGCCGGTAGAACTGTGAGACACTTTCTTAACATTTTGGATGTTTTTTTATAAGATGTTTGTCATAAACGTGGTGGTATTTTTCATAAATAAATGGAACTTCAATGATATGGCTTTAAGGTAGACTTGAAAAACATCGTTAATAGTAGATACTACAGACGATTATGACGACACAGTAGTGGAAGCATCAATGCTAGTATGCTACAGCCTACAACTCAATAGAGGAAAAAGGGGAGACTATAACTTCATGTTACCCTTTTGAATTACTAAAAACATTGACAATTTTTTAGTAAGGTTTTACCTTAAAATTGTTTACTTATCTATACTATATTATAAAGCACGGATAAAAAACTTTTAAATACAAATTATTAGGCATAAAGTACCATCATTTTATGCAAGATTTAAAAAATCTCTTAATTTACAAGTATCAAAGCACAAAATACATATTACTACTGGAGGCTTCTAACACCCACCAATTTGGTATGTGCAGGACCTTCCTTTTATGCAGACATTTTCATGCATCACTATTAATTAATACTAGAAGCGTACTCGCGCAATGCAGCGAGATACATCACGGTTTTAATGTTTCATTTTATTTTTTGTTTTTTTGTCAATTTACAGTACGATTTTGGATGGTTTTGAGGAAGTGATAATGTTTTTTTTTTTTTATAAATTTGTTTAATTTAGGCTTAATAATATAATGTTTTTTATATAAAAAAAATAAGTATTTTGTTAGAATTCAATGATTATCTTATATATTTTAATGACATCTAGAAAAAATAATCAATTACATATTTAATAATATAATTAAAACAAATTTATAGTAATATAATATATTAAATAGAAGCGTACTCGCGCAATGCAGCGAGATACATCACGATTTTAATGTTTATTTTTATTTTTTGTTTTTTTATTGATTTACAGTACGATTTTGGATGATTTTTATTGAGTGATAATGTTTTTTTATATATAAATTTGTTTAATTTAGGCTTAACAATATAATGTTTTTTATATAAAAAAAGTTAAGTAGTTTGTTAAAATTCATTAATTATCTTATATATTTTAAAATTTTTATATTTAAATTGAGATGTTTATCTTGTTTTGATTATGTTTATCAGAATTCAAATTTCATAATTTTAGGATTTGGGGATTAGAGATAAGGATTTTGAGGATAAGAATGAAATTTATTAATTAGGGTTAAAATCATTTAAAAGTAGTACATATTGCTTCATTAATTGTTTTTTAAGAGATTTTAAGTAGATTAACATTAAATAATAGTACATAATGCTTAATACATCACGATTTTAATGTTTATTTTTATTTTTTATTGATTTACAGTACGATTTTGGATGATTTTTATTGAGTGATAATGGTTTTTTATATATAAATTTGTTTAATTTAGGCTTAACAATATAATGTTTTTTATATAAAAAAATTAAGTAGTTTGTTAAAATTCATTAATTATCTTATATATTTTAAATTTTTTATATTTAAATTGAGATGTTTATCCTGTTTTGATTATGTTTATCAGAATTCAAATTTCATAATTTTAGGTTTGGGGATTAGAGATAAGGATTTTGGGGGATAAGGATGAAATATATTAATTAGGGTTAAAAGTTTTACAGGTAGTACATTAGGCTTTAGTAGTTATTTTTAAGAGATTTTAAGTAGATAGCTTTAAATGATAGTACATAAAGCTTAGTGAGTTGTAATTAAGAGTTTTTTATGCCATCTTTATAATATAGTATAGATATTAATTAATAATGATACATGAAAATGTCTGCATAAAAGGAAGACTCTGCACATACCAAATTGGTGGATGTCAGAAGTTTGCAGTAGTAATATGTATCTTTTGCTTTGATACTTGTAAATTAAGAGATTTTTAAAATCTTGCATAAAATGATAGTACCTTATGCCTAATAATTTGTATTTAAGAGTTTTTTATCCGTGCTTTATAATATAGTATAGATATTATATTACTATAAATTTGTTTTAATTATATTATTAAATATGTAATTGGTTATTTTTTTCTAGATGTCATTAAAATATATAAGATAATCATTTAATTCTAACATCTCAATTTAAAGATAAAAAATTTAAAATATATAAGATAATCATTGAATTCTAACAAAATACTTAATTTTTTTGTATAAAAACATTATATTATTAAGCCTAAATTAAACAAATTTATAAAAAAAAACATTATCACTTTCTCAAAACCATCCAAAATCGTACAGTAAATCGACAAAAAAATAAAATGAAACATTAAAACCGTGATGTATCTCGTTGCATTGCGCGAGTATGCTTCTAGTTAACTAATAATTATTAAAAAGATATTTATATTAGGGTTAGGTTCCGGTGAGAAGTGGTTATCGACCGTTGGATGAGATGCACCAGATCAATTCCCTTCTAAGCCGTAATTAATGGGAGAGCTTGAGATTAAAAGAGATCAACAGTTCAGATCTACTTCTCACATTTCTCACACGTTGGTTCACCATTTATATTAATACTAATTGTGATGCATAAGCTTTTTTAGTTTATTTAATTAAAAACGATATTTAAAATATTTGATTATTATTAAAAGGTTGTCATTAATTATATATATCATATCAAAATGTAACATTTTTTTCAAACAAAAAAGTAACCATTTTTAAATATTTTTTAAAATCCACTTTAGAAAATAAATAGGATCATTGAAAAATTCATCAATGCTTATTAACATTCCAAGATAATGTCAGGACAAAACACAAACGTCACAACTCACAACCCACAAGTCAAAAAGTAACAATCCATAATTGGAGATGAAAGTTATATCCATCTTTTGAAACACAGTTTAAAAACTTAGAATTCGCATAACAATTTAGTAAATATTTATATAACATATGGTATTTTAAAACAACATTATTTAATCTAAATAAATGCTTAAACCGACTTTTATAGGAACCTATCTCAAACATTAAGGAGCTGTTTGGCAGTTACTGAATGGTTTAGTGCAGAATGATTAAGTGGTCTGAATGATTAAAAGGTTTTTATGATATAGTGTAAAATAAAATATGGTTGTTTGCTAATTGTTCATAATGAAATCAGGGCTCTTAATGGTTAAGGGAGGGTTAGGATACAAAATCATTAAGAGGATTTTGTAACCATTAAGAGGCAGCCTTTTTTTTTGCCAAACAAGATTTACCTCTTAGCAATTCAGAGGTTGTCTCATAATTGAACCACTAAGGGAACAGCCCCTAACTTGGTCTAATTCTGATACTAACTTGTTTTTGTCCCTAAAAGAAACTCAATTAGAATCTTGATTAACTTGCCCCGGTTAATTACATTCATTTACGGGTCAATCAATTCGTGTTTCCTGGCCATCTCATTATATGATAATCCTTTACAAAGTCATATCAATAATTTGTATTTCTATTAACTTTATAAACAAAATATCTTTTTAAATACTTATCCATGACCCAAAAACTCCATGTTTTGGCGTGGCCCCTTCTTCCATTTTCGCTCTAAAACTTTCCCAGATTGAAATCCAAAGAAAGCAACTGTTGCTCATCCTCATCTCTCTGTATCTATATCCACATATATATATATATATATATATACATATATCTTGTGTATATATAGAGTGAGAAAGGGAAAGCAGTAAAAATATACCCTCAAAATCAGAATAAAGAAACCTAAAATTCCCAAATGGATCTTGACAATACTACAAGAAGCAGTGTCATCTTCCACTATATATTCTGTCATCACTTTTCTTTCTTTTCATCTACATCATCAGCACTCTTGTTCTCTTCCTCTTCCTTGTCACTTGGAGCTTTGTTTTCTAACTTGATGGCCTCATCATCATCTAACCCTCAATCTTTTCCTTCTTCTAACTCCATTCATCCCCATTTCTCTGCTAAAGATTGCATTTGAATACATAAATTTCCCATCTTTTCTTGTTTTTCCTTCACTTGATTCTTGTAAAGCTCAACCCTTTTCAACTTTTCTTGAAGAAAGAATGTTGCTTGCATCACTCTCTGGATTTTGTCATCAAAATCAGATGACTAGTTCTTCAATGTGTGGGCCCACTACCCTCAGGTATTGATCTTGATTTACTTTTGTTAATTCAAGAATTCTAGCATATGGGGTTTTTCAACTGTTTTTTTTTTTTTTTTTTTTTGCAATTTGTTGTTGTTTGGATGAGGGTTTTTGATACTGTTTAGCTCTATGTGTTACTTGTATAGCATATATAAGTCAATTGGAGAAGAAATTGTGCATATGGCAATATGGGTTTATTCTGTATTACCATATTCAGGTATGGTGATGACAAACCCAATAAGATGAACAATTTCGCTACTCCGGCCGCCCTGTTGCTGCGAAACAAGCGGAAATCGAGCTATTCGACAACCATTGCCACCGTAAAAACCCATCACTTTTCGCCTCCCAAATCCTACCATGAGGTCTGAATTCATGTTAACTTCACATTTTCTTTGTCATATCTTCAATACCCTTATTATGCATTTATGTAACTACACTTGTTGATCTATCTTTTCGTTAGTGTTTAGTGATCGAAATGCATAATTGTATCGCGATTATAATCTATGATCGCGGATAATTTTCAGGTTCTCGTTGCTGCAAGGGAAAGATTTACACAAGAGATATCGTTTCGGTCTAGGGACAAAGATATCTCCCTTGCTAAGGTGATCTTGTTTTTCTTATTCGGTTCTTGAATCATTAAAGCACGAAACTTTATAAGTAGGAAACCATGAATCTGGATTCATCTGATTGAATCGAAGTTGTAGTAGGATTACATCTGTCGTAGTATATGTATACGCTCCACCTCCACGTAAATCTTTGTGTTCTCTCTTCATTGTTCATGTTTTCTTGGTTATTTGGAAGAGATCCAAAGAAAAGATTGATTTTTAATCTTCTTTCTTATCAAGAACATAGCATATATATTCAAGATTCACTTTCTTTTGTATCAAATTTGCAGACTTTGTTGTACATTTCTGCCGAAGACGAGGCATTTATGGCTTTTAACCGCGAGATGGATGCCCATTCTCTCCAAAATGAGCGGAAAGATACCAATGTGTCATCTGATGGCCCGGATTGGGAACACATCGAAGCTATGCCTATGGCCGGAAAGAAGATAGACGAGTGGTTATCAGAATTGGATGGCATAGCGAAAGAAGTTGAAGTCGAACTAATTTCAAGAGACATCGGGTGCCATTTGGTGGAAGTTTTGGAGGCAGTGAACAAAGTTCTCTTTGAATCTAAAGGGTTCAGAAGATCACCTGTCGTAGATTCGAAATGCTCCTACTTGCATTCCGTTTTAAGCTCCAAATGTGGCAGTGGTACGTATGATGTATTCGTTTTCTTTGTATTATAACTTGTTTCAATTTACAGTTTGAACCTGATTTGCGATCATCCTTTTGGCAGCGATCTTGCTTAGCGTAATATACATTGAAATTTGTCGAAGACTTAATGTGGCTATTGTTGGATCTCGGGTCGGTGAAGACTTCCTAATTTGGCCCGAAACTGGGAACCCAGAGGTACGTTCGACTCTAGAGCTTGTACATATTGTAGCATTTAATTTACGAAGCTTGAAACTTGAAAAACAATTGGTCTCAGGAGCTTTTTAAGGTCAATTCGGGACACAGCTTATTTGGGATTGTTAATGGACGATGTGTCGAGGACCCAAGATCAATGGCGTCCGATTTAACCTGCAATTCGCTTATTGGTCTTGACATTGCTACAAACCGCGACATTATTGGGATTTATCTTGCTAATTTGATTGTAAGAAATTCCGGCTACTTAACCAGCTTTTCGAATCTTTTTCATATGTGCATTTATGTCTTTGTTACACTTTTCACGAGCCGGGGATCTTCATGGAAGCAGTGGCTCTACTCTTTGGGGTAGAGGTTCATTTGGTTTGTTTTTTTTTTCATGCAACTATCGAGAAACTTAATTTGTGGTCGTTTTTCTTGACTTTCGTCTAATTTCGTAGCGGCTTCATTGGAAACGTGCATCAAGAACGAACCATGGATTGATGTTGACTTCTCCGCTCAGGCCTGTTCACGATGATAACGAGAAATGGAGCAAAACTGATGGTTCAAGCATGCCACTATTACGCCCTCAAGATCTTAGGTAAAACGGACCTCACTTTTCATTTTAGCCGAAATGACAATAACCCGAAAAACTTGTGGTCTAAACAATCCGACTCCGTGTTCGGTTTTCGTATCGTAGGCTGGCGATCATGGCGTCGGAGAAACTGTTGATATTGCAGCCTCATAACTGGGCTTTGAGGAGAGATCATGGCATGATGTTGTACTATAGTAGGTATGCAATCTAACCAATCTTTGCTTATATAGTTAGTCGAGCGTAATTCTAAACGGTCGGACCGAAATGAATCAAGCCGATCATTTTCGTTCGATTTTGTCAAAGGGTTCGGTTTTGTTTTGAAATATCGGAATCCGGGTTAACCACGTAGTTCATTTGCCCATCATATTTCTTGTGTCGATGGCAGGGATTACGCGAAGGCGGTTCAAGAGCTAAGCATTTGCATGGCGTTTGCACCCGAAGAAGAGGCCGAAGTCTTGGAACCGTTCGTGGAGAAGTTGCATTTGTTGCGACTCGAGTCCTCGTGGAAGTCTCGAGGACATAAAGGACGCTTGACGGTTCCATAAAAACGTGTATATTTGTTTGTGCAAAGTCACTCTGTTCGACCTGTTTGACTCGTAACTTACGAAATGACGCTTTCAATCGACCTGTTTGACCCGTAACTTACAAAACGATACTTTATTTGACCTGTTTGACTCGTAACTTACGAAATGACGCTTTCAATCGACCTGTTTGACCCGTAACTTACAAAACGATACTTTATTTGACCCCGAACTTGCAAAAAGTCACTTGATTTATTATAGAAATATTTTCAAAGATTACTAGTATTAATATTTCAAAATGAAAACAAATAAATAAAAACATGTGACCATAATTTAAAGTCGTCTAAAATGAAACGTGTTGCATACATGTTGCTTGTTGTTGTTGGTCACAAATTTACGACGCCAAATTCGTCAAATATTATACAATGAATTACAAATCTATATCTATACTATTATAAAGCACGGATAAAAAACTCTTAAATACAAATTATTAGGCATTATGTATCATCATTTTATGCAAGATTTTAAAAATCTCTTAATTTACAAGTATCAAAGACAAAATACATATTACTACTGCAGACTTCTAAGTTCTAACATCCACCAATTTAGTATGTGCAATGTCTTTCTTTTATTCAGACATTTCCATGTATCACTATTAATTAATATATTATATTAATATAATTTTGTTTTAATTATATTATTAAATATGTAATTGGTTATTTTTTTTAGATGTCATGAAAATATATAAGATAATCATTTAATTATAACAAAATACTTAATTTTTTTTATATAAAAAACATTATATTATTAAGCCTAAATTAAACAAATTTATAAAAAAAACATTATCACTTTCTCAAAATATTCAAAATCGTACTGTAAATCGACAAAAAAATAAAATGAAACTTAAAATCGTGATGTATATCGCTGCATTGCGCGAGTACGCTTCTATTATTATATAAAATAACAATGAATTACAAATTATATAGATGAAAATAACAAATTTTAAATTATAGGGACAAAAATTGTAATTATTAACAAACCATAAGGACTAAAATCATAATTTACTCATAAACTTTTAAAAATTTAATTTTGAAATATAAAAATAAACTTTATAGTGGGTTTTAAATTATAAAAGTAAATTTTCATTTCAAGAAATAAACATGATGTTATAGCATCCACAGTACGACTTTTTCACTAAGGTTTTTCATAGTTTTTTTTCTTACACGTTATTGTCACGTCAACAACTTAAAAATCTTTATATACCTCCACTATGTGAAAAACCTCACCCAAGCTTTTTCATTATTTTTTTAAACTATTCAGGGTCCCACAATTTTAACTTTATATCATTTTTATTCTTATTTATAAAAATAAATATATTATTAAAATACATAAAAGTATGTACAATAAAATTAAGAGTGAATTGTGGATTTGGCCCCTGTGTTTTCATAATTTTTTTGATTAGGGTCCTTGTAGTATATTTATTGTGAATTTGATTTTTGTGGTATTCAATTTGTCTTGGTGATGGTCCCTCTGACTAACACCTCCTTTAACTAAGTTAAATCAAGGATCATTTAAGCCATTTTGCTTAACTTTTGTCCTTTTTTCTATAAAAAAAATAAAAGCAATAATTTATGCGTGCACACACACACACATATATAACGATATCAAAATAAATAAAATAAGATATTATTGTATAATTTGATCACCTCTATTGTGGATGCTCTTATGTCTTTGACCTCAAGTTGTTCATTGTTATAGTGGGTTTTGATCGACTTTTCGTATTTTGGTCTTCTTTGCTCTTTTTTTTTAATCATGTTGGGTCAATTTTCATGCACATCGACTAAGGGTCTTGAAAAATAGTCAGAAAAATCTACAATCTCCTTGCAGGATTTAAACCGATGACCTTTGGGAATAACGGTGATTTATAATGGATTTTTTTTCTTTGTTCTTTTCTATTGTTGATTGGTTAGTTTTCTATTTCTAACGGAAAACTCAATCGTCTCTCTTTATACAAATGTGTTTTCAATTGTAATATTTTTGTCTTGCTTTAAAAAAAATAAAGCTAATGTTTTTAAGATCTCAATTTAAAAAAAAATGTAATGGTTTAGGAATCATATACCATGGTATATACTCCAAATACGATTAAAAATTTGGTTTCAAGAAAACCGAGATGGATATCCTCATGGTTTATAAAAACACAACACCCACTTGTGGATATTAACAAAATTATAATTTCTTTTCGAATATATTCTTTTCACTATTTTAGTAGAAGTATTTTTATTTTCTTCTATATGTCTTGATATATTTAAAGAGTAGATCGATTTTCTTGATTTGTTAACATGATTAAATGGATTTATTCGAATCTAGAATCATGACATTTTCACCTACCATAAAAATGCATAACGGGGGTTAAAAATTGTCGTTTTTAACATTGCTTACAAATGGTTTTATGTTTAATCGTGTTTTTTAGTTTTACTATTTACAATATATGAAAAGATTAACAATGAATAACAAATATATCTAGATATATATAACCGTGTCTTTTTATGTTACTAATTATAGCATATAAGTCACCTAATTTTTTGGATATCTGTTTGCGACCGTAGATTACTTAATTTAAAAACAAAAATAAGAAAATGGTTTAAATATTATGAAGGATTAGCATGTTCCATTATGATAATAATAGAGCATGACTTCATAATTATATTGATAGGTGATTAAACAAATCACATTATGTTATGTGGACAATTGGTACCAAACAAGAATGATGGGGTGTTATTCCATATATTGTCCCTACCTAATTATAAGTTTTTTTTTTATTTTTAATATTAATATTAATATTAAGTGAAATGATAATGTTTATGTTCGATGTAACATGTGTGTTTATTTACATTTGGTGTTTAAACAAAATTCTACATACCCCATCAAAATGCAAGCTCTTTCTTTCTTTTTCTCTCTCTCTTTTTTTTTTTAAATATGCAAAATAAGAAATTAGAGTTTGAAATTTTTGAAAAGTAAAAAAATAAATAATAGGATTAAAAAATTAAGTAGCATCTGGAATTATACATGATAAGTTAAACATCTGGTTGTCTTTCTTTTGTTTCCATGATCACTACAACTTCGTATCTTGGGAAATTTTTGACGTAAAATAACTAATGTTATCTTATCGGTCTATTAAAAAACATAGAATTTTCACTTTATTGTACCTTATTTATTCTTGCAAGTTGCAACAATGGTGTCACGATGAGGATGATGGATAGATAATGTTTTGGAACATTTAGAAAACAACTATTATAATGATCGGCTAGCAAGCTTATCAAGTGAAAGCTTATTTTGTGTGTGAACATATATATATATATATATAATTTTATATTTGGTCTCAATTATATGTGTTTGAGTAGGTCGACAAAAATTGTTAAATATTCGTCCAATATATAACATTCTAATCAGATAATTTTAAATCAATTCATTTTCTAATCTTTCATTTAACTAGGATTTAGAATATTGATTAACATATATTATTTTCTAATGTATTTGTTTCATATTGTGAACCTTTTTTAACTTGTTTGTAAAACAAAAGTTACATACAAAATAAACATATTATGAGACAGATATATGTTTCAATACATTAAATGTTAGTCATAGATGAATATATATATATATATATATAAGGTGCGTTTCTTTTGCAACCCAAACAATTTGTACAAACTATGCAAACTACTATATTAGAAAACAATAGATATATTTATGGATAATGATTATAATTCATTAATAATGATTGTGATATATATGAAAAATGTTAAGTTTATTCATTATAATCATGATTTTAAATTAGGAAACATAATAAAATCATATATTCATTAAACTTGATGAACGGCTAAGATTGAGTTGCATGGTTTGTACAAATTGTTTGGGTTACAAAAGAAACGCACCCTATATATATATGAAACAATATATTAAGGTAAAAGTTCTAAAGATTATCACAATATATTGAGTTCTCATTTGATTATGTTCCTATACTATATATTTATTGATAAATATATTCACTTATATTTTATCAAAGATACTAAAAAATTAATTTCCTAATTCTCAAATTGATAATAACATATTTTGTTTAAATAAATAAATAAATTAGTAGCATATCAAATTATTACAATAAATCATATCCAAACAATAATGATGAAGGATGTTGTGAGAATAGGAGTTAATGTAAGAAATATAATAAGGGATTTGGACCCTTATTACTTTCAATCAGTGTTGATCTAATAATTCAAATTAAGTTCCAAAATGACCCATGAATTAGCTTAGAAGTGAATTTTCAATTGATCTTCGATTATGATTGATTCAGGGGTAAGGATCATTTCTTACCCTTCTCACGAAAACTACTATTCTTACCAAATACCAACTCAACAATAATATGCAAAAGTTTTTGTTAAATTATATTGTCATATGAAAAGATAAAATACATCAAAGTTGAAAGTTATTTTGTTTCATATTTTATAATAAATAGAGTGAATTGTGGATTCGGTCTATGTGGTTTTACGTTTTCTTTTTTGACCATGATCCTCATTCTATGTTTATTGTGGATATAGTCCCTGTGGTATGCAATATATTGTGGCTAAGATCCCTAAACACTGACACCGTTAATTTTGAAAGGTTAAAGGCATCATGTGCCTTGCACCCTATGGGTATAAATGTCAATTTACTTTTCCTTTCAATTTAACCTATACACCTTTAACAAATTAGTTTTTCTTGTACTTTGACAATGATTGGATAAAAATTAAGAGAGATGATAAATAGGTTTTAAAGATGATGATTGATGAGTGATGCATATGGACCAAATCCACAATTTTGTATTCTTTGTGTTAAAGATGTATATGTTAAATTGAAAGGGAAAAGTAAATTGACAATTATACCCATAGTGTGCAAGACAGATGATGTCTTTAACCTTTCAAAATTAACGGTGTCGGTGCCTAGGGATCGTAGCCACAATATATTGCATACCACATGGACTATATCCACAATAAACATAGAATGAGGACCATGGTCAAAGAAAACACAAAACCACAGGGACGAAATCCACAATTCACTCTAATAAATATAACAAACTTTCAAAATTTCCTATTTTATATTTATTTTAACCAACAACCAATTAATATTGTAACATTTAATAACCTGAAATGTGGACACCAAATTTATCTTTTTCTTCACCATAACACTTTCGTAAGCATTTCATAAACAAGTATCCACATCATCAAATGTTAAAAGATCAACAATTTATCGAATACTTAACAAACTTATTCGTCAAATATATTTATCATAGATACGCTCAAGAGTCTTAGAATGTCAATGATTAAACTATTCTCTTCAAATACTAACATTTAACCAACTTATTCGTCGAATATATTCATCTCTTCTCATACAATGTTCCGATGTAATCGTAGATGGGGAAATTCATCTACTTGATCGTGGTTTGTGCTTTACGCACTTCATGTTACCCGTTTTATATGTTCATATAAAGAAGAATCGTAGCATCAAAAGCACGTAGTAGTTGTAATATTCGTAGAGTTAAGTACTTAACCAGTATACAACAAATTATGGACGTATTAGAAACAAAAAAAGTCCGACTGAAAGGAATAAAACGTTAAACTTCAGGACTAAATAATCATAGGTTGCAAAATAAAATGTCGAAGGCAGCAATGTTATATAACAAAAGTACCCGGTTCGTGATTTTAAAGGAATATATAATGTATGGTTAGCATTGACGCGGATGAAGATATACGTCACGTTCAACAATTTGTATAATCCTAAAGTTGAAAATTCCTACTCAGAGTATTTTTCGTACTAGTCCTAGGACCAAGAATTTCAGTAAAAATTAACCAAGATTTTGCACCTGATTCAATCCATGATCTTTGGTAAGGAGGTTGGAGTTCCTGAGAGAATGTGACCTATCAATGGCGACTCAGATGCCCGAGGATGACGACCACCCAAAGCCGCCTGTTGTTTTTCACGATATGTTGCCCAAGTCACCAGATAAAGCCCTGATATGATCAAGAATCCTCCTACAATGCTGTTTACAGAATCAAGAGTCGAAAAACAGATTAATTTGGGATCGAGTTTTGTGGTCTTTTTACGCTCAACGTATGAAAATTTGCAGTATTTGACTTGACTCTATGCATAATTACTACTACAAGCCTTTAAAATAGTAAATTTAAACGAAAGGGTGACGAACAGACCTTCCCATATATATTGGGCTTCCAAGGAAAATCCTTGACAAAAAAGCAGATGCAGCAGGTTGGAGTGGATTATAAAGTGCAACCAAAGCAGGTCCCAGGATCTTGTTGGACCATGTCAAAAGTCCATAATTTAATGCAGATGAAATGGTTCCCTGAAAGAAAACCAACAATGAATGCTTATAAAATCACAAGCATTCTGAGATATAGATACAATGGCATATGCAGGGACATGGTTTTTCAAAACCAACAAAAACAACAGCTTTTAAAGTTTCCTAATCGATAAGTCCTGTTCTTATGCTTGGCCAACAAAAACAAGAGCTTAAGACCTTTGGTAACGCATACATTATCTGTTTACATGTGAGCGGGTCTAATTAGGTTGATTTGGGTCTGGCCTATTTCCAACCCAAATATCTTGGCCTGTAAAATCTAGGCACCGATTGGGTTCAGGCAGGTTCGGGTTGGGTAATTTGGCTTATTTGTTTGGGTTGTTAGATGACCCTCTAGACACCATTAATGTTTCATTTCATGTATTCTGTTTTAGTACAGCTTAATCTAAAATCCGTTAGATTTCAAAATTCTTCCAATTCTGCATTTGGCCTTGTAAATCAACATGATATCATCAGTGAAAGGCATAAGCCATAAACCATAGTATATCTTCTTATGTCCTTTGTGAGCTCATCTATAAGTAAGCACAAAAGATAAAGGCCCCATGTTTACCCTTGGCAAGTTGGCGTAACTCTTTATGGTTTCATGCACATCGCCATGCTATAATGCATAAACACATTCACATACAATGTGAGAACTTTCTTCTTCTCAAAAGCAAACTACGTTTGACTTGGTACCCTATCATATATGCTTTTTCCACCAATACACAGTATATGCAACCCTATCATATATGCTTTTTCCACCAATACACAGTATATGCAAATCATTTTCTTGGTCATCTTTCTCCATGACTCGTCTAACAAGAACCTAGTCATTGTTATTGACCTCTCAAACAAGAAGCTTTTTTATCTCAAACAAGATGGGGTAGGCCAAAAAATAAAGTCAAAAGAAATTATAAAAACTCAAAAGAAAAGGAAAAAGAGAGAGATGGCCTCCTAGGTTTACGGAACCTCAGCGATGTTCTCAGACAAACTTGGGTCAACTCCATTCACATGGTTAATGACTCAAAATATCTATATGTTATTTCCCACGTGTCATATGCTTTCCGGTTACTACTACTTGCCTTACCTTTTGGGCTTTGGCTAGTTTATACTCCCCTTAATATTTTTTTCATTAATAGTCTTTCTACCTCCCATATTTAACTCGATCAAATTCATGCATGTGTTTATACCAAGCTCGGAAAGTATAATACAAAACCGTTAAATGAAAGCTCGAAACCTCAATAAAATGGGTGTAGAAAAGATACTTACAGCATAAAGTACTGCCCAAAACTCAGATTCTGTCAAACTCCAGTCTGTTGACTCATTGTTCATCAAGAACGCTGTCGATACCAGAAAAATGACACCGAAAAGGTACGAATATGCTGTAACCGACAGGCTTGCAGGATACCTGGCCAACACTGGAGCCTGAATTGATTTTAAAGCACAAATCCAACTTCAAAAGACATTTAAAGAGGAAAAAAAATGAAAGCACTATGTGACTAATTACTAGAAGTTAGTAGGTTAATTTGAGGATATTAGAAATAGCCACTTTAAGTGTGGGTATAAATACAAGACAACTAGATTGTCGCAACTTAGGCGGTTTAACCGTGTAACAAGTTGGTTGGTTTCTGTGACTTGTTCAATAAACTTTTCTCAAGTTTATCTGATTCTACTTCAAGTCTTCAATCTAGATACGACTGCTATATCTCTAACACTAATAGACTAGGCTCATCCAAGCAATCAATTGCAAAGTCGGTGTAACGAACAACTTGACCAACTCCATAGTATCCCACTTCCATCCTCCTATAAGTTTATGTAACTATACATCCATATATACATGGCTTTCTTTAATACATGTTGGATGTGAAGATAAAACCCTAGATTTCCTTGTCAAATTAGAACAAAATAAACATGAAATGTGTGGAATACACGTCCGAAAAAACAATCCCCAAAAATAAGACCTGGTCGAATGTCATCTTTCATTGATTTTTAGAAATGTATTTTAAAGTATGTACAGAGACATGTTTACTATAACTATAAAATTTTCATCAGTAGATTAGTACAAAGTAGTATTAGTTGAAAGACATTTTTAAGATGTATAAAAGCAAATTTAATGCATACGGATATGTAAAGTATGTTAACAAAACAGGCCCTGTTGGTTCAATTCAAAATTTGAACTTGAACCCGACCAGCCAAGTCTGGCTTGAGAAGCTTGTCTGTCATCTCAGATTCTTGAAGATTGGTTCAACTTTATAGGCTGTTTCAATTCACATTGCATTCACTATCGCCACCTTCACATACCCCATGTAACTAACTAAAAATATATCCAAGCATCACCTGCCACACCTTCCTGTCGATGTGAGCTCTTGGGGAAGATCAGCCGCCAAAAGCAAATTGCTACCGTAACTAATAGCAATTTTTAAAACTATGATTAGTTTATTGCACTTTGCTGAAATGCTTTATGTGGACAATGTCAAGACTTGACCGAGTCAATAAAGGAGATTATCAAACTCTTGGTTCAACGAATGCTGAAGTTGTTAGAGAAAATAAGTTGGTTCTCAAGGAAAACATCAGAAACGTGCAGTAGTGCTGAACGAAAATAGGTACATCAGATAAGAACACGTGAACGCCTACACAAAGATCAATATAAATAGTAAGGAATTGTTGCAGATGATACATTCTGATGACTACTCTAGACGTGTTCTGCCCAACACTGCGCCAGCATCATTGCAGAAGAATTTGATTGGAGAATTTCAAGATAACAAGCAGACCTTTTGGAGGGTTGCGTTGTAAGGCCAAGGGATGAGGATGTTGCTTCAAGTGCATTTAAAAATGATATGGTGGATAGAGAACAAAAGGAAGTAAAGGGGGACAATAGTAGTGAGAATGCGGGGTTTAAGAAAGTGGTAAAAAGGGGCAAGGCTAAGGGGCTAAGTAGGAATGTGCACCAAATCATGGCTACCAGGGAATGTATACAAATGAAGAATGTGAAACAAGAAGTGGAGCAATGTAAGTGGATAAAGGCAAGGAATAGCTTTTTCCATTGAGGAATGTGTATAGACTGGTGGTTGCAAAGACAGTGGATAAGAAGAAAATTCCAGTTAGTGGTGTTGATATGGAAAATATCACTACTTCGAATTCATTTTCGGCATTGGCTCAAGATTATAAGATGATGGAAACAGAGGTTAAAGTTGAGGATGTTGAATAGGAAGAAGATGGCATGGCTCAATTTATGAAGATGGATGAGATGGAGATTCCAAAGGCTCTGAGGGCTACTTGGTCGTATTATTGAGTGGGAGCCATTTTTTGTGTTCTAGTTTTGGCATTCAGTTTGTTTGGTATCCAATCAATTCTTGTGAGACATACCTGAGCGGTCACAAAAATCATAAAACACAGAGGACCTTTAACCAAGTGTATATTGGTAATCTAATCCATAGTTCCCTACCTGCAGAAATTCTTTCTAGAGCACCTTTCCAACTCACAAATACAGTTCAGTCCATCAAATATTACAAATGCAATGACATATGTGATTAAAAGTATGTGAAAAAAAATCCATTCACCAGAAAATGAGGTTGTCCTATATGTATTCCAATTTCCAATATATGTACCTGAATAGCTAGAAAGGCTGCCATGCACATGCAGTTCCCTATTAAGCATAGGACGCCAAGGTGCCAGTTGTCAAACCCGAGACCAATAAATATAGATAACAGCCATCCAGCAGGCTCTGGTTGACCCCTTGCGCTAATTTCGTTATGTGTCCCAAGGTCATTTTCAGAATACCCGAATAAAACTGGTCCTCGAAACATAACCATGAAGATGGCACCACAGACGCAAACAAATGTACCTCCAACCTTAGCCTGACCTTCAGTTCTGAGTAAATTCACCGTTTCTGTACTGCATGTAAAACCACTTCATATGGACTCGAAGAAATAGATATATACATAGGAATAATGTACAAAAGAAAGCCTGCATGCATATTGTTCTAAGCCATATATACAGCTGGCTGAACATTAACAAGAAATCAAGGTAAAAAGAACAGTTGGAACTGACCCCATAATTGTAGCGAATATAAAAGTAAAGACGGGAATTGAAGGTTGTACAGCTGCAGCATATGTTGGAGTTGTGTAGCCAAGACCAAAAAGAAACAAAAGCTGGTTCCCAAATATCCTATTCAAGGTTAAAGAAGGTTAAACAAGATAAAGCTGAGACCATAAACAAATATGGTTCTGTAGGTAAGAAGAATTTGTATGAGAAACATGATAATCGATAAAAATGGACTTTGGAACAGCTTTAAAGATTGTAAGCTTACCCAGTTAACCCAAGGAAGAAGAATGACAAGAGGAAACGCCTGGTTATAGGTGGTCTGGTTCTCCTAAAAATAGCAAATAGGAACCACAAATTTAGTTTTGTCACATTCTCAGGTTAATATACAACTGTTCTTTGCATGCAGATGATGATTAGAATGTTATGATCGAGTAGAAACAGGTGCACCAATCAATATCTTAATCATCATGAAGTCGAACAATATCACAAATCCATAATCGCTTTATCATCATCAAGTATGACAAAGATTGGTCCTCGTCTTAAGCACCAAACAGATTCTTTCACTTTTATGCTAAATTCCATCTGTGAGTCATTCCAATTGGTTCAACTTTCTAATTTGTTAACATTGAGAATATAATACACTACTAAGACCAACTCCAACCCATAACACCAAAACACTAAAATTAATCGAACCCTTGACACTAAAAAATAAATCAACTCCAACCATACTTCAAAAAAGAACACCAAATTGATGTGCCTATGTAAAAAAACTATTTTTCATTATTATTAAACATTTTTAAATACAATATCTATAATTTATAAATAATTATCATACAACTAATAATGATATTATTAAAAAAAAACTAAAATACACAATTAGTGGTGGGCTTCTTGGTTTATGCAGGGTGAATAGTTAACACCAAATTTGGTGTGTTTTTTTCCTAAACAAAGAATGGGCCGGCAAAATTTTTTTCATTTTGGAGTATGGTTGGAATCCACCATACTGCAAATCACCATTTTTGCAGTATGGTTGGAGTTGCAAAGCAGTATTTACTCAAATCCACAGATACATTTGATCGCCTAATAACCATATTCGCAGATATATGAAGTAGAGGTAATCCTAATAAGTAAATAGTGTATCACCTTGATGTTGAAAAAACAATAAAGGACTCCCCAATCCCCATACTCATCAACATAACAAATTCTTGCTGCCATTAATAAACCCATAAAAGCAAAATTCTAAGGTGGCATTAGAGCTTCAATTCTCTAGTTAGAACAATAAACTTTTTCTAGCTCTCCTCTTCACAGCTCTAGTTATTCAAAATTAGTTTTGTTATAAGCAATAACCTCCTCCCAATTAGATCCCTTAGGTTTCCTTCTCGAAAACTAATTAGCAATTGGCAGATTGGCACAAAGATATCTTATTATCTTATAAATAGACTGATGAATTCATTTTCCACACCATCTCAAAACTCCCAAATCCCCAGTGCCATTTTGAACATAGCATTTGCTTGGGCAAGTGAAACCCACAACGAAAACTTGAATTTCACCAAAACATTACAAATGCAAGATCTTTGATTGCAGATCCCATATTTCAACTGTTAAAACATCTATATCAAGAACACATAATAGAACTACTTTTAACTCCAAAGCAACAATTTTGAGCAATCTCATTTTCACTCAACTACGGAAAAATCATATGATTCAAACCCTAACAAAGCACATTAATAACATAAATGTTGACGAGATAAACAAACAGACAATTTGATAGATCTAGGAAGAGTTGACTAACTTTTCGCGGAAGTAGGCGATGGGAGCAAGGATTAAGAGCGCAAGGACATCACGATACACACAGAAAACAAGTCGGCTCACTCCAAAATTCAAAGCTACTTTCGTGATCACATGAGATCCACCAGCGAAAAGTTGTACCATTGTCATCGCTGCATGTGCTCTCCGTGCTTCTTCGCCGGCAACACCAACACCGCCTACCGCCATCACTTTTTTCTACCCTGATTTTACACAAATTTCAAAATTCGTTTCTACTTGTAGACTGAATTGATCTCTATGCGTATAATATATACACCAACAAAGTCTGTATCTATAGATTTGATTCCGATCGATTATAATGATCGTTTTCTCCTCAATCTTGATGCGTTGAGTTCCAGTTTGGTGGAGAAAATGATGATTGATCGATCGATCTTCAATCTGAAGGAAAAAAATGGAGACTTTTTTCAGAAAAAAATCAATGCATTTGAAAAGGAAATGATCCGTCTTCAACTTGGGGATCTTCTAATTTTAGGGTTAAACCAAATTTGGAATTTAGTCAGCTGGTGGTTAATGAAATTTCCAAAACTCAAAGGGTTAACGCCATGAACAAACCGCCAAACGAATCAGGTATCTCCGTTAACAGGTGGATTTGAAAATTCTTAGAAGCTTAGGGGTCTCAATGTCAAAATTAAAAACTATGATAAACTACAAAAATGATCACATAATTAGTTTATAAATACGCACATTTAGTCCATAACTTCTAATTTTGGACATTTTATCACCTTATAAATGTTTGCTATGACATTTTGATCTTTTTTTTTTCCAGTTAAGATGAACAAAATGACCGGTCCAAGGCCTGAGAATATCCTTCGATTTTCAGGTATCTTTGTACCGGATCTTGGATTTGTTTTGCATATCTTTGACGCAATTAAAAGAATATATTATAACCTTGTTAACAGAATATATCTATACTATATTATAAAATACAGATAAAAAACTCTTAAATACAAATTATTAGGCAAAAGGTACCATCATTTTATGCAAGATTTTAAAAATCTCTTAATTTACAAATTTCAAAGCACAAGATACATATTACTATTGCAGGTTTCTAACATCCACCAATTTGGTATGTGTAGGACCTTCCTTTTATGCAGACATTTTCCTGTATCACTATTAATTAATATATTATATTAGTATATTACTATAAATTTGTTTTAATTATATTATTAAATATATAATTTTTTTTATATAAAAAACAACCACTTGGGCTAGCTCAAGTGGCCACCAGGGAATTCCTTGGGGGGTTGTTTCCCTTGGAGGTCTCGGGTTTGAGGCTTGCTAAGGGGTTTTCCTATAGGCGAAGCGGAGTGGGGTTTATTCCCCAAAGGCGAAGGTTCGAGGAAGGCATACTGCCCGCTTGCATGTCACTGCACGACTCGAGCCACTAACTACTAACCCGCCGTTCTAAAAAAAACATTATATTATTAAGTCTAAATTAAAAAAAATTATAAAAAAACATTATCATTTTCTCAAAACCATCAAAAACCGTACTGTAAATCAACAAAAAACAAAAAAATAAAATGAAACATTAAAATCGTGATGTATCTTGCTGCATTGCGCGAGTACGCTTCTAGTAATGTATTATTATAAGTTCATAAGTTAATTTTTTTTTTAAATATATATACAAACCAAAAAAAGTTGTTATAAACCATGCAACACATCTACACCACACGATTAAACAATCAACGGTTAGGATGAATGCGGTTGCATTTCTAAAAAAATAAAACTAAAAATACTCGTTAATTATAGAATTATCTATGGTTAGGTTGAAATTTCATTGGTTTACAAGGTTTACAGAAGAAAATGAAGGATCATTAGAGAAGTTAAACATTTTGCGAGAAGACAAGAATGGTGATATCATATATGATTACACAGTCTATGGGTGTGTTTAATCATATATGATTAAACGTCAATGAATTGTCAATGTAACATTTGCTTAATCATATATGATTAAGTTTGTGTATCATATATGATATCACATTTTTCGTCTTCTCACAAAATGTTTAGTTTCTCATTTGAACCTGCCCCTACAGAAGAATACTCCCTATATATAACTTTGTTTTTTGAATGTTATGTCGAAAACACCAAAATTGGGATTTTGAAATATTATTTTCAAAACAATTCAAAATAACATATGTTTCATTTTGATACAATTAATCCATTTTCAAAATATTTATGAACATGTTATTTTAAATTTTGGACCAAAATCAAAACCATAAGCTAAGGATATAATGACTTAAGGGCCTATTTGGTTTGTGTAATTTGGTGGGAAGGATTTGGAATTGAATTTTATTTCAATTATGTGTTTAGTTCGAAGTAAAGTTTTGATTTAAAATTCTGGAATTTCATTGAAATCTCATAATCAACGAATTTAGAAATCCATTGAAGATGATTGTTATTCTAAATTCAATTCACGTGGATTTTAATTGTATCCATCTTATCTCTAACTGTCTCTTCATCGAATCTGCCTAATCTCTCCAATCATCTCCGCATCTTAACGAAACAAACAAATTATTTATAAAACAAATAAGTATTTGCAAAAAATTAAATTAAATTTTAAATTGTAAAAACCAAACACACCAAAAATTTTAATCTTTTCAATTCCATACTCTTCCACAAAATCCAAATCATTCAAAACATTCTTTAATCTTTAGGCCATAAATTCTTTTATTATAAATTTGAATATGTTGAAGCCCAAAAACCTAAATTGATGAGCCAGTTAGAAATCCAGGCCCACTTACCCAATATCAATTCAATACTCATTTTTTTTAAAGAATACGAATTAAAACTAATATTAAAAATATTTTGTAATAAAATACTAGAAGCGTATTCGCGTAATGCAGCGAGATACATCACAATTTTAATGTTTTATTTTATTTTTTTGTCGATTTACATTACGATTTTGGATGGTTTTGAGAAAGTGATAATGTTTTTTATAAATTTGTTTAATTTAGGCTTAATAATATAATATTTTTTATATAAAAAAAGTAAGTATTTTGTTAGAATTTAATGATTATCTTATATATTTTAATGACATATAGAAAAAAATAACCAATTACATATTTAATAATATAATTAAAACAAAATTATAGTAATATAATATATTAATTAATAGTGATATATGGAAATGTCTGCATAAAAGGAAGGTCATACACATACCAAATTGATGGGTGTTAGAAGCCTGCAGTAGTAATATGTATTTTGTGCTTTGATACTTGTAAATTAAGAGATTTTTAAAATCTTGCATAAAATGATGGTACCTTGTGCCTAATAATTTGTATTTAAGAGTTTTTTATCCATGTTTTATATTATAGTATAGATAAAAGATAAATAAAAACTTTGAATTGGAATCTTTCCAAAATTCCAAAAGATTTGAATTTTTTCATAGTATAATCATAAATAAATATTAAAATGTTGTATTAACGAAACAAAATGTTGAAGAAGGAAATATGCAACATCTCATGGCAACTGTATCAAATATTGTCCGTTTTATCCATATCTGGATTCACGGTTTTAAAACACATCTAATAGATGAGGTATTCAGTTATAAAAGAATCTTAGTTTCATTCCCCAACCAATGTGAGATCTTATAAAACAAATGTACATTTAATAGAAATTAAACCCGTTGTTATAAATAATAAATACCTTTTGACATATCTTTTTTACTGGTTATATGTGTTTTGTAAATTTACCATTATGAATAAATAAAGGTAACATGGATATTTGTCTTTTGCTAGGTACGTATAAGAAGGGGAATTTTTTTTTTGTTCTGATTCGATTTCTTTTGCTGAGACAACGTATATCTTTTAAGAAAAATTGGTTTAATATATGCACTATTTGATACGTTGATTGTTTATATTTGGATGTTTGGGCCAATAAAGATCGTGTGATCATTCATTGCCTTTCTTTTTTCCCATAGTAGATACGATATTGGTGTTAGTAGCTTACATATTTGGATGCTTTATTTGTCTGGAATACAAAAAAAAACTGAAGTTATATTATTTACGAAATATTGGATTTTTTACTTTCTATAGTTCCATGTACTGTGTTTGATACTATAAGTATACCTATGTAATTCAGCAAAATGTAAAATTGAATTGAAAAACCCAAAATATTATTTTGCTAGAAATTTATTTGTTTATAACTTTTTGTTTTTAAAAAAATATATCAATAATAAGATAAGATTCCCAAAAATATTTATTTGATTGTTTGACCTTATATTTGGAAAGGTTGGTAGATCTTTCCAAAAACTCTAGTTTTAACATTTAAAAAATGGCAAATAGGAATATTTTAGAAATTGAAATATTTTTATGAATTAATAATTTATACTTAATGTTTTAAAAATTGTACCCTTTAATAAATTAAGTGTTTTTAAAAAAACAAAAGGCTAAATACTTTATAATATAACCATGTTATAATTGGCGTGAGGTGTAGCGTGACAACGAGGTCAAGCATCAAATTTTACACGCCATAGTGAGGACACAATGTTTTCTAAGATATGACATAAGACGACGATAGTTGGATTTTATCTAGGGCCGTTCCAATATTTTTGTAGGTCATGTTACACCTATACAAGAATTATAGATTGTCTGGACGAGTAAAAATTAAAACAAAATATAAAACTTCATGTAATATGTTATATTAAAAATCTTATAAGTTAAAACAACAAAAATGACTTATAAATGGCAAAGTAACATACAATATTCATTTAAATACTAACATTTTCGTAACAAAATATCTCTTTAGTTCATTATAATCAACTTTCTCCAAGCATAAAAATCACCACGGGCAAAACAAAGATGAATGGGATTGGTCGACTAGGGAGTTTAATCATCAAATTAGAAAGCTAAGGAGAAGGGATTGCAGATTTGCAACCATAATCTAAAATTGATGAATCACCAAATCTGGTAGAAAAGAGAGAAGAGCTTGGGGCATTGGGCTAAATATATTTATTCGTGAACTCTCAAATTTGTTACAAATAAAACATAACCAAAAGAATAAGAAAATAAGTAAAAAATTAAAAATGAGTGACGACCAATTCACCCGATGATACAGAGGTTGGTCAAAAAAGCAACTTCCCACAAAATTTATCTGATTAAAAAAAAAGATGACTTTAACCTTTCCTTTTAAATAGCAAGATTTGTTTGTTTCAATTCTTATATATAGATGTCAATATTGACATATTTTCATCACATTAATCAATTTTTATTTCTACTCTTAAAACCTTGAAAATACACAAATTTTCATTTCTCTACTATGAGATAATTTTTTATATTCTAAAATAAAATAAAATTAATTATAGCAAACATTAAATAGATAATTTGCATAAAATCATATTTTAGGTTGTATTGGGTCGCTGATCAATCTAAAAAAAGCTAGGTTGTATTGAAGTAGAATCATAGAAGGTTGTGTATGTGCATGAGAGAAAAATTAAAATTTTAATGAAAGATTGGCTTGAATAAGATCATGGTTGAACATTATAATTACCCAATTGGTCTAAAATAACAAGGAAAGGCCGAAAGGATTCGCCTAAAATATAGGTCAAAGTTAAAATATATATGATTGGGTAAAAGCTAAAATATATATAAGTGGGGCCAAAAAGATCTCAGGGGTCCCAAATATTTTGGGGGTGTTGTTCTAAATCTAACTGTAACACCCGGATTTTTGGTAAGTGTTCATGTCCACCTTTTTCATTATTGTACCCTTAAGAAATTGAGAATTGAGTTGGGAACACTTCGTTTTAACCTTGGACCGACCCCGAGCAGTTCAGGCAAGAAAACCCTAAAAGATTGGGCTCGGTACACCTTAGGCGACTATGACCGGCGATAGTGCCAGGGGCATAGTCGTGTGGCATAATCGCGGTTCGAGCACCACCCGCGGTACAAGTGGGGCGGAAATGTTGGCGATTGTGACATATGTCACTCTCGCCGGGCAAGGTCGCGGTCGAGCCCCCGGGCTTTAAATAGATGACAGACGCGTTTTTCTCATTTTTATCTGATTTCAAGAGTTGAGGAAACGATTTTTCTGCAGTTTGGTTAGTTCCCTCTTCCCCAAGTCTCTCTCTTCATTTACTCCCAATCTCTAAGGTTGTTGTGAATCATTTATTGAATCATCTAGGGTTGTTTAAGCATTCAAGTGAGGAGTACTCTATTATCCTAGTTCTTGGGTTTTAGGGTTTTTCTATAACCCACCAAGATGGGTACATTCACATTTTTAAACTCCATGCATGTTAAAATTCTTATATTTAACCTCCTACACATGTAACATCTCGGGCTAACCGTACCAGATATTGTCCGCTTTGTCCACATACCTGAACTCACGGTTTTAAAATGCGTCTGGTAGATGAGGTATCAAGTCCCTTATAAGGCAACTTTCATTCCCCTCCCCAACCAATGTGGGAGCTTACAATCCACCCCCCTTGGGAGCCCAACGTCCTCGCTGGCACACTAGTCCGGCTCCCGGCTCTGATACCATCTGTAACATCTCGGGCCAACCGTACCAGATATTGTCTGCTTTGTCCACACACCTGGACTCACGATTTTAAAACGCGTCTGGTAGAGGAGGTATCCAGTCCCTTATAAGGCAACTTTCGTTCCCCTCCCCAACCAATGTGGGATCTTACAACACACCCCTAACTACGTGATTTTGATTTTGGTAAACTTGTGACCTAAACTTGATTTTAGGAGATTTTGGGGTTTTGGGTGTTGATAAAAATGGTTGAAAATGTGTTTAGACTATGAATAAAGAACATATATGGTATTTTCATATTTCATTTCCATCGCCCTTGCTTTTATGACATTTTGATGAACCCAAATGAAATTAGGGTTTTAAAAGGGGTTTAGATTTTTGGATCAATTACATGTGTTATGGTTTCTATTATGGAGACAAGTGTTATAATGGCATATGATGGATTTGGATGCTTTATGAACTTCCACCCACTAGTTGAGGAGTTGGGTTATGGGTGTGAATTTGGTATCAAAGTTAGTATACATAAATAAATGTGTTGTATTGGGGTGTGTTTCTGTATTGGTCTTAGTGCAATGGATCCATAGGCACGGTGGTCTTAATGTCTTGATGTATGGACATTGGGTTCACCAATTTGGCACGGAATAGGCATCGGGTCTCCATGGTAAGTAAGGTGTGGACCTATATGGTCGGGGAACGTCCCATGGGCAGTAAGATGTAATTTCATTGTGCATAAGTTCCCGTTTTGGAACATCTCAAGAATAGACCTAGAGAGGTTGACTTGGTGATTTCTTGAGCAATAGACTTAGAGGAGTTGAGCTCACTGAGGCAATTGGTGTTGATTTATAATGTGTTATTGAATATTAATGGTTTTCCTATTGTATTGACTAAGCTTTCGGTTACCTCAAATGATATTCCAAATGGTTTTGTATTTTCCGTTATTAAATGTTTGTTCTCACTAGGCTTTAGACTTTTTCTTAAAATGACATGTATGACAGGTCATCTTAGCGACGGGGCTTTTCGGGATTGAGTGGACGACCAAGTGGTCGAGAGTAGCATTTTTGGAGAAGTATAGACCAGCGTATTTTGTTTTATTGGGAATTTTTTTGAAAGGATAGTGACACCTGATTGTAATCTGAATTGGTTTGATTTAGATTAATAGGTTGTCGATTTGTATCCTTTAATCCCTCTTGGGTATGTAAACGCCTTACTATTTCCCCTCTATAGGGTGATTTACTTTATTTATAGGATGTCTTTCCGCAATTATCCAGGTTTAAATTGACCACTATTTTTAGGGTGTTACACTAACATTGGTACACCTTCCAGCACGACCCTGATCTCATTTTATGGTTGAGATATATCCTCACGTCTTTGTTAATCGAGGTTGTTCTTGTTTGAACCTCTACCTATGCACATGTATCTAATAGAAAATCTTACTGTAGAAACCTTAAAAATACCTTTTTGTGGAATCATATTTTCGTAAGTAGATAATGGATATTTATATTTATATCGAGTAGAAAAAGGTTCAAACGAGAACACTAACTATTTAAGATAACAACAAACCGTATACAAAATCATATGTGATTTTACATTAACGACAAAAAAATGGACGCAAGCGACTTTGGCCTCGACTTAAGTCGCACGAATCATATATGATTTTGTACGTGAATCATGTATAATTTTATACATTATCAGTCGTTTTTGTGTTCTCTTAAATAGTTAGCGTTTTCGTTTGAACTCACCCCATATCAAGTATATATAATAGTGTGTGTATATATACATTATATGTATATATTCAAAGGTTCAAATAGAAAACCTAATAGTGTATGTATATGTTTGTGTGTGCATATATACTTAGAGGTTCAAATAAAAAACTAAATATCATGATAGATACAAATGGAAGATCAAAAGAAAATTCATATGTGAATAAAATTGAAAAAATTCATTTGAAGATACGTATGTAAAGCCATATGAATGATTTGTAACGTCATTTCATTTATGCATATTCAAATATATATTTTTTATTTTTATTTTCAATGGACTCATGTAAGAATCATAATCTCATTCTTATATTCTTACAATATTTTTTTATTTGAACCAACCACTATATATATACATACATACTTGAGAAAGCATGATGTTACACCCCGATTTTCGAAAGTTATCATTTCAAGTTTTTACCGAAATCGATACAATAATGAAAAATAAGATATTTGATTTTGGACTTGAATCATTGACTTTATAGCCTTGATGGATGAATGATTCAATTACGAGTCCAACGGTTCTTTCCGGAGCGAAAACGGAGCTATAACGAAGAAGTTATGACCGAAACGGGATTTGACCAAATTAGAAGAAAAATCAATTTCAAAAGTGGGCCAAAATCAGTGGCTGAAGTACCTTGTTATGTGGGTTGCTGAAGCTGAACCCACGGAGCAACCTACTAGAATGAAAATTAGGGTACCTTGTTATGTGGGTTGCTGAAGCTGAACCCACGGAGCAACCTACCAGAATGAAAATTAGGGTACCTTGTTATGTGGGTTGCTGAAACTGAACTCACGGATCAACCCACGAGAATGGAACTGGACGTTTTTTATACATTATTTTCCCCAAATATTTATCATTTCTCATCTTCTTCATCTCAAAATTTCTCTCCCAACCCTTCCCTTCACCTACTTCTTCTAAGCTTCTTTCAACCACCAAATCATCACCAATTGTTGCTAGAGTTAAGAGTATCATCCAAGATTTCGGTTTGGAAGCTTCACCACCCTCTCCATCTTCAACTTCTCCAAGTTTTATCTTCTTGGATCTAGGGTTCTCTATTTTCTGGGTTTTTGGTTCAAAACCTTGAAGGTGAGTTTACTAAACTTTTGTTAAAACTGGATACACATCATATTTGCTTAATTGTTGTTATTATCACATATTTGCTCAAAATGGTCATCTTTACGGGTTTATGTATGTATTTGATGGTATTTCCATGAGATTATGTGAGATATATGTATATGAAGTGTCATCCCATGATTTACTCTATGTTGTGTAATTATTTGGGGATTTCCATTATGTGTGCCCACAATGGGTATTGGACATGAATAAGGAATATATGTTGGTATATCATGATGATTTCCATTTGGAATATATTCTTGGTGATATTGTATCTACAACGTGGCTATGTGGATGTTTAAGTCTTATATTGTCCTCATGCTATTAGGAGGGTGATATTGTACCTATGGTTGGTATTGAATTATATTTGGTTGAAATATACCTAAGGACCTCCTATATGCATTATGTTGGACGAACCAAGTCAAGGACACAAGGAGGATGTAGTCGTAGGCGCCTCCGTAATGGTATGTGCTTAGACCTCCGCCACTCGGATAAGGTGGAATTTTCGGGTGTGTCGGGCCTTTGGGGTGCGCCTTGTTAAGGGCATCAAGGTACATCGACTATGGGGTGGAATTGATTGGTGCTTTGGGTCTCCCCTAATGACTCCACGTATATTGAACACTGGTTAACTACTGATAAGAATTGTAACTGTTCATGCATGCTTATTATTGTTCGACTCACTAGGCTTTTTGGCCTAACACTTGTTTGGTGTCGATGTGTATCTCAGGTGTTAGCGGCGCGACTCCTAGGCAAGTTTAGAGGCTTTGAGCAAGAGCTTGGGGATTTTGGCGCTTAAACTTTTGTTGGAAGTTTTGGGTTTATAGATGACACCCCTTTTGTAATATCTTTTCTAGATGTAGAAATTAGATTAGTTGGTTGTTGTTTATTTATCCGTTAAATTACAGAATTGTGATTAAATAGGTTATTAATATATTTCCCCTTTTTGGGAGGCTCTTGCTATGACAAACTTTATACCACTTCTCCATTTTTGGAAAGTTTTTGTTGTCCCTATTTTTAGGGTGTTACACATGAGAATAAGAGATATGGTAAGAATGTAAGAACAAACCCTTCAACTATCTTCATTGCTGAAACTTCGACAAATTCATTAATGTGAAAGTAATTGAATGTATGTAAAAGTTCATGAAGGTAAGTGAAATTGAAGATAAAAGTGAAAATTAAGGTTGTTGAAGGTCAATGTTTTTGGTCAACAATCGATTGAAGATGAATTGAAGGTCGACAATTTTTTAGCCATTTGATCAAAAAAGAACCCACCCAACGATTTAGAAGTATTTTCACCATTACTTATATATATATATAGATAGAGAGAGAGAGAGAGAGAGAGAGAGATTTTCAAATACAAAACATTTATTTGCTACAAACCTAATCTCAATCCTTGATTTTATTTATTTTGAAATTTTGAGGCAGTTATCAAATCAGTTAAAGATACAGTTAAGAGTAAATTTAGGAATCGATTTAATCCACACTATTGATTATCTATATATACGGTTAAGATTGGTTTGTAGAGTTTATAACAATTACATGGTTTGTATTTGAAACTCCCTACACACATATATATATATATATATATATATATATATATATATATATATATATATATATATTCCCTTATTTTGCTAGCCACTAAAATAATACAAACTTTGATAACCAATCTATACCTTCAATGGAATTAATCAATGATTAACAATTAAAAGGTGACAAACCTGTAATAAATTAAACTATGAAGTGGTTCTTTGGCATGAAATTAGAGAAACAAGGGTTAATCAGTAATATGACTTTCAATCTAGTTTTAGGAAATGATAGAAAATTTCGTGAATATCTCCATCAAGCGACGTAGAAGATCTTCGATGTCTCCATCTCCTTCCCTCATTTACTGTTGCTTATCTTGTAAACTCGTCAACCATTTGGGTTTCGTTTAAACCCTTGTTCATCTCGAAGGTCTCCATTTCTGATCGATCTTCACCGTCTTCATCTCCTTCCTTCCTTCACCTCACTTATCTTGTAAGCCCATCAACCATTTGGGTTTCTTTTATACCTTTGTTCATCTCAAAGAAGGAAGCTATGTGATAAGGAGGCCAAAAAATTAGAGGGTTTCATTTATGTAGATGCATTTTCATCTCAAGTGAAGAGGGGTTGACTTTGAGGATGAAGATCACGGTGGCCGATAGTGTTTCATATATGAACAAAGATGAAGTATGTTTTGTATATGAACAATGGTGATATAATGTTCCATATGTTTAGATTGTTTCATACATGAACAAAGTTTTGTATATGAGATTCATAAGTGAACCAACAAGAATGTCCACCAGTGTAACATAAGACGTGTGAAAATCATTGTGGAACATATACAGATTCATCACAGAAACCCAAAAGTTTTATTAGTGAACCAATAAAATGTTCATCAATGAAACATAATCAGTAAGATTTTTACTAGTGAAACATTAAGGAACCTATATAGATTCATCAGTTATCCACGAGATTTCATAATGAACCAATAAAAATAATTAGATTACAAATCATTCAAAATAATTAGTGAAATTTTTAAGAAAAGCTACCCACATAATCCATGAGATCTTTAAGGAAATCACACACATTTAATTAAATAGAATATATCTTATTATTTTGATTCAATAGAAAATGACAATCTTACCCTTCCGATTAAATGCTTCCAATGAAAGAAAAAACAAAGATGAAAACCAGATAATTATTTGGTATTAGTTTGTAAATTTACAAATTAAGTGGTTAGCAAAACAAACTGTTTTATACATATCTTTTTTTATGGAAATTATTTAATTTGCAATGATAAGTTAATAATTAGTGTGTGTATATATATATATATATATTATTTATAGGGAAAACTATATTATACTCCCTCCTCCGTCCCAAAATAAGTGTCCACATTTCTATTTATGTTTGTCCCAAAATAAGTGTCCACTTTCAAAAATTAAATAACTAAATTCTCACATTTACCCTTAATTAATGCACAAATATATGAGAGTTGTGAAGAAAGAGAAACATTAAATAAGGGTATATATGTCATTTGGTGAGAAAAATGTGTAATAATTATGCATGTCTAAAACTGTGTGTCAAGTCAATTGTGGACACTTATTTTGGGACGGAGGAGGGAGTATATATATATTTTTAATGGCGCGCGTGCTTTAGAAGCATATGATAAAATTGTGGTTTTTCTTATCACACAATCATTTTATCAATCATAGTTTCCCCACTCATGTCCTGTATCAACAACTATGGTCTATGCCTATTAAACATTTTCTTTTATTATTTCATTTACATTTTTATTAACAAAATCAGAAAATAAAAAAGTTTTTTTTTTATAACAAATTTTAAGATATATTTTGTTGCTGTTCATTTTTTTTAAAAAGTAATGTATAACAATTTATTTTATATATATATATATATAATTAAAGAAATCTTATAAAGTTTGTATGATTACAAAAATATGTTGTAGCTAAATTCATGTAACTACAGTTTTTATGATTGTAGAAATATGTTGTAGCTAAGTTTCATATGAATATAATTTATAAACCAAAATATTATACAATATTTTAAAAATCCAATATAACAATAATAATAATGATTAAAATATTAATATGAAGTAAAAGTGGGAGTGGGGGAATGCAAGTAAATGGAAGCCCAACATACCACGCGTGATTTTGTGTTGTCCCCAAACAAGATCTTCATCTGTAGACCCTAATTAGTAATCTCTCTCTTGATGACATGTCATTCTCTCCACCTCACCCCACTTCCTTGCATTAATAATACTTATTTCTAGGGGTGAGCATTGGAACTGAGAACCCACCTTTAGAACTGGAATTGCTCTGGAACTGTCGGTTTCGAAACTGGAACCGATGTGATTGGTTCCGGTTCGGGTTCCTAAAATACGAAACCGATTAAGACTGGTTCCGATTCTCATTTTTTTGGAACCGTTATTCGTCGGGTACCCAGAACCGGAACCGATGGGTACCCGCTGTTTTTTTTAAAATAATTTTAAACATTTAAAAAAACTATTACCAGTTTTATCATTTAGGGTTACTTTCACAATTAACAATTTAACATTACAATTTACATGGTCGTTTTCTAGTTATAGAAGTCATTATGTTGCTGTCAAGACTCGAGAGTGTCTAATTTGTTTATGTAATGTAACAACCCAAAAACATACATAATACTAGTCTAAATAAAAATCCCAAAACGGGTCCCAAACAAACATATTCCAAACTCCAAGGTTACACATAAATAAAATTGGCAGCGGGTACAAACTACCACGGCTAAGAGTCTATCAACTGAAACATTACAATAAGGAAGAACGAGAAAACTACGGTTCTCTAGGTCCACGATCTTCGCCGCTAACCTCACATTTTCTCCTTGCCCTTCGAAGAAGCATCGCTAACACACTTCCCTGAAAATGGTTTTAGGTTTTGGAAAAGCGAGGGTTAGACCAGGAGGTCTAGTGAATTCCCTCTCAAAACAGTTTATACACCTTATAACTTTAATTCAACAAATATACGCATTTCAGTTGTAAACAATAGGTGCCACTTACGGGTACTAGCACAATATCACGTCTCTCATCACCCTCTCGTGATGTTCGTATTCGGGGACCCCAGTAAATCCCCACGGCCCCCAGTAGATGCCGTTACCGTGTGCACAGGAAACGAATTCCGGGCACACGGTTCAACCATCCCCGATGGTTTCCAATAAACCATGACACACATTCCACATGGTGTAACACATACACGATAATTCATAAGGAGTATAAGCACAACAATATTAGCAGAATATTTCACAATTCCAAAATAACATACTTTGATTAAAGAAAACATGGTGCAAATCATCACACTGTCCATTTCCAGTTAATAACAAATTCGGGTAAGGGAACTCACCTGACAAACGGAAATTCAACACTTCACCTACTCTGGAAAGATCGACCACCTACATTTAAATTAAATAGACTGCCAATAAGCTACTAACTAAATTCCAATTAAACTCGGCCATAAAAAAACCAACAGAAACCCCCCCAAAGGCCCACGGTCTCGGCCCCTTGTTCTCCCGGATTGACTCCCGGATTCCCGATCAATATTACCCGGGTTGGGTGGCTCCCGGTGTGAGCTGCTCTCGGGCCTTCCTGGTTGAAGCAGCTCCCGGGTTCCCTCGGTCGAGCGGCTCCCGGGTTCCCTCGGTCGAGCGGCTCTCGGGTACTCCCGGTCGAGCGGCTCTCAAGTCGAATCCGGGTCCTCCCCTCTCCCGGTTCTAACATCATCCGAGTAAAACCCCGGTGTCAAACTTCAATCGGGGAAAGCGATTCCCGACATTCCCGAGGACATCACCGAGACCCCCCTCTTCTAATCGCATCTTCCTTAATCCAATAAAACTCCTCAATAATCATTCCAAAACACAAGCTTAGCTACCCTCAATGTCTGGATTCCATAACAAATCATTACATAAAACAATATAGAGAAATTCTTACTGGGCCTTAACACAGGGTAAAGGGATTTCATCAAGAGACCCGATTCCTTTCTACAAGGAAGATAAGTAAAAAGGATTACTTCTAGTGAAGAGTCTCTCCATACTTGCTTGACTCTTTCTCCAAATTTCTTCAAGTTTCAATCCCCTAAAATCGGCTCTTCTATTCTCCTCCTTTTCTCCCAAGCCGCAAACCAGGAAATAAGAATAGAAGGAGGGTTTAGGGTTTTATCCTCTTTTAGCCACATTTACACTTGGCCCCTAAACTATAGGCTTTCAACAAAAACTCACCCACAATCCATTCTTTACAATTCTTGGATCTCGGTTATTACATGTAATAATTAGTTTTTATCGGATTAGTTTTCACCATTTGCTGTATTTATTACTTTAAGGTGGTACTTTGTTGTTTGCACTAGACTTAAAAAGTTAAAATTACCTTTTTATTGCATTAAATGTTAAAAAAATTAAAAAAAATTGAAAACGGGAATCCAGAACCGGAATCGGTTCCTAGCGGTTCCGAGACTGATTCCAAAATATAGAGAACCGATGTAAGCGGTTCCTGTTCCTTCGTTCCAGGAACTGCCGATTTCGGTTCCATGAAATTTAGGCAGGTATCCGGTTATGCTCACCCCTACTTATTTCATTCCAAAATAAATGTCTATATTATTATTTTAGTTTGTCTTAAAATAAGTGTCAATTTTCAAAAGTAAACGTCTACCTTCCGATTTTATCCTTAATTATAAGATGGAGAGACTTTCTTTCTTTATGATTAACGTTGTGTTCTTGAATTTGGAGAGAAAAGAAAAGAAAAGAAAAGGAAGCGAAGGAAAAGGAAGGGAGAGAAAAGAAAAGAAAAGAAAGGAAAATATTTTTTCTATTTGTGTTCTCAAAAGGGAAAGAAAAAGAAGGAAAGAAAAAGAAAGAAAATAATTTTTTATGTTTTTGAACAGAAGAAAAAGGAAAGGAAATATATTATTTTTACTAATATACCCTTTAAATTATATCATTTGGAATAAAAGATTGAGTAGTTTAGTAATTTTTATAATTTTTTAAACGGTTTTAATTTCTTTTATTTATTTTTTTCACTTTCCTCCCACATTTGGAAGGAAAGTTATAATTATTGCCTTACCTTTCATTTTAGAGCATCTCCAACAGCTTCCCCAAAATTTCTCCAAAATAAAGAACCAAAAATCAAAATCTCTAAAAAAATTACATCCATCTCCAACAGATTCTCTATTTTGGAGAATCAAACATTAATTATAATATTAAAATATTATATTGATATATTAAAATATTATTTCTCTCTCATAAATATCTACTTTCCTATTGGTGCTCCTAACTAGTAATCATTTTTGGGGTTATCTCCATATTTGGAGAAAAACTAATTCTCTCTCCTACTTTCTCTCCATTTTGGGGATAATTATGGAGAAGCTGTTGGAGCAAAAATATAACTTAAAATCTCTATTTTCTCCATTTTGGAGAAGCTGTTGGAGATGCTCTTACTTTATCTTCTAAAAAAGTTTCGAGAACACGATTTTTATTTCTCTCATTTTTTTTTCATTTCCTTTATAAAATGAGTTTCGAAAACATAGCGCAAGGGTAAAATTGTATTTTAGTTAATTAAAAGTTGTAATAATTAGATATTCTTAAAACTTTGTGTATTTTTTTTTATTGTTGAACATTTATTTTGGTACCGAGAAAATAACATATTTTGGAATTTTGTTGATTAAAATATTTTATATTAAAAAAAATATTTATTTTTTATTACAAGATACATCAAGTTTTGTATACATAAACAAAATTTTATATTATAATCTACATACAAAAACAGGTTCTTCTGAATGTATGTTTCAAGATATACGAGTTGAATAAAAAAGTTCGTTAATTTTTATGCAACCTATTCTTTTATTTAGAAAAAACTTTGAACATTGACTTAATAATAATTGATGGGTCACTTTTATTGGGTGCTATCTATCAGTTCTTGTTATATACAGGTAATATTTTACAAGGGAAAACCTTGTACAGTGCAAATTTATGTCTATATACTTTGATGTAAACTTTGTTAGCCAAAGACAAAACACCATAGTTATCGGAAGAATTTTAAAATCACATTCAAAATAATGAAATATATTATTGCATATTTGTTGTATCCTCCCTAGCTACAATTATTTAATGAAATAATGATGATCTTATGATATAAGCAACACCATATATATATATATATATATATATATATATATATGAGTATATGTTGATCAAGTAATTAATTTCTTTAACTTGAAAGATATAACGTATTTGAAATGACTTTTTTTATAATACCTTTTAAGGTATATCTTGTAAGCATGCTAGTTAATTAGTGAACCTTGTCTATATAAACCGATACAAATACCAAGTAATGACAACATGTTTCCTTAAAGCGAATTAAGATGCACGGTTTCCATCTTTAATAGCAATAAATCTTAATTCAGATATGTAATATAACCGAACACAAGATAAAGCTAAATCATTTGAGATTCTTCCAAGATTTTATATTGATATTGCAAATATGCACTTGCAGCCTTCTTTTTTTTATAGGTTTAGTATCAATCACATGAAAGTGTACCCCTAAAAAGTGCTAAATAAATGCAAATATTATCTCTTTACCCTACTACTCTGCTTGCTTGCTTGCTGCTACCACCACCACCACCCAATATAGGAGCTAAACAAAGAGAAAACTTAAAGTAAAAAGGTGAAAAGGAAGACAACTTGGATTTGTTTTGACACACATAGAGTATAGTTATAGGGGATCTTTATATATATATACAAGATGTATACATGAAACAGCAAAAGGCTTTAATTGTCAAAATCATACAAGTATGTTAAGGCAACATGTATTGGTGTATATTAGTCTACTAGCATAACCACGTAAAATCAAAAAAGATTTGTAAGACTAGGCGTATGAACTTTACTATACATGTTGAAACAATGATCAATCACCTGCCAAGATAAGGTTTTGAAAAGGTGCATTAATGTACAGGTACGGTAAAACATGGCACACTCAGGTGTCGGTCATGAAATCCAAGCAATCGTCCTTTACTAAAAGAAGCTACCATCCAATTTCTCATTACTTTACATTCTACTAGAATAAGTCCCTCAATCATATCTTTTGTAAAAAGATATTTATTATTACCATTTTTTTTAATCATATATAACTAATTTGTTGATACTTTGACAGTGTACGAGTTGTCTGAAGCATCAAAAGTGCTGGTAGAATTAGCGTTTGTAGTGTAATTGCAAATCTTTTTTAGAAGAACTTTGTATCCGACTAACACTGATGTGGGATTAAAAGAAAATTGTTCAACATGTCGTCTCATGATCCACAAAAAAAAAAGAGATTAACAAATGAACAATATAAATGTAAAATTTCACTCCATGTATTAGAAATATGGTCGGTAGTATATTAAATATTAATGCTTTTAAACATAAATTTCCAACGACCCTTTTATACATTTTGCATCTTAAAACTTACACATTCATCATTATGTTACACGAAATTAAGATCGATATTCTTTTTCTTTCTTGGTTTGATTACTTATAGGTAGGGGTTATTATAGGCTTTTTCTTTATTTCTTGAATTCCATGATCATGAAGCAATGAGAGTGACAAAGAATAAATGGGATGACACAAAATCACTTTAAGAAGATATATATGTTTATGATCCATTATTTTTTGAAAAATAAATGGTGTCCTCATCACATGATCATTGAGAAATGACATGACACCATTGTCTATAACATCTTGCTTAGAACAAATTCATGAAGCATCCCAACATGGTGTGTCAAGTGTAACTTTACTTCTAAATCATTGGATCCATGTTCATTAACAACTAAATCTACCCTAATCATCCTATCATCATCTCTCCTTTATTGTACTTTGAAACATTTTTTTTTTAATAATGGGATACTTTTTATTATTATTTCTTCGATTTTAAGATAGCAATGTTTGATTTTATATTTTGATACGAGTTTTTGATAATTAATTAGATATTTATATTAAAAATTGTTATAGTTTTCTTAAAACAATATCATAGTATAGTTCAAATCTTCGCATTACAAATATCGTATGATGATTTTGAATATGTGAATCAAGAGAGAAAGAGGTCAAGTGGCAAATACATGATAATGGAAGGATAAATTTGTCATTTTATTATTTTTTTTGACAGAAAGAAACTTTGTTTAGAAAATAATCATACATAAATTAATTAAGATTAAATAGATTTACAAACTCATTTTTCGAGAAAAATCAACTACAAACAAAAAAATAAATAAGATATACATATCCATATCAAGGGTTGGGTTCCGATGAGAAGTTGAGGTAACGGTGAGAAGTGTGAGAAGTGATTATCAACCGTTGAATGAAAAATGGACGAACATTAGCATGAGATGCACCGAGATGTAGTAGATCAATTTCTTTTTAAGCCGCAATTCATGGGAGGGCTTGAGATTAAAAGAGATCAACGGTTCAGATCAATTTCTAACGCTTCTCACCATTAACTCAATTTCTCACATGATCCTTTGCCTCCATATCAACGCCATAAAAATCTATATATTTTTTGGAAAGAAACTACCAAATCAATAGGTATGGCAATAGATTGGGGAATGCAATGCCAGGCTCTGGCCCCGGTTCCATTATCTCATCCCCGTCCTCGGCGGGTACGGGAAATCGACTCCCCTCCCTGGTTTTTGTTGGACCTATCCATGGTTTATCCCCGATCAATCCCCGGTTCAACAACAAATGGTTCAAAAAATGGTCAGAATTATTTGAAAAATATAATATATAACATAACACATTTAAAAAAATATAATTTTAATTCATATATATACATATAGTGATGGGACGGGACGGGTCGGAAAATACATTACCTCTGCCCGACTCCCACCCCGGTTTTCAACATGTCCGAGATCCCTGGCCCATGCCTCGATACCCGTTTTTACAAGGAATCCCAGCACCAAACAGGATGGGTAAACCGGGTTCGGGGGGGGGGGGGGGGGGGGGGGGAGATCACCATGCCTACAAATCAACCAAAAATCTTGGTGCTTATTCTTGTAAGTTAATATTTTTGGTATTTATTTACATGTTAGTTTTTTTAAATACCCCCCCCCTCTCTCTCTCTCTCACACACACACACACACACACACTCTCTCTCTCTCTCTCTCTCTCTCTATATATATATATATATATATATGAGTGAGAGAGAGTGTATATGTGAGTTTTAGGATTCTAATAACCATTCATTTGTACAACATGTACATGTGGATACAAGTACTTGAAGATGTTTCCTGGTTTCCATGTATGAATACACATGTGCATACTGAACAAATTACTTGTATGCACATGTACATATTGTACAAATGAATGGTTATTACAATGCTCCTCAATATTTCATTTTTTGCGTTTTTTCCCTGAACCTGACCCTATATATATGTGTGTGTGTGTGTGTAAGAAATAGATGCACAGAGATGCACTAGATCAATTCCCTTCTAAGCTGCAATTCATAGGAGGACATTTGATTAAACGTGATTAACGGTTCAAATCCACTTCTCACGTTAACCTCAACTTCTCACACGATCCTTCGCCTATATATATCTATAGAGAGGTTCATTTGAGAAATGCTAAATATATGAGAAATATAGAAGTAATCCTAGTCTTTTATTCGGTAAAGATCGACTTTGACTGGTCAAATATTGCATCTTTGACTGGTCAACAATTACGGCTTTGACTGGTTAAAAGTTGCGGCTATTCCAAAAATAGAAGGACAGTTTCGTAATTTTTACAAATACACGGGACGAGTCATATATGAACTTGTATGATTCACATATGAACTATATGTTCATATGTGAACCAACGTAATTCACATATGAATTCTTTTAACTGATTCATATATGAACCAATTAACTGATTCACATATGAACTAATTAACTCTAGGTTCATATGTGAATCAGTTGAACTAATTAATAGATTCATATATGAACCTTTATGATTCACATATGAACTAATTAACTGATTAATATATGAATGTATAGTTCATATATGAATCACAAATGTTTATATATGAATCAGTTAAAAGAGTTCATATGTGAATTACACTGGTTCATATATGAACATATAATTCATATGTGAATCAGACAAGTTCATATATGAACTTGTACCGCGTATTTTACGAAACTACCCCTCTATCTTCTATAGACCACACAAAGAATTATCCGGTGTTTCACGGTCAAAGCCGCAAATGTTGACCAGATAAAGGGCTAAAATCATTTCTTTATTTCTCATATTTTTAGCATTTCTCAAATAAACCTAATCATATATATATATATATATATATATATATATATATATATATATGACGGTAATCAAATGAGAACCGTAAAAAGGTTAAGAACCGTGGGGACTAATCTCAATCATTAAAAAGTTCTAATCAATGGTTATTAAATATAATGGTATATTTTGTAATATTTAGGGAATTTGTGTCCAGTTTCACATCTAAATTAAAAAGGGGAGGGCATATTAGGCTTTTTGTAAAAACCCACCTTCTAGAAACCCTCTACTCCCATTCCAAACCCACATAACCCTACCATTGGGAGCTTGAATTTTCAGACATGGCTGTGACGACATGAACTCAAAACCAATATCCCCAATTTCTTCACACTCCTTAAATGGTTCACCGCTCAATACATCGTCGGCTCTTTTCTTCAGATTCCGATAATAGGTAGGCGGCGACGACGACATGAACTCAAAACCACCGACTCCGCTGCGCTTCCTCATCTCTCTCAAGGTCCGAAATATATCCTCACTGGTTAGGGCCAAATGCTGAACTCCGACGTCTTCGTTGTGTTCCAGATACGTCTAAATCTGGATCTTCCTCTTTGTTCTGTACACAGGTTCGTTCATAGGAAGCAAAACCATCTCGCTATTGAACGCTAAAACCACCAAATTTAGTCCGCTCTTGCTTGTCAGTACGTCCTTCGCCGTGAATTCGGCGAACTCATGGAATCTGGTGAACGAAAAATTCATTTCTCCCGCAACTGATTTCGCAACCATGACTGTTGTCGCCGCTGATTATGTTTGAATAAAGACGGATCTGATCCCTCTTGATATACTTATTTATGATTTCGAATTTCATATTTTTTAATTAGGAATTAGAGTTTTGTAATTTCAACAAAGAAGTCTCATGTTGTGGAACATTTTGGGAATTTAAGAGCAGGTTCATTGATGGGGTTTTTTTGTTGTTAATTTTGATTAGGGGATCAATAAAGAAACCATCATCATTTCTTTAGTTTGTTTTCAGAGTCTCATGATCAATAACTATATCATTAATCATGTATGTTCACCACCTGTTTGTTAGAATGTTCCATCTATAAAATTTTCTGTTTTTCTTTAGTTTTTGAGTTGGATCCTAATTCACAGTCATGATCTGGGTAATCATGGGTTTTGATTCATGATAGCTTCTAGTTATGATTTAGACTATTTGTGTTTGTGAGTTCTTTGAAATGCTTACATGTTGTTTGCAACATTGTTATGATTTTCTTAACCAACATTGATCTATTTTGATCTTGGTGTTCCATGGGATTCTCCCATTCCACAATGAAAGTCGACATAAATGATCCAACGTCTGTATAATCAAAATCAACTTTGTTGATTTGGGAAATTTTGTTTTACTTCATGAGGTGAAATAGATCATAGATGAAAATTGTTTTTGATTTCATGAGGTGAAATAACATATATATATATATATATATATATATATATATGAATATTATGTTTGGATTTCATAAGGTGAAATAACATATTTATGAAAATTCTTTTTTTATTTCATGAGGTGAAATAATATGTATTTCATCTGGTGAATCTTTATTACAAAATGACGATTATGCCATTTTCATATACTGAAACAACTTTTAATTAAAATCATAGGATTAAAACCAAATTACAGCTTAGATCGGTTCTCACGGTTCTTAATTTTTTTTGATTCTCACATGATTTAACCCCTATATATATATATATATATATATATATATATATGTTAACAGAGAAATTGCAAGGTTAATTAAGAATGAGAGATGCTTATTCTATAAAGGTTGATGTTTTAAGGTCTATTTTCTAGTATCAATTTTATAATTGACTTAATGATTAATTAATTTATCATTAACTTTGTAGGTCTTTAATTAATTTATCTTAATTTATTATTAGTTTATAGTTTTTTTTGGCTATTAATTATATATATATATACTTATCATCGATTAGAAAAAGGTATTGGACCAAACACGGAGATGGTAGTGCCTCATGACTACGTTTGCGGCCGCATATTTGATCTCTAAATAAATCACAAACCAATATTTTATCGGTTATATTACTAATATGCATGTTAATATATTAAAATTAAATTAAACCATTTTTTTATTTTATTAATTATATTGTTGTGTATTTAAGTTGATGTGTCACGTATATTTATAATATTTATGTATAGATTCTGTTAATATAAAATATTACCAGTAGATCTGTAAATAAAAAATAAAATTACGTTTAAAAGAAAGATATTTTTTACTTGATTATATATTTTTTTAAACACACCTAACAAATGTTGTTTTAAGGGTCTTATAGTTTAAAGAAAAACTTTATTTACGGATCTATATTTGTCTTATATAGTGTCATCGACAATTTGGTGTAATTAAGGTTTACATGAGATTGAAGGGTGTCTTTTTTGAAAACAAAGATTGAAGGGGTTTAGTTAAACTAGGATGTGCGGAAAGCACACTTGTATGCACTACTTGAACCCTTGATCGTTATATGGCAGAGAAAGAGGTTATGGAGGTCGCACCCCCTCGTGGGGTCAACCTCAATGTCCACCTTTTACCGTTTTGCGGGCTTCATTGTCTGGCATCAATTGCACTGATCGATGTGATCAACGAGTGTCATCACAATGAACATATTCACACTTATACATGTTGATCAGTGAGATAATGATGTTGATTAGTGATTGTTCACTCACTGCTGCTAAGTGTTTAATTATTGTTTTGTAACCTCTCATAACTACTCCGTAACCATTGTGCCTTTAAGATGTATTTTCAGTCTCGATTCTAGATACGAACAAAATAAGATCTCTGGGTTTTTACTCTCTTTTTTTTGCCTAAAAACTAGAGTGCGAGTTCCGATTATCCTCAAATAAATTTCGTTAAACTACAAAGGCGTTAATAAAATAGAAGTATTACTGAAAATATTTTTTTACACGTTCCAAGATTCTATCCAAGTCTTATTACTTTGATTCATCAAGATAGCTATACCCAAATATATAATTTTGAAAGTATGCTCCTCAAATAAACATTTCTCAATATATATATATATGGTCAGGTTCAGGTTCAGGTTCAGGTTCAGAGGAAAACCTCAAAAAAAAGGGAAAACTAAAGAACACCCTGGTAGCCCTTCATATGGACGGTATGCACTTGTGCACACAAGTAATTTGTAACATGCACACGTGCATATGCACTTATGCATAAAAAAAACATAGTTTACCTCATGCACAACACAAGTGCATACCGTCCAGATGAAGGGCTACCAGAGTGTTATTCAGTTTTCCTTTTTTTAAGGTTTCCCCTGAACCTCCATCTTTCTCTTTCTCTCTCTCTCTCTCTCTCTATATATATATATATATATAGCCGTAGATTCAAACGAGAAATGCTAAATATGTGAGAAGTAGAGAAGTGATTCTAACCCTTCATCTAAAAAAATGGTCAAAATTTGCGGCTTTGATTGTGAAACACCGGATAATTCGGTCGCATGGTAACAGCTACGCAGAAGATAGAAGGGTAGTTTCCTAACTTTTACAAATAGGCGACAAAACAAGTGTATATGTGAATCTGTATGATTCACATATAAACTATATGTTCATATGTGAACTCGTGTAATTCATCTATGAAATATATGTTCATATGTGAACCCCGATAATTCATATATAAACTATTTAATTGATTCACATATAAACTATATATTCATATGTGAACCTGTCATTTATATATGAACATAGTATAATTCATATATGAACTATTTTTCTCATTTGAACATATATATATATATATATATATATATATATATATATATATATATAGCCTTAGGTTCATTTAAGAAATGGTAAATATATGAGAAATAGAGAAATAATCTTAGTCATTCATACGGTCAAGATCGGATTTGACTGGTCAAATATTTCGGTTTTGACTGGTCAAAAGTTGCAGCTATTCCAAAAATAAAATGACACTTTCGTAATTTTTACAAAATACAAGAGATGTATTCATATATGAACCTGTATAATTCACATATGAACTATATGTTCATATGTGAATCAGTGTAATTCATATCTGAACTCTTTTAACTGATTCATATATGAACCAGTGCAATTCACATATGAGAAGTGTGAGAAGTTGAGTTAACGGTGAGAAGTGGATCTGAACCGTTAATTTCTTTTAATATCAAAGCCTCCCATGAATTCCGACTTAGAAGTGAATTGATCTGGTGCATCTTATCTCGATGCATCTCATTTTAATGTGCGTCTATTTCTCATCCAACAGTTGATAACTTTTTCACGCTTCTCACCATTAACTAAACTTCTCACCGGAACCCAACTATATATATATATATATATATACACATTTTTAAATAGATTAGTTGTGTATCAGTGTGATACATGATGTATAATTTTTATTGCAAATCGACTTCTATGTTAAAAATAAAACCCCAAAATTTATTGGTCGTTGGTGGCGTATGGATATTCCGAATCTCCATTCTTATTCGGATTGGATTGACTTAATTCAGTTGAAGAGGGAGGCTTTTTTGTGTTTTGAGGCCGTTACGCTTACCACTTTATGGTCTATATGGGTGTTTCAGAATGTTATTCTCTTTGGCAACCCGAAGCCAAGGAAGGCGTTGATTTTTGAGAACATCATAATTTGTGCTTACTTTTGGGTAGCTCATAGAAGTAGCAATTTGTCTATTAATTAGGTTGGTTGACTTATTAATCCTTCCATTGCCATTACTCCTATGTAATTGTTTCTTTTTCTAGCTTCTTGCTAGTTTTATAAAATTTCGTCGTTAAAAAAAAAACCCAAAATTTATGTTTAAACAAAATAACTTACAAATTATGGTTGCACATGACCTGTTAATTTGAAGACCCAGTTTTAAAAACTTGATTTTTTATGTGTTTCAAATTAAAGATAATTAATTAAATCCTTATCTTTTTGTGTATAGTTTATTAAATTAAAATTCTATTAATACTGATTCAAGAGAAAGGGAGAAAGAACTCATGGATAAAGAAATGAATGATTGATAATCAACTGTGACGACATGTAGGAATTCAAATTGATAAACATCTGATTCAGGGATTGTTTGTTTACCTCTTAATAATTCCATTAAGAGGTTACATTTGAATCACTAAGAGGTGAATCTTGTTTGACAAAAAAAAAATCTACTTCTTAATAGTTTCTAAAACCCTTTGAATTATTTTGTATCTTGGGTTTCCCTTAACCATTCAACGCTCTAATTTCATTCTGAACAATTATCAGACAACCATATTTCATTTTGTATTATATCATAAGAGTCTTTTAATCATTCTAACGACTTAATAATCCTGCACCAAATCATTCAACAATTGTCAAACAACCCTTAGTTGGCTAGGGAGAGATTTCACGGGCCATTGAAGGGATGTGGATAAATATGGTGGGTGGGGTTTTATGAAACTGTAAAAAGTTGTAGGGTTGGGTTCCGGAAAAAAATTGAGTTAACAAGAGAAGCGTGATAAATAGTTATTAACCGTTGGATGCACATTAGGATGAGATGCACCAAGATAAAATGGGATGAGATGCACATTATCAATTCCCTTATGAAACGCGATTCATGGGTGGGTTTGAGATTATAAGTGATCAAGGGACCATATCCACTTCTCACGTTAACTCAACTTATGATCCTTCGCCAAAAGTTGTATACATCGAGTAAGTACTTATAAACTTGAAATCTAAAAGATTGTGCATTAATAAGTAAACCATGCTTAATAAACTTTTAAACGAATGTTTTATGACATATTAAATATATTTTTCAAGTATAGACCCTTACATGTATTTTTAAAAGTACATTTTTCAAAATTAATAAGAATTAAATGGAAGTACGTGTCTATTAAATCTTAAAAGAAATTATTAATAACATAGTTAAATCGACGATCAACTAATTAATCACATATTTGTTTCTTTAATGATTAGAACATGATTTAACATAAAACTGAAGTAACATCGATCACTGATTTAGAAAGCCACAAGCATGACTGGGTACCCATAAGTCCATTAATTAATTCCACATTTCTTAATGGTCCACACCAATTTTTTGTAACGAAAAACTTTACTTAATTTAATGTATGCAATGATAGATTTAGACTTGATATAAAAATATGCATTAAATTTAAAAATAAGATAGGTATTTTTAGTGATTTTCTTTTATGCAAACATTTCTGTTAGTACATAAATTGTAGTAGATAGATAATATACAATAGAATTTGAAATAATATAGTGGGGTGGGGGTGGGGGTGGGGTATTGAAGCATTTGATTATGCGGCCTAAGGAGTAATAAATATTATTATAAGAACAAATGGTGTGAAAACTTTTAGGCTAAAGAACAAAGGTTAATTAGTGGAAGATGATGCAAGTAATGTCACTTGAGCTGGAGGGTCATATATAGTTGGAAAGGTGATATATATATATATATATATATATATATGCAAAGGATAGTTTGAAAACCACCAAAAGGTGGCAAACCATGCAAACCACATCTTGGCCCTTAATCTTGTTCCTAAATTAAGTTCTAATTATTGATTTGGTTTCTTTAAGTAAGGGTAGTTTTGGTATTTTGCTTTTTATTTTTTGATTAATAATTTGTTAAAGAGGCGGTTTCCTTAAATCTGGGGATTCGCATTATAATTGCTCATGCAGTAATTTACGGAATATATCATAAATTAATATTTTATTCATATATTTCTTCCTTTTATGGTTTTGTTTCTGCGTAAGTTTATCATTGGTTCATTGGTAAATTTTTGTTTGAAATATTTGCTGTAAATCGAGTTTTTCATTGTTATCGCGATGAATTCGAACGTCAAAGGGAAAGCGCTTGTAGTCAATGATGAACCCGGTCGTCGTTTGGTTTTTGGATCTCTTTCTGGGTTTGAATGTGACGTTGTTGATGTTAGTAGTTCTAAGTATGTAAACAATCAACCGCAACATGTTGTAGATGTTTTAGAAGGAATCGGGTCACCGTCATGCAATGAAGCGGTGGGTCGTCGATTGGTTTTTGGATCCGTTTTGGGGTATGTTGATGGTAAGGGTAATGAAAATCTGAATCGTAGTGTTTCATGTGATGCGAATTTCGATACTTCGACAGCATATGCATCGGTTCGAAATGAAGAAGTTTTCGATGTTGTTGAAGGGGTAGGAACTCTGAATGGGATTATCTCCTCGGGTCTGAATGGCCATCAGGAGAATGTAGATGAAGAATGTGTTTCGTTGGACCAACCATGCTGTGATGTTGATGAAGAAAACGGTATACAATTTTTACCGTTGATGGTATTTATTTATGTAGTCTTTTCTGTTTCATTGCTTATGTTTACTGCGTTCAATGTGTCGAACATATGTTTTGGCGTGATGTTTGTCTGTTTTTATTAGAATTTATTGAGGAACGGTGAAATTGAGGTAAAGAGAGGTTGGTTAATGCATGTGGGTAAATGTTGTGATCTGGAAGTGTCATCCGTGTTTCTTTATTAATCATTGTTGAATTTCTATTTCATTTATGCAGATACTATTTCTCAGGTTATGGAGGAGAGTCCTTGTGGTACTAAGTATTATATTCCAGTTGTTCCTGAGTCTGTGTATATAAAAGTAGGGGATTCATTTGCTTCAGCTGAATTGGCCGAACGTGCGTATCGGAAGTATGCTATGGCGGCCGGGTTTGATGTTCGTCTTTCAAACAAAAAGAAGAACAAGCTTGGAATAGTGACAACTAGGTATTTTGTTTGTAATAGGCAAGGTGATGTGTCAAAGAAGACATATGATTCATTAGAAGTAACAAGTAAGAGACGCCATCGTAATTCTAATTTAAAGAGATCTGGATGTGTTGCATGTTTTAAGATTCATTACATTAAAGGAAAAAGTGTTTATGAGGTCTACAAGTTTGTTGAGAAGCATAACCATTTACTTCTTAATCAAAATGAAATGTCCTTGTCTCGTGCAAAACGTGAACTTACATACGCGGATCATCAGAATGTTTTCCATGCATGTAGTTCTAAGGTGGGTGTAGCGAAATCTCATAGAATGCGTAATGCACTTAAGGGTGGTGTTGACACTGTCGGAGGAACTGTGAAGGAGTATCAAAATTTCAAGAAGGACATGGTTTCGTTTGTTGGAAATAAGGACGCCCAAATGGGTGTAGTCTTGGGTGCCACCGTGATGGTATGTGCCTAGACCTCCGCCATTCGGGGAATTTCCTTAGTTGTAGTCCTCGGATGTGCCGGGCCTTTCGAGTGTCTCTTGTTAGATGGCATCAAGGTATATCGACTCTTTGGGTGGAACTTGATTGGTGATATGGGTCTCCCCTATTGACTCCACATTTGTTGAACTTTGGTTAACTTCTGATAATAATTGTAATTGTTCATGCATGCTTATTTTTGTTCAACTCACTAGGCTTTTTGGCCTAACACTTGTTTGGTGTCGATGTGTATCTCAGGTTCTAGCGGCGCCGGTTCTAAGCTGGCATAGTTGCTTGGATGAGAGCTTGGGGAAACCTTGCAATTGGACATACTTTTGGTAGAAGAACTTTTGGGTTTATAGATATAGAAATTAGATTAGTTGGTTGTTATTTATTGTCCGTTAAATTACAACTGCAATTAAACAGGTTTGTATATTTCCCCATTTTTGGGAGGCTCTTGCTATGGCAAATCTTATATACCTTATGTCCGTTTTTCGGATTTTTGTTATCCCTATTTTTAGGGTGTTACATCACCCACAGACTGACGATCAAAGTGAAAGGACCATACAAACGCTGGAGAACATGCTCCGAGCCTGTGTGATCGATTTCAAGGGTTCTTGGGAAGTTCATCTACCGTTGATAGAGTTCTCGTACAATAACAGTTACCATGCGAACATCCAGGCAACACCGTTCGAGGCGTTGTACGGTCGTAAATGTAGGACGCCGTTGTGCTGGAACGAAGTGGGAGAACGTCATTTGACAGGTCCAGAGATAGTACAAGTGACTGCAGATAAGGTGAACCGCATTCAAGAGAGGTTAAAGACGGCTCAAGACCGGCAACAGATGTATGCGAATAAACGAAGAAAGCCTATCGAGTTTCAAGTAGGATATTTGGTTATGCTAAAAGTGTCGCCGTGGAAAGGAGTAATCCGTTTCGGAAAGAAAGGTAAGTTACGACCGAGATATGTTGGACCGTTCACTATCCTAGTGTGTGCCGGAAGAGAGTTATAAATGTGGTTTATGTTTTCAAAGCTGAAATGGTTGATTTATTCTATAAATTGTGGTTGAACTATGTTTTGAGGGATCTCACTAGACCTTTGGTCTAACCCTCGCTCTTTCAAAAATTAAAAACCTTTTCAGGTCATCGTGAATTAGGCAGCGCGAGCAAGGGTAAAGAGAAAGTTTGACCGGGAGCCGGAGTAGAAGACTACCATTAGAATGTTTTGTTTCACTTAAATCTCAGTTGTAACAGGTTGTTGTTTGCAAACCTGATATACATTTAAATTGATGATTGTTGTCTTGGCCGTTTTCGTGGAAGCTTATCATTATTTTAATAGACTGCTTATTGTTCAAAATTGGGTTGTTATACAACACGTGTCGTTCTATTTACTTATTTATTATATGTATAGATATAAGGCGGATCAAACTAGAAGGCGATTAACTTACGAAAAATACGAGAAGTGTCAAATCACATGTAATTCTATACAAGTACAAAGATGATTGGTCAACGCAACCAAGATATATGTGTTTCTGTATTTGGTAGAACCAATAGCAAATGAACACATGCATATGGTGTATTTCTATTAGGTCCGAGTGTCGGTTATTATTATTTTTTTCCTTTTTGCATAAAGAACTGTCATTTTTTATGGGCAAATTGCATAAAATACAACATAATTTGGTACAATTCCTATTTTGTATATTGTATTTTCAAAATCTTTGTTTTGATACCTAATTTACATATGAGAATTTATTAAGATACTACGTACTTTGATCTAATTTATGTTTTTTTTAACATATATATTTTAGTATAAATGTTTGAAATATCCATCTAATATACCAAAATAGATGTTGTGTAACAACCCGGTTTCCAAAAATCACATCAAAAACCATAATTCTACCTATAAACAGGAAACCAACCAATACGCGATCCAAAAAGGGTCGACTAAAAAAATCTTCGCATAATCATCTCAAATGCAACGATGGTAAGAATATTTCTAACCGCAATAATAAGTAAAATACTTACTAATCGATCTGACAAGGATCATTTAACATAAAAGTCCAAAGTCTTTACTAATCTGCAACACCAGAAGTAAATAAATCCAACGGTAGATTTAAATTCTTACCAATCTACAATCATCAGAACTTTTAACCGAAAATATAACTAACCCGACAATATTAATGAACCGGTTATTGGAGACAACTTTCACCACAATAATTATTGCTTATATTTTTTCCCAGACTAGCAATCCTAATATAAAATTCACCTGAAATGCATATTTTTTAAAACAAAATGATGGTTAGACCATACGGTCTAATGAGTAAATCTATGTCAGATAAATAATTCAGTAAAATCGTTTTGACATAATGCTATAAATGGGTGTTTGGTTGGAGGTATTGAGGGATTATGAATGGAAATGATAATGAAAAATGTTGTTTGGTTTGACATAATATAGTGGGTCCATTACACTAAACCCATTAATTTTCATTCCTGACTAAATTGGGGGGAATGAAAATCTTATTCCCGCTCAGTCACATTTTCTCATATGTTCTTCATCTCTCGATGTTGAATGAAACATATTTTTTTATTTTCATGTTGGACGTCACATATTTGTATTAAAAATATTATATAAAACTATATTTTATTGATTATATAGGTTTAACCAAACAACATCAATGCAATGCTCATTCCTATTCTCATTCTACTTCATTCTCATTTTCATTCTCATTCCTTAAAATGAACCAAACGCCCCCTTAGTCATAATGTAGGCTCTCAGGCACTACAAACTAGTTAGTCATAAATTGACACTCAGGCACAACATCCCGCCTAGGTAACTAACTACAACAGTCGCCACAATTTTAACCGCACACACCCCGATAGGATCGCAATCAATACTGGTTGTGGCCCACCATGCGAAACACATTCGTGGACACTATATATATAACCCTTACTCGGACCATCACAGTCCTAACACACCCAACTTCTGTTGTGAAAGTCCTTTTATCCCAAAAATTCATAATCAAGCCACATGTGTTAATAATAAATAACATGTAATAAAAACCGTATCGCAGTTAACGATAATAATTCAAACATACCAATCTGATATAACATCAAAATAATACCCATTTTATAATATATGCATTTCAAATCATAAACGGTTAAAGAGAAACTCATCTCGGTTCCAAAATATTCCACCCCGAATAATAACAGTTGAATATTCCCGTACCGAATTTAAGATGAAACATCCCAATCAAAAAATCTGCAAAGTCTTTCATGCTTCTCTTGTGAAGATTTATTCAAAACTCCCTACAACCACTATGACTCCCCCAAATGAAAACCAAGACGTGTCAAACACCTTTAATTTAATATTAAATTTACCTTTTTGGTCCTCAAAATTCAATAAAGTATCAAAACCACTCTTGAAATTTTTACCAAACTTAAAATGGGTTATTACATTTTGAAGGTACGTTAAAATAAAGATAAGACCAAAGTTTCTTGTATTTTCATGCAATTTGCCCTTTTTTGATTGACATGTCTTTATTAAAGGCAATATCTCGATGTGGATTTCAAGATTATATCCTTAAAACTTTATAACGAATAATACTGATTAAATTCGACGGTTTAAATATCACGTTAAAAAACTGGTTTTGTTGGTGTGGTTGTGCACCACTTAGGTTGATGTTCTTTGCACCCATCATATTATTGATGCAAACTCAAATAAAAAGGGGAGATATTCAAATCATACATTTGATGTTGACATATTGTTTACTTCTAACACAAACATAACTTCAAATCCATCACCACCTTTGTCTTTCCCAAAAGTTATAATTTACGACAACTGTGATTTATATACATGTTTGTAGGTCGGACTTTCGTCACATGCATATCGATCAAACAACTATTTATGATATTGTTGTCCCTAAAAGTTATAATAAGCGACAAATGGTTGTGAGATGTGTTTTAAGTTAAACATTGAATTTGTGATTTTATTGTTCCCAAGAGTTATGATATTGTTCATATAATTTTTTTTTCGAGTTTGCTACAGTTATGATAAACAATAAATTTATGTTGAAATCTTGGATTGATCATGTGGATCAGGCATCAAATATTTGTAACACGACGTCTTTGGTGGTTTCTTAAGTGGTAGTCAGAGCTATTTTTCTTTGAAGCGAACGTGACATAATTTGTTTATTTAAATAAGTTTTTAAATAGTAATGTGGTCAATTTTGGAGCATAGAATCAGACTCAATAAAATATATGGATGAGAATTATTATCAGTATTTCATGCCAAAACGACATACACATTTGTATATATGTTACTGTAAGAGGGGGTTGAGAAGGAAATAGAAGTTTAGGGGGCTGAATATTTCAAATGTAGAATGCAAGGGTTAAAGTTGTATAAAAGTGAGAGTAAAAGGGCATGTTATGCCAATTTCATGAAAATATATCGATGGTAGCATGGCTCGAAATTGGTGGTGGTGTTTTTAGCTACTAGGGTTATGATTGAAGATGAATTGATGATTTCTTCAATTTTCCACACAATTTGATTTAATTAATAAATTTGGAAGATAATTTGAAAAAGGGGTTTTGTATGTTAGTTGATTGAATTGCAGTTGTAATACCGCTTTCTAGTGGGTAATGGTGGTGGTGTTCAATAGTACAGCTTCGACTGCCACCGTTCGAGGCCAATATAGTGATGATTAGGGCGTTGTGATGGCGTGTTGGTCATCGTAAAACACTTATGAAGCTAGTGTTTAAGAGAATTTAGATTAACTTAAGAGAAAGTGACATTGGGTCACTACTGACCGACCATAGATCATGTATTAGTTGTCAATCGAGTAAAGAAAATGACGGTAAGATTTAAAAACAAGATAGAAGAAATGAAGTTTTGTTCATAAATTTAGCCACAAAGTCGACAAAATTGCGATAAATATCACTATATTTTTACATTATTTTTTTGTTAGGGGAGATAAAGAAGTGATAATTAGGTTACTGAAGTCTTACGTTAGATAGAAGGATGCCTTAGTTCTGCCTACTTAACATGTCTATTGTTTTTTCTACCTATGCGACGTGCATAATGTACACAATGTATTAATATAGTTATCAATACCCTTGATTGTTTTAACCTATTTACCTCACTTTTTGCCTTCTTTCTTACTTTCTCTGTTAAAGTGTACTTGTTTCTTGATTGTGCACACTCTTACCTGTAACTTGTTCCCTTTTTTTCTTTCTACAAGTGGTGGGTATTCATGGAAATATACCTTTCAGCGGACATCTTATCCTATAGAATCTACATGCGTTTGATTTATTGTGTTTGTTTGGTTTGGTTTATAATGAAAATGACATATTTAAAAGTATATAGTTTTAAAATATATGTTTAAGGGTTTCATAAGTTGATTTTTTTAAATTTTTTAGGAATGTACCTTTAGGAACATGTGAAATTTCACCAACATCACATAAGCATTAGAGTACTAAAACAAACATTTTACAAACTTTATACCTATAAATATGCATTTTCAAAGTATGTTTTACAAAATAGGAATTAAGTGAAATATGCAATACGTTCTTTACAATTTACTGGATATATATATATATATATATATATAGACTTAAGTTCGCGTGAGACCAAACAGTTTCCGTGAGACCAAGCTTTAAAGTATGAAACTTCACACCAAAAAACTGCGAATGTAAAAAAAAATCGAACTTTTCATAGGGAAAACACCGTAAATGTTACGTTCACGGTGTTTTTCGCTGTGAATGTTCGTTTTTTTTTACCTTCACAGCGTCTTCACTGTGAAGGTTCGGATATATCTTTACAGTCTTTTATCTTTGAAGGTTTGATTTTTTTTAACTTAGTTTAAGTTTTTTTACCTTCATAGTGTGATTACATTATGAAGGTTCGAATGTTTTTTACCTTCACAGTGTTTCGGTGTGAAGTTTCATGTTTTAAGGTTTTGTCTCACGCGGTCTCACGTGAACCTGACCCTCTCTCTCTCTCTATATATATATATATATATATATATATATATATATAGAGAGAGAGAGAGAGAGACTTGAGATCATGTGAGACCAAGCTATTTCCGTGAGACCCGTGAGACCACAAAAATAACACTAAATCTTCATAGCAAAAGGATGTGAAGGTATTAAAAAGGTAAATCTTCATAGCAAAAGTGTTATTTTTTGGTCTCATCGGTCTCACGAAAACAGGTTGGTCTCACGTGAACCCAACCATATATATATATATATATATATATATATTATAAAACACAGATAAAAAACTCTTAAATACAAATTATTAGGCACAAGGTACAATCATTTTTGTTAATGTATATAGAGAGCCCAGGCCCATGTCAGTATAGGGCCCAAGCCCATTTAGTCTACGTATATATATGTTGTATTTTGTAGTCTAGGTTAGGTTACTTATTATTTTACTTTTCACATTGTACGTTTTCTCTCAATCAATATATCGAGGTTTCAAACCTTCAGCATATTTATCGTCTCCTTCAACCATATTCATCTTCTAACATGGTATCAGAGCTGTAGGTTTATTCTTCGATTTTATTGTTCACCATCACTGTTCATCCGAATCGATTTTACTGTTCATCCGAATCGTTTTTTACTGTTCATCCGAATCGATTTTGTTTTGCATCGATCGCTTGCCATCGCCTTTGAATCGATTATGTTTTTGAATCGATCGCTTGCCATCGCCTTTTGAATTGTTTTGTCGACATCGATCGATCTGTGTGTTTTGATTGCCGCCGCCGCTGTGTGCTTATCGGTCGAACCCTTTTATCGGTTGAATCCTTTACCGGTCGAACTCCTATCGGTTAAAGCATTCTACCGGTCGAATCCTATTACTGGTCGAACCTTTTTATCGGTTGAATCCTTTACCGGTCGAACTCCTATCGGTCGTTAATATCGGTCGAAACCTATCGGTCGAAATCTTTATCGGTCGAATCCTTTACCGGTCAAAGCCTCTACCGGTCGAATTATTTTTATCGGTCGAATCCTTTACCGGTCGAACCTCTACCGGTCTTACTTTATACCAGTCGATTTTTTTTTACCGGTCGAACTGTTTCTCAGTCACATGGCTGCCAATCTCAGTCACTCAAATCCCATCTCGGTTATTTTCAATGGTAGCAACTACATTCTCTGGCATCATCATATGACAATTCTGCTCAAATCCCATGGCCTTTACACCTATGTTACTGGTGCATCCACAGTTCCAGTTCAGGAAGCAACTGAAAATGATGTTGACTTTGCAAAACGCATGAATGAATGGGACATCAATAATGCTCGTATTCTGGGTTTCATTAATGCCTCCACTACTCCTGATATAAATCAACAGTTTCTTGGTTATCTTACCGCCAAAAGTCTCAGGGATTTCCTTGCCAAGCGGTACACGTCATCAGGCCTATCTCATCAATATCAACTGTGGACCACTTTTCAGAGCAAACGTCAGCTTCCTGATCAGTCCATAAACTCTTATATCTCTGAAATGCAGTCTCTCATAGATCATATAAGTCTTGGAGCACCACAGATTTTTGATTACACAGCTAAACAATTCACTGCCTACTTCAACCAGCTACATTTGATTACTATTCTGATGGGTCTTACTGACAAATTTGAGAATGTTCGTGCTTCTCTTCTTCATAGGCAGCCATTACCTACTCTTGAAGAAGCTATATCAGAATTGATAAGTGAAGAAACCCGTCTTCACATGCGCTCACCGATGCCCGCTACTGATAGCGTTCTCTACACGTCTCATCCCAAGTCCAAAGGCAAATGGACCAACAACAATCATTCAAAATATGGGGGAAAGACGAACACATCCGAGTGTGCCTTTTGCCATTCTCCTGCTCATCTTCTTCTTGATTGTCCTATTTGCAAGTGTCGTAGGTGTGGCATCACTCATCTGCGTCATTATGAGTCTGACTGCCCGAAGAACTCAAAGCACACTGGTTCTCAGAACCGGACTCACGCTGTTGTTGGGCCTACCATTGATGATACTGAGGTTTCTACAGCCTCCTCACCTGACCTAATGGAACTGATGTGTCGCAATCAGGAACTCATGGAGCAGATCATGTCTGGTGCTATGGGTGTGAATTCTCCACACTCAGCTGCATCAGGTAACGTATGGCTTTTTGACTCTGGGTGTTGCAATCATATGACACCTTGCCCTGATGGTTTCGTCTCTAAGAAACCACCTCAGCAATTTACGTCAGTAAGAACTACTGACAACACTGGTCTACCGGTATCCTTTAGTGGAAACGTTTCCACTCCTCATATACAATTACCGGATGTTCTAAATGTTCCGAAGCTATCTCTGAGCTTAGTTTCGATTGCACAGCTTCTTGAATCTAATTTGATCATTTTATTTCATTCTTCTGGTTGTGTTGTACAGGATCCAAAGACCAAGCATATCCTTGGACTCGGCCGTAAAGTTGGACGGATGATTGAAGTGGTCTACCTGCGTCTTCCATTACCCTCTTCCAGTCTTGTTGCCTCAGTTTCCAGCCCTTCTTCATTTGAGTTGTGGCATGCCCGGCTGGGTCACTTATCTCTAGCCAGAATAAAATCATTAGCTCATTTAGGGGTGTTAGGAAATTGTGTATCAAATAAAAATATTTCTTGTTTATCTTGCAAACTTGGCAAACATCATATTTTACCTTTTGAAATGAATGAGTTTAGTTCTACTTCTTCTTTTGATCTTATTCATTCTGATGTATGGGGACCAGCACCACATCCATCCATGGGGGGTGCTCAATACTTTGTTATTTTTATTGATGACCATACACGTTTCACATGGATATATCTAATGAAACATCGTTCGGAACTACCCAAAATTTATATTATGTGTTGCTCGGATGATTCACACCAGTTCTTATAATCCATAAAGATTCTTAGAGCTGACAATGCTATGGAATACAAAGAGTCATCTCTTCTCTCATTTCTTCAATCTCAGGGGACTCTCTCTCAGTACTCCTGTCCCGACACATCTCCTCAAAATGGTCGTGCCGAACGCAAACACCGTCATATTCTTGATACGGTTCGCACTATTCTCATCTCTGCTAAATGTCCAGAACGTTTTTGGGGTGAAGCTGCTTTCACTGCCGTTTATACCATCAATCGTCACCCTACTCCCATCCTTAATAACAAGTCTCCTTATGAGGCTCTTTATGAGGTCACTCCTGCCTATGAACTTCTAAAAGTTTGGGGTAGTGCTTGTTTTGTTCAATTACAATCTCATGAACATACCAAACTTGAACCTCGCTCCAAACTTTGCTGCTTCCTTGGATATGGCATTGAGCACAAGGGTTATCGCTGCTGGGATCCTATCTCCCAGCGTCTTTGTATATATCGTCATGTTACCTTCTGGGAACATGTTCCTTTTTCTTCTATATCCAAGTTTCGTGAGTCTCCTAACCTCACCACTACATTCTTCACTGATGCTTCCGTCTCATTGGACTCACTCCAATCTGACATCATATCCCCTCCACCTGTTGTTCCAACTTCTTATGAGTCTGCCTCTTCTTCAGAGTCTCCTGCCCCTACACAGCCTACCTCTACTAGTATTCCTGATCAACATCAATCATCTGCTCCATCTGCACAACCAACATCTGAGGTGCCTGCTGAGTCTTTGGCTCCTGAAACTTCTCAATCTCAGAATGTCAGACGATCAGAATGGGTAAGACAAGTTCCTTTCCATCTTCGTGATTATCATGTTTATGTTATTCTGCTGTCAAATCACGAACCTACTTCCTACAAGGAAGCCTCCTCTAACCCTGATTGGCAGAAAGCTATGGATGAGGAACTTCAGGCACTTGACAAAGCTCAGACATGGGAATTTGTCCCTCTTCCACCAGGCAAGTCACCCATTGGCTCCAAATGGGTGTTCAAGATCAAAACCAAATCTGATGGCTCTATTGATCGGTACAAAGCTCGTCTTGTGGCCAAGGTCTTCAATCAAGAGTACGGTATCGATTATGAGGAGACTTTTGCACCTGTTGCTCGAGTCACTTCTGTTCGCAGTCTTCTTGCCATCGCAGCTACCAAACAATGGCCTCTCTTTCAGATGGATGTTAAGAATGCCTTTTTGAACGGTGACTTATCTGAGGAGGTCTACATGACACCTCCTCCAGGCGTTCGACTTCCACAAGGTCATGTTTGTCGTTTTCGGAAGGCTATTTATGGTCTCAAGCAAGCTCCGCGAGCTTGGTTTGAGAAATTCAGTTCCACAGTCACCTCTCTGGGCTTCTCACCCAGCAACTATGATTCAGGACTGTTTACTCGGACCACTGAGGCTGGCACAATCTTACTTCTTCTGTATGTGGATGATATGATTATTACTGGCAGTGACTCTACAAGCATAGCCAATCTGAAGTCATCTCTCAGCTCCTGTTTTGAGATGAAGGATCTTGGTTCTTTACACTATTTTATTGGTCTTGAGGTGCTCTCCGATCCATCGGGAATTTATCTGTGTCAAGCCAAATACACCACAGATCTTTTGTCAAAAGCTGGGATTACTGACAACAAAACATCATCCACTCCTCTTGAGCACAACCTTCATTTGACTCCAAATGCTGGACCTCCTCTGCGTGATCCTACTTTATATCGCCAGTTAGTGGGGTCACTTGTCTATCTGACAGTGACTCGACCTGATATTGCCTATGATGTTCATACTGTCAGTCAGTTCATGTCTGCACCCTGTTCTGATCACTACGCTGTTGTCCTGCGCATTCTTCGATATTTAAAAGGGACCATGTTTCATGGTCTTCATTTTCCATCCACCTCATCGTTGACTTTGCGAGGTTTTTCTGATGCTGATTGGGACAGTGACATGACTGATCGTCGCTCCACTACCGGCTACTGTTTCTTTCTTGGTGACTCTCTTATATCCTGGCGAAGCAAGAAACAATCTCTCACAGCTCGGTCCAGCACTGAAGCTGAGTATCGAGCACTAGCTGACACGGCTCAAGAACTTGTGTGGTTACGCTGGCTACTCTCTGACATGGGGACTCCTCAACAGTCTCCAACTCCATTGTGGTGTGACAACAACAGTGCCATTCAGATTGCTCACAATGATGTCTTCCACGAGCGAACGAAGCATATTGAAATTGACTGTCACTTTGTTCGTCAACATGTGACTCGTAAGACTATTCAACTTCTTCCTATTTCGACCCTTGATCAACCGGCTGATATTTTCACTAAAGCTCATTTACCAGGACGGTTTCGTGATCTAGTTTCCAAACTCCATTTGGCTCATTCTTCTCCCGATTGAGTTTGAGGGGGGATGTTAATGTATATAGAGAGCCCAGGCCCATGTCAGTATAGGGCCCAAGCCCATTTAGTCTACGTATATATATGTTGTATCTTGTAGTCTAGGTTAGGTTACTTATTATTTTACTTTTCACATTGTACGTTTTCTCTCAATCAATATATCGAGGTTTCAAACCTTCAACATATTTATCGTCTCCTTCAACCATATTCATCTTCTAACAATTTTATGCAAGATTTTAAAAATCTCTTAATTTACAAGTATCAAAGCACAAGATACATATTACTATTGCAGGCTTCTAACACCCATCAATTTGGTATGTTCAGGACATTCCTTTTATGCAGACCCTTCCATGTATCACTATTAATTAATATATTATATTACTATAAATTTGTTTTAATTATATTATTAAATATGTAATTGGTTATTTTTTCTAGATGTCATTAAAATATATAAGATAATCATTGAATTATAACAAAATACTTAATTTTTTTATATAAACAACATTATATTATTAAGCCTAAATTAAACAAATTTATAAAAAAAAAAAAAAAAAACAATATCACTTTCTCAAAATCATCCAAAATCGTACTGTAAATCGACAATAAAATGAAACATTAAAATCGTGATGTATCTCACTGCATTGCACGAGTACGCTTCTAGTATATTATGATGATGTCAAAAGTCGATTCGAGATCCCATATTTTTTTGTGTAGTAGACGCACTTGTTTGGGTCTCTTCCATTATACAATTTTATATATTCATGTATTGATAGATCTTTATAAAAATCTATGACATCAGCAGTATAAATAAAACATAATAAAACTAAATCTTAGTTGATCTACAGATCAAAAAGTTTTACAACATCCTTATCATGTTTTTAGAGAAAGAAACACTTAAACAAAATAAAAAAATAAAGCAACCACAACCATAGAGACTAAAAAAATAACCGCAACAAGTTATTGGAATTAATATCCAAGAACACCTAATCAAATCGTAACTTTTTAGAGGTCCTGTTACACTTAAAACTTTTGATTACACTGTAAAATGAGACAACAAAGATACATATATACAAATTATAGAGTTGATTATAAGGCGTATTACTTTTGTTTTCTGATAGAAACAAGAGTAACACTGAGGGAGGGCTATGTTTTTTGCATTGTTTGATGAAAAACCCTAAAATTGTAAAAGTAGGCCCCAAATTTTTGGGGTTCCTGTTCAAAATCATACATTTAACATGTTAAAGAACGGTTCTAAAAATAAAATATGTTTCATTTTGATCCAATTTGCTCTTAGAAAACAAAATGTACTCAAAACATTTGGATAATGTGTTTTTAATAAAGAGAATTTAATTAAAATACCCAAACATTAAAAATCAGTACTCAAAATGCCTAAAATCTTGAAGTTTTTGTCAAAATACCCAACAATCCCGTGTTTTTGGGCCGTGTAAATGAGAAAATGCGGGGTTGAGAGAATGGGTCGTGTATTCAAATAAAACACGGGGAGAACACGGGGTCCTTCGATTTTGGTCCGCGTATGGTGAAAAAACACGGGGTTACCCCACGTTTTAATGGTGTAACGCGAGGTTGGGTATTTTGGCTTCCCCCCCCCCCCTCCCCTCCCCCCCCCCCCCCCCCACTCCAAGCCTCCAATCGGTCTAGTATGTGTATTGATATAAACAAAAGTTCATAGTCTAACATGTGTCCAATTTGTCAATAAATATGTGTCAACTCATAAGATATATCTATGATAAATTGAATAATTTATTATATTTTTATTAACTCAACAAATAGCCAACCCCGTGTTACACCATTAAAACGCGGGGTAACCCCGTGTTTTTTCACCATACGCGGACCAAAATCGAAGGACCCTGTGTTCTCCCCGCGTTTTATTTGAATACACGGTCCATTCTTTCAACCCCGCGTTTTTCTATTTACACGACCCAAAAACACGGGGTTGTTGGGTATTTTGGCAAAAACTTCAAGATTTTGGGCATTTTAGGTACTGATTTTTGATGTTTGGGTATTTTAATTAAATTCCTTTTAATAAAACCGATATCAACAAATTAAAAAATATAATATAATTTTTATTGCATGACGTACAAATCCTTGTAACTGAAAGTAAAGTTTACCTAAAAACTGAAACTGAAAGTAGGCATTATTTGAAGATATAGACTAATTACAAAAAATGTACCTGGACTATATGTCAACTTACATTTTTACCCTCTTAATTTGAAACTCGCAAATGAAGTACCTAAATGGTGATTTTGGTCTCAAAACCATCCAAAACTAGCGTTTCCGTCCATTAAATAGGTCGTGTAAAGTCTTACCTTATTTTTTCAAGGGCAATTTAGTCATTCTTATCTACTTGTTTAGGGAAAAACTTTCACAAAATTGTTTATAGTTTACTATATATCACCAGTTTAAGAAGGAAAAAACCCTAGAATCATTGGTGCCTCTACTATATGCTCCGTATTCCACATCAGATTATTAACTTGGGAAAAGAAACCCTACTTGATGATAATTATTTGTTTTTATGGATTTATGTCGGAAATGACGACGATTGATGATTTGTGTTAATTGGAAAGCCTCTGACACTTGTCTGAATGATGTATTTGAGAGAAAAATCATACACTGTATTTGGTAATTTTCAACGACTTGTGTTCTTTGGATCTCAACAATTAAGGACGATATAGAACAAAAACCGACAATCACTGAAAATGAAGATGGTGATAAAATTACATTTGACCCTTTTATAAAAGTGCAAGATGGCACATATAATGTTAACCATAACTGTTAAATTGAAGGGTTTTCTTAATCAGAATTTTAGCCTTATTTGTAATATTATGATATAATCTAACATGTTAAATATTTGTAGTGAATGAAGAAGACAAAAACCTAAAAAAAAATGTTAAACCTTTTTGTTTTATGGTAATAAAAACCCAAGTGATATGTGGTGGAGCTCAACTAGCCAACTTCCCTTTTGAGTTTTGCAAGTGCAAATGTAAGTGCAATAGACAACATCAACACCCTCATCATCATAAAGGGAAAAGGAAAAAAGATAAGATAAGAACTATTAACTTATTTAGGTTCATATAAATAATTATTAAATTATAAAAAGAATCAGTTTAATTACTTATTTAATAGATTCTTGAATGTTTAAACTGAGACAGTATGCACAAACTACTCTCGAAAACATAAAAAAGATTTCGCCTTTTTTAAAACCCAAGAACTATATTCAAAGAAACCAATTTTATGTCATTTGTCATGCAAACCAAATATCATATTATCAAATGAAAGTAAATTAATAATTTTTTAGTTTCCGTCTCATCCTTATGATTTTTGTTCCACCTATTTTGGTGGAACAAATAAAAATAACATTTTTTGTCCACCCCATCCTAGTCCTAGTCCTTGTCCCTGTCTTATGTCGTGCCAAACGTGAAACATAGAGTTTTTGTCCTGTTTTATGTTGCGCCAAACGTGGGACAATAAATATTATCCTATCATGTTATGTCATGTCCAGTACCATATACCAAACGCAGTGTGCTAGATATATGAAGAAAATTTCATTAGATAAACAAGTATGACATTCGATCTTAGTAGGGGTGCTCAAATTTCCGACCAATCCAACTAACTCAACCCGAAAAAACACATAAAATACTCAAGTTGAGTTAACCCGATACATAATAGATACAAATTTTGCCTAAACCACATCTATTAGGTTGAAAACGTGTTAGGCTCAAAGTAACCTGATCAACACGTTAACCCGACCAAAACTTGTACACTTTTTTTTTATTAATATTTATGGTTTTAGACTTTTAGCGGCTCTTCTTTCACACAATTTTCATGTCTTACTATCTTAGCCGTAATTTAGACCTGTCCACGAGACCACGCCGATTGAAATCGCACGAATCTAACCTTCAAGTATTCAAGAATTTTCAACATCGATCGAATCAAGAGCCAAGAGGTACTCTTTTTCTACTCTTCTCTTGTTAGCCTTATTTTTATTTTTATATTTACATTTTGATTTTAGCTTCTCTAAACGGAATCACTTAGTTAGATTGTAAAATGATGCATTAAAGTTTCAACCCGATCAACCCAACCCAACCCACACGATTTGGGTTGGGTTGGGTTGCACTTTTTATTGAGTTGAGTTGGGTTGAGATTTTTCAAACCGCAAACATTAGGTTAGGTTGTTCAAGTGCTTTCAACCCGGCCAACTCCACCGGCAGATCTTAGGGTACAAAAGATATCAATAGGAAAAGGCACCTTTCCTATTGCCATGGGCCATGGCGCCTTGCTTACTATTGCTATGGCGTCTTTCATCATTGAACAATTACTAGTCACTTAGCTCATAACCTTAATACTCAAACCTATGGTGAAGATAACGGTAGAAATGATGATGCCACGGTGGTGGTGATTGGTGGTAAGTGGTGGTGGGTGTTGATGGCAAACCCAAATAGAATCAAAACCTTTCAATATGGTCTTTTTCCGATTCACAGAATTCTAATGACACAAAAAATGAGGGACCATAATCAAGAAATCTTGATTCCTCCAAACCTTTTTTTTCTATAGATTCCGTAGTGACGAATAGACCATTTTTATCAGGGTTCAATGACCATGCCCCTTGTGGTCCATAGGCCACGTGCATCGCACCCTCGTCTGGTGCATGCTTCATTCCTTTTGTCTTTGGTCATTTCTGTTGTGGTTGGTCTAGTTTGCACAGACAGGCTCTATTTTTCTGCATAAATGAGACATTGCATGATATAAGGGTGCATCATTGTTGTATAAAACTTACCCTGAAACATTCACTTAGATAATATGATGACACCAGTAATAAACATGATCTGTGCATTTTGGAAGCAATTTTGGGAAGAATCCAACAACGAGAAATGCCTTAATTGGAATAGGCTACAAATGAGACCCTCATTTGAAATTACCAAAACGGGTAAAAACATCTTACACCTCTGAACATGAATAGCATCATTCTAATTTGCTCATCTCTCTCCCCATCTACGGTGCCTAACAAATTTAAGAGAGAGAGGAATCGTTGGCATATGAAAAGGAAATCGACAACTTGGGCTGAATGGAAGAGAAAGCAGACACTAACAACACTACTAGAGGCCGTTACTTGTTTTGTGTGTGCGTATACACTTTACATAAAAGCGACCCATAAAAGTTTTGCATCCTAAATGTTTTTATGGTTGGAATCCTATCTTTACATCATACACCATATTCTTCAAGGATCAATTGAATTGTGGAGATAGAATCCAAGATATTATGTGAGAGTTTTAAGGCTGGAGTTATCTCTTACTCGGAAGTGCAAGAGTTATAGGTTGGAAGATGGAACACCTATTAAGCGCTTAATTTCTCATAACAACGAAGATATTTGGAAGAACGATAATAACTCTTCCTGTACCTACAGAACAAAATCAACATAACTAATTCATCAAACCCCACTTCTAATCAACTCTAATCCCAAAATCGGCATGAACATGAGGTTTGAACTTTTAGTTTGCTCAACAATTTACTTTTATTTAACAAACTAATACTTTCTTAACAAATATTTCTAAAGAAACCCGAACTTATAATCTAAGAGTTGTATAGATCAACTGATATCATTAGATCAAAGGCCATTTGGTGATCTGGACTAATATTATTTGGATTAAATGTATATAAATCACATCATGCAACTATGCAAGAACACATGCCTAGTACTCCTAAACAAAGGCCAGCTAAAAAGAAACATTATATATATATATATATATATATATATCTGTGTGTGTATAGATATAGACACACAATTATAGTATATTGCATAGGCAACTTAAAAAATTCACAACCTCCACTTGGACCCCTTCATCTCTGTGTCAAAGTTCTTCAACACAGACTAGCACCATGTGATGAGCACAGCAAAAAGTGGATTCTATTTGAGCACCATGTTAGAAGAACAAAGTTTCAGTTTAGCATCTAATGCTATCCCAACCTCAAACTAAAACCCACCCACAGAAAAGTTATTGATAAGTAAATAATACCCGATTAAAGTAGCAATAATTCTATCTTCGAAAATCTCATATTTTATCGTGACTTTTCTTTTTTGACTAAATATGATGTTAAAATAAATCTAATTCCCCTCAAGTTTTTGTGATATTGATCTTCAAGATTTCCTATAATTTGAAAACAAACAGACATCCCAAACTAATACCTCTATGGATACCATTTGATGAATCAGGCTATCACTCAAAGCCAACAACATTCTTGCTTTCACGTTCTCCAGTGCCACTGATGATACTTTCTCTAATTTATGATGGTGAATGGATAATTAAGACAATTGAAAATTTATTGCAATTTGATGTGATGGTAAAGGTAAATAGTAAATAAATAAGCAAACAATGAACGGTCATATCGAATAGGAATGTCGAAAACCAGAGGGCTAAAACAAGAACAGATGCACGGAATCAGTTGGCATTTGCAGGGAAAAAAGTCGCTATTCATTTCAAAGCTTCCCTCCACACCAACTTTACACGATTAATAAACTCGCACTTTGGCTTTCTACTTTGCCCCTATATTGTTCTTTGTTTACTTTAAGCCATTGCTATTATTAGGACAGCATCAATGCTCCTCCCGAGTGGATGGCCCTAAATACTTATTTGACTTAATCATTTTAATCATGTTTTTTTATTATCATGGCTATAAATGTGATTTCTTTTGAGTATCAATCAATATTACAAAATTCGTTATTGTTCCAAAGGGAGATTTGTTTGGGACTTCCTTTATTGATACTATGATTTTCAATGATTCATGTTTAAACACCTACATAGATGATGCCATTCAATGACTAAATGCTAAACAATGGTTTTCTAGTGACTGGTTGAATCGAATTAAGTGACCCTAGCCTTCTAACCCATTAAAGGCATTCCCGTGCTTGATCTGACATTTAATGGACATAAGATACCTGTAGACATATGGTATTCTCTCAGATCATGACCACTCCAACTGTCTAACTGTCTAGTGGTCCAGACATCATCTTGGGCTCTGATCTGGGAGACTTGACAATTCTTGCCTTGCGCCTTGCTTGTCTGAGAAAAACCTCCATTATACTATAAGGAATTTGGGATATCATGAGTCACCACCTAGCAAACCACAATTTATTGCAACATCATGTCACGAGTGCAAAATAAAGAAAATCAGTTCAAGACATTAATGGTGACTCACCTGACCTCATGAAAGGTAGGTATAGTTGCAAGTTTGAGTAATAAATACAGAGCTGAAATGCAATTGAGAAGGTGCATGGAAAAGCAAGTTAAAATGATAGAATATAGGAAGTTAAAATGTGATATTATAGTCTAATAATTTCAAGAAACCTGAGGTCAAGGATCGAAGGGACCAGAGAGTTCCTCCTTTCAACAATCCTCACATTAAATCAGAATTTCATGATACCCATACGTTTAAAGGAGAAAGTATACATTTCAATCCAAGGTAAGCTTCATTAACATGACCATCATGAGCATGTGAAGTGCAGATTTGTTTGGATTTTTGGTTTCTCTTTGCAACTTGTTTCAAAGATTATCATTAAATACTACATTAATCTCATTGAAGCTTGTTTTGAGGCACAAAATGGCATTGAAGCCTAAGAAAGTAATTTTAATTCAGTGGCATGACTCTCATTCCCCACTTCTTGCTGCTGGATATGAGTTGCATGATCATCCATGCAGCCTTAATTGGTCACTATAAAGAAAAAGATCTAAAAGCAAGCATCAAATGATGAGAGAGAGAGAGAGAGAGAGAGGATGCCAAACTGATAAAAGGAAGAAAAACTCCAAAGAGATTACAATAAATAATGGAGTAAAAGTGAGTGTTGGAATACTTTGAAGGAAAAAGGATGGGACCCACCACAGAGGCTAGGCCTACATCAGATTCTTTTGATATCCTTAGATTTTCTTGACTATACTTGTATATATACCTGTGTTATGCAGTTGAGAAAACTCAAGCTAAAACTAAAACAAGTTCCTTAACTTCCTCTACCTTCAAACATTCTCATTCTCTCTATAGTGAACAGTCCAATAAAAGAAAAGCATATAGACATCATAACCACTTGGCCAATGGCCATGTCCCTCCACTCCGTGGTTCCAACTCCTGAAGATAGCATTGGTACTACTACTATTTCAAATCCTATGGAAATGGCGAAACCTCATCATGATTACTCTTCTTATCTCGCTTACCCAGTTCAGGCCCATGCCCATTCACAGTCCTTTCTACAGCTGGCCTTATACCCCATAACTTTAAAGGTTTATCTCTCTCTCTCTCTCTCTCTCTCTCTCTACACATGTACATACTATAAACACTCAACAAACCATAACTAACATATGAGCTTGAGAGAAAAACTTGTGTCTTTCTATGTTTTCTGTAAGTAACACAAATGTTGAGCATAAGTACTACAACATACAAAAGATGTCGTATTGTTTTTCTGATTTTCTCATTTATTTGCAGTTTGAAGATGTTGTTTATAAAGTTAAGCTTGAGCAAAAAGGTACATGCTGTGGTGGAACAGCGAGCAAGAAGGAGAAGACGATACTGAATGGGGTGACAGGTAAGGTTTGTCCAGGAGAGATACTGGCAATGCTAGGTCCATCAGGCAGTGGTAAAACCACCCTCCTCACGGCTCTTGGAGGACGCCTTACCGGGAAACTATCAGGAAAGATCACATACAATAGCCGGCCATTTTCTGGTTCTATGAAAAGGCGAACAGGATTCGTGACCCAAGAAGATGTTCTTTATCCTCATCTCACTGTGACTGAAACCCTCTTATTCACTGCTATGCTGAGGCTACCAAAAAGCCTGACTCAAGATGAGAAAGTCCAACATGTGGAGCGAGTTATAAGTGAGCTGGGGCTAACTCGGTGCCAGAACAGCATGATAGGTGGCCCACTATTTAGAGGTATTTCAGGCGGGGAGAAAAAGAGGGTGAGCATTGGTCAAGAGATGCTAATTAACCCAAGTTTGCTGTTGTTGGATGAGCCCACTTCTGGTCTAGACTCCACAACTGCCCAGCGGATTCTAACTACAATTAAACGGCTTGCTAGTGGAGGGCGAACAGTGGTCACAACAATTCATCAGCCATCTAGCCGCCTCTACCACATGTTCGATAAATTAGTCTTGCTGTCTGAGGGCTCCCCAATCTACTATGGTCCTGCATCTACAGCTTTGGAGTATTTCTCATCCATCGGGTTTTCAACATCCATCACTGTGAACCCAGCTGATCTTCTACTAGATCTTGCTAATGGTAAAAATTATCTATCTTGTAATTCAATTCATTGCATCTGTTGTATGTTTAGTTCTTTTAACATGCGACTAGTTTCCTTTAACATATGATGCAGTGCGAACTTTCCTTTTTCCTATCATTCACTCCTTTCCCTAGCTCATATCAGGTAGATATATCAAGTTCCGTAAAGAAAGTGGGTGTTCATAATTGTACCTTTGAAAAAATGAAGAAAAGTAAGACCCCACCTTTACACTACTCCATTATACTACTGCATCGATAGATTAACAAAGTATAAAGCCATCTTCATCATTACTAAGCATGTTATTTTCATAAATTGGCAGAATTAAATCTATTTCTAAGCATTTATTAGCTACTCATAAATTTATGAAAAACTAAATGACAGGAATTGGACCTGATTCCATGCATGAATATGATCAAGGTGAAAACACAGAGCAAGAGCGGAAGTTAGTAAGGCAACAACTCGTCACTTCTTACGAAACAAACATTTCAACAAGACTGAAAGCTGATTTATGCAGTCTAGATGTTAGCAACCACAACCATGCAAAAGAAGCTTTGACAAGTAAGTTGTGTAAAAAAAAATTGGTATGGCTAATAGACGGCACAATTTGCCTAAACTCTTAACCTTTTTGGGGTTTTGAATGGTGTAGGAAACCATGTGCAATCAGAACAATGGTGCACAAGCTGGTGGCATCAGTTTAAGGTGCTACTTCTCAGGGGGGTGAGGGAAAGAAGATTTGAAGCCTTCAATAGGCTTCGAATATTCCAAGTAATAAGCGTTGCTGTCCTTGCCGGACTCCTATGGTGGCACACCCCAACATCCCATATTGAAGATCGTGTAAGCATTATAATCCTGAAAACCATATCTTCTCGACACGATTTTAACAGGGGAAACTGGGAAAATAAAAAGTGCCTTAAAGTTAGTGGTGATTGGTGAATACTAAAACTGTTTTATTCTTTCCTTGCAGATAGCAATGCTTTTCTTCTTCTCAGTTTTTTGGGGATTCTACCCACTCTATAATGCAGTTTTTACTTTTCCCCAAGAAAGGAGAATGCTCATAAAAGAACGGTCATCTGGGATGTACCGTCTCTCCTCTTACTTCCTTGCAAGAACCATTGGAGACCTGCCACTCGAGCTTGCCCTCCCAACCGCCTTTACCTTCATACTCTATTGGATGGGCGGGCTCAAACCTGATCCAGCCACATTTGTCCTTTCCCTACTTGTTGTACTCTACAACGTCCTTGTAGCCCAAAGTCTTGGATTAGCCATCGGTGCCATACTTATGGATGTCAAACAAGCCACAACTTTGGCCTCAGTTACAACTCTGGTTTTCCTTATTGCCGGAGGATATTACATACAACAAATCCCTCCGTTCATAGTATGGCTAAAGTATTTGAGCTATAGCTACTACTGTTTCAAGCTTCTTCTTGGGGTTCAGTACAATAACAATGACTTGTATGAATGCTCAAAAGGGGTCTACTGCCATGTTGCAGATTTTCCAGCCGTCAGATCAGTGGGGTTAAACAATCTACCTGTAGATTTGTTGATTATGGCACTGATGTTGATTGGTTATCGACTCGTTGCTTATATGGCATTGCAGAAGGTTCGGTGAAGTAAGTTTACTTGAGGACCAATTTTCTTGAAGGAATGCTATTTGAAGAGATTTGCCATTTTGTCGGAATAGAATAATAATAGATTAGATCCCATATTGCTACAACTTTGATCATTTTCCAGAGATGTAGATGTATCGCCTCCCTTGTGGGAAATATCTACATATATCTAACTCAGCAATTTGAATTCAAGGATAAAAAAGAATCCTCGATGGACTTATCTAACAAATATAATGTTCTGAATGACTTGAGTTGTTTTCATGCCATTAAGTACCAACTTGTAACTTTATGGTCTTATACCACTTACCTTGATACTGATACCTATTCTGCAGAATTGGTTTTAGATGAGTGATAGGAATTTCAAAATTCGAAGGCCCCTTCCACTAATAGGTTCCTGCAAATTTATCCACAACAAAAACGAACATTCCTCAGGAATTGAATTAATATCGGGAGACTTGATAGCTACATCTATGGAACAGGATAAATTATCAGAGAACATTATATGCAGAATTTACAAGAATCTTCAGTCAGATGATGTCACCATGTAATCCAATAATATGTCGACTGTATATGTGATTGGGAGGGAACCAAATCCAAGATGTAGAACGAACTCTACAAAAACAACATAACCAAAGATACCTAACTTTCAAACTGTTAAAATAACGAATGAAGAGTCTACTCATTGTCCCCCCCCCCCCCCCCATCCCAAGATGTACTTCTACTTTTTCCAAATTCAATTTTGATGTCTAATATATGACACTCAAAAATTTCATATTCATGGTAATTTGTTAGAGATATTATATAATTCATTTGATGATTTGAGCTTCAAGATGGCGTCGTCTACTTAACGTCAAAGCTCCAGGCATGTCTTTTTTTCCTGGATGGAAGTAAGGAAACATATAGATAATTGCTTAAATATTAAGTAGAGAATATGCATTTGAAACTTTATTTGGTCAGCCGTAGACACATGGTCTTATCATTTCCTACCCTTATGCATAACGTCCATACAATATCGCTTCCAGATCACTGAATCTTTAATGGGAAGGATTTCAATTGTGTCTCCTGTGCAAGAGCATATGGGACCTTCAAATGGATTTAGCAAAGTCAGGTTCCAGGTTCCTTACTAGCGACTAACAAGTCTAAAGGAGCTACACTCGAGAGCATTCCAGGTTTCTTTATTGTATTAGCAGTATTAAGGGAATACAGATGCCCATTGGTTGTTCCTTCTGAGATATCAAGGTTGGCAAACTATAAGCCTTCACTCTCACACACCAGAAGTAGACAATATGGTATCAGATAAAAGGATCTTATTAAAGAATGGAAGGAGAAATGAGATAAAACACATATTAGGTTGAGTCCTCAGGGTTTTCTTTATTTATAGCTTAACTTAATGTGCATTGAAAGTGGTAACTCGTGCATATTTACTTTAATATTTGACTTATTACCTTATCGATTGCTCCAAAGCTCACTCCCTACAAGGGTGACTGGTGCACCAATCATGATGTCAGAGCCTTGGGTTAGGAATATGGATAAGGACATTAAGAGTTTTGTTTCTATTCGTGGGACCTAAATGTCAGAAGAGGTGTTGAATTTGGTAACCCTTCCTTGTTCATCTAACATATAAAGAGTGGCTTTTATCTTTATCAAGCCTACCGAACAACCACCCATTTTCACCAATATCACTCAATGGAATAAAATTGATCGACATAATACAGCTCAACTATACTTCACGAATACCAAACCACTTAAATGTAGACGTACTTATTAATTGGCAAAACTAATATAATTAATAAGTGCATGTATAATTCATTTTATTGTTTTTTTGCTTGTGAATTCTCAAGAAAGTGATGAACGCGGTTGCAAAATGAGTATGCGGGCCTTAGAAGTTATCATTCTGCCAAAGTTTCAGAAGCTTTTAGTAATACCTAGAATGTTACATGGAGCATTATGCAAGTGGGGATAACTTGAAATTTTCAGAAAATTCTGTGTTGAGGCAATTCTTTTCTGATTTAGTTTTCTTGTAATAAAAAATGAAACAACTTCGGCCAACCCTAAATTCGGACAAGCAATCAAGCATTATCACTGTTTTCCGTCATCAAGAAGTAAGAGAGACCCAAGCTAAGTGTATAGACAATGCAGAGGAGAACTAAGTTTTAGATTTAGATCAAACTCTACATGAACAACAATTAACCACCCTTTGGGAGATGACATCGACATCATATGCCATAACAGCACGAGACTTGCTTCCTTATCAAATTTGTAGCACCCTTTTTCCAATATAGGCCTATAGATAACCATTTAAAGGTTGAACTAGAGAATATTTATAGGCTGCACTGAAGTGTACTTTGGCCAACCACAGGAACATGCATTTTCATTTTAGTATCACACTAGATCTTATGTTGTTTCCCAATCTCCAAATGGATTGTGGTTTTGATTTCCTGTCCAAGAATATATGGCACCTTTAGACTAGCCAAACAAAGTCAAGTTCCTGGTTCCCTATGACTGACTACAAAGTCTAAAGGAGCTAAACACAAGTAGCATTTCTGGTTTCATTCAGTGAATGGGCATAATTTGAGGAATATAAACCTGCCTCGGCTAGGTTCTGTCTGAACCACCAAGTTAGCCCCAGCATAAATCTGGGTCTCCCACACCCACCAATTTAAAATTAAAGCATGTGGAGTGACCTACAAACCAAAGAAATAACATGTAAGAATGAAAAAAAAAACTAAGAAAAAGAGAAAATATGATGTCATTCTTTGTGTATTCTATGTTTCTTTCTGTCCTTGAGCGAGCGAGACCTTAGATTCTGTGTATCAATAACTACTCTTGTTTGTTGTTCTCTCAACTTTCTTTCCCTGAAGCTAGTTGCCAATTCAATTACAATCACCATACTTCCCTAGTTTCTTACATCATTTTGTTAACTGAAAAGTGGAAATCTAATATTACATCTCTAATACATTATGCAATCTAATTCTGGATAAGTCAACAATTCTTAAAGTCGGAAATAAAAATGATTTGATGCTTAATGGATCTTTCATTTGGTCCATCCTTTCTTGCTTTAAGAAACTTATTTATCAATATTGGAGATAAAAATACTTCATAGATATCAAACAAGTCAGCAACAACGAAAAATGAAATTTCTCCCTAGCCAAGAGAATAATAGTAACAAAGTCCAGAAGAGCACAAATAAGCGTACCACATAATAGAAGTATATTACCTATAAACTACGAATGGGACACTCAACTCAAGACTGTAAGTGAGAATGAATGATTTAAGAATTAATTAAAGGCAAAAAATGGGTACTGGCTCTTGCAAGGATTTTCAGCCTTAGTCATGAACTTCAGTTATTATAAAGTCATTTGGTACAACTTTCTTTCATGTGGATATTGAGGGACCTTTAAATATATGCATGCTTGATACTTGCATCAGTTTATAATGTAAACAAAAAAAATGAAAATGGATCAATTATAATGAATTTACTAGTTCCAAATATAAATATTGCAAGGTTTATGCTTTTCAGGAGAATGGTTATGATTATACATTTTCTTTATGAATTAAGCAAACCTGACACCCCAACAAGTCAAAACTTCCTATTTCAAGCGTTTATAAGCACGTCTGACTTAAGTACTCTTGTACAACTAACAGTGCATTAGAAGTAACTAATAGTACAACTCCATTTAATTATCCACCTCTTTTCCCACTAAGCAACTTTTGGTGCTAAAATTCAATATAATCATCCACCATCCAAGTGTTGCCTCAACTCAATAAAGTCTTTTGTCACAAAGACAGCCAATAAAGAACAAGAGAGAACAAATTGCAGATGCATTTTATGGATGACCAAACAAACAGCCACTCAACAGAAATCGAAATTGTAAAAAAAAAAAATAGCCATCATCTTAAAATCAGAAACGAATATGCATTTCTTCCAGATAGTGGGCAAATTTTCAAACAGATAGAGTGTAAACCGTTAATAACATGTTATTGGCAACAACTCAATCGCTAATGGGCAAAACATCAAACAGTTGATAGGCAATTTTGTTAACGTTCACATGGTCATACCAAGGCAAAATAAGTATTATACCCAGACATGATTTACTCACTAAGATCATATTTGGGATCCAAACAAGGGCTTTTTGACAACTTGAAATACAGAATCTACTTAATGAGATCATAAGTGGGGTTTGATCAACGGCTCTTTGCCATGATGAAAGATACAATTGGGTTTGATCAACGGCTTTTTAACATCATGAATCGTCAAAAAAAGAGATTTGTGCCAACTCGGTCAAGTAGCGCACAAGAAAGTTTTGCTGGAATCGTCATCATTTCCTCTAATCTTTACGCACTTTCTTTGTCTCCCAGAATAACAAATTCGCTCTTTTTAAATGCCACAAACCCATCTTATAATTCTCGACTCCCTGTGAGTTGTGTCCCATAACCGTACTTATCTCACCGGTCCGACTCCGGTCCAAAGACCGGTCCTAAAACTATAATCTAGCCCTACAATCTACATTAAAATTTATCAATAGATAGAAAAGTAGGAGGTTTAGGGAAACCTCAAAAAATGGAAGGATACGTTGTTTTTTTGGTTATTACGACTTGTGCATGTTACAAATTATTTGTATGCACAAATATCGTCCAGATGAAAAACTATCAGGGTGTTTTTCAGTTTTTCATTTTTTTTTAGGTTTCCCTCGAACCTAACCTTAGAAAAGTAATGGCTTAACTACATAAGAATTATGTAATTTATGATAACTGTGAGATATAATATAAACTATTTTCTTTAAAGATAATTAACGAAAATTTTTAAATAAACTAAAACGGGTAATTTAGCATATGATTTACTTCCCTCAATTTCAGTGATCATATTGTGTTATCTTCACTTTACAAATCCATCACGGTGATCACAGTGGGTATCACATCGCGTATACCGTATCACATCATGTATACAGTGTTTGTGAGTATATAGAGAGAATGATCGTAATTAATGTATCACAACGGATATCACACGTCAGAGTGGAGAAGAGAAGAAAGAAAAGAGAAAAGATAATATTTTCTAAATGTCCTTTAATTAAGATTTTAAGTCAAAATTATCAGAATTATTAATTTAATAATTTATCTTTTAATTTGGTTGAGATTGAATCTCACGGTAACTCTTGCCCAATTTGTAGCCCAGATGGGTTTCACATACGGTACCATATAGAATAGAATAGCACGGTTGAGATTTAAGTATTCAGGTTGTGTAGGAATCGTTGATCGAAATGAGGGCCTGAGTTGGGGTTCCAAAAGTTGAAAAGACACTCTTAGAGATGCATCGAACGGTTTATCAGCTTCACATGTTGCTTTCCGAATCAATCTAGATGCCATCTACATCAATTGGTAACAAAGTTGGTGACAAAGTTGAACTCAATCAAAGGATTTACACACTTAAATAGGAAGCAGTCATTCTACAATACTGAGACCCCCTAATCCCACCGACTCCTAATTGCGAGAACCATCGTTAGTTGGCTCCGAGAAATCAAGGATTGTTTTTCTTTATGCTAAAAATATATCCATATTTGTCAAATACCCAAACAATTTCATTACATCACAACAATTTCAACATTGCCAAACACTTGACAGAAAGCAAAACTAGCAAATGCAAATACCCCAAATTTTAACACTTCCAAAGAAATATCCATATTTGCAAATTTCAACATTCATGTAACAATTAACAAAAGCAACTAACATTTTCAAACAGATGTATTATATATACCAACAGTTTGCATACATTTTACTAACAAAATAACTTCAATTCCCAAATTTTAAACACCACTAATGGTGCGTTTGATTTACGGGAATGGATTGGATTTCAAATAAGGATTTGGATTTGGAAGGATTTGGATTTGGGGGGATTTGAAATCCCTTCATGTGTTTGGATAAGAATTTGAAATCCATCAGGCTTTAGAATCCTTCCAGATTTTGATTTCAAATCCAGGCCCAATGCCAAAGATTTCTAAATCCATCATATGAGGGATTTTAAAACGGTAAACGGATTTGAAATCTGGTCAACGAAATCCTTTCCTGCAAACCAAACGCAGGATTGGAATGGATTTGAAATCCAAATTCCTCCAAATCCATTCCAATCCCACAAACCAAACGGGACCTAAGAATCCCAGAAATCCCTTTCAATCTTATCGAATTTTAAACACAACAATAATATAAAAACAATTTAACTAAAATAATTTATTCAGTATGTAAATATTACCCAAAAAGACCAACAAACTTGTATAATAACATCAATATAAACAACCCCAAAATTCAAATATTAACAGAAAACAAAAACAAATCTCTTGGAAGAGTGGTTTGGTGCAGAATGATTAAGAGACACTTATGATATAGTTCAAAGTGATATAGGGTTGTTTTGTAATTGTTTAGAATGAAATCAGGGCGCTTAATGGTTAAGGGAGGTCCAGGATACAAAATCATTCAGAGGGTTTTGGAACCATTAAGAGGCAGACTTTTTTTTGCCAAACAAGATTTACCTCTTAGCGGTTCAAAGGCTGACTCTTAATGGAACCATTAATAGGTAAACAAACAGCCCCTTAGGTTACTGGTTAGGGTTAGTACCTCACAACAGCAGAAGTGGTCTGTAGATTGAATGCAAATTGTGCTGATTCAAACTTGAATATAAAAGCTAATATGAACAAGTTGTAGGAAGGATTACGAGGGCATGTTGGCGTATATTTGACTACGTCCAACTTTTGGTCCATACAGGAACCGAGAAGATTAGGGTGCCCAAACTAAATGAGATGATCATAGTTGTCAAAGCGTAGACGTATGCTCGCCAAGGATGTTTGCTCTCTCTCATTGCTCCAAATTCAGCAATGAAAGTCGAAACAGTACTGAGACAACCACATAAACCGAATTGTATGCCTGTTGCCACAATCCCAAAATGGTTGTCTGTCACCTACGTGATTATTGACGATAAAACATTAGTCAGTCGAGAAAGATGCAATGTAAACGTTAACATTTAGAGCCCAGATGCATGATAGAGGACCAAATTTCTAGCCAAAATGTGCACTATCACTATAACAATAAGGGTTAACTGAAATTTTTGGTCTTTGTGTTATGGTGAAATTATTGGTTCATTTATTACATTTTCAGTCATTATGGTTTCAATTTTCTTACGGATTCAGTGACGTCGTTTTTTTTGTCCGTTAAGTGAAGACTCATGCATGCATGTAGTAAAATCTTCGTGAGGTCATAACTTTTCACGTATAACTCGGATTGAGATGATTTTTTGGAGTTGCTAATTTTTTACGAGATCTACATGTTGGAAAATTTTAATGATTTATCAAGCAAACATCAAGGAGTCATCGTATTTTTATTTGAAGTACGACTTGTGATGCATGTAGGGACACTATCCAATAATTTCAGGATGACCAAATGTAGTTTACTCTAATAACAAATATCAAGCAATTTCCTTGTACTATTTGTGTAAATCAAATGATGCAATACTATTGGAATGCATGAAGTATTTACTAGGATGTTAAAGATGTAACACCAAATAACGGAAACTTACAGCTTTCTTCAAGGTTGCCATGGCTGCCATGATACAAGCGGCAGTTACGTTGGCAATTAATGTCCCAAAAGGCATCCATTTCATCATCTCTGTCCTTCCTAAACCTTGTCCGTTGAGTCGTGCTAAATAGAATCTGATCCATACACCAATTGGTCCAACTATACAACCAAACCACAAGTAACTTGTACTGCTATCATTGTCAAAATCCTTCCTAAACAATGCCACACTCACACCCCATACCGACCCCAGCAATGTTATCATCACCACTATTAATATACTTTGACTCAGAATCGTATTTACTTCAGAGAAGCCACACTTGGAACTTAGATTTGTTCTGTTAAAAGCCCATTTGAACCCCTTAGCAGTCTCAACCCCAAATATGAAGGAATAAGCAACAAGAAACAGACCTGCACAGCAAACCTCGAATGAAACAAACCATAGGATAACAGCCTGCATTAATGTAATTTTTTTTTCTAGGATGTCGAATTACCAAGCAGAAATCCAAGCACAACGAAAACCCAGTGACCATTGACACTAAGCTCAAGCATTTTTTGATTCCAGCCACTAAATGTGGTGAGACTTCCCAAGTAACCCGTTGTCAACCCGACAGCTAACTCAGGGGAGAACTTGGATATATCTCCTTTATAAACAGTGCCAAACCAACCCATCAAGAATGAACCAACCTTGAATATGAGACAGGGGGAAGAAAGAATTATAATATGCTCAAAGAATTTGGGAGAAATCCTCATGAAAGTTGAGCAAAGATGTCGAAAGAAAGAGTGATGTTATTACTGGGACTAATAAACTATGACTTTTTGCAGGTAAAGTTAGGAGAGAAAATAATGATACCATATTGGGAGCAAGATCAACATACATATAGCTCTGGTCACTTGTGGCACCAACCACTTCAGGACCAAATAATTTTTCTAGTAGGTACCTTGTCAATACCTGCATAGAGGAAACTATTTGAGAAATAGTGAAATGTTGAAATGTCGAATTGATATACTCTCCATCTTGAAAGAGTGGAACTTTGTTACTGTTACTTAAAAAGAGTACTTTTCGACGTCAAATAACATTTACATGAGTTCTAATCTTTTTGGGGGAAAGTTGCTTACAGGAACTCTACATGAACCACTAATAGAACAATGATGATGTTAAATTACTTATCATTTTTGTTTCTTTTAAGTACCATGCTAAACATTAGAAATCAAATATAGCTCCTTTGGAACAGAGAGAATATCAAAACCACAATCTCCAAACAGTACATATTCCAATAGTCCTAAAAACACAGGGCTTTATCAGTCAATTGTGATGAAGATGTAACCAAAGCTGGACTTGTACATAAATTGGCGATGTGCAAGGTTTAATATTGCATTAAAAGTCAAACTTGAAGCAAATAAATTTATCTTTTGACCAAGGACTTACAAATATAAGGTGGTTTAGGACATTACCCCAAGAATGCCAAGTACAGCAAGATGAATACGGGATGAGATGTATACCATGAACCATGGCAACTCTTTTTTGCACTCCTGCATATGAAAGTGTCCCACAAATTATCAACGTGCATTGAATTGTCCTCAAAGAGTGATATGAAGTCATAACAATGGAAAAGCTTAGAATGCAAGGTAAACCTACTTTATTCTGGCTTTGGTCATGTAATAATGTGTCCGGTGAAGCAGGAGATGCAGTTGGGAGTTGTGATTCTTTAAAAGAATGTTCTTGAATTGGAACTACCAGATTTTCTCCATTATTATCGAAAGAGAATCTGGGTCTGCCACTTGCACTTCCACTATACCTTTTACTATGAAGTGCCCTATCTCCAATATCTCCTGCCTCTGAGACGGATTGACAATCACTGTCATCATCAACTTCATGGTGGACAGCTCCTACTAGATTAAAAGAGTGCCTCCTCAAGGAAGAATTTGTACTGCTAATCCGACTAAAAGACCCACTTCTTCTTGGTTCGGAGTCATTGTGCCCACAATCCATTATGCTTCCTCGGAGCCGTTGACACCTGTTTCCTACTCGATAACTTTAATGCAGATTAATTTTTGATGCAAAATCCAAGTCATACATAACTTGATAACCATAGGCATACAGTTCACACATTTGTTAAAACAACCAACAAGAACAAAACTTCATAACAAGTGATATCACCTGCTCTAATGCTTAAAAATCTAAATAATCATTAACTAATAAGAGAAGATTGTATTTGAGACATCCCAGACCATGAAAAAGTCTTTAAAGAGTAGACTTTGAAACACACCACAAATAGGGACCATAATTATGAAGAAGAAAAATGATATAATATACTATAGTAAAATTAAAGCATAGATAAAGAGTAATACATGGATGATTGATTTATGATTAGAACAGAGATTGGTTTGGTTCATGAGGATGGTATATTCTTTTCTGATCTAATGGAGATGGGTTCGTTTAATGAATGACACTTATAATCATTGTAATTTGTATGAATATCATGCTTGAATTCATTTTCTCCGATCATCCTCGGTGCAAGATCCAAGTGCATGAGTTGTTAATGCAAAACCAAACCAAACCAAACAAATCCAATAAATCCAAATTAAATGAATGGTCCGGTCCGAGGGTAAGACACTGTTTCCAAAGGCTGGGGTGGAAGGGTTTTGTTTGGAAGGGTTTTTTCATAGATGGAAGGAGTGTTATTTTATAATTGGGAAGAACAGGTTTAGAAAAAAACTTGACTTAGCTTACTGAATAAACCATTTCCTATATCATTAAGCCACTCCCAAATAGTCATGTATAGTCGAATCAAATAAGTTGTTACTCCCATTATCAAACAGTGGTCAACCATCATAATCAAAGAAATAACCAAATCAGTTTCTTAAAACATCATTATAAAAAGTAATTTATCTGCCAAAAGGTTAAGTTGGGTTAGTGGTCAACCTACCATCATAATCAAGTTGCCTCGGACATAAACATAATTAGAGAAGTAATATGTTATCCAATAAAAGAGCAAAAAGAAAAGAACGCATCAAACAATCATATCCAATTTAACCAAATAATGAAACAGTTCCAACATCAATCATAAACACGGAAATCAAGTATCATAAACTTCTCTTTTTCCTAAAATCCAATTCTATTACTTGTCATCCAAACCTAACTCGTAACAAGCAAAAGAAACATATCTGAATCGGATATCATAAATTCCGTAATTCGCAAAAACGCTAGTCGTATAGGTATGCTTTATTACACCATAAATTTCTGAGATTGCATCATAAAGCGAAACTTTTCAACTGCTTTTTTTGGAATTAAGTAATCAAACAAGTAATGAATCTGTTAGTGCGTTTACACATCAAAATTTAAATAAAAAAAATCATTTAATAAAATTGTAAGCAACCACTACTACGACCAAACAGATTTATAAAAGAAAAAGTGACAACTTGAGAAATAGACAGATAGATAGGGTGTATTCACCTTAATGAAGATGATGGAGGAATTCCGATGAAGTGAACGGCGACGGGAGCAATGAGTGATTGTTGTTTGGCCTCTCGTAGATCGCTGACCACCACAGCAGTCTGTTTCACGTAGACAGATCTCAGCAATCATTTTCCGTTAATTTGGGAATATATAATATAATAAAAATGTTTTATTTTTTTGTATGTAATTAAATATCTATACTATATTATAAAGCATTTTAGAAAAACTCTTGAAAATAAATATTTATGTTTAAAGTATTGTATATTGATGAACATTACATAAAATTTAAGATTACAAGTAAATGATACATAAGTATAACTTTTTAAGGATACATTTTTTGAATTCATAACTAACTGATAAACATAATCAAATATAGGATAAACATTTTATTTTAAATATTATTACGATAATCATTGAATTTTAACAGAATACTTAATTATTATTTTATAAAAACAATACATTATTAAATCAAAATAAATTACATCATTATTAAATCTAAATTAAATTAAAATAAAAAATTAAATAAATTTATAAAAAAACATTGTCGTTTTCTCAAAACCATATTATAAAATCAACAAATACAAAAAATAAAATGAAACATTAAAATCAAGATGTGTGATGCTACAATTGTACGAGTACACTTCTATTATTATAATTAAAAATAAATAATATTTTTTCTAATTAAATGCAACGGAAGGTACCACAATTGTTTTTTATAAATATTTACTTTTTGACAAAGATATTTATTTGATAGACTTTTGGTTTATGCTAGCAAAAGGTGTAATGATACTTTTATTCGATCAATGCTTATATAATATTTTGGTAACCAATAATTTGTTTGTAACATTTGTTTAAATAACACCTTTTATCTAAACCGGACTTCTTATCTTAACCCGTGCTCATCCACTTTAATTTGGTAAATAGTCCCTAAATGATTAAACATATTAGGGATCGTTTATCGAATAAGCGTTTACGGACAATAGTTACAACTTTCATTTACCTTATTGAGTAACATTTTGAAGTTAGCAAAATGGATTGTTTGTAAGCATCTCTTACTCCGTAAATATTAACCGGGTAAGAGTCTTCTCCTCACATACCAGAGTAAGAACCATGGCTATTGTCAAGTATTTTACCGGATAAAAAATTATTGGTCCTTGTCATACTCACTTGGTAAGTTCCGATAACACTTACCTGATAAAAGTTTATATATATGTTTAATTTTTGATGAAGATATTTATTTGATAATCTTTTGGTTTATCCCAAGCAAAAGGGTGTACTAGTCATTTTCATTCAATCAGTTCATGATACTAGCGTCCTAGAGTGTTCATCGTCACATACCATAGTCTAATGTGCAGTTTTTATAATGTGATATCTGATTTTGCATTTTACTTTTTTAATGTCTTACTTGTTACTTTTTAATATATAACATAATTTAAATTATTTAATATCAGACTCATTGTGTATATGTTTTAGGGGTGTTCGCGGTCCGGTTTGGGCGTTTTAGCCCCTCAGACCACAAACCAAACCGCAAGTGGCGGTTTATTGATTTTTCAAACCGAGTGGTTTGACATCAAGTGCCCAGACCGGTCAAGTCGGACCGCGGTTTAGGCGGTTTGGTCGACCGGTTTAGGCGGTTTGGGCCTTTTAGTGGACTTTTAAGTTTAAACATAAAAACATATAAAACTTTGAATTTTAAAGGCTCGTTGGCTTGAGTCCATTTGAAATAAAGAAAAAAGTCCACAAAAGTTAACTAAATATCCGAAGACAAAACACTAAAAAATAAATATATGCAAAGTGCAAATAAAATCAACGGCTTCACTTCTCCATTTTTCCGTTATTTGTATTCCACAATCTATAAAATTTCCAATCTTTTAAAATACCTTGGGCCTTTTTGTATATATTTGGGCATTTGGACTTTATATCATCTATTCTTTATAATAAAGATATATATAAAAAAATAAAAAATATATATTTATATATTTGGCGGTCGGTTTGGTCCAAACCGCTCAAAAAAACCTCCAAACAGCAGACCGGACCGGACCGCCCGGTTTGGCAATTTTCCAGACCAGACCGCTCAAACCGCCAAAAATGGTCCAGTTTGACTTGGTTCGACCGGTTTGAGCGGTCCAACGGTTTTTTTGAACACCCCTAATATGTTTATCTATATTATATTATACTATATTATAAAGCACGGATAAAAAACTCTTAAATACAAATTATTATGCACAAGGTACCATCATTTTATGTAAGATTTTAAAAATATCTTAATTTACAAGTATCAAAGCACAAGATACATATTACTACTGCAGGCTTCTAACACCCACCAATTTGGTATGTGCAGGATCTTCCTTTTATGCAGACATTTTCATGTATCACTATTAATTAGTATATTATATTACTATAATTTTGTTTTAATTATATTATTAAATATTTAATTGGTTATTTTTTCTAGATGTCATTGAATATATAAGATAATCATTGAATTCCTTTGTAGATTTTTTGGGTTAATTTTTGAGGACAAATCAAATAGGCAAATCTAATCTAAACAATTTCAAAGTTTGGGTTTTTGTTTTTGACTTGATAATTCGGCAGAATCACTCCGGTGGCAGTTGTAGCAACTCTCGTATCCCTTGCGAAACCTGTGAGCGATCCCAAAAAAATCATGTTAAATATCCAACCACTCCAGACAGACCGTGTAGAGTTTGGTTTCCAATAGCAACTAAACTTACCGTCTTAATTTGGGCTTTGATTTGCGCAATGAGACGGGTATATTCCTCGATTTGCCTACACAAAACAACCACAAACTGTTAAACCCATGCCCACAAGCTTCAAACTCTATAAGCTTCCATCACTTCCTACTATTCTTCAATCTCTCTCTCTCATTTTTCTTCTTTAAGCATATAATATTTATATACGGCAAATGAAACTCACACACAACTTACCTTATATGAGGTTGGAACCCATGACATCTAGAAAGGTTGGGTCAAAGACCCTTTAATCGCAAGAGCAAAGAATTATTTGCAACAATTCAAAATATCCTTATTGTTAGTTTGATTATTTCGATTTTTGATGTCACCATTGCAACACCTCATAGAAAATAGAATACACAGATTCGGAAAACTACCTTGCCAGTTTTTCTTCCCTGGCAGGGATGATATTTAAAGCCTCGGACCAAGTGAGCTCTACGTGAAATCCAAGCCCAACATCTACAAATATGTGGCGTGTATCAGGCCTGCAGACATGAAGAGCGTTTGGCGTAAGATTGTAATCACTGTAATGGAAAGGAACAATTGTGAAAGAAGGAATTTATTGGCCATTTTTTGTCGGTAGATCATTCAACAACTGTAATGCCATCTACTAAAACCAGGTTGGATAAGTCTCGAAATACATACACATCAGCCTGTGCGTATACTTCAGACCCGAGATTGACCATTGACCTGAGACTTGTTACACTATTCTTCTCCAAATTCTCTAAATTTTTTCTCAGATCTGAGCTACAAGTAAATTGTGTCAAGTGAAAGCACATATAAACGCTAGTAAAAAGAAACACAAGTGAAAGCATCAGCTTGGATTTCAAGAATCTGCATAACCAGGTGCTTGTGCAATGATTTTAGATAATGTAACCCATGCAGTTTTAGAACCAAAAAAGTAAATGGCATAACAGAAGGATACAAGACTTTCTGTTGTTCAAAAACCTTGTCCCTGCAATATCAACGAAAATCAATTAGATCTCATTATACCAACTCATGAAATCAATTGTGCTTTCTACATACCATGTTTTAAGGCATCGCAAAACAGTGCACAAAAATAGCACGAGTAATCGATTTCACTTCAGAATGTAATTTCATGGAAATTGAATATGGATGCAGGTTAAAGTGAGTTAATATGGGTGTCGAAAAGGAAGTTACAAAGATATCTCTAACATCCATATCCAAAGTCCTTGATCATAAAAGTAAACCTTGAAAGGTAAAAAGTAAAGACAGAAGCAGAAGTGCAATAGGCAGAATCAGGCATGACTATTGACTCTATCCTCACAAAGCCAAAATCTTATAATGATTAAATCAATATCGTAACGTCAAATAATAACTACACGATACACTAAGGAATAAACTTGTACCTTTCAGCAATGGCCCGAACAAGGTCAGGTTTCAAGCGTCGGTCAACAAATTCCTCGAATCTTTGTATTTTTTCTTCTGTGAGTCTATCCATTTAAGGGCTACGATACATTGAATCAAATTAAGAAATCTGCATATATAACTCTGTCACCGGTTATAAAAAGTATAAAAACTGAAGCACTCATGGGTTGGATTAAAGACACAAGGTGCACTGCTGGCTTCTCCGAAGACATACTCCTGCTTCAATTCAATTCAGTAGGGTACACAAGTTTATATACATATATGATATATAGACATGTTCACAAGGGTGAAGAGGGCCGGTCCTGAGGTTTCCAATGCCCAAAGCCCATGGCGGAAAGGCAAAAAAAATGCCCCTAATATATAAAAAAGCAAAAACAAAACATACTATTTTTAAGGGGGTCCATACCTTTTCAAACAACATTCAAGTTAATAGCTGAAATTAAAACAATTCGATTGCAAATTTTTCAGCAACCTAACTCAAAACTCAGACTCACATAAATCGAACTTAGACTCAGCAAACCATAACGACAAAAATAAAAAATCCCAACAATTCCAGAACTCAAATTCAGCAAACCAGAACTCAGATATAGAATAATATTCCCCTGTCCCTCTCCCTTGCATATCCCACAAGTCTTGGTGCATCAGTAGTCAAAGGTAGCATTGGGTATTCAACTAATGATCAGAACGATAGCATAAAGTAGCATCAACCAAAAAAAAATGAAACACACCCCCCGGGTTCAGGTAATATATAACTTTCATGCTTGAATTTATGTTTGGATCCACTAGCATGCATCATCAAAATTTGATTTTGTAGTGCTCTATTGTTAAGGATGCCGTCCAGCTATGAATCTACATGATTGAGAAATGATGTAAATTATTGCAACATGTATCTATTTGCCGTTCATTCAAAAATAATTTTTGTCCATGACTCCTGCTGCCTTGATATTCTAGTTTTCCACTAACAGTCTCAACTATGAGATGTGATGGAAATTAGTCACCTAAGTCGTACTTTTTGTTAACCTAAAACATCATGTTGGCTTGCCAAGTTTATTTGTAGAAAACTTTGTTGAACTTGGATCTAGGACCTTCCAATGAAACATGAGTATTTAGTGTTCCATAAACAGAATTCTTCCCCTTTATTTAATTCCCATTTGTTCCAACCATGATTTAATGGAGTGTGATTTCTGATCCGTTCAGGATATGGCTTGCGACACATTTTAAAAAAAATGTACAGAAATGCAAGCGCAAGTTCGGCATAGTGCAGGTAATATATGGTTTGATCTATTTCTTGATTTCTTAATTGTTTGATACTATTCTATCAGCTTAGATAATAGATACACAAGGTGATATAGATGATGTAAATTTTTTGTTGTTCTAGGTTGGGGAAAGTGAGCCATAGGTAGCATTGAATACAAATTGAACACAGCTTTCAAGCCCTAACTCAACATAAGAAAAGGATAATCAACCAAAAGCAAACGAAAATAACTCAGTGAAGACAGTGAGTAGATGAATGATGAATATCATAGCAAATTCGCAATCAATAATCAAAATCAACTTCTTAATTAACGGTTCACAAATCACAATATTTCTAATTTCACTACTAAGCAAGAAAGAATCAAAGCATAAAAGATATTTCCATTTTTTTTTTTTATCATCAAAGCAGTAAGCAAGAAACTGAGAAAGAATACCTGATTTAGGAGGCAGGAGCAGAAGTCAAGAGGCAGCAGATGGATTTAGGAGGCAGGAACAGATCGATTAGGGTCTTACTGCTTATGAACAGTCGAGCAGAGAGTCAGAGACGAGTTTAAGAGGGCGAGAATCGATAGAGCAGAAGCAGATGATGGGGCAGCGATGTAAACGGTAACAGTTTTTTAGGCCCAAACTGAGGCTTCCGACCAACCCGATCCGAAAATACCCCAAAAAAAAAAATTGAGGTAACTTGATATATAGTTATACAAAATTAGGTCAAACCATATCTATTGGATTGGAATTAAATTAGAATAATGTGAACCCAACCTAACTTGATGAACACGATGTGTTTCTATACAATAGATTTAATATGATTGTTAAATTATTGATTAATATATATATACACACACAGGTGTAGGATCGTGTGAGAAGTTGCGTTAATTGTGAAAAGTGTGAGAAGTGGATCTGAACCGTTGATCTCATTTAATCTCAAACCCTCCCATGAATTACAGCTTAGAAGATAATTGATCTGGTGCATCTCATCCTAATGTGCGTCCATTTCTCATCCAACAGTCGAATAGTCGATAACCACTTCTCACGCTTCTCACCATTAACTCAATTTCTCACCGGAACCCGACCCTACACACACAACAGGTTAAACATTAGACCAACCCGTAGTTAGTTATATTCAATATTATATTACAATTTCAACCGTAATTTTATTTTTCTTATTCACATGAACCTTCAACTTTTTTTGAGTTTGTTAGCCTTTTTGGTATTTTCTCATTTTTATTTTACTTCGTTCCAACACAAATGCTTAGCTAGATTATATAATACATACGAAAGTTTCAACTCGACCAACCCAACCTGCACGGTTTGGATTAGGTTGGGTTGTATTTTTGATTGGGTGGGTTAAGTTGAGATTTTTCAAACCGCAAATATTTATTGGGTTGTTCAAATGTCTTCAACCCGGTCAACTCAACCCATGTGTAGCCCTATCCTTTGACTCTCTAGCCTCTCATGCCCCGGCCTATAGTCAGGGCTGGGATTAGCCGAAAGTGGAACCATGATTTGGATTTAGGGTGGTTCTCTTGAAGTTGAGCCACGAGTACTAAACTTTGGTCTTTTAATATATGATAATATGAAATCTATCTTTTTTGTAACGATAAAATAATGCACCTATAAGAAAACAATAAAAAAACCACTTCATACAACTTTTATAGACATCTCAAAATTTTTAAGTTTTCAAACAATTTATAGAACTAAGATTTCAACATAAAAAGATCAATATGATAAACATAACACATTTAAAGAAATATCTCAACAATTGCAAATTTCAACATAAGATAAGCGGTGATGTAACACCCCAAAAATTAGGGGTAAATTTAAACCTCAATACTTACGTAATATGGAATTTAAATAAACGGAGATCACCCAAAAGAGGAAATAGTTAAAGCGTATTCAAATTTCTATGAATGAAAATTACTAATGACAATTCACTAATCTAGACTACTACCATCTAGAGTAAAACAATTGTCGCCAACATTTTCCAAAAAGGTGTCTACTAAATATGTACGCCAACTTCCAAAAGTCTATCTTAAAAAATTGCCACTATCCGCCCAAACTCTCATACCTCAAACCAACCGAGACCGCCACCAACAGAACCTGTTATACATGTCATTTAAGAAAACAAGTGTTAAGCTTTACGCCTAGTGAGGACAAACATTGTATAAATAATTAACCGAAGACTTGCATAGGTATTTTCATAAAGTAAAGTAAAAGGTTCATCTTTCCAATTAAATAGAGAGCATAAGGTTTCATAAAACATCTTGCGATGACGGGGGAGACCCGATTTTCCAAGGAGGTAGCGGAACACAAAAGTAGGCTACCATCCGAGTTAGTGAGTCAATACTAGGATCAATGACCACGAGCTTTATGACTCGCACTATAGATGTGGATATGAGCCCCCGATGATCCTAATCATACTCTTTTACTAGAAGTGCATACACGACCAATGGCTAGTAACCAGCTCCACATAACCGTACCAAGTTGCCCTCAATGACCCAATGCATCAACTAGTTACAACGATAATCATTCCATCAAATAAGCCGACCCTAGTACCTATAGATCCATTTGTAATAGCCTAAGGCTCGTCACATTCACATAGTGACCAAACTATAATCAAACATATAGCTTCAATACCAACATGCCCATATATATTTATTGCAACATCAACAATTTAGAATTCACCAATTTTATACATATGAGACTAGAATTATCCATTCCCAAAATCAATACTCATATTTCTGAACAAGTGGATTCTTAAGAGTTTATTAACGTCATCTAGCCTTAACTCTTGACAACCATTCACCAAATCCTTACCTTTCCAAAACTCATATTTTAGTAAATCTTCAAATGAAGTAATCTTATGAAATATACCAAAATGGATGAATCAAATTCCCAAGTGCAATTATGCATATAAAATCATCCTTTATAACACATATTATAACATCCTTTTTATTTTATAAAAGTATGATAAAACCCTAAAACTTCTCAAATATAAAAGTTAGGTCAAAATCCACCAAAATCAAGAATAATGTTAGGAGAAGTTCAAGTAGCTAAAAATAATAAGATTTTGGCATGTATAAAGTTTTTAAAGAAGTAGGATGAACTCACAATGCTTGGTTTAGGAGAAACCCTAGAAACCAAGAAATCTTCCAAAAATGGGAGTAACTCTTGACATTGAACTTTAGATTATAAATCTTTGATGAAGATGATGGAGGAACCCTTGAAAACCAAGTATTTAATGCCTTAGATGAAGCTAGGGTTTGTAATAAATGAGAGAAAAACGAGAGGAAGAATATGAGAGATTGGTAGGTGAAGATGGTAAATGAGAAAAGCTGAAAATCCCAACATTTAAGACCCTATCCCCCGCATGCGACAGTGCCATGCAATTGTGTCAGGGGTACTCTCGCATGACATAGTCGCGCGAGAAGTACCGTGAGTCTCCCCCTCCCCGCGATTATGACAAGGCGACAATGTCAATGTCACTCTCGCGGGTCATTCTACCGTGAGCACTAAGGGCCCAAAGACCATGCCCCGACGATTCTGACAATGTCACTGTTGCCGGGCACTATCGTCCCAGACCCACTAGACTCCGAATTTCGACTTTTCTCGCGCGATTACTTTCAGCCTTGAACTAAACCAGAGATTAAAGATAACTTAATTAAAATTACCAACTACGAACAATTCACAAATATATGTGGATATTTAGCTTACCCAAAATTCCGGGTGTTACAAGTGAGAGACTAAATAAAAATATACCCTAAAAATTAAAATCGATGGACTAAATCACAGGAAACCTAAAATTGACTTACCGACAACGAGAGGTGAAAATTTCTGAATTCGGAAGCACAATTGTTGAATCGCACACACACAAGTTATGTTTCTATTGTAGAATCATACACAGGCTCTATACTGGACTTCCAATGTTTTAAAACCCGGTTTTTTGGTTGACCCGGTGTGGTGACCGGGTCACGGTTCAACCGGGTCAACCAAATACATTAAAAACACACACATAAACATAAGTTTTTCATCAATCCAAATACATTAAAACAAAACATAACGATCAAACCAAATCATGGATCTTGAGACATTGGAGTATTAAATGCATCAAGCTCACGATCGCTTAGTAATTGAAATTCACAATCAACTTAATTGCCATCAACATCATGATCACTTTCTACAATATCAAATAAATAAAATATTAATATCACATAAAAAGCTAACAATAAACTAAAATTACAACACTAAATTAATATATATAGAAATAAAAAAATGTCACCTTGCGTTTGAGAAGTCGGTTCGTGCTCTTGCTCGTCAAACATATTTTCTAAATCATTGTAATCAAGTTCTCCTTCCGGCTCTTCTTCGACCACCCAAAAGTCCGTCTTATCAATGCATTCGTAATCAATAGGATCATAAGACCTCTTATCAACGTTGAGTCTACAAAAACATTCACAAAAAAATACCTCTTTACCAGTTCGTTACGACCGGTTAAACCAGTTTTTTGATAAAACCGGCCGGTTCACTCCGGGCCATAAATTGTCATAAACCCGATCACAATTGATCTGTCCTCTTCCCCGAATTCCGATTCAACCAGCCGGATCGATCCGATTTTTAAAACACTGTGGACTTTTGGTCGTGGGGTGTGTGGATTATGTTAGTTGAGGGTGGGCCTGGAATCAATGGTTGGTTAGTGTGAATTTATCAAGGGTCATCCAAGGTTGTGTGGTTGCTACCAAATTCTCTATTTCACCCCTCTTAAAAGCATAAAGTCTATCCTTCCACCTCGATAAAATCTTAGGCATAATCCCCCAAACACATAAATTCCTCTTTCATCTCCACATGCTTACCTCTAAATTCAAATCCACTGCACATTATTGCGGTTATTATACAATCACTCATCGTCAGAACTACAAATTTGGAAAATGACGAATTTTTTATACGGTTTCATCATTGTATCTGAATTTCTGAGAGATGTATAGACTAAATGTTAATATACGCTCTTATAGGTTATCTGTGAAGTTGGCGACCGACAAAGCAGAGGTTGACGAGGGAGAGGTCACCAGGTAGACGAGGGACAAGCAATGTCGGAAGTGGGAGAGGAAAGCGATGAATTGTGTGTTCAGGATAAATATATTTTTAACCTTATATTTTATTTTTCAATTTTTAATGTAATGACATGGTATAAAAAAATATACAATTATCATTTATTTTTTTAATATTTTATCTAATGACATGGTATGAAAATATAAAATAATCTAAATGATAATAAAAACAATATTTCAGGGTTTTTTTTTCTTTTTTTTTTTGCACGAGTAAGGAAAAGCAAATAAAATAACTAACAAATTTTCACAATTATGTCCTTACTTTTTTCAACAACTAAATCATTGAACATTTTGAAATCGAACAAATAATTTCTTAAAAATTTAAAATCAAAGAAATCCAACAAACTTTCATACATTGAACAATTAAGTTCAATAATATCATCTTTCTATTGATATATCAATACTCAATAGATGAGTAATAATACAATAAACCAATAAAAAATGATCATACATCATTTCTATTATTCATTATTTATTTTTCAGATTGAAATGAAAATTATAGGATCATAACAAACAATTGTGATTGTCATTTGAGTATGAAAAATAAATAACCGTTAATAAAGATGGTGTACCTTTTTTCCAATTTATTGGTTTTTTGTACTTCTATACTTGATTTGTTGATGCATGGAAAGAAAAAATGGTATATTTCTCTTATTTTATAAGTGTAATAATTTATTCATTCAAAAAAATGTTTAGGAACTTAATTGCTCAAAATATGAAAGTTTGCTAGGTTTTTTTTCAATTTCAGTAAATTCAAGGATTTATTTGTTCGATTTCAATAAATTCAATGATTTATTTGTTAGATTTCAATAAGTTCAAGGATTTATTTGTTCAAAAAAAGTTAAAAGACTTAATCACTAAAAATACAAAAGTTCTTTGAACTTTTTTGAACTTTCCCAAGAATAAAGATAATTTTTGAGTAATCCGTTGCTATTAAGCATGTAAAATGTTTTACTCTTAAAGTTTGTCGAAGCGAAAATCGGTAAAAGATCGAAATACGTATTAGGAAAGGAATTATTACTTGTTGCAAGAGAAATTGGCTTCACAAATGGCCTTCCATAGTTCCATGATTATTACGAAGAATAAGTTGTGCAATAAAATGAGAATTTTATGGATGAACGACTATTTGGTTATTTATATAAATGGAATACTTTTGTTGGGTTTATAACGAAAACATCATAGATAAGTTTCAGAAAATGAAAACTCATCGATGTCACTATTAAAGGCGTAAATGATGTGATCGACTATTTGGTTATTTATATAAATGGAATACTTTTGTTGGGTTGATAACAAAAACATCATAGATAAGTTTCAGAAAATGAAAACTCATCGATGTCACTATTAAAGGCGTAAATAATGTGAGTCAAGCTCAAGTATTAGTATACTCGACTTAAACTCGATAGTCATTTCTCATACTCGAACTCGATATCCATTTCTCTTTCTCAGTCATATCGATATGAAAGTTGAGTTTGAGATTTTTAATAAAGAAACATTGATATCTTTCATTTATATTAAGCATGGAAACTACCTAGAGTCTTACCCGGTAAGTGAGAGAAATGACGCTTACCTAGTAAGCGCAAGCACAGGTACGTTTATCAACAATCAGTTTTGATGGTTGGGAATGTCATAAGATAAGGTAAGTGGGGGTAATGTCCTTGATGATAAGTGTTTACCCGATAAGGATTTTGGTAAACGGCCCCTTAGTCTTGGTTCGTGAAATTGCAAAATGCTAAACTTGTTGAAACTTAAAATTTAAATGAACTTTGTTTCTGCAACAATCAACAATAACAAAAAACTTTCAACAAAAGAACAATTTAAACATAAAACTAATCTAAACTAAACAAACCTAAACTAAACAACTAAATAACCCTAATCAACTAATCTAAACTAAAAACTAAAGTGTGTAAACATAAAATAAATCATGAAATAATTCAATAAACCTAATATAAAAAACATTAAGCATTAGAAATCAAATCAAAGTTTTGAACTTTACAACAAGTTCACAACAGTGAACACCATGGCAGATTCGAAGAAGGGCAAAACTCATAACTTACAAGACAGAAGGGGGTAGAAGGCAGAAACGAGTTCCACACGCCCCGAATGCTGACTGTTCCAGAAGGCAGACAACAGAAGATGCAAACGAGACTACGAGAGCGAGAGTGAGAACGAGAGCAACTGGGCGAGAAATAGAATCAGAATTGAAAGTGTTTTCTGTTCGTGTAATCGTCTAATCTCAGATTGTTCCTTCCGTTCTTGAAGCAGGTCGATACATCATCAAGCGTGCCCTTGAGCAGTTGGGCTATACGAATGGGCAGCAGTCCAGGCTTACAACTTACAGCAGATAGCCAGATAGCAGTAATCTTTTTAGGCCCAAAAATGAACCTAGTACTACACTGTTGGGCTTGACAATATGATGCCCATAGACTGTGTGTTGCCCTAGGCCATGGCCCCTCTGGCCTATAGCCAGGGCCGACCCTGCCCAGACCCTTTAATTGGGATTTATTGGATTTGGTTTTGCATTAAACATTTTCGGTATGTGAATAGACTGATGCATCTGGATCTTGCATTAGATCAGAATAAGAATATATCATCCTCATTAACCAAACAAATATATATGCTGATCATAAATCAATCAGCCCATGTATTTTGTGCCTTCATATCTATGGGGACTATGTGTGGTGTGTTTCAAAGTCTACTCTGAAGACTTTTTTTTTGTCATCTGTGATGCCTTAAATACAATTTTCTTCCATTGGGTTAATGATTAGTTAGATTTTTAAGCAATGCAGCAGTTGGCATCACTTGTTATGAAATTTTGTTCTTGTTGGTTTTCATAAGTGGAGTATTTAACTAGTCCTTGTTTTAAGAATGTGTAAACTATATACCTATGGTTATCATGTTAGCGTATGACTCGGATTTTGCATCAAAAATTAATCTGCATTGCTTGTAAAGCTATTGCAGTAGGAAAAAGGTGTCAACGGCTCCTGAGGAAGCATAGTGGATTATGGGCACAATGACTCTGAACCAAGAAGAAGTGGGTCTTTTAGTCGGATTAGCAGTACAAATTCTTCCTTGAGGAGGCACTCTTTAAATCTAGTAGGAGCTGTCCACCATGAAGTTGATGATGACAGTGATTGTCGATCTGCCTCAGAGGCAGGAGATATTGGAGATAGGGCACTTCATAGTAGAAGGTATAATGGAAGTGGGAGTGGCAGACCCAGATTTTCTTTCGATAATAATGGAGAAAATCTGGTAGTTCCAATTCAAGAACATTCTTTTAAAGAATCACAGCTCCCGATTGCATCTCCTGCTTCACCGGATACATTATTACATGACCAAGACCATAATAAAGTAGGTTTACCTTGCATTCTATGCTTCTCCATTGTTATGACTTCATATCACTTGCATGTTGATAATTTATGGGACACTTTCATATGCAGGAGTGCAAAAAAGAGTTGCCATGGTGTTGGAAATTAAATATCATTGTCATTTATTTGTGTTAGTATATAGTTAATAGTATAGTTATGTAAAAATGTGTCACATAACTAATTAGGCAGTTAGTGGCTGTTAAATAAAGTAGTTAAGGGTTGAACCATCACAATGGTTGATGGTGTCAGTTCATCTATTATATAAAGGCATTTGCATGTGATTTGTAAACAATCATCTTCTGCAGTAATAATATATTTTATTGTTAGACTTTCTTCCAACACATACACACACTTTGTTTCTTTTGCACTGCAATTTGATGGAACTCCCAATTGGAGAATCTCGACAGAAGGCTGTCAAGAACAATCATTATGATCGAAAACAAGATGCGGTAAATCAACAGTGGTATCAGAGCCCAAGGGCTGACCGATCGATGGGAGAAAGTGAAGGAATCGATCAATTAGCAAGAAGAAGTGATCGATTGGCAGCAAACACAAGAAACGATCGAATTGCAAGGTTTAATCGAAGAAACCGGCGAATCAATCGAAAAGGACGAATGACCAAACGAAGTCTACATAGGAGGAAATTTCAAAATTCAAAGAGAAGTGTAGAAATGGCAAGTTTACTTCGCAGTTGGAATCTCGGTGGAGAAATTGGCGAGAAGAGAAACAGAAAATCATCATGTTACCGTTGTTTTGGAAAGGGCCATTTTGCGTGGGAATGCCCTATGAAATAATCGAGTCTTCATGCTAAAGAGGAATCTCATAATTCAAACATGGGCATCACTCTTATTAGTCCCTTACAACCATTCACACAAAAGTATGTTGATCGAACGATCATAAACGGAGATTATCTCCTTGAAGGATCGGACAAAGGTACATGGGATTCAATTTGGTATGTGAACACAAGGATCTCCAAACACATGACACTAAACCACGATTTGCTCACAAATTTCAAGACTAGCTTCACTGTTAACAAAGACGATCATCATGATCAAATCGCAATACATGGTGTTGGGGAAATCAAAGTAAAATCGGATGAGATAGTGTTTTCTATACCTTATGTATCGTATGCACCCGGGATCAATATAAACATGTTGAGTCTGAAGCAACTAATCTTGCAAGGTTTTGAATTCGAGATCAGGGACTTGGGAGGTGTAATCACTCACATGTGTGTTAATCGACAAAATCAAGAAGATGATCAGAATGAGTCTACTTCAAGGATCAATACAGAAATCAACCAAGGTTCAAACGAAATAGAAGATGGAGTGGAAATTCAAGGAAAGACAGTACCTCTGATTGTTGAAACTTTTGATGATTTCATCTCATTCATGGTTTTAGTGAATTGTGATGGAATATGTTACAAGAACAAAGAATATTTCATGAAGAAGTTCGAGAAGGCAATAGGTTGGTTTCATAAGATGAAGAATGGAGAGGATCTTGCACTACCACCAAAGATTGCAGGGCTAGACGTTCACTTATTCGATTTCTACAAACTGATTATGAAATCAGGAGGTCATGAGAAAATTACTAAAGAAAACGAATAGAGTGAAATGGCTATGAGTTTTGGATATCCGGAGTGTTACGGGCAAACATTCAAAGAGTTATTTGATCAATATTTATTGATTCCACAAGAGCACTACGAGTTTGGATTAAAGAGATTTGGCAGAATTCCGAGCATTGACGAACAAGACGTTGGTGGTGTAACCAACAGGTTCTTTTCGGGCAATGTTGGCTCAGAAGGTGGTGTAGCCGGGAGTCAGGATCAAGACGATCAGAACATTGCAGATACTCGGAGATCGGATCAGAATCAAGCTCAGGATAGTAAGGAAGAAGACCCTAGCATTGAAGGGTACTACTCAGATAAAGATGTTGGTGATAGTAGCAAGGAAAGTGATGACTTTGTCATCATACTTTGAAGATCAATGGAAGACCCGTGAAGAACAAACGACATGATATTTAGGGGGGACTGTTGGAAATTAAATATCATTGTCATTTATTTGTGTTAGTATATAGTTAATAGTATAGTTATGTAAAAATGTGTCACATAACTAATTAGGCAGTTAGTGGCTGTTAAATAAAGTAGTTAAGGGTTGAACCATCACAATGGTTGATGGTGTCGGTTCATCTATTATATAAAGGCATTTGTATGTGATTTGTAAACAATCATCTTCTGCAGTAATAATATATTTTATTGTTAGACTTTCTTCCAACACATACATACACTTTGTTTCTTTTGCACTGCAATTCGATGGAACTCCCAATTGGAGAATCTCGACAGAAGGCTGTCAAGAACAGTCATTATGATCGAAAACAAGATGCAGTAAATCAACATGTTGGAAATTAAATATCATTGTCATTTATTTGTGTTAGTATATAGTTAATAGTATAGTTATGTAAAAATGTGTCACATAACTAATTAGGCAGTTAGTGGCTGTTAAATAAAGTAGTTAAGGGCTGAACCATCACAATGGTTGATGGTGTCGGTTCATCTATTATATAAAGGCATTTGTATGTGATTTGTAAACAATCAGAGCCCAAGGGCTTATCGGTCAATGGGAGAAAGTGAAGGAATCGATCAATTAGCAAGAATAAGTGATCGATTGGCAGCAAACACAAAAAACGATCGAACTGCAAGGTTTAATCGAAGAAACCGGCGAATCAATCGAAAAGGTCAAATGACCAAACGAAGTCTACATAGGAGGAAATTTCAAAATTCAAAGAGAAGTGTAGAACTGGCAAGTTTACTTCGTAGTTGGAATCTCGGTGGAGAAATCGGCGGAAGAGAAACAGAAAATCATCATGTTACCGTTGTTTTGGAAAGGGCCATTTTGCCTGGGAATGCCCTATGAAACAATTGAGTCTTCATGCTAAAGAGGACTCTCATAATTCAAACATGGGCATCACTCTTATTAGTCCCTTACAACCATTCACACAAAAGTATGTTGATCGAACGATCATAAACGGAGATTATCTCCTTGAAGGATCGGACAAAGGTACATGGGATTCAATTTGGTATGTGAACACAAGGATCTCCAAACACATGACACCAAACCACGATTTGTTCATTCCCATGGGACACTTTCATATGCAGGAGTGCAAAAAAGAGTTGCCATGGTTCATGACATACATCTCATCCCGTGTTCATCTTGCTGTACTTGGCATTCTTGGGGTAATGTGCTAAACCACCTTATGTCTGTAAGTCTTGCGACAAAAGATTAATTTCTTCACTTTAAGTTTGATTTTTTTTGTTTTGCAATATTAAGCCTTGCATGTTTCTACTTGGTGCTTTCTCTTTAATATTCCTTATGTACAAGTCTAACTTTGGTTAGTTACCCGTCACAATCGACTAATAAGTTCATTGTTTTTACGACTATTGGAATATGTACTTTTTGATATCCTATCTGCTCCAATATAGTACTTGAAAGAAACAAAATGATAAGTAGTTTAACACCATCATTGTTCTATTAGTGGTTCATGTAGAGTTCCTGCAAGCAACTTTCCCCCAAAAGATTAGAACCCATGTCAAATTTATTATTTAATGTTGAAAAGTACTCCATTAAGCAACATTAGTCAATGTACCTCTTTCTAAAAATGGAGGGTATATCAATTTGACATTTTAACATTTCAATGTTTCTTATAATGGTTTCCTTTATGCAGGTATTGACAAGGTACCTACTAGAAAATTTGTTTGGTCCTGAAGTGGTTGGTGCCACAAGTGACCAGAGTTATATGTATGTTGATCTTGCTCCCAATATGGTATCATTTTCTCATAGTTTTTTTTCACTCTTCCTCTCCCCTTAACTTTACTTGCAAAAAACACATACAATTTTCTTAATCCGAGTAATAGCATCACTCTTTCTTTCGACATCTTTGCTTAACTATCATGAGGATTTCTCAGAATTTTTTTGAGCATCTTATAACTCTTTATTTCCTCCCTGACTCATATTCAAGGTTGGTTCATTCTTGATGGGTTAGTTTGGCGTTGTTTATAAAGGCGATATATCCAAGTTCTCCCTTGAGTTAACTGTCGGGTTGACAACAGGTTACTTAGGGAGTCTCACCACATTTAGCGGCTTGAATTAGAAAATACTTGAGCTTAGTGTTGATGGTAACTGGGTTTTCGCTGTGCTTGGATTTCTGCTAGGTAATTCGACATACCAGAAGCACATTTACATAAATGTATGCCATGTCTTCCAATGGTTTGTTTCATTCGGGTTTGCTGTGCAGGTCTGTCTCTTGTTGCCTCTTCCTTCGTATTCGGGGTTGAGACTGCCAAAGGGTTCAAATGGACTTTTAACAGAACAAATCTAAGTTCCAAGTTTGGATTCTCTAAAGTAAATACCATTATGAATCAAGGGATATTAATAGTGGTGGTGATAACATTGTTGGTGTTGCTTTGGGGTGTGAGTGTGGCATTGTTGATGAAGGATTTTGACCATGATAGAAGTACAAGTCGCTTGTGGCTCGGTTGTATAATTGGACCAATTGGTGTATGGATCAGATTCTGTTTAGCACGACTCAACGTACAAGGCTTAGGAAGGACAGAGAAGATGAAATGGATGCCTTTTGGGACACTAATTGCCAACATAGTTGCCGCCTGCATCATGGCAGCCATGGCAACCATGAAGAAAGCTGTAAGTTTCCGTTATTTGGTTATGCATTTTTAACATTCCTCACGAACAAACTTGACTAATTGCATACACATGTTCACTTAACGGACAAAAGTTAAACGACGTGAGACCGAATCCGTATGAAAATCGAAACCCATAATGATAGTTTACCACTTTACCCTTGCTATTGTAATAATGCTGCATACATAGGCTTTAAACTTTGGCCCCTTGTTGACTACAATGCATTTAACCGTACATCTAGGCTCTATATGTTAACGTCTTATTGCATTACGCCTTTCTCGATTAACACATGTTTTTACCACCATCGATAATCATGCAGATTACGAACAAACATTTTGGCATTGTGGCAACAAGCATACAGTTCGGTTTGTGTGGTTGTTTGAGTACTGTTTCAACTTTCATCGCTGAATTTGGAGCAATGAGAGAGACCAAGCATCCTTGGCGAGCATATGTCTACGCCTTGACTACTATAATCATCTCATTTTGTTTCGGCACCTTGATCTTCTCGGTTCCTGTATGGACCAAAGGTTGGACTTAGGGGTCGTTTATGTTAGATATAGGGAATTTGACAGAAAACAAAATGATCAATTTTAGACTAAAACTAGGACGTGATTAAATCACTATCCTTAAGGAATATTAGCCCCCACTAAGTCGTTGATGGATCTAGGCTAACTCCTCCCAGGACCTCCTCGATTCTAAGAACAGTAGGCAACGATCCTACATGTTCTTCTCATGATCATGATTATTGTGTTTGTGAAGGAGAGTGAAAACCAAAAGAAAAAGATTATTTCTTTGAAGGAAACTATTGTATATATATAGCAGAAAAATGAAAAGGTGCAACCTTTCATGAAGAGGTGCAACCATTCATGAAGAGGTGCAACCTTTCATGAAGAGGTGCAATGATTCGATTTTCCTCCAAAAATAACCGAATTAACCAACTAACGGAGTTAACGAAAATATTAACGGACCGTTAATTATAAGGACCAAAATTCACTCATCCTATGTGGGACAACAACAAGTGATAAATACTATGTGTTCCAACAATCCCCCACTTAGGATTTATCAAAAGCATCTGACCTTCATGCTTAAATCAAGGTAGCTTTCGCTTTGAACCTTGATATAGTGTATACCTCTCAAGAAGCCCAACCGAATCATAGGCGACTTTAAGCATTTGAGCCATGATTCCATAAGTCAGACTCGGAGACATAACACACATGATCAGTCATACCATGTTCATGAATAAGGGAGCACTATTATGGCCATGCGTTCGTCCCAGTTTCATAGACACCTACAAAAGCAAAATATTTGCCTAAGCTAGAGCGACACCACTCTTTGTGTCTACATAGGTGAAGTCCCTTTAATTACCAAATGAATACTTCATTAAGAGTATAAAACTCACCCTCAAATAATTACTCATTAGTTTAGTAAACTAATGTCCAAGTTGGTGATCAATAACTTGTTTTTACCACATTAAACCTATAAGTAGATTTTAGTCTAAGTATAGGTTAGGTTTCTGTTATTGCCAACTTCAATCAATGGGTTTCAAACCCATATCTCTTGTAGTTCCATAAATTAAGTCTCTAGGAAGACCTTTTGTAAACGGATCCGCTAAATTTCTACAAGATCATACATAAACAATAGTAATAATTCCATCAGAAATGAGTTGTTTCACATAAGCATGCCTAAGGCTAATATGCCTAGATTTACCATTGTAGATATTATTATAAGCCCTAGCTAAAGTAGCCTCACTGTCACAGTTTAAGGAGATGGTTGGCATTGGTTGTGGCCACAACTCTATATCCAACATCATATTTCTTAGCCATTCTGCTTCCTTACCAGCGGCAGCCAAGGCCATAAATTCAGCCTCCATGGTGGAATGAGTAATACATGTTTGTTTCTTTGAAGCCCAAGAAACAACACCCCCACTTAGGGTGAAAATCCATCCAGTCGTGGATTTGTTATCACTTCCATCGGTAATCCAACTAGTATCCGAGTGACCTTCAAGTACTTCTGGAAAACCTCCATAATGTAAACCAAGATTTCTGGTTCTTTTTAGATATCCTAGAACCCAACCAATAGCTTTCCAATGGTCTTTATTCGGATTTCTAGTAAACCTCGAAAGTTTACAAACTGCAAATGCAATGTTCGGTTTTGTATAATGGGTAGCATACATAAGGCAACCAATGGCACTCGCATACTCAAGTTGAGCAATAACTCTACCACTATTCTCATTTAACTTACATGATGTTTCATACGGAGTATTTGCCTCCTTAATATCTAAGTGTTGAAACTTATCAAGTATTTTATCAATGTAATGACACTGATTTAACATATAACCCCCACTATGCCTTTGTACTTTAATGCCCAATATAGTATCTACTTCATTCAAATCCTTCATTTGAAAACATGAACAAAGAAACTTCTTAGTTTCAATTATACCTTTCATATTGGTTCCAACTATAAGTATATCATCCACATAAAGGCATAATATAACACCATATTCTTGAGTAAACTTAGAATAAATGCATCTATCTGCTGAATTGTGAGAAAAACCATTTGAAAGTATAGCAACATCAAATTTCTCATGCCATTTCTTAGGTGCCTGTTTCAAACCATACAAGGATCGTTTTTACATCCATTTGATGTATGGGTAAATTGTGTATAGAAGCTAAAGCAAAGAGTATTCTAATTGACGTAATTCTAGCTACTGGGGCATATGTATCAAAGTAATCTACTCCTTGTCTTTGACTAAAACCCTGTATCACCAATCTAGCTTTAAAGGTTTGAACTGAGCCATCTATATTCAATTTAACTCTAAAGACCCATTTGCACCCAATAGCCTTGGACCCAGGAGGCAATTCTGTGATTTCCCAAGTATTATTAGATACAAGGGAATCCATTTCGTCATTAATTGTCTCCTTCCAAAAAGCAGCATTCCTAGAGGTAACAGCTTCTTGATAAGTCCTTGGGGCATCTTCTACATGAAGAAGAATAGGTATTTTATTCAATACTTTATTATTCCTATCTCATTCAATTAGAAATATAATGTCTTGAGAGTTAATAAAGTCTGGACATAGATTTTTATCTTTTTTGGCTCTTTCACTTCTTCTATGTGGAACAAAAGTCTCAGGCATTTGTCTTTTATTACTAGTGCCAATTTCTGGAGAGTGAGTACCTTGTGGCATATCAGAAGTGACTAGATCCAAGTTTGTTGAATCATGTCGAAATTTGTTCTCAAAAAATTCAACATCCCTTGATTTAACTATAACATTTGTATTTAAATCCAAAAGGCGACATGCCTTTGAATTTTCTGCATATCCCACGAATACGCTCTTCAAGGCTTTGGGTCCAAGTTTGGACATTTTGGGTAAAGGAACTTTATAGTAAGCCAAACATCCCCAAACCTTGAAATAACTTATATTTGGTTTTCTACCTTTCCAGATTTCATAAGGAGCTACTTTGAGTTTCTTTGAGATTACTCTATTGCTTACATGACAAGCCGTGAGTAATGCTTCACCCCACAAATTGTTTGGTAAATTTGCATTTACTAACATAGCATTAAGCATGTTTTGCAAAACCCCATTCTTCCTTTCCTCTACACCATTCTGTTGTGGTGTATATGGAGCCGTCATTTGATGAATCAAACCATGACTTTCACAAAAAGAAGAAAATTTAGTGGGAAAATACTCTCCACCTCTATCGCTTCTAAGTATTTGTATCTTTTTACCCTTTTGAGTTTCTACTTCAACCTTATATCTTTTAAATGCATCAAAAGTTTGGTCCTTAGATTTTAGCAAATATACATAAGTATATTTAGAACAATCATCAATGAAAATTATGAAATATCTATTTCCTCCTCTAGTTAGTTGCCCATTCAATTCACATATATTCAAATGAACTAACTCAAGGATTGTTGTATTCTTATCAATCTTTGGAAAAGGTTTTCTTTTCATTTTTGCTTGAACACAAATTTCACATTTTTCATTATGATCATTATTATAAGAAATAATTCCTTGTTTGGACATGCATTTCATTGTTCTATAATTTATATGTCCTAGTCAATGATGCCATATGTAACACCCTCAATTCTGGAAATAGCAACTAATTTAAAATTTTCTAAATACGTCGATAATTGATTCATCTACAATCACAAAATAAAGTTTTAACCTCAACACATATAATTTATTCTCTACATACAATCTATAACAAGGACGTGTGCTACTAAAACCCAATAATAGTCACTATCTCCAAACTACGGAAGACTTCACCAAATACTTACACTTGTGAAAAACTAAAACACATCTCTTCATAGTACTGCTAGAACCAAACCCTCAACTGGAACCTCATGCACATGCCAACAAATAAAAAGGTTAGGCTTAACGCCTAGTGAGCTCAAGAGTTTTCAACATATATAAATTAATCGTTTAAAAAAAAGAATGCAGTTAAAATCATAATCTTTCAAAACGATATACTTCACTTATGAAAACGACTCGTTTACCAATAAATATGTATTTTAAACGAAAGAGACACCGAGTTAATCGTTAACCAAACCAAACTGTTTTAAAGACTAAGATCCCAATATAAAACGTCCTTTCGCAAACTTAGATTTAACCTAAACCTTGCTCAAAATGAGAATAGAGAGAAAACTCCCAATTTTATAAAACGCGGGTAAAAATGTTATACCTCGAAATACCCAACACGGGTGGAACATGATACACAACTCATAAACCATAAGTGAAAATCCATATAAATAATTATCGCCGGAAACACGGACATTAGACCCAAAACTCACACGACCATAAAATGGACGAAATTAAATACCGAAACGTGGAAATGACACATTCCATTCAAACCTTAATATACGTGGGGAAATCCCAATATTAAGGCCATCATTTATCGTCGGCCACACAAACCAAAGTTGGTAAAATACGACATTAACATTTAAAAATACCACGGATCTACGACGGAGAGACCCGTATAAATTGAGAATAGAGGAACACACAAGTAGGCCGCCCATACAACTTCCTCGCATGTCATCTAAACGTTTCCATCTTGGGTGGCGAGAACACGTGAATGGGGCCACCCGTGATGTTATTGGATTTCACCACATATCCCGGACTTAGTTCCCATGCCACCACCGACATCACAATCCTCGGACCGTTATGCCTCTGGCCATACTCCGTCGAGTTCCACCTCAAGGACTTACAGACATGGGTGTCTATCCAATCTAAACGAGTTACAACTCGGAGGCTCGAGCCACCTATTGCCTACTCGCTAGCGAACCCAAGCGGTCAACGGTCATAACCAACCTTACCCGCTTTACCAAAACAGACAGACTTACGTGCCTATGGATCCAATACCACACTGTCTAACATTACATGACTCCAAATGAAAGACCAAAGCTCACAAAACATGTAACTTTCAAATGACACAAAAAATGCGCCATCATACTCAAAACCCCACAACGGTTATTAATCCGGACAAATGTCCTCAAGACTCAATTTAGTCAAAACCGAACCAAAGGCCCAACAATTTACGTAAACCCCAAATGAAAGCCAGTAATAAACATTGAAACACGTTGACCAACTATCATGCAAACACAACGACCAAGAGTATGATTAACTCAAATCTCATCATTGGTTGAGGCAAACCATTTTCCAAATGAACTCATACCCTTATATTTCCAAAATGCCTCATAACACGATAATATGCATTTTCCGAAAAGGTTTATAAGATCAAACAAAAAATGACACTTACGTCAAATGAACTCCAAATATATATGTAAAATCATCAAAGAAACATTTCAACATCATTTATTTACCAAAATTCTCAAAGATCCCAAAATGGGTGTTTCACCATGTTTATAGAACTAAACATTTCAAAATAACCAAAACTTATCAGGGGATCAACAGTTAACAATTTCATGTAAAACACAAAGCACTTTAAAATGAACATTTTGGCATGTACACCGTTTTCACAAATCAACTTGAACTCACCTTGCTAGATTTAGGCTAAATCTATATTTTACCCCACTTTGAGCTTCCTTGACAAAACTTGAATCCTCCAAGCCAAAACCTCCAAAACCTAGATCCAAACATTTTCAACCGTAAATAACCATATTCAACAATATACAAACATTCCCCAAACATTTTCAACCGTAAATAACCATATTCAACCATATAGAAACATTCCCCAAACATTTTACATCAAAATCTCCATTTTGGTCAAAACCCTAATTTTGACCTAAATCTCTCCAAATATTCCAAACCGAAATTGAAGTAATAAAACACTAGGATATCATCAATGAAGCATATATGTCACCTAATAAGGTTTAGAAATAGAGAGGATAAACTTACCACATAGGTTTTGAGCAAAACCTAATAAACCCCAAAAATCTCTAGTATTGGAGGTGGGAACATAATCTTGCATCAAGAAGTGAAGTCATTATCATAATATGGAAGGGAAACGCTTTGATCTTCATGGAAAAGCCTCAAAATCAGCTAGGGTTCAAGAGAGGGAAGGAGGAAATGATTTGGGAGAGAGTGGAAAGGGGTTAGAAGTGAGAAATGAGGAGAATGGGTGAAAATTCGGACTTAAACAGCCTCTCAGTCCCCGCAGGCGACATTGCCATGCGACAATGACCATGTCAAAGTCGCATGGCATAGTCGCATAGACTGTACCGCGTGTGCCCCTCTTCCTGCGATATTGCCAGGCAACAATGACACTGTCATAGTCATTTGGCATAGTCGTCGGACCTGTTCCGAGCCTCAAAACCCGACTTTTCCAATACCAAGTCCCTCTACACTCTTAGGGACATTTCATAAAGGTTTCCCAACAAAATCTCGTCATTTACCAGACGTAAAAACATTCAGGTGACCTTTACTTACCGAAAATTACGGGTGTTACACCATAAACTAAAAGATAAATATTCAATGCTAAATAAACAATCAACGATGTAAGTAGAAGTAGTAATTTTATTTATACTTAGTTTGAACATCCCATCGGCAACATAACTTTTGCCTACAAACACACCGGCTTTAGATAGAATCGCTTTATCAGATTCTAGCACAACCTTTATTCCATTTTTACATAACTTATAACCAGAAGCCAAATTCTTCCTAATGCTAGGAACGTGAAGAACATCCTTGAGTACAACCTTTTTTTCAGAAGTGAAATTCAATTCAACAGAACCCATTCCAAACACTTTTGAAGTATGATTATCGCCCATCAATACTTCATGTCCTTCTTGCGATTCCTTGTAGTCATTGAGCAATGATTTGTTGTTACAAACATGTGTTGTCGCACCAGAATCGTACCACCAATCATCAGAAATGTTAAAGCTTGCAACATGCATTTCTTGAATCATAGAGATATTCAATTCAGAAACCATGGTAGTAATTTCAGTTGTAGGTTCTGCAATTTCGACCATGTTTGCATCACCACTTCCATTCTTCTTGTTTCTCAAATCAATCTTCTTCTTAGGATTCTTGCAGAATTTCTTCACATGACCTTTTTCACCACACTTATAACAAGTGATTTCGGATAAAGGCCTCTTGCCTTTCTTTTGAGTGTTTGTATAAGAGGATGAATCTGCCTTCCTTTTCTTGCCTCGATTCCTTCCAAATTCAACATAGTTGACTTTAGAAGTAGATACACCATCCAAATTCTTTTCACGAATACGAGTTTCCTCTTCAATTCGTAAATGTTTTTGAATTTGATCTAAAGTAAAATCTTCGGAAGTGTGCATCAACTTTTTTCTATAATTCCTCCATGATGGGGGCAATTTAGTAATGATAGCCCCAACCACCAATTTATCAGGAATTACAATGTTGAGATTCTTGAACTTTGAGACAAGAATTAGAAATTCGTGGACTTGATCCATAATAGAAACATTATCTTTCATAGCAAATTAAAAAAAATTTAAAAGTAATGAACTTATCTGCTCCTTCCCTTTCAGCGTTGTACTTTTCCTCCAAAGCGTTCCAGATTTCCTTTGCAGAAGTCATCGATGTATAGAGATCGTACAAGTGATCAGTGAGGGTACTCAGAATGTATCCTCTACACAGCATGTCACCGTGTTCCCTTTGTCTTTGTTCCTCTTCATTAAACACAACAATTTGTGGTGTCTCCAATGTGTAATAAACTTTCAACAGTTAATAGAAACTTCATTTTCTCCTTCCAACGAGTGAAGTTCATTCCATCCATTCTGTCAAGTTTGAGGGAATCTTGACAGACCATCCTTAGCATCGTAGTTGAAGCATCCATGATAATATTCCTTAAGTTTGTTAGATATAGGGAATTTGACAGAAAACAAAATGATCAATTTTAGACTAAAACGAGGACGTGATTAAATCACTATCCTTAAGGAATATTAGCCCCCACTAAGTCGTTGATGGATCTAGGCTAACTCCTCCCAGGACCTCCTCGATTCTAAGAACAGTAGGCAACGATCCTACATGTTCTTCTCATGATCATGATTATTGTGTTTGTGAAGGAGAGTGAAAACCAAAAGAAAAAGATTATTTCTTTGAAGGAAACTATTGTATATATATAGCAGAAAAATGAAAATTTCATGAAGAGGTGCAACCTTTCTTGAAGAGGTGCAATGATTCGATTTTCCTCCAAAAATAACCGAATTAACTAACTAACGGAGTTAACGAAAATATTAACGGACCGTTAATTATAAGGACCAAAATTCACTCTTCCTATGTGGGACAACAACAAGTGATAAATACTATATGTTCCAACAGTTTACTAAACACTAATCCGGTAAGCATTTACCGGGTCATTTACCTTACCGGATGAACATGGTAACGGCTGGAAATCTTACCCGGTAAGAGCGCTAATAAGGATGGAGAGTCTTACCCTGTAAGTGAGGGTTGCGATTCTTACCCGGTAAGTGCTTACTAGATAATTGTTACATACAATACCATTTTGATTTTGATGGACTATAATCTTACCCGATAAAGTAAGTTAGAGTATTGACACCTGCTGGTAAGTACTTATCGGATAAGCATTTGGGTAAACGGCCCCTTAGTCTCATATATGCCAAGACATCTCTAGCCTTTGTAACAACAACTTGTTCATATTAGCCTTTATATTCAAGAGTGAATGCAAAATACACCTATTCCATTTAAAAGTTCACTTGTCATGAGAAAACCAGATTTCTGTAAGCAAAAAAAACCAGACCGGACTACGTTTTGGGTGTGAAAATGGGCCCGATTCGGGTTTTTAGGCTTAGTTATCATTATGGGATTTTTCAGGTCTAGCTTTTGTGCAGGAACATTTCAATCTTTTTGGAGACCCTATTACACCTAAACGTTTTGATTACAATGCAAAATGAGATAACAAAGATACATATATACAAATTACCGAGGTGATGGTGCAGTGTATTATTTATGTATATTGATAGAAATTAGTGAAGCACTAAAGTGGACTATAGTTTTACATCCGTTGATTAAAGACCCTGGGCAATATTAAATTTTTGGGGGCCCTGTTCAAAATCACACATTTAACATGCTAAAGAACGACTCTGCTTTTGTGATAATGACTACTTTAACCGGGCTTTTGACCATCTATGCCAATGGAATACTATTCATTTTTCAAAAGTGATACGTTAAGTATTGCAATTGTATCTAGTGCTCTAAACGAACCGAACGGACATGAACGAAGACTTATTTGTGTTCGTTCGTTTAACTAAACATAACAAACGAACGAACACGAACGGTAAACAAACGGAATTTTTTGTGTTCATGTTCGTTCGTTAAGGAAATGTGTTTGTTCTTGTTCGTTTATGTTCGTTCATTAAGATGTTAAACGAACGTAAACGAATGAACAGAACATAAACAAACATAAATGAACGAACACAAATATACTAAAAGCAACCACCATTACTCATCATTTTGTTCATAAAAAATAACATAACAAAAAAGGCCGTGTAAATAGGAGAGACAAAAGAAATCTTCTAATGCAATCCTTTTATATGATGCAACTCATGCAACCCCTTTATCCACTACTCATTTTATTTTCACTTTTGTAATTAAAAAAAGAAAAAAACTGAAAATAAAATGAGTGGTGGATAGAGGGGTTGCATAATAACCTACCTCTCTCTCTCTCTCTCTCTCTCTATATATATATATATATATATATATATATAAACAAACGTGAACGAGCATAAGCTAACGTAAACGAATATAAATGAATATACACGAACATAAATGAACGAACATAAATGGACGAATGAGACCATTGTTCATGTTCGTTCATTTAACTAAATGGACAAAAATATGTGTTCATGTTCGTTCATTTATTAAATAAACGAACTTCCTGCCAAACAATTCACGAACGGTTCACAGAACGTTCGATTCACTTACAGCCCTAATTGTATCTTTTATGAATACAATACCATATATCTTTCAAACGTAGCTCGTCATATCAATGACTATTTTATAATTTATGATACATATGTTTTAATGATTCATAACTAATTAATATTCATCTAAGTAACAGTAATTCAATCATTTATAATTTAATAATTAAAAATATTAAATTTAATTTAATAAAATTTTAAATAGTTAAGACATTACAAAATAATGATATAATTTTATGGGAATTTAATTAAAATGCCCTTTATTGAAAAATCAGTACCCAATATGCTCCAAATCTTGTTATTTTTGCCAAAATACCGCCTAGGTCCGCGTTTTTCACTGTTACATGCGGACTTGGTCCGCGTTTTGTCCGCGTTCTACTATTACACGCGGACTTGGACCGCGTTTGGCTTCAATGCACGGGGACGAGGGCTGTGTCCGCGTTTTTCACTGTTACACGCGGGTTGGGGCCGCGTTTTTTGTTAAAAAACGAGGGTTAGGTCCGCGTTGAATAGTGTAAAGCGTATTAGGGTTTGGAAAATTAGGGTTTCAGGCCTATGATTTCATGTGTGGTCAACTGTTTCTGACGTATTTTTTGAACGATTTTACTGTTTTTTTCCACATTTTGGTCTGATTCTCATACAATAAGTGTACCATTGTCATTGAATATGTGGTTCACATTCATTTTCTCCATTCAATTTTTCCTATAAGGATTAGTAAGATTAGATGCAAAAGCGTTCATCACATCCACTTGAATTGCTTCATTTTTCATACTACTGAAAAAATGAGTTCATCTATTCAAAAAGCTAGACTCTTATTATGTTTCGATGGTCAATGGGTGCAAAACAACAATGAGTGGGATTATATTGGCTACACAAAGCGTGGTGTAAATATTCCAATAATGGTTTCGTATAAGACGTTTATCAATTACGTCGTGGGAAAGTGTGAATCGGAGATTCTGCTGCTTGCAAGTTGGTGTTCAGACGTGCAGATGGCTCACTGATGGAGATAACCAACGATGACGAAATCCTTGGTTTTATGCTACTTGCAGCCGATTCAGAAATACCTCCACAACTTTTTGTGTATGTCGCACCATTGATGGGTGATGACTAAGATGATGACGAAGGTGATGACGAAGGTGATGACGAAGATGATGACGAAATCTATGTCGGTGGTAGTCACTGGAGCCTGACTCTCAATTTCAGGCATCCTACGACACCACACTTTATTCTGATCATGCATATCGTCCTAACGAATCTTATCCCGAAGTTGTTCCGGAGACGCAACTAGAAGAAGAAGAAGAAGAAGCAGAAGACCCAAAAAGACGGTTTGTTGGAGTTGCTGATGACGAAACACATGTTTTCACAACTGGTATATCTGATCTGGACAGATCAGATACCGATAATGACGAGGACGAAGAAACATATACCCCTAGCAATAAATCATTTGGTGCGTTAAACGATTATTTTGATATGCCCCCTTCCCTTCCTAACCCGGAGACCCATATACCAGCCTACCAACCCGCACCTTACAATCGCAGTACAACTATACATGAAGGTCAAATATTTCATACGAAGGAGGAAATGACCGTACAGTTGGGAATGAAGTTCTTGCGATAGGGTTTCGTGTTTAGAGCGAAAAAATCCGACAAACGCAGATACAAGGCTGTCTGTGACCAACAAAATTGTGAATGGAGTATGTCCGCGAAGTCCGTGGGCCCTAAAGGAGGGTTATTTGTCGTTAGAAAGCTGAACGACGTACACACATGTTCGAGGACACAACTAAATGCCAGCCACCGGCAGGCCAACAAAAGGACTTTGGGCCACATACTGAAAGACAAGTTTCTTAACGCTAGCAGGTCATTTCGGCCGAAGGACATCGTCAACGATATAAATCAGCAGTACGAGATCAACATTGGTTACCACCAAGGATGGCGTGCGCGATGCAAGGCACTACTAATCGTGAGAGGCACTCCCGAGGAGTCGTACGAATGACTCCCTGCGTATTTATATAACTTGGAGCTGAAGAATCCGGGTACACGCACCAGAATAAGGACGGATTCAAACGGACGTTTCGAATTGTGTTTCGCTGCACTTGGATGTGCGGTAAGTATATTAAATCGTCGTAGCTTTACATATTATGAATTTTAACATTTACAAATAATAACCACGTACGTTTATTGCAGATCCGGACGTTTTTGACAAATCTGCGTCCTGTCCTTGTAATAGACGCTGCCCATTTAAAGGGGCATTACCTGGGTATGATGTTCTTGGCGGTTGCCATGGACGGAAATAACAACATTGTGCCCTTGGCTTTCGGAGTAGGCAAGTCCGAGACGGGGGAGGAGTGGGGTTGGTTTCTGAACATGTTGCGGGAATGTATCGGAGCCCCGGAAGGGTTGGTGTTTATGTCCGACAGGGCTCCTTCCATAAGCGCGGCAATTTCTGCCGTGTACCCCTCCACCCCTCACGCCCTATGTTGTCGACATTTGGAGATGAACGTGAAAAGCGCGGACAAACGCATCACAACAAACAAGACCACCTACTGGAAGGCGTGCAAAGCATATACTATTAGGGAGTTCGAGACCTACATGAATGCACTACGATATGAAGTACCTCGTGGAGCACAAGTTATGGACGAGGCTGGTAAAGAGAGGTGGTCAAGGGCCCATTTCCCTGCACAACGGTATAACATAATGACCTCTAATAGTGTAGAGTCGGTGAATGCACTGTCCCGTTTTGCACGCAGGTTACCCATTGTCGGCCTTATAGAGTACTTCCGAGATTTTCAACAAGAGTGGTACCAACTTCGACGACGAAAGGGAGGTTGATAAACTCTAAAATCTTTAACTTATATGTTAGTTGCTTTTTTCGTCTTCCGTATAAATCGTAACACAATTAACACATATTTGTAGATGAAATGCGTAATCATCTCACACCAATGGCGGAGGAGATAATTAGCAGAAGGTCGGGAAAGTCTGCGACATGGAGGGTAAGTCAGATTGGACATGGTAAGTTCAACGTTCGGGATATCCATTATCACGCGACTGTCGATATGGTCAACGGTGTTTGTGAATGTAACCAATGGCAATATTCTGGTTTACCGTGCGGTCATGCCATCGCTGCTGCAAGGTCAATGAATCGTAGAGATTGCAGCGATCTGGCTATATCTTACTACACGTCCAGTACTTACCGGTTAACATATCATGAGCTGATCTATCCTGTTGGACCCCCTCAATCATGGGTTTTGCCACACGTCCCCCTTCCGCCATGCTATCCACCGTTAATAACCAAGAGACATGCGGGGAGACCAAGAAAGAACGATCGACGTCCATCTCGTGGTGAGGATCCGATACAGAGAACGTGTACTAGGTGTGGAGCAGTATGACATACTCGTGGTGAATGTCCAACTCCTGCCCCTTCAACCGTGCCTAGGAGAGCTTCTACTAGCCAAAGATTTCGCTCTCAAGGGTCATCGAACCTAGAACCACATGGAACTTTAAAGCATGATAGCATTGACCTTAACATTGACTTCCCTTGATTGTAACCACCTCATCTTCTATGCTAAGTGATATTGTTATTATGTTAATTGTTGATTTTATCTACCTTATCGTGGTTGTGAAATTATATTATGTGTAAATAAAAGTTAAAACATGAAAGCATCGTTTTATTGAAATTAAAGAAAACGAAATGGTGCATCCATACAACATTCAAGCATCGATAAAGTAAAAATTAATGCATAAAATAAAACTTAGGTTAAACGTTAAAGTGCATCCATACAACAACCACCCTTTGAGAAACCTACTACGGGTAGATTTCCCGGCACTTCGTAACCCAGCCAGCCTTTGCCTTCATATGCTCCTCCATGACGGTGTAGTTTTCTTTTATGTCTACCAGTTCATCTTCTAACTTTCTAATCTTCTTTTGTTTCTCCCTGACATCGCGCTTCATATTCTCCAGGAGCTCCTTCTACTCCGCAATAGTTGCTTCTTTCTCCTTCTGAAGTTCCATGTTTTGTAGCCACGTCCTGCCTGTATTTCGTATCTCTTCATTTGCCTCATCACATGACCTTTTCAACCTGGGAGGCAGTACCTGAGACATTGGTAGACCTGGCCCCTGGTTGGATTGATACGTAGGTGGGGACATTCCTCCATGAGCAGCGTAGTATGCGGCTTGGGCATTGTTAAACTGCTCCCACTCCTGAGGCGTTATCGGTTCATCGTAAGCAGTTATCCCAAACTGCGCCCAATCCTCCGTTGTATCTGGTGCATTCCAGTCAATCCTTGAAGCTCCATCATTTAATTGGTCGATGTCCACGGAGCGTGAAGTGCCAGCCCCATTCGCTGACCTTTTCCCCCTACCGCGTGAACCTCCAGCCATCAAGTAATGAAAATGTAGATAATGTATAGAATGTAGATAATATTTGTAAATGAAAGTGAGGGTAGAAAGGATAGATATGAAGTTGTGAAATACTACTTCACCGGAGCATCTACTTATAGTCCATGCGAAGATCGGTTCATGATAGTTTCAAAGGCATGGTCAAACGATTCATCTGCAAAGCCTGAAATGATTCGTTTTTTGTGCCATGGTCAAATCATTCCCCTGCAAAGCCTGAAACGCGGACTAACCCCGTGTTACACCACTAAAACGCGGACTAACCCCGCGTTTTGTTACCATATGCGGAGATAGGTTTGTGCACATGGTCAAACGATTCTTCTGCAAAGACTGAAATGATTCATCTGCAAAGACTGAAATGATTCTTCTGCAAAGCCTGAAATGATTCCTCTGCAAATACTGAAATGATTCTTCTACAAAGCCTGAAATGATTCCTCTGCAAAGCCTGAAATGATTCCTCTGCAAAGACTGAAATGATTCATCTACAAAGCCTGAAATGATTCCTCTGCAAAGACTGAAATGATTCCTCTGCAAAGACTGAAACGATTCATATTTTTTAACAATTGTTCCTTGTGGCTATAAATACCCGTGTTATAGTAACTGTGAAATTCACAACATCCACACACCATTTTCATATCATAAGTCTCCACTTTCACCAAACACATGGCTGGAAATGCATCATCTTCAAACCCACCATCTTCACAAATAATGCCCTCGAGATTGAAAAAAGCGATAGAGAAAAGTGAAGCGGAGATTGAACAACTCACTCAAGAGTGGACGGAAATGATGGCGAAGAAGGATGGACATTTGAGAAGGATCGACGCGGACAAGGAGGAGGTAAAAAGGTTGAAGAGGGAGATCAAGGATAAAGAAGACCGTATTCGCTACGACAACGAACAAGTCAACAAGATTATGCAAGACTTCGCAACACTGCAAGCGCAGGTAACAGAGAAACAAACTTGGATTGATAAATGTAAAGAACTATATCCTTAGATGGTGCTTATGTTTTTGGTTTCGTGTTTGGAGTTTACTATGTTGGTAGTTTGTACCCGGAGTTTATGTGTTGTCGGTTTGTACTTTTACTTTCTATGGTTTTGTTTCATTAATAAAATCGTCCAATGTATTTTGTGGTTTGATGCGTTTATATTTTTATACTACAAAATTATACCGTCATTGAAGTGTACAGCAAGAAAGTTGAGCTTAACACTTCCAAAATTGTATCACCAGAGCATATAAGAAGTCGTTGGGGATTCCAGAAAAACCAAGTGTCGTGTAGCCATAGTTTGACATATCAATGACCGACAATGTTACCTACTCACTTCATTTAATGACGTCGTTTCAATGTTTGTTTAGATGAACTTGTATCGGTTGTTTTCGAACCCTACCAGTTTGTCATTAATAATTGGTAAGTTTAAATAAGATTTTGTTTTTTATTTACCAAAAGAACTTTTTCATGTACTACCCTTTTCATATCAATTTGTGATCTTGGGAGTTAACGAATTCTATTTTTATATAAAATAAAACATCCGATCCAATATAGTTATCTAAGTAAAAAAGGGTTTTAATATTTAAAATGACTTTAAAAAAAAGAATCATATTTGCTATTTCAAGAGGCCCATCACAACTCACAAGTAACATAAAAAGTATCCCCAACCTAATCGTTTATTTGGACAGCCAACTAGAAAAGGGTCTCCGCCATGTAATTACGCCATTCCCTTGCCACATGTTCAGTTGCATCTGGTGCAACTGTTGGGTGCAGACCTTCAATAAACTTGGATATGTTACGACACACCCACACACCGCAATCCCCAAGGCCCCCTGTCTGTTGAGGTGCATCAGAATCATAGATAACCTCTAATTTCTTGCTGGCCTTGATACGGTCCGGCGTGTCGTGTATCTTTTTTAACAACTTCGGCAATTGTTTTTTTGAAGATCCCAATGCGTTCTTGCAAGGGAAAGGTGTACCTTCTTGCTCGTAAACTGTCAAATAAGACCAGCCTCATTTCACGGAGGTACAGAACACCGAGCACCCATTGTTTGTCCACGACGCATATGGGGATGTATACCTGAGATTTTACAATAACACAATAATAGTTAGTAACAAACAAGTTGAACAAAAATTATGTAAATCGATTTCCATACCTCGTCGATGTCCATCCAAGATGGATGAGTTCTATGGCCCAGTCCATTGCATGTTTCGAACACAGACATGTATCCTTGGCCCGGCCGTGTAAGCCACTCAAAGAAGTTGGAGTCCATAACCGTCCATCTCGCATGTGGAGAGCGGGATTCTTGGATCATTCTAACCCAAGCGTCGATTTGCTATACACAAAACATAGATTGTTAGACCTGTCATTAGAAATGTAGTTGTTTATATGACTATATTTAAATACTAACCAAATCCTCGAAATCCCCACTACCACCTATACCCAACAGTAGCATGAAAAAACCGGCATTCATTTGAAGGCCGCCGTAAAATGGACACATCAGGTGGGGGAGCTGATCACTGGTACATAATTCCCTGATCTGTGCCACCGAAACAAACACCGATTGCCCCGCGTCAGTTATTGTAGTGTCTCCCCCAACCTTTCCCTTGCCCTTTGCCTTCACCCTTGCCTTGATTTTTTTCTTAGGTACTGTTGTGGTCGAAGGTTGTTGGATATATGGGGAACAAAGGGTTGGCCCCACAACAGCGACCCATCTCGCCCTCTCATGTGCTGCCTGATCTGGCTCATGTATGGGCATGTCATCATCCTCGAAGTGGTCATCGATGATATCATCAGCCATCGGAGTACTCACCCGCACCTGGGTGGTGTCAACCCCCGACTCCGACCCCATCGAATAAGGGATGGAAGTTCCCAAAAAATCTTCCACCAACCCGCTAATGACGGACGGCCCCGGCTCCATCATCTGGGGTCTGTAATAGTCCCCCGTCGGCATCCCAAACTGGTGACGTAGGTCATTATAAGAATCTTCAAACGTAATAACAAAAAAAGAATAACAATGAGCATTCGTCGTAACTTACATTTTGCTAGAATGATGGGGACGAGAAAGGGTAGTTTCCTCCGGTTGCCGCCTGTGTGTACCCCGACGACGTGTAGGCTGGCGTCATACTTGTCATCCCAAACTGGTGACATGGATTATAATGAGCACTCTTAATAAGAATCTTCAAACGTAATAACAAAAAAAGAACAACAATGAGCACTCGTCGTAACTTACATTTTGTTGGGATGATGGGGTCGAAAAAGGGTAGTTTCCTCCGGCTGCCGCCTGTGTGTACCCCGACGACGTGTAGCCATGCATTTGCCCAGGCGACGTGTAAGTGGGCGCCATGTTCGTCGACACCTAATACAATCATGGAACGTAATATCAATACACAAACCAATATAAAAGTATTGGGCGTAATATCCCCAAATTAAGTTAAACACTAACGTGAGTGTGGCGAAGGTGTGCGGTGAGGGCCTCGAGATCTCTTATGCGTCTGTCCATGGAGAGGGCCTCGAGGTCTCTTACGCGTCTGTCCATGGAGGTCATGTACTCCCACTTATCTTGGTATGGGTCTATATCAGGCATCCTATGATGGGTGGGGCTAGGGGGAGCTTGATAGGTGGGGCTAGGGGGATCCTGATAGCTAGAGCTAGGGGGAGCTTGATAGCTAGAGCTAGGGGGAGCCTGACGCCGCGCGCCATCATCGTCATCTTCATCATCATCGCCATCATCGTCATCATTGTCATCGTGATCAGGATCTCTACGTCGGGACCTCTTTGTCGGTCGCCTGCCCGCCGAACTTTCAAGAAAGGCGACGCTCTGTTGAAACCAACTCGACTGCTGCTCAGTCTGAGTAGGCCTCAGTTCCGCATATGGCGCATTTCCAACCTAAAAAAATTATAAGACATATAAATCACAAATAGTTTTTTAATTACTAAAATTAAAAATATAGTAAGAGGGCGTACGCTCAAAGCTGAGTTGAAGATCCCAATGCATGTAGACTTAGTAAGGACAACATCTCGATCCCATTTGGTTCCCCTAATCAACCTGTCGGAGCGCTTGGTGAATTTTGCTGGCAGGCAGGAAACATCTCCAAGATCCATACCTGGAATTACATAAATTGAACAAGTACGTTAAAAGAAATCCAAAATTAGAAAAATTAGTTAATGAATTGATATTTATGTTATTGTACTTATCTAACCTTTAGGGCGTGTGCAAACCCATTCAACGTCATCTTGTTGTTTTGCTGGTTCTTCTGCTTGCGTCTGGCGATGGCACCGTGGAGTCCTTTGTATGAGTGACTCCAGATGTAGCTACCCCACGGATAGCGGTTAAACCTCTCCAAGTCATCGACAGCGATAAGTACAGTAGAGGAAACCGGCAGCCTTGGATCACGACCCATGAACATCAACTCCGCCATCACCACCAAGCAAACACGCACAACATCCTCATCGGATATCGCACCCAGACCAGTTCTCATCGTCTCGAGGACGGTTTTCAGCGTCAAGATATCTGGTGCAAGGCCGGGCCAAACCCTACTAACGAATGACTCATCTGTCAAGGTAGGAAGGTCGGGTATTTGTCCGAAAGGGAGTCCAGTTACAATACAGAACTCACGACGACCAAAGTGCATGCGAGTCCCACACACGTGGAAATACAATTCCTCCGGCTGTGGTCTCGCAACCTTGACCTCCATCTGTAAAAACATGTGTACTAGAAGGGGGTCCTGTCCAATATTGGTAAGCTCGAGCCATGGCCCGAAAGATGTGCGGCTAAACATTTCGTGTAAACGTTGTGCCCGTTCAAGTGGACACGCTTCAAAAGCATCTCTAATTTCCCTTACCATGGCGATGCGGCATTTGAACGAAAGATCGACGTTATCAAAATCATCCTACATAGTAATGCAAAGATGTTGTCAACGCACCTAACTTATAACTAACGATGTACATTTTGTTGATTTCGTCTATTGGTTAATTTTATAAAAATAAACCACTCAATCTATTGGATTTCCAGGTAGTAGGGGAATCACGTGGATTTCTTAAATCCCTACAAACCTTAGGGCTATTTACACCCGTTTGACAAAATCCAAATCGATATGTTGCGGTTTTTATTATTTCGGTTTTAGGCAACTAAAATTAACGCAATCTCTACAATAATTTTATAAAATGAACGCAACCCCTAAAAAAACGCAATCTCTAAAATTAACGCAATCTCTACAATAGTTTTATAAAAAAAACGCAATCTCTAAGATTAACGCAATCTCTACAATTTTTTTATACAAAAAAAAACGCAATCTCTAAAATTAACGCAATCTCTACAATATTTTTATAAAAAAAAAACGCAATCTCTACAATATTTTTATAAAATTAACGCAATCTCTAAGATTAACGCAATCTCTACAATATTTTTATAAAATTAACGCAATCTCTAAGATTAACGCAATCTCTACAATATTTTTATAAAATTAACGCAATCTCTAAAATTGACGCATAATCTACAATTTTTTTATTAAACAAACGCAATCTCTAAAATTAACGCAATCTCTACAATAATTTTATAAAATGAACGCAATCCCTAAAACAAACCCAATCTCTACAGTTTTTTTATACAAAAAAAAACGCAATCTCTAAAATTAACGCAATCTCTACAATAATTTTATAAAATGAACGCAATCCCTAAAACAAACCCAATCTCTACAGTTTTTTTATACAAAAAAAAACGCAATCTCTAAAATTAACGCAATCTCTACAATAATTTTATAAAATGAACGCAATCCCTAAAACAAACCCAATCTCTACAGTTTTTTTATACAAAAAAAATGCAATATCTAAAATCAACGTAATATGTAAAACTAAAATTAACGCAACCTCTAACATATTATCAACATAAACGCAACACTCTAAAATTAACACATAATCACTAAAATAGATATAAAATTAAAACGCGGTTAAAGGAAACTTACCGAAGAAAGTGGTCGACCCATATCCGACTTTTATAAATGCTAACCAACCGAACCGAGATCCGAGCGTGTGTAATACACAATATATTTGAGAGAGTGAAAGAGATGGGATCCCTTTGAGAGTGATGGTGGTGGGGTTATGGGGGGGACCTCACTTATTTATAGGAGGGTGTCATATAAAACCCTAAAAAAATAATCAATCCACACCGTTGATCAATGACTAAACCCTAAACCATGTTATGGACCGGCCCCCAAGTACGCGTTGAACAGTGAAAAACGCAGCCCAGGTCCGCGTTGAACAATGAATGCCGCCCCCCCCCCCCCCTCGTGTCAAGCCATTTCTCGGTTAATGGAAGCCAAACGCGGACCAACTACTCGTTTATACGGTGAAACGCGGACCAAGCACTCGTTTATACTATGTCCGCGTTTTTTCAAAAACGCGGACCTAGGGGGTATTTTGGCAAAAATAACAAGATTTGGGGCATATTGGGTACTGATTTTTCAATAAAGGGAATTTTAATTAAATTCCCTAATTTTATTTATGTTTTTGTAGTAATTACTAGTATTTTATTAACCTTCATATTTAGTTTTTGTAATATGTGTATCCAAGTTGTATAGGTTTGTATTTATTGATTACATTTTAATAACAATAATGAAAAATTATAATTTAAAATAAAATAACAATACAAAAATTTAAAATAAACAATATAATTTAACTGATATAATTAACTAAATTCACAAATCAATTAATATAATAAGTAAATTAACAAAATAAAATATTAACTAGGTGGGGTCTATCATGCCTATATAGCATTTCAAATAATCTTTTAATAATTTAAAGAGGGTTTATTCATAAAAAAAAAAAAAACTAAGATCTCCAACAGTTTCTTCAAAATGGAGAAAATGGAGATTTTAGGCATTTTTGTGCTCCAACAGAATCTCCAAATCTTTCTCCAAAATGGAGAAAGTAGGAGAGAGGGTGTAATTTTCTTCAAATATGGAGAACTCTCCAAAATCTCTAAAAATGATTACTATGAAAGAGAAATTGTTTTTTTATTATATTCTACCAATAAGATTTCTTCAAATGAGATGTGTACGAGAGATAGATAATATTTTATTGAATTTATACAATATTTTAATATTATAAGTAATGATTTCATCTCAAAAATGGAGAATCTGTTGGAGATGGATGTAAATTTTTATGTAGATTTTGACTTTTAATTCTCCATTTTGGAGAAATTTTGAAGATGTTGTTGTTGGAGATGCTCTAACAAAGCTTGAAATGAAACAAATGAACATGAACGAGCTTGTTTGTCGTTACTCGTTAACAAAAATAAGCTTGTTCGTTTTCGTTTGTTTAACTAAGCAAACTAAAAATCTTGTTCACGTTCATTCGTTTATTAAATAAATGAACATAAAAGAGGTTTCACTAACAAACGGTTAGTTGAACATTCGTTTCTTTTACAACCCCATTGGCCATGCCATGATTCAATTTTCGGCCTCACTTGACGAGTTGACGTAGTAAACGACTTTCCAACCCTTACCTTGGACCCTTCATTGACATTTAGAACTTCCGATCTATTAAGCGAGGAGAGGAGATGTTCCATCATATATTCAAGAGAAATGATCCAAATCCGGTCGATGTGGGAAGCTAACATGCTAAATGACGATGACTTTCAACATGTTTCCATTTATAGATTATAACGACCATCAATGTCCCGGCCTCCCTCCTCCTGGATTCCTCTTCTTCCTCGTCCGAAAACTATTATTCAGGCGACTTGAGATTTTGGTTTTGAACTTGGTTTATTTGTAAATCAACGTTCTTTATTCGCCAAAAAACTGCATCATCAAATTTTCTCTCTTGTCAAGTAAACCCGACTTCTTACCGACCCTCAAAGAGTCTTTAACTCGTCTAATTTACAAATCAAATTTATATATTACCTAAACGAACAAATAGAAAGACATTATATCTTTACCTCATTAAATATGTTACAACATTTAGCTCGAAAATACCATGATAATAAAAGAAGCTTATGAAGCATAAGAACGTACATATATCTACAAGGGTTTTTATTTAACAGTAGTATTTAGAATTCCAACACGTTAAAGATTTCCTTGTCGAAATTTTACTTCCAAATCTTGAATTTTCCTTTACCCTTGTGCTTGCCAAACTTTCCACGCTTGTATTTTCCGTGCTTGTGTTTTCCGTGTTTATATTTTCCACCATATCCGTGACCATGACCGTGACCGCGACCATGTCCGTAGTGACCCATTGCATATGCTGCCGCTCCCCCCGCGATCACTCCCATTACGCTACCGGCTCCTTTTTCTCCTTTTTGTGCTGTAAATATGAGAGATTAAAGGAACTACTAAATATATTGCATACTCTTGAATTATAATGTCTTAACCAATCTTAGTTGATATATACAAGAAATTAGGTTAAGTGAAGTTGACATTTATACCTCCATGTTGACCAGGATGAGCACCTTGAGGGTGTGCACCAGGGTAACCCGCTGGTGGGTATGCACCAGGATAACCTGACTGCGGGTATGCACCGTGAGGACCTCCTTGGGGATATCCAGGGCATCCTTGCGGAGGATACCCATGTTGAGGATACCCTTGTGGAGGCGGATATCCTTGTGGTGGATACCCTTGTTCAGGAGGATATCCTTGTGGCGGATACCCTTGTTGAGGAGGATATCCTTGTGGGTACTGTTGTGGTGGATACCCTTGTGGGTATTCTTGTGGAGGGTATCCAGATGGTGGATACGCTTGAGGAGGATGTTCTCCATGTGGACGATATCCCCCTGGTGAAGGTTGCCCTGACGGTGGATGTTCTCCGTGGGGAGGATATCCCCCTGATGACGGTGGATGTTCTCCATGCGGAGGATATCCCCCTGGCAAAGGTTGTCCTGTTGATGGTGGATTTCCTCCAGGTGGAGGATTATTTCCATCCACACCGCTTGCACCAGGTTGATTTGCCATAGTCACAATCAATTACAAACGCGCCACTAAAACGAACCTATATATCAAAGAATCACACGAGAACCCTGCAAAAATGAAATTGAAGAAGATAAATTTTACGTATACCATAAAAAACATGAATACAATCACGTAAGTATAGAATGTCCAAATGGTAGAAAATGGAATTTTGAAAACGATACCAAGATCATATGTTTTGTCTACCGAAAAAGAAGATAAAAGAGTTTTTTTTACTTTATAAAATTAGAATAAACGAGTATTTTTCAAGAATATGAGCATTTATTTTTCATTCGTACTAGTTTAACTTTCTATATAAGGCCGGAAAACCACTAATATTTTCGATGGAAAAACATTTTCGTGGTTGACATGCTACCATGACGGATTTATAGGACCTTTTTCATATGTGTTTGAAATTTCTATTTAAAGAAACATATTTTTCTTCGAACGATAGTTTCGCCTCACCAACTACCTCCTAGTCTTGTGTAGGTCCGTTGAGGTTTTTTTTTCTTGTAACAATAATAAATTCAAGATTTATGTATTTTGAAGATGAATATGTTAGATCAGATTTTCATGTCCCACCTATGTCCACCAATCACGTTAATATGCACCAACATCAGAGAGAATAAAATACTAGTTAAATAAATTAAAAATAATTATGTGTGTTCATGTAATTGGTAGGATGATTATGCTGTCTTTGCTCACTTATTTGTTGCACAGAAGAACAAAAGCTAGACCTTTCTCTACTTTGAACCGATAAAAAGCGTCGAACAAAATACAACTATTAGCGTGCGAGGTACAAGTCAGTATAACATTATTGTTCAAAACCGAGCCCCGATTATCACTCAACAACCCTCTTCCGCTCGCTGTATACATGAAAGTACAGTACCATAACCATGCTCACAAGGCCTGTTAATTTGAACCATGGTAAGGACTCGATCATACGTCAGAGATTCGTCAGATATCCGTAAAATCTTGGTTGTTTGCTTATGATCACCAATGAGGGTGATCGTCTTCCGGGGTTTGGGGAGGGAGAGGCTTCCAATCGGGTTTCTCGTCCCAATACATGTCATAATATATGTGACCTGGAGTGTGTTTGTCGACACAACACCATATTCCGACATATTGCTTCACCCGGTTCCTGAATTTTTCCTCCCTTGTCTGACCACATCAAAAATTTATATGATGAGTTACTTATTCCAAAAAACCATTTAGAACTTGCATAGTTTAAAGACTTTTGACCATCATATGAGTGACTTATGTCCTAAACTAAACTAGACATATCCAATATATCCCACCTGGAGGTAGAATCTGAGAGAGTTAAAATATACGCAAACCTTTCCTCTGCCTCAAGAGGTAGGACCTAACGTAAATGCAAACCTTACTCTTTGATAACGTTTTTTTACTATATAAATAGTATTCCCTCTGTCCCAAAATAAAATATCCATAATGAAAAAGGTATACGGTTTTATAAATGTGTAATCACTTCTTAATAAACTAAATGACAATCTTAGAGGGAGTAATGAATTTCTCCGCTCATAATTTTAAGGGTAGAATTGGAAAGTAGATACTTATTTTTGAAAGTGAACACTTATTTTGGGACGGAGGGATTATCAAGATAGAAACTATTTCGACTCTCCAAAATCAAAAGTGCAAACCTTTTCTAAGACGGGAGGAATAAAAATTATCCAAACCGACAATTTTATAGAAAAGCTTACGCTTCTAGATATGAAACGAACTCTACATTCGTCCCATAAAAAATGTGTGTCAAGGAATTATTTTGATGAGATGGAAGGAGTAGTGCCGAGAAACTAAAGGAAGGGGAAACAGATTGCTTGCCTTATCAGTGAATCCTAGGAAGGCACCTTGCATTGATGAAAATTGGATGACTTTGACATCCTTCAATGGGGAGAATACTGTTTTAAACTGTTCAACATCAAACAAGTTGGTCACAGTGAGGCTGAAATTCAAAGCAGGCGAACAATTGTCATCAGAAAATAGTAACTATATAGAAAATAATCGATCAATGAATCACTCGGCTATTATGATACCAAATTAGTTCGGGTGCATAAGAGAACATGACTTTGATTTAATTGGACATCTTTTTAACTTTTATCATATAGTGGATGGGCCATAAAAACCTGGATCCTTCGGTTGAACGACTTTCTCCCAATTTTCTTTTAAATCTATGATATTCTGACAGGTTTGAGAATGCCACTTCCATATATTAGAATGGCACTTCCATATACAAGAATGCCACTAAACTTGTAAATTATCATTTAAGGTTATTGAGCAAAATAGTCCATAAAAACCTCTTTACACTAAAAAACAGTCTTTATACAAAAACTTTCTCCAAAATCATGTCAGCACCCAAGCCTTCTTTTTGGTTGATTCATTAGTGAATATATGAACTTTGCCATTTTGTTTCATAGGGTTAGGTTCAGGGGAAAACCACAAAAAAAAAAAAAAAAAACTGAGGAACACCTTAATGACCCATCTGTACGGTATGTACATGTGCATACAAGCAATTTGTCTGGTATGCACATGCGCATGTAATGCACACGTGCATAGAAACCAAGAAACATCTTCAATTGCTTGTATGCACATGTGCATACCGAACATATGAACGGTCATTAGGGTGTTCCTCAGTTTTTCATTTTCTTTTTTTAGGTTTCCCCTGAACCTCACTCTTGTTTCCTAATATCTATGTGCTTCATAACCCTCCGGTAAAATCTGACCAGCCCAGAGGACTTGCTAATTTAAACTAAAAAAATTTAAAGGAGAACAATCGTAAGCTTTTTCATTCATCTCGCATACCGTGTCTTCATTGCTATGCCTTGGAAATCTGAGTGCTTTTGTGTTTGTACTGTTTGATTGGCAATTTTCTGACCCTTCTTGACATAGTTGTACATCGAGCCATGATTCCTTCACCTGAAAGCACGAAATTGTGGAAGATAATGTCGGGTCAAAGTCAACTAAAGAAGTACCATGGTGTCCCCAAATGAAGATCAGCAATCAGCATACCTGTGCAGGCATCAATGGATTGTCAAATAAAGAATACTCTCTTATATCGATTCCAGGCCCAAATTCCTCCTCGGGCAATGCCTTTAACATCGTATGCACCTGCAGAACAGCACGTGTTTCTGTTAACTAAATCCATCGTCTATTTTACAGCATATTGCAAAGATCCTGGCCTACTAATCTCACTTTTAAACAAAAGATTCTACCTTTTGTGGACACAAAGAAACAGAAAGAATGCTTTTTCAAACAAGTAATTGAAGTTATTCGGTGCAGCCTTTTCAGAACGAAACTTGCAACAATAGACGTACCTCAAATACATGATCCAAAGGACAAATGAAGGGCTGTCTTGTCATCGACCCTATGAGAACTCCCGGATGTGGAAACCATAATCTATCCAATCTACACCACATTTGAGGCATAACCTAAAAATTGCAAATTACTAAGGACTTTAAGTTGGCATTTGAAAATTGAACAACAAACTTGACATAAAAAGAGTAACATATGAAAATTGATAAAGGTCTTGCCAATATTATCACACTAACATTTACAAAATGAAATCTTTATCACAAAAAGAAATTTCAAATTAAGTAGAGACGTCTACTATAATATCTTTACTTTTTAGTTTTATGTCCTTGGCAGTCTAACGTCTTTTGAACACACTGTACTATCGAATGTATGTGATTCAAAGTAAATGTTTCTCACCAATGTACGATTCAAGATTGATGCTATGGCAAGGGCAGTCCTTATTTGCTTCATCTGAAATCCACTCACATAAATCAAATTAAAAGGTACAAAAGGGAAAGACTCAGAATTATAAGATTCGAAACAGAAGAGACAAGAGGAAGAAATACGTTCGTATATGCATACTTGATAATTAACAAGGGTGAAATGTGTTTGAAGATTATGCTCCCCATCTAGTAACAAGCTTTTTGGAATGGACGGCTTGAATGTCAAGAAGCCTCCTGTATAACACACAACAAACACACGCAGCTTAAAATTGTAACCAGGATCTAATTGGGGAAGCATAAAAGATAGATACACGAGTACCCGAAAGTTAAAATAGGATAAGAAAACAAGTTAATTTGTACGGATAAGATGCAATAAGTAATAAGTACCTGGTGAATCATAATATTCCGGTGGATCATAGAAAACCATAGCTTCACGTAACCGATGACGCTTTCCTTCGGTTCCTGCATATTGGAATGTAGTATGCACAGCATAAGGTTCCAATCTGAGTTGTTGATACATGGCCTGCAAATACAGCATGAGGACTTAAAAAAACGCCAGATAACTGAAAGTACGTAACAATAATCAAATAAATACGTTAAAAAAGTTAATTCTAGCGTGCCAACGCATTACAACCAGCAATCTTACCTGAACAAAGTAAGTATGTCCGCTACAAAATATACTTGCAGGCAGAAGTCCAAGTTTTAGGCTTCCATCGTAAGCGTAAACAAGTCCACTTTCCTCATCCACAGACGGTCCCAATTGCCTGTGCATGAGATCATTGAAACCATTCTGATCCCATATCTTATCATCGGCTAAAAGCATGTCTTTCCATTCTTTTGCCAACTTTTTTGCAGAATCAGACGGCCGCCAGTGGAAAATACCTATATTGTATGCAGCTCCGACTGTTTTCTCCATACATTTGTCAATTAGTGTGATTGAAGTATGATTGTATATTAATACCCAAAGCCGTTTATCTCCTAAGTTTGAATAAGCTAGATTACACAATTTTCACCTTGTTGCCAGACGTCTAAGCGGTCATCCGTAACTGTTGGTGTAACTTGATCGGTTGACGTCAACACATCTGCTTCAGGATAACGTGCAAGATATGGGAGTGGATTCTGTTCAAGAAACGTAGCAGATTTTAGATTGTGACGATGAGAAGCAAAGAGAGAAGGAACTAATAATGAAAATTATAAAAGAAACAAGTGCAAAGAAGATACCTTTAACCAGACCATGTCAGTATCACACATGAGTAATTCGTAACCAAAAGGTAGCATCGAATCAATGAGAATGACCTTTTCCCTTCCCATTTTATGAAACGTGGGTGACCCCCATCCAACATCTATCGTACTCATATGACTCCCCATATCAAAAACCGGCACACCCTTCCAATACAAAGCCTCCAATAGTTTTGTGTCCATTGCACCTGAAAAAGAACAACAGTTCGGGTTTCTTTAGGTCTTCGGAAAAATGGGTTTGAAAACTTTCTTTAGTCTATGGTGGGATGCGTAAACAACTCACCAACGAGAAGATTCTCCACACCCAAATCGGTCAAGTGTTTAACCCACGTGAGGATAAAATCCATGAAGGCGTAGTTACCGAATGTTGCTACAATAACGTTATCCTTCACCCTTTCTTGAACCAATTCTTTTGTTAAACGAAATGTCTCCAATGGGGGCATCTTTGAATCCGGTGGGGGCCTTTCCCAAATGGGTTTTAAATTCCCGCTATGGGGCTGAGGCATGGGTGCCATTAAACCACCACCCACTCTTAGTGGATAAGAATTAAGAGTTTGATTTAGGGAAGAAGGTGCCACATCTATCATGAATGAGAAGGTAAGTTAAAATTTTAAACCAATAATAATAACCAAAAATTATCAATTAACTACCACCCATCAACTGTTAAAATGGTAATCTATAAAGCTATCAGGGCTAATATTTCGAACAATTTCTAGACTTCAAACCAGAGTCTTGATCTCTCTGCAAGTAGCAGTGGTGCAAATGAGCTATGCATCATAAATCGAACTCTAATAGATGTAAAAGAGCTTCAACTACAATTGAAAGCTGCGACTACGTTTCATAAGATAACAATGGATCAATACTAAGGGTGGTTTTCAAGAGATCTTGGAGAGAGTGCACACGAAAACAAAGTACAATCCAAGCTCCCAACGGAGCCTAAGAAACATTCGCAATAACATCATATCAAAAGGGGGTTCAGGGGAAACCCCCAAAAAAATGAAAAACTGAGGAACACCCTATAACCGTTCATTTAGACGGTATACACATGTCCATACAAGTAGCAGTGGTGCAAATGAGCTATGCATCATAAAATGAACTCTAATGGCATAGTCTGAAATTCCAATTTACTGGCATTAAAGTAGAATTGGGGCGATGTTAGTTCAAAATTCATAGTAAAAGAGCTTCAATTACAATTGCAAGCCACGACTCTATTTCATAAGACAACAATAGATCAAAGCTAAGGGTGGTTTTCAAGAGATCTTGGAGAGAGTGCACACGAAAACAAACTACGATCCAAGCTCCCAACGCAGCCTAAGAAACATTCGCAATAACATCATATCAAAAGGTCACGGTTATTTTGCAACCCCAGTAAAAGGTTACAACCCCGTGCAACCCTCATCTAAACCATTCATTTAGCCCATTGCATTTGGATTCTCATTGATTCTCTAAATGAATTTACCTAATTTCGTCGAATTTCTGCAGCATATGTTGATGCACATAACGGTTCATGTGATGTATCGGATGAAGGTGTTACTTTCATGAAAGAGTATGCATTCTATGTTAGTGTATGTTTTTTAATGAAATACCATTGATGCACCACTCAAAAATGTTGGACTCAAACTCTGGATGTTTAAATTATTCTCATTAACATCTAATAATTTAACACTAAAGATAATTGGTCTCTGTAGCTAAGCTTCCATCAATGTTTAAGTTCTTACCCAATCAAGCAGATGCTAGAAATCAATCCACCCTAATTCAACAACACTTTGATCCCCAAACAAGCTAGGTAAGGCTAGAAATCAACCCCAATTAGTTGACTTCATTCTAAAATCCAAATAACAACAAAAATTCCAACAAAATAACACAAACAGTTCAACAAAAACACAAAGTTATCATATCATCACTATACAATACATACTTATAGATCAAAGCAAGTATATTCAATAACCAAAAAAAAAATTACGTTGAGAGAGGCTCCAAGAGAAGGCGGAATCAGGAGTGTAAACCGCGGAGAAAACATAAATGGCAGAGAAGAGGATTCCAATCAACACAGTTCCATAAACCGTCAAGAACAATGGCTTTGAATTCGTCACTTCTTTAAACGGATTCCTCCAACCCATTTTCTTACTTTATCAAATAAAACCCTAAATTCAGGGTTTGATTGACATAATCGCAATACAACAAAAACCTTCCAAGAAAATCAGAAACGAGTAGGGTTTTTCTTTTTGGTGTATCGAAGAATCAGAGCAGTTGAAGGTGGTAGTAGGCAGACACAACCAAAAGTCAACGGTGAACACTCTGTCTGAAAAATCAAAATCTGAATCCGTCCACCATTATCAAATTGATGTAGGAAGAGTGGGAGCTTTGTGGGGTTCATTTTTTAAGAGGATACGAAAATAAAATTTGAATTAACTACACATTTATGGCAATTCTACACATCTGAGGCTCTTTTGTTTTTAACAAGAAAACAAGTCAATTGATTGATTAAACTTCTATTTTTGGGAGTTAATTGATCGGTTAAATTCATGAAATTTAAGCAATCGTTGTAATTAACGATACCGTATGAAATTATTATTAGCTTAAATCATTTAGAGCATATCCAACAGCTATGCTAAATTAGAAAAAAAGTGGGATTTTAGCATTTTTATTGCTCCAACAGTTATGCTATCTCTTATGCTAAATTAGAAAAATGAAGAGAGAGATTACAAAAATCTCTAAATTTAGAGAAATCTCTAAATTTTTAGAGAAGAGAGAGAAATAGCATAGATGTTGGAGTTTGATGCAAAAAGTTTTAGAGATTTTGACTTTTTTTACTCTATTTTTAGAAAAAATTTAGCATAGCTGTTGGAGATGCTCTTAAGATTGTAGTTTTTTATTTAAAAATATTCGGTCCTTGATACGAAAAGTCTTGTGGATATTTTTAATAATTGGGGATTTTTGTTTTTATTATGAAAATAATAGTGAATTGATTATTCGACCTTCTTTTTTGGTAATTATTGAGATCGATTTTAATTGGTTAAATTCGTGAAATTAAAGGGATTGTTATAATTATGGACGTTATACATGTAATGATTAATTGGAATTATTTAAAGTGTTTGATATATACAAAGTCTGCTCCTAATTGGGCCTAAAAAGTTCCAATCTTTATGTTGGATTTTAGATTGTGGTACTTTTGATGTTAGGTTTTGTTTATGACCGTTGACACCTACTGAAAATCATGGTGGATCCATGTTTGTTGGTCGTAACTAGTTTTAATTGAACCAACTTCTTGTGAGAAATTACCATGAAGCAACTTTTTGTCGCTGTATTTTCGAAATTACAAGATGGCTATCATGGTTTGCAAAAACGTCCGAATTTAGTCCCTTTCTCTAATGGCCGTTAAAATTTTCGTTAATTGAGGAGCATTTTCATCATTTAATAGATTTTTTTTTTTGCTTTTTACCCAATCAAAAATCAATTTTATGATTTTGGTCCCTGTGGTATGGGTTTTTGATTGGGTAAAAGAACAAAATTGTTCTTCATTTAACATAACTTTTTAACACCCATTAGAGAATGGATCAAATTTGGACGTTTTTATAAACCACGACAACTATCTTATAACTTTGAAACAGTAGAGACAAAAAGTGTTATTTTTGATAAACCACATGGATTAAATTTGTAGTTTACCTAATTTTATTTAATATTTTTGGTGAAACATAATCATCTTGACTAATTGGAGTCGCAAACTATTCTTAGGGAACTGGCTTTTTCAAGACTAGTTTTGGGCTTTTCAAGATTAGTTTTGGGCTTTTAAAGCCCATTTATACATGTTTATGATTGGCTTAAGAGACTACTTATTTTTGTATAAAATGGTTAGGATTGTTTAATAAGGACTTAATGAGTTTAATCACTTAAAAAAATTCACACAGTAAAAACCAGTGTTTATTTGTGGCTTATTCACACAGTTGTTGGCTTATTCGGTAAGATGGGTAGGGTGTGTTGTTCTTATTGAGCCCAAAAAAAAAATCCCTTACCCTGATTCAATAAACACGCCAGATTGAAAAGAAAAAAAAATATGCTTCCTTTCAACGTGATAACTTATCAAAATCAATCATTTTTAATCATTCTTTGCTTAAAAATTTAAATAAAAAAATTAAAAACATTATCTAACAAACGAACGAATACGTTATCAAGTAAAAATCAAAGGTAATGAAAATCTAAAATAGTAAAACAGAGAATCCAGTTGGGCTTAAGTGGAAGCCCAATAAGGTAACATAGCCTACATACTTTCTAGTAATTTATAACTTGCTCGGTTGCACCAACAAAACCGATCAATTTGAACTTCGTAAATTTATCCTTAACAAAATATCGAAAATCGTATTTGCAAAAAAAACAAGAAATTAAAGCTAAAACATGGAGCATTTTGTTAAATCAGGACTTGTGACGGGTTTTTAAAACTTAAAACTTGATCATAAACTACCGGCTTCGATTTAATTGGAAATTTTTTAAATAAACAACCAATAATGATAAAAAAAAAATGTAACGAATTTTTATAACGAGCTCAAATATAACTAGATTTCTGATTCGTTAGACGATACCAGTTGATAATATTTTCCATACTAATATGATATTTTTGGGGATACAATATTTTCGGGGATATGATATTTTTGGGGGTTATATCAAATCGATGCACTAAAATAATTATGAACAATATATATATATATATAACGTGAAATTTGAATAATAATGTCATATAGTTTTCCCTCTTAGAGCATCTCCAGACTCCAATGCATAAGTCAGGTATAGCTTTTTACTATTTAAAAAGTCTTTTGAAAAGGATTATTGCCAATCGGAGAGAATAACTTAGAAAAAGTTTTTGTTCAATGACTTATTTATTCTACACCCACCTTTTATTAGAATAGTACTATTTTTATTGTACCCTCTTAATTTTTCATTTTATCAACACTTTCAATATAATTTTCATTTTAAACTTTCATATACTTTGATTAATTAATTTAATTCATTAAATATCTATAATAAAATTAAATTTATTTTATAACAAAATACATTATTAAAAATCCCTCTTCAAGATGATCGAAATGACATCAATATCAAATACTCAAAAAATATATAAATCATATAATCTATTTATCATCTTTCATTTTTTTAACGAATTAATTTTTGTGTGTCCTTATCATTATATGTTTGTGTCAATGAGTTTTATTGTTTACTTTTTTAATAAAACACAAACTTTATTTCAAATGGAAATAAAATGTCAAGTAATTTTTGAATATCACTTATTGTAATGCTTTTTTTTAATAAAATACAAACTTTATTTTAAACTTTTGAAAGATATGACGTGAACTTTAAAATGACAAGTTAAATTAGGGGGTATTATAAAACATTTTACATAGATGAGGTAGATTATGATGAAATTGATGAAAAAGCTTTTGCAAAAAGTTTTTGCATTGGAGAAGATTTGTAACAATATGTGTTTTTAATAACTTATGCATCGGGGATGATCTAAGTATTGAGACAATCTTCATCGGGCCACGTGTAAGTCAATAGGAGAAAAACATAACTGATCCACGAACAAATACACAACTAGTTTAATTTAGGGGTCATTTGACAAACGTTTATAGAGTTTCCTGACAAGAGTCATCATCCTCATGTAACATATTGAGTAACATTCTCAGTTATTGTAAAAATGAATTATCAATTATTAGAAAACGTATTTTACCCGAGAAGTACTTACGGGATAATCTTTTCCCTCACCTACCAGGTAAGATTCTTGCTTCGTTGTGCCTCTTACTAGGTAAAATTATCGATTATTATCATGTTCATCACTCAGTAAGATAAGTGACACATTGTAAACGTTTATCCGATAAACGTTTAGTAAATGACCCCTAAATTATTATAATAATTAATTTATATATAATAAAAAGATGGAAACTTAGAACAAATTATTAACAAAACAAGTTGATTTGGTTATATTTTATATTTAGGCTATGTTTGACAAACTAGTTGATAAGCTAGCTGGTAGCTGATAAGTTAGCAGAGTCGTATCTGGGGGAGGGCGGGCTGGGCGTACGTCCAGGGCCCACAAAAATTAGGGGCCCAATTTTTTTTAGTATATAGTAGTAGTTTAATAAAATTAGTAAATAAAATAGACACAAATTGTTTTTAGTATATAAATGGGTCTAAAAAAGAATTTAATATTATATTAACCATTAAAGGCCCAAGTATTTATTAGATAATTACATTGGAGAAGAAAATATGTAAAAATTAAAATTTTCGTTCCTTTTATAATATTGTCGGTTGTTTCTCTAAGTTTTTTATATAGTGGGAAAGTCTAAAATAACTTGTTTTGAAAACCTTATATCTTCTCTATCATTCATCTTCCACCGACTCTTGATTATTCCGTCACATAATTCTATTTTTGTTTTAGTTTATAGTAAATTTCTTGTTAGTAGCTAAGAAACCCCTATCTTTAAAAAAAAATTATCAATCATATGAGACGGCCCAACTTAGATCTATTTTAGGATTTTAAAACTACCTTGTTTTCATACATTATTGACAATTTATTACCTAATATTGAGTGCATTAATCTTAAGTCATGATCTCCTATATAAAATAAGAATAAGATCTCAAGCTATAACCATCAACGCTTTTGATTATGAGAATGATGATTCGAAAAAGTTTGTTTTAACCCCAACGTTGTGTTCTCAAGTCTTTTTTTACGAAGTAAAGGAAGGAAAAGTAGGGAAAAAGGAAAATCTTGTGTTCTCGAGTTAATTTAGAGAAAGGAAAAATCTTGTGTTCTCAAGTTTTTTAAGGAGGAAAAAAAATGAATGTTGATTTTCCTCCCAAATGTGAGAGGAAAGAAAAATAAAGAATTTAGAACAATTAAATATATTTAAAAAATCACACATATACCCATCAATTATAATCCACTATGAAATAAACAAGAGTATATTTATAAAAGTGACATCTTTTTTTTCTTTTTCCCTACTCAAGAACATTAAAAAAAATTCTTCCTTCCCAAATTCGAAAACATATCGTAACAGTTTAAAATAGTGATGAAAACCATAAATGTTACTCCGAATAGTCAATATTGTGACCCCAAATGATGTCAATCTATATACTAAAGATGTATCATAGGATGATTTTAACCCTAGAACAGATTGAGGATGCTATGTAAAATGTGATGGTAGATAATATTGATTTTGAAATCATTATTGATTGATTTTGCGTCTAAAATACTATGAAAAACGGTTATATATAAAGTATTAATATTTCTTCAATTAAATGTTATCCTTGATGATAAAAAAACAATACATTAATATTTTTTCATACTTATCGAGGGTCCTTTTTTTAATCTCGCCCAGGGCCTATAAAATGTCAGGAACGACCCTGTAAGTTAGCTTTTCAAAACGCTACTATGAGTAGTTTTTCAATAATCTAACCTTTTTTTTTGCCAAACAATGCCTTAATGGTTTAAATTGGTAAAATGAAAAAGACCCATAAAAAAGAGCCCAACCACACATATATATATATAGGGGTAGGTTATTATGCAACATTTTACATGGTGCAACCCATGCAACCCTTCTATCCACCATTCATTTTATTTTCACTTTTTAAATTAAAAAGTGAAAATAAATGACTGATGGATAGAGGGGTTGCACCATATAAAAGGGTTGCATTTGAACACACACACCTCTCTCTCTCTCTCACTATATATATATATATTTAATAATTTTATTAAAAAAATAAAATAACAGACCCTGTTATTTTAAAGGAATTAGTACGTGCAATTTAATCCATCTAATAGTCATACCCCACTACAAATCATTACTAATGGCAACCAATAGTTTTTTCAAATTAAACCATATTTAGATTTAATTAATCAAATCAAGTCTTAATTGGACAGACAACGTAGTGCTGTAATACCTTCGTTTTATAAATTGGTCTAATGAGTAAGCTTTGCTATTTTTAAATTAAACGTTTTTATTTTTTTAATGTATATAATTTAAAGAAAAAACAATAAAGAATCCATTTATTTTTAATGTCTATTTCAGAATTAAATACTTATATTCATACTTCATGTTAACATTGAGTAATAAAATACAAAATTTTCAAACAATAAACTTTTGAAAGTTTTGTATGAACCACATCAAACTACTGAGGCGGACCCACTATGGTGCATGTGTTATCTCTTCGTTTGTCTATCTTAGTGTAAAAAAATTTAGGATCATGAAAGATGTCACTGTATTATTTTGTTGAATGCAACAGTATATTATTTTAAAATACGACAATGAGACAAGATTCCTTTGGTAGAGTGGATTTGTATAGTCTTTTCTCCTCTTCCAAGCCCTAGTTCCAATCTTTTTTCGTATCATTTTTTTTAACTTTTAGTTTCAGGTTTATTATTTTTTCTGAATTTTTTGCGATAAAATACTCGAACACAAAACCTCACATGCAAAAAACAAGAAACTAACTAACAGATCAATAATTATTTTAGAGTGAATTGTGGATTTGGTCCCTGTGGTTTAGTGATTTCTTTGACCATGATCATCATTCTATGTTTATTGTGGATTTGATCCTTGTGGTATTCAATTTATTTTGGTCATGGTCCTTCTGACTAACACTTCCATTAACTTTGTTAAATCAAGGACCATTTTAGTCATTTTGCCTATTTTTTGTTCTTTTTTGATAAGAAATATATAAACAATATTTTTATACACATGTATATAAATATATATATATATATATATATATATATAACGATATTAAAATAAATAAAATAAGAAATTATTGTATGATTTAATTGTTTAATTATTTTAAAATTAATTATATTAAATACGATTTAATTTTATTATTTTATTGTAATTGTGAAAAAATATATATAGTTTTATTGTTTTAATGTAATTAAAATTTCAATTTAAACAAATCAGATCATAAAACTTTATCTTATTTATTTAGATCGAATAAAATAAAATATGGTTTTATGATTTGATTTATTGAATTAAAATTTTAATTAAGTTAGAGACGATTTAATTATATTGTTCTTTTACTATCATTACAACAAACAACCTTATTGTTGATATTTTAACACCAAAAATCATTGAAAACCGTTGAGAAGTGAACTATAATTTTATCATCTTAAAATTAGAAGCTCCAATTTTTATATTGTTTTTCAGTCAAAAACTTAAAATCAATTTTCATATTGTTTTTAGTATGATAAAATTAAAGTTCATTTCTCAACGGGTTTTAATGATTTTTTTGTGTTAAAATATCAACAATAAGCTTGTTTTTTGCAATGATAATAAAAGAACAATATAATTAAATCGTCTTTAACTTAATTAAAATTTTAATTCAATAAATCAAATCATAAAACCATATTTTATTTTATTCGATCTAAATAAATAAGATAAAGTTTTATGATCTGATTTGTTTAAATTGAAATTTTAATTACATTAAAACAATAAAACTATATATATTTTTTCACAATTACAATAAAATAATAAAATTAAATCGTATTTAATATAATTAATTTTAAAAAAATTAAACAATTAAATCATACAATAATTTCTTATTTTATTTATTTTAATATCGTTATATATATATATATATATATATTTATTTATATACATGTGTATAAAAATATTGTTTATATATTTCTTATCAAAAAATGACAAAAAATAGACAAAATGACTAAAATGGTCCTTAATTTAACAAAGTTAATGGAATTGTTAGTCAGAAGGACCATGACCAAAATAAATTGAATACCACAAGGATCAAATCCACAATAAACATAGAATGAGGACCATGGTCAAAGAAATCACTAAACCACAGGGACCAAATCCACAATTCACACATTATTTTATAAAAAAAATATCCATAGATTCACATTTTATAGTCAAATGATGTCACCACTTGAAAAAAAAATTATAGGTTCAACTATGTTATTAAACTATGTTTTGTTTTCCCGCATTCTACCTAGAGGTGACAAAAAGTGACCCAACCCACCTACCAAACTCGAACCCAACCCAAAATTAGCAGGTTGGGTTGAGATTTCCAACTCATTTAAGTAAATGGGCCAACCCGTCTAACCCATTTATTTAAATGGGTTGGGTTGGGTTGAAATTTCCGACCTATTTACACCCTATTTTCATCCCATTTAAGATATTATATAATTTTATTTTATTTTTAATTAAATATTATTATTTAATTATAATATCTAAATAAAATATTATATAATTTGATGCTATTCAAAAATCAAAATATGAAGTCAAAGTGACAAACTCTTATTACAACTTGATGCTTTGTTGCTTCCTTTCCATACGGTCATACGGACCAATCCATACTCCATATACGCCTCCTCTCAAAAACCTAGTCAACGACAAATCGACAACCATCCATCTTGGCATGGTAATAGTACCCGTCCCGTCCCCCACGTGCCAATCAGGACCGGGGGTTCCTCGTAAAACTGGGTACCGGGGCCGGGGACCCCCGATTGTCTAAAACCGGGGCCAGGCCCGGGTAATGCATTCCCCATCCCGCCCCGTCCCATCCTTGTATATATTTAATATATATAAATTTACGACAGTTTTTTGTTAATTTACATAATCCTAATCCTTTTTTATATGTTTTTCTTAATTTATTTACGACAAATGTACTTTATTTTTTTTAAACTTTATTCACTTAATACAATCACGATTTACGAATTTATTTATAAAAAAACTTGATTTAGTTCTTAAATCTAACCGGACCGGGGATGGGCCCAAGAAAAAACGGCCAGGGGATTCCCTTCCCCATACCCCCGGGGACCAGGGCCGGGGGTAAGATACATAAACCGGGGCGGGGGCCGGGGATTGCATTCCCCAACCCATCCTCACCCCGTTGCCATCCCTACATCCATCTAACCATCTGGATTCCAACATTTGTGGTTGTGCTTTATTCCAACTTTGAACAATTTTTTTGCATTTGTAGTTGTGCTTTATTCAAACTTTGAACAATTTATATGTATTTGTCATAAAATTAAATACTCTAATCATTTTTATTTTATTTAAAAGTTTAAAAGTAAATGGGTTAACCGAGGTTCAACCCATTTATTTAACAGATTAGTTTGAGATAATTTTAAACAGGTCAACACGTTGTCAACCCATTTAGGTAACAGATTAGTTGGATTGAAAATCTCAACCCATTTAATTAAACAAATTGAGTTGGGTTGAAATTTTCAACCCATTTAATAAATAGGTTGAACCCAAACCCAACTCAACCTGACACATTGTCACCCCTAATTTTGCGCATTAAGGGTCATGGCTGATAAACGTAGGGGTTGTTTGTTTTTAAAAAAAAACCTCTTATTGGCTCTTAAGTCTGAATCGTTCAGACCTTTTTACACACCATCTCTTATAAATTATAACTAAAATAAGACTTCAGACTTTAGACCTCTTAAAAAACAAACGACACCATAATGTCTAATAACGTTTTACATGGATCAACCACAAGGGCTGTGGCGTGGTGGTAAAGGTTTGGGGAATTCACATCGCTCAACCCGGGTTCAAGCCCCACTAGCAGCACTTGTGACCACTGAGGATAATCTCAGGGCTGGACGCTTTAGCAACTGGGCCATGGGCCCTAATTGCCAGGGATTAGTCTGGGCCATAGGCCCATGATACCCTTTAAAAAAAAAACGTTTTACATGGATCATATGAATAAATTTAAGTCAAATATACCATATTACCTGATTATTAAAAAGAAAAATAAACCCCCCCTTTAAGTTTGATACTATAAGACAAAAAGGCTGAAAAGTTAATTAATGTTAATTAATCAAAATTGTTATACATTGAATAGGGATTAGTAGATGCATGGTAGAGAACAACACCAACTGGCATTTTCACTATTTGCCTTTTGACTTCTTTTTAATAGAGTATTATAATTTAGTAATTAGTGCTAATAAAGACAATTATCTACGTCAATAATTATTTTAGTAATTAACCTTTGGAGTACGATAGAATTAAAATTTGCATGTGAACAAAGCGACACTGTTTTGTGTAAATTGTTGAATTTGTTTAATCAAATATATCAGATATTATTATTATTATTGTTGCAAATTAATATAAAACAATTTAAAAGGTACGATTCTGACTATGTAAATTTGTAATTGTAATTTTGTTACCTCTTTGACATGTTTTTCTTAATAAGTACAATATATAAAGATTAGTTTATAATTAACTGACGAGAATGATTGTTAAAAAATGAATTCGAGAAATGAAGTTGACTTAGTTTATTATACATACACTTTATATATAAATTTAGTTTTAGAAATATATTAATTTCTCTTTATCTACACCATTCATCTCGGATCTTTGAGTATGAACTAAGTTTACATTAATATTACAAAAAAAAAATTAATAATAGTCTCTAACATGTAGCTTAGTTGGTAAAAGGGCATGACGACTTTGTCCAAATACAACCTAGGTACCGGGTTCGACCACCTCCCTCCTCGGTAGCCTCGGCCACTGAGTGAGTCAAAAAATGTTCTATCATATTGGTGTTTTTGGAGGCGGGTTCCATGTAAAATCGGTTAAAATTGCAAATAAATAACATTTTGTCCAAATATCCTCTTATAATAAAGAAAAATAAAGAAGATAATTGAAAATATTTAGGTTTAAGATATATAATGTTCTTTATTTAATTATTGCAAATAAAATAACATTTTTTAAAACTAGAGTCAAATAAATTAATACGAATACTTTTAAATTCGAAAAAGTTCTAAAAACCAAAGGTACTTTTATGTTTTGGGTGATTAAGTATATGAACTTTTCTAATAGATAAATCCTTGAACATACGAAACAAACAAATAACTTCATGAACTTACTAAAACCGAAAAAACCCAACAAAGCTTCATATTTTGAGCGATTTAAGGCTTGAACATTTTTTTCGAATGAATACTTTTTTAAACTTATAAAACGAAAAGAATATATAATTTCTTTATTGATGTAAATACAGATTACAAAGTAATAACAAAATAAAATAAATTAATAGTATGAAATGAACCAATTTCATTTCCATTAGCTATTATTTAATTTTCATATTCAAATTGCAGTGATAGGAAAAGCTACGGGGTTTTTTTTGTCATCCTTGCAGGGACCATGCTAATCTTCTTTATATCGTTCAAATTTTATCGGATGTCCCTGAAGGGACTGAATTATTTAATTTAAAGATTCAAATAAAAACACCATATTATAACAAACATGGGCGGACCCAATCAAATGGCTACAGTAGCACGCGCCATCATATTGTCCCTCCGTCGTAAGCTAAAAAAAAATAGATTTGTGAAAGGTGAAACTGTATTGTTTTAGAATATGCAACTGTATCATATGATGCCACCATATGAAAAAATTCTTGGTTCAGTCTAAACACATGTGATTGGTATTTGGATCTAAGATTAGATCATGACTAATAAAAAAGGTACATTCCTTTCATTTTTTCATATTTCTTTCATTGTATAAGTGTACACATTTATTCTTTCAAAAATCAGGGACTTAACTGCTCAAAATATGAAAGTCCATTGTGTTTTATTTTCGGTTTTAATAAGTTCAAGTATTTAATTGTTCGATTGCAATATTTTTCGAGGATTTATTCTTAGATTTTACTAAGTTTATTTATTTGATAAAAAAATATTCAATTACAACATTTGACGTTTTAATTAGACTATCTAGCATTTATGAAAGAAAAAAAATCATTTTCTCGAAATCTTTGTTTTTAAATTAATTTATTAGTAATTATTAGTAGAGTCCAGATATTAATTAAATTAGTTGTGATCTAACATTTTATTTTATTATAGTGTAGCCTGAAGACTTTGTATTAATTAAAAATATTTAATTATATTATATAATAACATACAAATGTTATATTGTATTTTAACATAAACCAAAATAAGAGAATTTATAGTGAGTTCCATTTAGGGCATTTTTGACTTTTTGTATACATGTACATTGTACGTATATCATCCGTACGACTAAAAAAAGTCAACCAGCCCTGGACCCTTGCAAGTTGCAATTACCAAAAGTCAAAAATCTATTATTCATTAAGGTATATATATATATATATATATATATATATGTGAAAGAAATTGTAGTTTTATCACATGTGATGATATTCTTTTGCAGCCTATTTAAGTAAGTTTATTTTTAAATTGTGATATTAATATTTGGTTATTATTGATTGAGGGATCTTAATTTATTATCATATATATTAGACTGAGTGAGGAGTCATTTATCAAATATTTACCGGATAAACGTTTAACAACAAGAAAATTACACTCACTTATCTTATCATGTAACATTTTCGACCATCAAAATGAATTGTTGATAACCGTCTTAAACCCGGTAAACACCCACCGGATACTAGTTTGTTTCCTCACTTATTCGGTAAGACTCTTCATCCTTATTGTGTCTTTTACCGGGTAAGATTTTTGGTCCACGTCATGCTCAATCGGTAAAATAAACTGATAAAGAATTTAATAAATGGCCCCTAGGACTTTTTTCTTATAGAAACTTGAGGGGGTAAACTGTAATCATTAAGAGATGGTAATACAAAAATATTTGAACCGACTATGATATTTTATGATAAAAATACCTTTAACATTTTGTTTTGTGAAACAAGTAATCTAATCTTTTTTTTATATTTAGGGCCTTTTTGTTAGCAGCTTAATGAGTTTAATGAGACTCACAACTTATTCAGTCAGCTATATATGACTATTTGGCATTGACTTAATGATATAGAAAGTGACTTATTTAGTAAGATTTCAAGAGGGAGCTTTATGCAAAAAGCCAAGTTTTTTTCAAACTAGTCCCTCCCATTAAAAAACGCATTCCTTCCATTTATGAAAAAACTCTCTCAAATAAAAATCTTCTAAATCTATACAGACAGATTAATCCACATAGACAACTTTATCCATACAGAACTTAATGGAAAACCAACCAAACAACCCCTTAGTTTTTAAGTTAATTATGTCGATAAATAATTTATTTTTTATACTTTATTATATTAACAATCTAAAAGATTATAGAATTATTATATATTTTTTTAAATAGGAAAAATGCTTAAGGAGGTTACCAAACTTTTGCAAAAAAAAGTTTTAAAATATGCCTCTAGTTATAAGAATGTCAAAATAGGCTACTTAACTTTTCAGTGTTAAATTCAACGAAAATGGCTTCAAATGTAAATTTTGGAGGAGAGAGAGGAGAAAGAGAGAGGGTTTTTAGAAGCGTCTAGGTTTTTAGAAAAGGTAAGGAGGGTATTTGTGTCATTTTGAGAAAATCTGATGGAATGGAATTCAATTCCATCAATTTTAAGAAGGAATGACCAAATCCATGATTAAAGGAATTCATGGAATTCAATTCTATTCCATTGGTAACCAAACAGCAGGATGTAATTTGGTCAATGAAATTGACCATTCCAATTCCATCAGATTCCGGCGGAATCCAGCGAACCAAACGCCCCCTAAGAGTTACATCCCTAATAACTCTACGAGGATGTTTGGTTCATGAATTTTGAAGGAATTAAAATAGATAATTCCTTAGACCAAATTACAATTCTTTTGTTTGGTTCATATATTGATCATTATAACATCCTTTGAATTCCACAAATCAATGAATTCATCATTCCTTAGCTAAAATGAAAAAATTGAATTTCATCCAATTCCTACCAACCAAACGCGTAGTCAAATTTCATTCAAATTCCTTTAAGGTCAAATTTCTTTAATGGATTCCAAATCCATCAAATTCCATTCTGCGAACCAAACGCCACTGTATGTCATGGCAAACTGTAAAAATGAATATTAAGGTTTAATTAAGTTCTTCAGTTTTTGTACAAAATACCCTAAACTTATATTGGTTTTAGGCTTTTAGTGCAAGAATCATTAAATAACAACCAACTTTCTAAAACATCTCATTTTTGTACGCAATGTTTTTTTTTGTCTCAAACGTTATGACATGTCAAGTCATATGACCATATTACCCTTCATGACAAAATATTTGATGGTTAAAATATAAAAAGCTACATTACAATAGTAAGATTGTGTAAATATACACTCTTGTATTATCGTTTTTTCATAAAATGATAAAAATCAAGTATCGTATTTTAAACGGATATGTTTTTAGTAGTCATAAGATTTTAACATGAAAAGCTAATTTTATATGGTGAAGTGAATGATTATTATTTTTTTTAATTTTGATTATAGAAACAAGAAGTAAACGATTAATTTTGAAAAGCTAATTTTATATGATATGATGATAGTGTTCGTGATTCTAATGGTATGATTGCTTTTAAAAAGAAGCTTCAATTACTAAAGAAAAACCTTCGCGTATGGATTGATGAAAAAAGAAAGAGTGATATGGAGGTGAAAATTGGTTTAAAAGCAAGTATTAGGGACATTGACGCTCGGATTGATTCAGGTAACGCTTCTAGAATGGATATCGAATCTCGTATCCAATTTACGAAGACTTTGGGTGACTTGGAAAGGGTAGAAAATTTGGATGTGGCGCAAAAAGCTAAAATCCGTTGGGGAGTTGAAGGAGATGAGAATTCCAAGTTTTTCCATGGAATTCTTAAAAAGAAAAGACGTCAACTAGCCATTCGTGGAGTTATGATTGATGGTGATTGGGTTATGGATCCAACCAAGGTCAAAGATGAGTTTTATTCCCATTTTCAAGAGCGGTTCAACACTTGTGGGGAGGGAGTGTGTTCAAATTTGGAGGTGGAGTTTCCGAATGTTTTGTCATCGGATCAAGCTTCCTTTCTTGAGGAGCCTTTTGCACGGGATGAAATTAAAAAAGCAGTTTGGGATTGCGGAGCGGATAAATCCCCGGGACCAGATGGCTTTACTTTCCACTTTTTCAAGAAATTTTGGCATCTCATTGAAAACGACGTGGTGAAATTGGTGGGTGATTTCTTTGAGTCCAGTCGATTCCCGAAAGGTTGTAACCCTTCTTTCATTGCTCTAATTCCGAAAGTCCATGATGCTAAATTTGTTAAAGATTATAGGCCGATCAGTCATATAGGTAATATAAAATAATTGGCAAACTTCTTGCTAATCGGCTAAGTATGGTTATTGGGGACATCGTTAGTAGCGAGCAATCCGCTTTCATAAAAGGCGCCAAATTCTTGATGGTCCTTTAATTTTGAATGAAGCTATGGATTGGTATTAAAAAATTCAGACTAAGCTTCTGATTCTTAAAGTTGATTTTGAGAAAGCGTACGATTGTTTAAGGTGGGATTACTTGGACTTAATTCTATCGAAATTGGGATTTGGCTCAGTTTGGCGTGGGTGGATTCGTGGATGCCTTGAGGATTTGATGGGGTCAGTTCTCGTTAATGGTTCTCCAACTAAGGAATTTTGCATCCATCGAGGATTAAGGCAAGGAGATCCTCTCTCCCCTTTTCTTTTCATCTTAGCCATGGAAGGATTACATGTCATTATTCAAGACGTTGTTTCAAAAAATCTCTTCGTGGGTGCTGCTATTGGTAAAAAACGGTACCCTCTTTCCCACCTCTTCTACGCGGATGATGCGATTTTTCTGGGTGAATGGTCTTTATCGAATGCTAGGAATATTATTCACATTCTTAGATGTTTTTTCCTTATCTCGGGACTCAAAGTTAATCTTCATAAAAGCAAACTTTTTGGTGTGGGTGTGAATTCGCAAGAAATCGAGTGTTTGGCCTCTTGTGTTGGGTGTGGTGGAATGAAGCCCCCATTTTCGTATTTAGGTTTACCCGTTGGGGGTAATATGTCCAAAAAGGAGGGTTGGAAGGTGGTGTTCGATAAATTTTTGGTCAAACTTTCTAGTTAGAAAGTTAAAACTCTTTCGGCTGGTGGTCGAGTTACCCTTTTAAAGTCTGTTTTAGGGAGCCTTCCTACTTACTTCATGTTTATTTTCAAAATCCCAAGATTGGTTGATCAAGGTTTGGAATCTATCCGAAATAGATTTTTTATTGGTGCTGATGTGGAGGAAAAGAAAATGTTTTGGGTCAAGTGGAAAAAAGTTATGGCTAGTCTCAAATTTGGAGGACTTGGTATTGGTAGCATTATGGCGTTTAACCGTGCTTTGCTTTTCAAGTGGATTTGGCGGTTTTGGTTGGAGGATGAGGCACTTTGGGTTAAAATTATTAAATCCATCTATGGCGAGAAGGGCCTAATTGGTTCGAATTTGCCTAGGCAAATTTCGAACTCAACATGGGTTTCTATTATAAAATCGGTCAACTCTCTAAAGGACAATGGCATTGATCTCTTCTCTTTATGTAAGAAAAAGGTGGGCGATGGTGTTTTGACCGCGTTTTGGGATGATGCTTGGCTTGGAGATTCTCCTTTTAAAATTCAATTTCCTAGAGTTTACGCTTTAGAATTGAATAAATCGGCGAATGTCAAGTCTCGTTTGGAGTTAGGGTGTTGGGATGTGTGTCTTCGAAGGGTGCCGAGAGGTGGAGTTGAGGCTATCCAATTTAGTGAACTACAACAAATTTTGTCTACCTTTGTGCCTTCCTGTCAAAAGGATAGATGGGTGTGGTTATTAGAAGGGTCGGGTGATTTTTCAGTGGCTTCAGCTAGACGTTTAATTGATTCTAGTTATTTGGAGGTGGATTCTCGTCCTACTAGATGGAATAGACTTGTTCCAATCAAAGTTAATGTGTTCGCATGGTGGTTGCACCTCAATCGGCTCCCTACTCGGATAAACTTGGATAAAAGAGGTATCGATCCCTTTTATGTCCTAATTGTGATACGGGAGTGGAGGATTGCAACCATCTTTTCTTTTCATGTCCTATCGCTAAAGACTTGTGGGTTCTCATTGGTCGTTGGTGGCGTATGGATATTCCGGATCTCCATTCTTATTCAGATTGGATCTCTTGGATCGACTCAATTCAGTTGAAGAGGGATATTTTTTTGTGTTTTGAGGCCGTCACGCTTACCACTTTATGGTCTATATGGGTGTTTCGAAATGGTACTCTCTTTGGCAACCCGAAGCCAAGGAAGGCGTCGATTTTTGAGAACATCATAACCTATGCTTACTTTTGGGTAAATCATAGAAGTAGAAATTTGTCTATTAATTGGGTTGGTTGACTTACTAATCCTTCCCTTGCCATTAATTCTATGTAATTGTTTCTTTTTCTAGCTTCTTGCTAGTTTTATAAAATTCCGTCGTTCAAAAAAAAAAAAGATTAGCATTATGGATGTAAGGTTCCTCCAAGTTAAATTGAAAACTATATATATAGTGAGTATTATACCTTAGCATAGCGAAGTTGAAATATACATGACTCGATTCGGTCAACTTATTGAGACATTTTTTCAAGTTTCAGGAGGCTCGCATTCAGATGTTTGTTCTCATATTCCTATGTGTTAGAAAATAGGAGAATAGAAGGAGAAATGAATACATAAATCGATGTTTAGGACATGATTGATCATTGCCCTTAGGATATCATTAGCCAACACTATAAGTAAGGTTGTTTGGGTTTTGACTAATACATCCCCAGTATTAACTATATAATCATAAGACATATTTAAAAACAAAAACGTGTTCTACAATGAACAACGAAAGTTTGTATGAAGATAAGGAGATAATATATTAGATTGCCAATGATAAGAGTACATACACACATACACACACATGTATATATATATATATATATATATATGTTTGTGTTCCTTAACAGTTTTGGATCAACTACAACCGGTTTTAGATTTTATCCAAACAAAAACCATGAGAAAAAACTGTCAAAAACAGCCAGAGAATCGTATCACAACAGTGAGACACCCAAGATACTGGTGAAACATGAAATGAAAATTTGATTCTCGACATCGCACACGCACAACAAGCTAATGCTAATGTCATCTTTTGACCGTTTAATATATGTGTAAAATACGCACAACAAAGCAAAATCTTCTTAGCTCATCTAATTTCTTCTACAATTCAACAAGAGGATTATAACTTATAAACCAAGGAAGATTTTATCACTCTTTAAGACTTATATATAGCTCAAAACACAAACAAGATTTCACTATCATTTCTATGTGAAACAAAAACTCAATATGAAGATTATATATACAACACTACGTAGATAAAGGATTAGATATGGCACAAACCATGTCTATAAGCCAAATATATTAAGTACAAACTGAGTTTATGTTGGCATCTTCAAGTTGGTTTTGCCTTAGTTGTTCACTTTGATGAGTGACCAACTTGTCCATGAAATGTTATTTTTATTGATATAAACCGTAAATGAGCTTTATAAGTGTGCTGACGAAAGATAACACTTCAATAAATTCACAATTTCTTACTCATATTTTCCTCACATCCATACTACTAAAACTTAACCTAATATTGCAAAAAGTTAAAGATTATTAAAGACATAAAATGGTGGCCAATCATGGTAGCAATGTAATAATCGTGCTAAAGAATAATAAATAGAAGTTGGGTGGAAGTTTTCTCCAAGTATAGGTGTTGAGGGGCCTAAGTGAAAATAAGAGAAAGAGGGGTTTTACCCTAATTCTCCCATTCTCTTTTCATTTTGCTTGGCGGCTGAGAAGTTCTCAAGAGAGAGAGACCTTAGGCGATTTTGAAGAAATCAAAGGAAGGAGCAAATCTTGCGATATTTGGGGTCTGTGCATTCATCACCTTCAAGGTCGTGGTATGGGTCTTAAGAGTGGGGGAACGACAAGTGAGTTTTTTTGAACTAAAGCCCCATATGAGTTTGGTGCCATTTTATGCATGTGAGTTTTCTAACCAAAGATTTCCTGATTGTTATGTTGTTAAAGGTATGTGAAAGTATTTAAAGTGTTTCTATTATTAATGCATGCTTTATACCTGTGAGACTATTTATAAGTGAGATATGTTTTGTTATGGTTAAAGTGTATGCATACATTTGTTTAAGTGTGTTATCCTTAAAGTCGCCGGGGGGGGGGGGGTTTCCGCCTGTGCTCATACCGCGCAGGGGGGGTGTTCCGTTTATGCCATTGAGGGTGTGTCCCAAGTAAGGCACTGTGAGTCAGACACGCTGTCACCTTCGGGTGGCGGTAGTGTGAGCCAAAACGCGTATTGGAAGTGTGAATGTTTTTGCAAGCTGAATTGGTTTATTTTATTATAAATATTTATTATGATTGCTTGAGCTTGAACTGTTGTTAAAGGGGACTCACTAGACCGTTGGTCTAACCCTCTCTCTTTCAAATCAAAAAACCTTTTCAGGTAAACGAATCATAGATGGATCTGGTAAGGGGAAAGAGAAGGTGTGAGCGGCATCCGGTTCTAAAAGACTTCCTTCATAGATATTTCTTTTATTCTCAGTTGTGTAATAGGTTGTTTCCGCAGATTTGTTATGAGAATTGTTGTTTTGTGGTCGTTTGGCATTGTTATACACTAGAAGCGATTACGCTTTGTTTTTGCGAGTTTGGGTTGTTACAATTGGTATCAGAGTCATAGTTTAAGGGATTTAGGTGACCGGATGGGCCTAAACTTAAATTGTGGAGTAGAGGGACACAACTGAGATATAGGAAGCCAGTAAGGAAGACCTTGATCGTCGAGAGTTGTGACAACAGTAGTGAGGACTCCCATGTAAGGTAAATTCAGAATTGCATCTGGCCAATGCCATTATGAGTTTACAGGTACATGGGTACACTCGATTACTATCGTTGAGGCGATCGACGGGGGTAGTTTGGGTAGTGAGACCTAACATTAAAAGGATAGTGGTGATTGTGGTGTGTTGTTGAAGCTCGTTTATGGTATTAAGGTTAACACCTTTGGGATAAGTATTGTGCGGGATATAGATAATTTGAATTGAGGAAGAACTTCTTGGGTTCAAGGGAGAAGAATATTTGTTGGTGGGGAGGGGTGGACCCCTAGTTTCTAGGGAGTCTCCGTTATGGTAATAGCTAGGTCGATCAATGGGGGATCAATAGTGTATCAACCCAAGAATTGAATAATGGAAATGAGCCTTTGAATGTGTAGTTATTTGAAGGGTAGCAAGGATGGTTGAGAGATGTTATCAGCATTGTTTGATAACATGGGGTAAGGATAGAAAGGAGACGGGTTATTGTTAGTAAGATCTTTTGGGACAAGGTGAAGACGCATGATCTGCAAATCTTTAGTCACTGTGGTAACGGAGTAGTTGGACATGCAAGCATGCAAGGAAGCATTGGTTTTGAAGGTGGTTGCAATTGTAGGGGACCTAACTGTTGGTCGGAAGTAAAGGGCGGTGATAAATTATTGGGAGTGTAAGCAGTCGACCTTGTGAGAGTGAATAACCTTCAATGTAAAAGGAGTATCATGCATTGTGTTTTTTTAAACGTAATACCATCCCCTAATCACTACATCATCCTTAACCTACATCCTAATTGAAATTAATGAAATCAAATGTGTGTGTGTGTATATATATATATATATATAGGGAGAGATTCATTTGAGAAATGGTAAATGTATGAGAAATAGAGAAGTAATCTTAGTCATTCATCTGGTCAACATTTACTTCTTTGACCGTGAAGCATCGGATAATTGTTTGCATGGTCTATAGAAGGTATAGAGGTAATTTCGTAAAATACGCGGGATGAGTTCATATATGAACCTATATGATTCACATATGAACTATACGTTCATATGTGAATCAGTTAATTAGTTCATATGAGAATCAGTTAATTAGTTCATATATGAATCACAAAAGTTCATATATGAATCACAAAAGTTCATATATGAATCTGTTAATTAGTTCAACTGATTCATATATGAACTTACAGTTAATTAGTTCATATGTGAATCAGTTAATTAACTCATATATGAATCACTTAAAAGAGTTCAGATGTGAATTACACTGATTCATATATGAACATATAGTTCTTATGTGAATTATACATGTTCATATATGAACACAACCCGTGTATTTTGTAAAAATTACGAAAGTGTCATTCTATTTTTGGAATAGCCGCAACTTTTGACCAGTCAAAGCTGCAACTTTTTACCAGTCAAAGCCGAAATATTTTACCAGTCAAATTCGATCTTGACCGTATGAATGGCTAGGATTACTTCTCTATTTCTCATATATTTACCATTTCTCAAATGAACCTAAGACTATATATATATATATATATATATATATAGGTCTAATCAAATGAAAACTAGATACTGTGTGGTAACTGTGAGATCTAACGTGAGTCACTCATTTAATATAATTAATATTGTATTTAAAATAAAATAAAAGGATAATTTGGTAAATTGACAATTTGGATTTTTTTAATAAATCAATTCCTTATTTTACTTCTTCCGATCCTACTATACGGTTACCTAATATAATTAATTTTAATATATTCTAATTTATAATTTTGAAATACCATCGCCTCCAATCATCAATGGAGAACCAGTCTCTTACTCATGGTAATCGATGAAACCCTAAAAGACGAAAAAGAGAAGGCAATCCAGAGTGCTAAAGGACAATGGAGGAACACGATGTAGAAGGTATTACGGTTTATTTGTTAAAGATTACACAATGAACCACAACATTCTTATGACCACGTTCTTGAATATGAACTCAGGAGGAAGAAGGAGTTATAGGATTAAAAGCAAATGAACATTTACCTTCTCCAACAAACCCGATGAAGCAATCGACGTAGATGTTTGTAGAGAAGACAACATTGACCGAACAACTACTCCAACCACGGGTAATGGATTTGTTATATTGAAACAAATGAAGAAATTTTAACCTAGTGAAAATGATTTTAGGGTTTTGTTGTGACTATTATGGAGGCTGTTGTTTTTTTTTCTTTATTTCCTTCAAATTTTGATGGGGGTATCATAGTGAGTTTGTCTTACAGTTTAAATTTCTTTTTGGTATCACAGTATAATTCATGGTTGGTTTCTGCCTTATAGTTGGAAATTTTTTTGGCATCACAGTGTGATTCATTGTTGGTTTGTGCCTTATAGTTGGAAAATCTTGTGGTATCACAATGTGATTCATTGTTGGTTTGTGTCTTACAGTTAGAAAATCTTTTGGTATCACAGTATGATTCATTATTGGTTGCGCCTTACAGTTATAAAATCTTTTGGTATCACAATGTGATTCATTGTTTGTTTGTGCCTTACAGTTAGAAAATCTTTTGGTATCACAGTGTGATTAATTGATGATTTATTTCTTATGGTTAAAAATTATTGGGTATCACAATAGTGTATCACGCTGTATTTTGCCGGAATTAGGTTCAGAGGAGAGAGAAGAGAGAAAAATTTCAAAATATCTAACATGCCCTTCAATTAAAACTTTAAATCAAAATTGCCAAATTTATAAATTTTCTAAATTATTCTTTGATTTATGGTTGAGATTGGATCTCACACTTACCACAAACAAATAATTTCTTCCTTGAATGACCCTCTATATATACGTGTGTGTATTAATATAATCGGTTATGCATCTTGATCAATTCTAATCTTGGACTTTAAATCTAAAAACGTAATACCATCACCTAATCACTACATCATCCTTAACCTACATCCTAATTGAAATTAATGAAATCAAATTAGTAATGTTTCACATTCATTGTTTGATTTATCGATTCCTTCTTTATAAACTTGACAAATACAAATCATACATTCAAGTCATCAACTAGATGATGAAATATTTTTAAAGACTTTTTTTTTTTCCGTAAGTTATAAATCGTATACAATCATCGTAAATCAAGATAAAGATTATTTTTTATGTCTTATTTTTTTTTTTACATTCATTCGAACTTGTGGTGAAAATTTAACTGAAAATTGGTGTAATTTTTTGTTGTTTAAAAATAGAAAAAAAAAGAAAAGAAAAAGAGGTAACACCAATTAGCATTCCATCAATTTTGGCTTATTTTAAATCTTTCTTTCGAAAAATAAAAAAAACTAGCGAAGCTTAGTTTTAATTTCTTTTTCTCATACGTAAAAAAGCAGAAGTTATTTCAATCTTTATCATAAAAAAAATCTTTTACAAATGATTTTTACATTTTATGACCAGTCATTTTGGACGAAATTGAATCAATAGCTACAAAATAAAAAACAATTGTTTATGGTTCGTAATTGTGATTTAAATTACAAGATATTTATGATAATCAATGGTTTAATGCTTGAAACGAATAAAACTTGTATTATATAGCCCTGTGCAAAATAGAATGGAACTAAACTTTGTAAAAAGCATTATTGTTCTCGAAAAAAAGTGAGTGATGTCAAACAGTAAAATCTATCGTAACTTATCTGTAAAGTAATATAAATCTTATAAAGAAAGCGATAGTAATATGATTAAAATATTATTAAAACTTCAAGTTTGAATGAAGACACCTATTTCCCTTTCCCTTTCATTAATCTTTTAATTGACAAGACCATAAATATAAAAACACATTAACATATTAACAATCGTTAATCAAATTTACTTTAACATAACGCATATTATTTCTTTTTGCCGGATAATTTGATTATAGTTTTATTGGGACAAAATGCGTATAAAAAACTCGTTCTTTTGCTAGATTGCCATTTTGGAAAACATACTTTTAAAAAATATAATGAAAAATTTTTATGTTGAAAAATGTCTATTTAGAGTGTATAAATTAAAATATGTTTGTTTAAAGAAAAATGTTGTTTTAAAAGTTACGCTAAAATCGTTATTTGAGTCTTCTTATCATTTTATTTTCTTACACTACACTTTTTATACATGATCCATATTAAATAATTTTTTTTTTATTAAAGTATATATCAGATTTTAAATAAAAAATTACAGTCAAAGTTGGTATATTTGAATTTTGACATGTGAATTCTTAACTTCTCCATCATACATGAACCTTCTTTAAGAAAATAATAATAAATATTAAAAGTGGGATATTTAAATTCTTTGAATTGACAATATTATTTTATACTTATATAAACATAAAAAATAAAAAATAAAAGTTATTTTTGGAGTGGCTTCCAGCCCACAAATTGTAGCCATCAAAAAATATCATTTATGTTGTGGGGTATGGATATGATGCATTTTGTCAAATCTTTTTTGATCACTTCAATTCCTTATCCCTCCCTCCAACCCATCACTCCACTTTTTTCACTTAATTTATCACTTTTATCTCATAATTTATCATCTTATAAAACATTAATGTTACATAAATTAACATGTATAATCGTAAATTACCAAACCTCATGAATTTAAAAGATCAGATAACATAATTATGGAAAAAACAAGTGATTTTCATTAATTTTAGAGAAAATTACATATTTGGTCCTTGTGATTTATTGTTTTAACAATTTAGGTCCCTAAAATGAAATATCTATGGATCGCATTCTCACGGTTTGCATTTTATAACGTGTTGAATCCCTAAACCTAATTCCGTTGGATTTCTCTCCGTTAAAGTACCCATGTGTAAGGCACACAATGGGTATTTTGGTCATTTTAAGCTTTTATCACTTTTTAACTCTTATAACCCATTAAAAGTTTTGGAAACAAAAAACTTCACGTCTTCTCCGATGAATCCCCTCTCCCTCTGTATCATCTTATCCACCTAAGTTAAAAACACAAAATCAAGCCCAAACCTAAATCTGAGTTCCATGGTGGCGATAGTGGAGTCCGACACAGATCTACTTCTCCTTCTAGTTCGTGATACATACAAGAAACAAATATGTTTCTCCATCTATTACATAGGGACGATCAACACAGGGACAAAATCGAGTTCTTCTCCATCCTTCCGGTGACTTCGTCTTCCACATCCTCCCTTCCATCCGGCGACTTCGTCTTCCAGAGATCCAGACCGATTGTCTCCTCCCTACGACCACTTCTGCTCCACCCCCACCACCTGTCTCTTCGTCTTCATCCATGTGGTCTCCGACGAACACAAGTCCTTCTCCGGCTAACACAGGTGTTCTTCTTCTTGTAATAACCTAAAATCTTCATTTATTGAAGGTTTGGGGAGTTTAAAGGTGTAAAAGTAAATTTCTTCAACTCCCAGGGATTTAGGTGAAAATAAGGGACTATTGAGGGTAAAACCCTCTATCCCTTCTCATTTCATTCCTTACATATTGGTGGCTAGAGGGATTAGAGAGAAAGCTCAACATTCTTCATTTTAAGCTTGGTGGAAAAGGCAATCTCAGTGGCAATCTTCATCTTCTTCAAGGTAATGATCCTCATCCTTTGTCTTATATGGTTTTGGTGGGTTTTGTGGTTGAAGTTTTAAGAGATTTATCCTTGAAGTATTTTTGGATTAAAACTCTATGGAGTTATTGTTTTGAGTGAGTATTGGTTGATTTTCATGCAAAAAACCCCATTGTTGGTGATTTCTTCAAGAGTTCTTCATCATTAAGATTTTGAGAGAAGAGTATCCTTCAATGGATCGATTCCGTTGGACAAAATGATGTTTTGATGTTTGAATATTGATTAAAATGGTTTAGGACATCGATTCCCTCGATTTGGAGGCTAAAAATCGATTTGGGAAGGTTTGGGCTTGAGAAGCCTTGAGGTTGTGGCTTAAATCTGCATACAGGCTGAAACAGGGCCTAGCGCGAGTTCTGGGGCGGGTTGGGTCGCGTGGAAGGTCGCGTCAACCACTGTTTGGTCGATCTTCCGTTTTTGTCTCGTTTGTCGTATGGGGCTAGGACCAAGGCATGGATTGGGGGTTTGTCATATGGGGTTGTAAAGGATGGTTTTGGGGGATAATTAAGTGGTTTAATACTCTCCTATGTCATGTGATGTAGGTGTTCGATTTGGACACTCGGAGCTTGCAGTGTGAGATTCATGCGTGGACGACAAGTGAGTTTTTCTTAACTTACCTTATTTGACGTATGAGCTTTATATACGTATGATGCTTATCAAAATGCATGATTTACATTTAAAATATGTTTGATGGTGTGGATATTAAAGTGTGTATGCATTTGGGGGTGGGGCATGTGATGGCTTTTATATGGGAGGTATGACCCATTTGGAATGCATGAATTTGTTTCATGTGATTCATTTTGAGGGCAAGTGTGAGCCTGAACACGTTGTCACAGGTGTGCGTGACTTAAGAGTGTGCCATCTATATGTCTTGTGTGTGTGCATGGTGGTTTTAAAGATGTGAATCATTTGTAAATGCTTATAACTCATTTTGAATTATATTTTGTGGTGTTATGTTAAAACTTGAGGGAACTCACTAGACCTCCAGTCTAACCCTCACTTTTATAAAACTGAAACCCTTTTCAGGCAAGTATATATTGGGAGTTCGTCCAAGGGAAAAGCGAGGAGCTGACGTAGTAGAAGAGGCATGACGAAGGTTGTAGTCACCGGTAGGTGTATAGTAAATCTCAGTTGTGGATATGTATAACCGCTGCGAAAAGTTGAGTTGGGGTTAATGTAACTAGTTATTTGGGACCATTTTGGTTGTAATGCTATATTTATGTTATTAATGGGGTTCAGGTTGTTACACTTCCCTACTACTTCTTCTCCCTCATCTGGGTGAACCCCTTCTGGTGTCTTCATATCCCCCTACCCCCACGCCACGATAGTCCCCGTCTCCTACCTCCTCTAAATGGCCGGTGAACCCAAGGGTCTCAACCCCTTTATGTCGGAGACCCCTAACGCCATTTCCAGATCTGCTTAGGGAGTGTAATGGAGAAGATGATGAACAACAAAATTGGGGTTTTTTGTTTCTAAAATTTAGGTTAGTTTTAGAATTTTCAATTTAGGGTTTGTATTATGGTTTTGTTCTTTTTTTTTAATAGGAAATATGTTTCAAGAGGGAATCGATTGGAGGTCTGTTTGTTCTTCTCCTTACAAATTATTGGACATATCTTTCAAGTGGGAATCGATTAGAGATATATTTTTGTTCTTGGAGATCTGTATGTAGTAGACATGTTTTTGTATTAGAAAATTTTTATATTACACAAATATTTGTTTTGTTAATAGTGTTAATGATTGACATTTATGATTGATCTCTTAATTTTGGAATTAATTTATGTTTTTTTATTGTTGTTTGGGTTGAAAAACGAAGAGGATTGAGGAAAAAAAGGTTGTAGGTTTAAATGATTGCCAGAATAGTTGCCGAAAATTTCTCTAAACCAATGGAAGGAAAGGAGAGGGAAGAAGGACACATGGCAATATGCTATTGGTGTTTAGTTTGATTATCTTTATTTTTTAATGTAAAATGAGCAAAATGCATAAAATGACCAAAACACACATCATGTGTCATGCACATGACCAATTTAACAGATTTAGATTTAGGGACCCAATACGTTATAAAATGCAAACCATAAGGACGTAATCCATAGATATTTCAAAATAAAGACCCAAGGTATTAATAACACAAAAAACCACAGGGACCAATCATGTAATTTACTCTTAATTCTATGTTGCCTAAAATATGATAAGTTTATGAAATTCCAGTGTGAAATTGTATATATGTTTGTTGTTGTGAATCAAAATCACCAATTAGGGTATGTTTGGTATTCTGCACAGGACATGATAGAACAGAACAGGGATCACTATCCTATGTTTGGTAGGACTCTTAAGTGAAAAAGGTAAGAACAGAGTGGAACAAAAGTGAAACATGCCTGTTCCACCCCCACCCCATGGAACAAGCTGGAACATACTTATGTTTTACCAATATAACCTCAAAATAAAATCTAATTCTCTTCTAAAACATTAAATACACAATCTTTTTTCATATTTTATTCATTCTTAAAATTTTATTTTATGTTCTTTAAAGTTTCACTTTATTGTCGTCAAATATTATTTTTATATATTTACTATGTTTTGATTAATTTATTTAAATTATTAAGTATTAATAGTAAAAAGATATAAAAAAATGTTAAAAATAAAAAACTGGAAACTATATAAAGTTTTTATTTTGGTGTCACTTAATCTATCTCGAATAGAACTTTCTAATACTATATTTTATTTATAAAAAATATTAATTTCGTTATAATTTAATAGATTACATAATTAATCAAAATATATAATTATATATAATATATAAACAACTTATTAGGAGTAAAAATGTCATGTTATCTGTTTTGTTATGTCTAGTTCTGTTTTACCAAACACTGAACAACTGTTCTGTTCTATCATGTCCCGTTCTGTCTTGTTCTATCATGTTTGCGTACCAAACGCACCCTTAATGTTACAGACTATCTAAAATTCATATTTTAGGACAACCAAGTGTTAAAAATATGTTATATTAATTGACAATTTTGTAATATGGACATGTAACGTAATTTTAGAAAGTTTGATACCTTTATTGACAATTTTAGAAAATGCATTAAATTAACTGGACATTTTGTTTCACAGTTGCATATAATATGAATAAGACAATTAAAATTTGTTACATTTTGGGTTGGCATAATTTTTCTTTATATAATAATATATGACGCGTAAAATATTGGATTCTATGAAACATTTTTTTTTGTGAAATTTTAAACAAAAGATAAATGTTTAATTATCAATAATCATTATCATTCGTTAATAAAAATACATTTTGATCTTTATTTTCTAATTTATCATCACTAATTTAGATATTTAATTAAAAAATCATTATTGCTTGATTAATTGCATTTACATACTATTACATGACTTATTTAACATCTATATAAGTATCTTTAACTTCCCAAATATCTTGTAATTTTTTATAAATATTTTTATAAAATATCTTAAAATGCTACATCTATACTATATTATAAAGTACGGATAAAAAACTATTAAATACAAATTATTAGACACAAGGTACCATCATTTTATGCAAGATTTTAAAAATATTTTAATTTACAAGTATCAAATAACAATATACATATTACTACTGCAGGCTTCTAACACCCACCAATTTGGTATGTACAAGATTTTCTTTTATGCAGACCTTTCCATATATCACTATTAATTAATATATTATATTACTATAAATTTGTTTTAATTATATTATTAAATATGTAATTGGTTATTTTTTCTAGATGTCATTAAAATATATAAGATAATCATTGAATTCTAACAAAATACTTAATTTTTTTATATAAAAAAACGTTATATTATTAAGTCTAAGTTAAACAAATTTATAAAAAAAAACATTATCACTTTCTTAAATCATCCAAAATTGTACTGTAAATCGACAAAAAGACAAAAAATAAAATTAAACATTAAAATCGTAATGTATCTCGGTGCATTGTGCGAGTACGCTTCTAATATAACATTAATATAAGCAACATTAACTTGCCAAATAATCTTGTAATTTTTTATAAATATTTTTATAAAATATCTTAAAACCATACATACATAACATGCTTACATAAATGGCATGTTCATCAATAACCACCCATACATAAACAATTAAATTAACCCAACTAGCTTTACTATTTTTGGTTTGTATAACTATATATACATATATTATTTGACGGTCGTAGACGAAATAGCCATCAATATATATATATATATATATATATATATATATATATATATATATATATATATATATATATATTATATTATATTAGAGGTCCATCGTCCACCATCTGTAGATATTAATATTATAATATATAGATACCCAATATAGTAGGGTCGAGAGGTTGGACACCAATTGATCATGGTCTATTTATACCAATTATAATATTTTTATATTGCTCGGCCGACGTCATATAAAATTACAAATAAAATGGATTAATGTTTTGTTACATGATTTTAAATATAAAAATGGGGAAAAATAATGGGTGTTTTCCACCAATTATTTTGAAACATGAATTTAATTTATAAAGAAATAAAAATAGGGTATTATTAGTAAGTCTGGTTTTCAAGAAACTGCAACAAGACCACGGTTTTGCATTCCTGCCCACAGATTCTATTTGAAGTATATATATATATATATATTAATATAATACTTATATTATTTAAAAGGAAAAATGTATATATATTTAAAAGATAATAGCAAGTTGAAAGAAAATAAATAAATAAATAAAATAATTAAAAGATGGTTTTCTTGATAGTTGGAAATGGGTTGCGTATGTATATATATAGTGGAATCCGTTGGTTTAGGGACGTTTGCCATTTTATGGTCCTACGCATGCATAAATATTTCGTAAGCAATATTTTCAAGTTTTATCCAAGAATCTTGCATCACTTGTTCCCCTTCAACACAAGGTATGTGATTTTATGTTCCATCCATCGGTTTTTAAATCCTTGTATTTCATTTTTATTATTATTATTCATAAACAATTATTCAGTTACAATGTTTTTTTCCCCACGCAGTAGCGGATCCATGATTTTGGCCGAGCGGGTTCATCTTTAAGATGGATCAAAGACCTACAAAGTCGGTCGATGTGTTTTAAGTCGAATTTCACTGTTTCGAAAGATTTTTAAGATTTTTGGTTGATTTTGAAGGACTTTTTGACATCCAAATTATATACATATACATATACGTACATATATATATATACTCTCTCCCTCTCTCTCTCTCTCTCGCTTTAGGTTCATTTGAGAAATAGTAAATGTGTGAGAAATAGAGAAATAATCCTAACCTTTCATATGATGAAGATCGAATTTGATTGGTCAAATATTGCGTCTTTGACTAGTCAACAATTGCGGCTTTGACTGGTCAAAAGTTGTGGCTATTCCAAAAACAGAATGACAGTTTTGTAATTTTTACAAATACACAAGACGAATTTATATATGAATCTGTATGATTCGCATATGAACTATATGTTCATATGTAAAACAGTGCAATTCACATATAAACTCTTTTAACTGATTCATATATGAACTAATTAACTTTAGGTTCATATGTGAATCAGTTAAATTAATTAAAAGATTCATATATGAACCTTTGTGATTCACATATGAACTAATTAACTGATTCACATATGAACGTATAGTTCATATATGAATCACATAGATTCACATATGAACTAGTCCCGCGTATTTTACAAAACTACCCATCTATCTTCTACAAACCACACAAGAAATTATCCGGTGTTTCAAGGTCAAAGCTGCAAATGTTGACCAGATAAATGGCTAGGATCATTTCTCTACTTATCATACATTTAGCACATATCAAATGAGCCTCTCCGTATAATATATATATATATATATATATATATATATATATATATATATACATGTATGTAAATATATGTTTTTGCACAAGAATTAGAGATGAAAATTTAATGACAATATTGTACGACTCATATGTATAATTTTGTTCGCTTAATTAATTAAAAGAGAATAATGATATATATATATATATATATATTTAACTTTGAATTGTACTAGAAAAATGAGATGTTTTCTTTTTTGAAAATATTGGAATCCAATTTTATATATTTGTTCCTTAATAAACCAATTAAACGGTAAGGGGTATTTTGGATATTTGTTGTTAGTTAAATGTTTGTATGAAATTACATGTTAAGTAAAATGTTGGATTTTTATGGGACGAAGAGAGTATATGTTTTTAACCCTGATCTAGTTAACACCAAGTGTGGTCACTACATCTGACATTTGGTCAAACGAAATTGTGGTTGTGGGTTCATAACTTGTTCGATAAGAATATTTGTGTATGTACTTTAAAAAAAATGGTAAATGTAATAACAAGAGTAAATATCAATAGGAATCATAAACGTCGAAAGAGTAAAAAGGACTACACACCAGGTTGTCAATTATATCATCTTTCAAAGCTTGTTGTAATCTCTGAATTCTTTTTCTTTGGGTGTTTAATAGAAAACTAGATCACTATAAGAATCACTTACAAATATGATATCATGTTTGTGGTGACCGACACAAAACCAACTTGTATCATATTAATGTGAAACGCATAATCTATGAATGTTAGAGTTAACAAATGGATTTTGGTGGGAAAAATTGGCTAGCGGTCATGGGCGGACCTGTAGTGGTGCCACCGGTGGCACGTGTCGCCGTATTATTCTTTCATCGAAGGATAAAAAAATTTAGATTTGTAAAAGTTGCAACCGTATCAATTTGTTGTGTGCCCCGTTATATATTTTGAAATTACAACAAGGACACAAAGTTTCCTTTGTACAGTTGGTTTGCAGACATTTCTTCCACTTCAAACCAGGGTTCGATCCCTGTTAGAGTCTTTTACCTAGTTTTAAGCTTTTAATTTAAGACTTATTATGTTTCTAAAAAACTTGCAATAACACGACTCGAACATGAGACTTCACATTTGAAAAGCAACCACCAGATCAATATTGATTTTGTGAAAAATATCTCTATATTTGTTTTTAATAGTCAAATGGTGCAACCATTTGAAATTTTTTTTGGGTCCGCCCTGCTAGCGTTTGGTCGAAATAAAACAAGTATAGACTGTCAAGCAAAAGTAAGAGAAGAAAGTCGAAGTGTACGGGTTTTTTTGAATAAATAAATGTCGATCAGCTAAAATCGAAGCTTGTGTGGGGGATGATTTCTTTTAAGGTTTTTATCTCGTCCAAATGGTTCTAATTACTCTAGATAAACAGTCTTAAGAAAACAAAACGGTTCAATGAAAAAAAAAATCAATATACATGTCGTATCAAATTTGTGATATCAAACAGGGGCGGACCTATGAACTATGAAGGCCTCAATGGGGTCTCGTATACCCGCTTAACAGATCAATTTTCACAATTAGAATTTTGTTTGGGTAAGAAAGGTGCACATGCTAAACCTTGAGGGTTGCTACAGGATATTAGAAAATACAAGGGACATCAACCAAAAATTTGAAAAAGTGTCTTGAAATCAACCAAAAAACTTTAAGAAAAATCTCTAGAAACAGTGAAATTCGCCTAAAAATGTAACATCCGTAATTTCAGGTAAGTATGAGGCTTTGTTAATCTTATGTATATGTGTTTATCAAAGTAGAAATTATATGCTTAATAGCCATTGCCGTCTATGTTAGTTGTTTGGTGTCAGATTGGAAGTTTTGACTAGCAATTGTTGGGCAGTGAGCTACACGACTTAGTCGCAGGTGGAAGTCGCGGCACAAGCCGCGTATTCCATTGGAGTGTGCATGTTTGAGGAACCTCGCGACTTACGCCGCGAGTGGAAGTCGCGGCACAAGCCACGTAATCCACTAGAGTCTTCACAAGTTAAGTACACGGGCGACTTATGCTGCAGGTGCAAGTCGTGGCACAAGTCGCGATCGTCCTGCAGTTCCCCAAAACCCTTCATTTCTCAGTTCAAAATCATAAAACACACACACACTGATTTGAGGAGCGATTTTCTAGGGTTTGGGAGCCATTTTCTTCCTCTTGCTAGCTAGGGCATTTATTGCAAGTCTTTGGGAGGTAGAACATCATTTATTGAGTCTCCTTCTACATCAAGATCTCAAGAGTCCAAGTCTCCATCATCTCCATCCAACTTCTAGGGTTTTCCATTTTCTAGGTTTTGGTATAAAACCTAGATTGTGAGTTTACTAAACCTTTGTTAAAACTAGATACACATCATAATATTTTATTTGTTACTTTATCTCTATATGTTCAAGTGTTTGGGATTTCTTTATGAAAATAGTTAGAAATGTAAATATGGGTGATATGCCATGATTTATGTTATATGTATCATTATTTGGGGCTTTTCTCATAGATACATAATGTGGGTACCTTGATATGTTGAATGTATGCATATATGGGTATTCTGATGATTCTAGTTGGAACACCATTTTGGTGACATATTTATATGCATGATGAGAATGATTGTCATTTGGGTCTTTTGTTAGACTTCATGAGGGTAGGATGGTAATATTGTACCCGTAGTTGGTATTGAAATATGTTGGGTTGAAATACACCTAAAGGACCTCCTATAGACGTTATGTTAGACGAACCAAGGCAGTACACTAGGAGGATGTAGTCTTTGGCGCCACTGTGATGGTATGTGCCTAGACCTCCGCCATTCGAGGAATTTCCTTAGCGGTATTCTTCGGGTGTGCCGGGCCTTTCGGGTGTTTCTTGTTAAGGGCATCAAGGTATATCGACTCTTGGGTGTACTTGATTGGTGCTTTGGGTCTCCCCTATTGACTCCACATATAGTGAACTCTGGTTAACTGCTGATAAGATTTGTAACTATTCATGCATGCTTATTATTGTTCAACTCACTAGGCTTTTTGGCCTAACACTTGTTTGGTGTCGATGTGTATCTCAGGTTCTAGCGGCGCTGGTCCTAAGCAGACATAGTTGCTTTGGGGTGAGAGCTTGGGGATTTTGCACATTGACGTATTATACTTTTTAGAATGAACCGTTGGGTTTATAGATTACAACCCTTTTGTAATCTCTTTTCTAGTTGTAGAAATTAGATTAGTCGGTTGTTATTTATTGTCCGTTAAATTACAACTGTAATTAAACAGGTTGTTTATATATTCCCCATTTTTGGGAGACTCTTCCTATGACAATTTTTGGTATACCTCATATCCGTTTTTCGGATTTTTTGTTATCCCTATTTTTAGGGTGTTACAAAAAACACAGACAACTTTGCGAGTTTTGATCCATGTTAAAGGAGCAACCCCTCGACAAAAATCCTAAGTCCGCCGTTTATATCAGATACCAAAAAATGTGCAATTATATCAACTTGTATTAAAATATTCGAATTTTCATTTATATTTCTAATGGAAAGCGGTGAGTTTCTGTTAATATAACACAAACTTAACAAACTGATACGATCTCGGTTAAGATTTAACGCAAAGATGTAAATTTCAAAGGAACACTAATTAAGGGTCACAATCATCACCTTCGAAACTCACGGGGCATATTTTCAAATCTTAGTAGTAATGAACCTCAATTGTCATGTGTCAAACTTAAAGGAGGTCACTAGCAATTTCCATTAATGCGCCATAATTCAATTTATGTATTCAGATTTTGTTGATTTTTCAATACATATGAGGAAATTGACTGAAATAGCCGATATCCCTATCTTTATTCACTTTATAGCTATATTTTGAACAGAGTTTCTCGAATAGTCTGTTTTGAAGCAAGTAGCTTTTACGTAATTGTGTAATTCCACAAGCGTAAATACGGGCAAGTTATAGAATCAAGTGTAAAAGGTGGGTATAAAGTAAATGGGGGTGGAGAGATTGGTTATTTGAGTCAATTTTTCATAAATAAACCATATTTCATCATGTAACCAAGTTTTTTTACATGACAAGGACAATACCTTATAATTAAAATCGTTACGGTGGGGACATTTGGTATTATATACCATGTATGTTTTAGACTTGCAGCAGTATGTGGTTCTTTACCGTTAGTATATTACGGCAATTATTGTTAATGCTCTTTACTTGCCAAAATCATCCCACAAGAAGTGTACAAGGAAAAAAGAGGCGAAACACGACAACATTTCATGCAGAAACTGAAAAACTCATCTTTAAGCGCATATATTTTCCAAAATTAAAATTGCCCGTCTCCGATAAATTTAAAAGCCCTCTTCCGGTTGTCGTCGTGGTTTGTTCTTTACCAGCTCGGAATCAAAGCGATTTCTTTTTGTTTCTATTATTCATCTTGCTTCCAAACCCCAGATTTTGACTGCAACAACCCATTTCGTAAGCTTTATTAGGTACCATCATTTTCATTTTCATTGCTTTTGCGTATAATTTATTCATTATATTTAAAAAAAACTAAATTTACAATACGATGCTTTTAGTTGTTCTTATTCTTCATCAAATAAAGGTTTCCCTTTTGATAGGAATAACTTTGTTTGTAATAGTTAACTTGATTCTTAATGGATAAACACGTTGCCCGTGTTGTAAAAAAACGCTTGTGTTTCTCATAAAGTTAATTCCTCATCACTAATAAGGCTGCGATGATGACTGGTCTACAAAACCAAACATGGTCAATTATGAACAACCGTGCTTGGTGCCATTATTCTTCTTCATTTAATGGACGCGTGTCATTGAAGAATATTGATTTGCACAGTAAGTTTGTGGTTACTTTTAATGGTTGCAAGACTATAGGCAATGCTTCATCAACCACTGCATTTCCTCATCTCATCTAAATTCAGTACATCAATCATCGATTTAGGAATATAATTTTCGGTTTCCACCTAGAAGAGTCTATTTCGGCTGATCAAACCATCCAAATCCATTCAAACATATCCTCTTTATACATGCATATCTTTTATCTCTAGATCTTGTTTGTCTTCTTCCCAAAAACAAAAGATCTATCACTAGATCATGAAATCAATTTGGAAATGAGTCAAAATATGTTTTTTTCTCACCAAAAATGGTGCTAAAATATGTGCTACCATACAATATACATTCCCTTTTACCCTAAGGTGGTAATTCAATGATTCAATGTCAAAAGTAGAAAAAGACTAAGCCTACAAATACGACTACTTTGAGAAAGAAAAGCAAACTTTGATAATATTGTAAATAAGATATACTTCCTTAGAAAAAAGACAACTATAGACACCTCAAAGAGATGTAAATGAAATCCCATCTTCTTTAGGTTTGAATCAATCCGCTATCAAAGCTCTTGTGGCCATGTAGATTCACATGCGATGACTTGAGATCATTCATGATCGCCTGGAGAATTAGTCGGTACACATAAGTTGGCCCAAAAACTCACAATTACCAAAAAAATTACAATTATTTATGATAAAAATCTTAATATATATATATATATATATATATATATATATCAGTTAAATTAAAAACCACTACTATATTATTAATAAAAAAAATTGATCTCTTTGTAATATAATATGTATTCCAAAAAGGTCAAAATGATTTGTGGTGGATCATAAAGGTAGATACTTTGAAAACTTCTAGGGTGGCCACATATGGGCATTCACTAGATTTGAAGTGGGCAAAAGATACAAATGATCTTCTTTTTTAAAATATAACAATAATGTGCCCTTAAAAATAAAATATCTCCAATTTTTTAAAATATAATAATTAAAAATAGAGTAAATTAAGTTTTTAGTCCTTGTGGTTTGTGAAAATTTCTATTTCCGTCTTTATGATTTTAAAATTACGATTTTTATCCATATGGTTTATAATTCATTACCTTTTTCGTTCTTACAATCAAATTTTATTGCTTTTTTCATCCCTATGATTTACAATTCATTACCTTTTTAGTCCTTCGTACCTAAAAGTAGTGTTTTGGTCTCAGAGACAAAAATATAAATGAATTGTAAACCATAAGGATGAAAACTAAAACATCGATACCACAGGGACTAAATCTGTAATTTTTAACAAACCACAAGGACGAAAAACGTAATTTACTCTTAAATATAATACACAGTTTTAGACATGCATAATTATTACCCCTTTTTTATATCAAATGACATCTTTATCCTTATTTAATGTTTCTCTTTCTTCACAACTCTTATGTATTTGTGCATTAATTAAGGGTAAATGTGAAAATTTAGCTATCTACTTTTTGAAAGTAGACACTTATTTTGAGACAAACATAAATAGAAATGTAGACACTTATTTTGGGACGGAGGGAGTACTTCATATCTAAATATAAGGTATGGGTATTTATGCAAATTTCACTCTATATAAAAATATGAAAATTCATGGAAGAAATAAAATATAATTGAGCATGCTTAGTTGTGTTTGTTTATGTGTTAGAGTTCGGATTGCATCCTCGTGTTTTATTTTATTTATGGTGGATTAATAAATAGACGACAAAATTATTAATTTCTCATGTTTTGTGTGATATGTTGTATTTATTGTAAATAATGCTTACAATAAGTTTTCAACTATATTAATTTCTTGGTCCCTTTAGTCGGGTGGGCGTCGATCGGTCTTTTGACTAGATCCCCTAAAACTTGTGTGTTTGTTTATGTGTTTTAGGTTTGTATTTAATCATGTTTCACGTTTTGATTTATTAGGTATGATGTATCAATAAATAGATGACATAATGTAACATACTCAAATTTGGTAAGAACAACTAATGAAAATTTTCGATTTAACATCAAATAAATCCACACATCATCCTATAATTCAAAACTCATTACGCTCCAATTATGAAGTTCGATAAATAACCTCAACAAATACAAACTCCAATAATACACAAAGACTAAACCACAGTCAGGTGCAACTTAACCCCGAAACGCAAGTTGCTCTAAATGTGGAAGACTTCACTAAGATATCCACTCCTCGAGCACACAACTAGCACTCTTCGCTTCACGGTGTCACTAAGACTATTCCCAACGAAGCCTGTTGCACATGCCGACAAATAAAAAGGTTAGGCTAACGCCTAGTGAGTTCAAAAGTTTTCAACATTAATAAATATATCGTTAAAAAGAAGAATGCAATTGAAATCATAGTCTTTCAAATGATATGCTTCAAATATGAAAATGACTCGTTTTCCCATAATATGCATTTTAGACAAGGAAACACCAATATAAATGTTTTACAATCCAAACTACTTCAAGGACAAAGACCCCGATATAAAACGCTCATTCGTAAATTAAATTTAACCCAAAACTCACTCAAAACGTGAATAGAAATTGAACCCTCCATTTATGAGGATGCGGTTAAAACTTTACATCCCAAAACACCCAAAACACGGGTGGGACAAACTACGTAACCCATAAAACATGGATAAAGACCCATTTATACAAAACGTCACCGAAAACTTGAATAATAAAACTCAATACCCAAAACAGCACCTTTCGGTGACGGGGGAGACCCGAATTTCATCGAATGTGGCGGGCACACAAAGTTAGGCCACTTATCAATGTTCTTGAGCTTCACATAGAGCCATGGATCCCCGTATACGGCTCCCAACCGAGCAACCACCGCAAGATACCCAAATGCCTTTAGTGTCTACTCGACCTCTAGATGAGTGTCATGACAAAAGCCACAAGTCTCCGTATTCGGCTCACCATGGGCACCACCGTAAGACTTAGCTCCGTATACGACTCTGTAGAGCACCACCGCAAGCTTACATAAAAACATTACTTGGGGACCACTAACTAGACTTCAAACATAGACACTAAATTCCACGATGACTAATCAGACTGGATTACAAACGGGCATCGAGTTCAACCACCCACGATATATACCTCGAGCCCTTCAATAAAGGTTACACGGTTATCGAGTCCAACCACCCATGATCTATATCTCGAGCTCCCGCTAGCCATAAACAATATCCAGTCCCAAAACGAGGATAAAGTCCCCAACTAAACCAACTGATTGACTCATATGCCTACGGATCCAATGCATTACAGTCTAAACGTTACATGACTCAAACGAATGAACTAACGCATTCAAAACATGTAACTCCCCAATAAGATGCAACTAAGTACACCATACGTCCAAGGCTCCTTAATGAGCTACAAAAACTGAACAAATGTTCCAAAGACTCAACCGCGTACAAGTCAAGCCCCAAAAGGCTTAATAGACGTTTGACTAAAACACAAGAGCCAATATGGTTACATAAACCGAATTACATCTTTCCCCAAAATCTTTGTTTCTCAAATCACCATTGGCCTTCGGCCCAAAACCCAAGAAAGATTATTATTTTCTAAAATGTTCCCAAGGTCAGGGCTGACCCAACCCAAAGGACTCACACACTCTTACTTTCAAAACGTCCCATTACATGAATGATGCATAAAACCCGACAAACACTACAATGCATTTTTGACCAAATATCCATTTATGCAATAAATCATTAAATCACTTCCGTTTATGACTTATTTATCAAAATGCCTAAAAATCCCAAATGTGGGTGGTTTATAAAGTTTAATAAGATAAACACTTCAAATAATCAAAAGTTATCAAATAACTCCACAGTTGACAATTTCATGTAAAACACATAAATACTTTAAAATGGACATTTTGGTATGTACAACGTTTTCACAAATCAACTTGAACTCACTTTGCTAGATTTAGGTTAAATCTAGGTTTTACCCCCACAACTTGAATCTCCTTTGATGAAGGCTAGAAACCCCCAAACAATCTCTCCATATCTTAGATCCAACACCCCCACGAGGTTTCCTTTACCACAAAGCTACCAAAATCACACCAAATATGAAGGATGTGAGGAGGAGGTTGAAAACATCAAACTTTAACTAGTGATGAAGTGAAAAGGGTATTACCTTAACCTTAAACTCCTTTATTTACCAAAAATGCTCCTCCAAAGCTTAAGATTCGGACTCTATGCTCCCAAAATGCCTCAAGATGGAGAAGGAAGGGTTAGGGAAGATTGGGTGAAGAGGAATGAGAGAAAACCCTAAATATTAGGTTTTAAATCGTCCAGGCCTTTCCCGCGGCCTTGGCCGCGACCACAATTCGTGGGCCAAGCCGCGCGTGCCACTGACCGACACACTTACAGAGACTTACGCGGCCTTAGCCGCGGCTTGCAAGCCGCGCGTGCTGCAGGTCACGCCTCTCACGTCTTGTGCTGAGCCATTCCTCGACCGTTCCTTGACTGATCGTTGACCGTTCTTTTAAAATTTACGGGTGTTAAAATCCTCCCAACCGTAAAAGAGATTTCGTCCTTGAAATCTGGCACCACCCAAACACCCATCATCGCACTTAGCGAGATCAATTGATTCTCTATCCAAAAAGGAAATCCTTCACGGAACCTTACCTCATATACGAACCCGATTACATCCCGGTTGAGGTTGTCATTGTGTTCCTCATAACAAGTCAACACACACACGAGCTCAATGTTCGATTTGCCTATCCGATGACCGAATGAACATTGAGTCCTTATTAAGTCATTTTCCTATCATTCGGATCTCAGTTGTCTCCCAACCTTAGGTTGTTGTACTTATCACCTCAAGAATAGCTTACGACCCTGAGCTAACCATTCCCACCAAGGGTATCCCAAAGTGAACTTTGTCTTTAAACACTCCTAATCGTCCTTCATTGAATCACGTCACCCTCTTTTCCTGCCTTTAAGAACATGACAAACTCTGCAGAAATGACCCAACCATTGATTGACCATACCCCTTTCAATTCCAAGTATCCACAACCATGATGACTTTACCCGAGTGGTGAAGAAATCTATATACAACTGATGAGCTGATCACCAGCTGCTGTCGTGAAGACAATATCTCCCGTTTGACAAATTAAGTCTCCTCAATGATCGAATTCCACTTATGCATTACCTCGACATTCTCACCAAATTCCCAAATAATTCATACCATAAGAGATCCATCGTTCCCTTCTAGACGACATTCCCTAACACTAGTTTGGTCAGATCCAATCACAATGTTCGACTCGTTCCTCGAGTTGACACGACACTACATCTATAGACAACGGGTCACTCTAAACCTACGGTTACACAATTCTCATAATGCGTTCAAGCACCAGCTTACAAATCAACGAAATCTCGTTGGTTACAGATTTATCAATGATCGATCTCTAAGTATCAATATCTACTTCCCTTAATGTTACCACTTAACTTGCAAACACTCCAGATTCAACGAACGTGCACTGAAGCACACTAACGGTTATTGTCCTCAAAACCGAGCGTCGACACCTATCCTCAAAACAACTATGCTGCAAACATGGGTATACCACCACATATTTCATTCCAGACTTGCATTGAAGAATTAATGTTGACATCTATCATGGCTCTAAAACTCAAACAAACGAATCATCATATTTTCCTTATTCCTGAAACCTCTTCCGGATGGCACACATCTGACCTATACATGATGTCGAAAGTCAACCCATAAATTCACAACCGACCATAGGCAAGCAACCACCAATGTTTTCACCCGTGGTTTTGCCAAAGCAGAAGGATCACCACTTGGATACCCGAAGAATGCATAAATCTAAAATTCCAGTTATCCATGCGTGAACCAAATCACGAAGCTGAGATTCAAAGTTCAAAATTGACCATAAGTTAGGTCCTCCGACACTTCAAACTCTGATGACTCCTTCAGTCCTTAATCACGACCTCTATCAAGGGGGCTTACATCTATAGCTCTAATGAGTTCAAGGTTTTTCAAACTACTATGCCAATTTAACTTTTATAAAACCTCTAAATGTAAAAGCTTTATAACGATTAGTCATACGATTAAAATCTACTACCGTTTACCCGGTAGGTGTACAAAGTGGTCACAATCGCCACACATATAAAACCATTTCAGAAAATATTTGATTAATAATCAAGCTAATACTGACACCAACGAAAGATATTTCAACAACCTTTTTCAAAGGAACCGCTATGGTCCCAACATGCATAAATTTATATCATGAATGAGAAATAGTTTTACGTACTAAAACAGTGTATAACAAAGCGTTTGTACAAAACTACAGAAGGGGAAATTCACGAAATCAAATTCCAAAATTTCACATTTAACCATATAATGTCATGAAATAAGATTTCCCAACGTGGCTCGCATACATCAGTTTATTCCCCAAAACTTAGTAAAAGACATATGCATGCGATTTAATCAAACATAAGAATAATTTAGCTTGATTCCAAACTCTAGGCCGTACAGATAAAATTCTCGCAAAACCCAAAACAGACTTTTCATGATATCAAACTCTCAAAGTTTTCTCTCTTTTAGCCCTCAACATGGCGCGAAATAAGATCCCACAACAAAACTTGCATGAGATGGATTGTTTTACAAGACTAGTAAAGTGACATGTGTACGCGCTTTGGTTAAAAACATGAAATAGTCTATGTCGGTTTCAAGTTCAAAGCCAAATAAAAATATGCTCTCATCGTTCTAAAACGTTGGTTAAAACACCGTGACGGAAATTCCCAATAAAAGCATGCATACATGTTATGTGCAACCAAATTGCTCGCACAAAACTCAAAGGGAAAACAATACAACTGGACGCCATTAAAATTTCCACATCAAATCAACAAAACCCCATAAAACAAAATTCTCAATAAAACTCAAACATCAAAATAATGGAAGGTAACACTTCGTCCAAAACCTTAACATATGTGGAGGAGACCCAAAGTTAAAGTCATAAACCGCATTTACTTGTCCAAGACCCTAGACAACATCAAAACGCGCACATTGCAAAATCCGAAATAACGTTGGACAAAAATGAGAATAAGAAAATCTCAACAAAGTTTGCAACCTCATGCCATGAAATAATTTTGTGCATGCTCGAAATCATGGTTTAAAACCTTGTGTGTGCTAAAACATTGCTCCAAGATTTGTAATATAATCCACATGACGATTTGGAAACATGAGAAATAATTAACGTAATTTATTTTAGAAATAAATTCTGTGTGTGAAGTTATTCGGCACTCAACATCTCGAACCACGCTCCTCAAATTCTTAGCCACACTATCGTCATCCGGATGCTCAAACATCTTAAGGCAATAATCGATAATTTTATAGGTTCACCTTACAAATCTCCTCGAATATCGTTGGTTCTAAAAGTTGATGGTTCTAATCCAACCAATCATTCCGATCCGAAAGGGTCCACCTAATGCAATCACCATGCTTATTGTCACTCCAAGTGACGAACGCTAAAATCATCAGTCTCTTCTAACGGCTACCTACTTAGAAACTTTTAACTACCCCAACGGTTGTCACATCCCAGTAATCCAAGTATACACATGTAACTCGTAGGTTCACCATAACCCTGGTCAGGTGCAATTATGAACGTACTGTACATGATCATCTTTGTTACCCTCGACATGATTCCCGTTCCTAGGGACTCCTCAAGCCTCAAAACACCTTATCTTAAAGTGCCTATCGGTGAAATTCTATCTCTCGATCATTTAAAAGAACACTAGTTTGAGTCTAGGCATTTCTAAATCAATACCTAATTCTCTCAGACTTAAGATCTGATACCAACTTGTAACACACTCAAATTTGGTAAGAGCAACTAATAAAATTTTTCGATTTAACATCAAATAAATCCACACATCATCATACAATTCAAAACTCATTACGCTACAATTATGAAGTTCGATAAATAACCTCAATAAATACAAACTCCAATAATACACAAAGACTAAACCACAGTCGGGTGCTACTTAACCCCCAAACGCAAGTTGCTCTAAATGCGGAAGACTTCACTAAGATATCCACTCCTCGAGCACACAACTAGCACTCTTCGCTTCACGGTGTCACTAAGACTATTCCCAACGAAGCCTGTTGCACATGCCGACAAATACAAAGGTTAGGCTAACGCCTAGTGAGTTCAAGAGTTTTCAACATTAATAAATATATCGTTAAAAAGGAAGAATGCAATTGAAATCATAGTCTTTCAAATGATATGCTTCAAATATGAAAACAAATCGTTTTCCCATAATACGCATTTTAGGCAAGGAAACACCAATATAAATGTTTTCCAATCCAAACTACTTCAAGGACAAAGACCCCGATATAAAACGCTCATTCGTAAATTAAATTTAACCCAAAACTCACTCAAAACGTGAATAGAAATTGAACCCTCCATTTATGAAGACGCGGTTAAAACTTTACATCCCAAAACACCCAAAACACGGGTGGGGCAAACTATTCAACCCATAAAACATGGATAAAGACCCATTTATACAAAACGTCATCGAAAACTTGGATAATAAAACTCAATACCCAAAATAGCACATTTCGGTGACGGGGGAGACCCGAATTCCATCGAATATGGCTGGCACACAAAGTTAGGCCACTTATCAATGTTCTCGAGCTTCATATAGAGCCATGGATCCCCGTATATGACTCCCAACCGAGAAACCACTACAATATACCCAAATGCCTCTAGTGTCTACTTGACCTCTAGATGAGTGTCACGAAAAAAGTCACAAGTCCCCATATCCGGCTCAACATGGGCACCACCGCAAGACTTAGCTCCGTATACGGCTCTGTAGAGCACCACCACAATCTTACATAAAAACATGACTTGGGGACCACTTACTAGACTTCAAACGTGGACACTAAATTCCACGATGAGTAACCAGACTAGATTACAAACGGGCATCGAGTTCAACCACCCACGATATATACCTCGAGCCCTTTAATAAAGGTTACACGGTTATCGAGTTTAGGGGTGTTCGCGGTGCGGTTTGGGGCAAAACCACACCGCATGTACCTCATACCGCACCAAACCGCACTGCGAAATGCGGTGCGGTTTATGCGATTTGTCCTTATCGCACTTTATGCGTACAATCCAAAAAATTATAAGTTTAAAATACATTATAAAGTCAACGATTAAGTGACCATAGTCAAAAAAATAAAGAGTTTGAATACATCCAACTCCAATATGCATAATTAAAAATAGTCAAAGAAATAGTTAAAAAAAAATAAATTGTTTCAACACGATAAACGGATAAAGTGATGTCTCCAGTCATGAACGTCCTAACCTAGGACATTTTTTCATTTGTTGGGCCATATACTTTTAAGAGGCTTATAATTAAAATGTTTATTTAGCAAAGTCCAAAACTTAAACTCTTAAAGTCCATAATTAAAACCACAAAGCCCAATTATATAAATATTAAATTAAACTATTATATATATATATATATGTTTAAAATTAAAAAGTAAAAATAATATAAAGATGCGGTGCGGTGCGGTTTGAACCGCGATTTGAAAACTCAAAACCGCAAACCGCACCGCATAGTGCGGTTTGGTAAAAATACAAACCGCAAACCGCACCGCAAAAGTTTTAAACCACGTTTTGTGGTGCGTGCGGTTTGTGCGGTTTGGCGGTTTGGATGAACACCCCTAATCGAGTTCAACCACCCACGATCTATACCTCGAGCTCTCGCTAGCCATAAACAATATCCAGTCCCAAAACGAGGATAAAGTCCCCAACTAAACCAACTGACTGACTCATATGCCTATGGATCTAATGCATTACAGTCTAAACGTTACATGACTCAAACGAATGAACTAACGCATTCAAAATATGTAACTCCCAAATAAAATGCAACTAAGTACACCATACGTCCAAGACTCCTTAATGAGCTACCAAAACTGAACAAATGTTCCAAAGACTCAACTGCGTACAAGTCAAGACCCAAAAGGCTTAATAGACGTTTGACTAAAACACAAGAGCCAATATGGTTACATAAACCGAATTACATCTTTCCCCAAAATCTTTGTTTCTCAAATCACCATTGGCCTTCGACCCAAAACCCAAGAAGGATTATTATTTTCTAAAATGTTCCCAAGGTCGAGACTGACCCAACCCAAAGGACTCACACACTCTTACTTTCAAAACGTCCCATTACATGAATGATGCATAAAACCCGACAAACACTACAATGCATTTTTGACCAAATATCCATTTATGCAATAAATCATTAAAACACTTCCGTTTATGACTTATTTATCAAAATGCCCAAAAATCCCAAATGTGGGTGTTTTATAAAGTTTAATAAGATAAACACTTCAAATAATCAAAAGTTACCAAATAACTCCACAGTTGACAATTTCATGTAAAACACATAAATACTTTAAAATGGACATTTTGGCATGTACAACGTTTTCACAAATCAACTTGAACTCAACTTGTTAGATTGAGGTTAAATCTAGGTTTTACCCCCCCACCCCCACAACTTGAATCTTCTTTGATGAAGGCTAGAAACCCCCAAACAATCTCTCTAGATCTTAGATCCAACACCCCCACGAGGTTTCCTTTACCACAAAGCTACTAAAATCACACCAAATATGAAGGATGTGAGGAAGAGGTTGAAAACATCAAACTCTCACTAGTGATGAAGTGAAGAGAGTATTACCTTATCCTTAAACTCCTTTATTTACCAAAAATGCTCCTCCAAAGCTTAAGATTCAGACTTTATGCTCCCAAAATGCCTCAAGATGGAGAAGGAAGGGTTGGGGAAGATTGGGTGAAGAGGAATGAGAGAAAACCCTAAAAATTGGGTTTTAAATCGTCCAGGCCTTTCCCGTGGCCTTGGCCGCGACCACAAGTTGCGGGACAAGCCGCACGTGCCACTGACCAACACACTCACAGAGACTTACGTGGCCTTAGCCGCGGCTTGAGGCCGCAGTCCAAGCCACGTGTGCTGCAGGTCACGCCTCTCGCGTCTTGTGCTGAGCCATTCCCCGATCGTTCCTTGACCGTTCTTTTAGAATTTACGGGTGTTACACATAATTATCAATTTATCATGCTTTATATTGAGATATGGTAATATGTTGTAGTTAATGTAAATAAATATCTTATTTTACTTTTAAAACTTACGAACTAAAATTCTATTTTATTCAAGATGGGCCTAAATATTATTATTATTTTCAAAGTTTAAAGAACCGATACAACGTGACAACTCATTAATATCTGATCTTTTAAACAGATAGGTCTATAAACGTAATTTTAGAAAATCATTTTAAAAGGACGTGTTACTTTGCGGAATTGCATCCATTCAATGGTTTACCGATGGATTATAATGCATCAAGGTTATACACAATTTTCTTCCGTCTAGTTTTGAAAAAAATTCGTTCTTTCCTTTAATGTCTAATTAAGCCTTAAATTTGTAAGAAATAATTGCTTGCTTTTGATTTTTTTGATTTTCTTATATTGTTATTTAGATGATTATTTTCTTTGTAGGGCTTCCAAATGATGTTAGTATTCAAATATTTAATGAAATATGCGTATCATACAAAATATCATTTCACGTTTTTTTTATGTCTAAGGGTGCAATTACAATTGAAAGAATAATTTTTATTGAACATTAATTTTTCTAGATCAATAACAACTCAGTTTTATAAAAATAAGGTTTTCTCCACAATGAAAAATTCAAATGCTTAGCATAAAATAATTTTGGAAGCATAATTTACATATATGTTGATATAACGAAATTATATCAAAATTTAAATAAAAAAACATATGCTGAATATTTCATTTTAATAAGGTTTAGTTTCAAACATAATGCAACGCCTTTTGGTTTTGGTGAAACATGTTCTTTCGATAGCCAACTTGATTAGTCAAATAATTTAACATATTCAAACACTAAAAATGATATGTTTGATTTCGACACATTCATGACCATCATAAATTATAGGTTTTAACATGAATGTCGTTTGTTGAATACAGTGTTTCAAATAAAAAATCAATATTGATAAAAATGTCTAATTGGTTTTAATTTTTAAATCAATAGAAAATAAAGCTTCCATTTTCTTAAATAAAAATTTCCTCCTATTTCTTTTTTTTTTAATTTTAATTTTAAAAGAAACACGACACATGAAAAATATATTACGACTTTTAGAGTATATACACACACACATATACCTATATATACCTAGAGTTGGGTTCCGGTGATAATGAAAGTTACGATTGGAAGAGTAAAAAGAAATTTTCACTCTTGAATGCACATTAGGAGGAGATGCACCAGATAAATTCTCGTATCAAAAGCAATTCATGTGTGAGTTTGAGATTAAAAGTGATCAATGATTCAGACCTTTCTTAGCTTTTCATCTTAACTATTCTTCCCACACAATATTTCGTATATATACCTATATGTTGGATATCAATAGATAGTACATCAATAGGTATTTGTTAAGTCCCTGAGATCAAGATTGATTGAATAATAATCAATTAACAAGGAATTGGGATGGAATATGTAGTTTTTATTTATTACAGAAAAATAAACTACAAGTACATAGCGTAGGAATTCGTAAGACTACATGATGAATGAAACCTGCTTTCTAAACTAACATACAGACTCCTATTTATACCCCCACATCCCTTGTACACATTAAGCCCAAACCCATTACAAGGCCCAATACATTTACAAGTTGATTACTTTACTAAACTTCTAAACTAGAACATATTTATGTTCTAACATTCTCCCACTAAGTTTTGTAAAGTAATCATTCTCTGTTAAACTCCAGCTTCAGCTCCTCTCCCCCTTGATTTCTTTATAAAACTTAGTGTTGCATAAACTTCAAAGCTCCTCTAGCTCCCCCTTGAAAGTAGCTCTTATCCTTGGAGTTTCAACTGAAATACCAGATCTGATGTAGACTATAACCTCGACTAAGTGCACATAAAGACAACTTTTGACTCTTGTAAAGCCAACACATTCCGTATGCCCACAAGAATGATATGTGTTGAATATTGGAATGACAACCAAGTGCATCTTCAGTGTATAACATCTGATTTGTCTTTGAACAACGAGTTGAAATAAGAGTTCAACTTAAGAACTTCATCTGATCAGCTTACGGAAGGTAGCATCCGGTAGCAACACTACAAGGCAAGGGTTAGAAGGCAAACACTGTTCAACAACTGATAAAAGACGCTCATTTTCTGACTGCTTTCCAGAATACCGAACAATCAAACCCAAAACTCCTTTCTTCAAGAATCAGCTGGATGATTATAAGCACTCAGGATTCTGAATTACAACTCAAGCTTCAAAACAATGATTGCAGTCGCTCACACCACTGAGTGATCAGGTCAGAAGAATGATAAAGTGCTCTCAACGGTCTAATAACAAAAGAATCTTTCCAGACTGATGATTGCAGATGCTTAGGCAACTAACTCAATCCAATCAGAGACTAAATCATCAAATCTAGAATCTGAAAATCTTGAAAAGCATAAGCACTCGTGAAGAATATATTAGTTGCTAAAGATATGTGACCAACATATGATAAGAGTGATGTCACATATGCATTCCGCGTAAAAAGCTCAGGAATAGGGCAAACTTGTAGCAAACAGGGTTCAGAACAGTCAAAATTCTCAAAAAGTCACAAACTTTTCGCATAAAGGCAACAATTCGCAAATAACTATTTCAATAGAGCACAATTCACATGATGGACATAGCCTAACACCACAATTCGCATAGGACTACATGCGAATTGTTACTTCTCGCTCGAGCCTATGTGCGAATTCCTCGCATCTCGCATGACTCACATCTGTGAATCCTTAACTTCTCGCAGCACTCACGCATGCGAATTCTCTACTTTTCGCGTCAAACATCTGTACGAATTCTACACTTAAATCAAAATTTCATATTCAAAGAATTTAGTCATGCGAATTCTTGAACATTTCGCATATGACTCTTGTGCAAAGTCTGTACTTAGCAAAAATGCCATCTTCAAGGACTATGCGAATTCAAGTATGCGAATTCTTAAACACTTTCAACATGCGAATTCTATGATGTGAATTCTTCTAAAATCTATCATTCTGCGAATTCTTTCCATATCATGCGAGTTCTTCATGTAATCATGCGAATTCTGTGGATCTCGAACGTTTTTCCAACTTTTCTTCAAATTATCCTTCAAAACTTCGAATTTTGACATGTGCTTTTGAGAGCAGGTTCGAAAACAACTTTGAACCACAATTATAGTTGATGATCTCATCCAAATTCGACTCTTTAGCACACTTCGATCTCAACCACAGTGAATAGACATTTTCGAACAAAACTTCTCAAAATCGTCCAATTAACTCGAATTTGATGAAATTACTAAAAGAAATTGATTCTATAACAATTTACTATAACCGCAGAATCAATTATACATCAAAGTTCATCAAAATAATCATCAAATCAACAAATGCGAAAAATCAACACAGTGACTGTTCTATTCAATGCAATCTGATCTCGATCGTGCGATGAATGATTCGTCGTTAGGCTCTGATACCACTTGTTAAGTCCCTGAGATCAAGATTGATTGAATAATAATCAATTAACAAGGAATTGGGATGGAATATGTATTTTTATTTATTACAGAAAAGTAAACTACAACTACAGAGCGTAGGAATTTGTAAGACTACATGATGAATGAAACTTACTTTCTAAACTAACATACAGACTCCTATTTATACCCCCACATCCCTTGTACACATTAAGCCCAAACCCATTAGAAGGCCCAATACATTTACAAGTTGATTATTTTACTAAACTTCTAAACTAGAACATATTTATGTTCTAACAGTATTGGTAAGGCCCAATACATTTACAAGTTGATTATTTTACTAAACTTCTAAACTAGAACATATTTATGTTCTAACAGTATTGGTATCAATTTTGAATTTTGCAATTTTTAAAAAGTTCGAATTCACCAAATGGTTGATTTATAAAAAATTAACCAATGAACTTCAGGCAAAAACAAATTAATCATCGTGTTTGTAGAAATACAAAAACACATTAAGATATAAAGTAATTGTAAATGGACCCTTTTTCACTTGCTAAATAGACCCTGTACCATTTCCGTACTCACGCACATTAACCTCAATCTCCATCTTTATACATGTACAATGCACGAAAGACTTTATTTCACCCAAAAGGGGGTTCATTAATAGCAACGAGTGATTCTAAATAACGCATTGTACTTGCTATTTGAACCTTACCCTACTAGTTCTCTTTCACATACATTTGTATCAAATATGGCATTTTTACATTTCTAAACCTTCAATATGACTTAAAAATGAGGTACAAAAATGTAACACCCCTAAAAATTGAGGGTAAATTTAAACCTGGATATGACGTAAAATAGATATTTATAAAATGTAATCACCCAAAAGGGGAAAGAGTAGAAGCGTTTACAAAATAGAATTTGGAAACAATAATTGACAACCTACTAATTTAAACCATCTAGTCTAGATTACAGATGGGTGTCATAATCATTTTCCTAAAAGAATTCATCAACTTCTATGCACGCTTAATCCCAAAAATTGCTATACCCAAAAGATTATCCTCAACGGACTCGACCCTTCACTCAAGGTTTCGCCACCCCACCGCTAAAGGAACCTGATATACACATCAATTTAGAAAAAAAAATGTTAGGCTTGGAGCCTAATGAGAACAACCGGTAAGTATAAGATTATAAAAAGACAATGCATAAAAATAACCCTAGGTAACCCAACACAATTAAACATAGTGATTTAGGCTTTTAATACATGTTTACCCTTATGTAAGACGGGGGAGACCCGTTCCACTATAGGTTGTGACGGAACACAAAAGTAAGCCACAATACATACGGTACACATATCAAGGATGGATATTTATTAGCATCAACTCTATCCAAGTCTTTAGTCGTTTGAACATCAACTCTATCTAAGTCTTTAGTTCGGCGTAAATATAGGTTCAACTCTATCCAAGTCTTTAGCCCAAAGAATCCCAAGTTTAACCCTATCTAGATCTTTACCTTGGGATCTCACCAGTCCAGATAGCTCAAACTTTATAGGAACTTAACTTGCCAATAACATCAAACTCATACATACAAGTCCCTTAGATTATCTTGCCATTAACAAATAAATTAGGCCATTATTGTAAAACTCAACCACATTGTAAAACGAACTATATTACCACCCAACATACAAGAAATGCTTTTATCATCATGAGTACCATAAACACTCAAACCCATTTTTATCATTCATTAATCCATTTTTATCACAACACCTATTTGGGTTCCAAAACCCTTCAAATTCTAGAAGGAATCATAATTTATAAGTGTTAAACCATTTTCCACCATCTTTGCATCATAACCCAAAATATACTCAAAACCCTAGTTTTGACACCAACATACCAAAATCATCCCAAGTAGATACAATACGTTTAAAACACTTAGGAAGCATAAATAATAGGTTTGATGTGTATATAGTTTTAGAAAAGCATGGATGAACTCTCAATAATGGGTTTTGATAAAAACCCTAAAACCCTAGAAGTTTTCTTGAAGAAGACAAGAATGGAGATGGTGTGTCTTAGCTTAGATCCTAGCTTCCAATCCTTGATTGTGATACCAAACCTTGTAAATGTGAGTGAAGACACCTTGGGGAAACCCTAGAATCGGATTAAAATGAGGAGGGAGGTGGAGAGAGAGTTCTTGAAGGAGGTGGGTGAAGAAGTAATGAGAGTAATGAATGAAAAAGGGACCAAAACTTGTTTTAATCACTCAGACCCCGACGACGATTGTGCCAAGCGAGAGTGACAGGGTCACAATCGCGAGGCACTATTGTGTGGTTCATACTTCGTAACGAGAGTCTCGCCGCTCGGGCGATTGTGCCAAGCGAGAGTGACCTTTGTCACAATCGCGAGGCACTCTCGCAGGGAATGTATTGAGAGTCGTGGCCCCTCGGAGATAGTGACCCTGTCACTATCGCAGGGCACTATCGCCCCACACGTACCGAAGGCAAAAACTTGAGTTTTCCCTGTCACATCCTCACTCGACTTGATTAAAGATTTACGACATAAGACATCAGAGTTAACAATCAATAATTAACTAAGTTCTAAGGATTATAACATTAACTTTCTTACCCGAAAATCCGAGTGTTACAAAATAACAACACCCTTTAAGACCACCTCAAAATATATCAAAACTAAATATTTGAATCACCTCTCAACCGGTAATTTGCAGTATAAGTACAAATCCAAACTTTGATTTTTGATCTAACGAGCATAATGATCACTTTACAATAAGATTATATCAAATTAAGCCAAACAAATTCAGTATAATTGACTCGAAAATTGTATCAGCAGGAAAATGTACGCAAACTTTTCTTCTACCTTAAAAGACGGTGAAGTTGTTCCCTAAATGACCCCCAACTTGCAAAACAAGATTTGGAAAACATGGTTACAATCAATGATTTTGCAGCAAATATACTACAAATGTTACATGTGAGTATTATTATATCATTATGTTAGTTCTTCTAAAATCCCTTTACGTAAACACTGTGCATGCATTTGGAAATAATATGGCGATTTAGCAAATATTAGTTAATTTTTGGATTATGATAAGAGGGTCAACTATTACAAAAGTTTCATGTATGGCAACTTAATTGATATAAAAAGTTGAGAAGAGGTCAACCAACTCTGAATCAAGTTCATTTACACTAAAAATGAACGAATTGACAAAAAAAAAATGATGAAAGCTACATTTGATCCAACGTCGGAGGGAATGTCGGATGAAGCAAAGGGGACAACGGAGGAGAGGTCATGATGGTGGGACTGGTGTTGGTGAAATTGTACGATACAAATAATCATTCCTCGATTCATAAATTTAAATTATATGTATAATAGATGCACAATTTAAGAGTTCAAATTCAAAATTAAAATTTTAATTAAGATTGTAAATTTGACGTATAATATCCTTGAACTTTAGCTTATGATGTCATTTACCCAACGCTTACCGGTAAGAGTCAACACTCTAACTTACTTTACCGTGTAAGATTGTAGACCATCAAAACTGTATCATAAACAATTTACCCGGTAATCGCTTACCGGGTAAGAGTCGTCACTTTCGCTTGCCGAGTAAGCCTGTTCATACTTATTATCACTCTTATCAAGTAAGATTATCGACCTTTATCATGCTAATCTGGTAAAGTAAATGACCCGATAAACCCTTACTAAGTAACCATTTAATAAACGACTCCTTAATTTTCTTTCTGTTAAATAAAATAATCAATCAAGTCAAAGACATGAAGGGCCAATTTACTATAATCAATTAAGTCAAAGACATAAAGGGTCAATTTACTATTTTTCCACAATATTTTAACTTGATTTCTATTTTATTCTTTTTATCTCAATAACATATTATCATATAAAATTTAAGAAATTAATATTAAAGACATAACATTACTTTATGCAATTAAATGTGGTGGTACCCAAAGAAATAAATGACTAAAAAGTTCGTAACCTAATAAGACAGTTAAAAGTTGCATAAACGTAGGTCTATCGTATATTTATATCTGAACAACTAGTGTAATTCATTTAATTAGTCTAAGGTTTTCATAAAATATGTATTTTGTAATTAAATTATACAAATTTTAGATCTTTCAATCAACATGACTACTAATCAACTAAAATGTAAACATAAAATCTTTGATTGAAAAATCAAACTTTATCCACTAGATAAGCATTACAAGTAGGCCATATGTAGCCTCACTCTCAATCAGAGAATTGAATCCTCAAAACCGCGTAACAAACAAGTTGATAAAAATACTTGATATTAAATGTCAAAAGTACACGGTTATGTTTCATTCTTCAAAATAAATTGCATTTATTTTCCAAAAAAGATGTAATATTTGACTTTATATATATATATGCATTTTTATAAAATAAAAATAAAATCATGGATTATAATCAAAGTCAATAATATCTTATAATATTTTCAATTCAATATAACCTTTTTCTTTATGAATATTACTAAATATTAATCTGTAAAACTCTCATGCTTAATTGTCATAGATAGTTGTTTGAGTTTTACTAAGAAAGTTAATATGAATTACAAAGTGTTAACACGATTTGTCAATTTATGTTCAGTATTTCCATATCTTCGATTCTTATTATTTTTATTGATTTACGTCTAGCTTGTTAATTTTTTTAACACCTTTTCATACACTGCTCGTCACATTCTGGGAGCTGGTCATGTCCAAGTCGCTACGTTAACTTTAAAGAGGGGGATGTCAAAGGCAGAGTTAGTGACTAGAGTAAAGTCGTATTGATATTTTTTTTTTCCCAACTACAACCATTTTTATTGTGTAGATTTAGTAGTAATTATTTTATTAAGTAATTTAAATCACAGAAAATATAATTTATAGTAAAAAAAAAAAGTTGTAGTTTTTAAAAAAGGGTAGGGAGTGATTATTATTTTGAAGGAGATTGGGATGGGATGAGGACAAAAATGACTTTCTAATAATAGAATGTGCATGATGGAGTATTTATGACAAGCTTTCTATTAATAGAATACTCCCTCTCAAATCATTCAAATCCAGCCTGTCTGTCTGTACCTTTCCTTTGCTTCCACTTCCCCTTCCGGAAGTACTTGCGTACGGGTTAGTTTCGTTTTATATATTTATATATAGGCGAAGTATTGTATGAGAAGTTGAGGCTAACGCAAGTTAATATGAGGAGCATGATAAGTGGATCTGAACCGTTAATCATTTTTAATTAAATGATTACCCATGAATTGTGGCTTAGAAGGAAATTGATCTGGTTCATCTCATCCTAATGTGCATCCATTTCTCATCCAACAGTTGATAACCACTTCTCACACTTCTCACATTAACCTCAACTTCTCATTGAAACCTAACCATTTTGCCGGAAATTCATATTACACGGATGGGTTAGTTCCAATAACTAATTAAATTTAAAAAAAAAAAATTCTTTAAAATTTAAACCTATTAACCATGGTTTTCCGAGCCGATTTGTGCATAAGGCCGTAAACGAAGGTGTCTTGTACGTGTTCATATGTTTAATTTAATCGAACAGACGAATAAACATGAACGGTAAGCGAATGATTTTTTTGTGCTAATGTTTGTTTGCTAAGACAACGTGTTTGTTCGTGTTCTTTATGATCGTTCGTTAAGATATTAAATGAACGTAAAAGAACGGACACAAATAAACAAAGAACAACCACCATTACTCTGTAACAACCCAACTTGCGAAAACAAGCATAAGAATTATAATATAAAATAGCTCGCCAAAAGTGGCCCAGAGTACAACTCAAACGTACGAGGTTTGCGGAAACAACCTATTACACAATTGAGAACGATAAACAAGAAACAAACTAAAACTGAAAAGCTAGGTATCCTCCTTCTAGTCCATGACTCCCGGCTCAAAGCTTCTCATTTTCCTTACCCGAGCCTTCTATCTGTAACGCCCTCAAAATGACGATTAATTTAAACCTGAATAAATGCGGAAATAACAAAGCTAACATAACCAAATCGCCCAAAAGGAGGAATAATTGTATGGCGTTTACAACACAGAAATCAACTGAAATTGAACTCAACAACCTAATAATCTAGACCAACTAATTCTAGATTACGAATGGGTGTTGACATCTCACTTCCAAAAGTATACCATTGTTATATCAATGTACGCCTCTATAACTTTCAAAAATGCTACTACCCTTCAATGACTCTTCACTCGAGCCCGATGAATCCCACCGCTAGAATGATCCGTTATACATGTAATTTTAAGAAAAAGTGTTAGGCTAAAACCTAGTGAGATCAAACATTTATTTTGGGAAATCAGTAACTTCAAATTGGATAATTAAAGAAAAGTCGGTAGAATAAATATAGATAAATCTTTTACTTTAATACAAATACCTCTTAGATTGACGGGGGAGACCCGCTTACTAACATAAGTGACGGAACACAAAAGTAAATCACTTGACATGTTAGTAAAACCAAACACATAATAGAAATACACGCAAAGGATGTCACACTCGGTAGCTTTAAACGTACATCCACGGAATGTCAACTTCAACCAATATCCAATATCGTATATTAGCACGTAGGTCTTATACCACGTCCGACGCCTAGTATGACTTATACCACATCTGATGCCTAACTGTGCCTCGATGTGGAAAACTAGCGTTCCATCATCGGACGTAATGTTACAAGTAATCATGGGGTCATGACGCCCGAATGCAATCAAATAGTCAATACAATGCCAATAAAACCAACCAATATCTCTAAAACAGTTAAGATGCTACCAATGTGCAAATCAGGTTTTTCATATAGATTTTCCATGTAATACCAAGGAGGTTCCAACATCTTTCGTTGAAAAGTGTTCCCACATACTAAATCAATCCATACACATCCTCATTCAATATATATATATATATATATATATATATATATATACATCAATACCCTCAAAAACCCGTTTTGTTTCAAATGTTTTAAACTTGAAATTGGAGGAAATCCATTTACATATCTACACAAATACATAAATACTCCCAATGGTAGGTTATAATACCTTGAAAATCAAGTTTACCCACGTAACCCCCAAAATCTCCAAAATTAGTTTTTTTTGGTGAAAAGTCACCCAAATCAAGAGAAATCAAATTGGAGATGTTTAGAAGGTCAAAATCTATATTTTACATGTATAAAGTTTGTAAAAGAGAATGAACTCACCTTGTAGGGTTGTAACTTAAAACCCTAATACCCAAGAACTAGTAAGGTGGGATATTGAGAAGACTTGGACTAGCACAAAGATTGCTCAAAAGCACCTATAATGACATAAATGCTTAAGGGTTTGGGATAGATGGAAGATATTAATGGCAAGAGGGTGAAGAAAAAAGACTTATCAGGTTTTTCTTAAGAGAAAAATCGCAACTCAAAGAGCCCTAAATGAGAATATTGGAGTAAATGAGGATTTGGGGCCGATTTCCCCCTTTTAAATGCGCATAGTGTTCGCGCACGTAAGTGGCGCGGGTGGACCCGCCTGAGAGGCGCGGAGCACTGGAGTCGCGGGGAACAAAACCTCGTGCGGACTGTGGCGCGGTTCCATTCGCGCAGAGAGCCACGCGGAACACTGCTACCATCTATCATCTCCTTTTCGGCCAAAGACTTTCGGGGTGTTACAATATCTCATGCCTTCCTGAAAAGGTCTGTAGTTTTTGAAAAAACGAGGGTTAGATCGAGAGGTCTAGTGAGTTCCCTCAAAAGCGGTTATCCAAGTCACAAAAACATACGATAGGGTATATAAAAACATTTATAAACAATTTCGACTTTACCGATCATCGCGCAAACAATACTCGCTGATGGCACACATTGAAGGCACGCATAGGTGACAACATGTCTGGATACTGCGTTTACTTGGGACACCCCCAATGGCATAAAATGGGACACACCCCCGGTATAAGCACAGGCGGGACACCCCCCCCCCCTAAACTTAGGCCGTAAGCTCATCACCAACAATGCATGCATACATTTACGACATTCAACACAATATATAAATCATGTACTTTAAATAATCAGCGCATTTAAAACAACATAAGCATCACAACGTTTTGGTTAGGGAAACTCACCTGAAACTCCTGCTTTACCACATTTACTAATGCTTTAAATCCTTAGAACGAAGACCTACGATTAAAAGCAAGAAGGGTGATAAGTCGCATGGACAACTCACACCAAAACTCCCAAATACCTAACAGACATTTCCACTTAAACTCCCGATTCCGTCGGCTCCTGGATACAAACCTTCTTACCCGGGTTCAACCGGTTTCCCACTAAATCCCTGCCTCCTGTGGTCTCTACCCGGGTTCCCGACTCCCGGGTCCTGCCCGGGTCCCCCGTCTCCCGGTGTCGCTCCCCCCTCCCGGGTTTCCCGACTCCCCGGGTTCCTACCCAGTCAGTATCCCCGGTTCTCTTCACCCGGGACCCCGTCTCCCGAGGCTCACTTCCCGGGTTCACACCACACACCGGTCTCCCCGGTTCACCCACCCGGGACCCCGTCTCCTAGGATTTCCCTTCTCGGGTTTGGTCGCCACCCGGACTCCCCGGGTATCGCCGCGTTCCCGGCTCCTGTCCCTTCCGACTTGGGTGAAGGGTCGAGCGGCGCACAACCCTCCCCTCCCCACACAACCTTAACGAAAAAACGAAAACCCAATTAGGGTTAAGAAACAATATGGTTTAAGAATCCCGTCTTTCCCCATCATGGATAATCAACAAGAAAAACCCCCAACATTTGCCATTTGCCTAGAGATTGAGCATAATCATTCCTGTAACACCCCGAATTCTGAGAACCCATGTATTATTCTTCTCGCTTTGGAACTTATATTATTTGGGATTTTATTTACTTAATATCGAGAAATTTGGATTTAAGCATCGTGGGTTAAAAATCATCAAATTTTGGAAATTTGGGGTTGTTCGCGATTGTGCCCGCGAGAGTGACAGTGTGTCACAATCGCGGAGGGCACTATCGCCGAAGGCCTTAGGGCCTCGGTACGTTCCTCGCGATTGTGCCCGCGAGAGTGACATGGTCATAATCGCCGGGGCACTATCGCCCAATCTGTACCGGAGGTAGTGAGACGCTCGCGACCTTGCCCGCGATTCCATCCATTGATCATTTATGTATTCTAGGGAAGTGTGAATCATCATAGTGCTAGTGAAGCTACCTCAAGTTCTCAACCTATTTTCTTCTTGCTTAAGCTTTGGATTTTAGGGTTAAACTCCAACCCTACAAGGTGAGTTCTTACACTTTTTACTAAAGCTTATACATGTCAAGAGGTCGATTTTGGATACCTAATATCTCCTCTTTCATATACTTGATTTGTATAAATTTGTGCTAAACCTAACTTTTGGGGATATTAGTGTTTATGATGATTTTTGGGGAAATGACGAATTATGAACTTTAATAATGTTCTTTAACTTGTTCTTACTTGGGTTATACTTTTAAGGGAATGATATTTACTATTGGGAATCTATGATTTTAAGAATATGGAAATTATGGTTAACTGCTGATAAGTTTGTAAATCAACTTGCACCATGTTTTGGGACTTGGAAATGAAAGGTCAAATATATTTTGATCAGAGATCTATTGGTAAACGATGGAATTGGTTTTGGTGGGAAATCACCCTTCATATCACTTATGCATATTAACCAGTATCGGGATTACTTGTTGGGCCTTATGCGCATTAATTGGCTTATTTGATGCATTGGGAGTCATGACCCCGTATTTGGTTTATTATTGTTCCGGCGTTGGGACGACTAATTTTCCACGTCGAGGCACATTTGGCATCGGACTGGGTTATAAGTCCTTCGTGCTCAAGTATTACGATATTGGATGAGGAGCTCGACGTAGGAACCCTTTGGGGTTGAACTTGAGTTTCCGTGGGTGTACGTTTAAAGCCATTGAGCCTGACATCCCTTGCGTATACTTTATTTGTTTATTGGCTTTACTGACTCATCGAATGACTTACTTTTGTGTTCCATCATTTGTGTTAGTAAGCAGGTCTCCCCCGTTAACCCAAAAGGTATTTGCTATATTTCAAAGAGCATTATTGTTATTATTACCATTATTGTTGTTGTATAAAAATAAACTCTTTTACTCATTTTTACGTTTGATTACTTAAACTGCAAATGTTTGATCTTACTAGGCTTTAGCCTAACACTTTTTCTCAAAATGACATGTATAACAAGTCAGGTTTCCGAAGGGGTTCGTCGGGACTGAGTGGATGGCTTTGGGTCCAAGAGCGGTCTTTTTGGAAGATGTGTAGATCGATATTTTGGATAGCGGGCATACTTTAGGAAGAATAGCAACACCCGATGTTAATCTTTCTTATTTAAGTTAGATTATTAGGTTGTTAGTGTATTCTTCATTTGGTTAATTGTAATAGTTATAGTTTGTTTCACCGTTCTATCGGGATGATACTTTGGGGTTGTTTACAACAGGTTTTTATATACCCAGGTTTTCCAATTTATAGCCGTCATATTGCAGAATTTTCGAATTTTTATTTCCGCTAAATTTAGGGTGTTACAATTCCCAAATCCAATAAGTTAACCAATCTCACTAATCCAAAGAAATTAACCAACAATCATAAATTGAAGATAGGTTTAGAAACTACCTTGTCAAATGTTGATGAAGGGCTTCTTCAAATCCAACGATTGATTTCTCTTCTCCAATACTCACACCCAAAACATACACACTGATGATAGCCTCCAATTGATAAACCAAGATTAGGAGAATGGAGGCATTAGGGTTTTAACCCCTTTTTCCAAAATTACAACTTAGCCCCTAATCTTTGGATTTTTCTCCAAACTCCCACTAACCAACTTTATTGCCACAAATTAAAGTCTCAGATATTACATACTCCTCGTTTTGTTCCTAAAAAATAACAATACTAAATGAAAAACCAGGTAAACTTAGGAGAGATCACAAAGGAATTCTAAAAAATTAATTTGCTCATTGATTTTACATATTAATGTCATAATGTATAAATATATATAAACAAATGTAAATGAACACACACACACACACACACATATATATATATATATAACAAATGTAAACGAACATTCACGAAAGTAATGAACAAACGAGACCCCTGTTCATGTTCATTGATTTAGGGATGGAAACGGGGTGGGTATTGGGCGGGTAATGCATCCCTCGTCCCCGACTCTGACCCCCGTTTAAACCCCCTGACCCGTCCCGATTAGTCCCCGATGTATTCGGGGGGAAGGAATTCTCGGAGGGTTTGGGGATCCCGTTGGGTACTCGATTAATACAAAGGGTACAAAAAAATTATTTTTAAACTAAACTTATAATAAATAGTCACTACATTATTTATCAATATTGAAAATAAAATATATTTATCATTTAATGATAAATGTATACATATATACATCTATATATTTATTTATACACACACTATATACATATATCAAATAATTTAAAATTTTAATCGGGGAATGATTAGGGGCGGGTAATGTCATCCCTGTCCCAGCCCCGTTACACATTAAAGCAAGGAATCCTCACCCCCATTAGGGTCGGGTACCCATCCCAACGGGTAAAATTTCCCTCTTTACGTTGATTTAAATTAACGGACAAAAAAAGATTTCATGTTTGTTCATTTATTAAATAAACGATCATAATCAAACTTCATGCTGAAGGCCACAAAGGTTGTGACATACTGGTTAAGGTCCTGGGGGATGTGGTGGAATATTTCATCTACCCAGGGTTCGAATCCAGACGTACACAACAATTGTGGCCACTGAGGTTTAATTAGGGCTTATGTCTTACAGTTATAATTTGTCAAAGAATTAGTCTAGGCATAACGTAGGACACCCCTCCCAAAGAAAAACTTCATGTCGAACGTCCGCTGAACAAACATTTTCTTTACAGCCCTACATGTACGCACTTCGACTAATCCCAGATTCCTAGGGGCCCTTAAAAACAGTTATGAAAATTCCCAATGCCTTTCAAAATTCGAACCGGTGACCTCTGAGTTTATTTAAACTTATTTTCTCTCATATTCAATCTCGCACTCAAAAAGTAGGCTAATCATTTAGTTTTGGTAATCGATCCTCCTAACTTATTCATTGCTTCAAGTGAAAAAATAATGGAATTAGAATTCCATAGAAACACTCAAATTATAATGAACCAAATGCATAAACATAATTTGATTAATGGAATTGAGAATTCTAATTTCTTTAAATTCTGACGAATCAAACAGCACTTTAATTTTCACGATGGTAATATCTACTTTAAAAATACGAGGACATTACTTATATGGAAGTACTAACCACAATAAGCTAAAGTATATATTTACCAAAAACAGTTTAATATGCTATAAAAGTATTGTTAAACTTAAAACTCTAAAAAGCATACATATTATACCATTCTAGAAACGCTAATGTTGATGATAGATCCCTTAAGCAGAAAAGCACAAACCCCAATGAGCGATAATTAAGTTATACCCCTTTGAGGTATGCTCTAATCTCTTCGAGCAAATCCAAGAGACCAAAGAATTAAGAAAAATTATAGAACGTAATTGTTGAGGAAATTAAGTTATTATGTTATACCTAATGAATTATTGAGCAAAATTTGATTAATTGGTTCAAGTAAACTTCGACTAAAACCTAATTAAATTATAATACAATCAACTTAAAGTAAAGGTTAGTGCATTGTTACCATTTGTGGCTTAAGATTATGTGTATTTGCATGTTCATGTTTGAGATCATTAAGATGTGCTTAAGTATGCTCATGGTATATAGGTTGATGTAAAAAGTTATCGATCGTGTAAAGTTGTATGGATGCAAAAGCATATATAGAAAATACATAAACTAATCTATGAAAATAATTTATAGGTGTAAACTTGAACGTTCTAAAACTCAAATTAACGTTGAGATATTTTATGATTAGAGTCACCGCTTGTACTCCCTAGCTAAATGTTTTGCACTTCTCAAAGTTCGTTGTACGTGAATCAGTTGTATCTGTATGTCATAACCCATGCATGATATGTGAACTTTCCAAGAGTTATCACTTACCTTTATGTGTTTAGCATAAAATATGGGAAATGGAAAGATCAAGTAATGATCTTTTTATATCATATATGAAAATGTATAATTTTTTATTTATGTATTTATCACATATTTTATCTGTGATATTATGCTATATTAATGTAAAGGGTGATTACAAAATAACCTCTCTACTTCTTGACGTATATGTAAAATTTGCATACATTATACCCTTTTTAGACCCTACTCCATTTAGGATCTAGTGATGCCTTTGGCTTATATATGTTATATAATGCACTTCTAATGTGTATGGCCAAGATGTTGCTACATGTATCCTTAGTTTGGGGATTGTGGTTTGTAACCTATGGCTATAAAAGTTATGTGTGAACTTTTTTTTATAACCTTGATAAGATCCAACTGTTAACATTTTGAGTCTATGAAGAATAGCCCTATGAATTGGTTCATTATTATCAAGGTTATAAATGGCGTGAGGCGTGGCATGGCGGCGAGGCCAAGCCTCAGGCCTTATAAGTCACGGCGAAGCCATGGCGTTTTCAAGGCGTGACTTATGGCGCCAAATTTCTAGTTCATATATAATATTATATATAAAAACTTATGTTTTGTAGTGTTATTCAATGAATCAATAGTAATAAGCAAGTTAAATTAGATTATATACTAAAAACTTGCAAATAAGACATTAAAAACGTAAATAAAAATCAAATATATCATTACGATAACTGTGCATTAGGCATTGGCGTGCCACAGGCTTAACGTGGCGTGACACACAAGCCTTGGTGCCATGGCGCGCCATGGCGGCTGTGCGCCGAGTTTTTTAGAACAGTGATTATTATAAAACACAACTTTACAACTTTGCCACTAATCCCGAGGCTCAATAAGCAAGTCGAGGCTAGAAATCTTGACGGTGGGTTGTATCATAACTATCTTGCGGAAGGGTGGGGATGTGTTAGTATTTCTTGTCCTTAATTGTTGATCGTGTTTTTATTAGGATCTTATAAGTGGGAGTTGGTTAATGATGTATTGATGTATATCGCGTAATAAGTTGTATGTTAATAAACTAGTTTAGGTTTTTTAGTGGAAATTTGAGCTAATTTAGGCCTAATTTTCGGTTCCCTACTCAAAATTAATTAAGAACCAATCGAAGACAAATTAATAGGACTAAATATGTTCATCGAGACCTGATCCATGACTTAGGTGCCGTTTGTTTTTTAAGAGGTCTGAAATCTTATTTTAGTTATGATTAATAAGAGGTGGTGTGTAAAAATGTCTGAACGATTCAGACTTAAGAGTTATTAAGAGGTTTTTTAAAAGAAACAAACAACCCTTTACTCTGAGAAATTACCCAAAATTAGGTAAACATAATTAAAAGAAGTTAAATATATGATATTAGTATGTTACGCCTTAATAACAATGTTTAAGAACATATTTGATAAAAAAAAATGATGTTTAATTTTGTGTGTGTATATATATATATAGAGAGAGGGGAAAGTTTAAATGAAAACTCATTTTTCATTGTGCACGTGAGAACAAATATCAGTTACTCGATCTCTTTTGATCCAACAACTCATATTAAATAGAGTTTTTAATTTAAAATGCTTAGGGGTAAAAATGGAAGAAAATTTTAAACACACGCCTTCATATTTGACTTTTTATTTTCTTTTTTAATTAAAAACTTTTTACCCAATTAAAGTTTAAAATAAATTATCTAAAAAATTACTAATATTTTAATCAAACAAATTACATCAAAAAAAACGAGAATTTCGTACTCTTCGATATAACATCCATCTCGATATAGTTTTCTTGTCGTTTTAACCATTTTTTACGTGAAATGTTGTATATGTGTTATATTCATTATGAATATTTATGTACGTTCAAGTTTGTACAACGCCTCGACACCGTAAGTATGTAACTCGACTTCAACACTTTCTTCAACATCGTAAGGCATCATGTTTCTTCAGCATCGTAACCCAAAACCCATAAAAATGAATCGAGAACCTATCGAGTAATTTTGTTGTGAACCGGGGAACAAAAGAGAGCGTGTGACGTCTCCACATCTTCACAGATTATTCGTGTGTTATTCATCATGAATAATACAACATTCGGGGTGAATAATTCACGATTCATTAATTCGTGTATTATTCGTCATGAATTCATCCTGAATACTATATTATTCATCATGAATAATGAATGAACGTTCACATTTGTTATTCATACTGAATGTGAGACATCCGGGGATGCACATACATATTCATAATGAATTAAACCAAATTTCGGTAGTGAATTGGGAAACAAAAGAGAGTGTGTCATGTGTCTACACTCTACACCTTCACGGGCCATTCATATATTATTCATAATGAATAATGTATCATTCAAGATGAATAATACAACATTCATGGTGAATAATACACGGTTCATGATAAATAATACATGAATCATAGATTCGTGTATTATTCATCATGAATAGTGACGGGGCCGTGCAACAGGGTGTTCCAAGCAGTTCCGCCGCACAGGGCCTCCGTTCGTCGGGGGCCTCCGGTTTTTAATCTTTTTTTTATATATATAATAATTAGAATATAAGAAACAAAATTACACAAGTTGCCTTGCAGCCTAATTGGTAAGTGCATGCTATTCTTTAGTGTAAGTCTTGTGTTCAAATCCAACAATGCACATTTTAGTTTTCAATTATTTTCTTTTTATAATTTCTTAACTATATAAATAATTTGTGATATCACTAAATTAAGAAGGAAAAAAAACACAACTTAATCATATAAAAAGTTTGTGATTTTTATAATAATTAAACTATATGAATATTTTTAATGATTCGTCTAATTTTTTTTTAATTTTTTTTTATTTGTCGATACCAAAACATCAAGTTTCCTTATTTGTTTTTATTTTTATATTTAAATAGTCAAATCATGCTTCCTTATTTCTTTGTTTTTGTCATTTATTTTTTGTATATAATGTTTCTTATTAATATGAAATCTCTAGTTAAAACCTTATAATCAAAACCTCATATCTATACTGGACTTCATTTTCTAAATTATCCTCTAGAAGGCCAAAATCCCATTTTTTCGTTTTTATTTTATTGTCGTCACCATAAATTTATAATATTTGTCTTCGGTTCTTTTCTTTTCAAAGTATATATGTCAGTCTATAATTTAGTGACATTCTTTATTTTTTTTATTTTTCAATTATTTTCTTCTATTAACTTTGTTTGATTATTTAATGAATATCAAAACTTTCGTCATTGACCGTTATTGATTATTTATATATTTCTTTAATCATTTTTCAAAACTTTTGAAATCTTATCGGTAATCGACTATATCTCAAAAGAGATTAAATGTTTTGCTTTGATATAGATTGAAAATAAATTTCTAGCAAATCTATGAAAGTATGATTAGATGATTTTGAAGTGTTAGGAGATCTATGTTAGAAAATATTAATGCCTAATTGTTTGTGTTTTTCTCGAAATATGTATATTGTAATGTTAGTTTATTATTGAAGAATGAATAACTTTTTTTTGAAAGGGTATCCTGGGCCTATGGCCCAGACTAATCCCTGGCAATTAGGGCCTTTGGCCCAGCTGCTAAAACGTGCAGCCCTGAGTTTATCCTCAGTGACCACAAGTGCTGCTAGTGGGGCTCGAACCCGGGTTGAGCGTTATGAACTCCCCAAGCCTTTACCACCACACCACAGCCCTTGTGGTTTAGAATGAATAACTTTTTATGTTCACTACTACTACTAATAAACTGTACATTATACTTATTATGAGATTGTTTTTAATTTTCTTACTAATTAATTTTAATTTATTCTTATCAACAAATTAGTCAAATAAGAATTGCAATCATTAATTTTAAGATATAAAGATTACTTTGATTTCTATTTGAATCTTGTTTATGATTATTTGTACTTCAACATATATTTTAATATAAGCAAAATTATTTTTGAATTAAATAATAAATTTTAATAAATAATATAACTAGAAAAATATAGAATCACATTTAGATTTTTGCACAGGGCCTCCCAAATGCCAGGAACGGCCCTGAATAGTGAATGAACGTTCACCTTTGTTATTCATACTGAATGTGGACACCCGAGGACGTGCATGCATGTTCATAATGAATATAACACACATATATAAAATTTCACGTAAAAAACGGTTAAAATGAAAAAAATCTTGAATATTGTATTATTCATCATGCATATTGTATTATTCATCATGAATAGTGAATGAACGTTCACCTTTGTTATTCATACTGAATGTGGACACCCGAAGACGTGCATGCATATTCATAATGAATATAACACGTATATAGAATTTCACGTAAAAACGGTTAAAACGAAAAAAAAAAACTATATCGAGATGGATGTCATATCGAAGAGCACGAAATTCTCATTTTTTTGATGTAATTTGTTTGATTCAAATATTAATAACTTTTAAGATAAATTATTTTAAAGTTTAAGGGGGTAAAATTTTTTTAATTAAAAATAAAAAAAAAGTCAAAAAAGGTAGGCGTTGATTCAAAATTACAATTTTGTTCTTAATCACTTCCCAATTAATCTTATTATGTATTAACCATTGATTAGTTTTTTAAGTTTTGATCAATGGTTAAGATTTGTCCTCATGTGCACAATGAAAGATGAGTTTTCATTTGAACTCACCTCTCTCTCTCTCTCTCTCTCTCTCTCTATATATATATATATATATATATATATATATAGGGTTGAGTTCCGGTGTGAAGTTGAGGTTAATATGAGAAACGTAAGAAATAATTATCAACTGTTAGATGAAAAATTGATGCACATTAGGATGAGATGCACCAAAATAAGATGTACTGAATTAATTCCTTTCTAAGTCGCAATTCATGAGAGTGTATTTGATTAAAAGTGATTAACCGTTCAAATCTATTTCTCACGCTTTTCACGTTAACCTTAATTTCTCACACAATTTTTCGCATATATATATATATAGGTAGATTACTATGCAACCTTTTACATGGTGCAACCCATGCAACCCTTTTATCCACCACTTATTTTATTTCCATATTTTTTAATTAAAAAAGTGAAAATAAAATGAGGGGTTGCATGGGGTTGCACCATGTAAAGGGGTTGCATTTGAACACACACTCTCTCTCTCTCTCTCTCTCTCTATATATATATATATATATATATATATATATATATATATATATATATATAGTTTCTTTTGCAAACCAACCAATTTGTACAAACTATGCAAACCAATCTTAGCCGTTCATCAAGTCTAATGAATATATGATTTTATTATGTTTTCTAATTTAAAATCATGATTATAATGAATAAACTTAACATTTCCTAATTTAAAATCATGATTATAATGAATAAACTTAACATTTTCCATATATATCACAATCATTATTAATGAATCATAATCATTATCCATAAATATATATATTGTTTCCTAATATAGTGGTTTGCATAGTTTGTACAAATTGGTTGGTTTGCAAAAGAAACGCACCTTATATATATATATATATATATATATATATATATATATATATATGGGCTAAATCAAATGAAAACCATAAACATGTGAGAACCAATATAAAAATATTTTTTCACATGATATATTTTCACCAAATGTTTCTTCCCATATATTTGTTTCATAATATGATAGTTTTACATGTATTTGTTTCACCACATGAATATTTTTTACCTGTATTTTTCATTTCACTAGGTGAATCAAATTTTATTTTTCACGTGTAATCTTTTCACAAGGTGAACAAAAGCATATATGAAACAATATCTTAAATCATATGTTTTGATGAAAAAAAATCATGTAAAAAATATTTTTATATAGGTTCTCAAGGATTTGTAACATATTTTTGGTTTTCATTTGATTATCGGATTATATATATATATATATATATATATATATATAATATGTGAAGTAAAAGTATTATTATAATTTTTTTTATAGACAAATGGTGATTTTTATATAACTTTGGCGGCTCTAAAGGTATTTTTCTTTCTTATATATATACATATTTTATAAAGTTTCTATCCTCAAAATTTAGTTTAGGGAATTTAATTAAAATAACCGTATTTGAACATCGTATTACCGAAATGCCCCAAATCTCGTCGAGTTTGCCAAAATACCCCATATGTCCGGGATCCGTGGCCGGGATGAGGCTCGATCCCGGGGTTAAAGTGGTTCGGCCGGGAAAGGGTTCAATCCCGGGGTTATGTCCGGGATGAGGCCGGGATTCCCGGGGTTAGGGGCCGGGTTTCCCGGGGTTAATGTCCGGGTTTCCCGGAGTTGTCATGGCCGGGATTTTTAGGGTTTGAGAAAAAAATTAGGGTTTCAGGGTGGGAACTATCATTTTATGTGTTTTCATTGTTTTTCACGTGTTTGTTGCCTGATTTCAATTGTTTTTCCATGTTTTTTTCCATTATTCGTAAAATAAATATATACTTGTCATCGAATGTACGATTCAATTTCATCGTTGGCTATAAATTTTTCCTATAAGAATCAGTATAATTCAAGGTAAATACGTTCATCATCACATCCATTCCATTTTTCTTTCTTCCTTCATTGTTCATACTATTGAAAAAATGAGTTCACCTGTTGTAAAAGCTAAGCTCTATTTATGTTTCAATGGTCAGTGGGTTCAAAACAACAATGAGTGGGATTATATTGGGTACACAAAGCGTGGTGTACAGATTCCAGTAATCTATACATATAAGAGGTTTCTTCGTTACGCCATGGAAAAATGTGGAATCGAAGATTCTGATACTTGCAAGTTGGTGTTCAAACGTGCAGATCGCTCACTAGTGGAGCTAAACAACGACGAAGTGATACTTGGTTTTATGCAAATTGCAGTCGATTCTGAAAGACCTCTAAAAGTCTTTGTGTATGACGCAACATTGATGTGCGACGAAGGTGATGACGAAGATGATTGCGGAGGTGATGACGAAATCCACGTCGGTGGTAGTCAAAATGAGCCTGATTATCAATTCCAGGCATCATACGACACCACACTTTATGTTGATCATTCATATCATCCTAACGACTCTTATCCCGATGTTGTTCCGGAGACGCAACTAGAAGAAGAACAACAAGTAGAAGAAGCTGAAGAAGAAGAAGACGAAGAAAGACGGTTTTCTGGAGTTGCTCATGACGAAACCCATGTTTTCACAACGGGTATATCTGATCTAGACAAATCAGATACCGATACTGATGAGGACGAAGAAGAAGAGACATTTACCCCTAGCAATAAATCACTTGGTGAGTTAAACGATTATTTTGATATGCCTCCTTCCCTTCCAAACCGGGAGACCAATATACCACCCTACCAACCCGTACCTTACAATCGCGGTACAAGTATACATGAAGGACAGCTATTTGATACGAAGGAGCAAATGTCCATACAGCTCGGAATTAAGTTCTTGGAAGAGGGTTTCGTGTTTAGAACGGAGAAATCCGACAAAAGCAGATATGTGGCTGTCTGTGAGCAAACAAATTGTAAGTGGCGTATGTCGGCGAAGTCCGTGGGCCCTAAAGGATGGATGTTTGTCGTTAGGAAGTTGAACGATGTACACACTTGTTCGAGGACGCAACTGAATTCCAGACACCGGCAGGCCAACAAAAGGACTTTGGGCCACATATTGAAAGGTAAGTTTATTGACGCTAGCAGGTCATTTCGGCCGAATGACATCGTCGACGATATCAACCAGCAGTACGGACTCAACATTGGTTACCACCAAGGATGGCGCGCGCGATGCAAGGCCCTACTAATGGTGAGAGGCACACCTGAGGAGTCGTACGAACGACTCCCTATGTACTTATATAATTTGGAACTGAAGAATCCGGGTACATGCACCAAAATAAGGACAGATTCGCACGGACGTTTTGAGTTGTGTTTCGCTGCTCTTGGATGTGCGGTATGTATATCAACACGACATATATTTAGATATTATAAATTATAATATTTACAAAGTTGCTCCACCTACGTTATTTGCAGATCCACACGTTTTTAGCAAACCTGCGTCCTGTCATCGTAATAGACGCGACCCATTTAAAGGGACCTTACCTAGGTATGATGTTCTTGGCGGTTGCCATGGACGGAAATAACAACATCGTGCCCTTGGCTTTCGGAGTAGGCAAGTCCGAGACGTAGGAGGAGTGGGGTTGGTTTCTGTCCAGGTTGAGAGAATGTATCGGAGTCCCGGAAGGGTTGGTGTTTATGTCGGACAGGTCTCCTTCAATAAGTGCCGCAATTTCTGCGGTGTACCCATCGACCCCTCATGCCCTATGTTTTCGACATTTGGAGATGAACGTGAGAAGTGCGGACAGGCGTATTACTACAAACCGCTCGACCTACTGGAAGGCATGCAAAGCATATACGGTTACGGAGTTTGACCGGTACATGGATGCACTACGATATGAAGTAGATCGTGGAGCACAAGTTATGGACGCTGCTGGTAAGGAGAGGTGGTCAAGGGCCCATTTTCCTGCACATCAGTATAATATAATGACCTTTAATAGTGTCGAGTCGGTGAATGCACTGTCCCGTTTTGCTCGTAGGTTACCGATTGTCGGGCTTATGGAGTACTTCCGAAATTTTCAACAAGAGTGGTACCTACTTCGACGACAAAAGGGAGGTTGATAAACTATGAAATCTTGAACTTATATGTTATTTGCTTTTCTTTTGTTATTTATAAATCGTAGCATAATTAACACACACATGTTTGTAGGTGAAATGTGTAATCATCTTACACCAATGGCGGAGGCAAAAATTCTCAAAAGGGCAGGAAAATCTGCGCAATGGAGGGTTAGAGGGATTGGATATGATAGGTTCGATGTTCGGGATACCAGTGGACACGCCATTGTCGATATGCTTAACCGTGTTTGTGAATGTAAGCAATGGCAATATTCTGGGTTACCATGCGGTCATGCCATCGCAGCTGCAAGGTCGGTGAGTCGTAGAGATTGCAGCGATCTAGCTCTAGGTTACTTCACGTCCCATACTTACCAGTCAACATATCAGGAAGTAATCAATCCGGTTGGACCCCCTCAGTCATGGGTTTTGCCGCACGTGCCCCTTCCTTCATGCTATCCACCGTTAATAACCAAGAGACGTGCGGGGAGGCCAAGCAAGAACGATCGGCGTCCATCTCGAGGTGAGGATCCGATACAGAGAACGTGTACTAGGTGTGGAGCAGTAGGACACACTCGTGGTGAATGTCCAACTCCTGCCCCTTCAACCGTTCCCAGGAGCAGAGCTACAAGTAGCCAAAGATTTCGCTCTCAGGGGCCATCGAGCCTAGAACCACATGGAACCCTAAGGCATGATAGCATTGACCTTAACATAGACTTCCCTTGATTGTAACGACCTCATCTTGTAGCTTATTTCTCTCTTTATTTTTGTGCAAGTAGTTAACAAGTAATTTATTTTAGTGTGAAGTGATATGATATTTATGTTCATTGTTGATTTTATCCACCTTTTCGTGGTTGTGGAATTATATTGTGTAAAAACAAGTTAAACATTAAAGCATCTTTTTATTAAAGCATCGATAAAGTAAACATTAATAAAGTAAACATTAATAAAGAAAACATTAATAAAGAAACGAAAACATTAGGCCATCGTTACGGGTAGATTAACCACCCTTTGAGAAACCTACTACGGGTAGATTTCTCGGATGCTCTTGACCCAGCCAGCCTTTGCCTTCATCTGCTCCTCCATGCCGGTGTAGTTTTCTTTGATTTCTACCAATTCATCTTCTAATTTTTTAATCTCCTTTTGCTTCTCCCTGACATCGCGCTTCATCATCTCCAACAACTCCTTCTGCTCCGAAATAATGGCCTCCTCTTTCTGCAATTCCATGTTGCGCAGCAAGTTCCTGCCGATATGTCGTATCTCCGCATTTGCCTCATCACATGAGTCTTTCAACTTTGTAGGCAGTACTTGAGACATTGGTAGACTCAGTCCCTGGTTAGATTGATACCTAGGTGGGGATTGTCCCCCATTAGCATTGTAGTATGCCTCTCGTGCAAAATCATACTGCTCCCACTCCTGAGGCGTAATAGGTTCATCATAAGCACTCATCCCAAATTGCGCCCATTCCTCCGTTGTGTCTGGTACTCCCCAGTCAACCCTCGTAGCTCCATCATTTAATTGTTCGATGTAGGCGGGGCGTGAAGTGCCTGCCCCATTCACTGACCTTCTCCCCCTTCCACGTGAACCTCCAGCCATTAAGTTATGAAATTGTAGATAATGTTTGTAAATGACAAAGAGAGTACAAACGATAGATAGCAAGTTGTGAATTACTACTTCACCGGAGCATCTACTTATTGTCCATGTGAATATAGGTTTGTGCACAATGGTCAAACGATGCCTCTGCAAAGCCTGAATTGATTCTTCTGCAAAGCCTGAATTGATTCCTCTGAAAAGCCTGAATTGATTCTTCTGCAAAGCCTGAATTGATGCCTCTGCAAATCCTGAATTGATGCCTCTGCAAAGCCTGAATTGATTCTTCTGCAAAGCCTGAATTGATGCCTCTGCAAAGCCTGAATTGATTCTTCTGCAAAGCCTGAATTGTTTTTTTAACAATTGCTCCATGTGGCTATAAATACCCGTGTTATAGCAGATTGTGAAATTCACAAAAACCACACACCATTTTCATATCATAAGTCTTCCCTTTCACCAAACACATGGATGGAAATGCATCATCTTCAAACCCACCATATTCACAAATAATGCCCTCGAGACTGAAAAAAGCGATAGAGAAAAGTGAAGCGGAGATTGAGAAACTTACTCAAGAGTGGAGGGAAATGATGGCGAAGAAGGACGGACACTTGAGAAGGATCGACGTGGACAAGAAGGAGGTAAAAGGTTGAAAAGGGAGATCAAGGAGAAAGAAGACCGTATTCGCTACGACAATGAACAAGTCAACAAGATTATGCAAGACTTCGCAACACTGCAAGCGCAGGTAACAGAGAAACAAACTTGGATTGATAAATGTAAAGCACTATATCCTTAGATGGTGTTTGTGTTTTTAGTTTCGTGTTTGTAGTTTCCTCTGTTGGTAGTTCGTACCAGGAGTTTATGTGTTGTCGTTTTGTACTTGTACTTTCAATGCTTTTGTTTCATTAATAAAATCGCCTAACGTATTTTGTGGGATTATGCGTTTATATTTTCTAAGTTCGTTTAGTTCACCAAACACGAAAAATCCAAGAAAAACAATATTAATATATATATAAATGTTATTACATACATAAAAAAACAGCAAAAACAATCTACTCGTCTAAGTAGGAAGGGACAACGCATATAAGATCTCCGCCATGTAACGCCGCCATTCATTGGCCACAGATTCAGTTGCATCTGGTGCAACTGCTGGGTGCATTCCTTCAACAAACTTGGATAAATTACGACACACCCAGACACCGCAATCCCCAAACACCCCTGACTGTTGTGGTGCATCATTTTCATACTGATGCTTTAATTTCTTGCTGGCATTTATACGACCTGTTGTGTCGTATATCTTCTTTAACAACTTTGGCAATTGTTTTTTGAAGATCTTAAGGCGGTCTTCCAAAGGCATGGTGTACCTGGAAGCTCGTAAGCTGTCATATATGACCATCGTCATTTCCTTAAGGCACAAAACTCCAAGCACCCAATGTTTGTCGCTAATGCAGATTGGGATGAATACTTGAGATTTTACAGTAACACACAAATAGTTAGTAACCAAAAAGTTAAACAAAAATTATGTAAATCGATTTCCATACCTTCTCGATGTCCCTCCAATGTGGATGGTTTGGCGTCATTCCATTGCAAGTTTCATATACGGACTTGTATCCTTGCTCCGGCAGGGTGAGCCACTCAAAAAAGTTGTTGTCCATCACCGCCCATGACGCATGTGGAGAGCGGGACTCTAGGATCATCTTGACCCAAGCGTCGATGTGCTATACACAAAATAGAGATTGTTAGAGCTGTAACTAAAAATGTAATTGTTTATATGACTATATTTAAATACTAACCAAATCCTCCAAATCACCGTTACAGCCTACAACAAGCAGTTTCCTAAAAAAACCGGTATCCATTTCAAGGTCGCCATAAAATGGACAACGCAGGTTGGGGAGCTGATCGTGGATACATTGGTGAACGATCTGTTTTGCCGAAACGTGCGTCGACTGTCCCGTTGGAGTCATCGTAGTGGACCCCCCCAGCCTTGCCCTTACCCTTTTCCTTCATCCTTGGCTTGGTCTTTCTCGGAGGGGCCGGTGTGGTTGAAGGTTGTTGGGTATATGGGGAACGTAAGTTTGGTCCTGCTACAACGTTCCGTCTCCCCCTCCCAAGTGCTACGACCTCCGCCTGGTCAAGCATTGGAGCATCATCCTCGAAGTGATGCTCAATGATGTCACTACCCATAGGAGAGCTTTGTCGCATCGAACCCATCGAACCAGGGATGGAAGGTCCGAAAAAATCATCCATCATATCGGTAAGGGGGGACCTACCCTGATCGAAGTGTGCTGGCGGTGTCACGAACGACGGCCCCGATACATTGTAGCTCAGCATCATTTGAAGTCTGTAACAATCCGCCTCCGGCATCCGAAACTGGGTGCATAGATTATAAGAAATTTTTATATTAATATAGAAAACAGAACAATAATGTAAACTCGAATGACTTACATCTTGCGGCAATAATGTGGTTGCCTGCGTCTGTCCGTAACCAGCCGACGTGTGTCCCCACCAACCCGAAGTCTGTCCATAACCAGGGGACGTGTGTCCGTACCCAGGGGACGTGTAGGTCGGCGCCGAGTTCGTTGCCAACTAATACAAGTATTAAACGTCATATCAATATACAAACCAATATACAAGTATGGAACGTAATATCCTCAAGTTAAGTTAAACACTAACCTGAGTGTGGCGAAGGTGTGCGGTGAGGGCCTCGAGATCTCTTAGGCGTGTCTCGACGGACCCGTGGACGTAATCGTGCAGCGCATCGTAGCGTACCCACCTGTGTTGGTACGGGTCGGGAGGCGGCGCTCCATGATGGGAGGAGCTAGGGGGAGCCTGATATCCCGTGCCATCATCGTCATCCTCATAATCATCGTCATCTTCATCATCATCGTCATCATCGTCCTCATCGTCCTCATCGTGATCAAGATCTCTTCGTCGGGACCTCTTCGTCGGTCGCCTGGCCTCCTCTCTTTCCAAATAGGCGACGCTGGATAGATACCAATGACTCTGTTGTTTGGCATCCGTAGGAGTGAGGCGCTCGAGAGCCGGATACCTCACCTAAATATATTGTAAAACATATAAGATTTAATATGCAGGACTAAATTAAACAATTAATTGTTCACTTTCTAAAATTAGAAACATAGTCAGAGAGCGTACGTCTGAAACTGAGTTGAAGATTGCAACGCATGATTTCTTATTTACTACAATGTCTCGGTCCCATCGAGTTCCCCTAATGGCCATGTCGGTGCGCTTGGTGAAATGGTGACGGCAGACAGGAAACATCTCCAAGATCCATACCTGGAATTACACAACATAGATTAGTATGTTAAAAAAAAGACGACTTAATATTTAAGTTATAATACTTATCTAACCTTCAGAGCGTGTGCGAACCCACTCAACGTACTCTTGCTGATGTGCTTGTTCTTTTGTGTATGGCGTCTGACGGTGGCTAAGTGTAAAGAGTTGTATGTGTGGGTCCAGATATGGCTACCCCACGGGTAGCTGTCAAATGTCATAAGGTCATCGACGGCCCTAAGGACAGTGTCAGAAACCAGTTGGTTTAGCTCACGACCCATAAACATGATTTCCACCATCACTACCAAGCAAACACGCACAACATCCTCATCGGATAGGTACTGCATGCCGCCTCTCATCGTCTGGACGACGGTTTTCACCTTCAAATGATCGGGGGCGTGATCAGGCCAAAGCCTCCTAACGAAGGACCCTTCCGATATGGCAGGTAGGGAGGGTGTTGGGCCGAAAAGGAGTCCTGTTATAAGACAAAACTCAAGACGACCAAAGCGCATGTGTTTCCCAAGGACTTTGAAATACATTTCCTCCGAAGCCGCATTGAGGACGTCGACCTCAAACTGTAGAAACATGTACACTAGGAGGGGGTCCTGTGCAGTATTTGTAAGCTCCAGCCATGGACCAAAAGGCGTCCGTCCAAATATTTGGTGTAAATTTTGTGCCCGTTCAGGTGGACACGCTGCAAAAATATCTCTAATTTCCTTGGCGTGATTTGAAAGACAGATCGACGTAATGAAAATCCTCCTACATAGTAACGAATAAAAGACAACGACTTATGGTTATAGTTAATATTTATGGTTTTTTACAAAGTTAAGGAGGCCTAAGTTTTGTTGATTTCGACTAGTGAGAGAGTTTAGAAAAGAAGCCACTATATCTATTGGACTTCCAGGTAGTAGGGGAATCACGTGGATTGCTTAAATCCCTACAAACCTTAGGGCTATTTACACCCGTTTGACAAAATCCAAATCGATATGTTTTGAATTTACCAAGGTTAAGGGGACTAAATTGTAAAAAACCAAAGTCTAGGGGCCTAAGTTGTAAATTTACCAAAGTCTAGGGGCCTAAGTTGTAAGTTTATCAAAGTTAAGGGGCCTAAGTGGTAAATTATTCAAATTTAAGGGGCCTAAGTTGTAATAAACCAAAGCCTAGTGGCCTAAGTTGTAATAAACCAAAGCCTAGGGGCCTAAGTTGTAAGTTTATCAAAGTTAAGGGGCCTAAGTGGTAAATTATTCAAATTTAAGGGGCCTAAGTTGTAATAAACCAAAGACTAGGGGCCTAAGTTGTAATAAACCAAAGCCTAGGGGCCTAAGTTGTAAGTTTATCAAAGTTAAGGGGCCTATGCCATCTCTAAAATATTTATAAAAAAAAACATAACACTCTAAAAAAACGTAACACTCTAACATGTTATTAACGCAATCTATAAAATTAACCCAGTCTCCAAAAAACATGCAATCTCTAAAATATTTATAAAATATAACACAACAATCTCAAAAAACGTAACACTCTAACATGTTATTAACGCAATCTCTAAAATTAACCCAATCTCCAAAAAACATGTCCTCTAAAATATTTATAAAAAAAATACAACACTCTAAAAAACGTAACACTCTAACATGTTATTAACGCAATCTCTAAAATTAACCCAATCTCCAAAAAACATGTCATCTCTAAAATATTTATAAAAAAAAAACACAACACTCTAAAAAAACGTAACACTCTAACATGTTATTAACGCAATCTCTAAAATTAACCCAGTCTCCAAAAAACATGTCATCTCTAAAATATTTATAAAAAAAATACAACACTCTAAAAAAACTTAACACTCTAACATGTTATTAACGCAATCTCTAAAATTAACCCAGTCTCCAAAAAACATGTCATCTCTAAAATATTTATAAAAAAAACACAACACTCTAAAAAACCGTAACACTCTAACATGTTATTAACGCAATCTCTAAAATTAACCCAATCTCCAAAAAACATGCCATCTCTAAAATATTTATAAAAAAAACACAACACTCTAAAAAAACGTAACACTCTAACATGTTATTAACGCAATCTCTAAAATTAACCCAATCTCCAAAAAACATGCCATCTCTAAAATATTTATAAAAAAAAACACAACACTCTAAAAAAACGTAACACTCTAACATGTTATTAACGCAATCTCTAAAATTAACCCAATCTCCAAAAAACATGTCATCTCTATTCTCTAAAATAAACCCAATCTCCAAAAAACATGTCATCTCTAAAATATTTATAAAAATAACATATTATCCGACGTAAACATAACACATAATCTCATATATAAAAGCATAATCGAACATATAGTCTAACAAACATACAATAAATATTTTAGAAAATATAAAACTACAATAGGGTTAAGAAAACTTACAGAAGTAAGTAGACGAGACATATCCGAGCGTGATATACACGATTGCAATGAGAGAGTTAGAAATGAGGGAGAGAGTTAGAATGTTGTATGGGGTGTCAAATGGTCCCCCTCTCCCTTTTATAATCGAATCCAACACTTATAACCCTAATTCCTTTTAATCCAAACCGTTCAATACCATCGATCACCACATACCCACTTTTCCCGGCCCCCAACCCCGGGATTCCCGGCCATAAACCCGGGTTTCCCGGCCACGCGACCCAACCCGGGATTCCCGGCCTCGTTTCCCGTAGATAAGAGGTATTTTGACAAACTCGACGAGATTTGGGGCATTTCGGTAATACGATGTTCAAATACGGTTATTTTAATTAAATTCCCTTTAGTTTATGTAGGTGAAAAGATTTGGGAGAAGTAAAGTTTGATTGTTTGAAGGAGTGAAAATGTAAATTTATAGAAGTGAAGGTAAAGAAGTGTAAGTTAAGGTGGTAGGAAGTGGGGCCGTTAGATGAATAAATGGTCAAAGTCAACGGAATTCTCAGTTCCTCGCATCCCACACGCCCTTTCTGCATTCTAACTGCCATGCGCCCACACCATTCCGCCCTTTTAAGTGTGTAAATTTATTTGCAGTGAGGCATCGTTTGTAAGAGAGAAAGCTACATTATAACCTATTTTATTTTTTTGGGCATATGTTTGGATGGATATAAGTTAACTTATAAACTAATTTTTTGATAAGGTATTTGGAGTAGATTATGATAAGCTTTTTGTGATTATTTCAATTATGCCTTGATTAATATCCATTATTTTAATTGATTATTTTTTCTATATATCATTTTTGGTAATTTTACATGTTTATAAGCTAGTTTTTATTAAACGTGACTTTTTCATCAGCTAGTTTATCAGCTACCATCTAACTTATCAAAATATGTCTAGCCCAGTGGTAAGGTAACATACTTGGGGGGGGGGGGGGTCAGTGGATGGTATCCCTGACTATCCGGGTTCGAACCCCGTGGTGAGCATGTGGCGATATCCAGATCATGGGTCTACCACTTAGTGGTACCCTTAATTGGGCCGGATCGTGATCGACGGGGATTAGTCGGGTGACACCTTTTAGTGGTAGTCCGGATACCTCCAGGAACATGTGTGTGTTATTTGCCGTTAAAAAAAATAGCTTAAGTTGTATGAGTCTTCTATTTCCTTTAATTTTTAATTTTCATTCCATTACAATTAAAAGAAACATGTTACTAGAATACACATTTAAGTTTTATTGTTTCAAAAAATGTATTTACAAGGGTTGTTCATTTAAAGAATATTTATTTTGAAAACGTATTTTAAAAACAATTCTAGTTATACTTTTCAAATTAGTTAATAAGTTAATTATTGGATGAAAAATTGTTTTTCTATTTAAATCAGTTGTTAACTGATAAACTAGATAAAAATTTATAATTATCTAAAATAATAAGGTTTTTTTGTCATTTATGTAAAATATAAAAAAACACTTACATGAAGTTTATAGTTGTCAAACATAAAATGAATAGTTTTCATGGCAAGGGATCATGTGAGTAGTGGATTTAAAGAGAAGGGTAAAAAGAGATCCGGACCCTGATCACTTTTAATCTCAAACTTATTTATGAATAATGCTTTATAAGATAATTGATCGAGTACATCTTATCTTAATGTGCATCTAATGGTGTAGATTCCTTCTAATATTTGTTATTGGAACCCAACCGGAAATTTCAAATTATAAACCATTACATGCATTATTTTTCAAAATAAAATTTGAATAAACATACGATTCTGTTACATAATAAAAACAAAGAATGGAAAAGCGAAAATACATACAAAAAATACATCTACTAGGTAGCTACTTCCAGCCCCCATCCCCTTATTTGATGAGCTGGACTGGAGGTAAAGATTCCGTGTGTGTGTACCTACAGCTGTAATTGTATACCCTCCATTCCATTCCCCCTTCACCAAACCTTACTATAAATACCTCCACTCCCCACCTCCCACCTTCTATCCAAAACCACATTTAACCTAAACAACACAAATTCAGCATGGAATTCATCATCATCACCTCTTTATTCATTCTTCTCTCCACTATTTTTCTCTTCAAAACCTTCTTCTCCGCCGTCGCCGGTGGCCGGAAAAACCTCCCTCTTCCTCCCGGCACACTCGGCTGGCCTTACATCGGTGAAACCTTTCAACTCTACTCTCAAAACCCAAATGTCTTCTTTGCCGGAAAAGTCAAAAAGTTAGTCAACTCACCTCACTCACTCACTCACCTTCAATTTTCTTGATTAATTTCTTGATTCTAAAATTTGGGTTTTTTTTTAATGACTTTTTTCAGGTATGGTTCCATCTTTAAAACCCATGTTTTGGGTTGTCGTTGTGTCATGATTTCAAGTCCTGCAGCTGCTAAGCTTGTGCTTGTGACAAAATCTCATCTTTTTAAGCCCACATTTCCGGCCAGCAAAGAGAGAATGTTGGGCAAACAAGCAATTTTCTTCCACCAAGGTGATTACCATTCAAAATTGAGACGTTTGGTTCTCCGGGCATTCACGCCGGAATCCATCAAAAACATCATCCCCGACATCGAATCCATCGCCGTCGATTCGCTCCGGTCATGGGAAAACCGCCTCATCAACACTTTCCAAGAAATGAAAATCGTAAGTCAACAAAATTCACACCATTCTTAAAAATCAGACTTTAGAAAACAAAAGTGACCGAATTCTTTTTTTTGGCTCTGTTTTCTGATCATCTTTTGTGTTGTGTTGTGTGTTGTGCAGTTTACTTTCAATGTTGCACTGCTTTCTATTTTTGGAAAGGATGAAGTGCTCTACAGAGAAGATCTCAAGAGGTGTTATTACATTCTTGAAAAAGGGTATAATTCGATGCCGATTAATCTACCCGGAACACTATTTAACAAATCGATGAAGGCTAGAAGGGAATTGGCTAAGATCTTGGCAAAGATTCTTTCGGTTAGAAGAGAAACCAAGAAAGAAAACCAGAATGATTTATTGGGTTCGTTCATGGAAGACAAAGAAGGACTTTCCGACGAACAAATCGCCGACAACATCATCGGAGTTATCTTCGCCGCCCGGGACACCACCGCTAGTGTCTTGACTTGGATCCTTAAGTATCTGGCTGAGAATCCCACTGTCCTACAAGCTGTCACTGTAAGAAAAACCACTAAAAATTCAATCTTTTTATCTTTCTTGAAAACCACTAAAAATTCAATCTTTTTATCTTTCTTGAAAATATAAAAAATCAAATTTAATCTTTTTTTCTTTCTTGAAAATGTATAAACCAAATTTAATCTTTTTTTCTTTCTTGAAAATATATAAAATCAAATCTAATCTTTTTTTTTTCTTTCTTGAAAATATATAAAATCAAGTTTAATCTTTTTTTTTAAAGTGTAAAGCCTTTATCTTTATCTTTATCAAACCATGATAAAATACATTTGATTTGAAAATGGCAAGTTGACATAAATACATTAATTACCCTCATAATTTTTAATTTAATAATTAAGATTAAATGTTTGACTTTTTAGGAGGAGCAAGAGGGGATAATGAAGGGGAAAGATGACAAGAGTTTGACTTGGGTAGATACCAAGAAGATGCCCATAACTTCAAGAGTCATTCAAGAGACCCTCAGAGTTGCTTCTATCCTGTCTTTTACCTTTAGAGAAGCTGTGGAAGATGTTGAATTTGAAGGTTTGTTTTTCTTTTTCTTTTTTTAATTAAAATTAATTAAATATATTTAAAGATTCAATCTTTTTAAATTCTAAAAAATAATCTTGAAATTGTTTTTTTTTTCAGGGTACCTTATTCCAAAAGGATGGAAAGTATTGCCCCTCTTCAGAAACATTCACCACAGTCCCGAAAATTTTACCGATCCCGAGAAGTTCGACCCGTCAAGATTCGAGGTAAAAATCATAACTTTATATATTAATCATGAAATGTGACATCTTTTTAACTCTTATTTTTACAAATCTTACCATTAAATTAATCAATATTATGATTTGGCAGGTTGCACCAAAGCCCAATACATTTATGCCATTTGGCAATGGGACCCATGCTTGTCCAGGAAATGAGCTAGCCAAGCTGGAGATATTAGTTCTTTTACATCATATGACCACAAAATACAGGTTGGTGAAATCCACCCAATCCTCAAAAACTATCAAATAAATCAAATTAAACAAGTCCCATATATCCCATCAAAAAATAGGGTCTTGATTGATGGGATGTATGCAAATTTATGTTCTATTCAAATGAATAGAGCTACTGTGTTTTTAGGAATTCAGTTTAAACATTAAAAATGGAAATATTGAAAAAATTACTAATGTTTTTCCAATTTATCTATATGCAGGTGGTCAATGGTAGGCCCACAGAATGAAATTCATTATGCTCCATTTGCCCTTCCTCAAAATGGGTTGCCCATAAGATTCTACCCCAAGAAAATGCCCTAAAAGGGGTCACAACAAGACCTTATGGTTCAAGGTTCAAAATCTTGAGGTTCGGGATTGAGGGTATTCGGAATCTTGAGACGGGGTGGTTGAACATTTTTGAATCCGAAGGTTGGTCGGTGTGCTAGACCAAAACACATCAAAGAGACTTACTATTTATAGAATATAAGGGTGTTTGACCGATTTAGTCAACAAGAAAAGGATAAAGGAATCATCATGAAGAGAGGAGGAAATTATGCCTAAGGCATAAGAAGACTCGAAAGGACACCAAATTGTACATAAAGAGAGTTTCCTTAAACCAATAAGAAGTTCTGAAAAGATTCGTGATGATTTTGTAATAAATAGAAAGCTAGGGGGCTCGGAACGTGATCGATTGTAGCATAATTAGGTCATACCTTTTTAACGAATTAAGGTAAAACTACTAAGTAAGGAGATGTTATTGACTTTCTTTTCTTGTATGAAGTCCGCAAGGCAATATTAATAAAATTTTGTTTATTATTTCATAAGTTTTGGCAACTAAGGTTTAAATCATGCATGCAACTTTTGTATCTCATCTAATTTTGTATCTTCGTTCGTGTGGTTACTGAATTCTACTTCATTCATTTGGTCTACCGGTTGATCATCCATCCCGATGTCACAAGTAGTCCATTTCTGTTATTCATCTACATCAACCTTTTAAAAGGATAACAACGTGAAACTTTTGTTCTTTTCCATTTTTGTCCTTGTACCTCCTTCCCTGCTCACTTCTACCTCAAGGGACACACTAGCAATTGCAATCGTTTTGCAAACGTAATAGACACGAGTCACCATCAAGCATGATTCGCCAAGTCAGTAACCACAAATTTAATTTATTGATCGATGCCATACATCAAAGATATGAGAGGCGGTATTTGATTTAACAAGAGACAAAACGATATTATAAATACTTTTTTGTCCCTACCTTTGCTTTTCATTTTCTTCTTTATTGATTTTTAATAATACCTGACAAAGTTAACTCTCCAAAATATCATAATTTTAAGTTGCACCCGGTATATTGAGTTTTCAAAAACTATTTATGAACTACAATTGATCTTTATACATACAGGTTCGGGTGAGAAGTTGAGGTTAACGTGAGAAGCGTGAGAAATGGTTATTAACCGTTAGATGAGAAATTGATGCAAATTAGGATGAGATGCACCGGATCAATTCCCTTCTAAGTCGCAATTCATAGGAGGACATTTGATTAAAAGTGATCAGCGGTTCAGATCCACTTCTCACGCTTCTCACGTTACCCTCAACTTCTCATAAGATCCTTCGCCTATACATACCATCTTAAGTTTTCAATATATATATATATATATGGGTCATTCAAGGGAGAAACTCGTTTATTTGTGATAACCGTGAGATCCAATCTCAACCACAAATCAAAGAACAATTTAGAAAATTAATAATTTTGGTAATTTGATTTAAATTTTTAATGAAAGGACATTTTAGGTATTTTTAAAAATTTCTTAAATCCTCTATACGACTTCCTCTCTCGGGCCTCCGGTAAACATTATTCCAACGATTGTGATACCTACTGTGATACCCACTATGATACCCAAAATAAATACAATAACCATTGTGATATTGTGATATATACTATGATATTACTTGTGATTACCACTCTGATACCGATTGTGATACCAGTGCGATACAAACTGTGATACCATTGTGAATTCTCTTCTAAGCCGCAATTCATGGGAGGACATTTGATTAAAAGTGATCAGTGATTCAGATCCACTTCTCACGTTACCCTCAACTTCTCATAAGATCCTTCGCCTATACATACCATCTTAAGTTTTTAAAAAAAAGAAAAAAAAAAAATATATATATATATATATATATATATGGAGGGAGGATCATGCGAGAAATTAAACATTTTGCGAGAAGGCGAGAAGTGTTTAATCATATATGATTACACGGCTTGTAAGTGTGTTTAATCATGTATGATTAAACGTCTATGTATTGTCAATATAACATGTGTTTAATCATATATGATTAAGCTTGTGTATCATATATGATTAAACACTTCTCGCCTTCTCGCAAAATGTTTAGCTTCTCGTTTGAACCTGCCCCTATATATATATATATATATATATATATATATATATATATATATATATATATATATATGGGTCATTCAAGGGAGAACTCGTTTATTTGTGATAACCGTGAGATCCAATCTCAGCCACAAATCAAAGGACAATTTAGGAAATTAATAATTTTGGTAATTTGATTTAAATTTTTAATGAATGGACATTTTAGGTATTTTTAAAATTTTCTTAAATCCTCTATACGACTTCCTCTCTCAGGTCTCCGGTAAACATTATTCCAACGATTGTGATACCCACTATGATACCCAAAATAAATACAATAACCATTGTGATATTGTGATACATACTATGATACGTCTTGTGATTACCACTGTGATACCAATTGTGATACCCAATGTGATACCAGTGCGATACAAACTGTGATACCATTGTGATTTAAACTGTGATACCAACTGTGATACCACCATATGGTTCGTCGTCTTAGAAGCAGAAGAGTAGAGGAAACAAAGAAAGGTGGAACCACAGGGACCAAATCGGTGGGACATCCATCTCCCTCTTGTCGGCAAGGACCAAATCGCCGGAGAAGATGGACCAAATCGTCAGCAAAGACGCCACATATCGGATGGACCAAATCGCCGGCAAGGACCAAACACATCCTCCCTCTTTCTATTCTCTTCTTGTGTGCACGGCGAGAACGGCTTAATGCTTGATGGATCTCCATTGAAGCGCCACCAAGGTAGATTTGAACTAGAAGCAAAGAGATGACGAAGATGAATGACATCTTGTAAACCAAGTCTACAAGATGCCATCCATCTACGAGCTGAACTACAACCATCTCTTAATCAAAAGTCTTGTTTTTCAATTCCTTACGAGACTTTTAAGTTCTTTATTTTAAATTAAAACAAAATCACTTTTTTTCACCTTATATAAGATCTACAATCCCTAGTTTTTTATTCATTTGTGAATAAACCATTTGAATGTATCTTGAGTCAAATGCCTATTCTTGGTCAACTTCCATTGGCAATATTTTTTGGACTTTTGACTTTCATATATAAATTTGGTGTACAAATATGGTTGACAAAATTTATTATAGGTATTTAAAACTCAAAATCTTGAATTTATTAATAAGATTACACTTGTCATTAAATTACGCAAATTTATGATTGATTGAGTGGTCCTCTATAGATTGGAATCATAAATTTAGGAGTTGGGGGTTGAAGCAACCAAATAAAAACAAAATGCAACTTTTAACTTCTCATTTATTTATTGGGCAAATTGCATGAAAAAGTAACGTACTTTAGTCTGATTTCTGTTTTAGGTAACGTACTTTCAAAACTTCTATTTTGGTACCTGAAATGTGAAATCTCAAACTTTTAAGTACCTAGTTACATATAAATGCTTATTAGGATTATATTTTTTTTGACATGACATTATTTATTTATTTTTCTAACGCCAACTAAGAATATAAATTCCATGTCATCATTTTTTAAAATATAAAATTTATATTTTTTTAATTAAGAAGAAAATTTCATATAAATTTTTTTAATTCTAAAAACTTATCACAATTTTTTTTTATAAACTAAGAAAATCAAATTAACATAATTTTTTTTAAATCAATAAAATTTGTAATTTTTTTCTTTATTAAAAAAATGACCATAAAATTTATAAAACTATTTAGATGATTGTAATTCTTGTAATATTTTTGTTTTATGGTATTTTTTTAATAAAGAATTATAAGAATTACAATCACTTAAATATTTTTACAAATTTTATGGTCATTTTTTTAATAAAGAAAAAGAATTACAAATTTTATTGCTTTAAAAAAATTATGTTAATTTGATTTTCTTGGTTTTTAAGAAAATTGTGATAAGTTTAAGATTTAAAAAAATATATTTTATATTTTAAAAAATGATGACATGAAATTGATATTCTTAGTTGGCGTTAGAAAAATAAATAAATAATACCATGTCAAAAAAAATCTAATCCTAGTAAGCATTTATATGTAACTAGGTACTTAAAAGTTTGAGATTTCACATCTCATGTACGAAAATAGAAGTTTTGAAAGTACGCTACCTAAAACAGGAATCATACTAAAGTACGTTATCTTTTCATGCAATTTGCCCTTATTTATTTGAGTAAACTACGATTTTCTTCCCTATGGTTTGATGCTTATAACGATTTTCGTCCCTGGTCTTTCAAAATTGTTTTTTTCATCCTTATGGTTTTCAAATAATTGATTTTTTCGTCCCTGAGAATAACTCTGTCAAAAAGGCCGTTAAATAAAGGATATTTGGGTCTTTTAATCATTTTATCTAATTTCCATAAAAAATTAATAACAATATAATATCTTACATTATTTTAATATTATATATATGTGTGTGTGTGTATGTGTGTATGTGTGTAAGAGAGAGTAATATGTATATATATAAACACAGTCCTAACCCGTCGGTTTCATTACCATCTATGGTTATTTCCCCTCCGACGACCATCATCGCCGAGCAACCACCAGACAAGGATCCCCCTTCTCCCCTCCATTTACATCTATCACCGAACTTCTTCCCCCACACGATGTCCTCTCTCTCTCTCTAACTCAAATTATCTTATTCTCCCCACAACCACCCACCACGTCATAAACATTGGTGTGTTTTGGTAAGAAAAAAAATATCGAAGTTACGTAGATAGATAATGGATAGGTCTCCTTCCTTGATAATCTGTGTTTGATGGGGTTTTGTTTGTTACAATTGATTTAGGGGTTCTGCTTTTGTTTTTACATTATTATTTTGATGTTAGGGCTTCAGATGGGAGAAGAGATGGGTTGTTTTAGAGGGGTTGCCTGAGAAATGGTGTTTTTTAAGGCGGTTGCTTGGAAAAAAAAAGGGAGGGGGGAAATAACTTGTAGCGTTGATATGGGAGGAGGGGGGAAGAAGATGGGTGGTGGGGAGGAAGGGGGTGGCTACGCGTGGGTTGGGGGTTAGAATAGGATAGATTAGGTTTTAAGTTTTTTTTTTCTTAAACAAATGCCCTAAAAATGTGTGTCCATTTATGATAATAATGCCCTATAATTTAATGAAAAGTAAGAAAAGAGTGAGCTGACCATATTAACCTCACGGTAACTAACTTTTTCTCACGCTGTTAGCTTTAGGGACGATAAAGGAAATGAAATAGAAACCACAAGGATGAGAAAAACAGTTTTTAAAGACCAGAGACGAAAATCGTTATAAATAACAAACCACAGGGACGAAAATCGTAGTTTACTCTATTTATTAATAAAATAATAATTTGGGTCTTTTAAATACTTATAAATTAAAAGATATACAAGTTAATTTACAAGTTGCTATATTTCTTAAATATTTTATTTTATGTTTACAAGTATGTGAGTGGTAAGAAAACGAAATATTGAAGATAATGATTCATGATATTAAGTTTCATATCAAAAGGTCTTACGTTGTAAAAAATCTGTACTTTAGATATTTGAGGAGTTTGTTTAGACTTGTACTTTTGCCTTATCTATTGAGACAATGATTATAAATTTGACGCTATAAATTGATTCAAAGTTTATCTTTTATAAAGTTGTGGCTCAAAAGCCTCACATTGAACATTTCAATAGTACTGATTTGAAAATTTTACTCGTCCCGAATTTAAATAATCATATTCCTTTTTCTTTATATTTTCTTTTTCTCACGAGTCATAATAACTTGAATCATGTAGTGGCAAAGCGTATGCTTTTAATATGAAAGGACAATGTTTTACAAGCCCAAATAGTTGAGGAGCATTGATTATTTGATCGATATTTATCATAAATTACAAAAAGTAAGTAAACTTAAGCGCTTAATATTTGAATAAAATACATATAAATCTATGCAACATCAAATGTAAATTATTTATCGGTGATTTCTCAAGTATACACGTATTGTAACTTTTCTATCAAGTATTCATGCCACACATAGAGTCGAGATTTGTAATATTTTTGTAAGCATTTTATGCTTATACATATAATTTTGTAATTCCCTCGTTGCACATATGAGAGTACTGAATTTTGAATCATAATAAATAATTTTTTGAACTTTACATAAACGTCTCATTCCCTTTATAAACCTTAAATGTATCATAATCTTCGTATGCGTTAGTTACATCTGTAAAAAAATGACATAAAGTTAAGTTCCTTCAAATATGACATAACACCGCTTACTTAACTACTAAAATTCATATAAATGATGCTTTTTCTACTGCTAGATGTAGAAGAAAAGTCTGTGTAAATCTTACCATTCCATTATCATACTTCTGACTTCTGAATGAAACATACTGATTAGTCTGGTTTTGTTTTGTTTGCTAAACTACTAGAAGTTTGTCACAATTACAAATATAAAAAAATGGCGTTTTACCATAATTGGAAAAGAAAACGTGTTAATAAACTATGTGCTCATAATCACTTGAGCTGCGACGGGCAACATTTTGTTTACGTACACGATTAACGAATGTTGGGATTTGATCTAACTTTCTACCATAAAATACAGAGAAATTAATTAAAATAGCCATTGTTGGCCAATGGTTTTACGTCTTAGCCATTTCTCTCTCAGTTTTTCCAAAATAACCATAGCAAAAACAATTGCGGACCTAAGTAAACGACAAAAATAAAGTTACATTTTCTACCCTTTCCGCAAAACACTTCCTCCGCAATTACGGAACTGACCCCTAGACTTTCAAATTTTACACTTTATACATGCAAAAATCTACCTCTACAATTACGGACCTAGGTTTTTGCAAACCTATGACAACATGGAGATAAAATGATTAAGAGGTAAACCATTAAGTGAAAAATGACGATTTTAATTAATTTTCCTAAACTATATAATGGTAATTAGGTGAATTGAATATTTTGTTTTCATTTTAGAAGGGTAGTTATGTCATTTTGCACCATGCATGTTTCAGTTGACCAGGCCATTCTAGTCAAAGTATCCCTATTTTTCTTTCAAGAAAGGATAGCTGGCAAATTGTGTATGTGTCCAAATAAATGCATTTAAAACATCACCCTCATCAAACTTCTAGCTTATGACTCACTTTCTAGATATAGAAAGTCTATTTGATAATATATTGAAAGCTTGCCACATATCATAATTAATTAATGTTTTTTTCTTTATATTATAATGAATTTAGTTCAGATAAAATGTTTTTTTTTTAATTATGTTTAGTGATTTTATTATTCGATTCAAGATTATCATAACTGTGATAATAGAGTAATTATAATGAAACTTAAAGCTTATAAGACTATACAATTATCTGTCAAATAAAAAAGATGTTTATAAAGTCTATTTCAATTCGATAAAACATATCTTTGTATTGTAACTTACACAATTTGAAAACTTTGAACGATAAAGTCATTCAAGTAATAGAAATTTGACACATCATTGGATCAAATTATACATTCTGGAGAACTTGTTTATTTAATACGCTACATAAGTTCAACGACTTCGTAAGTGGTTTATGTTGATACACTTGTTTTATCTCCTTCTCTCTTACATATATATATATGATGATATTCAATTTTGACTTTGTAATAAAACGATGTTGATCCTTGATGCAAAGACGTAAGGCAAGAAACATGCTTGCATCTCACACTCAACAATGGAATAAAATCAATTCAAAGTACGACCTAATCTCATATCTCCTATGGTCGTATAACACGATAGGTGAGAAAGCATGTCCAAGACTTTTCACGCACTAAGACATCATGCGTGGCTGCTATTATCGAAGGTGTTATATATACATATATAATTTGAGCCCAAGGAAACTAATTTTACAGTGTATATTCATTGATAATTATATAAAGTATATGAATTTCATCATAATATGTATAATGTCAATGAGTATAATGTCAAAATAGTATATATTCGTTGATGAATATATTCACTCGTATTTTGTATTCTATCAATGACTATGTTCAATAATGATATACACTACAAAAATTAGTTCCCCGATTCTCAAATGATTGACTCTCTATGTATTGGGTTTCCGATGAAATCATCTAGTTTTCGTGAGATCTTTAAAACCACTGTGAAGGTTTTATGTGTCTTTCATACCAAGGTTCATTATGTTTTACATGTGAATATTTGATCCAAAGAAGGTTTAATATTTTGGGGTAAAGTTTTGAGGAAGTCAACTCATTTGAAAACTTAAAATATAAGAGTAAATTACGTTTTCAGTCCCTATCGTTTGTTGAAAATTTCTATTTCCGTCTTTATAGTTCTAAAATTACGATTTTCATCCCTATAGTTTATAATTCATTATCTTTTTCGTACTTATGATTTAAGTTTTATTGCTTTTTTGATCCTTATGGTCTACAATCCTTTTTTATTTTAGTCTTTCATATCTAAAAACTAGTTTTTTGCCCTCATGAACGAAAATAGAAATGAACCATAGGGACGAAAACTAAAATTTCAAAATCACAAGAACGAATTCCGCATCTTTTAACAAACCATAGGGACGAAAAACGTAATTTACTCTAAATATAATATCAAAAATCTCATCAAAACTGAATGGTCTTAAATATCTCTATATATGTGTGTGAGAAAGAGAGAAAATCTAATCATTTAGTTTATTATAAAACATCTTGCAACCATGAAACTCCATCTGGCATCCTGGTAAACTGAGATTTGGCCATTGACTTTGGAACAATGAATATATATATATAGTTGACATTTTATAAAGATTTTGCAAAACAAAGTCAAATTCATACTTTGATCATACATGTCATATGCAATGAAGCAAAATTTGTGGTTTGCCCTAATAATGATACATTGATTTATTGGTGCTCAAGAAATGGAACCATAATTTATGGATCCAAAAATTTGAAAAAATTAAATAAGTTACGCAAATTAGAAATTTATGTTTAAAATTTCAGACAAATCTTTGAGTAGGAGTCGTATTGAGAATTGTTTGATGCACATCTTCTAAGTAACTTTTATAATAGGTCAATACATGTTATTTATTATATAACCACGGTACAATTAATAGAATTTTGACATTTCGATAGACCAAATTTATATATATATATATAATATATGTTTTTGTGTATGTCTTTATTCAGTATTGTCATGTAAAAGAGACCGTCAATGCAAATTATACAGATAGGAATTGCAATTCAATGTAGTTGACATAATTATGAATATATAAATATGGTTTGACATAATTACAAAAGGTTATTGGTATCAATAACTGGAATCATAATTTATGGATTGAAGTCCGAAAAATTGAAAAATAAATTACAAAGGTTGATGTAAAACGTAATTTTGTTGAAATGATCAACAAATTAATACATGTTTTTTTTATAATTCAAAATTGCAAAATGTTTGTTAGTGCTATTAGTATTAGGCAAAAGATAATATGGAATTAATTAATTATCTTTGATAGTCAATTGCAAAAGATGTGCCACCAAATATCAATTGAAGATTTTGGTCTCTCGTTAACTCATTTTCTAATAAGTTTTCAAAACACTGAAATAAAAAATGAATGAAGCAGAGTGTTAGTGCAAGTGAGAACGTTAATTACAAATAAATGCTGTTTAGATCTCTAACACAATCACAGATCAAAGGAGTCATATTGACAATTTAACATAATATAATCAACAATAGATTCTTCGTGAAACAATAATTGACTTTGTATACAGTGTCCGAATGTATGATCCACCTTAAGCAACAAATCCACCTATGTCTATGTAATCGTTCTTCTCTTTCCTTCCATCTAATGCTCACAACCATTTGGATCACGAAGACGACGCTTAACTTCTAACCTTAAACCCAAATAATTCAACAAAATCGATTAAACTTTACCATAAGCTAGAGCCTAGAGAAATAAGAAGTCGAATTGAATTTCATTGCGAGTTATAAATTCATAATCAATTGTGCAAATGACTCGGTTAATATCGGTACAACAAAAACCACTGTATTTTTACCAAAACCAAACCTTATCCAAAAAATTGCAAAACCAATTGTCCAATTCTATGTACATCAAAATTCAAGAAAGGATGGCTGCAAGTGTCCAAATACATTCACAACATACACCATGACATGAGTCACTTTCTAAACAAATAAACTCCATTAATGAAGAATTGAAATCTCAACAAATATTAAATGATGCTTGGACTTTAGTAAACAAACATGTCTTAAATTTTGACCCAAAATGTATTTTGTTGATGCGTTGTGGTATAGTTATTGTTAGATTCAAATAGATCTTAATACATCTGTTGAATGAATTTATTTACTAGTGTGAAAATGATTTATATGCTTTAGTATGTCTAAATATGGTCCGTATGAGGGAACATTTTAAGGCTCACTCAGCGGCTATGGCTAGCGGGGGGGCCTGGGCTCGAACCCAGGACCTGTTAGTTATTGGGTAAGTCTCTCCCTACCCCATTGCCAACTGAGCTACACGCCATAGGCCCGAGTAGGCAAGGTCAGGTATGGGGCCGATCAGGGTTGTTGGTATCAACCTTTCTGCCCAAAAAAGTGGTTTGTTATGACGTCGTAACCGTCTTAATAAAATGCTTAATGGGGTTTAAAGTTTGACACCTGATAAGTTCAAGAAAACAAAAGGTTATTTTTTATATGATATTTTTTGAAAAATGTTATATAAAAGCGTTCTAGAAACTAAGATTATAGTCTAATACGGAATCGCCAACTTTGAGAAAGACCAACATTTCTGATGTTGTGCTCTTTGAATTTCGAGTATCGTTGAATTATATTGTTGTTAGATTGATAAAACACATTTATTTATTTGTAATGATTAATCTCTACATGTTGGGGAGTTTGAATGTGAGTTGGTCTCTTCAAATATAAAGTAATAAGACAATCTACATAATATAAATGTGACACCTCAACAAAGATGAAATAATATCTTGACTTATTCAAAAACAGAAATAGTGTTTTCAATCTGATCAAGCATATTTTACTAACGTGTCTCCAATAGTTAGACTTTAATGTATTGGAAGGCATGTATCTAGGAATTTGAATTTATAACTTGGTCTTTGACAACTTGGCAAGGTAAGAATATGTAACTACTAACATAAATTCAACACCTCAACAAATATCAGACTATAGATCTGATATACATATTACTTTAATATATCATATAAACGGTATGAGTTGGTCATACATTTGTGTCATCTTCCTCCCTTAGTGCACACATGACAATAATGAGTTTTGACTTCTTCAAGAAAACAATGAATAAAATCTTGATTTTGCTTTTTTTGATTGTTATCAAGATAAATTGTATCATAATCTTAATAAAAGAGTCAAGTGTTCGTAAATATGTTATCTTTATTTAGTGTCGTAATTAATCCCACAGTTTGATCCACTTCTAACAATGACGGAATGAAGTGTTTTTCCAAAAGAATCCCTCTCAAACTTATGTTTTTCAAACCTTTGCTGTATATTTTTCTATCTTCCTTGCTACTCATACCCATCGTTGCCCTCCATCTCCATCCATCCACCACGCACCGCCACCGACCAAAATACGTGTTTATATCTGTACCTGTATATGCCAATCACTCGCTTACAAACAACATTCAAGTGCATTTACAAGCTATTATACATAAATGATATATAAATTTCAAGGTAAGATGATACAATTGCTTTCATGTAAAAACACTAATAAAATTCTTATAATAAAAAAGAGAAAAGTAAATTACACAATAACTCTACAAGTTTTTTTAATTATTTTTCATAAAATATATATTATAAACAACCATATTCATTAATAAAAAAGTTATGTTTTACTAAAATATTTTTTATCAGAGAACATGCTTAATAAAATTAACTATTTAACAAAAGCAAAATTAATTTATATAAATAAAATAATACACGTTACAAATAAATCTTGCAATAACCTAAAATAATAAATCTGCACCTCCTACCATTAAAACAAAAAAGATGTCACATATATTCACTAAATTGATAATATAACATTCATCACTGATGTTGTAAAGTATTCACGCATGATAAATGAGAACCAATGAAGACACATGTCACACTATCCTTTGTCCCCTGATTCACAACGAAAAACAGGTTTATAACTGAACTTTCCTCACGGTTCTTAATCAAGGTTGTCAAATAAATATTTTATATTATTTGAAAATTTGAAGGTTCAAAACGAAAGAGTGAGCCCCAAAATCTTTATCATACACAGGAACAAGAGGTACACAATTTTCCCGCAACTTACAAAAATATAAACTCAAAAAAATAAAACAATAACTGTTATAACTTTCTACTAAAAAAAAACCCATCTTCTCCTGCAAGTTCTTCATGCCATATTTGCAAGCATTTCTACATATTTCCCATTGAATCTTTCACAGTCACTCAGCCTCAGCCAAGCAAATCTTTGAATAAGTTAGGATTCTGGGTTGCTGGGGTTACACCCATTTGCCTAACCAATGCATCCTTCCCCAATGCATCTTTAAGGTTAGGACCCTTTGTCGTTCTGTTACTTGCATTACCCGACCCATGACTCAGGTTACCGCTTTCTTCATTCTGATTCTGACCGCTAGTCGAAGCAGCATCTGAATAAAGGGACAAGAGATCCAAATTTTTAGAAACATTACCATCTTGGCTTGTATCCACAAGACCTTCTAGTTGTTTGAATGGATCCACGGTTGAGGATGCCGTACCACTTGGTTCTCCGAAATCCAGCAGGTCCACAGGTGGATGAACCACTGCCGTTGTGGCTCGTACTTGACTCGTTTGATCTGCTGTATGACGGGGTGCTTTTGAACCCTTGATCTGGCTCACACCACCACCAGATTGTTTCTTTTCAGACTTTGAGGTTGTACCCCCGAACAGTGAAGCTGCAAGTTTTTGCTTTTCTTCGGGGATCTCAACTTCCGGCTGCTTTCTTGAAGAGGGTTCAAGTGATTTGCCTTTTGCAGTAACATTGACCATATGAGAATCCGAATCCGAGGTTGATGGGGAGGCAGCAGATGAGTAAGTGGGCCTACCCCACTTCTTTTGAACTCCATCAAGCCGTAGCCTGAGTTCTTGCGAGCCTTTGTCGGATAAAGATCCAACAGATGGGCTACGATGAACCTCTCTCTGATAAGATTGTTCACGTACGGCTGCAAGTTCAGTTAAAGAAACTGTTGGGGGTAGCCTTGCAGAGATTACAGGCTTTGGAAACTCATAAGCCTCGAACCGAAGAGAATGTGTTGAAGCATCATGGTGATAATGGTTTCTAAAGTTGCTGATATTTCGCTTTCCAGCTCGTTCATGCTCCAATAAATAAGGTTTAGCCCCCTCTTCTAAGGACTTCTGGACATAACTATTGAGAAACGAAAGGCTCTTATCAATCTGCATGAAAATAAACACAAAAATTCTTCAAATAAAGGCAACGAAAATACAAGACCCCCAAAAAGAACATCTAATGCCCGTTAAATGAAGATAAAGGCAATGAAATTTGTAGGCATCAATCAACAGCAAACAAATTCAAAGTCGAAATAACAGTTTATATGAACAAGAGACCACCTCAATGTCTTCACAACTTGCATCTAACGGTATTATATTCTCCATAGCAATGCCATCTAGGCCGAGAATTGTCTTGAGTTCATATGCACGTTGCTGGAGATCAGTTGAGTGAGATGCAGACAACGATTCAATCAAGGATTGGCACTGCAAGAAGAGAGAAACTTAGAACTCTAATATGCCAAAAAGTTGTATCTTGTGAATGAACAGTTAACGATAAGTTAGCATGAATGAAATTTGCAGAATCCAATCTGATATTATTGATGATTCCCAGTGGCATGAAAGATGGCTAGTGTTTACTAACCTCCGATAGCATATCTATTTTTCTTCCAGCAGCTTTTTCAAAAGAACATACTTTCATGAGTGCCGTCATTGCATACGCCTTCCAAAATAAGAAGAAAAGAGACTTACGACATGCTTTAAGATTTTCAATGAAAAAGGCACGAGAGAAGAACAGGGAGCAAATACAAGATACGAAAATAACACCCGATAAGCTTTGAAAGCAACAAACACCAAATATCCAAAGAAGACCTCCCGTCCCCTTAATTAACCGCGTAGGTGTAGGTGATTAAACAACTTGATTTCCTTCTATCCTGCAATTGCCTGTCCACTAAACGGTGATCATGCACTCTAAGCAGACTTTATGTTGGCTAATCAAATGAAGCGGATTAATCATTTTTGTAAGAAGCAGCCAAATACATGTTTCTAGCCCAATTCCATGCAATCAAGCTTTCTAGCTATTGATTCTAGCCCGGTCCTTGGAAAATACTTGATCAAACTTAATAACGTACAAATAGCCACATGAAACAAGTTAGTCACATTAATTTCAAATCAATATTCACACTTTACACACCTCAAGTTCTATCAATGACAAAGAATTACCAACAATTTAAGTTATCCGGAGTTTCAAGTTTCTTCGCCTAAATCAAGAGAAGGGATTGACTACTCAGATGTATTCAGTATTTGTCTAGGAACATGTACCACCTTGTCAACCACAATCTTATTTCCGAACATCAAAAAGAGGAACAAAATAGGATCTTGCCCAAAATTGACAAACAAAAACAGGAAGTGGCATAGGAAAAACTTTGAGGTCCAAGTACAAGAAGACAAGTAGTTTGTATGCAACCTTTTTCTGTTTTCATAGTACATGATTATTCCATGTTCTGTCATCAAAGAAACACAAAAAGGATTGTGTTGGTATTCTGTGTAGATAACATTGTGATTACATGTGAAGATCCACTTGTACCCATCATTGAGATGTTGTTCTACATATTTAAGATGGCTTAAGGATGCACCTAGGCACCTAGCCACACTTCTTTACATGGATATGACCATACTCTGATCATCGGGTGTTCAGATGTCTATCATGTTCAATATCCACTTAATAGTTGGGCATATTCAATGTCTATTTTCCAACTTGAGCGATGATGTTAGAATAATAAAGGACATTCCATTAATCTTATAATTAACTAGTATTATCATAGGGTCCCATTCTTATGTGGGCTCATGCTTCATCATTTTGTATCTATATGTTGAACACCTGTCTAACAACAATTAAGCTTTTAGAAAACCCTTTTATCAAGCATCAAGATGAAAAATATTGGTGAACTTCTAACAAGCCAAAGTGGTTCATCTTGTCTCTCCTCTCCTACGAAGAAAAAAGAGTGCCTGCCCCGATAAAGCCATTGTCTAGAAAGCAACCAAGCAATAAGAAGTATCCTCACAAACTAGTATGTGACATCTTCTTCTGGAGACACACCTAGATAGTTCCTCCATACAACCCGCATCAATTATGTTGGCCAACGACGTTCTTGGCGTTCAAGTAAGAAGCTGTCATCATGGCCGAGATAATGGCTTAGTTCTACAATATGCATAGCTGCCAACAACATGAAGCAAAACAACTGGAATATCCCCAAGTGTCGCATAACCGCAGAACTTTTTGAAATTTAGGGGCCGTTTACCCAAATGCTTACCCGGTAAGCGCTTACCAATAAAACTCGACACACTAATTTAATTTACCGGGTAAGATTCTAATCATCACGATGGTATCACATACAACAATTTACCCGGTAAGCACTTACCCGGGTAAGAGTTGTCACTTTCATTTACCGGGTAAGACTCTCCATCCTTGTCGTCGCTCTTACCGGGTAAGATTTTATGCTCTTGTTATGTTCATTCGCTAAGGTAAATATCCTGGTAAGAGCTTACCGGGTAAGCATTTTGTAAACGGCCCCTTAGATAACGACCCTGAACTTTCTAATTGTTCACAACTATGCCTGGAACTTCATACTACAGAATCCCCTAAGATTTAGGGATTAAAAAGCAATCCCATGAACTTTGTTTCAACAAAAACCATGTGGTCATTGACTTTAGAGACGTCTAGGGTTTGAACCAAGTTTAGCAACACCAAGTTTGAACCATGTTAATGAATAATTCTTTCTGGTCCACCAAGAATTTGTTTAGCATAGGAAAAAAATGTATCTACTAATGAGAAAAAAATCATAACTATATAATATAATAGACAGGTACAGGCAATAAAACCCTAAAAGAACCTTAAGTTTAAGAAATCCATATTTTAAGTCGGTACAAGTTACCTCAAAGGGGTTGGATCAACTCCTTAGGAGTTACGCCCACCGGACAACTTTATCCGGTCCATGTGGAGAGGGCGCTTTGGATGGACCCGTTGGACTAGTTAGATCAAAAGTGTCAAATACCACGGATATTTTATATATAAGAAAACAACTCAGTAAAGCATTGGTCAAAAGTAGTTAAAGAGGATAAAAATTGATACAAAAAAAAAGACATTGAGCAAACATCCATGAGTCACCTCTACGAATTGCAATCCTCTAATTCTCCTAAGGCCAACTCCATATTTCAACACTACAAGCCCTATCTGCATTCACACCATAACTATTTAAGCCAACCTCTCTTTTTTATCACCCTCCTCTTGAAAGATGTCACCCACCCACACTATCAGAATAAATGCTCCTTAATATTTCTCAAAACATAAAACCTTGAACTCCAAGAAAAAAGAAGACGAAAAAACTTTATGAATGATGTCATATTGAAAGTTGCAGTATGAAGTTTCACGTACATTTTCTAGTGCTCATACATGAAGCTAGATAACATACCTTGACAGTATCATCACTTGAATGTGCTTCTGCAACATCACATAACTTGCCACCAATGTAGGAGGCAGAATATTTACCATCTGCAGTTCCATATTCCCCCAAAACCCAACATATGACCTGTATACCACAAAAAAGAGCAACATCACATATACAAATGCCGAGTGAAGATAATGCATAGGAAACCAAAGTAAGACAATTTACCTGAAGAAATGTAGATGGAAGCTTTGGCTCTCCCATTATTCGCAGGTAAGATTCCACCTACAAACCAAAAAAGGACAGTTCCAAATAAAATAGCCAGATAGAGAGCCAATCATAGTATAAAATGTAGTACTTAAAAGCGGTAATGTATTATTATCATAACTTTAAATCATCATAAGAGCTGCTTATTAATGTAAAGATTGGCAAACAAGTTTTACAAGTTGGGTTGCTCTTTCATTGTCTACAGGACACAATGATTGAATATGAAAGAAGTACAGCAATGTATTCACAAATCAGAACACACTCTACAAGTTAGAAAATGTTCAATATGATAATATGTTACAAATTTCCAAAAGCTAAACCAAGCTAATGTGTTGCTAATAAGTGTTGCTTCAGTTATGGAGCTGGGTTTTCAAATAGTCAAACCAAGTGAAGCCAATTAGGGTACTTAGAAAGGGTAGGGAACACCAGATCCTGACTCAATTAACGAGTAGATTGGTGACTGATGTCTGAAAGCACTTTATTTAAAAATAAAGTTGATTCCAACCACTGTGAACTGTGAAGGATCTTAAAAGTTCAGTGCCTTAATTACAGACTTGCAATAACTGAAGTGCATAATATGAGATTCTGCACTGGCCTTATAAACTAAAAGCAATAAGTACTAAAAATAAGATGTGCATAGGGGAACTGTGACCACACCTAGGGTTCTAAGCATCAGACCTTATGACCTGATATTTTAGAAACTTGTCCAACTCTAACTCGAACACAACTGCCTAAGAGACTCAATTGACCTTCTAGGACGTTCTATGCTTCAGATGCTGAGCCTATACAGCTACGGGATACGCATGAACAAAATCTTTGAACAGGATTCATGCACCAATGCATATTGACTGTCAAAATAGAAAAAACAAAACTAATAACTTCTCAAATCAGCTCTAAATTCCATAGTTTTCCCATGGCTTTAGAGCACTCTACTCCGAGAAGTTGAAAGAAATGGCACTACCATTAAAACTCTGTATCTAATTGCCAGGTCCATCACCTCATGAACTACTTCCGGTAGCCACTATCACAAGTTAGAAAAGTTCTGCAATGTCTTCAATCTTACACAAAGATCAGAAGCTAGAGGTAGAAGGCAGGTGAAGTAAAAACTGTATATCATATGAACCATGCTGGAGGATGCTGCCTAAGATCGCATACACCAACTGAATTTCCACTTCATGCAAGGCGGAAACATGGACATCATAACCTGGGAGGTCAAAAATGGAATACAAAATCTGGGAGACGAAAAATGGCATTGTAAAGATCCGGGGACCGAACACGGCATTATAGAAAAAGGGATTAGCCATTAGACCAAAAATAGGGAGAAAAAGAAAAGACTTGCCAGGTTTCAGACATGGCACCTTGACTTTAATACCACCAAAATTTAACCAGTTGAGCTAGTAGGGATAGTTGTAACACCCGTAAATTTCCAACGAGTAAAGGTTGCACTGAGCCCATCTTGTGGTTTACGAGCGTAAGCCATGGAAAGAAAATGACCTACTTTGGATCTTCAAAGCGATGAGAGAGTTTCGGTCGAAAAACGGAAAAGTTTGGGCGTCGGCAGGCCCTCGGCGACAATGCCCGCAATTGTGCCACAGGGCACTCTCGCGTGGCAAAGTCGCGGCCAAGGGAGCACCCGCAGTACAATCCTGGCGACATTGCCAACGATTGTGCCACGAGGCAAGGTCGCGTAGCAATGTCGCGGCCGGCCCCAGGCTATGTTTAAAATCCGATTTTCACTCCCATTTAACTTATTATTCACCCTCTCTTCTCCTTTCTCTCCCAAAACGAACCCTTTTGGGTTATTTAGGGTTTTCAACCATTGGAGACCACAATCCTTGAAGTTTATGGAAAATCTTCATCACTAAGCTAAAGATTTAATGAGAAAGCTTGGAACCCTTCATTTTCTTCATCATCTTCATCAATTTCTAGGGTTTTCACCTAACCCTTTTCATCATTTCGAAGTTTGGGAGTTTATGACTCATTTTGGTGACCTAGAAGTGCATTGTTGATGGATTCAAGTTGTGGGTAAGGTAACCTTCTCTTTTCTTCATCAATGGGAATTAGGGTTTTGAAATAAGATGAGATCTTCATGTAAAATGTTTGGGGAACGATTCTATTTGGTTGAATGTGTATATTGATATTTGGAAACTTGTGGATCTAGGTTTTAGAAGTTTTGGCTTTGAAGATTCAAGTTTCTTCAAGGAAGCTCTAAGTGGGGTAAAATCTAGATTTAGCAAGGTGAGTTCAAGTTGATTTGTGAAAACGTTGTACATGCCAAAATGTCCATTTTCAAGTATTTATGTGTTTTACATGAAATTGTCAACTGTTGAGTTATTTGGTAACTTTCGATTATTTAAAGTGTTTAGCTTATTAAACTTTGTAAAACACTCACATTTGGGATTTTTGGGCATTTCGATAAATGTGTCATAAATGAATGTGTTTTGATGATTTATTGCATAAATAGATATTTGGTCAAAAATGCACTTTTAGTGTTTGTCGGGTTTTATGCATCATTCATGAAATGGGATGTTTTAAAAGTACGAATGTGTGAGTCCTTTGGTTTTGGTCAATCCCGACCTTGGGAACATTTTTCAAATAGTAAACCTTTTTGGGTTTTAGGCCGAAGGCCAATTGTGATTTAAGAAACTAAGATTTTGGGAAAAGATGTATTTGGATTATACAACCTTATAGGCTCGCTTATTTTAGCCGAACGTCTATTATGCCTTTTGGGGCTTGATTTATACTCAGATGAGTCTTGGAACATTTGTTCAGTTTTGGTAGCTCGATAAGGAGCCTTGGACGTATGGTGTACTTAGTTGCATCTTATTTGATAGTTACATGTTTTGAATGTGTTAGTTCATTCGTTTGAGTCATGTAACGTTTTAGACTGTAATACAATGGATCCATAGGTATATGAGTCAGTCAGTTGGTTTAGTTGGGGACTTTATCCCCGTTTTGGTACTGTAAATTGTTTATGGCTAGCGGGAGCTCGAGGTATAGATCGTGGGTGGTTGAACTCGATAACTGTGTAATCTTTAGTGAAGGGTTCGAGGTATAGATCGTGGGTGGTTGAACTCGATGCCCGTTTGTAATCCAGTCTGGTTATTCATCGTGGAATTTATTATCCGCGTTTGAAGTCTAGTGAGTGGTCCCCAAGTCATGTTTTTATGTAATCTTGCGGTAGTGCTCTGCAGAGCCGTATACGGAGCTAAGTCTCGCGGTGGTGCCCATGGTGAGCCGGATACGGGGACTTGTGGCTTTTGTGGTGACACTCATCTAGAGGTCGAGTAGACACTAGGGTCATTTGGGTATCTTGCGGTGGTTGCTCGGTAGGGAGTCGTATACGGGGATCCATGACTCTATGTGAAGCTCGAGAACATCGAGAAGTGGCTTAACTTTGTGTGCCCGCCACTTTCGATGGAATTCGGGTCTCCCCCGTCACCGAAAGGTGTTGTTTTGGGTATTGAGTTTTATTATCCATGTTTTCGGTGACGTTTTGTTTATATGGGTTTTTACCCATGGTTTATGGGTTGAGTATTATGCCCCACCCGTGTTTTGGATGTTTCGAGATATAAAGTTTTATCCGCGTTTTATAAATTGGGAGTCCATTTTCTGTTCTCATTTTGAGTGAGTTTGGGTTGAATTTAATTTACGAAAGAACGTTTTATATTGGGATCTTAGTCCTTGAAATAGTTTGGTTTGGAAAACGTTTATGTTGATGTCTCCTTCGTCTAAAATGTTGAAATCTCTTGAACTAACTAGGCGTTAGCCTAACCTTTTTATTTGTCGGCATGTGCAACAGGCTTCGTTGGGAATAGTTCTAGTGACACTGTGAAGAGAGGAGTGCTAATTGCGTGCTCGGAGAGTGATTAGCTTGTTGAAGTCTTCCGTCTTTGTTTTGGGAAGAGCAACTTAATGTTTGGGGTTAAGTAACACCCGACTTCGGTTTAGTACTTGTATATTATTGGAGATTATATTTGTTGAGGTTAGTTATAGAATTTTAACTTGAGGAATGTACCGAGTTTTGAATTGTATGAGGGAGTTTTGTTCCTTATATTGATATTATACCAAAATTTTAATTAGTTGCTCTTACCAAATTTGAGGGTGTTACAATAGTTGATCAAGATATCATTGGAGCAAAACGTGTATTTCCCGGACACGCAAACCGGCCCACACAGGCTGCCAATTCCCAATGTGAGGGGCATACCTGACTCACTCAGCGGCAAGGCGATTGCGAGGGGGCCTGGGATCGAACCCAAGACCAACGGCCTATTGGAGCAAACATCTCCTCGCCCCTTAACCAACTGAGCTACACGCCATTGGCTAGATCGAATATTTATTTAATTACAACAGGCATTGAATTATCCAGATCCCTAATGAAGTTACACCACCTCACAGAGACATGATCATCTACCTACTATATTTACATCACCATGAAAGTGGATGCACATGAAAAAGTAAGACCAAATGTCCAGACATGGAACTATTTCAAGCATCTCATAGTTACATCACAGCCAGACAAGTCAACAGAAACAACTTGATATATGTTACAAATTAAGAAAAGAGATTTACTGAAACAAGCACAATGTATATGAAGTATGAAGTCATTCAAGAATACATACAGCAGAAGATCTAAGCTGACTATCTGTCGTGTCATCATTCTCTCCAAATCCCTCGGCAATCAAGCGCATCAAGTTATGAGCCACCTTAGGGTTCACCAAATCCCCAGCATGTTGGAAGACTTTGTTCATAGTCTGTAGGTGAAAACGTTGGGGGAGAAGTGAAGATAGAATTTTGGTAACATGCGACTAACTATATCAAAACTCGCAATTGGAAGAAAGGTGCACATGTGTAATTGCCTGAGAGAGAGAGAGAGAGAACCTGAATAAACCAATGGTTGCTGGGTGCAAATTGCTCTGCAAGCTCCACACACCTAGATGCTATTTCAGTTTTGTAATGATTATCATTGATGCTTATCATGTACTCTATCATACGGTCTACTATAACTTCCACATTGGAGGACTTTGTCATTTTATAAAGAAGCTCAAATGTTTTCCTCTTTAGAGTGTCATCTGGGTCCTGATTCAAGAAGTGAGGAAGAACTCAAGATACATTTTAAGTCAATTCTCACGACAAAAAGAATTTTCTATTACCTATTCAAAGTAAGTCGATTTAATATGGCATATTTGAGATAGACCCATGTAAATAACAAGGGGCCGACAAGGATAACAGGAAGAAAAAAAATTATTAGGTGTATGCTTGCAGCAGTAACAATCAAAACAAATTACAGGTTAATCTTGGTACTTACGGATACATGTTGAGATGTTGATTTATTGATAAAATCGATTAACTCTAATCAGCAATGCCATTTTTGTTAGAATACAAGTAGGTCATTAATGGATGTTAATCGAATCGTATCTGGACATCCAAATTCGTATTCAATCAGCAAAGCCAAATTAATAAAAGAAAAGAGTAAAAATAAAAATAAAAATGATGCAATTTCCAAGGTTGGATAATTCCCAGACACAAAATAACTTCAAAGTTAGGTAAGATCATAACCACTAAGAAGGGAAGGCTTTTTTTCTTTATAGATGACTTTGAGACGTTTTAAAACATATGATATATCAACACCTCTACTGTTTTAGTAATTAATGCTGGTCAACTATTTATCGAATTGAATACAACTATATCAAAATTCATTCACCTCTAAGCAATCAATTACAGCAAGTTGGTGTTGCTCAGCAACTTCTGGGCTTATCCTTATCAGTCGACCAAGTGCATCAATACCCATATACCTTAAATTATGAACTTCGCTCTACAAGGCAGAGAAAACTGATCATAAGATTTAGCATATAAAAGAAACTAGAGTTCTATGAGCGACAGACATCTTTCAACTGCAAAAGGAAGGGTGGACCTTCAGAAGTTTAGCAATGGCATCAGCTGCTGCTCCAAATAACTTAGGACTCTGATGTATAGATGAGACACAACATATGCATTCATAAAGAATAGCATTTCCTATATTACTAGTCGTGTCACTCCTCCTCATTATGTCTCCAATGATGGTATACATCTGCTCGCTGGACTGCTTGTCACCACTACCAAGCAATGCCAGAATTTTTAGCAACTTAATCTGCATAAGCAATTAACCATAATGTCAAAAAGACGAATTGCTTTTGTGATATTCAAATTTAAGCTTAAAAAACCCAATAATTGAAGCAATAAACATTTTAACCAAAAAAAAAACCTCTTGAAGAAGTTTTAACCTTACCTTTACTCTGTTTTAAAACTTCATCTGAATTAAAGAAAAAAGAGTAATTTACCATATGTAATCCCATATAAAAGTAAAATCAACTTAGACGTTAACATAACAGTAGAGATTAAAGTCCGACTTTGGTGGTCCGTTAACAAATATCCAAATTAGTATCTTGCAGACACATGCCTTGATTAATTCATAATTGCAATTAATTAAGGACAGGCTTTCTGAGGTCCAAATTATTTACTCTGAATTATCTTATGCAGTTTGACTTTAAAATTTGTGCCCTTATACTTTATTTTATTTTGTGTCTTTAACCCATGAATTGGAAGTGTATGCAAATTTTCTTTTTCCTTTCCACCTATCTCACGGCCTCCCTCCTTCTCAAGGTATGTCATTCCTCTCTTGTTAGTAATAATCATCTACAGTCATGTATCTTCATACAAGTGTTGTCATATATTTGTTTCAAATATGAAAATGTTTTGGCAAAACAAAAAGAAGAAATAAAGCATCAAGTTAAAATGAGATAATGGTCTTGTAGGCAATAGAAAATTACCATGTAATTTAGGCCATTCAGTTTTAGAAGGTTCCATCAAGACCATTCGACTGTTATTCTGTCTCAAATACCCCATTTCCTACAAAAAAGCTCCTGCCCAAGACTCGAAACACAAGTGTAATTTTTTGTTACTAACAATGTAGATTGACTCGTTGACATTGTGATCAATAAACAATTTGGTTTGTTAATGATAATTTACAAGTATAATCCAGTTAGCCTATTTGTATCTAATGATTTAAAAATATTATTACCAAAACTTAGTTTTCCTTTTTGTTTTATTGAGCAAACTACCCCAACCCAACCCCATGGTCCTCTTCCTTCCCCCAACTCCACATCTATCCCCTCCCCATCCATCGTGTTTTGCTTATCATCAAATTAAATAGCTTAAAATCATCAGGATCAACAAATCCACCCAACGGTAAAAACAAATGTCCAAAAAAAGTGAATCAAGCTTCAGTTCTAAAAAAGTCGCAAAGGCAATCACACTCAGCAGTTCCTCAAAACAGCCTGATTTTGAAGCTAAGAAACCATAACCAAGGACAAGGGTGATGGCTTGAACATGGAAAAGTTCAGATACTTGAATGGTTATATGTAGACCAAAATAAATTAAAATGCAATTATGCCTTAGTTTCTATTCAGTGTAACAATGATCTTTTTTTCAATCAGTATAGCAAACGTTTAATTATTCCTGTTTTGACCAGTAACTATTAAACTTATAACCACTGGTGAGTGGATGCCAAGTTGTGAGGTTATATTGTAATTCTTGAGTACGTGGAAAAATGACACATCAAAATCAACCGATACCAAGTGGGCAGAAATTCCTTTTATCTAGTAAAATAGGTATGAAATAGAATGGATTGAAAGTTTTTCAGTAACTGAGAGAAAAATGTTCATAAGACGAACTTCATTATGTTTTGAAGCATTTTGTCCTTATATGTATGGATAAGAGAAGATAAAATATTTACGTTCCCACCATCTACATTTTAGATTTTGAGTACAGTTTTCTAGTTCTCTCCACTTCTATCTTTATTTTCTTATTCACACTTACTCGTCTTCTATGCTTATTTATGTTACATGCCTCCTCGTTGTTGCTTGTTCAGTTTTCCCAATATTTCTAGGCGTGTTGCGTAGGTGATTGTAGGATATGGCAGCCTGGCAGAGTTTGATCAACAAGTACTCCAATGCATTCATTTTGTATGCGTTTGATGCTTATTTGTTTAAGTTATTTGTCCTTCTTTCATTTAAGAGTTATCTATAGGTGTGTCTATTTATTTAAAGTATTTGTGTGTAGTGTACTCATTGATGTGCTGTGCTGCACCTAGATTTTTGAACTTTGAAAATGCCAAACCCATTAACTAGTGGAAAGCTCACCCCCATCCTGGTGCTTCCCATTGGGTAAGGAAGAGAACGAGAAAACAACAAATACTGAAACTAATATTATAAAAGAACAGGAGAAAGTTACTTACAACTAAAAGAAAAAATGTTAAATTTATACTTTATGTGATCCCTTGCAATTAAATTTACTTCATGTGGGTTAAAAATGTCAACTTACGTGATTAGGCCAAATAGTCATCTTGCTTGTTAGTCTCTAATGGCAAGGGATTTTTGCCAGGGAATGAGTGTTTAAAACAGATTCAGTTGAATTTACCGGTCAAAGCCTCTCAAATTTATTGGCCTGCACGAAATTTGATGAATTTCGCATGACCCACAAGATCAATATCCTATTCTGATGTGAAGCTCCTTCAAACAAACATTCATAACTCTCGACTAAAGGAAAGGACAAGTTCATCTGACTGTCAAGATGGTTTCCCAATTCATATGCAATATCCAGCCCAAGTGAACAACCAACCCTTTCAAGATCGAACCATGCATATTGAAGTAATACTAATAACGGATAAGTGATAACTATAGACTTGCAGACCAGAAGTATCCTCCTTTTGCTATCAACATACTACACTTTCAAACTCCAAAAACTTTAGGTATCGCGTAACATAGCTATCAAAATTTTGAATAAATTTTCCATTTTCACACTTTCTCAAGGGTAATGACCATCAAGTCCTAATTATCCAAGTACAAGCAGAAAAAAAAACACAAAGCACCTACAAAGGAAGAGGGCTATTGTGTCTAAATAGATGATATATGAAGTGACACACCTGTATGAACGGTGCAGGTGTCTGATGATAGTCGTAACTCCTTGGCAATCTACGTTCCGCGACCTGTTTGAGAATGCTTACAAAGCTTCCAACTAAATCCTTATGTGAATGTACATCTATCATGATAAGATCAAATAGAGGGCAAAGTGTAGCACCCATTACTCCAGGGTCGTTATCACAAAGTTTCTGCAAAAATATACATGTACCAATAAAGGATCAGGAAATGTATATTCAAGAGAAACGAGAACTATAAAATTGTTAAAGACAAGAACTGCTTTTCAACCAGCATCTGTTTTGTAATTAGATTTCTCTTAAAGTGCATTTCAATTTCAAATTTCTAATAGAAGTTACAAACAAAACTTGAAAAAACCTTTGTGTTCATGTATGGTAATTATCAATAATTTTGGTTTGCTAAATAATCGAAACATAAGTCTCTAAGGACCAATTTAGTTTTTGGTGTTCCAGTTGAGTCGTTGATAACATAAAATGGATAATAATGTTCACACAAACAATCAAATAGAAATGACCATTGGGTGGTATGGCTACAGATGGTTCTAATAACGCTCACTGTTTTATATCCTCAATCAATGACCGTGACATGTAATAAAGCAAATTCCAGTTTCTGCATTTCCGATATGCCTTTTATTGCACAGTGGCTCTTCTCCTTTTCTTCTCATGTACTCAATTATGGTAATTTGTATTCATTAATTCTCTTTCAAGTTATTTTCTTTCTTTTTTTTCTTTTTTCACTTGAAACTTCAATTGATTGCAAGTATGGTTCTTGGTATCACTGCAGGCCCTAGTGTCTGATCTACATTGGTCCTACATTCAGCTCCTCCAACAAGCTTGCTTCAGAGCTCAAGGTAAATTAATCATGCAAGACAACATGAACTGATTACAATGATGCATGCACATCATACATTAGGAAAACTCAAAAATTTCCTCCCCCATAATCACAGTGGCGCATATAATCTTCTCACAATAGTAGTTACCCGTAGAAGAATGATCCATTTAATGTCTGTATGAGTGATGATCATGCCTGGTCATGGGAATTCAAGCAAAATCAGTTTACATATTGAACTAAAATTAGCTTCAATTCTGAATGCCAAATACCAGATCAATTATCCTGTATAATGCAGGTGAAATTCTATGATACCAACATCAATATAAAGTTTATATATCTAAAAAACACTAACCTTTCGGAAATTCGCTACAAGATGATTCACGGATGAGGGGGACCTTAGATAAAATCGATGCAGAGCCATTACAGCCTTCTTCCTCACCGCCTCTTTTGGATGTCCTAACAACTCAACCACCTGCTGAAGAACAGCGGGTATCGTCTCCTCATTAATCAATTTACATACCGCATTCAAAGCAGCGCATACCACCAGAAAATTATCCGATTTCAAGTCCTTCTGGATCGTATTCACGATCAATATTATCAAATCATGATCCTCATTCAGAAACAGAGTCACGGCCAAATAACCAGTTCGCTTCAGTAGGAGCGAATCGTCATGAGTCATCTTAACGGCATGAATGTATCCAAAAGAGGCGTCGTGGCCGAGCATCTCAATGTACACGAGACGAATTATGTACTCTTTCATCTTCCGTTTGGGGATATCAGGCTCGGTGATTCGGCGTTTTAGGGTTTCGATCTCTCGAAGAACTATACGGTCTTCTTCAGCTTTGGATCTCGATTCTCCGATTGATTTTACGAGGTCCAAAAACTCCTTGGACTGGCCGAAGCCACCCTGGGAACCCATTGCGAGCTCCCTGCCTATCGTCTTCAACTGCTCCAGATTTGCAATAACAAAAATACGTTGCCGATTATAGGGTTTAGGATATCAATTTCGTAAAATCAACTTAGATCAGGGAAATTCAGTGGGAAATTGGGGAAGATTTGATACAGAAGAAAACGAATTATGGTTGATATCGGAGAATAACGACGAAGAAGATGAGTAATCATACGAACACGTGGTTCGCACGTGGTGACTTCCTTCCGACCATGGAATTTTGTTTATTGGCGCTTTTACTTGGGCCTGGATCGGGTTGAATTGGCCCATTATCCAAACCATTAAGATGGTGTTTGTTTTTTAACAGGTCTGAAGCCTTATTTCACTTCTGATTGATAAGAGGTGGTGCTGAAGTCTGAAATCTAAATCAACAAGATTGTTTGTTTTTGTAACGTCTGGAGGCTTCTCGAGAGAAATGAGAACATATAAAATGAGGCGGCAATAAGAGATTTTAAGAAGTTGAAAACTGGAAAAAAAACAGTCTAAACGTTAAAAGGTCTAAACGATTCAGACTTAAGAGTCATTAAGAGGTATTTTAAAGAAAACAAACACCCTCTAAGGGACCGTTTACCATATTCTTAATAGGTAAGCACTTATCAGCAAGGGATTTCACTTCAGTTACCTTATCATGTAACATCCTTGGCTATGAAAATGGATTTTGGTAAGCATCTTAAACCCGGTAAGCGCTTACCGGGTAAAAGCCGTTTCCCACACTTACCGAGTAAGACTCTCGGTCTTTGTCTTGTCTCTTACCGGGTAAGCTTCTCGGTCATTGTCATGCTCAATCAATAGGGTAAATGATATCAGTAAGCACTTACCCGGTAAGCGTTTAGTAAAAAGCCCCTTAAGGGACCGTTTATTAAACGTTTACCGGGTAAGCACTTAAACATATCATTTACCTTATTGATTAAGCATGGTAAGGACCTAGAAGCTTACCTGGTAAGAGATAAGGCAAGAACCAAGAGTCTTACTCGGTAAGTCAAAGTCATAAAATACGGTTACTCACCGAAACTTAAACAATATTGAAACATGAATATTACAACATCCAAAAAACAATGTTTGACAACAACAGGGGAGAACCGCATCCGTTGGGAGTGAACGGAACACATGTGTATGACACTCGTACAAAGTTAACCATATAACACTTCGCGACTAGACGTCCAAATGCTCCAACGGCTCCTTAGCAAGTTTCACCTCAAGAGTTGGTTGACCTTAGTGTCTATTACCACGAATTCCACCACAAGGCCTGACACACTTAAGGACTACCTCCAAGGCATTACCTTCAAGCGGCGGAGGTCCTAGTGCCTACCTCCTAGGTAACACCTACAGACTCAACTCTTCTAATGCCTACTTGAAAAGTTTAAGGTCACAAAACATAGGTCCTGGAGTCTAACCCCGCAATACCCATTCAACCAACAAATAAAGACTGACTTACGTGCCTATGGATCCAATGCAACACGGTCTAATTACATGACTCAAAAGGGGTGTCCAATATCCTCAAAACATGTAATTAATAATTAAATATGCCTTAACGCATAAGATTCCCATAAAATGTCTAATACTCTCGAAATATATAGTTAACAATAAAATATGCTTCAAATGCATATAAGTTTAAAGGCTCGATATAAAGCAGTTTATAATTGGACAAAAGTCTTTAAGACTCATTAAAGTCAAATACGAGTCAAAAATTCAACAATTCATTTGACCATTCAATAAATGTCATTAAAACAATAAAACACATTAAATGGACGTTTATACAAAACATTCTTCAAATGCATTATCAACCTAAAACATGAATTGGTTGGGACAAATCATATCCCAAATTAAAATCCTTATTATATTCCCAAAGTATTCCATGACATAATGTCGTACACTTTCCAAACGATTTATAAACCAAATACACCAAAATTGTGTTAACGTTAAATAACTTTCATTTGTGCAATAAATCGCCAAAAGAACATATGTTTGAGGTTTACACACCAAAATATCCAAAAACAATAATATCCATTTTATAAGATTTAACCACCCAAATTTACCAATTATGAAAACTTGGTCAAATACTCGACACATTTGATAAAAATAAAGGAAACGCATTATTACTTCAAAATACACATTTTGGCATGTGCATAGTTTTCACAAAGCAACTTGAACTCACCTTGTTAGATTTAGGCTAAATCTAGATTTTACCTGAATTTGAGTTTTCTTGGAGAAACTTGAATCCATAAGTAGATCTTTCCAAAAACCTAGATCCACAAGTTCCAAACGTAAATACACATATCCAAGTACTTAGAATTATCCCCCCAAACACCTTATATCAAAATCTCCATTTTGGTAAAACCCTAATTTTGACCTAAATTCTCCAAAATCATCCAAACCAAAACTTGAGAAACATAAACACTAGGAAGTCATCAATGAAGTATTTATAACTTGAATGAATATTTAGAAGAGAGTAGGATAGACTCACCTTTTAGATTTTGAGCAAAAACCCCAAAAACCTAGAAATCTCAATAAATGAGGAAGGACACTAGATCTAGCACTTGAGGTTGAAGTTACAAGTTTTGATGATCATGGAACACCTTAAAACCTAAGGAAATGGTCCAAAAATGAGTTAGAGTTTGTAATAGGAAGTGGAGAAACGATTTGAGAGAGAAAGGGAAGAAGTGGGTGAAGTAAAAAAAAAAGAGAAATGGGATGAAAACCACAACCTTAACGACATGCTTGCCCGATCGCAATTATGACACCATGATTGTGCCTTGGCACTCTCTCCAGGCACAATCGCCCGGAATGTATCGACGTACGGGGCCTTTCCGCGACTGTGACACGTGACAGTGACCCTGATACTATCGTCGGGCATTGAAGCCTAAGATGTATCGTGGGTGGGTTGGTCCCCGCGACTATGTCCTGCGATAGTGCCCTTTGGCATAGTCGCCGAGCACTGTCGCCTAACACCTCTGAACTCCAAAATTTGTACTTTTTGCACACGAAAACTCACAATGTAACGTTCAACCTTCCAAACTGGGAATGTTCCCAAACAAGGAATCAACTCTAGAAATGTCTAAGGATGGATTAGGCAAAAAGATTACCTGAATCACGGGTGTTACACCATAGATATAGAGTTGGCTTATTTGTGGGATAACTCCCGTATGTAACTAGTTGAGACATTGGGTCCTCGAAAGGTAACTTCGTACGTTTATGTGGGACCGGGTAATAGCCATGGACCATAAATGTAATCTTAGTAAATGAGTGTGATTAGGATCATTGGGTACCCTCCCCCATATCTGAATACGAGTCGACAAGCTCGTGGCCTTGATCCTAGTATTGAACTCACAACTTGGAAACTGACTTACTTTTGTGTTCCGCCACAATCCTTGGAAATCGGGTCTCCCCCGTCATTGTAAGATGTTTTTGGACCGTTTGGATCATATGTGATATTTCTGGAAAGCAAAACCACTTCTCGTGTTTAAACTTCATTTATTGTCATACGTTTATTTGATTCATATAAAATGTGTGTTCTCACTATGCGTAAATCCTAACATTTTTTCTTAAATGACATGTATAACAGGTTTCGTTAGTGATGGGGATTTCAAGAAATGAGGGAAGAGTGTTGGCCGATAGCGGCAACTTTTGGAGATATATTTTGGGATATTGGCGTACAGAAAGGAATAGACTTTTCTGGGAGATTGGGTTGACAACCATTATAATCTAGACATAAATGAATTAGATTACTATGTTGTTGACTTTATTGTTCATTCATAGATATTTGTAAACGCTATTACAGTTTCCCCTTTTGGGTGATTTCTTCTTATTGTAGACGTCTTTTTATCGCATTTATCCAGGTTTAAATTTATCCCTATTTTTTAGGGTGTTACAGATAAGTTGTGTGTAACACCTCGGATTTCCGTTATGTAATATTGTTATTCTTGCGTTTAAGCGTTGTCGTTAGTACAGCATTTGGTTGGGAGTTTGAGTTTGGTTTTTGGTGGTTTTGGACGAACCACAGTGAACCACGCGAGTTGCACTGCGACTTGAGGTCGCGACACAACCCGCGAAACCCCCTGTTTATGTGGGTTTTGTGTTAGCGGGCGAGTTATGCCGCGAGTTGAGGTCGCGGCATAACCCGCGAGGTTGCCTGGCCGACTTAAAGTGGGTCTTCACAAATATCTCATTTGGTGTTAATCTCAAGATCTCTTTTTCTCTCTCAAGTTTCTCTCTCTCTCTCTCTCTCTTCCTAGATCTCGTTTATACCTCGTTATTTGCTAGTATTAAGTGCATCTAGCAAGGGTTCGGTATAGAAAGCTTCGTCTTCTCTCAGTGGTCGATATCTGGTTTTTCGGGTTTTATTCTAAAACCTATTTGGTGAGTTCCTACTACCTTTTTCTAAACTTTATACATGTCAAAACTTACATTTTGAACTTCTATATATCTCCATGGTTTCAGATATAAGTTTACTACATTTTGATATAACTTGAGTTTTGGGAGATTTTAGGGTTCCTGATCATTTTCGATTAAAATGATGGGTTCCATCTTATTTGAAGTAAAAGGATGTTTTACTTGCACATTTATGTAGGTTACTTGAAAAAATGTTTAAAGTTCATTTTTGATGATTTTCATTCTTACCAGAAGTTAAACTTGAAAATGCATTTTTGTTTATAAATGTTATTTTATACCATATGACTATCTATGGTTGGTCACATATGTTGTTGTGACGAGTCTGTACCATTACTAGTGGATCCCTAAGTATTGAGTCGACTTATTCTAGAAATCGATGATTCACAGTACTCAAGAATTACTTTTGTCTTTTGATTGATTTTCTTGTGTCTTCCGATTACAACCAGAGAGATGGAAATAAAAAGGCCTAACAATCAGCTAAACAAGGAAAGAGATAATTGATAGACCAAGAATTAAGGAGAAAATATATGGACGGAAATAAAACAAATCCTATACTCCCCCTCAAGATGGAGCATGAAGGTCGCGAATGCCCATCTTGTTTAGTAAGGAACGAAGCTGTTGCGTGCCGAGACCCTTGGTCAGGAGGTCCGCAAGTTGGAGTTTACTTTCAATTGGTTTCGGCTCTATGTCTCTGGCCTCCACGCGTTCACGGACAAAAAAACAGTCCATTTCAACATGTTTTGTCCGTTCATGGTAGACGGGATTGTTGGCTATGTGACGAGCCGCTTGATTATCACAAAACAAGGATGTCGGTGTTGTGAGTTGAACTTGCATATCTTTGAGTAACCATCTCACCTAAAGAATTTCACTAACAGTGGAAGACATCGCTCTATATTCTGCCTCTGCCGAAGACCGAGAGACAACTGACTGCTTCTTCGTTTTCCAAGAGATGGGGCCGCCACCAAACAAAAGGAGATACCCTGTTCTGGACCGTCTTGTAAAAGGGAACCCAAGCCAGTCTGAGTCACAGTAGGCAGTCAAAGTTGTAGGTCCTTCGCGTGGAAGAAGAATCCCTTGCCCCGGTGTTCCTTTTAAGTACCTTAAGACCCGATTTGCAGCCTCCAAATGATTTTGTCGAGGATCCGATACAAATTGACTTAGGACATTTACTGCATATGTGACATCGGGTCGAGTAGCTTGTAGGTACAACAATCTTCCCACAAGTCTTCGGTATTGGGTAGCATCAACTCGAGCTTCTTCTTCTCCTTTGTCTAGTTTGGTTCCTTGCTCGAAGGGAAATGCACTTGGCCGACAACCCAATATTCCACTGTCCTTTAAGATGTCCAAGATGTATTTTCGTTGGCTCAAAACTAAGCCATCACTCGTTTTGGCTACTTCAATGCCAAGAAAATATTTCAGGGGGCCAAGGTTTTTTATACTAAATTCATCGTCAAGTTGTTGTTTTATTTGTTGAATCTTTTCAGAATTATCCCCAACAATGATGACGTCATCTACATAAATGAGGATGGCAACATAGACACCTGCCTTTTGATAGGTGAACAAGGAATAATCGGCCTTTGATTGTTGGAAGTTCAAGGAGAGAAGAAAGCTTGTTAACTTTTTGTACCAGTTTCTTGATGCTTGCTTAAGCCCGTAAAGAGATTTTCGAAGGCGACATACTTTAGTCTCTCCTTCTTTTGCAAACCCTTTGGGAATCCTCATGTAGACTTATTCATCTAGATCTCCATGTAAAAATGCGTTGTTGACGTCCAGTTGATGGATGATCCAGTCTTTCTTGGTTGCAACAGATAATAGAGTTCGAACGGTGACAAGCTTGGCAACTGGAGCAAATGTTTCATGATAGTCCACTCCTTCCATCTGTGTGAACCCTTTAGCGACAAGTCTGGCCTTATATCTTTCAACCTCTCCATTAGATTTGAATTTTGTCTTATAGATCCATTTGGAGTCTATAGGCCGCTTTCCTTCTGGTAATTCTTCCAAGGTCCACGTCCCGTTCTTTTCAAGAGCCTTTATTTCTTGTTCCATGGCATCCCGCCACTTCTCATCCTGTGTAGCTTGTTCAAAACAACTTGGTTCATGATTAGAACTTATTGCCGTTAAAAAGGCTTTATGAGAATGAGAGAATTTATCATAAGAAACAAAATGAGATATGGGGTGTACCGTCGAGTTTGCTTGATTGGAGTCGGGTTGAGAATTGGTGACCGAAGGGGGGAGATTCACGACATATTCATTGAGATGAGTCGGTTGAGTTTGAACCCTTTTACTTCTTGGTTCCGGTTCTTCATGAGAAATGGCATGGTCCTCCTCGATTTCTGGACCCAAAACTGGACTGTTATTTGCAAAAAAATCATTTTCATGTTGAGCAACATTTTCTTCTTCATGCCTTATATCTTCTGTTGTGGTGCTAGGAGAATTTTGTGGTGGTCCATCAAAACAATTTTTTTGTTCACCACTGTCCAAAACGAAGTTAGTGGACTCAAAATCATCATGGACTTTGGTTGGCTCATCTTTGTTGCAATCAAGGCTTCCTGCGATGTTCTTGAAGGGGAAGTTTTCTTCAATAAATAACACGTCCCGACTCACAACGATTTTTTTACTTTTAATGTCGTAAATTTTATATCCCTTTGTTCCTTGCGGGTACCCCAAAAAAACCCTGGGTTTCCCTTTTTCTTCAAACTTATCCCCTTGGTGTTGGTATTTTTGAAATAAGCTAAACACCCAAAAATTCTTAAATGCTCATATTTGGGTTCTTCATTCCAAACAAGTTCGTAAGGGGTCTTGTTTTTAATCACCTTTGATGGAAGACGATTTATTATATACGCAGCGGTTAAGATACATTCTCCCCAAAACCTTTTTGGAATGTTAGCCTCGAAACGTAAGGCACATGCTGTCTCGAGCAAGTGTCTGTGTTTTCTTTCCACTACCCCATTTTGTTGTGGGGTATGAGGGCAAGTAGTCTCTAACAAGATTCCATTTTTCTCATAAAAATCAATCATGGAGTTGGATGTAAATTCCCCACCGTTGTCACATCTAACCCTTTAAATTTGTTTCCCAAATTGGACCTCAATAAGCTTGTGAAAATTCATTAAACATTGACTAGCATCGCTTTTGTGTTTTATTAGGAAGACCCATACCGACCTACTATAATCATCAACGATGGTGAGAAAAAAATTTGCACGTGTGTATGATGGAATCCGATAACCTCCCCAAATATCACAATGAATGAGTTCAAAACAACCATTGGTCTTAATAAAACTATTTGGAAAAGGATTACGAACATGTTTGGCCTTAGCACACGAATCACAAAAGACATTGGAGAGTTTACTAGAATTACTTTTTAAGAAACTGACATTGGAGAGTTTATCCCTTGAAGTATGTCCTAATCTTTTATGACATGTATCCGTTGTAGTCATCATGGCTCGTCTTCCCTTCTGGAACATGTCCATGAGATATAACCCCCCTTGGCACTTACCCGATCCAATCAAGCTCCTCGTACGAAGCCCCTGTATGACAAAAAAATTGGGGGAAAATGTTACAGCACATTGGAGATCTTTGCATATTCTGCTAACAGAAAGAAGATTATACTTAAAGTTAGGAATATAAAGGACCCCATTTATTTTTGCTCCCCCTGGCAGCATAAAATCTCCCTTTCCCTCAACAGGGATCGCATGCCCATTTGGTATAATAACAGGGGCCTCATTTGAGGTTCCCTTCTTATTTTCAAGAAGGTTGGATTGGTGAGTTATGTACTTGGTGCAACCCGAGTCAACGACCCACACATCATCCCTATTACCTGCCATGTTGGCCTCAGATTTTGCTTCAATATTATTACTCGAACTCGAAAAAAACTTCACAAACTCTTGGTACTGCTCCTCATTTAACCCAGGTATGGAGGTTGTTCCAGTGTCAACACATGCTGCTTTCGGCTTTGTCTTGTCGTCTTTCTTCCCGGGCCACCAATCGGGGTAACCGACTAGTTTGAAACACCCTTCTCGTTTGTGACCGTTCCTTCCACAAAAGGTGCATTGGTCATTTTATTTGTTTTCCTTCTCTTGCTTGGCCATGTATTTTTCTTTCGAGGATCTAAAATTGTTATCACGTCTCTGGAATGCCTTGAATGCAGCGAGTTCTGGTACAGCTCGGTTCTCGAGCGATATGGCCCTTTGCCTCTCGTCTTCTGCTACCATGTGATAGGCAGTCCCTAAGGTAGGAACGGGTTTTGTTGCTAAGATCTAGGTCCTGATTACATTGAAGTCGCTGTCTAGACCCATAAGAAACTCATAGAGTTGTTGCTTCTCAAGGTGAGCAGTGATTTTCTTGCCCAGTTCACATGTACATTTGTTTCATGAACAACATGGGAAAGAAAAAATAGAATGGGACTCATCCCATAATGACTTGAGACGGGTGTAGTAGGTCGAAACGCTGCTGCCTTCTTGACGTGTAGCGGTGATCTTCTGCTTCAATTCATAGGCCCTTGGCGCACTTTCTTTTCCAAATCTTTCCTTCAGATCTGACCAAATCTCTGATGATGTGTTAGCATATTTCACGCTGTCACGTATGCCTTTCTCCATGGCTGTGGAAAGCCACCCCTTTATCATCGCATCGCACCTCATCCATGATTTGTATTCAGAAGATGAAGTCTCTGGTTTCTTCAAGGTTCCATCGACAAAATCTGTTTTGTTTTTGGCGAAGAGAAAATTGGTCATCTCTCGCGCCCAATCGTTGTAGTTTCCATCGGTGAGAACCTCATTGACAGAAGGTTGCTTAGGGGAATCCGAAGGGTGTAGGTAATATGGCGACGAGAAGTCGATCGCGCTGGATCCACCTTTGTTACCCTCGCTTCCGGTCATGATGCTAGAATCGATTGAATTTAGAACCGCTCTGATACCATCTAGAAATCGATGGTTCACAGTACTCAAGAATTACTTTTGTCTTTTGATTGATTTTCTTGTGTCTTCCAATTACAACCAGAGAGATGGAAATAAAAAGGCCTAACAATCAGCTAAACAAGGAAAGAGATAATTGATAGACCAAGAATTAAGGAGAAAATATATGGACGGAAATAAAACAAATCCTATACTTATATTTGGGATGTCTTTTCCCCTCTTTGTAAATGGATGTATATGATCCTCGAGGGCCATTTGGTACGGTTATGTGAGACCGGTTACTAGCCATGGATCATATTTTCCCTTATTTGTATCTATGGATGCATGTGATCCTCGGGGGCCATTTGGTACAGTTATGTGAGATTGGTTACTAGCCATGGGTCATAGTGTAGTCCTATTGAACGAGTTTTGAATTGGTTTCCTCGGGGGCCCTCCCTCACATCGTAGTACGAACCTTTGTAGTTCGTGGCCATGGATTCCAAGTGTTTCGACTCATAACTCGGATTATGACCTACTTTGTGTTACGCTACAATCCTTGGTAAAAACTGGTTATCTTTGTCATCGTATGATGAGTTTACATTTAAAAGGCCCGGTTGTGGCAAATGTTTCATTTGAAAATTAAACCTTATTGAAAAGATTTCCTTATGATACAATTGTTTATATCTCTTGAAATTTATAAACTGTATGTTCTCACTAGGCTTTAAGCCTAACACTTTTTCTCAAATGATGTGTATAATAGGTTCCCGTTAGCGGTGGGTTGCTAAGGGCTTGAGTGACGAGCTTGGTCTCGGGGATTTTTGAGATGACTAGTATTGATGTTGGGCAATTGTTTAAGTCCCATTCTTTTGGTGATATTGGATTAACAACCGATGTAATCTAGATAGGTTATGTTTAGATTAGTTTGTTGTTGAGTTCAATATCAGTATTCAGGTTTGTAAAGGTTAAGTACATTTCCCCTTTTTGGGAGGTTTATACCAAGTGTTGATGTTTATTTGTCCAGTTTCCGCATTTTAAATTCACTCTGGTTTTTAGGGTGTTACATTGTGTATGTCGCACAAAGCTTGTGCGACAAGTTGAGGGTTTATCGTGTAAAGAGGTGTGTGACAAGTTGGGTGTTTTTAGATTGTATTATTATCATTTGGGGTATTTTGGGTATTGTTTAGGGTCTGTATGTTGTAGTAAGAGTTATTTTAAATCTCAACGTATAGACTGTAATGGTATTTGTTAATTCAAATCCTTTAGATCATTTGTGAAGTCTGGTTTTGGTGGTGATCGTGAGTGTGGAAGTAAAGTGTATTATCATCAAGGTGAGTTTTCTTTTAACCATTTTTGAACTGGAATACATACATTTTCTGTTTATGAAGATATCATGGGCAATATTAGGAATTGCGTGAATGTTGTGAATATATATATATATTGTGCTGAAAGAGGCACAAAGTTATATAGTGCTAAAAGAGGCACAGGGAGTTATATAGTGCTGAAAGAGGCACATAGAGTTATATTGTGCTTAAAGGCACGGAGTGAAATATTATGTTTGAAGGCATGAATTGTATTGTTGAATGTTTTATATATCTTGATATTATATATATAAACTGTCAGGGATTATCTCACTAGACCAATCGGTCTAACCCTCATTTTCTTTTCAAATTATGTATTCCAAGATCAACTCAACTTGAAGGTAAAGGGAAAGGAAAATGGTGATTTCATGTTGGAACTACTTGCTTATATTTTGAAGATGTCAAGATGAAATATGTGATTTTTGAAGATGTTTTGAGTAATGTTAGTTGTGGGATTTTGTATCATTAGTGTTGTACATATTGTTATGTAAAACAAAAAGTTTGTATTGGTTTTTATATCGTTGTATAAATTAAGAGACCAAATGTGTGACATTATGTTGTTTGTTTAGATGGAATATATGTTATGTGTTATTTGAGAGGTTGGGTTGTTACAAAAATAGGTTTAACTATGTAACACCCTTAATTCTGAAAATAGCAACTTATTTAAAAATTTCTAACTACGTCGATAAACGATTCGTCTATAATCACAAGTTAAGGTTTAACCTCAATACACACACATTCATTCTATACATATAGTCTATAATAAGGACGGGTGCTACTAAAAACCCAATAAATTCACTATCTCTAGACTGCGGAAGGCTTCACCAAATGCTTATACTTGCACAAAGCTAAGGCTCAACTCTTCATAGCTGCTAGAACCAAACACCTCCAACAGGAACCTGATGCACATGCCGACAAATAAAAATGGTTAGGCTTAACGCCAAGTGAGCTCAAGAGTTTTAACATGACTGACTAAATCTTTAAAAGCCAAGAAACCAGTTTAAAGCGAGATCCTTCGAAATAATATACTTTAAAATGGAAACGACACATTTTCCCACAATATGCACTTTTAAAGACAATGTTCCCAAACACACGTTTCATATAAAAATGATGCAATCCGGAACTCACCCAAGATGGGGTCATAGTTCGACATTCCAATTCATGGAAGTGTAAATAATACCTTATATCCCAAAACACCCAAAACACAGGCGGAACATAATACTCGACCCTTAAGTAAAGGAAAACGATTCATAAAAATATGGTGCGCCATTGGAAATATGTAACTCGAATTAATACTCACGCGACCATGAAATAGAATGAAATCCAAATACCGAAACGTGGAAACGACGCGGTCCAGTCGAACTTTAATATACGTGGGAAGAACCCAATATTAGAGCCAACATTTACCGTCAACCACTAAGACTCACATTGGTAAAATACCACATTACCATGAAAAATACCACGAATCAACGATGAAGAGATCCGTATACACCGAGAATAGAAAACACGCAAGTAGGCCGTTCACGCGACTTCCTTGCATATAATCTAAACGTTTCCATCTTGGGTGGCGAGAACACGTGAATGGGGCCACCCGCGATGTTTGTTGGATTTCACCACACATCCCGACATCCTGGACCGCATGTCCTTCACGACATCTCCCACAGACCGTTTAATGCCTCCGGCCTTACTCTATCGGAGTTCCACTTTCGAGGGCTTACAGACATGGATGCCTATCCAACCTAGACGAGTTCCAACTCTGTGGCCCGAGCCACATATTCCTACTCGCTAGCAAACCCGAGCGGTCACTAAATGTAACCCAAAACCTCAGGCCTTACCAAACCGACAGACTTACGTGCCTATGGATCCAATACAACACTGTTTAACATTACATGACTCCAATTGAATGACCAACGCACTCAAAACATGTAACTCACCAACGATACGAAATTAATCGTCATCCTATTCAAAATTCCCGCTGATTATAAATCCGGACAAATGTCCACACGACTCATTTTAAGCCAACACCGAGCTAAGATGCTCAAAATCAATTTGACCAATAATGAAATGTCTTTAAAATAACGTTTATGAAGACACACACTACAAAGACGTATTTAACCCAAAACTCAACACGTAATGGGACCAAAGATTACCAAAGGGTTTATGAATGCAAAAGTACCTGAAATGCATTTAACATAAAATAGACTTCATTCGTACAAAATCACCATGAATGTGAAAACCATGCTATTTACTCGTTAGAACATTCAAAACCCAAATATGAGCATTTTATGAGGTTAACACAACCCAAGTTCACCAAATATGAAAACTTATCAAAATACTCACCCTTTGACAAATAACCAAGTAAAACATAATTTACTTCAAAATATTCCAAACTTATCAGCAGTTAACCATTTCGTATAAAACACTTTAAAATAACCATTTTGGCATGTACACCGTTTTCACAAATCAACTTGAACTCACCTTGCTAGATTTAGGCTAAATCTATATTTCCCTCAACGAGCTCTTTTGAAGGCCACTTGAATCCTCAAGCCGAGAACCTCCAAAACCTAGATCCATACATTTCCAACCATAAATACCCATAACTAAACATTTAGAAACATTCCTCAAACATTACATACCAAAATTCCTAAATAAGATCAAAACCCTAGTTTATCCCAAAACTAACAAATCCGAGATTTGAGATACCAACACTAAGAAACCATCAATGAAGCATTTATAACATTAATTCAAGAAAGCTTACCATTAGAGATAACGAGACTTTCCGAGAACACCCAATTAAACTCTTCAACCCGGGCTCCCAACCGAACTTGATGAAGAAGATGAAGATGGTGGTTTTGTGGTTCAAGATCTTACAAGCTAGATGGTGGAGAATCGTTTGGTTTAAGGAGGAAACCCTTCAAAATGGGTTAGGGTTCGACATTTGGGTTTGGGAGAGAAAAGGGAAGAAGGTTTTAGGGTTTGGGTTAAGAGAATGAAGTTTGGTGGCTGAAAAATCGGTTTTAATCTCGACAGACGATTACGCGGGTTATGCCGCGACCTTCACTCGCGGCATAAGTCGCCCGTTTCCCTGAGACTCACATCCAGTGAGTTTCACGACTTGTGCCGCGACCCCAAGTCGCGTCACAACTCGCGATGGCCCAAAATTCCCGTTTCTCGCCTGATTCAATCCTCGATAATCCCATAGTAAAACTTATCAAAAATCACAGGTGTTACAAACTATTACCCATTTTTGATTTTGCAGGCAATAAAAGCATTTCATCTCAACCAGAACAGCCTCTCGAGCCGCATTGCTTTTTTGTTTGCTCTATTCGTTGATCTATGATACATTGCCACCGATAGGTCTCTTATATTCGTTAAATTTGTATTTTTATGTATAAATATTGATGTTGGATTATAAATGTGCTTGGAAAAAAAACTTATGAGATTTATTGTTGAAGGCAAAGTCAAGGAGTTAGGCAACCATATTCAAGGAGTTCATTGAGAAAAAGGTGTAGAAAAACTAACAGATAAGGGGTTTTTAAGGGGAGATAGGGTATTTTGATAAGGGTATTGTTATCCCTACCCCCTCCTCAATCACAAAACTCACCAAACCCCCTCCTATCTCACTCACAATTTTGGAACATATTTTTCCTATAATTCAACCATGGAACATATTATTGATGTATGGGGCCTCATTGAGCATAGAAACTATAAAATTTCTTTTATATATTATCATTAATTTAAAAATAAGAGTGAATTGTAAATTTGGTCCCCGTGGTTTGTTGTTTTTCTCACATTTGATCCCTACAAAATTTTTATTGCAAGAAAATCCTTGTGGTATGCAAAAGTGCTCGGATTTGGTCCCTCAAACTAACTTCGTTAGATTTCCTCCCGTTAAACCCCCCCATGTGACTTGCACATGAGGGCATTTTGGTCCATTTACCTACTTTTTTCGGTTTTCATTAAAAACAACAAACCACGGTGACCAAGATTGCAATTTACTCAAAATAATTAAAAGCAAACATTATATATATATTTCATGGAAATAGCCTATGATTTTAAGCTCCATGGAAATAGCCTTCAAACAACAATACCCTTTTAAGTCCAACCCACCATTTCCTCATCAACCACCATTGATTTTAAGATGAGATCAACCTTCCATGGAAATAGCATTTCTGTAACACCCCAAAAATCGGGATAAACAAAATTTCCGGAAAAGGAAATATGATGATCACATTAATGCCATAGCATGAACTCCTCCCAAAAAGGGAGACCATAAACGTCTATTAAGATTACAAGTTTGTAATAACTAACAATGAGAGGGAAAACAACCCTTTAATCTAAATCCTATCTAGGAACAAGATTAATACTAGTTGTCTTCTAATCCAAAAATAAGCTTTCTACAATTGGCGTCCCAAAAATGTCCCCATGCTCGCATCTAAGTCGTCTATACCTTCTTGGCGGTCGTGCCGCTAGAACCTGAGATACACATCAAACCAACAACTGTTAGGCCAAACGAGCCTAGTGAGTTGTACAAATCATGGCATAACATTTAAAGAGCATAACATTAACAATTATAGAACGATTTAGTCGACATGGGCCATACGGGAATCAATGGGGGAGACCCATCACACCAATGGGTTTTACCTCAAGTCAATGTACCTTGATGTTCACTCGCATGAGCAACATCCCAAGGCCCGACACACTTGAAGACTACCTCTCAGGCATTACTCCAAATGGTGGAGGTTTAGGCGCATACTGTTCCGGTGGCACCTCAAACTACATCCTCCTGGAACATACCCACGGTTCCTCCAATTTTTTTTTTTATATATATATATATATATATTATCCATCTGTATACATAATCCATATCATCAAGATACATGCATAAGATCTCATATAGTTCCAATCCCATTTTAGGTTAAAAACCCTAAAAATATGCAATTCTCATAATGATAATCACCAATCCCATATTAACACAAAATCATAACCCATAAATGTAATTAATACTTCCACATAATGGACACATAGCCAAAACTCCCATAATCTCAAATATAATAGTTAGGTCAAACTTATCAGGTGATCAGATGTATACATGCATACGAGGTAAAGATAAATAAACATTCAAGATATGTATCTCAGTTGAAAAATGGTTAAAAGAACTCACTAACTAGGTTTTATAGAAAACCCTAGAAAACTTGGATGAGTAAATGTGTAGGTGAGAACTTGGCTTGAGTTCCTAGATGTTCCCTTGAATGCTCCACCAACCTCTATTAATTACCAATAAATGTCACCTACCAAACTAGGGTTTTGAGGAAGTAAGGAAGGGTTTTGAGATGGAAGAAATCGCCCAAACACTCTCCCAAATCGGCTCTAAATCGGTGGTATTGAGAAAGTGAAGTCAAATTGGTCAAAGCTGAGTTTTTATACCCTTAGTCCCCGACGGTGACAATGCCCGGCGATTGTGCCCATGGCATTATCGCAGGGGCACAATCGCGCCAAACCTACCACCCACGGTATATCCCACGCGATAGTGACCGACGATTGTGCCCATGTCACTATCGCGGGGTCAATATCGCGCCAACCCCGACCCTCTCGGTACAACCACGACGATAGTGACCAGCGACTGTGCCCAGGGCACTGTCGCGTGGCACTATCGTGCCACACCCCCTGGACACCGAAAACTTGAATTTAGCAGGGTTCGAGGAAGCAAGACTAAACAATATATTTAATGCATAATATTAACAGTTCAATAATACATAATTATACTCAAGTAGGGTTCAAATTTTAACAAGGTGCCAAGGAACAAGGGGAATACTTACCTTAGATTTTCGGGTGTTACAATTTCTGCCTTAGAGCACCCATCTCCGACGAACCCACACCATCTCCGGTTGTCGTCTCTTGCGATGCTCTGAGAAATATGCACCATCTCCGGCGAACCTATACCATCCATGTAATATAATTGAGTCACAAAGAGGGGGCGGTGAGGATTTTCTGTATCGATATCCATGGAACAGATTTGAGAGGGGGAAAATAAAAAACATGTCCAATTGGAGATGCACTATGGAGGACCAGATCTCATTCGCTGCACTTTCTCCTGATTCTAGTCCGACCACCATCTTCGTTTATGATTCAACCCTCAATCTCTGCTTTGTTTAGAATAAAAGCACACAACACCCACAAATTGATGAACCTAGAGATTAATGACTTGAAATTGTTATTCATTTGTCTTCTTCCCAAAAGGTAACCGAAGCATGCCAAGGTTCGTGAGACTTAAATAGATCTAAAGTTTTGAATTTAGGGTTTAGGTTTTTGATTTAGTTTTTCTTGTTTCGGGATTTGATTTATTGTTTTTTATTTTTGTAACACCCTCGAAATTCATGAAAGAGCAACTAATTTAAAACTTTCAATTATACAACAAAAAGGATAAAATCTATTCTACAAATCAACACTTAAGTCACCTCAATAAGAATACTAGATTTAGCTTCAACAAATAAAAGGTCAAGTCTCGAATAAAGACTAAACAAGGTCGGGTGTTACTAAAACCCAAAAGAAACAGTTACTCTTCTCAACGACTAAAGTGGAAGACTTCATCAGGCCACTCACCCTTGCACATACTCCTAGCACTCAACACTTCACCAAAACACTAGAACCTCCCCCCCCCCCATTCGAAACTTGATGCACATGCCGACAAATAAAAGGTTAGGCTAACGCCTAGTGAGTTCAAGAGTTTACAACATGAAATAAATACATTTGCTAAAGGGAGAGAAAGTAGTTTAAATCACAGACCTTCGGAAAGATTTACTTTAAATATTCAAACGACGCCATTTTCCAAAAGTACATATTTAAAACAAGGAACCCACATGAACCTTCTTTCGTAAAACCACTTTAATCCCAAACTCACCCAAAACGTGAATAGTAAGCAAAACTCTCAATTTATAATAATACGAAATAAAACTTTACTTCTCGAAACACCCCAAACGTGGGCAGGGCATAATACACAACCCATAAATATTGAGTAAACAATTCCTCACAAGCAAAACGTCACCGAAAGCATGGATGATAAAAATGATACAATTAAATACCCAATTAACACCTTCCGGTGACGGGGGAGACCTGATTCCATTGTACGTGGCGGAACACAAAGTTAAGCCACATAACCATGTTGTCGAACTACACCTCAAATCGTGACTGTATTGCCTGCTCTGCCGAGCTACACCTCCAGTCGTGACTGTATTGCCTGCTCCGCCGAGCTACACCTCTAGTCGGACTTTATTTCAAGTCCCAAACACCGTATCTCTTATTTCCTGCTCTGCCGAGCTACACCTCAAGGATACACGATCTTATTGCCTGTTCGGTCTCTAGCGGAGTTTCATCCTCAGGGTACCTACTCGACCCCTAGTGCCTACTCCCTAGCATTCAAGATAGGAGCCTCAACTCCTTACTTGATAACTCCCGATGTCTAACCTCGTGCACAAGAATTAGACATCCAAACACAAGACCCATGGTCCCAAATTACAACCCATAAAGATTCCTCTTCGCCAAACAACCGGGACGACATCAATGCCAACACGACATTATTTCCCAAGGTGAGAATCCCAAGAGTCCTCACCATTAAACACGAATGACTTACATGCCTATGGATCCAATGCATTACAGTCTAAAACACATGATTCCTATTGGATGACACACACACTCAAAACATATATTCTCCAAAATAAAGTGTAATAAATGCAACTCACACCCAAGGCCCCACTTTAAGTTATTAAAACCGGACAAATGTCCTCAAGACTTAATTTAGTCAAAACCGAGCCAAAGGCCCAACAATTTACGTAAACCCCTAAATGAAAGTCGGTATAAACATTGAAACACGATTGACCAACTATCATGCAAACACAACGACCAAAAGTATGATTAACTCAAATCTCATCATTGGTTGAGGCAAACCATTTTCCAAATGAACTCGTACCCCTATATTTCCAAAATGCCTTGTAACACAATAATATGCATTTTCCGAATAGGTTTATAAGGTCAAATACACAAAATTACACTTACGTCAAATGAACTCTAATTATATATGTAAAATCATCGATGAAACATTTCAACATGATTTATTTACCAAAATTCCCAAAAATTCCAAAATGGGTGTTTCACCATGTTTATAAAACTAAACATTTCAAAATAACAAAAACTTATCAGATGATCAGCAGTTAACAATTTCATGTAAAACACAAAACACTTTAAGATGAACATTTTGGCATGTACACCGTTTTCACAAATCAACTTGAACTCACCTTGCTAGATTTAGGTTAAATCTAGATTTTACCCCAACTTGAGCTCCTTTGAAGAACACTTGAATCTTTAAGGTCAAAACCTCTATAAACCTAGATGCACAAATTTCACCCATAAATAATCACATTCAACCATTTAGAATCGATCCCCAAACACATTACATTAAAATCTCCATTTTGGTCAAAACCTTAATTTTGACCCAAATCTTCTAAAATCATACAAACCGAAGTTGAAGGAATCAAACACTAGAAAATCATCAACAGAACATTTATATCTTATATTAGGGTTTAGAAATGGAAGGGATACACTTACCACTTAGGTTTTGATGAAAACCTAGAAAACCCTAAGTTAGAGCTTGAGGTTGAAGATGAAGATGAAGATCCTTGATAGCTAGCTTCCAACATCACACTTGGTAGAGTATTGATACCTCATAACTTGGGGATTTAAGGATTTAGAACCCCAAAACACTATGGGTAGGGAAGATGGGTCTTGGGAGGGTTTTTGGGAGAGTTGGGGAGGAAGTGAGAAATGAAGAAATGAACCAAAAAACCCGATTTTGACAGCCTGCTCTCCTTCCCATGCGACATTGCCATGTGACATTGCCCATGGCAATGTCGCTGGTCATTGTCGCTAGAATGCCTCCCCCTTCTGTTCCTTCTCTGCGACTGTGACAGTGCGACTATGACATTGTCATAGTCGCCGGTCATTGTAGTGGGACCTTTCCGGAGCCTCAAAACTCACCTTTTCCAACACTGAGACCCCCGATATTCTAAAGGACTTTAAATAATGATTTCCCAACAAAAGTCCCGCCGTTTATAAGATCCAAAAATGTCCGGGTGACCTTTACTTACCGAAAATTACGGGTGTTACAATTTTAGTTTTTCTGGGTTTGTTTTTGATAGAATCCAGAATACGAGAGAAGATGAAGAAGATTTAAGTAAAGAAAAGAAAACGGGTTTAAAAAAATTGTTTTTGGTCCCACTTTTGTTGTTTAAGTGGAAAATGAGAAAAAAAAACTCAAAATTACCCAAATACTCTCGTGTGCAAGGCATGTGATGGGATTTAACGGAATAAAATCTGACGGAGTTAGGCTCAAGGACCAAAACCAAACACTTTACATACCACGAGAGTTTTCTTGCAATAAAAATTTTATAGGGACCCAAACCGAGAAAAACAACAAACCACAGGGACCAAATTTGCAATTTACTCTAAAAATAATTATAAAGTATTACATTAATAAAAATACTTTAATATTGATTACTTTATTTAACATAAATATAAAGTATACAATGGTATAAATTATAAATTAAATTAGATAATTTTCATTTTACAATTCAATTGAAATAAAGAAATTGTATTAAATTAAATTTAAAAAAAAAACATTTGAGATTTTTGAAAACCTCATCTCACAATTTGATCAAAATTTAAAAAAAAATATACACAAAATTATTTAAAACAATTCAATTTATAATTGACAATTAAATTTTACATTCTGTTGCATAGCATATGTGTATATTTAGTTCTTTTTTTATAAATTAACACAAAATAAAATTATAATTTAATTTGAAAGAAACTTATTTTAATCGAGTACGTTTTGTAGTTCATTTTATATTTTATTTTATTTATTTATCCATATCAAAAATTAAACTAATTATCACCCACTCATATTTTATACCAAAATATATATTACCATGTTTTTTTTTAACAATTATGGTTTATGGTTTTTAATATTTCTACAAAATTTATGCACAATATTTTTCTCATTTTAACCACATACTATGTATGTCAGTTAACATATGTAACATTTAAAAATTGATACCACATGTATAACTGAAACATGAGACCTATAAAATTCATGTCTTAAGTTTATCACTAGCTGGCATGTTTTCAACCTCTTTTTATCTATGTGGTGCCTCATCATTCTTCCCCACCTCTCTCAACCTAGTTGAACCCCTTTGTTCTCCCGCAAGACATATTTATAGATCCATCAATCAATTCATGGAGTTTAAAACCATTGTTCTCTCGAATAGTTGATATGCATGATAAGTCGTTATAAAAGTTGTAAATAAGAAAAGGTAAACCTATAGTTGCATGCATTCATTTATTTTCACAAAAACATCATGTCAATCAAAGTTTGTTGCCTAGGGAACTTCCTCTTAGGTTGTGTTTGATCAAATACATGAATTAAGTGTTGAATAATTAAGAATTATAAATGTAACGTCACCATTAAGATATGAATTGGACCTTTAACACCCAATTCATATAAGGAAACAAATCGTTTTAATGGAAAAGTGAATGAATAAGTAATTAAATCATTCAGCTATTCACTAAACGACAAACAAACAAAGCCGCCTTGTTTTTATTGATCTATTCACACATTTAGAAAGTTTTCATCAAAATCCTGATCATTGAAGAGATAATCTACTCAACTATACCATCGACCAACCCACGGTTTGTGATGGAATCTCTATTCCTACATAGAATTGCCCATTGATCCCAACGAGAATAAAAAGGTTGAACATAATTGCAAATTGACGGAATCAAAGGCCGACAAGAGTTCATGAAGTTCCTTTATTGAAATAAAGGACAATGTAGTTGATCTTGTTTAATGTGTTTGTATTTCTTTTCGTATGGTTTTTTTTTTGCCTTTTTTATTTGTTTTTGGACTAGTTGATGAAGACATTTCCTCTTTCCTTGTTTAGTTTGTTTATTTTTTCCGTTTCCCTTTTCTCTTTTTTCCTTTTTTTTGCACACCTCTCGTGTATTTTCTATCTATAGATAGTTATTCTACGTAATGAGCAAGGAATATATATTTTGAATGACCTTTCAAAATATGGAGCAAGTACAAGTAGGGTAGTTCAAAATTCTTTTAGTTTTGAATAAGTAATATATCATCTTTTGGTATGCATCCATATATAGAAGCATCAATTGTAGGTTCTCTATATCTTTCTTGTAACGAGTCAAGATTTCTTTTTTCCTTTTTAAGAAAAACCAAGGTTCTAAATTAAGTGAGGCATGGCGTAGTGCGAGGTCAAACCTCAAGTCTTATGAGTTAAGGTGAATCCATGACGGTTTTCAAGGTGTGCCATAAGGCGGCATGTATATATACACACGCACTTGTGTGTCTTAATTAGTATTTTGAATAATACCGTAAAACAAATTAAATTCATATGAAGTAGTAAAACTAAAAAAGAAAGAAAGTCATTGATACTAAATATATGGAGCTTATAAAAATGATTCAATAGTGCTAAATTTGCGGGATTAAATCTCTTGATATGTACTCACTATTTCATCAATTTTCAAAGAATTCGTGTTCGACTCTTCATGTATGGGAATGTGAGTAACAATTTAATATTTAGGTTTTAGTTTTTAAGTTTCCTTTTTATGTTTATTTTAAGTCTTAGGTCACGTATATAATTATATTTTACCCCTGAAGTTATATAATAAAAATAACCCTACAACATATAAAATTAACATGTCGTAACGCGCCATAACGTGTTACAATGCAAGCCAAGTCTCAGAGTGGAGCCACATGAGTTAACTTGGCAGCGAACCCAAGCCTTTGATGTCATAACGCACCATAACGAAGTCATAACGAGTTAATTAGAACCATGAGAAAACCCAATACCACTCACTACAAAACAAATGATTTTTTGTGACGGAAAAATCCGTCGATGAAAGTCAGATTCGTTGGTAATATCCGTTGCGATCGTCGATAATATTTCGTGGGATTTGTTCGTTTTCTAGTAGTGATCTTGTACGAACATAATATCCATTATCATCCAAATGAGAAAAAGGTAAACAAGAATAACAAAATATAGAAAGGAATATATTAAAGATATATATTAATTTGTTGAAAGATGCATACGATTACCACCATTAAATTAAATGAATTATTAATGTTGTTAAAAACAAAGAATTAATATATGAATACATGATGCGAATGATTTCCATTTTTGGCAAGTAAACGTTTATTGATTCTTTCCAAATAAGAACTTGGCCACGACCCACCCACTCGATCACTCAAATTAATTATTCATTAAATATAAATAATGCAAATGAATGAAATGGAACAATTTGCTTTGCGTTTTAATTTTTATTGTTTTCGAGATTTTGATGTCTCCTCATGAGATCCATTTAAGTAGTATTTATTATTAATTTAAAGTTGTTTCTTTCTTTTCCAATGAAGGATCGAAATCCATATACCCTATTGCGAAAATATTCCATAACTCATACCTATGATTCAAGAGACTTTCATACACACACCGAAAAGGTCACTCGTACACACACATACACACATATATTGGGTTGAGTTTCAGTGACAAGGGTAAAAAGGGATCTTCACCCTTGGATGCATATTAGGATGAGATGCACTGAGATTTACCGGATCAATTCCCGTATCAAGTCGCGATTTATGGGTGGGTTTGAGATTAAAAGTGATCACGGGTCAGAATCTCTTCTTATTTTCTCACATTAATTCTTCTCCTCACACGATTCTTCCTCTATATATATTATGTGTGTATGTAGGGGCAGGTTCAATTGTAATCTTAAGTTTTGTTGTGAAGCAGGAGACAAAGGAAAACGTATTACGTGTCCCAGACATTCGTATGATTCATACTGAATGGTGTAATATTCATTATGAATGTTGTAAAAAATTCACGTTTATTATTAATGATGAATGAGAACAAAATAGGGACACGTGTCTCATTATCTTTTGTCCCCCGGTTCACAATGGAAAATAGGTTTGCAACTGAACTTTCATCTCTCTCTCTCTCTCTCTATATATATATATATATGTGTGTGTGTGTGTGTGTGTGTGTGTGTAAAACGAGCATGTTCCGTTAGGAACCTCATTTTCATTGGGAACCGGTGAACCATCGAGACCGCTCTCGGTGGTTCCCTAGTTCTCAATGAAAATGAGGTTTCTAACGAACCCCTTCCACTACAAAACAGGAGGCCATTTCCGGCGGACAAATCCGTCGGAAACTGTGGTTTTCGGCGAATTTGCCGGTCGGAAAAAAAGGCGCCGAAAACCACCTTTTTCGACGGACCAAAAATTTTCGGCGGATACATCTGCATGAAATATTTTTCAATAATTAACCTAAAATAATTATTTCTCTAATTAAAAAAAATTAATCTGGCGAATTTTTCAGATTTTTCAACATACCAAAATTTTTCGACGGATACCTCTCTCTCTCTCTCTATGTGTATGTATGTATGTATGTGTGTATATATATATATATATATATATAGTTTTGTTAACCACATTTTTTGTGTTAACTTTATGAACCAATCCAAGCCCTTGATCTTGGAAATCAACGGTTGATATTGGATATTTTTGAAAAGTCTTATAAAAATTAGAATTAATGAATAATTGGGAGTGAATCATAGTGATAAGGGTAGTTTAGGAAAAAAATATCAATAATTGTGGCCGCTGAGGTTTTAATTAGGGTTGATGTCTTACAATCATAATTTGTCAAGGGATTAGTCTAGGCATAACTTATGACACCCTTCTAAAAAAATCAATAAAATCTTATGTCATTATTCTTCTAATTATCTTATAATCCTGGGTGTTCCCATACGAGGATGAACACATGGATGAAAAAACCGAACATTGCTTTAATAAACAGTGTCTAATCTTGGTTCAACAATGATTAATAAGTTGACAAATACGAATATCACCCAGTTGGGTAATGAATATGTTGAAACAACTTGCATCATGTGTGCTTTCAAAAATGTTGGTTCCCCGAACAAAATCACAATGTCAACAACCAAAAAAGTAAAAAAAGGCCATGAAACCATGTGAAGAGGGATGGTTTGATACGTCCATTTACAGTAGTGTTCACGCATGTTTGATGTGTGCAGTTGTTTCCCATGTGTTAATGAACACATGGATGAACACTACACACACCTAACTCCTCCATAAAATGTAAAAATATATTTTACGTATGAACTTATGTGATCAACGATGGAGACACAAATCTTATGGGATGCTTAATTATTTGTTCTCATATGTTCATTAATTATGGAGTGATGGTTAAGTATGATGAATACATTAAGTTGACCATTTTGAGTCGGGGTTATTGGTTGAAATTAGAACCATAGGCTTGATAAAGAGAATCTATTTCAATAAGGGATTGTAAGTTAATCATATTGGTGTGATTATTGCTTTAGGATGTTTGATGCATTCGGTTGTCGATAGTGTGGCTAGGAAATTGGGAAGCGTGGACCTAGGATGCCGAGAGCCGACCAAAATTCATGCACGAAACTTGCTTCTAAAATAAGTTTGCGTCAATTGTTTCTCATGTTCTCAAATCATAATGGAGTAGAATTACGAAATTTTGGGAAAAAGGTTTAGCATACACGAGATTTTAAACCATGAGTTTAAACATGCATAAAATTGTTTAATTGCATACGATTGCAGACCTTGTTGAGATTTTCTTTATCCTTGTTTTTGTCGAATGATATTTTCGGATATCGTAGTGTTTGTGATTCAACCTTGTTTAGAGTCTTGGGCAAGTAACTGTGATTTATGACCTTGACATAGGATCTCCTCCACGTATGTTAAGGTCCTAGAGAAAAAGTTATTCCCAGGTTTTGATGTTCGAGTTTTATAGAAAATTTTATTCCGTGTGAGTTTTGTTGAGTTTTATGAAGTATTATTTTATGACATTTCCTACGCATTAGTGTACTTTGAAATGCGTAAGTTTTAACTTCATTACGTGTAAATTTACGAGTATATTAGGCGTCGCGTCTCATGTAAATTTTGTTGAAAAGTGTCACTTTATTCTAATTTGCGATAAAGGAGAAACTCTTAGAATTTCAACATTTTTAGACATACTGTCGTTTTATACTTTACGTTGGGAAATGGAAATTTTGGCATCGTTTGGTTTTAGCGTTGATGCGTTTTATGAAGAAAAATAATCAGTCGAGTCATATGGAGTTTTATTTTACGACAGTTTGCATCGCATAGATAAAATTTTGGAAACACGTATACTTGAATTGTTGTGTATGTTAACTCATGAGTCATTGTTTAACATTTTCGTATCATGCGGGTTTTGCACATGTCTTTTCGCAACCGTGAAGGACGTCTTGAGATTTTGTTAGTAAGTGTTATCCCATATGTTATTTTTGGAAGTTTCAATATTGTGTGATTTTCCTTAGTTTATATGAGTATATCTCGTTGCACGTTACTTAAAATTTAAATTAATTTATACTGTTGGTGTGAGTAAACATACGTAAGATTTATATTGTCTTGTGTTGAACTTTTGTCTTGAACATGCTTCGGTCGTTGATTTTACTATTATAAGTTTTCGCAAATACATTAAATGAGTTATCGGTATGCATGTCATGGCATCCACTATTCTGGGGACAAAAAACATTTTATTATGTGGTTTAAGAGTTGAAATCAATTTAAATTGCTTTAAGTTAACCAAATCGCATGCGTATTTTGCCTTGTTAAATTTTCAGAAATAAACTCAGGCCGCGGGTCTTATTGGCAAATTTTCTTCCATGTCATATTGTGGTTAAAAGAAATTTTTTAGAACTTGATTACGTGGATTTCTTCTTCGGGAGTTTGTCCAAACGCTTGGTTGTACATTGTTTTAATACATAAAATTATTCTTCATACACGATATAACTTGAGGCATGCTAAGGCCATGGTAGTCCGTTTGAAATTTTGTTGTGCATCTTTTGTTATTGCCTTTATTAACGTGAGTAAAGACCAAACAAATTTTGAAATTGCTTTACATGTGTGTTATTGATGACCATTTTGCACACCTATCGAGAAATCGAAAGTGGATTTTACTCATGCGATTAATCGTAATAAAACTTGTGTATTCGGAAGTTTTATAAAATTTCGATTGACATATTAATTGAAAAACCTTGAACTCATTAGGGCTATAGATTTAAGACCCTATTTTGAAAAGAGTTGTAATTAGGGACTAGAGGAGTCCTTGGAATTTGACGTGTCGGATGATCCGACTTGTGGTCAGCCTTGATTTTTGGGTTTCAATTTTGAATCTGTGCATGCACGAATAATCGAGGTAATAGATTAATGTTTTTCCAGTTAACTAAGAGGTGATCTTCATGTTTCGGTAATCCTGCGGGGTAAGGCCTTGTGTGAGTATCTGCGCCTGGTTAGGTCCGACTTGATGGGTTGCTTGGTCGTTTGACGTCGTGCTACTTATTGGTGGTGTGCCATCTTTGTGGGTTTCCGGGAACAAGGGGATTATTGTGGTCCATTTGTTAGGGACGTAAGATTTGAGAATACTAGTCCTCTGTTAGGTGTCAACCTTAATGTGACAACACTTCTGGAATGAAGTATTCGACGGGATGCTCGCGTTTTCGATGTCACCATTTTGATATTAGGCGTCGACTCGTTTCGTGAAGTCAATGAATCTTGGAATGTTTGGGAGTATCACGATTAGATCATGAGAAAAGTTGACCTATCGGTGGTGGAATTTAAAGGAAGATTAGATGTTGGTAATTAAGTATCGATGTGTATAAGCTTTACTGACATGGTAAATATCTTATGATGGAATGTTTGAGATTGGAAGTAGATCGGAGTTGAGTGATAGTCAGATCTGCATTAACCAGCTACATGGAGAGTGTATTGGTACGCCTTGGGAGGACGACCTTGTCAATATAAAAAACCGAGTATTAAGAATTTAGAGGATTCTTTGGAGGTTGATGTCGAACTTGGGTTTGGGTTTAGAAGTATGTTGAGCTGAGGTGGATTGTTCAATGAGAAGTTGAGGTCACGAACTACTCTTGAGGTAGTAAGTGTCACCCAAGGTTGGGAGACGATCGTATTCTTGTGGGTAAAGACTGCTCTAGTGAGTTAAGTGTTCACTCGGATATAAGTGTAATGTACCCAAGGGGGCTGCTGTCCTGAGTATCAGCAATCTATCCTGCGGGCAACGTTAAATGGGAAACAAGATTTCGAGGACGAAATATCTTTTAAGGTTGGGAGGATTGTAACACCCGCAATTTTCGGTAAGTAGAGGTCACCCGGACATTTTTACAACTTGGAAATGGTGGGATTTAGGTTGGGAAAACATTATTTAAAGTTCCTAAGAGTTTCGGGGGTGTTGGCATAGAGAAAGTCGAGTTTCGGGGCTTGGTACGGGCCCGACTACAATGACCAGCGACTATGACATGGTCATAGTCGCACTGGAAAAGTAGCATGCAAGAAAGGGTGTTCTGGAGCACTTGTGAGACTATGCCATGCGACAATGCCATGGCAAAGTCGCATGGCAATGTAGCACAGCGGTGCTAGAGCTTAAAAATCGGGGTTTCAGCCTTTCATCTTCATTTCTTCATAACTCTCTCATTTCTACTCCGTTTTTGGTGATTCAAGTTGCTATGGTTTCGTTCTTTTGAGCTTTTTAAGGAGAGATTGTTTGTTTTGGGAATATCCAAGAGTATTTGGTTGTGGATCGGAAGCAAAGGTCAAGATCTCATCATCATCACCTCCATCTTCAAGAAATTTGGGGTTTTCTAGGTTTTCACCAAAACCTAAGTGGTGAGTTGATACTCCTAGTTTATAAATGTAACACCCTGATTTCGAAAAGTATCGTTTCAAGTTAATACAAAAATCGATAATTGTAAGGGAAAAATAAGATATAGTATTTTGGACTTGAATCCTAGATTTTATAGTCTTGTTGGATGAAGAATTCAATTACGAGTCCAATGGTTCTTTCTGGAGAAAAATCGGAGCTATAACGAAGAAGTTATGGCCAAAACAGTGAACGAGAAGAAAACCGGGCGAACAGTGCATCTCGCGACTTATGCCGTGACTTAGGAATTATGCCGTGACTTAGGGAAGCGGGCGACTTATGCCGCGACTTAAGGTCGCGTGGTAAGTCGCGAAATCCCCTGGTCGAGCATAAAACCTGATTTTTAGCCACCAAACTTCATTTCTTCATAACTTTTGCTCCACAACTCCGATTTGGGTGATTCAAGTTGCCACGGTTTCGTTTTTGAGAGATTTTCAAGGTTGGATTGTTAGTTTTGGGATGATTAAAGAGTATTTGGTGGTGGATTTCAAGCAAAGGTCAAGAACTCATCATCATCACCTTCATCTTCAAGAATTTGGGGTTTTCTAGGTTTTTACCAAAACCTAAATGGTAAGTTTCTCCTTTCTACTTCCAAACTTATTTATGGGTTATATATTGTCTATTGATGTCAACCTAGTGTTGTATTTCTCCAATTTCGTTTTGAAAGATTTTGAGAAAAGTTAGGTCAAACTAGGGTTTTTGACCAAAACGGAGATTTGGATATAAGATGTTTGGGGAATGATTCTAAACACTTGAATATGGTTATTTATGGTTGGAAGCTTTTGGATCTAGGTTATGGAAGTTTTGACCTTGAAGATTCAAGTTTCTTCAAAGGAGCTCAAATTGGGGAAAAGTCTAGATTTAGCCTAAATCTAGCAAGGTGAGTTCAAGTTGCTTTACGAAAACTATGTACATGCCAAAATGTGTATTTTGAAGTAAAAATATATTTTACTTGGTATTTGTCAAAGTGTGAGTATTTTAATAAGTTTTCATATTTGGTAAACTTGGGTTGTTTAGTTCCATGAAATGCTCATAATTGGGCTTTGAATGTTTCAACAAGTAAATAGCATGTTTTACATATTTTTGGCGATTTTGTACAAATAAAGTCAATTTTATGATTTATGCATCTTCGGTGATTTTTGTACAAGTGAAGTCTAAGTTATGACGTACGACATTGTGGGGTATTTGAGTTCATTAACTATTTGGAAAATCCTTGGTCCCAATACGTGATGAGTTTTGAGTTGATCACACCTTTGAGGTATGTGTCTGCATAAATACCATTTAAAGACATTCCATTATTTAGGGGACCGTTAATTGTTGGTCAAATGGATTTTTGAGCATTTTAGCTCGGCGTTGACTTAAAAGAGTCTTGAGGAAATTTGTCCGGTTTTAATGGCTCGATGGAGAGTCCAATCTATGATTTACTTACTAATGCATTTTATTGCATATTTATGATAATTACATGCTCAAGTGTGTTGGTCATTCATGTGTAGTCATGTAATATTTAGACTGTGTTACATTGGATCTATAGGCACGTAAGTCAGTCTTATTTGATGGTTAAGTGGGTGGTACGGGGTTGGACTCCGGGACTCATGTCTTATGACCTCGTCCTTTCAAGTGTACACTAGGAGGACTGAGTCTGGTTGTGCTATTGTGACAATGGGTAGGTCATGATGGGCGTTTGGGGCCTCCGCCACGTCGGGGCAATGCCATGGTTGTATCCCCCTGCCGAGCCTTTGGTGATATTCTTGATAATATTCGCTAAGTTCAGTTGTCTCTTTTGGTGTAGCTTAAAGGAAGTCGTAGGGACACTTGGGCTTGTATGTCGTGAAGTGTCATACGATTAACGTTGTATGAGTGACATACTTTTGTGTTCCTCCACTCTCAACGGATGCGGGTATCCCCCGCTGTCGGCTCGTAGCATTTTGGATATTTAATTGTCCTTACTTAAATGTTTGGATTTCATTCCATTTTATGGTCGCGTGAGTATTAAGTTTCAGTTCCATACTTTCGATGATGTATCATTCCTATATGGTTTGTTTTCCTTTATTATGGGTCGAGTATTATACCCCGCCCGGGTTTTGGGTGTTTTGGGATACGAAGTGTTTAGCACGTTTTTACGAATTTGGGTGTCGAATTATAATCCCGTTTGGGTGAGTTATAGGTGCATCGTTTTATAAAGAATGTTTGTTTTGGAGTGTTGTCTTTAAAGATGCATATTATGGAAAAATGAGTCGTTTTCATTTTAAAGTAAACCATTTCTAAGGATCTTGATTTGAACTGAATTCCTTTCTTTTAAAGATATATTCATTCATGTTAAAACTCTTGAGCTCACTAGGCATTAAGCCTAACCTTTTTATTTGTCGGCATGTGCATCAGGTTCCAGTTGGGGGTTCGGACTCTAGTAGCCTCATGAAGAGTTGAGCCTTAGCTTTATACAAGAGTAAGTTGTTGATGAAGTCTTCCGCATGTTGGAGATAGTAACTGTTATTGGGTTTTAGTAGCACCCGTCTTTATTATAGATTGTGTGTATTGAGGTTAAATCTTAAATTGTGATTGTAGATGAAGCAATTATCGATGTATTTAGAAAATTTTAAATTAGTTGCTATTTCCAGATTTGAGGGTGTTACAATAAACTTTATTATGAGTCATAAATTATCTATTGATGACTTCCTAGTGTTTATGTTCCTCAAATTTCGGTATGGAAGATTTTGAGAATAGTTAGGTCAAATTAGGGTTTTTGGTCAAAATAGAGATTTTGATATAAGATGTTTGGGGAATGATTCTAAGTGCTTGAATATGTGTATTGATAGTTGGAAACTTATGGATCTAGGTTTCTGGAAGATTTGGTTTGAGGATTCAAATTTCTTCAAAGGAGCTCAAGTTGGGAAAAATCTAGATTTAGAATAAATCTAGCAAAGTGAGTTCAAGTTGCTTTGTGAAAACGTTGTATATACCAAAAATGTTTCTTTGACGTATTTATATGTTTTACTCGATAAAAATATAAATGTTGGATCATTTGATGAGGGATTATTTTATTAACTAATTAAAGTGTGGAGATTATTTGAGGTTTATGCATTCTTAGGGTCATTGAATTTATTAGACCTGACAAACGTGTCGCGTCGTGTCGGGTTCGTGTCGGGTTCAAAGTTAAACGTTTTTGAAATTGTCTAACCCTAACCCGACTCGTTTAATAAACGGGTCGGAAAATCTCAACCCTAACCCGACCCGCCTAACCTGACACGACTCGCTTAACCCGTTTAACATTTATAAAACTAAAAATTAAAAATCGAAAATTCACAAAAAGTACAAATCCAAAATTCAAATGAAAGCATTATAAATCTAAATTTTATAGTTCAAACTTAAAAGTTTAACTAAATCTAAAACATTAAAAATCCAAATCATTAAAAATAAAACTTATAATATATATATATATATATATATATATAGTTATATATATAAACGGGTTATTCGGGTCATTTTCGAGTTGAAAACTTTAACCCTGACCTTACCCGTTTAGTTTTCGTGTCGTGTCGTGTCAACCCGTTTACTTAAACGGGTTGAAATGTATTACCCAAACCCATTTATTTCGTGTCGAGTTCGTGTCGGGTTAGCGTGTCGTGTCATTTTTTGCCAGGTCTAGAATTTATATATCATTTGGAAGTTACATGTTATTGTGTTATAAAATATTTTGGAATAAATAGCATGTTTTCGGTTGGAAAATGCCAACAATGGGTTTGAGCTAATCATACCTTAGGAGCATGAGTTTACATAAATGTTGGTTGAATACATTTTAGTAAGTATCATGACTTTTCAATAAATGGTCAATTAAATGGGTGAGCTTATGGCTCAGTTTTTGACTCTGTTGGGTCTTGGGGGGCATTTGCCCGATTTTGCTAAGCTCGATGTAGAGCCTTGGGTTATGAATTGCAGTATTGCATTTTAATTGAGATTTACATGTTTTGAGTGTGTTGTCATTTATTTGGAGTCATGTAATGTTTTAGACTGTAATGCATTGGATCCATAGGCATAAGAGTCAGGCAGTCGATTTTATTGGGAATTCTTCTTAGACTATTGGGAACTCAAGGTATAGATCGTTGGTGGTTGAACTCGATAACCTTGGTGCTGTGATAGAAGAAGTGAATCCTTCTTAGACCATTGGGAGCTCGAGGTATAGATCGTTGGCAGTTGAACTCGATAACCTTGGTGTTATGATAGAAGCAGTTAGTCATTCTTAGACCATTGGGAGCTCGAGGTATAGATCGTGGGTGGTTGAACTCGATAACATGGGTGCTGTGATAGAAGCTCCATAACATTATATGTGACTTACTTTGTGTTTCACCACGTTATATGAAATCGGGTCTCCCCCGTCACCGAAAGGTGTTGTTTTGGGTATTGTAATTTAGTATCCATGTTTTCGGTGACATTATATATATATATATATCCTGTGTCTTGGGTGTTTCGGGGATATAAAGTTTTATCCGTGTTTTAATAAATTGGAGTTAAATTTCTATTTACGTTTTGAATAAGTTTGGATTGCATCACGTCATGAAAGAAAGTTTTGTATGGGGCGTTCATCTTTAAAAATGTGTATTATTGGAATTGGTCGTCTTCATATTTAAAGTAAATCATTTTGAACGATCATGATTTAAGTCGCATTCTTTCCTTTTAAAGATATATTTATTTATGTTGAAAACTCTTGAACTCACTAGGCGTTAGCCTAACATTTTTATTTGTCGGCATGTGCAATAGGTTCCGGTTAGGAATAGTTCTAGTGACACGTGAAGAGAAGAGTGATAGTTGTGTGCTCGGGAGGTGAATAAGTGTAGTCTTCCGAATTTGTTTCGGGAAGAGCAACTTATATTTGGGTTAAGTAACACCCGACTTCGCTTTAGTCCTTGTATAATTGTTGAGGTTAATTATAGAATTTTAAATTTGAGATATGTTGAGTTTTGAATTGTAGGAGGAAGTTTTGTTCTTCATTTGATATTATATCGAAATTTTAATTAGTTGCTCTTACCAAATTTGAGGGTGTTACAACACGCACCTAACTCCTCCATAAAATGTAAAAATATATTTTACGTATTAACTTATGTGATCAACGATGGAGACACAAATCTTATGGGATGCTTAATTATTTGTTCTCATATGTTCATTAATAGTTGAGATTTTTTTTTAAATGAAAATATCATAAAACTAAATAATCAAAACAACTTGAAATCATTCAAAAAAACTTACCAACACAAAATTTGTTATTCGATTCGACTATATCCACATTGCAATTACCGCTGCTTTCGTTCTGGTGCTCATTCCTATTGAGTTGATTTCCGTTGGCTTCATCCAATGTTGTTGTTTCCATAGATGACAAATTTTCAACAAACGCACCTATATCGACGTCGTTAAGGAGCCTGGAATTCATAATGTCGCTGGACATTGTGGCGTTCATTTGTTGTGATGTTCATGCGATTTGGGAATTAAGATGAATATGGACAAAATTTTGAAAACAAACCACTAGGTACTTGGATTATTGGGATATTCATACGATTTTAGCATATTGATTATTGACAAAATTTTGAAATCAAACCACTAGCTAGAATTGTGGAACATTGATTTTTGTAACTCTCAAATAACTAGATCAAATATTGTCCAAATTAGGATTTCCCTTTCTACCCTTTATCATTAATTATACACACAATCACAACAACATCCTAAGATGCATTTATATTGGCTAGTTTTGGTTCATAAAGTTAATAACATTTTTATGGTTAAGAAAAAATCTTTTCCTCACCCTATATATATATATATATGTGTGTGTGTGTGTGTGTGTGGTGTGAATAATAGTTATGGTGAAAATGGTAAAAACACTTATTCTTTGGATGAGTTGACTTACTAATCTACCTTCAACTATCTTTAACTACCATTCATCTACTTTTATCTTCACTTTCAACCACTTTCAGGAACTTTTTATATACATTTAATCACTGTCAAAAGTATGAATTTGTTAAAGTTTCGATTATGATGATAAAAATTGGTAAGTAAAAGTAGTTGAAGGTATTGTTCTCACCATAACTCTTATTGGAACCCAACCTTATATATACACTATGCCACAAAATCAATGTAATAACCGGGCTAAGAATTAATGAATTTATAAGTTTGGGTGTGGGTTGGTCAAGACTCGGAAGTGTAAGGGAGTAAGTTGTAACATTGGGAAGAATAAGAGTTTAGCCCTAATGATTCTAATTTGTTATTTTTGGCGGCCGGGCAAAGGGAAGAAGGGACGAAGGCGATTATGCGATCGAAGAAGGGAAGGAGACGACTCTGGTGTGATTTCAAGTTTTTCTGAATTCATCCTTTAAGGTAATCTTTCTCCTAAATTTTCCTCTCTGTAGACATTGTTATAGCAGGTTGTTTGGGGTTAGGATTTTTAAAGAATTTGTTGTTGTTGAGTTGGGGATTGGATTAGATGCTCATCTGATTAATGGATTATGGGTCGAGATTGTTATAAATTTTGGTTTAAAGTTGAATGGTGGTATTTGTATTGATCTGTAATGAATCTGCAGTGTTGTGGTCGACTATGGAATACCGGTCGTGTATCGAGAAGTGACCTCGGTCGAGATTTGAATTTGGTCGCAAGAAGGGGTAAACCCCGGTCTGTGGCTCCGGTCACTTGGAATCCGGTAGAAGAAGTGTTGGCACCAGTCGACTCCCAAGCTTCGGTCGACTTCGGTTTTATTTTGGCACCGGTCGAGAAAAGGGGGGGGGGGGAACCTCGGTCAAACCTTTGTAAACTCCGGTCGTTTAGTGGAAGGGAAGACCGGTGAGGCACCGGTCGCTGGAAATCATTCCGGTCCTCAAGGGGGTGTAGTGGGCCGTAGCCCAAATTCTTTATTTGTGGGCCAATTAAGTTAATTTAATTTAAGATAGGTTAGTTTAATTATTTTTAGAATTTGGCCTTAATTTCGGGATTGATCCATTTTCAGTTTGGTTCATTAGGATGCTTCAGTTTTGTTGGAGTTGAAATATTGGTTATTCGGGTTCTCTAAATTATTAGGAGACCGTTGGGAGTTTGGGTTTAGGATTCACTTTGTTAAATTAAGGAGTGTGGAGAATTCACCAAGCAATGTATTGTTTTTTTAGGTTTCAGTTCGGATAAAGGTAGACGTAAAGCTTAAAGCAAGGGACGACAGGTGAGTTTTCTGAACTAAACTTTTGGTAACGAAAGTATGTGAAGTTTAATTTTAAACGTTGAGTTATTTACGATGGCATGATTTTATTAAATTGTTTCAGTGTGTTATAAATTGTGGAAATTTAAATGTATGCATACATTCTATGTGGAGGCTTTGACCTAAGTCGGAGAGTGTGGCCCGCCTACTCGTTTCGGGGAGTGTGACCCGTTTATGTCGTTGGGGGTGTGTCCCAACATTAAGGCAGCGCGAGTTAGACACGTCGTCTTTGACGGTCGTGTGGTCAGTAGCGTGTTTATTTTTGTGTGTTTATAAATCTGTTAGTTTAATTCTGGAAAGCTATTTTGTTGCTTAATTCTGTTGAGGGGGACTCACTAGACCTTCGGTCTAACCCTCGCTCTTTCAAAACTAAAAATCTTTTTCAGGCAATCGGGTATTAAAGAAAGTAGATAAGGGCAGAAAAAGGGAAGATGAAGCGGGAAGAGTAGAAGGTTGTCATCTTAGACATTCTTTTTATCATCTCAGTTGTGTAGGTTGACTTTAAGAACCTTGAATTGTAAGCTTGAGGTCGTTTTGGTTGGAAATATTTTATTTATATTATTAAGGTTTCAGTTGCTAATTAGTCGTTGTTAGAGCATAAATCTGTTGGATACAAGATCAAGAAGACTGAAGGTCAAAGTGTACGAAGTTCAAAGCTGAGAAAGTCAACTCTCAGTGAAAGTCAAAGTCTTTTGTAATAAAAGTTAAAGTGTATTGTATTTGTATTTTGCTTAATTTCCTTGTATTTCAGTTGTAGATATAAATAGCTTTGTATTCCTGTTTTTAGTAGTTGTACGAAGTGAAGAAGAGATAGAGAGATTTGTAGAGAGAGAGAGAAAGAGAGTTCTAGAGAGAGAAAGATTGTAATCGTTTGAGAATTTGAGATTGAATCAAACAGGTATATTCAATAAATCTTGTTTGTTGATTTGTTTGTGATTAGAATCTAGAAACAGGGAGTAAAAGTCGTTTTTGGTTGGGTTTTTACAGTTGGTATCAGAGCCATAGTTTAAGGGATTTAGGTGATCGGATGGGCCTAAACTTAAACTGTGGGGTAGATTGACACAACTGAGATATAGGAAACCTTTAAGAAAGACCTTGATCTTTGTGAGGCGTGATAACAATAGTGAGTACCCTCATGTAAGGTAAATTCAGAATCGCATCTGGTCAATGCCATTATGAATTTACAGGTACATGGGCATACTCAATTGCTATTGTTGAGTGTGGTTCAGGGTAGAGAGTTATATCCATAGACTGATAGAGTTAGTCTAGCGTGTGGTGGAAGTACGTCTTTGGTAGTAAAGTTAATACCGTTTAGGATGCATATCGTGTGGGATGTAGATATTTCGTTGAGAAAGGACCTCCTGAGTCCATAAGGAGGAGAATAATGTTAGGAGGTGGACTTTTGCTCTAAGGGAGTCTTCGGTCTGGTAGAGTGGTTTGTTGTTTAGTGAGAAGCAGGAGTGTATTAATCCAAGAGTCGAAGAATAGAAATGAGGCTTCTAAAGTTGTAGTTAATTGAAGGGTGGTTGAGGGACGATATCAGGGTTGATGGATAATATGTAGTGAGGATCAATAGAATCAAGTTATGGTTGGTAAGTTGTTTGAGGGTGTAAGTGAGGAGGTGAGTCTAACGAAATTTTGGTTGCGATGGTAATTGGTACCTGGACCTTCAAGGATGTTGGGAAGCGTTGGTGCTAGAAGTAGTGGCAAATGTGAGTCTTGTGAGGGGTTGGTGTTGGGTCTGAAATATACTAAGTCTGGATAGTGCTGCTGAGTCTGAAAGATTACTACTGCTGAAGACATTTGTACTACTACTTAAAGAGATTACTACTGCTAGTAGTATTAGTACTGCTTGGAAAGTTAGTACTGCCAACAGAGTTACTACTGCTAGCATGTTAGTACTGCTGATGATAAGAAGATACTGCTAGAGGAATTAATGTTGTTTATATTGATAAGGATGGTTGGTTACGTAAAGCAAAAGACAAGGAGATGAAGATAATTATGGAATGGATGCTGAAGATCATTGTTATTTTAATAATTATCTTGTAATCTGTTTTGTATATATAGTCTAGATGTATTAGATTATAGGAATATACATCTTTTGTTTTCAAAGAGAGAATTAGCCTCAAAATTCTTAGTGATCCTTTCATTAGAGAAGTATCGAACGTCTGTTGAGCCTGTTCAACAGATTGAGGCTTTGGTTGTAATCATTAAGTTACTTCAATATAACTTGTGATTTGATATACTGTTTCATTGATTTCTTGTTAAAGTGTTATTCCGAAACTTCTTTAACAAAGTTTTTGAGTGTTTATTTAAATTCTTGTTTTGAATTTCGATCCTGACAAGTGGTATCAGAGCGGAGGAACTCAGAAATCAATAATCATCATGGACGGATCACACGACAGTGTTCTTGTTTCAAAGGTTCCCATGCTCAAACCCAATGAGTTTGACATGTGGAAAATCAGGATCATACAGTATATACTTCTTACAGACTACTCAATGTGGGACATCATTGAGAATGGTTCCTCCAATGTAGGAGAGATTGGAGCAGATGGCAAGAGACATCCACCAAAGACTGATGGAGAAAGAAAGATGAGGCAGACTGAGATGAAAGCCTTGAGCACTCTTCTCTTGGCAATTCCTAATGAATATCAACATCAGTTTTGCAACTGTGCTGATGCCAAAATCTTGTGGAATGCTTTGGAAAAGAGATTTTCAGGTACCAAAAGCACTAAGAGAAATCATAAAGCAATTCTCAAGCAACAATATGAAAATTTTATGTCTACAAAGAATGAGTCTATGACTCAAACCTTTGATAGATTCAACAAGTTGATTGGAGAATTGGCCACTGTTGGTGTCAAGATGGACTAGGACGATGTCAACAGAAAGTTTCTAAGATCTCTTGGTGAAGAATGGATAATGTATACAATATCCTTCAGGCAGAATGATAATCTGGAGGATAAGGAACTTGATGACCTCTACGATGATCTTAGGGTGTTTGAAGCAGAGGTTGAATCAAAGAAGAAGCCATCTGGATATTCTCACAATGCTGCTCTCCTATCATATACTACTGATTCTTTTGCAAATACAGAATCAGTTAGTGCTGCTTATGGCTCAAAACAGGATGGACCCAATGATTCTGTGTTGGAAGCCTTCCTTGCCAGTCATGCTAAATCTTCTCTTATCAATGATGATCTGGAGCAGATTAATGTTGATGATCTTGAAGAGATGGACATCAAATGGCAAATGGCAATGCTCACAATGAGAATCAAAAGATTCATTAAAAGAACAGGAAGAAACAACTTTGCCATGAGAAGAGAAGATGGTGCTGGATTTGACAAATCCAAGGTGGAATGCTACAAGTGTCATAAACTGGGGCACTTTGCAAGAGAATGCAGAGGAGGAATCTCTCAACAGCATGGGAGCAAAAATCAACAATCAAAGTCCACAAACTACAACAACAACAACAGGAACTTATCTCAAGCACTTGTCTCACAAGATGGAATGGGATTTGATTGGAGTGATCAAGCAGACGTGGCAATCCAGAATCAAGCATTGATGGCTGAGGTTTCAGAGTCTTCAAGAACATCAATCCCCACAGAGGTAAAATCTAAACTTTGCTCTAAACCCTGTCTTGAAACTGTTAGAAAGTACAGGGATCACAATCAGAGCATGTGTGATGATCTTAAAAGGTTGGAGAAACATAGGAGAGAGTCTAATTTGATCATTGTGAATTTTGAAGAACAAATTAAGGCATATCAGGCCAATGAACTTCAACATTCATATGATCACAACTATTGGAAGTGGGAGAAGAAGGAGTTAGAGATTAAGCTAGAGAAGGCTAGAGAAGAATGTGAGAAAGTTATGAGTGAATTTGAGAAGGCCAAATTAGACATTGAGAAATTTTCCAATGCTTCTAAAGCAATGGACACTTTACTCAAATCTCAAGTTCATGACAAACTGAAGAGAGGTATAGGCTACAACAACACCCCTCCACCTTACAATAACAACTATATTCCACCCACTTCAGACCTCTTATAAAGGCAAGATAAGATTGACTTACCTGCAGGAGCCACAAAAATAGATCCACTAGACACTGTAGTGGTTGAAGTAGAGTCTGAAGAAGAGAACACTGAGGATAAGAATAAGGAAGACCAGAAAGAAATTCCCTTAGAAAACCATATTCTTACAAATGAGAAGGGGGGTAAACCATTTGTCAAGAGTGAGAAAGCTGAGACCTCTAAGACAGAGAAGGAAAAGGTACAGGGAGTTCACTATATGCAAACTACTGTTGTAAATCCCTGTACTTGTCAACAGAACAAACCCCATCAACATGATAAAATCAGGGGAAATCAGAGAAACCGAAATAATCAGTGGGCTCAAAAACAAGGAATTAATCTAAGCAAAATCAATAGACCAAAGCCTTGTTTCATTTGTGGCAAGTTGAATCATTTAGCCAAACATTGTTATTTCAATCCTGTTAACCAAAGAATTACTTTTCAAAGACAAACACGAAATTCTGTTGGTTATAGGAAGAAATCAAAACAATCAAGGAACCACATGGCTGATAATGTGAGAACAGCACCAATGAAAACTGGTACTGCAAAATCTCATATTCAGAATAAGTTTGTTGATGCAAAAGAAAATACTCCAAGCAAATCAAAGAGTAACTCAAAGAATAGGAAAGCAAACAACTTTGTCAAAATTTGGGTTCCAAAAGACACTAAACCTGTTAGTACTGCTACCTCAAATAGTACTGCTAACAGAAATAGTGTTGCTGATAGCAATACTACTGCTGACCAAGTTAGTACTGCTAACAGAGTTAGTACTGCTGACCAAGTTAGTACTGCTAATAAGGTTAGTACTGCTGACCAAGTTAATACTGCTAACGAGGCTAGTACTGCTATCAGTGTTAATACTGACAAGCCTATAATTAAGACAAAGTATTCCAGCCATGAGATTCCTAACTCTGATCATCTCATCAAGACTAAGCTTAATGAATATGAGTATGTTGATGAGAAAGGGCAACCCAAAACCACTTTGGCTTGGGTTCCCTCAAGACATTAACTGTTCTATCTTATGTGCACGGCAACCAACAGCTCAAGGGGAAGACCATTTGGCATGTAGATAGTGGTTGCTCTAGGCACATGACAGGTAACATGTCCTGCCTTCAAAATTTCAAAAGGTTTGATGGAGGACGTGTTGCTTTTGGTGACAATCCAGGAGGAGGTAAGATAAGTGGTAAAGGTATGGTTTCAAAAGGTAAGATGATTTTTGAAGATGTTTACTATGTTGAGCAATTGAGATACAACCTGTTAAGTGTATCACAGGTCTGTGACAAGAAACATAGTATATTATTTAGTGATACTGAATGTATTATCCTTGCTCCAGGATTCAAGGTAGTTGATGAAAATATGATACTACTTAGAACTCCTAGAAAGGATAATGTTTATTGTTTAGACTTAGAGAGTGTTTCATCTGATTCATCACTAAACTGGCTGTTTTCAAAAGCTTCTTTAGATGAATCATCTCTTTGGCACAAAAGGATGTGTCACATGAATTTTAAAACTATGAACAAACTTATGAAAAACAACCTTGTGAGAGGTTTGCCTCATAAAATGTTTTCATGTGATGATCATTGTGTTGCATGTCTTAAAAGCAAGCAGCACAAAACCTCTCATAAGTCCAAAGAAATAAACACAATCTCTTCACCCCTTCAGTTATTGCATATGGATCTTTTTGGTCCTACAAATGTGATGAGTATTGGTAAGAAATCCTATTGCTTAGTCATTGTTGATGACTTCTCTAGATTTACTTGGGTATATTTTGAGGACTAAGGATGAGACAAGTGGACTGATCAAATCCTTTGTCCTTAGGATTGAAAACCAAACAAATCTAAGAGTTAAAGTCATCAGATCTGATAATGGAACTGAGTTTAAAAACAGTGACTTAAACAACTTTTGTGAGACTAAAGGTATTGAGAGAAAATACAGTGCTCCTAGGACTCCTCAACAAAATGGTGTTGCTGAGAGGAGAAATAGGACATTGATTGAGGTTGCTAGATCTCTGTTGGCAGATTCAAAGCTACCCATTACTTTCTGGGCAGAAGCAGTTAATACTGCTTGTTATGTCCAAAACAGAGTTCTAGTAGTCAAATCCCAAGGAAAGACACCTTATGAACTTTTCAAAAAGAAGAAACCTTTTATTGGATTTTTCAAACCTTTTGGGTGTCCTTGCACAATCCTCAACAACAAATCTCATTTAGGCAAGTTTGAAAGCAAAGCTGAGGATGGATTTCTTGTTGGATACTCCTCTCAGAGCAAGGCATACAAAGTATTCAACAGTTCTTCCAGGATTATAGAGGAAAGTGACAATGTCAAATGCAATGAGAACACACCAAATCAGATTGGTACAGGTCCTGATTGGCTGTTTGACATTGATTCACTCACTAATTCTTTGGGTTTTAGTAATGTGCAAATTGTAGGAACAAGTTCAGCAATGGTACAAGCATAGAGACAAGAGTTTGTGTTGTTCCCTATACCTACAGTTGATCCTGTTGAATATTGTCATCAATAAAAAAACGATGTTTCAGGAACAGAGGATTCTGAATCAGAACAAGGTGAAGATGCTAAAGGTGATGAAAAGGATAAAGGTGGAAAAGAGGATTGTGAGTCCGTGATCGTTTACCAGATAAATCAAACAACAAAGATATAACGATTACCAACCTGTTTAGATTATAAACGCGGATTACAGAGGGTTGATAATGGTTTACAGTTTGAAGCTCTCTCTCTGATGTTCTACACCTTGGATGTGTGTGATGTGTGTGTTCTTGTTGTTTTCTGATTATCAAAGAGAGAGAGATAATATCTATTTCTTAGATATTATCAAAACTAATATTAACTAATATTATAACTAAAACATAATATCTAATAATATCTAGATATTATAACTTTGACTATTATTACAGAATAGACCCTAGACTATTGTTGAGAGCGACTTTCAACATTAACTTCAGATTGCGGTCTTCGTATTGGATGATCTTGAATCCAATGAGACTGTGTCTTAACAATCTCCCCCTTTGGATCAAGATCATTATGAAAATGATTTAGCAATACGATCTTCTCTTTCAGCAAAGAAGAAGATGCAATCTTTCTCTTAGTCTTCAAGATATAGTAAACTCCCCAAAGATGTAGATTATCTTTCTTTCAGTTCATGGGAAGAAATTATCTTCAGTTTTAGCTCGAAATTCTTCAGGAAAGTATCTTCAAAGAAAATTTCTCTCGAATCAGCATATCTTCAGAATACTTGCTCTTTGAAGAATTCAATCTTAGACGTGATTCTTGAAACATGTGATCTTTGCCATTTCTTGTGTAGTCATTCTCCCCCTTTTTGATGATAAGTGCAACGACTTCATCAAAACTATGAGTTGACAAGAAATGTCTTGCTTATAGAGCCCCTGATTTGTCAATTCATAAGATATTCATCCAAATCTAGACAAAGTAGTCATGTAACACCTGAATCAACTAATGAATCAGTTAACATGCCTGTCAGTAACACTAAGTCACTGTGTGTAACAAATACACATTGGAAAGGAGTTGTTTGATGTTGACTCCCCCAGGGCTTCCATTTAATCATTGAAACACCACAAAGGTAATTTCTATAGACGTTATGACAAAGAAACTAATTCCTTGTGTGTTCGTGCTTGTGATAGAAAGAATTAAGCACTTGATGATTGCTTATTGGCTGGAAATTGTGTAAAGCACTGAGACAACATTAAGTTAAACACAGACTCAATGTGCATGATCGAAGTGCGAAGGTGGGGCAGACTTCCTTCTTTTCAATATCCAGATTTTTCGAATGAAAATCAGATAGCAAATGTGCTGCATCCCCTTTGAAAATGTGAAACACTTTCTTGTTGAGAACAAAATGAGTAGATGGTGAGGTTTGATCAAGAGTTGGCATGGGCTAGTTTCCTGTTTCAATAATGATCACCAAAGAATTGTGAATCACTAGAATGGTGGCTACCCGGCTTAGAAAAAGTTGGTGCAGAGTTGTGATATTCTTTTAACTCTGTTCTCACACGCTCTTTCTTTTAAACATTTAGCTCACTCTAATCAAACTTTCTTTTTCTGTTATATCTCATCACTCAATTCTTTTCGAATTCTTACACTCAATCACTATAGATTAACTTCTTGGGTAGAAATCACTGGTTAAGGTGATTCCATTGAAGTTGTGTTAAGTCCTAGCACACTGATCCCATGTTTTCCTATGAAGCATATAATGCTCAATATAGTTTAACTTAACAGTTAAAGCTCAATTGAATAAGAAAACATTGAAAATCACACTTCCGAATTATAAATCTGGTTGAAGAATCGGGAAGTGATTTGAACGTTTTGGAACGATGTTTTCAATGATTGAAAGTTGTCCTTCTTTCAACCATATATGAGATTAAGATAAAGGATAATACCTGAACATATGATCTTACATCTCATGAAGCTAAGCTTAAAGTCATAAAGATATGATCTTTTAAGCTTCTCTCAAACTTCTGCAAAAGTCTTAAGTCAAGTCAAAGTAAAATTTATTCACTTAAATTGAAAAGACAAAAAAAAAGCAGTAAAACTTTTAAAGTACGAGTTATGATCAGAAATAATCCGAAGTCATCACCTTTTTACTCCCCCTGAAATTATGCATTTGAAACTTAGCAGAAATATTATGCATAAAATTTCAGAAAAGTATGTATGTACTCCCTTGATGGTTGATTTCCTCATTGGAGTATTGAAGTACAATCTCTTATCAGCACAGGAGTAAGGTCTTTTGATCTTTGAAGTTGTTAAAGCACATATTTATTGGATTCAAGATCATAATTATCTGAAGATGGAAATCTGAAGTTAAAGCTGACAAAGTCGTCTCAACAAATAGTCTAGGGTCCTTTTGTAATAAATAGTCAAAGTATGTTTTCGTATTTATTTTATTAGGCTTTAGATTTTAGTTATTTGTGTATTTGGGCCAAGCCTTGGAAAGCCCATTAGGCTTAATCTAGCCTAAGTATAAAATAGTTTTAGTTTTATGTTAATTAGGTTTAGAGTGGTTATTAGATGAGCTTAATTAGATAATATCATTATTGAGAGGAGGCTGTGTTGGTGGTGGTGCGCTGTGAAGAGAGAAACAGAGAGAGAGAGATCGATTTCAAGAACTTGTAACTCGTTGAATCGTTTGATTAATCAATATCAGGTTTGCATTATTGTGTTGATTATTTGTTTACTTGATTGAATGATTGCATATTGGGACACACAATTGGTATCAGAGCTAAACAGATTGAATTGAATAAGTGTTTTTTGTTCGGTTCTATTTTTTTTTCTGTAAAAAGATTCATAATTTTTATTGTGTGATTGTTCTTTCAAGTTATTATTGGTTGGATTGTGTTTGTTTTACCTATTATAGTGATTGGGTATTGTTTGATTTGATTATTGCATCGATTTTGATTATCAATTTGTTGAATTTGTTGTTCTGGGTTCGTTCACGAAGTCGGCACTGTGTCATCAATCAATTTGTTCTTAAAGTGGTTTTTATTGAAATTAATTGATTGTAATCTGTTCTAGTTGGTAAATTGATCGTTTTAGCAAAGTTTGGTTGTTTAATTCGAGGTTTCGAGTGTTTTCTGGGCTGATTTCTGGTTTCTGGGTCGAAGAATATCAAGAACATATCGGTCTTTGCACTTCCGGTCGAATACTTTTTATCGGTCTATTGCATTCGACCGGTACACTCACAGTTCACTCCGGTCAAAGACAATACCGGTCGAAGCTTTTGCATTCTATCGGTCGAACATATCGGTCTTGTTTAGTGTCGGTCGAACATCCATCCGGTCTTGCATTCTATCGGTCAATGTTTTATCGGTCCTTAGCATTCGACCGGAACTCACACAGCACACTACCGGTCTAAGAGTATATCGGTCGAGTCATATCGGTCAAAGCATCTATATCGGTCAAATCACTCGACCAGACTTTACAAGTTCCCGGTCGAACTCTATATCGGTCAAATCACTCGACCGGACTTAACAAGTTACCGGTCGAATCAATTTTACCGGTCAAGCAAAGTTCTGGTCTTACATCTTACCGGTCGTTGCAATTCCCCGGTCGAACTCTCTACCGGTCTTTACAAGTCTCTGGTCGACTCAATACCGGTCGAAGCACATCCCCGGTCGATTTTTGCAAACTGTAACAGGGCATCTAAATGTCAAAAAATTTTCTCTAGGGGCGCTGCCCCCATACCCCCGCAAGGGCGTTGCCCCTAAGTCTGCGAAGGGGGACAAAGGTCTGTTCGTGATCAGATTTTTCTGAACTTCATTCTAAGATTTTCAGTATTGTGTGATTTTATCTTGACTTCTAACGATCTCATCCAGTTGATTGTTTAATATCAGATAAGTTTGATACTAATCGTATAAGTAAAGATGTCTCGGGAAGCTCTTGCTATTGGAACAGATGTGAAGCCTCCAGTACTCTTCAAGGGGGAGTACGAGCAATGGAAGGATAGATTTTTGGACTTCATTGATCGACATGATTTGGGAGATGAAATCAGAAAATCTCTGAAAGACGGGATCATGACACCTCCGACCAAGGTTCTAACTGTAGCCGGAGAAAATGGTGTAGAAGAAGAGACTGAGTATAAGTTATCGATTGGTGAATATACGGAAGATCAGCTGAAGAGACACAAGGGTGACAAGCTGGCAAGATCATTTATTCTCCAAGGCATACCGAACGAAATATATGTTAAAATTGATAGCTACAATGCTACCGGTAAGCAAATGTGGGATCAGTTGGAGAAGACGATGCTTGAATCTAAAGTTGGCAATCAACTCAAAGTTTCCACCTGCTTGAATAATTATGAAGAATTCAAAGCTAAAGCTGGAGAATCACTTGAAGCCACTTATGACAGATTCGTCACATTACTGAACGAGCTGAGCAAGAACAAGATCAGCAAATCTAACGTGGAGCTGAATGTGAAATTTCTCAGCAACCTTCAGCCTGAGTGAAGAGAGATTCACCAGACAAATGAGACAGCTGAAGGATTTGCACGACATTCCTCTTCATGAAGTTTATGAAATCCTCAGACAGAATGAGGAAGAAGTGGAAGAGATCAAGGCTGAGTTGAAAAAGGCTGACAAAGCAGTTGCTGATCCAGTTGCTCTTGTGGTCAAGAAATCTAAGAAGAAGAAGGTGATAGAATCCGAATCAGAAGAGGCTGATAGCGAGGCAAAGTCTGACTCTGACGATTGTGAGCAACTGAAGGAAGCCATGCTTATGTTAACCAAGGCTTTCCAAAAGAAGTTCTATAAAAAGCCAAACTCCAATAGTCAGAGGTACTCGTCTGGTCCGAACAACTACAAGCATAAAGAGAAAATTGAAGAAAGGAGACCAGAAGACAAGAAGAAGAATGGAGCTGAAGAGACCAAGAAGGAAGAACCGATAAAGTGCTACAACTGTGGCAGACTCGGTCATTTTGCCAAGGACTGCCGCAAATCAAAAGTCCGAAACTCCGACTATTACAAGAATAAGATGCTTCTAGCCAAGCAACAAGAGGATGGAAAAGCATTAATGGCCGAGGATGAATACTGGCTCGACCATTCGGACGAAGAATCTGAAGAAGGAGAGAAGGACGAGACAGCACATCTGTGCTTGATGGGAAAGAACCAGTCAGAAGCTGATTCTGATGATGGAGATAATGATGAGGTATGTGACTTAACTGAATCTGAATTTTTGAACCAAATGCATACCATGATGTCTAAACTCCAAGAATTAGAGTCTAAACTGAAGCGTGAGAAAGGTGTCACAAATGAGAAAAATCAATCTATACATAAACTTAGTAATGACATTGCTGAGAAAAATGTATTGATTGAAACTTTGCACAAAAATATAGACACCAGCGCTAAAGAAAAGAATATAATTCATAAAGAGTTATCTGAAACTGTTTCAAACTACAAAGAATGTGAGTTTAAGTCTATAGAGCTTGCTAAAAGATACTTTTCTACTTCAAAAGAGAATAAATCTTTAATAGAAAAGGTGAATGCTTTGGAAGAAAAATTACATACTATTGGTCAAACTGAACACACTATTCATTTGAACAAACCTAAAGAGAAACCTGATACTTGGGGACTTGGTTACAAGAACCCATATCATCTCAAAAAGGTTATATCTGAAGTGCATGCACTTTATGACTTTGGGTTTATGTTGTTGGCTCCTCAACATCCTGAACTCAAACCCTTTTGGACTAGTCTGTCTAAAAAAGATAAAGCCATGGAATATGATAAAAGAAAGAACACATCTAAAGTTCAACTTCCATTTCGCTATGAGAAGTTGAATAACAGTTATAGTTCTAATAAATCAAAATTTCTTTCAAATGATTACTTTGAGAGTTATTCTGTACAAGAGTTGGAGGCTAAACCCATCGAAGGTAAGCTTTACGTCCCTCCTCTAGTTTTGGAAAGTAAAATTTCTGAACTCGAGAATACTCTTATAGAAGAAAGAATTTTGATGGACTTAGAACAAACAGTTTTTTCAACAGTGTTCAAAACTTCTAATTTTCCTAAAATCTCCAAGGCTTTAAATTCGGATGACAAATCTGGTTCCCTTGATAATGAGCGTAATTTATTAAACTCTGAAGGTGTTTTAAATGATTGTGTTTCTCAGTTTGATTCTTCTTCTAAACTTCCTTATCATTCATCTTGTGTTGTTAATTCCTTTGGATTACCCAGTGTTTTTGACAAAGGTGAAACATCAACGAAAGTTAATAAATCAGTTTCTGTGAAATCAAAGAAAGCAAAAGGTAAGAAACAAAAATCTCAGCTTTCACAGAAACCGATCCCCACTGGTAAGACAAAGAAGAAGCATTCTATTAATTCTCGTCATTCTAACTCTAAAGTTTCACATGTTTCAGATTTGAGAAAGCAAAGGGTTGGAGTTAAGACTGCATGGATACCGAAACAGAAGATAGACGAGAAAGCTAAATCTAGTTCTAGTTTTATTTTGAATAAAAAGACTTCTAGTAAAGATGATGTTATTGTGAATGTTGCTACTTTTAAATCTAATCTTGTTGATTCTCGCAAGAAGTACTCTATAAAGCAATTATTCCAGTTATCACCATCAAATAAAAATTTTTTAAATTATGGTGAATGTGATTATGCTTCTCGTAAATATTCTGATGTTTGGTATGGTTCATATAATGTTTCATCTTATCATTATCATTCGTCATATCATTATTCTGGTTTTCAAAGAAAAAGCGGACCCAAATTTAAATGGGTGCCAAAATCAAGTACTAACAGTGGAGGTCCCATTTTTAAATGGGTTCCTAAACCTCTTCTTTCTTGATTTGTGTTGTGCAGGCCCGTCATATGTGGTATTTGGATAGCGGGTGTTCCAAACATATGACCGGGCAGAAGAGTATGTTGTCTAATTATACGGACAAATACTGCGGCACAGTTCGTTTTGGGAATGATCAGTTTTCACCTATTCTGGGATATGGTGATGTTGTACATGAAAATCTTACGATCAAGAAGGTGATTTATGTTGAAGGCTTAGGGCACAACCTGTTCAGCATTGGCCAGTTCTGCGACAAAGATTTAGAGGTTAATTTCAAGGCCAAGACATGTTCAGTACGCACTGAAGAAGGAAAAGAACTCCTGGTCGAATCTCGCAAGTCAAACCTCTACACCATCAATTTGTCAAAGGTCCAGGCTGACAATCCGGTCTGCCTACTATCAAAGGCCTCGATGCAACAAAGCTGGTTATGGCATCGACGGCTTTCTCACCTCAACTTTCGCTACATCAACAAGCTGGTCAGTGGCAAGCTAGTGAAAGGTCTTCCAGAACTGAAGTTCGAAAGAGAACATCTATGTGCAGCGTGCGAAAAGGAAAAGATGAAGAGAGCCCCACACAAACCAAATCCTGGTTATGGCATCGACGGCTTTCTCCATTAGAGTTGTTGCATATGGATCTATGCGGTCTTATGCGAACGCAAAGCTTAGGAGGAAAGAAGTATGTGCTGGTTATCGTGGATGACTATACGCGATACACTTGGGTTAAATTTCTACGGTCTAAAGATGAGACTCCCGATGTTCTCATTACGTTTCTGAAGACGACCCAAGTCAATCTGCAAAAACAAGTCAAGATTCTCAGGACTGACAATGGCACAGAGTTCAAGAACAAGATAGTTGAAGAATATCTCGAATCGGTCGGGATATCACATCAATACTCTGCTGCTCGCACGCCTCAACAGAACGGAGTCGTCGAAAGGTGAAATCGTACACTTGTCGAGGCCGCTCGGACAATGCTCAGCCAATCTGACTTACCTTTATTTTTGTGGGCTGAAGCTGTCTCGACTGCATGTCACACTCAGAATCGCTCCATGATACACCGCAGATTTCAGAAGACTCCATATGCGTTGATAAACAACCGAACACCAACCATTAAATATTTTCATGTTTTTGGTTGTACGTGTTATGTTCTAAACGACCGGGAGAATATGAACAAGTTCAGTGCTAAGGCGGATGAAGGCATCTTTGTTGGTTATTCATCTACATCATCTGCATATCGTGTTTATTTGAAGAAGTCGAAGATTGTGATCGAGAGCGTTAATGTTACATTCGATGAGGAAATGGCTTCTGAGCACATCAGTTTAGAACCCGTCATTACCGGAGTACTAGCTTCTGGACCAACCAGTCCAGGACCTGCACCTCAAGAGAACAAATCAGATGGCGCTTCATCGTCTACTTCTAAATTATCTGATTTGGATTTATTATTTGAACTGTTTTATGATGAATTTCTTGGATCTCGTTTGCCTAAATCTGTTGTGGTTGACAGGATGGAAGACTCGTTGACTACTCATCCAATCACTTCAGATATCTCTATTGAATCCAATTCCCCGATTCAGCAAGAAGTTCCAGTTCAAAGGCCTACTTCGACAGTTGAAGTTGTGACCAACACTGATGACACAGAAGTAGCTGATTCTGTAGGATGTACTGTAAGGACTAATCAACAGACTGCCCAAGCTGTACCTACTACCACTTCTGCAACAACTACTTCAACTGAAACCCCCGTTAATTCTGAACCATCTGAAGGCGATAACAGGGGATTCCTAGATGCTGACAATGATCAACATGCATCTAATCCACTCCCTCATGAACATAAGTGGACCAAAGAGCACCCGGTACATCAAATTATTTGGAGATCCATCTGCACCGGTGCAAACTAGGTCTGCCACATCAAATCTATGTATGTATGAATCCTTTCTGAGCAAGATCGAGACTACTCGCGTATATGAGGCCCTTACCGATTCAGATTGGGTAACTGCGATGCAAGATGAGCTGAATCAGTTTGAAGCACTGAAAGTCTGGAGACTCGTACCCAAACCACAAGGTAAAACCATCATTGGTACGAAATGGGTGTTCAAAAAAAAGAAAGATGAAGATGGCATCGTTATCCGAAACAAAGCACGACTTGTCGCCAAGGGATATAGGCAAGAGGAAGGGATAGACTACGATGAGACTTATGCTCCAGTGGCACGTATAGAGGCAATTCAGATGTTCTTAGCCTACGCAGCCCACAAGAACTTCACCGTCTATCAAATGGACGTGAAGACAGCTTTTCTGAATGAAGTACTCAAGGAAGAAGTCTACGTCTCACAGCCAGAAGGGTTTGTAAATCCAGATAAGCCGAACCACGTCTACATCTTGGATAAAGCTTTTTATGGACTAAAACAAGCTCCTCGCGCCTGGTATGATATTCTATCTCAATTCTTGGTTAAGTCGGGTTTCACAAAAGGTACGGTTGATACCACTCTTTTCATTAAAAAGGATAAAGGCGATATCATTCTTATTCAAATATATGTGGATGATATTATTTTTGGTTCTACAAATCCTAAGTACTGTAAGAACTTTGCAAACCTCATGGTGTCTCGTTTTCAAATGAGCATGATGGGAGAGATGAATTTCTTTCTCGGATTGCAAGTCAAACAATTTTCAACGGGGATTTTTATCAATCAATCTAAATACATTCTGGATATTCTTCAGAAGTTCAAAATGGAAAATTGTAAACCGATTGGTACCCCAATGGCACCTGGTACTAAGATTGGCACCGATCTTTCGGGAAAGGCTGTTGATGTTAGGACTTATAGAGGGATGATAGGTTCTTTAATGTATCTTACTTCTAGTAGGCCGGATATAATGTTCTCTACATGCTTATGTGCTAGATATCAGGCCAATCCTAAAGAATCCCATTTGTCTGCTGTAAAGCGGATTTTCAGGTATCTGAAGGGGACTGCAGATCTTGGTCAGTGGTATCCTAAGGATACAAGCTTTGAACTAACATCTTATTCAGACGCAGATCATGCTGGTTGCATGTTAGACAGGAAGAGAACCTCGGGTCATATACAATTCCTCGGAGATAAACTCGTCAGTTGGGCTTCGAAGAAGCAATTATGTGTCTCCACATCAACGGCCGAAGCGGAATATGTAGCTGCTGCTAGCTGCTGTTCTCAGGTCCTGTGGATGAGAACACAACTGCGAGACTATGGATTTAATTTCAATAGAATCCCGATCTATTGTGATTCGAAGAGCGCTATTGCGATTACCGCTAACCCTGTTCAGCATACTAAGACCAAACACATAGATGTCCGGTATCATTTTATAAAAGATAATGTAGAAAAGGGGACAATTGAACTTTACTTTGTAAAAACCGATTATCAGCTTGCAGATTTGTTTACCAAACCTTTAGACGAAAAGAGATTTAATTTTCTTGTCTCAAGACTTGGTATGCTAAATCTTAAGACATAATTGGTAGTTACCTATTAAAGTTTCTTATTGTGTCTCTTTATCATTTCTTTATTATTTCCGCATGATACCTGCTCTTTAACAGTTTGTTCATGATCTCAGGGGGAGTGTGAGAAGTATTTCATTGATGTTCAATGTTAGTTTGAGGGGGAGAATATTTAAATGCATTGTGCTTACTGATAATTGTTAGTGATGCATGATTCTAGGGGGAGCATACAAGTAAAGAGTATGGCTATGACTTCTGATTACTTCTGATCAGAACTCGTACACTAAGTGTTTTACTGCTTTATGTTATTTCAATTTCTGTGAATAAAGTTACTTTGACTAGACTTTTAGACTTTTGTAGGTTGAGAGATGCTTCAAAGATCATATCTTTATGACTTTAAGCTTGACTTCGTGGGATGTAAGACTGCACTCAAAAGGTATAATTCCTTTTCTTCATCTCATTCATGGTTGAAAGAAGGACAACTTTCAATCATAAGAAAACATGTTCTTAAATGTTCAAACCACTTCCCGATTCTCAAACAGCTTTCTTGAATGGGAAGTGTGATTTTAAATGTTTTCTGATTCATCTTTGAGCTTTAACTGAAAAAGTTAAATCATCTGAGCATTATATGCTTCATAGGAAAACATGGGACCAGTGTGCTAGGACTTCAAAGAAATTTCTATGGATTCACGTTAACCAGTGATTCCTACCCCAGAAGTTAATCCTTTAGTGATTGAATGTGAGGAGTCAACAGAAATGAGTGTGGGATGTGTGATGAGAGAATATGTCAAAAGAGAGTTCGGTTAGCTGTGAGCTTAAAGATTAAAAGAAAGAGGGTGAGAGATCAGAGTAAAAGAATATCAAACTCTGCACCAACTACTTTCTGAGCCGGGCAACCACATTTCTAATGCTTCACAATTCTTGGTGAACATTATTGAAACAGGCAACTAGACCATGCCAATTCTTGACATTACCCCACCAGCTACTCATTTTCTTCTCAACAAGAAAATGTTTCATTTTCAAAGGGGACGCAGCACATATGTTATCTGATTTTCATTTGCAAAATCTAGATATTGAAAAGAAGGAAGTTTGCCCCACCTTCACACTTCACTAATGCACATTGAGTCTGTGTTTAACTACTTGTTGTCTCAGTGGTTTACACATTTTGAGCCTTATAAGCAAACATCATATGCTTAATTTATTCTATCACTTGCACGAACACACAAAGAATTTGTTTCTTTGTCATAACGTTCATAGAAATTACCTTTGTGGTTTTTCGATGATTGAATGGAAGCCCTGGGGGAGTGAACATCACAAAATCTCCTTTATATTGTGTATTCGTTACACACAGTGACTGTGTGTTACTGACAGGCAATTTTAACTGATTCATTTGTTGATTCAGGTGTTACACTTCATTTTCTAAATTGTCTAGATTTTCAAAGATCTGGATGAACATCTTAATGAATTGACGGATAATCAGTGGTTCTGTTTGCAAGATCAATGGTGGAAGAAATTTCTTGAAGACATGTTTTGATGAACTCTTTGCTCTTTTCATCAAAAAGGGGGAGAAGCGTCAATCAAGAAATGCGGAGATCAAAAGTTTTTGAAAGAATTTCTGAAGATATTATGAAGATTTGCTGCTTTGAAGATATTTTTCTTTGAAGATGATTTGCTGAAGCATTCCGAGCTGAATCTGGAGATAATTTCTTTCCAAAATATATTCTCATCGATTGGGGAGATTGCTACATTCTGAAGACAAAGAGGAAGATTATTCATTTTCTGAGCTTAAAAAATGATCTTGATCCAAAGGGGGAGATTGTTAAAGCACATATTTATTGGATTCAAGATCATAATTATCTGAAGATGGAAATCTGAAGTTAAAGCTGATAAAGTCGTCTCAACAAATAGTCTAGGGTCCTTTTTTAATAAATAGTCAAAGTATGTTTTCGTATTTATTTTATTAGGCTTTAGATTTTAGTTATTTGTGTATTTGGGCCAAGCCTTGGAAAGCCCATTAGGCTTAATCTAGCCTAAGTATAAAATAGTTTTAGTTTTATGTTAATTAGGTTAAGAGTGGTTATTAGATGAGCTTAATTAGATAATATCATTATTGAGAGGAGGCTGTGTTGGTGGTGGTGCGCCGTGAAGAGAGAAACAGAGAGAGAGATCGATTTCAAGAACTTGTAACTCGTTGAATCGTTTGATTAATCAATATCAGGTTTGCATTATTGTGTTGATTATTTGTTTACTTGATTGAATGATTGCATATTGGGACACACAGAAGTACGAGTTCTAAATTGTTGTGTTTAGAAGTCAAACTTCGTTGAAGTCTGGGTCTTGAGCTGATTTACTCAAGAACCATATGTTCTTTGATGTCCGGGTCTTGAACTGTTGTGATCAAAATCCTTTTCTCTCCTACTCCCCCTAGACAGTAGGTACCTGCAACACAGAATCATTCCTTTTCTTTGGTATCCATTTCCAATTAGATCCATCTGTGTTAGCAAATGATTTTGGCACCCATTGAAATTTGGGTCCGCTTTGCTTTTTAGAATCAAATGAAGATTTTGAATTATAAGAAGGAACATGATATGTTCCAAACCAAATGTCAGAATCTTGACAAGAAGCATAATCATGTCTATCATAATTTGAAAACTTTCTAGCAGACAAAGATAACTGGAATAATTGTTGTTTTGAAAATTTCTTGCGAGAATCAACAAGTTTTGGTTTAGAAAAAGCAACATCCACAGTTATATCATCTTTACTAGTAGTAATCTTATTACAGTCAGCACTAGAACATGATATAGCAGTCTCGTCAAACTCCTGTTTCGGTTGCCATTTAGATTTAACTTCAAGTCTTTTCTTGCTCATTGCTGAAAGATTTGAAACTTGTGAGTTAGACTTTTGAGCAACAAACGAATGCTTCTTCTTCGGATTATCAGTAGTGTTCGGTTTCTGTGAATGCTTAGATTTAATCTTACATTTAGCATTTTTAGCTTTCACAGAGACTGATTTATCAACTTTCGTTGATTTTGCACTGTTAACAGACGTACTGGTTTTTGGAAGTTTTGCATTAAAGTCAAATTGATTAGAACAATCATCTAAAACACCGTCAGAGTTCAGAAAATCAAACCCTTTATTTGCTAGACCAAATATATCCTCAGAGTTTGAAGCTTTAGAAAGAACAGTATCTTTGAACACAGTTGAAAAAACTTTTTGTTCAATATTCATTAAAAGTCTTTCATCTGTTAAAGAATTCTCGAGTTCAGAAATTTTACTTTCCAAAACGAGAGGAGGGACATATAGTTTACCTTGAATAGGCTTCACCTCCATTTATTTGACAGAATAAATCTGAAAGAAGTCATTTGAAAGAGTTTTCTTGTGATATATTGGATCATCATTATAACTATTATTCAACTTCGCATAACGAAATGGAAGTTGAACTTTAGTTGTGTTCTTTCGTTTTTACGTTTCCTTGGCTTCATCCTCTTTTGACAATCCAGTCCAGAAAACTTTAAGCCCAGGAATTCTTCGAGCTAGTTTTAAAAATGTAAGATCATAAAGTGCAGGCACTTCAGATTTACCCTTTTTAAGACAGTGAGGATTCTTATAACCGATTCCCCATCTCTCTATTTCCTCTTTGGGTTTGTTCAGATGAATAGTTTGTTCACTTTGACCCATTTTGTATAACTTCTCTTCCAAACTTTTTAATTTACCAAGTAAAGAAAAGTTTTCTTTGGAAGTTGAAGATTGCAAATTCGTAAGCTCATATAAATCAAACTCACTTTTTCTCAGTTTAGACTTGAGTTTAGAATTCTCTTTAAGAATTATAGTCTGTTCTTTGGCGTTGGTATCATTGTTTCTATGTAAAACCTCAACCAATACTTTCTTCTCAGCAATTTCATCGCTAAGTTTCTGTATCGATTGGTTTTTGTCAGTAATAACACCATTTTCACGCTTAAGATTTGACTCTAAATCTTGGAGTTTTAAATTCATGGCATGCATTTTATTTATGAGAGAAAACTTGACAGATATGTTCGTTAAATGCAAATTAAAATTAGATAAAAATTCAGAAATAAAAATTTCCAAATTTAACCAAGTCTGGAAATGGAGGAAAAAGTCAAACTTTGCGTTTGTAGTGGGTCGCGCAAACTTGAGGTTTGCTTGAGCAGTGGGTGGAGCAAAGTTGAAGGTTTGCGTTTGAAGAAGATCGCGCAAAGGAGAGGTTTGCTTTTCACTTGAGTCGCGCAAACCGGAGCTTTTCTTGAGCAGTTGGTCGCTCAAAGTGGCTTTTGCGTGACACTTGGGTTGCACAAACGTGAGACTTGACCGGGAAGATGTAAGAAAAAAAATGTTCAACCGGGAAAGGTGTGGGTTCGACTGGGAGCTGTTTGACCGGGAAGATGTATTTGACCGATATAGAAACAATGGACCAATATAGAAGTTTAGAACTCGACCGATATGCTTTGTTTAACAAACCTTCGACCGATAGAGTGTGCAAACAATGGACCGATATGTTGTTAAAACATGTGACTTGTCGACCGATAGAAAAAGAAATTGGACCGGTATAGTAAGACCTTCGACCGGTATTGGTTTGGAAATGACCGATATATAGTGAACCTTGGACCTCGACCGGTATCTAAATTTGTTTTGCATGAGGTGGAAAAATAATTCTTGAGTGTGAGGTTAGGAATTGAAGTTTTGCATGAGGTGGAAAATGCATGGACACGTGGAGAGAAGTTATACAAAAGGTGTGAGGTTAGGAAATAATTCTTTATGAACGTAATGGACCGATAATTCTTATGGAGAGAGTGGACCGATAAATTTGAAGTCTTTGACCGGTAGTGGAACTTTAAATTTGAGAGTGGAAGTATTTGACCGGTATAAAAAAGATTTGACCGATACCTTGTAAATTAAATTGATTTCGACCGATATGAATGTGTGAGTGTTGTGAGTGTTGTGTTCGACCGATAAGTGTAGTAAGACCGATAGAGTAAATGACCGATATATAGATGACCGATATTATAAGGACCGATAATATGCTTAAGACCGGTACACTATCTTCTTCGATTAAAACAACCTGCAACTCACAAATTAAACAATCTAGGAGTCGTTTTACCACACCAAAATTTGACACAACGATCTCCTTACCAATTACAACAGGTTACAACACTTTAATTTCGAAAATAACCACAAAATCAAGTTTTTGATCTATTGAACAGTGTTCTTCAAAAATGAAGAACACAGAGAGTTGAAAATTTTGCTTTTGAATCTGGATCAGCTCTGATACCAATTGTGAGTCCGTGATCGTTTACCAGATAAATCAAACAACAAAGATATAACGATTACCAACCTGTTTAGATTATAAACGCGGATTACAGAGGGTTGATAATGGTTTACAGTTTGAAGCTCTCTCTCTGATGTTCTACACCTTGGATGTGTGTGATGTGTGTGTTCTTGTTGTTTTCTGATTATCAAAGAGAGAGAGAGATAATATCTATTTCTTAGATATTATCAAAACTAATATTAACTAATATTATAACTAAAACATAATATCTAATAATATCTAGATATTATAACTTTGACTATTATTACAGAATAGACCCTAGACTATTGTTGAGAGTGACTTTCAGCATTAACTTCAGATTGCGATCTTCGTATTGGATGATCTTGAATCCAATGAGACTGTGTCTTAACAAGGATGCTCATCCTTCAGGTTCAGGAAACACATGTCCTGAAATGCCCATATTGTCAGGAGATGATACTGATAATGAAAATTCTTCAGTTTTTGGTGGAAACACTCCTGAAAAGAATGACTCCAATCTTGATGAAAATATTAATGAGGAGGATGTTCATCAAACAAGAACTCAGAATAATCATCCTCCTCAGTTGGTGATTGGTGATATCAATTCTCCCAGGATCACAAGGCATCAAAGTAAGTTAGGAGGATTGAAAGACTTGCAGTCAGGTTTGTTATCTTGTTTTCTATCTCAGATTGAACCCAAGAAGGCCTATGATGCAATGAAAGACCCAAGCTGGATAGAATCAATGCAAGAGGAGCTGCTGCAGTTTGAGCTGCTGCAGTTTGAGCTGCAAAATGTGTGGGATCTGGTTGACCTTCCACAAGGACAAAGGGCAATTGGAACTAAATGGGTTTTCAGGAATAAAAAAGATGAGAAAGGAATAGTGATAAATAATAAGGCCAGATTTGTGGCACAAGGGTACACACAAGAAGAGGGGATAGATTATGAAGAAGTGTTTGCACCAGTAGCCAGAATTCAGGAAATTAGGCTGTTTCTAGCCTATGCTTCTTTCATGAAGTTCAGAGTATTTCAGATGGATGTTAAGAGTGCATTTCTATATGGGAAAATCGATGAAGAAGTGTATGTTTGTCAGCCTCCAGGGTTTGAGAATCCTAACTTTCCTGACAAAGTATACAAATTAAAGAAGGCACTCTATGGGCTACATCAAGCACCAATAGCATGGTATGACACTTTGTCTACCTATCTCTTGGAAAATGATTTTGAAAGGGGAATCATTGACAAGACCCTTTTCATTAAAAGGAAGAAGAAGGACATCCTGCTTGTTCAAATCTATGTGGATGATATCATCTTTGGATCCACAAAAGATTATATGTGCAAGGAGTTTGAGGAGTTGATGCACAAAAGATTCAAGATGAGCTCTATGGGTGAACTCACATTCTTCCTTGGGCTACAGGTTAAACAGAAGAAAGATGGCATTTTCATAAGTCAATCCAAGTATGTGCAGGATATACTTACCAAGTTTGGATTTTCAGAAGCAAAGCCTGCAAGCACACCTATGGAAACACACAAACAGATCACTGCAGATCTTGAGGGGGAGGATGTGGATGTTCATCATTATAGATCCATGATAGGCTCCCTCGTGTATCTAACAGCTTCAAGACCAGACATTATGTTTGTTGTATGTGTGTGTGCCAGATTTCAAGTGAGGCCTAAGCAATCCCACTTTCAAGCAGTCAAAAGGATCTTCAGATATCTCAAAGGACAACCTAGATTGGGTCTTTGGTATCCTCATAACTCACCATTTGATCTGTTTGCATATTCTGAAAGTGATTTGGGTGGTGCAAACTTGGATAGAAAGTCTACATCAAGAGGATGTCAATTTTTGGGTGCTGTAACACCCGTAAATTCTTAAGGTAAGTATCTTGTCTCTCTTAATACATTAATTGTGCTTATGTGTGAATACGTGTCTTTGTGCGCACCTTTATGATCATTATTATGTCGAAACGTCATATAATCGAATTACCTTTGTTAATCGTTCAAACCTCTCACTCGCTATCGAATTTGGTTAAGTTTCGGGCTGTTTTGGGTTGGCGCGATTGTGCCTGGCGATTGTGCCATTGGCACTATCGCTGGAGGCACTATCGCCAGGGACGTACCGTGGGCTGAGGGATGCCAGCGATTGTGCCCCGCGATTGTGCCTTGGCACTATCGCCGAGCTTGTACCGTGGGGGTGGGAACCTTCGCGATTGTGACATGCGATAGTGCCCATGGCACTATCGCCGGGCACTATCGCCGACGGGCACTAGGTATTGTTTAGCATATCTAGACTTAAGTTTTAGACGTTGTGACTTCACTGTCCACTTGGGGTAGAAATCCTAGGTGGGCAGAGCGTTAGGATTACGGAATTACTTTAATTAAAAGTTGTGATGATGGTGACAAGAATTCTTGTGTATGGTTCGTTCATAATTTCACTTAGCTACTGCTATTATGAATTCATTGTTACGTGGCATACTTGGTTTACTATTATTATGATAATTAATGAAGGTAGTAGTACGTACAATGAGTTCAACTCGTTTAGTCTTTCTTAATCTATTTCTCGTACGTATGTGGCAGATTGGAATGGTAAACACTCGAAGTAGAGCACCGGACATGCCCAAGGGGCAACCAGAAGTGGAATATGCCGCAGTACGACCCCCGGTGGGGGCAACCTCCAATGACATTCCTATACCCAGAATATTGGGAGGAGGGTCGGAGCATATTCCGCGCCGGAACCTCAATACAGGTAACACCATCATGGAGGAAGTTACCATGGAGACCCGGCTTCGGGATAGCATGATGTTGGCCATGAATGCGGCCTTGGCTCAACAACAGTTGGCCATGACTTCGGCCATGACCCAACAACAAGAGTTTTTCATGAAACTCCTAGAGGATCGAGACGCTAGCCACCGACAACCTGAGACGATGGCTAAAAACATTATTGTGGGGTCGGGTGGACCAAATGTGGTAACGGTTGAAGAACCATCCGCTGAAGGGATCCGGACGAAGACGAAGGGGTGCACTTACAAGGCGTTTCTGGGGTGCCACCCTAAGGAGTTTGCGGGTTCCGATAACCCGGTTGCTTGCATGTACTGGCTCAAAGAGGTAGAGATGGCCTTTGAGTCAAGCGAGTGTGATCCCTCCCAACGGGTCAAGTTTGCTTCCCAACTACTTCGGGGAGAGGCTTTGATTTGGTGGAATCCCACTCGATCAGTCCTCACTCCAGAAGTTCTGGCTAAGTTAACTTGGCCGGTGTTCAAGGAGAAGATTATGGACAAGTATTGTAGTGAGCGTTCGATGGACAAGTTGGAGCGGGAGTTCCGAGATCTGAAGAAAGGGAACCTGTCTGTGGTTGGCTACTCCAAACTCTTTTTGGAGAAACTAAACTTGGTGGGACATCTAGTCCCCGATGAAAGGTCAAAGATTAAAGCCTATCATCAAGGGTTACCGGTCGGGATGCGATCGACGGTAAGGAATGCTAAGTGTTCGACATTACAAGAGGTTATCGTAGAGTCCTTGCTCGTAGAGGACGACATCAATGCCGAAAGGGAAGAGAAGAAGCTTGTCAGTGAGAAACGGAAGTGGGAAGGGCCATCTGGGCCCGTTCGGCAATCAAAACCTTTTGTAAGCGGGAGAGCGGGTGATCATCATCGTGAAGACCGGTGGTGCCACAAGTGCAAGTCAAAGCACTCGGGGCCGTGTGTTTCAAGAACTTATTCCGGTCCAACGAGGTGTGCCAAGTGTGGTAGGAAGGACCACGTGACTCGAAAGTGTCCCATCCGGGGGCCGGTATGTTATGAGTGCAAAGAACCAGGGAACATGAAGAGGGATTGCCCAAAGCTAGTGGGAGGTAATGGTGGAAATTCCGTGGGTTCGACGTCTAGAGTCGATCAACCACCAAGGATGCCCAGTCGAGCTTTCCGAATGACTACCGAGGAGGCAAAGGAGACCGCGGATGTTGTTTCAGGTACGTTTCTAGTAAACTCCTTGCCTGCTCGTGTTTTGTTTGATTCGGGTGCTACATGTTCCTTTGTGTCGGATACTTTCTGTAAACAATTCAGCACTCCCATCAGTGTCCTTCCCGATGCGTTAATAGTAGAAATAGCTAATGGGGATCAAGTGATCATTCGTGACCGTTTTTGTGATTGCACTCTAGAGATCGATGGGAATTCTTTCGGAGTGGATTTATTACCTATGGCTATAGGAGGGTTTGATGTAGTCATAGGTATGGATTGGTTAGTAAGGCATAAGGTGGACATCTTTTGTTCCAAAAAGATGATCCAAGTGCCATTGCCGGAAAATGGTGTGACTACCATTTATGGGGAGAAAGGAAAGAGGAATAATCCTATTATCTCATCTCTTAAGGCTCGCAAGTTTTTAGCGAAGAGTTACCCTTCGTACTTGGCCTACGTTGTGGACGCGAAGAAAGAAAATAAGTCGATAGAAGATGTGGAGGTGGTGCAAGATTATCCGGACGTCTTTCCGGAAGATTTACCCCGATTACCGCCGGAGCGGCAAGTGGAGTTTCAGATTGACCTCACACCGGGAGCGGCTCCGATAGCTCGTGCTCCATATCGTTTGGCACCGGCAGCAATGAAGGAGATGATGACGCAACTTCAAGATTTGTTGGAGAAGGGCTTCATTCGACCAAGTTCGTCACCTTGGGGAGCACCGATTTTGTTCGTAAAGAAGAAGGACGGATCCATGCGGATGTGTATCGACTACCGAGAGCTTAACAAAGTCACGGTGAAGAATAAGTATCCTCTACCTCGCATCGACGATCTTTTTGATCAACTTCAAGGCGCGGGATGTTTCTCGAAGATTGATCTTCGGTCCGGTTATCATCAAGTAAGAGTGAAGAAGGAGGACATTCCGAAGACGGCTTTCCGAACGCGATACGGTCATTATGAGTTTTTGGTGATGCCTTTCGGCTTAACCAATGCTCCGACCGTATTTATAGATTTGATGAACCGTGTGTGTCGCCCGTTCTTGGATAAATCCGTGATTGTCTTGATCGACGATATTTTAATATATTCAAAGGATGAGTCCGAGCATGGGAAACACTTACGGGAAGTATTGGAAGTTCTAAGAAGGGAGAAACTGTTTGCGAAGTTCTCGAAGTGCGAATTTTGGCTCCAAGAGGTACAATTCTTGGGGCATGTGGTATCAAAGGACAGGGTAAAAGTGGATCCGGCAAAGATAGATGCAATGATGAGTTGGGAGCCTCCAACAAGTCCGACGTAGATTCGAAGCTTCTTGGGTTTGGCGGGCTACTACCGGCGTTTCATTCAAGACTTTTCCAAGATAGCTACACCACCCACCTCTCTTACAAGGAAGAACGTCAAGTTTCTTTGGACCGATGCACAAGAGCAAGCCTTTCAGACGCTCAAGAGGAAGTTGTTCGAAGCTCCGATCTTATCCCTACCCGAAAAATCGGAAGACTTTGTGGTGTTTAGTGACGCTTCCAAGATGGGACTTGGGTGTGTCCTAATGCAAAGGGGGAAAGTAATAGCCTACGCGTCGCGTCAGTTAAAGGACCATGAGAAGAACTATCTGACTCATGATTTGGAGTTGGCGGCGGTAGTTTTCGCGTTAAAGTTGTGGCGACACTACTTGTATGGGACCAAGTGTACTCTTTTCACAGATCATAAAAGTCTCAAGTACATCTTCGATCAAAAGGAACTCAACATGCGACAAAGGAGATGGCTAGAACTTTTGAAGGATTACGATTGCGATTTACTCTACCATCCCGGTAAGGCCAACGTGGTGGCGGATGCGTTGAGTCGAAGGAGTCATGATGGAGGTGTCAAAATGTCCCTTACCAGAATCGATGTGGTGTCGAGTTTGTTGGAAAGTATAAGAACGAGTCAAGCGGAAGCACTTAAAGAAGAGAACCTCAAAGCTGAGGTTATGTCCAAGCAAAAGGAACTCTTAACAGAAGATGGTCGTGGACTCAAACTCTTTCAAGAGTGAATTTGGGTGCCAAAGATTGGGGGAAATCGTGACTTACTTCTCGAGGAAGCACATAAGTCGAAATATTCTATACTTCCCGGTAGCATCAAGATGTATAGAGACCTAAAGTTGAATTATTGGTGGCCGGTGATGAAGCTGGATGTGGCTAACTATGTGGAAAGGTGTGTCACATGCCTCCAAGTCAAAGCGGAGCATCAAAGACCGTATGGGAGTTTGCAACCGTTTTCCATTCCCGAGTGGAAATGGGACAACATTACTATGGATTTCGTGACGAAGTTACCAAAGACCTTGCGTGGACACGACACCATTTGGATAATTGTTGACCGGTTGAAAAAAAGTGCGCATTTCCTTACAATGCGGGAGACCTTTCCAATGGAGAAGTTGGCCAAGCTTTATATTGATGAGGTGGTGTCGAGGCACGGAGTTCCGCAATCTATTGTATCGGATCGGGACAGCCGATTCACTTTGAACTTTTGGGCTAGTTTGCAAAAGGAGTTGGGTACTCGACTAAATTTGAGCATGGCGTATCATCCTCAAGCGGATGGTCAAAGCGAGAGGACGATCCAGACGCTAGAAGATATGTTGAGATCGTGTGTAATAGACTTCGGGGGAAGTTGGGATTCACATCTACCTTTGGTAGAGTTCGCGTACAACAACAGTTACCATTCTAGTATTGGAATGGCACCGTTCGAGGCCTTGTATGGGCGGAAGTGTAGAACCCCAGTTTGTTGGCTAGAAGCGGGCGAGAAGCAATTCGTCGGGCCGGAAATAGTGCAAGAGACAGCGGATAAGGTGAAAGAGATTCGGGAGAGACTAAAGGCAGCGCAAGACCGACAAAAGAGTTATGCGGACAAGAAGAGAAGACCGGTTGAGTTTCAAGTGGGCGACCGGGTCATATTGAAGGTGTCTCCGTGGAAGGGTATCAACGGTTCGGAAAACATGGGAAGCTTAGTCCTCGTTTCCTTGGGCCATTCGTCATCTTGGAGAAAATTGGGTTACAAGCCTACCGGTTGGATTTACCCCCAGAAATGGATGGGATACATCCTACTTTTCACGTGTGCTATCTTTGGAAGTGTCTAGCCGAGGAGGAAAGCGTGATTCCCTTGTCAGAGATTCGGGTGGACAATGGAAATCGTTGTGTGGAAGAACCGGAGTCGATTTTGGAATCGAAAGTAAAGAAATTACGGCATAAAGATGTGGTGATGGTAAAGGTTCAATGGAAGAACCATCGGGGTGCTAATATCACGTGGGAGTCCGAGGATGATATGAAGAAGCGATATCCTCACTTGTTTGCTTGGAGTAAGATTTCGAGGACGAAATCCCATTTAGGTGGGGAGGATTGTAACACCCGTAAATTCTTAAGGTAAGTATCTTGGCTCTCTTAATACATTAATTGTCCTTATGTGTGAATACGTGTCTTTGTGCGCACCTTTATGATCATTATTATGTCGAAACGTCATATAATCGAATTACCTTTGTTAATCGTTCAAACCTCTCACTCGCTATCGAATTTGGTTAAGTTTCGGGCTGTTTTGGGTTGGCGCGATTGTGCCTGGCGATTGTGCCATTGGCACTATCGCCAGGGACGTACCGTGGGCTGAGGGATGCCAGCGATTGTTCCCCGCGATTGTGCCTTGGCACTATCGCCAAAGGCACTATCGCCGAGCTTGTACCGTGGGGGTGGGAACCTTCGCGATTGTGACATGCGATAGTGCCCATGGCACTATCACCGGGCACTATCGCCGACGGGGGAATCCCATTTAAATGAGCTTTATCCGATTTTCATTTCATTCCTCACATTTCATCTTTTCTCTTTGGCGATTTTGAGAGTCCAAAACCACACCCATACCTCTCCAAACCCTAACTCTCATTTATTGCAAACCATTTTGGTGGTTGGGGTTGTGGACCTTGCATTTACTACCTACCAAGAAGATTTCTAGGGTTTCTTCAAGTTCACCTTCTCCACTTCAAGTCTCATCTTCTCCAACTTCTAGGGTTTGACACTTTTCTAGGTTTTGGTCCAAAAACCTAGATTGTGAGTTACTAACCTTTGTTAAAACTAGATACACATCATATTCTTCTAATTGTTGTTATGTATCTCTATATGTTCAAATATGTGGGATTTAATTATGAAAAAAGGTTGAGAATGTGATTTTGTGTGAAATGCCATGTTTACTTTATGGTATCGGGTGTTGGGCGTTGACTCCATGAATATATATATATATATATATATATATATATATATATATATTGGATATCTTTGCATGATTTGGGATGTATGGATTATAGTAGATGATAAATTCTACCCGGAATGCCTTTTTGGTGATTAAATGTCTAAACATTGATTATGTTGGTATTTGGGTCTCATAATGGACTTATGTGTTAGGATGGTAACATTGTACCCTTGGTTGGTATCGAAATGTGTTGGTTGAAATATACCAGAAGACCTCCTATAAATTATGTTGCACGAACCAAGTCAGTAGACACTAGGAGGATGTAGTCTTGGGCGCCATTGTGATGGTATGTGCCTAGACCTCCGCCATTCGAGGAGTTTTCTTTGGTATAGTCATCGGGTGTGTCGGGCCTTTCGGATGTCTCTTGATAGATGGCATCAAGGTATATCGACTCTTTGGGTGGAACTTGATTGGTGCTATGGGTCTCCCCTATTGACTCCACATATATTGAACTCTGGTTAACTGCTGATAAGAATTGTAACTGATCATGCATGCTCATTATTGTTCAACTCACTAGGCTTTTTGGCCTAACACTTGTTTGGTGTCGATGTGTATCTCAGGTTCTAGCGACTCCGTTCCTAAGCAGGTTTAGATGCTTTGGGTGAGAGCTTGGGGATTTTGCACTTGGACGCTACTTCTTTTGGGATTGAACCGTTGGGCTTATAGATGACAACCCTTTTGTAATCAATTTTCTAGATGTAGAAATTAGATTAGTTGGTTGTTATTTTATTGTCCGTTTAAATTACAAATTGTGATTAAACAGGTTATTTATATATATTCCTCATTTTTGGGAGGCTCTTGCTATGGCAATTTCAGTATATCTCATGTCCGTTTTTCGGATTTTTGTTATCCCTATTTTTAGGGCGTTACAGGTGCAAGGCTAGTTTCATGGCAGTGTAAAAAGCAAACCACAGTGTCCACCTCTACAACAGAAGCAGAGTATATAGCTGCTGCAAGTTGTTGCTCACAAGTGCTATGGATTCAGAATCAGATGTTGGACTATGGCATTACTTTTCTTCACACTCTCATCTTCATTGATAACAACAGTGCTATAAGCATAGTTAATAATCCAGTGAAGCACTCAAAAACCAAGCATATAGAAATCAGGTACCATTTTATTAGAGATTGCAATGAAAAGAAGTTAATTCAGGTTTTGAAAGTACACACAAGTAACCAATTTGCTGATCTATTCACCAAAGGTTTTGATGTGGGTAGATTCACATTCTTGGTCACAAGTGTAGGCATGATAAACACTGAATAAGCCTCTTTTGATTTTCTTTATGTACCATTGCTGTATAGATTCTTTAATGCTTACTTTCTCATATTTCAATGTGCATGGTGCTGCTAACCATTTGTGTTTAAGTGTTTCAGATTGCTTTGCTGATTAGATACTTGGTACTTCTGGTCAAGTTAATATTGTTCTCACTATTACTCCTACTGACAGTTCAAATATGGTTAAGTATGGTTACTACTGCTAGGTAGTTTATACTGCCAGTACAAAGTTACTACTGATTTCCTTATTTCTACTGCCAGACAGTGTTAATACTGTTATGATGTGTTAATACTGCTAGTCTGTGTTAATATTGTTGGTATGTGTTACTACTGTTTATATGGATTAATACTGCGAGTTTGTTAATGCTACTAGGGTACTTAGTACTGCTTTTAACTGACACCCTTAACCTATATATACCCTCTCTGACCGTCAAAACCCAAACGGCTCTTTGAATTTCCATTAAGTTCTCATCCTCTCTCTTTCTCTCTAAATTCTTGATTACCAGTGCGTAAACCCTAGTTTTGATTCGAACCCTAGAATCAATCAAGAAGATGGCAGAACTTGATTTCATTGATGACCACAATGAGCTTGCAATGTTACAAAAACCCAAACAAGCTGAGGGTTTTCATGAAATTGTGGATTTCTTATCCCAATCACATATTGCTTATGCGCTAACGGTAAATCCTACCATTTATGTGGAGCACATGCGACAGTTCTGGGCAAATGCATCCATTCAGAATGTTGATGGCAATCAAGTCATTCACTCAAGGATCTGTGATAAACCTATCATAATCACAGAAGGCTGCATACGCACTCATCTATGTCTAGATGATGCCACAGGTATTTCTACTCTTTCCAAGGAAGATCTATTTCAAGAAATTGGTAGAATGGGGTATGAAGGTCCTACTGATGTTTACAAGTTTTACAAAAGCAAATTTTCAACTCAGTGGAGATTCTTTGTTCATACTCTTCAACATTGCATATCTCGCAAGACAACTGGATGGAGTGAGTTTAGCAGTACAATAGCTTATGCTCTTGTCTGCTTAGCTACCTCCAGACAGTTCAATTTTTCCCAAATGATTTTAAATGATTTGCTGTCAAACTTGGATACCAAAACCAAAAACAAAAGATTTTATATGTATCCAAAGTTTGTACAAGTGGTACTAAACAAGGAATTGACGGACTTACCCTCTTTTAAAGAGGTATATGTACCTAAACCTCCCAAAGGGAAGGTATTTTCCAATATGAAAAGGCCTAGTAAGGACTTTTCTGGAAAAGACACACCATTGTTCTCTACAATGATGGTTGTGTCCCACCCACATGGTGAGGCATCAAAGTCACAACCCATATCTGACCAACCCACTGATGACCTACCCACACCATTCACTTCAAATATTCATCCTCAGCTCCCTGTTAATAAGTCAATTCCCCCAATCACTCAAAAATATGTAAGGAAAAAGGTACAGAAGGTTCCTTCCCTTCATGTATCTACACCCCAAAAGCCTACAAGCCCTCTGCTGGAGCATTCTTCATCAGAGAATATCCAAAGGGAATCCACAGGGGTGTCTCCCAACCCCGAGAAGTTGCTCTCTAAGGAGAAGGATGAGCATGTGGGCAGCAAGGCTCACACTACTGATTCTGCACAAGGTGTGGATCAGGACAGTGTGAACATGACTAAGACCTTCCCCACGGCAACTTTAGATGAGAAATCATCTAAGGGACCCAGGTGCCAAGAAACCAAGGGGGTAGTAGGTGCCTCTGCTAGGCAGAAGGACTCTACTAAAAGATCCCATGATCCTTCACGGGTGGTAAACACACCTAAAGGAGGTGAGGACAGATATAACTATGATGAATTGATGGAAACCATTGGTAATGTGAACCTGGATGTCCTCAATCAGGGTTCAAAGATAAAGGCGCTGAAAAAGGTCATCATTTCTCAACAAGGCCAGATAGACAAACTCAAGAAAATGGTGTTGAAATTGGTGCACAAAAAGAAGAGAAATCAATTTATCTTGAAAAAAAGGGGTAATGCTAATGATGCTTCCAAAAAGGGGGAGAATCAAGAAGCTGAAGTTGAGAAGGACAATATGGAATTCCAATTTGAGGGGGAGATTGGTGGAGAAGCTGAAAAGAATGTTAAGGAGAAGAAGAAGGAAGATGTGAAAGCAGCAGAAACTGAAGCAGCAGCAGTAACTACTGAACCAGCAGTAGAAACTGCTAAAGCAGTAGAAACAGATAAAGCAGCAGCAGAAACTGGAATGTCTATAGAAGAAATAGAGATTGCAGAGACTTTGGTGAAGGCAAAGAATGACACTCCTAAGGCCACTCAAAAGGCTAAGGGAGTGGTAATTAAAGAAGGAGGCTCAAAGAAGAAAAAGGAAAAGGTCTGTGTGTCAGAGGCCAAGAAGAAAGGGAAAGAGAAGATGATTGAGCCTGTGAAACCATTAAAGAAGCAGAAGCAAATAGATTTGGATGCAGAATTGGCAAAGGAGTTAAATGTACAGTTTAAAAAGGAGTTTGAAAAGGAGGATGATATTCAAAACGCCAAAGACAGAAAGATTGCAAGAGATTTGGCAACAAGGCTAAATGAAGAATATCATAAGAGTTTGAAGACTGCTGCAAAGAGGATTAAAATGAAAGCAACCAGACAAAGGCAGCCTTCAAAGACCTTTCTAGCTACACAGGAAAGAAGAAAGATGATAAACTTCTTGAAAGGATCTGTTGGAGTTCCTGAAGGGATGTTTACAAAAATGTCTTTTAGTAGGATAGAAGACTTATACAAAAAGGAGATGGCCAAGCTGCAAGGAGACTTCAATCAGAGGGTTGAATTTGAAGGAAAGATGAAAGAAAGACATGATCTAAACATTCAACAGCCTTTTCCTGATAGTGAAGAAGGCACTCCGACTAAAGAAAAGGTAGAAGTGAAGAAAAAAGAGACACTAGCTCAGAAGATTGGAGCTGTCAAGAAAATGAAATCAATTGCTACAAAGAGAAAGGAAAAAAGGCCTAGAACTGAGGAAGGTGAGACAGAGCAGAAACAACATGAGCAGCAGAAACAACAAGAGCAACAGAAACAAGCAGAGCATGTTCAAACTCAAGAGCAGAGTCAAGAGCAATCAAGTCAACAACCTTCAGAACAGCCAAGACAATCTGATGAGAAGTTTGATTTGTATATGATAGTGACAGATGAAGAAACATTGAAAGTTGATCCTATCTCAGTGAAATCCCCAGAAATCATTCATTGGGATACTGTGATGGATAAAGGCAAAGAATACTTCATAATCAAAAGAATGGGTGACAAGTATGAGGCCTACTCAACTTGGGGTAAGATCATAAGAAGTTGTACCAGAGCTGATTTGGAAGAAATGTACAAGGTTGGATTGAACTTGCATGGTGACTTGTTGAACGGAGCAAGGATGAGCTTAACAAAGATGGCTCTGGAATATTTGTGCATGATGTTTGACCCTGACAAAGTTGAATATCTTATCAAAGACGTGCATCACAGAGAAGAATTTAAAAGCATTGATCACTGGATGCTTATTGAAAGATCTGGAGTATATGTCCTAACCATTGATAAAAGCTTTCATGAGTACTATCTGGTTGATAAGGTGTATGACCACAACAAAGTAAAGTTGCAAGGGATGCTGAAAGCTAAGTTGGTTTGCCCTACAGGTTCAGAAATGGCCAGAATTGTGATTAGAAGAACAATCAATCAAAGTGTAAGTTTGGATCCTAATCTAGGAATTTGAGTAGTAGTTTTGAAAGCATCATGAAGTTCCTATTTTGAAGATGTTGGGTCTGAATGTGCTAAGGATGGATACTACTGCTAGTAGAATTAATAATGCTTAGAGAGTTAGTACTGCTAGTAGTTAGTACTGCTGAAGATTACTACTGCAAGTGAGGAGTTAATACTGCAAGCATGGTTAGTACTGCCAGACACAAAGTTAATATTGCTATTGAGTTAATGCTGCTTCTGAAGATAAAGATGGATTGATGCGAAAGAATAGGAGATGAAGATAATTATGGACTGGATTCTAAAGAATAATATTTCTTTTGTAATTATCTTGTAATCTGTTTTGTATATATAGTCTAGATAATTGTAGATTATAATATGAGTTGTTTTAGAGAATTAACCTCAAGACTAGTATTGATCCTTTCTATAGAGAAGTATAGAACGTCTGTTGAGTCTGTTCAACAGATTGAGGTTGTGTTTGTAATCATTAAGTTTTATGCAATATAAACTTATGATTTCAGTTCATATTCTGTGTTTTGATTAATTGTTAACGTGTTATTCCACGACTTCTTTAACATTGTTTCTGAGTTTGTATTAAATTCTTGTTTAGAATTTTCGATCTTGACAAGTGGTATCAGAGCTAGAAAACTCAGAAACCTATAATCATGGACAGTTCAAGCGATAACGTTTTGGTATCAAAGGTTCCCATGCTCAAACCCAATGAGTTGACATGTGGAAGATCAGAATCAAGCAATACATTCTTATCACAGACTTCTCAATGTGGGACATCATTGAGAATGGTCCCTCTGATGGAGGAAAGATGGATGCAGATGGAAAGAGACCTCCACCAAAGACTGATGGAGAGAGGAAGATGAGGCAGACAAAGATGAAAGCCTTGAGCACTCTGCTCTTGGCAATTCCTAATGAGTATCAACATCAATTCTGCAACTGTTCTGATGCACAAATTCTATGGAATGCACTGGAGAAAAGATTTTCTGGAACCAAAAGTACCAAGAGAAATCAGAAGGCCATCCTGAAGCAGCAATATGAAAACTTCATGTCTACAAATAATGAGTCCATGACTCAAACTTTTGATAGATTTAATAAGTTAATTGGTGAATTGGCTACTGTTGGTGTCCAGATAGATCAAGATGATGTCAACAGAAAATTTTTAAGATCTCTTGGTGATGAATGGACTATGTACACTGTCTCCTTCAGACAGAATAACCAACTGGAGAACAAGGAACTGGATGACCTCTATAATGACCTTAGGGTGTTTGAAGCAGAGGTAGAAGCAAAGAAAAGGCCCTCTGGATACTCATACAATGCTGCTCTTTTATCATCTTCTACTGATTCTGCTGCTAATACAGAATCAGTTAGTGTTGCCCATGGATCAAAGCAAGATGGATCTAATGACTCAGTTTTAGAAGCTTTTCTAGCCAATCATTCTAATTCCACTCTAATTAATGATGACTTAGAACAAATAAATGTTGATGATCTGGAAGAGATGGATATCAAGTGGCAGATGGCTATGCTCACAATGAGGGTAAAAAGATTCATCAAAAGGACTGGAAGGAACAACTTTGCTCAAAAAAGAGAATATGGGGTTGGATTTGATAAATCCAAGGTTGAATGTTACAAGTGTCACAAGCTGGGGCACTTTGCAAGAGAATGCAGAAGTGGAATGCCTCAACAGCATACTAGAAACCATCAACCATCACAGTCCACTAGCTTCAACAACAGGAACTCTTCTCAAGCTCTTGTTTCCCAAGAAGGAATGGGATTTGATTGGAGTGACCAAGCAGAAGAAGCAGTTCAGAATCAAGCTTTAATGGCTAAAGTTTCAGAGTCAGCAAGCACTGATATTCCCACAGTGGTAACATCTAACCTTTGCTCTAAAACCTGTATTGAAACTGTTAAAAAGTACAGGGATCACAATCAGAGCATGTGTGATGACCTTAAAAGGTTAGAGAAAGATATAAGAGAGTATGTTTTGATTGTTGAGAGGTTTGAAGAACAAATTAAGTCATGTCAGGCTAATGAACTTCAACACTCTTATGATACCAACTACTGGAAGTGGGAGAAGCAAATAAGGAATCATATGGCTGAGGATAGGGCACCTATAAAATCTCATGCTCAGAATAAGTTTGCAAATTCAGAGAAAAATACTCCAAATAATCCAAGGAGTAACTTAAAGAAAAAGAAAGCAAACAACTTTGTCCAGGTTTGGGTTCCAAAAGTAAAGAAATCTGTTAGTACTGCTACTTCAAATAGTACTGCTGACAGAAATAATGTTGCTGCAAGCAATACTACTGCTAACCCAGTTAGTACTGGTAACAAAGTTAGTACTGATAACCCAATTAGTACTGCTAATGATGTTAGTACTGCTAACAAAGTTAGTACTGCCAATCAAGTTAGTACTGCTTCCAGTGACAGGCCCATTATTCTGACAAATTATTCAAGCAATAAGATTCCTCAGTTTGATAATCTCATCAAGTCTGAATATGAATATGTTGATGAGAATGGGAAACCCAAGACCACCTTGGCTTGGGTTCCTATTAAAAACTAACTGCTTTATTATATGTGCAGGGCAACCAACAGCTCAAAGGAAGGAGCATTTGGCATGTTGATAGTGGTTGTTCCAGGCACATGACAGGTAACATGGCCTGCCTTCAAAACTTCAAAAGAATTGATGGAGGACATGTTGCTTTTGGTGATAATCCAGCAGGTGGAAAGATAAGTGGAAAAGGTAATGTATCAAAAGGTAAGATGATCTTTGAGGATGTATACTATGTTGAGCAATTGAGATACAACCTGTTAAGTGTTTCACAGGTCTGTGACAAGAAACATAGCATATTATTCAATGATACTGAATGTATTATCCTTGCTCCAGGGTTCAAGGTAGTTGATGAAAGTATGATACTACTTAAAACTCCTAGAAAGGACAATGTTTATTGCTTAGACTTGGAGAGTGTAGTTTCTGATTCATCTCTAAATTTTTATTTTCAAAAGCTTCATTGGATGAATCATCTCTTTGGCACAGAAGGATGTGTCACATGAACTTTAAAACAATGAACAAACTTGTGAAAAACAACCTTGTAAGAGGTTTGCCACAAAAGGTATTTTCATGTGATGATCATTGTGTTGCATGTCTTAAAGGCAAACAGCACAAAACTTCTCATAAGTCCAAAGAGATAAATACAATCTCTTCACCTCTTAATTTACTGCATATGGGTCTGTTTGGACCTACAAATGTGATGAGTATTGGTAAGAAATTCTACTGCTTGGTTATTGTTGATGATTTCTCTAGATTCACTTGGGTCTATTTTCTGAGGACTAAGGATGAGACAAGTGGACTGATCAAATCCTTTGTTCTTAGAGTTGAAAACCAAACAAATCTAAGAGTTAAAGTCATCAGGTCTGATAATGGAACTGAATTTAAAAACAATGACCTAAACAACTTCTGTAAGGAAAAATGCATTGAGAGACAATACAATGCTCCTAGAACTCCTCAACAGAATGGTGTTGCTGAAAGGAGAAATAGGACTCTGATAGAAGCTGCTAGATCTCTGTTGGCAGACTCAAAACTTCCAATTACTTTTTGGGCAGAAGCAGTTAATACTGCCTGCTATGTTCAAAACAGAGTTCTAGTAGTGAAATCCCAAGACAAGACACCTTATGAGCTTTTTAAAAAGAAGAAACCTTTTATTGGATTTTTCAAACCATTTGGGTGTCCTTGGACAATTCTCAATACCAAAACTCACCTAGGCAAGTTTGATAGCAAAGCTGAGGATGGGTTTCTTGTTAGATACTCCTCTCAGAGCAAGGCCTACAGAGTTTTTAACACCTCTTCTAGGATTATTGAGGAAAGTGACAATGTCAAATGCAATGAGAACACACCAAATCAACTTGGTTCAGGTCCTGATTGGCTATTTGACATTGATTCACTGACTAATTCTTTAGGTTTCAGTAATGAGCATAATGCAGGAACAGGGACAGAAAAGGTAAAATTACAAAGACAAGAGTTTGTGTTGTTCCCAACACCTACTGCTGATCCTGTTGAATTCTGTGACCAAGATAAGAAAGATACTTCAGATTCAAAGGACACTGAACCAGCTCAGAATGAAAAGGACAAAGGTGAAAAGGAAGATCAACCCTCAGATTCAGGAATCAAAAGTCCTGAGATGCCATGTTTGGAAGAAGATGACACAGATGATGACAACTCTTCAGTTTTTGGTGGCAGCACTCCTGAAAAGAATGACAATAATCTGGAAACAGATATTAATGAAGAGGTTGTTCATCAAACAAGAGTTCAGAAAAATCATCCTCCTCAATTGGTGATTGGTGACATCAATTCACCTATAATCACAAGGAATCAAAGTAAGTTGGGAGGATTGAAAGATATACAATCAGGTTTACTTTCTTGCTTTCTATCTCAGGTTGAACCCAAAAAGGCATATGATGCAATGAAGGATCCAAGCTGGATAGAAGCAATGCAAGAGGAGCTACTGCAGTTTGTGCTGCAGGATGTATGGGATTTGGTTGACCTTCCTAAAGGACACAGAGCTATAGGCACTAAATGGATCTTCAGGAACAAGAAAGATGAGAGAGGAATAGTAATAAAGAACAAGGCTAAGTTAGTGGCACAAGGGTATACTCAAGAAGAGGGAATTGATTATGAAGAGGTATTTGCACCAGTGTCCAGGATTGAGGCAATCAGGCTATTTTTAGCCTATGCTTCTTTCATGAAGTTCAGGGTCTATCAGATGGATGTAAAGAGTTCTTTCTAGTATGGGAGAATTGAAGAAGAAGTATATGTCTGTCAGCCTCCAGAGTTTGAGAATCCAAATTATCCTGACAGAGTATACAAATTGAAGAAGGCACTCTATGGGCTACATCAAGCACCAAGGGCATGGTATGACACCTTGTCTACCTACCTCTTAGAAAATGGTTTTCAAAGAGGAATCATAGACAAGACTCTGTTCACTCAGAGGAAGAAGAAGGACATCCTTATAGTGCAAATCTATGTGGATGATATTATCTTTGGATCCACAAAAGATCAAATGTGCAGAGATTTTGAAGAATTGATGCACAAGAAATTCAAGATGAGTTATATGGGTGAACTTACCTTCTTCCTTGGGCTACAAGTTAAGAAGAAGAAAGATGGGATATTCATAAGCCAATCCAAGTATGTGCAGAACATTCTTACTAAGTTTGGATTCTCAGATTCAAAGCCTGCAAGCACACCCATGGAGACACACAAACAGATCACTGCATATCTTGAGGGGGAGGATGTGGATGTTCATCACTATAGATCCATGATTGGATCCCTCATGTATCTCACTGCTTCAAGACCAGATATCATGTTTCCTGTTTGTGTGTGTGCAAGATTTCAAGTAAGGCCTAAGCAGTCACACTTTCAAACAGTCAAGAGGATATTCAGATATCTCAAAGGCCAACCTAGATTAGGTATTTGGTATCCTCATGACTCACCATTTGACCTACTTGCTTATTTAGACAGTGACTTGGGTGGTGCAAATTTGGATAGAAAGTCAACTTCAGGGGGATGTCAGTTTTTGGGTGCAAGACTAGTGTCATGGCAGTGCAAGAAACAAACCACAGTTTCCACCTCTACAACAGAAGCAGAGTATATAGCTGTTGCAAGCTGCTGTTCACAAGTACTCTGGATTCAGAATCAAATGCTGGACTATGGTATGACTTTTCTTCACACTCCAATCTTCATAGACAATAACAGTGCTATTAGCATTGTTAATAATCCAGTCAAGCACTCCAAAACAAAGCATATAGAAATCAGGTACCACTTTATCAGAGACTGTAATGAAAAGAAGCTAATTCAGGTTGTGAAGGTCCATACAAGTAACCAATTTGCTGATCTATTCACCAAAGCTTTTGATGTGGGTAGATTCACATTCTTGGTCACAAGTGTGGGCATGATAATCACTGAATAAGCCTCCTTTGATCTGCTTTATGTACCATTTCTGTATAGATTCCTTTCTGTCTACTTTCTCATATTGTTTTGTGCATGGTGCTACTAACCTTTTGTGTTTAAGTGTTTCAGATTGCTTCAACTGAATACTTAGTACTTCTAGTTCAGTTAATACTGCTTTGTATATTACTCATGATGTCAGTTCCAATATGGTTAAGTATGGTCACTATTGCTAGGTGGTTTATACTGCCAGTATAAAGTTACTACTGCTTGCCTTATTTCTACTGCTAATCAGTGTTACTACTGCTGGTATGTGTTAATACTGCTAGTCTGTGTTAATACTGCTAGTCTGTGTTAGTACTGCCAGTATGTGTTACTACTGCTAATATGAGTTAATACTGCGAGTTGGTTAATACTGCTAGGGTACTTAGTACTGCTTCTAACTGAAATCCTCCACCTATAAATACCCTTTGTGACCGCCAAAATACAAACGGCTCTTTGAACTTCCATTGCTTCTCTTTCTCTCTCTCTCTCTCTCTCTCTCTCTCTCTCTCTCTCGATTTCTTGCTCACCAGTGTACACCCTCATTACGATTCGAACCCTAGAATCAATCAGAACGATGGCAGGACTAGAATTCTTTGATGAACACAATGAGGTTGCTATACTGCAAAAACCCAAACAGGCTGAAGGTTTTCATCAGATTGTGGATTTCCTAAAATCCTCACATATCGCCTACGCATTAACTGTCAATCCCACAATCTATGTGGAACATCAAAGACAGTTCTGGGCCAATGCTGCTATTCAAACTGAAGATGGCACTCAGGTCATCAAAACAAGGGTTTGTGATAAACCTCTAACCATCTCAGAAGGCTGTATTCGCATTCATCTACGACTAGATGATGCCGCAGGTATAACCTCTTTACCTAAGGAAGATCTCTTCCATGCTCTTAGTCAAATGGGGTATGAAGGTCCCACTGATGTCTATAAGTTTTTCAAGAACAGATTTTCACCTCAGTGGAGATTTTTTGTTCATACTCTACAATACTGTATTTCAGGAAAAACAACTGGCTGGAGTGAGTTCAGCAGCACCATAGCCTATGCTCTAGTCTGCTTAGCTACCTCCAGAAAGTTTAATTTTGCTCAAATGATTTTCAATGATTTAATGTCAAACCTGGATACCACATCAAAAAGCTTTTTTATGTATCCAAGGTTTGTACAAGAAGTACTTGATAAGGAATTGACGGATTTACCTACCTTCAAGGAGGTATATGTACCAAAACTCCCAAAGGGGAAGGTGTTCTCAAATATGAAGAGGCCCAGTAAGGACTTCTCAGGTAGAGACACTCCATTGTTCTCTACAATGATGGGTGTGTCTCATTCCCATGGTGAGGCATCAGGGTCACAGCCCACATCTGACCACCCAACTGATGACCTACCCACACCACTCATTTCTATCAATATCCCTCAGATTCCTATTGACAAGCCACAATCCCCCATCACCAAAACTTACACAAGGAAAAAGGTATAGAAGATTCCTTCCCTTCTAGTATCTTCACCCCCAAACCCTAAAAGCCCTCTGATGGAGCATTTTCCATCAGAGAATATCCAAAGGGAAACCACAGGGGTGTCTCCCAACCCCAAGAAGGTGCTCAATAAGGAGGAGGAAGAGCATGTGGGCAGTGAGGCTCACACTACTGACTTTGCACAAAGTACAGGGCAGGATAGTGTGAACATCTTTAAGACCTTCCCCACGACAACTTTAGATGAGCAATCATCTAAAGGTCCCAGGTGCCAAGAAACCATGGGGGTAGCAGGTGCTTCTGCTAGGCAGAAGACCTCTACTAAAAGATCCAAGGATCCTTCAAAGGTGGTAAAAACACCTAAAGGAGGTGAGGACAGATATACGTACGATGAATTGATGGAAACCATTGCAAATGTCAACCTGGATGTCATCAAGCAGGGCTCAGAAATAGAGGAGATGAAGAAGGTTATTATATCTCAACAAACTCAGATAGTAAAGCTCAAGAAAATGGTGTTGAAACTTGTGCACCAAAAGAGAAGGAAACAATTCATTCTAAAGAAAAGGAGAAGTGTCCATGTTGCTTTCAAAAAGGGGGAGAGTCAGGAAAAACAGGATGAAAAGGAGAGTACAAGTGAGATGGAATTCCAGTTTGAGGGGGAGACTGGTGCTGATAAAGAAGAGAAAGTTGGTTCAGAAGCAGAAACTTTTGAGAATGTAGCAGATATTGCAAAATCAGCAGTAACTGAGGTTGCAGCAGTAACAAATAAACCTGAAGCAGAAACAGAATTATCCAGAGAGGAAATTGAAATTGCAGAAACCCTTGTGAAAGCTAAGAATGACACTCCCAAAGCTACTCAAAAGGCTAAGGGAGTGATGATCAAAGAAGGAGGATTAGAGAAGAAAAGAAATGAGGTCAGTGTGGAGGATGCAAAGAAGAAGGGAAAGGAGAAGATGGTTGAGTCTGAGCAACCATTGAAGAAGAAGAAATAGATTGAGTTGGATGAAGAAGTGGCCAAAAAGCTTCAAGAAGAGTTGGAAAAGGAGGAAGAAATTCAATCTGCCAAAGACAGAGAGCTTGCATTGGATATGGCTAAAAAGATAAATGAAGAATATCAAAGAATTTTAAAGCCTACCGTTGTTAAGAAAGTAACAAAGAGAGCTACTGTGCAAAGGCAAAGAAAGCCCTCAAAGACATTTTTGGCTAATCAAGAGAGAAGGAAAATGATCAACTTCCTGAAAGGAGCTCTTGGAGTTCCTGAAGGAATGTTTACCAACATGCCTTATGGTAGGATAGAGGAGTTGTATAAGAAGGAGATGGCCAATCTGAAAGGGGACTTCACTCAAAGGGTAGAGGTTGAAAGGAAGATGAAAGAGAGGCATAACCTAAACATACAAGAGCCCTTCCCTGACAGTGAAGAAGGCACTCCTAGCAAAGACAAGGAAGAGGTGAAGCTAGAAGAGACATTAGCCCAAAAGATTGGTGCTATTAAAAGAAAGAAGTCCATTGCTACCAAACCAAAAGCAAAGAGGCCTAGAACTGAAGAAGAAGAAAAGGAAAGTGAAAGAAGGGAAGATGAACCTCCATCAGAACAAGAGCAGAATCAAGATCAACCTAGCCAACAAACTCAAGAGCAAACAAGTCAGTCTAAGGTGCAATTTGACTTGTACATGACAGTGACAGATGATGAACCAATGAAAGTTGACCCTATCTCAGTGAATGCTCCAGAAATCATTCATTGGGATATGATGATAGATCAGAGAAAAGAATACTTCAGGATAAAGAGAATGGGGGACAAATATGAGGTCTACTCAACCTGGGCAAAGATAATCAGAAGCTGTTCCAGATCTGATTTAGAAGAAATGTACAAGGTTGGAATGAACTTATATGGTGAAGTGCTGAAAGGAACTGAGATGAACCTACTAAGGATAACCATGGAATACTTGTGCATGATGTTTGATCCAGAGAGAGTGAAGCAAAGGATAAAAGACTTGCATCATGAGTATGGGTTTAAAAGGATTGATTACTAGATGTTGTATGAAAACTGTGGAGTGTATATGACAACTATTGACAAGAGTTATCATGAATACTATCTGGTGGATAAGATCTATGACCACAGCAAGGCTAAACTGCAAGCAATGTTGAAAGCAAAGTTGGTATGTCCAAAGAACTCAGAAATGGCAAGGATAGTAGTCAAGAGAACCATCAATCAAAGTCTAGGTCTGAATCCTGATTTGGGAATCTAAGCTGAAGTTTTGAAAGCATCATGAAGACTCCATCTTGAAGAACTTAACTTCTGGTTTTCAAAAGTTAAGTTAGGGGGAGATTGTTGGGTCTGAATGTGCTAAGGATGGATACTACTGCTAGTAGAATTAATAATGCTTGGAGAGTTAGTACTGCTAGTAGTTAGTACTCTAAAGATTACTACTGCAAATGAGGAGTTAATACTGCAAGCATGGTTAGTACTGCCAGAGACAAAGTTAATATTGTTATTGAGTTAATGTTGCTTCTGAAGATAAAGATGGATTGATGTGAAAGAATAGGAGATGAAGATAATTATGGACTGGATTCTAAAGAATAATATTTCTTTTGTAATTATCTTGTAATCTGTTTTGTATATATAGTCTAGATAATTGTAGATTATAATATGAGTTGTTTTAGAGAATTAACCTCAAGACTAGTATTGATCCTTTCTATAGAGAAGTATAGAACGTCTGTTGAGTCTGTTCAATAGATTGAGGTTGTGTTTGTAATCATTAAGTTTTATGCAATATAAACTTATGATTTGAGTTCATATTCTGTGTTTTGATTAATTGTTAAAGTGTTATTCCGCGACTTCTTTAACATTGTTTATGAGTTTGTATTAAATTCTTGTTTAGAATTTTCGATCTTGACAGAAGAACTTAACTTCTTGATTTCAAAAGTTAAGTTAGGGGGAGATTGTTGGGTCTGAAATATACTAAGTCTGGATAGTGCTGTTGAGTCTGAAAGATTACTACTGCTGAAGACATTTGTACTGCTACTTAAAGAGATTACTACTGCTAGTAGTATTAGTACTGCTTGGAAAGTTAGTACTGCCAACGGAGTTACTACTGCTAGCATGTTAGTACTGTTGATGATAAGAAGATGTTGCTAGACGAATTAATGTTGTTTATATTGATAAGGATGGTTAGTTACGTAAAGCAAAAGGCAAGGAGATGAAGATAATTATGGAATGGATGCTGAAGATCATTGTTATTTTAATAATTATCTTGTAATATGTTTTGTATATAGTCTAGATGTATTAGATTATAGGAATATACATCTTTTGTTTTCAAAGAGAGAATTAGCCTCAAGATTCTTAGTGATCCTTTCATTAGAGAAGTATTGAACGTCTGTTGAGCCTGTTCAACAGATTGAGGCTTTGGTTGTAATCATTAAGTTACTTCAATATAACTTGTGATTTGATATACTGTTTCATTGATTTCTTGTTAAAGTGTTATTCTGCAACTTCTTTAACAAAGTTTCTGAGTGTTTATTTAAATTCTTGTTTTGAATTTCAATCCTGACAGTTGGTTTGAAGTAGAAAGTCTGAGATGAGCTGTGAGTGCAAGCAGATGACCTTGTTAGAGTAAATAGCCTTCAATGTCATTGAGTTCCATGCATTGTGTGTCAAACAAATTGCTGGAGTTTTTCATATCATTCATATCAGACGTTTTGGCGAGTGTGTGCCTTACGAGGTATTTGCTTTGAAAAAGTGTCGACCCGTGCAAATGTGTGTTTGGATTAAAAAAGACAAGTTTATGGCGTTGAGTGATAAATTCGATTTTGGTGTGGGTGAATTATTGTATGTCTTTTGCAAATGAGTTAACTTTTGTTATGAAAACCAAAACAACATTTGATTGTGTGATTTTATAAGTAAGTGTGGTACAGACTTGTGTTATATCAACAAGGGTGAGAGTCGTTTAGCACACTCAGTGTAAACAATTTTGTAAAATTTTATAATCATGTGTGTAAAGTTCATCGGAAATATTTTCAAATGTGTCAACCCCGACATTGGGGTGTGGTGAAGGGAAATTTTTGTGGAGTTGAGGTTGAATGATTCCTGAAATCGTTGTGCATGGCTAAGTCAGTGTTGTGTCGTATGCATGTAAGTTGTTTTCTGATGTAAGTATTTTCCAAATTTTCAAACGTATCTAGAGATTAAATATTTGTGTGTCATGCATGAAGGCTATGAACTCTCTAGGTCGAGGAGGAGGGTTGAAATTAAGAATGATGAAAGTTTTGAGAGTGGAAGTGTGTCACTCGGTCAGAGGGTGGTAATTACTTGTTATTGGTATTAATCTAAGTGAGGGTGGTGATTAGCGGAGGTGGTTATTGGAAGTATTGGCCTATGATGTTACGGATAATGGTACTATAATGGTTTACCGTTGGCCCCATGATTTGTGATGTGGATGTCGGTAAACGGTTATGTTAGGAGTGGAGTTTGAAGTCGTAAAGATATTTTGGCAATTAGTTGCTGCAGTGGAAGATGTAGGTTTCATTGGGGATCTTTGTTGGTTGGAGGCATAGTGGAAGTATCCCAATGCCGACTGCTGCTGTGGAAGTCAGAAACCATTATTGTGGTTAATAACGGAACGCTGAAAACGAAGTAGTGGTTATGACTGGTTTTGAGGAGATTTGCGAGGAAGCGAAGAGTTATTCGGACAAGGAGTGTACCTAATGTGATGTCGGACAACCTTGTGTGGATCCTACAAAATGGAAGATCACTAGTTCGGTCAGGTGGTTCTTTACCGATGAGGTTTCGTCGGTTATGTGGGAATGAAGTTTATATAAAGCACGACTGGGAGGGTTGCTCTTTGAGCATTTAAGTCTTCGAGGTAGTGCATTTACCCTTTCAGGCTACTGGAGTTTGATTTCATTAGGTCGCAATGAGCCGACAAAGAGCGATATCTTGTTGAGGGGTTTGAGGCCGTGAAATGCCTTGAAGTCCGATTTCAGTATTATGACCAGTGAGAAGAGAAAGGAAATTGTAGGTGTGTCCAGTGGTCGTAGAGACTTGCATTTGTTCTGGGATGAAGTAGTAGAGTGATGGTTGTAACCATGGGCTAGTGATGTCTTAATGACATATTTGGGGTTGCAAAGCATTAAAGCGATAAGGAGCTTCCTTGAGGATATGTAGGAGGCGGGCGTTATCGTTGTAGGATAAACGTCTTCGCCCGAGGATCTAGGGGGAATGAGTTATAAGTGGTAAGATTGTGGTTGGGATGCTAAGTTGAAATTAATTATGTCAAATGTTGGTTGGTGGTTATCTAAGAAAGGAGATGTATGTTCTGGTTTACGACAAGTTTTGGGCAGGATTATCTTATATCCCTAGAAGGAATGTTGAAAGTGTTGAACTGCTTAATTCAGAGGGTGGTGCAGTAGATAGGAAATCCGTGAGCTTGTTGAAGCATTATTTGAGAATGAAGGGATTCTAGCAGTTTAGGCAACCTTGTTGGAGGAACGAGATTTGTGTGGCGCTTTCGAATAGTGGGTAGTGTTTTAGAAGAGTTGGGTTGATTATCGCACGTGAGAATTGTGAATAGTCGGTTGATCAAGCAGGTAGTGTTAATTTGTTTCGATACGTTTGGGAATTAAGGAATAAAGTAAGCAATGTTGGGTGAGCGGTGTTTCTTGTGACGAGAAGAAAATGAAGAGATCATGTCGGAAAGGTGGGAAATCTAAGAGTAAGAAGTCTGGTAAGTAACACAGAATATGGAGGTATGATTCGGCTGTTAGCCAGTTTATAAATCCCTAGCGAGGGTATGAGAAGTAGATCATGGCGTTCGGTGTGGTATGAGTGTGATTAATTAAAATTGTGCATCGGGACAGAAGTTCACACCACTAAGTAGTGAGTCGGCCGCTAGAAGTGGGTTTGAAGTCTTCAAGGAGGAAGGCAGAGATGGTGGAATATAGTGCTCGGAGCGAAGAACCATAATGTCAGTTTCGTAATGTATGGAAAGGGAATTTCAAGTGCGTCAGTTGTTCAGTGCTAAACTATTTGGAATAGTTTGTATGATCTTGGCTACCTTGTGTTGAGTGGGTGAAGCTGAGTTCTAGCGCGCTTTTGGTTGAGTGATTGTGGATGTAATGAGAAAAGGAGGTATGCACCGTATTTTTTTTGGCTAGTTGCTACCGATGGATTACGAGGGTGTTGAATTGTGGAAGTTTCTGCCAGTAGATGAGGAGTTGAAGAGATGACGTTGGGGCAATGTATTTTCAACGTGAAAGAATTTGGATAATGCCAAGGAGTTGAGATCAATGTGGGTCGATAAGAGAAGGTGCTTCTGCGTTGGACTTATGTTGTACTAAGAGGGGTTGCTTGTAATGACAAGTTGCATGATGAAGAAACTCGTGACTGTGAGATGGTAGTGATATCTACAGTTGACGATGTGTTATGTTGGTGAGTGGGGTGAATATGTAATCGGTGATGCATGATGTCGTGGGGTTGACTCCGGTAAATTTTGGTAGATTTATCGGTTATGGAAGTTGTTGTAATCGAGGGGTAAATCTGATGTTTACGTGCAGCTATGTATTGATCAGAATTGCTTGAGTAATCGAATGGTTCTATTTTGGTTAGATAGAGACTTTGAGTCAGTAGTCCCAAGCGGTGACAAACGTAAAGTTATCAGTCTAGTATCTGAAGAGTGTTTGTGAAAGCAGATGTGGTGGAGCCTTTGGGCGTTATTCGGGTAGATGAGAAACTATGTTGTGTTGAGGAACCTATGATCATTTCAGATCGTTAAGTGAATAAATCTGAGGAACAAGGAAATTCAATGGTGAAAGTTCAGTGGCAATTCCATAAGGGTCAAGAAGTGACTTGGGAGTCAAAGTCGGATTTGGGGAGCCAATATCCCAGTTTGTTCGACGAAGGAATTCCGGGGACGAAATTCTTTTGAGGGGGGAATATTGTAATAACTGGGCTAAGAATTAATGAATTTATAAGTTTGGGTGTGGGTTGGTCAAGACTCGGAAGTGTAAGGGAGTAAGTTGTAACATTGGGAAGAATAAGAGTTTAGCCCTAATGATTCTAATTTGTTATTTTTGGCGGTCGGGCAAAGGAAAAAAGGGACGAAGGCGATTATGCGATCGAAGAAAGGAAGGAGACGACTCTGGTGTGATTTCAAGTTTTTCTGAATTCATCCTTTAAGGTAATCTTTCTTCTAAATTTTCCTCTCTGTAGACATTGTTATAGCAGGTTGTTTGGGGTTAGGATTTTTAAAGAATTTGTTGTTGTTGAGTTGGGGATTGGATTAGATGTTCATCTGATTAATGGATTATGGGTCGAGATTGTTATAAATTCTGGTTTAAAGTTGGATGGTGGTATTTGTATTGATCTGTAATGAATCTGCAGTGTTGCGGTCGACTATGGAATATCGGTCGTGTATCGAGAAGTGACCTCGGTCGAGATTTGCATTCGGTCGCAAAAAGGGGTAAACCCCGGTCTGTGGCTCCGGTCACTTAGAATCCGGTCGAAGAAGTGTTGGCACCGGTCGACTCCCAAGCTTCGGTCGACTTCGGTTTTATTTTGGCACCGGTCGAGAAAAGGGGGGGGGGGGGGGAAACCCCGGTCAAACCTTTGTAAACTCCGGTCGTTTGCTCCGGTCGTGGAGTGGAAGGGAAGACCGGTGAGGCATCGGTCGCTGGAAATCATTCCGGTCCTCAAGGGGGTGTAGTGGGCCGTAGCCTAAATTCTTTATTTGTGGGCCAATTAAGTTAATTTAATTTAAGATAGGTTAGTTTAATTATTTTTAGAATTTGGCCTTAATTTCGGGATTGATCCATTTTTAGTTTGGTTCATTAGGATGCTTCAGTTTTGTTGGAGTTGAAATGTTGGTTATTCGGGTTCTCTAAATTATTAGGAGACCGTTGGGAGTTTGGGTTAAGGATTCACTTTGTTAAATTAAGGAGTGTGGAGAATTCACCAAGCAATGTATTGTTTTTTTAGGTTTCAGTTCGGATAAAGGTAGACGTAAAGCTTAAAGCAAGGGACGACAGGTGAGTTTTTCTGAACTAAACTTTTGGTAACGAAAGTATGTGAAGTTTAATTTTAAACGTTGAGTTATTTACGATGGCATGATTTTATTAAATTGTTTCAGTGTGTTATAAATTGTGGAAATTTAAATGTATGCATACATTCTATGTGGAGGCTTTGACCTAAGTTGGGGAGTGTGGTCCGCCTACTCGTGCCGGGGAGTGTGGCCCGTTTATGTCGTTGGGGAGGTGTCCCAACATTAAGGCAGCGCGAGTTAGACACGTCGTCTTTGACGGTCGTGTGGTCAGTAGCGTGTTTATTTTTGTGTGTTTATAAATCTGTTAGTTTAATTCTGGAAAGCTATTTTGTTGCTTAATTCTGTTGAGGGGGACTCACTAGACCTTCGGTCTAACCCTCGCTCTTTCAAAACTAAAAATCTTTTTCAGGCAATCGGGTATTAAAGAAAGCAGATAAGGGCAGAAAAAGGGAAGATGAAGCGGGAAGAGTAGAAGGTTGTCATCTTAGACATTCTTTTTATCATCTCAGTTGTGTAGGTTGACTTTAAGAACCTTGAATTGTAAGCTTGGGATCGTTTTGGTTGGAAATATTTTATTTATATTATTAAGGTTTCAGTTGCTAATTAGTCGTTTTTGGTTGGGTTTTTACAATCAAACCCTGCACATACAAGCTTAATTGCGACCAAGACTCGACGTCAAGTATCACAAGTTGATATCGTCAAAACACGTGGATTTGACATTGCCTTTTGTATGCACAATACTCGGTCTTAATTAGCTTAGTATTGCTAAAATCAAAGATGACATGCATATTATATATGCTCCATTAGTAGATCTTTTTGCTTTCAGCTGTTTATTTGATACGAATAAAGTAAAAATGTTCGTTAAGCACCTAATTAAAAAGTTAAGGTTAGAATATGAGATAATCCTATGTTTGGGAAAGTAAGCTTGTAAAGAAAAGGTATATATATATGGGAAAGTAAGCTTGTAAAGAGAAGGTATATAGACCAAAAAGAAAGAAGTGACAGCCTAATTAACTTCTAATGGAGATTCCTAATTGCATTTACCTAATTACCTTTGCTTCTCTTTTCTTTCATTTTTTTTTATAAAATTAAAAAGTGGAGAAATATCATTTAAAGATGAATCTATCAAATTGCTATTTCTATAGAAGATTATATGTTAAATGTTCTTATAAATTATTTAAGAAGATTTTTAATATATACTTAATCGATATAAATTCTAACTTTGATTAAACTATAAATTAATATGATAACGAATTTGTCTCAAGAAATCCAAAATTGTTATACAACGAACCTGGGTAACTGTCGGTGGTCTGAATTCCAAAAATAATTATCTAGTTGTTTCATTGTAACATTTTCTAGAAAAACTTATTTCTAAAGTTTAGAAAACCCTTTGTTTTAACGAATTGAAGAAGTCATAAATTATGATCAGGCTTTTCTTTAACGCTAAAAAGACTAGAGCACAAAGATGGTTTAGTGATATTGATGTTCACTCCGATTTTTTTCTATGTTATTTATTTACTGAAATGACAAATTCCATTATAATTAAAGCAATGCATTCTATGTAAAAATATAAACATATATATATATATATATATGTATGTATATGTTGTGTGTGTATGTATGTGTATAAACAAATAAAGATGATCAGAGTGAGGGTTAACATTATATTAACCTCGTCCTTTCCTTCTTTATGTTGTGTGTATGTATGTGCACCTTTCTTTCTTTCTTTCTTGTAACGTGTTAAAAAGCAACATATAACCATAAAATTAAGCTTTTCATGTGTATTGCACACACCGATACATTGAGTATTTGTATATTAATTAATGCAACGAGTTAATCAACATTTTTAAATATATGTAAGCTATCTAATCGATTAATTTGTCTTGATTTTGTATGTCATAATAAAACATCTATAGCGAAAAACGTTGTAACTTGCATTGAATATAGTGTTAGTTTACCCTAAAATGATGTTATGGATGATAAAATACCAAATTTATTGTTTACATATTAGTTTCTTGTTAAAGTTTTAGGAGTTATAAAATAGTTCTTCAATTTTGAGATTTATGACATTATATTAGTTTTAATAAATTTAGTTTTTATGTATTTACCTTATTTAAATTTATGACTTTGTAATACAAAACTTTTAAATTAATTATGAACCAATAACTTAGTTTGATTAAAATAATATAATAATATAATATACTAAGTTATTGGGAATATATATATATATATATATATATATAAAGGCAGGTTCAAACGAGAAGGCGAGAAGAAATATAAGTCACATAATTTAGTAATTAAAAAATAGCATAAATAAAAAAATTAATTTTAAAAATTAGGATAATTACAATTTGAATTGGATCGATAAATCCTTAAATATCTCATAATATCTTTTAAATTTATTTATTTTTTAATTTTAATAAATTCATATTTTTTTATCAAAATTATATTATTATTTTGTAAATAAAATCATAATTTTCATCAAAAATCACATGTGATATCCATAACTAATTTATTTATTTATTTTTTCATCATTTGTTTCTCTATTTTTTGGATTTACGTTTTGAATCACATGTGATTAACTTAACATGTGATCAATTATTATGTATCACATATGATCCCACAAGATGAATTTTTGTAAATATCACATATGATAATATATATCTGAATATAAGTGACGTATAATCACATGTGATAATATTTACATCACAAAAAGATCTATAAATATAAATATACATAATTACATATGATTAACTAAAATATATACAATTATCACATGTAAAAATATTTACATCACGAAAAGATCTATAAATATAAGTATCAATAATCACATATGATTAACTAAAATATATATACTTATCACATGTGATAATATGAGATGTGATATGCATAAATATTCATATAATGATATCACATGTGATATTTGGTTAAAATTATGATTTTTTTATTAAAAGTATATTTAGAAAAAGAAATTAGTAAAAAAATAATTGAAATTAAAAAATAAATAAATCTAAAAGATATAATGAGAATTTTAAGAATTTATCCGATTTAAAATGATAATTATCCTAATTTCTAAAACTATTTTTATTTTTTATTTATGGTATTTTTAATTAATAAATTATGTGACCCACATTCCTTCTCCCCTTCTCGCAAATTAGATTGATTCTCGCATGATCCTCCCTCTCTCTATATATATATATAATAAAAAGACAATATATGATTATGTTTGGCAAACTAGCTGATAAGTTATCTTATCAGTCTTAACCTAGCTGATAGCTGATAGCTGATAAGCTAGCTGATTAACAAGTAATGTTTAACAAAAAGTAGCTTATATGCATGTAAAATTACCAAAAAGTGCATATTGAAAAAAATAGTCAATTACAATGCTTCATAATATAATTAAAACAAAATTCTAATAATATAATATGTCAATTAATATAAACAATATAGTAAAGAAAAATTAAATAATATAAAATGTTAATTAAAAAAATTAAAATTGATTATTATATATCTATACTATAAATTTTGAATTTGTAACAACAAATTTTAGAAAACATCTACATTAATTTATAATTCTAAATAGCCATTACATATAATATGAATAAAAATAAAATTGGTCAATCTCACATATCTTAATTAATTAATAACTTTTTAAAAAAATATAATTAGTAATTAATTAAATATTTTATTAAAATCGTTTAATACAATTTTATGTAACTTACATAAATATATTTAGAATTGTTATATTTGATTGTGGATAGCTAAAATATATTGAATAGTAGAGGAAGGTTCAAACGAGAACGCTAACTATTTAAGAAAAAAAACAGCAAATCATGTATAAAATCACATGTGATTCGGCATTAATTCGGAAAAGGGGACACAGGCGACTTTTCCTGCGGCTTCAAGTTTCGTGCAAAGTCGCGGGGAAGCACATGTGATTTTGTACGTGAATCACATATGATTTTGTACATACTCAACATTTTTCTTGTTTTCATAAATAGATACCGTTCTCGTATAAACCCACCTCTTCAATAATATTACATAAATATATCTAGAATTGTTATATTTGGTTTTGATAGCTAAAAATATATTGAATAGTAATTAAATAACTAATAATATAAAAATAATTGATATAAATTAACAATAATTCTAAATAATTAATATTAATATATAATTAATTAATAATAATAACTACTTCTAATTATTATTAGTTAATATTGATTACTATTAGTAATAATTATTTTTTATTACTATTTATTAATAATTAATATTTATTTATAATTAATAGTAATAATTAATATTGATGAGGATTATAATTGGAAAATTGACAAAAAGATCTAAATAAGCTACTCCAAATAACTTATCAATAAGCTAGTTTATATTTATCCAAACGTGTACTAAAAAATAAGTTAGTTTATTTTTGCCAAATAATCCATTAAAATAGTATTGTATTCAACAATTTACCCGATAAGCGTCTATCGTGTAAGAGTTGTCGTTCTTATTTACAGGGTAAGACTCTCCAACTTTATCATCGCTTTTACCGGGTAAAATTCTCGGATCTTGACATGTTCATTCAGTAAGGTAAATAATCTAATAAGTGCTTAACGAGTAAGCTTTTAGTAAACAACCCCTTAGTTTCAATATTTTATTTCTCTCATGTAATGTTTTACAATCAAAATATATAAAGCACGTCTATATTTATATTATATTATAAAGTGTTTGACAAAAGAATTTAAAAACATATTATTAAAGTATAAGGTATCATGGGTTGGGTTCCTGTGAGAATGAAAATTATGGTGAGAGGGTAAGAAGGAATCTCCACCATTAGATGCATATGAGAATGAGATGTATCGAGATGCATCGGATCAATTTGTGTATCAAGTGCGATTCATGGAGTGGGGTGAGATTAAAAGTGATCAAAGGTCCAAATCTCTTCTTACCTTCTCACATTAACTCTTCTTCTCACACGATCATTAGTCAAGGTATCATTCAATTATATAACTATCTTCAAGTTCAAGGTTACACGTTTTTTTTGACATACATGCAACTTTTTAAAGTGTTTGAACTCTCCAAAACTAACAAATAACCAAATGATAAACACATTTAAATAAAGAATAATTATTAATCCATACTAATACTCTAGTATTATCTTTATCCAATATTGCATCATGAAAACTAAAATAAATTATATTTTTATTTTTAAATTTAAAATATAAACTTATATATATATATATATATATATATATTCATACGAGAATGGTAACGATTTAAAGGAATAAAGGGACAATTCTTGACAAATCATAATTATTAAACAAATAATTAATTTTTTAAATAAAGAAATTTATAAAAGGGTATTTTGGTCTTTTTTTACTCCTGATTATTTTAGGATAATCTTCAATTACTAAATATAATTGATTTCCTAATTATTAGCTCTCTCTATCTCTCTATCTCTCTCTCTCTCTCTCTCTCTCGATTTAAACCTAAAACAGATGAATCCTTTTTCTGATGATCACGTATCCATAGGGTCGATTTGAGAGGGCCGGTTCCAGAGATGAAGAGAAAATCAATGAAATCGTCGAAGGTGGTTCTGAAGACAAAGGGCAAATCAACGAAAGGATGAAGATGCTGGTGATGTGATAGTATATACCGGTCATGGTGGGCAAGATAAGAATTCGAGGCATGTGGTTCATCAGAAATTAGAAGGTGGGAATCTTGCTATGGAAAGAAGTAAGCATTACAAAATTGAAGTACGAGTCATTCGTGGGTTTAGGTATGAAGGCAGTGCCAGTGGGAAAGTACGAGTCATTCATGGGTTTAGGTATGAAGGCAATGTACTATGATTATTTAGGTAGCGTTTGGTACGCAGACAAGATTGGACGGGACTGGACAGGACAGAACTGGACTGGACAGGACAAGAGGCTAGGACAGGACTGGACAAGACAAATGGTTGTCTTGTGTTTGGTACGACTAGGACTGGATAGGACAGGACTGGACAAGTTTCCCTAAAAGTTGTTTGATAATTTTATATGTTATATAATAGTTATAAATAACACAAATAAAGTATATTTTTAAATAATTTAATTAAAAAACATTATTAACTTTTTTACACAATTTTCATACATATAAATTCATACAAAAACAATAGTAGGAAATTTGAATGAAGAATCTGAAATAATTGATGGTAGTTCGAAAAAATCTGATTCATATAAAAAACATAATAGTTGATTCAATTTGGAAGATCTTAATGAATTGGTGGATGCATAGTTGCAACGACGAGTAAAGATAAAAGACGATGGGTGGCCGGTGAAAGACAATAGTTGTGAAGAAGGTGAAAGATAGTAATAGAGGTAGTGGTGGTGGCGGTGCACAGTGGTAATAGAGGTTATTGTAGTGGAGGAAGAGACGGAGGTTACCAACGATGGTTGGCGGTGAGCGTCGGTGACGGCGGCGGCAATGGGTGGTGGTGATTGGTGGAGGTGGCGATGGGCGGTGGTTGTGGAGGTGGTGGAGGAAGTTGTTGTAGTAGTAAAGGAAGAGGTGGAAGTGGTCGACGATGGTTGGTGGTAGCTACCGGTGGTCGTCGATGGTGGTGGCGACAATAGGTGGTGGAGATCGGTATTAGTGGAGGTGGTCGACGATGGTAGTGGTAGTGGCGATGACCGATGGTTGTGGAGGTGGTGGAGGAGGTTGTTATGGTGGAGAAATAGGTAGAGGTGGCCGACGGTGGTTGGCGATGGCTACTAGTGGCCGCCGATGGTGGTAGTAGCGACGATGGGTAGTGGTGACCCTTAAGACTAATACCATATTAAAATTATATATCAAATAGCGGTAAATCAGTGATTTTTAGTTTCTGTCTCATTTCTGTCCCATGTTGTTCCACCTATTTTGGTGGAACAAGAAAATACCCCTTTTTGTCCCATCTTGTCCCACCCTGTCCAGTCTTTGTCCATGTCCCATGTCGCGCCAAACATGGGACAGTTAACTTTTGTCCTGTCCCATGTCACGCCAAACATGGGACAGTGAATTTTTGTCCCGTCCTGTCCCACCCAGTCTGCAAACCAAACGCACCCTTAGTGACAACTGTTTTTCCTCCCTTTATGTTATGAATTAATGAAATTTACGAGTTTTATATAGATGAAATTTTCAGGAAATTTCAGGAAATTAATCATGGTCATTTGTTTTTTAGTTTTGATTATTTATGATCTTATTTGGATGAGCACATATGATTTAAAGTTGCAAACCTAATAGAAACATTTTGTCTAAGTTATTTAGAACAAAATCACATATGATTTTGGTATTAAGTATTATAGTCAAGTTATTTAGTACAAAATCATATATGATTTTGGTGTTAAGTATTTAGAACAAAAGGTGTCAAGTATTATAGCCAAGTTATTTAGTACAAAATCATATATGATTTTGGTGTTAAATATGAAATTGGTGTTACGTATTTAGAACAAAATCACATGTGATTTTGGTGTCAAGTATTATAGCCAAGTTATTTAGTACGTATTAAGTATTTAGAACAAAATCACATGTGATTTAGGGTTGCAAACTAATAACATCATTTACTATAAGGTATAATCACATGTGATGCATACACTTAAACAATCTGTCAAATTTCTTTACAATATAATCATAAATGATTTTGGATTCCATATTGTACACTATATAATCATCTATGATTTGGGTTACATATTCGGGATTTGCTTGAAAAAACATACAGACCAGGTAAACTACCAAAATGGATTAACCGGATTTGATTTAATAAAAGAAAAGGATAAATACGTTTTTGATTTGAATTAAATATTATAATCCATGTTTTTTGGAAGTTAATACTATCCTAAATTATCCATAACATAATATGACTTTATTGCCCTTTTACTCTTAATTTTAGAAACTATTATTTTCGGAATTAATTTAAAAAATGATTGGCTGAGAATCGTCCATTTATTCTTTTAAACACATTATTATGTTCTCGTTTGAACCCACCCCTATATATATATATATATATATATAATGATATATTTATTTCAGGTTTCTGTTTAAGCGGGACCTTCAAGCATCCAAAATACGTCGGGCTTGTAAACGACGTAGCCCTCATAAATGACAACTCCTTCAGAAATACGGAGTTATTCAAGTTCTTTTTCTCAAAGAAGCCCCCCTCCGACAGTCCGACGAGTTGCCATACACTTGTATCTTGAAAATAGCGAAACGTGTTCAACCAATGGTAATTTTTATTTTATTTTCAAACATAAAGTTCATAATTTATTTTTCTAATAAGAGGTTTTATTAGTTTTTCATTCTTAGTTTACAATAAAATATAACATTCTGCTGCATCGTACTGGTTCACTACTAGTGTTTATATATATATATAGAGAGAGAGAGTCGGGTTCAAACGAGAACAGTACCTATTTAAAAGAACACAAGAACTAACAAAATCATTAGTGATTTTACATTAACACACAAAAAAGGGACTTTGGCCGCGACTTCAGGTCTACGTGACTTTTTTGCCCGTTAATGTAAAATCACTAATGATTTTGTTAGTTCTCGCGTTCTTTTAAATGATTATTGTTCTCGTTTGACCCTCCTCCTATATATATATATATATATAACTTCACAATTGAGCTAAAGAAGAAAATGATTCAAACATGGATTAATTCGTCCAAAATTACATAGAAAGCCTCAAAAAAGTGTTTGAAGCAACATTATCTTCACTACTTATGAAAACCATTGAACTTAATCAACAACAAATACAAGAAAACGTTACACGTAGAAAGTAATTAAACACTTCTATCATAAAATGTGACTTATAACAAAAGTTTCTGAAAAGAAGTTCATCTGATCACGCCACAATTTAAGCTTGTACCACATGATCCTCGAAAACGTCATGCAAAAGGAGCTAGGTAGCTAGCAAGAACCGGGAGGGTTTTGGTGGCCAACACTTGGGCTTGGTCCTGGACATGTCGGCCTGAAAGCTCGTGTCTCGTATTTCTTGTAACGATTGATCACATGCCTATGTACAGACGGAATTTGCTTAGGTGCAGGTGGTGACTGGATAGCGATGGCTCGAGGAGGAAGGTTCGTAATTTGCACTCTTGATCCTTCTACCGAATATATATCATGTGATACAAGTAAAACAAGTATCCAAAGATTTAGCATGGTCATGGCAGATCGAATGAAGAAAAAGCAAACTCTTAAAACAAAGTTGAACATGCAAAGACCGGTATATAAAATGGAGTCACATAAGATGTTATTTATATGCATTGTAAAGTGTCCTTGGAACAATTAATGTTTTATTTATTCAAAGCTCATTAATATTTATTTTATTTTTCTATTTGTGATTTTGAAGTATTTATTCTCTACTTGAAATAAACATCACTTCTTTCCAAAGACAAACTGTAATTAATACGCATTAACGTCTATATATTAAGTTATGTTTATATTTTTTTTTAATCATGATTTAGTTTGAAGTACTTGTATTCTTTATTTCCATATAGGTTGATAATTAAAGGATATTTGTATAAACAATTATACAACATTACCATAAGCCTTAGCGCTTAATGAGTTTCATGAGATTCACGACTTATTTGGTCAACTATACATGACAGGCCGTGGCTTAATAATATAGAAAATGGCTTATCCAGTAAGTTTCTAGGGAGAAGCTTTATGCGGAAAGCCAAACATGTCACTCCCAATTAAAAAACATTTTCTTTCTATCTATGAAAAAACTGTCTCAAACAAAAATCTTCCCAATCTACACAAATAGATTAATCACATAAACAACTTTATCTATACATAACTTAATAAAAAAAACAACCAAACAACTCCTATATTAAAAATAAATTTGCAACAATCAAAAGCCACAAAAGAATCATAATTTTTTTAATCCATCAACATGTAGAAATTAAACATATCATATAGCTTTTGACATAAACTAATTAAAAATTCCACTTTTCATCCTCAAAATTCCAAAAAAAAATTATAAAAAAGGTTTTACGGAACACTAAAAAAAACTCATAATGCACATATATCTTCCATTCAAACTCATGATTTATATATAAGAATTTTAATAGTTATTATCATCAAACAAAATCAATTGAAAAAATTGATATAAATTAAATACGATAATTTATGTTGTTGGATAGGGGTGCTCAAAAAACCCGATCAATCCAAACCGACCAATCCGGGAAAAAAAATCAACCCAAAGTAACTCGACATATAATCGATACAAAATTAGGACAATCCGAATCTATTGGGTAAGACTCAAAGTAACCCGACCAACCCGATATTATTTATATTTTCCTTTAATATGCATAAGTTACCAAACACAACTCGACAATAACGATCAATGGAACTCATAAGAGGACATTATTGAAAAGTTATATATATAATACTTAAATATTTGATGAACTCGTATATTCTTTCAAATGATGGATCGTATTTCAAAAAAAAATCTTATTTTTATGTTCATTATATTGTTTTTACTTTGTTTAAACACAACCCGACTAACCCCAACGGGTTGGGTTGTGTTGCATTTTTGTTTTGGGTTGGGTTGAAAATTCTTAAACTGTCAACATTAAGTTGGGTTGTTAAAATGTCTCCAACCCGTTGAGCATCCCTATTTAGTGGGTCCAATTTTTAAAATGAAGATAATTATTTTAAATTAAATCCCCCAAAAAGTATGAGAAGAAAAAGTACTTGTGAATCATGGGAATATTTTCCATATTTGGGAAAACCCAAAATTCGTAGGTATTATTATTAAAGGGTATTTGATTAGACATCTATGGAATGATTGCTTTTCAATTTAATATCTTCATGGCCCGACTCCAACTCTACACTTAAATAACCACAATATATTAAATTATATTTTTGGTGATTCTAATAATTAAAATATTGTTATGGTTTCAAATTTTTTTAGTTGTTCAATTTATGCCTTTGGTATTGTTGACTTTTGTTCGGTAAGTGAGAACTCATTTATGCATGTTATAACGTATTTATGAGGTCATAAGAGCATCTGTAACATATTATGTAAAATAGAGAATGTGATTTTGGGATCTTAGTCAATTTTGTACTCCAAATGACATAAAGTAAATGAGCGTGTGTGAAATTCTCCAAATTTAGATAACTCATTAAAAATGATTACTGTGAAAGAGAAATATTTTTTATCATTATATTCTCACAAATATTAAACTTTGAAGTTAAAGGTTTAGGAGAAAGAACTAATATTTTATTAAATGTATGAAATATTTGAATAATATAATCAATGTCGTCATAATATCTAAAATAGAGAAGTTGTTGGAGTTGAATAAAGTTCTTTTTAAAAATTTGAATTTTGATTCTTTATTTTGAAGAATCTGTTAGAAATGCTATAACTTTCAAGGTTGACCAAGATGATTTTGTTTGAACTTCCTAATTTTTTTTTTATATCTACAACATGCATATACGAGTCGTACTCAGACAAAAGCCATAACTTTTTGATGCTTACGTGATAGCCCCTCAATGCCAATTCCTCTGGAATTCAATCTCTCTCGTTTTGTAAACGAAACAAACTGATGGGATTGAGTCAGTGAATCTCTCAATGATTCACATAAAATGTTATTAATATGCATTATGATTAAAGGGTCTCAAGTCGTATTTACTTTTCTTTAGTTAAAGTTTATTAACATAAGTTTAAGATTCGCTTTACTATCTTTTTCATCAAAAGTATACTTTTATTGCAAAAGAAAATAGTAAGGCAAAAATGATATTTCTGTAAAAGAAAATATTAGTCTATAACGTACTACAGTTTAGGGGTGTGTAAAACCTGAAGGGCCCGAAAACCCGAACCGAAAATGAGGTGTTTGTGTAAAATCCGAATGCCACGAAATCCGAAAATCCAAAACCCGAATTTTGGGGGATATTTGGGTTCGGGTTAGGTTTGATTTCTTGCCACCCAACCCGTTCGAGAACCCGACATATATATATATATAATATTTATTTATCTAATTATCCATCAAAAATCCTAAATTCTAGTTGTTCATAGTCTTTTCTAGAGACTACGTCTACTATCAATTTATCAATGCTCTCAACTAATTGAGTTCATCGTCAAAAGCGATCCAATATTATAATTTTTTTGCATATAATTATACCCGAAACTCGACCGAATCCAACCCGAAACCTGACGACCCCGAACCCGAAGTAATCCGAAGCCCAAAGTTCGGGGCTTGGTTTCCCTATCCGAAATCCGATTGGGTTATTGATTTCCCCACCCAAACCCGTCTGACTCGTCCAATGCTCACCCCTAGTACAGTTGGTTCAAAAATAATATATTCACATAAAATGGTCCCTCTCTGCTAGTCCGATTCCTAGTGTTGATATTTGATACTTTTGCCCAAACTAACTTACAATCTTTTGAAAGAGCATCTCCAATGCAAGATTATTATAAGCAAAAAGTGTAGTGGCTTGTAGGAACTAGCATTCTGGAGAATTCTTATAAGAACCCAAACCCCTTTAGGTTCTTAAATAAGAACTTTGGTTCTTACCATAAAATTTGTGAGATGTGACATTTTCCTTATTTTTTTATTTTATTTTATTGAATTTATAATAATTATTAATAACAAAAAGAGGTTCTTATAAGAACTACCATTGTGGACATTTATATAAGTTCTTATTTTGATGAGTTGGAAATAATGTGACAACAAAAAATGTAAAAAGAATGTGTTAGAGATGCTCTAACACATTCCATCCCTATGAACAAAACAAATTTAGGTTTTTATTAACCTACAAACATGAAACTAATAGCATAGCACCTATCAAGAATTATGAGATCTCATGTTACATCACACACAAGGCTCCAAAGGACAAATGAGCCTATGGTCAATGATAGAAATTTAAGTTAGGGTGTTTAATGTTTGAGGTTGTATTTTATTATAACTAGTTGTGTATCCGTGCAATGGAGTGGAATGCAATAATTTTTTTTGTAAACTAAGGGGACACTTACCCAATTACTTACCCGGTAAGCGTTTACCGGTAAATTCGACACTATCACTTACCTTACCCGTTAAGATTTTAGTCCATGAAAAACGAAATCGTACACAATAAATCATCCGGTAAACGCTAACCGGGTAAGAGTCGTAACCATCACTTACCGGGTAAGACTCTTGGACCTTGCCATAGTTCTTACCGGGTAAGATTCATGGTCCTTGCCATGTCCATCGATAAAGTAACGTGACTTGGTAAACATTAGATAAACGACCCCTAAGAATAAAAAGGTAATGAAAGTTCTGATGTGATAAAACAAAAATCCGATTAAACATATTCTGCTAACAGCCTCAGAAGAAAAAATATCAATAATAATATCAAGTTAAAAATTAATTATTTTTTTGGTTTAATTAAAAAATTTAAAATATTTTAGATTTAAAAATAAAGATGTAATTTGTTTTAGTTTTGATGATGTAATTATCTATACTATATTATAAAAACGGCATAAAAAACTCTTAATTACAATATTTTAAGCACAAGTTACAACTAATTAAAGTCAATTACTTAATTTACAATTTCTTAATGCTTTGGTACAACCTTTCCAAGCACAATATCTCATATAATCATCTATTTGTGGAATGGATACTCATTTATTAATATAACTATTTGTTTTTTTGGTGGAGGATTTTATAAAATAGATTTTATATTAGCATAATCTATTTTAAATGTAGATTTTACATTTAAATCTATATTAATGAGATGTAATTTGCAATCTTTTTTCTTCCGTATTTTTTTATATTACATCTCATAATAATTTTTCCATATTTTATTTTATAAAATATTTTTCCATATTTTATTTTATAAAATCTTTTTACATAATGAGATGTAATATAAACTCTTTTTTCTTCCGTATTTTTTTTTGCTAATATAAAATCTATTTTATTTTATAAAATCTACACGTATTTTTTTTGATGATATAAAATCTACACGTATTTTTTTTTCACGAGCATTAAAAAAAGAAAAAAGAAGGTTGATATGAATTAAAAATAAAAAATAACGAGATACACTAATAAATTATCGTATTCTTTAAAATAAAAATATTCCGCAATACTTTCCAAATTAACCAAGTGTAAAGAAAATAAAATAGAAAAGATGTCGATATAAAAATATTCTTCCATATTTTTAATATATTTACATTTAAATGTAAAATCGAAAATGAAAATAAAAGACTTTAAAATATTCTCTACATTCACTATAAATATATATAGTTTCTCTATGTATCATCCGAGTACAAGAAGAAGACGAACGGTCGGGTGTCAATGGTGGAACCTGCAACTGAACAAAAGGTATTCCACTATATTTTTGTTTCTTTGAAAAACTACTTTTTTATATTTTAATTTATTTACTGGGGATTTGTTTATATTTTTCAAAACCCACAATCATATTTTTCGAAGTAGGGGAATAAGATATATATACATATCTTTATTTTTATCGACTAATACTATGAGGTCTTGAAGTCAATAGTCAGATAGATTTTCAAGTGGTACTGAGTGAATTTGAACTATACCAGTTGAGTTGGTGGTTACAAAAGATATAAATCATTTATTTTCTTTGTCATATTTGATGTGGGTTGAATGTTGTTAATTAATCTACAGATTTATACGTTCAAAGTGATTGTCAAGTGTTGTCGAGGAGTTTCAGAAAAATTGCAAAATCTGTAAAAACGTATGTTCATATTTATAATTATTTCAATAATAGTGATATGTTGTGAGACATGTCGTTTGAGTTTTAAATAATATAATACAAAACTATTACCAATATTATTGCACAAACTCATAACAACAAACGATTAAGAATATATGCAAGTTAATCACTTATGAAAATACATTCGTTTTTCACATTGTATTTCATTAACTGTTAATAGAGAAATTACGTTTCATTTTAACTCGGTTCAATATTTCAACAAAAAATTTATCCTCCCGTGCAATGCACGGGCCCAACACTAGTTTTTTTATAAAGATAATAATTGAGTATTTATTAAGTTCAATAATTATTCGGTATTTGAAGATATTTAATTATCAATTAATTATTAATTAGTTTAAAAGGCTTTAAAAATAATACGTTGGCATTATTTACTTGTATACTTAAAATTTAAGTGATTAATACGTTGTTTTAACACTTTCATCTAAATACTTTATGATAAAGCATACATATTAAAAAAGAAATGTTTAATATTGAAAAACAAAATCATAATTTCTTTTAAACAAGATATGGTTTAAAAAAATTTACTTTTTTTAACTGTAATAACCGAAATCCTTATGTTAAGAAATTGGGTGTTTGGTGGGATTTTTGTTGAAAGCCCAAAGTTTAAAGACTAAGTTGTAAATAATGGTAAAGGGATTAAAACCCTAATACCCTTATCCTCTTATTCATTTTCAACTTTGAAGGCTAAGGAAATAAGGAAGAAAGCTTGGTGTGGGTGTGGCGTTCAAGAAAGGAAAAAATCAAGAAAGAACAAATTGAAACCTCATAAAGGTAATCTTAGTCCTATCTCTCATTTTGATTTATTGGTTGGATTCATGTTTGTTGAGTTTTAGAATCAAAAAGGGAATAAGCTATTGTTTGATTTCAATAAAAGTTGTTTGTTAATGTTGGGATACTATTAAGAAATGGTTGGGTATTTAACCCACCATTTTGATGGTCAAAATATGGATAAAACCAGGTTATGGCTTAAGAACGAATTCCCCAGTTCGTAAACAAAAATCCTCTGTGCAGGAATTTTCAATAAACCGGATAGGGGGTTGTTACCGGTAAGGCTGAAACCCGGGAGACGGGGAGGCCAAAACCCGGGAGCCGGGGGAGGCCGAAACCCGGTAAAGGGAAACCCGGGTGGGGAGGCGGATCCCAATAGAGGGGAAACCCGAGTGGGGAGGCGTTCTTGGTAGAAGGGGGCCCGGGTAGGAGGAGTTCCTGGTAAGGGGAAACCGGGTGAGTGATAACACCAATTTTGGCGTTATTTTAGAGCCACTTTTTGGGTAATTATGTTTGTTTCTCCAAACAAACGAAGCGTCTTTTCACATTTATTCACGAGTTTTTCAGATATCTATATTTCGGAAATAAATTAAGAAAATGGTCCAAAAGAAGCTAATTATAGACGAGAATGACGCACACGATAAGTTTAATGACAAAGCAAAGCTCGTGCAAGTCAAATCTTGGGTCAAGGCTCGGAAAAATGCATCAAAGAAGCAAACATCGCTCACTGAGACTTAACTCTCGGTGTAACTAGCATCAATCTGAGTTTTGGGAAAAAGTGCTCACCGAGACTTAACTCTCGGTGTAACTAGCGCCAGTGCAATTTTGGAGAAGCAGTGCCCACTGAGACTTTCACCGCTAGTTATGTAACACCCTTAAACCTGGAAATAGCGACTAATTTAAAATTTTCTAAATACATCAATAATTAATCCATCTACAATCACAATTTAAGATTTAACCTCAACACACACAATTTAATCTCTACTTACTGTCTAAAACAAGGACGATGCTACTCAAACCCAATAATAGTCATTATCTCCAAAATGCGGAAGACTTCACCAAATGCTTACGTCTGTATAAAGCTAAGGCTCAACTCTTCGTAGCGGCTAGAACCAAACCCCCAACTGGAACCTAATGCACATGCCGACAAATTAAAAGGTTAGGCTTAACGCCTAGTGAGTCCAAGAGTTTTACATGAGTAAATACTTTTAAAAGTGATGCATTTCTCTTGAAATTATAACCCTTCAAATGATGTACGTAAAACGGGGGAAACAACACTTTTCCAAAATCATGCACTTTCAAAGATAGACACCTCGTTTCAAACATGTTTATAAATTGATGCAACTTGAACTAACTCGAAACATGAATCATTAATAAAACCATGTATACCGTACGTCCGAAATCATGGACACTAAGTCCCTTACTCACGCGACCGTAAACGAAAGAAATCTAAATACCAAAACACGGGGATGACATATATCATTCAAACCTTAATATACGAGGAGGAAGATCCAATATTAAGGTCATCATTCATTGTCGACCCTATAAAAACAAATGACACTAAAGTAAAACATCTTTCTAATTAAAATACTGAGCCGACAACGGGGGAGACCCGTATCCGTTGTGAGTGGAGGAAACACATAAGTATACCACCCATCCAACGTTAATCGCATGACACCTCCCGACATCCCAACCAGGTGTCCCTACGACTTCTTTACAAGCGCACCACAAGTAAAGTTGACCTTGATGAACATCCCGAAGGACTCCACCTTAAAAGGCCTGACACACTTATAGAATACCTGTCCCAGGCATCAAGCGGCGGAGGTCCTAGCGCCTACTTTGCCTGTAGCGCTACCAGACTCAACCCCTCCCAATGATCACTTGTAAAGTTTCCGGTCATAAAACATGGGTATTGAAGGTCACCCGCAATACCCAATCGACCATCCAAAACAGACTGTAACACCCCGATTTTCGAAAGGTATCATTTCAAGTTAATACAGAAACTGATATATCAAGGAAAAATAAGATATTTGATTTTGGACTTGCATCATAGATTTTATAGTCTTAATGGATGAAGGATTCAATTACGAGTCCAACGGTTCTTTCCGGAGCGAAATCGGAGCTATAACGAAGGAGTTATGGCCAAAACAGTGAACGAGAAGAAAACCGAGGTTTGGGCTGCCGCGAGTTGTGGCGCGACTTAGGGTCGCGGCACAAGCCGCGTAACTCACTGTTCTGGAGGACACGGGCGACTTATGCCGCGACTTGGAGTCGCGGCATAACCCGCGTAGCGCACTGTCGAGCTAAAACCAAATTTTCAGCCATTTGCCTCATTGTCTCACAATCCCAAACCCTAAATCCTCTCCCCTAACCTATTTTGAGGGCTTCTCCTCCTCGAACACCATGATTCTTCATCATCTAGCTAGTTGGGATCTTGAACCACAAAACCCCCATCTTCATCTTCCTCATGAAGTTCATCGGTTGGGAGCTCGGGTTGAAGAGTTGGATTGGGTGCCCTCAGAAGTATCATCACCTTTAGTGGTAAGTTTCTTGTAATAGAGTTATAAATGTTCCATTGATGATTTCATAGTGTTTGAATTCTTAAATCTTGGATTTGATAGTTTTGGGGAAACTAGGGTTTTGATCTTGTTAAGGATTTTAGTAAGTAATGTTTGGGGAAATGTTTCTAAGTGGTTTGGTATATTTGGATCTAGGTTTTGGAAGTCCTCGGCTTGAAATTCAAGTGGCCTTCAAAAGAGCTTGTTGGGTGAAATCTAGATTTAGCCTAAATCTAGCAAGGTGAGTTCAAGTTGATTTGTGAAAACGTTGTACATGCCAAAATGTCTATTTTAAAGTGTTTTATGTGTTTTACATGAAATTATCAAATGTTGGGTTATTTGCTAATCTATGATTATTTGAATTATCTAACTTTACAAACCTTGTATAACACCCACATTTGGGGTTTTTGGGCATTTGATATATGTGTCACAAGTGAATGGGTTTTGAGGTCTGATTGCATAAATGGACATTTGGTCAAAGAAATACACTTTTAAATGTATGTCGGGTTTTATGCATCATCATGAAATGGAGTGTTTTATAAAGTATCACTTGCACTTTTATGTGAGGTACTTGAAAAAGTGTTTATAGTCTCATTTTATGATTTTCATTCCTTTCAGCAGTCAAGTTTGGGAATATGCATGTCATTTGTGTTATGAGGCATTTTGGAAAATATAAGAGTATAAGTTCATTTGGGAAAATGGGTGCCTCAACTAATGTTGAGTTTTGAACTAATCTTACTTTTAGTCGTTGTGTTTGCATATCCGTTGGTCGAGTGCGTTTCATTGTATTTTTATTTCTTTTACCAATGGTTCAAAGGACTGCTAAGCCAACAACTTGGTATTTTTATTTCGATTGGGTTTTTGGACAATTGTCCAGTTTTGGTAGCTCGACTTCGAGCCTTGTTGGCGATTTTGGATGAAGCACGTTAGGTATCGGATTGAGATGTAAGTCCTTCGTGTTGCACGTTAGTTAAGGTACCAGATTGAGGTATAAGTCCTTCGTGCTCAAGTGTTAAGATTTTGGATGAAGCACGTTAGGTATCGGATTGAGATGTAAGTCTTTCGTGTTGCACGTTAAGGTACCGGATTGAGGTATAAGTCCTTCGTGCTCAAGTATTACAATATTGGATGAGGGGCTCGACATAGGAACCCGACGGGGTTGAACTCGAGTTTCCGTGGGTGTACGTTTAAAGCTACTGAGCCTGACATCCCTTGCGTGTACTTTTGTTTATATGACTAGTCATAACAACATAAAATGGGCTTACTTTGTGGACCGTCACATTTTATGGAATCGGGAATCCCCCGTCACCGAAAGGTGTTTTTGGGTATTGAGTTTTATTATCCAAGTTTTCGGTGACGTTTTGTATTATTGGGTTTTACCCTTGATTTTATGGGTTGAGTATTATGTCACACCCGTGTTTTGTGTGTTTTGGGATATAAGGTTTTACCGTATCTTCATAAATGGAGAGTCCAATTTATATTTACGCTTTGAGTGAGTTTTGGGATAAAACTAATTTATAAAGGGGCGGTTTACATTGATATCATCATTTTTGTAGTAGTTTGATTTGGAAAATGTCTAAATTGATGTTTTTTGTCTAAAATGCACATTATTGGAAAACGAGTCGTTTGCATATTCAAAGCATACCTTTTGAAGAATTATGAATTAAATTGCATTATCTATTTTCACAAACATCTTTATTCATATGGAAAACTCTTGAGCACACTAGGCGTTTAGCCTAACCTTTTTATTTGTCGGCATGTGCATCAGGTTTCAAGGTTGGGAGTTGATTCTAGCAACCCTATGAAGAGTAGAGCTTTAGCTAGATCCGAAAGTAAGAAATCAGTACAATCTTCCGCAACGTTGGAGATAGTGGCTATTATGGGGTTTTAGTAGCACCCGTTCTTATCAAAGACTTTTGTATAGAATCAATGTTTGTATTGAGGTTAAATCTGAATGGGTGGTTGTAGATGATTCATTTATTGATGTATTTAGAAAATTTTAAATAAGTTGCTATTTCCAAATTTTAGGGTGTTACACAGACCGACTTACGTGCCTATGGATCCAATGCAACACAGTCTAACCTTACATGACTAAACATGAATGACCAAAGCACTCGAGCCCGAAATCAACCTCAATACGCAACACGACGCATTTGTACGTACGTCATAACTAGACCCTACATTGAGCCATATTGTTAGATTTAGGCTAAATCTAGATTTTACCCCACTTTGAGCTTCCTTGAAGAAACTTGAATCCTCAAGCCAAAAACCTCCAAAAACCTAGATCCATAAATTTCAACCATAAATAATCATAATCAACCACAAAGAATCGCTCCCCAAACTTTACACATGAATACCTCAACTGATACCGAAACCCTAACTTCCAAAACTGAAGAGGATAGAAGATTACATTAACCAAAGCTTGAATCCATCAACCAAAACACCTCTAGTTCACCAAAATGGTTACAAACCTCCAAACTACGAAAGAAAGAACAAGGGTGCATGAAAACCCTAGGAACTTGATGAAGAAGATGAAGATGGAGGGATGATGGTTCTAGTTCCCGATCTGATAGATGAAGAGGAAACACTTAGATTTAGGAGGAAACTCTCTAAAATGAGTTAGGGTTTGATTTTGGGGTTTGGGGGTCGGTTTGGGAGGGAAATGGGGGAAGGATTTGGGGTTGGGGTGAAAAATGGGTTTTGGGGTCGAAATTCCTCGTTTTTGTGCACACAGCGGCTCCGCGCGGGTGGTCGCGCCCCTCCAGCCGCGCGGAGCTCTGCCGCCCAACAAACTCGCCCGTTCAATGTTTTGGTCATAACTTCTTCGTTATAGCTCCGATTTTGCTCTGAAAAGAACCGTTGGACTCGTAATTGAATCCTTCATCTATCTAGACTATAAAATCTAGGATTCAAGTCCAAAATCCTTTATCTTATTTTTCCCTAATATATCGGTTTCGGTATTAACTTGAAATGATACCTTTCGAAAAATCGGGGTGTTACAAGTTAAGTCTCAGTGTAACTACCGGTGACCTGCTGACGCGTTTTAAGGCTTTTTTTCACCTAGGGTTTTCATTATTCAACTACCATACAACTAGAGGACGACAAGGGGCGATTTTGGGGCGACTAGAAACGATTTTCCACGGGTTTTCAAGCCAATTAACGCGGGGAAATCATCGGGAAACACAAGATTAACGAAGATCAAAGCATTGTTCGTGGGTATTGCGATTCAACAAAAGGGAGTTTGTTCATATCTAGATCATTTGTTCAAGAGACCATGTTTAGTTTGATTTTTCTTCCTATTGCTTTGTGTTTTAACACCCCCAGCATGAACTAATCTTTAGATGTTGGGGGTTGGATGAACTTTGATTTTTAAGCATATGAACACGAAATCTTGTGACTTTTATCAGTTTTTCTAATTAATGAAGCATATGAATTTGGTCTTAATGCTTTTGTGAGCCTGATCAACTTACAAATTGATTTATTTGTTATGGATTAGATTCGAGGGAACTAGCTTATAACTTGAATTGGTTTTGTATGTCTAAGATGAGAAATTGGATAGAGATATACCAAGTAAACCTTAGTACCTATTTTACAATTTTGTTCTTAATGAATTTCTGAACTCATAGGTTGAGATCGAGAGACGAAACTCATCTTTTTAGAGATAACAATATTGTTGCTCGAGAGAGAATAATAGTTATTTTGGTGATTGTGTATTCATTTAATTGGATTAGTCTGATAACAGTCATAAGTCATAAGTGGAGTGTTCTTTGTGAAAACCATTGAAATTCCAACCCTCAACTGCTTTCTTCCCAAAAAAGTTTCCAACTTTGTTCTTTGCTTTTACTCTAGAGTTTATTTTTATTAAATTAGTTATTATTTAATCATCAACAATTCATCAATTGAATCGTCCAGTAAATAGTGATTATAGTCATTGTGATACTCAGTCCTAGTTCCCTTGGTTCGATACTCGTACTTCCAAGTACATATTACTTGATTCGACCCATACACTTGCGGTAAGATTAGGAGGGTTTTAAACCCGCCTATCAGTGAGGGCGTCCGAATGGAGAATCTGGGAACTCAGTTCCGGCTATATTGGTTTTTATTTCTTGTGCATGCGCCGGTTTATGCGGGTCAAGTCCGAAGTGTCGTCTAGAGTGTTGTTTAGGGTCAACCCTGAGGGATGATCGAATGACTTATCACTCTCACACTTCATTTCTAATCGTAGGTATTCGGGTTAAGAACCAGAAACGTAAGTGAGAGAAGTTAAGCAAGGACGACATGTGAGTGTTTCTAACTGAAAATGTTGTGGACATACGAATTTTAATGCATGAGATGATTATGAAACTGCATGCTTTTATTGTGATATGAAATGTGATTTGTTATGTATGCATACATTTGAGAGTGGGCATGTGATGACTTAAGTCGGGGGGCGTGTCCTGCAAATGCTCATACCGGGGGGGGTCCCGTTTATGGCAATGGGGGGCGTGTCTCAGTTAAAGGCAGTGTGAGCCAGACACGTTGTAACAGGTGTGTGAGGTGTGTGTGTGTGACCTTATTGTATGCCATACATGCGTTTAATGTTTTAAAGTTGTGAATTGTTTATAAACTGCTTTAAATGTTATTTGCGGCGCGGATGTTGTTTATAAAGGGAACTCACTAGACCTCATGGTCTAACCCTCGCTTTTCAAAAACTAAAACCATTGTAAGGGTTTAGTTAGAGGTTCGTCCAAGGAAAAGATGGGAGGTGGTGTCGTGGAAGAGACATCGTGGAAGCTCGAAGTTCCGGTAGACTTAGTTTATCTTAGTTGTAGTAATGTATTATCGTTGTGGATTTTGAGTTGAGTTTTATGTATTAATTTTTTTATTTGGGACCATCTGGGTTGTAATGCTATATTTTTAGCTATTATTGGGTTCGGGTTGTTATATAAACCGTTTGGGTTTTGGCTAGGGGTGTAAACGATTCGAGCTTTTAACGAGCTACTCGAACTCAAGCTCGACTCGGTGCCGAACACAAAGCAAAACTCGTTTAATATAACTAGTCGAGCTTCCTGACACTAATGTTCGACTCGGCTCGTTCGAAAACTCTATTAAAATTTTCAAGCCGAGCCATTCGAGAATGCACTTTTTCGAGCCAAACATGCTCATATGCTCATAAATCATACAATAAAAACATAAAAATCATCGAGCTCAAGCCAATAAACGAGTTACTCGATTGCGATTTCGAACCCATAAACGAGCATCGAACTCGAGCCCGATAATCCAAAAAACATTCGAGCTCGAGCCTGGTATTAATTTTTCGATCCAATCTCGAATAACTTACTACTCAACTCGACTCGTTTACACCCCTAGGTTTGGCCACACCAAAAGAACCCAACACTAGGCATAAAAGGTAGAATGTAAGTGGACTTTACCTCTACCCCGAAAACAATAACTTGATGGTAGGGACATTATATATTTAAAGATTTTGTATTACATTGTACATACTCTCAATATTCACTATACATTATTTCTACATGAAAAAGATTAGGTACCATACCAGCATTGTGACAAGGGTATGCAATTCGACCTGTTTCGAGTCATGGAAACCGTTTTTTTTTGTAGAACACAAGAAAGACCCGACCCGTCCACAAAGACTTCGTCCAACTTACGTAAAACCGATGATTCTACTGAAGCTTCGATAGCAGATACAAGGAACAAGAAGATAGTAGCACACAACCTGAGAAACAAAGTAAATCCGTAGCCGTTAGTATGGCAGCCTTCTTACTTTTTTCGAATAACCCGATGAGCAGAAGCATCACGATCACATGGCCAAGCTTCGTTTTGAGCGCATTAACGGATTTTATTTCCAACCATTTGGGTCTTTCCTGAAACGTTTCAAGATGTAGAAAATCAGCGTGTATTGAATAAGACAAAATCATCCGCTAATCGGACTTCAGTACTTCTGAGGACTTTTGCCCATTTAAGTTTTAGGCAGATATGTAAGATGCTAGAATAAATAAGATATACCAACCGTTAGAACGAATAAGCCGAAGAGATTAGATCTGTGAGTGGTCATTTTTTCGGACGTGGACTGTGCAAGGTCGAGGTTGCTGATAAAAAGCTCGTAAAGACCCATGCCGAAAACCAACATGACTGTTCCCAAAAGATACACATCTGGTGAAGGAAAAACCAGTAATATATACCGTCAAATGACCGATATTTCCAACAAATGCTCCCTAGGAAACACTAGAATTCTACTAAACTACCGACATAAATTTAACCGATAATCTATTTCAACGGGATTTCTAAGAGTATCTTTAGTCAAATGAATGTGAAACAGAGGGAGCAACTGTTAAAACCAAAAAAATTCAAAGAAACAAAGCATTTGAAGTCTTGAATCTCTTCATGATTGGCAAGAGTCTATATCAAAAACTCATGAATTTAGCACTTTTCAATGGGAGATTTTGGGCAAGAAAGGACAAGTTTAACTGTAATTACTTTTGAAAGTTAAGAAGGATTACCAATGGCCTCCACCAGCATTAAGATCCCTCTCCCATGGTTCAGAAAGTAATCTTGGAATGATGATGCAACATATGTGCAACCCTGGATATAAGAAACATTTATAAAAAAATAAAAAATAAAAGCACTATAAAAATATGTGAAACCCCATTAGATTACTCTATAAAAGAACCATCAAGGAGAAAAAGAAGGTTCCAACATATTTTGAGGAAAAATAATCCAAGTCTAGCTGACGTATGACTCATCAACAAGGCTAGACGTGCACAGATTATCCCAGAGTGTCAGAGTGGGGACTAGACGAGTACAGATTGCCCAAGAGAAAAGCTTTTTCAACTCATAAACTCAATTAGTTTTGTTTCAAGTGCTCCCATCTTCTAAAAGCTAATGAGTTCAGTATAAATCTTGAATACCCACAACTAAAACAGAGTGATAAGAACTTAATACCAACATATAACACAAAAACAACAATGTCAATTATCAAATGACCTAAAATGAATAAGTAAGCAACAATAGATTTGGTAATCATGGAAGTATCAAGAAAGTGAAATATACCTTTATGAAACATAGAAATGATCCAATCAAAGATCCCCAAACAGCTAACAGAGTCAAGAACCGGCAATTATAAATAACCTACAACAAAATATAATCTTCAACACAATCAATCATCCAATAAGTGTAAATATGAGTATATACAAATAGTTTTCACAAGCTTTAAGCATGTGGTGATGTGCATTTGTTTCGTAATCAAGTTTTATCAACTGTGAGGTGATGATCACCAAGTGTTTGTGTAAAGTCCTCACTCAAAATAGACAAAAAAGTATAGATCATCCAATGATATTTACCCCTATTAGCGAACATAAATAACAAAGAATAAATCACAAATAAATAGAAGATAACCTTCTCTACGTTCTCCTCCCAACGCTGCGACTTCCCCGGATACGGCGAATCGTGAAACATGCCGGAAGAACCAACCTCGGCGATGTTGGTCGACGAAGCTGTCAAATGGGTATCATGTGTAGAGCTGGTGGCCAAACATGCGACCGGAAATCTAACACCCGGAGGCCGGAAACGGCCGTAGACCCAATTGGCGTTTGAACCCAACGTGGGTGGCTTGAAAAGGATTGGTCTTGATGGATTGGTGGTTAGCAATCTAGTAGGTTTCATACTCAAAAGAATTGGAATTGTTACAGAATTGATTTGGGTTTTTTCTTGAAGATTGGGGGGACAAATGGGCGAAGGGAGAGCAGTAAAGACAGATAGATACGTAAGTGTCAATTTTAGGGTGGTTCGTGTCAACTTGGTGAATGATTTGCAGTACAGAAAATGTATCGACGACTCATGAACCACCACTTTCAAATCATCATTCACCTCCAAAGAAAATATCTTGCCGTGACTAAATTCGTTGAATGGTTATTTGGGAATTGGGATATATTTGATTTTTAAATTATTTGTAAAAAAGGGTATGATGGTAAATTGCATGTCTTAAGGTGAATATATACATATCTATACATATAATAAATAAGTAACTAGAAGGATACGTGTCGTATTCTGGGAAACATATTTTTTTATTTTCCCGTCTAAACATGTAACTGGACGCATTTTACATTATAAGTTCATTTAGCAAATTCACATTCATTCCTCTTTAAATATTTTCTTAATTCAAATTTTTTTAATTTATACCTTACATTTACTACACTTATAATTAGGTATGTAGTTTACTTTTAATCCATTACTTTTTTATTTTTCATTTTAGACTTTTATCATATAAACATAAATAATGTATATGAACTAAAATGCATAAAAAAACATTTTTATTTTTTACAAATTATATCATTGTAATCGTTTCGTCAATACCTTCGAAATGAGTCCAATATTGAATATTTTTTTATTTAATTATATTATTAAATATCATAAATATATACGAATTAATGTGTCATTATTAGTATGTAATTTGATACAAATAATCACTAAATTGTGTTAATTTTCTTTTGGCTATTCATATCAATTTTTACTTCAAGAGTTTTTTATAAAAACCTTACCCTCTTTAAATTTTTATACAAAAATCTTGATTTTTATCATAAAGTTTTATAAAATAACATTTTTAATTTTATTTTCTTGACATTATGATATTTTAATTTTAAAAATATTAATTATAGATGATGAAAGTATAATTAGCAATAAAACAAAGAATGTTGTGTATAAAGAAGTATTTGGTAATTTATGATACGTGATTCTTATTTTATTAATATTTTAACTATGCACTTTTCCATAATTTCATTTACGTTATATTATAAATTTTGTTTTATAAATTTTTAATATTTATTCATATTTTTTATTAATTTTTTGCAAACATCCTTTGTGAAAACTGCCTAAAACAAGAATATTTTGTAACCAGTTGCAAAAAAAAATCTGAAGGGAAAAAAACTTGGAAAAATAGCATCGTAATTTCGATTATCATTCATATCTGTAAGATAAGTTTTGACATGATTTATTTTTTTTTAAATTACCCCGTGTAATACACGGTGGCGAATCTAGTTTCTTTATAAATAAAGTCAAGTGTAAAGTATGAATTTGGGCCCTATGGTATGGAAATAATTCTCCCCCCCCCCCCCCCCCTAAAATATATCTCGATAACATGATATTTCCCCCTACTTTCCTTCCCTTTCCCTACCTTTTTTTCGTAAAAAAGGACGAGAACACAACATTAAACACGGTTTCCGACAACCCCTCTGACCACCATACTTTTTTGTCGTTGTGGTTTTTTTAAAAGCAACAAATTTTATTAAGGAAGCAAAACAAACCACAACAAAGACATTATGCAAGAAGCAGAAAGAAACACAAAAGAAAGGGATGTCCCATCATCATCTTCAAGTAGTCGTTCATCTTCAATCGATCAACTTCCCTTCCCCTTACCGTGACGCTAGCCTTATGGTCACATTTAAAGATATAGGGTATGATTTAGGTTTTTGATTTCTTGTCCATATCATTGACTTAGGGGCTGTTTGTTTACCTCTTAATGAGTCCATTAAGAGACAACCTCTGAATCGCTAAGAGATAAATCTTGTTTGGCAAAAAAAAATGTTGTCACTTAATGGTTCCAAAATCCTCTTAATGATTTTGTATCCTGACCCTCCCTTAATCATTAAGAGCTCCGATTTCATTATGAACAATTTAGCAAACAACCATATTTCATTTTACACTATATCATAAAAACCTATTAATCATTCAGACCACTTAATCATTCAACACTAAACCATTCAGCAACTGCCTAACAATCCCTTAGGTTTTATTGGTTTTAGAGTTTCTAATTATTGTTGATGTTCTTAATATGATGAAGAGGATCAACATTCAAAACAAACATTAAAATAGAGAAAGAAATACGTGACCTCATAGTTAAAGGAGATGATGAATGTTCATTTGGTTAAGGGACCAAAACCGTAAAGAAAAATATATACAATCAAGTATTCTACCTAATAAATGAAGTCTAAAATTCAATTCCATAAAAAAAAATATCAAACCATAGGGACCAATTCCGTAATTTACTAAAAATAAATTCCTTCTAACAAATGAAAATGACGAAATTACCCATTCTTCCTTTTATAATTGAACAAATTAAAGCAAAAGCGTCGATAACAGAAAGGGTTTTTATCGATCATCGCGTTTCACACTGCACCAGTGTTTCTCCGGCGATCCCTCCAATGAAGCGTTTATCAATGCCGGAAGAGGGTATTCCGGTGATGTTCATCGGTCACAAAGTTCGGCTGCCGATGCCGGTGATTTCTTCTTTTCGTCCAATTATCCCCGCAACGACGACAAACAGGTTTCTATTTCCCTCATCATTCACCGTCAATCTTTAAAAACCCTAATCTGTACACAATCCAATTGCTGTTAAAATACGGATTATTGCTTTTAAAGCTCAATTTACTTGAACCCAGAAAGCAAAAAACAAGAAGATTAGGATACATTCTTGATAAGCTGATCTTTAATTTTGCAATCTGATTGAATATTGACCTGGTTTTTATTCCTGTTCTTCAATCTTGAAGTAAAGAATACGATACTTTACTTGAGACACACGTTTGAACTCAAAGAGTTAACAAGATGATTCTAACTCGCACACCATCTTTTTCTTTCTGAACAAGTGACCAAGATATCATATTCCAAACTTGTTGAAAAACATGTATATATACATATATGTATGTATGTATCAAGATAATTTATCGAACACAGAACCGGATTCAACCGGATTCCGATCATGCCATCGGACCGATCTGCTTCCGATGAAAGAGCCATCGACATTGGTGGTCGAACCTACCAGCTTTACTGGTGTTACCAATGCCATCGAACCGTAAGGATCGCGTCCGATAACCCTCGGATCATGTGTCCGAGGTGTTTCGGCCAGTTTGTTTATGAAATCGATATAGCCAGGCCGCGGCTCGTGGTCGAGTTCACTGAATTTGATCCGTCGCCGGAAGCCCGAATCCTGGAAGCATTGTCTCTCATGCTCGATCCTCCCGTTCGACACGGTCGGAGGTTTTCCGACGTCGGAATCCAACCTCCGTGGCAGCAGAATCACGGCCGGCGCTGGCCGTGGCGGCGGCCGAGGGCGAGTGGGAACTCGCCGTTGGATGATACGGACGGTTGGGGTTCCGAGAGCGGTATTTTAGCCCGCCCGCGATCGCGTCCTTGGATCGTTCTTACACCGAATAACCTTCCCACGGACTTCCGTGATGGTTCCAACAATAACAATGTTGATGATAATGGATTAGAAAATGTGGTTCCAAGAGGGATTGATCCTAGGAACTATTATGGTGGCTACGAGTTAAACGGGTTGATCGACGAGTTAACTCAGAACGATAGGCCGGGTCCGCTGCCAGCACCTGATTCCGCGATCAACGAATTACCGATCGTTAAAATCACACAATCCCATCTGTTGAATGACTCCCAATCTTGTGCTGTTTGTATGGAGGAATTCAAAGTTGGCGGAGAAGCGAAAGAGTTGCCGTGCAACCATATATTCCATTCCGATTGTATCCGCCCTTGGCTCAGACTCCATAACTCTTGTCCGGTTTGCCGGAAGGCGCTGCCGGTGCCCACAATGAGCACCGACGGCACCAGTGATTCTTCTGACGATGAAACGGATTCCTCCATTTACGGAAGGCGTAGACGGCAACGGTGCCTGAGGTGGAGACGATTAGCATCCTTTTGGCCCTTTCAAACTCGGTGTCGACCTCCCGGTTCGCGTGGCGATCCTAACGTTGCTACTCGAGAAGGCTCGAGGGTGCCCTCTTGCAACATCCTTTAGTCATGGTCAAAATACGTCGTTTTTATTTGTGTTATCGTATCAAGAAAAATGTTAGAAGAATTTATGGCATTGCTATATTCTTTCGATTTAAGTGTTAATATAACAAACCAAATTAAACGAACCCAATAAATCGATAAATTCTAAGGAGGTGATTGGTTCATGGATTTTGAAAGAATTGTAATCCCTTTGACCAAATTTCAAATCCTATATTCGGTTCACATAATGAAATGATGGAATCCTTTGAATTCCACAAATTAAGGAATTAATCATTTTTTGGCTTAAGTGAAAGAATTGAATTACATCATTTTGCATCCAATTTAACCAATACCGACACACCCTATTGCCCAACCCTGCCTCTACAATGACCATGTTACTATTGTCACTGCCACACCCCTACCCCTGACCATCCCACCACCAAACTACTACTATTGTTGTCACAACCGCCACCCACCCCCGCCCCATACCCACTCCCTTTCGTCCATTTGAGCACCATGCCACCACTGCTGTCCTCACAGCTACTACCTATCCACCCCAGCGACCACCATGCTATTACTGTCGCCGTCAGAGCTAGTGATGGCCATCTCGGCCCGACCCGACCAGTTAACCGAGCTCGACCCGCCTCAAAACCCGACCCATCCCGGCCCGATGCCAAACCGGTTTGAAGCCCGAAATCATGGACCGGTTTGGGTTTTTAGCGGCCCGACCCGATTTTCACAATTTCAAAAATATAGCCGTTTGGGAGCATTTTTTGATCGTTTTTTTTTTTTGTGTTTTTTACCCCTCCAAACCCATATAAATACTTGTGTTGGTTATGGATAGTGACACCAACTTACAAAACGCAAAAAACACATACAATTCTCATTTATCGGCTCTCGCTATATTCGTTTCTCGCAAGTTCTAGTCTCTACTCTCTAGTTCTCTACTCTCTAGTCTCAAATTTCTACTCTCAAAATGGCCGAACAAAATTACCAAGTTATTGCCGAGCATAGACGAAAAGCTGTTGATCGACTGGAAAAGTACGAAACTCTTGAAGACTACAATCCAGAGTATAATCCATACAATTACAATCCATGGGGATGGAGTGAGGATGGGAGTTCGGGAGCGGGACCTTCGGGTTATTAGAATTTATGTATTGTAAGTTTGTAACTTAAAATTAAAAATAAAATGTATTTTTAAAGTGTATTTTAGAGATTTATTATAAATAAAACGTATTTTAGTGATCCAATCCAATTTTTATTTTTTAAAGTTTAGTAATTAATTATTATATAAAGAAAACTATTTAAAAAAAATATACGTAGCCCGATCTCGACCCGGTTTTGGGCCCGACCCAGCCCGATATTCGTGGATCGGTTTAACCCAAGCCTAACCGGGCCACCCATTTTCGGGTGAAACCCGGCCCGGCCCGAAACCCGTTTGAACCGGTTTTGGGTTTCAATGTAGAGGCCCGAAGCCCGTTTTGGCCCGGCCCGGCTCGACCCGAGCTCGATTTTTGACCATCACTAGTCAGAGCTCCCCCTCCCCCCCCCCCCGGCACAACCACTCACCCTGTTGGTATTGATGATGGGTGACCTGATTCCCCTGTCCCCGCCTTACCCCCATCCCACCCAACCGACTATTATACCACTATTGTTGTCGTCACAACACCCACTACCCATCCCCACGCGGGGTAGAGACGAAGCGGTGGTCTTCGGTGGGGGGGGGGGGGGATCCGGAGCAGTGGCAGAGACGAAGCGAGTGGGTAGGGGTGGTAGTTTTGACAACGACAATAATGACATGGTGGTCGGTGGGGAGGGATGGGGGTAGGTGCCATCCTCGGCCACCACTAATACCACCACGGTAGAGGTGCGAGGATGGATAGTGGGGTGGGGTGGGATGGGTGTGTAACGACGACAATACTGTCATGGTGGTTGGTGGGGTGGGGGCGGAAGGGTCGGGCCAACCACCACCAATACCACTGGCGGGTGGTTGCTCGGTGGGGGTGAGTGGGGGTTTTAGAATGGTAGCTATGACGACGACAGAAGCGGCATGGTGGTTGGTGTGGTGTGGGAGCAAGGTCGTCATTACAACTACCATCCTTCCCCCAAAAACGATGGAGATTTCAATTCGTTTTAGAGATTCCATTTTAATTCCTACCAAGCAAACGCGTGGTCAAATTTCATTCCAATAAGTATCTTCTTTCAATGAATTCTAATTCTAATTCATTCTGCAAACCAAACCAAACCAAACGCCTATAAGTATTTTCTTTACTCTATAGATCTTACAAACTACCGATAATCATATGATATTTTTATTTAATATCGGTTTTGTTACATAACAAAATGCAAATGCCGTTACTTTTTCATTTGAAGGATCAATCCGTTATTTTCGGTAAACTACAGGGACCAAACATATAATTTACTCTATATCTTATCTTTAAAATAGTATTTAAGCACAATGAGGTATGATTACACACGTGTGGGGTTTCTAGTTCTGCTACTTCTCCCTGTCATTATCTACGTGTCACAGATTCCTGAATCCTTCTGGCCACCTACGTTCCACCCATCCTCTTACAACTTCCCCCCGTCCATCAAATTCATTAATCCTTCTGTCCCCCCACCACGTAATCAAAGGTACTACGCTCTTCTTCATCTATGGCTTCCTTTTTTACCCTTTTTGCGCTTTTCGAATTGGTGCTAAACATCCTTTTCCTTGTTTGTATGCAACCTGTTTGATGTTTTGTCTTGCTGAAAACCAGTATCTATCTTGCGTCTTGAACTTGCTACAAAAAGGGAATATCTTTTCTTTTCTTTTTCCTCCTTCCAAGTGTTTCCCGCCATTAGTTGAAGTTGAAAAACGGGAATTTCTTTCTTTCCTTATTCTGGGGCCTAAGTACTGGGAATGTTTGCATGTTGGGTTCTGATGATTTCTGTAATATGTTCATGAAATCAAACCAAGGTTTAGAAATGATGTTATGTGAATTAAGGTTTGGGTGGAATCCATTTTGATAATGTCAATATCACATTGGCAACTGGAGTCGTTAGTGAGGGCAAGAGTGAGTTGTGAAAACTCTGGAAGAAAGATTGTATTGTGATGATTTGGTGTTAAAATTAGAGCTCATTTTTTCTTATACTTGGATGTTTTACCTTTTATGGTTGCAGATTCTACAAAGCATATATATATGGCAGACATGTAGGTATCTGATTATTCTTGGATCAATATAGTGTAGTTAATAGCCATGGTTCTTGAATTGGTGGGTACAATCTTAGTGATGTTAATAAAGCCTTTTTCACTTTTTAAACTATTTTGTATGGTTGTTTTGAGAGGAACTTTTGTAGCTATAAACACTTGGGTTGAGATTTTGAGTGCTTCTATCTACTTCCATGTAAACATATTTTGGAGATTTGTGCTCTGGAGTTTGTCTTTAATAACTCTACCGGTGCGTGCCTTGGGTGCACTTCAGAGGGAGAAACAGGTTAGTATAATATCATCTTCATTCACTTGCATTCATGTCTCATTTGGTGTTCTTTCTTTCTACTCCTTACAGTCTTCCAGGATTCCTAATATTACAACATCAACAAAAATCGGTTTTATAGGACGTCAAATATGTCTAAAATATCCCTATAGATTGTTTTATATGACTAACGTTCATAGCACGACCAATTGTGCTTCCTAACTAAAGACGAAGGTTCGTGTACGGAAAAGAGTTACGGTGAGAGGGTTGGGTTCCGGTGAGATGTTGAGTTAATGTGAGAAGCATGAGAAGAGGTTATCAACCACTGGATGAGAAATTGGGATGAGAAATTGATGCACATTAGGATGAGATGCACCAAGAGAATTCGCTTACGCAATTCATGGGGAGGATATGAGATTAAAAGTGATCAAACGGTTCAAATCCACTTCTGATGCTTCTCACGTTACCCTCAACTTCTCGTATGCTGAGAAGTGTGACACCCTTGTCACTTTTAATCTAAAAACAACAACCCATGAATTGCCCTTTAGAAGGGAATTGATCCTATGATCATTCAAAGGTGGAGATTCCTTCTTACGCTTTTCACCGTAACTTTCATTTTCACCTGTACCCAACTCCCCAACTAAAAGGGTTACAATAGGTCGATAAAAAGTTTTTGGGCATCCTAACAAGTTTAATATCAAAACAACCCATGAAACATCTCGTAAGTGTTGATTTTCAATTAGTATTATTTAAGGGTGGAGATCCCTTCACAATAACTTTCATTCTCACCGGATTCCGACCCCTTAACTAAAAGGGGTTACGATAAGTCGACAAAGCATTTGGGCGTCTAACAAGTTTTTAAGGACACCTTTAAAATAAAACGGCTTACCAAGACTTTCTTATGACAAGTTGGACTTTTCATCTAATAAAAAAAATTGGTATATTGCATATATAATGAGGGCTAGATCACTAGATCAGGCGTCAGATTGGTGGAAGGAATGCATTTGTTAACTTGAATGTTCTTGGCTTTGCCGCTTGCCCGCTTGCCTGCTTCTTTCAAGTTTCTTACAAAGAATACTCTGTGCAGCTGCAGGAACATCTCAGTGAACTGCAAGATAGATTGGATTCTCTTGCATGTGATAGGAAGGAACTTCAAGAACATTTGCAGATAGCCATCAGAGAGCATGAAATGATGGAAATGATGTTAAGTGAACTCGAAGAGGAACGCGAGGAAGCAGTCCGTAAGGTTAAACTCTTGAAGACCGAGGTACGATTCTGAGACGCTCGAAGTTGTCTTGAAAACTTAAAAGTACCTTATCAACTTATCGTGGTAGCTTTCTGTAGGACGCATAATTGTTGGTCATATAAATTTAAGTGCTATAAATCTTTCTATTAGGACATTTATACATATTTGGCCTCGTATGTAGCCGATTTTGCTCCACTGTTGCTTACGTTTCGAAGACTTGTATTGTCGACACTTTGGTATTTACTTTGTGCATATTCCCCCGTTGTTCGTTTTCATCCGAGTACGTTTATACAGTCAAGGTCCTTTACCCTTAAACTTCTACTCTGCTATATATGATGATATATTTCTGCATTCTTGACAGTTGAAAGATCTCAAGGATGAAAACTTCCGCCAGCAGGAAGTTCATGGCAAATCGCACTGGGACAATGGTACTCAAGTTGGTGCAGGCTATGGCTACGGCCAAAAGCGTAAGGATGATAAAATATCCAATGTTAAAGACGATATTTCACCGTGGAAATCCGGTCATTATAAAAGTGGCAAAGGGCTCACGGACATTTTGATGCATAAAAATGCGTTCGAGGATGAAAACACAACCGATGGTATGTCCCTGATGCACCAAATCATACCTGGTGTCATCACTAGAAGTGTGTATTCGGACGGGATTCTTGGACAACGGAAGGAAGTTGCACTTTCACAAAGCCTCTTTAGCACAATATTGTCACTGTTGGTTGGAATGATTGTATGGGAGGCCGGAGACCCGTGCATGCCGCTTATCACAGCTCTTTTTATGGTGGTTGGTATGTCATTAAAGAGTGCTGCCGGGTTCTTCTCCACCATCGAGAACAAACCGAGCTCTGATGCAGTAGCCCTCTTGAGTTTAAATTGGTTCATACTCGGCACTCTCACGTACCCTACACTACCCCGAGTGGTTCGGTTATTACTGCCTTTTTTCACCGAGTCCTTCCCACGAGCATTGGGTCGTTTTCTTACTCTCTTAACTTCTTAAATCCAAAGTGATCACGTCCAAAGGACCGATAGTGTTTTTTTTTTCTTGTGATTTCTTTTTCGTTTTAACTTGAGGACTTGTTACGGTATTTGCAGGATGGTTTTGCTTTCGACTTCAAGTTTGATTAGATCAACTTAACAGCAATCTGAGTTAAGTTTTCTGTTTCAACTGTTGCAAGCTGCTAGTATAGTTGTACATTATGTAGTTGGTTGCTGAAGTTTGGTAGAAAGGCTTCTCCTTCCGTTGTCTATATGGAAATCGTGTTTGAACCCGAGTTCATGCTTTCGTTCGCGCTTTTGTTTAGCAAGTTTTTGAGTATTCGTATCGACTTTGGACGGGTAACAGAGGTTTGATGTTTTAGATTGATCTCTATGCATAGATCAGGAAGATTTTTGTTTGGGACGATTTTTTTTTCTTTTTCTTCCCAAGATCATGTATTTTAATTGCGAGAGGGAAAGGTTTGGAGAGGAAACTCGGCTTTCTGCATAAAGCTTCCTCTAGTTTGTCTTGTTTAGATTGCACGAGAGCGCTTCCGATTCCCAATCATGGATGAGCCTCCCTGAACTTCCAATTGAGTACTTTAGCAGGAGGATTACTTTCTTTATCATTAAACCTCTATTAAATAGTTGCATGATGGGGTGTCGAAAGTAACTGAAACCGAAAAAACTACCCGAATCGAATGATATTTGGGTTAAATATTTTGGTTAAGTTAACATTTTTCTAATATGGTTAAACCGAATAACAAGAATAATGCATTCGACTAATATTTTATGTTTCATGTTTATAAAAAATAAAGCAAATACATGTTATACATTATATAATGTTCTTTATTGATAGTTAATGGTAGATAATGTTTTTTCTTGGATTTTTTTTTTTGTTTGTTTTGCAACGTTTGAATAAAAATAATTTCATTTAGTAGATATTGGTTTTTGATAGATGATTATTTTTACCTAATATAAGTTGATTGTTAGGTATAAATGTATGATACAATTATATATTAAAAATAGGGGACATTTCATTTGGGAAATATGAAAAAATATAATTCCTTATTTGGTTTAATTAGTGATCGAATCGAAGAATCGGTTTTAACTTTTTTTTAGGTTTGGTTATTGATTAGTTCTAAAGAATTTGACTTCCGATTAAGCCGATAAATTGATTTAACTGACAAAATAAAACCTTTACTTACATATAGTTGTTTATGCAATCGATTTAACCGACTAAATAACATCTTTTACTTGCATATAGTTGATCGAATAAAACTGTTAGTCAAAACCTGTGAACTTATGGGACCATTTGCCCAACCACCACCCTCATATGGTGCATCTTGTCCTAAATCCTAATTTACCATCCCTGCAAGGTAGCTTAACCAACCACTTTTAAGGAACCAATTTGAAAGTTGTCTGTCTATGAATTCAAAAATAATTTGAACTTCGAAAGGTTAACCTATATGAAAATCTTGGTTTAGGGGTTGTTTGGCAGTTGCTGAATGGTTTGATGCAGAATGATTAAGAGACTCTTTTGATATAGTGCAAAATGAAATATAGTTGTTTGCTAATTGTTCAGAATGAAATTGGGACGCTGAATGCTTAAGGGAGGACCAAGATACAAAATCATTAAGAGGGTTTTTGAACCATTAAGAGACAGACATTTTCTTTGTTAAACAAGATTAAACTCTTAGGTGTCGTTTGTTTTTTAAGAGGTCTAAAGTCTGAAGTCTTATTTTAGTTATGATTAATAAGAGGTGATGTATAAAAAAGTTTGAACGATTCAAATTAAGAGCCATTAAGAGATTTTTTTTTAAAACAAACAACCCCTTAGTGATTCAGATGTTGCCTCTTAAATAGAACCATTAAGACGTAAACAAACAACCTCTAAGGCTCGTTGGAACCGTTAGATCCTACAATAATTGTAACTTTGTCGCAGCAGAGTCTTTGTCATCCTTGGTTTTGTCTCACTAAAGCTCGTTTTTATTGAATGTCAAAAACTGGAACATGTTTTGCTATTGTCTTTATTTTTACTTTCGAAAGTCTCGTTTTATTGAACATATATTTGAACAAGGAAATATATTGTATATCTTAAGCAATTAAATTGAAGTATTATATTTATAGTTTTGTGAAAAAATAATTTATTATAAATTTATAAACAATTTTTTTTTTAAATTATTCAATTTTCTTTTTTAAGATATATTGTCATATATATCATTAAAAAAAAGTTAAAGCAAAATATGCTTATTTGAGACAATTTATAAATTTTAAACTAACTAAATTAATTTTCGAGTGAATTATATAAATGGTCCCTCGTAAATGTCTTCTTTATGGTTTTCGTTCCTCGAAAGTTAAAAGTACACTGATGATCCAAAAAACGTGTTTTGGAACCCAAACTAGTGCCTTCATTTAACACCGTTAAAATTTCTCCATTAAATGCATCATGTGCCCCTCACGTGAGGGGCTATTTCGTCATTTTACCCCTTTTTCTTATTATATTTTTAAAAAAATAAAACAAACCAATATTTTATAGGACAAAATGCGTGAAATAGTAACTTACTTTCATAAATTTCCTTATTATAGCATTATACTTTCACTTTTTCTTATTCTAGCAATGTACTTTCAAATTATTTTTTATTAGGACATTATACTTTGAAAAATTTACCCATTATAGCATTAGGTAACCTTTTTTTTATAGCATTAGGTAACCTTTTGATTTAGATGTACCCATTATACCAGGTTCTTATGCCACCTCATTGTCCACATAGGCTGTCCACATGTACTATATTGCTGACGTGTCATTTTTTATTACAGCATTGTACTTTCAAAAAAATTTAATTATAACACCATCAGTTACTATTATAACATTGTACTTTTACTTTTAATATTTTTGTTATTTAGACATTGTACATTTAACAAAAAATATAATTTCATAAATTAAACATGTTTACAAAAGATCACTATTTCATGAATAAAATGTTCACAAAAGATCATTGGTGAACCATTATTATGTATTTATTTTCAATATCTGACCTTGATTATTATGTTCTGATATCGAATAAATATAGTGAAATGCAAACCCCAACTCTCTTTTCATTATCTTCATCCTCCACCACCTCCAGGTATCTCCCTTCTTCCCCATTTCACTTTCCATATGTTATTTTCTTTCTCATTTTTATCATCTAATTCTGTTTTGTTGGGAATTCGGGTGGTGTTGATTATGATTAGAAATGAATTACACTTTTCATTACCGTCCATGGTTCACCAATGATCTTTTGTGAACATTTTTATTCATGAAATAGTGATCTTTTGTGAACATTTTTATTCATGAAATAGTGATCTTTTGTAAACATGTTTAATTTCTGAAATTATATTTTTTGGTTAAATGTACAATGTCTAAATAACAAAAATATTAAAAGTAAAAATACAATGTTATAATAGGAACTGGTGATGTTATAATAAAAAAAAATTGAAAGTACAATGTTGTAATAAAAAATGACACGTCGGCAATATAGTACATGTGGACAACCTATGTGGACAATGAGGTGGCATAAGAAACTGGTATAATGGGTACATCTAAATCAAAAAGTTACCTAATGCTATAATGGGTAAAATTTTCAAAGTACAATGTTCTAATAAAAAATAATTTGAAAGTACATTGCTAGAATAAGAAAAAGTGAAAGTATAATGCTGTAGTAAGGAAATTTATGAAAATAGGTTGTTATTTCACGCATTTTGCCCTATTTTATATTATATCTATATTATATTATGAAGTACGGATAAAAAACTCTTAAATACAAATTATTAGGCACAATGTACCATAATTTTATACAAAATTTTAAAAATCTCTTAATTTACAAGTATCAAAGCACAATATACATATTACTACTGTAGGCTTCTAACACCCACTAATTTGGTATGTACAAGACGTTCTTTTTATGCAGACTTTTTCATGCATCACCATTTAATTAATATATTATATTATTATAAATTTGTTTTAATTATATTATTAAATATGTAACTGATTATTTTTTCTAGATGTCATTAAAATATATAAAATAATCATTGAATTTTAATAAAATACTTAATTTTTTTATATAAAGAACATTATATTATTAAGTCTAAATTAAACAAATTTATAAATAAAAAAAACATTATCATTTTCTTAAAATCATCCAAAATCGTACTATAAATCGACAAAAAAACAAAAAATAAAATGAAACATTAAAATCGTGATGTATCTCGTATGTACGCTTCTAGTATTAATAAATAAATATATATATATATATATATATATATATAATCTCCATCACCTTTTGTCGTAATAACCAGACCCATCCCGTTGAACGGTCGGACAACTCCCCTCCCTATCTCCGGCGAAATACCTTCCCCTCCCCCTTCACGATGGACCCCCTGTCCCCCTCCCTTTTCTCCGGCGAAATACTTTCACGACGAACCCCTGTCCCCCTCTTCATTTTCCGGCTAAACCATCATCGCTTTTCCCCTTCGATCTCTTCTACCGCCTACAACTAACACCACCGTCGATACCCGTGGTTCTCGATCCTTCTGTTTCCTTCCACTTGGATACTAATTTTTTTGGTAATGGTTCATCTCATGATTTAGATTATGAGTTTATTTTAGTTTAGGGTTTTTGTGATTAATAGATGATGCCCATCATTTCCTTATTGTATATAAATCACATACATAAGAAAGAAAGAAAGAAAGAAAGAAAGAAAGAGAGTCTAATTCAACACCATGACTCCCACCATTGGTTACTGGTATCTAGATTATCATCATCATCATTCCATTTTTCTCCATCTCCATGTATCATACTCTGTTTTAGTATATTGTAATATGTTGTAATTGATTTGATTTCTATCTTGCTCTTTTATTTTGAAACAAAATACCCACTTTAGCTAAATGCAACTTCTTTCTAGGTTGGAGTTTGGATTCAAATTGGAAAATAGTCTCTCCAATGATTTGATCCGTTTATCGTTGAACATCGTCTGTTGTTGTTGTTGTTGTTGTTGTTGTTGTATTTTCTTCAACTTTAAATCTAACATCATCATGTCTCCGGCTAACCCCCTCACCCCCTCTCCGTGGTACTGGTGGTGTAGTGTGGAGTGGTGGTGGTGTGGTGTGGAGTGGCAGTGGGTGGCAAGAAGTTTTCTCGTAGTAGGTGGTGTGGTGCATCTTCTTGGTTGAAGAGGAAGGGGATGTGGGGAAAAAGAAAGGGTAAAATTAGGGGTGTTCCTCCAAACCGCTCACACCGCACCGTATTGCACCGTACCGTATTGCACCGTAAAACGCGGTTTAGAACTTTTACGGTGCGGTTTGCGGTTTGTATTTTTACCAAACCGCCTTATGCGGTGCGGTTTGCGATTTTGAGTTTTTAAACCGCGGTTCAAACCGCATCGCACTATATTATTTTATTTTTTTAATTTAAACATATATATATATATATATCCTATATATATATATATAATAGTTAATTTAATATTTTTATAATTGGGTTGTGTTTTTAATTATGGACTTAGTTTAAGTTTTGGACTTCGCTAAATAAATATTTTAATTATAAGCTTGTTAAAAGGCTATGGCCCAACAAATGAAAAAATGTCTAGGTTATGACGTTCATGACTGGAGACGTCACTTTATCCATTTATCATATTGAAACAATTTATTTTTTTAAATTATTTCTTTGATTATTTTTAATTATAATTTTTTGGATTGTATGCATAAAGTGTGATAAGGACAAACCGCATAAATCACACTGCATTTCGCGGTGTGGTTTGATGCGGTTTGAGGTATATGCGGTGCGGTTTGGGAAAATGCTCAAACTGCACATGCGGTGCGGTTTGCTGTTTTGCCCCAAACTGCACCGCAAACACCCCTAGGTAAAATGATGAAATAGCCTCTCACATAAGGGGCACATGATGCATTTAATGGAGAAATTTTAACGGTGTTAAATGAACGTACTAGTTTGGGTTCCAAAACACGTTTTTTGGACCACCAGTGTAGTTTTACCTTTCGAGGAACGAAAACCAGAGGCATTCATAAGGGATGATTTATATAATTTACTAAATTTTTATTGACGAATTGAATGTATAATTAGTATATTTATGAGAATTCAGATATGCATTATATAAAATATAAAAAAATAGATACTTAAGTGACTTAAAATTTTCGAGGATCATTTAGTTTATTTTTCTGGAAAAAAACATACAGCATTGATTACGTGAAATGTATTAAAAAATCATTTCTTAAATGAAGACAAATATTAAAAAAAAAAACAGTTACAAATACATATCTTTAACACATTATTAAATAATTACTAACAGTAATTAATTTACACTACATGTGGATTTGAAATAATTTGATTCCTGTTAAAAAATAAATAAAATGAATGAATGAATGAATGAAGGAATAAGAAAATGTGGTTTGTGGGAGTTGAAATTAGTCGGTTTGAAATGGGGTCCTCCTTGGAATATTGTCACTAGTGGGAAAAGGACGAAATCGTGGTTCTAGGTTAATCTTTTAGATGGTGTTTGGTATGTAGATATGATTGGACTGGACAGGACAAGACAAGATGCTAGGATTGGACTGGATAGGACAAATGTCTGTCTTGTGTTTGGTATGAGTACGACTAGGATTGGATAATACTGGACTGGACAAGTTTTCCTAAAAGTTATTTGATGATTTTATATGTCATATATTAGTTATAGATGACACAAATAAAGTACATCTTTAAATAATTTAATTAAAAAACATTTTTATTTTTTTACACAATTTTCATATATATAAATTTCTACTATTATATGAAAGTTCTATTACCGTTATTGGAAAAATCGGTTTTTGGAAATCGGTTATTGGAAATCCAGCTTTGTCGGTCTTCTTCCCCCCCCCCCCCCCCCCCCCCCCCGCGGTCCTGCACGACCCTCTTCCTCCCACGTCGTCTCTCAATTCCGGTAGGAGTCCACCAACAAATCTCAAATTGGGGATGAATTCGGCTCTGGATCATTTGTCTCTCCAGCGACAACCTATTCAAGAACAATTTTGCCTTCAGATTTCCTCTCTTCCATTTCTTTGGCAAAGCAATGGTTTTCTCCCAACTCGATTCCCACTTGACATATTGCACTGGCTTACTGATTGACCGCTTGTGTGTCTTACGAGGTGGAAGGTTCAATCGTTGCTCCTATTTACCTTGACCATCTGGAATCGACCCTCTCAAATTCCAGGGTTTCCATGTCGACACAAAATCAAATACAAATTCAAGCAAATAACCAAACCCTTTGATGTTTGTTGTAATATTCTATTCGATCTGGAAGCATGCCTCAGAGACACTCGATAAAACCTTTCCATGCTTGCTCTGCTTGAAACCCTTCGATTGGTTTGATTTCTCCCTATATCTCGGTAAGGTTTACAATTTCTCCCTATTATCCGGTAAACAGGTAATTTGATCGAGTTATTTTAAATCTATTCAAGAGAATTTGGGAGTTTTAATTTCATTGGATTTCGTAGCAAATTGTGGAGGATAAAAGCCAATTTGAGGGGTTTTGGAATTGTGTTGGTGGGGGATATTGACTGAAACTGAAAAGTTGCTTAAAGATTTCAATTTTGAACTCAAAGATCCATGATTTTAAGGCAAATGAAGATTTATCATTGATGCATTCTTTGATGTTTGTATTCCATTTGAGCTTATGATCTTAAGTAGAATTATTGAAAGCTTAATTATTTGTTGTTTTATTCACATAAGTAGTGAAAAGGGTAATTTAAGTGTACAAATTTGTTTTGAATTTAATGGTTTTAAAAAAAACCATATGGTGAAATTAATCAGTTTCCCTTATATTTCTGAAATATACCTTAAGAATTATCAGGTTAAGAAGTTATAGGTGATGCATAATTTGGAGCACTAGATTCATCTACCTACAAGTTAATATTTGTATAAATATTCATGATCATCATTTGTATGCTTTAAAATAATATCAACATATGGACCTTAACGTTGTGTAGCTTAACAATATAGCTTAATGAATTTTGATTTTGGGTTGTGTCAATTATTTGACAGGTATTTAGGGGAAGATGAGAGATTATCAACTTGCAGGGTAAAATTGGCTTACAAGATTGTATATGAGAATGGTATACATGGAGTCCTTGCAAATGAGATGGTATGGCCTAATAGCCTATGATCTTTATCTTATAGCATCAGTTTTATTATGCAACTCATACTTATTAATCACTTGTTCATAATCATTGATTTGGGAGACTGGGACTCAATAAACCTTACAAACCATCTTCTTGCTTGGTTACTTGCATCATTATATTTCAATTTAGTGCTCTAATTTATTTTGTTGTAGATATACCATATGCTTGCTTTAAGTTGTTAGCTGTCCTTTGGGTGCTAATGAACCGAATAAGAATCCCATATGCGCGCAGCTGATTTGGGTAAGGATTCTTCTATTTTGCATCTCCTCCAATAGTTCATATATGTGGTTCCTTATTTTTGATTTGTAGTTTTCCTGTATTTGCCAGTTATTTATTAATTTAAGCATTTTTTTTCTTTCTATATGGGATGCTGCAGTATGTAGATTTTGTGGGTGTTGGAGAATTTAAAGTTGGACCAATATGATAATCTGTTCAACGTATGAACATTGATGTTCAAGCTGTGAGAATGTCACTTCTTTTGCATGACCAACGATTGAAATTGGGCAGGAGTTGATGCTGGTGTGGTAACCCATATGTTGGTATAAATGATGCCAAAGAAGCAAATAATCTACTTAAGAAGTCGTTTGTCTTTTGCAATTTAATAATGCAATGCACAAATTACACATATTCTCACATATTCTCACACGTGACATTTGTTTTTATGTTTGTGAAGTGATAATAGAATTTACCTTCCTACCATTCTTTTGTGAATATGTTTCAGATACACAAGCTGCTAAAACAGCTAGACGACAACTAAAAGAAGCCATCTACTCAGCATTGTTTGACATGAATGTTCCCTCTGTCTGTGCAGTCAGCCAGGTTTGACCAAGTACTCATTTCTTGTTCTTTTTGTGATTTCAAAACACAATACTCAGATGTGCTCTGTACTATCTTTCAAGATTGATTAAAGGATCTAAATATCAAATTATCAATTAATCGAAAGTAAACTATGCTTAACAATGTGGATTTAGCTTGGTTTTACGGTTTCTATGATTCCAATCAATACAAATGTTCTGCTAGAATTATGAGGAAGTGATAGTCGATTTGCATATCTATACTACTCTATTCAAATTCTAAAACAGTTGAGCGGTCTCTTTGAAAGCCCATTTTTTCGCTTCACGTCGTCTCCTTCCCCCACTCCCCTGAATCTCTCGTTAACCCACTCGATCACACATCGTCAATATGAGATAGTATCATTTCGATAAATTTACCCTCAACATCGATCTTGTATTTTCTCAGATCAATTGAAGAATCAGATATATCGATGATGGGACAAGAGAATCAGGGCTTTGAAGACGCCCAAATCTATGCATATCGTGAAGAAATGGAGTCTCTTGTTCTTGACGATGACGATAATAACAATAGCGGTAACAAAAACAATCCGTTTGCATTTTGGTGGATTTTTCATTCGATTGTTTTGTTTGTTCGTTTCGATTATCAAATTCAGACGAGGTTGAAATATTGTTGACTGAGTATGAACTTTTCTGAAATGGCCATTGTATTTAATTTGGGGGGGAATTAGTTGGGATTTCGGTAATTAAACCTGATTCTATGAATTTAGATGTAATTTCAAGCATCGATTGAAGCTTCACTACAAATCATACGGTTCTTAATTTGGTATTTTTTTTTATTTATGTTTGTTTCAATGAGGATAACCCAACTCATCTAAAGCATTTAGATTGATATTGTATGCCTTCATGTTCTATGAATTGCCCATTTTAGGTGTAATGCGATTAGGGCTGTAAACGAACCGAACGTTCAGTGAACCGTTCGTGAACCGTTCGGCGGGAAGTTCGTTTATGTTCGTTTATTTAATAAACGAACGAACATGAACGAATTTTTGTGTTCGTTTAGTTAAACGAACGAACATAAACAAAGGTCTCGTTCGTTCATTTACGTTCATGAACGTTCGTTCATTTATGTTCGTTTACGTTCGTTAAATGTTCGTTTATTGATTATAATAATAGAATAAATAAATATTCATTAATTTAACATTTGAATAATAATTGTATTAAATAATTAATTAATAATCAATAGTTATTTATTATTTTTCACAAAAACAAAATGATAAAATTACTAAAGGGATTTAATCCTACGAACTTCTTTATATAATGGTTCCTCCTACTTCTTTTTAGAATATATCTCCGATGTGGGATAGCTCATAGAGTGTGGAGTGAGGACAACTCATGGTCATGGAATGAGGCTTATGTTTCCTCAGATTTCATCCCACATCGATACTTAAGAGCAATTATCTCTTGAGTTTGCTATATATATAGTGCCTCCAAGGGTGCCTTCAAGTGATTCCATCTTGAGCCGTTGGCTTGAACAAGTTCGTCTGAGACTTTTGGCTTGAACCAATGCAAAGGGTTTAGTTGGAGCACTTTATTATAGTGGTGCACCTAAAGCTTGTTATAGTATGCTCGTTTGTTAAAGTGTGTTCCTTTAAGTTCGACTAACATTTAAATGAACGAACATAAACGCTCGTTCGTTAAAGTGTGTTCGTTTAAGTTCGACTAACATTTAAATGAACATGAACACCCATATTTTCTGAACGAACGAACACTAACATCAAAATTTCTGTTCGTGTAGTGTTCGTGTTCGTTTGTTCGGGTTTGTTCGGTTCGTTTACAGGCCTAAATGCGATCTTTATTTACTAACCCTTTTAGTTTTTTAGTAAGTTTTGATTTTTTTTACCATCGATATGTTTCATGCTTCAATTTGAAATTCTTACAGATATGTAAACATGGTGATGCACGAAATCGGACTTTATCTATTTGAACTTTTTGGGTTTGTCTGATTTGTTCATCATATTCAAAGGATATCGATTTAATTGTTGAACTGGTTTGTGGTTTTTGATTATTGATCAGCGCACTGAGCGGTCCAACATGGGATTTGAGTTGTAATTTTTTGCATTGAACATTTTCTGAAATTCTTTGTAGTTCCTTTATTGTTCTAAGTCAGTGAGTTTATTCATAATTTTCATGTAGCCAAACTATTTGATGCTACTGGTTTTGAATATTATCTTTAAATTATGCTTCACTCGATAACTTCTCTCTTTTCCATGGTTCAGGATTACTTGAAGGAGTTAAACATTTTAGTTTGATTTCTGCCACCAAGATAGTGAAATCAGCAAGGACCCCAATAGTCTCGAGAGAGGAAAAAACACAAACTTGGTTGTCTTGATGCCTACTGGAGATGATGCCTTCAATTCTGCTCAGGAGACGGCCGATGGTTTTTTTTCATGATATTTTGCTCGATTCCCCTTTAGACAGGGAAAGATCCGGTGGAGTTGTCGATGTTTCTATTGGCGATAATTCTGTCGATTAGCATAAGAATAAAGTCGTTGATGATCAGAAAAATAAAGCTGCTGACGATCATAAGGAAGAAAAAAAGAATTCCGATGATGACCCTAACGATCCCATGCCGAAAAGAGGAAAAGGTATATATTTGAATTACAGCTTAAATGTCAAGTTTTCTTTATTGAATTATTTGATGTTTATTTGTAGTTGATATTTACCTCTCAAATTGCCATATTATTAGTTATTGGTGATCTTCCCATTAATGTTTGAAGTGGGATCCACTTTCTTAAAAAAAAATATGGAAGTATCCATGTAATCTCCAAATTATGAGGTGTCAACCAATGACAGAGCGATAATGGCGATTTGGATGGTTATTTTGTGCAACTATGAAAAAACTTGATCATTTGCTCTCATTCTTTATGCATTCTGGTCGTTTTGGGGTTGCCTGTAAACTTATGCATTCATAAGCCAGTGGCTTCACACCAAACCGCCATTGTCAGTCGTGATCAAAATTACTCGATCTGCCAAGTCAGCTTGGGGCCTTTTTGGAAATCCATAAGCTTCACAGATCTCTTGTAAATCCTTATGCCATCCAAGTCAGCCTCCCAATTCCATCATCTGGTTTAGTTGTGCTTGGTCGTCCAGTTCAGTCTAATCCAGTTCTGGCACAGTGGCACCCTCTTTACCTTTTTCTTCTTCTCGATTCTTGGCCTGATCACATTCTGAGACTGTCAACATTGAATTTCAATCTGAAGTGTTTGGATAGAGTAATTCTGCACCTTATTTTCCTGTTGAAGCCGTGTGTTATTTTGTATTTCCTGCACATTGTGTTATTTTGTATTTCTGATTTTTTAATTGGGAAGATGTTGGAATAAAGGAGAAATGAGGGAGTCATTAGGTCCAGCAAGGTTACTGTGCCTAACGGTATGCATGTTATTCATAGCTTGCCCTGTTCTGGTTCAGCACTTGTTGGTCCTATAGTGGCTCTTCGAGCCAGATCCAGGTTTCAGATCATTCCTTACTGGCACACCAGTTGTATACTTGTATTCGAAGAATGCTTTCCATAAGTGCATTCTCAAGGTAGTTTCATATGGAGCGATCTTTTTTACCATGTCACAAATTCTCATACATATTTCAAATTAGAAAATTAATAGGATCGCCTCAAGGAATCATCCAGATGCTTCAGGGAGGGGGAACCATCCAGTTACAAGGAGGAGGAATCAAAGCCTGTCGATTAATTTTTTATTTTCTGGTCTTCTATTCTGTTTTCATGTTTGTTGTTAATTTATTATATTTAGCAACTTCTAGAGTTGGTAATGATCGATATTCTCAAACTTAAGGAGTGTTGGACTTGCGAAGTAGCATAATGTTATAATTAAGGTTTTATCATGTTTAAAATATCCAGAGTCCCCCATAATGACACAAATCCTAAGAGGCCTAGAGATATACGATTCTTAGTTCTGCCTTTGGAGTGAACTTTCTATCCAGGTCATTGATCTCACTTACTTTAATATGAATAGCATTTTCTGTCGTTAACTTTTTAAAATGTTGACATAGACTGCAAAATGCTTGAAGTCGATTATAACTGAATGTTACCTAAAAATCATATATACATTTCTGCTCAAGGTGAATGCACATAAATACCATCCCCAAATTGGAAATAGGGTTATGTTTAAAACTTTACCCATCATGATCACCAGATATGAAACCTCTTTAATTTGAATGTGAAGCCTCTTTAATTTGAGAAGTAACAATAAATCCTTTTACATTTTTTTATCACAAAGCCTTTTTATTTGCAATAAGTTTTGTACACCCTAATGCAACCATCAATCTTTATTACGAAATTTTGATATGTTCATACCCAATTGAAGTTGTAGAGTAGTTTGTTTGATACAAAAAGGAGACACCCAGAACCAAATGAGCCTTTAATGTGTGCACACATTATTTTCTTCTAATGAGCTCTACCTTCTTGTATCAGATAAAACATGCAATTCTTGCATAGAGAAATGCCCTTACTGTATTTAAAGGAACAACATGGAGCCGAATTCGTGATCATGTCCATTTCTTTTTGCAACGAGGAAGTCACCAACAAGCATGAATTGGCAATGGAGCATGCCTTCTCTCACCAAGTACGTTTTGCATGTTAATCATAAAGCTTTAACTTGTTAGGATATGCTTATATTTAAACAAGTTGTTTTTGTTGTTGTTTTTTTAATATTTGATATAATGACTATTTTTCAAATAAATTATACAAAATGATTGATTTTTATAAGCTTCAACCTTCGTATTTTTCATTTGGCTTTCGTGATAATATTATACTTGCGCAAAGGTTACGTTTTTTTAAGATAGCTTTACAAGAATTACTGTGATAACGTGTGGTAGAGTTTCTTGACGCGTGTTTTTATCGTAGTTGTTTACAGGATGTGAAACCGTCACAAGGGATCAGTTGGGTACATGTGCACCAGATATGGATGGATGGATCAACAACGAGCGATGGCAAATATTGGTTTCTTTAAGGTTATGGCCCGTCTTTGAGGTATCTTAGATACAATATGTTGTATCGAAAATAAAGATAGCAAGTCAAATCTTTATATCAATTTTGATCATTCATACATTATCCCTGATGGAGGCTGATCTGTCCTGATGAACTTGTTGTTATTCAATATGGTACTTGTATACATGAATGACATTTTTCGGGAAAACTTGTTTACATGCCGCTGCATCGCGCGGGTATTTGACTAGTATATACAAAAACAATGGTGGGAAATTTGAATTAAGAATATGAAATAATTCATGATAGTTCAAAAAAATCCAATTCATACAAATATAATATAATATTTGATTCAATTTGGAAGATCTTTACGAATTGGCGGAGGCATAGTTGCAGCGACAGGTAAATATAAAGGCGATGGGTGGTTGGGGAAGGACGGTAGCTATGAAGAACGTGAAAGATAGTGGATAGTGGTGGTGCAGGAGGTAGTTGTGGTTGATGTGGTAGAGGTATAGGTGGTCGACGACGGTAGTTGTGGTGGCAGTAGACAGTAGTAAAAGAGGTTGTTGTAGTGGAGGAAGAGACGGAGGTGGGCAACAATGGTTGGCGGTGAGCGACAGTGGTTGGCGGTGAACGTCGGTGGTGGCGGCAGCAATGGGTGGTGGTGATGGGCGGTGGTTATGGAGGTGGTGGAGGAAGTTGTTGTAGTGGAGGAATAGGTGGAAGTGGTTGACGATGGTCGGTGGTGGCTACCGGTAGTCGTCGATGTTGGTGGTTACCGGTAGTCGTCGATGGTGGTGGCGGCCATGGGTGGTGGTGATCGGTGTTAGTGGAGGTGGTCGACGATGGTGGTGGTGGTGGTGGTGATGGCCAAGGGTTGTGGAGGTGGTGGAGGAGGTTGTTATGGTGGAGAAATATGTAGAGGTGGCCGATGGTGGTTAGCGGTGGCTATTGTTATGCATATATGTTCTTTACTTTACAATTCATATATGAACACTTAATACATTGGTTGTATAGTGCATATATGAAATATATGAAGTTGAATTGATACAGTTACATCTTGGGCTATTGATAATTTATATTTCTGTTTCCTCCAACTTGACTTATGTGTATATGTAACACCCTCAAAATTGGTAAGAGCAACTAATTAAAAATTTCGATATAACTTCAATATAAGGAACAAAACTTCATCCTACAATTCAAAACTTAGTATACCTCAACAAATATAAACTCTAATAATATATAAGGACTAAACCAAAGTCGGGTGTTACTTAACCCCAAACACAATTGCTCTTTGTAACACCCTTAAATTTGGAAAGATCAACTAATTTAAAATTTTCAATTATACATCAAATAAGGATAAAATCTATTATACTAATCATCATTTGAGTTACCTCAGTTAGAATTCTAGATTAAACTTCAACAAATAATAGGTCAAGTCTTGTATAAAGACTAATCAATTCGGGTGTTACTATAACCCGATAACAGTTGCTATCTCCAAAAGTGCGGAAGGCTTCACCAAGCTACTCTCATCTCGTGCAAAGGACTAGCACTCATCTCACCTCGAAGTCGGTAGCAACAATCCTCAACCAACCTGATACACATGCCGACAAATAAAAAATGTTAGACTAATGTCTAGTGAGTTCAAGAGTTTTCAACATGGAACAAATATATTTGTTAAAGGAAAAGAATGCAGTTTAAATCATAATATTTCAAAATGATTTTCGTTAAATATTAAACGACTCATTGTCCATTAATTCGCACCTTTAAAGACACGTAACCCAACACAGGCATTCCTTCGTAAAACAACTCCAATCCCGACCTCACCCAAAACGTGAATGATAAATAAACTCCCAATTTATAAAAATACGAAACAAACTTTACTTCCCGAAACACCCCAAACATGGGCGGGGTATAATACTCAACCCATAAATCTTGAGTAAACAAATCCATATATGCAAAACGTCACTGAAAACATGAATAATAAAATAATACAATTTAATACTCAAGTAACACCTTCCGGTGACGGGGGAGACCTGATTTCATTGTACGTGGTGGAACATAAAGTTAAGCCACATAGCCATGTTGTCAAACTACACCTCAGATCGTGACTGTATTGCCTGCTCTGCCGAGCTTCACCTCCAGTCGGACTTTACTTCAAGTCCCAAACACCGTATCCCTCATTGTCTGCTCTGCCGAGCTACACCTCAATGATACACGATCTTATTGTATGTTCAGTCTCTAGTGGAGTTTCATCCTCGGGGTACTCATTCGACTTCTAGTGCCTACTCCCTAACATTCAAGATAGGAGCCTCTGCTCCTTACTTGATAACTCATGATGGCTAACCCTCGTGCACAAGAATTAGTCATCCAATCACAAGACCCATGGTCCCGAAGTACAAACCATAAAGGTTCCTCTTCGCCAAACAACCGGGACAACAACGATGCCAACACGGCATAATTCCCAATGTGAGAATATCAAGACTCATCATCCTTAAATATGACTCACTTACATGTCTATGGATCCAAACGCATTACAGTCTAAAATACATGACTCCAATTGAATAACACATGCACTCAAAACATGTATACTCCAAGATAAGTGCAGTAAATGCAACTCACACCTAAAGCTCCCCTTAAAGTTATTAAAACCGGGCAAAAGTCCCCAAGACCTGACAAAGCCGAAAACCGAGCCTTAAGCTTAACCAATCGAATAACCACATGCTAAAATCCACAAAATGCAACAAATGCAACAAACCATTTTTATGCAAGCACATGCTCCAAAAATGCATGAATACATTCCAACACCATTTAGGTTTGGACCATTCATTTTCTAAACAAGTTTATAACCCCATTGGCTCTCTCAAACGTCCCCAAAGCACAGGTCGACATTTTTCATAACAAACATTAAAAGTACAATTACTTCAAAAGGATTAACATGCGTACGATAAATCGTTAAAATATCAATATCAAAGATTTACTCAACAAATTACTTGAAATATATTTTTCCCCAAAACCACAGAGGTTTACGATAACCGAAAGGTACACAGGGTTGGGAATGACCAAACTCCAATGACTCGTACGTTGGTATTTTCAAAACATTTCACAACACAAAATACACTTATTACCAATAACCACTAAAATGCATTTTTACCAAATACCCTCCATTTATGAAAATGGTTATCAAAACATCTTCATTATGATACATTTATCAAAAATCCTAAAAATCTCAAAGATGGGTGTTTTATAAGTTTATAAAGTTAAACACTTCCACATAACCAAAACTTATCAGATAATCAACAGTTAACAATTTCATGTAAAACACAAAAACACTTTAAAATGAACATTTTGACATGTACATCATTTTCACAAATCAACTTGAACCCACCTTGCTAGATTTAGGCTAAATCTAGATTTTACCCCAACTTGAGCTTCCTTGAAGAACTTCGAATCCACAAGTAAAATCCTTTCAAAACCTAGATCCACAATTTTCACCCATAAATAATCATATTCGGCCATTTAGAATCGATCTTCCTATATATGAAGGTGTTCTCGTTTGACCTACTCTCTCTCTCTAATAAATACCTCTCCTTTTGTAAGAATTGTATTCAATCGCATTTGATCCAATTGCAAGGAACAATTGTTTTTCTTGTGAATGATGGACATTCGAGTCTTTTAATTTTATGTATATTGACAACTTATCTTAACATGATATTTTTCATGTTAATGTTTGTTGATGTTTTCATGTGAAGGCATATGAGATATGTTATGTCAAGTTACGTTTATCAAAGTAGTTAAGTTATTGTAAAGGTTTAGTGTTTATAGCTAAGTTATGTAAGGTATCAACGCCATGAAAGTTTCACTTATTTACAGTCATTCGACCTTGTGTTTTCAGCCATTCAATCAACACAAAAAACTCGTATGACAGCTACAAATAAAAATTGGACGTTTTGTATTTTGGGTTGTTTGAATAAGATTATAACATCCGTTTCCTAAAAAGTCTTAAACCTACCTTCTTTATTTTTCCATTAGAAATATTAATTGTCTGAAATTAATAATATGAATTATGATTCGTAACTTTAATGTATGTATATTAATTAAAAAGCATTTAAATATTTAATATATAATAAATTATTATATGTTTAATTCACACATTTTATTTTCCCAAAGAAAAAAAATATTACATTTATTTCAAATCATCTTCAAAAGTAGAAAAGTTATTAAAAGGTAAATATCAATTTATTTAGGAGTACCAAATGTCAAAAGATGTGTGATAGAATCCACAATAGTAACACATAAAGATTTTCTTTTTAACCTTTTTATGTAGAATAACGGAGAGAGAAAAATAAAAGGGATATGAGGGGCTGAATGTGATAACGAATGAGGATATTTTTTTAATTAAGGTTGCGTTTGGTATATGGGACATGATAGAATAAGATGAAACAAAATTCATTGTACCACGTTTGGTGTGACATGTGACAGAACAAAATTTCACTATCTCACGTTGGCGCGACATGTAATTGGAACAAGGACTAGACATGGTGGGACAAAAATTGGTTTTTTTCTTATTCCACCAAAATAGGTGGAACAACATGGGACAAAAGTGAGACAAAAACTAAAAATTACTTATCTACCACCATTTTATATATAATCTTCATATGATATTAATCTTAAGGGTCACCACTACCCATCGCCACCACCACCACCACCGGCAGCCACCTGTAGCCATCGCCAACCACCTTCGGCCACCTCTACCTATTCCTCCACCACCACCTCTACAACCATCGGCCATCGCCACCACCAGTACCATCGTCGACCACCTCCACTAACACCGATCACCACCACACATGGCCGCCACCACCATCGACGGCCATCGGTAGCCACCGCCAACCATCGTCGGCCACTTCCACCTCTTCCTTCACCACCTCCACAACCCCCGCCTATCGCCACCTCCATTGATCACCACCACCCATTGCCGCCGCCACCACCACCAACGCTCACCGCCAACCATCGTCAGCCACCATTACCACTGTACACCGCCACCACCACGACAACCTCTTTTACCACTGTCCACCACCACCAACACTACCATCGTCGACCACCTATACCTCCGCCACATCAACCACAACTACCTTCTGCATCACCACTATCTTTCACGGCCTTCATAACTACCGTCCTTCATCAACCACCCATCACCGCTGCAACTATACTTCTGTCAATTCATAAATATCTTCCAAATTGAATCACATATTATATTTTCTTTGTATAAATCGGATTTTTTCTAATTAACATCGTTTATTTCAGATTCTTTATTCAAATTGCATACTATTGTTTTTGTATGTATTTATATGTATGAAAATTGTGTAAAAAATAAAAATGTTTTTAACTAAATTATTTAAAGATATATTTTATTTGTGTCATTTATAACTATTATATGACATATAAAATCATCAAACAACTTTTATGGAAACTTGTTCAGTCATGTCTTATCCAGTCATAGTCGTACCAAATATAAGACAGACATTTGTATTGTCCAATAATGTCCAGTCTAGTCAAGTCCGGTCCAAGCCTCTTGTCTTATCCTGTCTAGTCCTATCATGTTATGTCCCGTCCATCATGTATGTGTACCAAACACTACCTAACCGATTATAATTAGTATGTAAAATCTTATACTATGTCATTGTTTGGCAAAAATAATTAACTTATTTTTTAAGTAATCGTTTGGATGCATATAAATTAGTTTATAAATTAGCTTATTGATAAATTTAATGCCCGAAAATTCTAAATAATTAAATTTCAAGCCTTGTGTACGTGGGTTTTACCTATTTGTTCAATTATCTAATTAATATTTAATTGCTTAGTTGTATTAATTAAAGGGGGTGTTAGAAATTTGGAAACACGTGGCCCTTGGGAAAGGAATTCAAAGGGAGAAAGTGGAATATGAAATTAGTGGAAATCAAGTTGGATTTTAGGTTGATGGGTCTGGGCCCATTTTATGTCTCTCATTCCACAACCTCACCAAACACTTTATTGGAAAAGCTTGTGATTTGGTATTTTTCGAAAATTTTTGTTTGTCCTAATTTTTTGGTGTTACAATAAATTATTTGGAGTGGTTTATGAGAATTTTTTTTACATCTTTTCTGATAATAAGCCTCATTAATATTAATTATTAACTATTATTATTAATCGTAGATAAATATTAATTATTAATAAATACTAACTATTAAAATATAAATAAATATTAATTTATAGTAATTAAAAAGTATTAATTAAATTTAAGTATACATTATTAATTCATTTTAATTTTAATTGTACATTATTAATTATTTTTAATTACACAATAGATATTACTAAATAATTATTTATTATAATATTAACTATATAAATTATTTTTTAAACTTGTATTCAATATATTTAAATATCAAAAACCAAATATAATAATTCTATAAATGTTAATATAAGTTACATAAAATTTAAAGCTATACTTATTTTATTTGAAAAGTAATTAAAATATGCTAAATTATTTAATTTAATAAAATATTAGTTATATTTTTGAAAAAATATTAATTAATTAGGATATGTAAGGTTGACCAATTTTATTGTTACTCATATTATATGTAATGGTTATTTAAAATCATGTATTAATTCAGGGTTTTCTAAAATTTATAGTATATATATAACAATCAATTTTAAATTATTTCAGTTTAAATATTATATTGTTTAATTTTTCTTTACCATATTGTTTGTAGTAATTAACAAATTATATTATTGAAAAATTATTTGAATTATATTATGAAATATTTGTAATTGACTATTTTTTCAAGATGGACTTTTTGGTTATTTATATGCTTATAAGCTAGTTTTTGGCTTTTTGCTAAATATAATTTGTTTATCAACTAGTTTATCAGTTACCGGCTAGATTATCAGTCACCAGCTAACTTATCAGCTAGTTTGCCACACATAGCCTATGTATCAACCAACTTTACTTAATACCAACTTTTCCGGTTGATACATGTTGGTATTAGTTTTGTACCAACGTCACGTTACAATGTAAAATGTTCAAAGTTCAAATTTCATTGGTCAAATTACAAAAGTTGAAGTTACAATGCTCATCTCAATTTACAAAATGAAAAAATAACCCAACAAATTAAAACAACCTGACAAATAAAAACTTGTATTGTAACAAACAAAATAACAAATAGTGAACATCCAACAAAAACACATGTACTGCAATCGACATAAAAACAAGCAAAAAGACAGTGAATATCTAACAAAAAATCAAATTAATAATTGAACTAAAAAATCAAGCTAAAATAATATATTTAATCGATTTTAGATAGTCCAAGTAATTTATTTGTTCAAAAAATTTATCAGGGTTCTTAACCGCTCAAAATCGAAGAAACCATTGTTTTTCTTTTCTAAAAAGTTCCCAAACTTTAAAAATGTTTTTTCACCTTCATAGTAGGTTACCAATCATTTTTACAGGTTAGAATTCTATTTAATTGGTTATAAAAAATTCAAAGATTTAATGTTCAAAAAAATGTGTCAAAATGACTTAGGACTTATCAAACGCTTATCTAGTAAGTGTTTATTGGTTATTTAGCGGTCGTTTATTAAACGTTTACCGGGTAAGTGTTTATCAATATCATTACCTTATTGATTGAGCATGACGAGGACTAAAAAGCTAACCCAGTAAGAGATAAGGGAAGGACCGAAAGTTTTACCCGATAAGTGTAGGAAATGACTCTTAAACGGTAAGCGTTTACCGGATGTTAAATGCTTATCAACAATCCATTTTCATGGTCAAGAATGTTATACAATAAGGTAAATAAAGGTGAATCTCTTGCCGGTAAGCGCTTACCCGATAAGAATTTGGTAAACGACTCCTTACCTTATTAGATGAACATAGTAAGGACCAATAATCTTACCCGGTAAGAGCGATGACAAGGAGCGAGATTCTTACCCAGTAAGTGGGGGTGACGACTCTCACCAAGTAGCGCTTACCGGGTAAATTGTTGCATACAATTCCATTCTAATGAACTTGAATCTTACCCCATAAGCAGTGGCGGAGCCACATGGAAAGGTATGGGGTCTCTTGACCCCAGTCAAAAATTAAAACAAACTATATTTAGCTTTGAAAAAAAAAATTAACCTTTACAAAAGACTTAGTTTCATACTTAAAGAACCCATTCAATTTTTACAAGACCCCATACATTCAAATTTTTTCCATCAAAACCAAAAGAAATATATTAATCTCAATACCTGGTGTATTGTTTTATTCCAATGTTTAGTTCTCCTGTATTGTTTTATTAAATCAATCTGAATATCTTGTTATTTTAACTTTAATATAAACTGGTTTATTATATATTAATTATTTTTATATGCTCAAAGCCTCAAACCAATCCACAGACAAAATAGATAAGATTATGGGATAATTTGTGATTCGATTTAGCCGAAATAGTAAAAGAATAACCGAAATTGAACCGTTTAACCGGAAACCATTTTGGTTTGGGTGGGTCATTCGGTTTCGAAAAATTTCGACTCTCCTAAGTCTGACCCCAGTCACCTAAATTTCTAGATCCGCCACTACCCATAAGGCAAACGAGAGTGTTAACACTTACTGGTAAACGCTCACTAGGTAAGCGTTTAGTATACGACGCCTTAATCTGAAAATTGAAATGACCCAAACATTAACTTCTATTACAAAAACTTTAAAGATCAATTTCTTATTTTCCCTACACTTCGTTTTAGACACATAGCATATCAAAAGAAGCTCGCACATAACACAACTAAAAAGGCCACAAATATCTTTCCAATTTAGGTTTGGACTCGACTTTGTTTTTGGTCTGAAAAGGACATAAACCCACTTTTCCCAACAAAATTGAGAGGTGAGCGTACAAAAATCATGACACGGGTTAATGTGATGCAAATAATATAGTAATCTAATGTTATAATTGAGGATGAACGTGATCTTGATACACCTATTAAAGTTGTGAGAGAAGTGTCACTAATAAAGGTTGAAATGACGATAAATAATAATCAGTGATTCAACAATATCTTACTCGAAAAATTGATACTTTAAAATACATTAATTGATCATTTACGTGAAAAATATGCTAATTATTCTTAGATACCATATATTTAGAAATTTGTTGAAATTATAACCTTTCTATTTAATGAAATTATGTTTTAATTAATTTAACTTAAAATTAATTATAAACTAAAATAATTTGTAAATGTTATAAATATAATGATGATATGAGTTGGGTTTCGATAAGAATTGAAATTATGGTGAGAAAGGTAAGAACTTCTCTAACCACACGACAATTTTTCAAATTTGCCGCTTTCTTCTCTCCAATCGCATAACAATGAGAACTTTTTTTTGCTAGTGCAGGTAATCACACGGCAAATATGCAATGTGAAAGGTAAACTCACAACAAATCTCAAAGGCCCACCGGTTTGTTGAGTATAGTTGGAATTGAGATTTTTAATTTTCTATGTTTTTTTGTGTCTTTTTGGTGTTATGGTTGGAGATGCTTAAGAAAGGATCTTGACCCTTAGATCAATCATAATTGAAGATCAACACATGTAAGATACATCGGATCAATTATGTATCAAATGCAATTCATGAGGTCGAGATGAGATTAAAAAAATGATCAAGTATTCAAATCTCTTCTTATCTTAATTCTTATTCTTACACAATGTTTTGTCACGATAATACTGAAAATCTACAAGATAAAAAAATATATACTTGTAAAATTCTTTTTCCACATATAACAAATACTATAAAAACATAAAAAAATTAATTTACTGTTTTTACCGTTTATTTACAAAACTTCGATTTTCATATTAAAAATTTACAAAATGTGCAAAAAGTCTGTGAGATACCCAACTTTGACTTTCGATTCTCCAGTCAAACTCTCGCCCACCTTTTCTCACGTCATTTTACTCTTCCACCCTTCGCTCTTGTGTCTACCACCGCCTCCTCCCAGGGGTATTATCGTCAATGTACCAAAAAAGGGAATCCCGTTCTCCCACCTTCCCTTGTCCCAACCACCACCGCAGCTGCCTGATAAATTCGCCAAGGTCGCACCGGAGCCACCTCCACGTGTCCCCATTTCATTGGTTTATTTGCCCTCTAAATAACCTAACACCCTCCTTCGTCAAAGATAGGGTTCTTTTTTTCTCTCACTCGCTGGCAAATTTCATGCAGATCTATTGCTTTCACATCCATAGATGCAATATAATATATATATATATATATGTATATACAGATTTTGTAACTATAGGTGTGGTTTGAGATGACGGATGAAGCGGCTTTTTTTCTTTCGTTACGGCGGTTTTCTGATTCGCTTGGTGCAGGTCGGGAACGGCATCGCCGACGGGGTCGTGTTGCGCCTCATGGATACGTAAGTGAAATTTTTTTGTGAGGGATAATCGTTTCGGTGAACACCGGTCCCGCCTTGCATCAACTGAATCGGAAACTGCCGTGAATGAATTGTTAGCAGCGGTGGAGATCTTATATTTGGATTCGGAAATTTTCACAAACAGGTTGATTTTTATTGGTGATTTGCATCTGTGGTTTCAATTTGATTAGAAATTGATGAAATTTATTGCATTCTGATATTAAATGATAATATGCGTAGTAGATATCTATTGAATTGAGATGTGATTAGCAATGAAAAGAGGTTGGATTTATGTAGTGAATTGAGTAAATCTGTGAAGCTTTTTTGCCGTCACTGTTCTGCGTCAATAAGGAATTAGGTAAATTTTAGTTGTTAAATGGTGTAGTCTTTGGGTTTCAGGTATAGACCTGTACTTTGACTTTGGATGTCCAATGGAATTCTTGGAAGTTTTCGATTGACATTGATTAACAATTATGTTAACAAAGTCAAACATTCTAACAAACACTGGTTTTAAAATAATGTTTGTATGTCAATTTTGAATAGTCAAGAACTAGAATTGGCATAGAAAATGAAGTTTAGCTCTGTTTGTTTTAATTATCATAAAAGCTAGATCTCATATTTTAAAATTGGGGAAGATAATCTAACTTTAGTATTTGTATAACTTCAATAACTGTTCTACATATTCAACTCCTTTTTGATAATTGGATAAAACAAGGAAATAACTGTTCGCGGATTCACGAGGGATTTGTCCTGTTCCCTAGGTTAGTAAGCCACGGTCCAAATTGATACCAAGATGGCTTGGTCTTTTTGTACTTCTAATCTTGCATAAACCTTGATTGTGCAACTATTTTGCATCTGGTATGAGTACAGGTATTACTTGGTTTATTAAATATAAAGAATCTTGTTATGTTTCTATGCTAATTTTGTTTTCTACTATATTTGGAGCTGGAAGTTGTTCTCTTGCTGATTTGATGCCATTTATGTTTTTCTATTTTATTTCGAGTTGAATGAGATTTACCCTTTTGTGTAAGAAATGCTTCCAAGGAGCTGTCCACATTTTAATACTAGAAACAAGAAGCATGTGAGATTGGCTACCTCAACCAATGTTCCCAAAAGTTATCTGCATTTAGAAACCTGTATCAGATGGTAATTTCTGAAATTGAGTGGAACTTACTGTATTAACCCAGGGAAAATTTTCTTTTTGCAATCTTTGCCTTAGCTGTAACTATAATTTTCCAAATTCGTTTATTTGGCCTTTAACTTCTAATCTTATGTTCTTAAGCTAGTTCCGGGAAGTAATGATCTTATATGTTGTTTCTAAGCATGAAAGTTCAGCTGTACACAAGTACTCCAAGTGATTGTAATTTTGATATGGTCATATAATTGCTTCATATTTTAAAAGTAGTCGGTCTCTATGACACTTATGAAACTATAGTCTATTCATTACAATTACTTCTTCTGCTTGTACTTCTTCTATATGCATCCTTCGCTTTGATTCACCTGGTGGTCAGTCATATGTTTGTTGTGCTAGGGGTATCAGATCTTTAATGCTGTTATAATATGTGGCTATTGCTGTTACAGTTCATTTTATCTCCCCCAACAGACTAAGATATTTCTTTGTGCCTAGTAGGTTGTTGAGATAACGTTACTACTTGTATGTTCCTTTTTCTGGCAGATGTCTGAAGTTAGATAGTACATGCCCCTGCCATAGCGGTTGCCTAATCAGTCAACTTGTAATCTGTCTTCTAATCACTTTCTTACAGTCTACTGTTATTTGGGTTGGATTCAATTTAAAAAGTAGTTTGTTTTGTCAACTCAGTGTTCTAGTATGCTCCACTGGTGAGTTCCTTACTTGGGTTGGATTCAATTTAAAAAGTAGTTTGTTTATGCAACATAGTTTCTTAGGTTCTTTGCAGTAATTTTTATGTAGCTGCATGCCTTATTTGTTGTAATTGCTAGGGTCCCTCATCTGCTAGATTTGGACCATTTCTCTTCTATATATAATGGAACCTTCCTTCTCTCAGCGAGGTCTCTTTTAACATGGTATCAGAGCCAAGATCTACCACTCTAGGGACTCAACACTCTAGGACAAATCTGTACTCGTCTAGCCCCTTCTCAACATTCTGTCTAGCCTCTGTTGGAGGGAGCATGCTAGAGTCCCATATTGGCCGGCCTTGGATCCTTTCTCCCTTGTATACGATGGAACCTCCCTTCTCCCCTTAAGGGCTCTTTTCGAGAGTAATCTAACGGGGTTTCACATATTCTAATAGTAATCTAGTGCCATCCTATTTAATATGCCTGCAAATTGTGACAAAGTGAACATTTGGTGGTTTGAAGTCATTATACATATACATACTTGAGTGCGAGTGGAATTTGGGGATTTTAATTTTCAATATTCATCTTGAGTTGATAAAGAAATGGAAAAATGGATCAACTTTGGGACTTAAAGGTTTGACTTTAATTAACATACCATACTCAGAATAATACGTTTCCATATTTGTTGTTTATATGAGCATATTATATATAACACTAGCAGCACTTGGGACTTGTCAAAATCTAAAGCAAATCCCGACTATTGTTAGGTCCCGTTTGGTTTGTGGGATTGGAATGGATTTGGAGGGATTTGGATTTCAAATCCATTCCAATCCTGTGTTTGGTTTGCAGGAATGGATTTCGTTGACCGTTGACCATTTAAAAATCCCTTACATGATGGATTTCAAAATCCGTTGCAATGAGTCCGGATTTGAAATCCAAATCTGATGGATTCTAAAGTCTGATGGATTTCAAATTCTTATCCAAACACATGAAGGGATTTCAAATCCCCCCAAATCCAAATCCAAATCCTTACTTGAAATCCAATCCATTCCAATCCATTCCCGCAAACCAAACGCACCCTTTGGAGAGACTTGAATCCATTTTTCCATTTCAAATCCATTCCAATCCATTCCCGCAAACCAAACACTAGCAGCACTTGGGACTTGTCAAAATCTAAAGCAAATCCCGACTATTGTTAGTGTTATGGTTACTTACAATCACTTTGGAGACTCGTATTCAACAGCAACATGTTGTTTTCGTAATGGGAGCAATCGGCACCAGAAATCTGGTCTGTACCAAATACTCCGGCGAGATTATCAACTCCAACAAAATCAGAGAACCTGAAAAGAGAGGTGTGCCACGCCATTTGTTAGCCGAAGTTGACTTCATTGCACAAGATTTCGTTACCATGTGTGCTATCGGCTATCCGAAGGGTGGCGAGGTCGGGTAGATTACATGTGATCGTTGATGGATCAAACTTGTTCATCGAAGCAGATTGCTTGTCCAGTTTTCGATCTAAAATACAAATGTTTCTTTTTATGGTTCGATGTTTTTGTGCCCGTACTCCGCTCATATGTTGAACAATGGGTAGACCAAATGGTCGATGCGGGTATGATGTGTTGGTTCTTTATTTGTTTACTTGAATATAGTCTATATATTACTTATCAATGTGATTGAATGCGGAACTCCCATTATGGTTATAAGTTGTATGATATTATTTAGGTTAACATTGAGGGGTAAACGCTTACCCGGTAAGAATTTGGTAAATGTTACATGTGAAAGTACAGAACACTAAACATCCGTGTATAACACTAGTAACCTATCTTTTGGCTCTCCCCCATCTTGGATAAAAATCGTCTTGTCCCAAACTTCTAAGTCCACACAGATAAGATGGACCTACATCATCTATTTAACGAAGAGAGAGAATAAGAAGATAAATTAAAGTATATTAAATAAAATAATGATGTGATTACGAGGAAGTTTGGGACAGACTATTTTTGTCTCCCATTTTTATCTCCCCTCCTCCCACCACGTTGGCTACTGGTCCCCATACATAGTCGAGCATCTTCAACAGATTCTTCAAAATGAAAATTGTGGGGATTTTGGCTAGTCTTTTCTCCAAAATATTTTCTAAAACCTTCTCTAAAATGGAGAAAATAGGAGAGAAAGGGTATATAATTTTCCAAGTTTGGACAATCCTCCAAAAATAATTACAAGAGAATAACGATTTTTTATTCTTTCATCTTATAAGAATCCATGGAAGGATTTGGAATTGAAGAGATTTAGATTTAGAATAATTTGGAAAATAAATGTTTTTAACAAAGTTTTAAATATTATTATATACAAATCTTACAAAATCCCGTGAAATTTCAACCACCCATGGGATTTCAAAATCCTATATTCACGAATTTCAAATCCGAGCAATCTTGCAAACCAAAGAGGAAATGTGAATGGATTTAAATTCCAAAATCCTCCCAAATCTTTTCCATTCCTATAAACCAAACATCTCTAAATGTTTAGTTTTGAAAAATAATATTTTATTTATTATGTTAAATATTTTAATAATATAATTAATATTGTAATATCCAAAACGGAAAAACTAACAAGTGTGTGTAACTTTTTTATTAAGATTTTAACATTTTGATTCTCCTTTTTTGAAGAAAGTTTGGAGAATGTGGTGATGCTTTTACCACAATTGTGCAAAGGTGGTTTGTTGTATACGATCATCAAACTGTCACTATGCAAACTTCAACAAAGAAGAAAGATTCAATCGAATAAAGAACAAGCAATTTCAACAAAAGAATTTGAATTTGCCTCTTTCGAATGTATAAATAAAACTACATTTAGCAAGAAATGGGACCTGATATTCGAGCTTCAAGATCCAAAAATGGCAAATAGGATCATGAAAACAAAATAAAACTAGCCCAAAATGGAAAAAGAAAAGCATGTTCTTCACCTACTGTACTTCAAAATTGCAGCCTACAAAGATTAATAAAGAGCAATCAAACCTGATTCAAACTTGTGAAATCGTGTTTTGCCCAATGATTTGATTCGATTTGGTGAACTCAACCTGTAACTTGTTCGTAACGACTATTTATCACCAACTACAGAAACCAAACCGCCATCGCCGGCCTCTTGTTCATCCAAAAACAGATCATCGGTGCTCCTGATTCCGGCGTGTATCCCCACAACACCGGCGCCAACGGCTAAAGCCACCAACATAATAACACCAACATCCGTACACGCCAATGCGAAGATCGTCAACAAACTCAGAGCCATTAACACAACACGATCATCAAACACATAGCTGAAGATCACAACAGGACTTCGCGGATCTCGGAAGAAGTAAAGGAAAAACCAACCGATGAACACGATCAAAAACGTAATCATCGAAATCGGTTGATAAATGAGACTGAGGAAGAGTATGAGAAGGATCACCATAGCGTAATTCACACGGAAGTAGTTAAGGTTCCGTTTGAATCGACTCATGGCGTCGTCGTAGCTTACCGGTCGAGTGATGGCGGTATAATTCAAAAACTCCTTCCATGGACGACGCCGTGCAATGAAATTCTCCGTGTGGAACCTCGCACGTGCGATCATTGTATGAGGTGATGCCGGTGGCGGTGCTTCGGTGGTGTTGGTGGAGACCGGAACCGGAACTGTAACTGTGCCATAACCGGCGGTTGAGTTCTTCGACATTGTTTAGATCAGTAACAAAGAAATTAGCAATTCGAATCGTCGATTTCAAACCCTAGGAATCAATTTTAATGGAGAAATTGGCTATCAGATCTGAAGAAGTGACAAGGCCAGCGGTGCTACAAAAAGTTGGAATGGAAAAGTGGAAGCATTGCGAACAGATCTATTTTCACCATGGAAATGAGAAGTGTTGAAGCTTTTTGGGATTGGATTGTTGAAGAAGATTAAACCTACCCCCAATTCAATCTACCAAAATTGGCAAAATTTAATGTTTGATTAATCATGTCGAGTATAAATTTGGAAATTGGCGTTGAATCTGTCAATCTGTTTAACGGGAAAGTTGGCGTGATCATCTAACGATGTTAGGCTGGTTTTTGAAACCAACTCCAATTTGGGCGCTTTGTTTGGAGATAGGAAATATTCAATTCTTATTTTTACATGAAGGATCCGTTATAATTGATATGTAAAATTTTATACTGTGTACCAACCAACTATATTTGGTACCAACTTTTTTCCGTTGATATTGGTTTTGTACCAACATTCAACTTACATATGTCAAAACTTGTCATTTCAAATTTTGAATGGCGTTTCGAGCTTAGTGTCATGTTTAAGGCTTTTTAATTGCAAGGACTATGACTTACAAACATTCGAACGTTCAAACAAAAAGTTAAAATTACAATGTTTCGTATTCGATACATAAAAAATCCAAAAAGTGAAGTCAATACCATGGTACGCGACTTTCATATATCGTGTACCAACCAAGTTTGTATACTTGATACATTACTATAAATTGACTGTAATTGATACCAATTTAATTGATACATTTGGTACTTATTTTGGTTGGTTAATTTATTTCATTACATCATCAACAAAATTTCATTCTCTGTTCAACGTTGGGACACCTCTTCATAGGTGACTAGTTGCCACTTTGGGATTTTCTTGACTCTTCTTCAGCCAATCGAGGTGCGCGTAAGCTGGTCTGGACACAGAGTCACGGTTAACAAAAAAAAAAGATAGTCGAGTGTTCTCACGATTGTAATGATTGTTGCAAATATGTTTGATACCTTCTATTTTGACAAATGTTGTATTTGATTAACTTCGGACAATAACATATAACGCCATTCCCCTTTTACATGCACGATCTGATAATTTCATCGGTAAGTTTATGATGCATTAGAGCAAAGATTTCATTTCGGAAGTCGTAAAGATGCAAGGCAAATGAATAATACCCAATGAAAAAAATATAACAACAAATTTCTTGTTTGTAGGGCTACTCAAAGCCAGTATTTCAACAATTACAAAGACTATATAGACTTACCCAAATGGTAGTAAGCCCTTCGACGGAATGCACTTCACGATCGTGCCATCTTCCCTCGCCTTAAAACCAACTTTCGTAGCAATCACATCTCTGTTCCCACGTTTTCTCCTGCAAAAAATTTACTTCAATGGAAGAAAATGTACAGAAACAACTGCTTTACTCCTCCTTGGGGTAGAAATTAAGTCTGTATACATCCCACCCCTCAGTTCCACCCTCAGGTGGGACAAAATGTATAGAACCAACCGCTCTACTTCTTGTGGTAGGAGTCAAGTTTGCATACATCCCAACCTTCAGACCCCGCCCTCAAGTGGGATATACTAGTTTGATTTGGTTCAAAAAGCCAATCATCACATGTGGTCCGATTCATGGCTAATGCCTCCCTTCTTGAACATTGGACGCTACATACAGGCGGGAATTCAGAATTATTTGTTGAGTATGACCTAAATGATCTTTTGAAAATTACTTTCATCAACATCAATATAATCCCCTAGACCCTATCCTGTGTGGGATATACCAGGTTCGTTTGGTTGGGTTTCAACATCAAAATAATCTGATAAATCAGAAAGCAAAAAAAAATTGTAAAATCAAACATGAGTTTTGGACTCTGTACCATGCATGCATCCGATGAAGTGGTTCAATTCCGAGAAGCATATTGTTCTTTCAACCAAAGGTAAAGGCGGTTGAAAAGTGAAGGATGTAAAGTGATGATGATCCGGATCAATGCTTGGCTTTGCAGTCTCGACTAATCTCATGAATACTTCTTTATCGTAACATGGAAATGCATTTTGACCGGTTAAAGATAAACCTTGATCCCAAGCGGAATTCAGTACCTGTAAGAAATTTAGCTTATTAGCAGCTCCTGTACAGGCTTCATTTATGTTTCTGCTTTTCAGGAAGGGGAAATTGCAACAAAGTTTGGTTTAGTTCCTATCTAGCATAACGCTTTTTTTTTTCACAATCAATGTAACAAAGTTTCAAATTTTCCTATTTTGTTACCCATTTTGACCGGTTGTAAGTTGTAACACTTGATGACATGGATACCCATTTACGAAATATTTATGAAAAAGTTATGGCAAAGCGGCTGATAAACTTGATATCCAATGCCATGAAATGTTACCGTTCAAAATGGGTACAAAATAGGAAATTTTGAAACTTTGTTACACAAAATAGGAACTAAAATAAACTTTGTTACATTTTGATGCATTTTGCTCTCAGGAAGTAAGTTAGTTTGTGGGGACAAAAATAAACCAAGAAATGAAGAACCAAACAAACCCTGTATATCCCGCTTGGATGCGGGGTCCGGGGAGGGTAAGATTTAGGCAAGCTTGAACTCTACCCCAAAGAGTAGAGCAGGTGTTATAGCAAAAAGAACGGAAAAACAGTAAACGAATGAAGATACAAAAGACTTTTGACCGGTGCCTAACCTGCCAGGTCAACCCTTCTGGATCGGCAAGTGCTTCATCATTTCCGTCACTAGAAATCTGCAGTTCCGAGCAGATAAACTTCACTGCAACCGAGTATTTCTTAAGAACCTTAAAGAGTGCCGAGTACCCATCTTGGTTAGCAGGGTTATAATATCCAGCTGTGAGCTCTGCTGCATGGCTTCTAGATTTATACCACCAATAAACAGCCGGAATCTGCCTAGACAAAATACTAAAATTGTTCAACATACTCCATCTAAAAATGATAGTTTTATAAAACCGTTTGTTATATATAACAACTGTACCAAAATTATTACCTTAACACCTATCTGTATTTCCTCAAATGCTAGGCTTGCAAGAGAGAGAATGGTATTGGCGTGATCTATTAAGGAACGAGCGTACCATTGGAGAAAGAAACGCCCATAGTAGCTGTCATAATCACCTTGTTCACAGAAGAACCCCGTTTCTTGTGGCCTAGAATTGTAATTACCGGCATTTTCAGGTCCTCGAGCCCACAAAGTGTGACCACGTAGACTCGAAGTTTTATGCAGATTCTGTTGCAGATATTTATCGTAACACTGCAAAAGACTTGTGTGTTTTAGATTGATAGATAAGAAACGGTAAACAAAATGCAGAGATAAATATGCTCGGATACCTGGAACTCACCAATACCAGGATATCTCCATCCCATCCGTTCTGAAAAAGAAGGATACTTCAGTTCTCCGGAGGCTCCCAATCCTATTTCAACGACGGTAATAAGACCTTCAATAAACATATCATCAAACTCCGTCCGGAAGCTTCTCATGACATCAAAATAGACCTGCCAGATGAAGACCACAATTCTGTTAGAACAATCCAGAATGTTCTATTCATAAAGGGATATCCAAGTATATAAGGTAAAAATAAGGGAAGTATTCGAAGCTCCCACAGAAGATTTTAAATCTTAGAGAACGTATCAGAAGTCGGAAAGCATTTTAAGTGACTCATCAAAGGTTGAAAGGAAGAAGTATATAATTAAAAGCTTATCATACCTCAGCACCGGTTCTTCCTTTCAATACTCGTTCTTTATCAACACCCCAAGACAGGCATTCGGTATTTCTTCTTCCTTCATGGTCCGTAAAGAAAATATCCTTGTTTTCTTTCCCAATCTCGAAGACCCACTGGGGGAGGGGTATAGATATCCCCCCGGAATCATTCCCTTCATACTCATGAAATGCCAGCCCAACCTTTAAATTTAAAGGAAAAATAAAACTTCAAATGGTCATTGAACCCTTCAAGCGTACATAGCAAAAAAGGTCCAAAAGGTTAAAAAGTTTATGTATTGAAAGGATGTATCTTTGAAATTTAGATGATGAAGATCTATATGATTGAAGATGGTTCACCGACACCTTGAGTAGTTAAACCATAAACAATCAATGAGGATAATAGAGTTAAAAGATTCATTTGAAATCTTTAAGGGGGAAATGACCAAATAACAGTGGTGATCAAATCTTGATACCTGTAATTTCAGCTCGAATTCATGGATAATGTTGAATAATTCCCGATACCCAGACCAACAATATTTCTGAGGACCCTGGGATTCAACAATACCCCACCAACAGTCTACGAATACACCATCTACATGCAATGATTTCAGAAGTCTTAGCTCCTTTCTAACAGCGTCACGGTCTATCAACTGGCAGAATTTGTTGATCAAGCCGGTCTGCAGAGTAAAATTATATATGTAATTAAAATCAGAAATGTAGCATAGAATATAAAGATGGTCTTTTTTTGTATTTTCCGTTGATTATTTGTTATATGTAGAATAAATGAGAAACAATGAATCAAAGTAGAGATATCAACCACTTACTCCAAGCATCACATAAACAGGGATGTATGCAGTCCCTAAAAAGTTAAATCCTTGCTCAACCATATGCCCTTCTTGCATAAGCTGCAATGATCAATTGCAGGGTCAAATAAAGTTTATCATGTAACTTTAGAAACCATAAAGAGCATCTTATCTTAACTGCACAACTTGGATTTCAAGGCTTATAAAAGTATGCCACATGAGAAAAGCATGAACCCTAATGTTTCGTTAAATGTTCTTACAAACAATTGCACAACACAAACCTGATCAGTCTCCAAACAATCTTGTGAATCGATAGGGCTGGCACCATATTTCTCACACTCTGCGATACCCCTCCCTGCCACCACAACGGAATCAAGAGAAGCAGGTGATGGACTCTCGTCAATTCTGAGAACCGATGATGGAAAATCCAGCGATGCTTTCACAGGATAACTCTTTAACGAACTACTCGATAACGGACTTTCTACAGACCTTACAGGATACACACCCTATCCAGAAATCAAGTTTTAATACAACATCACTTGCAAAATATAATCATATGCATTTATATCTATGTACAAATACCAAAAATTGGACCATGAATCTAAAAGATCAGGAAATCAGGAGTATCCATTGATCATTAACATAATAAATATAATTAATTCATATGGAATTACAATTTTAAAAGTTACTACTATACATCTTTTTTGCCCAAAAAAGGAAGTACCAAAATTATTGTGGATTTTGTTTCAAAAATTTCAACATTTCGTGAATATCGATTTTGGAACCGAAAAACAACCTGTTTGGCATCCAAAAATCATAATGTGATGATGCAATAAAATTAAAAAACGAGATGAAATTGGCATGAATGTGATGATGTCAAGATGTAAACAAATAAGAACCCTAATAAATAAAACATGATTAGAAAGAAGAAGAGAGATCTGACCAATTTAGAAGTAGGTGGGGATTGACGGAAAGTGGTGCCGTCAGGGTCGACGGTCCAACCGGCCTCGCGAGCAAGGGCGGCGAGTACGTCGTTCATGTCGGCGCGTGCAGGTAGAGGGAAGTTGCCGTACTGGCGGAGACCAGCAAGCATACGACTGGTGATGGCGCGGCGGTGGCGTTCACGAAGCTTGGTTCGTTCTTTCTCTTTCTCTCTCTCGTTTCTACTGCCCCTAGGGTTGTTGTTGATGGTTGTGGTAACGGTGGAGACGCCCATCGCCGCCGCAGCGAAGCCACGTGGACGGCGCTGCTGCTGCTGCTGCTGCTGCTGTTGAGGTTGCGAATGTGGGGAGGTGTGGTCAGTGTGGGGGTGGTGGTGGTGGCTGCCGTCGTGATTGTTACCGTTCATTTCTACTGCATTTTCTCCCCGCCAACATCCATGGCACGACTCATGTAAGCTCTTCGGCAGTTCAACCCATGGCCGAGGTTTTTTCTTTTCTCTTTTTTAATTTAATCACAAGTTTTAAACCAATCTGCTAAATACATAATTTTTTAATAGTGACTTATGAAAAATGATTTGTTTAGAAAGCTTCCAATAAATTATTATATAGAAAACCAAGTTTTTTCTCACAAACATCTTGATTGAAAACGTGTTTTTTTTATCTATAAAAAACTCTTCTAAACAAAAACTTTCTCAATAGCAAATCATGACTTGCCTGAGTGGTAACCTGAAACTCGGTAACACTCTGGGGGGACTGTGGATGGTATCCCAGTCTACCCGGGTTCGAGCCTAGGGGGAAGCTTTGGGCGCATGAGGAGCATCCCAGACTCTGGGTCGGCTCGGGTCCAGGTTTCCGGGCAACCAGTCTATGGGTTGCGGGTTCGGTCCTTGGGCCAGGCTTAGTCGGCGCCTGGACGGGTCCAGTCCAAAGGATTGGGTCGGGTCGCCGCGGATTAGTCGGTGTTGCCCTCGGATGCGAGTCATTTAGGAAAATGATCTTAAATGAGTTTTTAATTAAATTCATGACCTCCTGACCTATTTATGAAAAATGGGTTTATACTCATGAGAAGGTCATGGATTTAATTAAAATCTCATTTAAGGTTATATACCTAAAAATCTCCCTCGGGATGCCCGGATACCGCGGGAACGTGTGTGTGAGTTATCTGCCGTTCAAAAAAAAATTCCCAATATATACAGATAGATTAATCCATACATGATTTAATGGAAAAACAACCAAACAACGTCAATTATCATTTATGTGTTTTGGTATGCAATTAAGAATGAGTTGGATGGAACTAGATAATAATTAATGATCTCATCGAGACTAGACTCATATAAAATCAAATCAATTTATGGACAGAAGTACGGGGCAAAAATAAACTAGACAAGTAAAATAGTTATAAAATTTAAAGTTTTAATTTGATATAAATAGTTTAATATGGAACTAGATTGTATTGTCGTTGTCTTCATTATTTTTGTTCCACTACCAATCTTGTTTAATTTTTCCTAATTTTTGTTCTCTCTATTTGAATTAGACAATGTATTTTTGTCCCACTCAGACTCTAGTAAAATTCTAACTAAGGGGTTGTTTGGCAGTTGTTGAATGGTTGAGTGCAGAATGATTAAGTGGTCAGAATGATTAAGAGGCTCTTATGATATAATGCAAAATGAAATACAATTGTTTTTTAATTGTTCAAAATGAAGTCAGGGCACTTAATGGTTAAGGGAGGGTCAGGATACAAAATCATTAAGAGGGTTTCGGAACCATTAAGAGACAGACATTTTCTTTGCCAAACAAGATTTATCTCTTAACGATTCAGAGGTTAAGAGGTAAACAAACAACCCCCTAAGTATGATTATTGAAATTTTAAATATAAAAATAATACTTTTCTTTTTCTGTAAACCAATTTTAATTTAACATGAATTTAAATGTTTTGAAAGCATTATGTTTTATTTTAGGACCTATTTTTACCTTTCGGAGGAGGCACCGTTTCGCGTTTGTTATGAACGGAAAATAGGGCGGTTGTGCACCGACGCCCTCTCACCACCGTATCAACCAGACATCGCCGCCCTAGGAAACCACCCAAAATTGACGCCCTCATTTTGCGCCATCTCCATATTCACTGAGTTTGAATTTGTTCGCGAATTAAGATTGCACCTAAACAGTTTTGGTTGATCGAAACTAGGTATGTAAATCTATACTCTGTATTTCAATAGCATTAAACCCTACTCAGAAGTAATGAATCGTACTCCAGTAAATGAACTCCTTCTCAAATCGATTTGTCAATCAGTTTTCAAAATCCATCACTTGTCAAATTCCACTCTTTCATCCCTACAGACTTTACCTGATTCAAGCACAAACTCCTTGCAAAATCCACTTTACAATTTCCTCCCAAACGCCCAAAATCCAATCAAAATTGTTGATGTAATATGCACAAATCTCAAGGAAAGAAGAAGCAACCTTCTTGACAAAGATATGATCCCTCATCTAGGCAACCAAGAAGTCTCTAGGGTTCTTCTTAGATGCCAATCTGATTCATTTGCAGCTCTTACTTTCTTCAATTGGATTAGAAATGATATAGGTTTTGTCCCAACTGTTCATAACTACTGTCTGATGTTGCATATACTAGCTTGGTCTCACAACCTTCCACAAACAATGAAGCTATTATCTGAGTTAATTGAGCTCAATAGGAACAAATCTGAAAAAGTTAGTATTTTCGAAATTTTGGTTCTGTGCACCACAGATTGTAGTTGGGAACCGGTTGTATTCGATATGCTTCTCAAGGCGTACCTAAAAGCCGGTTTGGTTTGGGATGGTTTTGTTACTTTTAGGAAGATGGTCAAGCTTGGTTTTGTTCCAAAAATCGTTTCGATTAACTTTCTTTTAGATGGGCTGTTGAAGTTGAATCAAATCGATGAATGTTGGGGAGTTTATGAAGAAATGGGGAAAATCGGGGTACGTGGTAACACGTTTACTTTTAACATATTAACTCATGTTATATGCAAGAGTGGGGATGTCGATAAGGTGAACGAGTTTTTAGAGAAGATGGAAGAAGAAGGATTTGATCCTGATATTGTCACCTATAACACACTGATAGATAGCTATGTGAGGAATGATCGATTGAAAGATGCACTGTATCTTTATAATATCATGTATATAAGACGGGTGATGCCAGATTTGATTACTCATACATCTCTGATAAACGGGCTTTGCAAAGAGGGTAATGTAAGGGAAGCTCATAAGTTATTCCACCATATGATTCAGATCGGGTTGAAACCAGATGTTTTCTCTTACAATACTCTTATATGTGGTTATATTAACAAGGGAATGATGCAAGAAGCTCATACTTTGCTTCATGACATGATCAGAGAAGGAGTTCCCCCTGATGAGTTCACCTGTTTAGTACTTATAGAAGCATATAGAAAGAAAAACATGTTAATTTCAGCTGTGAATCTTATTGTAGAGCTCCAAAGGTTTGGAGTTTTGGTTTGTAGAGATCTCCAAATTGATCTAGTTGTTGCTTTGTGCCGGGTAGATAAACCATTTGCAGCCAAGAGTCTCTGGGAACGCATAGTGCAAGATGGCAAAGAAGCACATAAGTTGGAAATCTACAATGAATTGATAGTTTCATTTTGCAAGTCTAATTACGTAAATGAGGCTATACAGCTAAAAGATGAGATGTTTTTTAAGAATATAAAGCCGAGTCTGATCACCTATAGAGCAATCATAGAGTGTTTGTGTAGACTAAATAGAACCACAGAGGGTGAAGTTTTCATGAGGGATATGGATGAATTTGGCATCCAGCCTGATACGACAATTTGCAGATCTTTGATTGCTGGGCATTGTAAAGAAAAGAATCTCAATCAAGCGGAGTCATTATTGAGCTTCTTTGCCGAGGAGTTCCAAGTATGTGACAATGTATGCTATAATGAGCTTTTTAAAGTGTTTTGTGAGGAAGGTGATATTGGTAAGTCGATGGAATTTCAGAACAGGATGCAAAAAATGGGATTCATTCCAAATAGTTTAAGTGTTAAGTATGCAATTGATGGGTTGTCGAGAAGAACAGCTTCTGGAGATGCCTTCATTGATGAATGAGATCATTTGTTAGAAGGGAATTGTGTTTCGCACGTTGATGGAGAAAAAGAACACTACAAGCTTGAATCAGTATGGCTATTTGATGCATAGATGAAGCAGTGTTGGTTTCAGTCAAGAGTGAGTGGCGGACTCAAGCTCTTATTTTTGCCCTTCTTGTAAATGTGCTCCTGAAAAGGTTAGTCTGTCACCCCTCCACTGATGCGACCAATTGCTTTTTCTATGATGTTTATTCTTGGCATATATGCTAGTGGCATGTGCATATAGAACTTTAGATCATATTCCTATTTGTTTTTCTTTCTACTTATGGCTCATAGTGAATTTTCTAAACTAGGAAGTCCAAGAACAAATTAAAGCACAAAGCTTTGGAAGACGAACTGATATGGGATCCACTAATTTTGATCCTAGAATGGTAAGATGAGGAAGGAGTGGATGGATGGTATCATAATCTTAGTTCATTTCATTATGAATTCCCTTCTTATGTGATTTATCCATTTAAGATCAAGTGTAATACGTAGAACGATAAATGAAATATAACTAGTTGATACTCGAAAGAAAGAAGGGCGGCCGAAAGTTGAAACGTCTCCTTATAAGATTATATGTGTATGCTTGAAAGTTTTTGGAAATTACATTGCATCACTTTATGAAGAAACGACCTTCGAGTAGCTTCTTGTTTTGCACACAAACCACTTATACATGAGCACGTTTTTATCAAAATTTTATATACATATATGCATTTATCATTTACATATATCCACGGAAGTAGGAGCATAATTTTCTTCTCCTCCATACAATCTTCATTTCAGTTCACTACCCTTTTGTGCTTACAGTTTTCACAGGGGTCTGTTTCCAGTAGATCCGACCTCCATTGGTGTCTTTTCTTTCTTTCGGCATATAAACTGCGTTCCTCGGGGTCTTTTGTGAAGCCGGGGGCCACTGACCACAAGTGATTGCCATATCTTTGAAATTCTTAAGCCCTTCAAGTGTTTCGATTATTGCAGGCATTTTTGGCCTGTCTTTGGGGTTCAGGCTCACGCAATATAGCGCTAGAAGGGCCATCTCTTTGGCTCCCCTAACCGAGTATTGTCCTGCCAACCTAGGATCAATTACTCCACGCACTCTTCGGCTACTAGTCAAGTACGGCTTTGCCCATTCCACAAGATTTTGTTCGCTTTTCGGCCTGTTTTTATCCATTGCTCTTCTTCCTGTCAATAGTTCTAGCAACACCACTCCAAAGCTATAAATGTCACTCTTCGTGGTCAAGTGCCCTGCAAATTAAAACATCAACGTATTTCATCACCGACGAACATCGACCTTGTGGCAAACTTTTAACAATTATACAGTGATTGGTATGTGGACGGGATTGGATGTGCAACAGTGAGGTAGGCGAGTGAAAGAATTGTGAAAAGTTTTAGGGTTTTAATCTGACATGGGTAGTTTAGTAATTTACCAATCTTGTTACATCTCTGATCTCCCTAGTTTTTGTTCCATCTATTTTTTTGGGATAAAAAAAACATTTTTGTCTCGCTTAGTCTTATCCTTCCCGAGTCTAATCACACAAACATGGGACAACGAGTTTTTGTTCAGTCATGTCTCATCCTGTCCACAGTGTCCAGCGTACCAAATGCACCCTGAATATACAGAAACAACTTGTGGTAGGGTTGAAACATTACCAGTGTTGACATATTCAGGTGCAGCATATCCATAGGTGCCCATGACTCTAGTTGTCACATGAGTATTTGATCCTTCTGGTCCCATTGTTGCCAACCCAAAATCAGATAATTTGGCATTAAAATCCTGCCAAAATCCAAAAAGGAAAAAAACACTATTAGCATATAAACTCTTAGCAAGATGTGATTTAAAAGGTTTGATATACATACGGAATCAAGTAAGATGTTGGACGTTTTGAAGTCACGATATATAACAGGGTTATCGGCACCGTGCAAGAATGCGAGACCTTTGGCCGCGCCTATTGCAATTTTTATTCTAATACCCCATGGCAGACAAACCGAGATCCCTATAGATGTAACAATTTAGGCTTAGCTTATGATAAAGTCGTTAGAGAACAACCATCAAAAGTCGAGAAAAGCTTACTCTTGAACAAATGATTTTCCAAGCTCCCACGAGCCAAGAACTCGTATACGAGAAGTCTCTCTTCTTCTTCACAACAATATCCGATCAATTTTACCAAATTTGGATGCCTAAGCTGACCGAGAAATATCACTTCCGCCTTTAGTTATACCATTGTCGGTTAGTCAGATGTTTGTAAGGTTGTTATGTATACATACACATTTACATACATACATAGATGGAGGTTCAAACGAGAACAATAACCAAATAAGAAAACACGAAAACGGCCGAATCACGTGCAAAATCATATGTGATTTTACACTAACAGTCAACGCAATGGTGTGCAGGCGATATGGCCCATGACCTGAGGTCGCGGCCAAAGTCACGTGAATCACATGTGATTTTTTCTTATTCTCTTATTTTATATCGTGATGAATATCGTGATATATATATATATATATATATATATATATATATTCATAAATGCATCATATTCATGAATATTTAGGTATATTCATCATGAATAATTGGTTCTCACAGTTCTCAAAATATTCACGGTTCTTAAATGAACTTTCCTGTTATAAACCAAATATTAAGAAAATTAGAGATAGTAAGCTTACAAGCCACTCGCGATGGCCTTGCAATCCTTCAATATCAAGGAGCTTAACGGCAATCGGTTGAGCCTTCAACCCAGGCCTCATATTCTCATCAACATAACCCTTGTGCACCTTCCCGAACCCTCCTTCACCTAGCAGGAAATTGCTCGAGAAATTCTGAGTTATGGCTCTCAACTCACTCAATTTAAAGTCAAACAAGTCAGGCCCAAAAGCATGCGCTATATCTTCATTAATACGCATAGAAGAGGACCTGCTAAGGTCTGAGAACGACATGCGCCTGAAAGATGGCGATGGTGCTACATTCTTGGAAAACTCCGATCTCGAAGGCCGGCACCGGCTAAAGTTGCAGAAAACTTTATCTTGATCAGCTGAACAACAGTAGGGTTTCCATGACTTTGGTGAATCTTTATTCATGGTTGTGGATGGAAATGGAGAGCAGGAATGGAGGAGTATAAGTATGAAGCATCTGGGGTTATCTTGATACAAATCTTGAAGGCTAAAAAAGCCAGAGGAAATGCAACTACTCTTCAACCACTCTACTAAAATGAGGTACTTTGTTGCAATCTTTAATAGGAGGGGTATTGTTTATGCTACTAAATTTGTCATTTTGGTGTTGTCTTTATGCAAAAGTGGTCCATTTTCTATATGTTGGACAAGTTAAGAAGAAAACCCTCTTTTCTGACCAATAAATATACCCTCATTTCTATATGAAAAGAATATCTTTTGGGATTTGATCATTGAAATGTAGGGTGAATGGATAGTATAATAAACCAAATCAAATTAAACCAGTATATTTCATTTGGAGGTGGGGTCTGGGACGTACATAAACATGTTTTCTATTCCAAAAGCTAGAGTGATTGTTTCCATAAAAACTTTCTAGTGTGTGAAAAAATAAAATTTGCCCAAAAGGCTTAATAAATTGAGACAACGGGAAGTGGAAAAACTGAAATAAGATTAAGGATAAAGATGAAACTGAAAAGAACACCAAGACCATGTTCAATCGTTTGCACCATTTCTTGCACTAAAATAATATGAATTTTGGTATGAAGTGTAGTTCATCTTTAACCCTTTACGCTAATTTTTAATACCATTCTAACTTACATAGATTTTCAATAATACTTGGCTTATATCTATTTGTTGTTTATTACTATGTGTTATTTCAATTTCTCTTCTAGTTACATCTTTTTTATTTTCTCGTATTATAATATATATATATATATATATATATATGACAATTGTATTTTATTTTAAATATGTTATTGTGTTTTAAAGTTATTAAAAACTATTTAACTTTTAATATAAAATTTATACTTAAAATTGAAATATATGATACATCATAAATTAATATAAATATAATTTATAGTATAATATTAACAAATATTATAACCAAAATATCTTTTACAATCAAATAAACTAAATTTGAATAAATAACAAATTTTAGGACCATTTTGTAATTAAAATGTTGGTGATTTTAGTATCACAATCATTTTATTTTATTTTGATTGTGATTTATTTAAGATCGATTAGGTAATAAGACAAACATAAAGTGAGTTAGAGGGTGCGGAGTGCACACTCACAAATGTTGTCTCTGTTACTTTAGATCGCCAAGGCGGGGTCATGCAAAACCTCATACAATTTTTTTTTAAAATTTACTTAGGTGTCTTTTGTTTTTTAAGAGGTCTAAAGTCTAAAGTCTTAATTTAGTTATGATTAATAAGAGGTGGTGTGTAAAAAGGTTTGAACGATTCAAACTTAAGAGACATTAAGAGATTTTTTAAAAAAAATAAACAACCCCTTAGTAATTTTAAGTTTCGAGATGTTGTGGACAAATTTTTGAATGTTGAAAACTTCCTTTAAATAGTTCTAAAACTTGGTGTAAATATGCCCGATTGCCTGTGGACGTGAGGCTTTGGGCTTAGCTTTGAGTCTTCACTTATTTGTTTAAGGTGTTGTTTAGTTCATTTTATGTTAAGACCAGAATAATTATAGTTGTCTGTATTGATAAAGTTGTCTGTATGTTAACAGATAAGTTGTTGTTCGGTTGTTGTGCTGAATAATCAGTCTGAATATCAGAAATGACTATTTTACCCCCACTTTCTAGATATACCGAAAATAGATCGATATATTGGGTCTTAAAAAACCAGAAACATGAAAAAACCAATCCACAAAATTCACAGATCAATACACAAAAAAGTAATGTATGGAACCAGAAAATCCCGATCCACTGAAAATCGATCCACAAAATATGCACAGATCGATCCTATCACAGCAAAAAGAACGATGGAAAAAAAACTAATGTGGAAACTATAACATGAAAATCGATCCATTCTTGCATTTCTTGGAATCTCCATTCAAAAATAAATCTTGCAGTGAACTTCATTCTTACATTTCTTGGAGATAAAGTACAAATGGAGAAAAAGGAAAACCCAAAAAAAATCACCAAAAACCGCTGAGTACTGGAAAACCTAAACTGATGGACGACCTAGGGGTCGACGGAGAACCAGGAGACCGCCGGAGGACGAAAATCAGGGGAAAGAGTCGATTAAAGGAGCAAAATGGGGGAAGAGGGTTGATTTCTGAGAAAAACGTGATTTCGGTGCAACCACCATCCCTCGCTTCTTCCACCAACCACCGGAGAATCTCCCGGGGACAAAACCTAAAAACTGACAGCGATTAACGGTGCCTGTCATCGACTTATCTGGACAAATGTAAACCGTCGTTGAAGAAATTCCACGATGGTTTCCAGATCATGGGTGGGTTGACTTTAATGGGGGTTTTGAGAAGAAAGATTGAAGCTTTATGAATGATGGGTTTTCTCTTGTTTCTTGTGGATTCTTCAAGTTGTTTCTCCTTTGTTTATTCTGATGATGGTGTGTACAACTTTTTCTCCGTCGTTTATTCTGATGATGGTCTTCAACGCTGGAGTTTTCCAGATCGTGAATCACATCATCCCACTGATATTAATCGATTCAGCGATTAATGGTACAAAGAAGTTTTATGAGCAATCGACGGAGCATAAGATGCGATTTTATCACAGAGAGGTTGGGGAAGGAGGAGCGCATTCAACCAATTCTTATTTGAGGGGTAAGGCGTGTCTTTTGAGTGGCTGAGCGTAGACAAGTAATGTAAATGGACTGACCGAATAAGCCCAAAATTTTCTGAACAAGCCCCAACCGAACGACCCCTTATAGCTGAGCGAATAAGCTATAAGACTTATACAGCTCATTAAGCCACAAACGAACAACCCCTAAGTGCACTCAGATACTAGAGTCTTTGATCTTGTATTCATTATATATAATATTACAAAAACTCTGTTAAATAATGTATTTAAAGAATTCTTGTAGTTTTGATATAACTTTTTTTAAACAATTAATTAAAATAAAATAAATGATGACGACTACTTGCAATTAATTACAATAAAAATAATTTACATTAAATTTAAGGGTTGTTGGTTACCGAATGCATTTGAAGGGCTCTGCAACCACCATGGATGTTGTTTAGCGCAATTTTCAAACTTGTGGGGTGCTTTTGGAATTAAAAATTCTTGAAACCAACAACAATTTATTGCAAGAATTATCCTCAAAGAATTAAAATTTTCATTTTTGGTCTTCTTTTTATGTCTGAGTGATGCCATCAGTGACAACATTGGTCAAGAATCCCATGCCATGATTGTTTAGCTCATTCCTGAATCATGAGTGAAGAATAATTGTAATTATATAAATAATTTAATAAAAATATTATAATTGATGTCGGATTTTAGGATTTGTATACCAAGTTATGAAGCCAAAAACCTATAGAAATTTAGAATTTCTTTTTACGAATAAAAGATTTTTTAATTTATAATTTTATACTAAATCTTTTAAAATTGTGTTAATTATTAAAAAAAAACAAATAAAAAGAGAACGATCATAAAATTGTATTAATTATATAAATAATTTAATAAAAATATTATAATTGATGTCGGATTTTAGGATTTGTATACCAAGTTATGAAGCCAAAAACCTATAGAAATTTAGAATTTCTTTTTACGAATAAAAGATTTTTTAATTTATAATTTTATACTAAATCTTTTAAAATTGTGTTAATTATTAAAAAAAAAACAAATAAAAAGAGAACGATCATAAAATTGTATTAATTATATAAATAATTTAATAAAAATATTATAATTGATGTCGGATTTTAGGATTTGTATACCAAGTTATGAAGCCAAAAACCTATAGAAATTAAGAATTTCTTTTTACGAATAAAAGATTTTTTAATTTATAATTTTATACTAAATCTTTTAAAATTGTGTTAATTATTAAAAGAAAAAACAAATAAAAAGAGAACGATCATAAAATTGTATTAATTATATAAAAAACAAATAAAAAGAGGATGGTCAGCTATTCCTTGCCTTTGTAAGTTGTAGCCGATGTTCTATACATACATCAAAACACACATGCATACATAAATAAAATCAGGGGAGAATTGAAAAACCACGAAAAAAACAGATTAAAAATATATTAATGTGGATGTTAAATAAAGATAATACTATAATAGAATGATTGGGCTTTTTATATGTAATTTGTTGATTTTGATTACAATTTACCAATTTTCGAATAAAAAACAAAGGTTATAATTTTATTCTTAAAAGGTGGTTATTTTTTAACCGTTGGATTATCACAATCTAACAGGTTAGATAAGGTTCTTTTTAGATCTTCTCTCTATATATGAGTGTGTGAGAGATAGAGAGAGAGAGAGAGAGAAAAAATTCTTAGAGATAAAAGGTATTTTAATTCATTTTTTAGGAATTACATGCACACTTAAAGAGCATTTAGTTTAAAAAATATTTATTCAAAGGTTTATGGTTTGAAAAATATCTATTTTGTGAAAAAATAATTCCAAAAATACGTCAAGTTTTACTTTCTTCAGGTTTTATGTCAGCTTCAAGTAATAAAACAAACATTTATCAAATTATAAACATTTAATTGTTTGCCAAAATATATCTCTAATCAAAATCTATTTTTATGAAAAAAATTCTTATATATAATTGTAAGATTTCATATTAGTTGGGGAGGGGAACAAAAGTTGTCTTATAAGGGACTTGATATCTCCTCTATTAGACGCGTTTTAAAACCATGAGTCTAGGTATATGGACAAAGCGAACAATATCTGGTACAGTTAGTCTGAGATGTTACAGATGGTATCAGAGTTGGGAACCTGACTAGCGTGTCAGCGAGGACGCTGGGCTTCCAAGGGGGGTGGATTGTAAGATCTCACATTGGTTGGGGAGGGGAACAAAGATTGCCTTATAAGGGACTTGATACCTCCTCTATTAGACGCGTTTTAAAAACGTGAGTCCAAATGTGTGAACAAAACGGACAATATCTAGTACGGTAACTATATATAAATATATATAGGGGCAGTTTTAAACGAGAAACTAAACATTTTATGAGAAGGCGAGAAGTGTTTAATCATATATGATACACAAACTTAATCATATATGATTAAACACATGTTATATTGACAATAAATAGACGTTTAATCATATATGATTAAGCACACCCATAAATCGTGTAATCATTCTTGCCTTCTCGCAAAATATTTAACTTCTTGCATGATCTTTCCTTCATCTCATATACTTGGAAGTGTTTTGGTAAAAATAAAAGATCCAAAAAAGAAAACGACGTATATGTGATTCCACCTATTTGAATTTGTTTCGTTCAAGTACAATGAGAAACAGAGAAATCGAAAAGAAAAATAAGTACAATATGAATATATGATGACGACTTTCATTACAAAAATTGAAGAAACCATATAGTAATCATTTTTATAAATTATCCTAAACTCTTTATTATTTAATTAAGAGTAAATTATAAATTTCATCCTTGTGGTTATTAAAATTTTTGGATTGGGTCCTTGACTTAACGGAGCAAACTTTTAGGTGGTGTTTACTTGGGGCTTAATGACAAAACCGGCTTATTCGTGCAGACGTTTGGAGTGTTTACTTGGGGCTTAATGGCTTATTTGCACAGACAATTCCGGCTTATTCGCTAAGTGGGGAAAGGGGTGTTGTCCATTAGGACAAAATTTTGACATTTATACCCCTTTGAAAAAAGAACAGATCACTTCAAAGAAAACCCACGTTCTCCCTCCCCGCTTCCCTTTACAAACCCTAGCCGCAAGAAATCTCTCCCCTCATCGCTGCTCTTTTCTCCGTCGCAGATCTGCGTCTCCGACTGCGTCTCCTCTCCCAGTCGCAGATCTTCCTCTCCAGCGACCTGCGCTTCTCTCCCTGTCGTATTTTTCCATCGAAACAGTAGTAGGAAACTACTGAAATCAAACCTTACGATCTTGAAATCGAACCTATAGATCTATCATCTATTACATTAAACCTTGAGTCGGTCGTGTTCCGTTGATTTTGGTGCGATATGATTCAGCCCTAGAGTCGAACATCAGTGTAGAAGTAGAACCGTAAACAAGGCGATAGTGAACAAATATTGATTTTGGTGAGAAGAGAACTAGGGTTTGTGGCAATTGGTCTTTGTTAAATAACGTCATTATACTCGATGTGGATTGTTCAGATTTTGATTGTAAACATATATTGATTTTGGATAGTTTAATTGTTCAATGTGGATAGCTTTTTGATTCTTTGTTATCTATAGCTAATTTTGTGTAACACTCGTAAATCTCTACCCGTGAAGTTAACCCTTTGAGAAATTCTTGTTTCTTATCGTAGAATTTCATCCCCTATATCTTACCTACTAAGCCTTATCGCGTCATGAGTGGTCTGTGCGGAAAATGGGAAGAAACGAGCCTCGGTACACTCTGCGCGATAGTGCCCTGGGCACAACCGCCGGGCACAATCGCCAGCGGGGGTGTGCCCGCAGTACGTTCTGGGCGATAGTGCCCTGGCGATAGTGCCCTGGCACAATCGTCGGGCACAATCGAGGTCGGCCCCAAGGTCTTTTAAAGTCGCGATTCTCAACCATTTCCCTCATTATCACTTCCTAATTTCTTCCCTTTTCTCTCCCAAACCCCAAAACCGAACCCTAACCCATTTTGATGGTTTTTCCCCCCTTGAACCACATGATTCTTCATCATCTAACTAGTTGGAACCTTAAACCACAAAACCTCCATCTTCATCTTCCTCATCAAGTTCATCGGCTGGGAACTCGGGTTGAAGTGTTGGATTGGGTGTTCTCGGAAGTCTCTTTGTCTTCAAGGGTAAGTTTTCTTGTAATAAGGTTACAAATGCTCCATTGGTGGTTTCTTAAGGTTCGATATCTCAAATCTCGGATTTGATGGTTTTGGAGAAATTAGGGTTTTGATCTTGTTTGAGATCTTGGTATTTTTTATGTTTGGAGAATGTTTCCTTATGGTTGAAAATGGTTATTTATGGGATGGAATGTTGGATCTAGGTTTTGGAAGTTTTCGGCTTGAGGATTCAAGCGGCCTTCAAAGAGCTCGTTGGGTGAAATCTAGATTTAGCCTAAATCTAGCAAGGTGAGTTCAAGTTGATTTGTGAAAACGGTGTACATGCCAAAATGTTTATTTTAAAGTGTTTTACATGAAATGGTTAACTGCTGATAAGTTTTGGAGTATTTTGAAGTAAAATATGTTTTAGTTGGTTATTTGTCTAAGGGTGAGTATTTTGATAAGTTTTCATATTTGGTGAACTTGGGTTGTGTTAATCTCATAAAATGCTCATAGTTGGGTTTTGAATATTCTAACGAGTAAATAGCATGGTTTTCACATTCATGATGATTTTGTACAAGTAAAAGCTTTTCTCAGGAATTATGCATCATTGATGATTTTGTACAAATGAGGTCTATTTCATGTTATATGCATTTTGGTACATTTGCATTCATAAACCCTTTGGAAAATCATTTGTCCCATCTCGTGTGGAGTTTTGGGTTAATCTCGTCTTTGAGATATGCGTCTTCATAAACGTTATTTAAAGACATTTCATTATTTGGAGGACCGATAATTATTGGTCGAATGGATTTGAGCATCTTAGCTCGGTGTTGGCTTAAAATGAGTCGTGTAGACATTTGTCCGGATTTATAACCGTCGTGGGTTTTGAGTGTTGACGATTATTTCGTGTCATTGGTAAGTTACATGCTTTGGGTGCTTTGGTCATTCTTTTGGAGTCATGTAATGATAGATAGTGTCGTAATGGATCCATAGGCACGTAAGTCTGTCGGTTATGTACGACCTGAGGTTTTGGGTTACTTTTTAGTGACCGCTCGGGTTTTGCTAGCGAGTAGGAATATGTGGTTTGAGACGCAGAGTTGGAACTCGTCTAGATTGGATTAGGCACCCGGTTGCTCGTAAGACCGCGGGGCGGAACTCGACGGAGTATGGCAAGGGGCAGCAACAGGTTCGAGGATTGTGATGTCTGTTATGGCATGGGAACTAGAACCGGGGCACGTTGGTGAAATCCAATAACATCGCGGGTGGCCCCATTCACGTGTTCTCGCCACCCAAGATGGAAACGTTTAGATGACATACAAGGAAGTCGCGTGAATGGCCTACTTGCGTGTTACTCTATTCTCAGTGTATACGGGTCTCTTCATCGTTGATTCGTGGTATTTTGTATGGTAATGTCGTATTTTACCAATTTGGGTTTTTATGTGGTCGACGATAAATGATGGCTTTAATATTGGGTTTCCCCATGTATATTAAGGCTTGAATGGAATGCGTCATTCCTACGTTTTCAGTATTTGGTTTCCTTTCATTTTATGGTTGCGTGAGTTTTGGGTTAAATATAAGTTTACGAAAGACGTTTCATATTGGAATCTTTCTGTAAAACATCTTGGTTTGGTTAGCGATCAACGTGGTGTCTCTTTCGTTTAAAATACATGTTTATTGATAAATGAGTCGTTTCATAAGCAAAGCATATCATTTTGAAAGATTATGACTTTAAATGCATTCTTACATTTTAAACGAGTTATTTATATATGTTGAAAACTCTTGAGCTCACTAGGCATTAAGCCTAACCTTTTTTATTTGTCGACATGTGCATCAGGTTCTAGTTGGGAGTTGGGTTCTAGCAGTTCTATGAAGCGTAGAGTCTTAGCTAGACACTAAAGTAAGTAATTGGTGAAGTCTTCCGCAAGTTGGAGATAGTGACTATTATTGGGTTTAGTAGCATCCGTCCTTTTTATAGTTTGTATGTAAAGATTGTACGTATGTGTATTGAAGTTGGATCTAATTTGTGGTTGTAGATGATTCAATTATTGATGTATTTAGAAAATTTTAAATAAGTTGCTATTTCCAGAATTTAGGGTGTTACATTTTGTGTTTGTATTGGTTTGTATTGATTTTGATTTGATTCAGTTTCGTGTTTGTATTGATTTTGATTTGATTCGATTTCTGTGTTTGCATTGTTTTTTTTTTTGTTTGATTTTGATTGAAGTGGTGTAAACAAAAAATGGTTTAAACCAGTGGCGGATGCACATTAATGAGGTAGGGGGCACAGGCCCCCAACAAACCCCCATGAATCAACCACTAAACATAAGTTTTAGGTTTACTTTATTTTTTTTAACTAAAAATTATTAATAGGCCCCCAATAAATTAAAAGTAAGACATCAAATTTAATTCATGTCATCTCATTTACAATTTTTTTCAAAGAGTTATCATTTTAAGGATCAATTAAACTCTAATTCCCGAAACTTATAAGTCTCAATTCATTGAAATCATGTTATATCTCTTATTTTTTTATTTATTTTATTTTTTTGAACGACAGTTAACACACACACGTTCCCGCGGTATCCGGACATCCGAGGGCAGCACCGACTAATCCGTGGAAACCCGGCCAAGCCCTTTGGACTGGACCCGTCCAGGCTCCGACTAAGCCCAGCCCAAGGACCGAACCCGCAACCCATAGACTATAATACTAATGATTTGATTAATCATTGTATTTTATTTTTATATGAAACATATAGTAGAAAAATAATTGAAAACCGATCGAACTGAATAAGTTATACTTATTCGATTAAACTGAACTGTTTAAGCCGAAACCGAATAAACCAAAATAGTATTAGTTCGAAAGAGTTATTCGGTTCCAAATTTTTTTTACACCCTTAATTGTGCCCCCAATAATATAAGTTCCTGGATCCGCCACTGGTTTAAACATGTTCAAGAAAAGGTAAAAAACAACACGTTTTTGTTTGAGGGGGTAGATCAGTCATTTATGTCATTCAGCCGGTTGATTCAGGTAAAAAAGTAAACAACACCATATTTTACTTAGACAGACAAATTTATCCACACAGACAAATTTATCCATACAGGACTTAATCAAAAATTTGGTAAACAAACCCTTAGTGGAGTTATGTAAAGGACCGAATCCGAAACAAAAGTGAAACCACGATGACCGTGGCTGTAATTAATTCGTTTGGGGGACCCAATCCAAAATTTTCAATAACCACAGGGACGAAATTTGTAATTTACTCTTTAATTAAAAAGACAACATTTAATACCATAAATATTATACTATGTAATTATTTCTTGTCATTACTTTTATGTAATTGTTTATTTTTCTAGCTTCTTGCTACTTTTATAAAGGGATTCCACCGTTCAAAAAAAAAAAAACAATACATACTATACTAAGGTGGCGTTTTTTTAAAGAAGTCTGAAGTCTTATTTCACTTCTGATTAATAAGATGTTGAAGTCTGAAATCTGAATCAATAAGACAGTTTGTTAATGTAGCGTCTGGAGACGTCTTGAGAAAAATGAGAGCATACTGAGGCGGAGATAAGAGGTTTAAGAAGTTAGGTCACCACTTCTTATTTCAGATGTATTTAAGAGTTAAGAAGTTCTGAAAACTGAAAACAAACAAACAGTCTGAATATAAAAAGATCTGACTGATTCAGACTTAAGAGTCATTAAGAAGTTTAAAAAAAACAAACAAACATCCCCTAAATTTCTTTTATATGTATTTACAGTTTGGAGCATATTTAACCTCGTTAACATATTGTAATTTTGCAAATAAATAGATAAATAAAATTTTATATTTCCAAAAAGACGTATATTTTGGACAATCAAAAAAATTGCTTCACATTTTTTGTAAGATTTTAATTGATATTTATGATTTTCTGTCTCTTATTTTTTAAGTAATTGCATCTCCAACAAATTCTATAAGACAGAGAAAATAGTGATTTGAGGGATGTTTTTTGCTTACAAATTTTTCACGACCTTTCTTCAAAATAGAGAAAGTAAAAGAAATAGTGTAAAATTCTACAAATTTGGAGAACTCACCAAATGATTACAATGTATGGTGTTGGGGTTGAACATGTGGATCTTGAAAATTTGGCAAGCATGGTGGGATGTGGGTGTGATAAAACGACGTTCTCTTATCTTGGGTTGCCAGTTGGATGCAATATGTCTAAAAATGTCGGCTGGAAAAGAGTGGTTGATAAATTTGTATCTAAACTTTCTAATTGGAAAGTTCGGACTCTTTCTGTAGGGGGTCGGGTCACGCTTCTGAAATCCGTCTTGGGAAGCCTTCCTACTTATTATATGTCCATTTTCAGAATGCCTAGCTCGGTTGAAAATTTTTTGGAGTCCTTGAGGAACCGATTCTTTATTGGAGGTGATAGTGACGATAAGAAAATGACTTGGGTGAAATGGAAAAAGTGCTTGGCCAGTAGAAGGGACGGGGGTCTTGGAATTGGAAGCTTGTTTGCGTTCAATAGAGCTCTTCTCTTCAAATGGATATGGCGATTACAGATGGATCAAAACACGCTATGGGTAAAAGTGATCAAGTCAATATACGGTAGGAACGGTCTTATAGGCTCGCCATTACTTTATAAGGATTCAAAATCTATCTGGGTTGGTATTTTGAAGGTGATCCAACTGATGGGAAAAACGCGTCACAACGGTAACGATAAATGCGGAATAAACCTTCGTTGGACAAAACTTTCCCGACTTTTATGAACTTTTGAGGATGCAAACAAATAGGGTATACTAAATGCAATGATAATTGACGGAAATAAGCAACAATCAAACACACAAATTTTAGCGTGGAAACCTCTCAAGGCGAGAGTAAAACCACGGGACCCTTAGGCCGGTTAAAGTCCACTACCACCAATAAACAATACAAAAGGTCTTCTCTATATAGAACTAGAGGCACACCACAATCATCATACTCTTGGAACAAATCATCAAGAAGTATGGAATCAAAACCAAAAGAAAAAGAGGAAGAAATATCACCCAGAAAAACAGCAGACTGTCGAACATAAAAAGAGTGACCTCCGAATCTCCAAAACCGATCTCCACCGTTCAGAATGTAGATAAAGATGTCGTGAAGCTACTGTCAAAAAATCATGACGATCCGACGGTTCAAACTCCAGGAAAAGGCAAAACGGCGCGGCTGCGCTTTGCTGAAAATTGTAGACGGAAATTCTCTCTTTTCTCTCTTTTTGTGTTTTATGGACTTTCACTTTTTCATATCATAAAACCCTAGGATACAAGGCAATAAATAGCTTGTATCGGGCCACTCTTGTTGGGCTATTTTAACTATTCCTCATGGGCCAGAAATAATTAAAACATAAAACCCAACAAATCTCCCCCTTTCTGCCTATGAGGAAGAGTTCGCCATCCCGGCGATCCCACAACATACCTTTAGCTTTTCACTTGCCAAAACCTTTGTCAACATATCAGAACCATTATCATCGGTATGAACTTTATCAAGTTCAAACATCTTGTCTTCAAGAGCATCTCTAATCCAATGATACCTCACATCGATATGCTTTGTTCTTTTATGAAACATAGAATTCTTAGCTAGGTGAATCGCACTTTGATTATCACAAAAAACCACGTAGCGTTGTAGCATAAAACCGAGCTCTTGCATGAATCGTTTCAGCCACAGTAGTTCTTTGCACGCTTCTGTTGCCGCCATATACTCAGCCTCAGTGGTAGACAAAGCAACACACTTTTGCAACCTTGATTGCCATGACACAACTCCCCCTGCAAAGGTCATCAGATATCCAGAAGTGGATTTCATGTTGTCCTTATTTCCTGCCATATCAGAATCAGTGTACCCAACAAGCATTGGCTCCCCATTTCCAAAAGTTATACCCAATTTGGAAGTACCACGTAGATATCTGAGAATCCACTTAACTGCTTCCCAATGCTTCTTACCTGGGTTCGACAGAAAACGACTAACAACACCTACTCCATAGGCAATATCAGGTCGTGTACATACCATCGCGTACATCAGACTCCCAACAGCCGATGCATACGGAATTCGATCCATCTCTTCAATCTCCTTCTTTGAAGAGGGACAATCTTTATCAGTTAGCTTAAAGTTGGTAGTTAGAGGTGAACTAACCACTTTAGCTTTATCCATGTTGAATCTGCGAAGCACCTTCTCGATGTATTGCTTCTGTGACATGTGCAACTTCTTAGAAGCTCTATCTCGAGTAATTCGAATGCCAAGAATCTGTTTTGCTGGCCCTAAGTCTTTCATAGCAAAAGACTTGCTTAATTCTAACTTCAGCTGGGTAATTCTTTCTGCATTCTTGCCAACAATCAACATGTCATCAACATATAGCAATAAAATAATGAAATCATCATCACCAAACCTTTGGAAGAAAACACAGTGATCTGAAGTAGTCTTCCGGTAGCCTTGCTTACCCATGACTGACTCAAATTTCTTGTACCACTGTCTTGGTGCTTGCTTCAAACCATAAAGACTTTTCTGAAGTCTACACACATAGTCTTCTTTGCCCTTAACCTGAAAACCTTCAGGTTGTTCCATGTAGATTTCCTTGTCCAAGTCACCGTGAAGGAAGGCTGTCTTCACATCCATCTGCTCAACCTCAAGATCAAGGCTAGCAACTAAACCAAGAATCACCCGAATAGAACCCATCTTCACGACTGGAGAGAAAATCTCTTCAAAATCAATACCCTTTCTTTGACTGAACCCTTTGACCACCAATCTAGCCTTGTACCTGGGCCGTGAGGTATGCTCTTCAGTCTTCACTTTGTAAACCCACTTGTTCTTCAAAACTTTCTTGCCTTTAGGCAACTTCACCAACTCAAAGGTATTGTTCTCATGCAAGGAAGTCATCTCGTCTTGCATGGCTTCAACCCACTCTTTCTTGTGATCATCTTCCATGGCTTCTGCATAGCACTCGGGCTCTCCCCCATCAGTGAGTAAGACATACTCATCAGCAGAAAAACGGGTGGAAGGATGACGATCTCTCGTAGAGCGCCTAAGTGGGACAAAGATTGGAATATTCGGTACTGGTAGCTCTGGATGAAAGTCTTCATCTGTCTCCAAGTGCTCTGGAGCATCAACATCATCAGTACCATGTTGTTCATCATTCTGAACACCATCTCCATCAAGTGTATCAACATGCTTAGGAGGAACCGGATCTAAATCAGTAAGATCATCATTATGTTGAGGACTCGTATCTTCCTTCCCAATATCTTTCAAAGTTTGATCTTCCATAAAAATAACATCTCAACTTCGAATAAGTTTCTTCTGAACTGGATCATATAATCTGTAACCGAACTCATCTTGGCCATAACCAAGGAATACACATGGCTTAGTCTTCACATCAAGCTTTGATCTTTCATCTTTGGGAATGTGCACAAAAGCCTTGCATCCAAAGACCCGTAAATGACGGTACGAAACATCTTTACCACTCCAAACCCTGTCAGGAACATCAAAAGACAAAGGAACACAAGGAGTTAGATTAATAACATGTGCCGCCGTATTCAAAGCTTCTCCCCAAAAGGATTTTGGAAATCCTGCATGTGACAACAAACATCTGACACGTTCGACCAATGTTCTGTTCATCCGCTCTGCTAATCCATTCAATTGTGGTGTCTTGGGAGGACTCTTTTGATGTCGAATACCATGTTCTCTACAATAAGCATCAAATGGCCCTATGTATTCACCTCCATTATCTGTTCGAATACACTTAAGCTTCTTCCCAGTCTGTCTCTCAACCGAGGCATGAAATTGTTTAAACACATCAAATACTTGATCTTTAGATTTTAAGGTATATACCCATACCTTTCTCGAATGATCATCAATGAATGTGACAAAATAAGAGCAACCACCAAGTGTCCTAGTATTCATAGGACCACAAACATCGGAATGTACTAAATCAAGTATGTTCTCCTTCCTAGAAGGAGGATGGCTCTTAAACGAAATCCTGTTCTTCTTACCTGCCAGACAATGAGAACACTTCTTTAGATGAACATCATGCACATCAGTTAACACATTTTTCTTCAATAGTAGAGACATCCCCTTTTCACTCATGTGACCAAACCTCTTATGCCACAACTCAGTCATATCAGTATTCACCACTGCATTGACCATGTCTTTGGAGATCTTTGGATGTGCCATGTATAACTTTGAACATCTTTTACCTCTTGCCACGATCAAGGAACCACGAGTGAGTTTCCATATTCCGTCACCAAAGGTGTTTTTGTAACCTTCATCATCAAGTGAGCCCGTGGAGATCAAATTAAGTCTAATATTTGGAACATGTTTTACATTGTGTAAAACCAACTCCATTCCAGTGTCAAACTTCAAACAAACATCCCCAACGCCAACAACCTTTGATAACCCATTATTACCCATCTTGACGTTCCCAAAGTTACCTGGAGTGTAAGATGAATAAAACTCTCTCTGTGATGTTACATGACACGTAGCACCACTATCAACAACCCAACTCGAATCATCATGTGCAAGGTTGACCATATCATGATCACAACAAATAAAGAACTCTTCGGTAGTAGTGTTAACTTCGGCATTGTCATTACCACCATCATCTTTCTTTTGGTTGTTCTTTTGATTGTTGTAATTGGCCTTCTTGTTCTCCCTTTTCAACTGTCTGCAGAACCGTGTTGTGTGCCATTTTCTACCACAGTGATAACACTCAAAATCACCAAACTTTCCTTTGGATTTACTGCGATGCTTCCCATTGTTACTCGGACCTCTACTCTGACTTCTCCCCCTGCTTTCTGTGACCAAGACTTCTGAGTGTGAAGAGGAAGCTTGTGACTTTCTTCTCATCTCTTCATTTATGATACTGCCTTTAGCCAATTCCATGGAAATAACACCATTGGGTGCGGAGTTGGACAATGATGTCCTAAAAGTCTCCCAAGAGTTCGGTAAAGTACCAAGGATCCACAAGCCTTGGATTTCATCTTCAAACTTGATAGCCATTCCTGCAAGCTGATTAATAATTCCCTGAAATGCATTCAAGTGATCAGTGATAGGAGTTCCATCATGGTACTTAAGTTGGATCAATTTTTTAATCAAGAAATAACTTATTATTCCCAGTCTTTCGAGCATATAACTGCTCAAGCTTGTTCCACAGAGTACGAGCATGAGTCTCCCCACTAATATGGTTCAAAACATTATCATCTACCCATTGCCGAATATACCCACAAACCTGTCTGTGCAAAATATTCCATTGTGGATCTGTTATATTCTCAGGTTTGTCGGTTGAAAAAACAGGCAAATAAAAATCCTTCACATAAAGAAGGTCTTCCATCTTTCCTTTCCAAACATGATAATTTGAAGAATTTAAACTTATCATCCTACTTGTATTTGCTTCCATCGTTCAATCAAGTCAAACTCAAAAACGATAACCAAAACGCTCTGATACCACTCTGATGGGAAAAACGCGTCACAACGGTAACGATAAATGCGGAATAAACCTTCGTTGGACAAAACTTTCTCGACTTTTATGAACCTTTGAGGATGCAAACAAATAGGGTATACTAAATGCAATGATAATCGACGGAAATAAGCAACAATCAAACACACAAATTTTAGCGTGGAAACCTCTCAAGGCGAGAGTAAAACCACGGGACCCTTAGGCCGGTTAAAGTCCACTACCACCAATAAACAATACAAAAGGTCTTCTCTAGATAGAACTAGAGGCACACCACAATCATCATACTCTTGGAACAAATCATCAAGAAGTATGGAATCAAAACCAAAAGAAAAAGAGGAAGAAATATCACCCAGAAAAACAGCAGACTGTCGAACATAAAAAGAGTGACCTCCGGATCTCCAAAACCGATCTCCACCGTTCAGAATGTAGATAAAGATGTCGTGAATCTACTGTCAAAAATCACGACGATCCGACGGTTCAAACTCCAGGAAAAGGCAAAACGGCGCGGCTGCGCTTTGCTGAAAATTGTAGACGGAAATTCTCTCTTTTCTCTCTTTTTGTGTTTTATGGACTTTCACTTTTTCATATCATAAAACCCTAGGATACAAGGCAATAAATAGCTTGTATCGGGCCACTCTTGTTGGGCTATTTTAACTATTCCTCATGGGCCAGAAATAATTAAAACATAAAACCCAACACCAACAATTGGAAAATAAGGGTATAAACCTCTTATCTTTCTGTAAGAAAAAAGTGGGGGATGGTAGAGCTACTCTTTTTTGGGAAGATGTTTGGTTGGGAGAAACTTCTCTTAAAATTCAATTCCCAAGGGTGTACGCGCTTGATTGTGATAAAATGGCAAAGGTTATTGAGCGTGTGGAAATGGGGGATTGGGGTTCGTTTTTGCGCAGGATGCCTAGAGGTGGTGTGGAGGCGACTCAGATGGTAGCGTTACGGGATCTCCTTGGAACTGTGATGCTCTTTGGTCAACAGGATAGATGGTGTTGGTGCATTGACGGCTCGGGTGAATTCTCGGTCGCTTCCACTCGGAAGTACATAGACTCTAAAATTTTGGTGATTGATCAGGTTCCTAGTAGATGGAACAAACTTGTTCCCATAAAGGTTAATGTCCTTGAATGGTGTTTGGGTCTGAATAAGATCCCAACTAGGGATAATCTTGTTAAAAGAGGTATTGATGTGCATTCCATCCTATGTCCGATTTGTGACGTGGATATCGAATCTGTAGAACATTTGTTTTTCGAATGTCATATGACACGAGATATTTGGATGAAAATTGGCCGGTGGTGGAGCTTAGATATTCCAACTCTCAAGTCTAATTCGGATTGGACGAACTGGTTGAGCTCGTTGAGGTTGAAGAAGGTGGAGTCAATTTGTCTAGATGCGGTCTTACTTACGGCTCTTTGGTGTATTTGGTCTCATAGGAATGGGACATTGTTTAGAAATCCTAAGCCCAAGAAGGCGGAGCTGTGGGATAATATTGTCACTCATTCGTACTTTTGGGCTACTAGTAGGAGTAGGAAGATCAAGATTAACTGGGTGGGGTGGTTACAAAACCCACTACTCGCCATCTCTGATATGTAATTTCTTTCCTTAGCGTCTTGCTAGTTTTTATAAACTTTCTGCCGTTCAAAAAAAAATATATTTTCATCATTAGAAAATTTTGAAATTAAAATTTTAGAGAGAGAAATAATATTTTGTTAAATGAATATAATATTTTAATAATATAATCAATGGTGTAATCTCTAAAATGTAGAATTTATTGAAATTAGATATCTTTTTATTTTAAAGATTTTGAAGTTTCATTCTCTATTTTTAATTTTTTTCAAAGAATTTATTGGAGATTGTCTAAAACAATTAAGGACTATGTTAGAATCGTCGGTTGCTTTGAAAACAATCGATCAAATTAATGGCTTTTAACCAATAATTTTTGTAGTATTAAAAATATTATTTGACTATGATGAAACGTTGATAGTAACAACAAACTATAAATAATGAAACAAAAAACAAAATCCCACATATTAACTACCGAAAAGCACCATTCTTTTAATTTATTTTATAATGTCTAAAACCCGTTTTTGGAACTACTATTGTAATAGACCTAAAAATCAAAAGTTTTTCTAAAAAAAACGTAGTTCAATACCGATTAGGATAAGATGAAGATCCATATTTTTTTTAACAAAAAAAAAATCGACTTCATTATCCATCCTTTTAAAAAGGTTTAATTATGCTAAACATGTTATATTTACTTGTGTTTTGTTTGTTCATATAATATTTTAAATGGATAATTATTTACATTATATTATCCCATCGTTTATAAACTTTTTTCTTTCTTTGTTTTTTTCTTGTTCATTTTTTTATATATGTTTAATTAATGTTTTAAACATATCATTATTATAGGTAGCTTATTCTTTTAATTAATCTTTGATTTTGATTGCTAAAATTATGTTTCGTGAATATCTTATTACTAACATGGATATTATTGTATATATAATTTTGCTATATATCTTATTACTAACCATATATTATCAATTGTTATGATTGTTTATCCTGTACTTGTTTTTTTAATTGTTTTTATTATGTTACGATAAATGCAAACGAAAAAAAAATTATTCGATAACTAATGATAATCATTTATTACCTAAATTGACGATTAATTTATTTAACTATTTTACCATTTTATTTTATTATCCGGATTTATTATTATTAATTTGGTTATAGATTTTTCTTTTCTTTTTGGAAGAGATAAGTATGGATTTAATGTTTGATTCTTATCTTTAAATATAATATTTAGATTTATATCATAATTATAAATAATTAATAATCTTATAATTACTCTTTGATAGTTACACTTCCAACCCCCATAACTTTTGTTATTTTGCCAAAAGGTCCAAAAATAGCATGAAAATGTTAAATTCAAACATTTATCTTGATTGTGAGTTCATACTCGTAATTTTAGACTATATAATTAAATTTTGGAAGTTACAATTCTAACCCCATATATTTTGGTTTTTACCAAAAGCTTTAAAAATACTATTAAGGTATAAAAATATTAAAATTGGCTTCATATGCCAAACTCATAGTCATTTTGGTCTCATGTCAAATCTCTATAATTAATAATGTTATATTTAAATAAAATGAATCACAAAACATCGACTGGATTTTGTCAAACGGGTGTAAACAGCCCTAAGGTTTGTAGCGATTTAAGAAATCCATGTGATTCCCCTACTACCTGGAAATCCAATAGATTGAGTGATTTCTTTTTCACAAATTAAAATATTGATGAAGTATTATCAATAAAACATACGCATACAAAAATCCAATATTGTTATGATAATGAAATTTCATAACCATAATCCATTTTCTTATCAAAAAGAAAATCATATATTATCCTTTATATATGTAAATGGTTGAAACAACTCATCCCAAAGTCAACGTCATAAACTCAAAAGAATCTGAGTATATAAACCTCCTCTTGAAAAGGTACACGAAAATGCCTAAAGTCCATCAACTATTCATTGACTCTAAAACCAACCTCTTGAAAAGGTACAAGCAAATATCTTCATGTTTTGAGACGACATATAAATCCTAAATTTTATAGGAATACCTTTACTAGAAACCCCCCAAAGAAATGTGGGATGTTCCGAAAGGGATAATCGGGAGTACTTATGAATATGTACTTCCTGAACTAATCGTACATTGGAATGAAACTCACTTACTCGATTACAAAAAGGTAACTGATGTCAACAAAGAAATGTTATATCCAAAACACGTCTCAATCTCTGTGGCAAGGAACTCACAGAAGATGACATGATTTTTAACATTATTTTCACCTTTCATATATAAGTAAATATAAATATAAGTTGGAATGCAACCTTTAGACAAACTCATCAACCTAATGCAAGTGGTTGAGAGATATAACAAGGTTCTTTCGAATAACACCACATATGTCGGGATAAAGAAAATTCCCGATATCGATAGTGAAAGTGTTAGAGGTGGAAACAACTCCAAATGATTGTGAGTTAAAAACAAATTCACACATGTGACATTTCTGCACCATGTGAACGAGACCCTATAAAGGGTCAGGGTATTGGTAAGAGTCAGGAAAGATTTTTCAACACTTAGAGTAGGATACAACTACTACCCAAATGATAATGGACAATCAAATAAAAAATGCACTAAAAAGTGCTTCTATAAAAAAGGAAACGCGTTGAAAATGAACTATAACACATTTATTTAATATTTAATATTGATTAAGCATATGTTTATTTGAAATTAATTTTAAGTACCAAAATTAATTTCTTTGCTAAAGTAAAATCGAATATGTAACCATTATAGATGTAAAGAAATACATCAAAACAAATACAAAAAATTTCAATATTCTCCGTTCCGTGTAGGAATGTATCGAGGAGAATTTTTGACCTATCACACAATCAAAAAAAAAGAAAAAGAAAAAAAAGATAGACTAATACTTGTTTTATAATACATCCAACCAAATTACTTAGACGATGGACTGTCACTTTCTTGGTGGAACAAGTTTAATAGGAACCTTGTAAAGATATTCGTATCAAATGGAAATGAAAATGAACATATATACATAAATTCCAATGAATATGAAAGGAAACATATATCATGAAAACTAATGTGTCAAACTAGTAGATTATTGGGTCATCAGAACATATTTTGTCACCAATAAAGAAATTTTGGGGGCAATAACACATATATATGTTTCGACATGACCATGTTGGACACCATGGTTATGACATAGTGATCCGTGTATTGCAAAATACACATAAACACATTCTCTTTCGAGTGAAAGGCAAAACAAGGCAAATTGCAATTGTTGACTTCTGTAGCATAAGAAACAATATTGCTATCATAATATGCCCTCTCGAATACCTAAAAATTTTGTATATACCATAACCCTTAGCCAAGACAGGAATGAGATCATCCTAAAGCTAAGGACATAATACAAAAATATTCCATTGTTACAACGAATACAAGGTGATATTTATGGACATAAACATCCAGAATGCGGGCCATTAAAGTACTTTATGGTTCTGATTTCGACTCGATGAACGCATGTCGTATTATTGTCCACATGAAATACTGCACTCCTAGCACTAGCTATACGTTTAAGGGCTCATCAACCTGATTATTTCATCAAGTCTACATGACTTGGAATGCTGGAGAATTTACATCATAAGGATTTGATGTTAATTGCATATGTATTATGATCAATGTAGAGTTTCCTATACCCCGTGTGTATATATAAAATAGTCTCATAGAAGTTGTTATCAAAAGAATATGATGACATCTAAGGTATTAGTAATGCGCACCAATTTACCCACATCTACCTGGGATTATGCAATTATTATATGCAGTTTTTTTTTTCGTTTTTAGACCCACTGCTTGCTAACCAGCCTCACGCGTACCAGTTGGTAACTGGATATAAGCCTGATAGTTTACATTTACGCATGTTTGGTTCTGTAGTATATGTGCCAATTGCGCCCCCACAGCGCATCGAAACGGGTCCTTAAAGACGACTTGGTATATGTTGGATATGAATCCCCAACAATTATCCGCTAATTAGAATATTTGACTAGTGATCTCTTTACCACTAGATTTGAAAGTTGTCACTTTCATGAGACAGTCTTCCCGTCGTTAGGGGGAGATAGGAAAAATGATTTTCCATGGGAACGACAGGAAGAGTCCTTGAATATTCCCACTCTATCTCATTTTGATCCCCAAAACTTCACTACGTAATGTTGAAGTCAAACGAATCAGACTCGATACCTGATACGTTTTATGTTATTCCAAAAGTGACAATATCACATATACGAGCTGCAAATATACTCGCAAGGTTAAAAAGTCCCCAACAGGGGCACAACGCCGTTGGAAAGTGCGTTGCAATCACACATAGTGGAGGTGTGATTGAGGTCGTAGCTACCAAATGGAAGTGGTGGAAGCTACTTGGTTCGATAGATACTATTCTAAAGGAAGAGAATAGTGAGGCACATCCGTTTATCATCAATACACAAAACTCTCATGAGATTGTCTCTAAGTATAATTATGTCCATGAATCATCACTGGAGGACTCTCCGAAGTTAATATTGATTCTAGAGATGAATATTAATCTCAAATGAACTATGAGAGTACATATGAGTCGATGGACAGATCATATATAATCATTGATGTTTTATTCGCATATACAATGGCTCATAAAATGATCGAGCACGACGACATCGAACCAGGCTCAGTTGAATAATATCAACAAAGAGCACATTGGCCTAAATGTAAAGAAACAATCCAGAAAGAATTCTATTCTTTGACAAAGGATCGGGTATTTGGTCAGGTAGTGCTAACCTACCAAGTGTAAAGCCCGTAGGACATAACTGAGTCTTTGTCAGAAAGCGTAACGAGAATAATAAAGTCCTAATATGTAAGGCTCTCCTTTGGCGCAAGGTTTCTCACAACGCCCTGGATTGACCATGAGAAGATTTAATCTCTCGTGATGGACGTTATAACGTTCTGCTAATTACTTAACCTAATAGTTTTCGAAGGACTGGAAATGTAGCTCATGAATGTGGTTACCACATATCTCTACGGGGATCTAGATTTAGAGATATATAAAGTACTTGATGATATTACATTACCAAAATCAAGTAACTCTAAACCACGAAATGCGTTTGCAATAAAATTGAAACGCCCACTTTATAGATTAAAGCAATCTAAGCGGATGTGGTATACCCGCCTAATGGAATACTTGATTGGGAAAGGATATATAAGAACGATGAACTGTTCTCTTGCGTATTTATTATGGAAAACAAGTTCCAGATTTTCAAAGTAGCTCTATATGTCAATGTTATGAACATAATAGGCACTCTTGATGAAATGAGAGGAACCACAAGCTACTTGAAATCTGATTTTGAGAGGAAAGATCTTGGGAAGACTTGGTTTTGTCTAGATATTTGAGCTAGGACACCGAGTTTATGAAATATTAATTCACCGATCGCATATGTCCAAAAAATAATCAGGCAATTTAATATGGACAAAGTGAATCCGGTTAGCACTCCCATGATCGGTCGAAGTGTCGGATATAAGGAAAGATCCATTTCGTCTAAAGGATGATGACGAAAAATGTTGGGAGTTAGAATTCCCTATCTAAGTACAATATGCGCATTATCGTACTTAACATAATACACTTGACCATATATTGTATTTCTCAGTGAACATGTTAGCTAGATTTAACTCAGCGCCAACGCAAAGTCATTGGAATGATATCAAATTAATCTTTTGGAACCATTGACATGGGTATATACTTTCCCTATAGAAATAAAAATGGGATTGATAATGGAACTTCAATACCTACTTAGAATGTAAGCAGCAAAAGTACTAGCTCTTATAGAAAAACACCAAACAATGTCTTGGTATGTGTTTGCTGATATTAGGTATCTGTCTGACCCATACAAAGGTTGTTCCCAAACTGGATAAAGAATTACCACAAGGAACACGTCGATTGCTTGGAAGTAAACTAAGCAATCCTTTGTAACTACCTCCTTGAACTAATCCAAGAATATTACTCTCCATGAGATAATAAAATAATGTATATGATTAAGGATTATCATTACATATATTAGAGGAGTTAGTAATTTTGGGTTCAACCAGTATCCTACTTGCATATATGGAAATAATGCATCATGTATCGAAGAAATGAACATAAGATACATCAGGGGTAATAACACAAAGCATATTATGCTTAAGTTTTTATACAATCAACAATAAAAGACTCTCCTTTAGATTCAAGTGAATCAAGTAAGGTGTCAAAAGAATGTGACATATTTTACCAAGTCATTACCTAAAACCATATATTGGGAAACGTATTGAAAGTAAATGGAAATGCTTTCCAAACTCTCTTGATTAATGCACGAATCAGGGGGAGTAGTAGACAAAAGAGGGAGTCTACTATATTTGATATTGGCATGTTGTGCTCTTTCCTTCAACCAAGGTTTTATTTTTTCCATTAGGTTTTGTTCCTTGGTGTAAGGTTTTAGTGAGACAACTGTTTATATACCATCACGCTTTCCTAACTCTCATGATTAAAGTACGAATCTAAGAGAAAACTAGACTGAAGGATAAGTCTATGTATTGCAAAGGAAATTGGTGCGTTATACTCTTTCCTTCGTCATATTTTATTTTTTCCCACTGGGTTTTATTTTGGCGTAAGGTTTTAACGAGGCAACAACTATGCACCACCACTCCTTTAACTCGGCACAAGGGGGAGTGTTGTAGGATAAGTGTGTCATCATCTAAAGGATATGACGATAGAGATAGATATAGAGATAAGTATATCAGAGTTAGATTAGAACTGAAATATCTTATTGTTATCTACTTGTAACTCATCCCTGTTTAAAGGGCATTTGATTAATGAGAATTACAGATTCATTCTCTCAGTATATTGTTGTTCTATTCTGCTTTTCCTTTAACAACAACCTCATAAAGTTTGAAAATGACAAAATAAATAATTCATTCGTTTTTTTTTTCTTTTTTTTTATTCGTTCAAAAATTATAGCATTTTAATAAATATTTAATACTAATTTATTTATTTTTTGTTAGTAAATGTTTATTTATATTGTGTTTTATTTTGTCTTAAAATGTATTTTAGAAATTCAGTTAATAATTAAATCTACTAAATTACTTTTCAGATAATTTTAAAAAATCAAAGAGAAGTTATTTGGAGTGGTTGGTTGAAAGGATAATGCGATTTATGATGCATATGTTCAACAAACTATATTTTAAATTATTTTTTATTTCATTAAAAAATATATTCAAACCCGAATAGATAACTTATAACATAAAGCTTTTAAAACGGAATATTATAATTTTAACATAACATTATCGAACTAAATGTAATTTGAAGGGAATAATTTATCCGGTAGATAAGAGTTATCTACACTACTAAATTTGTATACCAACTTAATTGATTACCAATATTTTTGGTTAGTACAACTTGGTATTGCTATAATACCATTATCACAAACTTATTGTATTTTAACTGGTTATTAATATTTTGAAATATTTTGTATATGATAATGTTTAAAATTAATGTGTATATATTTATTATTTTAATTCAACTTAGGGGTTGTTTGGTTGATTTTTCATTAAGTCTTGTATGGATAAAGCTGTCTGTATAGATTAAGAAGGTTTTTGCTTAGATGGAAAAAGTGTGTTTTTAATTGGGAGGGCCAAGTTTGAAAAAAAAACTTAGCTTTCTACATAAAGCTCCCCCATAGAAGCTTACTGAATAAGCAACTTTTTATATCATCAAGTCACTACCAAACAGTCATGTATAGCTGATCGAATAAGTTGTGAGTCCCATTAAGATCATTAAGCTGCTAACAAACAGGCCCTTAGCCTATATTACTTACCTTATCAATTGAGCATGACAAGGACCAATAATCTTAACCAGTAAGAGACGTAATAAAGACCTAGAATCTTACCCGATAAGTGAGGAAAACAACTTTTATTCGGTAAGCGCTTACCGACTTTAAGACGTTTACCAACAATATATTTTAATGGCCGAAAATATTAGAAGATTAGATAAATAAGGATAATTTTCAATAAAAGACAATATTCATTGTATCATCAATTCCTATTATATTCAAACTATACGACTTTTAACTTACTCATGTTCAAAGATTTTCCATAAACGACAATATCCATTGGATTGTCAGATTACATCATATTCTTCTCTTGCAAACTTTACTCGTCTCAGTTATAAATATCAACACGTCCCAGTTCTAGTTTGATACTCTAGTTTCTGCCATTACTGCCATGAACGAGCTTGATACCCATCTCCGCCATTGCCATCCATCGCTACCAATGTAATGCCACTCATCTCCTACACAAAATCTCCTTATTTTGGACAAAAGGTTGATTATTGACAACCCTCACAGGTTCCACTTGGAACCTGCCTTAAAAAACGCCAATATGAGGGGATGTTTTTTTGGCTCTCTCAACGGCTGAGGCTAACGATTGAACTCAGGACATGTCTTGGACAAAATGTCCTTGTTTATTTATTTTTATTAGAAAAGAAGAATAATTTTGGTTTCATCAACATAATTTGTTTACTATGGTATAGTGTCGATAAATAATAATATTGGGTCGTGAAAAACTATTTATAATAACCAGGTAAGAAAAAATAAATAAATAAGTAAATGAATGAAATAGTTTGGTTTGGGGTAGAATATGACAAAACAAAATCCATAAAGGGTTTGTTTTGCCAATTAATACATTTTTTTTAAATAGAAGGGACAAGTTTTGGAACAAAAGCCAAAATTCACGACGATAATCGAAAAATCGGTCTCATTCAGATTGTTTATAGTTAAGAAACGAAAAGCCTAAAAATATTGAGAAGAAAGGAGAGATGAATGGCAACAATTACTTTTGTTCACCTAATTAGGGTGCGTTTGGTTTGCGAAAATGGATTGGATTTCAAGTAAGGATTTGGATTTGAAGGGATTGAATTTGGTGAGATTTGAAATCCCGGTCCATTGCAAAGGATTTACAAATCCATTAGGTTAAGGATTTTAAAGAGGTCAAAGGATTTCAAATTCGGTCAACAAATTTCATTTCTGCAAACCAAACACAAAATTAGAATGTATTTAAAATCCAAATCCATTCCAATCCCGCAAACCAAACGGACCCTAAGAGGGTGTTTGGTTCATGGATTTTGAAGGAATTCGAATAAATTAGAATGGATAATTTATTCGACCAAATTCCAATTCCTTTGTTTAGTTCACATATTGATCATGATGAAATCCTTTGAATTCCATTGAATCCACAAATCAAGGAATTCATCATTCCTTAGCTAATACACAGATTCCTCATACCTGCAGTAAATTTCGTTCACAGAGGCCGATTAATCCTAGAGGTGAAGGCTGGGGTTGTGTTGGTATTTGACCGATAGTCTCAACTCTCGTCTCGCTTACGGCTGTTTTGCATCTCGCAAACCCAACTACTGTATTCCGAAATTGGGTGGTCTTCACTCGTTCGTGTATCGTTTTTGTATTGTTTCTTATTAGATCGTTGGTTGGATTTGTAGTGTTTTGGGGCATTGCCCCGAACTCATTGTATTCCTTTGGTTTGGTATTGGAATCTTATTGCCGTTCAAAAAAAAATCATTCCTTAGCTAAAGTGAAATAATTGAATTTCATCCAATTTCTACCCAACCAAACGCGTGGTCAAATTTCATTCCAATTCCTTCAAAGTCAAATTACTTCAATGAATTCCAATTCCATCAAATTTCATTTTGCGAATCAAACATCTCCTAAATCTTCGAATTAATAATTTATATTTAGTTAGCAATGCATTTCGAGTCGTTTGGTCGAGTTCTTTTAGAACGATCGAATAACTCCTGGTTGTTGTTGTAGGATTATCGAATAACTCCTGGTTGTTGATTTGGCAACATGGTTGTGGGTGGTGGCCCTCGTTGCTACAATGGGTGTTTACGTACTATTGGTCATACTTATTTATAATCAATCGTTAAATTATATTGATTGATGCTTAAAATTAAGTTATATATTAGTTTTAGTAAGAAACTAATCGAAATCTGATGTTAATCAACGATTAATGTCAAGAAAGTTGAGGTGAAATTTCTCCGGGCCAAGAAATCAGGGAGTTTTGTTAATAAGAATAGCCTTTAATCATATTTGAGTTCAGTTTACATGCGCTTCCACAAGGCTATTTAGCAAAACTCATAAATTACACAGTCTAGAAATTTTACAGTGCATTATAGTTTGTATTTTTGTCAAACTACACCAAGGAGTTTGGTTTGCTATTTTGAACTACAAAAAACTGTTTTTATTCATTATTCTATATACATGTATAATCTATACTATATTATAAAAACGACATAAAAAACTCTTAATTGCAACATTTTAAGCATAAGGTACAACTAATTAAAGCCAATTACTTAATTTACAACTTCTTAATGCTTTGGTACAACCTTTCCAAGCACAGTATCTCACATAATCATCTATTTGTGGAATAGATACTCATTTATTAATATAAATATTTGTTTTTTTTGTGGAGAATTTTATAAAATAGATTTTATATTAGCATAATCTATTTTAAATGTAGATTTTACATTTAAATCTATATTAATGAGATGTAATATAAAATCTTTTTTCTTCCGTATTTTTTTATATTACATCTCATAATGATTTTTCCATATTTTATTTTATAAAATCTTTTTACATAATGAGATGTAATATAAACTCTTTTTTCTTCCGTATTTTTTTTGCTAATATAAAATCTATTTTATTTTATAAAATCTACACGTATTTTATATTAGCATAATATAAAATCTACACGTATTTTTTTTGCTAATATAAAATCTACGAGTATTTTTTTTCACGAGCATTAAAAGAAGAAAAAAGAAGGTTGATATGAATTAAAAATAAAAAATAAAGAGATACACTAATAAATTATCGTATTCTTTAAAATAAAAATATTCCGCAATACTTTCCAAATTAACCAAGTGTAAAGAAAATAAAATAAAAACAATGTAGATATAAAAATATTTTTCCATATTTTTAATATATTTACATTTAAATGTAAAATCGAAAATGAAAATAAAAGATTTTAAAATATTCTCTATATTCACTATAAATATATATAACTTCTCTATTTATCATCCGAGTACAAGAAGAAGACGAACGGTCGGGTGTCAATGGCGGAACCTGCAACTGAACAAAAGGTATTCCACTATATTTTTGTTTCTTTGAAAAACTATTTTTTTATATTTTATTTTATTTACTGAGGATTTGTTTATATTTTTCAAAACCCACAATCATATTTTTCGAAGTAGGGGAATAAGATAATATACATATCTTTATTTTTATCGACTAATATTATGAGGTCTTGAAGTCAATAGTCAGATAAATTTTCAAGTGGTACTGAGTGAATTTGAACTATAACAGTTGAGTTGCCGGTTACAAAAGATAGAAATCATTTATTTTCTTTGTCATATTTGATGTAGATTGAATGTTGTTAATTAATCTACAAATTTATACGTTCAAAGTGATTGTCAAGTGTTGTCGAGGAGGTTTCAGAAAAATTGCAAAATCTGTAAAAACGTATGTTCATATTTATAATTATTTCAATAATAGTGATATGTTGTGAGACATGCCGTTTGAGTTTTAAATAATATAATACAAAACTATTACCAATATTATTGCACAAACTCGTAACAACAAACGATTAAGAATATATGCAAGTTAACCACTTATGAAAATACATTCGTTTTTCACATTGTATTTCATTAACTGTTAACAGAGAAATTACGTTTCATTTTAACTCGGTTCAATATTCCAACAAAAAAATTATCCTCCCGTGCAATGCACGGGCCCAACACTAGTTATATATTATATTTTTTCCAAAAAATCTTATTCAAAAACTCAGAAATAAGTATAAGTATATTATGTGATTGGAACTTTTACTCTACATAGTATCAAACTTTAATTTATTTTAAACTTTTGATTATAATAAAAAGTTTATGAAACTCCTTAATTCTGCGGTAATTTAAATTAATTACTTTCTGAAAATTAACTAATGGTCACTAAACTTTATAAAATCTCGTTTAACCCTTGAAAATAATAGTTTAATATTTGAACCAATTGTTTTGGCATAATTACATATTGTGGCCTTACTAATTGTTGTTAATCATATTTTAAATTAGAAGTGTGCAGAAAGTCATCTGATCCAATTTATATCGACCGATCTAATTAGAATCAATCGACCATAATCGGATATCCGATTATAATTGGATCAGATTGAATCCAAAGTTTCAACATCAAAATTGGATCGGTCGATTCTTGAATAGTAGTCTAGAATCTAACAAAACCGAACCGATCTAATCCAGTTATCATCCGGTTAATAACTATATATCATTATTAACATCTTAAGATATTGTTTTTAGGTGATTTTTATATGTATAGTTTTATTTAATAAATTAAGAAAATATATGAATAATTAATATTATTTAAATATGTATTGTAATAATGAACAAGTGGAGTATTTAGTTCACTGATTAGATGGTTTAATTAATAAAATATTGTCCTCAGATGTAAATTGGATCTTGAAAATATTATTGAAACACTTGTCAAATTATGAAGCTGGCAGAGATGTGGGAATTGGATGCGATCGCAGTGCGTTCCAGCCCTTTTCGACGTTTCCACTAAAATTCCCTACTTTCTTTCTTCCCCATTTTCGACTCGAACAAAATCAATCGAAGAAGACACGTCCTTTTCTTCTCCTTAGTCATGAGCCTCTTCGGTCTCGGCAGGCAAGACAACTTTTATTCAATTTTGCATCTTCATAAAATCAGATTTTTGTTCGTCTTTCTTATGTGTATCATGATTTAGGATGCATTTGCGTTGACTTTCTTCATCTGGGTATCTCTAATTCATTCTGATTATGATCAATTTTGCCTTTCTAGATTGAGTTAATGCTCAATTACTTCTTTTTACCTTCCCTTCGCTCCAAAAAGAATGAAATTCGGTTTGACTTTTTGTGGTATTGATTTCATTTCAACTGGGAAATGAAATCCATATGAATTGTGAAATTGGGAAGTCATAGGTCAGGCTTTAATTCTTTTCTGAATTGGGGAATTGTTAGTACTGATGCTCATTGGGACTTGGAAAGGTAGTGATTTGCTAGCTTTAGATGATTTGGCATAGATTAGAGGATTATTTGATTTGGGTATTTGTTGAATCGTGTGAAATGATTAGTTTGATCATGTTTAGGGGAAGATCATTGTAAAATCTTTATAAATGGATCATGATGATTGTCTAAAAAGGGGTTTTGATAGATGTGACTTTTGGCACACCATATGACTGGAAATGCTAGAGACGTTTCCAAGATGATGATGCCGATTACTGGATTCAGTTTATTAGAATCTCATTGTTGAACTCATGTTGGAGTTCTTCACTTTCCAGATTGTTGCCCATGTGCAAGCCAAAGTTTGAGATGAAATGGATGGAAAGAATTTAGAATTAGTACATTAGTTTAATGCTTTACTTGTACGTTGGTCGCTTATCTGTTGGTTTTGGTTGCTATTTTTATTGAAGTGAGATGTTTCTTTTATGTAAGATATTACTCGAATTTTGATGGATGTTTTTTGGGTTTAGCAGGGATGAATATAACCCATCACAATATCCTAAAACTCCTTTCTTTTAAATTATTGCATCAAGTTGTTACATTATTGGTACATTTCTTAATATGTCTAACCACAAGAGTAGAACTAGAGAACTCCCAATTTCCAATCATTAGTAGAAAATATTAGCTATAGAATTCCTGTGAGTTGTTAGTAATCATAAATCTATAGTTGAAAATGAAGACATATACACAAGCTGTACTTGATATCACTTTGTGTTGGCAGCAGGACCCATTGGGGGTCTTGGTTGATGGATCCTTTGCAGCTTCACTTGGGAGTGAGATTTACAATGAATAGTACATGGCAATACTCCTTACCCTAGGCCTTAGGCTTGATGTTTCATGAGGCACCAAGTGACCATAAGAATGCCATTAACCCAACTCGTTGGAGTTCAGTTGTCATCTTTTTATTGGTTACATTTCAAAATGGCACGCATTATTTGATAGGCGTGATACTGAATATGGACAAGCTCTTAATAAATAGTTCTTGTATTTTGGCAATTTTGACAGGAACCAAAGGACGTTTCGTCCAAAAAAGAGTGCACCCTCTGGGAGTAAGGTTAAACTCTCTCTCACCCCTTTATTTGTGCGGTTGATTTTATGGGAAATTATTTCTTATTATATGAAATATATCTTGGTTTTTTCACTGCAAAAATTAGTTTTTAGGGATTTTAACATCCACCATTACAAAAGAACAACCGTCTAAAGTTGCTGCTAGTTGCCTTGATTCACTCGAATGACTTTTCGAGGCTAATCCAAGCCAGGTCCTGTGATTAAAATGAATTTCCGTCAAGTTATTTTAAATCCATGACCTTCTGACATACTTGAGAATGCCACTACTTAATAGAAGAATGCCTAGAAACTCAGAAGGCCATGGATTTAAAAAGCACTTGTTAGGAAGTCATTCAGCTAAATAAACAATCCAATCAACGTAACATCCATACAATTTTACTTTCAAGAGTATTTGTAATTTCACTGCGTTTTCATTGTTTTGGTTTGTGCTAGTGCATTAGTATATACTTGCATACTCAACACTTGCTCTATGACCAACTATTAGATGAAAAATTCTTTCAAGCATGCACTCACATAGCTAATACTTACCTTTTGGTTTTCTATTCCTATAGGTAGAGGAAAATCTTGAAAATTTCATTTTATTTTACAGGGGGCACAACTAAGGCAACACATTGATGCTACTTTGGGTAGTGGGAACCTGAGAGAAGCCGTAAGACTTCCTCCTGGGGAGGATATAAATGAATGGCTTGCCGTTAACAGTTAATCTCCTTCGCTTTCTCTCCTTGTGAGGTCTAGAATTTTTTAGAGGATATTTTTAACTCTATTAGCTTTACAAGAATGTGAAGTTCTCCCCCATTGGACATAACCCTTCCTTTGAAAATGCCTACAATATTGTTAAGAGTCCCATATCTGCTAGATTTGGACCATTTCACCTCTATATAAGTTGTAGCCCCCCTCCCTTCCCTGAGGGCTCTTTTGGGGAGTAATATTACGGGGTCCTACATATTCCGACATGGTATCAAAGTTATGGTCTACCACTCTAGGGACTCAACACTCAGGGCAATTTGTACTCATCTAGCCCCTCAACCGTCTATCCCTCTCTCGACAGTATGGGACAATTTGTGCCCATCTAGCCTCTGTTGGAGGGGGTGTGTTAAAGTCCCACATCAGCTACACTTAGACCATTTCTCCTGAATATATGTTCGAACCTCCCTTCTCTTCTCAAAGGCCCTTTTTGGAGAGTAATTTAATGGGGTTTCACATATTCTCACATATATCATGGAGTAGTTTATATTTCATGATGAATTTACATAGCTCCGGTATACAATTATTGAGAATATGGTGAATGATCGTGTGAGAAGTTGAGTTAACGTGAGAAGCGTGAGAAGTGGATCTAAACCCTTGATCACTTGTAATCTCAAACCCATCCATGAATTGCGCTTCATAAGGGAATTGATCCGGTGCATCTCGGTGCATCTCATCCTAATGTGCATCCAACGGTTGATAACCATTTCTCACACTTCTCACGTTAACTCAACTTCTTACCGGAACCCAACCCTATTGAATATATAGTGGTGATCCCTTTATAACTACAATGTTATAACGAATGGGATCCTGAGTTCTTTTGACTCGTTTGTCAATGTTATAGATTGTCCATAAACTACCTATGGACTTATGCTTTGGCCAAATTTCCCTCTCCATTATACCAATATGCCCACTTCAAAAGAAGTGTTCATATTTTTTTTATTGTCGTCTAGATTAATGCAATGATCTTTATCATTTGAATCTCGAAGGTGGTTTGATTTCTGACTTGGAATTTTTATTTTCAGCTGTGGATTTCTTCAACCAGGTGAATCTTCTTTATGGCACCTTGACCGAATTCTGTACACCGGAGATTTGCCCAACTATGACTGCGGGTCCCAAGTATGTCTTAGAAATATAGTACTACTTTTGCTATCACATCATCTCCTATAGTATGAAGTTTGTAATACAATGTCTTCTACTTTATTGATGACCGAATGTTTTAATGGTCTGAATATAATTGTTTCCTCGACATCTTCAAGATTGAATCTTCTACTTTGGCCTTTTGGACTTCTGGTTGACTTTTGCGTTGAAACTTTGACTTGCCTTTTATGAAAGCCGCAACTATTTTCAATTTTGATCAAAGTTTCGAAGTTTGTGTGTCTACCTACATCATTAGCTAAAAAATGTAATGACATATTTCAACTAAATTACTATATAGCATAACCAACAATTCATTAATTATGAAGATATATGATTCCTATATTTACATGAATATAACTTTCAGGTATGAATACCGATGGGCAGATGGTGTGCAAATCAAGAAGCCTATTGAAGTCTCGGCTCCAAAATATGTTGAGTTCTTGATGGATTGGATTGAATCGCAGTTGGATGATGAATCCATATTTCCTCAAAGGCTTGGTAATCTCTTGTGTTTACTTTGTGGTGTCAATAATGCACTTAATACACAATTTGTTTCTTATGCTCCCTTTGATGCATGAAAATTACTACAGTTTTCATTTTCGGACCACACATCCATATTGCCGTTTTAGGTCATTACCGAAGGTTATACTAGACATGTAACAAATACTATTCAAATAAAATTATGTCCCCAATTGCAATTTTAACGGGAATGAGAGAGTCATGGCTAAGGAGTGATGAATTTTAGCAACCGCTTACAAGTTCGAGTCATAGAAACCTCCCCACTACCCAACACTTGGAAAGACGAGGAAACTATTTTTTGGTAACCGTGGGTGACTGAGCAACTTGTGCGCATTTCGAGTAATCCCATTGGGCCCTGAAGTTAACAGCCAGACAAACCCTCTGGTGGGAGTTGGGGACTTGAAGCGGTGACGTTTGAGGAGCAAACCCAAGATCTTTGCGGTTGAGCTACCCCTCAGGGTTAAGTCAAGGAAACCTTGGTGCAGTGGGGTTGCACTTTGGTTGTTAGTTTCTTGGCCATTGTGAATGAGTGTCACCTTTGGCTACTTACCTTTTGGTTTATAAATTGTAACAATCATTTTGACCTACCTTGCAGGTGCGCCATTCCCGGCCAATTTCCGGGACGTTGTGAAAACGATATTTAAACGCTTGTTTCGTGTATATGCTCATATCTACCATACACACTTTCAGAAGATTGTGAGTCTTAAAGAAGAAGCCCATCTAAACACATGTTTCAAGCATTTCATATTGTTTACTTGTGTAAGTCTTCTCCAAACTCATCAAACAGCCTTTTGTATTTCTTGCTACTGTTTAAGCCTACTCTTAGTATAAGATTAGCATTCATAGAGGGTATTATTGGAATTTCACTATTTATACTAGTCTATTTAGAAGTGAAATTCCAATAGATCCTCGATGAATGCTAATCTAATACTAATTTGTAGCTAATAATAATATATATATATACACACACATATAGAGAGAGAAGTTCAGTTGCAAATATGATTTCCGTTATGAGATGTCCCTATTTACATGAACAATGAACGTGAATTTTTTACAACATTCATGATGAATGGTGTATAAATATCCCATGAATGTCTGAGACACGTCACACTCTTGTTTGTCTCCCCTGTTCACAACAGAAGTTTCGCAACTGAATCTACTCCTATATATATATATATATATATATAATAGCCATGGGTTACTGAAACAATAATGTTTCGATATGCAGGAGTTTTCATTGATCGACAAGAAGGAGCTAGCTCCACTTCACGAGCTTATAGATTCCATCGTCCCTTATTGAAAGCATTCGTATCGTTAAACTATGATTTTTATTTGGGAATTGAATAAGGGTGTTGTGTTTAAAAATGTTGTGGTTGATGCTATCTAATGTAACTAGTATTGTTTACTGGCTTGTATGGTTTTACCTCATAAATGCATAAGTTTTAAAGAAGAATGGGACAGAAGATGTTGTGAACCAGGTTTCCAGCCTCATATTGTGTTTGGTTTCATTTTTAGCCATTCTTGCATTTGGAAAAAGAGATATGAATCACCTATTGGTCTTTGCACTTTTCTTTTAAACATCTTTTGCATAGATGTGATCATTTACGGGCTTGGGTTAGACAAAGGTCGGGAAAAAGGACAAACTTATTCCCACCAATGGCATAATATCACAAATCCAAGCCCTTTTGTGTGGGCTTGATAATTTGCCCCTATCCACCTTATAAACGGGTTGGGCTTGAAAATTTCATCCCCCATCTCCGTCCATTAATCTTAACGGGTCAATTCAGGCATGTCCAGTTTTATCTCCATTAATCTTAACGGGTCAATCTAGGCCTGCCCAGTTTTTCAAGAACGGTTGTCCAAAGGGTCTAGCAGGCCGTTCTGTCTTTGAACAGCTCTAGTTCGCATCGTGGCTAAAATTTGACGAATTTCTCTATTCATGCCCAATCAAGAACAAAAGAATCGAATTGATGTATATTTACGTTTCATAATTCAGTTCCAGTTCTTCTAACCAAACGCAGTACCAATTCAATTTAATAAAAAAATTATCAGGGAAAAAAAGTTATGGAAAAGTACAAATTGAGAGTCAAATCTACACCTGATCTTGTGCAAATACTCTGATACTACATCAAAAAAGTTCAAACTTTAACACAACCCCTTTATAACTGCTCATGAAATCCATCATCATGTGTCATATGTAGCATTCTAAACTCACCCTTCCCAGATCTTTTATCTGCCAAAATGTACGATCCCGCCACGCCAGCAAGAACCAAGAAAACAAGCCCAAATATCTGCAAGTTAGCCAGCAATTGCCCACGAACCTCGTGATCATGAGAGGAACATGTGATTTCATTCAACTCGAGTTTACATCCAGCTGGCATCATGGGCCCGTAGAGCGAAAATGCCGTTTGATAGAACCACAGGCCTTGAAGGGTTATAGCAATGCCGCTGCACAGATCAGCAGGGAGGCTCGTGGGCATGATGGCCCCACCAACAATCGATAATATGCAAAGGGCTACGAGTAAAACAAGGAGGAGATGGTAGTGTCCCTCTAGCCCTTTGTGCGTCGTTGAGTGAAAGAAGAATAAGAGGTATTCTGCACAGAATGCTGCGGCCGATATCAAGCACAGAGCGCCTTCTGGTAACGGAAGGAAGCTGAGAATGACCAAAAAAAAGGTCAAAAGTCAAGAATTTAAAATATAGAAATCTTGATACTGATATGCATTAAACAACAGTACTGATATTGGTTACAATGATCATAACGTTCATTGCGCATAACGTAAATCACTAGGGAAAAGATGCAGAAAAGAGTAAAGTGTCATCCCAACAGAAGAGTCGGTGTTTGACTTTTATGAGTCAAATGTATTACCTCCTTAACTTCAAATTTTAATATGAAATGCCTCACATGTTCTAAGTGTTGCTTGTAGGATCAAGATGTAGTGTGTGGTTTCCAATACTATTTCTCTTATGAATACCTCATATAAACTACTACCCGTATATAAAGTATAAACGAAAAGATGGATATGGTCGAGGTTGAACAAATACACTAGCTATACATAGATATACAATAGCAACCTATACATACATACATATAGGTATACTAGGTAGCTAAAGATACATGCATAGTTATATATAGTATACACACACATATAGACAAATTGACGTATACACATATACATATACATATGTAATGTAGATGGAGGTTCAGGGGAAAATCTCAAAAAAATGGATAACTGAGGAACACCCTGGTGACTATTCATCTGGATGGTATGCACACGTGCATACAAGTAACTTGTAACATTCACACAGGCATAAAAACCAAAAAACAACTTTCATTACTTGTATGCAATGTGCATACCGTCAAGATGAACGGTTACCAGGGTGTTCCTCAGTTTTTCATTTTTTTGCGGTTTTACCCTGACCCATGTAATGTATGTATGTATTCTTTATATTTTCTTTAAATTGCTGTCAGTGATTCATGGAGAAGAAACATAACAGCACATTACAATGATAGAAAGATAACTCACAATATGATATTATTGAATCATAAATCATTTTGAAGCACTCATAAGGCCATGGCTGATTAATGAAAAGGATATCAAGTGATAGAAACTTTTACTGAACCCAAGCAACCATTTCCTCCATCTTTTCAAGTTTTTCTTTTTTTTTGGGGTGGGGGGTGAATCTTGGATGCAAGCTATAATAGAATGAGTTCAATAAGAATCTTTATAAACTTATATGCAATAGATAGAAGTCTGTAATCATGAAGTGCATCAAACAACAAGGGTGGCAACATATGGTTAGTTTTTCTTGTGATAATAGTTCAAATGAAGTTACCCGTTCCACCCTTTATCATAAACAGTTTCATTTTTCATAGATTTGCAAGATACTAGAAATGAATTGAAAAAGGCAAAAAAGAACAAAGATTTGTCGACAAAATGCAAAAGGGTCTGCATCAATAATAAGATCTAATGTGCTTTGCGCGTATAGATATGGATGTCACATTCATAACATGATAAACGCATAAACCCACGTTAGAAAGCATTTACACGGTCGTGGGTCCCACTTAAAGTTACAAGGCAGGGCGGCTACTTATACCATCAATATGTCCTGTACAAAAAGACATACATTTGGACATTTTCCCAATTAAACAGGTTACTTTTCAACTTAAAACTCTCATTGATCCTAAACTTAATAACACTTGCTACAAATTCCAAAAACTTTGATCACAATTATAAGTTTATAACAGAGAATTTGACATTAAAAAGTATAAGCGATGAATAAAATGAATCGAAGAGCAACTATGGATGATGAAGACTGACCTGGTTTTTTCCGAGAGCAAAGCAACGATACTGAAGACAAAGAACATCAGAAGCATTCCACCGTGCTCAAAATCATTCATATGATGTGGGTTCAAGACACCATTAACAAAGAACTTAAGGTGGGTCGAATATAAAAGCTCTATACACATATCAATAAAAGCTCCAACTGCTATAACATAAAGCTCCAAGTACTTCAATTTCCCATTGAAACCAGGAACAGGATTCCAAACCCTAACACGAAATGATTTTGGGTTTGCTGCATAACGGACCACCGTGCACCATATATGCCATACACCAACCACAAGAAACAGTGTCCCTGGAACCACATGTCCAGCAAAAGATCCCATTTTCTCTCTATCTCTCAACACTAATTCTGTAGCCTAAACTACACCAAAACTTTTCAAACTTTTTCCCCTCAAGAATTCTCTTCAAGAATCAGCGTAAAAGAATTGGAACTCGAGATGGGTTTTGGGATAATCACAGAAACAGATTGCAAAATGAAATTATCTCCCCCTTCTCTCAACCAATTTAGGGAATCTTGAAATACCCAAAATAAAGATATAGCTATCAATCTTGTTTCTTTCAAGTCCTTCAAACCATTTACTCAATTCCTGTTTCAACAAAATGAATTCTTTAGTCAAAAAAGCAATTTCCCATGTTATTATTACTTTGAAATTTTCAGGGAAGTTTCTTGTTGACATTAGATTATTAAAAGTCAAACCAGTACCAAGGTCAAAAATGGAAGCTTGAAATCAAGAAACATACAGATCTTTAAAATGAATACCCACAAAGCCACCGATTAGTACAACTAGGGTAAAATTATTCACGCATTGTTATCACTACACAATTGATAAAATCTCATAATAGCTTCTAGTACATCAGGTCAAAAGTCAAACTATGGCCAGAAGAACAAAGGGAATCTTGAAATCAAGAAACGAAACAGATCATGTAAATCAATAAAACCCATCAACGAAAGGTGATTATATGAACGATAAAATCATGAAACTTTGAAAAAGAAATGAACTTACACATGGGTAATATCGAAAGTGTGATTGATACTTGATTATAATTATGATATGATCCAAAAGGCTTACTTGAATCAAGATTGTGGAGATGGGTATGAAAGAAAAATGATTACGGAGGAAGGAGGTGGGATAGGGATGATGTTCGTCTGTGAGAAAAGGAAAAACGACAAAAAGAAAGAAAAATGGCAGCTTAAAAGTTTTCAATTATGGCAACTTCTTCTAGCATATGGTGTTTTGGGTCCCACGCCTTCGTTAGGCTGAAAACATATGCTTGTGGTTCCATTTTTACCCGTTTCAACTAATGAGTTAGATTTGATTGAAAGATTATAATGCAAATTTACATGATATGATGAATGTTAGATTCAGTTTTTAGGGTTGTTTTTTTTTATATAAGTCACATGTATGTTGTTTATTTTTTAACTTGCTTTTTTTATTTTAAATTTGTTTGTTTATTTTTTAACTTGCTTTTTTTATTTTAAATTTGTTCTTTATGCTAGGATGTCGACCTGTAATTGTAGCTTTCGTTTGAATTGAAGAGAGCGATAATCAGATGAATTGAGTTGTAGGCATGAAAGTGTAACCTTCTTTTTGTGTATTTTTAGAGGTTGTTTACTAAATGCTTACCCAATAAGTGTTTACCGGCACACTTTATCTTATCGAAGGAACATGACAAGGATTGAAAATCTTACACGGTAAGAGCAAAAGTCATACTCGGTAAGTGAGAGTGACGACTCTTACTCAGTAAACATTTACTAGATAAAAATATTGCATACGTTGTCGTTTTAATGGACTAAAATCTTACCCGGTAAGTTAAGTGAAAGTGTTGACTATTACAAGTAAGCGCTTACCAGGTTAGCATTGGGTAAACGACCCCTCACACTTTTGGCAAACTGAGACAATTTTTTCTTGATTGGCTCCGTCTTACAGTTAAAAGCATCTTCAACAGCTTATCCATTTTGGAGAAAATGGAGAAAATAGGAATTTTGGGTCTAAATTGTGCCCCAACAGTTTCCCCAAAACTATCTCCAAAATGGCGAAAATATGAGAGAGAATGGTTTTTACTCCAAATATGGAGATGACCCAAAAAAATGATTTCCAAGCTCACCAATAGGAGACTTTGAAAATAAATATGTATGAGATAAATAATATTTTAATAAATGAATGAAATATTTTAATATTATAATTAATATTGGATTCTCCAAAATGGGGAATATGTTGAAGATGGATGATTTTTTTTTGAGATTTTGACTTTTGGTTCTCCATTTTAGATAAATTTTGGGGAAGCTGTTGGAGATGCTCTAATGGATTTAGAATCCGATGAGATTTGAGGGTATTGTAATGACAAATTTATGTGATCAAATTCCGTTGGTTGGTTGGTTTGTTTTTTTCCCCTTGAAAAGCAAGCAAATTTTTTATTAAACCAAACAGAATAAGAACAAGAAACAAAGAGGCAGGCTAGCCTTCTGCAAGAAGTAGAAAGCACCCAAAAGACACCAACAAATAAACCGAAGCCAAGAGGCCAACAAAACGAAATAAAAGAAACCCAAACTAGTCATGAAAACCATTCCCCCCACACCACCCCGCCACGACAGAAATAAACCTTTGGCCCACTTGGAGATCCAATGGAGTGAGAGGTGTTGAAGAGCAAAAAAACGATCGACAGTCCCAAATGGGCCCTTTGAGAAAAGCATTTGTTTCGATAGTTCCAAATTAAGTACAAAGTTATTCACAAAACCGTTTCCAAATGTGACGTCTTGAGCTTGAAAAGGGCCATTTTGTTGGTTTATTTGATTTAAAAGTCAAAATAAAATCAATTTCACAAGATTTCATACCATCATCTAAACGAATTGTGTGACACCCCGAATTTCGAAAAGCATCATTTCAAGTTAATACTGAATCAGTAGCTTTAAAGGAAAAAATAAGATATATGATTTTGGACTTAAATCCTATATTTTATAGTCTTGATGGATAAAGGATTCAACTACGAGTCCAACGGTTCTTTCCGGAGCAAAAACGGAGCTATAACGAAGAAGTTACGGCCAAAACAGTGAACGAGAAGAAAACCAAGGGAAGCGGGTGACTTATGCCGCGACTTAAGGTCGCGAGATAAGTCGCGAAACCCCCTAGTCGAGATTAAAACCCAATTTTCAGCCACCAAACTTCATTTCTTCATATCTTCTTCATCACAACTCCGATTTTGGTGATTCAAGTTGGCTCAGTTTCGTTTTTGAGAGCTCTTAAAGGATATAGCAAGAGATTTGAAATCTATTGGAAGATCCAAGGGTATTTTGTGGTGGTAAGTTCCTCATCTCTCTCAATGTTAAGCTAGGGTTAGATGGTTTCACCCTTTTTCCTTTCATCCTTCAACTTAGGTGTGTTTTTGGTGACTTGTATGTTGAAGGAACCTTGTAGATGTGTTGGATCTAAGATCTAGAGAAGTTTCTTGGAGATTCAAGCCTTCTTCTTTGGAGATTCAAGTTTTGGGGGTAAAATCTAGATTTAGCCTAAATCTAGCAAGGTGAGTTCAAGTTGACTTGCGAAAACGTTGTGCATGCCAAAATGTGTACTTTAAAGTATTTGCATTATTACATGACATTGTTAACTGCTGATAAGTTTGGTTATTTTGGAAGTGTTTAACTTTACAAACTTATATAACACTCATCTTTGGGATTTTGGACATTTTGATACTTAAAACCATGTTAATATGTGTAACACCCTCAAACTCGGAAATAGCAACTAATTTAAAATTTTCTAAAATACATCGATAAATAATTTATCTACAAACTCAATATAGGATTTAACCTCAATAAACACATTTATTCTCTACATACAGTCTATAATAAGGACGGGTGCTACTAAAACCCAATAATAGTCACTATCTCCAACTGCGGAAGACTTCATCAATCTACTTACTCTCGTGTAAGTCTATAGCTCAACTCCTCAAAGCACTGCTAGAACCAAACCCCAACTGGAACCTGATGCACATGCCGACAAATAAAATGTTAGGCTTAACGCCTAGTGAGCTCAAGAGTTTTCGTTAGAGATAATTAAAGCGATAACTTTAGGAATGTTATTTAAAATCATGATTTCCCAAAATGCAATACAACTAATTTGGAAACAACTAGAAATGAAATACATTAAATCTTAAAACAATCTCCTTTCATCATTCACCCCTTTTGTGATTAAAATCATAAAACACACGCCTCTTTAAATAAAGCCAAAACCCAAAGCGCACGTAAAACATAAATGATATAATAATGATCAAATATTGAAAACATAGATAACTCAAACTTCCAAGACATCCCAATAACTCGAATGAGTTTCAATAACCGAAACCTTAAAACATAGATAAATACCCATACTCAAACGTCTCCGAAAACATGGATTATAAAACTCCATAACCAAAACCACACCTATTGGTGACGGGGAAGACCCGATTACATTGTACGTGACGGAACACAAAATACGTCACATAGTTATGTAGTAAATCAAAACATGTGGGTTACACATAAAACACCCACCGAGCTCAACTACTCCAAGTCTATTGCCCGAAAACATCAAGTCAACCACTCCAGGTCTATTCTTGAGAGTCCCCAAAACCGGGCAACTCGGGCACAATGGAATTACACCTTATTGTCCATGGGACGATGCCCGACCGTATAGGCCCACACCCTACTTACCATGGAGCCCGATGCCTATTCCGTGCCAAATGGTGAACCAACTTCCCAAACGGGGACAGAGGAACACCGTGCCTATGGATCCATTGCACTAACTAAACCATTACATGACTCAAAACGAATGAACTAACGCGTTTAAAGTATGCAACTCTCAAATAAGATGCAATAAATGCAAATCATAACCAAACGCTCTACAATGAGCTATTAAAACGGACAAGTGTCCTCAAACCCCAACAAAATCCAAACCGAACCATAAGCTCGACAAACCCAAAGACCCAACGTTGAAAATCATAAAATGAAATCAAATATAAACAACTCGTACTTATATAAACCCATGCTCCAAAACATGTGATTAATTCCAACGTAGTTTAGATTGAGACAATTCATTTTCCAAGTGAGTTTACAACATTTATTCTTTCAAAACGTCTCATAACATAAAACCATGCATTTCTCCAAAACACAAATTGAAACCCATTTATACTCAAAATCTACTTCCATAAAATAAATCATTAAAATACCAAAATACATTATTTATTTATCATAATGCCCAAAATCCCAAAGATGTGTGCTAAATGAGTTTATAAAGTTAAACACCTTTAAAATAACCAACTTATCAGCAGTTAACAAAACTTATCAACAATTAACAATTTCGTGTAAGGCACAAAACCCCTTTAAAATAAACATTTTGGCATGTACATCGTTTTCACAAATCAACTTGAACTCACCTTGCTAGATTTAGGCTAAATCTAGATTTTACCCACTTAGAGCTCCTTTGAAGAAACTTGAATCCTCCAAGTCAAAAGTCTTCAAACACCTATATCCATACATTTCCAACCGTATATAACCACATTCAACCATATAGAAACATTCCTCAAACCTTACACATCAAAATCTCCATTTTGGTCCAAACCTAAATTTCGACCTATATTTCTCCAAAACTATCAAACCCGAAATTGATAAGCCACACACTAGGATAATCATCAATGGAGCATTTATAACTTATGTTAAGGTTTAGAAATAGAAGGGATACACTTACCACTTAGGTTTTGATGAAAACCTAGAAAACCCAACAATGAGTTTGAGGTTGAAGATGAAGATGGAGATGATGAAACCTTGACCCTAGATTTCCATAATACCACTTGATGGTGTTTCATCTTCAATAAAACACCAGGATTTGAGCCAAAATAGGCTAGGGTTTGAAGGGGGAAGAAGGAGAATCGTGTGGGAGAGAGTGGAAGAAGTTTGGGTGAGAAGAAATGAGAAAAATGGATGAAATTCGCGACTTAACAGCAACCTGCTCTCTTTGGGTGACATTGCCATGCGACAATGCCCAGGGCATTGTCGCTGGTTCTCCCAGCTTTCTTCTCGTTTACTGTTTTGGCCATAACTTCTTCGTTATAGCTCCGTTTTCGCTCCGAAAAGGACCGTTGGACTCGTAATTGAATCCTTTATCCATCAAGACTATAAAATATAGGATTCAAGTCCAAAATCATATATCTTATTTTTCCCTTAAAATTAACGATTTATGTACTAGCTTGAAACGATACCTTTTCGAAATCGGGGTGTTACAATATGTTCCTTTGATGACTAAATGCTTAATTGGATGTCATTTTAAGTAATTGTTCTTTTGGTGCAACTGATTTCATAAATCATTGGAAAATGCATATCATTGGGTTATGAGTCATTTTGGTAAGTAAGGAAATGAGTCCTTTGGGAAAACACTTTGTTTCAACTAATGAGGAGGTTTGGGTTAATTACACTTTTAGTCGTTGTGTTTGCATATCCATTGGTCAAATGTGTTTTGAAGTTTACACTGGCTTTCTTGGGTGATTTAAGTAAAGTGTTGAGCCTTTGGCTCGATTTTGACTAAAATGAGTCGTGAGGACATTTGTCCGGTTTAATAGCCCGTAATGAAAGTTTATTTATGATGGCGTTTATTATGTGTCATTTGAGAGTTACATGTTTTGAGTGCGTTGGTCATTCATTTGGAGTCATGTAGCGTTTTAGACTGTAATGCAGTGGATCCATAGGCATATGAGTCGGTCGTGTTGTTTAAAAAGAAAAAGGGGCTATTATTTATATGTTGGTGTCAGAATTAGTCTTGGGATTTCGAGGACTTGTCGGTGAGGGCTCTTGGAGTCCAATAACCGGACCTGGATCCGCGAGTTAATTTATGAGCCTGTTTTTATGGGATAATCACTTCCCATTTGTAGTTAGTTGAGACATTGGATCCTCGGAGGCCTTTGGTACGGTTATGTGGGACCGGTTACTAGCCATGGATCGTAAATGTAAATCCTAGTGAATGAGCATGATTAGGAATCCTCGGGTGCCCTCCCCCACATCTTAGTACGAGTCGGCGAGCTCATGGCCATGGGTTCCTAGTATGGTGAGCTCAGTAACTTGGAATGTGGTCTACTTTTGTGTTCCGCCACTAACCTTGGAATTCGGGATTCCCCCGTCACCGGGAGGTGTTGTTTTGGGGTATTTAGTTTTATCTTTGTTGTCGGTGTCGTTTTGAGTTTGGGGTATTATCCCTTATGCTATAATTTTGGAGACTTGAGTGTACTCGTATTTTGGTCGTTTGGTTTATAAAGCTTTATTCAAATATCATCATTGGAACATTTACAACTATTTACGTTTGAGTAAGTGTTGGATTGCATTACTTCATGAAATAATGTTTGGCGTTGAGCCGTCCATTTATAAATTGCATATTATTGGAAAACGGTTCGTTCTCATATTTAACGTGATTCATTTTGAAGGTTCGTGATTTAAGTTGCATTATTTCCATTTAATGATTTCTATAAATATGATGAAAACTCTTGAACTCATTAGGCGTTAGCCTAACCCTTTTTATTTGTCGGCATGTGCAACAGGTCCCGGTTGGGAATAGTTCTATTTACACTGTGAAACGAAGAGTGCTAGTTGTGTTCTCGAAGAAGTGATTGTTATTGGGTTATAGTAACACTCGACTTTAGTTAGTCTTTATGTAAGACTTTAATTTTTGTTGATGGTTCAATCTAGAAATTGTATTTCAATTATGGACTATTAGTAAGAGATTTTATTACCCTTTAAGGTATTTTTGAAAGTTTTTTATTAGTCGTTTTTTCCAAAATTTAAGGGTGTAACAAAATGATCATTCAGTCACTTTTTATGTAATCAATTCTATTCCAATGGAATTTGGTTGTTATTATTATTGTTATTAATAACAAGATTATTATTATTATTATTATTATTATTTTGAACGACAAGTTAACAGACCCAACCCAATTTAAGGGTACCACTATGTGGCAGACCCATGATCATGGATGTCACAGAATGCTCATCACGGGGTTTGAACCTGGGTAGTCAGGGATACCATCCACTGACCCCCCCAGGATGTTACCTTACCACTGGGCTACAACATGAAGGACGACAAGATTATTATTATAGTTAATTTAAATAATGAATGGTGATTTAACTAAGAAAAGGGTAATTACTAATTATGTCTTTTATAATCATTTACATCTCAACTCCAAATTTACATTATTTGAACTATACAATATACATAGAGTTTAATGAATCAATTAATTCATCGTCAACAAAATGCATCCGTAAACCATATTCAATTGTATTTCAAATTACTCATATTCCAATTTGTTTGACATATTTTAGTTTTCCCAAAAATATTCCTCAATCCAAATCGAAGTAGGTTTTTGATTCAATTGCAATTTGTGAGACTTTCTCTTTTATCCCTTTTATGCATCTCCTATTTGTACATTCTTCATGTTCATGATATAGTTATTTTGATTTGTGTGTGATAAATAGAAGGATCATTTGTCCAATCACTGAAAATAGCAAACATCCATTTGGGAAAGTAAAATTGTAATCGTTTTTATGTTTTCATAATTGTGGTAGATTAGCATGGACGATTGTAAGCAGACTTTTTATTTATGTTAAATGAACGTACTATGTATTTGATGTAATTAAATGAATATACTATAAACTTCGTGGAAAAAAAACGTATTTTAATTTTGTAAACAAAAATTACTTTTGAAAATAAAAATTAAACTTTTTTAAATGTCTAGTAGACTCAAAATGGAGCTTTTGAAATTAGTTTCTTCAAATTAAGAACCACAACAAAGTATATTACATTTTGATGTAATTTGTCGTACTTCTAACTACTTTAACTTATTGAAACCAACTCAACAATGGGACAATGAAACAACCTTTTGACTTTTAATTGGGTTGGATCACTCGTTTAGGTATTGATTCCACGACGATTTCATAATACAATGAAGTTGTCCTCTGTGTATCGACACATTTAAGGGGTTAAAATGTAACAACTCGTCCCACATGGATTGAAAATGAGATATGTAAGCTCCTTATAAGTTTTAAGTTGTGGGATACCAATAACTCAACTGTTACTTTAAGTTGGATTCGAAGTTTATTGGCCATTTTGAGGTGTAACATAAACTCTAAAGGTATCTCAAGATAGCGAGATTGGCCTTAGATAGAGGCCTATACCAATGGATGAGTATTATATCTAAACATTAAAAGTAACTGAAGTTTATTATTTTGGTTATATGAATTATTTCATACAAGTTTGTTTAGTACTTTAAGGTGGCGTTTGTTTTTTAAGAGCTCTGAAGTCTAAAATCTTATTTCACTTCTGATTAATAAGAGTTGGTACTGAAGTCTAAAATATGAGTCAAGAAGACTGTTTGTTTTTGTAACGTCTAGAGGCGTCTTAAGAGAAATGAGAACATATGAAATAAGGCGGCGATAAGAGATTTTAAGAAGTTAGGTCACCACTTCTTATTTTAGATGTATTTAAGAGTCATTAATATGTTCTGAAAACTGGAAAAAACAAACAGTCTGAATGTCAAAAGATCTAAACGATTCAGACTTAAAGTCATCAAGAGCTATTTTTAAAAAAACAAACAACCCCTAAATATCATATGAAATAAAACAAGAATTAGAATTATGGTTGTACTTTAATAACAGACTTAAGGTTTTTAATCGGAGTATATATTACTAAATTTTTTTTTTGAAGAAATACATTATGCTAATAATTTTTTTATAATTTATATCTTTTAAATATTTACAAAATGGCAAAAAAATATAGAGTGAATTACATATTTGGTCCCTAGGGTTTAGTGGTTTAACACTCTAGGTCCCTAAAATGAAATATCTATGGATTGCATCCTCGTGGTTTGCATTTTATAACATATTGGGTCCCAATTTTTAACTTCGTTAAAAAACTTCTGTTAAGTATGTTAGTTACAAGGGTATTTTGGTCAATCTATTTTATCTTTTATTTTCAATTAAAACCACAGGGACCAAGAACGTAATTTACTTAATTATTTATTAATAACTAGAAGTGTACTCGTGCAATGCAGCGAGATACATCACGATTTTAATGTTTCCTTTTATTTTTTGTTTTTTTGTCGATTTACAGTATGAAATTGGATGGTTTTGAGAAAGTGATAATGTTTTTTTTATATATATAAATTTGTTTAATTTAGGCTTAATAATATAATGTTTTTTTTATATAAAATAAACATTAAATATTATGTTAGATTTTTTTTATTATATTTTAGATTTTTTATATTTAAAATTTGATTTTTATTCTGTATTTAATTATGGAGTGATTTTATGGTAGTTGAAGTAAGGAGTGATTTTAGGGAAGTTAAACTTGTTAGAGATATGGATTAAATAGGAAAAGATTTTAAGTTTTAATTCTTTATTTAAGTTTTAAGTAATTAACATTAAATAGCGGTACATTAAGCTTTAACAGTTGTTTTTAAGAGTTTTTTATCCGTACTTTATAATATAGTATAGATTGGTCCCACATTTTTCTCTTTTACCAATCAAATGGTGCCACCTCTTTTTATTTATTTCTTTAGTTTTCTCTAACCCTACCCCTCCACCACCACCACCACTACCTCCTCCCCCTCCTCTTCCTGCTGCTGCTGCTGCAGCTGTAACCACCATCGCCTCCTCCTTCTCCTCCTCCTCCTGCAACCACCACCACCTGCTGCAACCCATTATTCCGTTTTCTCTAACCCCACTTAATCTCCTAAATCCTAATGCACCCCATGTCATCACAAAATCAAATACATTCAAAATAACTTATCCCAGGTACATACACATGTTCATTTTATTCACAGTTGATCTCATGATTCTGTTCCCAATAATCAACAACAAAATAAATCATGGTTTAAACCTATGAAATTGTGAACAATCGATAGGGAAACAATAATCGAAAGAAAATCTAGAAAGATTGGGTCAAAGAAAGCAGGTCAAAATATAGCAAATGAAGCGGCAATCGGTGTTCACGGTGGCGTTAATTCGAAAATGGGCTTATTAAACTGTCTCGATTTTCATTCTTGTCACCGGTGACTACTCGATTTGCATTCTTGTCACCGGAAGTAACAAGTCTGGTTTCCATATCTCTCTTCAGGAGAAGACGATGGTTGCAGGAGAAGGGAATGTCCCTGTGTTCGTTGGAGGGTCTTCCACTTCGAGGTCTTCCACAGGGACGTAAATCGCTTACCATACCACAGGGATGTAAATCGATAGACCACAGGGAAGATGAAAACTAAGGGGAGGGGGATGACTGAAGCCAGGGGGTCGAAGGAGAAGACGTTGGTGCCGGTGTCCATCATAATCCCTAGGGAGATCGGAAAGTTGTCAAATCTTGAATCTCTTGATCTCTTTTCCAACTCACTCACCGGAGCTTGGAAACCTCACCAGACTTGGATCACTTGGGCTTTGTACAATTTTCTCAGTCTCTCTCTCTCTCGTGCTCTCCTCACTAACCTCAAAAACCTTATCTTTTTACAATGGAATTTGATTTTATTCACCATCTTCTTCGATCTTGTTTGTGCTATTCGCTAGAGTTCTGATACACACAGTTAAAGGTGTTTCATGTGTGTGTATGGCTTCTTCTTCTTCTGATGTTTTGACATAGACGAAAATCGAGTTCATTAAACCAATAAACCTCCAATTCAATCGCTCGATGGATCAATCAACCATAGAATAGGGATGAAGAACTCTTTTTGGATTTAGGGTTTGTTAAGGAAGATGAATATCTAAAAAAAAGAAAAAGAAAAAAATGTTAAAATCAAATAAAATATCAGAAAATGTTTAAAATGACTAAAATACCTCTGCAATTAATCTATTTAACAGAAATTTATTGACGGAGTTAGTTTTAGGGACCCAATATGTTATAAAATGCAAACCACGAGGATACAATACATAGATATTTCATTTTAGGGACCCAGACTGTTAAAACCATTAAACCCCAGGGACCAAATATGTAATTCACTCAAAAATATATAATCATGACATGAATATAAATATTTTGATATGCAACAAAGTCCAATCTTTTATCTAGGATTTTGCTTGTCAAGATTTCTCTAGTGTAATGAGTAACCTCCAAAATTCGTATACATGTGTTGATAGTGATGTTTAGTTTTAGGATTTTAGGATTTTTGTTTTTTCATTTATAGTTTTATTCAATTGACCAATGAAGATTCGAATTCTGTTTGATTTTTGAATACGTTTTCAAACCGAAACGGATAAAAACCAGACTAGATAAAAAAACTCAAAATCTCTTAACATCTATCCAAAATTGAAAAAAAAAATCTCAAAATTCCCATACAATACATGCAGCTCATGATAGTTTTTCCATCTTGAAATTTCAATGTTAATTATATTATTAAAATATTTGATAAATCTAATATCTTCAAAAAAAAAATCTAACAAACTGTCTGTAATATAATTGTTTAGACCAAACTACACATTTGGTCATTGTGGTTTGTCAAAAAAGAAAAAACACCTTTTATTCCCAAAGTTTCAAAATTACAATTTGGTTGCAAAAACGTCTTAATTTGATTACGACTATTAAATGAGGGTCATTTTACCTTTTTTTTTGTCTTTTACCTTATTATGTGGTTTTTGAATGGGTAGAAGACAAAAAATCGATAAAATGACGAAAATTCTCCTTAACCATTAGAGAAAGGGATTAATTTAAAAGTTTTTACAAACCACAATGGCTAACTTGTAATTTCGAAACGAAGGAACAAAAAATGTTATTTTCAATAAAAGACAGGGACCAAATTTGTAGTTTTTGTTTTGATGTTCTACTTTTTCTAAATCAACTCCCACGTTTCTTGATTTTGAAAATTCTCTTGAAAGAAACCCTCCAAAATTTTCGTTTTCTTGGTTCTGAAGATTTTGTTGGAGATAGGGTTTCGCACCGTTCACTAACTTTACGACATCCTTACAAAATCAAATCAATCATAATTGTTAATGTACATATGTGTATTAGGCCCAAGCCCATGGTCCCATATAGTCTGTGTATATATTTCTCTTGTATCTTCTAGTTTAGGTCAAACCGCTATTTTACTTTCATCATATTGTACTTTTCTCTCAATCAATATATCGAAGCATCAAGCCTTCAGCATAATCATCGTCTCTTTCAATTATCATCATCATATTCTAACATGGTATCAGAGCTGTAGGTTTGCTTTCTTCCTCTCTCTCATCGTCACCATCGTTCTCTCGCCGTCACCGTCGACAACCGAAAACCCAGTCGTCGACAACCGCCTATAAACCCTAGCCGTCGCCGCCCTCTCTGTCTCTCGTCGCCTTCGAATCGTACGGGAACAAGTCGACAATCATCGCCGCCCTCTCTGTCTCTCGTCGCCTTCGAATCGCACGGGCCGCACTCTCTGTCTCTCGTCGCCTTCGAAACCCTAGCCGCAGAACCGGAAGAACTCCGGTCGCAAACTCCATACCGGTCGCACCACTCTACCGGTCGCACCCCATACCGGTTCATACCGGTCGGTCCATATACCGGTCTTCATATCGGTCGCATATACCGGTCACATATATCGGTCCATACCGATCACATCCTATCGGTTGATAACACCATACCGGTTGATCACACCCTACCGGTTCATACCGGTCGCACACTACCACCGGTCCATACCGGTCGCTCACCCTACCGGTTCATACCGGTCGATACTACCGGTCGCATCCTACCGGTCGCACACCATGACTGCCAATCTCGCTACTGATAGTGTCATCTACACTTCCCACCCCAAGTCCAAGGGCAAATGGACTAACAGCAACCATCCTAAATCTGTGGGAAAGACGAACAAATCTGAGTGTGCTTTTTGCCATTCTACTGCTCATCTTCTTCTTGATTGTCCTATTCGCAAGTGTCGTCGGTGTGGCATCACTCATCCTCGCCATTATGTGTCTGATTGCCCTAAGAACTCAAAGAACACTGGTCCTTAGAACCGGACTCACGCTGTTGCTGGATCTACTGTTACTGATAACACCGCTTCAGGCTCCTCACCTGACCTCATGGAACTGATGCGTCACAATCAGGAACTCATGGAGCAGATCATGTCTGGTGCTATGGGTATGAATTCTCAACACTTAATTGCATCAGGTAACTCATGGCTTTTTGACTCTGGGTGTTGCAATCATATGACACCCTGCACTGATGGTTTTGTTTCTAAGAAACCACCTCAGCATTTTACGTCAGTACGAACTGCTGACAACACTGGCCTACCGGTATCCTTTAGTGGAAATGTCTCCACTCCTCATATTCAATTACCGGGTGTTCTCAATGTTCTGAAACTATCTCTGAGCTTAGTTTCAGTTGCGCAACTTTTAGAATCTAACCTGATCATTTTATTTCATTCTTCTGGTTGTATTGTACAGGATCCAAAGACCAAGCAGATCCTTGGACTCGGCCGTAAGGTTGGACGGATGTTTGAAGTGGTCTATCTTCGTCTGCCGTTACCATCTTCAAATCTTGTTGCCTCCGTTTCCAGCTCTTCTTCCTTTGAATTGTGGCATGCCCGTCTAGGTCACTTATCTCTAGCCATAATAAAATCATTAGCTATATCAGGGGTGTTAGGAAATTGTGTGTCCACTAACAGTATTTCTTGTTTATCATGCAAATTTGGAAAACATCATGCTTTATCCGTTGAAACAAATGAGTTTAATTCTACTTCTGCTTTTGATCTTATTCATTCTGATGTATGGGGACCAGCACCACATCCATCAATGGGGGGTGCTCGATATTTTGTTATTTTTGTTGATGACCATACACATTTCACATGGATATATCTCATGAAACATCGTTCGGAGCTACATAAAATTTATATTATGTTTGCTCGGATGATTCACACTCAATTTTCAAAATCTATAAAGATTCTTAGAGCTGATAATGTTATGGAATACAAAGAGTCCTATCTTCTCTCCTTTCTTCAATCTCAGGGGACTCTCTCTCAGTACTCCTGTCCCGGCACATCTCCTCAAAATGGTCGTGCCGAACGCAAACACCGTCATATACTTGATACAGTTCGCACTCTTCTCATTTCTGCTAAATGTCCGGAACGGTTTTGGGGGGAAGCTGCTTTTACTGCAGTTTATACTATCAATCGTCATCCTACTCCTCTTCTTAAACACATAAGTCTCCTTACGAGGCTCTTTATGACATCCTCCCTGCCTATGAACTCCTAAAAGTTTGGGGTAGTGCCTGTTTTGTTCAGTTACAACCCCATGAACATACCAAACTTGAACCTCGCTCCAGACTTTGTTGTTTCCTTGGATATGGTATTAAGCACAAAGGCTATCGTTGCTGGGATCCTATCTCCCAGCGTCTTCGTATATCGCGTTATGTTACCTTCTGGGAACATGTTCCTTTTTCCTCTATATCCAAGTTTTGTGAGTCTCCCACTTTCACCACTCCGTTCTTCACTGATGCTTCCGTCTCATTGGACTTACTCCAATCTGACATCATATTTCCTCCACCTGTTGTTCCACCACAGTCTGAATCTGCCTCTCCTTTAGAGTCTCCTGCCCCTACACAACCTGCCTCTTCTAGTTTTCCTGATCAACATCAATCATCTGCTCCATCCGCACAACCAACATCTGAGGTGCCTGCTGAGTCTTTGGCTCCTGGAACGTCTCAATCTCAGAATGTTAGACGATCAGATCGGGTAAGACAAGTTCCTTCTAATCTCCGTGATTATCATGTTTATGCTACTCTGCTGTCAAATCACGAACCTACTTCCTACAAGGAAGCCTCCTCTAACCCTGATTGGCAGAAAACTATGGATGAGGAACTTCAGGCTCTTGACAAAGCTCAGACATGGGAATTTGTCCCTCTTCCTCCGGGCAAGTCACCCATTGGCTCCAAATGGGTGTTTAAAATCAAGAAAAAATCTGATGGGTCTATTGATCGGTACAAAGCTCGCCTTGTGGCCAATGGCTTCAATCAAGAGTATGATATTGATTATGAGGAGACATTTGCACCTGTTGCTCGAGTCAATTCTGTTCGCAGTCTTCTAGCTATTGCAGCTACCAAACAATGGCCTCTTTTTCAGATGGATGTTAAGAATGTCTTCTTGAATGGTGACTTATCTGAGGAAGTCTACATGACACCTCCTCCGGGCGTTCGACTTCCACAAGGTCATGTTTGTCGACTTCGGAAGGCTCTTTATGGACTCAAGCAAGCTCCGCGAGCTTGGTTTGAGAAGTTCAGTTCCACCGTCATCTCTCTGGGTTTCGCACCCAGCAACTACGATTCAGGACTGTTTACTCGGACCACTGAGGCTGGCACAATCTTACTTCTGTTATATGTGGATTATATGATTATTACTGGAAGTGACTCTACTGGCATAACTCATCTCAAGACATCTCTCAGCTCCTGTTTTGAGATGAAGGATCTTGGTTCTTTACACTATTTTCTTGGTCTTGAGGTGTTCTCAAATCCGTCGGGAATTTATCTTTGTCAAACCAAATACACCTCCGATCTCTTGACAAAAGCTGGGCTTACTGAAAACAAAACTGCATCCACTCCTCTTGAGCACAACCTTCATCTGGCTCTGAATGTTGGACCTCCTCTGCGTGATCCTACTCTGTATCGACAGTTAGTGGGGTCACTTGTCTACCTGACAGTGACTCGACCTGACATTTCCTATGCTGTCCATACAGTCAGTCAGTTCATGTCCGCACCCTGTTCAGATCATTATGTTGTTGTCCTTCGCATCCTTCGATATTTAAAGGGGACCATGTTTCACGGTCTTCATTTTTCATCCGCATCCTCATTGACTTTGCGAGGATTTTCTGATGCTGATTGGGACAGTGACATTACGGACCGTCGCTCTACTACTGGCTACTTTTTCTTTCTTGGAGACTCTCTCATATCTTGGAGGAGCAAGAAACAATATTTGACAGCTCGATCCAGTACTGAAGCTGAGTATCGAGCACTAGCTGACACGACTCAAGAACTTGTGTGGTTACGCTGGCTACTCTCTGACATGGGGGCACCTCAACATTCTCCAACCCCTTTGTGGTGCGACAACGATAGTGCTCTTCAGATTGCTCACAATGACGTTTTTCACGAGCGAACGAAGCATATTGGAATTGACTGTCACTTTGTTCGTCAACACGTGACTCGTCAGACTATTCAGCTTCTTCCTATTTCAACTATTGATCAACCGACCGACATTTTCACTAAAGCTCATCTACCAGGACGGTTTCGTGATCTAGTTTCCAAACTCCATCTGGCTCATTCTTCTCTCGATTGAGTTTGAGGGGGATGTTAATGTACATATGTGTATTAAGCCCAAGCCCGTGGGCCCATACAGTCAGTCAGTTCATGTCCGCACCCTGTTCAGATCATTATGTTGTTGTCCTTCGCATCCTTCGATATTTAAAGGGGACCATGTTTCACGGTCTTCATTTTTCATCCGCATCCTCATTGACTTTGCGAGGATTTTCTGATGCTGATTGGGACAGTGACATTACGGACCGTCGCTCTACTACTGGCTACTTTTTCTTTCTTGGAGACTCTCTCATATCTTGGAGGAGCAAGAAACAATCTTTGACAGCTCGATCCAGTACTGAAGCTGAGTATCGAGCACTAGCTGACACGACTCAAGAACTTGTGTGGTTACGCTGGCTACTCTCTGACATGGGGGCACCTCAACATTCTCCAACCCCTTTGTGGTGCGACAACAATAGTGCTCTTCAGATTGCTCACAATGACGTTTTTCACGAGTGAACGAAGCATATTGGAATTGACTGTCACTTTGTTCGTCAACACGTGACTCGTCAGACTATTCAGCTTCTTCCTATTTCAACTATTGATCAACCGACCGACATTTTCACTAAAGCTCATCTACCAGGACGGTTTCGTGATCTAGTTTCCAAACTCCATCTGACTCATTCTTCTCTCGATTGAGTTTGAGGGGATGTTAATGTACATATGTGTATTAGGCCCAAGCCCGTGGGCCCATATAGTTTGTGTATATATTTCTCTTGTATCTTCTAGTTTAGGTCAAGTCGCTATTTTACTTTCATCATATTATACTTTTCTCTCGATTAATATATCAAAGTCATCAAGCTTCAGCGTAATCATGTCTCTTTCAATTATCATAATCATATTCTAACAATAATTTTCCTCTGATAATCCACCGTCACACACATCGGACTACTCGCCGGCCAACATCATCAATCTGTAAATCGGTTACCGGAGAGGCATTTGATGGCACGTTATCTTCCTTCTCTCACACACAAACACACACAATATTTGTATGTGTACATTTATGTACAATGTTTTGTAATATGACAAGCATACGTATTACGACAAGCATACGTATGTAAATAAGTATAGTTTTGACGATTTCGTTTTACTTTGCAGGCGGATTTTGAACTTATATCACAATTGATACAGCGAATCGATGAAGTCTAGGTCCACCAGGTAGTTATCTTTGATTAGATTCTCAAGAGATACACGGAGAATATTGATTAATGGAGGATCAGAAGAAAAGCTCCAGATGTGGAGTTTGAAGTTAATATATGGCGTGTGGATATTGCAGTGAGGAGGAAGATTGGAAAATCTTCCATTCATATGCGGTATTTGGTTCATGGTTCATTACTCGTTCATTTGGATGAATAATGAATGCTGTTATGCATTGTGATTGTGTTTTGTTATCTAGCATTCATGATATTGGCAATTCCTCTATATAATGAAAAATGATACCCATGGAAATTGGTTAAAACTTAAACGCAGATTATAAGATCAGACATAATGAATTTTACTTTCTTCATTACATTTAGTTGTAAGAACCAGATACACCATATCAAAATCATAGCAAAAATCCCTAATAAACTGGATTTAGACAATCAGGATCTTCTAGAAATTTGACCAAAATGTTATTGCAATGTTGCAACAAAACATAGATTCGAACACAAGTAGATCGTATAAGCAGATGCCACACTTGGATTCAGTCGTCAATCTGATCCAATTGGACAGGATTAATGAAACTTAAACACAGAAGATGGCATAGTTGTGCCACAATCTTTTCTAAAAAATGTCATAGATCCTCATAGTGTGAGGAGGATCTAGAAGCAATGTATCAAGAATCACATGGAACTTAGATATTTTGAATAGATCTGAGAGTAGAGAAACAGAAGAAAAATAACCAAAGAGTAAGGAACACAATTATATTTCTTATAAGTGTGCTTGCATAGATTGATGTAGTTAAGTATACGTTTTCCTTGTGTTCTCTCTTGCATTTTAGCTGCTGATATCAACTTATTTGCTGTAATCCATGTTCTTTTTACCCATTATTCGTTGTAAACTCCACTACTTAGGGTATTTGTGTGCAAAAATTGTGGGCTTGTTCCTTAAGATGATCTTGTCGACCTACAGTTTGACCAGGATAGTGTTGGAACCTGGATAGTAACTTAGATGACCTTTTACCAGATTACTAGTACGGAATTAGAGCTTCAAGGCCAGCAAACATTTCATATCATATTTGAAGTGGATTTAATTCATGGTTTTACCCTTGGATTGCATCTGAAATGAAAGCATCACAAGAAGAATGGGAGTAGAGAATCTTTAACTGGTTTGAAGACGTATAATTGCTTTGAACTGTTATCTATTGTTCATCAGGATTTAACACAACGGATGCAGAACCAAAACCAGAATCAGTCACAGCAACAATCTTGAAAGTGGTTGGTTTAATCCTGATCTTTTTTATTTTTATTCTTTTAGTTGCCAGAGGTAGAGTGTGAGGGTCGAGGGAGTGAGGAGGGGTAGGCCGAGGACTTGGGATGAGCGGTTGAGGTTAGACATGGTGACTTTAGACATTTCCGAGAACATTGACCTTTAATATGAGTTCTTGAGACACAGGATAAGGTTAACAGACGAGGGGTGAGTATCTGTAGTTACCATAGATGGGAGGAAGTGTTCTGGAGAGATAAGAGGATGGGGGTAGGATTAAGGAGCTAGCAGTTAGATCTTCCGAATTCTAAGTTAGACTAGTGGTGTATCATATTCCTACCTTGGTTATGTTTTATTGTATCTGCTTCTTTATGTTTTGTTTATTGTATTCTTTTTAGTTTTTATTTTGATTGTTGTTGCTTACTTCTAAACTGTTTTTTGTATTTTCAAGTTCTTATGTTCTTTCTCCACATTTTTTTGGGAGCAAGCTTTACCCTTTCTTTTCGCACACTTTGCACAAGATGGGAGTCTCAACCTTTCTTTTCGCACACTTTGCACAAGACGGGAGTCTCAACCGACAGTCGCTCTACTCTCAAGGTAGTGGTAATTACTGTAATCATCCAATTAAGCATCAAATACAACTCAATTATACTCATATTGGTCCAAAGTACATCATACAAATCATTAGGACAGCAGTCCTCTTGATTTGGGAATTCTTTGCAGAATTACCATTTCAAAATTTTCATATGTTAGGGATGTTTTGCATTGAATTGACAGCAAACTGACCTAAACTGATTACTTCGAAGAGAAGACATTAGACACTAGAAAGCTGCCTTCCGGCTGGATCAAACAAAGGAGTTTCAGACTTTCAAGATCCACTTGTATCCGAACAGTGAAACTCCAATGTAGTTGCATCATTCTTTTGTCCCAAGCCTATTGAGATCAATAGTGAAAAACAATAGAAGATTGTTCCATTTCCTTGGAGAATGAATAAAGAAACGTGAAATTGGTGTGCAAATAGTAGTTCAAATGCAAAGCCTTCATCTTTTTAAGTTTAGTAACATACATTATTATGATATGGCACAGAATTCATAGACGATTTATATATATATTCAAGAAAAGCTTACACAAATCCTATTAGTTAAGCCAATCAGGTTGCTTTAGAACTAATAAACTCCACAAAAGCACCCAATGCACTCACTGAACTAGCTGGAAATCCACTCTCGAATTCTTTGCCAAGTTCTTTTGCCCGATTATGCACCTTTTCATCATCCATTAGTCTCACAATTCCTTCTGCTATATCATCTTTTTTGAACTTTCCTGCCCGCCCCTCCTCATTAGCACCACATGATATCATGTACCCCGTCTTAAGATGGTTCGCCACCAGTTTCGCATTGTCGAACTGATCACCCCGGATCGGCCATGCCAAGATCGGGACCCCGCGACCGATCGCCTCTACAGTCGAGTTCCACCCGCAATGTGATAAGAAGCCGCCGGTAGATGGGTGGCTCAGAATCAACAGTTGTGGTGCCCATCCGGTGATGATCAAACCTCTCTTCCCAACTTTCACGTCTAATCCCTCAGGATAATACCCTTCTTCTTCTTCGGAATCGGTGTCGGTTTGAACTGGCCCCAGGAACGATCGGGGAATGCTGGTTTTACCTGAACCAGGCTGGATCACCCAAATGAAAGGCTGGTCCGCCTCTTCCAAAGAGTTGGATAGTTCTTTGTACTCTTCGATCGTGGGTCCAACCTCACTCCCAAACGAGATATAGATTACTGATCCATATGGCTTCGATTCTAACCATTCGATCACCTGATCTTCTGTGTAATTGGATTTCTGGTTCGATCTCATCTCATGATCACGAAGGATTGAACCGGCTGATTCCCAAAACTGCTCAGGTAGCAGCGGCCCAACACCCCAGACCGGAAGCTTGGTTTGTTCAGCGATGTAGTCGATGAACAAACGCTCAAGATTGTCACAAGTATTGATAAGCAATGCCACCGAGCCATCCACCTCGTCCACCCAACGTGGCTTGTGGCCCGGTGGAGGCGGACCACCACCTCTACCAGGCGGTCCGAACCTTGTCCTATCTGGTGGCCCTGCGGGACCACCAATAGGCCGGTTTAGTCTCTGAGGCCTTCCTCTTGCACCTTTGCTTAGATCAGCAAAAGTGACAGCCATTTCTGTAGGCAATCCAGGAAGCACTCGGGTCTCACCGGGCTTCATATCTCCTACATGGGCCTTCCACCTTCCGTACTCCATGGCGGCCGCAGTTGCGTCGGAAGTAAAGAAAGACACCACCGGAATCTGATGATTTACGAAAATCTCCTTGCTCCAGCTCATCATGACATCAATCACAACACACGTGGGCTTTACTTCAGACCTTGCAGACAGGAACGACTTGATTCCCTCACCCATCTGCAAATTCTGGTCGTGAAACGGGTTCCCGGTAGGAGCTGATCCGGGTTCGTCAGCAGTCTCCGAACCGGCGACGGAGATGTTAACAACATGAATGAAAGAGGAGTGGTCGGAAAAGATGGAGGGAATGGATGATGAAACGTGAGAAGGGATGATGAGGGAAATATTGTAGTTATGAGAGGAGAGTTTCCTGCAGAGCTCCATAGCTGGGAAGAGGTGACCTTGGCCAAAGAATGGTACTAAAAGGATTTCACCCACTGTTTCCATGGTTGTAGTTTTGAAGCTTTCTGTTATTGATCTGAGTTTGGTTATTATTGAAGATATTGAAGGTGGTGAGTTTGCAGGGAAGTTATTATGATGATGGAGTAGAGAGTCAAACACTTAAACTATGGCCATCGTCTCAGGATTTGATGCGTGTCCTGATCGCTGTGCTGGTCCACTGCTATGGATCCTTGTGTTCTTTTTTTCTTAGAATAAATTTGTTTATAAAAATTTGAAACTTCAGTTAGTTCAGTAAAACAAATTAAAATAAAGAAGTGTAAATTACAAAAAGGGAAATTGGTACAAATAGCCATATTACACCTCCTAGCCATGTCTCTTCCGTATTTGCAGATTTGACCCTAGGTCTAATTGTGGACTTGCATTAATGTTTGTTATGGGGATGACACGTGTCGGGATATTGCGGACCTAGGTCCTCCATTGCAGACCTAGGGCTAAATCTGCAAATACGGGAGAAACATGGCTAGAAGGTGAAAATGAAGATGTAATATGGCTATTTATGCCAATTTCTACCCTCAAAAAAAGGAACCTTTGCTCTCCCCGCTCTCGCGGCCCGCACCGAAATAGTGCACCGCACAAGCGGTGGAGTATGTGGTTTAATTCGATCATCAAATGTGGTTCACTGAAACTTTTGTTTTCGTGAGCTTCGAAATTACATTAGTAACCCAATGGTTTGTATTTCATTATATAGTGTAGTTCTAGTCTTAAGAGGTGTCCACATCCCCTTCTTCATCCAATGAACAATGATTTGCACCTTTAACATTGGTTTCTTTTAATGCTTTTGTTTTTAGTCTTTGATAAAATTTGAAGTCAATCTCATTTCATTTTGCAAATTTTAATTGTATAATCCTAAAAAAACTCACAAGATTATAAAAATTGTGCACCTCAAATTTAAACATTTCATGTTCTTTCAACCTTGCCCAACATTAACCGAGATGAAAAACATCAAGAATTAATATTGTACAAGTTATTGAAGTTCGTTCCAAGAATATATGGTACAAAACAATAAATCAAAACCTTCAAATTCATTCATGAAATCCAAAACCTAAACCTATGCAACTTGTTTAAGCGTAAAACTAAGGGCCGACTCCAAAACCCATAGTAGAGGAGGAAGTCAAAGGACATGGAAATGGAAATGGAGGGGCAGTGATGGTGACGGTCTAGTTGGATCTTCGTCCTGCTATAGAGGCGAGTTGGATCTTGAAGAAGAGAGAGAGGCGGTGGTGGTGATGTAGAAGTGGTAGGTGATGATGTTAGTTGGACCTTAGAGATGAAGAAAGGGATGATATAGGGTTTAGTTTTGGAGTTGTATGCTTGTACATATGCTTTAAACACTTGTACTATGAAAAAGAATTTTTAACATAAATGAAAACCGATTGAATTAAGTGACTAACATGTGAGAGGCACTTAGCGACTGCTCATAACGTCATGAGGTTAATAAAATAGAAATCACAATGTTATAGTTTAATTTTGAAACTTTATGAACAAAAATTATGGTTGCTTTTTTGTATTACACTTTTTAATGATGGTAAAGGGTTGGATTTTGGTGCTTCAATCATGAAGATTTGATGATTTTCGTGATTACGAAAATTTTAAGAAGGGGGAGGCTAAATGCACCCAAAAAGGTGCTAAATGCACCAAAATCACTAGGAAATAATTGTGTTTTTTTTGTTTTTTTGTTGTCTTTTTTCTTTTTATTATATATATTTTTTTTCTTTTTATTATATAGTTTTGTAATAAATATTTATAAAAGAAATAAATATTTATATAAATATTTTTGTTTATTTGTTTTTTCTTTTTTAATATTACTATTTTTATTTGATTTGAAAAGAAATATATATTTATAAATATAAATATTACTAATTTTTTTAATTATATAATTATAAAAATAAAACATAAATACTGCGATTTAACATATAAATAGAACATAAAATAATCTATATTACATTCGATTATTCTAAAATAACATTATCTGTAGTACAATTAACATGTAAAAGTTGCATGTACTTCTTTATTCGCTCTGAATACGGGGTAGCCCATCCAGCAGCGCACGGATAACTGTAATGGATAAAATGTTCTACAATTTGTGGAAACGGGTATCCTTCTTTCATATCTACTTTCACATAATGGTTACCATTAACGTACCCGATTGTAAAAATAACATGTTCATACCACACTGGCGGAGTGGACCTAAGCGGCAACTACGTCCCACTGCCGGTCATACTTATAACATGTAATATCACATTATATTTTGAAGCAATCAAGACACCTATTTCAGGCATTGTCATCCAGTGTTCAAATGGTGCATCTTGATCTGATCGAAAGAAGTTTAAAGTGTTATAGGTAATATCCCAATGTTCACGTCCAAAAACGTTGATGTACTTTGTCTTGTATGTATCTAACTATTATCGTCCTTAATCTTTAAAATTTACTTTTTTCGTCACTGTGGTTTGTATTTCCTTTCGTTTTTCGTCCCTCACATTAATTTTGTTAAAAAAATCAATTAAAGGTAGGGTTCTTTTGTCATTTTGCATTTTTTAAAAATGATTTTACTATTATAGGTACGTATATGTATATATATATATATATATATATATATATATATATATATATATATATATATATAAAGAGTTTAGGTTAATGACAGTTTTAACCCTTAACTATCTTTAGTTGTCATTTTTATTTACGTTTCAATTTGGGTAAGAATAATTATATGTTTTTAAAAAAAACTGAGTCTTACAGAGTAAATTACAGATTTTGTCCCTAATGTTTAACGTTTGTTACGGAATTGGTCCCTAAAAGAAAAATACATTTTACAAAGTTATGAGAAAATGTAATTGTTACAAAAAGAAAAATACATTTTACAAAGTTATAATAAAATCAAAAGTTACAAATTTATAAAATAAAATAAAATCAAAAGTTATAAATTTATAGAATAAAATAAAATCAAAAGTTACAAATTTTATAAATTTATAAAATCAAAACACACACACACACATATATATATATATATATAGATGATAATAATAATAATAATAATAATAATAATAATAATTTGACTATTTACAACTTTTAATGATTGAATCGGAAAACAAGATTTGACTATTTGCACCTTTAAGAATTGTACCCCCCTTTAAGAATGAAGACATTTTTTCCCCTTCTATGGGTCTTCGCGGTCCGGTTTGGACGGTTTAACCCCCCAAACCACAAACCAAACCGTAATGGCGGTTTAGAAATTTTTTAAACCGAGTGGTTTGGTAGCAAAATACCAAACCGGTCAAACCGGACCACAGAAAGGCGGTCTGGTCCGACCGGTTTAGGCGGTTTAGGCCTATTATGGGCTTTAAACTAAAATGAAACATAAAATCTATCTCCAAATTGAAATTTCCACCAACATAGTATTATTAAAAAAAATACTATACCGAATTAATTATAAAAGAAACATTTGTCTTCAAAATTAAAAAAACTTTGAGTTGAAAAAAAATATTAAGCAAGTCCACCAACAATAGTTGTAATTTTTAGATAAACATTTAGCAAGTCGAAAGATGATATTAAATTTTAGATATTGATTTTTTGGCGGATTTTGGAATTTTGCCGATTTAAGGAACGCGGACAATTTAAAAGTAAAAATTAAAAACTTAACGTATTGGACGGACTTTTTTAATTGGGCGATAATAGTTGAGCATACAATATGAAAACTAAATATAATTAATGCATACGTATTTTGGCGGTCGGTTCGGTCCAGACCGCTTAAAAAAAGTTTAAACCGCAGACCGGACCAGACGGTTTGGCTTTTTTACAAATCGGACCGGACCGCCAGATCGCTCAAACCGCCAAAAACGGTTCGGTTTGACTTGGTTCGACCGGTTTGAGCGGTCCAACGGTTTTTTTGAACACCCCTACTTACTTCTAAGTTGTAAGAACGTTATTTGTTTTAAACATTAAGAACTTTCTTCTACATTTCATTTTAATTTTTATTATTATTTTTTTTTTACTAAATAGATAGCAAATGGGTCAATCATACCCTATGTGGGCTCTGAACCGTTAGATCATTTCCAACAGTTTCTCCAAAATAGAAAAAATGAAAATTTTGAGCTATAATTTTACTTCAATAACCTTTTCAAAACTATCACCAAAATGGAAAAAGTATGAGAGAGAAGTTTTTCTCCAAATATGGAGATAACCCCAAAAAATGATTACTAAATGAGAGTACCAATAGAAAACTTTGAAAGTAGATATTTAAAAAAGGATAGTATTTTAATAGATAATAAAATACTTTAATATTATAATCAATGTTGGATTCGGAGAATCTGTTAGAGATGAATGTAATTTATTTGGAAATTTTAAGTTTTGATTCTTCGGAGAAATTTTGGACAATCTGTTCTCTAAAGATTAGGCATGGCACAAATAAATTACAAAAATACTACAATTTCTTAATATTTTTCCATTACATCCTCGAATAAAAAGATTTGTTGATTACAAATCACAACTAACATAAACAGTTAGTTTGAGAGAAAAACGAAATATATGTATTCAAGAAAAAAAGCTCACACAAAGTCAATCAATCAGGTTGCTTTTGAGCTAATAAACTCCACAAATGCACCCAACCCATTCACAGAACTCACCGGAAATCCACTCTCGAATTCTTTACCAAGTTCCTTTGCCTGATTACGTACCGTTTCATCACCCATTAGTCTCTCAACTCCGGCTGCTATATCGTCTTTTTTCAACTTTCCGGGCCGCCCATCCTCATTAGCAGCACTCGATATAATGTGCCCGATCTTCAAATGCTTCGCCACCAGTTTCGCATTGTCGAACTGATCACCCCGGATCGGCCACGCCAAGATCGGGACCCCGCGGCCGATTGCCTCTACGGTCGAGTTCCACCCACAATGCGATAAGAAGCCACCCGTAGACGGGTGGCTCAGAATCAACAGTTGTGGTGCCCATCCGGTGATGATCAAACCTCTCTTCCCAACTTTCTCGTCTAACCCTTCCGGATAATACCCTTCTTCTTCTTCCGAATCGGTGTCGGTATGAGCTCCCCCCAGGAACGATCGCGGAATGCCGGTTTTACCGGATCCCGGCTGGATCACCCAAATGAATGGCTGCTCCGATTCTTCCAACGATTTCGCTAGTTCTTTGTACTCTTCGATCGAGGGTCCAACCTCACTCCCAAACGAGATATAGATAACCGATCCACATGGCTTTGATTCCAACCATTCGATCACCTGATCTTCTGTGTAATTGGATTTATGATTCGATCTCATCTCATGATCATGGAGGATTGAACCGGCGGATTTCCAAAATTGCTCCGGTAGCAGCGGTCCAACACCCCAGACCGGAAGCTTGGTTTGTTCAGCGATGTAGTCGATGAATAAACGTTCAAGATGGTCACATGTGTTGATGAGCAAGGCCACCGAGCCATCCACCTCATCCAGCCAACGTGGCTTCTGGCCTGGTGTGGGCGGACCACGGCCCCTAAACCCACTCGGTGGTCCGGACCTCATCCGTTTTGGTGGTCCGATGTTTCCATCGTTAGGCCGGTGGTTGGGTCTTTGAGGTCTTCCTCTTGGACCTCTGCTCAGATCCGAAAAAGTGACGGCCAATTCTGTGGGCAACCCGGGAATCACTCGGATCTCACCTGGCTTCATGTCTCCTACATCCGCTTTCCACTTCCCGTAATCCATGGCGGATGCGATCGCGCCGGAAGTGAAGAAAGACACCACCGGAATCTCGTGATTTACGAAAATCTCCTTGCTCCAGCTCATCATGACGTCAATCACCACACACGTGGGTCGGACTTCGGATCTTGTGGATAGGAACGACTTGATTCCCTCACCCATTTGTATGTTCTGACCGTGAAGCGGGTTTCCCCTAGATCCGGATTCGTCGGCGGTCTCCGGTGGCGAGGAGACGGAGATCTGGACGACATGAAGGAAAGAGGAGTGTTTGGAGAAGGTGGAGGGTATAGATGAAGAAAGGTGAGAAGGGATGATGAGGGTAACATTGTAATTATGAGAGGATAGATTCTTGCAGAGCTCCATAGCTGGGAAGAGGTGACCTTGGCCAAGGAATGGTAGTACAAATATGTCGCCTGCTGCTGCTGCCGCCATAGTTGTGGTTTTTGAAGCTTTGTTTTGTTGTTATCCATGGTGATTCTGATTGAGTATGTATTTATAGATAGAAATGTGGTAGGTATATCGATTAAGAAAGAGAAAGGAAATGACTCCAAGAAAAAAGGGGAATTGGGGGAAGATAGTCGACATGAGAGAAGAATCTTAACTTGGTTATTTGGCTATGCTTTTTGTTGCCGACCTTTTAATTTGAAAATTATTTAATCCATTAAAATGGATCATGTGTCCTGTACATGATGACACTTTGGTCGGTTTGCTTCTGTTTTTAAGTTTTGTAAATCTCTCCCGTTTATTATAACTAGTCTTATACCCGTCCGTTGGTCGGGTACACGACATGATTGTAATCTAGATTCATTTATTTAAGTGATCAGTCTTTAACTAACACAGTTATTTAGGTGTTACACATACTTTTTCTTGGATCCGACGACCCACCACCTAATGGTGAACATTTTTGTCTTGTGTCTGGGATGCATATATAAATGACTCTTGGCTTCCACCTCATTCCTCCGCCTCATCGATCCACTCGCTCGACCAGTAAATGTCGATCTTGACATCTTGACCAATTACCAAGTATATTTGCATAAGAAAAGAAACAAGGAAGATAATATTACGTTCTTTGAATTATAAACCAAATACTCTTTACGTCACAAAATAAGTGTCGACATTTATATTTTAGCTTATCTTAAAATAGGTCTCCACTTTCAGTGCCTACTTTCCGATTCTACCATTGATTATGAGATTGAAAAATTCAGTACTCTCTCTACTACGAAGGGTAAAATTCTTAGTTATTAATCAAGAATTGTAATAATTACAAAACTTTAAAATTGTTTGCTTTTTTCATTGTGGACATTGATTTTGGAATGAAGGGAACCTAATTTGGAACTGTCTTATAAGTTATAAACCTTACTTTGTCTTTAAAAGGGATGAGGCTAAACATCTAGAATTAACTCGTAATAAAAATTGACAATTTTACACTTCACACAGACTAACAAAATGACTCTTCAAAGAATAATTGGTAATTTTGAAACATCAAATCTATCTTGGTGGTAACCGTACTCTTCCTTAGGAATACAATTAATCAAAATCCAAGACAGAAACAAAATGGTAACCTTAAGCATCAGCATATGCAGCATCAGCATATGCAGCTTTTAAGTAGGCAATTAGGGCATCGAGTGCCTTATCTTGTACATGCACATTCGAATTAGAAACCGTCTTCTTGAAAAAAATGTCCTAATCAAACCACATCCAAAAATTTAAAAGAGACAATCTATAAGAAAAAATGACAATAATAGCCCTACAATAAGATTCATCCATTAAGCAGTGAAGAATGGCCATAACAGATCCAAAAAAATTTCATGTATAACAATAGTTTACGGTCTATATTATAACATTAATCAACACATTAAAGAAAATGGAAACCAAATTCATCGAGAACATTCTTTCGAAACCAAAATTACCGTTTCTATCATCACTCGAGAATCATTTGTTTGGTGTCTGCATCGCCTTCTTGCTCGATAGTTGGCTTCAATGGCCGAGTAGATCCAGGAGCTTGCTTCTTTTTTATTCCACTCACAATATCCTCGATTCTTAAAAGCATGCAAGAAGTTTTGATCGCTGTCTTGAAGGTACGGGCCTTCATATAGTATGCATCCCAAATCTTGAGGGGGAGAGGGGAGCATTCTCAGTGCTACATTAATTATAACCGACCAACAACAAAAAATATTGGGAAAATAAGAACCTATGAATCGGACAGGACTAAAAGATGTCTGTATTGTCCCAATTTGCATGATTCTGATTTTTCAATAGTCACCAATGTAACCAGAATCATGAGCAAAGTAGTTATTTGTCAGGCTCTGGTTTGAATAGGTTGCAAGGCACTAAGTCCCTATCTTAATGAGCTTAATGGGACTAACAACTTATTCGGTCAGCTATTCGTGACTATTTGGTAATGGCTTAATGATATAGAAATTGATTCATATGAACAACGGTTCAATTCTATAAATCTTGATTCTTGAAAATATGGGATTTTTAGAAGGTATTTCCCAACGACAATCAGTCACTTTGAAACCAGGTTTTCCACATTTAAATAATACATTTATCACATAGCATTCGAAGTACAGACCGATTTAGCTTAAAAGGACTCACCTCAGATTTCTTCTTGCTTAAAGACTGCTCCTTACGAATGCTACCTATGACAACACCGATACATCGGTAAGCCAATTATAAAGACAACTCACTGACCTACAACTCTGGAATACGAATACCACACTGCCAAAACACTGATCCGGTCGAGTACCAAATCCGGTCGAACCCAACACCGGTCGAACACAGTACCGGTCGAACGACAACACCGGTCGAACAACGGTCCGGTCGAACAACGGTCCGATCGAACAACGGTCCGATCGAACAACGGTCCGGTCGAACGACCATCCGGTCGAACAACAGTCCGATCGAACAACGGTCCGGTCGAAGGACCATCGGTCGAACACGACCCCGGTCTAAGGACCATCGTCTTGTTCATCAAGAACATCAAGAACAGATCGAATACAGAACCCAGATCCAAAATGAGAAAATACTCAGATCTCACAATGGAACGGTTTAAAACCTTCACAACGAGATTCTACGCGGCTAAAAGCATTCAGATCAAAGCATTAAGCTAGATTCGTACCTGGATTTGGAGAAAAACCGAACGACCTCTTTCTCCTGCTTCTCTTCTCTCTCTGATTCTCAAAAACTGATATTTGTGATATTTTCAAAATATCTAAAATCTGATTTCTATTTATATAACCCAAGTTACATTTTACCCCCTTGAACTTCGGGTAAAAGTCAACTTTTCACCCAACCCTAAAATAGCGGGTGTTACATATTCCAGGTCTAACTCAGAAATTGAGAGCTACTGTTTCTGATCCATAAACACCTACTGATAACTCTCAAATATTGAGAGTTAATTCCACTCTTTTTATATTCGTTTTACCACATTTCCCCCTGTTTTGTCTCTCATCTCCTTCATTTGGTCTTAATTGTTCAAACATGATGATGAAGTCTCAAGAATGCAAAAATTTCGGTTTCACTAACTTTTGTGCAGAAAGTGGCCACCTTGCTGGCACCTTGTCATCACGTTGAACATGGGCTGAAAATTTGTTGATTAGTTCTAGCCATTTTCGAAAAGTTGACTTCTGAAGGAATGTAAAGAGTCTTCTGATCTTTCACTAGAATATTCAAGGAAGAGGACATAAAGTGGAGGTCTAAGGAAAGTTCAACACTCTTCCTTAAAAGCTACTTTTGAGGAATAATCACATCAACACTTTTCTCTTCCTTGGGCTATAAATGAGGGCTTGGAGGAACCATTTGGGATATAACAACTTCTAGGAGCATTGAAGACTTCTGGAGCTTAAGCATTTAATTTCTAGTCTCTCTTTGAAGCTTGTATTTAGTTGCATTTAATTTTAACTTCTTTGTAAAAGCTATCGCCAAAGTGGCCACCTTGTCACCACTTTGGCAGTAGCTCTTTAGTTATTTATGCACTTTATGTTTATGTTTTCTCCTTCTTCTCCCATGTCTTTTACTGTTGTTATGAGCTAAACACCCCTTTGGGTGTGGGTATGAGCCAAAGCTAAGACTAGTAGGCAACACTTGGGTGTTGCTATCGTTGCTAACTCTTAGACTTGGTCACTTGAGTCGAGACTTCAACTCAACGCGGACAAGCCGATCACTTGTTAGTGTTAATATTAGATCTTAGACCTCGAGAGGGGCAGATCTGAAATACGGCTTGGGTGATGCAAAGAAGATTTGAGAAAGTCTTTTATAACCACGTAGAGATACGGGTTTTTGCATGACTATAACTAAGGTTCAAATGTCGGTTGATATGAGTGTCACAAAGAGATTTGGGCATCCATATCTATATTGGTGGAACTGAAATCCTTAGAGGTTTACTTAGTTAAGTCGGCAAGTCTAGAGTTGGCCAACGTGGTGACAAAGTGGGGACAACGATCTCGGTACTCTACCACTTTATTACTTGTAGCGATCATAGTGTCCGGTGTGCACTTGCACCGTCACTGTGGCAACATAGTGGCCACTTTGTGGACCTATACGATTTTACGCTACCAAGTTTTTGGCGCCGTTGCCGGGGAAACTTCAACCGCCACACCATCGATTTCTTCCGTCGGTTTCTACCATAATCCCGATCGCCCCGAGTAGTCGCAACACTCGACGTGTCGCTGCCATTTCCGAGCCACCCGACTGCAGCAACCGAGGTTGGCCCTTCTGCCGAGGTGGGTAAGCCGTGAGTATTCTTGGTTCATCATCATCCATGTTCGAACTTTGTCTGGTTAATACTTTTCTGTTTTGTGGTATTTTGTTGTTTCTCTGACTCATTCTATGTTGGTTGTATGCTTGCTCTTATCACCGTACTCGTATACCGTCTCTTTGATTATTTCTAGTACTTTTGTTTTGCGCTCATTTCTTTTGCAGTTCTGCTCCTTGGATTGCTACCAATTTTTGACTGATGACGTGATATAGGCCTTTCTTTCCTGGATGTTAAGCCCAAACACTTTCCAAATTGAAACCTAGCCTTTTACCGTAGCAATATCGACATATCTTTCCTTTTTCAATGAGGACATTGAAGGGTTTCGTTTGGGGGATGGGGGCTGCTGAGAAAGTAGAAACAAACCGTTCTTCCGATAGCCGAAAGCCAAAGTGGCCACTTTGTCGCCACGCTGTCACCACTTTGGCAGAAAAAAAAATGAAAAATAAATTGGGGATCCTTCAAGGGTCAAATGGTCAAGGCAATACAAAGAATAAATAGTCAAACCAAAGAAAATTGGAGTCATGCAAAAAGAAAAGTTTGGGGGTCATATCAAGCAGTTAATTTGAAAACCCAAAAACACAAACCCAATTCAAGCCCTATTGATTAAAGTCAAATTTTTGGGATGCATGAAAAGAAGCTGTACCTTTTTCAAACAAAGTGCTTCGCTCAATCAAGAAACATCAAAATACTCGGTATGAGTTTTCCATTCATCAAAAGTAAGCAACCATTTTTTGTATCATCTTTCGAATCCTTTTTGTTAATCCTTTTTCTTTTTATTACTTGAGGACAAGTAATTACTCAAGTTTGGGGGTGTGATAACTCTCAAATATTGAGAGTTAATTCCTCTCTTTTTATATTCGTTTTACCACATTTCCCCCCGTTTTGTCTCTCATCTCCTTCATTTGGTCTTAATTGTTCAAACATGATGATAAAGTCTCAAGAATGCAAAAATTTCGGTTCTTTTGCCCCGCCATGCCACTAGATCCATAATGACCGGCGAGACTAACTTTTGTGCAGAAAGTGGCCACCTTGCTGGCACCTTGTCATCACGTTGAACATGGGCTGAAAATTTGTTGATAAGTTCCAGCCATTTTCGGAAAGTTGACTTCTGAAGGAATGTAAAGAGTCTTCTGATCTTTCACTAGAATATTCAAGGAAGAGGACATAAAGTGGAGGTCCAAGGAAAGTTCAACACTCTTCCTTAAAAGCTACTTTTGAGGAATAGTCACATCAACACTTTTCTCTTCCTTGGGCTATAAATGAGGGCTTGGAGGAACCATTTGGGATATAACAACTTCCAAGAGCATTGAAGACTTCTGGAGCTTAAGCATTTAATTTCTAGTCTCTCTTTGAAGCTTGTATTTAGTTGCATTTAATTTTAACTTCTTTGTAAAAGCTATCGCCAAAGTGGCCACCTTGTCACCACTTTGGCAGTAGCTCTTTAGTTATTTATGCACTTTATGTTTATGTTTTCTCCTTCTTCTCCCATGTCTTTTACTGTTGTTATGAGCTAAACACCCCTTTGGGTGTGGGTATGAGCCAAAGCTAAGACTAGTAGGCAACACTTGGGTGTTGCTATCGTTGCTAACTCTTAGACTTGGTCACTTGAGTCGGGACTTCAACTCAACGCGGACAAGCCGATCACTTGTTAGTGTTAATATTAGATCTTAGGCCTCGAGAGGGGCAGATCTGAAATACGGCTTGGGTGATGCAAAGAAGATTTGAGAAAGTCTTTTATAACCACGTAGAGATACGGGTTTTTGCATGACTATAACTAAGGTTCAAATGTCGGTTGATATGAGTGTCACAAAGAGATTTGGGCATCCATATCTATATTGGTGGAACTGAAATCCTTAGAGGTTTACTTAGTTAAGTCGGCAAGTCTAGAGTTGGCCAACGTGGTGACAAAGTGGGGACAACGTGGCCACGTTTCGAGGAAACTCATTTTCGAGAGAAAAGGGTTTTTAAGGCTGTCGTGTGTCATTTTGTTTCTGACCAAGTTGTTACTACATCAGTCTTAGTTAATGCTTGTACCCACATCCTGCCTTTAATACTGTTAATTCCGTTTAATCGTTGTTTAGTTGCTTAAAACTCACAAAATATTGATATTGTTCTCAAAAATCAACCAAGCACTAGAAGTTCATGAAAAGTTCTCTGATTCTTAGTTGACTAGTCCCGGTGGAAACGATCTCGGTACTCTACCACTTTATTACTTGTAGCGATCATAGTGTCCGGTGTGCACTTGCACCGTCACTGTGGCAACATAGTGGCCACTGTGTGGACCTATACGATTTTACGCTACCAAGTTTTTGGCGTCGTTGCCGGGGAAACTTCAACCGCCACACCATCGATTTCCACCGTCGGTTTCTACCATAATCCCGATCGCCCCGAGTAGTCGCAACACTCGACGTGTCGCTGCCATTTCCGAGCCACCCGACTGCAGCAACCGAGGTTGGCCCTTCTGCCGAGGTGGGTAAGCCGTGAGTATTCTTGGTTCATCATCATCCATGTTCGAACTTTGTCTGGTTAATACTTTTCTGTTTTGTGGTATTTTGTTGTTTCTATGACTCATTCTATGTTGGTTGTATGCTTGCTCTTATCACCGTACTCGTATACCGTCTCTTTGATTATTTCTAGTACTTTTGTTTTGCGCTCATTTCTTTTGCAGGTCTGCTCCTTGGATTGCTACCAATTTTTGACTGATGACGTGATATAGGCCTTTCTTTCCTGGATGTTAAGCCCAAACACTTTCCAAATTGAAACCTAGCCTTTTACCGTAGCAATATCGATATATCTTTCCTTTTTCAATGAGGACATTGAAGGGTTTCGTTTGGGGGGTGGGGGCTGCTGAGAAAGTAGAAACAAACCGTTCTTCCGATAGCCGAAAGCCAAAGTGGCCACTTTGTCGCCACGCTGTCACCACTTTGGCAGAAAAAAAAATGAAAAATAAATTGGGGATCCTTCAAGGGTCAAATGGTCAAGGCAATACAAAGAATAAATAGTCAAACCAAAGAAAATTGGAGTCATGCAAAAAGAAAAGTTTGGGGGTCATATCAAGCAGTTAATTTGAAAACCCAAAAACACAAACCCAATTCAAGCCCTATTGATTAAAGTCAAATTTTTGGGATGCATGAAAAGAAGCTGTACCTTTTTCAAACAAAGTGCTTCGCTCAATCAAGAAACATCAAAATACTCGGTATGAGTTTTCCATTCATCAAAAGTAAGCAACCATTTTTTGTATCATCTTTCGAATCCTTTTTGTTAATCCTTTTTCTTTTTATTACTTGAGGACAAGTAATTACTCAAGTTTGGGGGTGTGATAACTCTCAAATATTGAGAGTTAATTCCTCTCTTTTTATATTCGTTTTACCACATTTCCCCCCGTTTTGTCTCTCATCTCCTTCATTTGGTCTTAATTGTTCAAACATGATGATAAAGTCTCAAGAATGCAAAAATTTCGGTTCTTTTGCCCCGCCATGCCACTAGATCCATAATGACCGGCGAGACTAACTTTTGTGCAGAAAGTGGCCACCTTGCTGGCACCTTGTCATCACGTTGAACATGGGCTGAAAATTTGTTGATAAGTTCCAGCCATTTTCGGAAAGTTGACTTCTGAAGGAATGTAAAGAGTCTTCTGATCTTTCACTAGAATATTCAAGGAAGAGGACATAAAGTGGAGGTCCAAGGAAAGTTCAACACTCTTCCTTAAAAGCTACTTTTGAGGAATAGTCACATCAACACTTTTCTCTTCCTTGGGCTATAAATGAGGGCTTGGAGGAACCATTTGGGATATAACAACTTCCAAGAGCATTGAAGACTTCTGGAGCTTAAGCATTTAATTTCTAGTCTCTCTTTGAAGCTTGTATTTAGTTGCATTTAATTTTAACTTCTTTGTAAAAGCTATCGCCAAAGTGGCCACCTTGTCACCACTTTGGCAGTAGCTCTTTAGATGTTTATGTTTTCTCCTTCTTCTCCCATGTCTTTTACTGTTGTTATGAGCTAAACACCCCTTTGGGTGTGGGTATGAGCCAAAGCTAAGACTAGTAGGCAACACTTGGGTGTTGCTATCGTTGCTAACTCTTAGACTTGGTCACTTGAGTCGGGACTTCAACTCAACGCGGACAAGCCGATCACTTGTTAGTGTTAATATTAGATCTTAGGCCTCGAGAGGGGCAGATCTGAAATACGGCTTGGGTGATGCAAAGAAGATTTGAGAAAGTCTTTTATAACCACGTAGAGATACGGGTTTTTGCATGACTATAACTAAGGTTCAAATGTCGGTTGATATGAGTGTCACAAAGAGATTTGGGCATCCATATCTATATTGGTGGAACTGAAATCCTTAGAGGTTTACTTAGTTAAGTCGGCAAGTCTAGAGTTGGCCAACGTGGTGACAAAGTGGGGACAACGTGGCCACGTTTCGAGGAAACTCATTTTCGAGAGAAAAGGGTTTTTAAGGCTGTCGTGTGTCATTTTGTTTCTGACCAAGTTGTTACTACATCAGTCTTAGTTAATGCTTGTACCCACATCCTGCCTTTAATACTGTTAATTCCGTTTAATCGTTGTTTAGTTGCTTAAAACTCACAAAATATTGATATTGTTCTCAAAAATCAACCAAGCACTAGAAGTTCATGAAAAGTTCTCTGATTCTTAGTTGACTAGTCCCGGTGGAAACGATCTCGGTACTCTACCACTTTATTACTTGTAGCGATCATAGTGTCCGGTGTGCACTTGCACCGTCACTGTGGCAACATAGTGGCCACTGTGTGGACCTATACGATTTTACGCTACCAAGTTTTTGGCGTCGTTGCCGGGGAAACTTCAACCGCCACACCATCGATTTCCACCGTCGGTTTCTACCATAATCCCGATCGCCCCGAGTAGTCGCAACACTCGACGTGTCGCTGCCATTTCCGAGCCACCCGACTGCAGCAACCGAGGTTGGCCCTTCTGCCGAGGTGGGTAAGCCGTGAGTATTCTTGGTTCATCATCATCCATGTTCGAACTTTGTCTGGTTAATACTTTTCTGTTTTGTGGTATTTTGTTGTTTCTATGACTCATTCTATGTTGGTTGTATGCTTGCTCTTATCACCGTACTCGTATACCGTCTCTTTGATTATTTCTAGTACTTTTGTTTTGCGCTCATTTCTTTTGCAGGTCTGCTCCTTGGATTGCTACCAATTTTTGACTGATGACGTGATATAGGCCTTTCTTTCCTGGATGTTAAGCCCAAACACTTTCCAAATTGAAACCTAGCCTTTTACCGTAGCAATATCGATATATCTTTCCTTTTTCAATGAGGACATTGAAGGGTTTCGTTTGGGGGGTGGGGGCTGCTGAGAAAGTAGAAACAAACCGTTCTTCCGATAGCCGAAAGCCAAAGTGGCCACTTTGTCGCCACGCTGTCACCACTTTGGCAGAAAAAAAAATGAAAAATAAATTGGGGATCCTTCAAGGGTCAAATGGTCAAGGCAATACAAAGAATAAATAGTCAAACCAAAGAAAATTGGAGTCATGCAAAAAGAAAAGTTTGGGGGTCATATCAAGCAGTTAATTTGAAAACCCAAAAACACAAACCCAATTCAAGCCCTATTGATTAAAGTCAAATTTTTGGGATGCATGAAAAGAAGCTGTACCTTTTTCAAACAAAGTGCTTCGCTCAATCAAGAAACATCAAAATACTCGGTATGAGTTTTCCATTCATCAAAAGTAAGCAACCATTTTTTGTATCATCTTTCGAATCCTTTTTGTTAATCCTTTTTCTTTTTATTACTTGAGGACAAGTAATTACTCAAGTTTGGGGGTGTGATAACTCTCAAATATTGAGAGTTAATTCCTCTCTTTTTATATTCGTTTTACCACATTTCCCCCCGTTTTGTCTCTCATCTCCTTCATTTGGTCTTAATTGTTCAAACATGATGATAAAGTCTCAAGAATGCAAAAATTTCGGTTCTTTTGCCCCGCCATGCCACTAGATCCATAATGACCGGCGAGACTAACTTTTGTGCAGAAAGTGGCCACCTTGCTGGCACCTTGTCATCACGTTGAACATGGGCTGAAAATTTGTTGATAAGTTCCAGCCATTTTCGGAAAGTTGACTTCTGAAGGAATGTAAAGAGTCTTCTGATCTTTCACTAGAATATTCAAGGAAGAGGACATAAAGTGGAGGTCCAAGGAAAGTTCAACACTCTTCCTTAAAAGCTACTTTTGAGGAATAGTCACATCAACACTTTTCTCTTCCTTGGGCTATAAATGAGGGCTTGGAGGAACCATTTGGGATATAACAACTTCCAAGAGCATTGAAGACTTCTGGAGCTTAAGCATTTAATTTCTAGTCTCTCTTTGAAGCTTGTATTTAGTTGCATTTAATTTTAACTTCTTTGTAAAAGCTATCGCCAAAGTGGCCACCTTGTCACCACTTTGGCAGTAGCTCTTTAGATGTTTATGTTTTCTCCTTCTTCTCCCATGTCTTTTACTGTTGTTATGAGCTAAACACCCCTTTGGGTGTGGGTATGAGCCAAAGCTAAGACTAGTAGGCAACACTTGGGTGTTGCTATCGTTGCTAACTCTTAGACTTGGTCACTTGAGTCGGGACTTCAACTCAACGCGGACAAGCCGATCACTTGTTAGTGTTAATATTAGATCTTAGGCCTCGAGAGGGGCAGATCTGAAATACGGCTTGGGTGATGCAAAGAAGATTTGAGAAAGTCTTTTATAACCACGTAGAGATACGGGTTTTTGCATGACTATAACTAAGGTTCAAATGTCGGTTGATATGAGTGTCACAAAGAGATTTGGGCATCCATATCTATATTGGTGGAACTGAAATCCTTAGAGGTTTACTTAGTTAAGTCGGCAAGTCTAGAGTTGGCCAACGTGGTGACAAAGTGGGGACAACGTGGCCACGTTTCGAGGAAACTCATTTTCGAGAGAAAAGGGTTTTTAAGGCTGTCGTGTGTCATTTTGTTTCTGACCAAGTTGTTACTACATCAGTCTTAGTTAATGCTTGTACCCACATCCTGCCTTTAATACTGTTAATTCCGTTTAATCGTTGTTTAGTTGCTTAAAACTCACAAAATATTGATATTGTTCTCAAAAATCAACCAAGCACTAGAAGTTCATGAAAAGTTCTCTGATTCTTAGTTGACTAGTCCCGGTGGAAACGATCTCGGTACTCTACCACTTTATTACTTGTAGCGATCATAGTGTCCGGTGTGCACTTGCACCGTCACTGTGGCAACATAGTGGCCACTGTGTGGACCTATACGATTTTACGCTACCAAGTTTTTGGCGTCGTTGCCGGGGAAACTTCAACCGCCACACCATCGATTTCCACCGTCGGTTTCTACCATAATCCCGATCGCCCCGAGTAGTCGCAACACTCGACGTGTCGCTGCCATTTCCGAGCCACCCGACTGCAGCAACCGAGGTTGGCCCTTCTGCCGAGGTGGGTAAGCCGTGAGTATTCTTGGTTCATCATCATCCATGTTCGAACTTTGTCTGGTTAATACTTTTCTGTTTTGTGGTATTTTGTTGTTTCTATGACTCATTCTATGTTGGTTGTATGCTTGCTCTTATCACCGTACTCGTATACCGTCTCTTTGATTATTTCTAGTACTTTTGTTTTGCGCTCATTTCTTTTGCAGGTCTGCTCCTTGGATTGCTACCAATTTTTGACTGATGACGTGATATAGGCCTTTCTTTCCTGGATGTTAAGCCCAAACACTTTCCAAATTGAAACCTAGCCTTTTACCGTAGCAATATCGATATATCTTTCCTTTTTCAATGAGGACATTGAAGGGTTTCGTTTGGGGGGTGGGGGCTGCTGAGAAAGTAGAAACAAACCGTTCTTCCGATAGCCGAAAGCCAAAGTGGCCACTTTGTCGCCACGCTGTCACCACTTTGGCAGAAAAAAAAATGAAAAATAAATTGGGGATCCTTCAAGGGTCAAATGGTCAAGGCAATACAAAGAATAAATAGTCAAACCAAAGAAAATTGGAGTCATGCAAAAAGAAAAGTTTGGGGGTCATATCAAGCAGTTAATTTGAAAACCCAAAAACACAAACCCAATTCAAGCCCTATTGATTAAAGTCAAATTTTTGGGATGCATGAAAAGAAGCTGTACCTTTTTCAAACAAAGTGCTTCGCTCAATCAAGAAACATCAAAATACTCGGTATGAGTTTTCCATTCATCAAAAGTAAGCAACCATTTTTTGTATCATCTTTCGAATCCTTTTTGTTAATCCTTTTTCTTTTTATTACTTGAGGACAAGTAATTACTCAAGTTTGGGGGTGTGATAACTCTCAAATATTGAGAGTTAATTCCTCTCTTTTTATATTCGTTTTACCACATTTCCCCCCGTTTTGTCTCTCATCTCCTTCATTTGGTCTTAATTGTTCAAACATGATGATAAAGTCTCAAGAATGCAAAAATTTCGGTTCTTTTGCCCCGCCATGCCACTAGATCCATAATGACCGGCGAGACTAACTTTTGTGCAGAAAGTGGCCACCTTGCTGGCACCTTGTCATCACGTTGAACATGGGCTGAAAATTTGTTGATAAGTTCCAGCCATTTTCGGAAAGTTGACTTCTGAAGGAATGTAAAGAGTCTTCTGATCTTTCACTAGAATATTCAAGGAAGAGGACATAAAGTGGAGGTCCAAGGAAAGTTCAACACTCTTCCTTAAAAGCTACTTTTGAGGAATAGTCACATCAACACTTTTCTCTTCCTTGGGCTATAAATGAGGGCTTGGAGGAACCATTTGGGATATAACAACTTCCAAGAGCATTGAAGACTTCTGGAGCTTAAGCATTTAATTTCTAGTCTCTCTTTGAAGCTTGTATTTAGTTGCATTTAATTTTAACTTCTTTGTAAAAGCTATCGCCAAAGTGGCCACCTTGTCACCACTTTGGCAGTAGCTCTTTAGTTATTTATGCACTTTATGTTTATGTTTTCTCCTTCTTCTCCCATGTCTTTTACTGTTGTTATGAGCTAAACACCCCTTTGGGTGTGGGTATGAGCCAAAGCTAAGACTAGTAGGCAACACTTGGGTGTTGCTATCGTTGCTAACTCTTAGACTTGGTCACTTGAGTCGGGACTTCAACTCAACGCGGACAAGCCGATCACTTGTTAGTGTTAATATTAGATCTTAGGCCTCGAGAGGGGCAGATCTGAAATACGGCTTGGGTGATGCAAAGAAGATTTGAGAAAGTCTTTTATAACCACGTAGAGATACGGGTTTTTGCATGACTATAACTAAGGTTCAAATGTCGGTTGATATGAGTGTCACAAAGAGATTTGGGCATCCATATCTATATTGGTGGAACTGAAATCCTTAGAGGTTTACTTAGTTAAGTCGGCAAGTCTAGAGTTGGCCAACGTGGTGACAAAGTGGGGACAACGTGGCCACGTTTCGAGGAAACTCATTTTCGAGAGAAAAGGGTTTTTAAGGCTGTCGTGTGTCATTTTGTTTCTGACCAAGTTGTTACTACATCAGTCTTAGTTAATGCTTGTACCCACATCCTGCCTTTAATACTGTTAATTCCGTTTAATCGTTGTTTAGTTGCTTAAAACTCACAAAATATTGATATTGTTCTCAAAAATCAACCAAGCACTAGAAGTTCATGAAAAGTTCTCTGATTCTTAGTTGACTAGTCCCGGTGGAAACGATCTCGGTACTCTACCACTTTATTACTTGTAGCGATCATAGTGTCCGGTGTGCACTTGCACCGTCACTGTGGCAACATAGTGGCCACTGTGTGGACCTATACGATTTTACGCTACCAAGTTTTTGGCGTCGTTGCCGGGGAAACTTCAACCGCCACACCATCGATTTCCACCGTCGGTTTCTACCATAATCCCGATCGCCCCGAGTAGTCGCAACACTCGACGTGTCGCTGCCATTTCCGAGCCACCCGACTGCAGCAACCGAGGTTGGCCCTTCTGCCGAGGTGGGTAAGCCGTGAGTATTCTTGGTTCATCATCATCCATGTTCGAACTTTGTCTGGTTAATACTTTTCTGTTTTGTGGTATTTTGTTGTTTCTATGACTCATTCTATGTTGGTTGTATGCTTGCTCTTATCACCGTACTCGTATACCGTCTCTTTGATTATTTCTAGTACTTTTGTTTTGCGCTCATTTCTTTTGCAGGTCTGCTCCTTGGATTGCTACCAATTTTTGACTGATGACGTGATATAGGCCTTTCTTTCCTGGATGTTAAGCCCAAACACTTTCCAAATTGAAACCTAGCCTTTTACCGTAGCAATATCGATATATCTTTCCTTTTTCAATGAGGACATTGAAGGGTTTCGTTTGGGGGGTGGGGGCTGCTGAGAAAGTAGAAACAAACCGTTCTTCCGATAGCCGAAAGCCAAAGTGGCCACTTTGTCGCCACGCTGTCACCACTTTGGCAGAAAAAAAAATGAAAAATAAATTGGGGATCCTTCAAGGGTCAAATGGTCAAGGCAATACAAAGAATAAATAGTCAAACCAAAGAAAATTGGAGTCATGCAAAAAGAAGAGTTTGGGGGTCATATCAAGCAGTTAATTTGAAAACCCAAAAACACAAACCCAATTCAAGCCCTATTGATTAAAGTCAAATTTTTGGGATGCATGAAAAGAAGCTGTACCTTTTTCAAACAAAGTGCTTCGCTCAATCAAGAAACATCAAAATACTCGGTATGAGTTTTCCATTCATCAAAAGTAAGCAACCATTTTTTGTATCATCTTTCGAATCCTTTTTGTTAATCCTTTTTCTTTTTATTACTTGAGGACAAGTAATTACTCAAGTTTGGGGGTGTGATAACTCTCAAATATTGAGAGTTAATTCCTCTCTTTTTATATTCGTTTTACCACATTTCCCCCCGTTTTGTCTCTCATCTCCTTCATTTGGTCTTAATTGTTCAAACATGATGATAAAGTCTCAAGAATGCAAAAATTTCGGTTCTTTTGCCCCGCCATGCCACTAGATCCATAATGACCGGCGAGACTAACTTTTGTGCAGAAAGTGGCCACCTTGCTGGCACCTTGTCATCACGTTGAACATGGGCTGAAAATTTGTTGATAAGTTCCAGCCATTTTCGGAAAGTTGACTTCTGAAGGAATGTAAAGAGTCTTCTGATCTTTCACTAGAATATTCAAGGAAGAGGACATAAAGTGGAGGTCCAAGGAAAGTTCAACACTCTTCCTTAAAAGCTACTTTTGAGGAATAGTCACATCAACACTTTTCTCTTCCTTGGGCTATAAATGAGGGCTTGGAGGAACCATTTGGGATATAACAACTTCCAAGAGCATTGAAGACTTCTGGAGCTTAAGCATTTAATTTCTAGTCTCTCTTTGAAGCTTGTATTTAGTTGCATTTAATTTTAACTTCTTTGTAAAAGCTATCGCCAAAGTGGCCACCTTGTCACCACTTTGGCAGTAGCTCTTTAGTTATTTATGCACTTTATGTTTATGTTTTCTCCTTCTTCTCCCATGTCTTTTACTGTTGTTATGAGCTAAACACCCCTTTGGGTGTGGGTATGAGCCAAAGCTAAGACTAGTAGGCAACACTTGGGTGTTGCTATCGTTGCTAACTCTTAGACTTGGTCACTTGAGTCGGGACTTCAACTCAACGCGGACAAGCCGATCACTTGTTAGTGTTAATATTAGATCTTAGGCCTCGAGAGGGGCAGATCTGAAATACGGCTTGGGTGATGCAAAGAAGATTTGAGAAAGTCTTTTATAACCACGTAGAGATACGGGTTTTTGCATGACTATAACTAAGGTTCAAATGTCGGTTGATATGAGTGTCACAAAGAGATTTGGGCATCCATATCTATATTGGTGGAACTGAAATCCTTAGAGGTTTACTTAGTTAAGTCGGCAAGTCTAGAGTTGGCCAACGTGGTGACAAAGTGGGGACAACGTGGCCACGTTTCGAGGAAACTCATTTTCGAGAGAAAAGGGTTTTTAAGGCTGTCGTGTGTCATTTTGTTTCTGACCAAGTTGTTACTACATCAGTCTTAGTTAATGCTTGTACCCACATCCTGCCTTTAATACTGTTAATTCCGTTTAATCGTTGTTTAGTTGCTTAAAACTCACAAAATATTGATATTGTTCTCAAAAATCAACCAAGCACTAGAAGTTCATGAAAAGTTCTCTGATTCTTAGTTGACTAGTCCCGGTGGAAACGATCTCGGTACTCTACCACTTTATTACTTGTAGCGATCATAGTGTCCGGTGTGCACTTGCACCGTCACTGTGGCAACATAGTGGCCACTGTGTGGACCTATACGATTTTACGCTACCAAGTTTTTGGCGTCGTTGCCGGGGAAACTTCAACCGCCACACCATCGATTTCCACCGTCGGTTTCTACCATAATCCCGATCGCCCCGAGTAGTCGCAACACTCGACGTGTCGCTGCCATTTCCGAGCCACCCGACTGCAGCAACCGAGGTTGGCCCTTCTGCCGAGGTGGGTAAGCCGTGAGTATTCTTGGTTCATCATCATCCATGTTCGAACTTTGTCTGGTTAATACTTTTCTGTTTTGTGGTATTTTGTTGTTTCTATGACTCTTTCTATGTTGGTTGTATGCTTGCTCTTATCACCGTACTCGTATACCGTCTCTTTGATTATTTCTAGTACTTTTGTTTTGCGCTCATTTCTTTTGCAGGTCTGCTCCTTGGATTGCTACCAATTTTTGACTGATGACGTGATATAGGCCTTTCTTTCCTGGATGTTAAGCCCAAACACTTTCCAAATTGAAACCTAGCCTTTTACCGTAGCAATATCGATATATCTTTCCTTTTTCAATGAGGACATTGAAGGGTTTCGTTTGGGGGGTGGGGGCTGCTGAGAAAGTAGAAACAAACCGTTCTTCCGATAGCCGAAAGCCAAAGTGGCCACTTTGTCGCCACGCTGTCACCACTTTGGCAGAAAAAAAAATGAAAAATAAATTGGGGATCCTTCAAGGGTCAAATGGTCAAGGCAATACAAAGAATAAATAGTCAAACCAAAGAAAATTGGAGTCATGCAAAAAGAAGAGTTTGGGGGTCATATCAAGCAGTTAATTTGAAAACCCAAAAACACAAACCCAATTCAAGCCCTATTGATTAAAGTCAAATTTTTGGGATGCATGAAAAGAAGCTGTACCTTTTTCAAACAAAGTGCTTCGCTCAATCAAGAAACATCAAAATACTCGGTATGAGTTTTCCATTCATCAAAAGTAAGCAACCATTTTTTGTATCATCTTTCGAATCCTTTTTGTTAATCCTTTTTCTTTTTATTACTTGAGGACAAGTAATTACTCAAGTTTGGGGGTGTGATAACTCTCAAATATTGAGAGTTAATTCCTCTCTTTTTATATTCGTTTTACCACATTTCCCCCCGTTTTGTCTCTCATCTCCTTCATTTGGTCTTAATTGTTCAAACATGATGATAAAGTCTCAAGAATGCAAAAATTTCGGTTCTTTTGCCCCGCCATGCCACTAGATCCATAATGACCGGCGAGACTAACTTTTGTGCAGAAAGTGGCCACCTTGCTGGCACCTTGTCATCACGTTGAACATGGGCTGAAAATTTGTTGATAAGTTCCAGCCATTTTCGGAAAGTTGACTTCTGAAGGAATGTAAAGAGTCTTCTGATCTTTCACTAGAATATTCAAGGAAGAGGACATAAAGTGGAGGTCCAAGGAAAGTTCAACACTCTTCCTTAAAAGCTACTTTTGAGGAATAGTCACATCAACACTTTTCTCTTCCTTGGGCTATAAATGAGGGCTTGGAGGAACCATTTGGGATATAACAACTTCCAAGAGCATTGAAGACTTCTGGAGCTTAAGCATTTAATTTCTAGTCTCTCTTTGAAGCTTGTATTTAGTTGCATTTAATTTTAACTTCTTTGTAAAAGCTATCGCCAAAGTGGCCACCTTGTCACCACTTTGGCAGTAGCTCTTTAGTTATTTATGCACTTTATGTTTATGTTTTCTCCTTCTTCTCCCATGTCTTTTACTGTTGTTATGAGCTAAACACCCCTTTGGGTGTGGGTATGAGCCAAAGCTAAGACTAGTAGGCAACACTTGGGTGTTGCTATCGTTGCTAACTCTTAGACTTGGTCACTTGAGTCGGGACTTCAACTCAACGCGGACAAGCCGATCACTTGTTAGTGTTAATATTAGATCTTAGGCCTCGAGAGGGGCAGATCTGAAATACGGCTTGGGTGATGCAAAGAAGATTTGAGAAAGTCTTTTATAACCACGTAGAGATACGGGTTTTTGCATGACTATAACTAAGGTTCAAATGTCGGTTGATATGAGTGTCACAAAGAGATTTGGGCATCCATATCTATATTGGTGGAACTGAAATCCTTAGAGGTTTACTTAGTTAAGTCGGCAAGTCTAGAGTTGGCCAACGTGGTGACAAAGTGGGGACAACGTGGCCACGTTTCGAGGAAACTCATTTTCGAGAGAAAAGGGTTTTTAAGGCTGTCGTGTGTCATTTTGTTTCTGACCAAGTTGTTACTACATCAGTCTTAGTTAATGCTTGTACCCACATCCTGCCTTTAATACTGTTAATTCCGTTTAATCGTTGTTTAGTTGCTTAAAACTCACAAAATATTGATATTGTTCTCAAAAATCAACCAAGCACTAGAAGTTCATGAAAAGTTCTCTGATTCTTAGTTGACTAGTCCCGGTGGAAACGATCTCGGTACTCTACCACTTTATTACTTGTAGCGATCATAGTGTCCGGTGTGCACTTGCACCGTCACTGTGGCAACATAGTGGCCACTGTGTGGACCTATACGATTTTACGCTACCAAGTTTTTGGCGTCGTTGCCGGGGAAACTTCAACCGCCACACCATCGATTTCCACCGTCGGTTTCTACCATAATCCCGATCGCCCCGAGTAGTCGCAACACTCGACGTGTCGCTGCCATTTCCGAGCCACCCGACTGCAGCAACCGAGGTTGGCCCTTCTGCCGAGGTGGGTAAGCCGTGAGTATTCTTGGTTCATCATCATCCATGTTCGAACTTTGTCTGGTTAATACTTTTCTGTTTTGTGGTATTTTGTTGTTTCTATGACTCATTCTATGTTGGTTGTATGCTTGCTCTTATCACCGTACTCGTATACCGTCTCTTTGATTATTTCTAGTACTTTTGTTTTGCGCTCATTTCTTTTGCAGGTCTGCTCCTTGGATTGCTACCAATTTTTGACTGATGACGTGATATAGGCCTTTCTTTCCTGGATGTTAAGCCCAAACACTTTCCAAATTGAAACCTAGCCTTTTACCGTAGCAATATCGATATATCTTTCCTTTTTCAATGAGGACATTGAAGGGTTTCGTTTGGGGGGTGGGGGCTGCTGAGAAAGTAGAAACAAACCGTTCTTCCGATAGCCGAAAGCCAAAGTGGCCACTTTGTCGCCACGCTGTCACCACTTTGGCAGAAAAAAAAATGAAAAATAAATTGGGGATCCTTCAAGGGTCAAATGGTCAAGGCAATACAAAGAATAAATAGTCAAACCAAAGAAAATTGGAGTCATGCAAAAAGAAAAGTTTGGGGGTCATATCAAGCAGTTAATTTGAAAACCCAAAAACACAAACCCAATTCAAGCCCTATTGATTAAAGTCAAATTTTTGGGATGCATGAAAAGAAGCTGTACCTTTTTCAAACAAAGTGCTTCGCTCAATCAAGAAACATCAAAATACTCGGTATGAGTTTTCCATTCATCAAAAGTAAGCAACCATTTTTTGTATCATCTTTCGAATCCTTTTTGTTAATCCTTTTTCTTTTTATTACTTGAGGACAAGTAATTACTCAAGTTTGGGGGTGTGATAACTCTCAAATATTGAGAGTTAATTCCTCTCTTTTTATATTCGTTTTACCACATTTCCCCCCGTTTTGTCTCTCATCTCCTTCATTTGGTCTTAATTGTTCAAACATGATGATGAAGTCTCAAGAATGCAAAAATTTCGGTTCTTTTGCCCCGCCATGCCACTAGATCCATAATGACCGGCGAGACTAACTTTTGTGCAGAAAGTGGCCACCTTGTTGGCACCTTGTCATCACGTTGAACATGGGCTGAAAATTTGTTGATAAGTTCCAGCCATTTTCGGAAAGTTGACTTCTGAAGGAATGTAAAGAGTCTTCTGATCTTTCACTAGAATATTCAAGGAAGAGGACATAAAGTGGAAGTCCAAGGAAAGTTCAACACTCTTCCTTAAAAGCTACTTTTGAGGAATAGTCACATCAACACTTTTCTCTTCCTTGGGCTATAAATGAGGGCTTGGAGGAACCATTTGGGATATAACAACTTCCAGGAGCATTGAAGACTTCTGGAGCTTAAGCATTTAATTTCTAGTCTCTCTTTGAAGCTTGTATTTAGTTGCATTTAATTTTAACTTCTTTGTAAAAGCTATCGCCAAAGTGGCCACCTTGTCACCACTTTGGCAGTAGCTCTTTAGTTATTTATGCACTTTATGTTTATGTTTTCTCCTTCTTCTCCCATGTCTTTTACTGTTGTTATGAGCTAAACACCCCTTTGGGTGTGGGTATGAGCCAAAGCTAAGACTAGTAGGCAACACTTGGGTGTTGCTATCGTTGCTAACTCTTAGACTTGGTCACTTGAGTCGAGACTTCAACTCAACGCGGACAAGCCGATCACTTGTTAGTGTTAATATTAGATCTTAGGCCTCGAGAGGGGCAGATCTGAAATACGGCTTGGGTGATGCAAAGAAGATTTGAGAAAGTCTTTTATAACCACGTAGAGATACGAGTTTTTGCATGACTATAACTAAGGTTCAAATGTCGGTTGATATGAGTGTCACAAAGAGATTTGGGCATCCATATCTATATTGGTGGAACTGAAATCCTTAGAGGTTTACTTAGTTAAGTCGGCAAGTCTAGAGTTGGCCAACGTGGTGACAAAGTGGGGACAACGTGGCCACGTTTCGAGGAAACTCATTTTCGAGAGAAAAGGGTTTTTAAGGATGTCGTGTGTCATTTTGTTTCTGACCAAGTTGTTACTACATCAGTCTTAGTTAATGCTTGTACCCATATCCTGCCTTTAATACTGTTAATTCCGTTTAATCGTTGTTTAGTTGCTTAAAACTCACAAAATATTGATATTGTTCTCAAAAATCAACCAAGCACTAGAAGTTCATGAAAAGTTCTCTGATTCTTAGTTGACTAGTCCCTGTAGAAACGATCTCGGTACTCTACCACTTTATTACTTGTAGCGATCATAGTGTCCGGTGTGCACTTGCACCGTCACTGTGGCAACATAATGGCCACTTTGTGGACCTATACGATTTTACGTTACCAAGTTTTTGGCGCCGTTGCCGGGGAAACTTCAACCGCCACACCATCGATTTCCACCGTCGGTTTCTACCATAATCCCATTCGCCCCGAGTAGTCGCAACACTCGACGTGTCGCTGCCATTTCCGAGCCACCCGACTGCAGCAACCGAGGTTGGCCCTTCTGCCGAGGTGGGTAAGCCGTGAGTATTCTTGGTTCATCATCATCCATGTTCGAACTTTGTCTGGTTAATACTTTTCTGTTTTGTGGTATTTTGTTGTTTCTCTGACTCATTCTATGTTGGTTGTATGCTTGCTCTTATCACCGTACTCGTATACCGTCTCTTTGATTATTTCTAGTACTTTTGTTTTGCGCTCATTTCTTTTGCAGGTCTGCTCCTTGGATTGCTACCAATTTTTGACTGATGACGTGATATAGGCCTTTCTTTCCTGGATGTTAAGCCCAAACACTTTCCAAATTGAAACCTAGCCTTTTACCGTAGCAATATCGACATATCTTTCCTTTTTCAATGAGGACATTGAAGGGTTTCGTTTGGGGGGTGGGGGCTGCTGAGAAAGTAGAAACAAACCGTTCTTCCGATAGCCGAAAGCCAAAGTGGCCACTTTGTCGCCACGCTGTCACCACTTTGGCAGAAAAAAAAATGAAAAATAAATTGGGGATCCTTCAAGGGTCAAATGGTCAAGGCAATACAAAGAATAAATAGTCAAACCAAAGAAAATTGGAGTCATGCAAAAAGAAAAGTTTGGGGGTCATATCAAGCAGTTAATTTGAAAACCCAAAAACACAAACCTAATTCAAGCCCTATTGATTAAAGTCAAATTTTTGGGATGCATGAAAAGAAGCGGTACCTTTTTCAAACAAAGTGCTTCGCTCAATCAAGAAACATCAAAATACTCGGTATGAGTTTTCCATTCATCAAAAGTAAGCAACCATTTTTTGTATCATCTTTCGAATCCTTTTTGTTAATCCTTTTTCTTTTTATTACTTGAGGACAAGTAATTACTCAAGTTTGGGGGTGTGATAACTCTCAAATATTGAGAGTTAATTCCTCTCTTTTTATATTCGTTTTACCACATTTCCCCCCGTTTTGTCTCTCATCTCCTTTATTTGGTCCTAAAATCACTCTCAGCATAATTAAATATAGAATAAAAATCAAAATTTAAATATAAAAAATCTATAATATAATTAAAAAAATCTAACAAAATATTTTATAAAAAAACATTATATTATTAAACCAAAATAAATTACATTATATTTTGTAGCTAAGTTTGTAATTTTGTTCAATTATTATGTTTTACTATCTTATATATCTCTATTCGATTATTGTAATAAGTTATGGTTTTATATTTTTAAAACCAATTTGAGTACTGTTTATTGATACACATTACCTAAAATTCAAAATTACAAGTAATGATGCATGAGTACAGTTTTCTAAAGCTATATGTTTGAATTAATAACTAATTAATAAGCATAATCAAAACAGAATAAACATCTCAATTTACATACAAAAATTTAAAATATATAAGATAATCATTGAATTCTAACAAAATACTTATTTTTTTATATAAAAAACATTATTATTATTAAGCCTAAATTAAACAAATTTATATAAAAAAAAACCATTATCACTCTCTCAAAATCATCCAAAATCGTACCGTAAATCGACAAAAAATAAAATGAAACATTAAAATCATGATGTATCTCGCTGCATTGCGCGAGTACGCTTTTAGTATATATATATATATATAATGAAAACAAAATCATATGTGATATGTAACAAAACACAATTAAAATTAATGTATAATATCACATGTACTGCAAAACGTAATTTATAATCGTCTTTTCAATACCTTCGAAACGAATCTCGAGAAGAAATAACTGACTGGGTGCATAATGTGGGACTTTCGGTTGGTGTCGTTGGTGTTACCAAAAGATCAAAGGCTAAGACAAATGGATGCATAACTTACGTTCGATGTAATGCATTTTCTCTTTTTTTTTTAAAAAAAATCGATTAACCAAGGTTTAATATGTGACATATAATAATAGAATTAAATCAAAAAATATTCAATATTGGGCTTATTTCGAAGGTATCGACTAGACGATTATAATGGTGTAAGTTGTTAAAATTAAAAAATATTTTTTAACGTATTTTTGTTAATATACAATTATATGTGTTAATATGATAAAAATTTAAAATGAAAAATATAAAACTAAAAGGTATAAAGTAAATCAATCAAAACAGTGTAGGGACCAAAAATGTAATTATGAATTGAAAAACAATAAAATTAATGGATGTGAGGGGGAGGGGGTGGGAAATTTGGCAGGGGGTAGACATAGAATTTCCCTATTAAAAAGAGAAAGCACAAAAAGGAGTGAGCTGATCATAAACAAAAGCATTTTGATAACTATCAAATAATAGAATATACCAAAAATGAATTGCAAAATGGCCAAAGACCATTGGCAGAAAAAGACCAAGATGTAGCAGCCTCGAAAACATAAATATCTCATTGGAAATATTGCAACTTCTGATCATGCCAATGTCCAAAGCTATAATTCAAGTTCAAAGTAGGAACATGAAGGAAATTTCCTAAAACCCATGTACAAAAAAAGGGAGAGGCTTTATCCATTAAGCTACATTAGTGGCCCAATAAAAGAATAAACATAACAAAACAGATAGAAATATGAATTATGAACTTTGCTTACTAAATGCAAATGTTATGAGTTCCTATTATCAACCATAATTGTCTACAATCCAATTCTTATTTAAAGAACCACAGATTAATCAGTTTCCTCCAGTTTTGTTCTATCGGATAGTTCAATTTTGTGAATTCCATTTTCACATAAGTTGAAACGAAACCTCAATGTGAAGATGGAATATAACTAAAAAAAAGTGTGGTTGAGTGTGTGTGTCTGTGTGAGAGAGAGAGAGAGAGAGAGATCGTGAGAAGGATCATCATGGACAAAAGCGATGTCGAGAAGAACAACGCCAGGATCAATCCAATGGCTGAAATGAGGGCTGAAATTGACTAAAATTGTATGGGCTTTCACTTTCACCGGATTATGATGATGATAAATTAAGATCTCTTCAAGTGTAATCGATTTCTATAAGATCTCTTTTTTTTTGTTACACATAAAATGGACTTTTCTAACTGTCCATCAGGAACATTCAGCAGAAATGTTACTGGAACTAATGAAAGGAACTCTAGAACTTCAAGAACAAATTTCAATTCTACAGAAAAGAACCCTAATTTAACGGTGAACAATAGGATAGTAAGCCTAAGTAATTGCTTTAACACTTGGACTAAAATACTTTACAGAATTTGATGTTTTACTGGTTTCCAAAATACTCAACTGTGCGAAATCTTGGTGGGCCAAATTGAAGAAAGCCAATTCGCATATTCAAGATTTCGGATGGGAAGAATGCTAATTCGTAGATGCCAAATTGAACTCTTTGATTTCCCTGTTTTGCTTGCTTATACACCATCATTCAAGCTTTATTTGAAAATATGTATGTATAGGCTATATGTAATGGCAGAGGAGGAAGAGGGTAGCGCTTCTTGTTTCTTCTGAATCTAAAATCAGATTTTGCAAGTCTGTATGTGCGTGTATATATATACACGGAGGAGATAACAGACGGTCGTGTTCACGTCACAAACTCCTCCTAATCATGAAATCGTGGGGAACTGTTCATGGAGGTTGAAGAGGACTGGAAGAGTGTGAGAGAAATCAGGACGGGGAGAGCTCGTGCAGGTTGAAGGGACGTGGAGAAAAATCTGGCGTGAGGGGAGAGAGGGAAACAAATGGGGAAGTGGGGTGGATCGCGATTTGGGGTGGGGGATTAAGAGCAGTGGCTTGAAATAAGGAATTTAAACGGCTCAGATCTTATTTCAGATGAATTTAAACGGTGTAGATTGAATAGAGGGGTGGTTGACTCGTCTCCATTCATATATATATAACTAGTGTTATACCCGTCCGTTGGTCGGGTATACAACACGACTTTAATGTAAATTCAATTATTTGATTGGTCACTTTTTTCATCATTGTCGAATGCTGTTTTTCAATCGAGCAAGAAGCTTAGTCAAACTATAACCGACTTTCCCGTGCCTTTGACTCTCGGTTAGGTATCCTTCGGCTTGAAGGGTCCTTCTGTATCTTTCATAATAGATATAAGCAAAGAAGCGATCGCAATCGGATTACCCCTTCTCGATTTCAAGGTTTTTGTGACCTCAAACTCGAGTTTTTCAAGCGAAAATGCAACCCGATGTGAAATTTTAATAAATGTAAGGACGAAATTGGGTGATATCTCATGACAATGCCACAGAAGGATATAATTTCGGCTATTAAAGGCATTATTTGTAAACGGGTTTTACTGGTTGTAATACCAAAAGCAATTATCAAGTCAAAATGCAATGATCAACCAAAAGCATTGCAAAATATCCCTTTGTTTCTTTCTCGATGGTGCTTACTTCAGATCAAAGCTGGATCTTGGTTCATTAGCTAACGATAAAATAAGTTGTTTTTCCTAGTTAATTTGATCGATCTCCGCTATCCAAAATGTACAAACGCACACTTTCACCAAAATCACATATTATCGCCGTTCCGAAGACTGTAATCAAACATAAAACTGAAAAGAAAACCTTGAAAAGGAAATACTTTTAGCCTCTTTTTTTCACTTGAAAAAGAAAGCTAAATTACAACAGGGAAGAAGTAGAATCTTATCTTTGCAGTCGCTTTACACGTGTGTACCAGTGGAAGCAAATATCTAGTAGGTTTCAGTTTATGGATTTCCTAAACAAAAGTTATCCATTATATCAAAGCTGTAAATGTGAAACAATTATGTTAATCCTCTGTTAACATAATTTCCTAAAAAAATTATGTTAAAACACATTATAGAGTATTTTCTTTCACTTTTGTTATCTTTAATCAACTCTAGTTATGTACCCACACAATACAAAAGAATAACAAATTTTTATTTTTGTAAATCAGAAATATAAAATTAATGTGATTGCTCGTTAAATTTTTTGAAATTTATACTTGAATAAAATAAAATTACATATTTTTTTCCAATCCTTTTACGTTCACTCAGTAAAGATATAACCAACTATTATTTGCTAAAGTGTAACGACTATAAAACTAAAATTTCCAATTCATATTCTTAATATATATATGTGTGTGTGTGTGTATATATATAATCTCAAAAGACAAAAGCATTAATTCAATAGAACTTATCTATACTATATTATAAAGAAGATATAAAAAACTCTTAAAAACAAGTCTTAAAGCATAATGTACCGCTATTTAATACTAATTACTTAAAAAACAACCATTAAAGCTGTATGTTCTACATTTAATGCTATTTATTAATTTTCAATCATTATCTCTAACCATTTTAACTCCCCTAAAATCATTTCTCACTTTAACTCTCCTAAAATAACTCTCAACATAATTAAATATAGAATCAAATTTTAAATATAAAAAACTAAAATATAATTAAAAAAATCTAACAGAATATTTTATAAAATAAATTATATTATTAAACCAAAATAAATTACATTATATTATTAAGTCTAAATTAAACAAATTTATATAAAAAATCATTATCACTCTCTCACAACAATCCAAAATCGTAATGTAAATCTACAAAAAAACAGAAAATAAAATGAAACATTAAAATCGTGATTTATCTAGCTGCATTGCGCGAGTACACTTCTAGTGATATATATATTGTTGCAACACGTAGATACGAGATGTCAAAGAAAATCCAAAACAAAGTAGAACTCATTGTATTTGAGTTCAACATTTATTGGAAAACTATGTGACCTAATATCAGATGCATCCAAAACGTATCATAAGATCACCACCAGACTTAAACTAAATGTGGCATATCTTTCCTATCTATCTACAGCATGTCAAAAGGAAAAAGAAAAATCAGACATCCATATGCCAAAGTCATCTCACCACCCTCTTGCTAAGCCTATATTACTTATGGTCCTTGCTCTTGCACCATCTTTCCTAGACTATCACCTACTCAGCCTATCAACTTTCTTCTCAATTTAGTAGATTACAATTACATATAGCGTTTTCTATGTCTAATTTGGTTGCCATTGATGTTGTATTATGCAATTATTTTAAGTTAAGTATTTCATAACCTTTGACAACAAATAAATAGTTACACAAAAATAATTTGCATTTGTATGAGCCAACATAGGTAAGGTCCTATAAATCACAATATACGTCTTCTTGACATTTTATGCCTGCAGAGTTTAATGTGAGGGGAAAAAACATGATGCGTTAAATATTGAAATTACTCTGAGTTATAAACAAATTTCATCATCCCTTAACATCTAGGATATCAAACATCGCTCCATGCCACTTTACCCTTTTCATCTCTCATCCACACTATAAGAAACCTCTCATCAGTTTCTCTATTTCATTAAATATAAGTGTGGTATTCCCCATCAACCGATGCGAGAAAAAAAATTGACAAGAAAGTACATAATCTCATTGCAACGTTGAACATTTACCTGTTGAGCATCCATTATTATGATTGTATTGTAAAAACATTAAAACCAACGTACTTTTAGTTAAAAAAATGATATGCACAAGTATTTATAATAATTAGTACTTACTTCTACGTTACTCTCAACATTTTTCAGCAGGTCCAAGATATACATTTGAGATAAGATACACATGGTACCGAACTAAAAACATCTTGCATTTGCAAAACTTATTCGAAAAAGCCTACAATCTATATGGAATAGACAAACGGTTTTTAAATCAAGTCGTACACAACATATAACACATTAAATAAGAAAAGAGCAACCATTATTTATTGCCCTCAAGTGAATCAATCATTTTTCCTCACATAAGGCACCGACTGTTGCATCATGCCCACCTTGGATTTCTACATAGGTATGAAGAAATTTCTAACAAATGAAGAAATTTTATTAATGACGATAGATATCTATATCATTATTTGTATCTACAAGCTTATATAATAAGTCATTGGCAACATGTCGAAACAATACTTCTGCAAAACATCATAAGCCATATATCTCAGTGTCATGTAGAAATGAAAATATGCAATCCTCCATGATCTGTTGATTATCAATGGAGCCACAATCATCCAAAAACCGACAACGAATCCAATCACCATGCTAATGATCAAGCCCCAATCTGCTCCATCTGCCCCATCGTCTTCTTCTTCTTCTTCTTGGTCTATGGTAGCTACTTCAACTGCACATTGCTTTGTGAGTGGATCTCCACAAAGGTTGTTGCCAATGAAGCTGGACTCGTTCACGCTCTGCAACTGAGTACTTGATGGTATTCTTCCTGTAAAACTGTTGAAGGACACATTGAAGTTGCTCAAGAAACTCAAGCTTGACACGCTCATGGGAAGTTCCCCAGAAAACTTGTTCAATGATAAATCAAAAGATTCAAGTGATTTTATGTCTCCAATCTTCTCCGGGATGATGATGGTATCACCCCATAAAAGAAGGTAAGAAAGTACATAACTATATCCATCTCACTCCATATGCACACAAATGAACTGAGGTAACTGGGAATTATGCAAGCTATAAGAGACATTCAACTTTAGGAAGTCTATACATGCTAACTTGAAAGGTATACCCGTAAGGAATATGTCGATGGATGGTTGCATCACGATATCTTTTAGCAAGCCCAAAATCTATAATATAAACCTGATGAATACAATAAAAAGTCAAGCATGAAAAAAAAAATTGAAAAGCATATACAACAATGACATTATTGCAAAATGTCTTTATCAACCGGTAACAGTCATAGTAAGGCCCTTAGTATCACATGATTTGTTTTCGACCAAGACCCATGAGAAAATTATCAGGCTTAATATTACGATGCAAAAACCCTTTAGAATGAACATACTCGATTCTTGTTATCTGCATACACAAAGAGATTAGGTACTTAATTTGGTCTAATGAAAGATGAGAGTATGTATTGCAACAACAATGAAGTCACAAAGTCTCTAACTTTATCAGATAATATTGTAGTTTATCACAACCTTATCGTATGCAACAATTTAGCCAGTAAGTAAAGGTACACACCTGCCATTTTTTCTGTTTTCCTGATGTGTGTAAATTGGAGGATTTTATAAGCATTTCCAACTGATGTAAGAACAATTATTTGGGGGTCATAAAAAGGAAATCATATATGTTAAAATTTACGCACTTCCACTACCACTCATGCCATATATATAGGAGACAACGGCAACATGCCATATATTTGCTTGGTTTGGTATTGATAAAAATTTCTAATCAAACAACAGACACATAAATGCTCACTTTTGTTAAAGTCCCACTTCGGCTAGAGTTGGACCATTTCACCTCTATATTTGCAAAAGTAGAGATTTTGGAGTTCTTTTCTTTGCATAACAACTATGCTAAAATAAAGAAAAGAAGAGAAGGTAAAATCTCCAAATTTGGAGAAATCTCTAACACTTAATATTGAGTAGAGAGAGATTATTTTAATTGTTTCCACCAATGAGATTGAATATGTGATAATTTCTTATGAAGTTTCTTTTTTAAAGTCCATTGGGGTTATAAATTTATAAAATATTTTAACAATATAAGTAATGCTGGAATTGCTAAAATGGAGTAGCAATTGGAGTTGTATGTAATTTTTATAGATATTTTCGTTGTTGGTACTCTATATTAGAAAAATTATAGCATAGTTGTTGGAGATGCTCTTATAGGAAGAAAAGTTATTAACTTGCCAAGTGCATTTGCTATTTTTTTTAAGACAATGAATGCTCTGTCTCTATAACCAACTCAGTTTGATATTGAATATAATTTTAGTATGTTGAAGCAAAAAAAGAATGCAAGATGTTATGGATGTTTGTTAGCGACTATGTGGCTTCATTTAAAAAAAATTCCTAGGACACAACTTACCATTGGTTATAAAGGCAAAGAAGGAAGAGTTCGTGAGATTGTGCTTGGTAAACGGGTCGATTATGAAAACACTGGAGAAGTAGCTCCTCAACCGGTCCCTGCTCTATGCAATCTAGCTGCAGCGACCTGACCACCAAGCCAAGCTCGCGTACACCATCACGTAGCCTGATGGTGGCCTTGGTGTCACATATGAATCACCACAAAGATCGTGTCAATATTTGGATTACGAAGTAACTCATTTGACTGTAAAAGTCATAAATGTTTATCTAAACAATAGTGTTGTCAATTATATACATAGTGAAGCTATAAGCTTAAGATTTTAATTTAGAGTGTACAACCTAGTCTGCATTTGAGCCAGATATGTTGTTGTCTTGATGAAACATCTGTAAAGGCAGACTCCTATATGTTGTCTACTTGTCTATGTTTTACTCTCTCTGACTGGTATCACTAACAGGGGTGTGTTGCTGGAACAATCATCTTATGCACAAGCAAGTGGAAAAGTTATCGTTTGCTCACATTCAATGAAGATCTGTTCTTCATTTATCTACTTCCACCCATAATCTTCAATGCTGGGTAAAGTCGGTGCCTGCCTAATTGGTCTGTCCAATTAGTTTGGTTGTCCTGCATGGCATCACTAATTTTCAAGTACTTTTAATAGATTTCAGGTGAAGAAAAAACAGTTCTTCCATAACCTTTTCCCTATTATGTTGTTCGGAGTTGCCGGTTGTTTTCATATCAACATCTATAGTTGCAGCTGGTATTGTGTTACAATTATGTGTATTGTTTAATTTCTTCTTTCAGTGCACCATAGGTCTTAACGTTGGATGGATTATATCAATATGCACACTTCCCATTTCTCTTGATATCTGGAATGTTGTGCTTGGTGTTATGCAGGTACCTGCTGGCTGTGTTCAAAGTTAGGATTTGAGGGTTTGACTATCAGCGACTATCTTAGTATAATAGTCTATCAACTCTTCTTCTTTGATAACCCTCAGGCCATGGGTGGATCCACTTGTTAGCTAGTGGTGGCACATGCATCACTAATATATTCCGTTGTAGTGTTAAACTTCTTAAGACCCTTACAGGTGCTACCACTGTGATTCGTTTGTGGTACCACTGTGATTCCTTTTGTGCTACCACAGGATATAGTTACTGGAAAATTGAGAGGCTACAGTAACATATCGAAGCTCAAATTTGAGTTTAATGGTTAACAATGGTGAAACCCCCCTTCTCTTTGTTATCCTATATATCTTTTTAAGTTACACTCAAGTCTTAAAAGTGTGGTTGGTTGATGTTTTCGTTATTTTTCCAAATTAGATCTTCCCATAACATGAAGACAGTAATTTAATTATAAACCAGAAAGTAAGCAAGGCAATCAAATAGTGAAGCTAAGTACATTGTTGATACATGTCCAAAGAAACAATGAGCAACTTACATGGTGTCGTGTTCCTGTTGCAAGGAAAGTCTCGCTGAAGGCAAAACAATCCTGGTAGATCACTGCAAACAGAGATGCAATTACTGAAGATAATAGAAAATACTGCATACCAGCATACCAGCTATGGATTTACCCTTTACACTCCAGATAAATAAAGAATATTAAGGAAAATATGAAAACTATATAATATATGATTTATACATTTGAAGGTCAAAAAAAATTAAATGCCATTAATTATATATATATATATATATATATATGGATTATTTTGCTAGCACGAAAGGAAAGGAGATGGCTATCTACACACTACAGAAACATATAAAATAAACCAAGATCTTAACATCTTCACAAGATCCTCAAAAAGACAGATAACATCCATGGTTTTGAAGTGCAATGTTACAACAGTTTCTAAAGTATCGAAAACCAAATTTCTAAAGTATCGAAAACCAACAACAAACACTTCATCTACATATATTTGTATACTAAAACAAAATCAAAAAAGTATCGAGGATGTGAAATACTGAAATATGAGTACCTTAATGAAGTATGCTAAGCTACCTAAATAAGACATTTGGGAATACAACCTTGTTTCAGCTAGAGAAACCCTTCTAAGCAGTTTTGGAAACGAATTTTTATATTGAGCTTCTTTAAGCCCTTTGCCGACGACTTCTGATTTATCCACCCTTTCGCTTCCAGCTGAATCCACCAAATGAAGGCAACTACAAATGGTGCCACCCTTATAAAGGTAGTCGTATACTCATATAGCTTTAGTTTGACATTCTAAAACATCACTCCTCTATGTGATTTGTAACTTCAAGTTTACAATGTAACCTCTACCTCTATATTCAGTAAAATGCTAATCTTTATGGTGTGGATACCGGAAACTCTTAATTGGCATCCCATAGGAAAACTTGTTTTTGCATGTGTTAGGATATGTGTAACCAAGTTGAATTAGGTTGTGGTCCAAACCTACAAGACATTTGCATGACAGATCAACAGTGTGCCTTAATGCCATAGTAGATAAATATCAGGCATTTATCTAGAGTTGAGAATTCAACAACCATATGTCTAAAAGTCTGAATCCATTATTTTTATCCAGAGCAGTTTACCTCAAATCAATAAGACAACTTGAGGGGATCTTTACTTCTTATATAGCTATCATTTATACACCCCAAAAGTGGTCATACAAACTTACATGTGATTACCATCAGAATGCGACCAGTCCACACATTCAATAATAGAAGAGTAAAAGTTTTACAAAGCAAAGACCACATTACAAGTAAATAATGGCAAAGTGTTATGAGTGGTAGGGCAAACCTGTAAATGCACGACATAAGATTGAACTGCGACAAAAGCTTGCTTAAATATCTCATACGAAAAGGCCTCCGTAGGGATATCAAATGGATATTGCTGCTCAAGGAAAAAAGAAAACCTATAGTAATCAGCCATGTGAAGAAATGCGATCGGCAGAAACAGAACTACAATTATCCAAGTAAACTTGTGGAGAAAATAGCTAAGGTTCAGACACAATGCAAATCACCAAAATGAAGAAAGAAAAAACACCTGAAATAACGATCCAGCTAAGGTTCAGACACAATGCAAATCACCAAAATGAAGAAAGAAAAAACACCTGAAATAACGATCCAGCCATAAACCAGACTGTGTCAAGCTCATTATACTCTTTTCTGATGCCTTCTGCTCTTTCAAGAACTTCAGCCTGAGATATTAGCATAGGGATGTCTATTGAACTAGTGGAAGTCATAAACATTTTGTTCCCTTGTGTGGCAGATTTCTCTTTCAGATACATTAGTGTTTGCTTGTAAACCTTTAAGTTAAAGTTAGAATAGAAACAAATACCTTTACTGGACTGCCTGTCAGATAATTCAACTCAGATTCAGACCATAAGGAAGCACCGAGTTGATATGTATTTTACACATGATGAAACAATCTTTTAAGCAATTTTAAATCGAAAGGTTAATTTCATGAATCTATCCAGCTAGTAAAAGAGTAACAGGTAGGTTCTCAACTTCTTGCTAGAAAACCTCACAACTATTTAATAATGCAGAACAAAAGAAAATCATCCAATAAACACAATTTACATGAGCCTATTTATGATCTAACAATGTGGCTGTCTAAGCCTTGTATTTTTTTCCACAGGTACATCCTGCCACAACCTTGTACACCCTTTTGTCTCTAGTTATACATAATATATATATTCGAGGACCAACTCATTGTTATTGTTTTTCAAGAAGCTACTGTTATTGTTGTTATTTTGATAATGTAAATGAACGTATATGAATGTACCTGGATGTATCTCATTATTACAAAACTATTAAAATCACATATTTCCATCAATTCACTAATTAAAATCTTATTTAAACAATATTGAGATTAATTCAGAAATTGATAATGAATCTTATTGAACTTATAATAACACTTCTCTAACCCTCCATTAAAATCCCATACAGAAAATCGTAGATGAATATTACAAGGAGCGAACGTACCTCAAATGAAGAAATCGACTGGCACCTGCTTCCCTTCTGATTCTTTCTTGTGAATTCCCTTGGTCTTCTTAGGCCTATTTTCTCCCTGGCCTGGAAAGAAAGCGAGATAAAAGCAGAAAGCAAGTCATGTTTATTCAATTCAAAGAAACCAGAAAAATACAAGAATTTGACCAAATTAAATTAAATATGAATAGAAAAATACATAATAACATTTCATCAAAACAGGAAAAATGACTAATCTTCCAAACCCAAAAACCAAATAGAGGGAAAATGAGTACCTTAAAGTCCCGCCAGGAATGTGGAGGTTGAAAAACCCTTTCCACACCAGAACTTGAAACAGTGGAGGAGAAACAAAGCTGGAAGAGAAATCAGGGGCGTGAGAGACTTCAAACAGTAGAGAAGTAACCCTAATTATAGTTGCAATCATGAAATCCTGAGAGAGTTGGAACTCCATGAACGTGGAGGTTGAAGGCGCTGCAACAGGAGACTCGTGGGAGAGAAATTAGGGGCGAGAGAGGGAAACAAATGGGGAAGTGGGTTGGATAGTTATTTGGGGGTGGGGATTAAGAGCGGTGCGGGAAATAGAAGGAGCAGTGCGCTGCCATGAAATGAGGAATTTGAAGGGTCCAGATTAAAAGTTGGCTGATTTTAAACGGTGGAGATCGAATCACCAGAGGGTTGACTCGTCTCCATCCATATATATAATTTGTAGATCATATTGGATTGTGACGAAACATAAGTCGTTTTTTTTAAGGCATCATTTATTGAAAACACAGGGCACAACCCAACCATACAAAACAGTGCAGTCACGGCAAAATCCGGCCGTCGCAAACAACAATCGTAACAAGGGACAACAACAACGAAAGCGATTAAGATATTAATGGAACAAAACGGTACACAAGCGGGTAGAGCTCACGGGAGTCGGCTTGCGAGGATCAAACTAGCTCCGTCTCCAACGTCTTCAGCCAACAACAACTTCACGACTCCCTGAAATCCCATCGCTACAGTTAGGTGTTAAGGTATTGACGCCGGGCTCGAGAACCACCTTGCACCATCTATCAACCCATTCTTTTTTCGCCTTTTGATCCATTCCAATATGATCGTTTGAAATTCATACATTTGGTCCAGGAGTTTCCTTTTATCTTCTCGAAAGACCACCCTATTTCTATGCTCCCAAATCAAATATAGGACAACCCAAACCACTCCATTCCAAAGTGATTCAGTAGAGTTGTTATTTACCGAGATCGCTCCTTCTTGGAGTATTTCGCGAACCGTGTTTATTGCTTCCACGTTTTTACTCCACCATCTACCGATTGAGATCCATAAGGGTTTAACCTCCGGACATTCTACTAGAGCATGATCTATCGTTTCGACCGAATCATCACATCTTGGGCACAAGACCGAGTGTAAATCTATTCCCATTCGGTCCAAAACCGTTTGACATGGTATTCGTTCTCTCATAACTCTCCAAATGAAAACGCATACCTTTTTTGGGATTATTTTCATCCACTTCGTAGGTTCCGTCGATGTGTTGGACGTTAATCCTCCCTCTTCCATAATCTCTCTTAGCTTCTTGACCGTAAAGCCATATATTTTAATAATTATTATTTCAGTAGTTAAATAGCTAATTATATTTGTTTATAAATTCCAATAATGAGTATATGTTTCATATACTAAATATGTACATACGAATATTGATTCATATTATCTTTATTAATACTTCTAAAATTATTAAACTAAAAAGTTATTATATTTTGAGTAATATAATAAGACTAAAAATATTTATATTTCTCAAAATATATTATATTATATACTTATCAGAAAATATAATATATTATCACAATCTTTGCATAATCTTTAAATAGTGGTTGATCAAATTATTATACACTTGAAAAGTATATTTAAATAGTTTGTTCAAGTATATTTTAACAATTGATAAGTGAATAAATAGTATATTTTAACACTTGATAAGTTAAAAATCACTATTTAACACATAAATTACTATTTTAACACTTGATAAAATATATACTTAAATAGTGATAAATTGAATAAATAAATTTATCACTATTTATAAAGTGTTAAATAATTGATAAATATACTTGATAAATTTATACTTTATCAATTATATTTAACAAACACACCCTAAGAGTAACCAAACAAGTGATAATTATATTTATCAATTATATTTATACTTTGTGTTAAATAATTGATAAATATAATTGATAATTATATTTAAACAAGTGTTAAATAATTGATAAATATAATTGATAATTATATTTATCAATTATATTTATACTTTGTGGAGAAATAAAAGTGGGGAGTGGGAATTGGTTTTTTTCTCAATTTCCTTTTCTCAGAGTAACCAAACAAGGGAAATGGAAATCATTTTCATTTCTCTGTCTTCAACTCTCTGTACCAAACACACCCTAAGGATAAAGTATAAAATATAATTATTTGTATTTTAATATTTAATAAATAGAATAAATCTTTATGTATTAATAAGATATGATTTTCTGGATATACTTGATAAGTTATTATATTTTAAAATATCTTATCACATAAATAGTTCAAACCCCATAAATATATATTACTAATTTAGTCGAACAAACTAAAAAGTATTATATTTAAATATACTTTTTAACACTTGATAAAGTATATTTAAATAGTGATAAATTAAAATATACTATTTATTCAACTTATCAAGTGTTAAAATATACTTGAGTAATTTATGTGTTAAGTATACTTTTTCAACACTTGAATAAATAGTGATAAATTGTACACTTGGAAGTATATTTAAATAGTGGGGTCTATTAGAAGCCAGATGGTATTAATATATTATCTTTATTAAACTAAAAAGTGTTAAAATATCATAAGATTTTCTTTTTTATTATTGAGAATATTTTAATACTTAACTTATTATCTTATTGTATATAATTAGTACTTAACTTAATATTAATATTAATATTAAAAGGTATATATATGTTTCTTTGGTATGATTACAAGCTAAATGGAGCATCTACCTAAGCAATTATGATATGGATTTCAAACCTAAGACGACGATCAAATCACAGGTCTTGGCAGATTTTGTTACAGATTTCAGTCCGGAACTAGAGGAAGCTACGACGTCTAACGAGTTAATTGTGACGACTTTGCACGACACTACTTGGACGCTCGATGTCGATGGTTCATCGAACATACGAGGAACAGACCTGGGTGTCGTCCTACAGTCCCCACAAGGGGGTAAAATAGTGTACTCCATACGGTGCGACTTCAAGGCAACAAATAATGAGGCAGAATATGAAGCACTAATTGCAGGAATGAAAATTGCTCATGACTTGGGGGCAACATGTCTACATGTCCGGAGCGACTCGTCCCTAGTTGTTAACCAAGTTAATGGAGAATTTGCAGCAAAAGATTCAAGGATGATTGCTTATTATAAAATAGTAAAGGAAGAAGCAAAGAAGTTCAGTCGCTTCATAGTCGAACAGGTACCAAGAGATCAGAACACTCAAGCTGACGCATTAGCCAATCTGGGATCAGCACTTAATCAAACGACATTCGACAATATCCCAATAGTTCACCTTGCAACACCATCCATCAAAGACTATGGTAATATTTTGGTCGCACCAATTGAGGAAGAAAACTCTTGGTCGGACGATATTAAAAATTATCTGGAAAACGATCAACTGCCTGATGACAAAATGGAAGCAAGAAAGGTTAGATTTAAAGCATCAAGGTATGTTATGATCAGGGGACAATTATATCGAAGATCATCGACTGGTCTGAATTTGCGGTGTATCACCAACAAGACGCAAGTCCAGAAAATCCTACAAGATATGCACGATGGTGAATGTGGAAACCACTCAGGAAGTCGCAGTCTAGCCAACCGGATATCACGACAAGGTTACTATTGGCCGACATTAAGGCAAGATGCGATCAGGTATGTACAGTCGTGCGACGCATGTCAAAGACACACAGGTATGTTTCATAAACCCTCTGAACCCTTACACTCGACTTTGATCCCATGACCCTTTATGAAATGGGGAATGGACATTGTTGGGAAACTACCACCTGCCCCTGGGCAAAAAGTATTTCTTTTAGTTTTAACAGATTATTTCTCTAAGTGGGTCGAAGCAGCGACTTTCTCCCAGGTTCGGGACAAAGAAGTCGTTTCTTTTATTCAAACTAACATCATTTGTAGGTTTGGAATTCCATCTGAAATAACATGCGACAACGGGACACAATTCATCAGTGATCGAACGCGAAGATTTTGTGAATAAAGGAATATCAAGTTGGTAACATCAACGCCTCGATATCCACAGTCGAATGGTCTAGCCGAGTCGAGTAATAAAACTATCATCAATTCAATCAAGAAAAGACTCAAAGCTGCCAAAGGGAAGTGGGTAGAAGAATTGCCTTCCGTTCTATGGGCTAATCGTACGACACCTCGTACGTCCACAGGACAAACTCCCTTTTCCTTAGTCTATGGATGTGAAGTTGTATTACCTATTGAGGTACGACTACCGACTTCAAGACATACGTCCGTTGAGCATAACTTGGTCGGACTAAGTTATGATCTCGATGCTCTAGAAGAGCTTAGAGAAACTGCGCACATTCGCATGGCAACACAGAAACAAGTGGCCGAGCGACATTTCAATAAAAATGTCCAAATCAAAGTTTTTCAAGAAGATGATTACGTTCTATGTCGAGTATTTCAAAATACTCAAGAGGTCAATGCAGGTAAGCTTTCCACTAAGTGGGAAGGTCCTTATCAAATCTCTTGCGTCGTGGGTAAAGGAGCTTATAAAATCCAAACCCTCGACGGTCGAGATATCCCACGAAGCTGGAATGCAGTTCATTTAAAGAGGTATTTCTTTTAAATTTCATATTAATTTTTCTTCGATTATTTCTTAAGAAAGATTACTAACTTAAGCATCGGAGGGTCGTTGGTCAAGCCAACGACCACCCTACTAACGTTGTTTTTCGCAGGGACGCACAATTTATTTGAAATCTTTGTGTCGAGTAAAATTCATGCGATCGCACGTATATGTTCAATTTTAATGGGTGACAAAGGTTAAATTCTGCACTTGATGTTCGAATACTTAGAATCAAAAACCATTATTACAAATTACCTAAGATCGATCGAAAGTTTCTGTTGATTTCTTTATAAATGATGGTATGGTTGAATGTTTGATATAATGTAGTTGTCCATCTACTTAAATTTCTCGATGTACGATTAATTATAAAAACAAGTAATGAGCATCGACGAACAAAAGATACTTTTTTCATTAGATATTGAGTAACAAGTATAAAGGACGACCACAAACGGTCAACCTCTAGGTGATAAGTTCAAAGGGAATTAAGTAGGAGGAACGTCAGGTTGTCCCTGGGCGATGGTGGTCTCCTCTGTTGCCACTTCTTCTACGCCATCGCTCTCTTCCAAATCGTCGTCTTCATCCAGATCCCTCTCAGTCCCGACAGTGTCGAGGTAGGTTTTGAGTTCTTCGGAGGCCGACGCCATAGGATCCTTCCCCTTCAAATGACGCCTCATTAAAGCAGCTCGGGCCGTGAAGCGGGAAAAAGCCTCAATTTGCTTATTTTCCATCTCCAAGTCCTTGACGTCACCTTCCAGATCTTCAACCCTCTTCTTCAGAGTCACGATCTCGTCAGCAGAAGCAGCAGTAGTGGTAATAGCCTTAATCCTCTCGATCTCTAACTTTGTCGAAGACGCCTCAAGTTCAAAGAGACGGTCCCTGAGCTTGACCTTCTCACGATCCGAAATCTCTAATAAACTCCGGGCATCGATGAGTTCAGCCTTGAGGTTCTTGACCTTTGCTTTTTCAGCCTCGACCGCCTCTAGGGCGACCTTTTCCTTTTCAAGAGCCTCGTCGGCCCTTTTCTTGACGTCAGGAAAGGACGACCTAAGACCTTCTGTCTGAGCGTAGAAGCTCAGACAAGCTTGGAAAGCCTGCACGACAAAAGGAAAGGAATTAGTAATAAAAAACGAGCAACGAAAAAGGAGAATAATTAAAACTTACCATGAAAGAGAGGCCAGCAACATGTGCCCCCGTGTCCTCAACCCGAGACTCTTTGTACCGATCGTAGAAAGTCGGGAGAAGAAATTTTGCTAGGTGTGGAAAAATGATGTCTCTTTCGAGAACGTCATTAGCCATGAAGTCATCTGGGAGAGTGGCTTTGAATATCATCTCTCCCACTTTTTCCTTATTCTTCTCCTCAATCTTAGAGGAATAACAAGGTGCAGCAAAGGGTTTTTCAACGCCCGACACCCCCGTCGTTGGGGCATCCTTCGTCGCCTTGATCGATCCTCCAAGCTCGATCCCAGCAACGGTTTCCTTCGCTGACGTCGCCCCTGAATGGGACGACAAAGTGGCATCACCCGTCTTCTTGGGCGAAGACCGAGGCTTGCCTCGGACACGTCTCGGATCTACCCCCGTGGAAGGGGCAGATCTTTTCCTCGCTTTGTCCCTTCCTTGACGGACGAGCTCCAGTTGCTCGGCTCGCTTAACGGCAGCCGACTTTACAGCTGCGTCCTCTGAAAAAAGAAAGCAAGTTAAAAAAGAAATGACGTACGATATACAAGTGAAAGGTATTGTCGAGCGACTTACCGATCATTTCTTCTTCTCTTTCTTCTTCTTCCCTCTCTCCTTCTCTATGAGAACCCTCGACAGACGTCACCTCAGCTACAAAAACGGCCTCGTCTTCCTCGTCGTTCGACCGAGGGGAAAATGAACGATCAGTAATACTTCTCTCCAAGATCCTCTGAATCTTGTCGTGAGAATCTCTCCTTGGCTTCACTTTAGTGAAGTCGATCACTGTCAAACAAAGAAAGACATCAGAATATACGCACGACAAAAATGCACGACAAAAACGCACGACAAAAATAATTAAACCTACCGGATTCGTTCTAGCCGAACGACAACCATTGGCTGTCTTTGTCATTTACAGACGCCACTTGAAGGAAAACGTACTGACGTTTCCAACCACGATCTTTCACCGCGGTATTATGTATCAATACATTATCTCCCTTCGAACGAGGGAACAGACTATACCGGTGATAATTATCCGGTCGAACACTATAGGCAGTCAGGAGGTCGTTCACATTGAACGGTACCTCCCAATCGGCCGTAAGGCGATCGATCACCTGGACAATCCGCCAGAATTGAGGCATTAACTGTCCAGGCGTCAGATCAAACGCATCTAAAAATGCCCTGACCAGAGGGCTAAATGGCCATGTAAAACCTATCTTGAAGGGATATTCATACAGAACACAATATCCCTTCGGAACTTCATCCAGCCTTAAATCTTCCGACGACACCAGATTTATTCCATCTAGAAGCCTGGCTAAACTCTTAAATTAATCTAAATGCTCTTCCTCCCTATACATGCTCACAGGCTCACTCGACATCTGGAAATCGGGGATGTTAAGAGTCGCACGCCAATAACTAAGAATATCCCAAGCTTTCCTAGGCTTCTTGGCTATGGACTTCTTATGCATAAATTGACACAAAGGGAGGAACGGAAAATCGTACCTTAAATAGCGTTCTAAACCTCGAACTTAGAATGGAAGGGATTCTGATTGCTCGGAAAGTAAATCTCGCCGGAGGTATAAGATATTAAAGAAGGTAAGCGTAAAGAAGGAAAGGATTGAAGACAATCCTTATTTATACTGAAAATTGGAAACTGAATCGCCAAGAAATCTAATCGTCAATCGCCAATTGACACGTGTCATCCGTGTCAGGCGAACCACTTGAGTGCATCCTTCGAATGCATGACACCTGTCCAAAATTAGTTGTCTAACCGTTTATTTTTGCAGGAAATGACGTCATTGTCCAGCTAGAAACAAACCAATTCGGTTCTATTTGAATTACCCACGTTTCTTTTATAACACGTGTCCTGATTTTAAAATTTAAATTTCAAAAAGTTGCCGCTTGAATTTTAAATTTGGGGGCAAACTGTTTGGGTAAAAATTTCAACAGTCTATCGTCGTACGACCAACGATAACCGACGCCCTTCCTTTAAGGCGACCTCGATTAAAATGAACAAATATCCGTCCGACAAAGTTAGTCGTACGACATGATTACTGTTACTAATTTGCAACATATTTTATAGTATGTTTAATGCAGGATTTCAAGGACGTTTATGATGAGAGATCATAACGGAAGACGTTATCAATAACAACAAATATAACGGATGCTATCATCAGCATCAAACGGTTACTTAATTAAAGATATGCATTCAAGACTTGCTAACGGACAATTAGAGTATAAATATGAAGATTGAACTTCACATTCGGGCATCTGATGCTCAGACCTTAGAAGCTCACAAATTACGCTCTCATGCTTGTTCAGTCTCTTTCAAAGTTCATAAAATCTATTGTTGTTTGTCGTACGACGTACGATTGAAGTCTAAGAACACACGACGCACGACCGACTTTACTTTATTGTATTGTTTTGCATTACATTTCATTTATAACACTTGTTATCAAGGACGACGTCCCTGATTGACGTCCATAGTGCACGACGACTCACACTCGTCCGCGGTTTTTACCCATTTTTAGGGGTTTTCCGCGTCACCAATTCTCTCGTCTCATTTATTTTTATCTTATTATTGTCATACGATTATCAAAGTTACTTTCTTTGGTTGGATTAAGCTCCACATTTACCTTAAATTTCCCTTGGGAGATTTTTGGCATAAACAGTTTGGCGCCCACTGTGGGGCCCCATCCAAAGAAAATCTTCGATAATCTTACGACGTACTAACGTTTTCCTTCGAGTGTTCTCATTTTTCAATTATTCAGAATAATGTCATTCCAAGGAACTCAAAATCATGTTGTGGCCCAAATGAACATGGAACTAACTGCTGCTCGTGCCCGTATTGACGCCCTAACAGCTCAGGCTCGACAGGCGGCAGAAACCATCGAGCAGCTAAGAAGCCAAGGTGGAAACAATGTGATTGGGACTACGAATGCTTATACTGGTGCTTGGAACGTACCTCCTCCATTGTCTAATTACCCTCGTCCACCACCAGTTAATCCTGCGACCTTCGTAATCCCAACCATGCCTATGACTTCTATGTCGTTCAATGGATATGCCTCTGATTCTTCGCAGCAGACTAACTTCAACGGATCAGGATATGTTCCATTGGGTGTTCCTAGTGGTATACCAATGGATCCCGTTGCACAACGATTGAAGTTTCTAGAAGAGCAGAATGAGCGTGTCTTGTCAATCCTGGCCAAATTGCTGGGGGCAGCAGTCCCAGTTGATGTCGAGCCACGAACAGAATTTCAGGCGTCGCCGTTCGTCGATGAAATCGCTTTTGTGAGTCCGTGATCGTTACCAGATAATCAAAACAACAAACAATAGATAATAAACCAACCTGATTCGATAACAAACGATGATTACACGGTTGATTTCTTGAGATTGAGTTCTCTGTTTGTTTTTCTCTCTTTACACCTTTGTGTGTGTGTATTGTTTGTGATCTGATATCGATGTACAGAGAGAAAGAGATAATATCTGTTTAAGATATTATCAAAACTTAATAAACTAATATTAAAACTAAAAACATAATATCTAAATAATAAATATCTAGATATTATAACTTTGACTTTATTACAGAATAGACCCTAGACTATTGTTGAGAGTAACTTTCAGCTTAAACTTCAGATTGCGATCTTCGTATTTGAATGATCTTGAATCCAATGAGACTGTGTCCTAACAATCTCCCCCTTTGGATCAAGATCATTACGAAAATGATTTGGCAATACGATCTTCTCTTTCAGCACAGAAGAAGATGCAATCTCTTTCTCTAGCTCAGAATGCTTTAGCAAAGTATCTTCAAAGAAAATTTATCTGAAATCAGCATGTCTTCAGAATACTTTGATCTCGCAGTTCTTGGTCTTGTAATGTAATGGACTGAATATTTCTTCAAGCTTTAGATTCTCCCCCTTTTTGATGGAAAGTGTAACGACTTCATCAAAACTTTGAGTAAGAAATGTCAACCACTTGTAGTCTCTGATCCGTCAATTCAATAGTTATTCATCCTGATCTTTGCAAATCTAGACAAAATAATCATGTAACACCTGAATCAACTAATGAATCAGTTAGAATGCCTGTCAGTAACACTAAGTCACTGTGTGTAACGAATACACATTGGAAAGGAGCTGATTGATGTTGACTCCCCCAGGGATTCCATTTAATCATCGAAACACCACAAAGGTTATTTCTATAAACGTTATGACAAATAAACTAATTCCTTGTGTGTTCGTGCTTGTGATAGAAAGAATTAAGCACTTGATGATTGCTTATTAGGCTCAAAATTGTGTAAACCACTGAGACAACAGTAAGTTAAACACAGACTCAATGTGCATGAGTGAAGTGCGAAGGTGGGGCAGACTTCCTTCTTTTCTATATCCAGATTTTCCAAGTGAAAATCAGATAGCATATGTGTTGCGTCCCCTTAGAAAGTGAAACACTTTCTAATTGAGTAGAAAATGAGTAGCTGGTGGGGTAATTTCAAGAGTTGGCATGGGCTAGTTGCCTGTTTCAATAATGATCACAAAAGAATTGTGAAACACTAGAAATGTGGCTGCCCGGCTCAGAAAAAGTTGGTGCAGAGTTGTGATATTCTTTTTAACTCTGTTCTCTCACGTTCTTTCTTTTAAACGTTTTGCTTTCTCTAATCACACTCATTTCTTTTCGCTTCTCACACTCAATCACTAAGAATTAACTTCGTGGGTAGAAATCACTGGTTAAGGTGATTCCATAGAAGTTGTGTTAATTCCTAGCACAATGATTCCTTGTTTTCCTATGATGCACGTGATACTCAGATTGGTTTAACTATTTCAGTTAAAGCACAATATTGATTTTGAAAACATTTAAAATCACACTTCCATAATATAAAATCTGTTGAAAAAATCGGGAAGTGGTTTGAACGTTTTTAGAATGATGTTTTCAATGATTGAAAGTTGTCCTTCTTTCAACCATATATGAGATGAAGATATAGAATTATACCTTTACGTACGATCTTCCATCTCATAAACTAAGCTTAAAGTCATAAAGATATGAACTTGTAAGCATCTCTCAAAAATTCTGCAAAAGTCTTGTGTCAAGTCAAAGAAAAATTATTCACTTAAATTGAAAAGACAAAAAGCAGTAAAACTATGAAAGTACGAGTTCTGATCAGAAATAATCAGAAGTCATCACCTTTTAACTCCCCCTGAAATTAAGCATTTGAAACTTTATCAGTTGTAAAAGATATGCATAAAATTTCAGAAAAGTATGTACTCCCCCTTGATGGTTGATTTCCTCATTCGAGTATCGGAGTACAATCTTCATGTTCAGCACAGAGTAAGGTCTTTTGATCGTTGAAGTGCGAGTTCTAAACTGTTGTGTTTAGAAGTCAAACTTCGTTGAAGTACGGGTTCTAAGCTGATTTACTTAGAATCCATCTTTGACATTGAAGTCCGGGTCTTGAGCTGATTTACTCAAGAACCATTTTCTCTATTGAGGTACGGGTTCTGATCTGTTGTAATCAGAAACCACTGTTCTCCTACTCCCCCTTGACAGTAGGTGCCTGCAACACAGGTTTAGTTTTCTTTGGTACCCACTGGTATTTGGGTCCATATGTGTTAGTTGCAGTTCGTATGGGGGTTACTGAGTAAGAACCATACCAGTAATGGTCACTCGTCTTGTGAACAGGATCATGTGTACGACAATAAGAACAATAAAATTTCTTACCTGACAAACTGATTAATTTATCTCTTGAATAAACAAAATCAGGTTTACCTTTCAGCGCATTGTTCTTCTTGGCAATCGGTGTATGTACACATGAGTTTTTATATTTCAGCTCATCTTTCTTCTTTGCTTCAACTGGTTTCCTGTTCCAGACCAGTTCAGCTTCTTGGTAGCACCTTCTTCTTTGATGTGTACCTGAACTATCTATATTTCTGTCATATAAAAGATTAGTACTCCGAATATGATTAGAAGATTTCACTGACCTCTTTGAAGAAACAGGTTTCTGATATGAGCTTGCAGCTGACTTGAATGAACATTCTGAATCAGTAGAATCATCTGTATGTGAGTGGACAATTGACTCTAGAGTCTTGCGCTCAGTCACCACCACCGTTGAAATAACCTTTTCAAGCTCTTTAACCTTTGAAGAATAGTTGTTTCGTTCTTTGACAAGAAGGTCAATCTTCGTCTCAAGCTCGGACCTCTTCTTCTTCTCTTTCTGTGCAAGCTTAGATAATTCAGATAGTTTTGCATTAAGCTTCCTAATTGCAGCTTCAAGGATGCTTCTTTCTTCTTCAAATCCTTTCTTAGCACCCTTCTGATCATTTGTCTTCCTCTCCTTGGCAAACTGATCTCTTTCCAATATGATTACTTTCTCAAAGTCTTCAACTTTTTGAGAAAGCATTAAACTTTGAAGCTCAATCACCTTCTTCTCTTCCACACCCTTCTTTGACAGATCTGAGAACTTCTTTTCAAAATCAGATATTTTCTTTTCAAGCTCAGTGTTTGCATTCTCCAAATCTTTGGACTTATTCTCATTGCTCTCAACCGACTCTTGCTTCTGTATTTGAGCTTCCAGATCAGAAATCTTTCTTTTAAGTTCAGAGTTCTCAGCTTCCAAAACTTTTCCTTTTAAGAAAACGTTTCGGTCTGAGACAATCCACTCAGAGTTTAATGCAAGATAGTCCCAAATCTCTTTCCCTGAAGCTTCGGGAATATCCATTAAATCATATATTTCCTTAGAAATACTCTTTCTCAGATAAACTCTAGCTCTATAATCAGCATGATTTCTTTGTGCTCCTTCAGACAAGGATAATCTCATGTCTTGACCCAGTTCATCACTATCTATGAAGCTGAAAAAATTCTTTTTCCACTTTTCGTATTCTCCTTTATTCAATATGTGAAAATAGGAAGACATTCTGTTTAAAGTTCTAAGTCTGGAAAAACTTTGCGTTTTGAGAAGGTTTGCGCGAGAGGTTGATTGCGCAAAGTGAGGTTCGACCGGTAAGATGTAAAGAACCGGTAAGATTTTCGACCAGTAAAATTGATTGATCGGTAAAAAGATTGGATCGGTAAAATGCTCGACCGGTAATATTTTCTTTCGACCGATAAACAAACAATTTTAAACAAACAATTTTATATTATCTAAAATGTGATTTTAGATAAGAGATTGCAATGGAAGTAGTGACTTTTTCAATTGTGAGTTTGCATGACACGTGAGTTTGCATGCATAAGAGTTTGCATGCATGAGAGTTTGTGAGTGGGTGGAATCACGTGAGAGGACCGAATTAATTCTAACAATGATACCAATGTTTGACCGGGAAGGTGAAGACCAAAAGAAGTGGAAGACCGGGAGAGAGAAGACCGGATGTGGGTTTAGAAAAGTTGTGGTTTGACCGGATGTGGGTTTAGATAAGACCGGATGTGTGTTTTGTGTGATTCGACCGGATGAGTTAATTTCCTTTGACCGGGGAAATGTAGTGGAAAAGTGGGGTTCGACCGGGGAAGTGAGTTTTACGTTGACCGGTTAAAAAAAAACTCGACCGGATAAAAAAATATTCGACCGGTACAAAGTGGGATTTGACCGGAGAGTGTTTGACCGATACCAAAAGTTTGTGAGATTCGACCGATAAAAAATGATCTTCGACCGGTATTTGCAAGAGTCCGGTCGAATGCTTAAGACCGATAGAATGTAAAAACTAAGGTTCGACCGGTACGCTTAAGACCGATACGTCGTCTTCTCCGATTAAACGACCTGCAACTCTAAAATTAACCCAACTAGAGATCGATTTACCACACCAACTTTTGACAGTTTATTCTCCTTATCAACAACAACAATACACAACCTTTTGATTTCGAAAATAACCGCAAAATCAAGTTTTGATCAATAACACAGTGTTCTTCAAAAATGAAGAACACAGAGAGTAAAAATCTTTGATTTTGAATCTGGATCAGCTCTGATACCAATTGTGAGTCCGTGATCGTTACCAGATAATCAAAACAACAAACAATAGATAATAAACCAACCTGATTCGATAACAAACGATGATTACACGGTTAATTTCTTGAGATTGAGTTCTCTGTTTGTTTTTCTCTCTTTACACCTTTGTGTGTGTGTATTGTTTGTGATCTGATATCGATGTACAGAGAGAAAGAGATAATATCTGTTTAAGATATTATCAAAACTTAATAAACTAATATTAAAACTAAAAACATAATATCTAAATAATAAATATCTAGATATTATAACTTTGACTTTATTACAGAATAGACCCTAGACTATTGTTGAGAGTAACTTTCAGCTTAAACTTCAGATTGCGATCTTCGTATTTGGATGATCTTGAATCCAATGAGACTGTGTCCTAACAGCTTTGGTGGACATCCCAAAGAAATATAGCATCCCGACCTTCTCCCCAAAATATTCAGGTGTCACTGATCCGACAGAACACGTCGCCCAATACAAACAACTCATGTGGACTATTTCGATACCACATCAATTCCAAGAAGTCTGCATGTGCAAGAGTTTTGGAGCAACTTTGACTGGAGCAGCGTTACAATGGTTGATCAATCTCAAACCCAAAACTATCGGGTCTTTTGCAGAATTAGTGAATCAATTTTCTCAACAATTCGCTAGTAGTCGAAAAAATGGAAAAACAAACGAGCGACCTTTATTATGTCGTTCAAAAGAATGGAGAGTCCATCCGGGACTACTTTAACTGGTTCAACACGAAAATGATTAGTATCCGAAATTGCGACGTGAAAACAACAATTGAAGCATACAAATGGGGTCTGGATGATAGTTCAGGGTTGTATCTCGACCTTACGAAGTATCCTCCAGAAACCTTTGAAGACGAACGAGCAAGGACGCTTGCTCACATGAGGGTCGAGGATGACTTCGCTTTCAGAAATAAACACTCGGGCGACCGAAAGAGCCTAGGTGTCAAAAAGTCAGACTTCAAACCAAAATCAATTGGTCGATCAGAGCCTAACAGACAAATTTCAAACGTCCGATTTGAAAAGAAATGACCAACGACTTCCAAATCTGTCCAATATCCTAAAGTATCATCTTATGGTTTCCCTGGATTAGCTAAGGATGTTGTCACGTCCCTAAAACAGCTTCAACAAAACGTTCGATGGCCAAAGAAAAGCGATAAAGATAGTGATAAGAAAGACAAGACAAAATGGTGCGATTTCCACAGTGACTTTGGTCATATAACAGATGATTGCATCGCTTTGAAGAAAGAACTATCCTGACTTAATTCGAAAGGTTATTTACAAGAATTGACGGGAAAAAAGGATGTGCGTCCCACATCCCCAGAACATGCCAAGGTGATTAATTGTATCACCGGAGGCTCTGATGTCTGTGGGACCACATATTCAGCTGCTAAGAGACATGCTAGTCGCGGTCCCGATGACCGACCAATTCCAAAGGAGGCAAGACCCAAGGAGGACACAGAATTAGAAGCTATGCCCTTGACGTTTGACCAAGCAGACCTCGACGACGTACATCAGAAACATCATGACGGACTAATTATCCAATTGAGCATTGGAAATTGTCTGACAAAGAGGATACTCGTTGACGGAGGTAGTTCAGCTAACATTATCTTTTTTGATGCAGTGAAAGTAATGGGAATCGACAAATCCGAGATTACACGACGTTCGACTACACTCGTTGGATTTAACGGAGGATCGACAAATACCATGGGGGAAATCACACTACCAGTATATGCTAAAGGAATCAACAGGCAGACGAAGTTCAACGTCGTCGATTGTTCATCAGCTTATAACGTCATCCTTGGGCGACCTTGGATTCATGACATGAAAGTTGTACCTTCGACGTACCACCAAACCTTGAAATTTCCCACGCAATGGGGAGTACAGGAGATCAAAGGCGAAAGAAAAGTTGCTAGGGAATGTTACAAAGTTTCTTTGAAGCCCCCGAAGCAGACAGTATAGCAATTACAGAACCAGGACATTCTTAGGACTGACGATGACTATCGCTTGGAAGCTGTCGTCCTAAACCAGGATAAGCCTGATCAGATGGTTTACATAGGTTCGACGCTTGACCCTTCTTTTAAAAAGAAACTAATATCTTTTTTGCAGGATCACAATGATTGTTTCGCATGGACGCACGAAGACATGGTGGGTATCGATCCAAGTATCATTTCTCATAAACTCAACGTTGATCCCTCGTTCAAGCCTGTTCAGCAGAAAAGACGAAAATTCGCTCCTGAAAGAAATAAAGTTATCAACGACGAAGTTGATAATTTGCTTAAAACAGGAAAAATACGAGAAGTCAAATATCCAGACTGGCTCGCCAACGTTGTTGTCGTCCAAAAGAAAAATGGCAAATGGAGAGTCTGCATTGATTTCACAGACCTTAACAAGGCTTGTCGAAAAGATCCATTTCCATTGCCACACATCGATTCTATGGTCGATGCTACAGCTGGACATGAATTACTCACTTTCATGGACGCATATTCTGGATATAACCAGATATTGATGCATCCTAACGACCAGGAAAAAACAGCCTTCATGACAGATAAAGGTATTTATTGTTATAAAGTAATGCCTTTTGGTCTTAAGAATGCAGGTTCGACGTATCAACGATTGGTGAATATGATGTTCAAAGAACATTTGGGCGACACTATGGAAGTATACATCGACGACATGCTTGTCAAGTCAAAGTATACGAACGATCATATAGGACATTTGAAACAATCGTTCAACATTTTGCGTGAGTACAAAATGAAGTTGAATCCAACAAAATGTTCTTTTGGAGTTCGAGCTGGCAAATTTCTCGGTTATATGGTCACACGACAAGGAATCGAAGCTAACCCAGACCAAATTAAAGCAATTATTGAGCTAAAGTCACCCAGAAATTTTAAAGAAGTCCAACGTCTAACAGGACGTGTAGCAGCGTTGAACAGGTTCATCTCTCGGTCTTCCGACAAATGTCACCTATTCTACAACGTCCTGCGAAAAAATAAAGGATTTGAGTGGACTGATAAGCACGAGGAGGCATTGCAACAACTCAAGAAATACATGACGTCACCTCCCTTCCTCTCTAAACCTGAGAAAGGTGAAGCTCTTCAACTCTACCTGGCCGTCAGCATTAATTCGGTAAGTGCAGTCCTTATACGAGAAACCGACGGACAACAACTACCAATCTACTATGCAAGTAAAACTCTACTAGACGCTGAAACCAGATACTCGTCTATAGAAAAACTTTTGCTTTCGTTAGTCATGGCCGCTAAGAAGCTAGGGCATTATTTTGAATCGCATCCTATAACTGTGGTAACTAACTTTCCATTAAAGTCTGTGTTAAGAAAACCTGAACTAACAGGACGACTAATAATTTGATTATACAACACTTGAGTAATTTATGTGTTAAATAGTGATTTTCAACTTATCAAGTGTTAAAATATACTTTTTAACAATTGAATAAATAGTGATAAATTATATTTAACACTTTGAATATACTTTTTAAATATACTTTTTAAGTATACTTTATCAAGTGTTAAATTTAACACTTTATAAATAGTGATAAATTTATTTATCAAGTGTTAAATAATTGATAAATTTGTTCAAGTGTTAAATAGTGATTTTCAACTTATCAAGTGTTAAAAAGTATATTTTAACACTTGATAAGTTGAATAAATAGTATATTTTAATTTATCACTATTTAAATATACTTTATCTAGTGTTAAAAAGTATATTTAAATATAATACTTTTTAGTTTGTTCGACTAAATTAGTAATATATATTTATGGGGTTTGAACTATTTATGTGTTAAGATATTTTAAAATATAATAACTTATCAAGACAGAGAAATATAAAGATAATAAGTTAAGTATACATAAAGATTTTATTCTATTTATGAAATATTAAAATACAAATAATTATATTTTATACTTTACCCTTAGAGTGCGTTTGGTACAGAGAATTGAAGATAGAGAAATGGAAATGAACCATAATTCCCTTGTTTGGTAAGTCAGAGAAAAGAAAATCTGAGAAATAAGTCATTTCCATTTCTCTACTTTATTTCTCCCCAAAATGAAGAGAATAGGTGGGAATTGAAAATATGGGAATTGAAACAAGACACGGAGAGTTCCACGGTAACCAATCAAACGGGGTCGGTTTTTGACGAAATTTTGCGTGATGCCTCGTGATCATAAAAAAACATGATCCGAAAAAAAAATCTCGTTTTGGGGTCGGGATTTTCCCGGGGCCCGGCCCGGGCTCAGGTTTTGACGGGTTCCGGTCCAAACGGGGTCGGTTTTGGACGAAATTTTGCGTGATGCCTCGTAAACATAAAAAAACATGATCCCCAAAAAAAATTCTCGTTTTGGGGTCGGGATTTTCCCTGGCCCGACCCGGGCTCGGGTTTTGACGGGTTCCGGCCCAAACGAGGTCGGTTTTGGACGAAATTTTGCGTGATGCCTCGTGATCATAAAAAAATGATCCAGAAAAAAAATCTCGTTTTGGGGAATTTTCCCGGGGCCCGGCCCGGGCTCGGGTTTTGACGGGTTCCAGCTCAAACGGGGTCGGTTTTGGACGAAATTTTGCGTGATGCCTCGTGAACATAAAAAAAATGATCTTAAAAAAATTTCTCGTTTTGGGGCCGGGATTTTCTTGGGGCCCGACCCGGGCTCGGGTTTTGACGGGTTCCATCTCAAACGGGGTCGGTTTGGGACGAAACTTTGCGTGATGCCTCGTGAACATAAAAAAACATGCTCCCAAAACGAGATTTTTTTGGAATGATGTTGAACTACTTTTGATTTAATTAATGCATTTTAATTATTAATTAATGCATTTTAATTATTAAATTATGCATTTCAATTATTAATTTAATTATTAATTTTGCATTTTAGTTATTAATTTATGGATGCAAATGATAGGTTGGTATAATTCTCTGTTGAAATCTTTGGCTCCCAAACAAGAGAAATGATTCTCTGTTACATTTCTCTGCTGAATTCTCTGTGCTACCAAACAGGAGAGTCAATTCCTATTCTTCAGACCAATTCTCTTTCTCTGCAATTCCATTCTCTGCAATCATTTCTCTGCAATTCCATTCTCTGTACCAAACGCACCCTTTTTGCGGGATTGGAATGGATCTGGAGGGATTTGGATTTCAAATCCATTCCAATCCTGCGTTTGGTTTGCAGGAAAGGATTTCGTTGACCGGATTTCAAATCCGTTGACCATTTTAAAATCCCTCATATAATGGATTTGGAAATCCTTGGCATTGGGCTTGGATTTGAAATCCAAATCCGATGGATTCTAAAGCATGATCCATACTTCAAATTGTATCTATCCAAATTCGACGTTTAACAATAAAAATAAATTCTTTATAAAACAAACAAATAATAAAAAAAACTCAATCCAAATCCAAATCCTACAAACCAAGCAAGACTTGTAAATGAATGGATTTGAAATCCATTCCAAATTCTACAAACCAAACACATGAAGGGATTTCAAATCCCCCCAAATCCAAATCCCTCCTTGAAATCCAATCCATTCCATTCTAATCGCCCAAACCAAACGCGCCCTTAAGTGATGAGGAGGTCAATGTCTAGGGGTTTTAGGTTGGGAGATCTAATGGATGACGAGGATGATGGGAAGTTGTTATGGTTTGGATTGAGGCACCTTGCTCGTACAGTGGAGGGGCAACTTCAAAACCCATAGCAGAGTAGGAAGTCAAAGAATAGGGGAGGGAGCATGGTGGCGATCTCGTTGTTAGATCATGGTGCTACTTTAGAGGCGAGTGGGCTCTTGAGATGAAGAGAGGGGTGGTGGTATTGCTGTAGAGGCAACAAGCAATGTTGCTATTGTAGAGGGTTTAGAAAGGGACGATTGCTCCTTATGTTCGTTAGGATTAGAGACAAAATCTATAATGAAATGGAAACCACAAAGGTTTCTATTTAGTTTCAATACTTAAGGAAAGAAACAAGGTTTTGATAAATCATATTGATGATCTTTTGTAATTTCTATTTTTAAATGATTGTACATAGTTGGATTTTGATGCTTCAATCATGAAGAGTTTTAACAATGGTCTTGATTACGAAATTTCAAGAGTTGAAAGACAATATTCGGAAACAATTATGAATTCTTTTATCATGATTATTATGGTTAAATATGGCTTATTATGGCTTTTTTTTTCCAAACCTAGTTATATTTATTTGATATATTTTTTAAGTTCCAATATTAATATTTATAAGAAAGTTTTTTTTTTGCTTTTCAATTTAATTTGTATTGTTTCTTATTTTTACCAATTGAGTAGCCAATGCCAATAGGTTACTCATATCCCGTTGGGATTCTAAACTTGTTGAGTTTAGAAACTAAGGGGTCGTTTACCAAACGCTTACCCGGGTAAGTGCTTACGAAGTTATATTACCTTAACCGATGAATATAACAATGACCAATAATCTTACCCGGTAAAAGCGAAAGCAATGGTCGAGAGTCTTACCCAGTAAATGAGGGTGACAGACTCTTACCCGGTTAGCTCTTACCGGGTACACTTTTGCATATGATATTGTTTTAATGGACTAAAATCTTACCCAGTAAGGTAAGTAATAACGTTGAATTTAACCGGTAAACACTTACCGGATAAGTATTTGGGTAAACAACCCCTAAATGAGGAGTGGGGGTGGAGGGGGTTCATTCTCATTAACTTTCTTCATGATCCGACTTAAAGACCAAATTAACATCAAATCAACTTAGGTCAACCCAATTTTTGGTTCCATGTATTATTGTCCGGACTAATCCCAACTTGTCGAAAATCGTTCCCACGACCTAATATTCCAATTAACTTGATTTCATAGTGTATTCATGAACAAAATATCACTGTTTATGCCAAAAATCTCCCAAGGGAAATTTAAGGTAAATGTGGAGCTTAATCCAACCAAAGAAAGTAACTTTGATAATCGTATGACAATAATAATATAAAAATAAATGAGACGAGAGAATTGGTGACGCGGAAAACCCCTAAAAAAGGGTAAAAACCGCGAACGAGTGTGAGTCGTCGTGCACTATGAACGTCAATCAGGGACGTCGTCCTTGATAACAAGTGTTACAAATGAAATGTAATGCAAAACAATACAATAAAGTAAAGTCGGTCGTGCGTCGTGTGTTCTTATACTTCAATCGTACGTCGTACGACAAACAGCAATAGATTTTATGAACTTTGAAAGAGACTGAACAAGCTTGAGAGCGTAATTTGTGAGTTTCTAAGGTCTGAGCATCAGATGCCCGAATGTGAAGTTCAATCTTCATATTTATACTCCAATTGTCCGTTAGCAAGTCTTGAATGCATATCTTTAATAAAGTAACCGTTTGATACCGATGATAACATCCGTTATATCTGTTGTTATTGATAACGTCTTCCGTTATGATCTCTCACCATAAACGTCCTTGAAATTTTGCATTAAACATAATATAAAATATGTTGCAAATTAGTAACAGTAATCATGTCGTACGACTAACTTTGTCGGACGGATATTTGTTCATTTTAATCGAGGTCGCCTTAAAGGAAGGGCATCGGTTATCGCTGGTCGTACGACGATAGATTGTTGGAATTTTTACCCAAACAATCACCAAAGACCGAAAAAGACCACCTCAACCCATATCAATTCAATTAATTTTTATACAAAAAAATACCACAAAATCACAAACTATTTCTTAGTATTTTCCATTACATCCTTGAATAAAGATTTGTTCATTACAAATCAAAACAACCAACATAAATAGTTAGTTCAAGAAAAAAAAATCATACATGTACTATATCATGTATGTACGTCTATATATGTAGGGTTGAATTCTGGTGAGAAGTTGAGTTAATAGTGAAAGAAGCGTGAGAAGTGGTTATCAACCGTTGGATGAGAAATGAACGCACATTAGGATGATATGCACCAGATCAATTCTCTTCTAAGCCGCAATTCATGGGAGGACTTGAGATTAAAAGAGATCAACGGTTCAGATTCACTTATCAAATTTCTCACCATTAACTCAACTTTTCACTCCACCCTTCACATCTATATGTATTCAAGAAAATCTTTTGCACAAAGTCAATCAGGTTGCTTTTGACCTAATTAACTCCACAAACTCACCCAACCCATTCACAGAACTCACCGGAAACCCACTCCCGAATTCTTTCCCAAATTCCTTCGCCCGATTACGCACCTTTTCATCCCCCATTACTCTCTCAATTCCGGCAACTATATCACCCTTTTCAAATTTTCCGGCCACCCCCTCCTCATTAACCATCACATGCCCTATCTTCAAATGCTTCGCCACCAGCTTCGCATTGTCAAACTGATCAATCCCGATCGGCCACGCCAAGATCGGAACCCCACGGCCGATCGCCTCCACAGTCGAGTTCCACCCACAATGCGACAAGAAGCCGCCGGTAGACGGGTGGCTCAGAATCAACAGCTGTGGTGCCCATCCGGTGATGATCAAACCCCTCTTCCCAACTTTCACATCTAACCCATCTGGATAATACCCTTCTTCTTCTCCCGAATCCGGGTCGGGTTGACCTCCACTCAAAAAGGATCGTGGAACGTTGGTTTTACCGGATCCTGGTTGGATCACCCAAATGAACGGATGCTCCGATTCTTCCAACGATTTCGCTAATTCTTTGTACTCTTCGATCGAGGGTCCAACCTCACTCCCGAACGAGATATAGATTACGGATCCGGATGGTTTTGAATCCAACCATTCGATCACCTGATCTTCTGTGTAATTTGATTTGTGATTCGAATTCGATCTCATTTCGTGATCGTGGAGAATTGAACCGGCGGATTTCCAGAATTGAACCGGTAGAAGCGGGCCGACTCCCCAGACCGGAAGCTTGGTTTGTTCGGCGATGTAATTGATGAATAATTGTTCGAGATCGTTACAGGTGTTTATTAGTAAAGCCACTGAGTCAGCCACCTCGTCCAGCCAACGTGGCTTGTGGCCCGGTGGTGGCGGACCACGGCCCCTAATTCCGTTTGGTTGTCCGGTTTGAGGTGTTCCTCTTCGGCCTTTATTTAGATCGGAAAAGGTGACGGACATTTCTGTGGGTAACCCGGGAATCATTCGGATCTCACCGGGTTTCATGTTTCCTACCTCTGCTTTCCACTTGCCGCAATCCATGGCGGATGCGATTGCGCCGGAAGTGAAGAAGGACGCCACCGGAATGTGGTGATTGACGAAAATGTCCTTGCTCCAGCTCATCATGATATCGATGACAACACATGTGGGTCGGGTTCCGGATCTTGTGGAGAGGAATGACTTGATTCCTTCACCCATCTGTTTGTTCTGATCTTGAAGTGGGTGAGCTCTAGGAGGTGGTGGCCGGAGCTCGTTTTTGCCGGATTTGGGTTCGTCGGCGGTGCGCGGTGGCGGGGAGAGGGATATCTCGACGACATGAAGGAAAGGGGAGTGTTTGGTGAAGGTGGAGGGTATGGATGAAGAAAGGTGAGAAGGGATGATGAGGGTGAGATTGTAGTTATGAGAGGAGAGATTTTTGCAGAGCTCCATAGCTGGGAAGAGATGACCATGGCCAACGAATGGTAGTACAAAGATGTCGCCGGCTGCTTCCATAGTTGTAGTTTGAAGCTTTGTTTTGTTGTTATCCATGGTGATTGATTCAGTATATATTTATAGATAAAGAAGTAGGGTTGGGAAGGAGTCCAAGAAACAGGGGAATGGAAGAAGGTAGTGTCTCGACAAAGAGAAGAATTTTAACCTGGATGTTGGAGTATTGATTTTGTTACAGAAGATTACTATTATGAACGACAAAATGCGTGAAATAGCAACCTACTTTCATAAATTTTCTTATTATAGCATTATACTTTCACTTTTTCTTATTATAGCAATGTACTTTCAAATTATTTTTTATTAGGACATTGTACTTTGAAAAAATTACCCATTATAGCATTAAGTAACCTTTTGATTTAAATGTACCAATTATACCAGGTTCTCATGCCACCTTATTGGCTACATAGGCTGTCCACATGTACTATATGGCTGACGTGACATTTTTTATTACAGCATTGGACTTTCAAAATTATTTTATTATAACATCACCCGTTCCTATTATAACATTGTACTTTTACTTTTAATATTTTTGTTATTTAGACATTGTACATTTAACCAAAAAATATAATTTCAGAAATTAAACATGTTTATAAAAGATCACTATTTCACGAATAAAAATGTTCACAAAAGATCATTGGTTCATCATGAATTTCATGGCGTAGTTTGTAATACCAAAAACTAAACAAGTGAAACATCTTTTAAAAAAAAATCCTAAACACATTTGTCTAATTACAACCATATTTAATCAAGTTGAACCACCTAAACACATTTGTCTAATTAAATATCATTGTAATTAGACAAATGTGTTTAGGATGGGTTTTTTTTTTTGAAAAGATGTTCCACTTGTTTAGTTTTTGACATTATAAACTACGTCATGAAATTCACGATAAACCAATGATCTTTTGTGAACATTTTTATTCGTTGTGAACGTTTTTATTCGTGAAATAGTGATCTTTTATAAACATGTTTAATTTCTGAAATTATATTTTTTGGTTAAATGTACAATGTCTAAATAACAAAAATATTAAAAGTATAAGTACAATGTTATAATAGGAACGGGTGATGTTATAATAAAATAATTTTGAAAGTACAATGCTGTAATAAAAAATGTCACGTCAGCAATATAATATATGTGGATAGCCTATGTGGACAATGAGGTGGCATGAAAACCTGGTATAGTGGGTACATTTAAATCAAAAGGTTACCTAAAGCTATAATGGGTAAATTTTTCAAAGTACAATGTCCTAATAAAAAATAATTTGAAAGTACATTGTTAGAATAAGAAAAAATGAAAGTATAATGCTATAATAAGAAAATTTATGAAAGTAAGTTGCTATTTCACGCATTTTGCCCTTTTATAAATTACTTGTTTGAGGCTAATAAGTAATAAGTTAGGTGATAGTTGATAAGTTAACTAACGAATGATGCTGGTAACTGATAAACTAGTTGAAAGATAAGTCACGTTTTTTAGTTGATAAAACATGTAAAATGATCAAAAAGACATTTTGAAAAAATAGTCAATTATAATATTTTATAATATAAATAAAGCAAATTTATAATATATAATATGTTAACTAATACAAATAAGATAGTAAAGAAAATTAAATAATATGATATGTTAATTAAAATAATTTAAATGTTATTATACATACTATAAATTTTAAATTTGTTAAAACAAATTTTATAAAAAATCTATATTAACTTATGATTTTAAATAACCATTATACTAATATCATATGAATAGAAATAAATAATTAAATAATAATTAGAAAAATAATGGTAATTGATAACTAAAATATATTGATTAATATTTAAAAGAGTAAATTACAAATTTCGTCCCTGTGGTTATTGAAAATTTTGGTTTGGGTCCTCCAAACAAAATAATTACATACATAGTCACTATGGTTTTACTTTTGTTATGGATTAGGTCCCTCGTCCTAATTTTGTTAAACTAGGTTATGTTAAGGAAAGGACGTTTTGGTCATTTGATATTTTTTTCATTTTTAATGAAACAATTAATACATTAATACATGCTCTTTTGTTTTACACAACTCCTCCCCAAGAACACCATCCCGGTGCCGATCTCCTTCTCCCTTCTCCGACAAACTCGCCCCATCGATCTCCGACCATCTCTATTGTCACCTACATCCTTCAAGTGAGAAATTCAATTTTATGACTAATGTAGTACTCAGCAACCTTACGAGGACAAAACCAACTTCGATAACTACCCAAAAGGCAAAGCTTTCTCCGCCATCCTCGGTGACCTTTTAGGGAAAGGTATCTTCAACGTCGACAGTAATTGCTGGTGGTTTCAGAAAAAAATGTCGAGTTTGGAACTGGGAAGTTTGTCAATTAGATCACACACTTTAAGTGTTGTAGTCGAAGAGATAGAATCCCGGTTCATTCCTGGTCGCCGATGATAACAAAAAAGGCGACGTTTTGGATTTGCAAGATGTTTTCAAAAGGTTTTCTTTTGATAGCATTTGTAAGTTTTCATTCGGGTTGGATTTGGGTAGTTTGATACCGTCACTACCCGTTTCAGAACTCAAGTCAGCTTTCGATCTGAGCTCCAAGCTTTGCGCCGAGGAGTGGTGGTTGCTACTTGTTTCATGTTGTTCTTGATGATAACGATGATGATCGTCGTGATTCATGGTGTTCAGATGATCGGAACCACCACCAAAACTTGTCTTAATCGAACTTAATGCCGTCAACATCCCATCTGCTGACGTCATGGCACCACGACTAAACTCTTCCCCGTTGAATAACATCGTTTGAGGACCCAAATTCATAAAACGCACCCCACCACCGGCGTCGCTACTGCTGTTTGGGTTTAAAAACGTTGCAGTCGCCGACATGCGGATCCGGCAACCTCGTCCGTCGACTTTGGTTTTGTGGTGGCTTTGCATTGGATGGTTGCAGGTCCACCATCGCATCTTGTTCTCCAATATTATTAACGACATCAGATTGTTTTTGAAGAAGGTGTAAGGGGTGGTTTCGCCGGTGGATATAGTGATCTTGATCTTGAGGTTCCATAGTTGAATTTCTCACTTAATCAGACACAAAACTGAACTTCTCACCTGATCCTTGTGGAACAAAGGGGACCAGTGATGAAGAAGATGAAGGATGTAGGTGACAATGGAGATGGTCGGAGATCGGTGGGGCGAGTTTGTCGGAGAAGGGAGAAGGAGATCGGCATCGGGATGGTGTTCTTGGGGAGGAGCTGTGTAAAACAAAAGAGCATGTATTTTTGTATTAATTGTTTCATTAAAAATGAAAAAATTATCAAATGACCAAAACGTCCTTTCCTTAATAGAACCTAGTTTAACAAAATTAGGATGAGGGACCTAATCCATAATAAAAGTAAAACCATAGTGACTATGTATGTAATTATTTTGTTTGGGGGACCCAAACCAAAATTTTCAATAACTACAGGGACGAAATTTGTAATTTATTCTATTTAAAAAAATTGAAAATAATTGATATGATTAACAATAATTCTAAATAATTAAAAATTAACATCAATGTATAATTAAAATTTAATTAATAATTTTCAGCTAATATTAATAATTTTTAATAATTAAAATGTATTTATAATTAATAAAATAGTAAGTAATATTAATAAGATTATAATTGGAAAAAAATTACAAAAAGTTACTCATAAACTATTTTAAATAATTTATTAATAAGCTAACTTATTTTTATCAAACAATACCTAACTTGTCTGTGCAAATTATTAATATGTATGAAGTTAATTCATAAAATAACTGATAAAATGTTCAAATAAAATAAGAATGAAACGCATGAAACCTTAATGATATTCTAAAACCATACTAGTTTGTAAAATGAAATCATAACAAAAATATATTATACCTTTAAATGGCATTGAATTTATTTTATAAAGGTTTTTTTTTTTCTTTTTGCTAAAACCACTACTCAATGGAGTGGAAAAGATGTTCAACAAAACTTTAATATATTTGTTTTTTTAAACAACTTAATTACAATAATTTAGTATTAAATTATTTTCTAAATATTTAATCGGCATTATTAAACGTCATATTGACAAATGACTGATGATACAAGTAGCAATTTGAAGGTGTCCAAAATCTGAATTCCTAAACGATCGAAAATTCATTTATATTCACAAAAAGATCATATGAAAAGTTAAAGTTAACGTGAGAAATGTAAGAAGTGGATCTGAACTGTTGATCATTTTTAATCTCATTTCCTCCCATGAATTGCGTTTTAGAAGGAAATTGATCTTATGCATCTTATGTCGGTGCATATCATTCTAATTTGTATCCATTTTCATCCAACAATTGATAACCACTTCTCACATTAACCTCAACCCCATATATATATATAGAGAGAGAGAGAGAGAGGGATAATCATTTGAAAACTTTTTAAATAATGCAAATTTACAAACCCATCTACACCATCCGAATTTTTGATCAACGATTGAGGATTTTTTGGATTTAAATTTTTTTTAAAAATAGGAAAAGGGTAGTTTAGGAATAATTTTAACTATTTAAAATTTAAATTTTATTAATTAATTTAAATTAATATATTTATGGTTAGAGTATCTTCTTAATTATCTCTCTATAATTACCTAACCCCTCTCTCTCTCTTTCTCTCCCTCTCAAAATTCCGGCCACCATCTTTTTCTTTCTCTCTCAAAAATCCGGCCACCATGATGAACAAAAATCCGGTCATCATGATGAACAGGAAAGTGAACTCGTCTCTCTCTCTCAAAAATTCCGGTTACCATTATGAACAAGAAAGTGAACTCGAAAGGGATGCCAAACTCCAGCGAATCCTTCTAAACTCCGGTGGGTTTTATGTATTTTCATAAACGGGTTCATATGTTTTTTCTTATATGAAATGTGAAAATTTTCGAAATAATCATATATTTTTATATAATTTCATATATTTTCATAAACGGTTTTATATTTTTTCATAAATAGTTTCATATATTTTTCTCTTATATAAATAATCAGATTTTTAAGTTTCATATATTTTCTTGTAAATGAATATTCAGGTTTTTTTTTCGAAATAATCATATATTTTTGAAGTTTCATATGTTTTTTCTCATATGAATCGTAAAAAATGCAAAGCTAGTTTCTTAGGTTCTTTCTCATATGAAACTCACCGGAAATAGGGGAGGCCGTCAGAGTGAGAGGAGGTCGCCGCCAGTGGAGAGGACGTCGCCGGAAGTGGATGGTGACGGTGGATCGTGTGTGGTTGTGTGTGTGTGTGAGAGAGAGAGAGATAGAGAGATAATTAAGAAAGTTAGTTTTTTCCTAAAAATACGAAATTTATAAAAAGACATAAATACCCTTGGGTTGCATAGTTTCTACTAATAAAAAGTTTCTATTTGAAGAAGCCTCTCTCTCTCTCTATATATATATATATATATATATAAGAGAGAGAGAGAGAGAGAGATGAAAGTTCAAATGAAAATTCATTGTGCACGTGAGGACAAATCTTAGTCACTCGATCTCTTTTGATCCAGCAACTCATATTAAATAGAGTTTTAATTTTAAAATGCTTAGGGGTAAAAATGGAAGAAAATTTAAACACACGCCTACCATATTTGACTTTTTATTTTCTTTTTTAATTAAAAACTTTTTACCCAATTAAAGTTTAAAATAAATTATCTTAAAAATTACTAATATTTTAATCAAACAAATTACATCAAAAAAACGAGAATTTTGTGCTCTTCGATATGACATCCATCTCGATATAGTTTTTTTGTCGTTTTAACTGTTTTTTACGTGAAATGCTATATATATTTGTTATATTCATTATGAATATTTATGTACGTTCAAGTTTGTACAACGCCTCCACAACGTAAGTTTGTAACTCGACTCCACCTTCTTTAACACTTTCTTCAACATTGTAAGACATCACGTTTCTTCAGCACCGTAACCCAACACCCATCAAGACGAATCGAGAACGTATCGAGTAATTTTGTTGTGAATTGGGGAACAAAAGAGAGCGCGTCACGTCTCCACATCTTCACAGGTCATTCATGTGTTATTTATCATGAATAATGTATCATTCAGGATGAATAATACAACATTCAGGGTGAATAATTCACGATTCATAACTTTGTGTATTATTCGTCATGAATGTTGTGTAATTCATCCTGAATAATGAATGAACGATCACATTTGTTATTCATACTAAATGTGGGACATCCGGGGATGCGCATACATATTCATAATGAATTAAACTAAATTTCGGTTGTGAATTGGGAAACAAAAGAGAGTGTGTCATGTGTCTACACCTTCACGGGTCATTCATATATTATTCATCATGAATAATGTATCATTCAGGATGAATAATATACGATTCATGATAAATAATACATAAATCATGGATTCGTGTATTATTCATCCTGAATATTGTATTATTCATCATGAATAGTGAATGAACGTTCACCTTTGTTTTTCATACTGAATATGGACACCCAAGGACGTGCATGCATATTCATAATGAATATAACACATATATAGAATTTCACGTAAAAACGATTAAAACGAAAAAATCCTAAATATTATATTATTCATCATGCATACGGTATTATCCATCATGAATAGTGAATGCACGTTCACCTTTGTTATTCATACTGAATGTGGATACCCGAAGACGTGCATGCATATTCATAATGAATATAACACGTATATAGAATTTCACGTAAAAAACGGTTAAAACAAAAAAAAAACTATATCGAGATGGATGTCATATCGAAGAGAATGGAATTCTCGTTTTTTTGATGTAATTGTTTGATTCAAATATTAATAATTTTTAAGATAAATTATTTTAAAGTTTAAGGGGGTAAATTTTTTTAATTAAAAATAAAAATAAAAAGTCATAAAAGGTAGGCGTTGATTCAAAATTACAATTTTGTCCTTAATCACTTCTCAATTAACCTGATTATGTATTAACCATTGATTAGTTTTATAAGTTTTGATCAATGGTTAAGATTTGTCCTCATGTGCATAATGAAAGATGAGTTTTCATTTTAACCCACCCCTATATATATATATATATATATACTATATTATAAAGCAGACATAAAAAACTCTTAAAAACAAGTTTTAAAACGTAATGTACCACTATTTAATGTTAATTACTTAAAATCTCTTAAAAACAACCATTAAAGTTGTATGTACTGCATTTAATTCTATTTATTAACTTTTGTTTATGCCAAAAATCTCCCAAGGAAAATTTAAGGTAAACGTGAAGTTTGATCCAACCAAAGAAAGTAACGCCGATAATCGTACGATTATAATAAAAATAAAGTAAATGAGACGAGATAATTGGTGACGCGGAAAACCCCTGAAATGGGTAAAAACCGCGGACGAGTGTGAGTCGTCGTGCACTATGGACGTCAATCAGGGACGTCGTCCTTTATAACAAGTGTTACAAGTGTAATACAATGCAAAACAATACAATAAAGTAAAGTCAGTCGTGCGTCGTGTAACAAACGGCAGTAAGCTTTATCAACTTCGAGAGAGACTGAACGAACTTGAGAATGTAATTCGTGAGCTTGTAAGGTCTGAGAATCAGCCGTCCCCAATGTGAGGTTCTATCTTCATATTTATAATCTATTTTTCCGTTGGCACGTCTTGAATGCGTATCTTGCTCATTAATAGAATGACCGTTTGATATTGATGATAGCGTCCGTTATGTCCGTTGTTATTGATGATGGCTTCTGTTATAATCTTTGGTCATAAATGTCTTTGAATCCTGCATTAAACATGATATAACGTATGTCGTAGGTTAGTAACTGAAATCAGGTCGTACGACAGAGTTTGTCAGACGGGTTATTAGTCGTTTAATCGAGGTCTCCCAAAGGAAGGGCGTCGGTTATCGCTGGTCGTACGACGATAGACTGTTGGAATTTCTACCCAAACAGTTTGCCCCCAAATTTAAAATTCAAGCGGCAATTTTTGAAATTTAAATTTAAAATTAGGACACGTGTCATAAAAGAACGCGGGTAGTTCGCATGGAACCAAATCGGTTTGTTTCCAACTGAACAATGACGTCATTTCCTGCAGGATAAACGGTTAGACAACTAATATTGGACAGGTGTCATGCATTCAATGGATGTGCTCGAAAGGTTGTCTGACACGGACGACACGTGTCAATTTTGTCGACTGGCGATTCGTTTTCCGATTTTCATTATAAATAGGGATTGTCCTCAATATTTTCCTTTTTTACGCTTACCCTTTTTAGAGATCATATACCTTCGACAAGATACACTTTCCGAGCGATCAGAATCCTTTCCGTTCTAAGTTCGAGGTTTAGAGTTCGATTTAAGGTACGACTTCCTGTTTTCCCTTTGTGTCGATTATATGCGTAAGAAGTCCATAGCTAGAAAGCCTAGGAGAGCATGGGATATCCTTAGTTACTGGTGTGCGACCCTAAATATCCCATACTTTCAGATGTCGACCGAACCCGTGAGTATGTATAGGGAAGAGGAACACTTAGATTATTTTAAAAAATTGGTCGGGATTCCAGATGAAATTAATCTGATGACGCCGGAAGATTTAAGGTCGGACGAGGTTCCGAAGGGGTACTGCGTTCTGTACGAGTATCCCTTCAAGATAGGATTTATTTGGCCATTTAGTCCTTTGGCCAGGGCGTTTTTGTATGCATTCGACTTGACGCCTGGACAGTTAATGCCTCAGTTCTGGCGGATTGTCCAGGTTATCGGGCGTCTCAAGGCCGATTGGGAGGTTCCGTTCAACTTGAACGACCTCCTGACTGCTTACAGCGTTCGGGCGGATAACTATCACCGGTATAGTCTATTCCCTCGAACGAAGGGAGATAATGTACTGGTGCATAATACTGTGGTGAACGACCGTGGTTGGAAACGCCAGTACGTTTTCATCCAAGTGGCGTCCGTGAACGATGAGGACAGCCAATGGTTGTCGTCCGGATGGAATGAATCAGGTAGGTTTGCCGCTTTGCCGTGCGTTTATTTATTTTTTATTTTTTATAATATCTATTCTGATAGTTTCTTTTTCTGTTTGACGGCAATTGACTTTACTAAGGTGAAGCCAAATAGCGATTCCCGCGACAAGATTCAAAGGATCTTGGAAAGAAGTATCGTTGATCGTTCGTTTGTTGCTCAGTCGAACGACGAAGAAGACGAGGTCGTTTTTGAAGCGACGTTTGTTGAGGGTTCTCGTCGAGAAGAAGAGAGGATAAGAGAAGAAGAGAGGAAAGAAGAGAAGAGGAAAAAAGGGAAGAAGAGAGAGAAGACGAGAGGGAAGAAGAAAGAGAAGAAGAGATGTCTGGTATGTCGTTCGACAATGTTTTTCGTTTTTGTATCGTATGTCATTTCTTTTCTAACTTGCTTATTTTATTCAGGGGACGCAGCTGCAAAATCGTCCGCCCCTAGCCGAGCCGAGCTACTGGAGCTTGCCCGCTAAGGCAGGGAAAAAACGAAGAAGAGATCTGCCCCTTCTGCGGGGGTAGACACAAGACGCGTCCGAGGCAAACCTCGGGTCTCGCCCAAGAAGACTGGTGATGCTACTCTGTCATCTCTTGCAGGGACGACACCATCGAAGGAAACCGTTGTTGGGGTTGAGCTCGGAGGCTCGACCAAGGTTACGAAGGACGCCCCAACGTCGGGGGTGTCGGGAGTTGATAAGCCCTTCCTTGCATCTTCTTCCTCCTCCAAGAGTGAGGAGAAGAACAAGGAGAAAGTGGGAGAGACAACGTTTCAAGTCACTCTCCCATCTGACTTCATGGTCAATGACGTCCTTGAGAGGGACGTCATTTTTCCATACCTGGGGAAATTCCTCCTCCCAGCCTTCTATGAACGATACAAGGAGTCTCGGGTCGAGAACACTGGGGCGCACGCCGCTGGTCTCTCTTTTATGGTAAGTCTTACTCATTTTCTATTTTCTTTGTTACTCATTTTTCTTGTTATTAACTCTTTCCCTTCTGTCGTATAGGCTTTCCAAGCCTGTCTGAGCTTCTTTGCTCAGATGGAAGGTCTTAGGGCGGCCTTCCCTGACGCCGAGAAAAGGGCCGATGAGGCTCTTGAAAGGGAGAAGGTCGCCCTGAAGGCGGTCGAGGCTGAGAAGGCGAAGGTCGAGGGCCTCAAGACTGAGCTCACCGATGCCCGGAGTCTACTAGAGATTTCGGATCGTGAGAAGGTTAAACTCAGGGATCGTCTCCTTGAGCTTGAGGTGTCATCGACCAAACTGGAGGTCGAGAAGATCAAGGTCGTCACTGTTGTTGCTGCTTCTGCTGACGAAGTCGCGTCCCTCAAGAAGAGGGTCGAGGAGCTGGAGGGCGACATCAAGGACCTGGAGAAGGAGAATAGGCAAATCGAAGCCTTCTCTCGTTTCACGGCCTGAGCCGCTTTGATGAGGCATCATCTGAATGGGAAGAATCCCATGGTGTCAGCCGCTGAGGAGCTCAAAACCTACCTCGACACCGTGGGGACCGAAAGGGACCTTGATGAAGAGGATGAATTGGAGGGGAGTGATGGCGGAGAAGAGGCGGCGGCAGCAGAGACTATAGTAGCTGATGTCGTGCAGGAACAATCTGACGTTCCTCCTTCTTAGCTTAGTTTCTTTTGAATTTACTATTAGGGGTCGGTCGTCTGTGGTCGGCCCTTGTCCTTGTAATTTTCTTTTAAATATCTAATGGAAAAGTTTCTTTTGTACGTCGAGTAATTTAAGAGGATATATAATCATGGTATATCATATGTTTGACCACACCATCATTCATTAACGTGCTATAATGAAATCAACTGAGATCTACGATCGACCAAGTGCAATTGTAATAATGGTTCTTGGATCTAAATATCGAACATCAAGTTAGTGGGGTGGTATACGTGCGATCGTATGAGTATTACCCGACATAAAGGTTTTAACTAAGTTGTGCGTCCCTGCGAAAAACAACGTTAGTGGGGTGGTCATCGGTTTGACCAACGACCCTCCGATGCTGAAGTCAGTAATCTTTCTTAAGAAACAATCAAAGGAAATGAATTCGGAATTTAAAAGAAATACCTCTTTAAATGAACTGCATTCCAACTTCGTGGGATATCTCGACCGTCGAGGGTTTGGATTTTATAAGTTCCCTTACCCACGACGCCAGAGATTTGGTAAGGGCCTTCCCACTTAGTGGAAAGTTTACCTGCATTGAGCTCTTGATTGTTTTGAAACACTCGACGTAGGACGTAGTCGCCTTCTTGGAAAACTTTGATTTGGACATTTTTGTTGAAATGTTGCTCGACTGCTTGTTTCTGTGACGCCATGCGGATGTGTGCTGCTTCTCTAAATTCTTCTAAGGCGTCGAGGTCATAGCTCAGGTCGACCAAGTTATGCTCAACGGACGTATGTCTTGAAGTCGGTAGTCGTACCTCAATAGGTAACACAGCTTCGCATCCATAGACTAAGGAAAAGGGAGGTTGTCCTGTGGACGTACGTGGTGTCGTACGATTAGCCCATAGAACGGAAGGTAATTCTTCCACCCACTTTCCTTTGGCAGCTTTGAGTCTTTTCTTGATCGAATTGATGATAGTTTTATTACTTGACTCGGCTAGGCCATTCGACTGTGGATATCGAGGTGTCGATGTTACCAACTTGATGTTCCTTTCTTCACAAAATCTTCGCGTCCGATCATTGACGAATTGTGTCCCATTGTCGCATGTTATTTCGGATGGAATTCCAAACCTGCAAATGATGTTAGTTTGGATGAAAGAAACGACTTCTTTGTCCCGAACCTGGGAGAAAGCCGCTGCTTCTACCTACTTAGAGAAATAATCTGTTAAAACTAGAAGGAATACCTTTTGCCCGGGGGCAGGTGGTAGTTTCCCAACGATGTCCATTCCCCATTTCATAAAGGGCCATGGGATCAAAGTCGAGTGCAAGGGTTCAGACGGTTTATGAGACATACATGCGTGTCGCTGACATGCGTCGCGCGACTGTACATACCTGATCGCATCTTGCCTTAATGTCGGCCAATAGTAACCTTGTCGTGATATCCTGTTGGCTAGACTGCGACTTCCTGAGTGATTTCCGCATTCACCATCATGCATATCTTGTAGGATTTTCTAGAATTGCGTCTTGCTGGTAATACATAGTAGATTCAAACCAGTCGAAGATCTTCGATATAATTGTCTTCTGATCATGATATACCTTGATGCTTTAAATTTGACCTTTCTTGCTTCCATTCTGTCATTAGGCAGTTGATCGTTCTCTAGATAATTTTTAATGTCGTCCGACCAAGAGTTTTCTTCCTCAATTGGTGCGACCAAAGTATTACCGTCGTCTTTGATGGATGGTGTTGCAAGGTGGACTATTGGGATACTGTCGAATGTCGTTTGATTAAGTGATGACCCCAAATTGGCTAGTGCATCAGCTTGAGTGTTCTGATCTCTTGGTATCTGCTCGATTACGAAACGACTGAACTTCTTTGCTTCTTCTTTTACTATTTTATAATAGGCAATCATCCTCGAATCTTTTGCTGTGAACTCTCCATTGATTTGGTTAACAACTAGGGACGAGTCGCTTCGGACATGCAAATGTGTTGCCCCTAAGTCATGAGCAATTTTGATTCCCGCAATCAGTGCTTCGTACTCTGCCTCATTATTTGTTGCCTTGAAGTCGCACCGTATGGAGTACACTATCTTGCGCCCTTGTGGGACTGTAGGACGACACCCAGGCCTGTTCCTCGTATGTTTGACGAACCATCGACGTCGAGCGTCCAAGTGGTGTCGTGCAAAGTCGCTACAATTAACTCATTGGACATCGTTGCTTCTTCTAGTTCTGGACTGAAATCTGTAACAAAATCTGCCAAGACCTGTGATTTGATCACCGTTTTAGGCTTAAAATCCATATCATAACTACTGAGGTAGATGCTCCATTTAGCTAGTCGTCCTGTTAGTTCGGGTTTTCTTAACACAAACTTCAATGGAAAGTTAGTTACAACAGTTATAGGATGCGATTCGAAATAATGCCGTAACTTCTTAGCGGCCATAACTAACGAAAGCAAGAGTTTTTCCATAGACGAATACCTGGTTTCAGCGTCTAATAGAGTTTTACTTACATAGTAGATCGGCAATTGTCGTCCGTCGGTTTCTCGTGTAAGGACTGCACTCACCGAATTAGCACTGACGGCTAGATAGAGTTGAAGAAGTTCACCTTTCTCGGGTTTAGAGAGGAAGGGAGGTGATGTCATGTATTCCTTGAGTTGCTGCAACGCCTCCTCATGCTTATCAGTCCATTCGAATCCTTTGTTTTTTCGCAGGACGTTGTAGAATAGGTGACATCTGTCGGACGACCGAGAGATGAATCTGTTTAATGCTGCTACACGTCCTATTAGGCGTTGGACTTCTTTAAAATTTCTGGGCGATTTTAGCTCGATAATTGCTTTGATTTGATCTGGTTTAGCTTCGATTCCTCGTCGTGTGACCATGTAACCGAGGAATTTGCCAGCTCGAACTCCAAAAGAACACTTTGTTGGATTTAACTTCATTTTGTATTCACGCAAAATGTCGAATGACTGCTTCAAATGTTCTATATGATCGTCCGTATGTTTCGATTTGACGAGCATGTCGTCGATGTATACCTCCATAGTGTCGCCCAAATGTTCTTTGAACATCATATTCACTAGCCGCTGATACGTTGAACCTGCATTCTTAAGACCAAAAGGCATTACTTTATAACAATAAATACCTTTATCTGTCATGAAGGCCGTTTTTTCGTGATCGTCGGAATGCATCAATATCTGGTTATATCCAGAATATGCGTCCATGAAGGTGAGAAATTCGTGTCCAGCTGTAGCGTCAACCATAGAATCGATGTGTGGCAACGGAAATGGATCTTTTGGACAGGCCTTTTTAAGGTCTGTGAAATCAATGTACACTCACCATTTGCCATTTTTCTTTTGAACTACAACAACGTTGGCGAGCCAATCTGGATATTTGACTTCTCGTATCTTTCCTGTTTTAAGTAGATTATCAACTTCGTCGTTGATAACTTTATTTCTTTCAGGATCAAATTTTCGTCTTTTCTGCTGAACGAGTTTGAATGATGGATCGACGTTGAGTTTATGAGAAATAATACTTGGATCGATACCCACCATGTCTTCGTGCGTCCATGCAAAGCAATCATAGTGGTCCTGCAAAAAAGAAATTAGTCTTTTTTTAAAGGATGGACCGAGTGTCGAACCTATGTAAACACTCTGATCAGGCTTATCCTGGTTTAGGACGACAGCTTCCAAGCGATAATCTTCATCAGTCCCAGGAACGTCCTGGCTCTGTAATTGCTATATTGTCTGCTTCGGGGGCTTCAAAGAGACTTTGTAACATTCCCTAGCAACTTTTCTTTCGCCTTTGATCTCCTGTACTCCCCATTATGTAGGGAATTTCATGGTTTGGTGGTACGTCGAGGGTACGGCTTTCATATCGTGGATCCATGGTCGCCCAAGGATAACGTTATAAGTCGATGAATAGTCGACGACGTTGAACTTCGTCTGCCTGTTGATTCCTTTAGCATATACTGGTAGTGTGATTTCCCCCATGGTATTTGTCGCTGCTCCGTTAAATCCAACGAGTGTAATCGAGCGTCGGGTAATCTCGGATTTGTCGATCCACATAGCTTTCACTGCATCAAAAAAGATAATGTTAGCGGAACTACCTCCGTCGACGAGTATCCTCTTTGTCAGGCAATTTCCAATACTCAATTGGATAATTAGTCCATCATGATGTTTCTGGTGTACGTCATCGAGATCTGCTTGGTCGAACATCAAGGGCATAGCTTCTAATTCTGCGTCCTCCTTGGGTCTTGCCTCCTTTGGAATTGGTCGGTCGTCGGGACCACGACTAGCATGTCTCTTAGCAGCTGAATATGTGGTCCCACAGACATCAGAACCTCCGGTGATACAATTAATCACCTTGGCATGCTCTAGGGATGTGGGACGCACATCCTTTTTTCCCGTCAATTCTTGTAAATAACTTTTCGAGTTAAGCCAAGATAGTTCTTTCTTCAGGGCGATGCAATCATCCGTTACATGACCGAAGTCATTATGGAAATCGCACCATTTTGTTTTGTCTTTCTTATCACTATCTTTATCGCTTTTCTTTGGCCATCAAATGTTTTGCTGGAGCTGTTTCAGGGACGCGGCGACGTCCTTGGCTGATCCAGGGAAGCCATAAGATGATACCTTAGGATACTGGACAGATTTGGAAGTCGTCGGCCCTTTCTTTTCAAATATGACATTTGAAATCTGTCCGGCAGGCTCTGATCGACCAGTCGGCTTCGGTTTGAAGTATGGCTTTTTAACACCTAGGCCTTTCCTGTCGCTCGAGTGTTTATTTCTGAAAGCGAGGTCATCCTCGACCCTCATATGAGCGAGCGTCCTTGCTCGTACGTCTTCAAAGGTTTTCTGGAGGATATTTCGTAAGGTCGAGACACAACCCTGAACTATCGTCCAGACCCCGTTTGTATGCTTCAATGGCTGTTTTTTCGTCGCAGTTTCGGATATCGATCATCTCCGCGTTGAATCGGTTAAAATAGTCCCGAATGGATTCTCCATTTTTCTGTACGACATAGTAAAGGTCGCTCGTCTGTTTTTCCATTTTTCGGCTGCTGGCGAATTGTTGAGAAAATTGGTTCACCAACTCTGCAAAAGACCCGATGGTTTTGGGTTTGAGATTGATCAACCATTGTAACGCTGCTCCAGTCAAGGTTGCTCCAAAACTCTTGCACATGCAGACTTCTTGAAACTGATGCGGTATAGAGATAGTCCACATAAGTTGTTTGTATTGGGCGACGTGTTCTGTCGGATCAGTGACACCTGAATATTTTAGGGTGAAGGTCGGGATGCTATACTTCTTTGGGACGTCCACCAACGCCATCTCATCAACGAACGGCGACGCCTGAAATCCTGTACGTGGCTCGACATCAACTGGGACTGCTGCCCCCGACAATTTGGCCAGCATCGACAAGACACGCTCATTCTGATCTTCTAGAAGCTTCAATCGTTGCGCAACGGGATGTAACACCCTAAAATAGGGATAACAAAAACTTTCCAAAAGAGGAGAAGTGGTATATAGATTGCCATAGCAAGAGCCTCCCAAAAAGGGGAATAATACAAATAAACCTGTTTAATCACAATTGTAATTTAACGGATAAATAAACAACAACCAACTAATCTAATTTCTACATCTAGAAAAGAGATTACAAAAAGGGGTGTCATCTATAAACCCAAGGCTTCTCAAAATAATCCAAGTGCCGTATCCCCAAGCTCTCGCCCAAAGCATATATACTTGCCTAGGAGCAGCACCGCTAACACCTGAGATACACATCGACACCAAACAAGTGTTAGGCCAAAAAGCCTAGTGAGTTGAACAAGTAAAAACATTCCAGAAAACATTTACAGTTCTTATCAGCAGTTAAACAATTAATCACGTAGATGTGGAGTCAACGGGAGCGACCCATATCTCCAATCCGGTTCACCCAAAGAGGCAATGCACCTTGAAGCCACTTTCTCTGGCAACCCAAAGGCCCGACACGCACCGGGGACTACCGCTTAGGAAATTCCCCGATGGCGGAGGTCTAGGTACATAGGAGACTACCGCCTTAGGAAATTCTCCAAATGTCACCCACCTACATTCCTATAGTGAATCACATACTTGGTTCGTCCACATAATGCTTTTAGGAGGTCTCAAGGTGTGTTTCAATCCGTCAACATTTCGGATATCCACAAAGAACACACTATAACCATCCTAATCATGTAAATCCAACATATGACATAATATCCATCCAAATACTTCGTGAGAATGTAAGGTCGCCAAAAGGCATTCCAAAAAGGAATCATCAACATACCAAGATATACACATATAACACATGATAACTTCCATATACATAAGTCCATGGGTAAAAACCCCCCAAAATACTTGCAACATTAAATATGAACATTTGAGATATGCATTGACATCAACAAGTAGAAGATAATGATGTGTATCTAGTTTTAACAAAAGATTAGTAAACTCACAATCTAGGTTTTGTACCAAAACTTAGAAAAGATGAAAACCTTAGATTTGAGAAGGTGAGACTTGAAGATGAGGAGATGTACTTTGAGAAACCCTAAAATCTTTCTTGAGGTGAGTTTAATGCTTGAATCCAAAACCCAACCACCAAAAGGTAGTATTAATGAGAGCTAGGGTTTAGAAAATGGAGAATGGAGGATGGAATGGAAGCTCCAAAATCGCAACCAAAAGATAGTGTTTGAGAGAAATGAGGTTGAAATCTGATAAGGGTTCATTTAAGACACTGCCCCCGATGGGGATAGTGCCATTGGCATTATCGCGAGTCACAATCGCGAGCACCATACCACCCGCGGTACAAACCGAGCGATAGTGCCCTCCGCGATAGTGCCTTGGCACAATCGCGGGGCACAATCGCAACGCACCCCGAACTCTCGGTACAGCTTCGGCGATAGTGCCCTCCGCGATAGTGCCAAGGGCACAATCGCGGGACACAATCGCGAGTCACCCAAAAATAGCCCAAAACTCAACCAAAATCTATAACGAGCGCAAGGTTTGAACGATTAACGAAGGTAATTTAATTATATGACATTTAGACATAATAATGATCATGAAATGTACACCAAGACACATATTCTCACATAAGCGAAATAAATGCATTTAAGAAGACAAAATACTTACCTTGCGAATTTCCGGGTGTTACAATCTTCCCCACCTAATTGGGATTTCGTCCCCGAAATCTCATTCTAGATTAAACAAGTGAGGATAATGCTTTTTCATATCATCTTCCGATTCCCAAGTAATGTTAGCACCCCGATGGTGCTTCCATTGAACCTTAACCATGACCACGTCCTTATGCCTCAACTTCTTCACTTTCGATTCTAAAATAGATTCTGGTTCTTCTATACAACGATTCCCATTGTCCACCCGAATTTCCGACAAAGGGATCACGCTTTCCTCTTCGGCTAGACACTTCCGAAGGTAACATACCTGAAATGTAGGATGTATTACATCCATCTCTGTAACACCCGACTTTTCGTAAGTAAGTTTCCGCCTTTCGTTGGTAATCTCTCCGTCTTTCGCCTATCTTTTGAGTGGAAAACGTTGTGCCTTCGAATCTTAAATCGACCCATGCGTGAATCGCGAGTTTTTGGACTTTTCGAGCCTCGGTACCTTTGGTGCGATTATGCCACGCGATAGTGACAATGTTACTATCGCCAGAGCACTATCGCGGGGAGAGTGTTAGCCGTTGTACACTCCGCGCGATTGTGCCACGCGATAGTGACAATGTCACTATCGCCAGGCACTGTCGCGTGCGGGGTCTGATCGAATTAAAATCGGATTTTAGCCTCATTTCTCATTCAAAACTCATTCTCTTCTATTGTTATTCTCTCTCAACCTCTCCCTTTCATAAAGACCGAACCCTAACCCATTTTGGGGGTTTTCTCTCCCAAAACCTCATGATTCTCAATCATCTAACTAGTTGGAACCTTGAACCACAAAACCTCCATCTTCATCTTCCTCATCAAGTTCTTTCGGCTGGGAGCTCGGGTTGAAGTCTTGGATTGGGTGTTCTAGGAGGTCTCTTTGTCTTCAAGGGTAAGTTTTCTTGTAATAAGGTTATAAATGCTCCATTGGTGATTTCTTAAGGTTCGATATCTCAAATCTCGGATTTGATGGTTTTGGAGAAATTAGGGTTTTGATCTTGTTTGAGATCTTGGTATTTTTATGTTTGGAGAACGTTTTCTTATGATTGATTATGAGTATTTATGGGATGAAATGTTCGGATCTAGGTTTTAGAAGATTTCGGCTTTGAGGATTCAAGCGGCCTTCAAAAGAGCTCGTTGGGTGAAATCTAGATTTAGCCTAAATCTAGCAAGGTGAGTTCAAGTTGATTTGTGAAAATGTTGTACATGCCAAAATGTCTATTTTAAAGTGTTTTATGTGTTTTTCATGAAATTATTAAATGTTGGGTTATTTGCTAATCTTTGATTATTTGAATTATCTAACTTTACAAACCTTGTATAACACCCACATTGGAGATTTTTGGGCGTTTGATATATGTGTCACAAACGAATGTGTTTTGAAGTCTTTTTACATGAATGGATCTTTGGTCAAAGAAATACACTTTTAAATGTTTGTCGAGTCTTATGCATCGTCATGAAATGGAGTGTTTTATAAAGTATCACTTGCACATTTATGTGAGGTAACTTGAAAGAATGTTTATAGTCTCATTTTATGTTTTTCATTCTTATCAGCAGTTAAATTTGGAAAATGCATATTTTGTGTTATGAGTTCATTTGGAAAATGGATTGCCTCAACTAATGTAGAGTTTTGAACTAATCTCACTTTTGGTCGTGATGTTTGCATATCCGTTGGGTGAGTGCGTTTTATCGTGTTTTTATTTCATTTATTAATGAATCAATGGGTTGTTAAGTCTGCAGCTTGGCATTATTATTTTGATGGGGTTTTTGGACAATAGTCTAGTTTTGGTAGCTCGACTTCGAGCCTTGTTGGGCCTTATGCGTATTATTTGGCTTATTTGATGCGTTGGGAGTCATGACCCCGTGTTTGGTTTATTATTGTCCGGCGTTGGGACGATTAGTTTTCCACGTCGAGGCACGTTAGGCACCGGATGTGGGTGTAAGTCCTATGTGCTGCACGTTAAGGTACCGGATGTGGGTATAAGTCCTTTGTGCTCAAGTATTACGATATTAGATGAGGGGCTCGACATAGGAACCCGACGGGGTTGAACTCGAGTTTCCGTGGGTGTACGTTTAAAGCTACTGAGCCTGACATCTCTTGCGTGTACTTTTGTTTATATGACTAGTCATAACAACATAAAATGGGCTTACTTTGTGGACCGTCACATTTTATGGAATCGGGAATCTCTCGTCACCGAAAAGTGTTGTTTTTGGGTATTGAGTTTTATTATCCAAGTTTTCGGTGACGTTTAGTATTATTGGGTTTTACCCTTGATTCTATGGGATGAGTATTATGCCCCACCCGTGTTTTGGGTGTCTTGTGATATAAGGTTTAACCGTATCTTCATAAATGGAGAGTTCAAGTTATATTTACGCTTTGAGTGAGTTTTGGGTTAAAGCTAATTTATAAATGGGCGGCTTACATTGGTATTATCATCTTTGTAGTGGTTGGGTTTGGAAAACGTCCAAATTTGTGTTCTTTGTTTAAAATGCATATTATTGGAAAATGAGTCGTTTTCACATGTAAGACGTATCATATTGAAGGACTACGATTTTAACCGCATCCTTTCTTTTAAATGATTATTTTATATATGTTGAAAACTCTTGAGCTCACGAGGCGTTAAGCCTAACCTTTTTATTTGTCGGCATGTGCATCAGGTTTCAAGGTTGGGAGTTGGTCCTAGCAATCCTATGAAGAGTTGAGCCTTAGCTCTGTGCAATCAAGAAAGGAGAAAGATGATAAACTTCCTGAAAGGAGCAATTGGAGTTCCTGAAGGAATGTTTGCTAACATGGCCTATGGTAGGATAGAGGAGTTGTATTCAAAAGAGATGGCAAAGCTTCAAGGGATTCCACTCAAAGGGAAGAAGTTGAAAGGAGGATGAAAGAGGGACATGATCTCAATATCCAACAACCCTTCCCTGAGAGTGAGGAAACCACTCCTTCAAAAGAAAAGGCTGAAGAAAAGAAGGAAGAACCTGTTGCTGTGGAAGTCAAATCTGCAAAGAGAGTAAAAACTCTAGCTTCCAAGAAACAGTTTAAAAAGCCAAGGTTTGAAGAAGCAGAAAAGGAGGCAGAACCATCTGTTGCAAGTCAAAGTGCACAACAATCAAGTCAGTCTAATGTTCATTTTGAACTTTACATGACTGTGACAGATAGTGAGCCAGTGAAGGCAGATCCCATTTCAGTCCAAGCCCCTGAAATCATCCACTGGGATATTCTTGAAGATCAAGGCAAAAATATTTCAGAATCAAAAGATTGGGTGATCACTTTGAAGTCTACTCTACTTGGGGGAAGATAGTCAGATGTTGTTCCAGGTCAGACTTGGAAGAAATGTTTAAAATGGGAATGAATCTGTATGGAGATGTGCTGAAGACTCCAGGGATGAACATCAAGAAACTAGCAATGGAGTATCTATGCATGATGTTCAGTCCAGATCTTGTCAAGCATGTCATCAAAGATGTATTCAAGTCTGTGGACAACTGGATGCTCATAGAAAGGTGTGGGGTGTATATCTTGACCATAGATAAAAGCTTTCATGAATATTATCTGGTGGATAAGATATACGACCACAACCTAGCTAAGCTTCATGGGATGCTGAAAGCCAAATTAATTTGTCCTCAAGGCTCAGAAATGGCAAGGATTGTGGTTAGCAGGATAATCAATCAAAGTCTAGGACTGGATCCAAATTTGGGCAATTGAGTTGAAGTGTTGAAAGCATCATGAAGACCACATCTGAAGAACTTGACTTCTTTTCTCTAAAAGTCAAGTTAGGGGGAGATTGTTGGGAACTGAATATTTGTCTAAGTGATTACTACTGCCAGGATATCAAGATTACTACTGCTAGTAGATTTAATACTGCTTAAAGAGTTAGTGCTGTTACTTGAATAGTTAGTACTGCTTGGAGAGTTAGTACTGCTAGTAGTTAGTACTGCGGAAGATTAATGCTGTTGAAGATGGTTAATACTTCTGAAGAGAATTAGTGCTGCTTATAAAGGTAAAGATGCCTTGGAGATAAAGACAAGCTGGAGATAAGACTGAAGATAATTATGGGATTGATATTGAAGAATCAATTGTATTTTTGATAATTATCTTGTATTTAGTCTTGTATATATAGTATAGAAGTATTTGATAGAAAATAATAATTCATAAGTTGTTTGTTTTAGAGAGAGAATTAACCTCAAGGTTTACAACCCTAATTCTAGAGAAGTAGAATTCGTCTTGGTGAGCCTGTTCATCAAGATTGAGGTTTTGTGTGAAATCTTGTAACTTTAATCATTCAATAAAGTTTACAAGTTGTGATTTCTACTTTACTGTTACATTGATATTTGAATATTAAAGTGTTTTTCCGCAACTTCTTTAATATTGTTTCTGGGTTTCATTATTCTTGTTAAGAATCAGATCCTGACATCTTCATTGAGCTTTTTGGCCATATCTAGTGCAAGTTCTCTGTCTTTGGCAGATTGTATTTCTTCTTCCTATGCCAGCTCTGCTTGAAGTTGTTTGGCCACTTCTTCATCTAACTCTATCTGATTCTTTTTCTTTAAAGGTTGCTCAGATTCAACCATCTTCTCCTTTCCCTTCTTCTTTGCATCCTTCAAACGGACCTCTTTTTCTTTCTTTTCTGAACCTCCTTCTTTGATTATTACTCCCTTAGCCTTTTGAGTGGCTTTGGGAGTATCATTCTTTGCTTTGACCAAGGTTTCTGCAATTTCTATCTCTTCAACAGATAGCCTTGTTACTGCTGTTGACTCTGTTACTGCTGCTTGTGCCTTTTCTGCAGCTTTTGAACTTTCTACTTCTGTACTTTCTTTTTTCTGTATTTTGCTCCCCTTCATCTTTATTCTCCCCCTTGTTGAAAGCATCTTCCCTTTTTCTTCAAAACAAACTGCTTTCTTTTCTTTTTCTGCACCAACTTCATCACCAGCTTCTTCAATTTGGTAATCTGCACTTGTTGCGACAGAATTACCAATTTCATTTCCTCTATATCTGAGCCTTGCTTGATGACATCTAGATTGATGTTTCCCATAGTTTCCATCAATTCATTGTAGTTATATCTGTCCTCACCTTCTCCAGGAGTGTTACCCCCTTTTGAGGGATCATTGGATCTTTTAGTAGTAGAGGTCTTCTGCCTAGCAGAAGCACCCTCCACCCCCTTGGTTTCTTGGCACCTGGGACCTTTGGATGATTGCTCACCCAAAGTTGCCATGGGGAAGGTCTTAGTGATGTTACCACTGGCCTCCTCTGTGCTAGCAGGAGTAGTGGCAGCCTTCTCACCCACATGCTCAGGCATCTCCTTAGTGAGCACCTCCTTGGGGTTGGGAGACACCCTAGTGGTTTCCCTATAGATATTCTCTAATGGAGAATGCTCCATTAGAGGGCTTTGAGGTTCTGGGTTTGTAGGAGGTACAACAAGGGAAGGAGCCTTGTGTACCTTTCTCTTGGTATAAGTTTTGGATATAACAGTATTTGGCTTAAGAACAAGGGACTGAGGAAGTGATATAGTGGTTGAAGGTTGAGATTGGCTATCAGTGGGATGGTCTAGTGAGGGCCTTGACCCTGATGCCATACCTTCTTGGTTGTGGGACACCACCATCATTGTAGAGAACAATGGGGTGTCAACTCCTTCCGAGTCCTTGGCAGATCTTTTCATATTTGAAAAGACCTTGCCCTTAGGGATTTTAGGTACATATACCTCATTAAACTGAGGTATATCCGTCAATTCAGAGGTGATAACTGCCTGGACAAATCTTAGATACATGAAGAAACTCTTTTTATTATCCAAGTTTGATACAAGGTCATTGAAAATCATTTTTGAGAAATTATACTTTCTGGTAGTAGACAAGCAGACCAAAGCATAAGCAATGGTACTACTGAACTGACTCCATCCAGTAGTTTTTCGAGAAATGCAATGCATGAGAATATGAACAAAGAAACTCCATTGAGGAGAAAAGTTAGCTTTGTAAAATTTGAAAACACCCAGTTGGCCTTCATACCCCATTCTTGTGAGATTGGAAAACAAATCCTCATTAGAGATAGAGGAAATACCTGAGGCATCGTCTAGTCGTAGACTGATACGAATGACCTCTTCAGATACTGTCAAGGGTTTGTCATACACCCTTGTCTTGATAAACTGCACACCGTTTTCAGTAACAGCGGTGGCATTCGCCCAAAATTGCTTCTGGTGCTCGATGTAAATTGGTGGTGACACTGTAAGAGCATGAGCTATATGACTGGACTTGAGAAAATCAACTATTTGATGAAATCCAGCAGCCTGCTGAGGCTTTTGAAGCATTGCGATCTCATTGTGTTCATCAATAAACGCCATGGATGCCATCGGGCTTGAGGATTCTTGACTGAAACACACTGGTTGCTTGAGAGAAAAGAGTTAGAGAGAAGACGAACAGTATTCAAAGAGTCGTTGTGAGCTTTTTGGCGGGAAAATAAGGTATTTATAGAATTCGGGAAAGAAGCAGTATTAACCCTATTTTCAGTTAAAGCAGTACTAACTCACTCGCAGTATTAACTGAGAGCAGTAGTAACCAACTAGCAGTATTAACTAACTAGCAGTATTAACTCATACCTGAAGTAGTAATTTTGCACTGGCAGCATTAAAATTGTACTGGCAGCATTAACTATACTTACATTGTTACAGCTTGTGTTAGTCTGAGCAAGGCAATAAACTTCCTGAGAATGATGATTAGTAGCACCAAACCAAATAACAGGTATACAAACACTTTTGAAACATGAGCTCATTCAGAGTTGATCATGCCCACACTTGTGACCAAGAAAGTGAATCTACCCACATCAAAAGCTTTAGTGAACAGATCAGCAAACTGGTTATCAGTATGAACTTTAGCAACTTGAATAAGCTTCTTTTCATTGCAGTCTCTAATAAAGTGATACTTAATTTCAATGTGCTTTGTTTTGGAGTGCTTGACTGGATTGTTAACAATGCTAATAGCACTGCTATTGTCAATGAAGATTGGAGTGTGAAGAAAGGTTACCCCATAGTCCAACATTTGATTCTGAATCCATAGAACCTGAGAGCAGCAACTTGCAGCAGCAATGTACTCAGCTTCTGTTGTTGATAAGGACACTGTGGTTTGCTTCTTACACTGCCAAGATACTAGTCTTGCACCCAAAAGTTGACATCCTCCTGAAGTAGACTTTCTATCCATATTAGCACCACCCAAGTCACTATCTGAATATGCAATCAAGTCAAAAGTAGATTCATAAGGATACCAAAGACCTAATCTAGGTTTCCCTCTTAAGTATCTGAAAATCCTTTTAACTGCTTGAAGGTGTGACTGCTTTGGCTTGACTTGGAATCTGGCACACACACACACTGGAAACATGATATCTGGTCTTGAGGCTGTGAGATACATGAGAGATCCAATCATTGATCTATAAAGATGGACATCAACATCCTCCCCCTCGAGATCAGCAGTGATCTGTTTGTGTGTTTCCATTGGTGTGCTTGCTGGCTTTGAGTCTGATAAACCGTACTTATCTAGGATGTCTTTCACATACTTTGATTGACTTATGAAAATCCCATATTTCTGCTGTTTCACTTGAAGCCCAAGGTAGAAAGTGAGTTCACCCGTTTAACTCATTTTGAAGTTCTTGTGCATCAACTCTTCAAAGTCTCTACACATCTGATCTTTTGTGGATCCAAATATGATGTCATCCACATAGATCTGAACAAGTAGGGTGTCTTTCTTACTTCTTTTAATGAAAAGGGTCTTGTCAATGATTCCCCTTTCAAACCCATTTTCCAAGAGATAGGTAGACAGAGTATCATACCATGCTCTTGGGGCTTGATGTAGACCATAGAGTGCTTTCTTAAGTTTGTATACTCTGTCAGGATATGATGGATTCTCAAATCCAGGGGGTTGACATACATATACTTCTTCATCAATTGTTCCATATAGAAAGGCACTCTTCACATCCATCTGATATACCTTGAACTTCATATATGAGGCATAGGCTAGAAATAGCCTAATTGCCTCTACCCTTGCAACTGGAGCAAAGACTTCCTCATAGTCTATGCCTTCTTTCTGAGTGTACCCCTGTGCCACTAGCCTTGCTTTGTTCCTGATTACTATTCCTCTCTCATCCTTTTTATTTCTGAAAATCCAGCTCTATGACCTTTTGGAAGGTCCACCAAGTCCCAAACATCTTGCAATTTAAACTGTAGCAACTCTTCTTGCATGGCTTCTATCCAATTTGAATCTTTCATTGCATCATAAGCCTTCTTAGGCTCAATCTGAGATAGAAAGCAAGAGAGTAATGTATGTTGCTGATCCTACAAAACTTGAAGTCTGCTTTGATTCCTAGTCATCATAGGAGAAGTGATGTCTCCTATTACCAGCTCAGGAGGATGATTCTTATGAGTTCTTGTCTGATGACTAGGTTCTTCATTAATTCCCTCATCTAAATTGGAGTCATTTAAGTCAGCTGAGGGGATCTCATCAGATACTTCTGGCTCTTCATGCTTTGGATTCTCCTCATCTCTTCTTTCTTCTTCACTCTGAATTGGTTCAGTAACAATCTCCTTTTCACAGATTTCAACAGGGTCCATTGTTGGTATGGGAAAGATCACAGACTTAGGAATAATGTCTTGTACTTGTTCATCCCCTGATCCTCTACTTCCTGATCCTGCATGATCATCACTACTGAAACCCAAAGAGTTAGTTAGTGAATCAATGTCAAATAACCACTGAGGACCTGAACCAATAGGATTTGGTGAGTTCTCATTGCATTTGACATTGTCACTTTCCTCAATTATTCTAGAAGAAGAATTAAACACTCTGTAGGCCTTACTCTAAGATGAGTAACCAACAAGAAAACCATCATCTGCTTTGCTATCAAACTTTCCTAAGTGAGTTTTGGTATTGAGAATGGTACAAGGACACCCAAAAGGTTTGAAAAAACCAATAAATGGTTTTCTTTTATTTAAAAGCTCATATGGTGTCTTGTTTTTAGGCTTGACTACTAGAACTCTATTTTGGACATAGCAAGCAGTATTAACTGCTTCAGCCCAGAAAGTAATTGGAAGTTTTGAATCAGCTAACAGAGATCTAGCAGCCTCAATCAGTGTCCTATTCCTTCTCTCAGCAACACCATTTTGTTGTGGAGTCCTAGGAGCACTGTATTGTCTCTCAATTCCTTTTTCCTCAAAAAAGGTGTTTAGATCCAGATTTTTAAATTCAGTACCATTATCTGACCTAATGAATTTTACCTTTTGATTTATTTGGTTTTCAATTCTTAGAATAAAGGATTTGATCAGTCCACTTGTCTCATCCTTAGTCCTTAGAAAATACACCCAAGTAAATCTAGAGTAATCATCAACAATAACTAAGCAGTATGATTTCTTACCTATACTCATTACATTTGTAGGACCAAACAGATCTATATACAACAACTGAAGAGAAGAAGAAATTGTGTTCAACTCTTTGGACTTATGAGAAGTTTTATGTTGTTTGCCTTTGAGACAAACAACACAATGATCATCACATGAAAAGACTTTTGAAGGCAAACCTCTTACAAGGTTATTTTTAACAAGTTTATTCATTGTTTTAAAGTTCATGTGACACATCCTTCTGTGCCAAAGTGATGATTCATCCAAAGAGGTTTTTGAAACAAGACAGTTTAGGGATGAATCATTTGAAACATTCTCCATATCTAGACAATAGACATTATCCTTTCTAGGAGTTCTTAGTAGTATCATCTTTTCATCAACTACCTTGAATCCAGGAGCAAGGATAATGCATTCTGAATCAGTGAATAATATAGTATGCTTTTTGTCACAAACCTGTGATACACTTAACAGGTTGTACCTTAACTGCTCAACATAGTAAACATTTTCAAAGGTCATCTTACCTTTTGTTACATCACCCTTACCACTAATCTTACCTCCATCTGGAGTATTACCAAAGGCAACATGCGCTCCATCAATTTTCTTGAAATTCTTGAGGCAAGCCATGTTCCCTGTCATGTGCCTAGAGCAACCACTATCAACATGCCAAATGCTCTTTCCCTTGAGCTGCTGGTTGCCCTGCACATAAGATAAATCAATTAGTATTGATTGGGAACCCAAGCCAAAGTGGTCTTGGGCCTCCCTTTCTCATCAAAGTACTTACACTCCTTTTTGATGAGATTTTTAAAGTTAGAATACTCTTTACTGGAGTACTTTGTCAAGATGATTGGTCTAGAAGCACAGACACTAGAAGCAGTACTAATTTTAGAAGTACTAACAGAGTCAGCAGCACTAACAGGTTTAGCAGTACTAACCTTGTTATAAGCACTAACAGAGTTAGCAGTATTAACATCTGAAGAAGTACTAACAATGTTAGTTTTAGAAGTACTAAAACTTTTAGCAGCACTAACATTGATAGCAGCAGTATTGCTTCCGGCAGCACTATCTTTGTCAGTAGCACTATTTGTGGTAGTAGTACTAACAGTTTTAGTGCTTTTGGGAACCCACATCTTGACACTCTCTTTTACGGTCTTTTTCTTCATGTGGCTTTTAGATTTAACAGGTTTCTTAGCCACATGGTTCCTTTCATCCTTCCTATAACCCAAGGGTTTTTGCACAGATCTTTGAAAATTTATCCTTTGGTTAATAGGATTAAAATAACAGTGCTTGGCAAGATGATTCATTTTGCCACATATGAAACAGGGTTTTGGTCTGATGATTCTACTCAGATCAACTCCTTGTTTCTGAGCCCACTGATTATTCCAATTTCTTTGATTTCCCCTCATTTTAACATGAGTTAGGGGCTCAGACTTATTACCTGCACACTGTTTGCAAAGAACAGGATTCACAACTGTAGTCTGCTTGTAATGGACCTTTTTAGACTTTCCCTCAGTCTTCTCTACGCCATCAGATTTGACCCAATCCCTTCCACCACCCTCATTGGTAAGAATATTATTTTCTAAGGGAATCTCACCACTCACAGTATTATCCTTACTCTTACTAGCTTCTTTCTCAGTCTTGTCCTTAACAACTACTTCATCTAAAGGATCTATCTTAGTGGCTCCCTCATGCAAGTCCTTCCTATCCTTGGTCTCTAGCAAGTCTGATTTAGGAGGGATGTAGTTGTTGTTATATGGTGGTGGTGTGGTATTGTACCCAATTCTTGGTTTAAGCTTATCATGAATTTGGACCTTTAGAATTGAATCCATGGCTTTAGAAGCATATGAAAACTTTTCCACATCTAGCTTAACCTTGGCTAGCTCTCCTCTCAACTTTTCATTCTCCTCCCTTGACTTTGTCAGTTGGATTTCTAGATCATTTTTCTCCCACTTCCAGTAATTTGTATCATATGTGTGTTGAAGTTTATTGGTTTGGAACCCTTTAATTTGTTCTTCAAACCTCTCAACAATTTTCACATAGTCTTTTTTATCCTTTTCTAACCTCTTAAGGTCATCACTCATACTCTGGTTGTGATCCCTGTACCTTTTAACAGTGTCTATGCAAGTTTGAGAACAGAGATTAGAAAGTACCTCAGGTGGAAGATCAGATACCTCTGCCATGAGAGCTTGGTTTTGAATGGCCTCTTCTTCTTGATCACTCCAGTCAAACCCCATTCCTTGTTGAGAAACAAGGGCTTGAGCAGAGTTTATGTTCTGGTTGAAGCTTCCAGTCTGAGCTTGTTGGTGGTTGTTATGAGACACTCCACTTCTGCAATCCCTGGCAAAGTGTCCCTTCATATGACACTTATATCACTCTACCTTTGACTTATCAAAGCCTGCTCCATCTTCTCTTCTTTGGGAGAAGTTGTTCCTCCCAGTCCTCTTAATGAACTTCTTCACCCTCATAGAAAGCATGGCCATCTGCCATTTAATATCCATCTCTTCAAGATCATCAGGATTAAACTGTTCCAAGTCATCATTGATTAAAGAGGAGTTACCATGACTGGAAAGAAAGGCTTCAAAAATAGATTCATTGCCTTTTTCTTGATTTACTCCACTGGCAGCATTAACTGATTCAGGGTTAGCAGTAGAATCAGTTGATGCTGATAGGAGTGCAGCATTATGAACATATCCAGTAGGCTTCTTCTTTGCTTCCACCTCAGATTCAAACACTCTCAGATCATTGTATAGATCATCTAGTTCCTTTTCTTCCAATTGGTTATTCTGTCTGAATGAAACAGTGTACATGGTCCATTCATCTCCAAGAGATCTGAGGAACTTTCAGTTGAGATCATCTTGTTCCATCTGAACTCCAACAGTAACTAACTCACCAATTAACTTATTGAATCTATCAAAAGTTTGAGTCATAGACTCATTCTTTGAAGATGTGAAATTCTCATATTGTTGTTTGAGAATATCCCTTTGATTCCTCTTGGTGCTCTTGGTGCCAGCAAATCTCTTCTCTAAAGCATTCCATAGAATCTGAGCATCAGTGCAGTGGTGAAACTGATGTTGATACTCATTAGGAATGGCCAAAAGCAGGGTGCTTAAGGCTTTCATCTCCAATTGTCTCACTTTCTTCTCAGCATCAGTTTTTGGAGGTGGTCTTCTTCCATCTTGTCCAATTTTACCTTCAGCAGAGAGACCATTCTCAACAATGTCCCACATAGAAAAGTCTGTAAGGAGGATGTACTGCTTGATCCTAATTTTCCACATGTCAAACTCATTAGGTTTGAGCATGGGAACCTTTGAAACAAGAGTACTGTTTGATTCAACTGTGTTGTCCATGATGAATGAAGGTTTCTGAGAATACTAGGCTCTGATACTACTTGTCAGGATCTGATTCTTAACAAGAATAATGAAACTCAGATACAATATTAAAGAAGTTGCGGAAAAATACTTTAATATTCAAATATCAATGTAACAGTAAAGTAGAAATCACAACTTGTAAACTTTATTGAATGATTAAAGTTACAAGCTTTCACACAAAACCTCAATCTTGATGAACAGGCTCACCAAGACGAATTCTACTTCTCTAGAATTAGGGTTGTAAACCTTGAGGTTAATTCTCTCTCTAAAACAAACAACTTATGAATTATTATTTTCTATCAAATACTTCTATACTATATATACAAGACTAAATACAAGATAATTATCAAAAATACAATTGATTCTTCAATATCAATCCCATAATTATCTTCAGTCTTATCTCCAGCTTGTCTTTATCTCCAAGGCATCTTTACCTTTATAAGCAGCACTAATTCTCTTCAGAAGTATTAACCATCTTCAGCAGCATTAATCTTCCGCAGTACTAACTACTAGCAGTACTAACTCTCCAAGCAGTACTAACTATTCAAGTAGCAGCACTAACTCTTTAAGCAGTATTAAATCTACTAGCAGTAGTAATCTTGATAGCCTGGCAGTAGTAATCACTTAGACAAATCTTCAGTTCCCAACACCTTAGCTCTGTGCAAATGTAAGTAGTTGGGAAGTCTTCCGCAATGTTGGAAATAGTAACTATTATGGGGTTTTAGTAGCACCCGTCCTTATTATAGACTTTTGTATATAATTAATGGTTGTTTTGAGGTTAAATCTTAATTTGCAGTTGTAGATGATTTGTTTATTGATGTATTTAGAAAATTTTAAATAAGTTGCTATTTCCAGAATTGAGGGTGTTACAAGTTGGTATCAGAGCTTAAGTTTGAGAGAATTAGGTATTGATTGTAGGATGCCTAGACTCAAACTAGCATTTTTATAAGCGATTGTAAGTAAAGTTGCACATTAGGAACCTTAAGATAAGATATTATGGAGTTGATCGAGTCACTAGAAACGGGAAACTTGTCGAGGGTCGCAAGGATGAACATGTGCGGTACGTTCATAATGGCACCTGGCCAGTGTTATGGTGAACCTACATACTACATGTGTATACTTGAACTACCTTGGTATGATTACCGTTGGGGTAGTGAGAAGGTTTCTAAGGGAGTAATCTAAGGAAACGTTGATGTCTATAGCAAATGAAGTGATAGTTAAGTGTGTTGAATGCATTAAGTTGATCGTCTTGAGTAAGAATAATTGGTTGGGGTAGAACCTTGAGCTTATGGAATTGACGTCATACGAGGAGAGATTGTAAGGTGAACCGATGAAATATCTGAGTGTCGCTTTAAGATGTGGAGTATCCGGATGACAATAGTAGGAAATTGAGATTGTTGTCCTAAGACGCTTGATACACTCGGATGGTATTAGTATGTCGGGTTGTTGAGAAGCGTAGTCTAGAGGGGTGAATGCCGACCAAATTCGTGCAGTAAAATTTATTTCTGAAATAAATTTGCATAAATTGTTTCTTGTGTTCGTAAAACAGAAAGTGGTTTATATTATAAAGTTTTGGTAAAGCATTTAACACGCATCAGATTTTAAACTGTGAGCTTAAGCATGCATAAATTGTTTTGTTGTACGTAATTGCAAATTGTTATAAAAAATCTCTTTATTCACGTCTCTCGTTTAACGCTATTTGCGGATATTGTAATATCTATGTTTTAATGTCATTTGAGTATTGGGCAAGTAGCTATGAGATTTTAACCTAAGCATTGGATCTCCTCCACATATGTCAATGGTTTTAAAGGAAAAGTTATTCCCACGCGTTGAGTTGGAATTTCTTGAGAATTTTAGTTTGTGTGAGTTTTGTTGGAATTTCATGGAGTATTGTTTTATACGATATCTTTACATGCGTGAGTTTTAATTTTGCTTCTTTTAAGCTTACGAGTTAGTTGGCGTCGTGTCCCATGTGAATTTTGTTAAAGGTGTCATTTTACCTTTCATTGCATTAAAAGAGGAAACTCTTAAAGGCTTAGTGTTTTAGCCATATTGCTGTCTTACATCCTTGTTGAGAAATGAAAATTTGTCACTGCATGATTTTAGCATTATTGAGTTTTGCGAAAATCCAGTTGGGTTTAGGGTGCCTCGTCTTACGTCAATTTGCGTTGCGTAAAATAATTTTGAGAACATGTGCATATGCATCATTGTGTGCGTTAATTTACGAGTTGTGTTCAATACTTTGTTTCATACGAGTCTTGCATCGACACTTTTGCAACCGTAAGAGGCACCTTGAAAAATCTAAATGTCGCATGATTGCATCTTGAGTTTCACACGAGTATATGTGCATACTTTTGGGTCGAATCCGACTTTCACTCGCGTGAATAAATATGCGAAATATTTATATTGTCTTAAATTAAATTTTAATCTAAGCGTGTTTCGCTTGTTGACCTTGCTGTTATAAATTTTCCGCAATACATGAAATGAATTTTCGAATTGCATATCGTTGTAGTTACCATCTTGGTCAAATGTGTCTTATCGAGGCGGCTTAAAGTTTTAAACTCGATTTGAGAATTTTTTGCATTCTTATCATTTCATCGAACTTTGGGGAATAAACTGTTGCATATGGAGTGGTTAATAATTTTATGTCGCAACGACTTTTGGGTTGGGAAGTCAGAACTTTAAAATTAATTTGTGAATGTCTCTTTTGGGAATTGTACAAACTTTTATTGCACATGTTATAGTGCAGAAAGTTATCTTTCATATGCATAGTATAAATTGATGCATTACTAGGACCATGGTAGTCCGTTTGAAAATTTTGTTGCGCATCTCTTGTTACCATTTTATTAACGTAATTATTGAACAAACGAGTTTTGGAAATGGTTCGTATGCGTTGTGTCGATAGTCAATTTTGAAACCTATCGAGAAAACGGTAGTGTGTTTTTACCGCGCGGTTAATTGTTAAAAGGCTTGTGTATTTGAAAGTTTTATAAATTTCAAATTTGTATATTGGTCGAAAACCTTGAACTCAGTAGACCTATAGATTTTAACCCGTAGAAAAAGGAGTTGTAATTAAGGACTAAGGAAGTCCTTGGGATTTGAAGCGTCGGAGGATCCGCCTTGCGGTCAGTCTTAGATCTTGAGCTTTAGTGTTGAATCGGTGCGCTCGATTAATGGAATTAGTAGACTTAAGTCTTCCCGATTATTTAAGGGGTGATTTTATGCTTCGGTGATCATGCGAGTTAAAGTGTTAGGTGACTATTGGCAATTGGATTGGGTTTCGTTTTGGTGGTTTGCTCGTCGGTGTGACACCATGGCTTATGTGGTTGATGTACCATCTTAGCGGGTTTCGCGATTAAAGGAAATTTTAGTGATCTGTCTGCTAGAGTTGTAAGATTTGAAATTTTAGCTCTCTGATTAGGTGTCAACCTTAATGCGACAACCCGTCTAGAATGGGATTTTGGGCAAGATGTCCACGTTTTCGAGGTCACCGTTTAGTCCTAGGTGTCGACTGGTGTCCTTGAAGTCAAAAGATCTTGGAGTATTCGGAAATATCCCGTTGGATCATGGGAAATAGTGACCTTTCGGTAATAGATTTTGAAAGGAGTTTGGGTATTGAGGATTGAGAATCGAGGTACCCAAGCATTCCCGTGGCGATGAAGATTTTATCGAAAGGAATGTCGTGAGGCTGGAATTGGAACGGAGTTGAGTGTTAACCAAATCTGGGTTAACTAGTTGCCCAAGGGACGCATTGGTGCGCCTTAGGAGGCCAACTTTATCAACAGTAGGAATGGATCAGTTGAAATCTGAGGATTGTGGAAGTTTGGTTAGGATCTTTGATGTTGGGTCCGGAACTGTGTTGTTTCGAAAGGAAACTGGTCGGTGGGAAGTTGAGGCTGCTAGCTGCCTAAAGGTAGTAATTGTCACCCAAGGTTGGGAGACGACCGTAACCTTGTGGGTGAAAGGTTACTTTGGAGGGTTAAATGTGCGCTCGGTTATGAGTATAATGTGCCCAAGAAGAGCAGTTGTTGTGAGTATCAGTGTAAGGACCGTGTTAGTGGTGCTGGCAGATGGCTAAGGGCAATCCTTCGGTGAGTAAGGTCTCGAGGGAACCTAGATTTCGAGGACGAAATCATCCTAAGGTTGGGAGGATTGTAACACCCGACTTTTCATAAGTAAGTTTCCGCCTTTCGTTGGTAATCTCTCCGCCTTTCGCCTATCTTTTGAGTGGAAAACGTTGTGCCTTCGAATCTTAAATCGACCCATGCGTGAATCGCGAGTTTTTAGACTTTTCGAGCCTCGGTACCTTTGGCGTGATTGTGCCATGCGATAGTGACAATGTCACTATCGCCAGGGCACTATCGCGGGGAGAGTGTTAGCCGCGGTACACTCCGTGCGATTGTGCCACGCGATAGTGACAATGTCACTATCGCCAGGCACTGTCGCGTGCGGGGTCTGACCGAATTAAAATCGGATTTTAGCCTCATTTCTCATTCAAAACTCATTCTCTTCTATTGTTATTCTCTCTCAACCTCTCCCTTTCATAAAGACCGAACCCTAACCCATTTTTGGGGGTTTTCTCTCCCCAAACCTCATGATTCTCAATCATCTAACTAGTTGGAACCTTGAACCACAAAACCTCCATCTTCATCTTCCTCATCAAGTTCTTTCGGCTGGGAGCTCGGGTTGAAGTGTTGGATTGGGTGTTCTCGGAGGTCTCTTTGTCTTCAAGGGTAAGTTTTCTTGTAATAAGGTTATAAATGCTCCATTGGTGATTTCTTAAGGTTCGATATCTCAAATCTCGGATTTGATGGTTTTGGAGAAATTAGGGTTTTGATCTTGTTTGAGATCTTGGTATTTTTATGTTTGGAGAACGTTTTCTTATGATTGATTATGGGTATTTATGGGATGAAATGTTCGGATCTAGGTTTTAGAAGATTTCGGCTTGAGGATTCAAGCGGCCTTCAAAAGAGCTCGTTGGGTGAAATCTAGATTTAGCCTAAATCTAGCAAGGTGAGTTCAAGTTGATTTGTGAAAATGTTGTACATGCCAAAATGTCTATTTTAAAGTGTTTTATGTGTTTTTCATGAAATTATTAAATGTTGGGTTATTTGCTAATCTTTGATTATTTGAATTATCTAACTTTACAAACCTTGTATAACACCCACATTGGAGATTTTTGGGCGTTTGATATATGTGTCACAAACGAATGTGTTTTGAAGTCTTTTTACATTAATGGATCTTTGGTCAAAGAAATACACTTTTAAATGTTTGTCGAGTCTTATGCATCGTCATGAAATGGAGTGTTTTATAAAGTATCACTTGCACATTTATGTGAGGTAACTTGAAAGAATGTTTATAGTCTCATTTTATGTTTTTCATTCTTATCAGCAGTTAAATTTGGAAATTGCATATTTTGTGATATGAGTTCATTTGGAAAATGGATTGCCTCAACTAATGTAGAGTTTTGAACTAATCTCACTTTTGGTCGTGATGTTTGCATATCCGTTGGGTGAGTGCGTTTTATCGTGTTTTTATTTCATTTATTAATGAATCAATGGGTTGCTAAGTCTGCAGCTTGGCATTATTATTTTGATGGGGTTTTTGGACAATAGTCCAGTTTTGGTAGCTCGACTTCGAGCCTTGTTGGGCCTTATGCGTATTATTTGGCTTATTTGATGCGTTGGGAGTCATGACCCCGTGTTTGGTTTATTATTGTCCGGCGTTGGGACGATTAGTTTTCCACGTTGAGGCACGTTAGGCACCGGATGTGGGTATAAGTCCTCCGTGCTCAAGTATTACGATATTAGATGGGGGCTCGACATAGGAACCCGACGGGGTTGAACTCGAGTTTCCGTGGGTGTACGTTTAAAGCTACTGAGCCTGACATCTCTTGCGTGTACTTTTGTTTATATGACTAGTCATAACAACATAAAATGGGCTTACTTTGTGGACTGTCACATTTTATGGAATCGGGAATCCCTCGTCACCGAAAGGTGTTGTTTTGGGGTATTGAGTGTTATTATCCAAGTTTTCGGTGACGTTTAGTATTATTGGGTTTTACCCTTGATTTTATGGGATGAGTATTATGCCCCACCCGTGTTTTGGGTGTCTTGGGATATAAGGTTTAACCGTATCTTCATAAATGGAGAGTTCAAGTTATATTTACGCTTTGAGTGAGTTTTAGGTTAAAGCTAATTTATAAATGGGCGGCTTACATTGGTATTATCATCTTTGTAGTGGTTGGGTTTGGAAAACGTCCAAATTTGTGTTCTTTGTTTAAAATGCATATTATTGGAAAATGAGTCGTTTTCACATGTAAGACGTATCATATTGAAGGACTACGATTTTAACCGCATCCTTTCTTTTAAACGATTATTTTATATATGTTGAAAACTCTTGAGCTCACTAGGCGTTAAGCCTAACCTTTTTATTTGTCGGCATGTGCATCAGGTTTCAAGGTTGGGAGTTGGTCCTAGCAATCCTATGAAGAGTTGAGCCTTAGCTCTGTGCAAATGTAAGTAGTTGGGAAGTCTTCCGCAACGTTGGAGATAGTAACTATTATGGGGTTTTAGTAGCACCCGTCCTTATTATAGACTTTTGTATATAATGAATGGTTGTTTTGAGGTTAAATCTTAATTTGCAGTTGTAGATGATTTGTTTATTGATGTATTTAGAAAATTTTAAATAAGTTGTTATTTCCAGAATTGATGGTGTTACAATCTCCGGTGGTAAATCCAACCGGTAGGCTTGTAATCCAATTTTCTCCAATATGACGAATGGACCAAGGAAGCGAGGGCTGAGCTTCCCACACTTCCCAAACCGAATGATTCCCTTCCATGGTGACAGTTTCAACATGACACGGTCGCCCACTTGAAACTCGACCGGTCTCCTTTTCTTGTCCGCATAACTTTTCTGACAGTCTTGTGCCGCCTTTAGCCTTTCTCGGATCTCTTTCACCTTGTCCGCCGTCTCTTGCACTATTTCCGGCCCGGCGAATTGCTTTTCGCCCGCTTCTAACCAACAAACTGGAGTTCGGAATTTTCGCCCGTACAACGCCTCGAATGGTGCCATGCCAATGCTAGAGTGGTAGCTATTATTATATGCGAACTCCACTAACGGCAGGTGTGAGTCCCAACTACCTCCAAAATCGATAACACATGACCTTAACATGTCTTCGAGTGTTTGAATCGTCCTTTCACTTTGACCATCCGTTTGAGGATGATACGCCGTGTTCAAATTCAATCGGGTACCCAACTCCTTCTGCAAGCTTGCCCAAAAGTTCGACGTGAAACGGCTATCTCGATCCGACACGATAGATTATGGAACCCCATGCCTGGACACAACCTCATCGATGTAAAGCTTGGCCAATTTCTCCATTGGAAAAGTCTCCCTCATTGCAAGGAAATGTGCGCTCTTAGTTAGCCGATCAACGACTACCCAAATTGTATCATGGCCTCGCAAGGTCTTCGGTAGCTTAGTCACGAAATCCATGGTAATGTTGTCCCACTTCCACTCGGGAATGGACAACGGTTGTAAACTTCCATACGGTCTTTGATGTTCCGCCTTGACTTGAAGGCACGTGACACACTTCTCCACGTAGTTAGCCACATCCAACTTCATCACCGGCCACCAATAATTTAATTTTAAGTCTCTATACATCTTGGTACTACCGGGATGTATAGAATACTTTGACTTGTACGCGTCTTCTAGAAGTAACTCTCGATTTCCACCCAACTTCGGCACCCAAATACGACCTTGAAATAGTTTAAGCCCGCGGCTATCTTCCGTCAAAAGTTCCCTTTGCTTCACCATGACCTCGGACTTGAGGTTTTGTTCTTTGAGCGCTTCCACTTGCCACGTCTTGATGCTTTCCACCAAACTTGATACCACGTCGATTCTTGTAAGGGACAATTTAACGCCACCATCATGGCTCCTCTGGCTCAAAGCATCCGCCACCACATTGGCCTTACCGGGATGGTAGAGTAGATCACAATCATAATCCTTTAGAAGTTCAAGCCATCTTCTTTGCCGCATGTTGAGTTCTTTTTGATCGAAGATGTACTTGAGACTCTTGTGATCCGTGAAGAGAGTACACTTGGTCCCGTACAAGTAATGTCGCCACAACTTCAAAGCAAAAACTACTGCCGCAAACTCTAAGTCATGCGTCGGGTAGTTCTTCTCATGGTCCTTTAATTGCCTTGACGCGTAGGCAATGACTTTACCTCGTTGCATAAGTACACATCCAAGCCCCATCGTAGAAGCGTCACTATACACTACGAAGTCTTCCGATCCTTCAGGCAAGGATAAGATCGGAGCTTCGCACAATTTCCTCTTGAGCGTTTGAAAGGATTGGTCTTGAGCATCGGTCCAAAGAAACTTGACGTTCTTTCCTGTGAGGGATGTGAGAGGTGTAGTTACCTTGGAAAAGTCTTGGATGAAGCGTCTATAGTAGCCCGCTAAGCCCAAGAAACTCCGTATCTCCGACGGATTCGTCGGCGGCTCCCAACTCAACATCGCTTCAATCTTCTTCGGGTCCACCTGAACACCGTCCTTTGACACCACGTGCCCCAAGAATTGCACTTCTCGAAGCCAAAACTCGCACTTAGAGAACTTTGCGAACAACTTCTCTCTTCTTAGGACTTCCAAGACTTCCCGCAAGTGTTTCCCATGTTTGGATTCGTCCTTAGAATAAATTAGAATATCGTCGATAAAGACGATCACGGATTTATCCAAGAATGGGCGACACACACGGTTCATCAAGTCCATAAACACGTTCGGCGCATTGGTCAACCCAAAAGGCATCACCAAGAACTCACAGTGACCGTAACGCGTTCGGAAGGCCGTCTTCGGAATATCATCATTCTTCACTCTCACTTGATGATAACAGGACCGGAGGTCAATCTTCGAGAAACATCCCGCACCTTGAAGTTGATCGAAGAGATCATCGATGCGAGGTAGAGGGTACTTGTTCTTTACCGTGACTTTATTCAACTCACGGTAGTCAATACACATCCTCATCGATCCGTCCTTCTTCTTCACGAACAACACCGGCGCTCCCCAAGGTGAAGAACTCAGCCAGATAAAACCCTTCTCTAACAACTCTTGAAGTTGCGTCATCATCTCCTTCATCTTTGTCGGGGCCAAACGATAGGGAGCTCGGGCTATCGGAGCCGTTCCCGGAGTGAGGTCAATTTGAAACTCCACTTGACGTTCCGGTGGTAATCCGGGAAGGTCTTCCGGAAAGACATCCGGATAATCCCGCACGATCCTCACGTCTTCCACCGTCTTCTTTTCCTTCTTCGCGTCCACAACGTACGCTAGATACGAAGGGTAACCCTTCGTTAGAAACTTTCGCGCTTTGAGAGAGGAAATAATGGGGTTGCGCCCCTTTCCTTTCTCCCCATAGATGACGACCACGCCGCCTTCCGTCAAAGGCACTTGGATCATCTTCTTAGAACAAAAGATGTCAGCCTTGTGCCTTGACAACCAATCCATTCCTATGACCACGTCGAACCCTCCGATGGCCATAGGTAGCAATTCTACCCCAAAAGGACTCCCATTGATCTCTATGGTGCAATCATAATAACGGTCTCGGATAATTACTTTATCACCGTTGGCTATCTCTACCACTAGTGCATCGGAAAGGACACTAATAGGAGTGACGAATTACTTACAGAAAACATCCGAAACAAAGGAACACGTAGCACCCGAATCAAACAATACACGAGCAGGCAAGGAGTTTACTAGGAACGTACCCGAAACAACATTAGCGGTCTCCTTCTCCTCCTCGGTAGTCATCCGAAAAGCTCGACTCGGCACCCTCGGCGATTGGTCGACTCTAGCCGTCGACCCAACAGACCTGTTTTGATTAAACCCCGCCAACTTTGGACAATTTCTTCTCACGTGCCCCAGCTCTTGGCACTCAAAACATATCGTCGGATGAGTAGTGCAATCCCGAGCCACATGGCCCTTCCTGCCACACTTGGTACAACCTACCGGACCTGCGTAGGTTTTAGGAGCACACGCGCCCGAGTGTTTGGTCCTACACTTTTGGCACCATTGATCGCTTTTACGAGAGTCGTCGGCTCTCCTGCTAACAAAAGGCTTCAACTGACGAACGGGCCCAGATGGTCCTTCCCACTTTCTCTTCTCACCCGCAACACTTCTTTCTTCCTTCTCAGCCAACCTATCATATTCCACAAGCAAGGCCTCTTCAATGACTTCTTGAAGAGTCGACCCTCCAGCATTGCGCACGTCAGTCCGCATATCGGCCGGTAGGCCAAGATGAAAGGCCTTAATCTTTGATCTCTCGTCTTGGACCAGATATCCTACCAAGTTCAACTTCTCTAGAAACAGCTTGGAGTAGCCGGCTACAGACAAATTCCCTTTCTTCAGATTCCGGAACTCGGCTTCCAGTTTGTCCAACGAACGCTCGCTGCAATACTTGTCCATTATCTTTTTCTTGAAGACTGCCCAGGTCAGCTTTGCTAGAACCTCGGGGGTGAGGGCAGACCGGGTGAGATTCCACCAGATCAATGCCTCTCCCCCAGAGTAATTGAGAAGCAAACTTCACCCGTTGCGAGACGTCGCACTCACTAGACTCAAAGGCCATTTCCACTTCCTTGAGCCAATACATACACACAACCGGGGTGTCGGAACCTGCAAACTCTTTAGGGTTGCACCCCAGAAAAGCCTTGTAGGAGCATCCCTTAGCCCTCTCTCGATTCACGTTGCTCGGTTGCTCTTCGGTCACCACCACTTCAGGTCCACCACCCGACCCAACTATGATATTCTCCGCCATAGTCTCGGGTTGGTGGTGACTAGCATCTCGATCTTCTAGGAGCTTCATGAAAAACTCTTGTTGTTGGATTTGTTGTTGGGACATGGCAGAATTCATAGCCAGCATCATGCTATCCCGAATCCTGGTCTCCATGGTCACCTCTTCTAAGATAGCATTATTCGTGTTGATGTTCCTGCGAGGAATATGCTCGGGCCCTCCTCCCAATATTCTGGGTATAGGAATGTAATCGGAGGTTACCCCCACCGGGGGTCGTACTGCTGCAGATTCCACTTCTGGTTGCCCCTCTAGCATGTCCGGTACTTTACTTCGAGTGTTTACCATTAAATCTGTCATGCGCGAACGAGAAATAGATTGAGAAAAGACTAAGCGAGTTGAACTCATTGTACGTACTAATACATTCCTCAATTATCACAACAACAGTAAATCAAGTATGCTCACGTAACAATGCATTCATAATAGCAGTAGCTAAGCGAAATTATGAACGAACCATACACAAGAATTCTTGTTACCATCATCACAACTCTCAATTAGTGTAATTCTGTAACCTAACACTCTCCCCACCTAGGATTTCTACCCCAAGAGGACAGTGAAGTCAAAACAATCTAAAGCTAAGTCTAGATATGCTACAACAATACCTAGTTCACTTAAACTAAAGCTCTGATACCAACTTGTAACACCCTAATATAGGGATAACAAAAACTTTCCAAAAGAGGAGAAGTGGTATATAGATTGCCATAGCAAGAGCCTCCCAAAAAGGGGAATAATACAAATAAACATGTTTAATCACAATTGTAATTTAACGGATAAATAAACAACAACCAACTAATCTAATTTCTACATCTAGAAAAGAGATTACAAAAAGGGGTGTCATCTATAAACCCAAGGCTTCTCAAAATAATCCAAGTGTCATATCCCCAAGCTCTCGCCCAAAGCATCTATACTTGCCTAGGAGCAGCACCGCTAACACCTGAGATACACATCGACACCAAACAAGTGTTAGGCCAAAAAGCATAGTGAGTTGAACAAGTAAAAACATACCAGAAAACATTTACAGTTCTTATCAGCAGTTAAACAATTAATCACGTAGATGTGGAGTCAACGGGAGCGACCCATATCTCCAATCCGGTTCACCCAAAGAGGCAATGCACCTTGAAGCCACTTTCTCTGGCAACCCAAAGGCCCGACACGCACCGGGGACTACCGCTTAGGAAATTCCCCGACGGCGGAGGTCTAGGTACATAGGAGACTACCGCCTTAGGAAATTCTCCAAATGTCACCCACCTACATTCCTATAGTGAATCACAGACTTGGTTCGTCCACATAATGCTTTTAGGAGGTCTCAAGGTGTGTTTCAATCCGTCAACATTTCGGATATCCACCAAGAACACACTATAACCATCCTAATCATGTAAATCCAACATATGACATAATATCCATCCAAATACTTCGTGAGAATGTAAGGTCGCCAAAAGGCATTCCAAAAAGGAATCATCAACATACCAAGATATACACATATAACACATGATAACTTCCATATACATAAGTCCATGGGTAAAAACCCCCAAAATACTTGAAACATTAAATATGAACATTTGAGATATGCATTAACATCAACAAGTAGAAGATAATGATGTGTATCTAGTTTTAACAAAAGATTAGTAAACTCACAATCTAGGTTTTGTACCAAAACTTAGAAAAGATGAAAACCCTAGATTTGAGAAGGTGAGACTTGAAGATGAGGAGATGTACTTTGAGAAACCCTAAAATCTTTCTTGAGGTGAGTTTAATGCTTGAATCCAAAACCCAACCACCAAAAGGTAGTATTAATGAGAGCTAGGGTTTAGAAAGTGGAGAATGGAGGATGGAATGGAAGCTCCAAAATCGCAACCAAAAGATAGTGTTTGAGAGAAATGAGGTTGAAATCTGATAAGGGTTCTTTTAAGACACTGCCCCCGACGGCGATAGTGCCATTGGCACTATCGCGAGTCACAATCGCCAGCACCATACCACCCGCGGTACAAACCGAGCGATAGTGCCCTCCGCGATAGTGCCATGGCACAATCGCGGGGCACAATCGCAACCCACCCCGAACTCTCGGTACAGCTTCGGCGATAGTGCCCTCCGCGATAGTGCCAAGGGCACAATCACGGGACACAATCGCGAGTCACCCAAAAATAGCCCAAAACTCAACCGAAATCTATAACGAGCGCAAGGTTTGAACGATTAACGAAGGTAATTTAATTATATGACATTTAGACATAATAATGATCATGAAATGTACACCAAGACACATATTCTCACATAAGCGAAATAAATGCATTTAAGAAGACAAAATACTTACCTTGCGAATTTTCGGGTGTTACACGGGATCTATCGGGATACCCCTTGGGACACCCAATGGAACATAACCTGATCCGTTGAGGCTAGTCTGCTGCGAGGAATCAGAGGCATATCCATTGAATGGCATAGAGGCCATAAACATGGTTGGGATTACGAAGGTCGCATGATTAACTGGTGGTGGACGAGGATAATTAGGCAATGGAGGGGGCACGTTCCAAGTACCGGCATAAGCATTTGTAGCCCCCGCCACATTGTTTCCACTCTGGTTTCTTAGATGCTCGATGGTTTCAGCCGCTTGTCGAGCCTGGGCTGTTAGGGCATCAATACGAGCACGGGCAGCAGTCAGCTCCATGTTCATCTAGGCCACAACATGATCTTGAGTTCCTTGGAATGCCATTGTCCTGAATGAATGCAAAAGAGAAACACTCGAAGGAAAACGTTAGTACGTCGTAAGATTATCGAAGATTTTCTTTGGATGGGGCCCCACGGTGGGTGCCAAACTGTTTATGCCAAAAATCTCCCAAGGAAAATTTAAGGTAAACGTGAAGCTTGATCCAACCAAAGAAAGTAACGCCGATAATCGTACGATTATAATAAAAATAAAGTAAATGAGACGAGAGAATTGGTGACGCGGAAAACCCCTGAAATGGGTAAAAACCGCGGACGAGTGTGAGTCGTCGTGCACTATGGACGTCAATCAGGGACGTCGTCCTTTATAACAAGTGTTACAAGTGTAATACAATGCAAAACAATACAATAAAGTAAAGTCAGTCGTGCGTCGTGTAACAAACGGCAGTAATCTTTATCAACTTCGAGAGAGACTAAACGAGCTTGAGAATGTAATTCGTGAGCTTGTAAGGTCTGAGAATCAGCCGTCCCCAATGTGAGGTTCTATCTTCATATTTATAATCTATTTTTCCATTGGCACGTCTTGAATGCGTATCTTGCTCATTAATAGAATGACCGTTTGATATTGATGATAGCGTCCGTTATGTCCGTTGTTATTGATGATGGCTTCTGTTATAATCTTTGGTCATAAATGTCTTTGAATCCTGCATTAAACATGATATAACGTATGTCGTAGGTTAGTAACTGAAATCAGGTCGTACGACAGAGTTTGTCAGACGGGTTATTAGTCGTTTAATCGAGGTCGCCCAAAGGAAGGGCGTCGGTTATCGCTAGTCGTACGACGATAGACTGTTGGAATTTCTACCCAAACAACTTTCAATCATTAATCTAACAATTTTAACTCCCCTAAAATCATTTCCCACTTTAACTCTCCTAAAATCACTCTCAGCATAATTAAATATAAAATCAAAATCAAAATCAAAATTTAAATATAAATATAAAAAATCTAAAATATATTTAAAAAAATTTAACAGAATATTTTATAAAAAAATATTATATTATTAAACCAAAATAAATTACATTATATTTTGAAGCTAAGTTTGTAATTGAGTTCAATTATTATGTTTTACTATCTTATATATCCTTATTCGATTATTATTGATATACTAGAAACTTACTCGCACAATGTAGCGAGATATATAACGATTTTAATGTTTCATTTTATTTTTTTGTCGATTTACAGTACGATTTTGGATGGTTTTGAGAAAGTGATAATGTTTTTTTATAAATTTGTTTAATTTAGGCTTAATAATATAATTTTTTTTATATAAAAAAATAAGTATTTTGTTAGAATTCAACGATTATCTTATATATTTTAATGACATCTAGAAAATAACCAATTACATATTTAATAATATAATTAAAACAAAATTATATTAATATAATATATTAATTAATAGTGATAAACGAAAAAGTCTGCATAAAAGAAAGGCTCTGCACATACCAAATTGGTGGTGTTAGAAGTCTGCAGTAGCAATATGTATTTTATGCTTTGATACTTGTAAATTAAGAGATTTTTAAAATCTTGCATAAAATGATGGTACCTTGTGCATAATAATTTGTATTTAAGAGTTTTTTATCCGTGTTTTATAATATAGTATAGATTTTTAAATTTATTATTTATTGTAATAAGTTATGATTTTATATTTTTAGAACCAATTTGATTTTTTTGTCGTCGTTTTTGTACTTTTATGCATCGAGTACTGTTTATTGATAAACATTAACTAAAATTCAAGAATACAAATCATGATACATGAGTACAAATTTCTAAAGCTATATGTTTGAATTAATAACTAACTTATAATCATTGAATTCTAACACAATACTTATTTTTTTTTATAAAAACATTATATTATTAAGTCTAAATTAAACAAATTTATATAAAAAAATCATTATCACTCTCTCACAACCATCCAAAATTGTAATGTAAATCGACAAAAAACAGAAAATAAAATGAAACATTAAAATCGTGATGTATCTAGTTGCATTGCGCGAGTACGCTTCTAGTATATATATATATAGAGAGAGAGAGAGAGAGAGATGTTCATTTGAGAAATGGTAAATATATGAGAAATAGAGAAGTAATCTTAACCATTCATCTGGTTAACATTTGCGACTTTGACCGCGAAGCACCAGATAATTCTTTGTGTGGTATATAGAAGGTAGAGGGTAATTTCGTAAAATACACGGGATGAGTTCATATATGAATCTGTATGAATCACAAAGATTCATATATGAATCTGTTAATTAGTTCAACTGATTCATACAGATTCATATATGAATCTTTGTGATTCACAAAGGTTCATATATGAATCTTTGTGATTCATACAGATTCATATATGAATCACAAAGGTTCATATATGAATTTGTTAGTTAGTTCAACTGATTCATATATGAATCACAAAGGTTCATATATGAATCAGTTAAAGGGGTTCAGTTGTGAATTGCACTGGTTCATATATAAACATATAGTTCATATGTGAATTTTACATGTTCATATATGAACACAACCCGTGTGTTTTGTAAAATTTACGAAATTGTCCTTCTATTTTTGGGATAGCCGCAACTTTTTACCAGTCAAAGCCGCAACTTTTGACCGGTCAAAGCCGCAATATTTGACTAGTCAAATCCGATCTTGACTATATGAATGACTAGGATTACTTCTCTATTTCTCATATATTTACCATTTCTCAAATGAACCAAACAATATATATATATATATGTATAAAATAAATTAAATCAGTTAAAAACTAGGTAAATATTATATTTATAAAAGTACAAAAAGGGAAAGGGAAATTACAAAGAAAGAGTTGCATGTCTTTGTGACCAAATTCTAACTTTGACGCAAAGCTTTTGACAATTAGTCCAAATCTAATGATTCTTTCCTTCCTCTCTTCCCTTCTCATTTAAGCTTTTGTTTCTTTATTTGAAAAAAAAAGCCATTATATACATACCCATGAATAATTTAATCATTATATCCTATTCTAAAGGGAAAAAAAATAAAAAATTTAACAAACTATATTTGTTTTTAACTTTTTTTTAATGTATAAATCTTTGAACTTTTGAAATCGAACAAATAAAATTTTAAATTTTTTAAAACGAAAAAAATCCAAGGAACTTTATTACTTTGAATGATTAAGGAATTGTTTGATAAAAATAAGTTAGCTTATTTTCTAGATACATATTTGAATGAACATAAGCTAGTTTTTTGATAAATTACTTGAAATAACTTATGAGAAGTTTTTTGTGCTTATTCCAATTATGTCTTCATTAATATTCATTATTATATATTAACCATTAATTATAAATAAATATTAATTATTGAAATTTATTATTATTAACTAATAAATATTAATTAATGTTATCTGAAAATTATAACACAAATTTTAATTATACATTGATATCAATTTTTAATTATTTATAATTATTGATAATTATATCAAATTTTTAAATATTGATCAATATATTTTAGTTATCAATTATTATTACTAGAAGCGTACTCGTGTAATGCAGCGAAATACATCACGATTTTAATGTTTCATTTTATTTTTTTGTCGATTTACAGTACGATTTTGGATGGTTTCAAAAAAGTGATAATGTTTTTTTATAAATTTGTTTAATTTAGGCTTAATAATATAATGTTTTTATATAAAAAAATTAAGTATTTTGTTATAATTCAATGATTATCTTATATATTTTAATGACATCTAGAAAAAATAATCAATTACATATTTAATAATATAATTAAAAAAAATTATAGTAATATAATATATTAATTAATAGTGATACATGGAAAAGTCTGCATAAAAGGAATGTCATGCACATATCAAATTGGTGGGTGTTAGAAACATGCAGTAGTAATATGTATATTGTGCTTTGATACTTGTAAATTAAGACATTTTTAAAATCTTGCATAAAATGATGGTACTTTGTATCTAATAATTTGTAGAGTGAATTGTGGATTTGGTCCATGTGGTTTAGTGATTTCTTTAACCATGATCCTCATTCTATGTTTATTGTGGATTTGGTCCTTGTGGTATTCAATTTATTTTGATCATGGTCCTTCTGACTAACACTTTCATTAACTTTGTTAAATCAAGGATAATTTTAGTCATTTTACCTATTTTTTGTCCTTTTTTGATAAGAAAAATATAAACAATATTTTTATACACACACATGTATATAAATATATATATATATATATATATATATATATAACGATATTAAAATAAATAAAATAAGACATTATTGTATGATTTAATTGTTTAATTTTTTTTAAAATTAATTATATTAAATACGATTTAATTTTATTATTTTATTGTAATTATGAAAAAAGATATAGTTTTAGTGTAATTAAAATTTCAATTTAAACAAATAAGATCATAAAACTATATCTTATTTATTTAGATCGAATAAAATAAAATATAGTTTTATGATTTGATTTATTGAATTAAAATTTTAATTAAGTTAGAGACGATTTAATTATATTGTTCTTTTACTATCATTGCAACAAACAAGCTTATTGTTGATATTTTAACACCAAAAATCATTGAAAACCGTTGAGAAATGAACTATAATTTTATCATCTTAAAATTAGAAGCTCCAATTTTCATATTGTTTTTCAGTCAAAAACTCAAAATCAATTTTCATATTGTTTTTAGTATGATAAAATTAAAGTTCATTTCTCAACGGGTTTTAATGATTTTTTTGTGTTAAAATATCAACAATAAGCTTGTTTGTTGCAATGATAATAAAAGAACAATATAATTAAACCGTCTTTAACTTAATTAAAATTTTAATTCAATAAATCAAATCATAAAACCATATTTTATTTTATTCGCTCTAAATAAAATAAGATATAGTTTTATGATCTGATTTGTTTAAATTGAAATTTTAATTACATTAAAACAATAAAACTATATATATTTTTCCACAATTACAATAAAATAATAAAATTAAATCGTATTTAATATAATTAATTTTAAAAAAATTAAACAATTAAATCATACAATAATGTCTTATTTTATTTATTTTAATATCGTTATATATATATATATATATATATTTATATACATGTGTGTGTGCATGTGTGTATAAAAATATTGTTTATATTTTTCTTATAAAAAAAGATAAAAAATAGGTAAAATGGTTAAAATAATTCTTGATTTAACAAAGTTAATGGAAGTGTTAGTCAGAAGGACCATGACCAAAATAAATTGAATACCACAAGGACCAAATCCACAATAAACATAGAATGAGAACTATGGTCAAAGAAATCACTAAACCACAAGGACCAAATCCACAATTCACTCTTTTTCTGATTTAAATAACAATAGTATAGTAAATCATAACAAACACACATGTCATTGTTACTAAAATCTGAAAAAGAAACAAGGTTAATAACGACTTTTTTTTATTAATTTATTGTATTTTTTGTGGTTATTTGTTGATACATGAAAAAGAAATTTCCAATTTCTTGATTTATTCATTCAAAAAAAAAATGATCAACGTAAATTATGATTTTTTCTCGATTTTTAGTAAGATCAATGATTTATTTCTTCAATTTAAGAAAATTCAAAGATTGATACCTTTACTTCTAACATTGTTATATTCGATTTTTAATCGGTCGAAATTATAAAGCTTCATTTTTATAAGCTTAAATTAAAGAAAACTCATTAAAAAAATATCTATATCCAAACGAATTTAATTAAAAAAAAAAATAGCATGGTTTAATGTTTTATCTTCTTGGTCGGTGCATTATTTATTGGTATTAATGTTGCTACTTCCCCAAGCCAAGAGACACGTTCACGCAATCACCCCATACTCTATTTTGTTTTTCAACTTTCATTGATTAACAAAATAAGATATAATAATTGCGGGATTTAAACTTATTATATTTTCGTTATTTTTCATGACGATCTAGATTAAGGTAGCAGAGCATCTCCAATAGTTTCTTTAAAATGGAGAACAAAAAATATCATCTCTTCTTTTCTCCAACAAATTCTCTATTTTAAAGATTATACAATTAATTACTTTATTATTAAAATATTTATATTTAATTCAACTCTTAAAATATTATTTCTCTATTCTAAAATTTTAATTTAAATCAATTTCATTGGTAGAATGAATAAAAAATAATTTATCTCTCATATATAATTATTTTTGTAGACATCTCCAAATTTAAAGATTTTCATCATATCTCTTATAATTTCTCCATTTTAGAGAAGGTTTTGAAGAATGTGTGGATGCAAAAAATCCTCAAAATCTTCATTTTGAAAAAACTGTTAGAGATGCTCTAAACAACATGTATGGATGTATGTTCTTTTAAAGGCATCAAACTTTTATTTAGGGATTACTAAAACATATTTGGGCAATGCTAGTGGCACCCTTATTAATGTCAAAATCAGGTCAATTCATGCATTGAGAATGTAAAAAACAGATTTTGATGTTATGTGTGTGAGGAGAAAATCATTTATAAGGGTGTCATTAACCTCCCCATTAAAAATAACACAACTTGAATTTGAGATAGAGTACAGATGTTAGACCATTTCCAATGAACCCTCTATTTTACTCTCTATCTCTATTTTACTCTTTAAATCATCTCCAATGAACTTTCTATTTTACTCTCTAAAATAGAGAATTGAATAATAACTCTCTATTTACTATTCACTACTCTCTATTTTTTTTCTAAACTTTTGATAACTACAAAATGATTTTTCAACCTTTTAGATTCTTACACTTTTATTTTATTTGTTGTCTAATACCAATTTTTATAAATTATAACTATATTTATCTTTAAGTTTTAAATTCAATTTAAATTTATCCAACTAAATTAAAAACTATATGAAACTTTAACAATTTAAAACATAACATATTTCATTAAAACACGCCATTAACACATTATCTTGCTTGATATAGACAAAATTAAAGAACAAATAAGCTCACTTTGCACTTCGGGATGCGTTAGTTGATCATTTATGGGAAAGATTTTCTAATTCCGATTAAATGCTTATGTAGTTTAATTTTAGATGTGTGTTGAAAATGTAACATTTTTATTTAATTAAATTGGTTTTGATAATTTAATGTGAAATTGTATATAAATTATAACGTCGTTAAAATAATATGATAAAGTTAATAAATAAGGACATTGTGAAAATAAAAAATATAGGGATGCAATTTATAAAGTTAATAAATATAAGGGTGTTATTGAAAATATATGTAATCTATACTGTATTATAAAGTACGGATAAAAAACTCTTAAATACAAATTATTAGGCATAATGTACCATCATTTTATGCAAGATTTTTAAAATCTCTTAATTTACAAGTTTCAAAGCACAAGATACATATTACTACTGCAAACTTCTAACACCCATCAATTTGGTATGTGCAGGACCTTCATTTTATGCAGACCTTTCCATTATCACTATTAATTAATATATTATATTACTATAAATTTGTTTTAATTATATTATTAAATATGTAATTAAAATATATAAGATAATCATTGAATTAATTCTAACAAAATACTTAATTTTTTTACATAAAAAATATTATATTATTAAGTCTGAATTAAATAAATTTATAAAAAAAAACATTATCACTTTCTCAAAACCATCCAAGATCGTACTGTAAATCAACAAAAAAACAAAAAATAAAATGAAACATTAAAATCGTGATGTATCTCGCTGCATTGCGTGAGTACGCTTCTAGTCAAAATAAAAGAGAATATGCTTGAATATTCTTTTTTTAGAGTAAAGTAGAGTAATACATAGGAGAAGATATAACAAACTATTTATTTTACACTCTATTATAGAAAGTAAAATAGAGAAAGTTATTGGAGATGCCCTTAAAACCATGGTGTATGATTGTATGTTATGTTCAGTAAAAAACTTGTTAAATTTTTTAGAAAGTTATTGACATGATCGACATGTTTTGATGAGCTTGAGGGTTACGTGTTATCATGTTTAATGAATAGATTTGATACGTAATATAATATCAACAAAACGACTTGATAAAACAATTATATTTATAAATTTAAGAGTAAACTACGATTTTCGTCTTTGTGGTTTGTTGTTTATAACCATTTTCGTCCATAACTTTAAAAGTTGTTTTTTTAGTTATTATGGTTTGCAATTCCTTTTCATTTTCGTCTCTAAAACTAATATTCTCAAGAACTAAAAGCGAAAGAAGTTGCAAACTGCAAGGACCAAAAAAACAATTTTTAAAGATCATGGACGAAAATAGTAATAAACAACAAACCACAGGGATGAAAATAGTAGTTTACTCTTAATTTAGGGATTGTTTACCAACTTACTGGTAAAGTACGGATAAGATTGAACTCTCTAACTTACTTTATCAGTTAAGATTGTAATATATCAAAACGGTATCGTCGTATACAACAATTTATTCGATAAGAGCTCTTACCGTGTAAGAGTCGTCACCCTCAATTACTGGGTAAAACTCTCCATCCTTATTATCGCTCTTCCTGGATAAGATTTTCGACCCTTGTCACGTTCATCCATAAGATAAATGATCGAGTAAACGTTTAGTAACGACCCCTTAGTTAAAAAAATGGATCAAATGAGTCAAAAGCCACCTAAATGTATTAAAATTATTACATCCAAAATCGTTTTCTTAGAATAACTATAATTTTTATAATTATCTTTAATACATTAATTATTTATAAGATATGAAAAAACGATCATAAAATGTTGACAAGTTAACCCAACCTTTTTAATCGGTCGGTTACCAAACTTGCCCGAACCGTTTTGACAAACATGTCAAACATAAAGACTTCAAAGATAGAGGTCTATCTATTCATTATTCATCTTAAATAAGATTATCTATTTGTCAACGATATGCTTTATTTCTTTAGCTTGCCAGATATGACAAGACTCGAGACCTGTTTGAATGGTCTTTTTCTTAGCTAAATTAAAGGCTATGGTGTTTGTGAAAACAAAATTATTTCTTACCGAGTGAGGGGATCTTGAATCATGGCCAACACGATTCTTCCCATCGCAAAAATGTTCTAAGAAAGGAAAAGTTCACAAAAAACCAACGTTACTTTCACATTTTGCGTGATTAAATCTCTAAACATTTTTTGAACAAATATATACTTAAACTTACTGAAATCGAACAAATAGATCTTTTAACTTATGAAACCCGAATAAACCCAATGAACATATGTATTTTAAACAATTAAGTCTGTAAACATTTTATTAATTCTTATACTTATAAAACAAAAAAAAATATACAATTTGTTTATCGATTTATCAATAGATCAGTAATAAAGTATAAAAAATCAATTAAAAAAAACTTGGTTATATACTATTTCCATTATCCATTATTTGATGAAATGTTTGAGAGAAATTGGTGTTTTTGTGTATTAAGTATTGTTTATTGATACACATTACCTAAAATTTAAGAATACAAGTCATGATGCATGAGTACAAATTTCTAAAGTTATATGTTTGAATTAATAACTAACTCATAAACATGATCAAAACAAGATAAACATACATTTAAATATAAAGTTTTGTAAATATATAAGATAATCATTGAACTCTAACAAAATACTTATATTTTTTTTATAAAAAATATTATATTATTAAGTTTAAATCAAACAAATTTATAAAAAAATTATTATCACTTTTTCAAAATCATTCAAAATCGTAATGTAAATTAACAAAAAAATAGAAAATAAAATAAAACATTAAAATCTGAGTAATTAATAAAATATGAAAAGGTGGAATGGGCCGAGGAGCATTGGACCTTGGTTTCTGCTCGCCGCCTCTGAGAAAGACGACGACCACCGGCTTTCTTCAACCATCTGATTCTGCATAATCAATCAAATTCTACGATCACGTCTTCCTCATCCGCCATTCCACAACCTGCTATCGATTATTGAGCCAGGTATCATATCTCTTTTTTCTTGCTATCATAAACCCTATTCCCAAAACCTAAATTTGCATCTTTCTGGAAAAAGTTATTTATTAGATTATTACGCAATTCACAAGGCCGTAATAATATTGCTTTCTAATCTATACACTCGCAGAGATTTTTAGTTGTTTTTGATTTATAGTAATTTTTTATTACAATAGATTTGATTTATTCAACTGCAGATAACGAAGATAATCCCCTTTCAGTAGTAAAAAATGGCGCCAGCGTTGATCAATGCGAACCCTGTTGTATATGAAAAGAAGGAACGCCCAGCTCGAAGTAGACCCGGTGATGGTGGTTTTGACGAGTATGCAACTGAACTCATTGACCAACTAGAAGTATTTGATATCCTTCAATTTCCTTGTTATCATGCATAACATGTGTATTTGATTTAACTTATGTCGAATCAATTTCAAAGTGATAACTGTTATATGCATAGTTTGGTCGTTTTCAATGCTGAACTCAAGGCATCCTAGGCTGTTTGGTTGGTTTTCTATTATGTCCATTCTTTTTTGTATAAAGTTGTTTGTGTAGATTAATCTGGCTGTATAAATCGGAAAGGTTTTTGTTTGGGAGTGTTTTTCATAGACGAATGGAACTTGTTTTTTTTAATTAGGAGGGTCATGTTTGAAAAAACTTGGCTTTCTACATAAAGTTCGCCCTAAAAGCTTACTGAAGAAGCCACTTTCTATATTATTAAGCAACTGCCAAACAATGTATAGCTGACCGATTAAGCTGTGAGTCCCATTAAGCTACTAACAAACATGCCCTAAATCTATTTAGAGAACTAATAAATATGTGTTTTCTAAAGTAAATTACTTGAATTCAAAGGATGTTGTGTTGTAAGTTACATTCTAGAATACTCTATGTCCTCCTTAGCGTTCTTACACCATATTAGAGACATCAAAGATCCTGAGCATCCTTATTCTCTAGAAGAATTGAAAGTGATTACAGAAGATGCGGTTGAGGTGGATGACAAGCGTAGCTATGTTCGGTAAGTAATCTTTTTTTTCTTCTCTATTTTTTATTTCATTTTCTTACCGATTTTACTCTCTGTAAGTTGAAAGGAAACACAATTACTTTTGTTCAGTGTCACTTTTACTCCGACAGTTGAGCATTGCAGTATGGCGACTGTTATTGGTCTTTGTTTGCGGGTTAAACTTATGCGCAGCCTTCCTTCCCGTTTCAAGGTATCGTCACAGTTTTCTTACGATTATATGCTTCGTATGAGTATGAGATGCCAATTCTAGTTTGAGAACTTTGCAAGTTGACAAACTTGATGGCCTTTAGTTACCATTTCTCATTTGGTACCAATTTTCTGTTTGGAAAATTTTGGAACTGCAATTACTTTATGTGCTATCGTATCGTTGTGTAGGTAATATAGAAGGTATGGCTAAAAGCTTCGGATTTGATATGTTTAAAAAGTCAACATTTTTAGGTTTATTTTGACTTTCTAACTTCACAGCAATGGATGGCAAAGAAATTGGGGCCTTGGGGGTTGTGGGAGAGGAGTATTATTATTAGATAGCTCGGATCGACAAGATTAGTTATGTTAAAAACCAAAAGATTAGAAACCTTTTTTGACAACGAGGTGGAAGGAACACCCTTCTAGCTAAAAGAGGAGGAGGGATACGATATATATTATGCATTAGAATGCTGATCTTAGGCAAGTCTTGCTAGGAAGTATACAGAAAAGGAAACCAGAAATGACAGTTAAATTGGTAGTTAGTGAATGAGGTTCTGCTAACAGAGGCCAGGTTCTGCGGCCTTGGGCTTTTTTAGACAGAGTTATCTTTCTGAGGATAAATTCGAGCTTTCCATTTAATTTTCTACTTTCTTTCATCGAAGTAACTTCTTACATCTTATTGTCCCTGCATTATCTGTCTAGCCTGTATGCAATTGAAAATGAAAGAAGTGAGATAGCTTTTCTGTATCTATCTCTAACATAAAGATTATAAACCGACTACTTTTTTCATCAGGCATTGCACCAATCTGTAGAGAGAATAACGTGTTTAATTTAGATAGAGGAGAGTGATTGGAATTGAAGCCTTTAGAGGTGTACTCATTGGAAGATTTCAATTCCTATATATATATATATATATATATATATATATAGGGGAGCGTTCAAAAACAAGAATACCACTTCTTTTACGAAAATGCGAGAACAATTGTTAGTGATACTACATTAGAAAGTCGGGCGACTTTGACCGCGACCTAGGTCAAAGGGACAATTCGCGCGCAAACCCCTGGTTTCCTCCCATATAGTATCACATTTGATGCCCTATAGTATCACATGTTCTCGTGCTTTGTAAAAGGGCGGTGTTCTCATTTGAAACTTCACCTATATATATATATATACACACACACACATATAATGTAGGTAATTTGGTAACTTTATTTTGTTGGGGCAAGTTTCAATAAGTCAAGTGGTCAAGCCAGACAAAAAATGGAACAGAGCGAGTTCTTTGGTAAGACATGAGATGTGTTTATTTGTTATTTGAGCAGCCACAAAGTTTTACGAGGTCTATCTGACTATCAACCAAATTATTAGAAAAACCTTCAGTAATTACCACATTGAAAATTTGGTAGACCGATGTCAATATCATCAATTCTTCAAATCAATGACAATGTGCAAGTAAGAATTTTGAATTGGAAATTAACTGAAAGATGATATTTATTTGGGACATGCCAAAGAGAAAGTTGTGATCCTCAAGGACAAGGAACAAAGGGAGTAGACGTGTAAACCATATTGAATCAGACCCTATGACATTTAGCAACATCCATCTCATTTTCATACCATTTAGCCTGCCAATGTCACGTTTAAATGCTGATTGTTTTTTGCCGTTACCGTGGGTCTGGACTAGTGGCCTCACTCATGATGGATGCCTCACTTAAAATGTTGGAACAGTGACCTACTTATACGTTTTCAAATGTGCAAAAGTCTGGTGGTTTTGAATCTACCATTTTTCTTTATGAAATTGCATAGGTTGTACGTTGCCTAAACCTGCTATTAGTCTTCTGGGAACCTAATTTGCTTCCTGTTTCATCTATTTAATGTGTCATTGTTGCTCAAATTGGATGCAGATTTTATCATATGAACTTCTCAATCTGTGTGTATTCTTATGCTGTTGATGTTTTTAAATTAAAATTTTGTTTGTTCCTATAGGTTGACATCAAAGTGGCTCCTGGGACTCATGCAACTGAAGATGCAGGTCTCTCTCTCTCTCTCTCTCTCTCTCTCTCTCTCTCTCTTATTCTTCCACTCTTGAGATATCTACTAAATGCTGAAAGAACCCCTCTTAAGTGGAGAGACCTTTAAAGAAGAATGTGCAAATGCAAAAGCCCATACAAAACCTCCAACTCTGTCCTACCATTCGCTAATTTGAAGAGCTTGAGGACATAAACTCGTCAAAATATTTGCAACAGACTCCAAAGAGGCTTGTGGATTCAACGTGGCCTTGTGTCCAATGTGGCATGAGGTCTCAGGTTTGAAACCCGTTAACTGCTATCAGTTTACTTTGAGATCATTCCCATCGACTAAAAAAAACTGACGAAATTTCCTCTTCACGTGGAGGGGACGTTTTGTATGAATCCCATGACTAGTTGGGCCAAAGGTCTTGAGAAAAAAGATGAGTAAATTTCTTTTTTTGCATCAACTAAGTGCAAAGATCTCAAGATTGGTAGTCCTAATGCATCTGCTCAAATAAACTTATAAAACCCAAATTTGTATTGAAGTCTTCTATAAAGATTATAATACTTGAAACGAGAATTCCTAAAAGTTCATCTCGGATAAGCTAAAAAGGTATATGATGCTTAAATCCTCTTGTATTCCTTTTTTAATTTAACGCATGGGGTGTACCAGGGTTATGAGTTATTCATATCTGCCTCGAATATGAATCAGGTTTATAAATTCACCCACATCTGTTTTTGACACCACATGCAAAAACTTGTCTTGTTAATGTGAAAATAACCTCAACTGTTGCAGTAGAAGACGGGCTGTTGATTTTGATTTCATCTTCTTGTCACTGATGATGCGGCATTTTTGTGTTGTTTTTTTTGGTATATGCAGTGAACAAACAATTGAACGATAAGGAACGGGTTGCTGCTGCTCTGGAAAACCCTAATCTTGTTGATATGGTTGATGAATGTTTGACACCATCTTATGAGTGAATGTTGCATTAGACTTCTTTGTATCTCTGTCTTCATTCATGTTATGTCATCATGTTTTGAGTGTGAATGATTCTTTGTAGTAATATTTGTACACCATAAAAGCAATGTTGTTTCCTTTTCTTGTTTTATTATGCATTTTTCAACAAATTCTTTGATATATGTTATCCTATACATTATTTATATAGTGGTAATGCATATGATGTACAGATCCAAATTTGAATGCTCTTATATCCAACTCACAAGTATGAAAGCTATTTTTTCTTTAATAGGTCAAGAGTTCATGAATGATTACACTATGCATACTTAATTAAACGGCGGTCAATTACAAGTGATATGCATCATGATTAAATACATGTTGTGTTAATTGGCACATACACAGCCTTTGGTTGCATTCACGAAGTTGCTATCATCTCTTTTAAGATTATATACCTAAATCGTTTATCGTTTGGTTCTTGATAGCCATTTGAAACAACATAAGATAGAGAGAGAAGACTGAAGCAATCTCTGTCATTTGTCCATCAACACAATTACAAACTCAAACAAAGCAAAATAGAAGCTAAATTTGTCATAAATGCAATCATAAAGCAACACTAGTAGTAATAAGAAGTGAAAATATCATTCTCTGAAAGGAAACAACAGCTGTTCTATATGCAACTCTCCAACCATGAATCAAAAACTCTAAAATGTAAGGTTACACAAGAGCCTCCTTCCCAATGGCGAATATCAAAGAAAAACGCTTGCACAGAGTTGGCCCAAATCAACGGTCATTAGTCTCTTAATTCCTTTCGCTGGTCTCTTACGAGCTCTTTTCTTTGGGCTCTCGAAAGTAGCTTGTTACAGGGATGGAAACAAACAAAGATTTATGATGCAACTAAATCAGGTGTTTCTGCTTCCACAGATATCAGCGCAGTGTGTACTTTTCCCACCCAACCATCCAACCGATCACGCAATGATTTGATTTGAGGAATTCCCAGAACTCTCGGTTGCACCCACGAAACGTAAACCGTTCCATCAACTTGATCGATTATACCCTCAATAAGATGAACCTGCAATAACACCCATTTCATCAACATTCTGGAATTGAACAACAAATACTAAATTGTAAGACAACAATTATATGAATTTGATGTGTTAAAAATGGGTACCTCAACGCAAAGCTCACAGTATATCAATAGGCAAAAAGTTCAAATAAAACCTACTCCTTTTCCTTATCAGGGTCCCCAAAATTAACGAAAAAGGAAAAAAAATGGCTATTTAACATTAAGCAACTGTGATTACGCAATACGACTAAAGGCCAACTGATATCAAACTACATGCAATGAGTCCTAAAAGGATGAACCTTTATAAGAAGCATTAAATTATTATGATGAATTATGTCACAGGTCACCAGAGACATATAAGCTAACCATTCATCAAGATATGGCTTTATAACCAATTTAAGATCGCTCTTCTCAACCAAATTACAATGACCGACCAAGTGATGATGGAACTAAGGCTTGGTTTAAATTGAGAACTTAAAAGAATTTGAATTGAAAAAGAATACTGGACAATATAGCTCTACAGTTCATCTTAGAAACTTTATAATCCCCTAGAACTAAGATACCTAGTCTATTTTCTACCAAATCTGGGTTGTTTACTTGTGACATACAAGTATCACAAACAATATGGTAACGGCCAGTGAACTCTTTGAAGGCAGCAATTCTTAGGAGACCACAGACCAAGTTTGTTATAACTCCTCTCCATGGTTTATAAAAGAAGTTAAAAAGGAATGCAGCATGAACCACATGCACAAACAATCCTATATAGAAAGTTCAGTCAGCCAAGCATTTGAGATTATTTTCTATTTTACTTGACCTTCAACATGAGATTAAGGAGCCGTTTACTAAACGCTTACCGGATAAGCGCTTACCATTGAGCATGGCGAGGACCAAGAAGCTTACCGGTAAGAGACAAGGGAGGGACCAAGAGTCTTACCCGGTAAGTGTGAGAAATGACTCTTACCCGGTTGGGTTTAAAATGCTTACCAACAATCATTTTCATGGTCAAGGATGTTACACGATCAGGTAAATGAAGGTGAATCTCTTGCCGGTAAGCGCTTACCAGGTAAGAATTTGGTAAACGGCCCCCAAGGGAAGAACAATTATTAACTCACCATCGCATATATTTCAGAACAGTGACTCTAATCAATGAGTCACTAATTCAGGGAGGAAGAGGTAAACGACAGTGAGAACAAGCATTATCACATGATGTCCCAGAGGAATGATAATTATTGCTCAAGAAGTTCATCTTTGCAATGTTAAAAAAAAAAGTAAATATGTAGTGAGGAGATATATCCCTTCTGAAAATCACCCCTGATCTGAGAAGATTGTGCGACTATATGGTTGCGATGATATTTCAAATACAATTAGTAAATTGCCAGTTGAGGGAAAATGCACTTACCGATAGACTCTTCATGAGAAGATGTTCCACATCTTCAACCGTAAGGTTTGTTCGCTCTGCGATGATGCTCAGTGGAATAGTTCGTTCTTCTGATGGTCGACTGCAAGCAAATGGATAAAAATCAAACTCAGTAACTCTTTGGCTTTTAAAATAGAAGGCATAAGGATTTTGCAAAAAAAAAAAACCTGAAGATAATTTCCATCAAGCAGAGAATGTTAATCTTCTCCAAAAGCTTCTTCTCGTTATCCACCAAAGCAGGCTGAGCACTAAGAGAAGCTCCATGAACACGACATAGTTCTTGATAGCGAATTAGATCTCCAGAGTTAAATGCTTCAAGAATGTAGTAGAGCCATTCAACCTTTGTCCCTAGCAGACTCTTTATCTGCAAAAGTTCAAAGATGGCACCTTACATTTCACAGATAACAAAATATTTTCAAATTATACCTGGTTGGGATAACGAATAGCTGAACCTGAGTTAAATTTGAGTCAAATATTATACTGCCATGCAGGATCCAATCTTAATCATTTATGGGTGATTATAAAAAGACTGTTCAGTACATAATCTACAATTAAACCGGTATTCACCATGGCCAGTATCATGTCTTTGACGTGAATTTCCTATGTCACTCGACAAATTCCGATAACTATCTCCTTTCTCTCTGCCAACTTGGCTGCTCTTTATGTGACCATTTATGTCCAAGTGTGTTGAGCAATGATTATACAGTGAATGTCTGTTATTTGCGTATTCAGGCGAATTAGAATGAAATACATTGTTTTGCCCAAAAAGATTGACTATCATAAAGGTCTAGAAACTGCAATGGGAGCTCACATCGTAATTACAACAAGAAGATACTAGTTGTCTTTCAGAGCATCAATTGCCACAACAAAACCTGATTTTAACTTTTCTGCAATGCATTCACTTTAAGATGGAATTGATACAAAAAAATGGAATTGACGCAAACAATAACAGGCATAAGTCAAACAAAGATCATGCAAACTGTATGTAAATATGTCCACATTTGAGTACAGAACAAGGAAACAGTGTCAAGTCAGAAAGTTAAAATATACTCACAATTGGATGCGCAAGTAGCTCCCCAAAGTTGTAGACATTCTCTCCCAGCAATGCAGACAGGGATAAATCAAATGCAAGATCCTAAAATGCAAAACATAAAAATAGTGAACCACCAAATGAAGAACAAGACTTTACAAAGCATGGACATAATAGAAAGTGAACCTTAACATTACTGAAAAGACACTACCACCATTTAAATATCCATTATTACTCTTAGCACTAATATATAAGTATGCATGATTGTCTTTGTATATATAAAAAGGATGCTGGATGTATAAGTAGTTATGCATGCGTGATGCATCCATCACTATTGCAGTTTCATCCTTTATACCTGATTCCCTAATCAAAATCTCCGAAGATAAATAAAACTAGCTAAATTTCCCCTTGCAGTATACTACCCACCAACCTTGCTATTCGCAGTGGCAGAGCCACGTTAGAACTAGTTGTAGCAAGAAGAAAGGATAGGAGTTAGGACAAGGGTTAAGACTATCATAAAGGTCTAACTCCTATCCTTTCTTCTTGTCGTCTTGGATTTGATATAGAGAAGCTTTACATCAGACCCAGTGGCAGAGCCACGTTGTAGCAAGAGGGAGCAGCAGCTTTACATCCCCCTGGATTTTCAAGAAATGTTTTGATATAATTGTTATATAGATAATTAGATACTATGTCAATAACTTTCTTGAAAAGCTGCTCCCTCTTTTGCTACAACGTGGCCCCACCACTGATCAGAACTTCCCCTTCTAGCGCAATAGTCAATTGGAAAGTCATCTCATCTTTCCGGCAAATATTTTTGACCATCTTAATGCCAGGCAATGACTTAGGTTCAAAACACTTCAATTCAATCACCTATTTAAGTCCATATTTTATGTTTCCAGTGCAGAAGGATATATAAAAGCCTAACAGAAAGATAGAACATTCAAAAATCATAAGAAACTTGGAAGTAAAAAAGTTGTAACAGGAGTCGAGGTAACTGCATACCAACTTAAATGAATCTGATAGAGACTCTACTGACGTGTATGCCAAATAAAGAAGAGCACTCTTGTAGAACTCAGCAAACTCTTGGCGGGCTTTGTGGTACTGAGATGACACCCAATAATAGTTGGAGTATACTGACGGATCAATGTCAGTCATGCTATCAAGTGTACTCTTCCCGTCTTCTAGAAGATTTTTACACTCCTTTTGATCTCCTTTCTCAAGATTAAAGATAGCTATCTGCATCTTAATATAAAGAACTGGCTCCTCTATACGCATCTCTTTTGTAGCACGGAGCTTTTCAATCACCCCATCAAGATAACTGATGGCAGCTTCTTTCTCTGAATATTGTCGAGATACTATAACAGCGAAGTGTGCCAGCTTGAGAAGGTTGATCTTAGTCTCGAAGTCGGTAATGAAATTATGATATAGCTGTATGAGAGCATCACCGGCCTGAAACGAAGATTATGGAATGAATTAAATGTGCACGTATACAGGAATTTTTTTTGATTATTTACTGTTACATATAATAGATAATATAGCTGCCCAATCAAGAACAAAAATAATTCATTTTATCCGAACGAGGAAAAACTGTAATCATTGACCATGGATGCCAAGCTCTAGCTTATGAGAGAAATCACTATGAAAAACACAGGTATGCATTTGTGAGTTCTTATTTGTGTTAAAGGATAGCATTCAAGTATTTGGCTTCTATATCTTATGGAACATAAAGTTGTGTCTGAGTTCAAGTTTACTACTTCTAAACTGCAATCGAGATTAAGCAAGCACTACCCATCTAAAATCATTGACCATGAATAGCCAAAGTTCCACAGGAACTCATTGAAAGGTTAAATGTAATATATAATGAAACGGAGCTACAACGGAGAGTTGGAGACCATGATCTATAATTTAATATATCTCTCTTCAGTATCTAAAACAGTGAAAATTTTGAACTCCTCAAAAGCAAGACTACTACTAGTATTAAAATTCTTCAGCATTTTCATAAATAGATGGTTCTTTTATGTCAATGCATCAACTGGTTCCTGATTAGTCACTTTTACGTAGTTAATTTCAATCAAGGAAATAAATAAACTATAAACAAGAAATGTTAGCCTCTTTAGTTAGATTACGCCAACAAAGCCTCCAATCACTTCTTTTCCTTGGTTATCTCATGGAAGAAGAAAAAAAATGTTCCTTTAATTCTTCAAAAAAGTACTTCCATTTTTGCCATAAAACTTCTTATCTTTAAAAAAAAAATACTCACTCGATACCCAGAAAAAAAAAAAAGATTCTTTGATTTCTTTTCAGTCAAATTTGTACTCTTCAGATTAAAAAAAATAGATTTCTCTATTTTGAAGGCATTGATGTAGTTATCACTATCAGCTTATTTCTCTAAACTTACAGAATTCATAATTATTTCAACGTGAAAAATTCTACTTCATCATAACCCAACCAAACGCATAACTTTCATCTCCATCCCCTTTATTTCAACTAAAAAGCGACACGATTTACAAACATTCATAACAATCAAATCAAAGAGAAACCCTAGACTTCTTAATACAAGAGATAACAAGTACCATTCCACAATAAAACCAAATTGCATGAACAAACATATGATCGGGTGAGAAAGAGACCTGGAAAACGGTAAGAGCAACGAACTGTTCGAGCTTCAGAGTGAGTTGATGCCATAGCTTCCTTTGGTACAGATCGGCAAGCGTATTGTACCAATCGGATAGCTCCGGATGAGTACTGCGAAGAGAATCTAGGTACTGTAGAGCCGCCATCTCCTACTTATTACTCCGACGACCGATGATTTGCAAAAGAGACCACCGGCTGGATATTTAGGTATAAACCCTTGTCCTGTATCGTCGGTGTTTTCTTTTGCCCAAAGAAACGAACATACGGACTTGGAGATAAATTTGATGATTTGGGGATTTTTCCAATCTGGGTTTTTGACCCGACCCGAATATCACATGGGTTATAATTTCCTCCTTTCTTTCTACGGTTGACCCGGTGTGGTGACCGGGTCACGGTTCAACCGGGTGGTTGACCCGGTGTCAAGAAATTCTATGTATTTTTCACTTTACTGCATACATCTATATCTATATCTATACTATATTATAAAGATGACATAAAAAACTCTTAAAAACAAGTCTTAAAGTTTAATGTACAGCTATTTAATACTAATTACTTAAAAAACAACCATTAAAGTTGTATGTACTACACTTAATGCTATTTATTAATTTTCAATCATTATCTCTAACCATTTTAACTCTCTTAAAATCATTTCTCACTTTAACTCCCCTAAAATAACTCTCAGCATAATTAAATATAGAATAAAAATCAAATTTTAAATATAAAAATATAAAATATAATTAAAAAAATCTAACAGAATATTTTATAAGAAAAATTATATTATTAAACCAAAATAAATTACATTATATTATTAAGTCTAAATTAAACAAATTTATATAAAAAAATCATTATCAATCTCTCACAACCAACAAAAATCGTAATGTAAATCGACAAAAAATAAAAAATAAAATGAAACATTAAAATCGTGATGTATCTAGCGGCATTGCGCGAGTACACTTCTAGTATATATATAAAACCAAGAATTTGATGTGGAATCGAGCGTGGACTGACGGAATCGAGCGTGGAGTCGATGATTTGTCAAATTGATTTTTTAACCCTAGCCGCTACCTTACAGTTATACGAAAATGATTTTTTAACCAGGTCAACCCGAGTTTTTACTGGTTCAATAAGACCGGTTCAACCGGTTCAATCAAAAAACCGGCGGTTCGATCCGGGCCGTAATTTCCCAAAAAAACAGTCGTAATTGAACCCGTCTCTTCACCGGTTCCCGGTTCAACCGACCGGGTCAACCCGGGTTTTAAAACATTGGTTCTACATCCTTTGTGTAATTATTTTCCTTTCTTTTTGTTATACTTTCTTATATGAATCCGACAAAACATAATATTTAAACAACTGTTTTACATTTTATAATGCTAAAATAATAAGTTTTATATATCCGTTATTGTGGAATTGAAATTAAAAGTAATAAATTATGATATAGTTTAGCAATTTGAATACAATTTCTTTTTGGCAATGTCTTTATAGATTGATTTACTCAATATGTTCCTCCGTTTCTCTTCTTAATCTCTTACTTCTTGCCTTGATTCGTTACCAGTGAGTTTTTTCATGATTAATTTAGTTATATTATTTATCAATCTACTAAATGAGACTATGGGGCTGTTTACCAAATTTTCTATTAAGTCATGTATGGATAAATTTTTCTGTTTGGATAAAAATGTGTTATTGTTTACTTTTTTACCTGAATCAACAGTCTGAATGACAAAAATGATCGATCTACCCCTCAATCAATTTTTGAACATATTTGAGTCGATTTTTGTTCAATCAAAATCAAACCAAAAAACACCTAAAAAATCAAACCAAAAACCAAAAGTAAACACCTACTACTCTTAACAAAATCAAACCAAAAGCACCTATTGCTCTTCAAACCCAAATCACCTACCGCTCGTCAAACCAAAATCAAACCAAAAACCAAAAACCCCCTAAAAAACCGATGGATTTCAAGCAGCAGTTGGTGTTCGAATAGGAGGTAGTTGCAGCGACAAAGGGGTTTCAAGCTCTGTGCAGCGATGGAGGATGAGTAGAGGAAGAGGAGAACCTGCAACTATGATAAGGGGTTAAAGAAGCGGCAGAGGTTGGTCGCCGATTGAGTAGGCAGTGAGGGGAGTGAGTGGTCGCTGGCAGAGGGTGGTCGCCGACAGAGGGTGGTCGTCGATCAAGTGTAGGAGAGGGGAGGGAGACAAGAGGGAGGTTTGATGAAAATTTTGATCTGGGTGTAGAAGAAGGCGTGTTTTTCATCAGGGGTAGGGAGGGAATTTTTTTGTCTTAATGGGGACAAGTGTCCCTTCTTGGCTGTGCGAAAAAAGCCAAGTTTTTTTTCAATAAGCCCCAAGTAAACATGTCAAAATGTCTGTGCGAATAAACCCAATCAGTTATTAAGCCCATTAAACCACAAGTAAACACCCCCTATATATTACAAGTCAAGACCCTATTCCTTAATACCCTTTATATATCGTCGTTGACTCAAACCATGTTACCATATAAGTTGTGTGATTTGATTTTGGTTGGAAGAATAATCGATTCATTTGATACATCTAGTTGTGATCTAAAAAGAATTGCATTCTTTGTTGTGAAAATACTAATATGTAATGAGAACCATGTAGATTGATTAAGAAAGTGATATGGGATTTGCTTATATGTGAAATGAGTGTTTTTTATTGATGATTTATCAATGGCATTTGAGATTTTGATCATGAAGTTGATTTGGAATATAATTCATTTATTATTTACATGGATATAGTGTATGCTCGATAATGTTTATGTTTTTCTCGTATTATGTATATTTGTTTATTTCGCCAAAAAGTGATAAAAATTTGCTTATATTATGTATATTTGTTCTTCATCATTACGTCAAGAAATAGTAACCCATTTTTATATCTAATAATTCACATATTATGATGATTTTATAATTAATAGACCCCGTTGATGATGGTTATTGGTTGGTTGATGATCGCTACGTATATGATGGATTTTACACACATAGAACATATAATTCAAAGGATTTTTAAAATGGGCATACTTTCCAAACGAAAATTTCAACAAGGAATATTTATCAAATAGGTTTGAGCATACTCTTCAAATGATTACATGTTTGGGTATATTTTCCCGAGGCTTATATCTCCATTTAGGGTTTCTTTTATTTTTCTTTTGGTAGTCGCTGCAGCCTGCATCAACTAACTAAGGGGAACGAGCGAACTACTTCACGCGATCTCACATCGTGTCAAAATCGGGTTTTTAGACCATCCACATGGGGTTTCAAATTGAATTGCAAATTGAATAAAGGTGCTACATAGGATTGATAATTGCAAAATTTGCAATTCTACTTGCAAGGCCACGTGGCCGTTACATAATCATTTTTTGATTTTTTTTTAATTTAAATAGATTTCAAGTATATATTTTCTATTAATTAATGATTTTAATTTATTTTTTAATTAAATTAATCATTCTTGTTTTAAAAAATTATTATAAAATAAATAAAAAATTATTATATTATATATTAATCGTTTATTTGAAATTAAAAAATTATATTTTGATTATCATTAAATTAAAATAAATAATTATATACCATGTTATTAACTAAAAAAATATAAATTTATAAAATAATTAATAAATATTGTAGTGGGAACCACTTTGCTTTCAACGCTTATCAACTCCCACATATAAAAGACATTCAAAAATTGTTTTTGGGGTACATTCAACTTCTGTAACAAAAAAAAAAAGCGAAGTAGGTTGATTTTGGTTTATCACTTTATTTGATTTAGGTATTTACATTTCCTTTATTGATTATCTAAACTAGTGTGAGTAGTTGATTACTCATTTCTAGCAATGGGTTTGTAATCAAACAAACGGTATGTTTGGATTTGTGTTGAGGCCTTGAATCTAGAACTATTTAGGGTGTTTGTTTACTTCTTAACGATGCCATTAAGAGGTAAACCTCTGAATTGCTTTTTTCAAAGGTCGGAATCACTCAATATGGTCTGAATCGCTCAATTCCTCGTTTCTTATCACACAGAGGCAGTAGTAATTACAACACCAGTCACTCCACGATTCTCTCCCTCACCGATTTCGTCGATTCAATCAGGTAACACAACCTTTTCCTCAAAAATCTTTGTTTGGTATTTCAAGATTTGGGTTCAATATTCCTCAAAAAACTTTGTCGATTCAAACAGATTTGATGTTTCTCTGATTTTGGGTTTGGTATTTCACGATTTGGGTTTGATATCACTCTGCAATATGTTATTTTTCTTCTCTGTTCTAATTTGTTTGCTGCAATATGTTCTCTTTCTTTGTTTTCATGGTTTGCTGTAGTATGTTCTTTTTCTTCCTTGATTCACGCCTCTGCACCCCTTGCCTTGGCTAATTCAAAGAGGTAAGACCTTTTTCCCCATAAAACTCCATTGTTGTTGATGCTTGAAAGTCTATAAGAAAACTATCATTATGAAGCACCAGATCAAAATTAGAATTTGTGATCTAAATCGGATTATTATTGGAGTTTGTATATGGATCATAGTGTGAAGTTTAGGACGAAATTCAGATGTCCATCACTCTATCGCATGCCAACTGTTCGATATAATGTCCGAAAGAACTTCCAACAATTGCATCACGTGTTTGGTTCTGTAGCGCTCAAAGACAGGTTGTACACTTGGTATTAAAAGTGGTACCACAACATAAGTCAAGTTTGTGACGAGGATGGGGCAACAAGAGCTGCTAAGTTGTTTGTTTCCTGTATGTTTCTGTTCAGTTCCCCTTCGTATATCAGTCGTTCTTATCATCGAGTTGTTGATGTCGAGCTCCAATGTGTGTTTGTTCCCATCGTTGTCGATGCGATTGATACCAATTATGGATGTCGAGCACCGATGAGATGATATTGCCTTCGTTCTTATCATCGAGTTATAGTGTTAATGTAATTTCTGTTGTAGTTTAAATTATATGTCCAGTAATTATTGTTCAGTTTTTTGATTGTGTTGTTGCACTTTGTGTTGCAAGGTTTCTCAAGGATAACAAGGTAGCCCATCAAGGTGAAATTGCTCACAAGTGGGACTAAAATTTGAGCAGGTAAGTGAATCTGGAAAGGAAACATTTTTTAGGTGTTCATAAGGCTTGGAAATAGTTGGAATAAAGTAGATTGTTGTTATAACTTGGATTATGGGACATGGTTTTTATGCGTATAGCTCATGCACACATGCTTGAGGTTGGAAGTAGTTTGACCATAATAGATTGTATATTGTTGAAACATGTTATCATAACAACATTGAATTAACATTTGTGTTTGTCTTTTGATACTAGATGTATGAATGAGATGAGTACATGGCTAATTTGTGAAATGAGATTGCAAATCAATTGGTGTTAAATGCTTCAAATTAGATGTTGTATGCAAAATTTTGTGTTTGAACTTGCATTTCATGTATTTTTTGTTATGCCAAAACTTGAAAATGTATTGTTGTGTTTGTTTAGATTGATAAGAATCATGTATTGGATTGGACTATTAATTATTTTCTAGTTTTCATTTAGAAAATTCAGTTAGAACTTTTGTTAAATGTTATTCTTCATTAAACACAAAACTGGGGGTAAAATGGTAATTTTATGCCATTCAGACTGTTCATTCAGAGCAGTTTCCAAACAATTATTGTTCATCTGACACTAAATCATACTGACTCTCTTAACCATTCTGGCCACTTAATCAAGCTGCACTAAATCATCCGGTAACTACCAAACAACCCCTTACTAAATATTTACCTTAATAAACGCTTATTGGTTCAATTACCTTATCGACACAGTTTGGGCCTAAAAGAAAGTTACCGTTTACATCGCAGCCCCATACGTCTCTGCTCGCAAACTCTCGCCCTCTTCGAAGTTCACGAATTCGCTCTCGCCCTCTAGAACTCGTATAAGGTATTCATTTTCAGTTTCTTGCTTACTGCTTAGGTGATATAAAGAAATGGAAATATCTTTCATTCTTTTGACTCTTTCTTGCTTAGATAGTGAGAAATAGAAATATTATGATTTGTGAACCGTTAATTAAGAAGGTGATTTTGATTATTGATTGCTAATTTGCTATTATAGTTCGTCATTCATCTAGTCACCTCACTGAGTTATTTTCATTTGCTTTTGGTTGATTATTTTGTTCTAATGTTTTACTAGGGCTTGAAAGCTGTATTCAATGCTTTCTTTGATTACTGAGACAAATGGCTAACTTTCCCCAAAAACCTAGAACAACAAAAAATTTACATCATCTATATCATCTTGTGTATCTAAGTTGATAGAATAGTATCAAACAATTAAGAAATCAAGAAATAGATCAAAGCATATATTACCTGCACAGCTGCACTATGACAAACTTGGGCTTGCATTTCTATACAATTTTAAAAAATGTGTCCAAGCCCTATCCTGAAGGATCAGAAATCAAACTCAATTAAATCATGGTTGGAACAAATGGGAACTAGAAAAACCGGGAAGAATTCTGTTTATGGAACACTAAATACGCATGTTACATTTGAAGGTCCTAGATCCAAGTTCAACAAAGTTTTCTACAAATAAACTTGGCAAGCCAACATGATGTTTTAGGTTAACAAAAGGTACAGCTTAGGTGACTAATTTCCATCACAGCTCATAGTTGAGACTGTTGGTGGAAAACTAGAATATTAACGCAGCAGGAGTCATGGATAAGAATTATTTTTAAATGAACAGCATATACATACACGTTGCAATAGTTTCCATCATTTATCAATCACATAGATTCATACCTAGACAACATCCTTAACAATAGAGAACTACAAAGTACAAACTCAAATTTACATGATACGTACTAGTGGATTTAAACACTTCATAGCACAAGTTGCAGATCTAAATATAAATTCAAGCATGAAAGTTATATATTACCTGAACCCCAGGGTGTGTTTTGTTTGCTTTTGGTTGATGATACTTTATGCTATGGTTTTGATCATTAGTTGAATACCCAATGCTACCTTTGATTACTGATGCACCAAGACTTGTGGGATTTGCAAGGGAGAGGGACTGGGGAATAGTACACTGTATCTAAGTTCTGGTTTGCTGAATTTGAGTTCTGGAGTTGTTTGGATTTTTTATTTCTGTCGTTCTGGTTCGCGAGTTTGATTTATGGTTTGTTGAGCCTGAGTTTGATTTATGTGAGTCTGAGTTTTGAGTTATGTTACTGAAACATTTGCTATCGAATTGTTTTAATTTCAGCTATTAATTTGAGTGTTTTTTGTTTCCCGTTTTTCCTCTATTATCTCTATTTTAGGATCTAGTGATTTTTGTCATTTGGGATTGATGGTTGATTAAACTCTTGGCTGTTGGAATCAAGCATTAGTTGGACCACAGCCACAGCGTCACGACACCATCGAAAAGGCTCCCCTCGATCCTATAGCTTCTTGTATCTCCTTCAAGGATTCTGCTTGTCGTTGCTTAGGTTACATGGTCTCTAAGAACAAGTACATTTGATGTGAATTGCTTTGTAAGTTTCTCTCAAACCACTTATACTTTCCTTGGTTTTGAGTTCTTGAACAATCGTCTGCTAGGGTTCTTGAACAGGTAGTGTGAGAAGATGCATGTTAATTGAAACTCCCAACTCCCTGCCTTTAAGAAAAGATTGATACTTTTCATCATAAAGAAGCTACTGAAGTTGCAATCCAATAATCTTTGTTAGAACCAATTGAGACCATGATTTAGCAAGTTTTGTAAGAATCCCAGGAGCCATTTAGGATATTTGGAGTTTATTCTTAAAAGCCCTTCACTTGATTTTAAATGGAAATCGTGCATTTCTGCAACTCTCAACACAAATGGATGTTTGATCAAACAGGTTTGAGTTTTCTTGATGGAAACCTAGCTTATCTTGGATTTAGTTCCGAATTTTGGAACTCCGCAGCTTTCTGGTGCTGATCAAAATCTTCTTCAGTTGTCTTGCTTGTTCTTCTACCCTCCACTGTAAGTTCCTTTTAATCTCTAGTATTTACATTTAAGGCTACCCCAGGACCAAAAAGTCTCACCCATAGACTACAACAATCCAATTCAAAAAATTGATCATATGCTAAAGTTGAGGGCTTTCAATATAACCCACAAGTTTTTCTGAAGTATATATAATATTTATACATGGCAAATACTCACGCACACTCCTTGTTTTTGGTGAGGTTTGAACCCTTGACCTCCTAGGAGGCCGGGCTCAACCTGTAACTCGGGTATCGCTGGACTAATGACCCTTTCGTAAAAAAATGAATTGAAGTCATGTGTTTGATTGAAACTTCTTTTGTGAATGAGTGGGTGGGTTAGAAATGAATTACGTGTTTAATTGAATGATTAAACCATATCACTAGGCAAGCTTGAGCTCGGAGCCTAAATGAGTGGAGCTCAATATAAGTCCATACGAGCCACAGTCAAATTTGCATTTTTCAGCCCATCAGTCAGCCTCCTTGGGGATTCTAATTATAATTTTGTAGAGATGGTCTATATGTAATGTTATTTGAAGCCCTTACTTATAATTTTTTGAACTAAACCAAGGATGCTTATAATTATCTGATGCCTTACTCAGGTTACTGGTTTTTATCGATGAAGATACTTAAAGAAAATGGTGGCCTACTTACAAATTTTGAAGTTCTCGATTTCCTACGTTCCAGAGGGGCTGCAAAAGACCCCACACGCGTGCTTGCCCCTTTAGCACCTTCAGAATTCAAGGTTTACGATTACTTGGAGCAGAGTGCTGCCTGCAGTCAAACAAGAGAGAGCATTGCGGAGTTTGTGACGAAATGTAAACCATACAAGCTTACGAAATCTGAGATCGTCAGTATCATCAACGTTAGACCATCTTCTGCGGTGGAAATCGATCCGTTGATAGAGGATCTTGATTCGAGATTAGGAGAAAGTGCAGAAGAATTGGTAGAGTTGGTTGTACAAGTGTTTCCCCCTCCTCCAGATCAAAGTAAAACTGAAGAATGAAAGCAAGGAGAAGTAAAGGCGTTTTTCTTTTTCTAATTTCTTTTTATGTGGGTTCCTTTTGTTGTTTTGACTATGGGCAATAGCCAGATCAATATTGTGGATTAGCTGTGTACTTATGTGAAATTTACCAAATGCTTATCAGGTATGTGATTAAGTCATCGCTCTCACTTGTTGCGTAACATTCCTGGCCGTCAGTTTTTGCTCGTAAGCGTCTTTTATTTGGTAAACGTCAATTGGGTAAGAGTTTTCTCTCTCACTTACCGGGTAAGATAGATTCTCGGTCTTGTGCCTCTTACTGGGTAAGATTCTCGATCCTTATCATGCTCACCTGGCAAGGTGAGTGACATCCTCTAAACAATTACCGGCAAGTGTTTGGTAAACTAGTCCTAATTTGGTAGCGTGATGTATTTGTTAACATTTAAGTGACAACCGTTAAGCACTTATCTGGCAAATATTTGATAAACCGGTCCTAATTCGTTAGAGCGATGTATCTGTTAACATTTAACTTGCAACTTTCAATATATGGCACCAGACAGGACGAAAGAAAGTGAAGTAGGCATGCAAAAGAATTGTGAATGGATTTAGGGGCTGTTTGGTTCATGGAATTTGAAAGAATTGGAATGACCAATTCCATTGACCAAATTCCAAGTCCATGTTTGGTTTACGGAATGAAAGCGATGGAATCCTTCCAATTCCATTGAATTCCACAATTTAAGGAATTATCATTCTTTGCCTTAAGTGAAGGAATTGAATTCCTACCAACCAAACGTGTGGTCAAATTCCACCAAATTCCATTCCAATTTCTTAGATGGATTCCAATTCCATTATGTGAACCAATTAAGTAATTTATCAATCTTATTCCATCTCTCTTATTTTTGTTCCACTTATTTAGAAAAGATTCAAGACTTGTCCTATCTTAGTCTAATGTCACGTCAAAATGGACAAAACAGATTTTTGTCGTGTCCTCGACTTGTTTCTTAAGACATCGATTTCAAACATCTTTTCTTGAACACAAACATTTGTGTGCACATTTTATAAATAAAGATACAAAAATTTGCGTAAAGTTATGATATAAATACGAAGCCAATTGCAATAGTAATGTGTAGTTTCTTAAATATCATCCAAGAATTACATCAACTAAAATAAGGAACAAAATCTGGAGCTAATCTTCATCATCAGAATCAAACTTAATCTTGGTGGCTTTAGGTGCATCTGCAGATATCTCTTTGAAATGAGCTCCATACAGCTTCGATTCCTGCATCCATCCACAAACAAAAACACATTCCATTTGTTGCTTTTATCGATAACGATGATTCGAGCACGCAAAAGAACGAAAGAAAGACGAACCTTTTTCTTAACATGAGTACCGAAATTCAAAAGGTTAGCAGGTACATTCTGTCCTGCTTCTCTAAGAACATTTATCAGCTCTCCAGCAAGTCCCTGCAAAGTGCATTTTCGTACATCATGGCATACAGAATCTTCAAATGCATCGCCATGGACCTCCACCGTCCATTGGTGGTGGTGGTTAAAGAATGTTAAGTCATATACGTTTGAAAAGTACCTTGTTCTCCTTCATGAAGAAGGTATGTGCGACACCTTTCTTACCAGCACGTCCCGTTCTCCCAATTCTGTGAACGTAATCCTCAGTAGTCAACGGGAAGCTATAATTTATTACAACTTCAACGTCTGGTATATCCAGCCCTCGAGCAGCCACATCGGTTGCTATCTGCAGGAAAAAGAAAAGCACCAATCGGGTATAGAGATCAGCCAACAAACCAAAGCAAACCAAACCAAACCGGGCAATCCCACCGAAATGTGGGGTCCGAAAGTGGGATGTACCCATTGACCTCTACCTCGAAGAGTAGGGCGCCCGTTTCCGTGAAGACCCTGTGCAAAGTGTGCGAAAAGAAAATTAATTCACTTACCAACAGCGGAGAGCTACCGTCCTTGAATAAAGCAAGTGCCTCGGTACGGGCCTTTTGTTGTTTGTCACCGCTTATGGAAACAACCTTCCAACCCCTATAACAAAAAAAGAACACATAAGATCGGTATTAAGTACCCAAGATTTCCACGTTTCTAAGGTAGCGTTTGGTACGCAGACATGATTGGACGGGACTAGACAGGACAGAACTGGACATGACAAAACAAGAGGCTAGGACAGGACAAATGTCTGTCTTGTGTTTGGTACGGAGGACTGGACAAATTTCCCTAAAAGTTGTTTGATGATTTTATATGTCATATAATAGTTATAAATAACACAAATAAAGTATATCTTTAAATAATTTAATTAAAAAACATTTTTATTGTTTTAAACGATTTTTGATACATATAAATACATACAAAAACAATGGTAGGAAATTTGAATGAAGAATCTGAAATAATTGATAGTAGTTCGAAAAAATCCGATTCATATAAAGAAAAAATGAATCGAGGTGGTACAGGAGGTTGTTATTGTTATGGTTGATGTGGTGGAGGTATAGGTGGTCGACGATGGTAGTGTTGGTGGCGGTGGACATGGATAATAGAGGTTATTGTAGTGGAGGAAGAGGCGGAGGTCACCGACGATGGTTGGCAGCGAGCATCGGTGGTGGCGGCGGCGGTACAGGAGGTTGTTATGGTTGATGTGGTGGAGGTATAGGTGGTCGACGATGGTAGTGTTGGTGGCGGTGGACATGGATAATAGAGGTTATTGTAGTGGAGGAAGAGGCGGAGGTCACCGACGATGGTTGGCAGCGAGCATCGGTGGTGGCGGCGGCAATGGGTGGTGGTGATCGGTGGAGATGGCGATAGGCGGTGGTTGTGGATGTGGTGGAGGAAGTTGTTGTAGTAGTGGAGGAAGAGGTGGAAGTGGTCGACGATGGTTGGTGCGGTGGCCGTTGATGGTGGTGGCGGCCAAAGGTGGTTGTGATTGGTGTTAGTGGAGGTGGCCGACGATGGTAGTGGTGGTGGCGATGGACGATGGTTGTGGAGGAGGTTGTTATAGTGGAGAAATAGGTAGAGGTGGCCGTGGTAGGCGATGGTGGTAGTGGCGGCGATGAGTAGTGGTGACCCTTATGACTAATACCATATTAGGATTATACATCAAATGGCGGTAGATCAATGATTTTTAGTTTCTTTCTCACTTTTGTCCCATGTTGTTCCACAGAAAATACCATTTTTTGTCCCACCTTGTCCAGTCTCTGTCCCATGTCGCGCCAAACGTGGGACAGTGAATTTTTGTCATGTCCCATGTCACGCCAAACATGGGACAGTGAGTTTTTGTCATGTCCCGTCCTATCCAGTCTAGTCTGCAAACCAAACGCACCCTAAAAGAACGAAATAATGCATGTATCTCATTCACTCTTAATTCCATTCCGGTACAATCTGTAAAATGTTAAAGAATGTATATAAGTCGGAGGCGGTAAAAAAAGGCACCTTCTTTGCAACATACTCTCGACTCGGGATGCTTCCTTCTTGTACAAAACGAAGACCAGGACTCTGTTCCTGAAAGATTCAAGCCATAGACCCGTTACAGTTTTAGAAAGAAAAAAATAAGATAAAGTTCGAATTTTTAGTGTGAAAACAAGATGGAAACACGTTTGCACCACGAAAGAGAAAAAAGGACGAAAATTGCAAGGAAAAAATAAAGGCCAAAGTAAAAAAGAAAAACCTTCTTGATTTGTGGTATTTCTCTAGCAATGTAACTAAACGTTCATCACGTGCTCGATCCTCCAAGACCTACATTCAAAAGCAAGAAATATCACGGGCACATATATATATATATATATATACATATTTATAATTTTATATCTGTATTGTTCATATTCTCTCAGACTAAGATTCATTTTTGACTTTAATCAGTCTCATGGATCGATTTTCAGTCTCAAAAACGATGGAATTGTTACGATAATGGAGAAAGAAACAACGTTTTGAACTAAAAGAAATCTAACGTTTGATTTTCTAAAACTCGAAAGCAGACTCTAATCAAGATACAGATAAAGTACATAACATGAAATTGTAAAAAATAGAAGATCACTATACCTCCACGATCTGCATGACATCGTGATTGGCAGCTAAATCCTCTGATCCTACAACAACCTGGCAAAAAAACAAATTAACACAACCACAAAGTGCAGCCTACAAAAGCACGATTAGCTGCAACGGTTTTCTTTTTATTGCCAAAATAATAAATTTTAGTGAACCATGAGATCTAAACCTTAACGGGATTTGGATCCATAAATTCCTGAGCGAGTTGATGCACGGGTAAAGGCCATGTTGCACTGAACATTACAACTTGACGAACTGCAGATATTAAAAAGTTGGCATGAATAGAGAAGCAACGAGAGCTACCGTTTGACTTTTAAGTCAAACCAAGTACTCCAATGCAAAATTGATATTGACATAGCAACTTCAGTAAAGCTACAGGAATTTGTCGAAAAGTTAGTTCACAAAGATTCTAATTTCAGCATTAAAAATGCTCGAGCATTACCAGCACTTGTTTGGCTAAGAATAGATCGAACTTCTGGTTCAAATCCCATATCAAGCATTCGATCTGCTTCATCGAGAATCTGTAAGAAGGATTGTATTCAGGAATTGATTTTGCCCAAGAAAATTATATCCTTATTGTTTATTCTTCTAAAACGAAAAATAAGTCACAAACAGATGATATATATATATATATAGGGGAAGGTTCATTTGAAAACCGTAAACGTTTTGAACATTGGTTATTTGTTCCTACGACTAAGATGTGCTTACCACAAAAGAGACCTCCTGTAGCTGGCATACGCCCATTTCTATTAAATCCTTCAAACGGCCGGGAGTTCCAACAACAATATCCTAAGAAAGGGAGACGTAAAGTAGCAACGAGTTACAATGAAGTGTTTGTTCATTAAAATCATTACAAAAAACGATGTTTAAATAGGCTCACAGAGTTCCCATGTCTTATCATTATGGAAGTATATTTTAGACATATGACAAATAGTCAAATGTTGCAACTTTCACGAGACAAAAGGGGAAATAAAAAATGAATCGCGAATTTACCCAAAGGAGCATTTAAAGAAACGGAGGGTGGATATGGAATCTTACCACACCAGATTTTAGAGCAGATATTTGGGGTCCTTTAGAAGTTCCTCCATATACACAAACTGATCGAACACCACTGGGTTTCCCAGCATCAGCAAGCACATCAAAAATCTGCCAAATCCAACCCAAGTTAGCCAAAAGCCAGTCATGAGCAAAAATAAAAAAATTTGGGACAAGAATGCCATTCTTTTTCAAATTCAAATCATGTTGTGAACTATCTTGCACTAATCGGAACCTATAAATCTCAGAAACAAATAAAACCCTTTACAGATCAAGACTCCTAAAGGTCAATGGCATATGGTTTTAGAAAGACATGTGTTCTTCTCATCCTTGGGACCTTAAAAAACAAGACAGAAATGAGAAGAGCATGGGGAAACAGAACCATGATTCAGGGGGGCATAATGCAGTAAGAAGAAAATGTATTCTTATTCCAAAACCCATGCATATAATGCAAGTTTGAACAAAAGTTTCAGTCAAGAATCTTCCGGAACTCAAACAATGGTGATAATCTCGTAATAAAGATAAGAATAAAAGTAAATCAAACCAAACTAGCCAAGCATATCCCACATGGAGGTGGGTTCTCGGGGTAGGATGTATGCAAACATGACCTCTACTCCAAGGGGTAAAGCGGATGTTTCCATGAAGAAACGACGTTATGTAAAAAGTGTGGGAGACAAAGAAAGCTTGCCCAAAAAGTTGTGAAAATAGTTTGAAAAAGGCCAAGAAATCTAAAGTATCGAACTTGATACAAAAAAGAAAGAAAAGCTGAAATTTAAAAAAAAACTACGAGTAGCTAAAAGCAAGTAACACCAGATACAAAAGAAACATAGCAAATGTAAGAAAAAACAACCCAACTCCCATTCTATCTTAGAACTCTAGCAACCTATTTGCCGGCACCCTAACCATATCCCCTCTCCCGATCCCTTCCTCTCGTCTATGCTAGCTACAAGTCCCTCTAGTCTTAGGGGGATGTAGTGAAAAATCTCATCTACCCCAGATTCAAATCCAAAACCCTTGTAGCCATGGAGGATCACTTGCAATGACTCCAGGCCATTCATGGTCGCCCTATGATTAGTACGTAAGCTGGCCCGGAAACCCACGCTTACCCCCCCCCCAAAAAAAGTCCCCCTAGTCTTGCGCCTCCAAGAACTCCTATCAGATGTTATCAAGCCAGATAACGCATGCTCATATCCTCGAATACATTTTGAACTTCAAGAACTATCGTAGAAGGCAATTAAACCCGGGACGCTTTAAATATCTAAATGCACCATAATCTATTTGTTTTCAAGATTGTACCTTTACACAATAATTCAGGTCAAATGTAAATGCAACAAAAAGAATGTGAGCAATAAGTGCATAACATAACAATCAAGAATTCTAAAAACAAGAGTGCATATGTAATTGAAATGGAATACACACTTGTTGAGCAAGTTCCCTTGTTGGTGAAAGTACAAGACAAAGTGGAGTCACTTTCTTGGTTGTTTTATTCTTCCTCTTGTTCAAAATATGCATCATAGCAGGTAACCCAAAAGCCAGTGTCTTCCCTAATCAAATCAAAAACAAAAAACCAAATAAAACCCTCTAACTTACCATCCAAGCCCACAACAATTTAAACCATAATAACAACAAATTTACCTGACCCAGTTTTAGCAATCCCAATAAAATCACGACCATGTAAAAGAAAAGGCCACGAATTCGATTGAATTGGCGAAGGTTTACTGAAATTCTTACAACACTCCAACAATTCTTGAGGAAGCTTTGATTCTGAAAAGGAATTCAAAGCTTTGTACTTTGAATCACTAATATCTTTCCCAGAAACCACAACATTATCTTCAGTTTTTCTAACTTCATCATCCACTTCAACAACATTGTTCTTAACTTCTTCTTCTTCCTCTGTCTTTTGTTTCTTTTTCTTCTTCTTCTTCTTATCACTTAACTCTTCTGACCCATTAAGCGGTTCGATTTCATTTACGGAATCATTGGCGTTTTCGAGCTTTTCTTTCTTCTTCTTTTTCTTGTCTTTTTTGGATTCTGCAATGATTTCGGCTTCGGGCTCTGGGTCTTCGATCTTTCTTTTGTGATCTTTGTTTTTGTTCTTCTTTTCTGATTTGGTGCTATTGTCGCTGATAGTCGGCATATTGAGGGAAGAAGAAAATCAGTTTCTTTCTGTATGAAAGAAACTGAAAAGGGCCGCAGAGGCGAAAGGAATGGAGGTGTGGAGGGAGACGAGTTTTTAGGGTTTTAGAGGTAGTGGAGTCTGTTGTTGTAGTCAAAGTTACGTATTCCTCCCTCGTTTTCTCGTTTTTCTTCTTTATTCTTTTTGCAAAAATCTATACTACCTTGTCAAGCAAATTTCAAAAATTCTTGTCGTTTGTTTACCTCTTAATGGTTCCATTAAGAAATAATATATGAATTATTAAAAGGTGAATCTTGTTTAGCAAAAAAAATGTATGTCTCTTAATGATTCCAAAACTCTCTGAATGATTTTGTATCTTGACCCTCCTTTAACCATTTAGAGTCATAATTTCATTATGAACAATTAGCAAACAACCGTATTTCATTTTGCACTATATCATAAGATCCTCTTAATCATTCTGACCACTTAAGCATTTTGTACCAAACCATTCAGCAACTGCCAAACAACCCCTTAAAAACAACTAATAAAGCATTTGGTACAACTTTTTTATGCACAGTCTCTTAAAATCTCTCAAACACAACTTTATCAGCCTAAGGTACAAGTCCTCTGATACATAAAATCTCTCACAACCTACACCCCATCAGTACAATTCAACGCACTTCATCCAATGAGACGTGTCAGACTCTTCTCTTCTTCCTAGATGACGCTTCGGAACGATTCAAGTGAGCTTAAATATGCAAACATTCGGACGATTCAGACTATTCTCGAGTTGCTCTCGTTACTCTCGCCAAACACACATCAGGTACACCATTTAGGGTTAGCTCTCAATCGATTTTGTTTCTTTGCTATCAATCGATTTCGAGTTTGATTTTTCTTCTCTCATTCGATTTTGATTTGTGCTTGGTTATTGTATTGAAATCGGTATTGAAATCGAAATCGATTTTGATTTTTGCATACCAAATTGATCCCTAGTTGTCAACACCTAATATCCTTAAGGTTACCACTTAACTTACAAACACACAAGGTTCATCAGAAGTGCACTGAAGCACCCAAACTGTCATTGTCCTCGTAAGCGAGTGTCGACATCTATTTTCAAAATGACTATACTTCAAACGTGATTATACCACCACATATTTCATTCCAGACTTGCATTGAATAATTAAAGTTTACACCTAACATGACACTAACATTCCACTCTGACATCTCTAACAACGAACCACAATATTTCCTTTATTCACAAAGGCTCATTAAGGTGATACACCACCAACACATAACATGATGTCGAGCGAACAAGCAAACCATCAAATCAAATCCAACGTACGCAAATAATCACACAAGGCTTCAACCCGAAAACTTACCTAAAGAGAAAGATCACCACTTGCATAACTGAGGTAATAATATAAATCTACTACCTTATACAATCATACTCGATTAGACTTTGTGAGGTTGAATTTCCACAATTCAAATATGCCAACCATTAGGATCATTCGTATTTTCAATTCCCAAGGACGTCTCTAGTCCCTTATCGCAACTTATTTCTCAAGAGGGTTTAAATTTATAGTTCTGATGAGTTAAAGGTTTTTCAACTATAGGACTCAACAAATATGTTAATTGAAGTTTTATAAGATTCTCAAACGCAAAATTCTTATAACAATTAATCGTACGTGTAAAAATTCATTATCACTTACTCAGTTGTTGTATAAAGTGATCATAAACATCACACATATAGAAATCGTTTTGAAAACATTTAATCACTACTCACGCTAATAACGACGATAACAAAATATGCGTAACAAAATTTTCAAATAGACCACTACTATATTAGCATACATCAGTTTTATGTCATATACGTAAAATAATTTTATGTACTAAAACTATGTGTGACAAATAATTGTACAAACTCCAAAAGAGGAACATCACAAGTTTAAGCTCCAAAATCCTCTTTTAACCATAAACGACATGGGATCAAATTTCCCCAACAAACCCGCATACAACAATTTATTTCCCAAACTTAGTAAAATGGTAGGTGCACGCGATTTGGTTAAACGTAAAATAATTTAAATTCGATTTCCAACTTTTAGACTGCAAAATAAAATGCTCTTAGTCCCCAAAATGGTGGCTATAATGTCATGCGTACCAGTAAATCAATATAATGCATTGCGTGAGACAATAACAGTAAAATCAACAACCGAATGATGTTAAAGCGAAAGTTCAACACGAACCATCATAAATCCCTCATGTGCTTACTCACGCCAAAAGTTAAATTGACTCAAATACCACGTAGCATACAACGAAATATATTTGTATAAAACTCACAAATGCAATTATACAATATCAAGGCTCTCAAAACGTCTCTTGTGAATGCAGTTTGAATCGTAATATTTCAAAATGATTTACTATAAATATTAAACGTCTCGTTTTCCAATAACCCACATTTTAAAGACAAGTACCGCAACATAGACATTCCTTCGTAAAGTAAATTAAACCTAAAACTCACTTAAAACGTGAATGGAAGTTTAACTCTCGATCTATAAAACGCGGTTAGAACTTTATTTCCCGAAACACCCAAAATACGGGTGGGGCATAATACTCAAACCCATAAATCATGAATAAAATCCATATATGTAAAACATCACTGAAAGCATGGATAATAAAATAATAAAATTTAATACCCAAATAACACATTCCGGTGACGGAGGAGACTCGATTCCATTGTACGTGGCGGAACACAAAATTAAGCCACATAACAATGTTGTCGAACTACACCTCAGATCGTGACTATATTGCCTACTTAAAAAGCTACACCTCCAGTCGGATTTTATTCCAAGCCTCTAATTACACTGTATCCCCCATTTCTTGCTATATCGAGCTACACCTCAATGATACGCGGTCTTATTGCATGTTCGTTCTCTAGTGGAGTTTCATCCTCAAGGTTCTCATTCGACCCCTAGTGCCTACTCCCTAACATTCAAGATAGGAGCCTTAACTCCTAACTTGATAACTCATGATGTCTAACCCTCGTGCACAAGAATTAGAACAACAAGACCACAAAATCCATGGTCCCGAAGTACAACCCATAAAGGTTCATCTCCACAAAACAACCGGGACAACAACAATGCCAACGCGACATGTTTCCTAAGTGAGAAATCAAGACTTATCACTGTCAATTATGACCGACTTACATGCCTATGGATCCAAATGCATTACAGGCTAAAATACATGACTCCAAATGAATGACACACACACTCAAAACATGTATTCTCCAAAATGAAGTGTAATAAATGCAACTCTCACCCAAATCTCCACTTTAAGTTATTAAAACCGGACAAATGTCCCCAAGACCCGACAAAGACGAAAATCGAGCCTTAAGCTCAACCAGTTAAATGACCATATGTTAAAATCTTTAAAATGCAATAAAACACTAATCGACCAACGTTTATGCAAACACATGTTCCAAAATACATGAATAAACTCCAACACAATTTATATTGGGACAAATCATTTTCCACATAAGTTTATAATCCCATTGACTCTTTCAAAACATCTCATAACACGAGATCAAACATTTCCCATAATACACATTAAAAGTACAATTACTCCAAGGGATTTACGCCCGTACAATAAATCGTAAAAATATCAATTTCGAAGATTTACTCATCAAAATAGTTGAAATACATCTTTCTCCAAAACCATAAGGTTTATGATTTTCGAAATGTTCGCAAGGTTGGAAATGACCAAACTCCAATGACCCACACGTTGATATTTTCAAAACATTCCACAACACCAAATACACATATTTCCAACAACACTAAAGTTGCATTCTTACCGAATAATCCCCATTTATGCAAATAAGTCATCAAACCATTTTCATTATGATACATTTACTAAAATTCCCAAAAATCCCAAAGATGGGTGTTTCACAAGGTTTATCAAATCAAATATCCCAGATAAGTAAATTTCATAAAATAATCCAACGTTTGATAATTAACAAGTAAAACACATAAAAACTTTAAAACGAATATTTTGGCATGTACATGGTTTTCACAAATCAACTTGAACTCACCTTGCTAGATTTAGGCTAAATCTAGATTTTACCCCAACTTGAGCTTTCTTGAAGAAGCTTGAATCCACAAGCAAATCCTTCCAAAACCCTAATTTCACAAGTTTCCAACCATAAGCATTCATATTCATCCATTTAGAATCGTTCCCTAAACATTTTATATAAAATTTCAACTTACATCAAACCCTAGTTTCCATAAATGAAGAAAAGAAGAGATTGCCTTAACCAAAACTTCAATCCACCAACCAAAGATACTTCTAGGTCACCAAAATGAGTCCTACACTCCCAATCTTCCAAATGATGAAAAAGAGTTGGGGTGAAACGCTAAGAAGTTTGGTGAGGAAGATGAAGATGGAGGGGTTATAGTTATATCTTCCAAAACTTGCTAGATGATGAAGAATCCTTTGATTTTAGGAGGAAACCACTCAAAAATGGGTTAGGGTTCATTTGGGAGGATGGGGATCGGTTTGGGAGAGAAAGGGGAGGGATTTGAGGTTGTTGAGAGAAATAGGGTTTGCAGACTGAATTTCCCTTTTTATCAGCGCACAGTGCGCGCGCACGAGTGTAAGTGCGACCTGGCTCGCGTGGAGAGTTGTGTCGCTCTCTGGACAGAGCCCCCGCGGGGATCATAGTGATGTTCGACCCGTGCGGAGAGTCGCGCAGAGCACTGCTGACAATTTGGTATTCTCTTCGACCAAATATTTCGGGGTGATACAATCTATCTAGGTAATTTCTTGTTTTTTAGATTCATTCCTTATATTAATGTCCTATTTATGAAGATATTTCTTTTTTACTTTAAGTTGAAATTCTCACTGACCTTGTAAGATTCGAACCGATGACTTATTACGAGAGCATTTTGGGCCACCTGATTATTTCCTTTTGATCATTTGTATATCTTTAGCACGCCAAGGCAACAACTGTTTTTTTTTTTTTTGGTAACCTGTGGTGTCGGAGAGTTTTCCTTGGTGAGTGACGATTCATACCCGGTAAGCGTTTACCGGATAAACATGTTCCACAGGTTACCATTATAATGGACTAAAATGTTAATTTGTAATCAACTATCCCTACTAATGTGTGCTTATCCTAACTAATATTGCATACTCTTAAAACTCTCCTAATGGATGGATTCATAAGAGGTCAATGAAGAAGGTGCATATACTCATATAAAGTGGTCTATTTTTTCTTTTTTGAAATGTCAACCTCTATTAATAGGGTTGTTTTACATTGATTATATTGTGCTTTTCTTGATGATCATGATTAAAGATTGAAATTGTGTGGATATGGTTCGATTTTTATTATGTAAAATGGTATTTGATCCATTATCTCATGTTGCTCTAGATGACCATGTTAAAGATTGAAAAGTTATGCTTAAATGCTTATAGTCGGATTAGTTATCACAAGTGGGTGTCATTTTTACTTTATTATCTTTACTTTTTCAGCATCTAATAACCTTTAATTTAACTAAACATTTGAAAATTGTGTAGTAGCTAAGGTTATAAGAAATTCCATAGATAATAATTATGTACATTGTTTTTATATTGCTAAGTTTTTGTATAAAAGAAGCTTCACGAAATCACCTTTACATTAAACTACTGATTTGGACAATTATTAGAGCCTAATTTATGCTTATATGGTAACGTGCTACGTTAGTAAGTGAATATCCTTCATTTTAGCCAAGTGAGTTTAATACATATACAAACATAGAGGCAATGTGTGAGTGTCTTGAGACTGAATATGGGATCCTCTGGGAAGACTTGATTCTCTATGGTACGCTTTTTCTTATTTTTAGGGTTTTCCTTCGGTATATGATTTGAGTTGTTTTTTTACTTTTACTTATATTTCGTTTTATGGTAGTTACAAGCGTACCAATCGCATGTGTATTTTATCACTATTTGTTTAGAATTAAGATTAAAAGATTTATAATTATTATTAAGGAGCATTCAACAAACACCAGATACCACTATCATTAGCTTATGATATTATTTTACTGAAAATTTTGGGTCCAACCATAAAGTTACATGTTTTGGAAGCTTAAAATGCAGTGTTGTTTTCTTTCATCTTTTTGTTTGTTTCTTTGTTCATTATGCTTAAGGGTCATTTCAGCTATTATTTAAGCGTAACACCCTAAAAATAAGGATACAAAAATTTCTAGAAAATGGAAATGTGGTATATAAAAATGTCAAAACTTGAGCCTCCCAAAAACGGGGAAAGAATAATCACCTGTCAAATAAAGTTATAATTCTATAAATGGGAAATAACAACCTAATAATCTAATTTCATGCGAAACAAGATTACAATTCAGGTGTTATCCGAGAATTCCCAAAAATGAAAGTCTTCTATAAAAAGGTGTCCCAAAAATCTTCCCCAAGCTCACTCTAAGTCCGGCTAAACCTTCTTAACGCCGATGCCGCTATAACCTGAGATACATACCGACACCAAAACAAGTGTTAGGCTAAAGAGCCTAATGAGTTGAACAAGATATAATAATTCATCATAATATAACATGTACAAGTTAATTGCCAAGGAAGTTTTCTCATACATGGAGTCAATGGGGGAAACCCATAGCACCAATCAAGTTTCACCAAAGAGTCGATACACCTTGATGTCAAACTACCATGAGCGACATCCAAAAGGCCCGGCACACCCGGGGACTACAACCATGGCATTACCCCCGGATGGCGGAGATCTAGGTACATACCCACACGATGGCACCCAAGACTATATTCTCCTAGTGTATATTGACTTGGTTCGTCCAATAATGTATACTCAATTTCAATATGCTCTTATACTCATGAGACTTAATACAATACCAAACATAGGTACATTGAGAAGTAAATATTACCCATATCTTAAGGGACTTACATAACGCCCTCACATATTTTAGATTGACATGTTAAGCATATTGCCCATTGTAACAACCTAAAAATCAGAGTAAATTAAAACTTCGAAAGATAGGCAAAATGACGTTCGCATTTGGTATAAACCTCCCAAAAAGGGGAAAAGTACTAAACCTTTACAAAACCTGAGAATGGATAAGGAAATCAACAACAAACTAATCTAAATACATCAATCTAGATTACATCGGTTATCGACCCAAAATCACCAAAAGATGGGACTTAAACAATGCCCAACAACGACTACTAGTCATCTCAAAAATGCCTCTAAGACATACTCGTCACTCACGACCTTGGCACCCCACCGCTAAGGGAACCTGTTATACATATCATTTGAGAAAAAGTGTTAGGCTTAAATCTTAGTGAGGACATACAATTTATATATTTCAAAGGATATAAACAATTGTAACATAAGTAAATCTTTTCAAGAATTTTAGTTTACAAATGAAGATCTTTATCAAGAAAGGACAAACGGTCCAAAAGTTCATCTCGTGATGACGGGGGATACCCGATTTACCAAGGATGGTGGCGGAACACAAAAGTAGGCCATGATCCGAGTTGTGAGCTAAATACTTGGAATCCATGGCCACGAACACTTCAGTAATTACTAAGATGTGAGGGAGGGCCCCCGAGGAAACCAAGTCATACTCGTTCACTAGGACTACACTTGACCCATAGCTAGTAACCGGTCTCACATAACCGTACCAAACGCTCCCGGGGATCAAACGCATCCATAGCTACAAAAAGGGGAAAAGACATCCCAATAATATAAGTCGACTCAAACCTAGGGATCCACTAGAATAGTCAAGACTTGCCACAATTTCATTTGTGACCAACCATAGATAGTCATATGGTTCCAATAACATTTTATAACTAAAATGCATTTTCAAGTTTAACTGTTGATAAGAATGAAACCACAAAATGAGATTTATATACATCCTTTCAAGTAACCCATGTAAATGTGCAAGTAAAACTTCATTTTTCTTCAAATAAGATAAAACTTCATTACATTTCATAAAAAGATTAGGAACCCTAAACATCTCCCAAAACTCAAGTTAGGTCAAAATGCAATAAACTTAAATCCAAACCAAAGGAGATATGTAGGAGTTCAAAATGTAAGCTTTGATATGTATAAAGTTTGTAAAATGATAGTAGGAACTCACCAAGTAGGTTTTAGAAGAAAACCCAAAAATCTAGACCTTGACCTCTTGGGGAAGATGAAGATAGAGATGGTGCTGAAGCTTCCAAATCGAAACCAAGGATGGTGCTAGTGATTCTAGCAATAAATGGCAAGGTTTTGGTGGTTGAAGAAACCCTATAATAGTTAATGAAGAAAGAGAGAGAGAAAAGAAAACTTGGAAGGGAAGAAATAAATGAGATATGAATGAGATTTGGGAAATATTTCATTAAACCCACGTTGAAGTATCCCCTGACACGACGCACGACCCGTGCGTTTTGCTGAAGGAGGAACGCACGACCCGTGCGAAACCCACTGTTGTCGCCCCTGACCTTGCGCACGACCCATGCGGAACTTCTGAAGGAGGGGCGCACGGGTAGACAAGCACAGACAACCCCCTTTTCCTTCTTTTCTTCTTTGCAAAAGACCGAACGAAATTCGGGGTGTTACACCCATATCATGTACTCAAATAATAACATCGTGATTGACACTCCCATGTGTACAACAATGGTTCCCAATACCAAATATAGTTACTCATAGGACCTTTAGAAGTATTAGTCCAACTAGGTCAAATGCAAGTAGGTGGCCTAACCCCCTTCCAATCATGATTACCAATACTAGAACATATTCATGTTAGGGACCCTTACAAGGTCCCCTTTTTACGTATGCATCAATTCTCAAACAATGACCCATAAACCCTAATTTATAAATATTATGGAAAACATGGGATTTTCACAAGAAGATGTAACAAGACAAGCAAAAAAACACATATAGTATGTATATAGTTTACAAAGGGTTTAGTGAACTCATAATCTAGGTTTTTAATAGAAAACCTAGAAACTTTGGTAAACTCTAAGTGGTTGGTGGAAGGGAGGTAGACTTGAAGCGATAACCACGCCAAATGCTCAAATGAAGGTCTTGAGGTGCAATGAATGTGTAACACCCGGTTTTTTCGCAAAGTAAGTTTTCGTCCTCCATTTGGAATCCCTCCGTCTTCCGTTTATCTTTTTGGGTGAAAAATGTTGTGCCTTCGAACCATTAAAACCTTTTTGGGTGAAAAATGGTGAAAAATATTTTTGGGATATATGTCTGCATAAACGTCGTTTAAAGGCACCTCATTATCTGGGGGCCATTATTTATTGGTCAAATGAATTTTGAGCATTTTAGCTCGATGTTGACTTAAAAGAGTCTTGAGGACATTTGTCCGGTTTTAATGACTCGATGTATAGTCCAATCTATGATTTATATACTAATTTATATTATAAGGATGGGAGGATTGTAACACCCGATTTTTTCGCAAAGTAAGTTTCCGTCCTCCATTGGGAATCCCCCCGTCTTCCGTTTATCTTTTTGGGTGAAAAATGTTGTGCATTCGAACCGTAAATTGACCCGTGCGAGAATCCTGAGTTTTGAACCTTTTTGGGGCTCAGTACATCTGGCGCGAGATTGACTTGCGATAGTGACATATATCACTATCGCGTGGCACAATCGCCGAGGGTGTACCAACTCGCGGTACATTCCTCGCGAGAGTGCCTCGCGATAGTGACACATGTCACTATCGCGTGGCAAGATCGTCGTCGGGGTCTGTTGGATTAAATTTTGGATTTTAGCTTCATTTCTCATTTCTATCTCAACCATTCCATTTTAATTCACTCTCTCTCAACCTCACCTTCCAAGAACCGAACCTAGGGTTCCTTTAACCATCATTTACCTCATTTATTGCTAGTTGTTGGGTACTTCATCAAAGGATTCAAATTGAGCATTTATTCACCATCTCCATCTTCATCTTCTTCATCACCTTCATCAATTTTCTAGGGGTTTCATCCAACCCTTTTTCATCACTTAAAGTTTGGGAGTTTATGGCTCATCTTGGTGACCTAGAAGTATCTTGGTTGGTGGATCGAGGTTATGGTTAAGGTAACCTCCTATTTCTTCATTTGTAGAAATTAGGGTTTGGTTATATGATGAGATATTTGTGTAAAATGTTTGGGGAACAATTATATGGTGGACTATGTATATTTACGGTTGAAAACATGTGGATCTAGGTTGTGGAAGAATTTGTTTGTGGATTCAAGTTTCTCCAAGAAAAGCTCAAGTCGGGGTAAAATATAGATCTAGCTTAAATCTAGCAAGGTGAGTTCAAGTTGCTTTGTAAAAACTATGTACATGCCAAAATGTGTATTTTGAAGTCAAAATATGTTTTACTTGGTAATTGTTAAAATGTGAGTATTTTGTTAAGTTTGCATATTTGGTAAACTTGGGTCGTCTTAATCTCATGAAAAAACTCATATCTGGGTTTTGAATATTTCAACAAGTAAATAGCATGATTTATGTATTCTTGGGAATTTCGTACAAGTAAAGTCTATTTCATGATTTATACATCTTTGACGATTTTTGCACAAACGAAGTCTAATTCATGATATGTGCATTTTTGGTGTATTCGATTTCACAAACCCATTTGGAAAATAATATGTCCCAATCGGGGTCGAGTTTTGGGTTAATCACATCTTTGGGATATATGTCTGCATAAACGTCGTTTAAAGGCACTTCATTATTTGGGGGTCATTATTTATTGGTCAAATGGATTTTGAGCATTTTAGCTCGACGTTGACTTAAAAGAGTCTTGAGGACATTTGTCCGGTTTTAATGACTCGATGTAGAGTCCAATATATGATTTATATACTACTGCATTTTATTGCATATTTATGATAATTACATGCTCGAGTGCGTTGGTCATTCATGTGTAGTCATGTAATCTTATACTGTGTTGCATTGGATCCATAGGCACGTAAGTCAGCCTTATTTGATGGTTAAGTGGGTGGTACGGGGTTGGACTCTGGGACTCATGTTTTATGACCTTGTCCTTTCAAGTGTACACTAGGAGGGTTGAGTCCGGTTGTGCTATTGTGACGGTGGGTAGTTCATGATGGGCGTTTGGGGCCTCCGCCATGTCGGGGCAATGCAATGGTTGTATCCCCCTGTGCCGAGCCTTTGGTGGTATTCTTGGTAATATTCGCTAAGGTCAACTGTCTCTTTTGGTGTAGCTTGAAGGGAGTCGTAGGGACACTTGGGCTTGCATGTCGTGAAGTGTCATACGATTAACGTTGTATGAGTGACATACTTTTGTGTTCCTCCACTCTCAACGGATGCGGGTATCCCCCGATGTCGGTTCGTAGTATTTTGGATATTTAATTGTCCTTGCTTAAATGTTTTTATTTCATTCCATTTTATGGTCGCGTGAATATTAAGTTTCAGTTCCATGCTTTCGGTGACGTATCATATCTATATGGATTGTTTTCCGTTATTTAAGGGTCGAGTATTATGCCCCGCCCGGGTTTTGGGTGTTTTGGGATATGAAGTGTCATTCACGTTTTTACAAATTGGGTGTCGAATTATAATCCCGTTTTAGGTGAGTTATGGGCTGCATCGTTTTACAAATAATGTTTGTTTTGGAGTGTTGTCTTTAAAGATGGATATTATGGGGAAAACGAGTCGTTTCCATTTCTAAAGTAAACCATTTCGAAAGATCTAGATTTGAACTGAGTTCCTTTCTTTAAAGATATATGCATTCATGTTAAAACTCTTGATCTCACTAGGCGTTAAGCCTAACCTTTTTATTTGTCGGCATGTGCATCAGGTTCCAGTTGGGGGTTGGATTCTAGCAGCTCTTTGAAGAGTTGAGCCTTAGCTTTACACAAGTGTAAGTAGTTGGTGAAGTCTTCCGCGACTTGGAGATAGTAACTAGTATTGGGTTTTAGTAACATCCGTCCTTATTATAGATTGTATGTATAGAATGTTACGTGTGTATTGAGGTTAAATCTTCAATTGTGATTATAGATGAAACAATTATCGATGTATTTATAAAACTTTAAATTAGTTGTTATTTCCAGTTGAGGGTGTTACAGAATGATCCCAACAACTCTTGCATTTGAAATCAATGAGGGGAGAGGTTGAGAGAGCCAAAATCGCCCTTACAAACCCTAGAAATCAGCTGAAATTAAAATAGGAGAGAATATGGCCTTTAAATTTGAGCAGCTCAGGTCTTATAACCCCTGCACCGCGTGGGCGACCTTGCCATGCGACTTTACCAAGGGGCATTGTCGCGGGCTTTGTCGCTGGAGTTCAACACCTCACGGTACACCCTCAAGCGATAGTGACAGGCGACACTGCCGATGTCACAATCACGAGTCACTGTCGTCGGGCTCGTACTGTAGCCTCACCCCCAATCGTGATATTACTAATGCGACTATGACCAATGTCATAGTCGCTGATCACTGTCACTCGACCCCTACCAGCTACTGAAAGTTCGACGATTGCTCGAAACGACGATCGATATGAGATGCAAGGGTTCTTCTAAGACTAGAATCCTATACCAAGATTATCTAGCAACGGAAATAAGGGAATGAGGTCTAATTTCCGATAATACTTACATGAATTTTTCGGGTGTTACATTCAGAGTTTAGTGGATTGCTAGAATATGTTGAAAATTGTTTTATGAGTTTTGAAACTGAGCCTATCAAAAAGGGTTCTAATGAATGTTTTGGTTTTCTCAATATCCTTCTAGCGATGTTGTACCTTCATTAGCCCATTATTATAATTCATACTTTTTGTTATTGGATTATAACTGGTTTTCATCAGGATAAATTTTGCTTTTATCTGCAATGGGCTTTGGTCAGATTGCAAGTGCCTTTTTTATGGCTGATATGTTGGTATCAAGGTATGGATTTGAAGACTCTCTCAAGGTCTGTTGTATCTATTGGCATAAAGGTTTGTTTGATTCAGTTTCTCGACTCACAATAACATTTGACATCCCGCAGCATGCCACCATTTACCCACTTGGTCTCACTCCTTAATATATATTTCGTCAACTTCGACCATCAAAACGCTTTAATTTTCAGCTCTACGATTCTATTTGGTGATCGAATTTACCAAATAAACTTCACGAAATTATTTAGATCTTTCATTTCTCCCATAACATGGTACTATTTGAAATCAATTGATGTTTTTTATGTTATGTGTTTGATTTTGTCATGTTTTAGATGGTTTCTGATGCAAGAAAGAAGGCGACGACTCAGAAGAAGGCCGCAACTGCCACTAAGAGAGGAGGCAAGGCCACTGTTGTAGCGTCGAAGAAGGTGGAGGTAATTGGTAAGGTGAACGGGAGTTATAGTTTCGATAACTCAGCGAATGGACATTCCTCGTGTATTCCACATTGGCTCAAGGAAATTTCATCTTAGAATTTAGTATCGAGTTAGCAGAGTTGCAATGAACCAACTTGATTATAGGTGTATCTTTCACTTGTATCATAGGCACTTTTAATTAGTACTACATGTAATGATAACTTGTTTGTAAATGGAAATGGATATAGTCCTGCCATTTGTGTTAAGATGGGCAATGGGTGTATGTAACACCCTAAAAATAGGGATAACAAAAATCCGGAAAACGGACATGAGGTATGCTAAAATTGCCACAGCAAGAGCCTCCCAAAAATGGGGAATATATATTTAAATAACCTTTTTAATCACAAATGTAATTTAGCGGACAAAAAACAACAACCAACTAATCTAATTTCTACATCTAGAAAAGAGATTACAAAAGGGTTGTCATCTATAGACCCAAACGGTCTATATCCAAAAGTATAACGCGTCCATGTGTCATTCCCCAAGCTCTCACCCCAATGCAACTAAACCGGCTTAAGACCGCCACCGCTAGAACCTGAGATACACATCGACACCAAACAAGTGTTAGGCCAAAAAAGCCTAGTGAGTTGAACAATAATAAGCATGCATGAACAGACATATTTCTTATCAGCAGTTAACCATAGTTCAACAAATGTGGAGTCAATAGGGGAGACCCATAGCACCAATCAAGTACCACCCAAGAGTCGATATACCTTGATTCCCTTAACAAGGAACACTCCAAAGGCCCGGCCCACCCGAAGACTATCGCTAAGAAAATTCCCCGAATGGCGGAGGTCTAGGCACATACCATCACAGTGGCGCCCAAGACTATATCCTCCTAGTGTACTGACTTGGTTCGTCCACATAACATTTATAAGGGATCCTTTAGGTATATTTCAACCCACATAATTCAATACCAACTACGGGTATAATATTACCACCTTATCCTCATGATGTCTAACAAAAGACCCAATGTAAATCATGCTCATCATGCATATAAACATATCACCAAAATGGTGTTCCAACTAAAATCATCATAATACCCATATATACATACATTTAACATATCAAGGTACCCACATTATGTATCTATGAGACAAATCCCAAATAATGACACATATAACAATAATCATGGCAAATCACCCTTATATATACATCCTCCAACTATTTTCATGAAGAAATCCCCAAACATTTGAACATATAGAGAATAAGTAACAAATAGGAGATTATGATGTGTATCTAGTTTTAACAAAGGTTTAGTAAACTCACAATCTATAGAAAATATGAAAACCCTAGACTTGAGAAGATGAGACTTGAAGTGGAGAGGAGTAGCTTGATGAGAATCTTCACTAGATAAGCTTGGATGAAGCTTAATGCTCACTAAATGACCCTAACAACCCCAAACCCTAGGAAATAAATGAAGTAGGTGATGAAACCCTAAAAATCGCCTCCAAGAAGGTTCTCCCGTTTTGTTGCAAAGTGCTAGTGAGAAATGTGATAGGATCTGATTCTTAAAAAGAATAATAAAACTCATAAACAATATTAAAGAAGTTGCGGAAAAACACTTTAATATTCAAACTATTAATGTAACAGTAAAATATGAATCACAACTTGTAAACTTTATTGAATGATTAAAGTTACAAGCTTTCAAACAAAACCTCAATCTTGATGAACAGGCTCATCAAGACGAATTCTACTTCTCTAGAATTAGGATTGTAAACCTTGAGGTTAATTCTCTCTCTAAAACAAAAAACTTAGAAATCTCGTATATATTGAAACTATTCTGACTACATCTATACATATACTGAAAATAAAAGATAATTACAAAACTTAAAAGATCTTCAGTATATTCTTCCATAGTTATCTTCAACCTTCCATGATTATCTTTAAGTCTTGATCTGCGCATATCTTGACTATCAAATAAGCAGTATTAAGTCACAGCAGCATTAACACTCTGAGCAGTATTAATCTTCACCAGCAGCACTAACTATGCTCAGCAGTATTAATTTATCTCAACAGTAGTAATCATGAAAGCCTGGCAGTATTAATCACTTAGACACATCTTCAGTTCCCAACAATCTCCCCCTAACTTGACTTTTAGAGAAAAGAAGTCAAGTTCTTCAGATGCTCCCAAAACTCCATTTTCATACACCTATATCAGGATTCAACCCCAAGCTTTGATTGATAATTCTCTGGATCAAGTACCTTTCCATTTCAGAATTTGGTGCACAACCTAACTTTTTCTTTAACATAGCATGCAACTTTAATCTGTTATGGTTGTAAACTCTATCCACCAAGAAGTATTCAAAATGACTTTCTATGGAAGTCGGGGCTAGCCTGCCCCCATGGGCAACGCAATAGTGTCCTGAGGGAGGAGTTTAGAGGCCTTATAGTATCCACAGCCAGTGCATATACTTCACTTCTTTCATACATAGTCCAGTTGTTGATGGTTTTGAACACATTTCTGATGACATGTTGAACTTCCTCTGGCTTGAATAACATACACAGATATTCCATCACAAGTTTTGTAATTGGTATCCCTAGAGCTTTCAGCTTGTCAGCATATAGTTTCATCCCCACTTCAAACATTTCCTCTAAGTCAGATCTGGAGCATACTCTTACTATCTTGGCCCAAGTAGGATACACTTGAAATTTTTCATCCTTCCTTTTCAGCCTGATATATTCCTTACCATCTACTTCCATGGTATCCCAGTGAATAATCTCAGGAGGCTTGACACCAACTGGTTCAGCAGTTATAGGCTCAGGCACTTTCTCCATCACCACCATGTACATATTTACATCATAAGTACTTGATGGTTCTTCCTGATATTGAGCTTTCTTTTCTTCAGACTTAGGTGCCCCTTCTTCTTCAGCTACCTTTTGTTCAGCTACTTCCTCAGCCACTCTAGGTTTCTTAACAAGTTTTCTTCTTGCCATCATTTTAGTTCGTTTCAAAGTTTTCAAACTTTCACCTAGAGTAGCTTCCTTCTTTGGAGTTTCTTGATCATCAGGAAAAGGTTTTTCTATTAGAAAGTCATTACTCTCTTTCATCCTCTTTTCCATTTCAACTATGGCTTTGTCATTCCCTTGAAACTTAGTCATCTCTGCATCATACAACCCTTTGATCTGTTCAAATGACATCTTTGAGAACATCTCCTTTTTGACTCCCACAACACCTTTGAGGAAAGTCATCATCTTCTTTCTCTCTTGAGTGCCAAGGTAGGTATTTGAAGGTTGCCTCTTCTTAGCAGCCATTTTGATCATTACAGGCTTCTTTAGAGTTGCAGCTTTCTTCTGTGCTATCTCTGTTGCCAAGCTCTGTTGATATACTTCATTAAGCTCTGCAGCTAGAGCTCTTGCCATCTCTCTATCTTTCTCCACTTGAACTGATTCTGCTTGCTCAAGTTCTGCTTGAATCTTCTTAGCCAAAGCTTCATCTGACTCAATCAACTTTTGCTTTTTAAGTGGTTGGTCAGATTCCACTATCTTGGCTTTGCCTTTATCCTTGCTTACTGCTTTCTCAACACTTGCTTTCTTGATAACCTCACCCTTTTCTTTGATGACAACTCATTTGGCCTTTGAAGTGACCTTGGGAGTATCATGTTTAGCCTTGATTAGAGCTTCAGCTATCTCAAATTCTTCTAGATTTCTGCTAATGAGGTCAGATAACACCTCTTTAACAATTTCTACTGCTTCATTTGATTTAGCAACATTAATTGTTTCTGCTGCTTTGCTTGCTTGCTCTGTTACTGCTGCTTCTTCAAACACAAACCCTGTTTCTGTTTGTACATTAAACTCCCCCTCAACTCCATGTATTTCCTTCTCCAAGTTGATCTCAGCTTCTGACTCCCCCTTTTTGGGAGCATCATGGATTCCTTCTTCTGAGCACAAACCTTTGTTTCTTCTTCTTTTGGACCACCTTCTGAACCAACTTCTTTAAGTTGTTGATCTCTTCTTGTTGGTTGATGATGACTTTCTTGAGTTCATTGATAACCTGCTTTTGAGCATCCAGTTCAGTTGCCATTTTGGACATGGCAGAAATCAATTCATGGTAGTCATATTTATCCTCACCTTCTCCAGGAGTGTTAACCCCTTTTGAGGGATCATTGGAACATTTAGTAATGGAGGTCTTCTGCCTAGCAGAAGCACCATCCACCCCCTTGGTTTCTTGACAACTGGGACCTTTGGATGATTGCTCACCCAGAGTTTCCATGGGGAAGGTCTTAGTGATGTTACCACTTACCTCCTCTGTGCTAGCAGGAGTAGTGGCAGTCTTCTCACCTATATGCTCATACATCTCCTCAGTGAGCACCTCCTTGGGGTTGGGAGACACCCCAGTGGTTTTCCTATGGATATTCTCTAATGGAGAATGCTCAATTAGAGGGCTTTGAGGTTCTGGGATTGTAGGAGGTACAACAAGGGAATGAGCCTTGTGTACCTTTCTCTTAGAATAAGTTTTGGTTAAAATAGGAGCTGGCTTATGAACAAGGGACTGAGGAAGTGATATAGTGGTTGAAGGTTAGTTTTGGCTCTCAGTGGGATGGTCTAGTGAGGGCCTTGACCCTGATGCCATACCTTCTTGGTTGTGGGACACCACCATCATTGTAGAGAACAATGGGGTGTCAACTCCTTCCGAGTCCTTGGCAGATCTTTTCATATTTGAAAAGACCTTGCCCTTAGGTATTTTAGGTACATATACCTCATTAAACTGAGGTATATCCGTCAATTCAGAGGTTATAACTGCCTGGACAAATCTTGGGTACATATAGAAACTCTTTTTATTTCCCAAGTTTGACACAAGGTCATTGAAAATCATTTTTGAGAAATTATACTTTCTGGAAGTAGACAAGCAGACCAAAGCATAAGCAATGGTACTGCTGAACTGACTCCATCCAGTAGTTTTTCTAGAAATACAGTGCATAAGGGTATAAACAAAGAACCGCCATTGGGGAGAAAAATTAGCTTCGTAAAATTTGAAAACACCCTGTTGGCCTTCATACCCTATTCTTGTGAGATGGGAAAACAGTTCTTTATTAGGGATAGAGGTAATACCTGAGGCATCGTCCAGACATAGACCAATGCGAATGACCTCTTCAGTGACTATCAAGGGTTTATCACACACCCTTGTCTTGATGAACTGCACACCGTTTTCAGTAACCGCGGTGGCATTGGCCCAAAATTGCTTCTGGTGCTTGATGAAGATTGGTGGTGACACAGTAAGAGCATATGTTATATGATTGGTCTTGAGAAAATCGACTATTTGATGGAATCTATCAGCCTGCTTCAACTTTTGAAGCATTGCGATCTCATTGTGTTCATCAATAAACGCCATGTATGCCATCGTTCTTGAGGATACTGGACTGAAACACACTTGTTGCTTGAGAGAAAAGAGTGAGAGAGAAGATGAACAATATTCAAAGAGTCGTTGTGAGCTTTTAGGCGGGCAAAAAGGGTATTTATATGATTCGGGAAAGAAGCAGTATTAACCCTATTTTCCGTTAAAGAAGTACTAACCACTCGCAGTATTAACTGAGATCATTATTAACTAACTAGCAATATTAACGACTAGCAGTATTAACTACTAGCAGTATTAACTGAGATCAGTATTAACTAACTAGCAGTATTAACGACTAGCAGTATTAACTACTAGCAATATTAACTAACTAGCAGTATTAACGACTAGCAGTATTAACGACTAGCAGTATTAACTAACTAGCAGTATTAACGACTAGCAGTAGTAATAGTGAATCTGCAGTAGTAACTTTGCACTGGCAGCATTAAAACTGCACTGGCAGCATTAACTATACTTACACTGTTGAAACTTGTGTTAGTCTGAGCAGGGCAATAAACTTCCTGAGACAGATGATTAGTAACACCAAACAAAATAAACAAATAACAGGTATACAAACACGTTTTAAACATGAGATCATTCAGAGTTGATCATGTGACCAAGAAAGTGAATCTACCGACATCAAAAGCTTTAGTGAATAGATCAGCAAACTGGTTATCAGTATGAACTTTAGCAACTTGAATAAGCTTCTTTTCATTGCAGTCTCTAATAAAGTGATACCTGATTTCAATATGCTTTGTTTTGGAGTGCTTGACTGGATTGTTAACAATGCTAATAGCACTGCTACTGTCAATGAAGATTGGAGTGTAAAGAAAGGTTACCCCATAGTCCAGCATTTGATTCTGAATCCATAGAACCTGTGAACAGCAACTTGCAGCAGCAATGTACTCAACTTCTGTTGTGGATAAGGACACTGTGGTTTGCTTCTTACACTGCCAAGATACTAGTCTTGCACCCAAAAGTTGACATCCTCCTGAAGTAGAATTTCTATCCATATTAGCACCACCCAAGTCACTGTCTGAATATGCAATCAAGTCAAAAGAAGATTCATAAGGATACCAAAGACCTAATCTAGGTTGCCCTCTTAAGTATCTGAAAATCCTCTTAACAACTTGAAGATGTGACTGCTTTGGCTTGACTTGGAATCTGGCACACACACACACTGGAAACATGATATCTGGTCTTGAGGCTGTGAGATACATGAGGGATCTAATCATTGATCTATAAAGATGGACATCAACATCCTCCCCCTCAAGATCAGCTGTGATCTGTTTGTGGGTTTCCATTGGTGTACTTGCTGGCTTTGAGTCTGATAGACCATACTTATCTAGGATGTCTTTTACATACTTTGATTGACTTATGAAAATCCCATCTTTTTGTTGTTTCACTTGAAGCCCAAGGAAGAAAGTAAGTTCACCCATTGAACTCATTTTGAAGCTTTTGTGCATCAACTCTTCAAAGTCTCTACACATCTGATCTTTTATGGATCCAAAGATGATGTCATCCACATAGATCTGAACAAGTAGGATGTCCTTCTTACTTCTTCTAATGAAAACGGTTTTTTCAATTATTCCTCTTTCAAACCCATTTTCCAAGAGATAGGTAGACATAGTATCATACCATGCTCTTGGGGCTTGATGTAAACCATAGAGAGCTTTCTTCAGTTTGTATACTCTGTCAGGATATGATGGATTCTCAAATCCAGGGGGCTGACAGACATATACTTCCTCATCAATTGTTACATACAGAAAGGCACTCTTCACATCCATCTGGTATACCTTGAATTTCATAAATGAAGCATAGGCTAGAAACAGCCTAATTGCCTCTACCCTTGCAACTGGAGCAAAAACATCCTCATAGTCTATGCCTTCTTCCTGAGTGTACCCTTGTGCCACTAGCCTTGCTTTGTTCCTGATTACTATTCCTCTCTCATCCTTTTTATTTTTGAAAATCCACTTGGTGCCAATTGCTCTATGACCTTTAGGAAGGTCCACCAAGTCCCAAAAATCTTGCAATTTGAACTGTAGCAACTCTTCTTGCATGGCTTCTATCCAACTTGATCTTTCATTGCTTCATAAGCCTTCTTAGGCTCAGTCTGGGATAGAAAGCAAGAGAGTACTGTATGCTGCTGATCCTGCAAATCTTGAAGTCTGCTTTGATTCCTAGTCATCATAGGAGAAGTGATGTCTCCTATTACCAGCTCAGGAGGATGATTTTTTTGAGTTCTTGTCTGAAGACTAGGTTCTTCATTCATTCCCACATCTAAATTGGAATCATTTAAGTCAGCTGAGGGAGTCTCATCAGCTGCTTCTGACTCTTCCTGCTCTAAATTCTCATCGTCTCTTATTTCTTCTTCACTCTGACTTGGTTCAGTAAAAGTCTCCCTTTCACATATTTCAACAGGGGACATTGTAGGTATAGGAAAGATCACAGACTGAGGAATAATATCTTGTACTTGTTCATCCCCTGATCCTCTACTTCCTGATCCTGCATGATCATCACTACTGAAATCCAAAGAGTTAGTTAGTGAATCAATGTCAAATAACCACTAAGGACCTGAACCAATAGGATTTGGTGTGTTCTCATTGCATTTGACATTGTCACTTTCCTCAATTATTCTAGAAGAAGAATTAAATACTCTGAAGGCCTTACTCTGAGATGAGTAACCAACAAGAAAACCATCATCTGCTTTGCTATCAAACTTTCCTAAGTGAGTTTTGGTATTGAGAATGGTACAAGGACACCCAAAAGGTTTGAAAAATCCAATAAATGGTTTTCTTTTATTTAAAAGCTCATATGGTGTCTTGTTTTTAGGCTTGACTACTAGAACTCTATTTTGGACATAGCTTACAGTATTAACTGCTTCAGCCTAGAAATTAATTGAAAGTTTTGAATCAGCTAACAGAGATCTAGCAACTTCAATTAGTGTCCTATTCCTTCTCTCAACAACACCATTTTGTTGTGGAGTCCTAGGAGCACTGTATTGCCTCTCAATTCCTTTTTCCTCACAAAAGGTGTTTAGATCCAGATTTTTAAATTCAGTACCATTATCTAACCTAATGACTTTTACCTTTTGATTTGTTTGGTTTTCAATTCTTAGAATAAAGGATTTGATCAGTCCACTTATCTCATCCTTAGTCCTTAGAAAATATACCTAAGTAAATCTAGAGTAATCATCAACAATAACTAGGCAGTAAGATTTCTTACCTATACTCATGACATTGGTAGGACCAAATAGATCCATATGCAACAACTGAAGAGAAGAAGAAATTGTGTTCAACTCTTTGGACTTATGAGAAGTTTTGTGTTGTTTGCCTTTGAGACAAGCAACACAATGATCATCACATGAAAAGACTTTTGAAGGCAAACCTCTTACAAGGTTGTTTTTAACAAGTTTATTCATTGTTTTAAAGTTCATGTGACACATCCTTCTGTGCCAAAGTGATGATTCATCCAAAGAAGCTTTTGAAACCAAACAGTTTAGGGATGAATCATTTGAAACATTTTCCATGTCCAAACAATAGACATTTTCCATGCTCCGCCTTGACTTGAAGGCACGTGGCACACTTCTCCACGTAGTTAGCCACATCCAACTTCATCACCGGCCACCAATAATTTAATTTTAAGTCTCTATACATCTTGGTACTACCGGGATGTATAGAATACTTCGACTTGTACGCGTCTTCTAGAAGTAACTCTCGATTTCCACCCAACTTCGGCACCCAAATACGACCTTGAAATAGTTTAAGCCCGCGGCTATCTTCCGTCAACCGTTCCTTTTGCTTCACCATGACCTCGGACTTGAGGTTTTGTTCTTTGAGCGCTTCCACTTGCCACGTCTTGATGCTTTCCACCAAACTTGATACCACGTCGATTCTTGTAAGGGACAATTTAACGCCACCCTCATGGCTCCTCCGGCTCAAAGCATCCGCCACCACATTGGCCTTACCGGGATGGTAGAGTAGATCACAATCATAATCCTTTAGAAGTTCAAGCCATCTTCTTTGCCGCATGTTGAGTTCTTTTTGATCGAAGATGTACTTGAGACTCTTGTGATCCGTGAAGAGAGTACACTTGGTCCCGTACAAGTAATGTCGCCACAACTTCAAAGCAAAAACTACAGCCGCCAACTCTAAGTCATGCGTCGGGTAGTTCTTCTCATGATCCTTTAATTGTCACGACGCGTAGGCTATCACCTTCCCCCTTTGCATTAGTACGTACCCAAGTCCCATCTTGGAAGCGTCACTATACACCACAAAGTCTTCCGATCCTTCGGGTAAGGACAAGATTGGGGCTTCGCACAACTTCCTCTTGAGCGTCTGAAACACTTGCTCTTGTGCATCGGTCCAAAGAAACTTGACGTTCTTTCTTGTAAGGGAAGTGAGCGGTGTAGCCGTCTTTGAGAAATCCTGAATGAAACGTCGGTAGTAACCCGCTAAACCCAAGAAGCTTCGGATCTCCGTCGGACTTGTTGGGGGTTCCCAACTCATCATTGCTTCGATCTTTGCCGGATCCACTTTTACCCCGTCCTTTGATACCACATGCCCCAATAATTGCACTTCTTGAAGCCAAAATTCGCACTTCGAGAACTTCGCAAACAGTTTCTCCCTTCTTAGAACCTCTAATACTTCCCGTAAGTGTCTTCCATGTTCGGACTCATCCCTTGAATATATTAAAATATCGTCGATGAAGACGATCACGGATTTATCAAAAAATGGGCGACACACACGGTTCATCAAATCCATGAATACGACCGGAGCGTTGGTTAAGCCAAACGACATCACCAAGAACTCATAATGACCGTATCTTGTTCGGAAAGCCGTCTTCGGAATATCTTCGTTCTTCACTCTCACTTGATGATAACCGGACCGAAGGTCAATCTTCGAGAAACATCCCGCCCCTTGGAGTTGATCAAAGAGATCGTCGATGCGAGGTAGAGGGTACTTGTTCTTCACCATGACTTTGTTTAACTCCCGATAATCTATGCACATCCGCATGGATCCATCTTTCTTCTTCACGAACAGAACCGGTGCTCCCCAAGGTGACGAACTTGGTCGAATGAAGCCCTTCTCCAACAACTCTTGAAGTTGCGTCATCATCTCCTTCATTTCTGTCGGTGCTAGACGATATGGAGCACGAACTATCGGAGCCGCTCCCGGTGTGAGGTCAATCTGAAACTCCACTTGTCGTTCCGGCGGTAAACCGGGTAAGTCTTCCGGAAAGACGTCCGGATAATCTTGCACTACCTCCACATCTCCCACCGACTTCTTTTCTTTCTTTGCGTCCACGTAGGCCTAGTACGAAGGGTAGCCTTTCGCTAAAAACTTGCGAGCCTTAAAAGATGAGATAATAGGATTATTCCTCTTTCCTTTCTCTCCATAAATGGTTGCCACCCCATTTTCCGGCAATGGTACTTGGATCATCTTTTTGGAGCAAAAGATGTCCGCCTTATGCCTCACTAACCAATCCATGCCTATGACTACATCAAACCCTCCTATAGCCATAGGTAGTAAATCTACTCCGAAAGAAATTCCGTTGATCTCTAGAGTGCAATCACAAAAACGGTCACGAATGATCACTTGATCTCCATTAGCTATTTCTACTACTAACGCATCGGGAATAACACTAATAGGAGTGGTGAATCGTTTTCAAAAAGCATCCGACACAAAAGAACATGTAGCACCCGAATCAAACAAGACACGAGCAGGCATGGAATTTACTAGAAACGTACCCGAAACAACATCCGCGGTCTCCTTTGCCTCCTCGGTAGTCATCCGGAAAGCTCGACTCGGTGCCCGTGATGGTTGCTCGACCCTAGCCGTCGAACCCACAGAATTTCCACCACCTCCTCTAACCAGCCTTGGACACTCTCGCTTCATATGCCCCGACTCTCCGCATTCATAACAAACCGCCCCACGGAGGGAACACTCTCGAGTCGTGTGGTTTTTCTTACCACACTTGCTACACCCAGCTGGACCGGAAGGAGTCCTTACAGCGCACGACCCCGAGTGCTTTGACCTGCACTTGTGGCACCACCGATCTTCACGGCGTTGATCACCCGATCTCCCGCTTACAAAGGGCCTAGATTGACGAACGGGCCCAAATGGCCCCTCCCACTTCCGTTTCTCACCAACGTACCTCTTCTCATCCCTTTCCGAATTGATGTCGTCCTCAATGAGTAAGGACTCCTCGATAACCTCTTGTAGAGTCGAACACTTAGCATTCCTTACATCCGTTCGCATTCCGGCCGGTAAACCCTGTTGATATGCTTTCATCTTTGACTTTTCGTTGGGGACTAGATGTCCCACCAAGTTTCGCTTCTCCAAGAAGAGCTTGGAGTAGCCAACAATCGACATATTCCCCTTCTTTAGATATCGGAACTCCCGCTCCAACCTGTCCAACGACCGCTCGCTGCAGTATTTGTCCATGATCTTCTCTTTGAACACCGTCTAAGTTAGCTTAGCCAGAACTTCCGGGGTGAGGGTGGATCGGGTGAGGTTCCACCAAATCATATCCTCTCCCCGAAGTAGCTGAGAAACAAACTTGACCCGTTGAGAAGGATCGCATTCACTGGACTCGAAGGCCATCTCTAATTCCTTGAGCCAGTACATACAAGCAACCGGGTTGTCTGAACCCGCAAACTCCTTAGGGTGACACCCCAGAAACGTCTTGTAGGTACACCCTTTAGTCTTCGATCTGATTCCCTCAGCGGATGGTTCTTCAATCGTTACCACATTCGGTCCACCCGACCCCACAATAACGTTTTCAGCCATAGTCTCGGGTTGACGGTTACTGACGTCTCGATCCTCTAGAAGTTTCATGAAAAACTCCTGTTGTTGGGTCATGGCCGAAGTCATGGCCAACTGTTGTTGAGCCAAAGCCGCATTCATGGCCAACATCATGCTATCCCGAAGTCGGGTTTCCATGGTAACTTCCTCCATGATAGTGTCACCTGTGTTGAGGTTCCGGCGTGGAATGTGCTCAGGCCCTCCTGCCAAGATTCTAGGTATAGGTATGTCATCGGAGGTTGCCCCCACCGGGGGTCGTACTGTTGCAGATTCCACTTCTGGTTGCCCTTCTGGCATGTCCGGTAATCTACTTCGAGTGTTTACCATTAAAATATGCCATGCACGTACGAGAAATAGATTGAGAACAGACTAAGCGAGTTGAACTCATTGTACGTACTACTACTTTCATCAATTATCATAATAATAGTAAACCAAGTATGCTCACGTAACAATGCATTCATAATAGCAGTAGCTAAGTGAAATTATGAACGAACCATACACAAGTATTATGGTCACCATCATCACAACTTTCAATTACAGTAATTCCGTAATCCTAACGCTCTCCCCACCTAGGATTCCTACCTCAAGTGGACAGTGAAGTCATAAAGTCTAAAGCTTAAGTCTATATATGCTAAACAATACCTAGTTCACTTAAACTAAAGTTCTGATATCAACTTGTAACACCCTAAAAATAGGGATAACAAAAATCCGGAAAACGGACATGAGGTATGCTAAAATTGCCACAGCAAGAGCCTCCAAAAAATGGGGAATATATATTTAAATAACTTGTTTAATCACAAATGTAATTTAATGGACAAAGAACAACAACCAACAAATCTAATTTCTACATCTAGAAAAGAGATTACAAAAGGGTTGTCATCTATAGACCCAAACGGTATATATCCAAAAGTATAACGCGTCCATGTGTCATTCCCCAAGCTCTCACCCCAATGCAACTAAACCGGTTTAAGACCGCCGCCGCTAGAACATGAGATACACATCGACACCAAACAAGTGTTAGGCCAAAAAATCCTAGTGAGTTGAACAATAATAAGCATGCATGAACAGGCATATTTCTTATCAGCAGTTAACCATAGTTCAACAAATGTGGAATCAATAGGGGAGACCCATAACACCAATCAAGTCCCACCCAATAGTCGATATACCTTGATGCCCTTAACAAGGAACACCCCAAAGGCCCGGCCCACCCGAAGACTATCGCTAAGAAAATTCTCCGAATGGCGGAGGTCTAGGCACATACCATCACAGTGGCGCCCAAGACTATATCCTCCTAGTGTACTGACTTGGTTCGTCCACATAACATTTATAAGGGGTCCTTTAGGTATATTTCAACCCACATAATTCAATACCAACTACGGGTATAATATTACCACCTTATCCTCATGATGTCTAACAAAAGACCCAATGTAAATCATGCTCATCATGCATATAAACATATCACCAAAATGGTGTTCCAACTAAAATCATCATAATACCCATATATACATACATTTAACATATCAAGGTACCCACATTATGTATCTATGAGACAAATCCCAAATAATGATACATATAACAATAATCATGGCAAATCACCCTTATATATACATCCTCCAACTATTTTCATGAAGAAATCCCCAAACATTTGAACATATAGAGAATAAGTAATAAATAGGAGATTATGATGTGTATCTAGTTTTAACAAAGGTTTAGTAAACTCACAATCTAGGTTTTGTACCAAAACCTAGAAAAGATGAAAACCCTAGATTTGAGAAGATGAGACTTGAAGTGGAGAGGAGTAACTTGATGAGAATCTTCACTAGATAAGCTTGGATGAAGCTTAATGCTCACTAAATGACCCTAACAACCCCAAACCCTAGGAAATAAATGAAGTAGGTGATGAAACCCTAAAAATCGCCTCCAAGAAGGTTCTCCCGTTTTGTTGCAAAGTGCTAGTGAGAAATGAGGTATTAATTCTTATAAAACAGCAGACTGGACCACGCGGGCGATAGTGCCCGGCGATAGTGCCAATGGCACTATCGCGAGTCACAATCGCGGCCCACTCCGACCTCTCGGTACATGTTCGGCGATAGTGCCCTCCGCGATAGTGCCAAGGCACAATCGCAGGGCATAATCGCGAGCCAACCCGTACCCTCGGTACATGTTCGGCGATAGTGCCCTCCGCGATAGTGCCAAGGCACAATCGCGAGCCACTCAAAACAGTCCAAAACTCAACCGAAAACGATAACAAGCACAAGGTTTGAACGATTAACGAAGGTAAATTAATTATACGACATTTAGACATAATAATGATCATGAAATGTACACCAACACACCTATTCTCACATAAGCGAAATAATTGCATTTAAGAAGACAAAATACCTACCTTGCGAATTTCCGAGTGTTACAGTGTAAACACTTAATGATAATATAATATTAAGCCTCATTTAAGTTTGATTTTCATTTATATTATGGGTAGGTTATTGTTTTTGTAAAATTAGATTATGTCTTTTGTTGTAATATTTTATTATTTTGAATAGAAATTTGTATGGTATTAGGGGTTACACCCAAAAGACTTTCAAGGTTTTTAACCTTTTCTAAGATATCTTACGGGGATAACACGATCTCTTAAAATCTTATTCGTTGCCTCCATAATCACAATAGCATAGGTATTTGTTATTTTATCTATTTATTTTCTTAGGATGGTTGCACAAACTTCTCATATCAACATTTGGATAATTGAATTTAATAAATGTATAAAGGTAGTTGCCATTATGATATTTTGAAATACTTTGAATTTTTTAAATCTTGATACAATTTTTTACATCCTGTCACATTATATGGATACATAACTAGTTAACCAACGAATTAAGTTTTAGCTCAGCTTAATCAAATAATTTATTAAAACATTTATTGCTATCGCAACGTACGAAATCCACAGTCGTTTTAAGAATAAAAACAACCGACACAACAGGGACACCATACCGGCAATTCGTAGTGACGTGTCACATGAGCACCTCCAACACATCCAACCATTATTTCCATGAAAATATTTTATTTTAGTCCCTCAGAGTTTGTATGTCTTCATACCACTATACTGAATTACACACAAAATAAAAGCAAATCAAGCAATTAGATTTAGAAAAACCACCCGAAGGAAAAATGTAAGCCATTTACCAAATGTATAACATTTCCAGTATCACTTTTAGTTATATTATCAAATAATATTTTCAATCATTAAAATCAATTGTTGTTAAGCGTCTCTTATTTGATGAATGTTAACCGGATAAGAGTCATCTCCATTATTTACCGGGTAAGATTATCAATCGTTGTCATATTCATACTGGGTAAGTGATACTTGATAAACATTTTCCTCGTAACTAAAATAATTCTGGAACAAAAAAAGAGAGAGAGAGAGAGCAGGGGGGTTAGGGAAGGGGAAAGAGAGGAGTGCAACAGGGGACCGTTTCGGATCTAGGTATAACGATGTGCTTCGGAATAGACCAACCAACGTTAGGAATAATCCAAAAGAGATTTCGTACTTGAACATCAATTTTCCAAAGATGTGGGAGGTAAGTGATCTATGGAAAGTTTTCAAAAGATATGGGACAATCTCGGACATTTACATGGCAAAAAAAAGATTGAAAAATGGAGAAAAATTTGGTTTTGCGAGATTCAAATATGTCAATGATGAAAAGTTGTTCGAAGCAAGACTCAACCAAATATGGATCGGATCATACAAACTTAGAGTTTTTTTAGCGTCTAAGAAGGAGAATGAGGGTAGAATGATCAGACGGTTCAATGAAGATTCTAGGCTCGTTGGTAGGAAAATTCAAACAAAGGAACAAAAAAATTGGGGAAAGAGAACATATGCAGAAGCTGTGAAAGTAAATCAAGAAGAAAGAAAAGAGACAATAGACCAACAGGTGATGGGCTCATGGGTAGCATAAAAGGAAAGAATCGATTACCTCAAAAAATGCGCGGTAGGAACATTATCGTCAATGGATAATTTGCAAGCGGTACAAGCGCTTTGTAAGCCCGAGATCGAAGAAGGGGTCGAGGTGAAACTATTAGGAGGAAGGAGTGTGTTAGTTGAATTTGAATCGGAAATTAAAATGGAGGCTACGGTAAGAAACAAAATTCACGGGATACATTTTTGGATCAAGGATCTCATAAAATGGTCGGCGGGTTTCCGTGTTTCGGATAGAACTATATGGTTAAGGATAGAAGGGATACCTTTACATGTGTGGAAGGAGTCAACATTTACCGAAATAGCGAGCAATTGGGGTAGCGTTCTAAAAACGAAAAATTGCAACATGACGGATAGTGGTAATTTGATGTGGGGAAAAGTTCAAATAAGCTCGGGACTGGTTGATCGGATAAGTGAAATTAGATGTATTAAGGTGGGCGATTTGTTCTATGTGATAAAAGTAGAGGAGGAAGATAACAGTTTTTTGGAGATTCAAATAGAAGATGAGGGAAATCAAAGAATATGGGACAACGAAGAAGAGGAGGATAATTCATCTATACCTTCGGAATGGACGGAAGGAAAGGAAAAAAGTGACGAAGATTGGATGGTGGAAGAGAGTGCTTTTGATTTTAAGGAGCAGAATGAAGGAAGAAAAGATCAAGAGGTAGAAGGATACACCCATTCGACAACGGTAGACGGAAAAGATAAGGAGATGGAGAGGAACGAGCCTTTACCGAAAAATATGGCGATGGGAAGTTGCCGGCCGAGAATCTGCCGGAAGTATCGTCGGAGATGGAAGATAACGAAAAGTCACATAATTGCAATGAGTTTGAATCGGTGGAACTCCCAATAATTAACATTGGGAGTCACAATTTTCAGCCGATTTTAATGGAAAATTCAAGCCAAGAGCATTTAATGTGCAATCATTTGGAAAATTTAATTGATGGCTTGCCTTTGTCGCAGGTCAATACATATGGAAAGAAAGTGGGCCATAACCAAGAAAATAATTTTGTTGGGCCCATGAACATTAGTGGAGATCATATAGCCCAAGATAATTGGCAGACTAATCAAGAAGGAGTGATGGGCGGGACTGAGGTTATACAGCCCAACTGGCAAGAATCCATAATTCGCATGAAGGAAGGCACACGGGAAGAGAGAACAACCAGTGAACAGGGGGTATCAAAGAAACATATGATAAATCCTCCAAAAGTGGGAAAGATAAAAATCCGAGCACCTGTGGCGACTTATCAAGATCGAAAAAACGAGAAGTTCTAACTTTTGACAGGAGTAGGGTAAGTTTTAACCACCTGAAACAAATGGCCAGGGGAAGTGCGCAAAAAAAAGGAAAACAGAGGAAAGCGGTAATTGGAGGGGAAGTAAAGAAAAAAGGTAGGTCGAGATCACAAAGTGGGGGAGGGGGATCGATATCGATGGCAAGCAAAGTAACGTTATCAAATGAACTAAAGGGTGCGGATACTCAAGAAGGATTATAAGAGTTTGGGAGAATTTTGGGAGTCAATTGGAAGTCGAAAGAAACGAAACCGGCAACACGGGACACTGTGGTGATCAAGAACTGATTTGGTAAGTGTCGTGGTTTTTTAGTGGTATCATGAAGATGGTGTCTCTAAACATAAGGGGTCTTGGGTTGAAAAACAAAAGAATTTGGATTAAAGAAATGTGTAGGAAAGAAAGGTTGTGTCTGATAATGCTACAGGAAACGAAACTGAAAAAGTTGGAAGTGAGAGAGGTAGAGGAATTATGGGGGGCGAAAGACGGCGATTTTATACTAGAACCATCTTCAGGTAACTCTGGGGGTTTGTTGATGATTTGGAACAAAAGCTCATTCCAATGCGAGTTTGTTATCCAAAAGGAGAATTTTATTGCGGTTGTGGGAAAATGGGAAAATATGGATGGTTTGGTGGGTTGCGTAAATATTTACGGTCCGAGGGAGCAAAAGGATAGAGCATCTCTTTGGTCAAAATTGGAACTTCTATGTGAAAAGGAGGACGTTCGGTGGATTTTAGGAAGGGATTTCAACGAAGTGCGCAATGAAAAAGAAAGATTAAATTCGGCTATTAATCGCAAAGGAACCGAAGAATTCAATGAGTTCATTCGGAAAGCCAAACTTATTGAAATTCCGTTGGGGGGATGAACTTCACACGTGTGAGCGACGACGGACAAAAATGGAGTAAACTTGACCGATTACTAGCAACACATAACTTCGTTTCGAGCTGGAGAAACTTGGGAGCAAAAGGGTTAGAGAGAAAAAGGTCGGACCGCTTTTCGATCATGATTAGCGATGTATGGGCAGATTTCGGGCCTAAACCGTTCAAATTTTTTGATGTTTGGCTAAAGGATGAAAGTCTCAAAGATATTGTAAAGGAGGCGTGGAACCAAGAAGTAACATCGAAACGCCCGGATTGTGTATTCCGAGATAAATTGAAGAATGTCAAATCGGTCATAAAAGGTTGGAATAGGAGCAATTGGGGTAACTTGGAAGAGGGGAGGGAGCTAAAGAAGAAAGAGGTGAGGAAATGGGAAGAGGAAGTCGGTGAGCATAACATGGGAGAAGCGGAAAGACAAAGATGGATTGCGGCCCGAAATAGATGGTTAGAACTGGAAGAGAAAAAATTGGAGATGTTGAAACAAATGGCTAAGGTTCGGTGGCTTAAAGATGGTGACGAAAATACTAAGATCTTTCATGCGACATTAAAAGGAAGAGAAAGGAGGAACACCATACGTGGATTAAACATTGATTCTAAGTGGACAGAAGACCCGACAAAAATCAAGGAATACGTTTTTGAGTTCTTTAAAGGAAAATTCTCAAACACAAAGAAAGACGGTCCAACTTTAAATTTTAACCGTATAAAAAAATTGAGCGAGGAGAAAGCTCGACACCTATAGAGGAGAATTTCGGAGGAGGAGGTGTGGAATGCAATCAAGGAGTGTGGTAGTAATAAGGCGCCGGGTCCGGACGGGTTCACGATTGGCTTCATAAAGACGTATTGGAGGTTAATAAAAGCGGATTTGTTAGCGGCGGTAGATTGGGTCATGGAAAAAGGGGAGATGAGTGATGGTTGTAATGCGTCGTTCATAACCTTGGTACCAAAAACTTCAAACCCAATTGGTTTAAATGATTTTAGACCAATTAGCCTTATTGGAATTTTTTACAAAATAGTGTCCAAAATCTTAGCGGAAAGGTTGAAATTGGTGATGAGCCAACTTATAAGTATAGAACAAAGCGCATTTGTGAAAGGAAGATACATCCTTGATGGGATTTTAGTAGCAAATGAGTTGGTGGATTTCCTTAAAAAGTCGAAGAAGAGGGGATTTATCTTCAAGGTCGATTTCGAAAAAGCATATGATACGGTTGATTGGAAGTTTCTCTTAGAGATCATGGAAGCGATGGGATTCTTAGAAAAATGGAGAGGATGGATACAAACATGTCTTAACTCGTCAAAGACATCGGTGCTAATTAACGGTTCCCCGACTAGAGAGTTTCAAATGGAGAAAGGCTTGCGACAAGGCGATCCACTTGCTCCTTTTCTATTTCTCTTGGTGGCCGAGAGTCTTCACATTATGGTGGAAGAGGCTGTGGATAAAGGATTGTTTGAAGTAATTAAAGTGGGTCGTAACGAGGTTCAAATATCTCACCTACAATATGCGGATGACGCGATCTTTTTCGGTAAGTGGAACTTGGCAAATGTCAATAATTTAATGAAAATATTGAAGTGCTTCCATCTAGTATCGGGTTTAAAAATAAATTTAAGTAAAAGTAAAATTTTTGGAGTGGGTGTACCGGAGGAAGAAGTTCAATCGTAGGCAAAAAGATTGGGGTGTGGGAGTGCCATGCTTCCTTTTATTTATCTCGGACTACCGATTGGTGCTTCTATGAGGAAAATTGACCATTGGAAACCGGCAATTGACAAAATGAAAGACAAGCTTGCATCTTGGAAAGCGAAGATGATCTCATTTGGAGGACGATTAACTTTGGTAAGGTCGGTTCTTGGTAGCACATCGTTATATTTCTTTTCCATGTTTCGAGCCCCACAAGGAGTGTTAAAAATACTTGAGAGAGTGAGAAGCCAATTCTTTTTGGGGGGTGGGGGGGGTGGTGAGGATATTATAAACAAAAAATCCTTTGCTTGGGTAAAATGGGATACGGTTTTGGGGGGTCTCAAAAGGGGGGGGGGTTAAACATTGGGGGGCTAAAGGACATGAAACGAGCGCTTTTATGTAAATGGTGGTGGAGGTTCAAGGTGGAAAGGGAAGCTTTATGGGTAAGAGTAATTAGGAGTATTTATGGATGAGATGGGGGTTTGGTTGAGGTTGGTCATAGAAGATTGGAGGGAGTAGGGGTTTGGAGGGATGTTGTGAGATTGGGGAGAGAGTTGGAGACGAAAGGAGTAAATTTTGCGGGTTCTTTGGTGAAGGAGCTAGGAGATGGAGCGGAGACGATATTTTGGGAGGAAATATGGGTTGCAAATAGGCTGCTAAAGGATGAATGTCCGAGACTATTTCAACTTGAGACAAATAAAAATGTATCGGTCTTGGAAAGAGGGGAGTGGGTGGGAGAAGAGTGGGTATGGACTTGGGGGTGGAGGCGTGAACCGAGAGGAAGGGAGTTAGGAGAATTAGCAAACTTAGCATGTTTATTGCATTCCAAAATCCCAAGTAAAGATAGGAAGGATAGGGTTATGTGGACTTTGGACACTCAAAACGGATTTACGGTTAAGAAAATAAGGAATTTATTAGAAGAACAAAGGGAGGGTCGTAATAACAATGTGGTGGAAACAAAGTGGGTCAAATCCATTCCAAAGAAAATTTGTGTTTTCATGTGGAGGGTAAGACTCGGGAGAATTCCAACTAAAGAGGTATTAGATAAAGTGGGAATCAAAATGGATACAATATTGTGCCCGAGATGCGGAACAACGGTAGAGACAATAGACCACGCTTTGGTCAATTGTGAGGACGTGAAATTGTTATGGCACCTAACGGGGAGATGGTGGAACATAAATATCTCGTCGGTTAGATCGGTAAGTGACCTGTTGGGGACGTGTGAACAAGTGAGTACCAATGCGAAAGCTTTGGAAAGATGGACCGCGACGTTATGGTGTTTCATATTACATAATTTGGACGCATCGTAATAAAGTGGTCTTTGAGAAGAAGCAAGGAAAGATTTCAGATCGATTTTTCATGGCACAGTTAAAAGTCTTCGAATGGATTAAAAATAGAGACAACGCCTTAATCTCCGATTGGAGTAGTTGGTTGTCTAGTCCAGGATCGACGTAGTTGCAATCGACGGTGTTGCTGCTGCTGGGTAGGTGTTATCGGCAGCTATCTTGGGATAGGAGGTGACCATCACAGTGGCCGGGTTTGCCCCTCGCAAACAGGCACCGGATGGTGTTGATTTGTTTTTATTTGTTGGTTTTTGGTGTTGGTCCTTGTGGTGTAGGTGGTGTCCTGATTTTGTAATTTTGGATGTTTCCTTTCTGCACTATGTTTGATTACATATGTGGAATGAAATTCCTATTTTGTTGATAAAAAAAAAATTCCTCGTAACCGTATGGTAAACGACCCCTAAATGTAGTTGTCAATAGAGGTGTGCAAAACCCGAATAGTCCAAAATCCGAACCCGAACGGAAAATAAGTTTTTTCTGCAAAACCCGAATACTCCAAAAATCCGAAACCCGACTTTTGGGAGGATATTAGGGGTCATGTTGGGTTTGATCTTTGGCCACCTAACTCGTTTGAAAACCTGAAATAATTTACATATATATATTTTAAATACCATATAAATATATTTATTTATCTAATTATCTTTAGAAAATCGTAAATTCTAATTGATCGAAATGTTTTCTAATTTCTAAGCATACGATTGATTTGATCAATCTCTCAATCGATTGGATATATATATATATATATTGCATTATAACAATACTCGAGCTCGACTGACATCAACCCGAAACCCGACCCAAATAAATTTGAAATTCGAAACCTAAAATTCGGGTCTTAATTTCCATATCCGAAATCCACCAGATTTTTGGTTTTTCCACCGAACCCTTCCGATGCACACCCTTGCTGTCAACATATGAAAACAAAATGAAACACAAAAAAATTTGGCTAAATGATTAAAATGTGTTGATTTTGTTGGAGCTATAACTTTTTTTTTAAAACATAAATGAGAAAACTAAAACATGGTTAAGAAAGGCTTGATTAAAAGTATTTTATAATTTTATTAGCACAATATGACCACCCTGCAAAACTTGAAGGGCCAAAAATGAAACATTCATATACTGGTTAAGTATCCCGCGTTAGGCAGGCGCCAGCAGGTGTTCTTTCCACTCGCAAAGAGGAAGGGAGAGATAAATCTAACAACAAACCACTTCATACGGTGCAAGATTTTTGGTTTCAAATCCGGAAAAAGAGGTAAAAAAAAACCAGTCATGAATCGTCGTGAAGATTCGAATCCTTTTGATGAAGAAGTCAATCCATTCTCGGTAACTGCTAATTTCACGCACTCTCTTTTGTTAGATCTGCCATTTTTTTAGCTCGCTGTTTAGTTTTTGAACAAAAATCGGTTTTAATATAACGCTTGTTTTTCTATTTGAGGTTAATGTGCGAATATGTGCGGTGTTTAGGGCGGTGCGTATATTTTGCATGTAATTTGTGTAATTTCTATTTTTTTGCGCCAGATCCGAGGTTACTGATGTTGAAAAGGTGATGAATTGTGTATAGTATTGTAATGTGTTCTAATTCTTTTTTATTTAGGCAGAAATTAAAGCTGAGAGTTTTTTTTGGAAATAGAATGTTTGTTTTTGCGACTGTTCGTTAGACATACTAACATATAGTCATTCTCATTGACACTAGACTGAAATTTATTACTCATGCCCTAAAATTCGGTACCAAAATCCTAATTCATTCCAAGAGAGGAGGACTTATTTTGATCTTGAAGGTCGAAGGAGTTGTATTTTCGGTTGCATTGATTACATAACTCTTGGACAAACTTGTGGAAATGGAACTACATTAAAATGTGAACATGACACCCCTCCTTCCAAGATAGAATTTTCCGGAAATAGTTCAAAGAACAACCTGCAAACTTTTAAGGTCTTTAGATGAAGAGATGAGTGACGTAATTAAAAATTTCCTTCTACAGCTATCATTATTAATTCAGAGGCTCTATTAATAATGCTAAAGTATTTAAATAATCAATCATCTGTTAAGGATGGTTCAATTGGCTATCATTTAGTTGATATCTGGTAGAAAAGCTTATATTAGTTGGTATGAAAATAACAATTCTTGACTGTGAAAAATAAAGTGAAATTTGTTGAAGGACATGATCACCCATATACATGTATTTGGATTCTCAGTAAATTGAACTATAAGCTTTGGAAACCAGGCACCAGCCAGCAAGGGCTGATGTTCTGGTCATCTTCTCCATGGTTTGTTACTTGTATGTTCTTAAGTGCACACACACAACCAACCAACAAAACAAAAAGGAACAAAAAGAGAAAACCAAAAAGAAACTACCTTGTGCACTTGCAGTTGTTGTCTCTGCCCTTTTGATCAATCAACTATTTGCAACTGAAGAAACAAAATTTACCTTCAAATGCAAGTAGACAGCGTTCTTCAAATATTCGTCAAGTCATTCTAAACTTGCTCCATATATATAAATAAAAGAGTGACCAATATTTTGCATCAATTATCAGGAAAGAAATATGAAAAATTATATATATATATATTTGTTTGGTCCTTGAACTATTGGGTAAAATAAATTTTGGGCACCCGAATTTCTTAATTTTCCAAAACATTTTGTCTACTGATTTCCATTTCCAGCAAAAGCTGAGATTTTAAGACAAATTTGCCTTGATGAGCATCAACATAGTATCATTTTTACAATGGCAAAATAGACAAGTATAGTATCATTTTTACAATAGCAAAATAGTCAATACTTTCTCTTTTGGCTATCAAATGGTACTGGTGGGTCAAAAATGGTCGAAAAATAAGGTACACTGGTGAAAACTTATTTTACTCTATTACAAAAGCTAAGCACGTTTTTCCCTCTAAAAAGTAATCACGTGAGTGTGATTATTCTAACAAGCACAAGATAAGGGACTGTTATTTGAAAGAACACAACGCTCCTTGATGTCCCAAAGGTTGTGGGGAGTCTTTGCCGAGTTTTTCCATTGAATCTTGCTAATACGTTGTTTTCATAACTTGAACATGTGATCTTCCTTCAAAAAGGCATAACCTTACTAGTTGCTTGAGGCTCGACCCTTTTCGTGATCATCCCTTGTGGTACCAGAACAATTCAATTGGAAGAGAAAAGGTTTTATGGAAAAAGGGGGGGGGGGGGGAGTCTTTGTACACACCATTTTCTTTCACGCAGAGGGGCTGTTTTCATGTCTTGAATCTGTGACCTTGTCATGAAGAAATAACCTCGCTAGTTGCAATAGGAGCAGAAAAGATGAAAAAAGAGTAAGAGATCAGCAGTTGATCTTTTTTAATATCCTAAATTCTGATCAGGGGCCATATAACTAACAAAGTTCTTACAGATAAAATTAAGGTGCAGGCTTTGAGAACGTCGGCAAAAGCGTAGAATGGTAAGCCCAATGTTCTAAACAATAATGGTATGTTGTTTATCGGTGAACATAGTAGAGTAGCAAGGGAAATAGTTGGAAGAGGAAAGGGGGAGGGGTGAAAAGAGGATCATGAAGGAGATGTGAAGCAGAACGATGTAATTGGAAGAGAAAAAGCTGGGCAACACTAGAGCATCAAAGTTCCTCTACATTGCAAAGGTTGGGTTGGGGCAAGTCTTTGTACACAACATCATACTGCCAACTTTTGTTTAGGTGGTATCTTTAGTGCATTTGATGCTGATACGGCTATGCAAGATTATTAGTTTAAGACTGTCAGTTGTTGGAATCTTTTGCTTTGCTTTTCTCAAAATTAACAGTTTGTCTATCCCCTAATTACATTGGGATAAGAGGCTTGGTAATATTTTTTATTCAAGATTTCACATGAGAGAAAACCTCTTTAATTTAAAACAAAAATATTGTCTTCATTAGATCCACCAGTGTTAAAACCATGCATGAGTGATACTTGCGGGGTTAGCTCAACTGACAATAAGGCTTGGACCTTTGGGGATTCTCCTCAGAGGTCACTGGTTAGTGTCCTGCAATGCCACTAGGGATTTTCCTGGTTGTTCTCTAGGGCCCTGGGATTAGTTGAGGTGCGCGCAAGCAGGCCCGGACACCCACGGTTAACAAAATAAGGATAGTGGAATTCAGCTTCGTCGGAATAACCAACTATTTGGTCATTTAGGAATCATATATGTTAGATCTGTCTCGTTTCTGGAAAAAGGAGTAAGGCAAGTAAAAGCAAGGTATATAAATTAAAAATGACACACAAGCGGCTATGAACTTTGCAATTGCAAGTCTCTTGGTCTGAGGCTCAAGCTCAACACTGTATCAACTGCTTGAGCCTTTTTTTTACTCTGTCAATTGCATGAGTCACAACACCTAACAATTCTGTATCAATGAACCTACAAATCACATCAATGAGCTTAACCAGTTTGTGTTTTCTTGCAATGCTAATACCGTTAGAAATGAAGACCCTTACATATATAAGTTGAAACAAATGTTCCCATGAAGCACTAAAAGGTCTTTATGTGTTATACACATACTTAAGGTGCTATACGTTAGGCTGGGGTATAGAAGACTAGTCTATATTATTTGTCTGGGGCATGTCACCGTGTCAAAGCTTACTTTCATAATGGACTTCAATTGATATCATCACAGGACATAATTGCTGAACTCGGTCTGGACTTTGCGTAGTTTAGTTTGATTCCCTTCTATACCATGTGCTCATTTTTATGTTCTCATTGCAGAATGGCAGTGCTGCTCCTGGATCAAAATCCCGTATTCCACAAATGGTTGCTAGTACCTTTGGTTTTGGGCAAAAACATGATGCAACTGTAGACATACCATTGGACTCAATGAATGTATTATGATATTTTGTTTCCTCTGTTAATACTTTCGCGCTCTCTGTGAGGATGCTTAGTGTATTGAGTGGTGTGATGTTGCAGGATCCAAAGAAAAAAGAGAAAGAACTTTCAAATTGGGAAGCAGACTTGAAAAGAAGGGAAAGGGTTGGTTTTACATTTCTATTTTGAGCAAATAATTGGAGATGCATCTTTAATATATACCTGTTCTTGTTAATGTGTGTGCTTCTTCCATTTCTGATGTCAATAAGAATCAAAATATTCTCTTAACCAAAGCACGCGCCTTTGTTAAAAGTTTAATAGTCTACGTTTGACATTGTTTTCATTCACTATGCAACCTGGGCTGATATCAAATTGTATGTTGGCCATGTATTCCACAGGACATCAAGCGAAGAGAAGAAGCCGTTGCTGGTGGTAAGTATTACCATTTACTGTTGTTTTCTGAACTATATTTTCATCTTATTTGGCATGGTTTGAAACCTAACCTTTCATGCTATGTGAAAACAGTGGGCGTCCCCACAGATGATAGAAACTGGCCTCCATTCTTTCCGATAATTCATCACGATATAACCAATGAGATACCTGTTCATGCTCAAAAGTTGCAGTATTTGGCTTTTGCAAGTTGGTTAGGTACGTCATTCGTATTTCCTTTTTCAAAATATTGTTTGCACTTGGAAACTAAAGCAACTGCTGTAGATTCATCTTAGGAATACTTTGAGTTTAATATTTCTTTGCTTGGTTTTTATCCATTTGGGACATATCATTGTATCTTCTATGGCAATCGGGTCCAGTCTCAAACTTAGAACAACTGGCTTAGTGGCTTGTTTTATTTGAAATGATTTAAATCGTTACACCAAACACGGCTTCCACGAGTTTTGAGTCAGGTCATCTTAGGGAGGATGTGTTATATATATGGATGCCGAATGTGGCCTTTGCTTATTCGATCTTCTGGTTTCTATATTGTCTTCTTATCTAAAATGGAAGTCTTAGGAAGTTGTGTTAGGAGCATCAACATTGGCCGGTGTGAACCATGAAAAGTGGTGGCAACAATGTTGTGAGGAAGGTAGGACGTAGGAGACATTTGGATGTCATAGGCAACAATGGCATCTTAGAAAAATGTTTGCGAACTTGGGGAGGATTGCAGATGTGTCTGCAGATTCACAACATGCTTGCCTACGTTTTTGATTGCATTGCAGTCAGTTGTAGGGTTGATCCATGATGCGACAGAGCTTAAGAAATACCAAGTCTTTTGTCTTTCATGTATGCTTTTGTCCTCTATATCAGCTTTTCATTTGTTGTTGCTCTGTCTCTTCTCAGACTTTTTCTGCAACCCTCCTCCAATCATGCTTCACCCTCTAAGCCAAAATTTCAACAATTGTCCATTGATCTTCTAAGGCTCTCCCTGAATCGTTAAGTCCCTTCATCATTCACTCTCGTTGGTCTTTGTTTTCTGTTCAGATCCGGCCAACCTGCATCAGCGAAGCTGCCGTCCATGACAGGGCAACACCATCCCTTTCCCCTTCGGCAATTCTTCTGTGTACAACCACACTGCCACCACCACTCTTGATGGACTCATCAATGCCGTTTTAGGCTTCAATGGCCATTCTTGATGATCCCTTCATTTTTGTTTTGGCATTACCTCATCAACCTTTGCTTGATCCATTGCCTCTTCAGTGTTCTTACCTTTCCCTTGAGGCTTATCTGGTGGTTTTAGGCTCATTGGTAGTTATAGTCGATTGGGTTTTTCAGGGTATCACGGTCGGGGATTTACCTTCGGCTTTCTTCACCACTGATGTGACTTGCTTGGAGGATGCTCGGGTCATGTTGATTCTTTTGCTTATGGCTGCCTCACTGTCATCATGTTGTTTTGCCCTATTTTCAGTGGTTTGCGTGGTTCAGAGTCACAGCCTTTTGGGGATCTGCTCTTGCGGTGGTTTTAGAGATGTCTCTCAGGTTTGTTTATTGCAGTTGGTTTCAACTTACGGGAACATTATTGGGCACCAAACAGTTGCACTCAAGCCCTTTCGATGCTTCTGGTCGGTTGATTCTTCTTGCATTTGCTATATCTCGATGAAGGCATATGCTTTTTATTTATTTATCAAGTTTGTCTCATTTCGTTTTAAGGTTTCAATTCCAAGACGTCAATTGTGTATCAATGGTTTAAGGTGGTTTCTTCAAGTAGTCAAGTGGAATCATCAATGCAATTGCACTGCTGGGGGGACAACTACCCTTCATTGGCATAACTAGATTAGATTGTTTTGATCTTTATCAATTCAAGTCAATTTTCGCCCAAAAAAAGAAAAAAAGAACAGATTCAAATATCGGACTGTGGTTAGCCTGCTCAAAATCTTCTATTATTTAAGTTTCAGGTTTTCATTTGTATTTTTCTTATTTTAGTTGGTCATATGCCATTCAGATTATCATACTAGGTTAATCCAGTGACCAGTTAAGGTTCACACTTGACACCAGGGGGAAGGTCTCAATGGGGACCTGACTCTGCGCTCATGAGTTAAATAGATTAGGTAGAAGTAGTAGATCAATGGTCTTTTGCATTTTCAAATGGAAACAGAGTAAAAATATTGATATTTTGGTAATTATGTATTCTATAATATGAAGTCAAGGGCATTTCGATCTGGTCGTTCAGGTTCTTGTACAGAAGAATGGGCTGGTGTGATCAATTGGTTTTTGTTAATCATCCATATTCAAGTACAAAATCCCATGTGGTATGTGAAAAAGGCACGATCACAGCCTGCTTCATGGAGGTTTAAGGAGTACGATGCCTCATAGCTTTCCCTTCCTATTCTATTATAATAATTTAAACTATTCATGGCAACATGATTTTAAATTCTGATTATCGTGTCCGCCTGTCTGGCCATTATTATCTAACGTCTTTTGATAAGCTACTGACACTACCATAAGCCTTCTCATTTATTTATTTGGTTCGTTTTGGTTTTGACCCTTGCTTCACCATGCAGGCATAGTTCTTTGCCTTTCATTTAATGTTGTAGCGGTGACTGTCTGTTGGATTAAGGGTGGTGGTAAGTCTGATTATTTATCTTCTTATTCATTTTAAATATGAGGAACTAGTGCTAAATTAGGTAACTTGTACAGTTCAGAGCTTTTTATGCTTTTCTGTATACAGGTGTCAAGATTTTTTTCCTTGCAACAATTTACGCTCTTCTTGGAGTACCCCTTTCCTATGTTCTATGGTACAGACCACTCTATCGTGCAATGAGGTATGTACTTCTGCTTGAGGTGTACAAGGGATGAATTTGGTAATCAAGATGCATATACTCCCTTCATCACAAAAGCAATGCTTGACTTGACATATAGTTTAATAAAATATCTAAAATACCCCTTAACAAGACAGCTGAAAAACTTACGGGCTACAATCAATCTCACCAACATCTTATAACGGTTACCAATGTGCAAATAGGTAAATTCACAAAAGAATTCATGGACAACCGGAAATAGAAAGAGTTGCATTTTGTGGGATGTAGGGAGTACTATTTGGTGGTTGGTAACTTTACCTGAAGGAATACAAGTATATCAGAAGAAGAGGCTTGAGTAGGCTTTTTTTTTTGGTAACCGTGGGTTTCCGGGCCAGCTTGCGCGCACCGACTAATCCCGGGCGACCACGAATGGCCTGGAGTGATCGCAGGTGAACCTCCATGGCCACAAGGGCTTTGGCAGCGTCTGGATTTGAACCCTGGGTAAATGAGATCTTCCACTACATCCCCCAAAGGGTTTACCAGTGCGCCACAACCCAAGTGGTTGGCTTGAGTAGGCTTGTTGCAACTTCTCTCGGGTTTTTACTTGAGCATTTACCTTTTCCTTGTTAATGTTCCCTTCTGGGTATATGCTTATCCTTCTTTGTTTTTTTAGAAGAGCTCTTAATAGCCTCTTATGTCTGATTCGATAAGAGGTAGGGCTGTTGAGACTATTTGTTTTTTCCAAAATTTTAGAGCCACTTATGGCTTATCGTCCCGTTACTTGGTAAGAGGTAAACCAACCCCGTTTTTGCCTCTTATTGTTCTCCAAACCCCAGCAGCGGCATTTCTCAATCGCTTCTCAATCGATTAACCTTAATCAATCCTTTCTCTCAGTCGATCCTCACCTCTCTCGTCTAAATGAATAATACCGTCAATGGCATATCTAAGATAATTTAGATGGCATATTTTCGTTTAAATGAATGTTAATTTTATAATTTAAATGTAAATTTTGTAATGATGATGAATAAATGTGAAATTGTATAAACTTATATATAAATAATAAACTCAACACTATAATATTTTGATGGGTAAAATAGACAATTTAAATAATTTCAGACATTTATCAGTTTACAAAAACAAACTGTCTTAAATCATTCAGATTTCAGACTTTTGCACCACCTCTTATCAATCAGAAGTGACATGAGACTTCATATTTCAACATCTCTTAAAAAACAAACGCCATACTTTTGTGAATGTTTGTGGGACGTAATTATATATGCGGATAAAGGATATGAATTTCCAATCTGTATTCCTGCCAATTATGGGTATGGACATAGTATTTGAAAAAGAATTGTGCAATCAGCTTTTGGCTCCATATTCGATCCGTGGGAGCCCTATCTTACCATTTTTGGATTATGGAATGGGAACACCATCCATATGAGAATGAAGAGCTATAGATGGTTAGGCCGGCAGTCTCTGGGCTTTCTGTTTTTTTTCTTTTAACTGTTTCATTACTTTGTTTATCACGTGGAGTGCTGGAGTAAGTACTGAATTGTTGTAAATGTTTTCTGTTTCACGTGTTGGCAGGACTGACAGTGCTTTCAAATTTGGATGGTTTTTCATGTTTTACTTGGTAAGTTATGCTAATGAACAGTAACACATTTGGGTGGTTGCTTGCTTCTCAATTTCCACTTGCAATCTGAATCCATTTCCTTTTGCAGCTTCACCTCGGCTTTTGTATATTTGCTGCTATCGCTCCTCCAATCGTTTTTCATGGGAAGTCGTTAACGTAAGTTCTTATCTTGACTATAAAAATATGGGATCAATACACAAAACATCTCTTTGACCTCTGTTTCGAGGAAGTGTAACCTTAACCCCAACCAACCATAATCTTATGCTCTGACAACCCCAACATTATTTGCTTCATTTTTTTGACAGTATGGAAAAGTTGTGCTTAAATGATATTGGTGAAATTCTGCAAATTGGTAATTAACTTGGTGATAAATTGGCAATATAAAACTAAATAGGGCCCGTTTGGTTTGCGGGATTTGGAATTGGGTTCCATTCCAATCCCACGTTTGGTTTAAAGGAATGTCTGGAATTGAAATCCCGGGATTTCAATGAAATCCCACAAACAAGGGATTTAGAAATCCCATGAGGGTGGTTGGTATTTCGTGGGATTACAAAGATTTGTTTGTAATAATGTTTTAAAATAGGTTAAAAACACTTGTTTTGTAATAATAATCAAATAAGAAAAAGGTAATTTAATTAATTTTTTATAATTTGTTTATTATAGATTATTTATAGAAAATGGAATTCAATTCCCTTCCAAATCCTACAAACCAAACACACCAAAGATCCCAAATCCTCCCAATTCCAAATCCTTCCACGAATCCAAATCCTTCAAAAACATCCCGTCAAGCCAAAGGGGTCCAAAATTGGGTTTGGTCATCTCCCTGCTGAGAAACAGTTTACTCTAAATTTTGTCAGTATTTCTTTCTTACAAGTGCAATGTATTCTACTGTGTAATTTTTTAGACAATTGTGATTTTTCTTCTTAGGGGTATTATGATACCTTCCGTTACATTTTTGTTCTCAAAATCCATTTCCTAACATTTGTCTATTTGTTTTATCACCAGGGGCATCCTTGCTGCTGTTGACGTCTTTTCTGACCATATATTAGTCGGGGTAAGTGCTACACTTTATCTGTCGTGCTTATGTCTAATTTTGAATTTGTGCTCACTGAAAAACAACCAAAAATATCAAATAAGGACTTCTATGATAAAATGTAGGCTCTATAACCAGAACGAAAGTACAATAAGCCAACTTAAGGTTTGTTTGTTAGCAGCTTAATGAGGGGACTCACAACTTATTTGGCCAGCTATACACGACTGTTTGGTAGTGACTTAATGATGCAGAAAGTGGCTTATCCAGTAAGCTTCTAGGGGGGAGCTTTATGCAGAAAGTTTTTTCCAAACCTGCCCCTCCCAATTAAAAAGCACGCTTCATCCATTAATGAAACGACCCTCCCAAATAAAAACCTTTTCAATCTATACATAGATTATTACACAGACAACTTTATCCATACAAGACTTAATGCAAAACCAACCAAACAAGCCTTAAACTAAACCAAACTTAACGAGCCTAGTATATCCCACCTGGAGGTGGTGTCGACTAAATAATAATCTTGTAAGTTACCATCATCATCATTCATATTTTGTTAGCAAAAGTAATAGAAGTGTCTGTTTTTGTTCTCTTGCAGATTTTCTATTTAGTAGGATTCGGGTTATTTTGCTTAGAATCGCTTCTAAGCTTCTGGGTAATTCAGGTTAGTTAGAGAGATTTAAAACTTTATTTTGGTTTGAATGTTCGTGTATGTAGTCTAAGTCTCTCATGTTGTTTTTTGTTTGTGGTGTTTAAACAGAAAGTTTACATGTTTTTCCGTGGGAACAAATGAGATGCGTTTTTTGGATGGATACAAGATTGGAGGCTTTGAGTTGGTGTGGTATATTCTTGTATTTCCCTCTTCCTGCTGAGATAGTTAGAATGATTGGTGTGTTAAATTGTTCTTTTAGAATGATTGTGTTTAGGCAGTAGTCTTTTTACTTTTTTTTTTTTTTTTTTTTTTTTTTTGTGGAAAAGGTTAATAATTGCATGGAACTTTATGAAAGGAAAAAAAATAAATAAAAAATACATCTTTGAGTATTTGAAAAAGCCTAGTATATACATATGTATGTGTGTTCATATGGGATAGGAATGTGAGAAGATGAGAAGTTTCAACATATATGAGGTGAAATGGTTCAAGTATCTAAAAGAGCCTTTGGACATGTAGCTGTATTCACATGTGATTTTGGAACTTCTTGCATTTTCGTTGATCTTGCTTCCAAGTATAAGTATACATGTACATATGCATATATATAGAGAGAGGGGAGGATCAAACGAGAACATGACCAAAATAAGATTACACAAGAATGGCCAAACCTAACTTCCATTGTGTTCTTGGGGGATAGAATAGTGCACGTGTCCCATACATTCTTGATTTCATCATGAATATTTTAAAAAGTTCACATTCATTATTCATGATAAATGGACGTGTTGTCATTTGTCCCCTGGTTTATAACGAACGATAGGTTCGAAACTGAACATTCCTTAGGGGAAATCGTAAAAATTTGAAAAATGAGGAACACTTTGGTAATCGTTTATCTGGATGTTATATACATGTGTATACAAGTAATTTGTAATACACGTGCATAAAAACTAAAAAATAACTTCAGTTACTTGTATGCACATGTGCATATCGTCCAGATGAACGGTTATTAGGGTGTTACTCAACTTTTCATTTTTTCTGGGGTTTTTCCCTAACCTACCCTCTCTCTCTATATATATCTATACTATATTATAAAAGAGACATAAAAAAACTCTTAATTACAACATTTTAAGCACAAAATACAACTAATTAAAGCCAATTACTTAATTTACAATTTCATAATGCTTTGGTACAACTTATATTTTATTATAAAGATGTAATTTATTTTAATTTTAGTTATGATCTGTTTATAAAGATAATGATAAATTATTTTGTTATGTTATTATATTTAAAATTATTGATAATATATTTTAATAAAAAATAAAACAGGTAGTTTATCTCATAGTGTTTATCCTGTATTTAATATGTTTATTTGCAATTAGTTATACAAATAAAAACATTATTTTTATTTTTTATTGAAGTATGTTATCTTTTTAATTTTAAATATAAAATATCTTAAAAATAGTTATCATTTAAATTAAACATTTTTTACCCGTAACATACTTTATTATTATTTTTTGTAAAAAACCATAATTAAACTAAACTAAAATATATTTTTGTTTTAAATCTAGGTTTCTCAAAATCGTAAAATAAAATAAAAAAAGATTAACAAAAAGTATGAATAATGATCGAGGGTTCGAGTTCTAGATTTCAGAAACCCGCTGCATTGCGAGGGTACATTTCTAGTATATATATATATATATATATATATATATATATATATATATATATAAATGAATAAGGAGACCATTTTTACAAAAGACGTAGACATAACAAACTCTTTAATCATATAAAAATACCTCGAGAACGAGATAAATTGGCAATAATGAATGTGATTACGTTGATGTGTTTGTGTTTGTCATATGGTGTTTGTTTTTAATCATTAGAGATTATTTTCTTAAACTGTCAATACATTAAGCATATATTATAAAGTAAGGTGAAAGATCGTGTGAGAAGTTAAGTTAATGTGAGAAGTGGACCTGAACCTTGATCACTTATAATCTCAAACCCATCCATGAATGAATCGACCTTCATAAGGGAATTAATTCAGTGTATCTCATCCTAATGTGCATCCAATAGTTGAGAATTATTTCTCACATCCTAATGTGCATCCAACGGTTGAGAACTATCATCCTAATGTACATCTAACGGTTGAGAATTATCATCCTAATGTGCATCCAACGGCTGAGAATTATTTCTCACATCCTAATGTGCATCCAATAGTTAAGAACTATTTCTCACATCTCAATGTGAATCCAACGGTTAAGAACTATTTCACACATCCTTATGTGCATGCAACGGTTGAGAACTATTTCTCACGCTTTTCATGTTAACTCGGAACTCAACTCTTATATGTAATATATATATATATATATATATATATATATATATATATCAGAAACAATAAACATAGAAATGACTCCTTTGTTTCCTCCGGTAACTGGCAGAGAAAAACGAATAAGACTCCAAAAATTATACCCCTTTGGCTTTAAAACTATTTAATGTTTTCCACATATAATTTAATTAAAAAATTGACCAAACAATTAAACATCTAAAATACTCCAAAATGAGTTAACGAAAACCTACCATGTGTTATTGTATTTCCAAATCGTTACATACCCTCCCTTCATCCTTAATCACCAAAAGTAAGTTCTTTAACAACGTATAAATCTCATCCGAACGAGGGTTACCCGAGTCCGCAGCACCAAAAACGTGCGTATCGTTGTTGTTCACCTCGATCCAGCTATAACCCGGCACCTTCTCAACTCCTCTATCTTTCATCATGCTTCTTGTTTTATCAACCCCTTCCCATTTCCCAGCATTCGCTTGTACATTCGACAACAAAACATAATATCCAGAATTCTTCGGGTCCATCTCAAAAAGATGTGTTGAAGCCATTTCAGCCAGCTCGACGTTCCCATGGACCCTCGACGCCCCTAGTAACGTGCCCCAAACACCGGCATCGGGATCGAAAGGCATCGACTTTATGATCTCAACGGCTTCACTCAACCGACCAGCTCGGCCAAACAGATCAATTATACACGTGTAATGCTCCATTTGTGCTGCTATTTTATAATCGTCTATCATGGACTTGAAGTAGCGGTAACCATCATCAACCAAACCAGCATGATCACACGCAGAAATTATTGCCAGAAACGTGACGTGGTCAGGCTGGAATCCGAATTCTTTCATCTCGTGAAACAGAGAGAGACATTCTTGAAGACGACCGTGGTTTCCGTAAGCGGCGATGATGCTATTCCATGACACTTCACTTTTCTCTTGCATTATGTTGAAAACTTTTCTTGCTGATTCTAAGTTTCCACATTTAGCATACATGTCTATGAGTGCACTCTCTGCATAAAGGTCGGTCTTCAATGCACCTAAAAGGAAACCAAACAAACCCAATTTAATCCCACACGGAATAGCATGTGTGACAACCCGTCCCAAATGAATAGAAAATAAGATTTGTGAGCTCCTTATACATCCCTCAAGTGCTGGGTTACCAATAAGTTTTAAGTTGATTTGGAGGTTATCGGGCAAACCTGCTGCTTTGGTCAATGGAGTGTTACACTCTGAGGAGGGTAAGATGTATGCAAACTTTACCTCTAAAGGAATTGTTCCCGTAGGGTGCATTTGGTATGCAAACGAGATGAGACAGGACTCGACGGGCGAGAGTGAGGTAGGCGGTAAAAGAATTGTGCACGTTTTAAGGTTTTAGGGTTTTAATTTGACATGACTCATGAGTAGTTTAGTAATTTACTTATCTTGTCTATCTCCTTGATTTTTGTTCCACCTATTTTGGTGGGACAAAAAAAGACTCGGATCTTGTCCCAGCCTAATGTCGTGCCAAATGGGAGACAAGTTTTTGTACTGTAATGTCCCGTCTTGTTCTGCGTAATGCACCCATAAAGACCCCGATTTGTAAAAGTTACAGAAAACAAGATTTTGCAAGAAATATTGGTTCTAAAAGCTAGACAACAGTTTGAAACAGAGGAAAGAGATAAAACATAAATGGAAGGAAAGCAAGTAAGGATAGTCGAATAATGCACCTCTTGTCATGAAACCATGGATTGCTTTCCCAAAACCAGGCAACGGTAAACTTGCACAAGCAGAAAGAGCAGCGGATATGCTTACAGAATCATATTTGGCTCCTTTCGCACCCATTTCACAAAAAAGATCAACGGCTTTTTCTGGTCGGCCGTTCTGACAAAAGCTAGTCATCATGGAATTCCAGCAAACAGCATCCTTTTCAGGCATCCTTGTGAAAACATCATGTGCAAGATCAAGTCTTCCACATTTTGCATACATATCTGTGACTGCTGTTCCCACATAACACCTTCTTTCGAACCCGTTCTTGAGAATCTGACCGTGCAATTCCTTTCCCAATTTCAAAGCAGCCAAACCAGCACAAGCTGGTAAAGAACTCGAGAGTGTAACAGCATTCGGTCTCATTTGCTGGTTAACCAACCATCGAAAAATCTCTAAGGCATCAGAGTTCATCCCGTTAAGCACATACCCTGATATCATTGCAGTACATATAACGATATCTATGGTAGTACTATAGTGGAAAACGTTCCGTGCCATCTCCACCTCCCTACACTTAAAGTACATATCAATAAGTGTGTTCTTCAAGAATACGTCCAAATGTACATTATGTCTTAAAATGTAAGAATGGATCTCCTTACCTTGGTTTACACGCGTTGACTCAGATACAGACGGAAGGAAGCTTGCCAAAGTGACGGTATCTGGTTTGGCACCTACAGATATCATCTTACGAAAAAGATCCAAAGCTGCATTCATAAGTCCATTCTGCACATGACCACCAATGATCACATTCCAAGTCACCGAACCAGCTTCTTGTACGCTATCAAATAACTCATGGGCATCAAACAGTTTTTGGCACTTTGCATACCCTCCGATCAACGTGTTGAGCACCTGTGGATCATCCACCAGTCCACATTTGATAAGAAGTCCATGAAGCAGAGTGCAAAGTGTAATATTTGCATCAGAGGCACAGGCAGACAGAACACATGCATAGGTCACGGACCCTGGTCGAATATCGGAACTCCTCATTTGGTTAAACAGTAAGAGGACATGTTTTGAATCCCCATGTTTTAAGTAACCATTAAGGATAACATTCCACAGCACATCATCTCTCTGAGTCAATTTGTCAAACAGGTTACGTGCATCATCAATGCAACCATTTTCAATATACAATTTGATCAAAGAACTACCTACGTAAACATCCGTCTCAAAACCCATCATCCGAATCGTATGATGCACGGATTTTGCCAACCCAATTGCTCCCAGACGACCGCAAGCCTTCACCACATAAGGAAAAGTATACTTATCAGGGCAAGTTCCGCATCCCAACATCTTAAAATAAACCAATAATGCGGAATCAGAACACCCCATCATGGTGAACCCTCGGATCATCCAATTCCATGGTGATGCATAGAACAAATCAAGCTGATGGAACATGGTCTTAGCATCAATAAGTTCCCCACAAAGTACGTACATTCCAAGTAATCTCGAACCCAGTAGACCCACATGGTTGATGCCATTGACGATTATCTGAGCATGAACTTGTTGGCCTTGTTGAATTACATGAGGATCAGGATTATGATGTGAACAAGATTGTAAGACTGATGCAAGTTTGGATACTAACTCCTCTTGGGTGTTTGGGTAAAACCCAGTCGATGTATTTGTGCTTATTGATGATGCTGTCTGGGATAATCTCCTGTGAAATGAGAAGAGGTTCCTTCGGTACATATTTATAAGTTAAATCCTCATTGTTCATATCCCATGTGGAAGAGCTGTAACAAGTCCATAACTATAACTTCTTGTCATTTAATAACAGTTTTTTAAGTTAAATCCTCTAACTGTAAAATACACAACAAAATTACAGACCATTAAGGTAAATCGTCTAGCCCATCGTAAGTGCACCTTTTTAGTTTCACCTGTCTTAACATACAAACCACTATACTTGAAATGACAATGTTACAGTTATGGATTTGTTATCTGATTCTTTGTAATGGAAGGAATATACTACTAACCAAAAAGAAAGAAGTCCAAGTTAGACATGTACTGGCAGGCTAACATCTTCTCATCTCCTTCAATACAATGCCCTAAAACCTGCAACAATTTTCTTTATTAGCCATAATTGGATGAGTTTATGACTCATGCAAGTATTATCATGGCCTTTAAACAACATTGGGTTAAATGTAGAGCCTAATTTAGACAAAATAGCATTTCTAATTTTACTTTAGATCAACTTAAGATGCTCAATTTTCTTATTGTATTTTTAGTTTTGATCTTTTATTTTTATCAAATATGTCATAACATGTCACAAAATCATGTGAAAGTACAAATACATAGCAATAAGAGAAGATACACAGAAACATCATTACACATGTTATTACTTATTACAAATATATCAGCACAAACATTGATCTGTTATAATAGATCAAATACACACATCAGAGGCAAATACTCATCATACTCATACATCATAATGCCAATAAGCATCTAACAATGTCGTTTGGTCAGGATCTAGAAGTTGAACAGGATGTTCAGCCAAACTCACTCATGTAACAATTTGAAATAGGTCTAATGCACTAGTTATGTTCCACTAATCGGTTACATTGAGCAGATTATTTGTAGATCAATAGAATATATTACGTGATACTATGGCATCAAAATTGATACTTGATACTTTCAACCTTCAACAAATAGGGTTCGATTACCGCAAATCGATTTTCGTTTTAGGATTTTCTACGGATTTCCTGGTAGTTATATGTATAAAAAAAACAAAATGAATTGCCGATTTTAAGGGTTCTAAAACACATTTTAGGGTTTAGGATTCAACAAGAAGAAGACGAAGACTTACCAGGAGCAACATTCACGCAGAGAAATGAACCCTCGGGCGTCCGTCTCGATTCATCGTTAATAAACAAACCCCCTTCCCAACATTTTCTATTTTTTTTTTTTTTGAAAAAAATACATAATCTATTCTAATTTCAATTTTAATCATTATAATATTGATTTTTAAATTTGTTTTTAATTTTATATATTTAAGAGTAAATTACATGATTGGTGGTTTACACAAAATTGCACTGTGCGTGCCTAATTTGAAATAATTATGGAAAACGTCCTTGTGGTTTAAATTTTCACACACCTTTGGTCCCTATACTCTAACACCGTTAAAAAGTCTGTTAACTAAGGGGTTAGTTTGGTCTTTTCATCCCTTTTGTATTTTTTCTTCAGGGTAAATTACAGATTTGGTTCCTAACGTTTGGTGTTTGTTACGGAATTGGTCCCTAAACTTTAAAAATGGCAAATAAACCCTCCACGTATGCATTTTGTGTTGGATTTGGTCTCTAAAGCCAACGGCCGTCTATTTCCTGCCGTTAACGCCTCCCACATGAGATGCACACGAGGGTATTATGGTCATTTTACCTATTTTAATTAATTTTCTATTTTTTTAATTAATTTACTTGAATCTTCATCCCTACCTCAAGAACACCAAAAACACCAAGATTCAAAAAACCTAAATCAAACTCGTGTTAACAATCCTAAATCCTAAATCAAATCCATATTTAAAGACCAAAATCCTAAATCAAACCCACATTAAAAAATCCCAAATCAAACCAAGTCTAAAAACCTAGATCAAATCTAGGTTTCAATTATTTATTTATTTTTTCATTTTTTAATTAATTATAATTTTTTTTCATTAATATTCATCATCTTCTTGAATGTTCATCTTCTTCATCAAGAACCCTAAATCAAGAACCCCTAAAAATTGTAAAATCAAAAGCATAATTAGTGAGATTACTTAAACCCATTGGGAGATTTCCAAATTTCCAGTTTAATTTCATCAAATAATACCAAAATCAAAATCAAAATTAGTGAAATTACATAACCCCATTTGGGGTATTTCCATATTTCCACTTTAATTCCATATTTCCCATCTCCATTTCACTATTTAATTCCCAGTAAGAACAAAGAGATATAGATCGAAGAACACCATAATTTCCTCTCCATTTCACTCTATGATTTCCAACTTATGATTCCCAGAGAGATATTTGAGAGAGAGAGAGAAGAGATACAGAGAAGAGAGAGAGATCTGACAGAGAGAGATCGAGAGAAGAGAGAGAGAAGAGTTGGACGAAGCACATGAACGAAAGTCGTTAAACCCTTCTCCGGCGACTTCGTCTTCTCCGGCAACTTCGTCTTCTCCGACGACGTTGTCTTCTCCGGCGACTTCTTCTTCCTGTGGTCTGCATCTTTTGTCTTTCTGTATCTCTTCTCTCGATCTCTATCTCTACCTCTCTAACTCTCTCTCTCAAATCCCCCTCTCTCTCTCATATCCCTTTCTCTTATCTCTCTCAGATCCCTCTCTCTCTTCTCTCTCTTTCTCATATCTCTCTATTCTCTTTTAAGTGAGTTTGATTTTGGTTATTGTATATGTGTTTGATTTTGGTTATTGTATATGTGTTTGATTTATGTTTTTGATTTTTAAATCTACGTTTGATTTAGGTTGTTTTGAATATGGGTTTTGATTTAGGGTTAGATGAACATTTTAGATTTTGGATTTTTAACAAGTTTGGTTTGGGTTTGTTTTTGGTGTTCTTGGTGTTCATTGAGGTAGAAGATGAAAATTCAAGTAAAGTAATTAAAAAAAGGAAAAATAAATAAAATAGGTAAAATGACCATAATACCCTTGGCTTAACAGAGGAAATAGACGACCGTTAGCTCGAGGGACCAAATCCAACACAAAATGCATACGTGGAGGGTTTATTTGCCATTTTTGAAGTTTAGGGACCAATTCCGTAACAAACGCCAAACGTTAGGGACCAAATCTGTAATTTACTCTTTTCTTTACAAAAATAAATAAAAATATCTCATTATATTGTATAATATTTGATTATATGGTATACATATACACACATAAAACCTCACAGGGACGATGGAGGCACGTCATCTCCCCACCCCCAATCGGCGGCCTCACTTTGGCCTCCAAGTCCAAGCACCACATAAACCATTATCTCCACCAGATGAGTACCCTTACCTGTGACCTCCCTCCTTTCTCCGATGAGATCCCCCAAGAAGATTTCGGTTAGACATGTCCTTTCTCCGGCGAATACAAAGAAGTATCCCTTATTTGGTAACACATGGACCTTCCCCATCTGACATCGTGAAGCTCCTTCCCATTTGATTCCATAAACCCCTCCCCCCAAACTGTCATCTCTGGAACCCCCATCAATCTACTTCTCCGTCCCAATGATTTGCTCTTCCAAATCCGGTCCTCTTCCATGAGAGTAATAATTAAAGATGGTGGCCATGGCTAGTATCTTCCAGATATGCTCCTCAATCTAGTTGCTTTATTCCATATATGTTCCTCAATCCATCTCACAGGTTCTCGTTGGCAAGTATAGAGTCAAAAGCTTATGAGATATGCTCCTCCTCCATAATCCGACCTCCCCATCACAAGTGACCACCTCCCCTTCCCCTCCTGTATGCGAGATCTTCATCCATATATACAATCCGATGGGGCTTCTAATTGCTTTTTGACGAGTCTTTTGAGTGGATGTCGTTGCAGAATCCCCCCTCCTTTCTACCATGTCTATAGCAAATGGGTTTCAATAGATTTTTACGTTCATTTTTGGTTTGGGTTTCTAGAATTCCTTTAGGGTATAGATTTATTTGTGTTCATCAGGTTTTGTGTTGTAAGTGTTTGGATGTATTATTGGGTTAAGATCATGTTATTTATGGTTTTGATCAAGTTATTTAGATAACATTTGGGTTTTTTATTAAGATTTCTGGATGAATCTGTGTTTTTTTTCTTCTTCATATTATTTGTATTTATTCATCTATTTTATGTATTATTGTTTATGGTAGATGGTGGTAAATGGTGGTTATAATGGTTAGAAGTGGTGTGTGTATGTATATTATACGTGTTTATGCTGTGTGTATATATTATTGTAAGAGATTAGAGAGAGAAAGACCTAGACCTAGGGTATTAATATTACATTATTGGTCCTTGTAGTTTAATCGAAAACAAAATTATGAAATGACGAAATTGCTCTTCTAAATTAACCTACTCAACATATATCTTTAACAGTGTTATGGCACAGGGATCAAGACGTGTGATTTTATTACAAGGACATTTTCCATAATTATTTCAAATTAGGGACACACAGTGCAATTTTATGTAAACCACATGGACCAATCATGTAATTTAATCTATATTTAATGATCGACATTATTAACCCATGTATAAATTACAACTTTATAATTAAATGGTTCTTTTTGAATTTACTTATAAACATGTGATTTTGTTTGGGTTATTTTAAATATAGAGATTAATAGTTAAATGAACTCCACATTCATACATTCGTGTATACGTATATCAAGTTATTTTTCTATTACATTTTCAATGCATAATACAATCTAAAAATAGTTCATGTGTGACATGCATGTCTTGTATTCCACAAACCCATTGACCCATTATTAAGTGTATTTATTTGATTTTATGAGCTAAACATTTTCGAATATTAATAACGTTACATGAATACAATGACAAACAACCGATTTAAGGAACTTGTGATATTTATATATATCATTCGTATTTTATATACATTATATATTTAACTAATCGAATCCAGACTCGTATACAAAAACAAATATATTAATCACATATTCGTATTCATAATAAATAATCATTAAGATATTTAAATAAGTTGAATGTATTAATATCAAATACTTATTGGACATTAAGGGGTTGTTTGTTTTAAAAAAAAAACTCTTAATGGTTCTTAAGTCTGAATCGTTCAGACTTTTTTACACACCACCGTTTATTAATCATAACTAAAATAAGACTTTAGACCTCTTAAAAAACAAACGACACCTAAGTAAGACTCCATTAAGGTGCTCAAGTTTCCATAACCCTACATGAAACAAACTAGCGTGTTCATTGTATTTTTCGGATACCTATCAGTGTTCTAAATAATTTGTGAACAAATCTAATAATTTTGTTAAACATTAAATTAACAGTCATATAAATTTGTAATGGTCTTAAAAAAACACGAACTAATTGCTAAGTTGTATCTAGTGTACTTTTATTGTGCATTAAAGTACCTTCAACTATGTTATATTCTTTTTTTTTTAAATTTGAAGATTTTTTTTATTATATCTTTTTTGTTCTTTATTTTAGAAGAAAGTTTAGCATTGAAAGGTTCTTTTAAGCCTTCAAAATTTCTAAAATAACCTTGTGGTCACTAGAAACAAACTGCAGGTTATGAAGCAACCATCGTTTATTATTATTATTATTATTTTGGTAAGCGTGCGTTTCTGGGCAAACTTACATGCACCGACTAATCTTCGGACGACCACGAATGGCTGAAGTCATCGCAGGTGAACTTCCATGACCACAAGAACTTTGACAGCGTCTGAATTTAAACCCTGGGTAGATGAGATCTTCCACTACATCTTCAATCTTCAAAGGGTTTGTCAGTACAACCCAGATGGTTTATTTGTTTACAAAGAATTAGAAATGCAAGAAAAAAGAGTTGGGGCGATTTTTCCAATTATCCAACAAAACACAAATATTTCCAAACAAATTAAACATGAATCAAACTTCGATGCTCCGATCTTGTCCTTTAGCCTCCTTAACGACATCGTTTGATCCACCGACCGGCGACCCCGTCTCCCGCCGCTTATGCACATGACCCGCCGCCACAGCTCCGCCGTAGCTACTAACATTACTAAATACCAATCCAACAATCCCAACCACCGCCGCCGCAAACGCCGCCCCAAACGACCGATTAATATTCCCACTTCCACTGGAACCAACAGCAAATCCGACAAACGCCCCCAACATTCTCACCCACGAAAACCACGCCGCAAAAACCCCTTCATTTCCCGACGGCGCGCAATCCATCAACAAGATCCGACTATACGCATGCAAAACACCAGAAGCAATACTTTGCGCAGCCGCAAGAAACAACACGTGACTGCTACGCCAGCTTTCACGGCGGTGGTAAAAACCCATGCCGGAAGTTAACGTAGAGAGCAAGAAACCGAAAATCTGCATTTTAACGGCGTCCGATCGGATGAGTTTTTGGATTGGTTGTAGAAGTGGTAAAACCAACAACGGAAAGAAGAAATATGTTAACCAAACGAATAACAAATCTTTCGGTGGAGTACAAAGTTGGCCGACGATGTAAAGTATACCGCCGGTGAATATGCTCATTGTTGAGAAAGATGAGAGAAAAACTCCGGCGAGACTTCCGGCAGCATGTGGGTATTTGAAAATTGAAACAAAATGACTACCGGAAACCCTGTTATTGTTTGACGATGATTGATTTCCGTTTGATCGTGTGGCGGTGAGGATATGCGCGATTCCGGCGAACCATAAAATGCCGCTGAAGATTGAAACAACCCATAAACTGATGAATCCTTCTGAGTTTCGGAGCATGTAGTAAGTGAACGATGCAATGGCTGCGGATCCGAGGCAGCCGCCGGCGGTGGCGTAGAGTGAGAGCCAGCCGGAGACGGCTTGTCGGTCGGGGAACTGGAGTTTACGGATGGTTGCGCCGACGAATCCACGGACCATGAGGCCGAGGTGGCGGTTGTGGAAGGCGGAGCCGACGGTGTTGGAGGCGACGATGGCGGCGACGTAGGGTGGCATTATCCAGACGGTTTTGATGGCGCCGGCGGGGAGGCAGAAGATGGCTCCGATGGCGGTGGCGATTCCGGCCATGACGTGGGAGTTTCGGTGGTGGTCGAGGTGGATGGAGACGGAGGCGAGTAGTGGGGCCGCCGCAATTAGGCCGAAAAACCATGAGATTGAGGTCCATTCTAGTGGTGAGAATGTCATGCTGCCTATTTTTATCCTCGCATATGTCAATGCTTCGAACCTGAAATTAATGGGTAGTATAAATTCAAACAAATTATTAGTGCATCTTTTATTCTAAAATGCACGTGAAATATTATTAGATTACTGTTAATTAAAAAACGGTTCTTATTTTGAATATTTATGTGAAAATATGTGAAACATTATCTTATTACTCTTTAAAAGAGGTGTTGAATAATATAATGTAAGTTTCAACATATATTAAGAAGAACTAATCCAAGTTTAATTCCAATACGCCCCTCCAAAAGAGGTTAAATAGACACAAACTATCTCAAAGTACTAGATCTTGACTTTGATACCATGTAAAATATGTGTAACCTATTTTGGAAATATAATAATTTGATGTGTTTCTACATGATCTTTTTTTTTGAACGACAAGTTAACGCACACACACGTTACAGCGGTATCGGACCTCCATTACGGGCAATCCCACTAATCCGCTGTGACGACCGGCAGGGTAGAGCGTCCCATAGACTGGACCCACCCGAACCGGTCCCGGCCCCAGCCCCGAAGGACCAGACCCAGAGTCTGGATATCTCATAAAAGTGTCAGCTCGTGGGAATCGAACCCGGGTAGTGTGGTTTTCACCCCACAACCCCCCAGGATGTTACATATATAGATACAAAATATAGAAATTTTAGTATTGATCGTTTGTGTTGTTTTAAAATACCCACATCGGTTATGATAAAATATACTGAACTAATTTGGTCTAAAATAAATTGAAGAAGATGCAAGACTTACAACACGGTTTCCTTTTTGGTGCAATCAAGGCCTTTACCATTCTTGTACCACCCTCGAGCCGGCTCTGGTGGTTCGCTACTAAAAGTTTGACTTATGATGAGTGGAAACACGATGGTGAGAAGCACCGTGTGTGTAAAATACGAACACAGCTCGTAAAAACACCAACCCATGACCTCACCCTTGGTCGGCTTATCTTCGTACTCCTCATACTCCTCGCTCTCGCTTTCACTCTTCACCCCCACGATTTTTAGATCGAGCGAATGACTGTCTTCGTCGTCCTCCACGGACCTCGGCCTACGGGGTGTGGCGGCAGCCGCCATGACGTCAGTCTCGGGGTTTGCTTCTTCCGACATTTTTATAGTAAAATTAAAGGAATATATGTGAGTCTGATCTATCCCAATAAGATTAAATTTTGTGATTGGAAGTTATGTGAGAATGAAGTTAATTAGAGGGAGGGTTGGGGTATAAGAATTGGTGCATGAAAATTAACGGCTGGGAGAGTGGACCTATCGAGAGTTATGTCTAGGCTTTGTAACGTTCAATTCGATGGGTGGTATAATGGCATCATTCTTTTCTTGTTTTTCATTCACATGTTTCATTTTGCATCATAGGTGTATTTTGACTTCTAGTGACCATATATATAGATAATATATCTACTAGAAGCGTATTCGCACAATGTAGCGAGATACATCACGATTTTAATGTTTTATTTTTATTTATTTTTTTTGTTGATTTATAGTACGATTTTGAATGATTTTGAGAAAGTGATAATGTTTTTTTTATAAATTTGTTTAATTTAGGCTTAATAATATAATGTTTTTATATAAAAAATTAAGTATTTTGTTATAATTCAAGGATTATCTTATATATTTTAATGACATATAGAAAAAATAACCAATTACATATTTAATAAATAATTAAAACAAAATTATAATAATATAATATATTAATTAATAGTGATACATGAAAATGTCTGCATAAAAGGAAGACCATGCATATACCAAATTAGTGGGTGTTAGAAGTCTGCAGTAGTAATATGTATTATGTGCTTTGATACTTGTAAATTAAGAGATTTTTAAAATCTTGCATAAAATAATGGTACCTTGTGCCTAATAATTTGTATTTAAGAGTTTTTTATCCATGCTTTATAATATATTATAGATATATATATAGAGAGAGAGAGAGGAGAGAGAGAGGGGTATTTAAATGAGAACATGGATCAAAGTAAGAAAACATGAGAGTAACTATATTATATGTGATTTTACAGTCAATCACATGTGATCATATATCTGAGGGTCGGACAACCTTGGTGGCAACCTAGGTTTGTGAAATGTGGGCCAAGTTGATCCCACATATACACCTAGTTTGACTTTGTTTCTTAATCACATGTGATTTTATGTGATATTGGTGTTTTCATGTGTAATATCTAGGTACGAAAATTTTAATAATTTTGGGAGTTGGGTGAAAAGTTAAGCGATACCCAAAGTTCAAGGGGTTTAAATGTAACTTGGGTTATATATATAGAACTTAACCCTAAGATTTTTATCAGAATTCATTCCTGATAATTGTGTGAGCAACTGAAGGAGAGCGAGAGCAGGGAGAAAGGAGGGCTAGGTCTCAAAGGATCGATCGTTTCTTTGCAAATCAAGGTATGAATTCTAGCCTAATACTTCAATCTAAGAGTTAGAGTCGGTAAATAATCTCGTTATTGAGCTTTTTAACCGTGTCATTGGGCTATTCGAGGATCTGAGGTTGTTTTCTCGAAGTTTTGAAATCGCCCTGGACGAGTTTGAATATCGACCGGACCGGGGAGACCGGTGTCGACCGAACCCGGGGAGACTGGTGTGTCTCCCGGGGTGGTCTCGACCGGGGAGGTCTTGATCGGGGTGGCACAGTGTGTAGTATTTTATGTTTTAGTCATTGAGAAAGTGGGTTATCTATGTTTTGTGTAACATCCTAAAAACTGAGGTCAATTTAAAAAATTGAAAATTTGGCCATATAACGTCTGAAAATGGTATAAACCAATCTACCCCAAACGGGAGATCCAATAACCTGTAAAAAGTGTACATCCAAACGGACTAAAGTATGTCGAACCCAACACGGGGACTATAATATGACAATTACAACCCATGGCAATATAAAGAATAAACTCGACAACCTAATAATCTAACTTGAACGAGCAAGATTAAGGTCGGGTGGCGCTATTCTTCCAAAAGTAACAATCTATACTTCCAAAAATGTCGGTCACTAAATCATCAAAAAGACCGCTCTCGAACCCAAGGTCGTCCACTCATTCCCGACGCGTCCCACCGCTAGAGTGACCTGCTACACATGACAACCAAAACAAAAGTTAGGCTAGAGCCTAGTGAGAATATATAAGCAGAAATAATTTAGACAATAAACCCAATTGAAGTCATGTAGCCGATCTAGCCGTGAGCTAAGTCAAAACAAATCCAAATAACCATTAGCATTCAGTATAATACTGACAACAGTTCAAAACCACATAGCGAGCTCAACTACTCCAAGTCTATTGCTCGAAAACATCAAGTCAACCACTCCAGGTCTATTCTTGAGAGTTCCCAAAACAGGGCAACTCAAGCACAATGGGATTACACCATATTGTCCATGGGACGCTGCCCGGCCGTATAGGCCCACACCCTACTTACCATGGAGCCCGATGCCTATCCCGTGCCAAAGGTAACCATATGTCCGGACAAGACATTGGAATATCGTGCCTATGGATCCATTGCACTAGACCAAGAACCAAACATATTATTATAACCATGTGTAATCAAACATACACCTCATGAGTCCGAGTCCCAAACATAGGGGTTACTAACATAATTCATCTCATTATCGATAAGAGCCTTCATAATGCTTTTTCATCTATGATAACACCATAATCTCATTTCAAAGATCATTATAACAAATAGTTAGTTTAATACACCAAATATTTCCAAAACCCTAGCTTTCCCTTCATGTGATACCAATACTCCAAATAACAAATATTAGTTAGTAAATGTTTGAGTAAATGAGAGCGTCATTGCTATCTTTACATACCATCCCTTACAACTTGTTTAGTCAAATAAGCATAATACCTCCAAATTCTTAGTTAGGTCAAAACCCAACAAATCCCAATATGGTTAGGAAGCAAGGAAAGTTTATAAACACCGTGACTCTAACATTTATGAAGGAGAAGAGTATAAGAAAACTCACCTTGTAAGGGTTATACACCAAACCCTAGATGATACTTGAGAGAAGGAAATAATGGCACTTGAGCTTCTTAATCACAAGCAAGAACCTAACATTAAATTCACCAACCAACCATAAGAGTCTTTACTAGGAGCATTCAATGAGGGAGGATGAAAACCCTACCTTTTTGTTCTCCAAAATCTCCCCAAGTCAGCTCCCAAATCATATAATAAATTTTAGGTCGTGAAAATGAGTTTTAAAGGTCTGCACCCCGATCAAGACCTTGCCTCGCGATTGTGACATTTTTCACAATCGCGCGCTTCCCCCCAACACACGGTACAACTCTCGCGATAGTGCCTCGCGAGAGTGACTCTTGTCACAATCGCGGGCACTGTCGCCACCGCACCTCGAGTCTCGGTACAATCCTCGCGATAGTGCCTCGCGAGAGTGGCCCTTGTCACAATCGCGGGCACAATCGCCCCACTGGTACCGAGGCCCAACTTTTCCAAACTTTAACCCGGGAAGCCCACGATCTCGACACTAAGTCCAATAATAACGGTAAAACATGATGGCATCAAAATAAATACATACCGAAATCAAGGATGTTACATTTTGGCTTACCGATTTATCGGTGTTGTCGTAGGTAGTGAATCGTTAGAAAACAGTCTTTAAGCAAGAAGGATCTGAGGTGTAACACCCTAAAAACCAGGGTAGATTTAAAACTGCGGAAATTGTACAATTAAGTATCATCCAAAGGTATAAACCTCCCAAAAAGGGGAATTGTACTTAACCTTTTACAAAAGTCTGAATACGGATAAGGATCCCAACAACAAACCAATCTAAACATATACTATCTAGATTACATAAGCTGTTGATCCAGAATCATCCAAAAATGTGGGACTTAACAATGCCCAACAATTCAATACTAAACATCTCAAAAATCCTCGAGATCAGTCTCGGCACTCAAACCCTTGGCAACCTGCCGCTAACGAGAACCTGAATACATATCATTTGAGAAAAAGTGTTAGACTTAAAAAGCCTAGTGAGAACATACAGTTTATAAATTTCAAGAGATATAAACATTAAAATAAACCTTCTTTCCAAAACCTCACAATTTAATGCACACGTAGTTCTTCGCTTTGATTACCTTACAAAACCTCACAATTTAATGCACATGTAGTTCTATATTTGTTAACGGCCAGAACCTCACAATTTAATGCACATGTAGTTCTATATTCGTAAATGACCAGAACCTCACAATTTAATGCACATGTAGTTCTATATTCGTAAATGGCCAAAACCTCACAATTTAATGCACATATAGTTCTATATTCATAAATGGCCAGAACCTCACAATTTAATGCACATGTAGTTCTATATTTACTTTACTTGGTAACCTCCAAATAATATCAGTCGACTCAAAACCTAGGGATCCACTAGTAAAGGTACAGACTCGTCACAACAACATATGTGACCAACCATAGATAGACATATGGTATAAAATAGCATTTATAAACAAAAATGCATTTTCAAGTTTAACTTCGGGTAAGAATGAAAATCATCAAAATGAACTTTAAACATTCTTTCAAGTAACCCACATAAATGTGCAAATAAAACATCATTTTACTTCAAATAAGATGAACCCATCATTTTAATCGAAAATGATCGGGAACCCTAAAATCTTCCAAAACTCAAGTTATATCAAATATGCAGAAAACTTAGATCTGAAACCATGGAGATATATAAGAGTTCCAAAAAGTAGCTTTTGATATGTGTACAATTTTTAAAATGATAGTAGGAACTCACCAAACAGGTTTATACGAAAACCCAAAAACCAGATATCGACCACGACGAAGAGGTGAAACTTTCTACACCAAAACCCCGAGCAATGCACTTAATACTAGAAAAGTAGAAATCAACGGAGCTTCAAAGATCGAAGAAACCAAAGAGAGAAACTGAGAGAGTTTGAGATTGAGAGATAAGAAGAAGAGAGAGAGATCCAAAATGAGATATTTTGGGCTTACACCGCGGCCTTCAAGCCGCGGGAAAAGTCGCGCGTGCCACAAAACTGGAATACTCCAGTGGGTCACGCGGCTTACTAGCCGCGGCATAGCCCGCGCGTGTCAACAATCTGAGAATCCTCCAGAGGGTTACACGACTTACCTCGCGGCCTACAAGCCGCGACATATCCCGCGTAACTCTCTGTTTCCCACAATTTCAACCAAAACCCAAACACTAAATCTCGATTCAAAATTTGGCGTCTACGACAAAAGGTAAACGCAAGAATACAACGATAATATAATGGAAATCCAGGGTGTTACATGAGGTGAGTGTTTCGAACTAAACTCGTTTACAATTTCGAAAGTTATTTGATAAGTGTCAGTTTCTGAACTGCACGCCTTAATTATCAAATGTTTGTGAAGGTTTATTGAAAAGGTTGATTTAATTATGTTAGCATGTTCATGCTATGTTTATATAAACTCGTTTTATATATTGTTGATGATTAGATGTATGCATACATTTGATTCGGAAGTTTTGACCTAAGTCGGGGAGTGTGGCCCGCCTGATCGTACCGGGGAGTGTGGCCCGTTTATGCCATTGGGGTGTGTCCCCAAAATAAGGCAGTACGAGACAGACATACCGTCTTTGACGACAGTGTTGGTCAATAGTGTGAGTTACGCTCACGAGGCGTAAAGTGTGGTAAATGTTTGGTTAGTATAGTGAGTTACGCTCGTGAGGCGTAAGGCTTTGTTTAAATGTTTTAAATAATATTTGAACTGTTACAGTAGCGCTTGGAGGGAACTCACTAGACCATCGGTCTAACCCTCGCTCTTTCAAAACTATAATCCTGTTTCAGGTTATCGCAAGGTAGCGCGGGTACCGATAAGGGTAAGGAGAAGATGTGAGCTATTTCCAGGAGCTAGAAGACTCCTTGTAATAGTTTCCTTTTGACTTAGTTGTGTAATAGGTTGTAGTTGCAAACCTTATTCTTTTGAATTGTAGGCTTGGGGCCGTTTTTGGGCTGAAAATTTTATATTTTTATGTAATTAAAGTTTGGGTTGCTACATCATGTTTTCTTATCTTTTCTCGTTTTAATCCAACATATATATATGTATATATATATATTATACGGATTATCTTTAGCTAAGATACCAAAAACGACAATGATTTATTATGAGAACTAAAATATTAGAATTAAAAAGCCGAATATTAATTTCTACTAGATTAAAAGGATATTTTTGGCTATTGGTTGTGATTTGGCCTAGGATGTTTTTGGCATCATTTTGCTAGTAAACTTCATAGTTGTTCCTAGAATACAAACACGAGGTGCAAATTCCGACAATTCATTTATTGATGATTCAATAAACTATTTTAGATATGAAAATATATCAGATACATAATTATTAATTTAAACATTCAATTGATTGGCGATGGAGTGAATGGTGATGGTGGGTGATAATTCTCTATATGAAAAAGTAATCCAACGTATAAGAAATATTTTTAGAACATAGGGAAATAAGGTAAAGATTCTGTTTTTGTTTTCTTTCTTTTGAGCATAGAATTTAAAATCACAATGTCTTTATCATGGTGATGGTTATGAATTTGTTTTCATTTGCCGATCTTATATGTCCTACTTGAATTTTATATACATAACTTATTTTACATATTTACGTGTTTTTGTAAAATTTGAATCTCTTAGATGCCGTTTGTTTTTTAAGAGGTCTAAAGTCTTATTTTAGTTATGATTAATAAGAGGTGGTGTGTAAAAAGGTTTGAACGATTCAGACTTAAGAGCCATTAAGAGGTTTTTTTAAAAAAAAAAACAACCCCTTAGATTTTGGATAGTGGGTTCAACTGATAACCATTAGGTGAACGTCTAATAAAGATGGTGCGAACATGTTCTTATATTTGTGTAGAGTTGTTTTGGAGTTTGCCCAAAACTCTTTGTTATTCTCATTGTGAAGGGTCATTTATATTCTTGAAAACGGTAAAACCGAATTTTTTCTTGATTAACCCAATGTTCTTATATTGCTAACATAGAAACAACTTGTAGTTAAACTATCATTCATATAATCTTCTTGTTGCAAATTGATCATTTATTTGTTTAATTAAAACTAAACAAAGAAATGCAATTAATATCATTGTGAAAATATAAACTATGTAATTAATAATTTTTTGGATTTGAACATGAATTGAAAAGAAAAAAAAATGTGAAAATACATTAATACCTTTCATTTGAGGAAAAAATCTAGATATTTGCTTTTTAGTTTTGCAATACGAAAAAAGAATATGTGTAGGAAAGTAGAAGTTAACTGGTTTCTTTACTTCATTATTTTTAAAAAATCCTGACACGTTATCGAAGCAAAATAAACAGAGAAATAACAAGTCTATCAACTGTAACACCCATAAATTGGAGTTTTCCTTTACTGACAATTCGGGATCCGTTTGGCTATTAGAACGAAAAGGTGCCAAGAAATCAGGTGAGTTTTACTATGGAATCATCGAGGATCGAATCAGGCGCGAAGACGCGAGAAAACGGAGTTTTGGGCTGCCGCGAGTTGTGGCGCGACTTGGAGTCGCGGCACAAGCCGCGTAACTCACTGGAAGTGAGGTCTGGGGAAACGGGCGACTTATGCCGCGACTTAAGGTCACGGCATAACCCGCGTGGCACACTGTCGAGCTAAAAGCCGATTTTTCAGCCATTAGCCTCATTTATCAAACTCCCAAACCCTAAATCTTCTTCCCTTTTCTCTCCCAAACCGACCCCCAAAGTCGAACCTAACCTATTTTGAGGGTTTTTCTCCCTTGAACCATATGATCCTTCATCATCTAACTAGTGGGATCTTGAACCACAAAACCTCCATCTTCATCTTCCTCATCAAGTTCAAAGTGTGGGAGCTCGGGTTGAAGAGTTGGATTGGGTGTCCTCGGAAAGTCTCGTCATCTTTAATGGTAAGCTTCCTTGATTTAAGGTTATAAATGTTCTTTGGATGTTTTCCTAGTGTTTGGATTATTAGATCTCGGATTTGTTAGTTTTGGAGAAACTAGGGTTTTGATCTCGTTTAGGGATTTTGGTTTATAATGTTGGGGAATGTTCCTATGTGGTTGATTATGGTTATGTATGGTTTGGAATGTTTGGATCTAGGTTTTGGAAGTTCTCGGCTTGAGGATTTAAGCGGACTTTAAAAGAGCTCGTTGGGTGAAACCTATATTTAGCCTAAATCTAGCAAGGTGAGTTCAAGCTGATTTGTGAAAACGGTGTACATGCCAAAATGGTTATTTTAAAGTGTTTTACATGAAATAGTTAACTGCTGATAAGTTTTGAGTATTTTGAAGTAAAAATGTATTTCACTTGGTATTTGTCAAAGTGTGAGTATTTTAATGAGTTTTCATATTTGATAAACTTGGCTTATTTTAGTTTCATAAAATGCTCATATTTGGGATTTGGACATCTTGATAAGTAATAGCATGATTTATGCATTTTGGGGATTTTGTACAAATAGAGTCCATTTCATGACCTATGCATCTTGGTGATTTTGGTACAAATGAAGTCTATTTCATGTTATATGCATTTTGGTGTATTTGCATTCATAAACCCTTTGGAAAACCTTTGGTCCCATTATGTGTTGAGTTTTGGGTTAATCTCGTCTTTGAGGTATGTGTCTTCGTAAACGTCGTTTAAAGACATTTCATTACTCGGGGGACCGATAATTATTGGTCAAATGGATTTTGAGCATTTTAGCTCGGTGTTGGCTTAAAAGAGTCTTGTGGACATTTGTCCGGGTTTAATGGCTCGATGTAGAGTCCCATTTCATGGTTTACATCTTAATGCATTTTATTGCATATTTATAATCATTACAGGCTCGAGTGCTGTTGTCATTCATGTGTAGTCGTGTAATTTTAGACTGTGTTGCATTGGATCCATAGGCACATGAGTCAGTCTTAGTTGATGGTCAAATGGGAGGGTACGGGGTTGGACTCCGGGACTCACTTTTTATGACCAAACTTGACAAGTAGGCACTAGGAGGAGGTAGTCTTGGGCGACACCGTGTGGGTGGGTGCCTAGATCTCCGCCGTAGGGGAATTTCCTCAGTTGTAGTCCTCGGACGTGCCGGGCCTTTCGGGTGTCCTTTGTGGCATCAAGGTATCTCGTTTCTTGGGTGGAACTTGTCAAGGATTCGTAGGGACACTTTGGCTTTCATGTCGTTAGGTGTCATGCGATGAACGTTGGCTGAGTGGCATACTTTTGTGTTCCTCCACTCTCCACGGATACGGGTATCCCCCGTTGTCGGCCCGATGTATTTTGGATATTTAATTGTCTATGTTTTGATACTTGGATTTCATTTCATTTTATGGTCGCGTGAGTATTAAGCTTCAGTTCCATGTTTTAAAGGCGTATCATATTTATATGTATTGTTTTCCGTTATTTAAGGGTCGAGTATTATGTCTCACCCGAGTTTGGGTGTTTTGGGGCTATGAAGTATTATTTACATTTTAGCACATTTGAGTATCGAACTATGACCCCGTTATGGGTGAGTTACGGGTTGCATCGTTTTATAAGAAATGTGTGTTTGAGAGCATTGTCTTTAAAAGTGTATTGTAGATCCCAGTGCAGTGCAATCACAAGTAATATGAACAATGATGAACAGATTATAGGCCACAGCAACTAGTCATATGATTGATATAACTTCAAAGGGTTAAGGTTTACAGAGAGAATTTCTGATAAGATTATGTAAACCTAACGACTAGTAAACTGAATAATGAATTTCTCTTAACCTATTCAACTGTTCAACCTTAATAATGAACTAGAAATGCATTTATATACTTAGGCTTACAGGCCTAATGGGCTAATGGGCTTCGGCCCGTCTAATTAAAACAACTATTAAGTAATTACAATATGCACCCTTATAAATACTTTATTCCACTTTCAACACATAGGACTTTCAGTCCTAACAATCTCCCCCTAAAGTTGAATAAAGCATTTATCTTCTTGAAATCTTCAAACATTGATCTTCTTTCCCTCTTGACTCTTTGAAGAACTTTGATGTTGCTTGACTTCATGTCTTTCCACGCTCCCCCTTGAATAAAGCTCTTGTTCTTCATAGTATCAACTTTGTAACCAGATTCAATGTACAGTAGCCTCGACTGAACGCACTATCAAGCAGCTTTTAACTGTAGAAACTCAATCACATCGGATCAGCATACAAGAAAGATAATGTGAGAGTTACTTGACATTCCACGGTGCATCTTCAGTTTAAAACAAAAAATCTGTCTTTGAACCGCGAGTTGAATAGACTTTCAGCTTAAGAACTTGTTTCAATCAGCTCGTAGGAGGAATGATAAACAAATTTGTAGCAGACACCACATGATACGGGAAAGAAACAATACAAACTTTGAAAACTTCACTGTCTTCAGACAAACAAATTTAGCATTAAACTCATATCTTCATCTCTTTGATCTTTAGACCGTCTTCAGAAAAACAAACTTTCCTTTAAAACTTTGAAATTGAACTTTTTGAAAAACTTCTCCCCCTTTTTGATGATTGTGAGCATCATGATCATCAAAACTTCTTCAATTTCAACGCATTCTTTGATCTCCCCTTTATGATAATATGATATTCTTCGTCCTTTGATCTGAGTATCCGTCAATTCATGAAATGTATATATCCGAATCTTTTCAAATTCAGATATAATAGGATTTGTAAACCTGAATCAACAAATGATACAGTTAGTATGCCTGTAAGTAGCACGGAGCCACTTTGTGCAACGGATGTACATTGGAAAGGAGTTTTTGTGATGTTCACTCCCCAGGGCTTCCATTAAATCATCGAAAAACCACAAAGGAATTTTCTATGAATGTTATGACAAGAAAACTCATTCCTTGTGTGCTCGTGAAAGTGTAGAAATGATTGAAGCTACTTAGCTTGATCAGGCTCAAATTGTGTAAACTGTTGAGACAACAACAGATATTACATGGACTCAATGTGCTTGAAAGAGGTGCGAAGGTGGGGCAACTTTCCTTCTTTTTCAATATCTAAATCTTCCGATTGAAGACTAGATAGCAGATATGCTGCGTCCCCAAAGAAAATGAAACATTTCTTTGTTAAGAAAGAAACGAGTGGTTGGTGGGGTAATAGCAAGAGTTGGCATGGGCTAGGTGCCTTTTTCAATGATGGTCACCAAAGAATGTGAACCAATCAGAATATGTGGCTGCCCGGCTCAGAAAGTGGTTGGTGCAGAGTTTTCATATTCTTTTAACTCAGTTCTCACACCCTCTTTCTTTTTATCATTGAAGCTCACTTCTAACCAAACTCTCTTTTCCATTTTCCCGCTCCACACAATGAGAAAAACTCAACTCGATGAGTTATCTCCCCCACTCTTTGATTTATGGCCCCTCACCCCTCAAATCACTCTAGGATAACTTCCGGGGTAGGAAACACTGGTTTACGTGAATCCATAGAAGTTCTGTTTAAGCTCTCACACAAATCCCATGTAATTCCTATAAAGAATGATAGCTCAACAGTTTATCTTGAACATTTAAGCTCAAAATGTATGATAACATTGTCAAAATGTATGCTCATGAGATTTGAGCAATTAAACTTTGAAAATCTGACAATGTATCAATCAGATCAACTAAACTGGTCAGGGTATCAAAGGATTGGATATTATGTTTATATGAACAAATATAAACAATTTAGCAATGAAAGCACAACATTAGAAATTATGATTAATGCTCTACAACATTGAATTTCAAACGGGGGTATCACCATCGAAAAATTGGTTCATTATGAGACATGGTAATAACAAATTCAAACGAAGTACTGAACCTGTGTGTGTGAATACGTTACAGTTAGAAACACACAGTCAGTTAAACATTAAAGCTCAAAACTGAAAAACATTTAAAATCACACTTCTATATTCATAAAATCTTTTGAGAACCAGAAGTGGTTTGAACATTTCAGAAACTGTTTTTCATGCTTGAAAGTTGTTCTTCTTTCAAACAATCAGAGATCTAGGATTAGAAGATATTTACCTTTTAAGCTCCCCCTCAAATCATGATAGAATGATATATAGATCTATTAAGCTCCCCCTGGATATTTGCAACATATCCAAGTCTGAACGTTGAAGAATGGGTCCTGATTTGTCATGTGATCAGAAGCCATACTTCGTTGAAGTACGGGTTCTAAGTTGTTTTACTTAGAAGCCTTTGTTCTTCTACTCCCGCTTGACAGTAGGTGCCTGCAACACATAATCAGTTTTCGGTTTTGGTACCCACTGGTATTTGGGTCCTCGAATGTTAGTTGCAGTTTACTCCGCCTTTCCCTCACACAAGTCACTTCTTGATTTTCAACTAAGACTCCCTCCGCTCTCCTTATCGCTCCAGATGAGGGCTGATCACTTTCTAACCCAATCTGAAAATCTTCCACCGAAGCAAGTTTCATTGCGCACTTCATGTATCTTTTCACTGTTTCTAGTGCATCAATGACTTTTCCGGGTCTGACGGTTCTGGTCTTTAGGTCACGTAGAATGTACAGCAGATCTTGTGGCTCCAGACATGGAAAATCAGCATCAGAAAAGCAGTATTGTTGACCATCTTCTCTAGTAACCATAAAGTCCGTATACTTAACCTTCATGAAGTAGGCAGGTATAATCTCATCAACTGATACAATCCTGAGCTTTGTCTTGGAGTACTTGTGCTGGAACTTTCTGTACACGAACACAAGTTCACGCTGTTTTTCTTTGTTTTTCACTGACTGTAGACCATGGATAACGACTTCATCATACTTTCTGATCCAGTGGGCAAAGATCTTTTTCTGGCTTTCTTCGAGGAAAGGAACTTTTATTCGGACTCTTTCCCACTTGGATGGACGAACTGGAGTAGTACTAACTGGTTCTTTAACTGGTGAAGCTGGAGGAGATCTCTCGGGAAAAACTGTAGAAGAAAAATCAGGGTGATTAACTGGATAGGTCAATAAAGGAATCACGGCAGAAGATTGATCATCTGGATGCAGTATTTCATCAATTTCTTCTTGCATAACCACCAGAGCTCTTTCAGTATTGGCACATTCTTCTGTCGTGTCTGTCACTTCATACGGATCTAGTATTATTGCCCAATCTTCAGGAACTATCGGAGAACCATCTTCAAATTCCTCAGGCTTTTCAACCGTCGGATAATCGTATAGTATCAAGTCTGTCACCGGTTCCCGTTCCTGTTCCTGTCTCTGTCCCTCTGTTCTTGTACCCGAACCCGTACCCTGTTCAACCTGTTCTGACTCCACTACATGTGTCTCCGGCTCAGATAGACGTTGGCGCTTCTCCCCCTCATGGTGATCAGGATCATCCTGATCATCATGTCGGCGCTTGAGCCGTTCTGCCTGGCTACGGCAGGTATCCTCCACTGCTGAAAGGCGTTCAGTCAAAACAGCTACGGTTTGCTGAAGTGACTGAAGCATAGCTTGCTGGATCTGGAAGGCTTCGGTAGAGACATTAGGCTGGGGTGTAGGTGGAGTAGGTGTGGATGCTTGAGAACGAAGTAGAGATAGCAAATCGGCATCTTGGGTGGGTTCGGTTTGAGATTGGGCTATAAGTTTGGCGAGAAGGATAGATTTGAGTTCAGGTATGGAAAGATCCGTGGCTGGTAGAGAAGGTGGAATAGGTGTGGTCTCCGGCTCAGTCGCAGGACCTTTGCCTTTGACCATGCGTTTGATGTTGTCCATCTCCTCCCTCATCATAGATTGGACAGCCTTTAGGGCGCCGTCCATGTATTCCCTTGAGACAAACTCAATTGGGGTAACTCCGGGGTCACTTAGACTTCCCGTTGTAGCTACGACTGTTGAAGTCGAGCCGCCTACGTTCACGGTTGGCGTTATGATAGCCGTGGTAGGACTTCCACCCAATCCTTGTAACCTACCCGAAGATGGGTTTACTATGGATGTTCCGGCCGGGCCACTTAGGCTACCGGCGATAGCCGAAAAAGGAATCTGTGTCCTAGGAATGGCATGAATCACAAGTGTCTCTAGACTCCGTGCAATCAAAGATGGCGAGAACGGGGGCTCTGATACCAATTGTAGATCCCAGTGCAGTGCAATCACAAGTAATATGAACAATGATGAACAGATTATAGGCCACAACAACTAGTCATATGATTGATATAACTTCAAAGGGTTAAGGTTTACAGAGAGAATTTCTGATAAGATTATGTAAACCTAACGACTAGTAAACTGAATAATGAATTTCTCTTAACCTATTCAACTGTTCAACCTTAATAATGAACTAGAAATGCCTTTATATACTTAGGCTTACAGGCCTAATGGGCTAATGGGCTTCGGCCCGTCTAATTAAAACAACTATTAAGTAATTACAATATGCACCCTTATAAATACTTTATTCCACTTTCAACACATAGGACTTTCAGTCCTAACATGTATATTATGGGAAAATGTGTCGTTTCCGTTTTGAAGTTTAATATTTCGAAGAATCTTGCTTTAAACTGAATTTCTTTATTTTAAAGATATATTCATTATGTTAAAACTCTTGAGCTCACTAGGCGTTAAGCCTAACCTTTTTATTTGTCGGCATGTGCATCAGGTTCCTTTCGGGGGTTCGATTCTAGCAGTGTTTTGAAGAGTTGAACCTTAGCCTTACAAGAGTGACTAGTCGGTGAAGTCTTCCGCAGGTTGGAGTTAGTAACTGTTATTGGGTTTAGTAACACCCGCCCTTTTCATAGAGTGTATGTATAGGATGAACGTGAGTGTTGAAGTTAATTCTCAATTTATGTTGCAGTTCGAAGTATTTATTGATGTATTTAGAAAATTTTTATAAGTTGCTATCTTCAGATCTAAGGGTGTTATGTGAAATATATATAGTGTCGAAAGTTTATTGTCTTCTAAGGTCATGTTTGACAATTATAAGTTAGCTTATTCTAAAAGTCCCGTTTTAAATGACTATAAATTATCTTATTGAAACGCTACTTAAACTATAAGCTATCCTATTGAAACCCTCGTAAGCATCCACTAATCGTTTTTACAAAAACAAGTTTAATTGTCTAAATATTCAAATCTCGTATTTTTACCTAATCATTATCCGAACATTTAGGGCGCGTTTGATTTGCCGGAATGGATTGGAATTGGAGGGATTTGGATTTCAAATCTATTATAATCTCGTGTTTGGTTTGCAGGAATGTCCCGATTTGAAATTATAGGATTTCTTTGAAATCTCTCCAACATAGAATTTTGAAATCCCAATGGATGGTTAGGATTTCAAGTGATTTCGTAAGAATTTATATAATAATGTTTAAAAAAATGTTAAAATTTAAAAACACTCATTTTCTTATAATTAGTTAAATAAAAGGTAATTTAATTATTTTTATATTTTTTATAACTTTTTTATGATTTTTTTATAAATAATTGAATTCAAATCAATTTCAATTCTACAAACCAAATATATAAAAGGATTCTAAAATTCAAATCCCTCAAAAATCCAAATATCTATACGAAATTCAATCCATTTCATTTCATTTTTACAAACCAAACGAAGTTGTCTTGGCCTAAAAAATATAACCGCTATAAACTTGAAGGGCGTTAATTATATTAGGGGTGAGCATGGGACCAGTACCGTACCGAAAATTCCCGATACCGAAAATGTGGAAAACTCGATACCGAATACCGTACCGATTAGAATGGTACGGTACCGGTTCGGTACCGGTACCGGTAATACTAACGATATTTCGGTACTAGTACCCTATCAGTACCGAGCCGAATACAGATTATAGGAAAAACATGGAACCGATTACCGTACCGAAATACATGGGACGGTCCGGGATCGGTACGGTACCGGTTCAGTATCGGGATTTGGGACTCCTTGCTCACCTCTAAATTATATCATAAACATCATGTATATAATAAAATATTTATTATTTTTAATTACAACTTAAAAGTATTTAATAAAAAGAAAGCGAAAAAAATCAGTTAAAATACATTAAAGTTACAATTAATATATTTTAGATTAATTCTTATTTTTATAATAAAATACAAAATATTTATTTTAGCCATTGTTTGTTAGGTCACTGAGAATTGGTAAAACCCTCGTCTCTCCTCCGTAGGGTTTAACATACCTGGAATACCGTCGTTGGGATCCTCCGGCGACAAATGGCCACCATGCTACGGCGTTTCCTTTCTCCGAAGGCGATCGGAAACCTCCACAAATCTCTTCCACACAGTCGATTCAGTTATCCTTCCAGCAACCCTATTTTGTCCCAATTTCTCATCAGAAGCCTCCACTTTCTTGCTTCCCGCCATTCCAATTCCCGAAACATGTGTTCCTCTGCTAACTACGAGCCACAGTACGATGCTTCGGTGGCTGCGGCATTGAATTTGGATGATCGCGTTCCGGCCACCGTCATCACTGGTTTTCTCGGTTCTGGAAAGGTCGGTATTAGGACATACAAGTAGTATTCTATATCAGACATAATTTATTTCAAAGTAGATAGTAGAATTCACAGGCCATGTCAGTAAACCATGGCATCGCACTCCTGCTTTAAATGAAGGTTTAATTCATTAGGTGTATCATGCGATGAATGGCTTGTGTAAATTTTATTTGTACATCGACAATGGATACATATTATTCTATATTTAGATGTACCGATCATGTCTGAAATTAGGTTGGAGGGAAATACAAAAACTTGAATTTGATCATTTCATTTTACTTGGATGGCAGACTACTCTATTGAATCATATACTTACAGCTCAACATGGGAAGCGGATTGCTGTGATCGAAAACGAGGTATATGAGATCTACCAGTGTTTACTGCTACTGTATCATGAGCTAATTTACTATGGAGTTGATCTGATTGGGCTGGAGTGTGATGCTCCCTGCATTACTTATGATTGCTAAACTATTTTGTGTTTTTAGCATTTTAGTTTTTATTCACTTTTATTGTATATGGTGTTGCAGTTTGGGGAGGTGGATATTGATGGTTCGTTGGTGGCAAGTCATTCGTCTGCTAACGAGGATATTGTCATGGTCAGTAATGGTTGTTTATGTTGTACCGTGCGTGGTGAGCTGGTCACAATGCTTCTGGAGTTGGTTAAAAAGAAGCGAGACAAATTTGATCATATAGTCATAGAAACCACAGGTATGTTATGTTGCTAAAAGCATTTTGTGCTACTGAGCAAACTCATTCTTGTTACATGTCATCAAATGTTACAAGAACGATAGATTATTGTACAAAATAGGGAATTTTGGAACTCTGTTACATCGACTGAGAAAAAAAATTCTTCTTACATTAAATAGGAACTAAAACGAACTTTGTTGCATTTTGCCATAAAATATATGTATGAACTGGCAAGTCGTTGACAAGCTCTCTGGGTAGGATTAGGTTTTATGTCTACTATGAAAGCCTCTGGGCATAATATCAGAGAAGTAACTGTGAGGTGTAACAGAAGGGTAACTTTGGTATAGTCCATCCATATCCCCTATCCTTTAAATCTCATTTTGTTTCCATCTCTGGGTGGTTCTGATTAGATAAGATAAATGTACCAATATTATCTGTTGTTGTTATGAAGTGAAGACATATACACTCTTCAAAGTCTCATTGATGCAAAGTTATTATTCTACATATAACATATTCTTGACCCACTCAGAGTCGGTTGGGAAGGGAGTACCAAAGTCCGAGTAATTAACAAATCTGTTTCATTCATGTTGCAGGTCTTGCAAAGCCTGGTCCAGTCATTGAAACATTTTGCACCGATGAGCAAATCTCCCGCTATGTGAAACTTGATGGAGTTGTTACTCTTGTTGACTCCAAGCATGCCATGCAGCATTTGAATGAGGTAAAACCAAGGTTTGTGGTAAACGAAGCAGTGGAACAAGTTGCATATGCAGATCGTATTATTCTGAACAAGGTGAGCTTTTTATATTTGTTTTTTTAAACGTGGCTCTAACGATCCATGATATATTTACCTTTCTTCAACTGTTGTTCATTACTTCTTAACAATATGGCAGATAGATTTGGTAAGCGAGGCTGACTTGGAGGATTTGACAAAGAAAATACAGGTATAATTTTCGTATATAGGAGTTATCTTGTATTATTATATTTGGAAGCTGAGTGCTATATTGACAGACAATGTGACAGCTTTCAGAGAAAACTAAATGACATTGCTTCATTGTCTGTGGTGTTTTAATTGCTTTGTTTCCTAGCATATTTATCTGTATCATATTGTTGCCCATAAAAGCTGTACATACTATCAGGATAAAACGTCACTGATCATCAGACTTCCTATCCTTTAGAAAAAATTCCAATGATATGGATGGGTTAAGGTTTCACTTGCATGACTTGATGTGAAGGATTTGGTAATGTGGTAAGCATAACTTGATGTAGCAGTCAATGATTTTCTAAGTCTTTTGGACATCAATACCAAGATGTTCTTTTTTACAAATTCCTTGGTTATTAAACAGCATCAAATCACGTGCTGCAGTTCAAAATAAATGAATGTTGGAATGGTTTTCTTTAGTTATTAGTCATTGGTAGTAAATGAATTATACCTGGTCCTGAACTGAAAAATAAATGGAGGGATGGTTTTATCATTCATTTTGTTCACAGTAGGAGATCATCTGTGGGGGTTTTTGAGTTGTGTTGCATAAAGTTTAAGCCGGACAGAGTTCTAAGAGAACTACTTTTTGATCATCAAGTATAGTAATTGATTTTGATATATTGAGCAATGAAGCCCGTTAGCAGCTATCTAATTTCTACTAGAACCCCTCTGATGTTTTTTTCTCTTTCAAATGTGTAGATGGTATGAAGCGTAATTCGTGATTTCTTTACATTTTTAAACCACTGCTAACAGTAAATAAAAGCAGATTTATGAAACAGCATACCCCTTGGTGGACCTCGGTTCTTGATTTTTGATATCATATTCACTTACCCTTAAAATTGTATCATTCCAATGATAAATTCATTTACTGTTACATCTCTAGGCGTGTTCATTTCTTTTTCTGTTTACATATACAAAAGTAAATAAAATTTGGTGTAAGTTCCAATTGGGTTTTGGATGTTTCTTTCAGCTTGGTATTAATTAGCTTTTGACTTGGGTTTTGTGCATTTTCTAGCATATAAATGGAATGGCACAGATAAAGCAAGCTAAATTTGGCATTGTTGATATGGACTTTGTGTTGGGAGTCGGAGGTTATGATCTTGACAGGTGATGATTATATGGCGTACGTATGCAAACACACACTCAGCTCTTATACATACATGATTGCACTCACCATCACACTGTATACATGTAGGGATACCAAGTACGTTTTGATTCCACGCGGTTAACAAAGCCAACTGGCAACTGAAGCTTAGGTTGATGATGATTAATGACATAATATTTGTTTCTTTTATAACCTTTTTGTTATGCAGAATTGATTCTGAAGTTCCATCAGATGGTTCTCATTGTGAAAATCACCACCACAACCACGAGCATGGGCATGGGCATGGTATTTATTACTTTTGCTTTCCCCATCCTCTTTCTTTTTCTATGTGCTTCATTTAGGTTACAGGTTTTTATGATCAACTTCTACTTACGGAATCCTCATTTTACTTCTGCAATATATCATATGTAATTTATACCATATAAAAGTGATGATTATGCTCAAAGCGACTAATACCCCTTGGAACAAAAAAAAGACGCCCGACTTTTGCAAAAAGCTAAGAATCATATGCATTTAAGGTTAATTCATTCACAAGTGTACAAGATTGGAAAGAGAAGCACCACATAGGAAGTGTGGTTACCTAAGGATCCACACTGCTCATCTTGTATAGGCGGAACAGAATATGCTTTGCAGCTCTCAATTGCGTTGGTTCAACAATTAGACCGGGACTTGACAGGACTGAGCGGGACAAAAATGCGTTCTTTTTGTCCCACTAAAATAGGTTGAACAAGAACCAGAAAGATGGGACAAGCTTGTTAAATTACTAAACTACCCATGTCAAATTAAAACCCTAAAACCTTCTAAGATTCTTTCACCCACACAAGCTTGTTTAATTACTAAACTACCCATGTCATATTGAAACCCTAAAACCTTCCAAGATTCTTTCACCCGCCTATCTCACTCTCTCCCGTCCAGTCCTGGCCAATCCCATCCGCATAACAAACACACCTTTAGGCAGCTGGCAAGTATTCAGTACCTCTCACCTGATCTAGTGTGGATATTTTGTTGTCTTTGTTTCTATTTACTTTGAAGCAAGCCGAGAATGATCAAATGTCGTACATTAATCATGTGAATATTGTCTGGTTAATAGAATGCCACCAAGGGCATCATCATGATCACAAGCATGATTCTGCCGTTTCCAGTGTCAGCATTGTTTCTGAAGGAACCCTGGACCTTGATGAGGTAATTAGTTTAGATGTGCCCGATACTCTCATTGGGGCTGTTTTTTTGCCTTTTCTTTTGCTGCTTTTCCCCTCAATAGTCCGAGAAAATAAGGAAATTTACTTCAATATGACATTCTATATAACTCTCTATACACACGATCCAGCTTGATGATTGGCTTGAAAGGCTGGTCGAGGAAAAAGGTGAGGACCTATATAGGATGAAAGGCGTCTTATCAGTGAGTGATTCTGAGACACGCTATGTTTTCCAGGTTCGGTCTCCATCCATCCGTTTGTTGTATTTATTGCTTATTTGTTGTATATATGCACCAAAGGGTCATTAAGTGGCGGATCCAGAAAATCATGTGATCGGGGGCACGCTTAAGGGTATTAAAAAATTCCAATGTCGAATAACCCATCGGAACCAAATAAGGTTAGGGTTGCTACGTTTTTGGTTATTCGGTTTTCGAGTTATTCGGAAATCCTTAGTAAGACACCATTAAAGGCAGCAAAGAATGCATAATCTGACAAAATTAACAATATCCCAAAAGAATGTCAAGTCTTAAATATCAAAATCCTTAAAAAACATTGTTTTGCTGAGAATTATGATACCAAAAGTAATGAGTGGGTCTTCGGTACTCGGGAGCATTAAGTGAGTCGTCAAAAGAAAGTTGGGGCACCAACAGAGGTTGGAAATACGAGAATTGTAGCTTAAAAAAAATCGAACTTTGATGACTTTCGGTTGGCGGCATGTGCCCCCTACCCCCATAAGGTGGAGCCTATCCATGGTCATTGATCCAGCGGTATCCGGTTACGGTTAAAGTCTGGCCTCCTTGTAGGTCGAGGGTTCAAACCTCACCGAAGGTGAGGATTGTCTTCGAGTATTTTCCGTATATAAGTATTATATACTTAAAAAAAGCATTAAGTCGAAAACTCAAATCTTGACCCATTTTTCTCCTTGTGATCTTTCTTTGATTCATACAAGGGGGTGCATTCCACTTTAGATGGGTGCCCAGGCAAAGCATGGGGGCCAGATGAGAAGAGAATAAACAAACTTGTATTCATCGGAAGGAACTTGGATGAATCCGCTTTGAGAAAAGGCTTCAAAGGCTGTTTGGTGTGATCTATATCGTGAATCCGGGTAAGTTTTCATACGATATTTTAAAGAAACTGGTCTCGAACTTCCAGTCGTGGGGAATGGCATGGCAACGGGGGCAAGACATCATATGGTGTGGCTCAATAAATTAAGAAACTCGTGAATTTATCGATGTTGTTTCTGGTAATTCTGTATGTAATTCAAGTTGATTATGGCTGGGATTCATACGCCAATTAGGAAAGGAGAAAGTAATTAGGAGGTCTTATTAATTTTAATCAACTATGGTATCGACTATAAGTACATATTGAAAACAATCTTTACGCACTTCATTTTGTTTTTCTGATACAACATATGCATCTTTACGGGTTAAAAAGAAACAACCTATGAGGTCGTTTACCAAAAGCTTACCGGTATGAGTCACCACCCTTATTTATCTTATCCTAGTAGTATTTTTAGCCATCAAAATTAATTGTTTGTAAGGATCTCTTAAGGGGTCGTTTACTTACAGTTTAATGAGCTTAATGGTTTGGACGGGTTATTCGTTCAACCATACATGAGTGTTTATTTACGGCTTAATCATTAAGCCATTAAGCTAAAATGGCTATATGGAATAAGCCTGGACCCTCACTTGTCCCCGTTGAGCCACCCTAAACAAACCAATACCAGAAATGCCCAGAAATAATTTAACCCTCTTGCTTGGTCTCCTTCAAACCCATTGGTTCCCCATCTCTCAAACTGACAGATTTATCCAGACAGACAACTTAAGTCATACAATGCTTAATGTAAACAAAAAGTAAACAACCCCTTACCTGGTAGGCTGGTAACTTCTAATCAAGTAAGATTCTTCTCCCTTAAGTTTTTCGGTCCTTGTTATGCTGTTTACTATGTAAGATTATTGGTCCTTGCTGGATTTCGTTGTATGATCAAATCAATCGAGTAGAAAAGATTGGTTATATTTGTAGTTGGAAAAAACTCATAAATTGTTGTATATATAATTTTAGTAAATTCATATGCTTTGTATTTTTAATCAAACATAAATTTTTATATACAGAAAGCGACGTCGTTTTGGTGTTTTTTGAACAACTACGGAAAATGATGATATAATTAATGCATGGCATTTTCCTCTTGACTATCTCCTCCTCCTCCCATTTTGTCGTTGATGGTGGGGTCAGATGGTGGAATATTCTGCTGCTACCCGTCTTTCCCGGTTTCGTTGCCACGTGTCCCTCTCCTTTTTATTCCCTTTTGGACCCTCCATAATTTTCTATCCAAATCAAATGTAAGGGGCTGATTGGTAGTTTGCTAAGTGATCAAAATGATTAAAAGACTCTTATAATATAATGTAAAATGAAATATGATTGTTTGGTAATATTTCAAAATAAAATTATGGCGTTGAATGGTTAAGGGATGCCTAAGATACAAATCATTCGAAGAGTTTTGTAACCATTAGGAGACACTTTTTTTTTCTCCAAACAAGATTAAGCTCTTAGCGATTCAGAAGTTGTCTCTTAATGTAACTATTAAGAGGTAAACAAATAGTATTTAACAAAATTTTCAAATATTTTTATTTAGTGCAATAATTTTAATTAGTGTAACAAATATTTGATTTTTCAATTCATACCCATTTAATTAATTAACCGGGTTTTAACCTATTATGACATCTCTTAATTTTAATGTGATCTTTTCACACAATCAATAATACATCTTAACGATATGATATTAATGTTGTCAAGAATTACAAGATTTGTATGTTATTGGTCAAAATAGATTCAAAATATGAAAAACTGAAGAGAAAAGAAATATTATTACGTTAATTATCAAACTTCACGAGGTGGTTGGTTCAACTTACAATAAGATTTATTCCTTGGGGTTCCTTTCAATATGTCACCAGTTTGAGTCCTTACAAGGTGACTTTTTTTTTACTGTTCTTCAGGGCTCCATAAAATTAGTCAAGTGAGCATAAGTTGGTCCGAATACACATTGTTACCAAAAGAGAAAAAAACTCTCCTCGCCCCCTCCTTTATTTTTTTAGTCAGAAAATACAATCCTAATTCACTTGTATTTTAAAATTATTAAATCCCGAACAATCAAATACTAATTTATACTTCTTGTAAGAAAACGTCAATTATTACTATATTAAAAAGCAAAGTTGCTTTAATAGTTACGTTTATGTAATAATGTGTTACAGACTTACAGGTTCTTTTGCATCTTAGGGATTGTTTACCGAACTCTTCCAGGCAGGGGCGGATGCAGTAAGGAGGGGTAGGGGTCCTGGGCCCCTACCAGCCCTGCACGTGACAACTAATTTTTTTTTTACTTGTATTTTAGTTTGGTATAGCTTTTGGGACCCCAACAAAATATATCAAAGGCCCCTTAACCCCTTTCCAATTCCTGAAAACATAAACACTCCTTGGTCTAGCGTCGGCGACGCTATTTTTCTCGTTGTTCGCCTCATCGCCTGTTCCTCGGGCCCCCATCAATTATTTTTTCTGGATCCGCCACTGCTTCCAGGGTATGTGCTTATCGGGTGTCATTTACCCTACCGGTGGCGGTGAGCATAGGAATATCAAGAATCTTACCTGGTAAGCGTTTATCAAATGAAAGATGCTTATCGCAATTCATTTTGATGGCTGAGAATGTTACCCATTAGGTAAGCAAAAGTGATGTCTTTTACCAATAAACGTTTGCCCGATAAGTTTTTGGCTAAACAACCCCTTAATTTAGGTTTCAACCCCCTCCGTATTTCTGCATCTCACAGTTTTCTCTCAGAGTGACGTCTTTTGTAGTGTTCCCTCTTTTTAATTAATGCTGCCTTTTCATTTAAAAAAAAAATAGGCTTCAAGTGCTACAAATGAAACTCATGAAAGTAACGTTATAGTACATATTATAAGAATATATCAAAACGTTGTCGTTTTCATATATTACTCACATATTCCTTCTAATAATTATGAACCAAATTTTGCAATAATAAATATTTTATGGTTTGGAATCGTTTTTTTAATTATAAATCGGGCACCGAATTTGATTTACATTAAAAAATAAATAAAAAATTATAACGGTTTTGAATATAAAAGGAGGAGGGTGACTGTGGGACGTGGCACGTGACCGCACGAATATTCCAATCCGCTTGTATGCCGGAAAGAATAATCCACGCTGGCAATCACCTTAGATATAATCAGCTACCCCCATAAAACCTCTTACATCCCCTACGCCCTGTTTTTTATAGCCGTTGGATCTTCATTTACGTTTCCAAACCACACCAGTAAGTCAAATAATCTAACGACTCGTATTCCACCACAAATGACGGTAGATTTTTTATTTTAGTTCTTTAGATTTTAAATATTTAAAAAAAAAAAGATTATTAGCCGGGTGTGGTGTGGGAGTTGTCATGTTGTTTCAGATTCGTCGCCGATCTTTCCTCCCGATGTTCCTCGTCTACATCACAAATTGTCTTTTTCCACTCCCGCGTTTCACTTTCCTAAATTACTCTTATACCCTCCCACATAAAACTATTGACTAGGGGTGGTGGTTATTGATTGAGTTGTTCAGGTTGAAGAGATTTGAACAACCTAAGTCAATGTCTACGGTTTGAAAAATCTCAATCCAATCCAAATCGTGCGGGTTGAACAGGTTGAAACTTTAATACTTTATTTTACAATCTAAATAAGTGATACCGTTTAAAGAAACAAAAATCAAAATAAAAATATAAAAATAAAAATAAAAATAGAGAAGAAAAAGGTAGAAGAAGATTAACTCTTGGCTCTTGATTCGATGGATGTTGAAGATTTTTTTAAGACTTGAATGTTAGATTCGTGTGATTTCAATCAGTGTGGTCTCGTGGACAAATTTAAACTAGGTTTAAGATAGTTAGACTTGAGAATTTAGAGAAAGAAGAGTCGCTAAAAGTCTACAACCATAATTTTAAAAAAATGTACAAGTTTTGGTCGGGTTAACGGGTTGGTCGGGTTACTTTGGGACTAACATGTTTCCAACCCAATAGATGTGGTTTGGACAAATTTATATCGATTATGTATCAGGTTATCTCGATTTGAGTTGTTTTGCAATTTTTCGAGTTGAGTTGATCATAAATTTAAGCACCCCTACTATTCACCTGCGGGTGTAAAAGAATTCCACTTATTTTATTTCGTAAATTATATTAAAATGCGAAATATATTTTATTTTGTTTATATTTTATAATATCTATTTTCAAATATTTAATTTGGGGAATGTATTATATTTTTTTGATAAAACTAAAATAATGTATTATGTATATGATGCAATTAATATATATATATATAGGGTTCTTTCATTACTAACTACGGCATTAGTGCTAACCGTGTTAACCAATTTTCAACCAATCAGAATAATCCTAGAGTTTATGTCCTGTGTTCAATCATATTAATTCTCAAAGGGTAATACGAGCATTTCATAATTCACGCTTATTTAATGTATTTCCATATTTTGAGTTATTAATATGATAGTTATCTAAATATTAAATATAATATTTAATATTTAATGTATTTCCATATTTCAAAGAGTTATTAATATGGTAGTTATCTAAATATAAATATAATATTTAATATTTAATGTATTTCCATATTTCAAGTGTGCATATATGCATGTCTAGATGTCAGTGTGTATCTCAACCAATGCAAAATAGATCAACTGATATACACATAAGCACATATACAACATGTACATATTCACAATACTCAATGTGCATATATGCATATTAGATACCAGTGTGCAAATATGCATATGCTCAATGTTCACATATGCATATACTCAATATGCACATATGCATATATTCACTATATGCAAGTGTGCACATATGCACTATCAAAGAGATAATTAGGTGAGTAGAATAATTTATTGAAATCGATTTCTTCATATCGAAAACAACAGATTTCTTGAAATCGTTTTCTCCAAATCGATTCTTCAGATCGAAATCCTGAAAATCGATTTCTTCAAATCCTGAAAATCGTTTTCTTGAAATCCTGAAAATCGATTCTTTTGATCGTTTTCTCCAAATCGATTTCTTAATCCCGAGTTTGACGATGATCGTGAATATCGAAAGGATTTTACTCGGATTCCTCATGATTCGTCGTGATAGAGAGGATTGTTGGAGTCGATTTCAACAACAGAGTGTCCGTGCGTGTTTTGTTGGATAAAGCGATTTTGGGGGATCAAACCCCTAATTATTTGGGTGTTTTATTTAGTAGGCGCATGTTTCCCAAATTAAAGGTATTGTATTTTTACCAAAGTACCTCAAATGCATACATGCAATGTATTTTTTACAACCGTTTTGAATAGTTTAATTTAATTAAAAATCAATTAATTGTGCACCATTGATCTCATCAATCTACGGTTGAGATTGGTTAGCACGGCTAGCACCAATGTCATGGTTAACAAATGAATTGGCCTCTATATATATGGGCGTTCAAATGCAACCCATTTACATAGTGCAACCAATGTAACCCTTCTATCCACCACTCATTTTATGTAAATAAAAAAAAGAAAAAATCTAAAAATAAATGAGTGGCGAATAGAAAATTGCATAGGTTGTATTATGTAAAAGGGTTGCATAATATTAATACATGATATATATATGAGTAAATTACATTTTTGGTCCTTATGGTTTTTATTCACTATCAATTTTAGTCCCTCTTATAAACTAATTACAATATTAGTCACTATGGTTTGCGTTTTATTTCATTTTTGGTCCTTTTGACAAACTCTAGTTAAAAGAGTGGTTAATTTTTTTTTTGTCTTTTTTGTCTTATTAAATAATAGAGTAAATTACAATTGTAGTCCATTTGGTTTTTCTCTTTTCATTTTTGTCTTTCCTACAATTTCATTTTTTATTTTATACCCCTTATCTTATTAATTAATTAATTAATGATATTGTTAATTAAAAATATGTATTTTATTTTGTATGTTATATTTCTAAAAAACTTTTTTCGATATCTGTAAAATAAGTTCAATATTGAATATTTTAAATTTTTATGCATATATATATATACTAGTTGTGTACCCACGCAGTGCGGCGGGATATGATAAATCAAAAATATAAAATTAGTACAACAACTCATTAAAAGAATTTGACATCATGTTTAAACAAAATAAAATTACAATGATTTCAATCTCGATAAATAAAGAACTATGGATTTAAGCAAATCCATCTACACTATTAATAAGAAATGTATCATTTTCATATTCTAATTTAATTAATCGTTTCTCTAAATGTGTATCAAACAAAAACTTTATAGTATAATTATTAAAAGATTTAAAAGATTATCAACTTAAATTTATGTAATAAAAAATGAAATATCTGAAACGATGTATTTTTTTTATTAATAAACATAGATAAATTTCTATTTTCATATTACATTATTAAGAAAAAAATGACCCATTTTTTGAACCCAAGTTATAGTAGAAAATGTTTTTTGGATTAGTGTAGATGGATTTGCTTATACACACACTACACACACACGCATATATATATATATATATATATATATATATATATATATATATGTGTGTGTGTGTGTGTGTGTGTGTAGTGTGCATAAAATTTTAAAATATTCAATATTGAACTTATTTTACAGATATCGACAATAGTTTTTTAGAGATATAACTTACAAAATAAAATACATATTTTTAATTAAAAATATTATTAATTAATTAATAAGATAAGAGATATAAAATAAAAAATAAAATTGTAGGAAAGACAACAATGAAAAGAGACAAACCAAAAGGACTACAATTGTAATTTACTCTATGATCTAATAAGACAAAAAAGAGAAAAAGACAAAAAAAAATTAACCACTCTTTTAACTAGAGTTACTGAGTTAGTCAAAAAGACCAAAATTGAAACAAAACGTAAACCATAGTGACTAATAATGTAATTAGTTTATAAGAGGGACCAAAATTAATAGCGATTGAAAACCATAAGGACCAAAATTGTAATATACTATATATATTCAATTGGAAACCTAATTTCATTGTAACTTTAGAAACCAAATTTCAACCATTGATCTTTTTAATTAATGGTCAAGATTCATTTGAATTATATATGGTAATAAATTAATTTATTTATTAATAAAAGATAATAATAATATGTCAAAAAGGGTAAATGTGTCTTTTTCTTTTGTATTTCAAATTTGACAACAAAGATGAAATATGGTAATAAATTAATTAATTTATTAATAAAATATAATAATTATATATGGTAATAAATTAATTAGTTTATTAATGAAAGATAATAACAATATATCAAGACTACCTTTTTATTACATGTTCATCAATATGCAGTATGTAAAAACTCAATTAAGTTTCATTACCATTATTGTTTCATTACTTTTCCATTATGTATCACTATATCAAATATGTTTCATCAGGTTTCACTATATTAATATTTTTTTTCACTATATCAGGTTTCACTATATTAATATTTTGTTTCATTACCTTTCCATTATGTTTCACTATATCAAATATGTTTCATCAGGTTTCACTATATTAACATTTTATGTTTCATCAGGTTTCACTATATTAATATTTTGTTTCACTATATCAAATCCATTATGTTTCACTATATTAATATTTTGTACTTTGAGGTAATATTGAAGATTTCATATGAATATAAACTTTCATTCATTGGATGAATCAATCACTGATTCATAAGAATCAAAACAATACATAGTATCAAAGTTTCCAATCTTTTAATTTCATATGAATATTTAATTTCATATTAATACTTGAAAATTAAATATTTTAATTTTATATTAATATTTTGTGGCTCAAATACAAAATTTCCTAAGAATGTCAATTCAAGTACATGAATCAAAAAAATGGTGTATTCGTATGATTTAAATTTTGTTTACCTAAATTAGATATCTCATTTTTAATTTAATAAATCATCCATATTACCATATATAAAATAAATTAAAATTAAATAATAATTAATACAATAATAATAATAACAATTATCATATATATTATGAAATTATGTAAAAGACTAAAATAACCTTATCAATTAAAAATAAAAAAAAAAAATTCATTGATTGGTTGATTTCGGTTTCCAAAGTTTCCAATGTAAAATTGGTTTCCAATTGATCTCTCCCCTATATATATATATATATATATATATATATATATATATATATATATAATAACCTTGTAATTTTAAATAAATAAATCGTCGAATTTTTAGAAATTAGTTATCATTTTTTTAATTAAAAAAAAGATATGTGTAACCTGCTAGGAAGATTTTAAAGTTAAAAAAAAAAAGCTAAATCAGTTTTACCATTTCAGAACCTTCTGCCATTCAAACCCTTCACCACCCCCATTGTCGTCCATTCTCTATACCGCTCATCGATGCAGTTGGCCCCGACCATCGGTCTCCATCTTTTTGATTTTTTTTTGTCTTTCGATTATCCCTTTTCACACTAATTTAATGGAATGTGTACAGAAAAAACAAAAAAGAAGGAGAATCGGAAATAAAAGAAATCCGAACAGAAAGAGGAAAATCGGTGGCAAGGGCCAACGAAGTGATAGAGAGTTGAAGATGACAGGGCAACGAGAAGGAGCGATGACATTGTGTACGAGGGGTTTGAACTGACATAGGGTTTGAGAACGGTAAAACTGATTTAGGTTTTTCTTTGAAAAACAATCCTAGCTAGTTACATATAACTCTTTGGGTAAAAAGGATGAAGTAACTAATTTCTAAAAGTTCGATTACTTATTTGTTCAAAAAAAAAATCAAGGACTTAACCATTCAATGAAAAGTTCAAATGACATAGTCCGTCTATAGTTTATGATTTTTATGATTTTTTTCGTTGGATTTTTATGATTTTTTTCTCTTCTAAGTATGTCTCTCTAAATAAGAATAAAACATAGTCCGTCTATAGTTTATTCAATATGCTCTATTTTATTATTATGATTTTAGGTAAAATTGCCGACTCTTTTTCAATTTTATTACGGGATGAATTCAAATCTTATAAAGTCAACTAATCAAAAATTAAAAATCATGATTACAGAAAAAGGTGTCATTATGTTCACATAGAGCTATCAATCGATCAATCAGATTGACTCATAGGTTGTATTCGTATAACTTGTGGCTATACTGACCACATATGTAAAAGTATTTCTAATTTTTAGGTTTTAACTTGATGATTTTCTATTGTATTTGCGTACATGGAAGAAATAATCTTATTCATTTTCTCTAGTTAAAACAATACAAGTTGGAATAAGCACATTTTAAATACTTAAAGTATAGTTTAAGATTCGAAATCACTTTGTTACTGTAAACAAGTGAAAATGTCAAAAAGGCAACAACAAAAAATCACATAAAATCAAAAACAAACTACATGAAAGAATCACATTCTGTAATAAATGGTCTATTTTGTTCTGAAACAACTAAACAAATTCTATTAGTTACATTCCCACTATCATTACAGCCTATCAAACATCTTTTTGTTTACATTTATATTTTCCATATAATAATAAGATCAAAAAGAGAATCGACCTCAACATTGAATTCTTGCAATTATGGTTCAAATGACATTGATTTTATATTTTTCAATACAGAATTATTTTATATGGATACAAACATTAGTGATTGAAATATGTATTATAGTGACTTTACACTTGGATCATAACCTTTTTTTTTTGAACGTCGGACTTTTATAAAACTAACAAGAAGCTAGAAAAAAAAACAATTACATACGAGTAATGGCTAGGATCATAACCTATCATTCAATTGAGTGACTATCATGAAAATTATATAAGTTGTTACTATCGAATTTCTACTACCGACATTATCTTGTACAATATTATTTTATATTATCATTTTTTTAATTGTTGTCATTGGATCTTAGCTTACCCATTTGTCTTTAATTGAGAATTAATGTTGCATTTTCATAAATTTGGAAGTACATACATGTTCACTTAACACCCTTTGGTTTTAGAAAATTTCAACAATATGCAAAAACAATTATGTGTAATTTTAGTCCTTTTAAAATGTGTTAATGATAGAATCTATTTATTTACATAAAGATGTTATTTGACAGACACATCTTTTATCTCTAAATTAAACAACTCACATTTGAAATGAATATTATCTATAAAAATCAGTAAAAAAAGGTTGTTACAGAAAAAACCAATGTGTCGTAAGACACCAAGTCTTAGTTAGTGACTATCACTAGAGCGAGAGCTCGATTGGCTTGTCAACCAATAAGACACTTCGAGGTCTAATGTTGATATACTATATTTTTGTAGTTTGGGAGCAAAAAGTGTACCAAAGTATAGGGACCATTAGCAAACTTTAATAGGGCTAGTTTAACATTTGTAAAAATTCTGATTAAACCCTTAATTAATGGTCTTATTCAATTTATCTCCCCTTATTATGTAAAACAAACCATCCAACGTAATCATATTTACATAAATTCTCCCACAATTTCTATGAGTCATAATAAAATACCTGTTTTAGACATTTATTCATGTGGACCAATTTCTTAAAATGAGATGACTAACTTGTTGTGTGACCATTTTCAGTCTTCTTGGTGGAGCTTGACGATTAAACTTTGTCGTCATTGATCGGTGAAGATGAAAATGGTGTTTTGACTATGTTTCCAAATCCAATCAGTTCTTGGCAAGTATTCTTATAAGATCAAAATCTAAATAATACATCGAGCCATGTTTTGGAAGGTTACTATAAAAAACGTAAACATATGTATGACGCTTTATTTTCTTTTATCGTCAAAGATTTATAGGGTGGTACGGTATCAGTACAAAGCCATACCAGTGGTCCAATGATAGATTCCGGTGCATAGCTTCATTCGTAAAAGACGGAAATCATGAATGAACTAAATGAGAAAGATGATGAGATGGCATGGGTAAGACTTTCATTCCTATCAAAGTCAAGGGCATTTTAGTCTTTTTCATATAACATACATTTTTTTATTAAATTTGTAACTATATTAGGTTTGGAAAAATAATGCAATCCAGAATAGAACATTCGAAACCATTAGTTGAAGAAACCACAAGAAGTGGCTTTTCACAGTGACCAAACACTAATACAGAAGACATACCCATTTGGTCCACCACTCCAAAGAAACAATGAACACAAAAAAGGGTATTATGGTCATTTGTCAATTACACTCAATTCAGTGAAAGCAAGAATAGGGACTGCCTACGTCTTTTCTGGAGATAGGGGGTGGTTTTGATAGTATTGTTAAACCTCATGGATTATTGTGTAATTAACATAATCTTAAACCACCTTCATTGAACATTAAATTAACATTTCAATTTATTTATTAATAAAAAAATTATTGTTTTTTTTAAAGATTTTAATCTGTGATGATAAACCTCCATTTCTTTAGTAAGCTTTGATTCCCAAATTGATTCTTGTTTCCAAAAGCAAATTCTCACATTTAACTTGAATAAGTTCTGAAAGAATTGTTATAGATACATACATGATATATTATATATATATATATATCTTTGAAACTTTTAGCACTTTTCCCCTTTTGAGTGTGTGGAATTCATTCTGTGGTTGCTTCTTTCTCTCTGTCTTTGTTGTACAAAAGAAAGAACCCATCCATAAATAAACAAAATTCCCAAAAAGGACATTCAAAAAAAAATAATAATAAAGAAAGAAACTTGGTAGTGGGAGAAGTTGAATTTTTGGGAAAAGAGCATAATTAAGGTTCTGGTGGGGGGTACTGGTGAAACAAAGAAAGAAAGAAAGTGGTGGTGGTATTCAAATGGATGGCAGGTACGGCGGTGGTGGTGGTGGCGGTGGTGGTTGTTATGAGTTTGAGAGTGGTGGGGTGGTGATGACAAGAGACCCAAAGCCAAGGCTCAGATGGACTGCTGATCTTCATGACAGATTTGTTGATGCTGTTACTAAGCTTGGTGGACCTGACAGTTAGTTTTTTTCTATTTCTCTTTATAATCTTTCTTCATTATAATTAATTTTTTTTGAAAAAGAAGTGCTTATAATGAAATTTAAACTTGTTGGTATTCATTTTTTTTGTTGAAGTTAAGTGATCCAATTCTGGGTTTTTGATTGGTCAAAGTCTTGTGTTCATCCAATTTGATTCCAAATCTTGATCAGAAGTTATCCAATGCCCAGAATCCAAGATTGTTGAAAGTTTTGATCTTTATGAACCATTTTTCTGATCTGCCAAATGGGTGTTTTCTTATGAAATTAAACATTTTGATCTTGGATGCTTTTTCTAACTTAATTTTGCAAATTGCTTCTTAATGGGATCAAGAATCTTTAGAATGCCAATTTGAATGATTTAAGTATGAACAAAATTTCCCTTTCTTTTTCTGGAAGCAAAGTCTTTTTTGATCTGATTGAAACTGATATCGGGTTTGGTTTGGTTTGGTTTGAGCAGAAGCAACGCCGAAATCGGTGTTGAGATTGATGGGTTTAAAGGGGTTGACATTGTACCATTTGAAGAGCCATTTACAGGTAAATTTATAAGCTTCGACTCGTGACTCGAATCGAATGGGAATTTGATATGGATTCATTTTAGTTTTATGATTCCCAATTAAACATTTGGAGTCTTTTTCTTGATGTTTATAGAAGTATAGACTTGGGCAGCAGGCAAAGAAGCAGAACAATGCCGATCCCAACAATGAAAACAGTGGTGAGCATCGATCACGTTTAGATCTTCATCAATTTCCGCACTTTTTTTTTTTTTTTCTGTTAATTGTTGTTTTTTCGGTGTGCGATACACGGGGTTTTGGTTTGGATTTATTTATTTAGGTGGAGTTTTACAAGTTTACTTGAGTGATATTTTCTTATGATGATTCATTCGTTTAGGTGATTCCTATGAACACTACAATCTGCATTCGACAGGCACGAGCTCCAATTCTTTAAGAGCAAATCATGAAGCAGGGTACGCGTTGTGTTTCATCTCTTTCGGTTAAAATCCGGCTTAAAAGAATCTGAATCCAAATGTGTTTGTTTGTATACAGAGATATCCCCATTGCAGATGCATTACTATGCCAGATTGAAGCACAAAAGAGGTTACAAGAGCAGTTTGAGGTATATAATCTTTCTATATTAGGAAAGATCAAGATTCCAATGCCCATTATGAGCATTACCATTACAATTTGATGGTAACAATATGTTCTTATTTAGTGTTTATTTGTGGACATGGTAGCTAGCTAATATGACCATTTTTGAAGTATATAATTATATATGAAGAACCCCTTCAAAAAAGAAGGAAAAAGAATTGGACCCAATCATACATGTTTTAGCCTTTACCCGATTAGACGCATAATCATTTACAAACCCAGTAAAAAACGTAAAAAACTTATAGATCATTTACAAACCCAGTAAAAAACTTTTATATGTTATTTTATTCATTACTGGTCCAATCAATCTATATATAGTCTTAGTACATAGTACTGGTGTATCAGCCTACCAGGGCCTCCAAAAAGATTGGAACATCATGTAGAAAAACACTGGGTCAAACTTCAGATTTATATAAAAAAGTGAAGGTTGGTATTTGAATTTGCAGGTACAAAAGAAACTACAAATGAGAATAGAAACTCAAGGGAAATACTTGCAAGGGATATTAGAGAATGCCCAAAAAAGCCTATCACTCGACATGAATTCGTCCGGCAACCTCGAAGCAACACGAGCCGAACTAACCAACTTCAATTTGGCGCTCTCGGATCTCATGGACAATCTGAGCGGTGGAGAACGGCGGGAAGAGAACGGTAAGAAGGGCGGCAGCACGGCGGTAAAGGAAGATATGAAGATCAAAAGGGAGGGTGGTGGTGGCGGTGGCGGTGGCTCCATCAGTTTTGATCTTAACACCGGAGGTAATTACGACTTCATCGGCACAAATCCGGATTTATTGGCACTTGGATTTACAAGACACAACTAGAGAGAATAAAAGAGTGTTGATATTTTTCTGCAATAATTCATCTAAATTTTGTTGATGCAAATTGTGATGTTTCCATGCATCATGTGGTGGTATAAATCACATTGAAATTAAATTGTAGATTCATAACATTAACGTGTATTCAGATTATATGTATTCTCTTGAATTTCATTTAATAAACACATTCTAAAATGAATTTAAAGGTATTTTCTAAAACCAACAAAATATATATATATATATATATATATATCGGACCTACGAACCTTGAAAAGGCATCGCGTGATGGATCACGAGGATGCGAACCATGAGAAAACCTTCAGAGCTGGATTTCGTGTGTATATATAGACTTGGGTTTTGGTGACAACTCATTATTTTCGCGAAAACCATGATAAAATCTCTGGTGTTGATCTCTTTTAATCCAACGGTGCTTAGCACACACGTTTTTGTAAAAGAGAGGCATGTTCGTATTTCGGTTTGACATCATATGCCAGGAGAATCGTAAATTGATCAAATATGGGTGTATTTGTATAAGGGTTGGGTTTCGATGAGAAGTTGAGTTAACGGTGAGAAGTGGTTATCAACCGTTGGATGAGAAATGGACGTACATTAAGATGAGATGCACCAGATCAATTCTCTTCTAAGTCGCAATTCATGGGAGGGTTTGAGATTAAGAGAGACCAACGGTTCAGATCCACTTCTCACTCTTCTCACCGTTAACTCAACTTCTCACACGATCCTTCGCCTTCATATGTATGGTATGTATATGTGCATACGAGTAATTAAAGATGTTTCATGTTTTTTTACGCACTTATGCATGTTATGCACATTTGCATACCGGATAAATTATGATGAATAGTTATTAAGGTGATCGGTTTTTCATTTTTCTTATGGTTTTCCCCTCAAACCCTATGTCATTAAAGCGCAAATTATGATGGTCTCATGAAATGATTTTGGACATTTTTTATATATTATGTTGTTCAGTTAAAAACCATGAACTCGCTGAATGTGGGTTTTTGCATGCCATTGTTGCCATTATGGACTTTAAATGTAAGATCTCATATCGGTTGGGGAGGGGAACTAAAATTGTCTTACAAGAGACTTGATATCTCCTGTATCAGATATGTTTTAAAACCGTGAGTCCAGATTTGGACAAAACAAATATCTGTTATGATTGTTTGGGGATGTTACAAACGGTATCAAAGCTAATAACCGGACTGGTGTGCCAACGAGGACGCTGAAATCCCAAATGGAGTGTATTGTAAGATCCCACATCGGTTGGGAGGGGAACTAAGGTTGCCTTCCCACGAGACTTGATACTTCCTCTATCAGACGCATTTTAAAACTATGAGTTCATGTGTGAACAAAGCGAACAATATCTGGTATGATTGTCTGGAGATGTTACATTAAAGCAACGACGTTATTATCTACATTCCCATCAAAGCTGTCGCAAAATGGTTACTTAATCATACTGCATGGAGGTAATATTTTTTATATTGAGGGAAATGGACACTATGTAACAGTTTAGATGTGCAAAGATGATAATGCCGCTTATTTTAGGCCCATGACAACAAGTGGCAGATCCATAATTTTTTTCCTAGCGGGGCACCTTTTAAGGTAGATTAAGGGGTCGTTTACTAAATGTTTACCCGGGTAAGCGCTTACAAAATCATATTACCTTATGGATGAAGATGGCAATGACCAAGAACCTTACCTACCTGGTAAGAGCTAAGTGAAGGACCAAGAGTCTTACCCTGGTAAGTGATGGTGAAGACTCTTATCACGGTTAGCGCTTACCGGGAAAATTGTTGCATACGATACCGTTTTGGTGGACTAAAATCTTACCCGGTAAGTAAGTGATAGTGTTAAACTTTACCGGTAAACGCTTATCGGGAATTTTTTTGCATACGATACCGTTTTTGTTGACTAAAATCTTACCCGCTAAGTAAGTGATAGTGTTAAATTTTATTGGTAAACGCTTATCCGGGTAAGTGTTTAGTAAACGGTCCCTAAATATGCGTAAAGTTGTCCGATACATTTTTAGCCCAAATCTACCGTTTCAAGAGATTTTTAAAGCTTTTTTTGGTTGTATTCAAGAAAATTTTAAGGTTTTTTGTTGATTTTGATGGACATTTTTCAGTTTTTTTAGTTGATTTCGAGAGTGTTTTTTAATTTTTTGGTTGGTTTCGATAAACTTTTTTGGTTTATGGGGTCCCAGACAAAAAAAACTGAGGAAAACTAAGATAGAAAATTGAAAAAAATTATGTTTTTACCTTAGAAAATTCCATTTATTTCCATTTTAATGGGCCCAATCCCCCCATTGATTATATGCTACATCAGCCAGCACGGATGACAACAACAACCGTCAACATCATAAGAAAACCCACATTCAACCGATAATGACATCTCCAACATATTCTCTAAATCATAGAGTCAAAAATTAATTTCATCTCTAACAAATTCTTTATTTTGGAGATTACAATATTAATTTTATTATTAAAATGTTCAATACATATAATAAATAGAGTGAATTACAGTTTTGGTCCTCAAGGTTTCGTATTTTCTTTGAAAGGACTTATACTTCAATATCTCAAATAGTGGTACCTGAGGTTTGGATTTTGCTCTGAAAGGAGGTCCTCCTCACTAACCCCTTTAAAAAACTCAGTTAGTAGGAGGGGTATTTTGGCCATATCACTTTTTCCTCTTAAACGACTTCTTCTTCTTCTTTTCTTCTTGTACACATTGTTAGTTTCAGGGAAACAATACCCCTCCCACTAACTGTGATTTGGGTAACTATTCCAATGCAAACCAAGTTTATTGGAGATGGATAACGAGGTCGTCGGCAATAGACAAAATCACAGGGCCAAAATCCCATCTCCAAATCACAGAGGCCAAAATCCCGGCCAAAGACAGGGCCAGAAATAATTTCAACATTTCTCGTTGGTAGAAAGAATAAAGAACAATCTCTACCTTGCCAACAAAACCCAAAACCAGAAACACCCCACCCTTCCCCTCCGGAAAACACACATTGAAGATCATTTTTCAAATTTAGATATGCAGAATTGACTTCGGTTGAGTCTCGGTTGTGATCAAAGGAGCTGGGTGGTCGACAATGGTTGTAGCACATCGGTGGAGGGCGGTAGGTGGTTGGTGAAGTTCACGTCGTATGCGGTGGTCGGGATTGGTGACTTGAGTTGGAAAAAGAAGAAGGCAACTAGCCGAAGGTGATGAAGATATACTTTTTGGTAGAAGTGTTTATTAACTTATTTAGTGACAAATAAGAGTTTTATAAACCGCAAGGGTTGTGGCGTACTTGTTAAGGCCCTGGGGAATGTGGTGAAATATCTCATCTGTCCAGTGTTCGAATCCAGGCGTACACAATAATTATGGCCATTGAGGTTTAATCAGGGCTGATGTCTTACGGTCATAATTTTTCACGAGATTAGTCTAGGCATAGTCTAGGACACCCTTCCAAAAAAATAAGAGTTTTATAAAAAAAAGTGGTTGGGTTACATTACGGCGGTACCAAAACGTTATAAGTTGATAAGTTGTTTTTTGTGTTTGGCAAATAAGTTATAAGGGAGTAACATATGGCAATACCACACCGGAATAAGTTAATAAGTTAGAAGAAGTAACTTATAAAAAACTTATTATTATTGGTGCCCAACCAGTATAAACATTTTTTTTTTCATCCAAACACTAAAAACTTCTTATTATCAGTACCACGGCATAATAAGTTAATAAACCCTTTACAAATGCAATCCCAAATATCCCTCGTTGTTTGCATTCACATTCGCATTTGGGTTAGCTCATGGTTTCTAGGGGGCGTTCGGGGTCGCCAAAGGATGTATGTATTTTTTATTTGATATAATATGTATTATATAAATATAATATTCATATTGAATTATATTTATAGGGTCAGGTTCAAAGGAAAACCTCAAAGAAACGAAAAATTGAAGAACACTCTGGTAGTCCTTCATCTGGACGGTATGCACTTGTGCATACAAGTAATTTGTAACATGCACACGTGAATATGAATTTGTGCATAATGCACTTGTGCATAAAAACAAAAAAACAACATAATTTACCTATATGCACAAATGCATACCGTCCAGATGAAAGACTACCAGAGTATTCTTCAGTTTTCCCCTTTTTTGAGGTTTTTCCGTAAACCTCCGTCTATATTTATAATACGTAAGTATATATAATTATATTAATATAATACAAGTTAGAGTAAACAACAATTTTGGTCCTTGTCGTTTACACAAAACTCTTAAAATGTCGATGTGCTTCAATGACTTTGTGAAAAGACAAAAACGCCCTTCAACTAACGGAGTTTTGATTGATAGAGTTGGTGTAAAGGACCACTTTCATAACAAAATGCAAACCACAATAATCATTATTCTACTTAGTGAAGTATAGAGACTTTGTTTGTAGTTGGAGGTAAACCACAGGGACCAAAATTTTAGTTTACTCTTTTTCTATTGTAAACTATAAACCCGTGAGGCGTAGCGTGACGGTGAAGTCAACCCTTACGAGTTATGACGAGGCCATACGTTTTTCAATGTGTGCCCTAAGGCGACATATGTATATATATATATAATTATATATATACACACACTTGTATGCGTTAGTGTTTTGAATAATCTTGTAGAACTACAAATTTGGTCCCTTTGGTTTGTCAAAATAACACTTTTCGTCCCTACAGTCTCAAAACTACAAGATGGCCATTATGGTTTCCGAAAACGTCTGAATTGTCTCTCTCTACAACCATTAGAGAAATTCCATTAAATAAGGGGCATTTTCATCATTTTATCGATTTTTTTTGTCTTTCACCCAATTGATTCTAAGATTTTGGTCTCTATGGTTTGTTATCGAGTAAAAGATAATAAAAAAAATGGATAAAAAATGCCCCTCTTTTAACGGAACTTTTTTTAAAGGCCAATAGAGGGATGGACCAAATCCAAACGTTTTTACAAACCACTATGATCATCTTATAATTTCAAAACTACACTTTACATAGGTAAACAAACAGGCTATGATTTCCAAATAATCTCTACCTTGATTCTTTTAAAGTACATATAATTTATTGGAAGGGGTTCACCCGACAACATCTTACTTTTACGAAAACACGAGAACATCATTTTTATCATAGACAATCACAGAGGATACTACAGTCTATCCCATTATGATACTAAATCAGAGACGCGGGCCACAAAAAGCACGACCTAGATCCCAAGTCAAGTTGCCGCACACCACCAGCTCCCACCACATGTATTCTCATATGTGGTGGAGGTATTCCTGCATTCTCGTGAAACAATGTTCTCGTTTGAACCTCCACCATCATTTATTATATTCAACTAACTACAATATCTAACTCAACTGGCATATAAAATCTATATAAAACCCCACTTCATATGAACAAAACAAGAATAAAGAAAAGGATGACAACAAGGATCCGTAACCTTATGGGTTAGCTTAACTGGCATTCTGGTAACAAGGCATGGGCCTTTAAACATCCTCCTCAGAGGTCACCGGTTCGAGTTCTGCAAAGCCACTAGGGTTTTTCTTGGAGGGCCCCTGGGATTAGTCAAGATGCTCACAAGTTGACTCAGACACCCATGGTTAACAAAAAAAACATATTGCCAAAGACTCCAGATTACCAGTATATCCCATCCTCTTTTGAAGTCGAGGGTTCAAATCTCATCAAATGTAACCAAATTACTAGTAGACCCCAACCTCTTTTGAAGCGAAGGGTTTAAATCTCACCAAATGTAAGGGATTTCCATGGAGGATGAAGTTAAGCTCATTAAAGTTGTTAAATGGTCTCATTTCATGACCAGAAAGAAAAAGCAGGCATAAAGAAACCAAAATTTAGTTTGAAACAGTACAGTAACCACATACCAGATGTTCTCTTAGAAACATTATATAGCATTCAGGAAGATTTCAAGAATAATTGAGATTGGCTTCTAGTTTCTCCTCCGAGGGCTCCCACCGGCCTTCCGTTTCCGATTATTAGACTTCGGTGACCTATACTCATCGAACGTTCCCACTTCCCCTTCTTCCACAGGGTCGAAATCTTGGCTTCGTGACGACTGCCCTTTTGTCGAAGAGTGGTATTGCCCATCTTCAACCTCATCGTCCACCTGATTTGCAGGTTTAGACCAACTATGTTTTCTTTCTTGTTTGCTTTTCTCTGATTCAGCAGCCAACTCTATACCATCTTCTAGCTCCCGTTCGATTAGATCATCTTCATCCATGAAATCCGTTCTCCGAGTCACATCACCACCACGGGCCTTCCTTCGTTTCTCCAGAGCCGCCTTAACCTTATCTTTATCGATCTTTTTTATTGCATCCTGAGGGGACTGCCCTTTGTAATCCAGATTCCGCCCCTGATATTTCTCCTTCGCTTCTGGTTCCCTAGTTTCATTCCTGCCACCTGTCCTTTCTCGAGTTTCCTCACCATGTCCTTCGGAACTGTAATACGTATTTGTCTCCATTTCCCTATCCTCGGGCCCATAACGCTGTTGACTTTCATTGACTTCAACGTCTCCCTTCATTTCTGTGCTTCCATAATCGTTACTTCTGTTTTGGGACGCTCTTGGTGGGCCGCTGTGATTATCTGGATACGGTTGATCAGGAAGGGGCCTTGACGATGTGGGATTTGAGGTACCGGGCCTGGAAGTTGTGGCACCAACTTGGGAATTACTGTTGTTTGTACCATGTTCTTCGTCAAGAGCAAGAGCTCTCGTGGGGGCCTTCTGAGTAACACCACCTCCCGTGCTCCCATCAACAACTTCACTAGTTTGAGAAGGTGCCACCCTATTTTGTTCATAAAGTTCTAACATTTGGTTACTGACTTCTGCAAAGGAATAATGAGAATAACTATTAGTTAACAAAGAATAAAACTAGAATTAAAAAGAAAAAGAATAAAGAACCACACAACAGATTACAATTCCCATTTCAGGCATTCCTGCCATGACCACCTCATTCACACTATACGTTCTTCTACTTCTACTAGTCTGGAAAAGATGAACCTAAATGTGTGGATTATTTTATCGCTAACCTAAATATTTTGAGAACCATGAGAACCAATTATTCATGATGAATATCATGACTATTATGAATGAAATTGCAAAATATTCATGATGAATAACATTCATGTATATTCATCAGAGATGGTTCTCGCAGTTCTCAAAATATTTACGGTTTCTAAATCAACTTTCTCCTACACTCGGAATGGAAGGCAACTAGATTGGAATTGAAGAAAAATCACTGATGTAGTGAGCAATATTGCGTTTTCAAATAGTAGTGACATCCATAATAATAATATCATAGAAATTAAGGTTGCAGTTCAGTATCATCCTAAAAAGGTGAGACACCGACCCTCCAATTGGCGTGGGGTGACATCGAACTCCTGCCACCAAACTTTCTCACCATCTGATGGCAGCTTTACTTTGAGGAACTTGGCGGCAAGAAAAATTGCCCCTGCTGCGATGTGATGGGGCTTAAATTGCAAGCACAGAGATGTCCGAAGCCTGCATGCCTCTTTTGCATGTCAAAATGGAAAAAGGAAGAGCGACCACAGGCTGGCATTACATAGAAACCACAAAAAGAAATACAGCATACCCATCGTTAACAAAATTCCATGCAACTTGAGCAAGGGCATTTTGGGCAACCTTGAACTTCTTTATTGCCTCAACTAGTGGTTTATATGGATGATGCACATTAAAATCGAAACCAAGAGTTGCAAGAACAACCCGTTCTCCAAGTAATATTAGTTCCTTTTGTTGTTCATACACATCCTGCAAGACAAAGATATAGAATCAGGCAACTAAATCTCTACACCATTTGAGGAATGATAGAAGCTAAAGTTATGAAGCATAATTAAAGCAGGCAAGGACCTATCTGCACATTTCCAAATTACAATCTTACAGTTTGAACTCGAGTACAAATCTAAAGTTTATGTATGTATGTATGTATGTATGTATGTATGTATAAAACTTGAAGTGGTAACAAGTGAGCTTAGTAGAATTGATCATATACCTTCTGCTTGATTCTTTGTATTGCCTCAGGATCCTTTTTGTTATTGATTTCATAGGAAACAAGGATAACGTCTTTTAAAGGACGAGGAGTTTCTTCAACCTTGCCTGCAAGAAACATGCAGACAGTTGCAACCGTCTGCAATCCAAGAATATTGTCAATGACTAATAAATGTACTCATTGTCTATCCTTAAATTGCATGCCGATAGAAAGGAAAAAAGGAGGGTGTATTCAGGTTTTCGGTCCGTCTTGTAGATACAGTGATTACATATATATCGGACAGAGAGACAGGCAGGTTGAGAGATCCTCACAATGAATAACATCTCAGAGAACAAAAAGAAATGCACAAGTTGAAAATTGGATATTATGCATATATTCATGTTGTAGCAATGTAAACGTTATCTTTCAAACCTACGCTCGTATCATGACCCAAACTGATTCAAGTCATTCTTTGAAAGAAATCCAAACTTTTTATTACAATGTCCGCTTCCTGTTGTCTTTTTTTTTATTTCAAAAGATGCTCTCTGATTCTTCTCTCCTTTACTATACTTTACTTGCTGCAGATCTCTTATCGTCTATCTTCCCAGACCAACCTTACAGAATAGCTCACTTATCTAACAGTCTAGTTTCGGTGCTAAAATTCAGACTTGTATATACCAATTTCCCAAGGGGTAACATATAATAACTATAATATTATCATCTTTAATATTTTGATAGATACAGGTTAGAAATTGTGGTGTTTCCAATGACTTGGTTCAAGGTGGGAATGTAGAAGAAAGGCCATATTGTTTGGAACAAGAACAGTTGGTCAACACCGAAATGGCGTGAAACAGATGTTAGATTGTTGGGATGATTGAAGAAGAAAGGGATCTAAAAGATGCCATTTTTGGTAACTCTTAGTACTCGTACTCGGATCCACAAATACTTGCAGAAAGAGACAAATGGTGGTTCCTCGTAAATTTGAACATTGTTGGACTTCTGAAAGTGGTTAGAGTAATAACAGCATTAAACCAAGGACCACGGAATGTCAATGCCTTGTTTGATAGCACTTTTGCTTTCTGTTTACATTCTTTTATTTAAACAGTGTTGTGATTTAGTTTCCCGATTAAATTTGTCTGACAGTTTTGTTTAAAAGATGAAAACTTACAATTAAAAACAAGAATTTTTGTTTTGCTAGGTTTAAAACCTCATCATCATTAAAGTCAAATAGTCAATACATGCTTTTTGGTGAACCAATTTTGCAAACCGTGAAAACATGAAAAATCAATTTTACAATTTGTTTACAATATGCCCAAAATTTTTGGCTTTTTAGACAAACACCGTTTTTGTCCAGTTTACACTCAATTAAAAGCACAAAAACAAAAACAAAGAACGTCGCCAGCACAAGTCCATAGGCATCCTTTAGAGGTTGTAAAGATCCCTACGACTCCCATCTAGGTTTCTAGAACATGTTTAGTCATTGATTGTCTCAGAGGTATGCTCTATTAATAATGTCCATATAGTGTTCTACGTTATAAAAAGCCCTTTACAATTTCTATTCAACAGCTGTCATGACTCATGATTATACTCGTTTAAGTAGCCTCTGCTTTGCTATGCCAATGTTATACATGACGAGAATCACAATCTTACAATGGCCATCACTAATTTCAAACTCATTCTACATATTGACCTTAGTATTAAAGACCTGTGTCAAGTGCATTACTATTGGCATTTGAAAATACCATGTTCTGAAATCATGTTATCAAAAAAAAGGATGCTCAAAAGCTTCTTATAAAAGCAAGACTTCAAGAAGCCACTCCAGCTTCTATACCTCTAGACCTTAACTTAAGACCAAACACTTCTACTCTAGAGCTCTTTTACAAGGCAACATTGTACAAAAAACAGGTTGGAAGTCTGATTGACCTTGCCATTACCAAACCAGGTCTGTCTTTTTCCCGTCCGTATACAGTTTAAATTCAGGTAAGAACCAAAAGTACCCAAATCTCAAGCATTAAAAGTGGTTCTTATGTATATCAAAGGCACATCAAATCAAGGCCTATTATTTTTTGGTACAGAAAGTTCACGACTACTAACATATTAGAATAGTGACTGGAGCACCTGTGCCCACATGACAGGCACTTCTATCCCATCTTGGGATTCTGAAAGAACAGTTTGGTTGGCAAAGACCTACTGAAGCTGATAAAGATCCTTGACAGCAGCTTACAAACCTACTTATCAAATTAAAAGTTCATGTTGCAATTACCCATCATGTCTATAGTACCTCTGTCATTGTAATTCCCTACCATTTTAACATTAAGAACATAGAGCATGACCATCTCATTAAGAGAGCCAAAGGAATGAAGGATATTGTTCACCACCCATTACATTCCAATCAAAGTTTAGCTAACACATCAGTTTTACCAAAGGCCAAGAAAAGAGGATCCACCGGTAATGGGTGATGATGTAAGTTTTCCTCTCTGAAATTTGAATGTTACTTGGGTAGTTGGGTTTGTTCACTTGTTACGTGTACCAGTCACCCCCTGGTGGTTGGACCCACACACATTAGATGATTATTATGTCTTTGTGACAAAATTACACCGACTCGCATCCGGCCTATCTCTGTGTAACAGAGTTTTGCGCCTAATGGAACTTTTTGATTCCTGCTTTTCAGTAGTCATATTTTGACGATTACAAGGATTCCGAACAGACGTAATGTTGATAGAGAGAGGGGCCTAGACAAGGTATTAATGCAAAGCTGGAGGCTGGAAAAAACCTTGATATCTATATACTTTTTTTTTTAAAATTGAATTATGGAATAAAACACAGTACATAAAATGCAACTTCAGCAGTGTTGATAGGTAATTCAAGAATGTTGCAAGCATATCACCAAGAGAAAAAGTCTTTGTCATCTGAATTCATTCTTATAGAAAATTGGAGAGAGAGATGAGGATGATAAATCATAGAATGAGAGCGTGGAGGATGAAATAGCAACAAGCTTGAAGAGTCTGAGATGATGAAAAATTTCCATTGAAGTTGAAAGGTATATTCCATGACATATGCGCTTGACTGGTATAACGTCGGGCAAAGACATCATGTACACAAACCGAGTATAGGAAAAAATTGCAAATATGAAGGTGATTGTGCCTCATAATTAGTATAAGTGGGAAAAATTCAGGTGGCACAAGGTGAAGAGCAGTTGAGGCAACACTCATTGAGATATTTGGCCGTTCGCAATGTAGACATTTGAGCACCTACGGTAGAAGGCCATCAATAGATGTAGAGGTCCACCACGAGTGACATAGGGGGAAGTGGGAAACCTAAAAGAGTTGCATGCGTATGGTAATATCGAAGCAGTTAGGCTTAGATAGATAGAAGTGGATGGGAGAACATGATTCATCTTGAGGGTCATATGTTTTTTAAGGTTCCATAGCTTTATACGTTCTTTTCTTGGGTTTCATCATCGTGGCTGTTGTGACAATTACAAGGACAAACCAAGTAATGTAGGTCATTATGTGTATTCACTCACAGCTTTTTCTTTCAGGATTAATAGCTTTCTCATAGATTTTTTACCAACCCCACAAATTTAACCAGCTCAAAGCAGCTGATACCCATGTGACAAGCCCCTTAAGAACTTCTTTGGTTATTTTTGCTTGTGTTTTAGTAACCTATCTGTTTTATATGTACATCTACAGTCAAACATAAAAGACATAATAACAAGATTTCAACTGTGGTAAATCTAGCAGTTAACAACTTTCAAAGTAGAAACTAAAAAACACATATAACAAGTGTCAGAAAGAACAACAAATTATCTTTAAAACATGTGTATACATTTATGAAAGCAAGTGCCTAGAATATAAAGAGGTCTACTAACTCCTATGCTTGTCTTACTTCAGTTGTCATTTTTTATTAGAACATTGTTTTGGCTCGCATACATTTTAACTGTCAAAGCAAAAAGGTTGACCCAATAGAAAAAAGAAGTATAACAATTTAATCTACTACATCGTTTCCATAGTTCCATATCGACTCTGGAATGCTCTCAACACAGAATTTCGCTATTTAGGGGAAACTTTTAACTAGCAGTAATTTCTTCATCCAAAACATATTGAACTGAAAGGCTGTTTCTTAATAGCAAAGAGATAACTTCATGCTCCTGATGCCTACTTATTTTTCCGGCCTTGTAAATGAGTAAATGTCAAAATTTTCAGAGCAAGACTGTTTTCTTTTCGTTTTTAACAAACAAACTGCAAATGCAACATACTCAATTCAATAAGATAGACCCCAGAAAGATAAGAAAGTGAAATGAGGCACAACTCACCCTCCTGTCATTCTTTGCATGTGATTGACGGAGGAAGAAACGGTGACAAAAGATTATAGCTGTAGCAATGGTTACCTGGGGCCTGCATGGAAATATCCAACACAATCCATGTATATACATATTAAAAACTCTGATTCAAAATTGTTATTTCCCCACAAACTCAAGGACTTAGGCCAGCCAATAGAGAAGCACATCATGTATACATTAAAGGCACTATATATTTACAATTAAACACATTGCCACCTTCAAGACTGCATGCATAACAATTACCAATTGAAAACACTATATTTACACACAGCAATCTGTAAGGACTTTAGAAGCATACAGACTGGATATAATCCACCAGCATCATGCCATCATCTTTAATTTCAGTGAGGAAACTATTGTTTGTTTGTTTTTTTGAAGTATATAATATTTATATACAGCAAATGCAACAAATAAATTCACACACCCTCCTCACCTTTGGTGAGGTTTGAACCCCTGACCTCCTAGGAGGCCAGAGGCTCCGATACCGCTAGGCCAAAGGCCCTTTGGAAAAACTATTGTTCTTCAAATCTGTTTTATTGTGTTAAAGTATCCAAGTGCTATTAATTTTATATTAGAGTCCATCCTCTACTCCAACTTCTTTCACCATGCTCTCTTTTATTGGAATACTATAGTACCAGTCCTACAGTCCAACCTAAAATCAAGTACATCAGATGTTGTCTGATCTTTGACTAAGGCTAATAATTTCATTTTGCACTATTACTTAGCAAACAATCAGGTAGACTAAAATTACACACTGCTTGCCCAATCATCAATACATCACGTAAATTACACACTGCTTGCCCAATCATCAATACATCACGTAAATAACGACTAGACCTTTCCAGACCCCTTTCTAAATGTTGCAGATGACAGACCCGATCAATGTCATAATTCTTCTTTTTGAACGGTAATACACAACTAACCCCTCTTACTTGATTTGGTTTTACATTAGTATTTAACCCATTGTTTGCTCTCTCTTTTTCTTGAGAGATACCACTGTTTTGGTTCTGACAATTGAATATTTTCAAAAAATAATAATAAATGTGAAAAATTTAGACCTGGGGGCAGACCGGGTACCATGCAAACTAAACACTTGCTGAGGTAATTCTTTAATTTATAACCTGACACATTTTATAAATAAACATGGATTGATTTTGTTTACAAAAGAAAATGCTAGAGCAGTAACTGACATGATTTAAAGATCAAAACCTTGCATATAAATATTGAGATCGAAGAAGAAAATAACAAGAATATGTAAGCTGGAAGAAGATCGGGTAAGGGCAGGTCATTGGTAGGGTTCAGGAAAGAGAAAAAGATCGCAGTTATGTGCCTAACATGTGTGTATGGTCTTGTTGCCACATGGGTGCCAGAAGGGTGTGTGTATGGTAGTATGAGTGTAGTGGGGAAAGAGTTGAGGGCAGTGATGGTGGTGGCATCCGAGAAGGAAGCTGTTCCCTTTTTCTTCTCTGTGTTGGTATAGTAACTCCTATGCAGGTGGAAATATACTAAAACAATACCTACAATCTTAAAGGCCATAAATAGTAATATTCTTTGGATTTTGGAAGCAACATAGACATTAGAATTATATGAAGGAAGATCTAGATGTGAATTTCATGGTTCTCAATCTCACTCGAGAGAAAAAAATATTGGGTCTCGCAGAAGTAAAGACTTACTACAGGAGGTCTAGTTGCAATCACCTAGCATATGCACATGGTAAACTATATGATAGCATTTTAAGTTATTGAATACCATAAGAATTGCAAGCCAGAAATCAGGAAGTGTTGATTTCAGTTAGGTGAAGAATACACTTTGGATACTAGACTTCACCCGTATTCAACTACTGCGAAATGAATTATGGAGAGTTCAAAGCCTATTGCAAGATTTTGAAAGAAAAAAGAACTGGAACTGTTTAATTTGATTATTCAAGAACGCTTAACAACCATGAACTCTCATACCACACAGGTTTAAAAAATGGAGCACCTATAGTCCCATAAATATGATTGATAGAAGTATGTTGTATAAAAGAACTTTCATACATATATGGGACTCATCCTATTAATAGCAACTGATATAACTACAGAAAACAAATGACCAAACACTCTACTACCCATTTAACATTTCCATTTTTTTGGGTCCCATTGCTATTTGTATGTTGCTGAGGAGAAATGAAAGTGATTTGAAGCAAAAATTAATTTGATATTAAGCGAAATGTCACGGCCCATAAAAAAATGGCGTATGAAGATGGCATAAACAAATAAAACAATAAATGCCTTTGAAACTCATCCCCAAAAGTTTAACAAAGATGTTGTCTACAGATTACATATTTTACACAATTCAATATTCAAGAAATATGGTTCAGTCATTGCAATCTTCAAATACTTATGATCTAAGTTGGGTTTTTTTTCATCAAGAAAGTCAACGCTAGAGCCTAATCCTTATGTAATTTTCATTATTACCAACAAACCCACCATAAAACAGAAAATATACATTGCAATTGACAAGCTTTTCATGTAATTATCTTACAGTGACCCATCCAACTTGCATGCAAATAAATGAATTGACATGAATACGAAGTATCATCTGAGGAAAAAATCAAGGGATAAAGGAACTTACACTTTGAGCCTCATACCCAAATCTTGCAAGAATGTGCAATATGATTTGCGTAGATAAGTCTCCTTCTTCAAATCTATGCCGTCTGGTCTAGATGGGGAGTTTTCTTCAATTTCTTTCCGTGAAAAGTACCACCTGCCGCCGTTTTCTTCCTGCTTATCATCAGAATTCCTATATGGACCGCCTTCATACATTCCAAAATGCATAGGATCACTGGACAACAAAGCAGTCATTGTCGTCTTCTGCTCCGTATACCAATTTTTCAAAGAATGAAGCTGGAGCCCCCCTAGTCCACAGGATGCTTTAAAGTAGCATCTGCTATCTGCACTGTATGTGTACTAACAAAACTGAGTAACAAAGAAGGGGATATACACAACAATCAATATGAAACAACAATGTTGATGTCTCCAACTCTTTCTACCAATTTATCGAAGGTGAAGATAGTTTCTCTCTAGTCTACAGGATAACTTGATATATGTGCTAACAAAAATGAGTGATAAAAGGAGGGAAAACAGAATGACTAAAAAATCATTTAGTATTGATTAACTAACAAATTATATAAGCAGACATAGATGGATTCCAAGCCTGTAGAACCCAACTAGAAATTCATGCACAATAGCATAAAGCTACAAAATAAATATTTGTAACTTCCTACAGCCTCCAATAGATCATAGAGAATACAAAAACACATACATTAAAGATTGAAAGTTGATGATTCTAATAAAATGAAAAAAAAACAGGCTTGATGACAGATAGTCTTACTAGTGGCACCATTGCCACCATGATCGATGCACTAGAGCTTAAACAAGTGCAGGGTTTACCAAGATTTTAGTTGCGGACTTGCGGTACAACTATAGTAAAAGCAAATACAAATGCAACATACCGTCCACAATCAAGATTACTAGTTATAGTCCTCAAATTATCACGTGGGGTTATCCTCAACAGTTCCTCAGGTAAAAAAATTCTCACAAGACATGGCTCCAATATATCATACATACTGAAGGAGTTTGTTGGCACTAAAGTGGCAAGTAACCACTTGCCACAGCAGGATCAGTCATGAATACCATGTTTGCAACCAATCAGTTGTAGCAAGCAAAGTTTTGAAAAGCACGCCTGAGGGTGCCTAGGCTCTGAGCATAAGGCTCAAGGTCTTGGACATGGGGTTATCCTCAACAGTCCTCAGGTAAAAAAATTCTCACAGAACATGGCTCCGGTATATCATGCATACTGTAGGAGTTCGCTGGCACTAAAGTGGCAAGTAGCCACTTGTCACAGCAGGATCAGTCATGAATATCATGTTTGCAACCAATCAGTTGTTGCAACACAATAAACAATGCAAGTTTTTTAGCTCAAAGTAGAATGTCAGAATATAAACCTGCTCATGGTTAAGAGAAAATACAGAACCATGAATGAAACCAAAAAGCCGCTAAAGTTTATAAGCATTGCCGGAAAATCAGAAATCCAACATGAAGATATCTTTTCTGACATTGAGGGCCTCACCATAACAGATGGCCAACTTTAAACAACCCAAAATTTGTAACCATCAAGGAAACTAAAGCTTGCTCACACATATGTCAAGTTTCAAGAGAAAAAGAAAAGAGCAGGGAAGTTCTCGTGATAAAATAATAGAAGTGAAGACTCGAAAAGCATTGTAACTTTCTGCCTAGCAATTAGTAAAGCTAAAAGAAAAGGTGGAAGTTATTTCCTCTTCTTTCCTGTACAGCCTTAGAAGATAATAATGGAACCACAGCTAAATCTGTCTCCGGCTCTTATCTTTTACTACTTATTTCTTTTTTATATATGCGTCCAAGTCTCCCAGCAAACCACTGAATACATGACAGGCCATCACATGAATAACATCTCCAAACAATGTTGCAATGCAGCTTAAGCACAACAGATCGTAGATGATGCAAACCACTGACTACATGACACACCATCACATGAATAACATCTCCAAACAATGTTGCAATGCAGCTTTAGCACAACAAATCATAGATGATGCAATTTTACTACTAACATGATAAGATCAAAATCAGCCCTACAAAGAAAAGTTTACTGTGGGTGAAACCCCAAATCTGTCCACTTTTTTGTTATGTCCGACCTACTGCCGGAAAGCACAACTGTGAAAACCCACAAAAATACTATATAACTATACTTGCCTACAATGCAACTGACTGTGCAAGTGTAGATAACTAACTGGAAACACTTCTAATCTTCACCAGTTGAAGATCTTCAAATGGAAAAAAAGTTAAGGGCCTTTGGTCGTTAAGAAAAGATATGTAAGTTTTCATGTTCAAGACAATGACCTACAAGAATAGGCTCTCTGCTCAGCCGAATCTGATTACTTTAGAATAACACGGATATCCCGTTAAGGGTCTATGATTATACAGACTGACTTCAAAAAAAAAAAAAAAAACTATTGCATTTATTCATCAACAAAGCAGTTCATTTAAATCCTAAAAGTACCACTTATTTTCCTTTCATACGACTGCAAGATATTCTAGTTTAACTGAAGACTAGTAACCAGAAAGCAAACCCTACTTCCGTAATTAAAGAAAACAATAATAACGCGTTTTTAAGAAATAAATTAAGAACTTCCTTTACGACTTCGAATTCTCTCAAGTTGAATGTCGTAGCATTGAAATTAGGAATCAAGATCACGTAAAAATACCGAATTTTTGTGACCTAATCCTACCCGTGCTAAGAAAGAAAAAAGATTTTATCTATACCGATAAAAATTAGGGCATAAGAAACAAGAGGAAAAAAGGAATGAGATAAAGCAACCGTAATCACAACTTACCGGCGATTAGTAGAGAATTTCTCCCTGCAAGATTGCGGTGTTGGCTAGCGTTTATCGTCGTTGTTTAGGCTGCGCTTCGTCTGTGGGGCTTTTTTCCAAGAGAGGGTATGATGAGAGAGAAAGTGGAAGGCCAGTGTGAAATCGTGTTTTCAAGTGAGACTTCAAAGATTTTTTTTTTAATCTCTTACGCAAAATAAACAGAAGGCAAATTTTACATATAAAGATCGGATTCCGGTAAAAAAGTTGAGTGAGAAGTGGTTATCAATTGTTGTTAGATGTTCATTAAGATGAGATGTATCAGATCAATTCTCTAATTCATTGGTGGATTTGAGATTATAAATTATTTAAGGTTCAGATCCATTTCTCATATTTCTCAAGTGAAAGCAAATTCTCACATAATCCTTTGTCTTTTATCAACACCTCTTTTACCTATTTTTTTTATTAACCTTTTTTTTAACCCCGTATATTGTAATCAATATTAGAACTTTTATGTTAACATATTGACTTATTGTTTTACATGTTTATGCTTTGAAACTTTTTTAATGTGTATTGTTTGTTTTACAATCACGTCAAAAAGTTTCAAATTCTAAAACAAATATATGTTAATCAATACCTTAAATTATAGTTTTAGGTAAAAAAGAAATTATATAATGCAGTGATTCCCATTGTTCTCATATGGTTAGCCCCCAATTTTAATATTAGTTATTGTTATATCATTGTGACTTATAGCAAGTTACTAAAATCGTATGCATTTTTTTACGAAAACTCTTGTTTTTGTCATTCGACTTTCGAATATATATTAGAAATTATCTGGTTTCACCTTCTTTTCGGTTTTCGTCTATGACCCTGATGAACAAAGATTCATAATAATCATTTTAAAAAATGGTATCCGCACAAGTCTGGATTTGCAACATTCGATGCACATTAGCCATCGTACCGAGCAACAAACGCCGAAGCTATGAACCATCCATAACATAAGTCAGCCTCAAACTACAGGTCATGTATGTCATAATTCAAGTAGTCCACCACAATGGGACATTGGAAAGTTAGGTCGTGACAATTGCGGTAAAAAAAAGTACTATGATAAATGAAAAAGCCTGTGAAAGTTATTATTTCTTTTTTGTCTAACACTTTTGTTTAAGTGAGGGGCCTCCACGTAACCAAACACTTTATCATTTGGGGAAAAGACATGCATGTGTATACCCTCGCTTCAAACTCTATATTTGAGTTGGATGTATTGAACCTATTAAGAAATTAAGACGTTATATATGTTCAATATTTAATGAACAAATGAGTCCTACATTTACATATCGAGACATTGGTTTATTTGTTAACATAAAAAAGGTCTCCTAACTCCTAGAAGCCATCTTAATCACCTAAGACTCAGGGGGCATTTAGTAAATGTCTACCGGTTAAACGTTTACCAGCAGGGTCGTTCCTAAGGATTTTGATGCCCTGTGCGAATAAGCTAAAAAAAATGTCCCCAAGCGGTTTCAAATAAATAAAACGACAAAAGATACGATTTTTAAAGGGTTTTGAACCTAGTCAAGCTAGGCGGCTCATCCCTACGCTCCTTTTTATTAATTTAATAAAAAGTATAAAGGGAGGGACATAAAAACCAAAACCCCAAATTACAAAAATACATCACCTAAAACGATGTCGTCGTGCATTTCTTGAAGCAAAAATATCAACCAATTTTTCATATTCGACATTCGCTAAAATTTTTACTTTCAATACTCAAAATTGTTAACCCGTTTAGCCTTTCTTGACTCATGGTAGACCGTAAATACGACTTCAATAACTTTAGCTTTGAAAAACTTTTTTCAGCGGATGCTACTGTGAAAAACAAAAAACTTTTAACAGACTTCTAGACCAAACAGTTTTGAATATCTTACAGCAAAAACAAAAAACTTTATCCAAAGCTTTTGAATAAACCAACCATTTTTTCTCATAAGAATCACCATTCCGTAGATTACGAACATAATGTTCACAAGAAAAATGTCTACCAACTTTATCTTCTGGAAAATTGATGTTGGTTTCCCTTATATGTCATTTTTCAGCAAGTATATCTTTCATTTTTGAATCTAAGTCATCCGAAACCCGTGGATCAAAAATATTCAAATTAACTTCATCATTACAAGCATTTTCATCATCTCTAACTTTAGTGGCATTTTCAATAATTTCAACAAAATTATCAACTTTAGGCCAAGCATTTTCAGGCACGGTTTCAAACACAATTTCATAAACATTTTGATTCCTAACAAAATATCTATTTAATGATCCATGTAAAGATTGAGAAATTTCTTGTTGTCTTTTCTTTCTTTTTCTATTTTGTACACCTGATGATTGTGATATAGGAAACATGTTTAATGAGCATAGAAGGATAAAACCTGGATAAAGATCATGTTTCCTTCCTTTCTAGTTTTCTCTTTTCCAAATTGGAATTAGTACCAGTACACTATAACCTTTACTTCAATATGCAACTTAAAAACAAGTAAAAACTATAATTTGTATTATTGTATAACCAAAATAGTAAACAAAATTAAAAAGACCTTGTCCACATGTCTAATGTCTTGTTCTGTTTAAGACCAATTAGTAAAGAAAAAGAAAAAAAATCAAACAGAAGCATTTTGGTACACTAATTCAAACACTAGCATTTTTGGTACACTAATTCAAACAGAAGCATTTGTTGGTACACTATAGTGAGTCCAAATTTCCAATCGCAAGATTAAAAAAGCAACCAAATTTCATCTTTTTAAAAATAGGTTTCTTTCCCCAATTTCCACCAATATCAAGATTAAACAATGATTGATGGCAATTGAAATATAGTTAATTAGAAAAAACTCATACGCATAATCACCAGTTATCTTGATAATGGTAGAATCGAGAGTCGAGACTTGAAAATCTCACAAAAATCGACTGTTCCACAAAGACAAGGGCACAAAAATCGCACAATGGGTTGAGACTAGAAACTCATAAAGTCGAAACAGTGAGGATTGAGGTTTGAGAGTTGAGAGTTGGAAGTTCGAACTTACCGTACATATAGTCGACGATGGACAAAGAACTTACTGTTAATTGTCTGTGGTTTGCCTCCTCCTCTGGATCTAGAACGCCATCTGCCCATCTTTGAAAATCAAAGTGCTCGTTCGTCTTTCGAACACCAAACATGAGAGATCATATCAAGGCAACGTATTGTCACCACTTCAGGTCTTACAAGGCCTTGAAAGGTTGGGTTTGGGCTTGTGTTTAACATTTCATGATTGAAGCCCTAAGTCTTAAATATAAAATCCAAAGGCCTAAACTAATAACATATATATATATATATATATATGTATATATATAACATATGATGAAAATTTGATGCCCCTATGGGCTTTGATGCCCTGTGCGGCCGCACGGGCTGCACATGCCCAGGGTCGGGCCTGTTTACCAGTATTCTTATAAGAGTCATCACTCACCAACCCTCACTTACTTTTTCAGATAACGTTTTAGTCATCAAAGTGGATTGGTAGAAAGCGCCTGTTACCCGGTTAACGTAAGTATTCTCCCTAACTTACGAGGCATTATTTTTGTTTCTTGCCATGTCTTTTATTACTTATCAATATGTTTCTCGTTCTTTACCATACCACCAGATAAAATAAATAACACTCACTTATAAACACACACTAAACCACCCCAACCAGGTTTTAAGGGGTTCTAGGATTGTTTATTTAAAGAGCTTATTAACTTATTCCTTTTTTTGTCACTGCTGATAAACAGATTTCAATGTTTGGACGGGAGAAAAAAATTTGTGTACACCGTTTTGTCACGGATGATAAGAAGTTTTTAATAAGTCATTATGTTATAACTTATTTGAAACAACTTTATGAGTTTTTTGGTTATTTTACATGTATAAGCAATCCTAAACATCCCCTAAATAAACAACTTATTATTATGTTTTTGTATCACTATAAACTAATCCAATTACTTTGTATAAAACTTCGGTTTTAACACCACGTAAGTTAACAAGCATTTAAAAAAACATAAAATAATCAATCCCAAATAGGGCTGGGCTCACTCTCATTTTTTTAATAGGCCCATTCAGTGTGAGAATCGAGTATAGATCAGCAACGAGCCCTCGTCGGCGACCCAACTCTCCCTGTCCGCCGTGACGTATTCCGCCGACCGCCGCTATCAGCTGAAGGTTGAACCCTTGAACGGCCTTTTCGGGTAAATCGGCAATAGTTTCTTCACTTATTGCTAGAATGCTAGTTGCTAATCGTTAATCATTTGGTACTAAATTGCTAATTGCTTTGATCAATTGCTATTGCCTCATTCTCATCGAAACCACCGATTGAGTATCAAGCCCTTAACTTGTTTGTATTTGTAGCTTCTAAATAGGAGAAATCTATTTGTAGTGACTTTATCTTAATGTTTGACAAATGACTTTAGTCAATCTTCAAAGAAGTCAGATAACCTAGATGCGTCAAATTGGAAGGCAATTCATTTTACCTTTTTAGTATTTTTATTAAATGTTAATTTCTAGTGATTCAATGTTTGATTTGTTTACATTAAACCCCAAGAATGACTATTTTCATCCCCAAAAGTAGCCTGCAGTGGATATTAGGTTGCCAAATTAGTTTCTAATTATGTTCAGGAACCAGTGGCGGACCCAAAATTTCTTGCCGAGCGGGTGCACCTTTTAAGGGGATCAAAGGCCCGCAATGTCACCAGATGTGATTTTAGCCGAGTTCCACCGTATCAAGAGTTTTTAGTTTTCTGGTTGATTCTGAGGGATATTTAAGTTTTTTAATCTATTTCGAGGGATTTTTTTCGGTTTCTTTGGTTGATTTCGAGAGACTTTTTCGGCTTTTTGGTTGATTTTGAGGTACTTTTTTCGGTTTTTTGGTTCAAAGTTTAGCTGTTGCACCTTTCATACCTAAAAAAAATCCTAATTGCGAAAATAAGTCGAGCCGGTGCATGGGAGCCCGCTCGGATATATGTAGGTCCACCCCTGTCTGGAAATAATATGAACCGTCTTAGAGTTTTTAATGTAGGATGAATCCATCAGGTAATAGTTTTGCTAAGATGCTTTCTTAGTGTAGGCTTTTTACATATGCTATTTCCGCTTGGTAAACAAGTTCTTCCGTTTGCATCAATTGGATATCTGTCATCAAAATTTCAAACAGTTGGAGTCCCTGAACTGAATGTGAATCAGATTTGAGAGTATGATATTTATATTTGAATAAGTAATCTTTGTATCGAAGGTATCAGTATAAAGGCTGCATATGTAGTCATTGAGATAGTTACCTGCTTTTTGGTGCAGGCACCATCTTTTTGCTTTCAAATTAATAGGATATGCATCGTAGCTTGCATTGAAGCTATGTTAGCTGACTTGGCCCAAAGTTTAAACAATCATGGTCAAAATCCAGTTCCGATACATCAAATTACATGCTCTCAAACACTACAATAGATGCACTTGTCATTAGCAGTTGGGCATCAAAACCGGATCAGCAAGCTTCACTCACATATACATAAGCGAGCCTGTATATGAATGCACATTTACTTCTCTTCCTTACATTCTTTTGTTGTTCTTTCAATCATCGTGTCAAAATGCTAATTTGTATGACAATAAATGGATTTCGTATTTTTCTATTTGCGGTGTTGTTGAAAGGGCCTTATCATGAAGACACTATGTACTGTTTGTTTCAGTTTATCCCAAAATGCTACTAGACATTTAACATGCTTCAATTTAAGAGAACCTCTCTGACTCCATATCCTGGCTTCACCCCTGCTGTCATGTACATAAGATTCACCAACATCTTCCTATCTTCAAGTAACATTTTTCTGCTTGTAAGCTTTGATTTCGATGTTGAGATTTTGTTCCAGTTCAATTTTAGGTTTTGATAACGAAGGAAGAAACTATCATCATCTGCTGTGATTTCCGACTTTAGGCTTTCAGTTTTGTTTGATCATGCTTTTGGCATTATGTGTTAATAGTGAAATCTCAGTGACATATGTTTTGCCTGCGGTAATGAAATGCCTGTTGTCCAAAGAAACTTAGATTCCGTTAGAATTTGGATGTTTGATGTTTCATTAGGGGTTTCTCAAAGCTATAACTGTCAACAAACTGTTAGATCGTGCTAGTGAAGGAAATCCCTAGTTCCCTACCCCAGAAATTTAGATGGAATCAAAGCATTCGGTCTTCATTACGTTTTACCAAAGTGGTTGCTGGCTTGTGCTTGTGAAATGGCGTTGCCCTTCAATTTTTATTTGCACACAAGGGATCTCTTTTCGAAAAATAAGAGATTATAGATGCTAGTTGAAGGTTGAACTTTATTAGTTGTATGAACAGTTAATATTTTAATCGATTCCATCCATATGTTTTTCATGGTTGATTTTGTCAAGCCCTGATGTTTTGTTAATGGCTGGTGATTATTGTTTCTTTTTGTCGTTCTAGTTGCAGTATAGTTATCGTAGAGGATTGTGTAACTTCATTCCCAAAAAAGCATCATGTTCACCACAGCAGTAAAGTATCTTGGTACAAAACCAAAACCAGCAATGAAGGCGATAGAGCCTAGATTTCGGCCAGAGCAGAATCAAACCATCACAAGGGCCGTTTTTGACATCCTAAAGGAGCACGGCCCTCTCACTGTCGCTCAGACATGGGAACGTGTCCAGGTGACGTGAAATTTTGTCTATGTTCATTATCTATTTCCAATATGAAATGAGTTTGATGCCATTGATCGCATTTTCTTTGAACTCTCCCATTTCCATGGTTGTTGAGGTTGCAATTTGTGACCACCCGTCCCACATTGATAGAAAATTAGATTTGTGAGCTTCTTATAAGTTGTGGGTTACGAGTTGATTTGGAGGTTATTGGGTTAGCCTGCTTTTTGGGCTATGGGTCTTCACACAATTTGACAAACTATGGTGATCTTGGACATTTTGCAGGAAGTTGGTGTAAAAGAATTGACAAGCAAAACACAGATGAAGACTGTGTTGAGATGGATGAAGGAGAGGCAGAAGCTTAAGCAAATATGCAACCATGTGGGTCCCAACAAGCAGTTCCTGTACACTACCTGGTTCACGAAACCATCGGCCGTTAACCAGGCAAGATCCCAACCGAAGGCATCTTGAACTTCATGGACTGCAATGGTTGTCTACGCCATTAGATCCGCACGATGTTTTAAAGTACGACTTGTATTGCATCATGTTGCAGCCCAATGCAAAACAGTTTCAGAGATCAGTTATGACATAATAAGCTTGCATTGGGATACTTGTTCCTTGCTACTCATATTGCATTTTTGATCTTTTTCCATCTGATGCTTGGATTTTTTGTGATCAGTGTTACTTTCTGTCTCAAAATACATGAATATAATTACTCATTGATTTGCAGACTAATAACATACAACTTGTGAAAGGTAGACCACAATTTTGGGATACTGTTTTTCGATATACAAAGTCCCTTCCTTTTCCTACCCCTACATACGGGATTGGACTGGCGAGAGTTTGGTAAGCTGGTGAAAGAATTGTGGAAGGTTTTAGGGTTTTTATTTGATACGGGCAATTTACAAATCTTGTCTGATCTCAATGATTTTTTTTTTCCATTTATTGTGGTGAACTTTATCCCACTTGATCCCTGTCCGGGATCAATTTATTGTTGCACCAAATGTGGAAAACAAGATTTTGTTATGTTGTGTCACGTCCAACGTAGAGAAGACCAAAACTTGGTCTCAATTAGGTAAGGGTTGGTTCCAAAACCGGGCCGGCCGGTCCTGGTACATTCCAAAAATCTTAGAACCAATCTAGGTTCCGTTACCAATCCCAATATTGGCTCCCATTGGCTCAGTCCCAAATTCTTTACACAGAAATTTTATACATGTTTTTATAATTTACGAATTTTGTAATTTAGTATTAAAATACACTTTAAATAATACATTTAAGTAGATAAAATCTTGTAAAACTTTTAGAGAAATTGAAAATCTTGAAAAGATCTTCAAGAAGCTTGTATGATGATTTATAAAAACTCATTTTTTTTTGAAAAATCAGGCCTACACACGAACGGTCCGTCCTCGGCCAGGGTATTGAAATTCCAAGACCATTCCATAAAATGTATAACCAGGCTCAGGGGCTGTTTGTTTACCTCTTAATGGTTCCATTAAGAGACAACCTCTGAATCGCTAAGAGGTAAATCTTGTTTGGCAAAAAAAAAGATTGTCTCTTAATGATTCCAAAATCCTCTTAATGATTTTGTATCCTGACCCTCCCTTAACCATTAAGAGCCCTGATTTCATTATGAACAATTAGCAAACAACCATATTTCATTTTACAATATATCATAAAAACTTTTAATCATTCAAACCACTTAATCATTATGCACTAAACCATTCAGCAACTGCCAAACAGTCCCTCAGAGCAAGCCCAATTTGGCCACCTCTAGTCTCGCATACCAAACACACCGAGTATAAATTTTTGTTGGTGTCTTTGGGCTAATTAGTTAATTTATATGATATCAAAATTTGTTACTCAAACAGTAGTACTGAACCAATTGCATTTTCATGTTAACATCTTTTTTGTCAAAATATATAACACATAACTTATGCAACTCCAAGCAATTGGAAATACCCAAGTACCTTCTCTTATACTGAATGTTTCTGGTACATGCACTGGGAAAGAGAGATTCTTCAAACACCAAACACAAAATATAGGAATTTTAACCATCAAAAAGTCCATTTAAATGCATAATTTTAACATAAAAATACAAGGAAATATTGCAAAAGAAGATGATTTTGAGGACTTGTGCCTGGGAAAACTGATCATGATATAAATCATCAACTACTTTACATTCAACCAACGATTACTCTCACTTCATTCTGGTCTACAAATACTTGACCATACCTCGACCCTCCACGCTAAGCTTAGTAGCTTGAAGCTGCTTCTTTTTCGGTGCTTTTAACTGTTGCAACCTCTTGTTCATCTACACAAACAATAGAGATGCATAAATAAAAGCAACAAATACATTCCAACAGTTATCAGATAAGTTCTAAAAAAACAGAGACAAACCTTCAATCGACGTTGATCTTGCACAACTTGCTTAGCTCGCGCTCTAATTTCATCTGGGTCGATTTTAGATTGCGGACGCACCACAAAATCTAGGGGCATTGCCTCAGGCCTTGATGCATGTTGCCTAGAAGATGAATTTCCAGACTTTTGTTCCCTGCGTTGACCACCAAAACATCAAACAGGAAACAAGATCGACGCATGACATACTTCCTCCGTCCCAAAATAAGAGCATCTCCAACAACTATGCTAAAGTAGAGATTTTGGAGGTCTTTTTTTGCTTCCAACAGCTATGCTACATTGTATGCTAAAATAGAGAAAGAAGAGAGAAAAGATAGGAATCTCTAAATTTGGAGAAATCTCTAGAACTTGATTTTGTGGAGATGTATATTATTTTAATTGTTTCCACCAATGAGCTTGGATGTGTTATAAATTTTTGCATGCTTTTTTCAAAAGTGCATTGGGATGACAAATTTATAGAATATTTTAATAATATAATTAATGATGGAATTGCTAAAATAGAGTATCTATTAGAGTTGGATGCAATCTTTTTTATCTATTTTAGAAAAATTATAGCATGGTTGTTTGAGATGTCCTAACACATTTCTATTTTCATTTGTCCCAAAATAAGGGTCCACTTTCAAAAATTAAATGCCAATTCTACCCTAAATTATTAGATGGACAAATTCATTACTCCCTCTATTATTAAGGCTAAAGAGGTCATTTAGTTGGTGAAAAAAGTGTAATAATTACATATTTCTAGAACTTTGTCTTTTTTGATTGTGGACCTTCGGAAAGAGAAAGTATGTAGTAACAAATGCTTGACCAGGGAGAACCTATAATCGAGCAATGAAACCACTTACTGTGAATATTCAGCCAAATCCAGATCATCATCTCTAGACTGCATCCCTGAAGCTTTATTCATAGGCCTGTTAGACAGTAGCAACAGATCAGAAGAGAATGAGTAGTTGCACAAAGTATACAATTCACATGTAATTAACAATATGTTACATAGATGATGGTAAACATGCATCATACTTTTTCATTGTTGGCCGACGGATGGGGATCCTCTCATCCTCATAGTTCCGCATGTCCTCAAATCTTGTGCTCTTATTGAATATTGGCCGACTCTGCATTTTAAGTAAGGTGTTAATGCTAATCAAGATCAACAAGCTATGGTGTCTACATTCGTTGTTAACAACCACACATGAAAAGGATGGATGGAAAAAACCTTCTGAACACAAAGTAAGATGCCCGCTTATTTAGAAGAAACTGCAACAACTATCTCCAAGTGAGAATACATGCATGGTTAAGAGAATCTTGCTACTCATGAAATGAATAATATGTTACCACACAATCCAGCTCCAAATTGATTCGTAATGGAGGAAATATTGACATTATACGGAAGAATTCGCTTCAAAAAAATGTCACATAACCAACCCTCCGCAATTCAATAGAAGGAAACAAGCCAAGCAAGAGAAAAGAATTGTGTGATGGCAAGCAAGAGAAAGGAATTGAATTTGATGTTGCCTTCAAATAGCACAGCTGACAAAAGATATAACGACAAGTATGGAGTAAGGGGTGAACAGTGGGTTGCGTTGGGTGGTTTGCAACATTTAAACCACCCAACTGGTGGTTTAGAGAAGTCCAAGCCCAACCCGTTACAACGTATAACCCAATCCAACCTGCATTGGGTTCGTTTGACGAGTCATACTGTACATAAATTTTATGAAAGAAAAGAAGAGAAACATTACTAGAAATTTACCCAACCAAAATATTGCAATCACCCAGACATATGCTTAACTCTTTAACTATTACAATCAAAACCCAAAAGTTTGAAATGAAGAAAATACATCAAATGATCAATCAACAATGACCGTTTTGGATTTAGCTGTTGTGTAGCGTGTATATAATTATAAAATTCATATATTATTGACGCTATATACTAGTGTGTATAGAATTATATAATTTATATTTATCATGGACTTGTAGGGGGACTATGCGATTAAGATTTGGTCATTGTCCACTATAATACCATATAGTGTGTATACATATTATATAATTTACATATTTTTGGCACTTTATATATTAGCGGCAGGTTGGCATGTTTAACCCAATTTTAACCCTATTAATAGACGGTTTGACCGGTTGGGTTTAATCGGGTTATTTGTGGGTTGGGTTGTGGGTAGCCCTAGGAGAAACCATGGAATAACATGGATATTGAAGAATTTTATATGAAATAACGAAGGATGAAGAGCAGGCGATCAAAGACATAGCAGTCGTATCTTTAAAAAGAATTACCAAGATGCCAGCTTAGTTAAATTCTAGTTTGCAATTGTTTGATAACAATAACATTACTTATTTCCCACGGCATTTATCATATATTATTTAGTGTTCAATTCACAACACAATCATGCTTCAGTATCCGGAGATCTTTTATTCGCAATCTATTTCATAGTTTGCAGACTGTGAGGACAAATGGATCTCAACATGCATATAACCTTGAAAAAATGAGGTCAGATATAAATTTATTTACTTACCCATTTGTCAACCAAATCTTTAGCAAGTTTTCTATTGGATGTGGTCTCTTCGTCAGACTTCGACAAGAACATAATGACCTGAGCAAAGACGATGATAATTTAGTATCATGTCCTGTCACCAAAAAGGAAGAACAATCACTACTATTGTTATAAACCAGGCCCAACCTTTCCAAGTCCACTCTTCTTTAACTGCTCCCTTCTATCATATTGATCTAAATCAATCGGGAACTGCAGAATAAAATAGGATCGGTTATACAAACATAAAGGCACGTAATTAACCCAGGAGAGATATATCCTGGTTTATACCTCAGTCAGGATCTTCAATATTGCTGCACGAATGTTTATATTAGGCAAGCTTCCATCTGGGAGGGGCTCAAGCCAATTTTTCAAAAGAGTTAGAACTCCATGATCCAGGAACTCTAGTTGAAGTTGTTTCCTGCATTGAAAATTGACAAGGCAAATGAAATAAACAACCAACAAAGCAGATGTACGGCTTTGATCAAATAATGTCACTTACTTGGATAGTACTTCAGTTAGAAGAGGCAGCTTCCTGAGTTTATTAATAGCTGGTTTAGATTGCCTGTTGAGCTCTGCGTCTTCTTCTGCTACAACTTCAAGTTCAGCCATGACATTTTCAACAAGTAATGCAATCTCAGCAGCACTTTTCTCACTCTTCTTCTTCTTCTTACCGGACTTGAAAAGGTCCTTCATTTCATCATCTTCTTCACCCTCCTCAGCCTACAGTGTTAAAATATTAAGCTAAGAAAAATAGTAACAGAAGGTAAATACATGCAACCCAAGATCCTCTAATGACCTCCAAAAGTGTCTCCTGTCCTACAAATTAGAGAGTAACAATAGTAGAACAATTGCCTTGACTTAAAATTGCATCACATTTAACACTAAAAGAAGAAGAAGAAGAACATTCATGATTACAATACCTAACATGATATGGTGAAGTATTAATGTATATGGACAAGCTTCTTACCTGAGGAGCATGACTGGGAGAATAACCTCCATGGTCACTTCCATAACGATCCGCTGGATCGACACCGCTATCATCTATGAACTGATCATCATCTGCCATCCTTGGGACCTCTTTGTCATCCTGCACAGTTCAAAAGCAAAGCTCCATCACAAAAAGAACTACAATGCCATTTGCAACAAATTCTCTCTTTCTTTGCCAAAAAATATTTTAAATCAAAGAGTAGGCGACTAGTCTATATCTTTGACACATAATCTGCATAACTTAACAGAGTCTATAACTAAAAGGCAAAAGCTACATGGTTAAACATTTGTCAAATATACAAAACAAAATCTGGCCAATGTAATGATAGAGGGAATCATATACTCATGCCAAAAAAATGTGGTCCAATCTAAGATCTTCAAATTATAACCACCTGGAAACTGGCAAAACAATCATAAAAGATGAAACCAAAACTTAAAAGAGTTCAAAAGTAGCACAACCTAACAGTCAACACAAACCATCTCCTACTAAAAGAAAATTCTACTCCTCCCAAATCTACAACATCACAGGGGAAAAGACACATGCTTAGCCATTTCAATTTTCAAATATTACTCAATATCTTGGCTACTCAAGAAGTTGGACTAGTGGAAGGACAGAGCAAAGCCTTGCAGTAGGAAGGTGTTCATTGCTGGGACGGGATCAAACTGGATTGCGCCTGGGTAGAGTGAGTCTACTTAGTGAACTGGCAGGATGCAAAGATCGATTGATCAATACAAATCTTGGGAGTGGATGGTTGATTGCCGCCTCGTCGTTCTGGAGGCTCTCCTGCCGGAGAGGGGCTTAATACAAACATAAATTTCAAAAAACCCAGACCATAGACAAACCAAAAATTCACAGGTTATCAACTGCAAAAGGATTGATCTTGGTACAAAATGCTAGTAGTTAGATTAGTTCAGAACCATGTACTTGACAATATTAATAACAAAATGATCCCCACAGAAACCAAAAAAGAAGATCAATAACACGCAAATTGGCCTAATACAACAGACTGTCATAAAATCAGCCCATATGTCTAGCAAATGTGCAAGTAAAATGTACCTCTGAATCGCCGCCAGCAATTGTATCCCACATCTCCTTCACTTCTGCATCATCCCCACCAGAACGCCCACTCCTATTCACCTTAAATTTCGACCCACCTTTTTCGCTCGCTCTCCCTCCCCTATCCACAAACTTGGAAGAACTCGACTTCTTCTCCCTCTTCTTACTACTCCCACCGCCACTGGAGAACTTCTTCCTCTTCCCACCGCCACTATCTGAATCATCCCTGACGAAAGCCGCCATTTCATCCTCCACGTCATCACTAATCCCAAAATCCGGCAAGGTCTCCTCCGCCGTGCTCTTCTTGATTAACCTTTTACGAGGCTTCGATTTCGAATCGGATTCGTTGAAGACCGGCGTCGGAGACCGTTCTTGCCTACTACTCTGCCAATCATTATCTTCCAGTTCATCATCGAGATTGTCATCGAGGAGATGTTGTTGTTGATTGTTGTTATCATCACCGTGATCGGATTGAATTCCGTCGTCATAATCCATCAACGGCTCACCATCTTCATCGCGATACCTGAAAATTGAGCAACAAAACAACACAGTTAAGTTTCGGATGCGTAACCTAACCCTATTAGAATGTAAAAGATACAAACCCTAGATTCATGAGAGATATAACTTACGGATCGTTCTCGTAACCCATTGTGCAAGGGAAAACCGTAGATCAGGGAAGAAACTTGAGATTTGTGATATATAGACAGATGAAGTGAAATGAAAGCAGATAGATGAACGAACAAGAAGAGAAAGAGGGGAAGCTGGAGAATCTTAGCACGATGATATACAAAGAGGGAGAAGGGGAGTTTTGAGTATTAAAGAAATGTTGAGGGATGGATTCTGTAATAAGGATAAATTGAGGGATAAAACATTTAAAATGTAATTTTCTTTGAAAATATAAGTTGTAATAAAAAAAAATAAAGAGTAAACTACAAATTTGGTCCCTGTGGTTTACCAAAAAATACGAAAGTGGTCCCTGAACTTCAATAAGTGCAGATTTCATCCCTGAGGTTTCGATTTTGCTATGAAAATGATCCCTCTGGCGTTAGCTCCGTTAGTCCGTTAAGTCAAGGGTAAATTCGTATTTTTACACGTTTTTAGGGTATTATCGTCATTTTGCCTTATTTAATTTATTTTACCATTTTTAATTACTTTTCTTTGAATGTTCGTCTTCTTCAACATGAACACCAAGAACACCAAGAATGTTCATCCTCTACCTCAAGAACATCAAGATTTTAAAACCCAAATCAAACTCAAAAACCAAAAACTTAAATCAAACCAAACTTAAATCTGAGAGAGATCGAGAGAGAGATCTGAAAGAGAGATCGGGAGAGAGATATGAGAGAAGAGGGAGAGATCGAGAGATAGAGAGAGACTTGAGAGAAGAGAGTGAGACCGAGGCATAGATTTGAGAGAAGAGAGAGATCGAGAAAACAGATATGAGAGAAGAGAGACATCGAGAGAGAGAGAGAGATAAACGCTGGCGAGGTCGTTCTCCGGCGAGGTCGTCTGCCTGTGGTTTGCGTCTCGATCTCTCTCTCTATCTCATATCTTTTTCTCTCCCTTATCTCATATCTCTCTCTCGATCTCTCTCAGATCTGCAAAAATCTTTCTTTATCAAAAGAGAATATACAAATTAATAAACATCATATCTACATTAAATAATGTGTGTGTGTGTGTGTGTATATATATATATGTGTGTGTGTGTGTATGATTAATTTTGGGGAAGAAGTTAAAAGTTGGGGAAGAAGATGAGTGATGCATTAATGACTAAAAACAATTTAATAAAAACTGGGGAAAAAAACTTAAAGGACGAATTTACCCTTGACTTAACGGACGATTTAACGGAGCTAACGCCAGAGGGATCACTTTCATAGCAAAATCGGAACCTCATGGATGAAATCTGCACTTATTGATGTTCAGGGACCACTTTCGTATTTTTTGGTAAACTAAAGGGACCAAATTTGTAGTTTACTCAAAAATAAAAAAGAGATAAATATATACTCATATTTTTATTTATTTATTAATAATTATATACTATAACATTTATCAGTGTTTTTTTTTTCATACAGTAACTTACAGATTTGGTCCTTCAGGTTTTTAGTAAATTACAGATTTGGTCCTTGAGGTTTTATCTCCCTGTTAGATTTAGTCCTATGTTTGTAGAGTTACAGATTTGGTCCCTATAGTTTTATTTTTCTCTTGGATTTAGTCCCCATAATTTGTTGATTCCAAAATAGACTTTCGATTTTGCATTTTTGTAACGTTTTGGTCCTCGAAACTAAAAGTTGTTAGCTCCTGACCGTTAAGTAAATGACATTTCGATCATTTATAACTTTTTCATTTTCTAATTTACTATAACATTTATCATAACACTGTTCATGAACAGTGTTTTTTATTTTTCATTTAGTCCTATGTTTGTAGAGTTACAGATTTGGTCCCTATAGTTTTATTTTCCTCTTGGATTTAGTCCCCATAATTTGTTGATTCCAAAATAGACTTTCGATTTTGCATTTGCGTAACGTTTTGGTCCTCGAAACTAAAAATTGTTAGCTCCTGACCGTTAAGTAAATGACATTTCGATCATTTATAACTTTTTCATTTTCTAATTTACTATAACATTTATCAGAACATTGTTCATGAACAGTGTTTTTTATTTTTTATTTTTTCATACAGTAACTTACAGATTTGGTCTTTCAGGTTTTTAGTAAATTACAGATTTGGTCCTTGAGGTTTTTTCTCCCTGTTAGATTTAGTCCTATGTTTGTAGAGTTACAAATTTGGTCCCTATAGTTTTATTTTCCTCTTGGATTTAGTCCCCATAATTTGTTGATTCAAAAATAGACTTTCGATTTTGCATTTGCGTAACGTTTTGGTCCTCAAAACTAAAAGTTGTTAGCTCCTGACCGTTAAGTAAATGACATTTCAATCATTTATAACTTTTTCATTTTCTAATTTAAATAAATAAAAGTTATATTATAAAAATTATTTTTATTATATAAGCATAAAATAAAGATCCCTTAATATACATCGCATCTCAATGACTGTTTCTTCTCCAACCCAAAACCTTCCGTCTTCCCCATCAATCCAAGCACATAGTCGTAGGTGATTCACGCACCAATTTTTTATTTATTAATAAAGTAATTTATCATAATTTAATTTATGTTTAATAATGATGTAAAATTTGTTTATTTCATATTTTTATTATAATTTAATTTAGGTTTAATAACAATGTAACTTTTTTTAGATGTAATGATGTAATGTACCATTTGCCAATTTATTTTCGCTTCCTATCATACACACACATCATCCTCATAGGGCATTTTGTAAATTATAGTGATGCTGCTAACAGACACAAAATGTTTTGTTCTCATAATTGGTCATGCTCAAATTTATGGTCTTAATATTTATTTCCATCCGCAGCAACGCGCGGGCATTAATCCCACCTCGTTAGATAAATTTATGAGTAAATTATGTTTTTAGTCCCTGTGGTTTGTTAAGAACTTCTGTTTTCGTCCTTATGGTTTTGAAATTACGACTTTTATCTCTATGGTTTAACTTTTATTGTTTTTTTCATTCATATGATTTACAATTCATTTCTATTTTAGTCATTCATACGTAAAAATAGTGTTTTGACCTGAGGGATGAAAATAGAAATAAATTATAAACCATAGGGACGAAAACTGAAATTTAAAAACCACAAGAATGAAATTCACAATTTTTAACAAACCACAAAGACTAAAAACGTAATTTACTCTAAATTTATTAATTATTTTATAATTAAATTTATTAAAACAAAATAAATAAAACTTGTACCAGAAAATAAATGAATACTTCAAAACTAAAAAAAATTAAAATTATTAATTTACTAATATAATATTAATATTGATTTACATATTTTATAATTATGTTTTACAGAATTATTAAAGTAAAATATAGAGTCCAAAATATAATAACATGATTAAAAGTAAGAATGATACCGAAGCAAAAAAAATTAGGTTCTTCTACAAAAAGATAGATTTTGTTAAGAAATTGTGACTCCACAAAAACTTGTGTTCATGTTAAAAGTTGTTGTAAGAACCTCATGGATAAATGTGTCAAGTATTTCTATTATGAATGTTTTTAATAATAACGAATTAAAGTTGTATTATCTTAAATTATTAATAAACTTTATTACGTCATTGTAAAATAAAAATATATAAGTATAACAATATAAAGGTATTGAAAATTTATATGATTAAATATATATATATATATATGTGTGTGTGTAATATAGTGTAAAAAGTAGTGTTATATGGGAGAAATATTTACTATTTGCATCAAATATTGCATATCTGCGATGACCCCAGGTCATTCATGGTCGTCCGGAGATTAGTCGGTGTGTGTAAGATGACCCGGAAACCCACGACTACAAAAAAAAAAGAATATTACATATCTTTTTTATGAAGTTTGTGTAGATTCAGGCCATGTTTATCGGTGGTGATGTCAAAAAGATTGCTAAAAATATTTGGACAAAGTGTCAACTTTCTTATTGGTTGTTTTTTTATAAAACTTAATTGATTAAAAACTACACTTTACTTTTATTTCAAAAAGAAAATATAGCAAAATTCATGATTTTGAATTATCTTCTAATAGAGCCAAACATTCATGTATTTTTATATACAATTTATTATATTACAGTTTTAGCATATCATAATTTTTTATACGTCATAAATAATTAAATAGATAACTTTATAAAAATCATTTTAGATTTGGTTGAATCATTAATGGATGATAAAAAAAAAAAAAAAAAATTGGGTTAGATTATGTTGGTGGAACGTGGAAAAGAGAGTAATTTTTTTAGTAATAAAGAATTAGATTGTAGAGATCACTACTAATACAGTCTAGTTACCGTAAACTAGCTCATTTTTAAGCTAATTGAACAAAAACCCATTTGGTTTCGATCTTAACCCATTAAATATTGGACACATGCTATCGTGAGCCACTAGTCCTTAAGAATCGCAAACAAAAATACACTACATCGAAATTTGTCAAAAAAAAAAAAAATAGTGGTTTTAACAGCCTATAGGTGCTCCTCTAACGCCCCAAGCCCAGAGCACCGGACCGACCAATTAACCTTCAAATCAACTTAAAATTATGGTAGAAATTATTACTAACCCACAAAATTTTAAGGATTTTTGGTTGATTTTCCTTGCATTTTTTAATATTCCGGAACGCCTCTAAAAGTTTAGCATGTACACCTTCCATATTCTACTTGTGAATATCGGTTGAGCAGGTGCCCCTGCACGGTATGTAACACTAAACTTGGACCCTGTGGATTTGAGTAAATGGTAGAATATCATGTTTACCAAAAAAATATCTATAAAGCTACCCATTAACAGAAGCACATAATAAGAAAGTTAAACAGGTTATTATTCACTTCAATTACTCAAAGCACAGACCAAACACACACACACACAAAATGAACTGTTTGCTGCTGACTTGACTTGAGCAATTCATAACATTGGTCTGGGGCATTAACATAGCTATGGTCGGTGTATGTTAGGGTGTGTTTGATACACAGGACCAGAAAAGAGACATAATAGGACAAAACAAAAACTTGTTGTCTCACATGTTAAACTAGGACAAGATGGGATTGACTGCAACAAAATTCATTTTTTGTCGGATGGACTAAATGCACCTAAAATGCACCTCTACCCACTAATTTACATTTTTACATAAATGAGGGTGCATATAACAACAACCTTTTTTTTTTACCATCAGAATAGGTGAAACAAGACTGTACCATTTCAAATTAGAACCCTAAAACGTTTCATGATTCTTTCACCTGTCAAGCTCACTCTCGCCTATCCAGCCGTGTCTATGTACCAAACACACTCTTATAGTATTAGATAAGCGGGACAAGGAGGCCGAACATAGAATCCAATGTAAAATAGCACGAGAAGGCCAGAACCAACAATGTAGCATATGATCCTGAATATGATCAAAAAGTGAAACATGATAACAAGAGACAAAGATATGTTATCCATTCAGATGCATGAATTGTATGCAAATGCATATGCAGTATTTCAATTGAAACTTGCATTAAAAGGAAAATTTACCTTTAGTAAGGCTCATATTCCATTTAAAAAAATAAAGAACATGAGGCAATAGAGAACTGTACATACAAAGGTGATCACTTGTGGACAAGCAAACTCTGGTTCTACCGCTCGATAGTAAGTAGGTCCGGAGGAAGTGATGCAGGATCTAGTTCCCAACAATCTCCTGAAAGATCCGCGGCCTCTTCCCCAGAAAGCTTCCTTGCTGGAATCTGATGTGAAAACAATCGAATGTTGTGTTTTTCAAGCCATTTGATAGCATGACAACCCATCTCTTGTCTCCTGAAAATTGTTTTAAACCCATTGACCTTCTCAAGATACCCCATGCTTAATCCATATACTTCACTATAACTTGTCAAAAACACAACAATATCATAGTGCCTATTGTCTCGAACTAACTCATTGTTTTGACTATAAAGCGCCCACACTGAACCCTTCTTAGGATAAATCCTATAAATCTCTCTGGCTGCTCGTTCACAGTCCACGATATGCGAAAATACATTAAGAGATGTGATTTTAGTTTTCTTGGAAACCTTAAATTTCCCACAAGATATATGAAATCCTTTTCTTTCTAAACTAATTAACCCTTCATCACCGTTGATTTGGGGGTCCAACCAAGCCATATCGACCTCAAACGGATGGGTTGAGACCACTTCATCGATCAAACCATAATGCCTTGGCATTCCATCATCATCATCGTATAGAGCCCATATTTGCCCTTTCTTGAAACTCCTTTCGACTCTTCCTGTATCAAAATCATAAAAATCTGAGTCTTCCACCGGCATGATCTCCATATCCTGATTCTTATTCCCTTCTCCATTCGCCTCGTTTCTTGAATCTGCCCTTTTTGATCCGTTTCTATAATTCTTTGAATCCCCACTTTTTCCGTTCTTTGAATTCCCATTTCTTTGTACTTTATCTTTCTCCTTCACTTTCAATCTATCTTCTTTCACATTTGTTTTCACTAATCTCTGCATTTCCGCTAGTGTCATCATTTCTTCTTCATCCCCGTCACTCGTTATCTTCTCCTTCTCCTTCAATGGCTCACTGTCTTTATTCAGACCTCTAGAAAGCTTAACATTTTCGATTTTTGATCCGTCAATCTTTTTCGATTGCTCAGACCTCTTCATGATCTCTCCAACACTACTCGTTTTCCTTTTCGAATCACTTACACTACGAACCCTATTGCTTTCCATGGTATCAATTTCATCCCTTTCATCACTCACCATCGCCTTCTTAACATCATCTACCTCCATAGCCTTGAAACTCTTCCTGCAATTAGGGCACATCAAATTATGCCCAAAATACTTCCTATCAAACTGATGTAATAACCTACAAGTCGAACACGCTGTCCAAAACGTATCCTCCGCCACCGCTCCACCACCAGAATCCACCGCTGCTTCAACGGCGGTCTGCATTGCGATTCTAAGCTTCATATCATACTCCTTCCTCCTAATCTTATCAGATAGAACACTAAAAGCTTCGTTTACTAACTTAAAAGCATCTTCCGATGCAATAAACGTGTTCTTATCAGGATGCAAAATTAGGGCTAGCTTTTTGTACTGTTTCTTAATTGAATTAATGTGAGAGAAAGGTTCTACCTCCAGGATCTTGTACCAATGAGGTGTCGTAGTGGCTTCTATGGTGGTTGCCGCGGCGCTGAGTATCTTGAAGGCGGTGAGCATTTCGGAGACGCCGTCGAGGGTGGGGCATAGACGGTGCGCGCGCTTCGCGTATTTGAGAGCTAATTTAAGGTCGGAAGATATGTAAGTTTGCTCAGCTAGGGTTTTTAGGCGGAGGGATTCCCATTTGCTGATGCTTTCTTCGTCAATGTCGTCGCCGGTGGCGGCCATTCTTTTTTTCCGGTTATTGTCGTAAGCAGCAATGGAAGAGTGCCGCAAATAAACTTTTGCTTAAGTTGATGCTTAAATGATTGCTGAACTTTTTTAAGTTAAATTTATCAAAGAGTAGTTTAATAATACTATAAACGTACTCGCGCAATACAGTGAGATACATCACGATTTTAATATTTTATTTTATTTTTTTGTCGATTTACAGTATGATTTTGGATGGTTTTGAGAAAGTGATAATGTTTTTTTTATAAATTTGTTTAATTTAGGATAATATAATATTTTTTATATAAAAAAATTAAGTATTTTGTTAGAATTCAATGATGATCTTATATATTTTAATGACATCTAGAAAAAATAACTAATTACATATTTAATAATATAATTAAAACAAAATTATAGTAATATAATATATTAATTAATAGTGATAAATGAAAATGTCTGCATAAAAGAAAGACCTTGCACATACCAAATTGGTGGGTGTTAGAAGCTTGCAGTAGTAATATGTATCTTGTGCTTTGATACTTGTAAATTAAGAGATTTTTAAAATCTTGCATAAAATGATGGTACTTTGTGCCTAATAATTTGTATTTAAGAGTTTTTTTATCCGTGCTTTATAATAAGTATAGATATAGATATAAAATAGCTTATTTGATAAGGTTTTAATTTGATGGTTTTTTATTACCCGTTACAAGCACTGTCGTTTCAGATACATAGTAAAAAAGTTGAAGAAAAATGACACTTTTTGATATATGAAATTCTTATAAGCGAAATCAAGAAAACCTAATAAGTGTCACGTAATAAGATCAAAAGAGGGTAGGATGTACACAAACGTTTCCTATACCCTAAAGGGATAAAGAGGTTTCCGTAAAGACATTTGACTTGCGAAACAAAAAAAACAAAAAAAAAACGAGCAAGTTACGTGTAGACAAACAACATATACAACAAATGGAACATGCATCAACTATCTATAACAAGTAGCAACAACTTTAGACATTAAATGTAGGAAAAACTAAGGGGCTGTTTGTTTACCTCTTAATGGTTCCATTGAGAGACAATCTCTGAATCGTTAAGAGGTAAATCTTGTTTGGCAAAAAAAATGTTGTCTCTTAATGGTTCAAAAATCCTCTTAATTATTTTGTATCCTGACCCTCCCTTAACCATTAAGATCCCTAATTTTATTATGAACAATTAGCAAACAACCATATTTCATTTTACACTATATCATAAAAACCTCTTAATCATTCAGACCACTTAATCATTCTGAACTAAACCATTCAACAACTGTCAAACAGCCCCTAAGAGACACTTTTATCAAACGTAACATATTGACAACCTAACTACCATCACCTTACCTCTCTCCCTATCTCATCATCTAGTTACTCAAAATTCCCATCATCTCGCCATGCTACATATTCCTAGCTATATATGACCAATGTCGGGATTCCCCCTAGATCGTTTGAGATCGGCGATGGCCCAAAGTTTTAAGACTCATCTCAGTACATTTGTGAGACCCACTTTTTATTTTTCAAGTATTTATTAATCATAATATAAGTTTTTTAATAATTTTTTTAAAGTGCATGCATTATTTAAAGTGTATTTCAATGATAAATTTCAAAAATCGTATTTGATATATGGAGAACATCGTTGTGATAAAGGTCGTAATGCCAGATGAGTCATTTTCGCAAGGAGGATGAGTCATTGATTATTCGTCATCGGAACCAAAAGTAAACTTTTTGGTAGATAAAGGATCATGATCGGGATGGTGGAACCGGCCATAGACCAATTTGTCTATTCAAACCCTGTCTCCTAAAGTTACTAGACTATTTTATTGAGTTTCTTAGTAAAAAAAATGAACAGCATTTTTGTGTAAAAAGTTTTAATAAGAAAAAAAAGGATGGGCCAGTGACCGGATTTGGATCCGACCCGACAAGACCAGTCCGATTACGAGCCTAGGACATTCCTCAAATTTTTGGTTGGGACCGAGACCTGCCGACCCGATTTGGGATCAACTCGACCCCAGATTGATTTTTAACCATCTATAAGAGTCAACTACTCTAGTCCCGTGTCACCAAAATCTGATGTCAAATATTTACATTATGTTTGATATGAGGGAGGTTCAAGGAAAAACCTCAAAAAAATGAAAAACTGAGGAACACTCTGGTAGCCCTTGATTTGGACGAAATGCAATTGTGAATACAAGTAAATTAAGTTATTTTTTGGTTTTTATGCACATGTACACATGCATGTGTGCATGTTACAAATTACTTGTATGTACAAGTGCATACCGTCTAGATGAAGTGTCACCAGAGAGTTCCTCAATTTTCTCTTTTTTTGATATTCTTTCCTGAACCTGACCCTGTCCGATATTTGATCGATTAAATTTATAAAATTTAAAACACCTTCTTGTTTGTATCCAAACCAAGGTTCTAAAAAACGCGCCATGGCGCCTCGCCGCCACGTTTTTACCCTTGGCGTCGATGTATGGCGTTAAGTTTCATAAGGTACGCCATGGCGCGTTATGGCGTTACGTTACGTTATGGAGTTATGTCGTTAAGCTTCCTAAGGCACGCCATGGTGCGTTATGGAGTTATGGGGGAAAATTGTACTTTTCTAAAACTTGTAAATTTACATGGTTAAAAAGTCAAAATCTAAAAAGTCAAAATTAAATATTTTAAACCCTAGAATTTCACTTCCCCTTCTCCCTTTCTCCCTCTGTTTCTCAATTCTCAGTCACGATCACGTGGGGGAGTTATGATTTTTTAGGGAGTTATGATTTTTTGGGGAGTTATGATTTCTTGATATCATTTTTGTAAACTTTGTATATTTAATATCAAATCAATTCATGGTTATTCTTTTGTTTTTTTATATGATATAAAACTCCCATTATATATATATATATATATATATTTGCCGCCTTGACGTCGCCATGAAAAACGCCATGGCCTCGCCGTAACTCGTAAGGCTTGAGGCTTGACCTCGCCGCCACGCCGCGCACCATTTAGAACCTTGATCCAAACAGCATAAAAGTTTTTTTTTTTTTTATTTTGTAAAAAGTTAATATGATGAAATAGAACATAAACCTTAGTACCGAAGTGAGTTGTTGGGCATCGGCTCGGCTGACCAGGCTCCGCCACCTCATCCATTGGTCCCACCAGCAGATCCTATAAAGCTTTTCTTACGATACGTCAGCGCAAATCTACCGTTGAAACAAACTTCACAAACCATCTTTCGTCACAGTAATCATCAATCAATTCAAAGCTCGTTCGCCAGTCGGAGGAGGGAGACTCTGTTTTTATGCAACCTACAGACCTCCTTCCTGCATAACACCAATTTGCATCCAACAATTTCTTCTCAATTCCGACTTTCCATCTCCCTCTTCTTAGTTTGCCCTAATTTTACCCTGACTAGGGTTTCAGTTTCATCTAGGTTATCATTACGATTGCCAGACGTTTCACCGGTTTGATTTACTGGTTCCACAAGGTTTCACGGTAAGTTAATCTAATCAAACCTCATGGTATTGTGTATACGCGAATGTTGAACCTGGGTGCGATCTTTCTTGGCTTTTTTTTTTTTTTATAAATTTATTTCTTAGCTTTATGTTAATGTTGTCTCATTTGAGGTGAAAGTTAAGTTTTTTTTTTCCTTATGTTGTTTTTGTGCTTGTGAAGGGATGCCAATTTTGACTTTGATAAGTAATTGTAACATGGTTAGGGGTTAGAATTGTCGATTAATGCTTTTGGAAGTTTGTGGTTTGATGGTTTTTCATATTCGGTGACAGGATTCTATTAAGAATGTTTGGGAACTTCAGTTGGTGTGGAGGGAAGTTTGATTTTTGATTTGAGCTGTTAGGGCTTCAAGTCCATTTGTGAATCCCAATTTTCATGCTCACAAGTACTACCTTATTTGAATTGTAAGCCCTCAATGTGTCTTTATTTAAATCTCAATCTTTTTTTAACATAACATCTGTCTTGAAATCTAGTGGTAGGATGGTTGTAGGTTATCTATAAGTTGTTCTGGTTTGAGTAATGGGAAGCAGAGAGATGGATAAACCCGCCAAAGAGGCAAAAGACTCAGCGAAGGAGACTCCAACTTCCCAGGTGAATTTATTTTTCTCTGTCTGTTATGCTTCCATTCCACATGTCTTATATACCTATCACTGACCTTGACAACATATTTCTATCTTTTGTTTTTTCTTTGTTCAGGAACAGTCCTCAGGTAATGCCATGGGAGCAGTGCCAGATTGGAGTGGGTTTCAGGTTTCATATCTATTAACACTTTTTAAGCTTTGCCAAATTGGAGCATTATGGTGTGAGTTAGTTTACTAAATCCAGTTCGTATGTACATCTTGAACAGGCTTATTCTCCTATGCCTCCACATGGGTACTTAGCATCAAGCCCTCAACCTCATCCCTACATGTGGGGGGTACAGGTACTAGGCTTCTCAGATTCTTGATCTTGTCTACGTGTTTCTTGCATTTAACTTATATTAGAGGACTATGAATTGGGCTTGTGGCAGTGTTTCAATATCATTAGTTTTGTGGCCGTCAATAGCCAGCCTTTTTCTTGTGGTCACACATTTTATCTGTTTCAAAAGCCGACTGTTGTTATCTAACATATGCGCCTCATCTTTATAGGATGGTTCCTAGTTTACTTAACAGCCATCAACACACTCTTTAGTTTTAGGTTAACTGGTTACATTTTTAGCTTGAAGAAATGGACACCAATTGGTAATCTGATGTCGATGATGCAGGTCATTGAAGTAGGTCATGAACATGCTTATGTTGTATTTTAATTTGGCCTGTATGATTTTCAATGCAAGGTTGTCCATCATTAGTGCAGTCTTCATCATGTATAGCCTACTGTATTCGGTTCTAAACACCTGTTTCCTTTTAGTGAGTTTGTTTTGCATCACCGATATACCATTTGCTGATGTCCTTAGTTTCCATTTATCCAGTTGTGTGCAACGGTGTACATATAAAAGCTACACAAGTACTATTCTTCTTGATAATCTTCAGATTAATTACATTGGCCGATTGACATGTTTTCTGAGTGTTTGGAGTATGAAATCATGGTTTTAGGGTTATGGGAACCATTCTTGAATTTTACTGAAGGAAATGTACTGAAAAGTGAAGTATAGCTCCACTAGAACAGCACTTGATTATAAGTACCTGGATTGGATGCATAAATCGTTGTGTTCACTTGGTTATACCAAAACCGTTGTTTAAAACACACATTGTTCTTCAATGCCACAAACTAATCTTGGATTTGGTCTTCCCCTAGCATTAATATTGATGTTGATGCTGCTGTTTCCTTTTCCTAGTTTTCTACTTGGATCTTTATGCTGTACTTATGCAATTTATATTAAATTATTTTCTAGAATTTTATATTCTTTCAGGTCCATTTTCATCATTTGAAGAACTTGTTGCTGGCTTTGTTCTTTATTAAAATCAATGTCATCATATGTATCTCTATCGTTGGAGGATTGTGTGATATTGAATCTGGGCACATCTGTGCTCTTTTGAGAATCCACATTAAGCAATTTGTCGGAAAAATAACCTGCATTAAGCTCTTATATTTTTTCATCTTGGAGAATTGATTGACCAGACACAGAAAGAGATATACTTCACATCTTCATGTTTGTGGATATATTTGTCTGTATTGATTAGGGTAGGTCTACAACTGGTGCTTGTGCACTGTGGTAAGAAGCTTTCTTATCAGATGTGTTGGTTAAACTTGAACCATAATGAGTTCCTCCCCATTCCAAAACATTTGGTTCAGTTTATTTGATGTCCCAACATTGAAGTTATTATTGTTGCAGGGATGAGCCAACTGCTCTTGTAATTTGATGTTAGAAATCACTAGAAAATGTACATATCTTAATCATCTTACATAAACACTTGATTATTTCATTCACATTGATTATTTTGCATCTTCTAATATCCATGTGTATTTGCAGCATCTTATGCCTCCTTATGGTACTGCACCTCATCCATATGTTGCTATGTATCCCCATGGGGGCATATATGCTCATCCATCTATTCCTCCGGTATTCTTGTAATCAATATTGTACTTTTGCACTAGAGTTGTTTCTTTATTCCCACTGACATTAATTTCTTCTGTGAATTTAACCAGGGATCATATCCTTTTAGTCCATTTGCAATGCCTTCTCCAAATGGTGTTGCTGAGGCTTCTGTGAGTTGCCTGAGCTAATAAGTTTGTGAACTTTCTAGAGTGAGATACCTTGTTGATAAGAGTTAAGATATTAAGAATGACCTTGCAACTCTCATGTAGGGCAATACACCTGGCAGTATGGAAGTGAATGGTAAGTCGCCTGAAGGGAAGGAAAAACTTCCAATTAAAAGATCGAAGGGAAGTCTTGGCAGTTTAAATATGATCACGGGCAAGAACAATGAACCCAGCAAAGCAGGAGCATCGGCTAATGGATCCTATCCCAAAAGGTATAGATGAATAGATATTATCAATGAATTGACACCATTCAGCCTTGTTTATTCTTATATAAATTTATAGACTATAGTTATTCTGTACTTAAACCCTTGGTGAGTTCTATGTGATAAGTCATGCTATTTATTGATCTTTCTGGAACCGTAGGAAGGTGTTTGGGCACAGGGGAGTGCTCAACTATTGAAGAAATAGAGAATAGTTTATTTATTAAAGATGCCTTCTATTAGAATACTTGACCTAAAATTTTATTTGGTAGTTCTATTCCAGTTTTGTTCTTGTGGAATTAGTACTAATCATGAGCAGACAGCCTCACTTGCTTGCCACATCATATGGTGCTTTTGATATGGTAATTTCCAAGTTTATTTGCGATTGACAAGCTTTACTAATATTTGTTTTGCAGTGCTGAAAGTGGAAGTGAAGGTTCAAGTGAAGGAAGTGATGCAAATTCTGAAAATGTAGGTATTCCCGCAAAGTACTTGTTTAATGCAACTGTTGGATGAATATATGTGGGCCAACTACTTTGATTAAGTCACTTGTTCCATGTGCATTTTTCAGGAAGAGATTCATTTAAATTACCTGATTTGATGATATATTATTTTCTATTGCATGTGTGGTACACTTTTTTTTTTCTTCTTCTTCTTGGCCTTCAATATAAGAAGTGAATTGTGATGCTTAATTTTGGTAAAAGTAGTTATCAAATTTTTTATTCAGTCTATATGCTTCTAACTTGTTAGATTCCAATGAGGCCACTTCTTAAAAAAGTTACCCTTGATCTCTTGTGCTAGAACTATCATAGCCGGTCTGAATGCAGCCTAGCCAAATAGTAGCAGAAGTAGATTGTTTCTTTTAACACCATATAGTGTTATTGACAGCACCACAACTGCTTACTTGATGGAAGTGACTTGTTTGAGTTTCTGCATTCTTGCTGGTTTTGCAGGTTTAAGTTGTTGATGTTTATATTTCACGGTTACGTAAAAAGTGTGCCAAGCGACCAAATTGGTTGGGTGTTTTAGATTTTTTCTTTAACTTTTTCATCAAAACATAGACATAATCTTTTAATTTCTTAGCTTTCTTACTACCGTCTGACCAAACATAGAGCGCACAGGAGTTAAGAAACTGTAATCTGCTTAAAATTCTTATGATCCATTTCACTTCCTTGACACCTTAACTTGGTGCATTTCACCCTTGAAAAAGGAAAGTTTCAATAATCTGAGCTTACAATAAGAATGGCAGAGAAGTTTTCTGAGGATCAAAGTAAGCTTTTCTGCAAGCGTTATGACATAGCAATTGTTTGGGATGGTTAGGATCTGATCAGGGGCATGATGAGCAATCTTCACCATTGATAAACACATACCACTGACAAAGAGTCCCAACTGTTTCAACCAGAACAAGCTAGAGGAGTTGGTAACATACAGTCATATGGACTATGGAATTTAAGAATACAGGAGTTTCTTATTACTGTCCACAGACCCAAGCACATCCATGCACTACGATTGCCTGACACGTTAAATAAATCTTAGGCAAATTGCATGAATAACCTTCCTTGTGACTGAAATTGTTAACCTGCATCTATTTGTCTCGTTTAATCCCCTGAATTTGCCTTCCATTGCAATTGTAGCCCCGTAGTAGGAGGTGGAACTTCAATAAGAGATAAGAGAAGGGCGGCTGCTTTGTGTATATTGCAAATTATAGAACATATGGACCCAATTGTATTTTATTCCTCCGAGGGCCACACCAGCACTGTCATCTTTCTCTTTTAAGACATACTCAACATCAAAATCTTTTTATTTTGCCATTGCCAAAAAAAATTTAAGTCATGAACCAATTAACATGGACTAACTACATTGACATTAAGAGTTAAGTGGGCTGTGACTAGTTTTAAACATGTGTTGGAATTTCTACTCTGAGAAATTCAGGGGGAGGTTACATGGTGGCTGTGGAGAAGGGAAGGAGAGCGAGTCACTTGCTAGAAATGGGACCACAAACTTCTTGGAAGGCAGAGAGATGTACACAATTATCAGCAGAGTTGTGGTGCCTCAAGTTATCTTCTACAGTGCTGTTTGGTCTACCAGGTCGAGGGTGGCTTCTGGTGTACTCAGCTATCAACAACCTAGCTATTGTTGATTTGTTGTAGCATATTCAGACTGATCAACCTAGCTACTTTTAAGGCTTTGGGTGGTTGGTTTTTTGGGACGGTATGTGCTGAGCCTCCATCATCTTCATGCCTAGTTGATGATCCTCTGCAGTTTTTCATGGCAGTAATGATGGTTCTGTATCACCGTGTGTGAGAGGAGAAAGATAGCAGGGGTGGTGTGATTAGGTTAGGGGAAGGTAAAAGTATATGTATGGCTATCATGACCAAGCATCCCCCTCATTTGGATTAAACTTAAAGCAGACACAAATATGTTCAGGCTGATGCTTGCAACTACATGCTATACCTCAGGTGGTTTGTGCAACTGCATCTAGTATGCTATCAAAATTATTTTCTTTTTGCTGATTTGGGTTCAATGTATTGCAATTATATTGACCATATGTGTTGTTCCTGTTACCTTCCTAATGTACCTATATATGGGGATCCAGATATCTACTACATGCACTCATTTGTTTCCTATCTTGATTGTTCATTGCCCTTGTTTTATCAGCTTTAGCCTTGGCATTGACATTTATCTCGGCCATAGAGATGGTTTTGGCACCATTAAATACATTTTAGACCGTATAATTTCCTTATAAACTTTATTTGTTCTCCCTTCCATTACAAGATCAGCCATTGTATTGGTTAATTCATTTTTAAGCAATATAGACTTTGATAGCCTCATAAATTTTTATTGGATAATTTGCTGTAGTAACAAGATGGCTTTGGCTATAAGATGATTCTAGTACTGCATTGATGTCATGATCACTGCCTTTTATTTGGGTCGGTTATGAATATATATTTGCTTGTAGCAAACGTTTGCAAAGAGAGATCCATATAATAGTCATTTTTAGTGTGTTTCACGAGTCTGAAATGTCGCGATACAGATCATAGCAAAACGAGTTAAACTAAAATGGTATGCAAAGATCATGTTTATAATTTACTATTGGAAACCCGTTCCCAGACATCTAAACCTTTTGTGTTCGATATTTTTTTTATAAGAAGTAGGTTCACATAAAAGAAATTGGACTGCATATTTTTAGTTACACATATATTCAGCTGGTATAAAAGCAACAGAGATTCAGCACTTTCAGTTTTTTCATTTTTGTAAGCATTTATTAAACATATCATGTGCATATTGTATGCCAGCTGTATGTAGCATATCACATGACAATCGTCATTTTCTGAATTGTTAACGATATTTCTTCTTTGCAGAATTCCCAAATGAAATCAGGATCCAGGCAAGATTCTATGGAAGGTTCGGTTCTATGAGCATCTTACTAGTCCAGTTGGAACTTCTGCATTAATCTCGTGATATTGATGCAATTGCTATAATCATGTTATTGGCTACAGGTGAAGCATCTCAAAATGGAAACACTGTACATGGTTCTCAGAATGGAGGATCAAATACGCCTCATTCAATGGTCAATCCAGCAATGCCAGTTGTGCCAATGTCAGCTGGTGCTACTCAAGGAAGTGTTGCGGGTCCCACTACTAACTTAAATATCGGTATGGACTACTGGAGTGGTGCAAATACATCCAATATTCCTGCAATGCGAGGACATGTAACTTCTGCTCCAGTTGCAGGGGGAATAGTTGCTGCTGGGACAAGGGAGAGCATGCAGCCACAGCTCTGGCTACAGGTGTTCCTTTTAAATTCTTTTGTGTTCACTCTATGTTGTCTGTAAATTGTTGCTTTGCTTTTCAAACAATTCCAAATCATTTGTGACATGAATAAAACTGTGCGTTATGATGGTTTTGCCAGTGTTATTGATTGATAATTTTATTTCAGGATGAGAGGGAGCTAAAAAGGCAAAGAAGGAAGCAATCCAATAGGGAATCTGCTCGCAGATCTAGATTGCGCAAGCAGGTATGAAAAATTCCCTTTCGGTTCTCAACAAAAATCCCTTTTTAAGTCGAAGACTGTAAACAAGGGAGGCTTTTTCTATCTTTGGTTTGGGAGGATGGGTCAATTTGTGGAGAGGGTCAAGATTCTTTGTCTATTTGTTCAGTATTAATTATAATTTCATTGACGGCATTTATGTTGACTTTAACGTGGGAGTCAGGCTGAATGCGATGAGCTGGCCCAACGGGCCGAAGCCTTGAAGGAAGAAAACGCTTCTCTTAGAGCAGAAGTGAGTCGTATTAGGAGCGATTACGAGCAGCTTCTTGCCGAAAATGCATCCCTTAAGGTAACATCCAAATCCCAATTAGACATTTCTTCTGCTTCTTTGCAAATAAAACCTGTCTTTACTCCATTTTTCCTGAAAGAAGCAAACAGGATATGGGCTTTGAACATAAGTTATTGGTACGATTGCTTTTGAAAAATTTGCCACTGTATGACAACTAAACACCAAATTTTATGTTGGGCAGTGCACATGACTATTTAGATGGTGCGAGGTCACATAAACGCTCATAATATTTGTATACATGCATTCGACTTGAGATATACAAAGGAACACGAAAACCGTGTGACTGAAAGACACTATACTGATGGTTTTCTAACTTCTAAAATAAAGACAGTTCTGTTGCAGACTTTTTTTTTGTCTGTAACATAGATGGTGGTTCGGTTTTGGATTTATCAATAGCCAAACCATCTCAGTGACCTGATGTATAAAAATTTGTATGCTTATTACTAGTTCAAGACTTCACTTATGTACACAATTTGTGCTGAACTTTATTTATTTTATACATTTAAAAAGGGTATTAATATTAGTAACACAAGATAAAAATGAAAGAGAATCCCTCAAGTAAAATTAAAAAGTAAATCAAGGTGGGGTTTGGTTCGACAGAATCCGACGGAATTGATATGACAAATTTCATTGAAGACCCAATTCCGTCGGTTTGTTTGGTTTGCAAAACGAGGGAAATTTAATTCTGCCTAAATTGGCAAATTTCTTTGTGTAGCCTTCATATATACCATAGAATTCAATTCCATTCTTTCATTAGTTTGCTACAAGACAAAGATACCCTGATAAACCTATTTGATTAATAGGTGGTCTCTTATTATTAAGATTATTTTAAACAAATAATTCTAATGGCATTTGAATAAGTTTACTAGTATTTATATTTATTTTCAAATATCTTTTTATAAATCAAGCAACAAATTACAGATAAACATCGTTAAATAAGTCATTTAACATTATTTACATTCCAATTACAAAGCTACATTTTGCATACCAGATCAGATTCAGTTCTATACTTCTATTCCAAGTGTTTCCTATTTCAATTTCTTTGACAGATTCATCATTTCCAAAAACGTTATGTGAATCAACCCAAACTAAACCCCAAGTATATCATTATTAAACTGGAAATCTTGGGTTGAGCATGAAACTGAATGAAAGTTGATGTTTATACTTCAATGGCCTGAAAATTAGCCAATGACCCAAATCCAAGACCGCTGAACTGCCAAACCGCCAAGGTTTGGTCGGTTGGCAGTTGGTTCTTAATTGTAAAAAAATCAGTAAACTTTCCTAATTTGGTGATTCTGGTAATTGCAGGAGAGAGTAGGGGAAAGCCAAGAGGAAGCAAGAGAAAACCATCAAACAGAAGTTGTGCAGAGTGGTTAGCCATGGCCCATGCATACTTTCCAGGGAGCTTAACCTAACTGAACACCCAATTACTTTAGCAGTAAACAGGTAGGAAAATATCTGTGTAGTAGTAGTAGTAGAAAAGCCATTGATGCTGACCCTTTTTTTCCTTCTACTCTTAGATGGCAATTAATGGCATATTGATTGTAACTATCCATCGTTCCGAAAATACCCATCTTTTGATTCGAGGTTCAGGAACTAAAAGAGGGTAGCTTTTAGCTGTCTGGATATTAATTGTATGTACTAAATATGCCATCCAATGCTATCATTTTTGCTCAATTTTGTCGATTCGGACCAGATTTCATGAAGCTTAGGGGCCGTTTACCTAAATTCTTACCCGGTAAGCACTTACCGGTATGAATCAACACTTTCACTTACATTACCAGGTAAGATTCTAATTCATTAATACAACATCATATGCAACAATTTATCCGGTAAGCTCTTACCGGGTAAGAGTCATAACACTCACTTACCCGGGTAAGACTCTTGATCCTTACCATCCTCTTACCGGGTAAGATTCTTGGTCATTGCGATATTCATCCGATATGATAAAGTGACATGGTAAGCACTTATCGGGTAAGTGTTTAATAAACAACCCTTAGGCTTTGGGACGGACGGGATGGGTCGAGCTTACCTCGTTGTTCAAGTATGGGTCGAACTGTTTGGCATGTAAATTTCTGGGTTGGCTCTAATCGTATTTTTTGCTTTTTTTTTGGAAAGGGTATAGTCTATGCCTAGATTAATCCCTTGGCAAATTATGACCGTAAGACATCAACCCTGATTAAACCTCAGTGACCACAATTGTTGGGTACGTCTGGATTCGAACCTTTGGGCAAATGGGATATCCCACCACATCCCCAGGCCTTAACTAGTACGCCACAACCGTTGTGATTTATCCTTTGCTTTGTGCCTTCTTTAGTTGTTACAGTTTATATGTATATTTTTAGTTGTATGTAATGTTATGATCTTTAATTGGTGGCAAAGTTATACTTTTGAAACTTGGGAGCTTTTTTCATTAAGTCTTGTATGGATAAAGTTATCTGTGTGGATTAATCTATCTGTATTTTTTAATTGGGAGGGATGGATTTGGAAAAAACTGTGTTTTCTGCATAAAGCTCTCCCTTAGAAGCTTACTGAATAAGCCAAAATCTATATCACTAAGCCACTATCAAACATTCAATTATAGTTGTGAATCCGTTATATTGCTAACAAACAATGCTCTTAGATGGAAACTGAAGAAAAGTAGATGGAAAAGAGAAAAGTACAAGTCTTCTTTTTTATTTAGCTTGAAACTTGAAATGTTTTGATTTATAAATTATGAAAATTGCAATATATACTAGTAGGTTTGGTTGAGAACTACATTTCCATTGTCAAACCGGTGAACCACCAACAATTTCCGTTGCGAACCTGGGAACCACCGAGAGTTCAACACGTGTTGGGGACATTCAGTTTCGAGACTACAAGTTGACAATCGTGGTTTGTAAAAACACTCGGGTTTAGTCCTTTCCACCAATGATGGATTGCTTTTCCTCCAAAGAGGAAAAATTGTTCAACAAAAGGAACGGAACTCATTATACGGTGCTTTTTTATGTTATAAAAACGTTATAAAAATAACAGAAATCATACCAAAGTTCTAGATTTTACGTAAATCAACAATAAATTTTTATTATATACGACAAGTGATGAACGCTATCACCATATCACGTTAACTTATTATACCTTTATCTTCATGCATTTATTTCCCTTATTTATATTTCGAACATGTTTGATTCGTAGTCAAACGTCTTCACGGGCAAAACACAACCCGGTAGTTGGTTCCACCAGGACAAGCAAATGTGCTGGTTTGGTCATCCTTATTTTATTTTATTTATTTTGTTATCGATATATATATATATATATATATATATATATATATATATATATATATATATATATATATATATATATATATATATATACACATAGGGACAGGTTCAAACGAGAAGTTAAACATTTTGCGAGAAAGCGAGAAGTGTTTAATCATATGTAATACACAAATTTAATCATATATGATTAAACACATGTTATATTGGCAATACATAGACGTTTAATCATATATGATTAAACACACCCACATGCCGTGTAATCATATATGATATAACACTTCTCGTAAAATGTTTAACTTCTCGCATGATCCTTCCTCTATACACATAAGTTTCACTACAATTATAAAAAAAATACAAAGATAAATATTCAGTTATTCACCAATAAGAAATAGCACTAAACAATAATATATCTGACTTATAACTAATTCATTTCAATGACACGAACTATCATTAATTCCGAATATATTATCACATACATTAAACAAAGCCAAAAGACAAGATTCAAAAACAACAAAGAAGTCTGTAAGAAGCAGAAACCACAAATAACAATACGCAATGAAGAAACATCCAAAATTAAGACAAAACCCAACCCAAAAACAGTAAAAACAAAACACCAAACCAACCATACGTATATGATTGATGACAATGGATTTTGATCTCATCCCATTAAGTGACGAGGAAAGTGAAAAATAAGACATCATTCTAATCTATGACTACAAAAAAGCAATATTGACTATAGATTTTTAAAGTTTTAGTCTTGGTCTTTGATCATAATGCGATCGAGACGAATGAGTGGGGAGAAATTTGTTACTTTTTTCGGTTGTTTTTCTACGACTCAGTAAAAATTATCTTAATGGTAAAAGATTATACGGTAGCACGACAACCACTTTCAAGTGAGAACGTGTTGTAGGCAAGTTCAAAACATACTAATAAGCCTTTTCATTGCTGAAACTCCTCAATATTAATTGATGATGATCGTGAGTTAATTGTGTACCCATTTTTACCAATAATATGAAACTTAACCGATAATTATACAAAAATTTCAGGTTTAAATCGATAACCCATTGAACTTCGTACATGCAATATATGCCAAGTAACTGCTAAACCTCAAGACTTTAAGACAATAACCCATCGGATTCAATTTGCTTAATTTACAACTCATCCCAAACCGTTGACTCGATTTTCTTCTGTTTGCTTGTTGCTCGTTTTGCTTCTGTCGACTCAATAGGTATGATTTTCTTGCTTCTGTTTACGTACTGCTCGATTTGCTTCTGTTTGCTTGCTGCTCGATTTCTTGTCACATTTGATTTTAATGCAAAGTGTGCCTTTTTATTGTTTGCTTGTTAAACATGTTTAGTTGTGGTTGATTATCAACTTATCGAATGTGGTTAACTATTGGTTATGGAAACAAAATTATTTATGTTTTGATATCTTTTGTGTGCTAAACATAGTTTGTTTTTTATTACAGAAAAAAAATCTCATATGTTTCCGGGTTGTAATTTTTGTATTTCTTATCCTATGTTATATATGTATGGGATCAATGGAAATTACTCCTAAGTCTCTAAAAATTGAAGATAATGATGAAACAAACACGTCTAAACTGCCAACCCAACCCAACCTGCCCCAACCCGCAAGGGTTGGGTTAGGTTATACTATTGAATAAGTTGGGTTGGTTTGAGATTTTTCAAACCTAAATAATTGGATTGGGTTGTAAAAATGTTTCAAACCGCTCAACACAACCCGCGTACAATACCACATGGTCGATGGGTCGTTGCACCCATCAGGAGCTAGTGAGGAATTAGGTGATGTCGGTTATAACACAAGCCAAATTCAAGTTCGTTACAAAGGAAGAAAAATAGAATACATGAAATACTATAAATCAAGAAAGGAAAATTCGATGTGATTACTCATTAAAAAATAAAATTCAAAACTTATGAAATATTTCGTTGTGCTAGTAAAACTCAAATTTTATAATGTATTTGAACGTGTTTATCAGTTGGTTTTATAAAGTTATATGTAAAATTTAAAAAAGTTATGCATAGGGGTGTAAACAATTCGAGCTTTTAACGAGCTACTCGAGCTTAATAATTATATATCGATCTCGAGTTGATCTCAAACACAACATAGAAATGGTTTAACTTAACAAGTCGGGCCTCGTAACACCAATGTTTGACTCGGCTCATTCGAGAACTCGATTAAACTTTTCAAGTCAAGCCAAGTTATTCAAGCATACATTTTAACATTCTCATATATTCATAAATCATACCATAAAAATATAAAAATTATCGACCTCGAACAAATAAACGAGATAATCAATCACGAGTTCGAGCACATAAGCGAGCATCGAGCTTGATAATCCAAAAATATTCGATACCTTGAAAAAGTTATTCGAACTCGAACTCAAACCTGATATAATTTTTTTGAGCCGAAGCTCGAATAAACTACTACTCAACTCAACTCGGCTCATTTACGCCCCCTAGTATTTACCCAATACCATAGACTTGACTTATAAGTGGTCAATAAATACCCGAGACTTTGACTAACCCATGCGTTGCAAATACCACCTCATTCTATTAGTAGTGGACATCTAACAATATTTGACTTATACTTGTAATTATGTTAGTATTTAATTTCAAATTCATAATTACTTTTGGGGGGTATTAACAGGTTTTTTACAACATTTTTAAAATAAAAAAACTCTTATTAGCTCTTGAACACATCATTTATAATATGACACTTGTTTTTATAAGATACTTTGTAAAATAATGTCATATACAAAATAATATAACGTTTAATTTCAAAAGTGTCTTAAAAACTTGTTAAGACGCTAAAAGATGTCCTATAAAACAAAATTAATATTTGAAAAATAAAAATAATAAAATTATGGGGTTTACACACAAATACACGTGTTAAATTAAACTCTTTCTTCGTATATATAAAGCATATTCTGAATAGCATATTTTGTTGACAAATAAGCAAATTTAACTTAGAGTAAATTATGTTTTTCGTCCCTGTGGTTTGTTAAAAATTTTGAATTTCGTCTCCGTGGTTTTGAAATTTCAGTTTTCGTTCCTATGGTTTGCAATTCATTTCTATTTTCGTTCTTATGATTTAAATTTTATTATTTTTTTCATCCCCATGGTTTACATTTTATTTCTATTTTAGTCATTCATACTTAAAAGTAGTAATTTGGCCTCAGGGACGAAAATAGAAATTAACTGCAAACCACATGTATGAAAACTAAAATTTCAAAACCACATAGACAAAATTCACAATTTTTAACAAACCACAGGGATGAAAAACGTAAATTACTCTTTAACTTATTATTGAATTTCAAGGATATGCAAATCTAGGCTCCCTCCCGGGGCTCCCCCTCTCATTTTCTTTTCTATCGTTTTCTTTTTTTTCTTCTTCTAGAATTCAAGACAGAGTATTAACGTTGAAAAAAGAAAGAAAGAAAGAAAGAAAAAAAAAGATATTCTATTTATATTCTTGAGAATGAAAAAAAAATGAATGAAAATAATTTTTAATGTTCTTAAACGAGAAATAAAAGAAAGAAAAGATGTAATTTCTACAAATAAGCCCTCATTTATTTTACAGTTGAATGTAATTGATGGATATGTGTGTAATTTTTATAAATATTTTTAATTGTTATAAATTCTTTCATTTCCTTCCATGTATGTGATGAAAGTTTTGGGTAGAAAATCAACACGACTTTCCATCATTCTCTTTTCCTTAAAAACTCGAGAATACAAGATTTTTAATCGAATTTCGATACGTGTAACTGTAGGGATTCTTATTTATTCTTTTTATATAAAAAGAAAAGAACGAAAATTACTATTTTGTTTAAACATTCTCGATCATGGTTGGTTGCACCTCGTACCATGGATTATCACTTATGAGTTTTTAAAATAGGCAAAACCGAATCAATTTTTCTCCCAAAAAAATGTTGAAAATAAATAATGGAAATCATCGATTAAAACAAAAACAGAAAGCCATAAAACCAAAAACTTCAACTGCGAATACTTTAAGTTATCTGTGGTCGTCCCGATGGATTAATCGGTGTGCATAAGTTGGTCCACAAACCCACGATTAAATAAAACGAAAAATTAGATTTTAAATCAATTAAAATGGAAACAGAAAACACATCAAACCCACGTAACAACACAAGGTTTATTATATTAATTCATTACCGACTAACATTTGAAAATTATTAAGGAAGAAGCCTTATAATGAGACTATATTTCCAACTTGTTCATTATTTCTTATATTTCAATGCATTTATTGAACTTTATTATATTTCTGACTCGTTTAATTTGATCCGTAATTAAACGTCTTCAAGGGCAAAAAACGACCCGATAGTTGGTTCCACCGGGACAAGTAAACGTGCTGGTTTGGTCATCCTTGGGGTAGCTATACGCATCAGGGCACCGAGTCTTGAAAAATCTTGAATAATCGGTTGGCGAACAGCTTCCAGAGTTACAACAGTAATTATCGGTCTTAAACACCGTGCATGGGTTATTACACCCTCCAGGAGCACGTAACTCGCTAGGGCACTGACCATTGATGTCCGCGGTACATCTAATGCCACGGGTGCACCCACCTGAATTGGGGCTAAATTCCATCGGCACATTGAATCCATCGACAAGCGAAATGTCGAAGAAATCAAGATTATTGAATTGATTAAGTGCGTACTCGGCCAATGTGTTAGGTGGCTGACCAAAGTTTTGGCACGCGAGGAGGCCGTTACAGTCACCAGTTTGACACCGGCCTCGACCTGACCCATCAAAGTTGCAGCCGGTACGGGGCCATATACGGGCTTGTGAGGTGCCGGCTGGGACATTTAAGGACCAGGTCTGGCCGCTGTTAAGCTGGCGGCCACCACCGGGCACCGCACCGGCCCAGACGGTGTACGGACAGTTGTTTCGGATGTCGAAAGTGGCGGCGTTGGAGAAGCGAAAAAGAAGAAGCAAAAGGAGGAAAGTGGAAAAGGTGGAGGATGGAGCCATTGTTGTGGTTGTGGGTGGAATTGAAGTATGAGCAAGGGTGGTTTATATAGGGGTGTAGATGGTAGAATTTTTGGGATCATATTGAAAGGGTCGTCTTCGTTGCTTTGTCGTGTTGTTTTCCTTCTTGTTTTATTGAAGAAATTTTGCTTTCCTTTACACGGATTCTTTAAAATGAAAAAAAAAAATAGAGATTTTGGACAAGATTTTGTTATAACAGATTCTCCAAAATGGAGAAAGCATGAGGAAGTGTGTGAAATTATCCAAATTTGGAGAACTACCCAAAAACGATTACCATGAGAAAGAAACAATTTTTTATTATATCCCTGCCAATAAGAAACTTTGATGTTCAATGTTTATGAGAAATAAACAATATTTTAATAATATAATCAATGTTGTAATATTCATTAAGAATTTGTTAGAGTTGGATGTAATTTTTTTATAGAGATTTTGAGTTTCGATTCTCCATCTTCGATAAATTTTGGAGAAAGAAAAATCAAAATTTCCAAAACAAGTTAGTACATTCAACTCCAACATCTTCTCTATTTTGGATTCATTATGTCATTAAAATATTTCATACATTCAATGAAATATTATTTCTTTCACTTAAACATTTAGTTTCTAGATTTCTTATTGGTGAAATATAATAATTTTTTTTTTTCGATCTCATGGTAATATTTTTTGGGAAGTTATCCAAATTTAGAGATTTTCACACTTTCTCAATTTTAGGGAATCTATTGTATTAAAAAATTGTCCAAAATCTATATTTTCTTCAGATTGAAGAATTTGTTGATATGCTCTTAACCGGCGGCCAACTTGCAATTTTTTTTGCAGATATTTCTTTTGATATTTTGAGGTGGGCTTGTATCTATATTTTCTATATTGTACGGTAATTTTTTAATATATAAATCAAACCAAACGAACCCGTTACAATTAAGTACAAGGTGTTAGTTATTTTTTTTATGTAATATAATATCAACTAGTATTGCTTCTTATTCTAAAAAATCGATCATTTCAAAACTTTTTAGGAGGCTTTTTGAAATTCTCATGCCAAAAGTTTTTTTACAAGTTATGTTTCATAAAAGTGAAAACAGTCGTTCTACTTTTTAGATAAAGAACATATTTTTTTTAAACCCTATCTCTTAAATTCTTAATGGAATGTGCATGTTTTAGAAGTTTAGTTGGTATCGTATTTTTGGGTCTTTTGAACCCAAAAATGTAACACTCGGAATTAAAATCTCGTAAATATATAAATGGTATCAAAGTTGGAAACAGATAGGTATGTCAGTGATGACATTGGTGATTGGACTCCCAAGGAGGTTGATTGTGAGATCCTACATCGGTTAAAGTGGAAAATGAAAATTGCCTTATAAAAAATTAAATATCTCATTTATCAAATGTATTTTAAAAACGTGAGTTCATATGTACAATAAAATAATTTCCGTTTGCATATTTTATGTATATCGTAAATGTATAACTAAATTTTGTTTACAACTTTTAATAAATTACATCATCTTCTAAACAACTTTAAAATATTAAATATTACTAGAAGCGTACTCGCGCAATGCAGCGAGATACATCACGATTTTAATTTTCGTTTTATTTTATTTTTTGTCGATTTACAGTACGATTTTGGATGGTTTTGAAAAAGTGATAATGTTTTTTTTTATAAATTTGTTTAATTTAGGCTTAATAATATAATGTTTTTTATATAAAAAAATTAAGTATTTTGTTAGAATTCAATGATTATCTTATATATTTTAATGACATCTACAAAAACAACCAATTACATATTTAATAATATAATAAAAACAAAATTATAGTAATATAATATATTAATTAATAGTGATACATGGAAATGTCTGCATAAAAGGAAAACCCTGTACATACCAAATTGGTGGGTGTTAGAAGCCTGCAGTAGTAATATGTATCTTGTGTTTTGATACTTGTAAATTAAGAGATTTTTAAAATCTTGCATAAAATGATGGTACCTTGTACCTAATAATTTGTATTTAAGAGTTTTTTATCCGTACTTTATAATATAGTATAGATTATTTATTTTATTTTTAACTTTATCATAAAGAGAAATACCTTTGTGAACAATAATTAATTTGGATTAAATTAAAACGTAATTAAATGAATTAAACTTGATAAAAATATAAATTACGATCTGAATTTTCTTTAATTAATAACATGAAAATTTTAAGAAAATTAAAATAGAATAAAGCATCCATCTAACTAAAAATAATAGAGTAACTTATGATTTTCATCCCTGTGGTTTGTTAATAATTTTGATTTTCGTTCTTATGGTTTAAAAATTATGATTTTTATCTCTATAGTTGGTAATTATTGCTATTTTCATTTCTGGACTAATCTTACCCTTAAGTATAAGGACTAAAATAGAAAAGAATTGTAAACCACATGGACAAAAACAACAATGACTTGTATGGTGCGTTTGGTATGCAAACCGGATGGGACGGGACAAGACAAAAAAAATAGTTCCATGTTTGGTGTGTCATGGGACAAAAATGAAATGGGACAACATGGGACAAAAATCTGTTTTCATGGGACAAAACTTAACAATTTTAGTTCCACCAAAATAGGTGGTACAACATGGAACTAAATGTAAGATTAAAATATGTAAAATTGGCCAAAATGAGCAAATTAGGGGGAGGGATTGGCCTCCTAGCCATCCCTCTCCCTGACTTGCGCATATGTCACTACCTGCGTAATTGAGCAGGGGTGCACAAATTGCGTAGGTACGCAATTGCGCACCCCTCTTCAATTGCGCACCCCTGCTACGTGTCGCCACTAGATTAACCCCTGGTTTGCAATTTCATCTTAAAGAAAGACCCCCAACCGCCCTATTTATTCACTACGCAATTGCACACCTATACGCTATTGTGCACCCCTTATTTTTGCATGGGTAGTAACATATGTGCAAAACAGGGAGAGAGATGGCTAGGAGGCCACTCCTTCCCCCTAGTATGGCCATTTCAACCAATTTCCCTTATGACAACATCTGATCCTTTAACCTAAATCTTACTTCATCGCCTCTGATATCGTTCACGACTTCTGGACTGTTCATCACCTCCATAACTTCAATCTCAATTTCTCCAGGTACAATTTTCATGTTTTCGGTTAGGGTTTCGATTTATCCATGTACGATTAAGACTGTTTTGATTTTGATTTCCATCTTTTCACTTACCGTTTTGATTTTGGTTTCCACTGTTTTCGATTTTGATTTCTCCATATATGATTTAGACTTTGGTTCTCGATTTTGTTAATATGATTTACACTGTTTCGATTTTGGTTCTCGATTCTGTTAATATGGTTCTCAATTTTGTGCAGTTCATTTTTTCAGCAGTTCATTTCGATTTACACTGTCTCGATCTGGTTGTGTCGAGACTGAGTTGGGAAGAAAAGTTGCATATTTTTTTTGTTTGTTTTAGCACTTGTGTATATAGTCAACTATTTGTAGATATTTGTCATCATCATCATCAGTGGCGGACTCACCACATGATTAGAGGGGGGAAGGGCCCCCATTAAAAGAATAAAAAATGGAATTTTATTAGGTTAAAAAAATATATATTTTTAAGTTTCTTTTATAGTCCCTCCCAGTAATTTCTCGTCTCGGACCCCATCAATTAAAAAAATACCTCGAAATCAAACAAAAAAAATAAAAAAGAACACTCGAAATCAATCAAAAGAACCGAAAAAAACTTTCAAAATCGACAAAAAAAAAAAAACTTAGAAACCTTTGAAATCAACCAAGAAAACTTTAAAAATCCCTCGAAAAAATATAATTAGGTTAAAAAATATCAGGCGACTTTACAGACCTTTAATCTATCTTGAAGGTGCCCCCACTAGAAAAAAATACTGGATCCACCACTGATCATCATCATCTATGGTTGTGAGGTTTCTGTGAGTGGATCACCAAGAGTGGTGAGGTTTCTCTTAATTTTGTTCTTATTTCTGTTAATTTGGTTATCGAGTTTCAAACTGTTTGTAAATTTGCTTCTCAATTTTCTTCAAATCACAACCCATATTTTATTTGCACCTGCTACTGTTGGTTCTCTTAATTTGGTTCTCAAGTTTCATCTATGGTTGTTAAATTTTGAGTTATAATTTCTTCAAATCCAACATTTAGGGGTAATCTAGTCATTTTAACAGCAAGACATACAATTAGTTCAGTCTTGTTCTAGTCCTACCAAACATAGGACGGACAATTAATCCAGTTCTATCCCGTCCTGTCCCATCCAGTCTGCGTACCAAACGCTACCGTAAGGACGAAAAAAGAATGGTATTACAAACCATAGGGACAAAAATCTTAATTTATAAATCATAGAGATAAAATCACAATTTTTAATAAACCATAGGAACGAAAAATGTAATTTACTCAAAATCATAATCTAAAATTACATCAAATGAAAAGTTAGAAAAAGTTGATATAAAAAAGTATATTATTAACTAAAAACGGATTCAATGCTTATACATAGATAAATAACATGAACATTGCATGGATTTAATTTCAAGTCAATTTGTGATTAAAAAAAAAAAAAGCTTAAAAAGTGAAATAGATGTCTAAAAAACTAAATAAAAAGAATTGACGGTATGAATTTTTTAAAACTTATTAATGAAAATATTACAAATGTTTATACATAAATCAGATTATAAACCTAATCACCTTCAAGAGATTTGAAGATGAAACATATGAACAAACCCTAAAGTTCTAGAAAAGACGAGAGAAAAATATCAGAGAAGTTGTAAATTTGAAAATGAATCTGATTTGTTTTCCAGCTGAAAACGCAAATATATATTTTTCACTATTTGCATAAAAGCCCTCCTCCGACTTATACGAATTTGCTCCGCTACCCTTGTACTTCCAAAGAAAGTGAAGCGCAACCCAAACTATTACCAAGTATCAAACATTATCCAATTTAGCCTCTCAACTCCCTGAAAATACAAAACAACCACAATAAGTTAATTTTGATGACAAGATTGGTTAGAACAAATACATCTTTCAACACCCTCCCTCAATCTTGGCATCTAAACATATCCAACATATTTAATTTAGAAATGAGATAGTTGTGCTGATTAACCCCAAGAGATTTAGTAAAAATGTCAGCAGGGTTTTCTGTAGACAAAACATTTTCTGTTTTCAATAAACCAGAAGCAATTTTATCTCTTACTTGATGAATATCAATCTCAATGTGTTTAGTCCGTGCATGAAATACTGGATTATTAGCAATTTGTATCGTTGATTTATTATCACAGTTTAAGCTTACTGGAAGTAAATCTACTAATTTTAAATCAACTAAAATACTAAGAATCCATATTATTTCACAGAGAGCAGAGGCCATGGCTCTGTACTCGGACTCAGCTGAAGAGCGAGAAACAGTTGTCTGTTTCTTACTTCTCCATGATACCATACAATTACCCAAAAATAAACAATAACCAATAACAGACCTTCGTGTTGATAAACACTTTCCCCAGTCAGCATCGACAAAACCAGTCAACTTCAAATCAGAATTAGAACAGACAGAAAATCTTACACCCTTACCAGGAGATGCTTTCAAATATCGCAGCACACGAAGAGCTAATTTTAAATGCGACTGACGTGGCGAATGCATGAACTGACTTAGACATTGAACAACAAAAGATATATCAGGTCTAGTAGCTAATAGATAAATAAGTCTACTTATTAACTTTTGATACCCTGTGAAATCCTTTAATGGAGGGTCCTTTTCACTAGACCCAACATAATCTGTAACAATCAAATTCATGTCTATTGGGGTATTAATCGGTTTACAACCCAAATACCCAAAATCACTTAGAAGCTCAAGACAATACTTTCTTTGAGACATGCAAACACCATTATCAGTTTCCAAAATTCAATTCCTAAGAAAAACTTCAACAAACCAAGATCTTTTATTATGAAATTGGATTGCAAGTAATTCTTAACCTTTTGAATTAATGTATTACAATTTCCTGTAACAATAATATCATCAATGTAAACAAGAAGAACAATAAAAATATTATCAAAACTCTTAGTAAACCAATATTATTTCTTTCACTTAAACATTTAATTTCGAGATTTCTTATTGGTGAAATATAATAGAAAAATGTTTCACTCTCATGGTAATATTTTTTGGGAAGTTATCCAAATTTAGAGATTTCCACACTTTCACAGTTTTAGGGAATCTATTGGAGTAAAAAATTGCCCAAAATCCATATTTTCTTCCGTTTGAATAATTTGTTGGAGATGCTCTTAACCGGCGGCCAACTTGCAATTTTTTTTTGCTGATATTTCTTTTGATATTTTGAGGTGGGCTTGTATCTATATTTTCTATATTGTACGGTATTTTTTAATATATATATATATAAATTAAACCAAACAAACCCGATACAATTAGATATAGTGTTAGTTATTTTTTTATGTAATATAATATCAACTAGCTAGTATTGCTTCTTATTCCAAAAAGTTTTTGTACAAGTTATATTTCATAAAAGTGAAAACAATCGTTCTACTTTTTAGATAAAGAACATATCTACGCATTTTTTTAAACCCTATCTCTTAATGGAATATGCATGTTTTAGAAGTTTAGTTGGTTTCGTATTTTTGGGTCTTTTGAACCCAAAAATGTAACACCTGAAATTAAAATATCGTAAATATACAAATGGTATCAAAGTTGGAACCGGATTGCTATGTCAGCGATGACATCGGACTCCCAAGGAGGTTGATTGTAAGATCGTACATTGGTTAAAATGGAAAATAAAAATTGCCTTATAAAAAACTAAATATCTCATTTATCAAATGTATTTTAAAAACGTGAGTTCGTATGTACAATAAAAAGGTCCTATTTCGTAATAAACTTTCCAATTGCATGTTTACAGCCCCTTTCATTTACGAAATAATTTTCGTTTGCATATTTTATGTATATCGTAGATGTATAACTAAATTTTGTTTACAACTTTTAATAAATTACATCATCTTCTAAACAACTTTAAAATATGCAAATATTAAATATTATTATTTATTTTATTTTTAACTTTATCATAAACAGAAATACCTTTGTGAACAATAATTAATTTGGATTAAATTAAAACGTAATTAAATGAATTAAACTTGATAAAAATATAAATTACGATCTGAATTTTCTTTAATTAATAACATGAAAATTTTATGAAAATTAAAATAGAATAAAGCATCCATCTAACTAAAAATAATAGAGTAAATTATAATTTTCATCTACGTGGTTTGTTAATAATTTCGATTTTTCATTCTTATGGTTTAAAAATTATGATTTTTATCCTTATAGTTAGGGGTGTGCAGAAAGTCAACCGATCCAATTACAACCGACCGACAATGATCAGATATCCAATTGTAATTGGATCGGATCGGATGAAAAAAATTCAACATCCAATTTGGATCGGTCGGTTCTTGGATGACAATCCAAAACCGACCGGAACCGAACCGAACCGATTACTATAAGTTATAGTTGGTAATTATTGCTATTTTCATTTTTGGACTAATTCTTACCATTAAGTATAAGGACTAAAACAATAAAGAATTGTAAACCACAGTGACATAAACAACAATGAATTATAAGGACTAAAAAAGAACGGTATTACAAACCATAGGGACAAAAACCATAATTTCTAAATCATAGGGATGAAAATCACAATTTTTAATAAACCATAAGAATGAAAATTGTAATTTACTCAAAATCATAATCTAAAATTATATCAAATGAAAAGTTATAAAAAATTGATATAAAAAAGTATATTATTAACTAAAAACGGATTCAATGCTTATACATAGATAAATAACATGAACATTGCATGGATTTAATTTCAAGTCAATTTATGAAAAAAAAAAAAACAGCTCAAAAAGTCAAATAGATGTCTAAAAAACTAAATAAAAAAGAATTGACGGTATGAATTTAAGGATTAATATACTTTATAAATGACATCGAAGATGTAAGAGTAAGACACAACATCATAGCAAATTTTGAAGCTATAACGAGCACTCGTCATCTTCAAAAGCCTTGAAGATGTGCTCATGCCATGAACCTTATCAGAATAAAAGAAATTGTCAAAATTCTTAACCAAGATTCAATCCAACGTGAAATACGCAAACTTTTAATTTGGTAAAATTGTAAATATAATGGGAAATTTAAGTTTACTAGAAGCGTACCCGTTTAATGCAGCGAGATACATCACTATTTTAATGTTTTCTTTTATTTTTTGTTTTTTGTTGATTTACAGTACGATTCTGGATGATTTTGAGAGAATAATAATTGTTTTTTTATATATAAATTTGTTTAATTTAAGCTTAATAATATAATGTTTTTTATATAAAAAAATTAAGTATTTTGTTAGAATTCAATGATTATCTTATATATTTTAAATTCATTATATTTAAATTAAAATGTTTATCATGTTTTGATTATGTTTATCAGTTATTTATTAATTCAAACATATAACTTTAGAAATTTGTACCCATACATCATAACTTGTAATCTTGAATTTTAAGTAATGTGTATCAATAAACAACATTTAATGCATAAAAATTTGTTTTTAAGAGTTTTTCTTCGATAGTTTAATGATAATGTAATTTATTTTAGATGTAATAATATAATGCTTTTTTATAAAATAAACATTAAATATTCTGTTAGATTTTTTTAATTATACTTTATATTTTTTATATTTAAATTTTGATTTTTATCTTGTATTTAATTATACGGGGAGTGATTTTAGGGATGTTAAAGTGGTTAGAGATAATGATTAAAAGTTAATAAATAGCTTTAAATATAATACATAAATCTTTAATGGTTATTTTTAAAAGATTTTAAGTAATTAACATTAAATAACGGTGTAACACTCTAAAAAATTCAACTTATTAAAAATTCATAAAATTTGGCAACATAACATTTTAAAATTCAAAGATCCAAACATCCTGAAATAAATGTTCCAAACGAATAACAACCCAATATTCAATACAACTACAACCTTGAGAAGTCGGTCTAGTCTGTGTAAAAAGGTTACCAAAAGGAATGGGATATTAGTAATACAACGACGTACTTAATCTAAGATCAATTCCAATCTAGATTAAAACGGGCGTTGCAAAGTCACTAAGAGCTCTCTTTACAAAATTCCCCAAAAGACCGACACTTCAAGATCTCCTACGTGCCCGGTAGACAAGCTGACATCCTAAATTCCTCCACGGTTAGAATCTGTGAGGAAGTCAACAACCACAACAAGTGTTAGGACAAGGCCAAGTGAGATCTCACAGTTACAACAATTACAACATAAGAATATAAACAATAATTATGTTACCGAACTCCATCGCTTTACAATTTACAATTCCACCGCGCTCAAGTTCAATTGAGAATCCAAGATCAATGAATCTCTAGAGAGAGAAAGTAGAGAGAGAGAGCAATGTAGCGCAAAGTAACTGTGTATTGAATGTATGCGTGAATGTGATGTTACAAGGAACCAAGACCAAAGGGACTTAAATACCCTGGTCCAATACAACACAGAATAAGACACTAAACACAATATTTGACCAAGCTTATAAATACAATTATTACTATAAAATCAGACTTAACACATAACCTGAACAATTATCAACACAAGAGACAACTCTTGACATTCCGGGGGAGACCCGATTCCATCGGGGTGACGTATACACATGGTGGAGTCACCCACGATGAAAATGGATTACACCTCATGCCCCAGTCTTAGTTCCCATGCCATAACGACATCACAACCTCAAACCGTATTTACTGCCTTTATTGCCTACTCCGTCGAGTTACACCTCAAGGGCTTACGGACATTATTGCCTATCCATATCTAGACGAGTTACACCTCAAGGGTCCAAGACCCCTTATTGCCTACTCGCTAGTAACCCACAATACTTATTACAAAAATGCAATTATTGAACAACTACCACCTCGTGCATAAGGAGTAGTGTCCCCATTCTTATCAGGTGATCAACATTTGATAAATAATCATGGCATCATATGCACATTTATCCCACATGTAAAACAAGTACTTCCTTACTTCTCATAATATCACATTCTTCATAATTTCATACATGTAAACACATCCACTTATTATTCTTACATCAACTCTTCATAAAGTTATCAGCAGTTGGATTTAAATAAGACAATAGTAGTTTCCTCATGAGTTCAACATATAAGCATGTAAGTTGGAACATATAACCCTCATAGTTACTATCAAAGAGGTTATTAAACCTACTAAGCATGCTCATCCTTATTGGGTTCATAAAGTCAAGAATCCCATAAGTTAGGTTATAAAACTCAAACAAGTAGCACATAAGTGTAATGTAAAATAATCTACGATGATAATCAAATACTAGAGCATTTATGGAGGAATAACTCACATTGTAGGGGCATACACAAACCCTAAATGATGGAACTTGAGAGGAGAGAGTGGAGACTTGAATGCTCAAACCCCTAGAACCAACATTAATGACCAATAACCCAACATTAATACCACAACTTGAATATAGGAACCTCTCTAACTAGCAATGAATGAGGAGGGATGGAGACTTACCCTAGACTTCACCAAAATCGCAACGCAAAGAGTTCCAAAGCCAAAAATGTAAGGAAAAGGGAAAAATCCCGATTTTCTACTTGCAGGGTGTGGCCCGCCTGTGCTCATACCGGGGGGTGTGTTCCGTTTATGCCGTTGGGGGTGTGTCCCAACAAAGGCAGTGTGAGTCACAGACACGCTGTCACCTTAGGGTGGCGGTAGTGTGAGCGGAGAAGTTTGCTGAAAGTTAAAAGTTTTCCTTGAAGCTGAAAATGGTTTATTTTATGATAAATCCTTGAATGTTTGATGAGTTAAAAAAAACTGTTATAAGAGGGGACTCACTAGACCTTTCGGTCTAACCCTCGCTCTTTTCAAATTTAAAACCCTTTTCAGGTAAAGAGTGGTTGTATGTGGAGCGGATAATTTTTATGAGAAGATACGAGCTGGAGTTGAACTAGAGGACCTCTATTGTAGATTATTGTCAATGTATTCTCAGTTGTGTACTAGGTCATTTTTCCGCAAACCTTGTATTTTAGATGTTGTATTGGGTCGCTTGGCATTATTATTTAATAAAGTTGGTTCTGCCTAGTGTCGTGTGAGTTGGGGTGTTACAATTGGTATCAGAGCCATAGTTTAAGGGATTTAGGTGACCGGATGGGCCTAAACTTAAACTGTGGAGTCGGGGACACAACTGAGATTTAGGAAGCCTTTAAGAAAGACCTTGATCATCGTGAGGCGTGATAACAATAGTGAGTACTCTCATGTAAGATAAATTCAGAATTGCATCTGGCCAATGCCATTATGAATTTACAGGTGCATGGGCATACTCGATTGCTATTGTTGAGTGTGGTTTAGGGTAGAGAGTTCTACCTATAAATTGAAATGTTAGTCTAGCGTGTGGTGAGAGTTCGTTTTTGGTTGTAAGGTTATTATCGGTTAGGATGATTATCGTTCGGGATGTAGATATTTCGTTGAGAAAGGGACCTCTTGGGTCCATAAGAGGATAATGTTTGGAGGTGAGTTTCTCGCTTCAAGGGAGTCTTCGGTTGGGTAGATTGTTGTGTCGATTAGTGGGAATCAGGAACGTGTTAATCCAGGAATCGAAAGATAGAAGAGAGGCTTTTGGAGCCATAGTTAATTGAAGAGTGGCAAACATGGTTGAAGACGAAATCAATGTTGACTGATAAAATGAAGTAGGGACAAGATGGAAGTGAGCTAATGATGGTAAGTTTAGTTGGGTCATTGTGAGGACGTATGAATCGCGAATCTTTGATCGCGGTGGTAAATGGTAGTGGATTAGGCAAGGAGATGGGGAAGTGTGGGTGATGGAGATTGTGGTAAATGTGAGGCCCTGTTTGGTTGGTCGGAAGAAGAGAGCTGTAATAAATTGTGGCGAGTGCAAACAGTGACCTTACTAGAGAGAATAAGCTTCAATGTGAAATGAGTCTCATGCATTATGTTTTGAACAAAATGTTGGTTTCCATCATGTCATACTTTTGGGGTACGTATGTGCCTTGTGAGGCATTCGTTTTGAAAACAAGATAACGTGTGTAGGCGTGTGTCCGATCGAAAAGAGCGGGTTTAATGTGTGATGTATTGAACCTTGAACTTGATAAATGAAGAATCATTTCACTTATTTTATAAATGAGTCGATATTTTGTGGAAATGTAATATCATCTAATCACCTGATATTTTGATTGAAATTTTATGAATCGCATGGGTAAAGTACTAAAGTTTATTGAAAATGTTTTCAATAGCGTCAACATCGATTTTCGATTGGGTGAGACCTATTTCATCATGGAGACTGAGGCGAAATGATCGTCAAGATAGTTGTGTACGGCTAATCCGTTATGCCGATGTGGTATCGTGTTTACTCAAGCTTGTTTCGTAATGTAATATTGTCTACATTTTCAAAAGTTAACGGTATAAATTTACTGTGTCGTCATGCATGAAGGCTATGAACTCTCTAGATCATGGGAAGGGATGGCATTTAAGAATGAGGAAAGTTTCGAGAGTGAAAGTTGGACGCTCGTTCAGAGGGTGGTCGATTCTTGGTTTTGGTGTACCTGTTAAAGAAAGGTGATAAACCGTAGGAGTGGGTATTGTAGGCCTTAAATCCTTGACGTTCAGAATGCTGTAATATAAAGGCTTAACCGCTTGTTCGGTGATTTGAAACGTGATCGACGGCAAAAAGGTTGTGTCTGTCGGGAATTTAAAGTCGTAAAGATAATTTTTTTAGCAGTTAGCTACTGCAGTGGAAGATGTAGGTTTCTTTGGGGATTCTTGTTGGTTGGAGACATAGTGGAAGTATATCAATGTGGTTGTTGCTGTGGAAGTCAGAAACCATGCTTGTGGTGAATGGCAGGACGCTGAAAACGAAGAAGTAGCTATGGATAGTTTTGAGGAGTTCCCGTGAGGAAGCGAGGAATTATTCAGAAAAGGTGGGTACCTAATGTGATGTTGGACAACGTGTGTGGATCTTACAAAAGTGGAAGATCGCTAGTTCGGTCAAGTGGTTCTTTATCGTCGAAGTTTTGATGGTTATGTGGGAGTGAATTTTGCATATAGCACATCTGGAAGGGGGTGCGCTTTGAGTATTTAAGTATGCGAAGTAGTACGCTTAATCTTTCAAACTACTGGAGTTTTATACCAGTAGGTCGCGATGAGCCGGCAAGGAGCGAAATCTTGGTGCAGGGCGTTATTGAGCATGTTTTTGTGGTTGTTCAAATTTGGGGAGAACAAAGTCGTGATATGGTTTTATTTCAAGTATTAGTGTTTTGATCAGTGTAAAGAGATTAGTATCTGGTAGGGGGAGGATTGTTTGGAGGAGTAGCGTTCGGGCATGTCATTGGTGATAAGGAGTTTCTTGAGATTAAACAGGGTTTTGGTGTTGTTGTTATGAGTAGAGTGTGAATGAGAATCTTACTCGGAGATTCCTGAGGAGTTTTTTTTTTCAGAAGTGGCAAGTGTGTTGTTAAGAGTTGTGGGGGTAGAGTTGGCATCGTGGTGATGCTAAGTTGAATATAATGTTCGAGTGATTATGAGTGGCTACCTAAGAGAGGAATTAGGTACCCTGGTTTGCGGCGAGTAAAGACGGGTTACCCTTTTACCGTTAAAATATCGAAGGAAATGTCGAATGGATTAGTTCGGGATTTTTTTAGTTGGTAAGAAGGTCTGTGGGGTGGTCAAAGTATTCCTTGAGTGTGAAGGAAATTCTAGCGGATAGGTCTTCTTGTATGGGGAGCGAGAAATGCGCGACGCTGCCTAGCGGTGGGGTTGGTTCTGGAAGGACTTGGTTGAAGAACTTGAACGAGAATTGTAAGTAGCCGTTCGGCTAAGCATATTTTTACGAGAGATTCGAAAATGTGGAGTTATGTTTCAGCTTTGCTTCATGAACCCTGGTGTGGGTGTGAGGAGGAGATTTGGTGCGTGTTGGGATTGTGGGGTTGAGAAGTCTAAGTCGGGTGATTGATCAAAAAGCTCGCATCCATTAGTAAGTGATCCTTGGTAAGGTGTTGGATGTTTCCGAAAGGAAAAGGGAAATATTGGTTGTTACATTACCTGTCGCCCAGTGTGGGGATTATTTGAGGTAGTTGGGGGAGAGTAGTCACTCCGTATTTAAACAAATGGAACTTGGATTCATTGCAAGTACGTTCGAACATATTGATGGTTGCGATGAGAAACGGAAGTATGGGTCGTTTAATTCAGACAGTTGGAGTTAGTGGACTATGAAAGTGATGAATTGTGAAAGTTTACCTTCCTATGTAAAATTTAGACAAAGACGTTTGGAAGTAACGTGTGTGTAATGCGTATGGGTTGTATGGGTTGCACAACATCGTTGAGTGGGACCAATGTGGCTCGGGAAGGAAAGTGTTATCTTGGTACTAGAAGTAAGTGGTGTTGTAGGAAGATATTTTTAGCTATGGCAGGGTACTTGATGAGGGAGATTCATAACAGTGGATTTATGGTGATGCTTAAGGTTGACATCGTGTTATGTTGGCAAATTGAGGGGTTATTTTGTAGGCCGGGATTTATGTCGTTGTGATGTCATTTCTGATAAAGTTCATCCTTCTAAAGAAGTAAAGTTATAGGTGAAAATATTAAGGAGACACGTTTTAAAACCCTGAGTTCGAGTGTGTGGGCAAAGCGGACAATACCTGGTACGTTTGGTTTAGTATATTGCGATGATATGTTACGGTTGGTTTTCAGAGGGTACGACTTTGGTTTTGGGTCGGTATGTTTTGGGCGTTTGGGAGAAGTTAGGTTGATATGATTGAAAGAACGCAAGTCTTGTGAAAGATGATCTAAGTGACCGTCGGAAGATGTATGCAAATAAGCGAAGAAATCAGATAGAGTACCAAGTAGGAGACATGGTGATGTTAAAAGTCTCTCCTTGGAAGGGAATTGTCCGATTAGGTAAGAAGGGTAAGTTGAGACCAAGGTTTGTTGGCCCATTTAGCATCATCGATCGTGTTGGAAAAGTAGCATACAAGTTGGAACTGCCCGATTCCATGCGAGGGATTCACCCAACTTTCCATGTGTTGAATCTGAAGAAATGTATAGTAGAAAGCGATGTCGTGGTGCCATTGGAAGATATCCACGTAGATGAGAAGATAAGTTATGTTGAAGAACCGGTGGTTATTCTGGACCGTAAGGTGAAGAAACTGAGGAATAAGAAAATTCACTTGGTGAAAGTGCAGTGGAAATTTCATAAAAGGGAGGAAGCAACTTGGGAGTTGGAGTCGGACATAAGGTCTCAGTACCCTAGTTTGTTTAGCGAAGGGATTCCGGGGACGGAATCCTTTTGAGGAGGGAGTATTATAATAACCGGATATAAATTTTAATAAAGTAAAGTTGGGGGTTTAATTGGTCAAGATTCAAAGAAAAAGGGGTAAGGGATAACATTGAATAAAAAGGGGTTTTACCCTAAAACCTCTCATTTAGGCTTTTGGCGGCTGAGAAAAAGATTAGAGAAGGAGGCGATTTTGGGTCGACCGAGTTGGGGAGAGGACATCGATCGAGATTTCAAGATTTTTGGATCTTCTTTGAGGTAAGCCTTCTACTAATCATTATCTTCATTGCAAGAGTCTTTGGTATGAGTTTTTAATCTTTGAGATTGGGTATCTGATTTTAGTTTGGAATGAGTATGAAAATACCTATGTGATTAATGGATTTTGTTAACATCGAGTTTATCAATTGATTGTTGGGTTCGGGATTAAGTTGTATCAAGACCTAAGAATTTAAACTGGAAGCTGTGGTATCGGTTTATCGACTTTTTCGATTGGTTTTGTTCGTTCGGCGGGGGCACCGGTCGATAAGGTGGTCCGGTCCTCGAGTTGGGCACCGGTCGACACCGGTTAGTGTTAGCATCGGTCACCAGGGGGGGTTAGACCCCGGTCGTTTGTTTCACACCGGTCGGTGCAAGGGGGGAGACCCTGGTCGGCGCAGGGGAGGGGGGGGGGGGGGGGAGACCCCGATCACAATCTTAATCCGGGCGACCACCTTGGTCCGGTCCCCGGGTCTTGTTAGGTGGGCCGAAGCCCAATTCCTTGGGTGGGGTAGTTTTAGTTGGTTATTCCTTTTAGGTAGTCTTCTTACCCAACCTAGAGTTACCTATTAGATTAACCGTTTGAGTTTGGGGGTGTCATGTTAACCCGTTATGAATTATAAGTTTAGAGGGTTCACCGATCAATGTTTCCTTTATAGGTTTCGGTTTAAACAGTAAGAGTAGACGCCGGAATTAAGCTAAGGACGTCAAGTGAGTTTTTCTGAACTAAAGTCTCTTACGATGAATAAGTTATGTTTTATGTATATGAAATTATATGTAAGCTTTGAAATGATGTTGCTTTGATACTTACTTGCGAGATTTATTTAAATGTTAAAGATGATTTTCTTATTGTTGTCAAAGTGGAAATGTATGCATACATGGTTCTAAGTGTGTAGGCTCAAAGTCGGGGTGTGTGGCCCGCCTGTGCTCATACCGGGGGGTGTGTTCCGTTTATGTCGTTGGGGGTGTGTCCCAACAAAGGCAGTGTGAGTCACAGACACGCTGTCACCTTAGGGTGGCGGTAGTGTGAGCGGAGAAGTTTGCTGAAAGTTAAAAGTTTTCCTTGAAGCTGAAAATGGTTTATTTTATGATAAATCCTTGAATGTTTGATGAGTTAAAAAAAACTGTTGTAAGAGGGGACTCACTAGACCTTTCGGTCTAACCCTCGCTCTTTTCAAATTTAAAATATTTTTCAGGTAAAGAGTGGTTGTATGTGGAGCGGATAAGTTTTTTGAGAAGATACGAGCTGGAGCTAAACTAGAGGACCTCCATTGTAGATTATTGTCAATGTATTCTCAGTTGTGTACTAGGTCATTTTTCCGCAAACCTTATATTTTAGATGTTGTATTGGGCCGCTTGACATTATTATTTAATAAAGTTGGTTCTGCCTAGTGTCATGTGAGTTGGGGTGTTACAATAAGTATATATAAAACAAACTCAAACTTTTGATCTCATCCATTCAAGTGAGGACGGAAATTTCTTGACCTATACCTACAACTACAAAAATGCAATTTTGACTAAGAATTTCTAACGTTTTAGTCTTGGCCATGTATATTTTTGTCTTCGGTCTTTAATTATAATGATTGAGACATGGTTCAGAGAAATTTTGTAACTTTCCAAGTTGTTTTCATAAAATTACACTTGTTTTTTTCTTTTCTTTCTAAAGTATATATATTTATTTATGACAAGTTAAACTCATACACATTGGTCATTTTTTATGAGACTTGAACCTATGAACTTTAAGGTGGAGTTACTAGGTGCCGCTGGTCACCAATAGTCACTTGATGGGTTAAACTTTGCTTGGTTGTAACCTTAGAGGCTATAGCCATAGCCAAATTTCGCACGAGGAAGCTTAAAACATACTATGATACTAATTAATAAGCCTTTTTCATCAGCTAAGCTTCTTAGTAAGTTGATGACGATCATGAATTAATCGTTTACCCACTAGGATCCTGTAAAGAATTAGGTGATAGAGGTTATAGTATTAGATGTACCTCGAGTTTGTTCAAAATAAGGGAATATAGAAGTTGTGACTTTTTCTTGTAATAATTTAAGTTATAAATGAATGTTATTCAATGAACCTTATAAATGAATGTTATTCAATGAATCTATATTAAAATAGACGTTATCTTTTCAAATTAGGGTGCGTTTGGTTCGCAGAATAAATTTGATGGAATTGGAATCCATCGAAGAAAATTTGACTTTGAAGAAATTGGAATGAAATTTGACCACGCATTGGTTGGTAGAAATTCAATTCCTTCACTTAAGCCAAGAAATGATGAATTCCTTAAATTGTGAAATTCAATGGAATTGAAATGATTCCATCACTTTCATTTTGTAAACAAAACATGAGACTTGGAATTTGGTCAAAAGAATTGGTCATTTCAATTCCATGAACCAAGCACCCCATTAGGGTCCAGTTGGTTTGTAGGAATGAAATGGATTGGGGGGGGGGGGGGGGTTTGATTTCAAATCAATTCCAATCTCGTGTTTGGTTTGCAAGATTGTTCAGATTTAAAATCCATCAAACATAAAATTTTGAAATCTCATGGGGTGGTTGCGAATTTACTGGGTTTCATAGGAATTATATATAATAATGTTTAAAATTTTGTTAAAAACATTTGTTTTTCAATAATCAATTAATAAAAAGGTAATTTAATTATTTTTTAATTTTTTTAATAATCTTATTATAAATAATGAAATTTAATTTTATTCTAAATCCTATAAACCAAACATATCAAAGATTCTAAATCTTTCCAAATCTCAATCCTTTCAATTCCAAATCATTCCACGAAATCCAAATCACTCAAAACCATTCCATAAAACCAAACGTCCCCTTAATGTTTTAAGAATACAGTTGTTAAAACATTATATACAAAACAATAGTGCATACAAAATCTCTCAATTTTGATAACATTCCTATTTTACCCTTTTTATAAATAATATAAGAGTGAAAATTAGGAACTCAATATTACTCTTTCTATATGAAAGGTTAAAGTTTTGGAAACCTGTGCACGTATTTATCTCAATTAATTAAAATAATCTTAAATACAACTAGTTTTTTTATTAAATAAAATAAATAAATAAATGGTATTTTATTTTAGAGAAAATTACACTTTTGGTTCCTAACGTTTGTTGATTTCTTTGAAAGTGAGACTTGTATTTCAATAAGTTAAATTTTAGTCCATGAGATTTGGATTTTGCTTTGAAAGTGAGACCTGACCACTAACTCCGTTTATTTCCATCGTTAGTGCCAGAGGTATTTTCGTTCGATCATGTTTTTTTTATGTAATTTGCAATTCTTTTTTTTTTTCTTGTTTTTGTAGAAAACATGAAATTATAGGGCCAACTTATAATATTTTTTTTTTTGGAGAGGGTATCCCAGACCACATTGGGCCCAGACTAATCCCTGGCAATATGGGCCGAAGCCCGACTGCTAAAGCATGCAGCCCGGGGTCGAAGCCCCCGTACCTCCAGGATGCGTCCCCCAGGGTTCGAACATGAGACCGCTACTAGCTAGTCCACATGCCTTACCACTAGGCTAACACCCTTTTGGTAACTTATAATATTTTATATATATATATACACACACATAGGGGTAGTTTAATTTATAACCCATGAAAATCTTACAACCCATGAAACCCACATCTTAATCGTTGGATTAATGATCGACGGTTACAATACATGTGGGTCCAATATTTTCAATTAAAAAAATCAAAAAAATTAAAACAAAATAACCGTTTATCATGAATCCAACGGTTAAGATGTGTGTTGCATGGATTGTAAGATTTACATGGGTTGTAAATTATCCTTGGCCTACACACATATCACTATATATACATATCACAGGAACCATCATCCCCTTCAAACCTCATCTACGACCATGACCATCGTCCCCTCCACACCTTATCTCTGGCAACTCCCTTCCTCCGCCTCCATCATAACCCACCATCGGAGACGAACCCCAACCCATCTAATGACTTTGTTACAAGGTTGTATGATCAAAAACATGGGGACGATATCACTAGGGCCAAACCACTGGGACTATACCACAAGGAAGATGGTGGGTCACGGTGGTTATGGGTTACTGTGGTGATGCGTTAAAGGGTCACGATGGTTATGGTCCATGTATGTATCAACAGGGACCTAAAAAAAATCAAAAACAAAACACACCCACAAAAGACAGTCACTCTTAGTCACTAACCACCATTTTTGTTTGCTTCAACTTTCTCTCTCTACAAAAAAACTTTGATTTTTAGCGAGAGAAAGAAAGGGGTGAGGGAGAAGATGATAAATGTACAAGTGATTACATACAGGTCCTGTAATTTTATGGTTTTAACAAAAATATAGAAAACTAAAAAAAAGTGGAAAAAAGAGGGACAAAACATGGTTGGACGAAAATACCCCTAGCTCTAACGGAGTTTTTTTTAACGAAGTTAGTGGCCATATGTCCCACTTTCAAAACAAAATCCAAACCTCAAGGACTACAACTTGACTTATTAAAATACAAGTCCCACTTTCACAGAAATCAACAAACTTCAGAGACCAAAAGTGTAATTCCCACTTCATTCTATTTGATTTGATACCCATCTTGATTTTTTTTTTCCAATTCTTCAACCCAATTTTCAAAATTTCAATCTCAGGTATGTTTATACAATATTTTTACTATATTATACTACATTTGAATTTTATAAAACTAATTTATAACCAACTGATAAACATGTTCAAATACAAAATACCATTGAGGTCTACAAATACTCCAAAATACTTCATAAAACTAATATATAATAGAATACTCTCTCGCTCTCTAAAAACGACACAAAATTATAAAATAAAATCGAGAAAGATGTATTGCGCTGCATTGCGTGGATATACTTGTAGTTGTAGTTATTAAAACCTACCAATAAGTTGGTTTTTGGATCAACGAACGTTACTTTATCTATTTAAAAGTATTGTGCAATCAAACAGACAAATTATATATATATTGAAACTTGCCTATTATTGTATCTTACACATTTAAATAACGGATAACATACCATGTGATAAAAAAAGAAATATAAAATTCATTTGAAATTGTAAATAGTATTGCTAAATTTCTAAGATATAAGTAAAATTTAGCTTCGAAAACACAATAAAGATTGTAGAATATGGGTTATGGATAAATTCCATGATTATCGTCGTAAAAAATCAATTTTAAAAAGCTTTTTATTTATTAAAATTTATCAAATAAAATGTGACTAGTCTTCGTCAAGTGCCATTAAATCAATTAACGAAACATGTTTGATAATGACGTTTATGGAACACCATCAATGGTGATGTGGGCCCTATTATTTTGGGAGGCCCATGATCGCGCTACCAAGAAGGTTGCACTTAAATAGTCATAACTTTGGCTATGGGGCCCGTATCTGAATGGTCACTACTTGAATTGGAAACTTTGACCTTCTTTCCAAATTTTAAGTTCATGTGAATTCGGATTTGAAGCCTATGGTTCGGTATTCGTTGAATCAACGAACCTTAGAAGAGATTATCCGCGGACATTCATAGAGAATCAGCGTGGTCTAATCTGTTGTTTGATTTACCGCTGCATCAAAAGGCTTGGAAATGGGGTGCCAAACGAGTCAACTCGAGCTTAATACGGTCGAGTTCCACTCGGCAATTGCATGCTAAACTCGACGACTCTACTTGATACAAGCGAGAACTCGACTAGAGAAAAATTCAAGCTTGATCCAAAAAAAACTCGAAGAGATTATTAGAACTACGTTCAAATGAAACAAACTCGATTCAAGTCATACCCAAAGATATTTGTTGAAAGCATTTTGTCACAATATTAGTGTATACACATGATGATTGAAAAACTCCATAAGAATTTTATTCCAGTTCTCAATTCGATTCACAATATATTTTGAACTCATTTTTTCATTCAAACTTGAATTAATTAATTTTTTTGACTCAATTGAATTCGAAAACCTTTATAAAACCTTGATTTTTTTTGCAACCCTACTTAGCAGGTGCGGTCATTATATACCGAGACTTTAGCAGGTGCGGTCATTAAATACCGGAAACTTGACTAAGTCCTGCATGGAAAAGCTGTCTGTGATAATTAATTTGTCTGTATAGACTTTAGAGTGTTTTTGTTTCAGAAGGTTTTTTCATGGATGAAAGAATCCTGTTTTTTGATTGTAGGGGCATGTTTGGAAAAAAAGTTTTAGGTTCTACATAAAGTTCCTCCCCTGAAGCTTACTAAATAAGTCACATTCTATATCATTAAGATACTACCAAACCATAATGTATAGCTGATCAAATAAACGTAAATTTCATTAAGCATGTTAAATTGCTAACAAATAAGCCCCAACACCACCTCGTTGTGTTTATACATGTACTTTTTTTTGTTAACTATGGTGTCCTGACCAGTTTGCACTCACTTCGACTAATACCAGGACCCTCTCAAGAACAGTTAGGAAAATCTCAAATACCTTGCAGGACTCGAACTAATAACCATTAAGGATAATCCCTAAAAGCCCAAAACTTATTATCAGTTAAGCTAATCTCAAAAAAAAATAAGTATAGAATTCTAAAATCATAATCTATACTATATTATAAATCACAGATAAAAAACTCTTAAATACAAATTATTAGGCATAATGTACCATCATTTTATGCAAGATTTTAAAAATATCTTAATTTACAAGTATCAAAGCACAAGATACATATTACTACTGCAGACTTCTAACACCCACCAATTTGGTATGTGTAGAGTCTTCCTTTTATGCAAACATTTTCATGTATCACTATTAATTAATATATTATATTAATATAATTTTGTTTTAATTATATTATTAAATATGTTATTGGTTTTTTTTAGATGTCATTAAAATATATAAAATAATCATTGAATTCTAACAAAATACTTAATTTTTTTTATGTAAAAAACATTATATTATTAAGCTTAAATTAAACAAATTTATAAAAAAACATTATCACTTTCTCAAAATCATCCAAAATCTTACTATAAATCGACAAAAAAATATAATAAAACATTAAAATCGTGATGTATATCGTTGCATTGTGCGAGTACGATTCTAGTTGTTAAATTAAAGAAAATCCAAAAAGTTTTAAGAAAAGAGGGGGGAGTCGGGCTCTTGGAATGACAATTTTGCCCTTCAAATACATCCCTTCAACTTGAGCATTTTCCGGAACATACAACGTTGTTTATGATCATCAATCATATACAACTAAATGCCAATAAAGTAAATACCTTTAAAGCATTCAAATAGATTTTTTTAAAAACAAAATTGAAAATCTAAAATCTAAAATCTAAATCTCAATATATATATATATATATAGAGAGAGAGAGGAGGTTTAGAGGAAAACTCTAAGATCATCCAGAGTGTACGACTCTTTTACTAAGGTTTTTCATACCTTTTTTCTTACACATTATTGTCGCCTCAGAGGCTCAGACTACCCACATCCACAATCCAATTCAATCCAATCTTTATTAAAAAATTAATTTCTCTCTCTTTCACCTACCAAATCTCTAATTCAATCAAATCTCATATTTTTTAACCTTTATCAGTGATCCAATCCAATCTTAAATATTCTTTAAAAAATATTAATTTTTAATATTTTATCATATCTGTCATTTTTTTTCTTTTTCTTTTTGTATATAAAAAATAGATTCTTTAAACTATTTGATAATTTAAATCATAATCTTAATTAAAAAAATTTATAATTGAAAATAATTAAAACATGTTACAAAAAGAAATACGAAATTGCATATCTAACGAAGATCCATGCTGGCATCAGAACCATATCTTCTCTCGTATCCCATGAATCGACTCTTGAACCCTTTTGCGAAGTTTGAACATTTTCAGGGATACTAACGTGATTATCATAAGAAAGAAACTCAAAGTTTTCATATTGTGTGTTTCGGTTTTGAAGGTTATCGGGATATTGAGAACCGAAACAAAATTTGGGTAGTTTGGATCCATAACAGAAAATGAAGAGAGTATTCAAGATGAAGAGAGTATTGAAATAGAGAAAAAGATTGATGTGATGAAAATATGTCAATATTGGTCTCTATTTGTATGGAATTGAAAATTATGAATTTTGGTATATTTTTTAATTTTTAATTTTTTTGTTAAACTCATCTTTTTAATATGATAAGTTTTATCTAAACAAAATCTAATATTAACCAATGAAAATTTGACACATGGCAAATTAAATTAAAAAAAAATAAAAAGAAAAGCAACAATCCAAGAGGATCGTGAGGGAGATTGAGCATTCACTCCATTTTTTTTATATTTTTTTAATAATTTAGCTTTGTCTTTTAGTCAATTGGATTGGGCTTGATAAAATTAATAAAAATTAGGTTATTAAGAAATATATAAACGTTGTATAAAAAGTATGTAAAATAAAAATTAAAAAATGTTAAACTTAAAAGTATGTATAACCGAAAATAAAAATTGGGTCATTAAGAAATCTGTTAGAATTGTATAAATATGTCAAATTTGAGATATTATTTTAAAAATATAATTACTTTCATTATGTATTTATTTATATTATTTATTTAACAATTATATTTAAATAGGATTACTTTAAATATATTAATAAATAAAACTGATTAAATACGAAACTTTTATAAAATTCTATAAAGTTAAAACTGATTAAATACGAAAAACCTACGAAAAAGCAGGTCGTGCAGTTACGACGTATGACGAAAAACCTCAATTGAAAAACCTCTCCACTATGTGAAAAAACTCAAAAGAAGGTTTTTGCTTTTTGAAAAACTCCCAAAAATCTTCTAACGAGCACACTGTGGAATGTGGATGCTCTAACACATGCATATTCAAGTTCTTTTGCAAAATTCTATTCCAATTCTTATCAACCAAATGTGTGCTCAAATTCAATTCAAATTTCTTTTGTAGTAAAATTTCTTTGATGGATTCTAAATCCACCAAATCCCATTCTGTGACCTAAACGCCTAGGTCAGGAATCGGAATTAATTGTTATGATCGAAGTTATCACTCTTTATCCTATAGTATGTAATCAAGGTTTAACTGTACAGTATTTTTGATTGAATTACTGAATTTTATATATTATTGCCTGATATAATAATCATTTAAATGTATCGTAAACTTTATCAAACTTGATGCTACGAAAACATGACATTAGAAGCAAATTTTGTTGACTAATATGTAAATATTTAACATATTGAAAGTTTTTCTTTAATGTGAGAGACTAAGGGGTTGTTTGTTTTTTTCTAAAAACCTCTTAATAACTCTTAAGTCTGAATCATTCAGACATTTTTACACACCACCTCTTATTAATCATAACTAAAATAAGACTTTAGATTTTAGACATCTTAAAAAACAAACGGCACCTAAAATTAATATCTGGATGTTTAATCGGAGATCAGATAATAATTAGAACTAGTCATCGTGGAATATTACGTTAGAAAAGTCTGAAAAATTAAACATATTTTGTTGACTAACATGTTGATATTTAACTTATTGTATCGTTTACGCAAGACCAATAATATTAATCCTCGTTTTTATTTTATAAAAGAGGTAAATTATTAATATCGTTAACTATTAAAAAACATCTCATTAGAGAAGTCGAAGGAAACGTTAAGAGTATGCACTAGAGCGGTATAAACATCATGCTCGACTGGGCATAGGGGATCGGCCTTTTCAAGACCCGGTCAGAGTGACAAGTCTCGTAATCTGAAAATATACCCAATCTAAAGTAGATAGTCTTAGTTAGGTGACGTTTGTTTTTTAAGTGGTGCTGAAGTCTGACGTCTGATTTCACTTCTGATTTTTAAGTGGTGGTGCTGAAGTCTGAAATCTGAATAAAAAAGACTGTTTCTTTTTTTGGTGTTGAATTCTAAAATCTGAATGAAAAAGACTGTTTGTTTTTGCCTAAAGCTCAGTTGGGAGATTTGCATAAATGGGACATATTATCAATTCTGCTATTTTGCTCCCTAATCCCCGCATTCGGTGCCATAGGAAAATTATTCAATCTACAAAAGTTGTTAAAAATCATGATTTACAGTATGGTGATGAAACTTGGCTCTTTATCATATTAATTCAAGTGTAGCACCAAAATTATGTTCTTCAAAAGAAACATGCAATTGCAACAAATATACCATAATACAAGATAAGCATAAGATATTTCTTACGTTAACAATGGTCTCAAATAGATTACAATCGTTTGATCAAAAAATTTATACAAAAGCATATAACTACTTAGAAATGTTACTTCTATAAAAGATGCAGTCATCTAAATGATTGAACTAGTCTAGCAAATAAAAGTTTGTGACAACAGATAAGACAACATATATACATTTTCACCACCCATTGTCCCTTTATGAATTCAATCAAACACAAAACTGTCGAGAAAAATGAAAAACATTAGAATGATCATTCCAGATGAAAAACCATCTGGTGCTGAAATCGATCAAGGAACTGAAATCGATGGCTCAGGCGACGAAGGAACGTTAGGATACCTATCGATTCGAAGGAAGATCGTTGCTGGAGTTGATTTGAAGATGGAGACGATAATCAGGATGGAGTCGTTGAGAGAGATGGAGGCGCACGTTCGATTTGAAGAAATAAGTGAAAAAAAGTGATTAGGTTATCACTTTATCGGTCAGACTAAAATAAGTTGTAACACCCGTAAATTCCTGTCTGTGAAAGCCAATCCTTTGAGAAATCCTTGATTCTGATCATAGAATTCCATCCCTTACGCCTTACCTTTTAAGCCTTATCGCATCGTGGGTGCTCCGGATGAAAATGGAAGAAATCGGGGCTCGGGATACTCTGGGCGATAGTGCCCTGGGCACAATCGCCGGGCACAATCGTCAACAGGGTGATGCCCGCGGTACAATTTGGGCGATAGTGCCCTGGCGAGAGTGCTCTGGGCACAATCGCCGACGGCCCTGGTCATTTTTAATCAGCCTTGAGCAGCCCCTCTTCATTTATCTCAACCCCCTTTCACCTTTTTCTCTCTAGAAACCGAACCCCAAACCCTAAAATCAGTTTTATGCATCAAAGGCACCAAATCTTTTATGTTCCAAGTGTTCTCCCCCACCCAACAAAGATTAGAAGCTCCACCTTCATCTTCCTCATCAAGTTCAACGGTTGGGAGCTCGGGTTGAAGAGTTGGATTGGGTGTTCTCGGAAGTCTCATCGTCTTCAAGGGTAAGTTTTCTTGCATTAAGGTTATAAATGCTCCATTGATGGTTTCTTAGTGCTTGGTTTCTCAATTCTCGGATTTGGTAGTTTTGGAGAAACTAGGGTTTTGTTATTATTTGGGGTTTCTTGGTATGTTGTTAGGGGAATGTTTCTACATGGTCGGATATGGTTACTTATGGTTTGGATTGTATGGATCTAGGTTTTGGAAGTTTCCGGCTTGAGGATTCGAGCGACCTTCAAAAGATGTCATTGGGTAAGACCTAGATTTAGCCTAAATCTAGCAAGGTGAGTTCAAGTTGTGTTGGTCCCAAATAGCAGTAAATAAACAAGCAAAGTATTGTAGAAGGGGGGGTTGAATACAATACACACAGTTTTTCACTTAATTTAATTCTTATTGATTTGAAATCAAGAATTACACATAGAAAACTTTGATTGTTGCGGAAGAGAACATATGAGATATGTTCAAACAATCTTACACATAGAGAATAAAGAACAATTGTAAAACACTTAGAAAACAATTGAACTTCGTAGAGAGAAAGTTGCCAGGCACTTAGAGAACTTGAAGGTAGTAGAGCTGGGTGATCTTGCATGTTGAAGCATCCATCATATTTATAGTGCCTCATGCATTTAATGCATGAGACACCTGTTGAGCAAGGGATGGACACAGGTCTTCAGCAAGGTACAGGATGTACCTTTTGTCTTGAGGTGTTTTGTCTTGAAGTGTTGACCTGCAGAGGATGGTAGAGACCTTTCCTTAAAAGAGTGTAGGAGACAAATCTTACTTTATCTGATCTTCAGATGAGGTCCACGTCAATGCAAGATATCACAAATATACTTTGTCAGAAAAGTACAATGTGTTGGAGAAATCTTCAGACCTTGAAGATTAAGGAGTCTTCGGTTGCCGAAGAGTTCTTCGGCTCCTGAAGACTGAGAGGTCTTCGGCTCCGAGGTCTTCGGCTCCTAAGACTGAGAAGTCTTCGACTCCTAAGACTGAGAAGTCTTCGGCTTCCGAAGATTGAGAAATCTTCGGCTTCCGAAGAGGTCTTCGGCCGAAGAGGTCTTCGGCTCCTGAAGACTGAGATCGGCACCATCCTGGCCAATGGTGTTGATCAAGTAGGCATACTTGGCTTTAGGCTGAGGAGTCTATCTTCAATCCGCTTTGAAAGATATTCTCCTTCTCTGTCTTCTTCGGCTGATCTTCGACTTCACCGAACATTTGTATAGAAACCAAGATGCTAAAAGAACCTCAAACATATTCTAAGTAAGATGATATAAGATGGAAGATCAGGAGGTCATCTTCAAATCTTCAGATGACCCAACAATCTCCCCCTATTTGAGGATGACATCCATACTAAAGAATAGAACAAAGAGTGTACTGAATAAATTCATTTTGACCCATCTTTACTCTTTTTGGGTTCTTTTCACATAGACCATTTTTTTTTTTTTTTTGTATATCTGACATTTACAAGAGAATGAAAAGTATAGCTATACATACGAATACAATGAATAAAGAATGAGAAAGAAAAAATATATACAAAGATACAGAAGAAGACAGTAGCCGGGATTGTTTGAATTTGAGTGGTTGGATGCTCCCCCTCAATTCATACTCCCCCTCAACTAATGTCAGGTGGCTTTGATCACATAGTCCATTAGTTTTAGCAGAGTTTAAGCTTGAGTGGTAAGATGCTCATGCTCCCCCACAACTAATTAATGGTGTTCAGAAAGAAAGAAGTTGGAAGATTTTCGGGATCCTCCGAACCTGCTCCTGGAAGGGCAGATTCATCCTTGGACCGTGCAGAAGCATCAGGACTGAGAATCCTGGGTGATAGGCTGTGAGGTGGAGAAGAGGCACCTTGGATAGGGAAGGAGTCCAAGTCATCCTTATCAACCAAGGAAAAGGTTGATGAGGGAATAATAAGGGTCCCCAATTTTACAATTGTATCATTTTGTGAGGATACAAAGGAGGTGGCTTTGGGTTTAGCAGAGTCCCCGGGCCCGAATGGGAAAATTTCAACACCTGCCGATTGTGGAGAATCGGTGGGTGGAGTTTGTGGCTTGGCCCTTGAAACCTTCCTCAGCCTCTTGAGAGGAGAGGGAGGGGAAGAGGTAGAGTGCCGCCGCTTTGAGGTATGAGGTGTGACCTGGGTAACCGCCGAGGGTTCTTTCGGTGGTATGGCCATTTGGGCAAGTGCAGCGGTGCCAGTAGCAGTTGAGGATTTAGTGCTAGCCGGCGTCACTGAAGAAAGGGGAAGAAGGGTCCACTACAGTTGAGGGACCTTTGGACACCGGAGTGTCCTTAGTATCGCCCCATTGTAGATCGGAAGAGTTTATGAAGGAGAACATACCTGGCAGTAGAGGGCGATCGGTGTAGAGAGAGGCATTGTTCAAAGGGTCTTCATGACTTTCTAAGTGTTGGTCGAAGAGTCATCACCAAATCAATTAGAGACCAAACAATTTTTTCTCCCCCTATTTGATGATGACACCAACACATAGAGAAAAAAAAATTGGTACTGACACTTAGAAAAATTACAAAGACACGAAGAAACTCATAAATTCAGTGGCCCTTTGTTTTTTTTTTTTTGTTTTTTTTTTTTTTTTTTTTTTTTTTTTTTTTTTTTTTAACATTGTTTTTTTTTTTTTTTTTTTAACAGAAAAGAAAGAGATGGGGGGATGGTAAAAAAACGGTGAGGGATTGTAAGGAGATGGAAGAAAATATAGAATGAGATGGGAGAGATGGGGAAATTATGGGGAAGAAGGAAGATAAGGAAGAGATGGAGGAAAGGTGAGAGGGGGTAGGAGTTGTAAGAAAAAGGAGAAAAAAAAATGGAAGGGGTCTTGAAAAATGGGAAAGTAAAAAAATTAGGGAAGGGAAATAATTAAAAAAAAGGAGGAAGTGAAGGAAAAAGGAAAAGACAAAAAGGAAAAGAGGGTGGGGTGGAGTGGGGTCGGCCGAATGGTGGTTTGGGGGGGGGGGGGGAATCGGCCGAATGTTGGCTTGGGGGAAGGATGGTAGCCGAAAAAAATAAGTGGTGGTTGTTGGGATATATTCGGTGGAATAAGGAAGTAATAAGGGGGTGTTTGGGATTTCGGTGGGTAGGGTAGGCCGAAGAAGGGGCCGAAGGGGGGGGGGGGTCGGTGGGTATAAGAGGATTTTTGGTTTTGGTAGGTGTAGGGAGAGAGGGAGCCGAAGGAAAGGTGAGTGAGGGAGAGAAGGCAGAAAAAAAATTGGGTGGTGTGGTGTTGGTGGGTAAGGGTTTCGGTGGGTGTGAGAGGCCGAAAGGGGGGGGAAGGTGTCTGTGGGTTGAGGGAGGTATAAGGGGGAGGTGAGGTTCGGGGGGGGGGGGGGGGGGGAGGGGAGCCGAAGAAAAAAAAAGGTTAAGGGGGTGTTGGGTTCGGCTTGGTGAGGAAAGGGAAGAAGGAGAGAGCCGAAGGGAGGGGGTTCGGGTAGGGAGAGAGGGCCGAAGAGGGGGGGAGGGAGTGAAGAGAGAGAGAGCCGAAGGGGGGGGGGGAGGGAGTGGGGAGAGAGATTTTCGGTGGGTATAAGGGAGGGGGGGGGATTCGGCTAGGGAGAGGGGAGGGAGGAGAGAGAGAGCCGAAAAAAAATTAAAAAAAATACAAATTTTTTTTTTTTTTTTAATAATGTTCGGTGGATGAACAGTACCACCGAATTATATTTTTTTTTTTTTTTTTTTTTTTAAAGTTCGGTGGATGAACAGTACCACCAAAAAAAAATTTTTTTTTTTTGAAATTCGGTAGCCGATGAACAGTAGCCGAAAATGTTTTTTTTTTTTTTTTTTTTTTTTTTTTTAAATATTAGGTGGATGAACAGTACCACCGAAGGTTTTTTTTTTTTTTTTTTTTGTTTCTCCCGATGAACAGTACCTTCGGTGGACGTTTTTTTTTTTTTTTTTTTTTTTTTCGGCCGATGAACAGTACCTTCGGTAGACGGAAAAAAAATTTTTTTTTTTTTTTTGTTCGGCCGATGAACAGTACCTTCGGTAGACGGGAAAAAAAAAATTTTTTTTTTTTTTTGTTCGGCCGATGAACAGTACCTTCGGTAGACCGGATTTTTTTTTTTTTTTTTTTTTTTTTTTTTTGTTCGGCCGATGAACAGTACCTTCGGTAGACGGAAAATTTTTTTTTTTTTTTCGGCCGATGAACAGTACCTTCGGTAGACAGGATTTTTTTTTTTTTTTTTTTTTTTTTTTTTCGGCCGATGAACAGTACCTTCGGTAGACGGGAATTTTTTTTTTTTCGTTATAATAAGTTAGTTGAGGAAGAAAGGAATGTTGTAGGAGAGAGTTGGATGGAACATCTTTGAGAGAGATAGATGGAAGATCGACAGGAATAGGTAAAGAATGAATGTATGGTTGAGAAAGTGGGATGATTTGTGGTGAAGTTTGAGGTTGAGACGAGAATGAGATATCAAATATTGATGATGGAGGAAGGAGAGGTAATATGATGAGAAATGAGATCGGTAGGTGTGAAATGTAATGATGGGAGAAAGGAGAGATCTTGATCTTCAGAGAAGACTATCTGAAGATTAGGGATTGGAGATGAGAAGATGGGTAGGTCACCATTTTGATGGGTTGTGTTTGAGGTGAAAGAAACATATGGATTTGAGTTAGATGAAAGATTATGAGAATCTTCACCAACACATGATGATATCCACCAATCATCATCTCATGAAGAGATGATGACTTAAGATCATCAAACTTCACATGAGTAGATCTATTTCCTCTGAAGATGGTAGACCAAGTAGGATTTTGAAGAGAAAGAATATCCTACTAACATTCCTTCATAAGATTTGTTAATGCTCAAACACCTGCAATCACAGAGAAGTCATTTCTTTGGTACCCATTTGGAAATGGGTCCTTTTGAGTTAGAAGAAGAGGAAGAATCCTTGGAAGCATTTTTATCAGATCTTTCCATAGGACAATCCTTAGCAAGGTGAAAGGTATTACCACAGATATAACACTTTCTATAGATAAAAACCTTTTTGGAGCTTTGATGAACATTCCAAACTTGAGATCTTTAGAGGGGTCAGATGAGTCCAAAGGTTTGGAGTTGTCATAGTTCTCTTCAGAAGATTCATAGAATGAGGGAAGAGAGAAAGGAACATGAGAGTCAGATGGAGGTTCAAGGTCAGATTTTCCAAAGCCTAGTCCAGACTTGTCATCACAAGTTATTTGATCCTGAAAAATCCTTTCTAAGTTTTTTGGAGGAACTTGTCCACCTTTTCACAATTTCTTGCTCCTTTTTAAACCTTTTAAGAATGTTATTTTTCTCTTTAGCAAGAGTAAAATTTATGGTTTTCAAATCTTCAAGCTCAACCTTGATTTTGTCAAAGTGTTTTAACTGAGAAAGACAGATTTGTAGCTGAGAAGAAAGAGATTTTATCTGAGCATTTGCCTTCTTCTTTGCATCCTTGGCTTCATAGAAGCCAATGATCAAAGAGTCAAAGGCTTCAATTTTCTCAGCATCAGAGAGAGAGAAAAATGGATGTACCTGAGTGGATGAGGTAGAGCACTCAGCAGACACAAGAGCCATGGAGGTGGAAGAGGTTTCACCATCATCAGCATCATCTATTTTAGCCATAAAGCAGAGATTGTCACTTTCGGAAGATGGTTCATCTGCCCAATCATGAGATTCGGCAAGAAGACCTTTTTCTTTGTTGGCTAGCAGAGCATTCCTTTCCTTTTCTCTCTTGTATTTGGCCTTGTACTTTTCAGCACGGTCAGAGTTTGAAGGAGCAGAAGTTTTTGATTTTTGAAAAGAGGGTTGAAAAGAATTAGACTTGGTTCTGACAAACCTAGAGGAGGTACGGTTAGAGGAGGGTAGTCTGGATTTATCAGAAGACCTGCTTCTGCACTCAGAAGCAAAGTGTCCCTTCCTCCCACACCTGTAACATTCCTCATTTGATTTGTCAGAGGGAGTGGTTTTAGAAAAAGTTGAAGATGATTTTCTTGAGAACTTAGATTTTCTAGAAGAGAAATGAGGGTTACTGGAGTTTTCCTCACCTTCATCATCAGCCTCACTAAGATAGGCTTCTGAAGGATCATTAGGGTCCTCTTGACTATCACGGTCAGAATCGGAGGGATAGGTGATTCGAGGAATACACACAGTATTTTTGGAAGAATCACTGACAAGAGCTAGAGAAGAGCTTTTAATGTCTTTTGTGATAGACTTCCTAAGCAGTTTAGTCTGCTCATGGTTGAAGAGAGTGCCATAAAGAGCAGTGAGTGGCATATAGTCAAGATCCTTGGTAGACTTGATGCAAGTACAAATGTTTTCCCAAAACTCAGGAAGACAGTCCATGAACTTGCACAAGACTTCCTCATTATCATATATGCGACCCACAAGTTTAAGATCATTGAGAAGACTGTTAAAGCGATTGTAGTAGTCTGAGAGAGATTACCCTTCTTCATACGAAAAGAGTTCATACTTTCTAACGAGAGCAATCTTTCTACTCTTTTTCACCTCAGACGTACCTTCATAAAGAACACACAGAGTGGACCACATTTCTTTAGCGGTAGAAAGGTTAACAAGGGAGTGATAGACCTCATCAGGCAGAGAAAGGGCAATGATGGCTCTGACTTTAGTATCAAGAGCTATAAGACGTCTGTCTTCATCATTATATTTGCTGGGATCCTTTACAATGTATCTCCCATTTGCTGGAGTTCTTTCTTCCTCAGAAGAGTCCTCATCAACATTTCCCTTATCTGCCTTTTTGGCATTGTACCGGTCCCAAACCCTAGGAAGAAAAGGACCTTCATGTAAGATAGTAGGATATCTGCTGTCAACTCCTTCTAAGAAGAGTATCATACGACTTTTCCACAAGAAGAAGTTATTGGGGTTAAACTTTGGTGGTTTGGCTATAGAGCCATTGTCGTATGAAACAGCAGTGGTGTTTTGAGAAGAAGCATTGTTTAAAGAAGAAGAAGAAGAAGAGGCTGCCATTGCGGATCTAGTTTATTGAGTTAAACTGAACCGCTCTGATACCACTTGTTGGTCCCAAATAGCAGTAAATAAACAAGCAAAGTATTGTAGAAGGGGGGGTTGAATACAATACACACAGTTTTTCACTTAATTTAATTCTTATTGATTTGAAATCAAGAATTACACATAGAAAACTTTGATTGTTGCGGAAGAGAACATATGAGATATGTTCAAACAATCTTACACATAGAGAATAAAGAACAATTGTAAAACACTTAGAAAACAATTGAACTTCGTAGAGAGAAAGTTGCCAGGCACTTAGAGAACTTGAAGGTAGTAGAGCTGGGTGATCTTGCATGTTGAAGCATCCATCATATTTATAGTGCCTCATGCATTTAATGCATGAGACACCTGTTGAGCAAGGGATGGACACAGGTCTTCAGCAAGGTACAGGATGTACCTTTTGTCTTGAGGTGTTTTGTCTTGAAGTGTTGACCTGCAGAGGATGGTAGAGACCTTTCCTTAAAAGAGTGTAGGAGACAAATCTTACTTTATCTGATCTTCAGATGAGGTCCACGTCAATGCAAGATATCACAAATATACTTTGTCAGAAAAGTACAATGTGTTGGAGAAATCTTCAGACCTTGAAGATTAAGGAGTCTTCGGTTGCCGAAGAGTTCTTCGGCTCCTGAAGACTGAGAGGTCTTCGGCTCCGAGGTCTTCGGCTCCTAAGACTGAGAAGTCTTCGACTCCTAAGACTGAGAAGTCTTCGGCTTCCGAAGATTGAGAAATCTTCGGCTTCCGAAGATGTCTTCGGCCGAAGAGGTCTTCGGCCGAAGAGGTCTTCGGCTCCTGAAGACTGAGATCGGCACCATCCTGGCCAATGGTGTTGATCAAGTAGGCATACTTGGCTTTAGGCTGAGGAGTCTATCTTCAATCCGCTTTGAAAGATATTCTCCTTCTCTGTCTTCTTCGGCTGATCTTCGACTTCACCGAACATTTGTATAGAAACCAAGATGCTAAAAGAACCTCAAACATATTCTAAGTAAGATGATATAAGATGGAAGATCAGGAGGTCATCTTCAAATCTTCAGATGACCCAACAAGTTGATTTGTGAAAACGGTGTACATGCCAAAATGCTTATTTTAAAGTATTTATGCTTTACATTAAAATTGTCAACTCCTGATAAGTTTTGGGTTATTTGGTATATTTAACTTTATAAACTTATGTAACCCACATCTTTGTGATTTTTGGGCATTTCGTTAAATGTGTCATAAATGAACGGATTTTGATGAATAATTGAATAAGTAAGTATTTGGTCAAAAATGCACTTCTAAGTGTCTGTAAGGTTTTATGCATCGTTCATGAAATGGGACGTTTTGAAAGGTACGAATACGTGAGTCCTTTGGGTTTGGGTCATTCCCAGCTATGGGAAACATTTTAGAAATGGAAAACCTTTTTGGGGTTTGGGGTTTGGGGTTGAAGGTCAATGGTAATTTGAGAACTAAAGATTTTGGGAAAATGTGTATTTTGGTTTATATAACTATTTTGGCTCGCATGTTTTAGCCAAACGTCTATTTTAGCCTCTTGGGCTTGATTTGTACTCAGTGGAGTCTTTGGAACATTGGTTCGGTTTTGGGTAGCTCGTTGAGGAGTCTTGGACGTATGGTGTACTTAGTTGCATCTTATTTGAGAGTTACATGTTTTGAATGCGTTAGTCCATTCGTTTGAGTCATGTAACGTTTTAGACTGTAATGCATTGGATCCATAGGCATATGAGTCAGTCGGTTGGTTTAGTTGGGGACTTTATCCCCGTATTGTAACTTGAAATTGGCATGAGGTCTTATGATCAACAATTGCAACTTTCTTGTGAACGAGCTTAACTGGGATGTTTTGGGATTCCAAGGTAAAGACCTGGAGGGGTTGAACTTGATGAGTGCACGAAGATTCCCAAGGTAAAGACATGGAGTTGTTGAACTTGGTGATTGTCCAGGCAATAGACATGGAGTTGTTGAGCTTGTTGGTTTGTTAGCTATAGACCCGGAAAGGTTGATGCTAACGAGTGTTTTATCCCTAAGTGATGCTCATGTAACATTGATAAGTGGCTTAACTTTGTGTGTCCGTCACTTTCGATGGAATTCGGGTATCCCCCGTCACCGGAAGGTGTTGTTTTGGGGTATTGAGTCTTATTATCCAAGTTTTCGGTGGCGTTTGTATAGTTGGGTTTTATCCTTGGTTTATGGGTTGAGTATTATGCCCCACCCGTGTTTTGGGTGTTTTGGGATATAAAGTTTTAACCGTATTTTCATAAATGGAGAGTTCAATTTCTATCCACGTCTTGAGTGAGTTTTGTGTTAAACCAAATTTATGAATGGGAGGTTTATTTTGGTATCTTCGTCCTTGAAGTAGTTTAGATTGGAAAACGTTTAAATTGATGTTCTTGGTCTAAATTGCATATTATTGGAAAAATGAGTCGTTCCGTATATAAGACATAATGAATTGAAAGATTATGATTTTAATCGCATTTCTTCTCTTAAATGGTTAACTTTTATATGTTGTAAACTCTTGAGCTCACTAGGCGTTAAGCCTAACCTTTTTATTTTGTCGGCATGTGCATCAGGTTCTGTTGGGGGTTTGGTTCTAGCTATGAAGAGTTGAGCCCTAGCTTTGTGCAAATGTAAGTAGTTGGTGAAGTCTTCCGCATCGTTGGAGATAGTAACTATTATGGGGTTTTAGTAGCACCCGTCCTTATCATAGACTTTTGTATAGAATGAATGGTTGTATTGAGGTTAAATCTTAATTTGTGGTTGTAGATGATTTATTTATTGATGTATTTAGAAAATTTTAAATAAGTTGTTATTTTCATATTTGAGGGTGTTACATAAGTGATAAGTGAGTCTGATTTAATGAAAAAAAAACAAACGGTCTTAATTGGAATGTCTGACCGAAAAAGTGATAAGTGTCAATTAAGTGTTGATTTCTAAAAAACAAACAGCCCCTTAGTCTTATCCAAATTGGGTTTTTTTTTATATATTATTTTGAGTGAATTGTGGATTTGATCCTTGTGGTATTCAATTTGTCTTGGTCATGGTCTCTCTGACTAACACTTCCGTTAACTCTGTTAAATCAAGGACCATTTTAGTCATTTTGCATAACTTTTGTCTTTTTCCTATAAAAAAATAAAAACAATAATTTATACACACACACATATATATATATATATATATCAATATCAAAATAAATAAAATAAATTATTATTGTATGATTTGATTTGTTTAAAAATAAATATATTAAATACGATTTAATTTTATTGTTTTATTGTAGTGGTGGAAAAAGATAGAGTTTTATTGCTTTAATGTCATTAAAATTTTAATTTAAACAAATTAAATCATAAAACTATATCTTTTTTTTTATTTAGAGCAAATAAAATAAGACATGGTTTTATGATTTAATTTGTTTAAATTAAAAAAATTATTATGTTAAGAACGATTTAATTGTATTGTTCTTTTTCTGTCATTGCAATAAATAAATTTATTATCGATATTTTAACACCAAAATCATTGAAAACCACTAAGAAAATGAACTCCACTTTTATCATCCAAAAATTAGGGGTTCCCTTTTCCATATTACTTTCATTCAAAAACTCAAAATCAACTATTTAAATTATAACCAAATGGCAGGTTCATATAGACTATTATCTTTGTAACTTAAAATTGAGCAAATCCCTATATAAATTTCAGCTAGGTTTTCATACCAAATAGGCAAAAATACTAAAACCATAAAATTAAATCGAATTTAATATAATTGATTTATAATTTAAACAAAATCAAATCATACAATAATGTCTTATTTTATTTATTTTGTTATCGTTATATATATGTGTGTATAAATTATTGTTTTTACTTTTTTATATGAAAAAAAAACAAAAGTTAAGTAAAATGGTTAAAATGATCCTTGAGTTAACAGAGTTAACGGAGGTGTTAGTCAGAGGGACCATGGTCAAAACAAATTAAATACCACAAGGACCAAATCCACAATAAACATACTATAGGGACCATAGTCAAAAAAATTATCAAAACACATGGACGAAATTCACAATTCACTCTATTATTTTTATTGCGATAATGTTACTAATTGATTTTTTTAATTTGGAAAAAGTCTTGGGGTGCAATACTTGACTGATTATTTTTATAAATTTTATTCGGATACAATTTGTTTGTTTTAATAATTAATTATAACATATCTTATATTGCTATATAGAGCAATAGGTCTTATAAATAAAAGAGTAAACTACAAATTTGGTCCCCATGGTTTGTCGAAAATAACATTTTTTTCGTCTTTACCGTTTCGAAACCATAAGATGGTCATCGTGGTTTGCAAAAACGTCTGGATTTGATTCCTCCCTCTAACTGCCGTTAAAAAATTCCGTTAAATGAAAGATATTTTCTTTCTTTTACCCGGTCAAACCCGGTCAAAAAACACAAAAACCAAAATCATAAAATTAGTTTTGATTGGATAAAAAACAAACAAAAAAAATAAAATGATAAAAATGTCCCTCATTAAACGGAATTTTTAACGGTCGTTATAGGAAGGGATCAAATCTTTGCAACGACGATGGCTATCTTATAATTTTAAACTAAAAGGAAAAAAGTGTTACTTTCACAAACCACAGGGACCAATTTTGTAGTTTACTCTAAATAAAAAGGGAAATTTAGTGTTTAGAGTGATTAAGTCTCTGAACATTTTTTTCGAACAAATAAGTCATTGGACATTTCAAAACTTGTTAAATAAATCCTTGGACTTTTGATAACCTGTTGAATACATCATTATTACTTAAAAATGTAACATGCAACCTACATAGCAGATAAAACCACAAATTAAAAAAAATGTCATCTACTTTATACGCCTACAAATTAAAAATGAGAAAATTAACTAAAATTGTTAATTTCATCAACCAAATTCATTTTGTAAGAGCATCTCCAACAGCATTGCTAAAATAGAAAAAATTGGGTTTTCCTTTGCTATTTCTCTCCAACAGCTTTGTTATATGGTTTGCTAAAATAGAAAAAGAACAAAAAATCTCTAAATATAGAGAATTCTCTATAATCTCTAAATTTGAGAGAGAAAATATTATTTTATTAAATTCAACCAATAAGATTGAAGTTTTAAAATTTTATTTTAAATTTTTTTAAAAAATGTATTGGGATGATAAATTAGGGAATATTATAATAATATAAATAATGATTGATTCTCTAAAATAGAAAAGTTGTTGGAGTTGAAAGAAAATATTTTTAGAGATTTTTGACTTTCCATTCTCTATTTTAGGAAAAAATTAACAATGTTGTTGGAGATGCTCTAACCACTTTTCAAAGTTTTTCTAAAATAGCCAAAGTTTACACATAATGTTTTTTTTTTCTGGGGCAACGATTGTGTTTTTCCAAAAAAAAAAAATTAAACATATCTATACGTAGAAAATTTTATGTGTAAAGATTCACTTTTTCCTTATAATTTTAGAAAAAATTTACATTTTACATCCTTATAAAGTTATATTTATTTTATATCAATTACTTTTTCATTTTCATTTTTATTTTATTAAGACACATGATTGTATATTAACTAAAATATATAAAAAAATACTTTTTTTTACAAATTACACCATTATAATAGTTTCGTCAATACGTTCAAAATGAACTCAATATTGTTTTTGAACTTAATCTTACATTATTCAATATCATAAATACGTACAAATTATTTTTAATCCATCTGCCCAGGGTTCAAATCCAGGCGTCCACAACAATTGTGGTCATTGAGGTTTAATCAGGACTGATGTCTTACAGTCATAATTTGCCAAAGGATTAGTCTAGACATAGCCTAGAACACCTTTCCAAATTTTTTTAATACTTACCCTTTATACCTTTATAGTTACAGATTAATCTTATATTATTAAATAAATAACTCTGAAGGATAGAAAGTGTAAATATTAAATATAATTCACACATATTTATGATATTTAATAATATGAGATTAAATCCAAAAAATTCAATATTTGGCTCATTTTAAACGTATTAACGAGACAATTATAATGGTATAATTTGTAAAAAAAACGTATTTTTGATGTATTTTACTTAATATACGATTATGTGTGTTACTATAATAAAGGGTTAAATAAAAATAAAAAAGTAGAAGATATAAAGTAAACTAAATAACAAATTATAAAGATACTTTGAAGAAAAAAAAAGTTCTTCTTTTCTCTTGCCAAAAACAAATTCTAAGGCAAAAAAAAATTATGCATAAATTTTAACTATTTTGTGAAGGGACTTTGAAAAGTGCTTAAAATGAATTTTGTTGATGAAATTGACTATTTAGTTAATTTCCATATTTTTTATTTGTAGAAGGATAAAATAGGTGGCATTTTTTTTTTTCCAATTTGTAGTTTTATCTGTTATGTTGATTGCTAGTTACATTTTTAAGTAATAAAGATGTATTTAACATGTTTTCAAAAGTCTAAGAATTTATTTAGTGTGTTTTAAAATGTCTAAAAACTTATTTGTTCTAAAAAATTGTCCAAAGACTTGATTACTCCAAACATTAATATCCATTGGGTTTTTTTTTGAACTTTTCCCAAATAAAAACATGTATAAATATAGTAAACACTACATAATAATGAAAAGAATTTTTTTTTCCTTTTTTTTTCTTTTGTAAAAAGAGAAATTTTTATAAGAGCATAAGCAATGGCATCTCCACGATTCCATTTCTCAACCACAAACTTAACATTGTGTGACATCATGCCAAGTGATGTCACATCCTTTAAATCTTTTTAAAGACTCTATTATACCTATATAAGATTATAATTTTTTGATAGGTTAATCTTGACCTAAAGAATTAACAATCTAATTGGCTAAACAATTGGTTGATTCACACTTAACCAATTAACAATATTACGAACCTAATTGGTTAATAGACATCAGTAAAAAAAGTGAATTTCAACAATCTTCTATATATATCTATAAAGCAGAAATATTGAGAGGTGACGTGGCGTTCTCAGAGTTGAGAATCCATCCCTTTTTTTTCTCATTTTTTTGATTTTCTTTTAACATATTATTAGGATTTAATTTAATCATCTCTTACCCACGACCTTTAGCATTATCATCATTAATATCATCATTAATTAATGGAGAAATCAAAAAACCTCTTCTTCTCTCTAATCCTTCTCCTCTTCCACACTAATACCTAAATCAAACCTTCATCATCATCAATGGAGAAATCAAAAACTCTCATCTCTTTCTAATCCCTCTCCTCTTCGTAGTGGGGCACTGGTTTAGTGGTATGGTCATCCCCTTTGTTACACAAGCAATGAAGATCTGGACGTTGGAACGATTTCTTTTATTTTTCTAAAAGTATCCAATGTCGTTTTCTTCAATGGACTCAAATCTTCCGACTCTATCTAAGGTATTGTTTGATTTATTTTGGATTCGTGATTTATGGTTTACAATCTTCTTTGGTTAGAATCCGTGTTGGTAATTCCTGTGATTTTGCTTATATTTTAAAACTTTTATTAAATGTATATCTCTAAATTTTTTTCTTAGTAAGGTGAAAATGTTTATAAACCAAAACTTTTATTAAAATAATCTATTTCATTTTTATTTTAAATGAGAATATATATATATATATATTCTTTTAGTAAACTAATATTACTTATAATTTAAAACTTTTATTAAATAAGTTTATTTATTTTTTTCTATTTTGTCTTAGTAAAGTGACAATATTTATAAATCAAACCTTTATTTGATGACAAAAAGTTTATTTGAACTTTTTTCTTTTTTATTTAATTATTTTTCTTAGTAACCTAACAATATTTATAAATCAAAACTTTTATTAAATAAAAAACATATATGCTTATTTGTGTAACGTCCCAATTTTTTTTTTTTTTTTTAATAGAACATCCATATATATAAATAAAGCCACAATATCTAAATAGTTCAACACAACGGAATATTTCAAGATTATAAAACTTAACGAAAAAGTGTCTAAAACATAATCTCTTAAAATCTCGAACGACACCCATCGTCATGCCTTTATTCCAACGCTGATCCGACTCTAGACTTTCTCCTTCCCTTTGCTACTAGTCCCGATTGAGTGTCGACCTGGTTGCAATATTATTTTGAAAAGGAGTTGGGTGAGCCTAGGGCCCAGTGATTACACGGTTTTTATGCATGAATATATAAATAACGAATTTCATAAAGCATCATAGTTTATCATGCATACGGCAAAATAATTTAACTCACAAAGTTAACGGCATATTGGGAGGTATTTTATTCACACAGCTTTACCTGGCGAACTCACACAGCATGTTCGCACTTACGGCTTACACGAGCTCACACAGCATGCTCGCCTTACGGACTTATACCGCAATATTCCCCCATTGCCACACAAATCAAAAAGACATATCATGAAAACATTTCACGTTTAACGCATAAACGACATTTAAAAGGATCAACAAACTTTTTAATAAAACATGCAACCATTTATAAAAAAATAACGTATAACTCACAGTATTAATCGTTGTCCAATTCGTTCCTTGAAGTTTCTCACGCCTTACCTACAATTTACGTTCACGTTTAACTCTAAAGTACAATATCCAAACTAAACACTTCAAGTTAACCACTTTCGTTTCTAGACTACTATTTTCCTAACGTTTCTAGAAGTCCTCACGTCCATTTTGGTTTGTGACTCCATAAATGTATATATATATATATATACACATATATATGTATATATATATGCACACTTTCATGAAACACCCATGTGGACTTATACCCAACGAGATGACATATAAATGAAGCTTCCATTTTCCAATTATCATTTCCAATCATGCTCTCTCTCTCTATATATATATATATACATATGTATATATATATGTTACATGTGTAATATGTGTTTGCATTGGTCCAAAGATAAAACACATTTTCAACCACTTACTGGATTATCCCATGCAATCACATTCACACACATATATCCATACACACACACACACATATATATATATATATACATGTTCTTATCTTGTACAAAGCATTCATCGAAGCCTCTTTTTTTTCCAGTTTCTCTTCTCTTCTTTTTTTCTGTCCTAGCAGCCTTCGACTTACCCCATCACTCAATTGAGAAACCAATTTTTTTTTTTAAAACAACTTAACGAAACAGAATGTTCGTTGAGTGTCCCGAGGCTCGAACGAGAGCTTTGTACCGAAAACATATAACGGCAATATCGATAATACCGGTTGGAACGTCAACCATGACCGGTGGTACCGATCACCTTACCGAGACACCAACCATCTCGTCGAGGGTTTGAAACTACTATACGTAATTAACTATGACAGATTGAGGAAAGAAAACACTACCGGTAAGTACCGAGACTGTTGCGATTAACCGAACCGTCACCGTCTTCCGCTTCCCTTATACGAGTTCCTTCTCTCGAATGTTTTTTTTTTGCACATAGGATTGCAGGTCTAACCCCCTATTTATACATAATTGGGTTCGTCGGTTTCGGCTATGTGAATAGCCAAGGTCTTTAGCACTAAATGTCCATGGCCGTTCAAGGCCTTTCACTTGCAACATAAATCACATTTCAATATATATATATATATATATATATATATATACTAGCCGTCTACCCGCGCGATGCAGCGCGGGTGAATCACAATAGTTTGACATCAATAGTTTAATCGTTTACCAATTGTCACATTCTTTTGAATTATGTTCCTCTTATCTTGTCCCGGCTTAAAAGTTAAGTTGATATCACGATGATATACTTCATTGTAAAGTTGTACAAAAAGTTAAGATTAAACACTATCACTGACTTTACCGGATAAGATTTTAGTCCATCAAAACGACATCATATACAACAATTTATCCGGTAAGTACTAACCGGGTAAGAATTACGAAACGACATCATATATCTGTTTGAGACTTTTTTTTGTCATAGTCTACTTTCTTGGTATAGAATTACGAAAAGAAAAGAGGTTGAATATTAACTAAAATATTTTTAAAAAAATACTTTTAATTTTAACAAATTACACCATTATAATCGTCTCTTCGATACATTCAAAATAAACCCAATATTAAATATTTTTAAATTTAATTATTTTATTATATATTAAAATATGTCAAAAAAGACGTTTAAAAACACGTTTTGGTATGGAGTATATTACAATTGCATTTTTCACTCGACATGGTTCAACGTTATTTGCATTGCAATTTCAGGTTTCACTCGACAGGGTTCCAAGTCATTTTGCAAAACATGTGTTTGTTAGTGGTGTTCGAAAAAACCTGAAAACCGAGCCGAACCATTTAATCTGAAACCGAAAAATCCGATAACCAAAAAATCCGAAAAGCAAAAAACCAAAAGTGGCAAATGAAAGTGGAAAATGAAAACTAAACCAGATATAATAATCAGAAAGTGGCAAATTAGATTGAGGAACAATTGTTGTAGCAATTTCGGTATAAAAAAAACGAACAAACATATTCATACGTTTCAAAGTGGCAAATGAAAAATATTGTTATTAATAAAATACGTTTAACCATATTAATCGTATATTAACTAAAATACATTTAAAAGAGGTTGAATATTAACTAAAATATTTTTAAAAAAAATACTTTTAATTTTAACAAATTACACCATTATAATCGTCTCTTCGATACCTTTGAAATAAGTCCAATATTGAATATTTTTAAATTTAATTTGGTATAAAAAAAACGAACAAACATATTCATACGTTTCAAAGTGGCAAATGAAAAATATTGTTATTAATAAAATACGTTTAACCATATTAATCGTATATTAACTAAAATACATTTAAAAGAGGTTGAATATTAACTAAAATTTTAAAAAAAAAATACTTTTAATTTTAACAAATTACACCATTATAATCGTCTCTTCGATACCTTTGAAATAAGCCCAATATTGAATATTTTTAAATTTAATTATTTTATTATATATTAAAATATATCAAAAAAGACGTTTAAAAACACGTTTTGGTATGGAGTATATTACAATTGCATTTTTCACTCGACATAGTTCAACGTTATTTGCATTGCAATTTCAGGTTTCACTCGACAGGGTTCCAAGTCATTTTGCAAAACATGTGTTTGTTAGTGGTGTTCAAAACAACCGGAAAACCGAGCCGAACCATTTAATCTGAAACCGAAAAATCCGATAACCAAAAAATCCGAAAAGCAAAAAACTGAAAGTGGCAAATAAAAGTGGAAAATGAAAACTAAACCAGATATAATAATCAGAAAGTGGCAAATTAGATTGAAGAACAATTGTTGTAGCAATTTCGGTATAAAAAAAACGAACAAACATATTCATACGTTTCAAAGTGGCAAATGAAAAATATTGTTATTAATAAAATACGTTTATCCATATTCATCGTATATTAACTAAAATACATTTAAAAAAATACTCATGACTATGTTTATTTAAATGAATAATAAAGAAAATCGATTAACCAATGTACAATATATGACATATAATAATATAATTAAATTAAAAAATATTCAATATTGGGTTATTTCGAAGGTATCGACGAGACAATTATAATGGTGTAACTTGTTAAAATTAAAAATGACTTTTTTAACGTATTTTAGTTAATATACGCTTATATGTATTAATATAATAAAAATGTAAAATGTAAAACTAAAAGGTATAAAGTAAATCAATCAAAAGAGTTCAGGGATCAAAATTATAACTATGAATAAATAAATAAATAAAAGGCAAAAACGACGTGAGGGTGAAGGAGAAGGATTTTGTTTACAAAAGCCCCCTTTTACCAACAGCACTCGTCCCCACCCGACACTAACCCCTTACAAATCTTATTTCAACTTCATTTCATTTGCATCTGCATTTCATTTTCTATACGTTACACACACTCACTCTCTCTCTCTCTCTCTCTCTCTCTAACCTTTCGTTTTCTCTCTCTAGAATTCACTCACCCACACCTTCTCTCTCTACCTTTGATTTCATTGTTATATAGATTACATATACATATATTATATATATTTGTGGATATATCATATATATATATATATATATATATCGCTATTTTCCGGTGGATTGACTAAAAAAACAGATCTGGATTTATACACATCCCTCATCTCCGGCCATCTCCCCCATTCCGGCGAAATCCTTTTCTTTTGATCCCCGTCACCCACCACAGATCTGGATTGTGCATCAATGGAGGTGAAGCTGAAATCCGGTGAGGGTGACATAAGGTGGTTTGTTCACCATCTTCAACGACCTGCTTCATCAGATATTGTAAAATCACACCCACAGTTAGCTTGGATTTATTTCACCTCCTTGCACAAACACACTACCACCTTCAAAATGGGTATGCGTTTTCTTAGTTTTTTCGATTCACACCAAGTTTGGGTTTTCTTTGATTCCACATTGAGAGGTTTAGGTTTTCTTCGATTTTGAGTTAAGAGCATAAATAAACAGGGATAAAATGTTTGTGTGTGTCCTATTATAAAAGAGAGAGATGTAATATTTCCAACCCATTTGTTCACCAAGTAGTTGCTTCTGAAATGTGGGTTTTTTTTTCTTTTTCCTTCACTATAATGATGTGATTCTCATCATTTTCTCAAAATAAGTTTGATCTGTGTTTTCAAAATTCACTTTTTTTCCTTTCCTGTTTGTTTAACCTTCTAATGCTTTATGTTTCAATTTCATATAAGATGGAACTGAATCTAACCTGAGGTTAAAGAACTGAAATCTGCAAAACCGCAAAATAAAAAAACAACTGAAATCTGCAAAACCTGCAAAATAAAAAAACAACTGAAATCTGCAAAATAAAGAACAACTGAAATCTGCAAAATAAAAAAAAGGTGGAAGTTAAAACAAAATCAAGAGCTTACTCTTTGTGATGAAAATTCTTGGGAGAGAGAAGATGGAGATAAAAACTTACCTGAATGGAAGCCCTTTTATCTCTCTTGATGTACACGATTACCAAGCATCATTTGAATTTTGAATTTGAAATTGTAGAGTGGAAATAAAGAAAAGAAAGCTGGAATGAGTGCAATGAGTGCAATTTTGATCAAGGAGCCCGTGGAGTTAAATCAATTGTAGGGTGGAAATAAAGAAAAAAAACCTGGAATGAGTGCAATTTTGGTCAAGGAGCCCGTGGAGTTAAATCAATGCAACAAGAAGCTTGTACCTTATGCATATAGAGTAGTAATTCATAGTTTTTAGATTTTTATGCATAAAATGGTAGTACCATATGCATCATTGCTTGTGATTAAGAGTTATGCTTGAATGCATTATAAGGTAGTATAGATATATATTTTAAAACTAGAGTTATTACAATTTGTATTTTATTTTTTTTATTTAATGTCATTTTTTCTTAGTAATCTAACAATACTTATAGATCAAAACTTTATTAAATAAATATATTTAATTTTTATTAGTTTATTTTATTTTATTAAAGTAACAATGATTATAAATAAAAAATATTATTTAAAAAACAAATCGTTTTTTATTATTTTATTTTCTATTCTCACATATATTTTCATGTTTATTTACATTTTTTAAATAAAATATTTATTTTTTGTTTAGTCTTTTTATTTATTTTAGTGAAGGTAACAATTATTTTGATGATGGAATCATTGTTCTAATTTATTTAATAAAATTATTTTGTAACATTTTCGTTAATTATTATTTACAAAATACTCAGCACAACCATTATACATAATATTAATTGCATGATAGTGATTACACACATTATTATTTACATAATACCAATATTGCATATTATTATAAAAAAATGTTAATATTAAATAGTTAAAATTATTGATGCAAAAAATTTATTATAACCTATCTATTGAATGCAATTAAATAACAATTATGATTTACAATCAATTTATTATTTATTTACCTTATAGTTGTATTTCAGTTTTTCTCTATATAAAGGTTGTAAAAAATTAACTACTTCCATTATTTTGTTATTTGATTTTAACGTCATGGAGTATTCTTTGTTAAAATACTTGAAAGATGATCATGATGCTCATTATAAAAATTCGGATTTGTATAATGTTGGAATGTTTAAACAAGAAGAAATGGGGAGAATCGATTAGTTTAGACATTATTCTAATCGATGAGAATGTATGCTGAAATTGTTGAGTGCATGACATATTTATTCCCATTTGTCTAATTTGTTATCCAAATTTTTTATAGAAAAACTTAATGCATGCATCTGTATCACTACTAAAAAAAGAGCTATCACCGACGGACGTTTCCGACGGATTTTCCGTCGGAAAAATTTCTGGCGGATTTCCGACGGATTTCAAAAAAGTCAACAAAAGTCAACATCACCTTAAATCCGTCGGAAATCCGCCACAAATCCGCCACTGAAATTTTACGAAAAATAAATATTTTTATTCTCTTTAATATTTGTGGCGGATTTGTGACAGATATTTTATCCGTCACAAATCCGCCACAAATATTTGTTTAATTGAAGTTAAAATACTTAATTAAATAAATTAGTAACTAAACAAGCAAATTAGAAGAAAATTAAATTAATTCTAATTAATTTCCGACGGATTTCCGACGGAAATTAATTAATTTTAAATTAAATTAATTTCCGTCGGAAATCCGTCGGAAATTAATTCGATTTTTAATTTTTTTTTATTTTAAAACATTTTCTTAAATTAAATGGTTAAGATATATATATTTTTTAAAATCGAATTAATTTCCGACGGATTTCCGACGGAAATTAATTCGATTTTTATTTTTTATTATTTTAAAACATTTTCTTCTAATTTTAATTTTAAAACATTTAAAAAAAATAAAAATCGAATTAATTTCCGACGGATTTCCGACGGAAATTAATTTAATTTTTAATTTATAATTAAATTAATTTTCCGTCGGAAATCCGTCGGAAATTAATTCGATTTTTAATTTTTTTTTATTTTACAACATTTTCTTCTAATTTGAATTTTAAAACATTTAAAAAAAATTAAAAGTCGAATTAATTTCCGACGGATTTCCGACGGAAATTAATTTAATTTTAAATTAAATTAATTTCCGTCGGAAATTAATTCGATTTTTAATTTTTTTTTACTTTAAAACATTTTCTTAAATTAAATGGTTAAGATATATATATATATATATATATATTTTTTTAAAATCGAATTAATTTCCTACGGATTTCCGACGGAAATTAATTCGATTTTTAATTTTTTTTATTTTAAAACATTTTCTTAAATTAAATGGTTAAGATATAATTTTTTTTTAAAAATCGAATTAATAAGTCAATAACAATCATAATGGGATTTTATGGGTTCAACTGAGATTGATGGGTTATATTGATCTTAAGTCGGTTCAATTGGGTTTAAATCGATTATGTTGGGCTTAAACTGATTCAACTGGGCTTAAATTGATTCAATTGGGTTTTAATAGGTTATATTGGGCCTTAATAAGTCAACAATGCTCGTAATGGGCTTTATTGGGCTTTGATGGTTCTATTGGGCGTAAATCGATTCAATTGGGTTTTAATCGGTTATATTGGGCCTTAACAAGTCAACAATGCTCGTAATGGGCTTTGATGGCCTTTATTTTGCTTTGATTGTTCTATTGGGCTTAAATCAGTTCAATTGGATATATTGGTCTTAATAAGTCACCAACAATCACAATTGGCTTTGATGGGTTCAGTTGGGCTTAAATTGGTTCAATTGGGCTTAAATCGGTTGTATTGCTCTTTGATGGGTTATATTGCGTGTGAATCGGTTAATTGAAAAACTAATGATGGTTTAGTTTTCTTATCGAACCGACTGCACACATATATGTATACAAACACGTAATAAGTCACATATGGTTTTAAGGTGGGCCTTAATAAGTTTTAAAACGTCATATTAGGATATAATGGTGATTTAGTGGTTCGTATTGTGATATAATCGTTCTTAGTTCTTTTTTCGACCTTAATAGACAACATATACATCTATGAGTGGATACGTACACACAAACACATAATAAGTCCCCACTGGTGTTATTGGGTCTTAATAAGTCATAAAATGTCATATTGAGCAATAATGGTGGTTAAGTGGCTTATATCAGGGTATAATGATTCTTGGTTGTCTAGTTGACACGAATACACGACACATGCATCTATGAAGTCGATACGTGTAAAGAAACACATAATAAGTCATTACTTGTGTGTTTGGGCATTAATAAGTCAACAACGATCATAATAGGCTTTGATGGGTTCAATTGGGGTTTGATGGGTTATATTGATCTTATATCGGTTATGTTGGGCTTAAATCAGTTCAATTAGGCTTAAATCGGTTCAGTTGGGTTTTTAGGTTATATTGGGCCTTAATAAGTCAACAATGCTCATAATGGGCTTTGATGGGCTTTTATTGGGATTTGATGATGAAGTCGGTTTTATTGGGCTTAAATCGATTCAATTGGACTTAAATTGGTTCTATTGGGCTTAAATCAGTTCAATTGGGCTTTTAATAAGTCAATAACAATCATAATGGGCTTTTATGGGTTCAATTGGGATTGATGGGTTATATTGATCTAAGTCGGTTATGTTGGGCTTAAACTGATTCAACTGGGCTTAAATTGGTTCAATTGGGTTTTAATAGGTTATATTGGGCCTTAATAAGTCAACAATGCTCGTAATGGGCATTGATGGGCTTTCTTGGGCTTTGATGGTTCAATTTGGCTTAAATCGATTCAATTGAGTTTTAATAGGTTATATTGGGCCTTAACAAGTCAACAATGCTCGTAATGGGTTTTGATGGGCTTTTATAGTTCAATTGGGCTTAAATCGATTCAATTGGGGTTTAATAGGTTATAATGGGCCTTAACAAGTCAACAAAGCTCGTAATGGGCTTTGATGAACTTTATTTGGCTTTGATGGTTCTATTGGGCTTAAATCGGTTCAATCGGATATATTGGTCTTAATAAGTCACCAACAAATCCTTCACAAATATTTGTTTAATTGAAATTAAAATACTTAATTAAATAAATTAGTAACTAAACAAGCAAATTAGAAGAAAATTAAATTAATTCTAATTAATTTCCGACGGAAATAGTTTAATTTAAAATTAAATTTATTTTCCGTCGGAAATCCGTCGGAAATTAATTCGATTTTTTTTTATTTTACAACATTTTCTTCTAATTTGAATTTTAAAACATTTAAAAAAAAATTAAAAATCGAATTAATTTCCGACGGATTTCCGACGGAAATTAATTTAATTTTTAATTTAAAATTAAATTAATTTTCCGTCGGAAATCCGTCGGAAATTAATTCGATTTTTAATTTTTTTTTATTTTACAACATTTTCTTCTAATTTGAATTTTAAAACATTTTTAAAAAAATTAAAAATCGAATTAATTTCCGACGGATTTCCGACGGAAATTAATTTAATTTTAAATTAAATTATGTCCGTCGGAAATCCGTCGGAAATTAATTTGAATTTTTAAAAAATTTGGTTTCCCCCCAATTTTTATTTTACAACATTTTCTTCTAATTTGAATTTTAAAACATTTAAAAAAAAATTAAAAATCGAATTAATTTCCGACGGAAATTAATTTAATTTTTAATTTAAAATTAAATTAATTTTCCGTCAGAAATCCGTCGGAAATTAATTCGATTTTTAATTGAATTATGTCCGTCGGAAATCCGTCGAAAATTAATTCGAATTTTTAAAAAATTTGGTTTCCCCCAATTTTTATTTTACAACATTTTCTTCTAATTTTAATTTTAAAACATTTTTAAAAAAATTAAAAATCGAATTAATTTCCGACGGATTTCCGACGAAAATTAATTTAATTTTTAATTTAAAATTAAATTAATTTTCCGTCGGAAATTAATTCGATTTTTAATTTTTTTTTTATTTTACAACATTTTCTTCTAATTTGAATTTTAAAACATTTTAAAAAAAAAATTAAAAATCGAATTAATTTCCGACGGATTTCCGACGGAAATTAATTTAATTTTAAATTGAATTATGTCCGTCGGAAATCCGTCGGAAATTAATTCGAATTTTTAAAAAATTTGGTTTCCCCCCAATTTTTATTTTACAACATTTCTTCTAATTTTAATTTTAAAACATTTTTAAAAAAATTAAAAATTGAATTAATTTCCGACGGATTTCCGACGAAAATTAATTTAATTTTTAATTTAAAATTAAATTAATTTTCCGTCGGAAATTAATTCGATTTTTAATTTTTTTTTATTTTACAACATTTTCTTCTAATTTGAATTTTAAAACATTTTAAAAAAAATTAAAAATCGAATTAATTTCCGACGGATTTCCGACGGAAATTAATTTAATTTTAAATTGAATTATGTCCGTCGGAAATCCGTCGGAAATTAATTCGAATTTTTAAAAAATTTGGTTTCCCCCCAATTTTTATTTTACAACATTTTCTTCTAATTTGAATTTTAAAACATTTTTAAAAAAATTAAAAATCGAATTAATTTCCGACGGATTTTCGACGGAAATTAATTTAATTTTTAATTTAAAATTAAATTAATTTTCCGTCGGAAATTAATTCGATTTTTAATTTTTTTTTATTTTACAACATTTTCTTCTAATTTGAATTTTAAAACATTTTAAAAAAAATTAAAAATCGAATTAATTTCCGACGGATTTCTGACGGAAATTAATTTAATTTTAAATTAAATTATGTCCGTCGGAAATTAATTCGAATTTTTAAAAAATTTGGTTTCCCCCAATTTTTATTTTACAACATTTTCTTCTAATTTGAATTTTAAAACATTTTAAAAAAAATTAAAAGTCGAATTAATTTCCGACGGATTTCCGACGGAAATTAATTTAATTTTAAATTAAATTAATTTTCGTCGGAAATCCGTCGGAAATTAATTCGGATTTTTAAAAAATTTGGTTTCCCCCCAATTAATTCCCTCCCTTAATTTCACCCTCTTCCACTCTCTCTCAAATAACCCTTTCCTTTACAATACCACTCACAAACCTACCTCTTATTTTTCCTCTCAACCTCACCATCAACACCAAAAACTCGCCGGAGGACTTAGATAAGAGATGCTTCTTGCCAACAACTTCGGGGCTACATCTCGTTTTTACACTGTTACTTCTCTTATTCACACAAGGTATCGTTTTTTCGATTTATTTTTTTTAAAGATGTTTTCTTCTCTAACATAATTGTTTTTTAAAAAACCTTAGATATCTTTGTTTTATAATATTCAAATCTTGTTAAAAAACTTCAAATCTGTTATGTTTTATTTTTTATCAATGGTTTTTGAAGATCTATAACCACTGCATGTACATGTTTTCTATTTGGGATCTACTTTTTATAAAAAAAAATTAAAATCCGTTTTTTGTAAAAATATTCCAAAAAAAAATACCACATCTAATTTTATAAAAGTTTTCAGATCCGATTTATTAAATATTATTTTTGTATCAATGCTTCTTTTAAGATCTACAACTACTACTTTCTGTTTAAAAAATTATTTTGGAAATGTTTTTTTATTATCAATTTACCGATCTGTTTTTTTATAAAAAACCTTGATATGTTTTAAAAATATTGAATATTTTATTTTTACCTTGTTATAATTTTTGCAGTTCAAATTCACTGGAAATTTGGCATCAATGTTAGTTACTTATAAAGGACGTCAGATTTGCAAATGCAAATACTAGGAGAAGAAGGATATGTATGAAGATTCTCATACTTTTGTGTGAAATGTTAATTTTAAATTGTTCTAGATGTACATTATTTTTAATAGGGTATTTTTTGTTTGGAGATGTAAATTATATTTTGATCTTAATATATTTGTAAAATGTTTATGAGGTTTATTTAATATCTATTATTTATAGATGAATGTGTATGCGTGTTTGTTTTGTTTTTTTAAATAAATCAAATTTTATCAACGATTTAATGACAAAATATCTGAGGGTGAAATTTAACAAATAGATTCAAATTTATAATTTTAAAAAATTTTCCGACGGATAATTTAAATAAATATTTTAAATAATAATTTTAAAAAACAATTTTAAAAAAGAAAAAAAAATCCGACGGATTTCCGGCGGATAATTTAAATAAATATTTTAAATAATACTTTTAAAAAACAATTTAAAAAAAACAAATTTCCGACGGATTTCCGGCGGATTTTCCGTCGGAAATTTTTTTTCTTTTTTAAAAATGTTTCTTTATATATTTTTTAATAAATAAACGGTTAAAAATAAAATAATTAATAAAAATTTTATCCGTCGGAAATCCGTCGGAAACTAATTAATCAGATTAAGAATTTGTTAATTAATCTGACTTTTTTTAAAAAATGGGAAATTAATTTTTTTAAAAAAATGGGAAACTAATTAATCGGAAATCCGTCGGAAAATCCATTTTCTGGCGGGGCATTTTTTGACAGCGTAATCCACCAGAAATCCGCCGGTAATTCGATTTTCCGACGGATTTCCGACGGATTTTGCCGTCGGTAATGGTCTTTTTTGGTCCCAATGTTTCATATTTATTTTTCATTTTAATCATAATAAAAATCATTAATATACCTAATTAAATGAATCCAACAATATGAATAAAAGAAGACTATAAAATAATATACAAAAAATTACTTAATCATGTCACTTTTTTATTACCTTCAATTGTTAAGAAGTTTTTACTATTGTTTAATATCTTTTTATTTGATTTTTTTTTCTTTTTTATATAATCAAAAACTAAAAGTAATGTAATAGTAGTTATAAATTAAAACATTTATTAAATGAATCTAATAATACAAATAAAAGGAGACTATGAAACAATATATATATAAATTAAAATAAATATATACTTACTTCAATTATTAATATATCTAAAACAAATTTCATTTTTACTTTTAATTTGCATTAAAATCAAACTATATAACTAAATCAAATTTAAATTAATATAATATTTTTTTATTTTAAATTATATTGTTTTGTAGAATGTTACATTGTATTTGTAATAACTATGAATAATTAATAGCTCTAATTAATTCAAAAAAAATTCATCTTTTTAATTATGATTCATCAATATATATAAATGAATACTTATTACAATCAACCGGTATATAAAGGGTAGGTGTCTTGACATTCTAGATTTTTGTTTGAGTTGATTGATTTTTATGTGAATTTGCACATATGCCATATCTTTTTAGAATTTTTAAAATTGTTCAATAACGTCAATTGCAAGGTATATTTATTCATCTATTTTTTCACTTTTAGTGTTTTGAATTTATTATAATTTCTTATCAGTATAACATCCCGATGAATTTTGTATCATTCATTACAAATTACATCCACTAAAATTATGCATGGTTGTAAATAACAAATGTCTTATACAATAAATATGATTGTTGAATACGGTTCTATACATAATGTGTAATTAGATTAATACTTTGTAATTGACTTTTATATATATATATATATATATATATATATATATGTATATATAGGGTGAGGTTCATTTGAGAAATAATAAATGTATGACAAATAGAGAAGTAATCTTAGTCATTCATCTGGTCAACATTTGCGGCTTTGACCGCAAAGCACCAGATAATTCTTTGTGTGGTCTATAGAAAATAGAAGGGTAGTCTCGTAAAATATGCGGGATGAGTTCATATATGAACCTATATGATTCACATATGAACTTTAAGTCCATAATGAATCAGTTAATTAGTTCATATTAGAATCAGTTAATTAGTTCATATATGAATCACAAAAGTTCATATATGAATCACAAAGGTTCATATATGAATCTGTTAATTAGTTCAACTGATTCATATATGAACCTACAGTTAATTAGTTTATATGTGAATAAGTTAATTAGTTCATATATGAATCATAAAGGTTCATATATGAATCAGTTAAAAGAGTTCAGATGTGAATTACACTGGTTCACATATGAACATATAGTTCATATGTGAATTATACAGGTTCATATATGAACACAACCCGTGTATTTTGTAAAAACTACGAAAGTGTTCTTCTATTTTTGGAATAGCCGCAACTTTTGATCAGTCAAAGCCGGAATATTTGACCAGTCAAATCCGATCTTGACTGTATGAATGGCTATGATTACTTTTCTATTTCTCATATATTTGTCATTTCTCAAATGAAGCTAAGGCTATATATATATATATATATATATATATATATATATATATATATATATATATATATATATATATATATAGGGGTTGTTTAATTTGCAACCCTTAAAAAGGTTGCAAACCTTGCAACCCACATCTTAACCGTCGGATTCATGATCGGCGGTTACAATAGATATGAGGCCCAATATTTTTAATTAAAAAAAAGAAAAATAAAGATAAAATAACCGTCGATCATGAATCCAACGGTTAAGATGTGGGTTGCAAGGGTTGCAACCTTTTTAAGGGTTGCAAAATATCCTTCCACTATATATGTAGGCGCCAACTCCCAGTTCTTTCTCTTCTTTCTTTTTTATCATCAAAAGAAGATTATATATATATATATATATATATATATATATATACTAGTTGTATATCCGCGCGATGCAGCGCGGGTGAGTCACAATTTTGAAGCCAATAATTCAATCCTCAATCATGTTGTTTGTTTCGTTTTATCCTCCATCCGTCTCGATTTTATTTCATGGATTTGTGTGGCTTATTTGTTTTGTTTTATTATACTAATTTGTGGATTGTTTAGTTTGTGTACAAATGGTAGCTTCTAGTTATGTATCCACCCTTACCTCATGTAAGGTGGAACAAACTTATATTTTATCAATATAACATCATAATTAAACTTAATTCTATTCAAAACACATATGCAACTCCCTCTTTATATTTTATTCATTTTTTTAATTTTATAATTGTCATTATGCTTGACGAAAAATTTCTAATGACATATTTTGTAGTAAAAAATATTTTTGTTATTGTAATTCATTAAATTACATAAATTAATCAAAAGGTTGAAGAACTTGATGTCTGAAAGATTGAAGAACTCGACGTCTCTGTATGAACAAATTGATGAACTTGAACGTCTTTGTATGAACACAAACCACATGTAAGTATGGATTTAGGTTACAAAATCAAAATCAAATTGGAAGCCAAAACCAAAATCTTATCTTTTAATTGTAATTTAGATAAGATTCGTTAAATCAAGGATAATATGGTGTTTGTACTTGAGGATAATTTTTTTTATCTTTTAAGGATATTAGGGGTATAAATAAAAGACTATTGGTAATGGAATATGTATATAAAAATTTAGAGTAAATTACATATTTGGTTTTTGTGTTGCCACTCACTATTAAACGTAGTCCATATTTTAAGCTAATTACATTTTCAATCATTGTGATTTCCGTTTTTTTTTTACTTTTGATCCATATGAGTAACGTTGCTTAGAAGTTTAAGTTTGTTTAACTTAAGGGTATTTTTGTCTTTTTTGTTATTTATTTAATTTTTAATTGAAAATTTAAACAAATATAATTATAATATATTATATATTATAATGCTATATTTATTTAACATATTTATGTTGTTCCATTGATTAAACCACAAAACAAATATGTGAACCACCCCTGACGAGACCCATTACCCATACCCATACCCCTCCTCCTTTTCCCGTTCCCTGCGACCCCCTCGCCATTTCCATTTCTAGGGAAAATCAAATGCTACAAGCCTACAATGGTCAGGGCAGTGGCGGATCCAGAATTTATGCCTAGTGGGGGCACCTGTAAAGTAGATTAAAGGCCCGCAAAGTCAACCGATATGTTTTTAGCCTAATTCCACCTTTTTGAGGGATTTTTAAAGTTTTCGGGTTGATTTCGAGAGATTTTTAAGTTTTTTTTTGTCGATCTCAAGAGACTTTTCGGTTTTTTTGATTGATTTCGAGAGACTGTTTTGGGTTTTTGGTTGATTTCCAAGTATTTTTTTAGATGGTGGGGGCACACGTAAGAAATCAGTGGGGGGCCTTGTAATATAAAGTTAAAAAAATAATTATTTTTAAACTATGAAAATAAGGGTAATTTTTTTTAGTGGGGGCCCTTCCCCCCACCCCTTGGGAATTGAATCCGCCCCTGGGTCAGGGTAATGGTATTTTCTCACAACAGTATCATTTGTTGCATCATTCTGTGGAGATTTAAGAGTGTGATGATGTTAAAGTTTATCCGGAAACCTAGTTCTGATGTATTCTGATGATCCGAAGAAGAAGATGACTGCAATCCAGGCTAAAAAACATGGTGGTGTTGTTTCCAGGCGGGCTTACAAGAACCTGCATTTTGGTCATAGGGCGTTTTTGTAGTTATGTGATTTAGAGGAACAACTCTGCTAAATCATATAACATGTCTCTTCGAGAAGGCAACTTTACAATCAAATGGACTGCTTTCTATTTATTAGTTATATGTTAGTTTCATGTACAATTCGGGTTTAATTTAATATTTTTTCTTGTAGTGAGCACGCCTAACAACTTGATCATCTCACAAAGCACAAATCCATATCGATACGCCTAGTAAAAGATAAATTGACAAGTCCATGAAGGTTTTATGGTAATTTTTCTTTTCATATTTTTTATGACAGATTTTTTTTAGAACATAAATGTTAACAATCGAATTCCATATGTTTTGCATCGGACAAATTAGATCAAGCAAATCCAAATTTACAGAGTCGATATCCCTATAATGAAAACCTAAAAAGTCATAGAACATCTAATACCTGATCATCAAAAGTTATGAAACCCTAACACGCTGGATTGTTTCATGAAAATATCAAATCATACGAACAAGAAATCAAACGTAGAGAAAAACAATCTACGAGCTAGTAAACTTCGTCACCGCCTTTGTACCTTCCGACACAGCGTGTTTGGCCAATTCACCAGGAAGCACAAGCCTCACCGTGGTCTGTATTTCTCTAGACGTGATTGTCGACTTCTTGTTGTATCTCGCGAGCCTCGAACTCTCCTGCGCGAGTTTCTCGAAGATATTGTTGATGAAACTGTTCATGATTCCCATCGCCTTGCTCGAGATTCCGATATCCGGATGCACCTGTTTCAACACCTTGAAGATATAGATCTTGTAGGTCTCGACGCTTTTCTTAGATCTCTTCTTCTTCTTATCTCCGGCCACACCGTCGGCTTCCTTCGACAGTTTCTTCCCGGCCTTCGGCTAATTCTCCGCCGGTGCTTTCTCGGTGACGGCTTTCTTCTCCTCGGCCAACTTCTTCTCGGCCTTTGGCGCCATTACATTAAATTTCTGGAGAGATTGATAACGAAAACGAAAGTGTGATTTGAAATTTGGGGGAATACGATCGATTGTGACTTTTTTTATACATTTAATTTATGTTTAAAATTTAATGCAAGATTTGGGATTGGAAAGATTTGTACCAAAACTCAATGAGAAGCAGAAGATTTAAAATCTCTTGATAAAGAGTATTCTGTATTCCCCCATGAACCTTTACAGAAAAGATACAAATAAATAGGAACTGCTAAAGTACATGAATAGTCCATAATAACACACTATAATAATCATGGGTAAATGTAAGGACTATAATAACTCACTATAAATGAGGTAAAGTAATATCCCCCCGCAAGCGAGACGGTGGCGGACCCAAACGAAGTAAACGACGAAAAAACTCAAACTGAGTTTTAAGAAGACTTTTCGTAAAGATGTCCGCCACTTGGAGCTTGGAAGGAATGAATCTAGTGTGTAGCTTCCCTGAAGAAACAAGTTCACGAATGAAATGATAATCCAACTCAATATGCTTAACCCTTTTGTGAGAGATTGGATTTTGAGTGAGGAACATAGCACTACGATTGTCACATAGAATGGTCGGGCGAACGGGAGGTAAAGCATGTAATTCTCGTAGAAGGTGTGTTATCCAAATGATTTCTGCAGCCGTATTCGCCATTGCACGATATTCAGACTCACAACTCGACCGGGATACCGTAGGTTGCTTCTTTGCACTCCACGAAACAAGATTACCGCCAAAGAATATAGAGTATCCATATGTGGAGCGTCGTGTCTGAAGACATCTTGCCCAGTCAGCATCAGAGTAACCAATAAGTGATGTCTTAGAAGGTTTACAAAATGTAAGACCAAAAGCCAAAGTTCCTTTAATATATCGAAGAATACGTTTGACTTCTTGAAAATGATCAACCGTTGGCGTCTGAAGGAATTGGCTTACCTGGTTGACGGCATAGGAAATATCGGGTCTTGTAATAGTCAAATATTGTAATGCTCCCATAATTGAACGGTAGTGAGTTGGATCTGAGTACGGCTCGCCAGTGGTAGTAAATGATACGTGTGTTGAAAGCAGCGTAGGAACCGGTTTTGCATCCATCATTTTTGCACGATCCAGAATTTCCCGAGCATATTTGGATTGGTTTAGGAACAGTCCATAATTGGTGTAGGTGACTTCAAGTCCCAGAAAGTAGTTGAGATCACCCAAATCTTTGATAGCGAATTCTTTGTTTAACCTAGCAATAAATGACTTGACAATGACATCTTGATTTCCGGTGTGTATCAAGTCATCCACATAAACCAATAAATACATTATGCATGAATCCTTTTTGAAAATAAAAAGGGACGTGTCAGCTCGACTACAAGAGAACCCGTTAGCCATTAAAAATGTGCTCAACCGATGAAACCAAGCACGCAGTGCCTGTTTAAGACCATATAAAGCCTTATTTAATTTACACACATGATTAGGAAATTGATGATTACTAAAGCCTGGGGGTTGTTCCATGTAAACCGTCTCATTAAGATAACCATGTAAAAAAGCATTGTTCACATTGAGTTGATGCAAGTTCCAATTATTGAGAACGACCAAGGAGAGTATAATTCGAACAGTTGCGGCTTTAACAACTGGGCTAAATGTGTGTGAGTAATCAATACCCGGTGTTTGGCTATACCCTTGAGCGACAAGACGGGCCTTATGACGTTCAATAGAGCCATCATAATGAAACTTGGTCCTAAACAACCATTTGGACCCAACAATAGGATGGTTGGTTGGGCGAGGGACAAGGGTCCATGTATTGTTTTTATGTAACGCCTCAAGTTCATTATGCATGGCCATCACCCAGGTAGGATTCTTAAGAGCAGTCTTATAACCCTTGGGATCTGTTGAGGCAAAAAGAGCAGCGTGTAAGGCATGATGAGTGACATGCGATAAGTCGGCTCGGTGTCGGGGTTTGAATATACCCGCTTTTGCACGGGTGACCATAGAGTGTGTGGAGGGTGGTGGTGGGGTTGGGGGAAGAGGGATCAGGGTAGCTTGGGGTGATTCAGTGACGAAAGTGGTTTGGGACGTGGGGAAAGAAGCCTCTGAACTGGGATCGGCTGAGGTGGGTTCAGATGATGGAGGTGAGTCGGAGGGAGGAGGGTTGGTTGGAACAGGAGCCGTTGGTTTAGGTGATGAGAGTAAGTCCATGCAAAGGTGTCATGGAGGGTACGATGGATTGGATGTAGGAGTTGGCAATGGGTTTGAGCAGGGAGTGTTAGAGGGAATTGATGAATGGAATGAATTGTCATCAAATGTACTTAATTGAAGGGTTGTGATGGGCTTATGTTCTCCAGTAGCAAGGAATGGAAAAGCCTCTTCATCAAACCTAGCATGGCGCGTTATATAAACTCGTGAGGTAATGGGGTCAAGGCAACGATATCCTTTGTAGACGGGGCTATAACCGATGAAAATGCATGGTATGCTTCGTGGGGAAAGTTTGTGTTCCGAGTAATCCCGTAGATAAGGGAACACACGACAACCAAAAGCTCGAAAAATGTTATAGTTGGGTGGTTGTAAGTATAAGATTTCAAACGGAGATTTACCATCTAGAATTTGTGTAGGTAGGCGATTGATAATGTAAACGGCCGATGAGAATGCATCTACCCAAAATGAAGGAGGGAGTTTTGGATTAAATAACATTGCCAACCCGGTTTCGACTATGTGTCGGTGTTTGTGTTCCACCCTGCCATTTTGTTGAGGTGTATATGGACATGACAACCTATGAAGTGTCCCATTTTCTTCAAATAAAGATCGAACTTTATGATTGACAAATTCGGTTCCACCATCACTTTGAAAATTTTTAAATTTGCGTGAGAATTGAGTTTGAACGAGTTTCATAAAAACCATCAAGATATTATAAAAGTCAGATTTCAATCTTAATGGATAAAGCCAACAAAACCGAGAATGGTCATCAATAAAAACAACATAATACCGGTAATTGTCAATGGACATAACCGGAAAGGGACCCCATAAATCACAATGAATAAGGTCAAGTGGGTTCAAGGCCCGTTTATTATTAAGATCAAACGGTAAACGTTGACTTTTAGCAAGATGACAAGGCAAACAAGTACCTGGTTTAGGTAATTGAGCAGAAATAGATAAATGACCAAGTTTTTGTAAATTAACAATAGTATCAAACTGGACATGTCTCAGGCGGGAATGCCAAACTTCAAAAGATGCTTTGGGTTTTGAGGAAGAGGCAACGAGAGCATGATGACCCGTTTGTAAGACATAAAGACCGTTCTCACATCGTCCCTTGGCTAGAACCAGTTTTGTTTGGCGATCCTGAATGTAGAAAGAAGGGTAAGATAATAAGACATCCACATAATTATCTTTGGTTAATTTGCTAGTGGACAGGAGATTCTTGGTGAGATAGGGCACAACCAGGATGTCATTTAATTTAATATTATCAGAAATAAAAGAGTATCCTTTGTGAGTGATGGGGAGAGTATTACCATTACCGAATGTGACAGAATTGTTACCTGTGGTGGATGAAGGATTGGTAACGGTTTGAGTAGATGGAGTCATGTGATCCGTGGCTCCCGAATCCACATACCAATCGGGTCCGGAGGACGAGACATGGCATTGAGTAAGAAATGCACTAGCCAAATTTTCATCGGAGGGGATGGTCTGTGCAGCAGCATAGGATGCAAGACGTGGGCATGCGTTGGCGTAGTGGCCATCTTGGCGGCAAAGTTGACAATGTGGAGGACGACGACCACGACCCCGTCCACCACGTCCACCGGTGTTACTGGGAGCACGTGAAAACCGACCTCCACGTCCCCGTGAAGGAGATGGGGGTCGGTAGGTGTGAGCCGAGAAAGCCACTGGTGGTGTATAACTACCATGAAGGGCATGAATGAACAACTCGTGGCTTTCAGCCCTAGCCAAGAGATCGGCAAAGGCTGGTGCTGGTCGAGACGAGCGGATGGCGGTGGAGAATGTCTCAAAAGAAGGTCCAAGACCGCAGAGAAACCAATGAATTTGGTCATTGATGTCAACCGGATAACCAATGGCGGCTAACTGATCGCATAGAGTTTTAAAACCACGACCATATTCAGCAACAGTTTTCGAATATTTTTGAACCAAGCGAAGTTGATCGCGAATATTGTGAACCCGTTCAATGGACGAGTTACCATAAGCAGTCTCCAATGCAACCCAAATTTGACCTGCAGTGGATAGACCGATGATAGCCGAGACAACCTCTTCGGATAAGGTAGCATTTATAGTAATAATAGTGCGATGATCGGCGGCAATCCAAGCGGCATATGCGGGATTTTCGGTTGTTTTTTCATTACTAGTGAGGGTTTCGACAGGGGCAGTGGATGAACCATCTACATGGGAGATGAGATTTTGATATGTTAGGAGAGAAGTCATTTGGTTTTTCCATAGTAAATAGTTGGAGGAGCAAAGTTTCATAGGGATCAAGTGAGCAAGGGAGTGGTGAAGGGTGGCATCAGTGTTGGAGGAGGAGGCAACCATGGCTATGGAGGAGAAAGGTGTGGAAGGGATTAAGGAGAGTGTGAACCGTAAGCTCTGATACCATAAAATCTCTTGATAAAGAGTATTTTGTATTCCCCCATGAACCTTTACAGAAAAGATACAAATAAATAGGAACTGCTAAAGTACATGAATAGTCCATAATAACACACTATAATAATCATGGGTAAATGTAAGGACTATAATAACTCACTATAAATGAGGTAAAGTAATAAGATTTTAATACAATTTAGGTTTGCATCCATGCTTATGATCTAAAGAACTGAAAAAGGGAGACCCTTTTTTTTGTGATTTCCCATCTGGAAGGTGAGTACTCAATAATGGATGAATTAATCCATCCACAGTTGCTAGATTTGATTCTTAAAGAGAGAAACTTGTTTGTAAAAAGAGAAGATGATTATAATAAGGATGGATCAAGTCATCAAGAAGAAGCCATAGACATGGAGGTGTTTCGGATGAAAAGAAACTTGCTTGCTCCACACCTGGGTTAAAGAAGCTGATGCACCGAAAAACTACAAATCACCAACAAAAACAGTTGTGCAGGTCCCAACACCTTTGTTGTTTCCTATAAAGTTAAAAGAGAACAAAATAAACATAGGTGGTGAACTACATAATACATTCTAGTATTCAGAGAGTTTCATTTTTGGAGTTTATGAAGATCCCAAGCTACTCATACTCAAAATCAAAATCAAAATCAAAATGGAGCTCAAACTCAATTTGTTACCTCGAGCTGAAGTTGAAGCATTTGGGAACTTGGGAGCTTACAATTGATGTTGGGTTTAGAGAATAAAGAAAAACAAAACCTCCCGCAATGAATTTTATATGCACAAATAATTTGCATGTTGAACTTGATACATTAAAAAGGGGAGGAAAAAAAGGTATTCTTCAAAAGTAACCTCTGTAAATTACCTTTTCAAAAAAGCTTATTCCTTAAAGAGAAGAGCTTCTTTCAAAAGCAAACTTTGAACGTACCAGAATAGATGAGCATTGGGAGCATCTTTGCAAGTTAAAACTTGAAGAGGGTAAAAGACTTTTCTCACCAAATAAAAGAAATATGTAAATGTAACAACCTGAACATTTATATATACAATAAAATAACATTTCTGTCTAAATACTGCCCCAGGCTTACATTTCAGAGTACAAGGTTTATCACTATCTCTTATTACACAACTGAGTTCAAAAAGTAAACTATTGCAGGAAGTCTTCTATCTCCTGGAAATAGCTCACATCTTCTCCTTACCCTTATCTGTACCTGCTATCTTGCGATAACCTGAAAGAGGATTATAATTTTGAAAGAGCAAGGGTTAGACCAATGGTCTTGTGAGTCCCCTCCAATCACTACTGCAACAGTTCAAATATTAAGTAAAACATTTAAACAAAGCTTTATATCTCAAAAACATAACCTGCTCTTTTAATCAAAAGTTAAAATACTTTATGCTTCGCAGGCATAACTCAATCTACTGGCCATCACTGACCACTTTACGCTTCGCAAGCGTACCTTAAGCTACTGACCAACATTTCCGTCAAAGACGGTATGTCTGTCTCGCACTGCCTTATTTTAGGGACACACCCTAATGGCATAAACGGGCCACACTCCCCGGTACGAGCAGGCGGGTCACACTTCCCGACTTAGGTCAGACTTCTGACTCAAATGTATGCATACACCTAGTCCAGACTATATATAAAACAAGTTTATATAAACTGAGCATAAACATGCCAAACTGATTAAATCAATCTTTTGCAATAATTCTGCATAACTTTCAATACTATAAATGCGCAGTATATAAAACCCACATTTATCAAATAACTGCTAAAATCATAAAAGATTTAGTTTGTTTGAAAAACTCACCTCTGATTCTTCTTGATTAACTTTGACTTCTACTGATTAACACCACCTACGATGGTATTAAAACAAAGGTAAGCTAACTTGCAACTAATACTCTTTCTTTCTAAAAACTCATCAAATACAATCTACTGCTATTATCCCGGTCGAAACCACTCTGATCAATACCTCTTAGGACCGATTAACAAAATACCGGTCGGTTCACTACACCGGTCGAGCCACTATACCGGTCAACAACAACATACCGGTCGACAACAACATACAGGTCGACAACTTTACCGGTCGATTACTCTTACCGGTCGACTACTCTTACCGGTCGACACAACATACCGGTCGAGTAAGATATCGGTCCATCACAATATACCGGTCGACCCTAGTTCCGGTCAATATCATCGTTCCGGTCCTTATACCGGTCGAGTTCATACTAAGTCGGTTTACAGTAAACTTAAATCCATGAATCGATTGAAAACACGAATAAAAGCTTAAATAACACAACTATTTACCGACTAAAACATGCAGATAGAAGTATTAAGCTATAATCATACCTCTATTTGACCAAAACGGATCGATTCCTCAAAATCTCTCTCTCTTTCTCTCTGCTTCTTGCTCTGCGTTCTCTCACTCTAAGTCGGTTCTCAAATATCAGATTTTGTGATATGAATACAAATATCTAAGAATTGTGATTATATATAACAAATGTTTCAATAAACCCCCCTGAACTTTGGGTCTCGCTTAACTTTTCACCCAACTTCCAAAATTAATAAAAATTTTGGATCCGGATATTACAATCTTCCCCCCTTAAGAGAATTCCGTCCCCGGAATTCTATCGCTACACAAATGGGGATACTGAGATTTCATATCTGCCTCTACTTCCCAAGTGGACTATTGTCCTTGATGAAATTTCCACTGAACTTTCACTAATCGAATCTCCTTGTTTCTCAACTTCTTTACTTTGAGGTCCGTAATTGCTACGGGCTCCTCAATATAACTTAGTTTTTCATCTACCAGAATATCTTCTAAGGGAACTACTACATCTGTTTCTGCCAAACACTTCTTCAAATTTGACACATGAAATGTGGGATGAATCCCACGCAAACTTTCTAGTATATCAAGTTCGTAAGCCACTTCACCAACACGTCCCGTGATGATAAATGGTCCAACAAACCTTGGTCTCAACTTTCCTTTCTTTCCAAATCTGACTACTCCTTTCCAGGGCGAAACTTTCAACATTACATTGTCTCTTATCTGAAACTCAATCGGTTTCCTTCGCTTATCAGCATACATTTTCTGACGATCTTGAGCAATCTTTAATCTTGCTCGAATCTGGTCGACTTTATCAGCTGTCACCTGTACTATTTCTGGTCCCGCTAGCTGTCTTTCACCCACCTCATTCCAACATAAAGGTGTTCTACATTTACGACCATATAAAGCTTCGAACGGAGTCGCTTGTATGCTAACATGATAACTATTGTTGTAGGAAAATTCAATCAACGGCAAATGAATTTCCCACGAACCTTTGAAATCAATAACACATGCATGAAGCATATCTTCCAATGTCTGAATAGTTCTCTCACTCTGGCCATCAGTTTGCGGATGATAGGTCGTACTTAGTTTAAGTTGAGAGCCTAATTCCCTTTGCAAACTTCTCCAGAAAGCTGATGTAAAACGAGCATCCCTGTCTGACACAATTGACGACGGTACTCCATGTCTGGTTACTATCTCGTCGATATACAATCGAGCCAATTTCTCTAGTGAGTACGTCTCCTTGATCAGTAGGAAGTGAGCTGACTTTGTGAGTCTATCCACTATCACCCAAATGGCATCATGCCCCTTAGGTGATCGCGGTAACCCAGTAACAAGATCCATTGTAATCTCGTCCCACTTCCAAATATCTATATATATATATATATATATATATATATATATATATATTGTTTGGTTCATTTGAGAAATGATAAATATATGAGAAATAGAGAAGTAATCATAGTCATTCATATGGTCAAGATCGGATTTGACTAGTCAAATATTGCGGCTTTGACCGGTCAAAAGTTGCGGCTTTGACTGGTCAAAAGTTACGGCTATCCCATAAATAGAAGGACAATTTCGTAAATTTTATAAAACACACGGGCTGTGTTCATATATGAACATGTATAATTCACATATGAAATATATGTTCATATATGAACCAGTGCAATTCACAACTGAACTCTTTTAACTGATTCATATATGAACCTTTGTGATTCATATATGAATCAGTTAAACTAACTAACAGATTCATATATGAACCTTTGTGATTCATATATGAATCTGTATGAATCACAAAGATTCATATATGAATCAGTTGAACTAATTAACAGATTCATATATGAATCTTTGTGATTCATATATGAACTCATCCCGTGTATTTTACGAAATTACCCCTCTACCTTCTATAGACCACACAAGAAATTATCCGGTGCTTCGCGGTCAAAGTCGCAAATGTTGACCAGATGAATGGCTAAGATTACTTCTCTATTTCTCATATATTTACCATTTCTCAAATGAACCTCTCCCTATATATATATATATATATATATATATATATATATATATATATATAATGCATGAGACTATTGATAAAAATCATAAGATGTATAAGGATAATTGTTTTATGCATCATACATATTTTATACATATCTATCTATGAGTAAGAAAACCTAATAAATTTCATATTTAAAAATCTAATCAATAAAAATAATTTACATCTAAAACGTTTTTAGTATATTCATTATTTTATATTATATTTTATTAGTTAATTAACAAAATATGTTTCTTATATCGTAATTTAACATATTTCATGACCATAAAAATATCGTTACCGCGCAACGCGCAGTTCATACACTAGTTTTCATATATTGTACAATTGGGAACAAGAGATGATTGAACAGGGTTATAGATAAGGGCTCAACAACACAAGTTGAAAGCAAGGCTCTAAGACTCAAACAGATGTAAAATTGGACCCCAAAATTTTAGGAAATTGTTCAAAATCTAACATTTAACATGCTTAAGAACGAGGCTATCACATATAATGCTCTTTCACAAATAGTTTCAAAACAATATTCATTGATCGTGAACACATTGCATCCACAAGATCCCACAACTCATTTAACAGTGACAATTGATGTCTATGGTACATCCAATGTCTTCGGTCATCCACCGACCACTGCAATTGGGGCCAAGTTCCCTTGGCTCGTTTAATCCATCGATAAGAGAACTATCAAACTTCAAAATCATAAAATTCCATTATGTTGGTGGTATACCAAAACTGATGAAGAATGTATCTTGTGTGTATAAATCATACATATTTCACAAAAAGATAAAGCATGAAAAATAGAATGTACTTTAGTAAGTCATCTACCTTAAAAGAGAATAGATATTGTTTCCGTAAACAATCGCGTACTTATAACTATTTTTTTACAAAAAGTTACAAAGAAACACCCTATTTTCTCGTCAATATTTTCTACTCTTGTTACTACAACAACAACAGACCTATGTACCCGGTCAACTTATTTTAGCAAGTGAATTTTATTTTGGGTATGAAGGGTGCACACGAAAACTTTGAATGTGTTCCGAGATATTAGAAAATACAAGGAATATTAACCTAAAACTGAAAAAGTCTTAGAAATCAACCAAAAAAACAAAGAAAAAACCAAAAAAAAAAGAACTTAAAGAATCCCTTGAAATGGTGAAATTCAGCTAAAAATACATCCTGCTTACACCTAAGACGTAGTCTTGCGTCTTACTCAAAAGTCGATTTCTTTTAAAAAGATGTATTTTATTCCCCAAATCGACACAATTGACTTTCCCTGGGACAAACCACATTGACTTTTCCCAGGATCAAACCGTGACTTTATAAGCCTTTGATCTATCTTAAAGATACAACCGCTTGACAAAAATCTTGATTTTGTCCCAGCCCTCCTAACACTCCGATAATGCCAAAGGGCCTAATAAATTATTATTAAGAGATCTAGTTTGGTACTCCTATTGGTAATGGATCATGCTTGTGTTCTAGGAGGTGAAAAGTTTTTGTTATTCAATTGTAGGGACGTTTTGCACAAATTATAACGAAGAAAAAGAATTAAAAATGTCGATGCCATGGTATAAAAAAGTAACCAGGGAAGACCACTGGAGACTTTACTTGTGGAGTTAGCTCAACCGACAATAATGCTTGGGTCTTTAGATATCCAACTCAAAGGTCACCGGTTTGAGTTCTGCAAGGCCACCGAGAATTTTTCTGGTTGTTTTCCAAAGCCGCTGGAATTAGTCGAGACGCACGCCTAAATTGCAGGGCCATGGCATCTACCCCTAATCACTTTAAATCTCAAACCGATCAATGAATTATGCTTGATACGGATATTGATCCGGTGTATCTCGATGCATCTCATCCTAATGTGCATCCAAGTACGGATATCTTTTACCCATCTCACCATAACTTTCATTCTCACCGTAACCGAACTCTTTAATTCAATAAGTAATCATCCTATTAGTTATTTTATAAGATATCTTTGAAAATGTTCCATAAAACAAATAAAAACCAACTTTCTCTATAATTACTATATTTGATCATCGTTGGGCAACTATAAGCCTCAAGGCACCGACCTTTGAAAATTAAGTCGGTTCTCAACTTCCTGATTTTTTTTTCTTTCGAGTAAATTGCGTTTTTCGTCCCTGTGTTTGTTTTAAATTGCTATTTCCATACTTGTGGTTTAGAAATTATGGTTTTCGTCCTTATAATTTACAATTTATTATTTGGTCCACGTGGTTTACAACTCTTAATTATTTTAGTCTCCTATACTTAAAGGTAAGACTTAGGGGCGTTTTTTTTTAAATACCTCTTAATGGTTTTTAAGTCTGAATCGTTCAGACCTTTTGACATTCAGACTGTTTGTTTTTTTTTTCAGTTTTCAGAACCTCTTAACAACTCTTAAATACATCTAATATAAGAAGTGGTGACCTAACTTCTTAAAATTTTTTATCGTTGTCTCATTTAATATGCTCTCATTTCTCTCAAGACGCCTCTAAACGTTACAAAAACAAACAGTCTTATTGATTCAGATTTTAGACTTTAGCACCACCTCTTATTAATCAGAAGTAAAATAAGACTTCAAACGTCTTAAAAAACAAAAGCGCCCTTAGTCCAAGGACAAAAATAACAATAAATTACAAACCATAGAGACTAAAATCACAAATTTTTAAACCATAGGGACGAAATCAGAACTATTAACAACCACAGGGACAAAAATCATAATTTACTCTCTTTTCTCCTTTACCGTAGATGTTCGGGCCAGTTTACACGCACCTCAACTAATCCTAAGGGCCCTGAGAACAACTAGGAAAATTCCTAATAGCCTTGCAAGACTCGAACTTTCTAATTGCAACCAACATACATCGATCTTGAAGACGGTGCGGTAGATTCTCTGTAATTTCTTTCAAGGATAAAATCTCATAAAAATCTACATTCAACTACAAAATATTATCTATTTTAAAGATTCTAACATTAATTATATTATTATTACCCAGGTAAGCGTTTACCAAGTCATATTACCTTACGAAGAAATATGGCAAGAACCAAGAATCTTACCTGGCAAGGACCAAGAGTCTTACCCGGTAAGTGATGACGAAAACTTTTACCATGGTTAACATTTATCAGTAAAATTCTTGCATACGGTACCATTTTGGTGGACTAAAATCTTACCCGGTAAGTCAGTATAGTGTTGCATACTTGCATTTTACTGGTAAGCGCTTACCCGGGTAAACGCTTGGTAGGCGTCCCCTAAATTTCATTGGCACATTGAATCAATTGATAAGAGAAACATCAAAGAAATAAAGATTGCCAAATTGATCGAGAGTGCACTCGGCCAATAAGTTAGGTGGTGTACAATAGTTTTGGCATCGAAGGAGGGTGTTGCAGGCACAAGTTCGGCACCATCCTCAACCCTCGAAGGCGAAGTTGGTACAGGGCCATACATCAACTTATGATGTGCCAAGTGATCAACTTATGATGTGCCAAGTGCAACTTATGAAGACCGGGTTTGACCAGGATTAAGCATTTAAGCCATTGACCACGACAAGGCACTGCACCAACCCAACCCAACCCAAATGGTGTATGGATAGTAGTTTCATAAAGAAAGGGTAGACGTCACCCTCTGGAGCACCCACGCCGTACCAGTCCCATGACCAGGTTTCAGCGGGATTAAGCTGGCGGCCACCACCAGGCACCGCACCGGCATAAACTGTGTACGAGCAATTATTTCGAATATCGAAATTGGCCCCATTGGAGAAGTGAAACTGGAAATTATGTAGGAACTTTGTGTATACAAAGTGGGACTAAGCCTGGTTAATATAGGGTGCAGATTGATAGAAATTTTGTGGTATGAGGTCAAATTCTTTGGCTCATTGCTTCTTGAAGTTTATAACATGATGGCTCCGTTGTTGTTTAAGTAACTAAAAGTTACCACCCTCACTTACCTTATTGGGAAACATTATCAACCATCAAAATGGATTGTTGGTAAGCGTTTTTTACCTGCATCGTTCGTCGGCCAAACGTTTCGAATACGTTCTGGCTTGCCATCATGTTATACACCAAAACCATTTTATAAATCAATAAAAATACCCACTAATCATAAAACAACTATCCAAGTAGTGGAGAGAAATTAGTGACGAAGGAAGGTTTTCGGAAAGTGGTCGTTCACCAAAAACAAATGGTCAATCCTCCCACCTTCCACAGCCCTAAAGTCATGATATATTATTTATGTTTTTACAAAAATAATGATTATAAAGTCGGTTATAAAATCGTTTTCTGTACAGGACACATTTTCAAAACCATACCCTGACACTTGGTTCACGTAAGTCATTCACAAAGAGGTGCTTTGGACATGATCGCATGAGACCAATGGCGGCGTCTCGAGGGGGCAAGGAGGAAGAGCAGGCCAAGGAGGACGAGGGATGAGCAACCGAGGATAGACATGACGACCCTGGACATTTCAGAGGATATTTCTGATAGGAGTCCTTGGAGAAGCATTAGTACTTAGTAGGGTAGCAGACTAGGTGTAGAAACCTGTAGCTAGCGTAGACGAGAATAAGGGAGTTGGAGAGGTTGAGGGGGGAGGGCTAGAGAGCTCACAGATAGGTTGTTGGAGGTCTACAATAGATAGATGAATGTGTGATCTTCCTTACCTTTTCTATGTTTCAATGTACCTGATTCTTACTCGATTTTCTATTTCTTGTTGCTTACTATTTTACTAGTCTTTGTTCGTCTTTACCTTTTCGCTCCACTTTTTCACAAGTCAGAGGTGTTCAAGAAAACAACTGCTCTACCCATTGGGGTAAATGACATGTCCCAGACAGTGGGATTTGTTGGGCTCATTTGTTGGGTTCGGTATGGCCTTTTGAAACACTTGGAATCCCTCCTTTACTTGTGCTTAGATTGAACTACACATAAGCAAGGGATTGGACGACGGATTCAGTAACTTCGAATCAGAAGGTCTATGTTATTAAGGTACTTCATATATATTTTGACAAATAAGAAAACAACAAAATAGTTTAATAGAGAAAGAACATAATGACACTCCATCAAATAGTTAAACTACTTCAAGGGGAAAGTGAGAGGAAAATGACAACTGCTTTTTGAAATGAAAGGAAAGAGAGACCATTTTGGTCTTGAAATGTGAGAGTTTGAAATTTCTTGTTAATTTTCATTGTTCAGAACAAAGGGGTCATTTTAGTATTACTAAAACTTCTCACAAGATATAACGTGGGTTAAAATTGGATGGATGGTACTCTCATCACTCGTCCTATAACGCACATCCACCTATGTAATGAAACTTACAAGTTGAGGTCTTTGTTAAGTCACGGCCTTAGACTTCAAGAGTGGTCAACATCTTGAACCACTATCATCATTTTGTTTATAAACAATCAAATAGAAAATCGCAAATAGAACACACATGTCAACAAAAAATAATAACAGCAAAACTTAAGTTTTATGTTCACTGTTAGTAGCCAAAATTTTAACCATTATTTAGTTTTCTAGATACATGCTTGTTATATGATTCAGAATGCCAACCAATTTAGATTGTAGGAAGGTTATATCTCAAGTCCAAGTCTTTTAGATGACCTCCTTTAATGATGATCCACACCTAATGAAATTTCAAACATTTGACTAACGCATTGTTTAACAAAATTATTCAATTTGATAAAAAGATCATTTAGTGGATCAAATATTTAACCATGAACTGCATCTCTCATGACTTTTGCCACTTATGACTCCACTCCATTTACAGGTTCTTATTACTAAGGTCCAAGAAGGTGTATGCACCCTAAAACAAAGTTAAGAAGGTTGGAATAGGGAGGAATTTAAGGGTTTAGCTTACGAGATAGGTTCAGGATTGCAACTCTACTTTATGTGAAGAAGACAGATTAAGATCATACACATAATAGAACAGGCAGTAATAACATTTTTTTTATATTTCAATTCACGGCAGTTAGAAGTAGAAATGGGGGCATGCTACTATGGGGATTATAATATGGTCAGAAATCATAATCGACCCAACATGCCACTGAGAGTTATTGAAATTATCCCGAGCAACCACAAACATTGTTTTAGGCTGATTGATTCGACTGCTAATTGCTTCACACCATAGTTTTAATCGGTTTGAATGTTATTAAGCCAGTCTGTTGCTATAAAGTATTATCAAGGATAACTAATTATCTCAACGAAAAGGAATGACTAAGGAGGCATTGCAGTTGGGATATGATGATAGATTGGGCAACCTAAGATCCTATGACAATTAGGCTTATTTAGGCCATCAACAAGTGTAAGCCATACATACAAAACAACAATTTATATGTAGCTTGTATAGTTATCTCAATGAAGAGGAATAATAACAATATTCAGCATTATCAGTTTGGCACCATGAAATTCTATCACTTACAGAGTTTCAGCTTCTTGAAGAACATTGAAACAACAGATTTGGGGTAGGGTTTGGAGGCAAGACATGTAGGAGTGTTTTCTGGTTGTTCAATCCATAACTTATGAGCAATGTCATTGTTTGTTAGCTTCTCCGACAAGTTCTTTAACTGCACTTCTCCTTTCACCTCAAGAGTTACCTACATCATCCGAACCTAAATATTTGTTAGTAGTTCAATCAATTACCATAACCTTACAAAAAATATTTAGTCGACCCTGATGGGTGTTATCTTTACCACGTTCAGCAAGACATTTTACTTCTTATCGACTTCAAGAAAGTTTTCTACTAGCCAGATATTCAAATTAGTACCATTTTCTCAGACATCTTAAATATAATTAAAAACTAGTAGAAGCTTGTACATCAAATACTTTATGGTACTATGTTAATAGCCTCAAGACTATAGATCAATGTCCATTTACACACACTACCACATCTGTTCATTGTTGAAAATAGGTTCCCACAAATAACCAGTTTTGGAGCAGTGGAACACAGACTCATGACTCCATGCTAATGAACTTGGCTCCACTCCAAATGAAAAGTGTTTCCTGTACTTAGAAGTTAGACCACAATACCTACGAGACACGGTGGAGGGACCTTATCATTGCCATCATAATGTTGTATCTTTTCCGAGACATCCTTAAGGGAAATAGGTGTAATTGTTTTGGGACGGATAGAGTATAAGTGATAAAGATGGAGGGACAAATGCAATATCTCAAAAACCTTTAACAACTTCAACATTTCCCATATAAAGCTATACCTCCAGAAATAATCTCCATGTAGTCTAAACTTGAAGAATATCATGCTTCATTTTATTCTTAGACTCCCCCACATCTTTACCCACACATGTCCATACAACATGTTTGATCAAAGGCATCAAATTACACAAAATTCTGAATTTTTTGACCTACATTCCGCTAACAATAAAGCATAGCTGCCAAGAAAGAAGCTTTCAGCTTCATCTTGAAATTCAACCCTCACAATCATGATTAAAAAAGGTGAATTCTATCAACTTTGAAGCTACAAAAGACTGATAGCGTTTAAACAAGAAGCAGGTTTGGCCTTCTATAGTTATCACAGACCCCCATATGGAACTCGTAGAGATGCATTTCCTTCCCTCTCAAATCCAACACAACTAGATTCAGCATAAACCTAGAGCAATTTGGTTCATTATCATAACTCTCATAGGATGAGGATGCAATAGCCATAATGCACAAACTTCAATAATGTGCTTGCACACTTATGTAATCAACTAAGACATAAAACAAATATGTTCAGAACAGGATAACGGTATCCTGTTGAAAATTATTAAAATTGATATCTATTGTGAAGTACATACTGTGCATTCTTCAAATTTAATTTAGCAGTGTATAATTAACAGCCATAACATATAAAAAAGTTAAATAAAAAACTGGCGAAATCAAACAACATATCGTCGAAATTGATTTAAGAAACAGAGTATTTATTTGCCTTGTGCATTGAATCGAGATTGATTGGGCTACAGTAGTCAATAGTGTGAGGATCATCCTTGTGTGACCAAATAGCCGCGACGGAGGCATGGCAGCCCTGTGTTACGACGCTCCCTAATGGCCACGTGTCTATCAGATCTCGTCGCAGCACCACGTACTGCACTAGCACGTCGGAGGCTGTCTCTGAGTTTCCGGTGGCCGGAACCTCTGCCGCGTCGGAAGAGGAGGCCATTGGAGACGAGTGGCGGCGAATATGGGGATGGAGGAATGAAGGGGGGAGTTTGCTCTTGTACGACGTCGTTGAGTGTGTTTTAAAAGAAGTAAAGTGAGTAATGCAACGTGGTGAGTGCACAGCGGCCATGGCTTTGTACTCTGTGGCTCCGTCCACACTGGATTACGGCTCGCTAAAGGATAAGGAATTAACGATGCTTACATAGAAAGTCATACACTTCGACCAAGGGGTGTTCAAAAAACGCAATCAATGACTCACTCGGCTAATTCAATCTGAAAAATACTCGAAGTTAATTCGGCACATATTTTATAGAGTAGAAGCCTACTAACACAATTCAGCTAGATACATCAAAATTTTAATGTTTTATTTTATTTTTTATTTTTTTATCGATTTACAGTACGATTTTGGATGGTTTTAAAAAACTGATAATGTTTTTTTATAAATTTGTTTAATTTAGGCTTAATAATATAATGTTTTTTATATAAAAAAATTAAGTATTTTATTAAAATTCAATGATTATCTTATATATTTTAATGACATCTACAAAAAATAACCAATTACATATTTAATAATATAATTAAAACAAATTTATAGTAATATAATATAATAATTAATAGTGATACATGGAAATGTCTGTATAAAAAAAAGATCATGTACATACCAAATTGGTGGGTGTTAGAAGCTTGCAGTAGTAATATGTATCTTGTGCTTTGATACTTGTAAATTAATAGATTTTTAAAATATTGCATAAAATGATGGTACTTTGTGCCTAATAATTTTTATTTAAGAGTTTTTTAACCATACTTTATAATATAGTATAGATAATTTTACCTCAATCCGAACTTATTGAATCCAATACTCTTTTTTATTATAGATTTAATATGATTGTTAAGTGCTTAATTAATATATGAACATTAGATATTAGGTTAATCCATAATTAGATATATTTAAAATTATATTAAAATTTCAAATGTAAATTTACTTTATTATTTGCATTATTAATTTTCAAATTTTTTTAAGTTTGTTAGTTTTTTTGTATGTACTCACTTTGATTTTATTTTGTTTAATCATAGACGTTTAATTAGAATGTAACATGATGTACCAACCCAACCCAACCTGTACGGTTGAATTTAACCGATCGAGAGGATTGATGAAATGTATAGTAGGTTTAGAAATTCAAAAAAAGGGACAGTCGACTTATATCAGGTATTCGAACAGATCGGGTGTGTGTACGTACGCACGCATGCGTATATATCAGGTGTTCGGACTGATCGAGTGACCAAAAATCAAACCCGATTATTGGCGAAGCCATGTAGTAACTAGAGGGGGTATGTGCTCCCCTTCAAATGTTAAAAATACTAATGGAGGGCTAATTTCTTTAACCATGCACTTAATTCATTTATATAGCTCCCCCTCTCATACACATTATTTTAGTTAAGCCGCCTTAATTTTCCACATTAAAAGCATTAATATTTATTTTTTATATATTTATGTTCAGTGCTTCCCTGCTCCAAAATTTTGGCTTCGTCCTTGAATTCAACCTAAACCCAAATATCCCCAATAAATATTTTGATACATTTGTATTTGCACAAACACCTTAATTCGGATTTGAGTTTCGGACCATTCAAATATTTCACACTCCTATTTATATCGAAAAAAGAAGGAAGATATTTAGGGGCTGTTTGGTATTGACTTAATAGGCTTAATGACATATATGGCTTATTCGCTAAGCCATATACAAGTGTTTGTTAACAGCTTATTGGTTTTGTCCATGACTTATTCGCTCAACATTATTGAATAACTTGTATCCACTCAGCCACATACATACCTAAAATGCCCTTCCCTCACGCTTAACAAATAAGAAAAATAATCATGATTTCTTTCAAGTACATCCTCCTTCTGCTTCCTCCATCACTCTTGTTCCCTCACTTTTTCCAAATTAACCCAATTGCTCACCGTCGTTCTTCCCTGAAATCTGACCTGCTTCTGTCGATCTGGTCTTTTTTGCTCCCTTCTTCGCTAGTTCTCCACCCTCGATCTGCTTCTGTTTTAATATGATGCTCGAAAATTTCAACTGATGAAGCTCGAAAATTTCTGGAAATTTCAAGGAATGAAGCTCGAAATTCAGGGGATGATGCTTCTTCTTGTTAGGTTGCTCTTTAACTGGTATGTTGTTAAAAGGGTTTCCAAATTTTTTTTGGCTATGAAGCGGTGGAAATAGATTTCAAGTTAGCAAGTGGGTTGTATGCTGGAATTTTTTTGATGGTGGTGGATTTCATGGAAGTCGGCAGTGGAAGTTTTTTTTCTAATTAAAATGGTTTTAAAGAAAAAACCGTCAACATGAGTCATCAATGCAGGGTTGAATGGTTGAAATTGATTGTGTTGGTGTACAAAGATCAATAAAACAAAATATATATATATATATATAAGGGTAAAATGGTCATTTTTATGATTTAGACCGGTTATTCAGCACAACAAACAAACAACTTTATTTAATATATACAACTAATTTTACCCATCCAGACAATTTTATCTATATAGGACTTGGACTTAATGAAAAAACAATCAAACAGTCCCTTAATTTTCTAACAAAATAGAAAATAAAATAACCGGAAACATCATGTGACGTGTCAACCGTAGGCTGCACGCGAGGTATAAAATAAAAAAACACATTCGTCCATTATTGACAAGTTTGACACGCAGTAGCCATGGCCTAAAGAACGTACAACTACAACTGCATAACATACATCACTTTCTTCCATATCACCTAGAATATTCTAGATTTTCAAAAGGAAAATTCCCCACCCATTTTCAACAAATTCCCCCCTACGAGAACATTCCCGTCTCTTCTCAATCAAATATCCCCAATTATAAATATCAACTACACCATTATTATTCATGGTTTTGCGAAGCTAATCACTTTCTGGACAGCTCATCAAAATCTCAAACAAACAAAATCATTCAAAAGGAGGATCGGAATAGAAATGTGTTTGGTGTTCGTATGCGATGAAGATGAAAGGATCGTCGGACAAAAACAGGCGCCGGGAAATTGTCCTTACTGCGGCGGATTGATACAGGCGATGGACATCGAAAGTCAGTGGAGATTGTGTTTTCTTCCTTTCTATTACAAGACCAAACGCAAGTACTACTGTACTCTCTGTTCACGACGCCTTATTGTTCAATACTAGGGTTTTGATTTCATCGTTTTTAATCGACGATCATATTATTTTTTTTCTTTCGAAGTGCTATTTTGATTTGTGTATATCGTTTACGTATGTATAAATTTACGATCAATGATGTGAATTATATGAATCCGTCCGTGTAATTTCTAGTCTCGATTGTGTCTTTGCATATGAATTTCACCTATTTGAGTAAAACTATTGATGGCAATGTATATTCTGTATAACAGCATCTCCTACCAAAAATACTAAATTTGGTGGGACCATAAAAATAAAAATAAAATAAAATAAAAAAAACTTAGGGGCTGTTTGGCAGTTGCTGAATGGTTGAATGCAGAATAGTTAAGAGGTCAGAAAGGTTGAGAGGCTCTGTATGATTTAGTGCATAATGAAATATGGTTGTTTGGTACTGCTCTGAATGGACAGTCTGAATGACAACAAATTACCATTTTAACCCTACGAGGAAAATCAATAAACCACACCAAAACCCATACAAAATCGGTAAACACAGGGAACAAAATCCATATAAAATTTCATACAAAATTGATACAAATTTTACAAAATCCACACAAAATCTTGCATTTAATTATAAAGCCACTTGATTTAGCAAAAAAAATATTGAATCTTTCTGAGCATTATCAATGTTACTGGACCATCTACCACCAGAGCCATGGCAGCAAGATTTTACTGGACCATCTACCACCAGAGCCTTGGATACTCGGTGATCGTTCTGAGCATTATCAATGTGTACGAAGGACTCGATATCTTGGATCCGGAGAAGAAGTGGAAGAAGTGGTCTGCCTGCGACGGAGAAAGGACCGCCGACGGGGTGGCTGCGATGGAGAGAAGACCGCAGATCGGGGTGGCTGCGACGGAGAGAAGACCGGGGTCGCCGGCGCTGGAGAGAGGGCTGCCGACGGGGTCGCCGACGGGGTGGCCGGCGCTGGAGAGAGGGCCGCCGACGGGGATTGGCCTCGTCGTTCACACATGGAAGAAGCATGGGAGGAAGAATGGTGCTGCTGTGTTTAAGGGGAGGGCAATTGGGGAAAAAATGAGGCTCTGAACCATTTTGCATAACCCTATACACTCAACCATTAAGAGGTCACTGTAATGGTTAAGAGGTGTTTTTTTTTTTGCCAAACAGCCCTAGCCTCTTACCGATTCAGAGGTGAGCTATTAATGTCACCATTAAGAGCTTGCCAAACAGCCCCTTAACTTCAACCATCCTCTAAAAAAACACTAAATTTATGGACCATATATTAAAATAACATATTTTATTTACTATTATACTTTATTTTCAATAATCATAATTATAATTTGTAAATACATATTATAATAAATAAATAATCAGTAATTAATTTATTTTAAATCAATAAAATTTAATTTAACATAATATATATATATATATATTTATTTATTTATTTATAAAAAATAAATAAGTTAATAAGTTAATATATATATATAGATAGATATAAATAATAATTGAAAGAAATTTTTAAATATATTATCAAATGAATATTGCATTAAAATAAATGAAACGAAAAAGAAATTTTGGAAAGTGGGTGGGCCCCTTAGATTTAGCGGCCAAGTTTCACACGGCATATATGCCGTTCAAGTTTGGTGGCCGGCAAAAAAAAATTTAATTTACCGGCCGGTTGGAGTGTGTTAGCCGGCAAAAAGAGTCTTTTAGCGGTCCCTTGGAGATGCTCTAAGAAACAATTAAATTTGTTGAAAATTGATGATACTATCTGTATGAAAGTGTTGATGTTGATGAAAATTTACAATACTGATTTGTATGATTTTGAATTGGGTCTCAAAATTTTAGAGCCCAATTTTAATGTTGTTTATGATCTTTAATCAATGAATTCAAAACTATAGTCCATTGCCTCACTAATTTTTATCAGTAGACAAAATTAATATGTCTATCATCATCTTGGTAATTTGTATATATGTATCTTTGATATCTCAATTTGTATTGTAATAAAAAAATTTAGGCGTAACAACGCCTTCAAAAAAATTGAAACGTCCCTGCAAATAGAAGTAAAGATATTTTCTATAAAACAGAGAATTATCATGGATCAAGGCCACAATGACCGTTAAATATAGGATTGTATATTTTGATTGAAAATGAAAAAAGTAAGCATCTATCAAAGAACAAAACGAAGAGAAATCGATTCGGACTTTGAGATAGAGGAAACGTATTACCTAATAAACTAGCTTTAAATCTTATCTAACCGTCAACAATCTTCACGCGTCCATGCCTAAATTTGAGTGGAAGTTCTGCGTGAAGATCAAACGACGTAGGTTCTATGGAAAAAAATATATCAATAGTTGGGATCAGGCATCGTCTATAATTGGGACTTTGGGACGGAGGGATGCGAGTTTCAAAGTTCATACCAATTTGCTTGGCCATCAGTCCTGTTTATTAACATCTTAACGAGTTTAATGGGTCTAATAGTTTATTAGGGGTTGTTCGTTTGTGGCTTAATGAGTTGTATAATGGATATGGCTGATTCGCACAACCATATCCAAGTGTTAGGTATTGGTTGAATTAGTCAACCCATGGTTGAATCGGTCAGTTAGAATTTATGGGCCCTTTACATTCAGCCATCCAAAAGACACTTAATACCCCTCATTCCCTCAACCCTCTCTGGAAAATCATCTCTGGAAAAACCTCATTCCCTCAACGCTCTCTGGAAAACACACAATACCCACATACGCCAGAGCTACCACCACCTACGCTGTCGCTGGAGCCACCACCACCGACGCCTCTGCCACTGCCTGATACCGCCACTGCCGGAGCCACCACCACCAAAGCCTCTGCCACTGTCGGAGCCACCACCACCACCGCCGGAGCCACCACCAACAAGGTCAGATCGAGATGAAGACCCACGAGTTATTTCAATGATGAAGACCCACGAGTTCGGTTTACAGATTTAGAGATTTGACAATTTGAAGGAATTGAGATCTAGGTTTACAGGTTTGGGTTTAAATTTTGACAATTTATTTACAACTTTTATTTATCGTTTACAGATTTAATGATTTGTTTATAGTTTTTATTTAGGGTTTATAGATTTGGGTGTTTTTTTCTAATTTGTTTACAGTGTTGTGAAATTTCATCTAAAAATGTTCAATGTAAACCAAGGGTAAAATAGTCATTTTCATCATTTAGATTATTTATTTAGCACATCAACCGAACAATAGTTTAGCTAGATCGATATAGACAACTTTAACGATTCAGACAACTTTATCCATACAATTCTTAATACAAAACGAACCGAACAACCCCTTAATCAACTATACATGACTGTTTGGTAACGTAGTGGCTTAATAATATAGAAAGTGGTTTGTTCAGTAAGCTTTTAAGAAGGAGCTTTAGGTAGAAAGCCACGTTTTTCCCATACCTGTCTTTTCCAATTAAAATACACGTGCATTCCACCCTGTGGTTTGATGTTTATAACGATTTTCGTCCCTGGTCTTTCAAAACTGTTTTTTAGTCCCTGTGGTTTCTATATGCTTCCATTTTCATCCCTCCATCCAACTTTATTAAAAGAGTAAATTACGGATTTTGTCTTCGTGGTTTGTCGATTTTTACGGAATTCGTCCCTAAACTTCATTAATTATAGATTTGGTACCAGTGGTATACACTTTCTGTTGTATTTGGTCCCTAGACCAAACGGCCATCAAGATGACCGTTAAACTCAAGGGCATTAATGTCCTTTCAGCTTTTTAATATTATTTTTTGTTTTTTGAAATGGACCAATTAATTTGTCTTTTCATGCTTTTGAATGCACCTATTACAATGTGCCATGTGTCCTTGATATATTTTTTTCTTTTTATTACATTATGAAATTAAAAAACAAAATATAGTATACTACATATACATATATATATATATATATATATATATATATATATATATATATATATATATATGTGTGTGTGTGTGTCTATCGCCGATTAACACTTAACCCACCACCACCGTGAACTTTCCTTCACCACCCCATTTCACGACCACCTTCGTCCACGGCCATAACCTATCGTCACCTTCATTCTTCACTTATATATATATATATATATATATATATATATATATACACACCACATGTCCTCCATACCACCGTGAAAACAACCACCACCACGAACCCACCACTACCACCACCGTGAACCCACCATTCGTCAACGCACCCCACCATCGTAACTTACTACCACCGTGTCAGAAGCGAAATAAGGTGATATGGGTGGGGGAGGATGGTGGTCGGAGGTAATGGAGAACACCGGAGGTGATGGAGAATGCCGAAGGTGGTGTTGATGGGGAGGAGGTTGCCCTGTACATCTCGGTGTATATATATATATATATGTTAGATATACTATTATTAAACATAATTTAATATTAAAATCAAAATCAAAATCAAAATCAAAATATAATATGATGAGTAAATTACGGATTTGGTTCCTCAGGGATGGCGTTTGTTATGGAATGGGTCATTTAACTTCAAAAATTACATGATGACCCTCCCACTATGCAATTTGTTATGGATTTGGCCCCTCGAGCCAACGACCGTCTATTCCTCCGTTAACCACGAGGGTATTATGGTCATTTATATATATTTTTATTAATTTTAACATTTTTAAACAATAAAGACCAAATCCGTAAAATGTAACTCATGTTTTTGTTGAATGTTCATCTTCTACATGATAAACATCATGAACACCAAGAACAAACCCAAATCAAGCTCGTTGAAAAAACCCAAATCAAGCTCGTTGAAAAAACCAAAAACCTAAATATTATTATTATTCAAACACCTAAATCAAACCCAAATTTAAAAAACCGAAATAAAACCTAGATTTAAAAATAAAAAACCTAAATAAATCTCACATTTAAACATAATCAAACCTACTTAAAAGAGGAGAGAGAGAGAGAGAGAGAGAGAGAGAGAGAGAGAGAGAGAGAGAGATTTTGAATATTCATCTTCTACATGATGAATACCAAGAACACCAAGTTTAGAAACCCAAATCAAACTCATATTAAAAAACTAAAAACCCAAATCAAACTCATATTAAAAAACTAAAAACCTAAATCAAACACATAATAATTAAAAAACCAAAAACTTAAATCAAACCCAAACTTAAAAAACCTAAATCAAACCTAGATTTATAAATCAAACTCATATCCAATAACCAAAATTAAACCCACTTAAAAGAGAAGAGAGATGAAGAGAGAGAGAGAGAGCTCCGCAGACCGAGGCTTCGCTGTACAAGACCACCTTGCCGGAGCCTCGCTGGAGAAGACGAAGTCGCCGGAGGGGTTTTCGAAGAGCGGTAGAGATAGATCGATCCCTTATCTCATTGTATCTCAATCTCTCTCTCTATCTTAGATATGTTTTTAATTTGGGTTTTGGATTTTGAAATCTAGATTTGATCTAGGTTTTTAGACTTGGTATGATTTGGGTTTTTTTAATTTGGGTTTGATTTAGGATTTTTGATTGTTAACAGGAGTTTGATTTGGGGTTTTTGAATCTTGGTGTTCTTAAGGTAGGGGATGAGTATTCAAGTAAAATAATAAAAAAATGGAAAAGTAAATAAAATAAGTAAAATGACCATAATACCCCTCCCGCTTAACGGAGGAAATAGACAGACGTTGGCTCGAGGAACCAAATCTATAACAAAATTATACCCGAAGGGACCAAATCCATAACAAGATACATAGTGGAAGGGTCATCATGTAATTTTTAAAGTTAAAGGACCTATTCCGTAACAAACGCCAAACCTGAGGGACCAAATCCGTAATTTACTCTAATATAATTTATATACAAAAGAACAAAACACAAAAAGACAAAAAGGTAATTAAAAAATAATGTTAAAATGGTTAAAAAAAATAAAAAGACAGAAATGCCCTCAAAGTTAAGAAATTTGTTAGACGACCGTTTGGTTCAGGGACCAAATCCAACAGAAAATGCATACCACTAGCACCAAATCCATAATTAATGAAGTTTAGAGACGAACTCAGAAAAAATTAACAAACCATGAGGACCAAATTCTTAACTTACTCTTATTAAAATAAGAAAATTACATATTTGGTTCTTGTGGTATATAAATTTTAACGTTTTTATCCTAATTTATATTTTTTTACTTTAATTTATTGTATTTTTAATAAGACATTTATTTTTCTATTAATTATATTGTATAATTTCATAATTATTATAACTTTAATTATAAAAATAATAAAATAATTTCATTATAAATACTGATAAATACATGATATTTTTTCAAAGCTTTAGGTTTAAATCTCTTAAAATTAATATTTTTTATCTATTGATTTATTAAAGTTTTTTTTATTTATTTTAAATTACCGTTGGAAAAAGTTTAATAAAATTCGAGAAAAAAATAGTATTATTTTATATAACAACCATTTGTTTTTTTTTTGTTAAATGCACTTTACTCCTATTATTCTAAATATTTCATTTAATATTTATTTTTTATTAGTTAATCAAATTTTTTTAATATTTAAATAAAATATACACACACAAAAACACACCTGCACATACACCATTTTAAATTAAGTTATATATTAAAAACAAAAAATAAGACAATAAAATGATAAGAAGATTACAAAAATCATGCAATGGGCCATGACATGCCACAAAATTAATGTGACGTAAAACACAAGTCTTATATCTCATGTTATTTATAACCTTGATATATATAGAAGTGAGTTATTGTGTAACCTTTTTAGTGGTGCAACCCATACAACCCACTTATCTATCACACATTTTAATTAAAAAGGTGAAAACAAAATGATTGGTAGATAGGTGGGTTGCATGGGGTTGCACCATTAAAAAGGGTTGCATTTGAACACCTCTCGATATATATATATATATATATATATATATATATATATATATATATATATATATATATATATATATATATATATATATATATATATATATATATATATATATATGTGTGTGTGTGTGTGTGGGGGGGGTGCGTTTCTTTTGCAACCCAAACAATTTGTACAAACTATGCAAACCACTATATTAGGAAACAATAGATATATTTATGGATAATGATTATGATTCATTAATAATGATTGTGATATATATGAAAAATGTTAAGTTTATTCATTATAATCATGATTTTAAATTAGGAAATGTTAAGTTTATTCATTATAATCATGATTTTAAATTATGAAACATAATAAAATCATATATTCATTAGACTTGATGAACGACTAAAATTGATTTGCATAGTTTGTACAAATTGTTTGGGTTGCAAAAGAAACACACCCTATATATGTGTGTATGTATGTGTATGTGTTTATTTTAAATATTAAACAAATTTGATTAATTAATAAAAATAAAGTTTAAATGAAAATATGGAATAGTGGGAGGAAATTGAATTTAACAATAAACAACCGGTTGTTATAAAATAAGACTATTTTTTCTTGAATTTTATTAAACTTTTTCTAATGGTAATTTAAAATAAATAAAAATCTTTAATAAATCAATTGATAAAAAAAATATTAATTTTAGGAGATTTAAACTTAAAACTTTGAAAAAAATATCATGTATTTATCAATATTTTTAATAAAGTTATTTGATTATTTTTATAATTAAAGTTATAATAATTGTGAAAATATATAATATAATTAATAGAAAAATAAATGTCTTGATGAAACACAATAAATAAAGAAAAAGTAAAAAAAATGTAAACTTGGATAAAAATGTAAAAATTTATATACCACAAGGACCAAATATATAATTTGATTATTTAATTTTTAAATGAATTAATACGTAATTTTAATAAAATTGGATGGAGAGAAAAAAATGAAAGGAAATAGAAACCACATAACTATAAAAACAGTTTTAAAATATTAGGGACTAACATTGTTATAAATATCAAACCACAGGGACTAAAATCGTAGTTTCTACAGAAAAAAAGAAAAACTCTTCTAACAAAAACTTTCTCAATATATACTTAGCGATTAATCAAAACCAACCAACCAACCCAATTAGCGATTAAAATGATGATTTTTTAAAGCCCAAACCCAAAGGCCCAAAATGCCTTAAATAGGAGTAAAAAGTAAATTTTTTGAAACAAGGTAAATGTAGTTCAACCTAAAAGAATTCAGCCGTCACAATCTCCTCCATCGTTTTCTCCTCTTCGTTTCAATCTTTTGTTTCACGGTTTATCGAAATTCCTTGTATTCCTTTCTACAGATTCTCGTTCGGAAAACTGCATACGTATTACATTGTCGCCGGCGATAAGTATCGGCAAGGTTGTTTTTTTCTCCGATCTTCATATTCACGAAACTGTATATGTATTACATCGTCGCCGGCGATAATTACCAGCAAGGTTGTTATTTACTCCGATCTTCATATCTACTTACTACTTTATAAGTGTTTGAATCGGCCTAACAACTTGCGATTTTATGCCATTGAAGATGGGGGAACTCGATGTATTTGTGGAGATCTGTTTTCTTTTCATAAACCTAGAGAAGATGAGATCTCATGATGATGATGATCTTGCCCTAATCGTTGGAATCGGTGGTCTCGGAATTATCATTTAAATTATAAAAGGTAAATTATAATTTCTTCAATTTATTTCGTATTTACAAGTAGGGTTTATGTTAGCAAATTCATATACCGGTATTTGAAAGGTTTATGATATCTAATTGGATCCAATACTTTATTTCTAAAATATTCGGAGGTGGCTGAAAAACTGGGTTTTTGTTTAATATAGTTGCATATATATGCATACAGAGATTTTTTTCAGAGGTTTTCGAATGTGATGCATTTGAAGTTCAAGTATGTTATAAGTTAATTTTTTATTTAATCATCTTGTATGACTACAATGTTGTCATGTAACTTAATTCTATAATTTGATAAATGAAATGTAATATTGTATAATTTTCAGTGAATTCTTTTGGTTATATGTATGTAACCATGATCGAGTTCTAACCAAAGATCGGACGACATTAATTTCGTTCAACATTTGGGGCAAATTTGAGAACCATCTGTCGCCCTACACAAGAGGGACACAGATGGATCGCCACGCCAAATGCCAAACAACACTTTGCAGGCACACTTTCTTGCAAAGAAAGCAAGCATTTGGCTACACTTTAAGCGCTACTCACTAAGTTCCATATCTCATGATTTTAATGTTTCATTAGAGTGAATGCGTCCATATTTTTGCATCATGACAGGCAAAAGCATTAATATGGAGGCCATCATTTGCAAATCAATTATTGGATGTGCTGGAAAAACTGACAGGGAAGTGTATTTCCCGGTCTTATAACACGGAATGATGAAGAAGGCTCATTGTTCCATCCTTGCGGGAAACAATCTGAAGTGTTAATCTCGTGCCAAACAGTAGAGAGAATGAATAGCAAAACCGCTAAAGAAGATACCGCACTATCTACCGAAGATGTGTCAACTTAACACATCAACATGAATGATATGAAGTGTCTCATGAATGATATGAAGTTAGACTCGAGAGAGTTACTTCGAACCAACGAGACTTGTTTAATTTTGTACAACTTACAAAAGGGATAAATTGTGTCATTGTCAGGACTTTACTTTGTTTTGGAAACATTAGAGAGTACTGTTTATTGATACACATTATCTAAAGTTTAAGAATACAAGTCATGATGTATGAGTACAAATTTATAAAGTTATATGTTTGAATTAATAATTAACTCATAATCATTGAATTTTAACAAAGTACTTATTTTTTTTATAAAAAACATTATATTATTAAGTTTAAATTAAACAAATTTATATAAAAAAATCATTATCACTCTTTCACAAACATCCAAAATCGTAATGTAAATCGACAAAAAACAGAAAATAAAATGAGACATTAAAATCGTGATGTATCTATCTGCATTGCACGAGTACGCATGTCTTTTTCAACCTCAAAGATTGCCTTATGCAAGTTAATGGTTAGATAAAATGAGTTAATTTTTTCGAAGTTCTATCTGATTTATTCAATTTGAAATCTTAAAGGATTCCTACCCCCTTGCTTCTTTTTTAATTAATTGTTATCCCAATAGTTTTTAATCAACCAAAGCAACAATAATTTTTTGAAATCCTCATGTGAAATAGGGGTGAGCGTGGGTCGGGGCAGCCGGTCAGGGTTAGAAAAGGGAAACCCGATCGGGGTTTGGGTAAGGAAATCCATCCTCCAAATAGCATAAACGGGTTGTGGGGGTATCGGGTTTCAGACCACTTTTGGTTTGGATAAAATCGGGTCGGGTCGGGTCGGGTTTAGTTAAATTTTTTTTTTGTTTCTTTCTGCTTTTTTTTTGTTGCTTCTGCAGTTCTGCAATTTGCATGTTATATACAAATTAATAGGAGTAACAATAAATGTGAGGCTTGAAGTTGGTGAAACTGAAATATGGAAAATGTTTTTTGTCTTTTGCTTTTATTACTTGTTTACTATTTCAACTTGTCTAATTTACTAGGATGAGAGCATCTCCAACAGTTTATAAAAAAATGGAGAAGTAAAAAGTGAAAATCTCCAAAAAAAATCTTCATCTCTAACAGATTCTCCATTTTGGAGATTACACAATTAATTATAATATTAAAATATTCAATATAACTCATAAAGTATTATTTCTCTCTCATAAACATTTATTTTAAACCAATCTCATTGGTAGAATGAATAAAAAATAATTTCTCTCTCATATGTAATCATTTTTGGAGATATCTCCAAATTTGGAGATTTTCATCTTCTCTCTCATGTTTTCTCCATTTTGGAGAAGGTTTTGGGGAAGCTGTTGGAGCAACCCCCCCCCCCCCCCCCCCCCAAAATCTCCATTTTGGAGAAGCTGTTGGAGATGTTCTGATGGAGCTCCATAACTTATAGCCTTACAGGGAGTAGGGACTAGCCAAGTACAATGCAATGAATGCATGCTTAACTATTACACAAATAGATGGTCCCACAGTCCAAGTCTATAGTCCATAGTCATCATACTCATATATGATATACATCATGGTTCATGCATGCATTAATGCATGGTTGGGGGTATTGAGGGGTAAGGAATGAGAATGATAATAAAAATTGTTGTTTGGTTTGATATAATATAATGAGCACATTATCCCAAACCCATTAATTTCCATTCCTTACCAAATTGGGGGGAATGAAAATTTTATTCCCGCTCAGTCATATTTTCTCATGTGTTCCTTCATTTGTCGATGTTGAATGTAAAATATTTCTTATTTTCTCATGTGTTCCTTTATTAAAAATATTATATAAACCATTTTTTTATTAATTATATTGGTTTAACCAAACAGTATCAATGATGCAATGCCCATTCATATTCCCATTTTCATTTTCATTCTTATTCCTTATAATGAACCAAACGCCCCCTCATAGTCATGCTATAATAATAATCCATAAAGTATAATTATATAAATAAACTAAAATCCATCTATAAAGTATAAAGTGATAATGATCAAACTCCAAAGTTCAAAGTTGCAATTATCAATTATTAAAATATAAAATAAATAGCAATTATTATCTATAAATGATGATTAAAGAATTCATTTATTAATTATTGATAGTGGCAACTGGCAAGGTCCAAAACTCCGTCCATAAAGTAGTGAAAATCGGTTGTTGTTCATCCTCTAAGCATCATCTAGATCAACTATTGGAATAGAAGCTTCATGGTCAGGAACATAATTTGAACTTTCGATTCTCATATTTGTCAATTATGCATAAACAGAAACAAATTAAAACCATGATATAAATTTATAAATATACAAACTCGACTATATACTAACACAATTAATGATGTACCTTTCTCAAACTTTTCAATATCATCTATGTTTTCTTCAACTACAATTGACTGATTAGGGCCTCTTAGCCAATCTTGTGTACAAGGGCTTCCACCATTTTAGGAGATAGAGAACTTCTAAAAGCATCTAAGACCCTGCCACTAGTACTAAAAGTCGATTCAGAAGCCACTGTTGAAATTGGGACCACAAATATATCTCTAGCCACTTTCGAAAGAATAGGAAACCTTTCACTGTTAACCTTCCACCAACTTAAAATGTCAAAATCGTTTGTTTCGTCTATAGTGGACTCGCTTAGATAAACTTCAAGTTCAGTTTGTTTATTGAGTGAGACCCCACTTTCCATCTTTTGTTTCTTTAGCTGGCTTTTTAATCTAGATTGTACTCTTCCAACCGGAATATTCTCACATGGAATAGGGGAGGAGGCATCGTACTAGTAGTAGATGATTCAGAATATGTTGAGACATACTCTTGAAATAACATATATAGTTTAGACTTAACTTTCTCGAAACATGCCTTACCTAGGTGGTCACCATACATTTGATGTAGTTGGACTTGCATGTACTCAACCTTGTCTCTTGGATCCAATATGTTTGCAAAAAAAATATAAAATTCATCTTCTCTGGATCACCCCAATATTTACTAAACTTCCTTTTCATTTTAGCACCATAGCCTGTTCATAAATCATAAATAAAAAAACAAATATAAGTAAATATTAAAATTGAAGTAGTGAAGTTGATTTAAAATTAAAAATTAAAGGAAAATAGACACACCTCTTCAATGTCTGATTTGGATTGTAACATATCGACAATAATGCAACTTAAATCATAAATCTCGGATAAGAAAGAATTTGAAGCATTGTTCCAAAAAAAACTCGCTGCACAGTCGCCATGGCGCGCCATGGCACCAAGGCTTGCGTCTCACGCCACGTAAAGCCCGTGGCACGCGATGGCCTAATGCACAATTTTCATAATGCAATATTTGATTTTTCTTTACATTTTTAATGTCTTATTTGCAAGTTTTTTAAAATATATATCATAACTTTACTTGCTTATTATTATTGACTCATTAAGTAACAATACAAAACATTTGTTTTTGTATATAATATTATTAATGAATTAGAAAAACGACGCCATAAGTCATGCCTTGAAAACGACACGACTTCGTCGTGGCTCCTAAGGCTTGAGGCTTGACCTCGCCACCACGCCACACCTCACGCCATTTAGAACCTTGATTTGAAGTGACATAAAGCGAGCCCGAAATTCTGATTGTCATCTCATAAAATGTCTTCAGAAAGATCACTAAGCTCTAAACAGATAACCAATCAAGATTTCAAGGCACCGAATTACCCAATTCCAAAGTCAACGTGTTGTAACTACTCTAATACGTTTCAAACACTTATCTATAAGCTATTGCGGTTCGAAGCATCATATAGGTGGAGTTCCATCTAGTTGGAACATCAAGGCATAAAGAACTTTTTTCTTCCACTTCAAGCAACTCTGCATATTCTCTAAATTTATGCAACCTAAATGGAGAACCCTCACCCACCTAATGCAATCCCTAATCTTCTTAACTAATGCATCTGCTAATTTCAACCCATCTTGTACAACCAAATTCAGAATATGAGCAATGCATCTCATATGTATGTTGTAACACTCTAAAAATAGACGAATAAAATTCGAGAATTTTCAATATGAAGTCTAAAATACGAAGGCCCAAAATACCTTGATAAAATAAAATTCCAATAGAATGAATCCCAAATTCTTCGACAACTAAAACCCCATAATAATTGGGTTACTTTGCATCTTGAAGTTTGTGACAAAGAATGGAACATCAAAATACAACCTACTTAATCTAGAACAAGTTACTACTAGATTAAATTGAGTGTTGCTAATCCACCAAAAATCTCTCTTCACACGCATTCCCCAAAAGACCGACACTTCAAAAAAAGTCCCCTACGTGCCCGTTTGACAAGCCTGACATCCTAGTTTCCTCCCCGAGTGGCATCTGTGAGGAAACAACAACCACACAAGTGTTAGGACGAATGCCAAGTGAGATTTCATAAATTATGCAATTCATAAACATTAGTATCATAATTTAAATGAGCCAGATTTGGGCTACCGAACTCCATCGTTTCCCAATTATTGTTTCCGCTGCAATCATAAACTCGTACCTGAATGCAAATATACAAGAGATACCTTTTGAAATACGTGGGAGACCCGTTTCCATCGGGGTGACTTTTACACGAAAGTGGGGTCACCCGCGATGTGAATGGATTACACCTCATGCCCCGATCTTAGTTCCCATGTCGTAACGACATCACAACCTCAGACCGTATTTACTGCCCTTATTGCCTACTCCGTCGAGTTACACCTCAAGGTCTTACGGACATTATTGCCTATCCAGATCTAGACGAGTTACACCTCAAGGATCCATGACCCCTTATTGCCTACTCGCTAGTAACACACCATGATTATTACAAGGTTCATACATTGAGCTACTACCTCCTCGTGCACAAGGAGTAACATTCACATTCTTATCCGGTGATCAACAGTTATTAAACATTTATAATCACTTATATTCTCCTTTTCTACATGCATATATCCGTTCACTTTTACATCCCATGGTACCACATTCTTCATAGTCTCATACAAATAATCACCAAGGTTTATTCTACTCATACTAAAAGTTCATAAAGTTATCAACAGTTGAATCAAAACCATGGAAATAAGGGTTTCCTTATGAACTCATCATACAAGCATAAAATCCAAGATCCATATTCATTTAGAACTCATAAAATAGGATATTAGAGTTTACTAGTCATACTCACCCTTTTAGGTGTAACACCCCGAATTCCAAGAACATATGCATTATTCTATCTCATTTTGGAACCTTTTGATTTTTGGGAATTGTTAGTAAATATCGATTTTATCTGTTTTGAGCATCGTGGGCCGAAAATACAAGTTTTTGGAAGGTTTGAGGGTTTTCGCGACATTGCCCGCGACAGTGACAGGGTGTCACTGTCGCAAGGGCATAGTCGCCGTGAGATTGGGACTCGCGGTACATGTATCGCGATTGTGCCCTGCGATTGTGACATTGTCACTATCGCGGAAGGCACTCTCGTCCCAGTTGTACCGAGAGGTGGTGGAACCTCGCGACATTGCCTCGCGACTATGCCAATGGCATAGTCGCCGTGTCACTATCGCCGACGGGTGGTTTGGGTATAAAAAGCCAAGTCGCGATTTTAGGGCATTTTATCTGGTTTTGAAGAAAGCAGAAGCGATTTTCTCTCTAGAGGGCTGGTAAGTTCGACCTTCTTTCTTCCTTAGCATTAATGTCTCTCAACTACTTCAATCCTTTGATCACTTGTGTGTTCTAGGGGAGTGTGAATCATCATAGTGCTAGTGAAGCTACCTCAAGTTCTCAACCCATCTTCTTCTTGCTTAAGCTTTGGATTTTAGGGTTAAACTCCAACCTACAAGGTGAGTTCATCCACTTTTATAAAACTTTATACATGTCAAATGTGGGTTTTAAATGCCTAAACATCTCCTTTTCATATACTTGAATTGTGGGTTTTGTACCAAGTCTAACTTTTGGAGATTTTAGGGTTTTATGATAACTTTATGAAATATGATTATGGGAGCTTGTTGATGTCACTATTTACCTACCTCTAATTGGGAAAATGTATTTCAAAGGATGACGACTCTATTCATGTATCACTTATGGGTTTGAGAAATTATATTCTTGTGGTTAACTAATGATAAATTTGTATTTGGGAATTTATCATGTTTAAAGAGTATGGATTATAATAGCCATTTACTTTTCAATCAACGTTGTTCGATAAAGAATGGAAATTGTCTTGGGGAAAATCATTCTTTATGTTCTTTATGCATAATTGCACTTGTTGAAATATTCGTTGGGCACTATGGGCATTATTTGGCTTATTTGATGCATTTGGGAGTCATGACCCCGTGTTTGGTTTATTATTGATCCGGCGTGGGACAACTAGTTTTCCACGTCGAGGCACGTTAGGTACCGGATGAGGTATAAGTCCTTCGTGCTCAAATATTACGATATTGGATGAGGAGCTCGACGTAGGAACCCTTCGGGGTTGAACTTGAGTTTCCGTGAGTGTACGTTTAAAGCCACTGAGTCTGACATCCCTTGCGTGTACTTTATTTGTTTATTGGCCTTACTGACTCATCGAATGACTTACTTTTGTGTTCCGTCATTTGTGTTAGTAAGCGGGTCTCCCCCGTTAACCCAAGAGGTATTTTCTATATTTCAAAGATCATTATTGTTATTATTACCATTATTGTTGTTGTATAAAAAGAAACTCTTTTACTCACTTTTATGTTTGATTTCTTAAACTGCAAATGTTTGATCTCACTAGGCTTTAGCCTAACACTTTTTCTTAAAATGACATGTATAACAGGTCAGGTTTCCGGTAGGGTTCGTCGGGACTGAGCGGATGGCCTTGAGGCCGAGAGCGGTCTTTTTGGGAGATGTATAGACCAGAGTTTTTGAATAGTGGGCATACTTTTGAAAGAATAGCAACACCCAATACTAATCTTTCTTATAAAAGTTAGATTATTAGGTTGTTAGTGTATTCTTCATTTGATCAATTGTATAAGTCATAATTTATTTCCCCGTTTCATCGGGATGGTACTGTGAGATTGATTATAGCAGGTTTTATACCCAGGTTTTATCTATTTATAGCCGCCATATTGCAGAAATTTCGAATTTTTATTTCTCTAAAATTTTAGGGTGTTACATTAGGGTTCATAAAATTGAGTACTCTACAATTTAGGTCACAAATCCCAATCAATCAACACATATGCAGAATGTAGGTTTAATACAAGTAGTAAGTAAGTAATAAAGCATTTAAGGAGTAGTAAACTCACAATCTAGGGTTTGCAAGTAAAACCCTAAAACTGGAGGTGAAATCTTGAGGTTGAAGATGAAGGGGAGTAGATGATAGCTCCTTGAACTCTAGCTTTCTAGGCTCCAAACTTGAAGATTTGAAGAGGAATGAGCAATAAATACACATAGGTCGATTTAATGAAGAGGGAGAGGAAAAGAGTGCTCTTGGGAAAAGATTTTGGTGTGAAATAAGATTTGGCCGATTTCCCCCATTTAATCCAACCAGTGGTCGCACGCGGGTTACCGTGCGGGCAGCCGCGCCAAGCACTGGACGTGCAAGATGGCAGTGCCTCGTGCGGTTCGTGGCGCGGTCCAAGCCGCGCGGGAAACCGCATAGAACACTATTGTTCCACATTCTCGAATTTCAGCTAAATCGAAAGCTCCTTAGATAAAACTATAATTCAAAGCTCGGTTAAACCCAAATACTAAATAGCAAACCAAGCATACATTTTGGGGTAATATGTGTTAGTATAAACGATATGTATTTTAACAATACATATAAAATTTCAACAAATGTAAAAGTAAATACAATCAACGAATGATTAATACAAATCGAATACAATGAAATTGACTGAAGATAAATGTATACGAATAACCAAAGATGAACTGAAACGACGTTGAGGCTCGTGTATAACACGATTCCCTTAAACAGATTTGTCGTCTGTTCCTAGGGTACAACAGCGTAAGCAGTGTGTACTGCCGGATATAACCACTTGCCTGAAAATGCCAGAGAGAAAACGTATGCGAGAGAAATTCAGAGAATAGTGCGTTGTTCGATATTCGGTGTATTGAGGAATGAACCCGGACTCCACATTTTATACTCACGATTGAAACCGATGAAATCAATATGTAATTAATCAAAAATTAATAGTAATTATCTGATAATAAAACATATTAATTTTAACATCAATGAGTATCGAAAGGAGTTACAAACGGATTCTGCAACAATGCACATCGCGACTTACCACGCGGGTAAACTCGCGGCACAACCCGCGTGGTGCACTGTTTCTCGTTCTCAAGACAGTGCATGTCGCGGCTTACGGCGCGGGTAAGCCTGCGGCCTAACCTGCGTAATTCATTGTTTTTGTCGACACTCCAATGCATGTCGCTAGTTGCCACACGGGTAAACCCGCGACATAACTCGCCCAATGCACTGCATTAAAATAAAAAAAAATCACAAAAACCAAGCTGCGCGAGCACAAGATTTCGGAGCGGCATTCGTGTCCGCAGGTCGCGCCCACGCACAAGTTCACCGATTTTAGCCTACGAAAGTCTCAATCGGCACCCCCCTGCGCGCCGGTAGGTAATGGAGTAAAACCAAACAAAGGACTTGTAAGTCCCTCATACTTTCATGGTTATAAACCACAAAAGTTTTGTTCCTTCTTCCTATGTGGTACAACTTCCCACACCATTTGGTTTCCACCAAATTCATTCCAATCACCCAACTTTGAGCATTGATATCTCATTCACACATATTCCGTTTTGGACACATAATATATCGTTTCGAAGCTCTCATATAGGATAACACAAACCCACTAAGAGTTAGATATATACAATACATATACATGTATTTAAATGTGTCTAAAGTTAGTAAAAAACACATTTTTACTAAAAATGTTCCAACAATCCCCCACATGAATGGAGATCGATCTTTGCATACGAAATTTCCCTACGAAATTTCCAATGGTCGAATCTTGCATAGGATAGTCAGGTGTTATCCTTTGAAGCTTCTTTTGTGAAACACACTTAGCCTCCTAGATGTCAGTAGACTCGATGTCCTTAAACTGAACTGCCATTTATGTAAACGACAATACATTTCACACATAATTCTTCCTAACAAGGTCATATCCTCATAGTCGTGTTCGTTATGGTCATGAACACTAGCCTGGTTCAGCGAGAGCTGATAGGAATTGAGCCCCCACAATTCCCTTTGAAGCGACCCCACTTCTCTCTCACATAGGTGATCTTCATTGATCATTAAAAGCCACACGCTTAGCCTTAATATCACTGATTCCAGAATTGGAGTTGGAAGTTTATTAACCCCCCCCCCCCACACAGTGACCTCCCTTATTCATACAACTAGGTTATCCTTTTGAACCCAGATCTTGGGATCTCCAGTCTTCTGGGTAAGGTTTCCTTTGCATGAATTACTCATTCAAGGGCTTTAGTCCCATTCCTCTCGTCGACTTATAAATCAAATCTCTACTTAGGCCTTTCGTAAGCGGATCCAGAATGTTATCCTTTGACTTCACATAGTCAATCGTGATAACTCCAGTAGAGAGTAATTGTCGAATCGTATTATGTCTACGTCTAACATGTCTAGATTTCCCATTATACATTGTACTTTGAGCTCTACCAATCGCCGATTGGCTATCAAAATGTATACATATGGCCGTTACCGGCTTAGGCCATTTGGGAATATCTTCCATGAACTGACGTAGCCATTCTGCCTCTTCACCACATTTATCCAAGGCAATAAATTCAGATTCCATCGTGGATCTGGCTATAACAGTTTGCTTGGACGATTTCCAAGATATAGCCGCACCTCCAAGTGTAAACACATATCCACTTGTCGATCTGGAATCCTTTATATCAAATATCCAATTTGCATCACTGTATCCTTCGATCACCATTGGATATTTTCCATAATGCAATCCATAATCACGTGTGTATCTTAGATATCTTAACAATATAGTAATACTCTTCCTGTGTTCTAAACTGGGATTACTAGTATATCTACTTAGCCTGCTCACTGTATATGCTAAGTCAGGTCTAGTACAACTCATAAGATACATCAGACTGCCAATTATTCTTGAGTATTCCACTTGTACAACACCTTCCTCTCTATTCTTAGATAGATGTTGACTAGTGTCAATTGGAGTTCTAGCTATACTAATATCTCCTTCATTGAATTTCTCAAGAATCTTGTCCACGTAGTGTTTTTGATTTAACACCAAAACATTTTGGGTTCTAGTGATCTTGACCCCAAGAATCACATTCGCTAAACCCAAATCTTTCTTGTCAAACTTAGATTTCAACATATCCTTCGTGGACCTTATCATTTTGTCATCACTACCGATGATAAGCATATCATCTACATTTAAACACAAGATGACATATCCATGAGTGGTGTCTTTCATATAAACACACTTATCACACTCATTTATCTTAAAACCGCTTTCTAACATGGCTTGATCAAACTTTTGATGCCATTGCTTTGGAGCTTGCTTTAGGCCATAAAAGGATTTAATAAGTTTACAAACCTTGTTCTCTTGTCCCAGGGCAACGAATCCCTCAGGCTGCTCCATATATATTTCTTCTTCTAAATCTCCGTTTAGAAAAGTAGTTTTCACATCCATTTGGTGAATTTGCAGATTTCTAATCGCTGTAATAACTAATACCAATCTAATGGATGTTATTCTTGTCACCGGCGAATAAGTATCAAAGTAATCTAGACCTTCCTTTTGTCTATATCCTTTGATCACTAATCTCGCCTTGTATTTGTCAATACTGCCATCAGCTTTCATCTTTCTTTTAAAGATCCAACGGTAACCTAGTGGCTTACAACCAGGTGGTAGGTCCACTAGTTCCCATGTCTGGTTTTGTAAGATAGATTCTATCTCACTTTTGATGGCTTCTTTCCATTGAGGTCCTTCCGACGACGTGACCGCTTCACGATATGTTTTGGGTTCATTTTCCACCACGTATGTGTGAAAATCGGGACCAAATGATTTTTCAACCCGAGCCCGTTTACTTCTTTTAGGTTCCACCAATTCTTCATCAGATAGAATTTGTTCATCCTCTCGAACAATTTCTTTACCTTTAGAAGATGATGTTTGATCTTCTTTGTTCAAACAAGGAAACACGTCTTCGAAGAATGAAACATTTATTGACTCCATAATTGTATTCTTGTGTATCTCGGGATTTTTAGATTCATACACAAGAAACCGATAAAGCACTACTATTTTGTGCATATCCAATGAATACACAATCCACTGTTTTAGGTCCTAACTTTTGTACCTTAGGAGGAGGTACAATCACTTTAGCTAGTTCTTGGGAAACTTGCAATCAGCCGCCTTATGACCCGGTTGGCCACAATTATAACAATTGAACCTCTTTTTGAAAGTTCCTTTCCGAGGGCCAAGATTCTTTGCCTTCCCCTTGCCTTTGTCAATCTTTTTCGCCTTGGCTTTGGAAGATTGACCAACTTCCATCACATTAGCTTTTGAAGAGCCGACATTATAACCACCCTTTAAAGCTATTCGGTTGTCTTCTTCAATACGAATACGTACCACCAAATCCTCCACAGACATCTTCTTTCGCTTGTGCTTAAGGTAGTTTTTGAAGTCTACCCAACCAGGAGGAAGCTTCTCAATCATTGCTACAACTTGGAAGGCTTCACTGACAACCATCCCTTTGGCAAGTATGTCATGCAAAATCACTTGAAGATCTTGAACTTGACTCATCACAGTTTTCGAGTCAATCATTTTGAAATCCAAGAAGGGAGCAACAACATGCTTCTTGGTTCCCACATCTTCAGTCTTATACTTCCGATCCAAGGACTCCCAAAGTTCCTTCGTCGTGGTTACTTTACAATAAACCTTGTAAAGCGCATCGGCTAGCCCATTCAACACATAGTTGCGGCATAGGAATTCCGAGTGCTTCCAAGCTTTGACCGCGCTCACAGATTGAACGTCGACCTCTCCTCCACTAAGTTGAGGAGCGGTTTCAGTGAGGAACCGAGCCAGATTCAGAGTGGTCAGATAGAAGAACATTTTCTGCTGCCACCTCTTGAAATTCAAACCGGAAAATTTCTCCGGTTTCTCAGCGTGATTGGCCATCATGTTCGATGCTGGTGTGGTAGTAGTCGCCATGGATTGCACTGACAAGGTAGACCGGAATCACAGGAGTAGGGGTTACGGTTGTGTTCACCATTCTGAAAAATGCACGTGAACAATTAGTATCACGAAGAAAATCTGTTTACACAAAACAGAATACGACACCACAGTTTCTATCTGTTTACATAAAACAGAAAACAAATTGTATCGAGCCAATCTCGATTAGAATCTGTTTAAGATTGTTAGTATAAACGATATGTATTTTAACAATACATATAAAATTACAACAAATGTAAAAGTAAATACAATCAACGAATGATTAATACAAATCGAATACAATGAAATTGACTGAAGATAAATGTATACGAATAACCAAAGATGAACTGAAACGGCGCTGAGGCTCGTGTATAATACGATTCCCTTAAACAGATTCGCCGTCTGTTCCCAGGGTACAACATCGTAAGCAGTGTGTACTGCCGGATATAACCACTTGCCTGAAAATGCCAGAGAGAAAACGTATGCGAGATAAATTCAGAGAATAATGCGTTGTTCGATATTCGGTGTATTGAGGAATGAACCCAGACTCCATATTTTATATTCACGATTGAAACCGATGAAATCAATATGTAATTAATCAGAAATTAATAGTAATTATCTGATAATAAAACATATTAATTTTAACATCAATGAGTATCGAAAGGAGTTACAAACGGATTCTGCAACAGTGCACGTCGCGACGTACCACGCGGGTAAACTCGCGGCACAACCCGCGTGGTGCGCTGTTTCTCGTCCTCAAGACAGTGCATGTCACGGCTTACGGTGCGGGTAAGCCCGCAGCCTAACCTGCGTAATTCACTGTTTTTGTCGACACTCCAGTGCATGTCGCGAGTTTCCACGCGGGTAAACCCGCAGCATAACTCGCCCAATGCACTGGATTAAAACAAAAATTTTTTGCAAAGACCAAGCTGCACGAGCACAAGATTTCGGAGCAGCATTCGTGTCCGCAGGTCGCGCCCACGCACAAGTTCGTCGATTTTAGCCTACGAAAGTCTCAATCGGCACCCCCCTGCGCGCGGGTAGGTAATGGAGTAAAACCAAACAAAGGACTTGTAAGTCCCTCATACTTTCATGGTTATAAACCACAAAAGTTTTGCTCCTCCTTCCTATGTGGGACAACTTCCCACACCACTTGGTTTCCACCAAATTCATTCCAATCACCCAACTTTGAGCATCGATATCTCATTGACACATATTCCGTTTTGGACACATAATATATCGTTTCAAAGCTCTCATATAGGAGAACACAAACCCACTAAGAGTTAGATATATACAATACATATATTTGTATTTAAATGTGTCCAAAGTTAGTAAAAAACCACATTTTTACTAAAAAATTTCCAACAATATGTACTTACTCCGAAATCGGGGTGTTACATATGTACTCAACCCTAGTAGAAGAACCACTCCAATTCACCAACTTGTTTTTCAAAAACCCAATGGCAACATCATTGCTTAACGCATTGTCAACTGTGATAGTGAAAATATTTTTTAGGCCCCATTCAAGCAAACAACTCTCTAAGGATTTAGCTATGCATTCTCCTTATGTGAATATATTGGCACATATGAGATGACTTTTTTATTTAGTTTCAATTCATCATCAACAAAATGTGCAATGATGCACAAATAATTAATTCTTTGAACATGTGTCCAAGTATCGGTAGTCAAACTGGTACGCTGTGTGCTTGACTTGAACTCTTTCTTAAGGGTTGTCTTCTCTTCAAAATAAATAGCAAATGTATCCCTATTAATTTTCCATCTAGATAGGATCTTAAATCTAGGGCATGCAGTCTCAACAAACTTCTTAAACCCCTCCCTTCGACAAACCTAAATGGAAGTTCGTCTATTATAATCATTTTAGCTAAAGCCTTAGGAACAACCTATTGATTAAATATCCAAGAAGTCAAAGCACCATCACTATTATCAGATTTTCCAGATTGAAATGCAAGCATGGACTATTTTGTTTCCTTAGCATGTGGATTTTTAAGACAAACACACATGCGGGTATTCAAAGATGAAGTATCATGCTTTTTAGCCTCGACTACATACAGTTTTGAACAATATAGACACTTACCTTTAATGACTACCCCAACATCGTTTAAAATCTTCTCAAAATGGTCTCATATTTGAGATCTGGTTTATGAGGGTTTCTGTTTCTTTGTACTTTCTGGAACAGATGGTTTAGTTACTGTAAGATTAGATTCAGTAGGATGTTGTTGACTATTACTTCCAGACTGAGACATGTTAATTTTTTCCATCTTTATTTAATCCTACACAAGAATTAACGATAATAAGTTAGCAATTATAGGTAGGCATGGGAACGGGGCGGGGATCACATTCCCCGGCCCCGACCCCGGTTTGTAGTTGGTAGCCCCGTCCCCGGGCGGGTGCGGAGATTGATTCCCCATCCCCGGTCAAAACCCCGGGCCCGTTCCCCGGGCCCCCGACTCGGACCCGACCCATTTTTTGGGAGTTTTTTCTGCACTTTAGAGCTACATCTGTTCAAATAAGAAAATGGAAATAAATGGGGATAAATTCATGTACAACATCTTATAGACCATATGAAATCAACTTCATTCGTACAGTTAGATGATAAATAATAACCATTTATATATAACAGTGCTCTGCTCCCAACTAGTTTGAATCCGAGAACAAGTGAGATTAGTGTAACTTGTGTAAATGTGTGCTATAAGTCAAACCCACCTATAACCAATTAACCATTGAACTAAATCAGATCTAAGACTTTCTCTGGGTGAAACATCAAAGGTATATTAACAATAGATTATAACATGGACACAAATAACCATAAAAAGGTAGGCATCATATTTCTTCAATTCCAACCAACCCATCTTTAATCCTCCATTGATATGGCAGCTGAAGAATCCCAGAAGGCAGAGGTTGAACCCGAGTGCCCGCCAGAGCCACCACCTGTCGCCGCCGCCGCTGAGGTGGACGAGAAAGCTATTGTCCCACTTGAACCACCTCCTCTTCCTCAAGAAAACCCCGTCGTCGATGATTCCAAAGCCCTCGTCCCAGTTGAAAGTAATCCAACTTCTTCACAATTCTAACTCAATTTAACACAATTTTTTAACAATTATTTGTATTGGTTTCTTGAATTTTATTATAAATTTGGGAAAAAAAACTTTGAGTAATTGTGTTCATCAAGAATATTGTCGTCTTTCAAAACAGAGAAACGAGATACGAAATTGAAAACAAAAGATGATCAAAACTCGGGGTTGTTGGTTGTATATGCAATCAATAACAGTATACGTACGTATTGGAGACTTGGAGTTGTATGCGTAGCTAATGAGCGCCGATGGAGACCGACGGACGACGGAGGCAGACCGCAGACGCGAAGAAATTGTGAGTGACTCTCGACTCTCTCACAGTAAACCTAATTTCAGTATGCGATGGTCGATGGATTTGGTGGCTGCGATGGAGGCCACCAGTGGATTTTTTGGCTGCGATGGATTTGGTATTTTGGTAGCTGTGTCTCTCGACTCTCTCACAGTCACAATAAACCTAATTTCAGACTCAGTTCTCAAGTTAAATTAATAAATAATAATTAATATATATATATATATATACCGGGTCCGGGCGGATCGGGGGGTGCGATTCCCGGCCCCATCCCCGGTTTCGTCAAAACGGGTATCCCCGGCCCCGGTACCCGGCTAAGCGGGGAATCCCCGGCCCCGGTCGGGTCGGGTGAACCGGGTTCCCCACCGGGTCGGGTCAAGTTCCCATGCCTAATTATAGGTGAATTCTATCTATACCCTCTCCTATAGGGGGTATGTGAGTGAGGTAGGAGGGGGTATGTAAGTGAGATAAGGGGTATGGGGAGGGGTTGTGAGTGAGGAGGGGGTAGGGATAGCAACACCACAGTTATATAGATCTTTATGGTATTTAATTTTTCATACATATATGATTATGAATAATTGACTACTTTTTGATTTTTGTTGCAAAAGCAATAAATCATAATCCTCTCTCTCTCAATATATCGGGTCAGGTTCACGTGAGACCAAACTGTTTCTTGAGACCGCGTGAGACCAAGCCTTAAAACATGAAACTTCACACCGAAACACTGTGAAGGTAAAAAACATTCAAACCTTCATAATGTAATCACACTATGAAGGTAAAAAAACTTAAACCAAGTTAAAAAAATCAAACCTTCACAGATAAAAGACTGTGAAGGTATATCCGAACCTTCACAGGGAAGACGTTATGAAGGTAAAAAAAAAACGAACATTCACAGCGAAAAACACCGTGAACGTAACATTTACGATGTTTTCCCTATGAAAAGTTCGATTTTTTTACATTCACAGTTTTTTTTTGTGAAGCTTCATACTTTAAAGCTTGGTCTCACCGATCTCACGGAAACTGTTTGGTCTCACGCAAACTTATGTCTATATATATATATATATATATATATATATATATATTATATGACTTAAGTTCGCATGAGACTAAACAGTTTCCGTGAGACCGGTGAGACCAAACCTTAAAGTATGAAATTTCACACCAAAAAACTGTGAAGGTAAAAAAATCGAATTTTTCATAGGGAAAACACTGTAAATGTTACGTTCACGGTGTTTTTCGCTGTGAATGTTCGTTTTTTTTTACCTTCACAGCGTCTTCACTGTGAAGGTTCGGATATACCTTCACAGTCTTTTATCTGTGAAGGTTTGATTTTTTTTAACTTGGTTTAGGTTTTTTTTACCTTCATAGTGTGATTACATTATGAAGGTTCGAATGTTTTTTACCTTCACAGTGTTTCGGTGTGAAGTTTCATGTTTTAAGGTTTGGTCTCACGCGGTCTCACGAAAACAGCTTGGTCTCACGTGAACATGACCCTATATTATATATAATAAATATAGTACAATTACATGTCTACATGTGATGATGTGATCATGTAAACAAATAAAAAATGCACACATGAATATTAAATACATACACGTGTAACTGTAACCTGACACCTCTCCAATCTCTCTCTCTCTCTCTCTCTCACAAAACTGCATTGGCGGATCCCTCAAGGGGCCTAGGAGGGACATGGCTAGGGGTGTAAATGAGACGAGACAACTCGCGAGCTACTCGAGATCGACTCGGTCAACACTCGACTCGAATAGGCTCGACTCGAACTCGAGTCGAACTCGACATACTAACGAGTCGAGTCGAGCGACCTGATACTCGACTCGATAAGCTCGTGAGATACTCGAATATATATTATATATATATATATATACATACGTTCGTTTAGTTATAATAGTAATCTAAAGAACATATATTAAAGAAATAAACATTAAAATAATAATATATTTATTATTATATTTATATTTATATGTATATATATATAATAATTATTATTATTATTAATAAAGAATTACTAGCATTTTCTTTAAAAAAAATAAAAACACATAATATGACTTGTGGGTATCATTATTTAAATAAGGATTGTCCTCATTTTGCTTAAAAACTCATCCCACATTGGTAGGACAATCCATCTAGGGATTTTGCATTCAACTATAAATATGACTCATCCCCTTTTTTTCCCTTGCCATTCTATAGCCTTTGTGACATAACCTTTCTATTGTGTCTAGTGGCTTGAGCCATTTGGCTTGAAGTTAGGCAAAAAAAATTGTTGGTACCTATGAAAGTCGTTGCAACTAGTTTGTTATGTTTGTTTACAATTTTAATTAAACAAACATAAACAAATATGAACACATTTAATTTTTAAAGGATTGAATACGAACACTAGTTTGAGTTTGAGCTTAAAATTAGTTTGAGTTTGAGCTTGAAATGAGTTCGAGCTTGAGCGAGCTTGAAACGAGTTCGAGCTTGAGCTTTGATTCGAGCTTAAAACGAGTTCGAGTCGAGTTCGAGCTCGAGTATTAGCTTTCGAGTTCGAGTCGAGCTTGGGTTTTCACTACTCGCAAGTTTTCGAGTCGAGTTCGAGCTCGAGTATTAGCTTTCGAGTTCGAGTCGAGTATAATGATACTCGAGCTCGACTCGCATCATTTACACCCCTAGCCATGGCCCCCTTGATTCTTCCATCTCCTATTATTAATATGTTATTATATTATCACAAAATGTATAGAATATTTATATAGGCGAATTCTATCCATACCTCCTCCTATAGAGGGTATGTGATGTAAGAGGGGGTATGTGAATGAGATAGGGAGGGTATGGGGGTTTTGTGAGTTAGGAGGAGGTAGGGATAACAACACCCTACAAATCTGGGCTCTTAAACTTTCAAATATTAAGGAGTGAAAGGGCCAAATATTAATAGGGTGTTGTTATCCCTACCCTCTCCCACTCACATACCCTATAGAAGGGAGTATGTATATAATTCACCAATTTGTATTGGATGTGCTGTCCATGCCTAACACAATAGTCTAAAATAAGAGCTCTTTATTAAAGTGAGAAATAATTACATGGCATGAATGAACGAGATTTAGAGTTAAATAATATTAATTATATACTTGCATGTGGATTGTAAATATTATGATTACGAAATATGTTAGAATCGAATCTTTGAATAATTGTAATTATAAAGCTAATAAAATATTATTAATAGACGACGAAGTAAAGTAATTCATCGGTTAAACTAAAAATATGTTAATGTAACAGGTAGGAGACTATATATTAGCGATTTCAATTTAAAAAAATTATGAGAAAAATATAGTTGAACATGATGAGATAAAACGGTTAAAATGGTGAAATTAGTTTTGATAATTGGATGGTCTTTTGTATAAGACATCCGATTTAAAAATATCAGAATCGGGTGTATTAGTTCTTGCTAAACCGAATGTAAATAAACTTTCATATTTTATAAAAATTACGCACCTAAAATCTACTTTCTAAGTAAGTAGAAGAAGTAGTTTTGGAAACTAAAATATGTGCTAGTTTGTATCATATCGAATTGTGATGAAATAAATGCTAGATTGTAGATAAAATTGTTGATGGAACAAAAACAAAGTATAAATGTTCATGCACATTTATATAGAAGATCAGTTTCTTCCCCCTAGGTTAGAAGGCCCGTGCTCCGCCTCTCTGCACAAAAGTCTCAATTATATATAATATGGGCATTGCTAATGGGCACCCCTTACTAGGGGTGTTGAATGCATTGGGAATTGAACACATCAATTTTAATGACATTCATCACCTCAAATACGTAGATATTTTTTAGAGAATTTAATTAAAGTACCGGTATTTCAAAAGTCTATTACCGAAATGTCCAAAATATCTCATTTTTTGCCAAAATACCCATTATGTTCGGGATATTGGGCCGGGATTTGATCCATCCCGGGGTTAAGAAAAAAACATCGAAATAGTGGGGTAAGAGCATCTCCAACAGCTTCTCTAAAATGGAGAAAATAGAGATTTTGAAGATTTTTTTGCTCCAACAGCTTCTTCAAATCTTTCTCTAAAATGAATAAATTAGGAGAGAGAGTATCACTTTCTCCAAATTTGGAGAACTCTCCAAAAATAATTACCATGAGAGAGAAATGATTTTTTATTGTATTCCACCAATAAGAAATCTTGATAAGAAATGTGTAAGAGAGAAAAATAATATTTTATTAGATATACATATTATTTTAATAATATAAGTAATAATTTCATCTCCAAAATAGAGAATCCGTTAGAGATGAATACAATTTTTGTTAGATATTTTAAACTTTGTTTCTTCATTTTTGGAGTAATTTTAGGGAAGAATATGAAGATGCTATAACGCCAGGTTGTAGACCTAAATGCCGAGATGAATGGGCGCGTGAGAGAGACAAGATGACATAAATGAAGAAACCTTGGAACTCAAAAGTGATGCAAGTGGTGAATGGGCGCGTGAGAGAGAAGATTGAGTGGGTGAGGTTCGATGTGATGTATGGTGGGGAAAGGTGAAGATATTAGGTGTGAGGGGTCCCATGTTGTTGATGTGTTTAATTGTTTATCGAGAAAGTGGGTTTGACCAGTCCTACACACCAACTATACTACTACTATACATACATACTGGGTTAGGATAGTTGTACCCCTCCCTACTTGTTAAATGCACCATACTCTACTAATTTCCTCCGGGTTAGGATATATGCACCTCTCCCTACTTGTTAAATGCACCTACTCTACTAATTTCCTCCTCACATCCATCAACATCAAACCCCTATTTTTACAATTTCAATGCTCTTTTTACATTTTCAATGCATGATTTAACCCCATTTTGACCTAAAGAAGGTGCATATAACAACCCCCTTTCCTCCTCATATCCATCAACATCAAACCCATCTTTTTTACATTTCCAATGCATGATTTGACTTCATTTTGACCTAAATAGGGTGCATATAAGAGCATCTCCAATGCAAGATTCTTATAAGCAAAAAGTGCAATGGCTTGTAAGAACTAATATTGTGAAGAGTTCTTATAACAACCCCCTACATACCCTCTTTCTCTTCGGATGTGTCTTGTAAATCGATACGATGTTTGACAACCCCGAGATACCCGACCCAACCCCGGGATTGAGCTCTGAATCCCGGCCTTACCCCACTATTTTGATGTTTTTTTTTGCTAACCCCGGGATGGGTCAAATCCCAACCCAATATCCCAAACATAATGGGTATTTTGGCAAAAAATGAGAGATTTTGGGCATTTCAGTAATAGATTATATTAGATATATATATATATATGTGTGTGTGTGTGTTATCACTTTTGTTTTATTTTATAATTTTATAATTTTTGGTTTTATCATAACTTTGTTATATTTTATAATTTTTTGTTTTATTTATTATTTTATTATATCCATTTTAATTTTTTATTGTATGTTCGAATTATATATATCATGATTTTTATATATTATATTAGTATTACTATATATTATTCAGGTTATATATTAAAAGAGACGACAATGGATTAAGAAATGTATACTTGCATTAATCTCTATTTGTGTAAAGTCTGAGAGGTTTATTTCATATAAATCTTGCAACATGCTTATACCTGACAAACGTGTCGTGTCGGGTTCAAAGTTAAACGGGTTGAGAGTGTCTAACCCTAACCCGACCCGTTTAATAAACGGGTCAGAAAATCCCAACCCTAGCCCGACCCGCCTAATCCGATATGACCCGCCTAACCCGTTTAACATTTATAAAACTAAAAATTAAAAATCGAAAATTCACAAAAAGAAGTATAAATCCAAAATTCAAATGAAAACATTATAAATCCAATTTTTTATAGTTCAAACTTATAAGTTTTAACCAAATTGAAAACATTAAAAATCCAAAAGATATATTATGCAAACCACTATATTAGGAAACAATAGATATATTTATGGATAATGATTATGATTCATTAATAATGATTGTAATATATATGGAAAATGTTAAGTTTATTCATTATAATCATGATTTTAAATTAGAAAACATAATAAAATCATATATTCATTAGATTTGATGAACGACTAAGATTGGTTTGCATAGTTTGTACAAATTGTTTGAGTTGCAAAAGAAACGCACTATATATATATATATATATATATATATATATATTTAAACAGGTTATTCGGGTCATTTTCGAGTTGAAATTTTTGACCCTGACCTTACCCGTTTAATTTTCGTGGCATGGCGTGTCAACCCGTTTACTTAAACGTGTTGAAATGTATTACCCAAACCCGTTTATTTCGTGTCGAGTTCGCGTCGGGTTAACGTGTCGTTTCAGTTTTTGTCAGGTCTAAACATGCTCCTGCTAACTTTTAAGATCATTTATAACAAATTTCCAAAATGAAGAATTAAAAGTTAAAATTAAAAAAAAAATTACTTTTATTTCAAGGAGCTTCTTCATTTTGAACTTTAAATATTACAATATCATATATATTATTAAAATATTTAATATAATTAAAATAATATTAATTTCTCTCTCCTAACATTTAATTATAATAGTTGTTAGGAAGAATACAAAATAGAGTAAATTACGGATTTGGCCCTCACGTTGGATGATTGTTATGGAATTGGTTATTTATCCTCATTTATTACATGATAACCCTCTAGGTATGCATTTTGTTACCGAATTGGTCCCTCGAGCTAACGAACGTCTAATTTCTTCGTTAAGCACGAGGGTATTATGGTCATTTTATCTTATTTAATTTATTTTACCATTTTTTAATTAATTATAATTTATTAAGTAAATTACAAATTTGGTCCCTATGGTTTCTTGTTTATAACACTTTTGGTCCCTATAGTTTAAGAAATACAATTTTGCCATTCGAATATGCAAAAGCGACCGGATTTGGTCCCTCTCTTTAACGGTCGTTAGAAACACACGTTAAGTCAGGGGTATTTTAGACTTTTCTAGTTTTCGTTTATTTTTGCTTTAAAAAATAACTCTAATTAATATATATTATATTAGGTTATAGTGTAAATTGCAAATTTGGTCCCTATGGTTTCTTGTTTATAACAAACCCTATAACATGTCATCTTCTCCACCATGAAACCTCCAGTCATCTTCTCTGTCGGACCTCCGATCATCTTCTCCGACGGACCTACGGTCTATCTCTCAAAATAATGCATCCAAACATCAAAATCAAACCAAAACACAAAAAAGAAAATAGTGAAAACCTTTTTTTCTTCTTCTTTATCTCCTCCCCAATTCAACATCAAATTTACAGAGAGAAGAAGATTAACCCATTGATTATTATTATTTGTTTTTTTGATTTTGATGAGTCCACCTTGAATTGAATATCCTTTTCTCATTTTTAATAGATCCTCCTTTAAAACCCAATCACACATTTCTTTTACAAAAACCCACAAACAATCAATCCATCAAGAAACTCCAAGATATCATTCCATCATCAAACAAAAAGAAAAAATATCAAAGCTTTTTGAGGGAATAACACCTCCATCATCACAAGAACCAACTACCAAGTCCCTTCCTCATCATCAACACTTTTCTTGAAAAATATTTGAATCAAGAAGACCAATTTCAAAAATTTCAGTTAGGTATTCTCCATATTCAAGATTTTCAGTTGGGTATTTTCCATTTTCAAGATTTTCTTGAAAAAATCAGGTAAAACAAAGAGTTGGGTTTGTTCCATTTTCAAGATTTTTTGATTTTTTTTAGAAAACCATGAAGAGCAGCCGACATAATTCTCCGGTAACCCACCTGTGAAATTGTTCTTGAGCATCAGAAGTTTTTCCAACTTCCCCATTTTGCACATGTCAGGTGGAATTGAACCAGTCAGCAAGTTATATGATGCCTATCTTCTTCGATTAACCAACTAGTGGCCTCTTCTTCTCCGATTATAGGTTGGGTGGTTTTGTGGCCGATCAGTGGACATGGAAGAGGGAAAGAGCAGATAAAGAGGAGGGTGGTTTCTCATATATCTCTTTTCTCTTTTAAGTGGGTTTGATTTTGGTTATTGTATATGGGTTTGATTTAAGTTTTTGATTTTTAAATCTACGTTTGATTTAGATTTTTGGTTTTTGAATATAGGTTTGATTTAGTGTTCTTGGTGATGAAGATAAACATAAGAAGATGAACATTCAAGAAAAAAATTATGATTAATTAAAAATGGTAAAATAAATTAAATAAGACAAAATGACCATAATACCCTCGTGCTTTATGGAGAAATTAGACGTCCGTTAGCTCGAGGGACCAATTCCGTAACAAAATGCATATGGAGGGTTATCATGTAATAAATGTAGATAAATGACAATTCCGTAACAATCGTCAAACGTGAGGGACCAAATCCATAATTTACTCAAAAAATAAATTCTCTTTCAAAAGTAATCATTTTGTGGTTGAATAACTTCACCCACTCATTTCTACTTTATCCATTTTAAAACAACAATCTCGAAAGTTTTTTTTAGAGAATCTGTTGGAGATATACTCTTATACATCATAACAAGTTTTTATAAAAGAGTATTTTGAAATTAATCTGTCAAGAGGATCTTCAACAGATATCTTAGACTTTTTCTCTTTTTTATTCTAAATTAAAAAAAAATTATTTTATCTTTCTTTAATTTAGCGTAAAATTTATCATAACTTTTTGTTCAAACCCAAAACCTAAATATGATTAAAGATGAAAAATAAATATTTTCAAAGCCCAATCCCCAAGGCCCAAAGTGCGGTAAGTTTATTTAAATAGAAGTAAAAAGTAAAAAAATTGAAACAAGGTAAATGTAGTTTAACCTAAAAAAAATCAGCCGTCACGGTTTTCTCCTCTTCGTTTCAATCTTTTGTTTCACAGTTTACACAAATTCCTTTGTAATTTCTTTATGCAAACTCTCGTTCGGAAACTGTATATGTATTACATTGTTGCCGGCGATAAGTTCCGGCAAGGTTGTTCTTTCTCCGATCTCCAAATTCACGAAACTGTATATGTATTACATCGTCGCCGGCGATAAGTATCGGCAAGGTTGTTCTTTCTCAGATCTTCATATCTACTTACTACTTTATAAGTGTTTGAATCGGCCTAACAACTTACGATTTTATGCCACTGAAGATGGAGGAACTCCTTGTATTTGTGGAGATATGTTTTCTTTTCATAAACCTAGAGAAGATAAGATCTAATGGTGATGATCTTGCCCTAATTGTTGGAATCGGTGGACTTGGAATTATCGTTCAAATTATAATAAGGTAAAGTCTAATTCCTTCAATTTATTTCATATTTACAACTAAATCATGATTTTATGTTGGCAAATTCATACACCGGTATCAAAACATGTCTAGCCCAGTGGTAAGATAACATCCTTGGGGGTCAGTGGATGGTATCCTTGACTACCAGGGTTCGAACATGGGGTGAGCATGTGGCGATATCCAGATCATGGGCCTAGTGTTCCATTAATTGGGCCAGGCCGTGGTCGACGGGATTAGTCGGGTGGCACCTTAAGTGGGAGCCTGGATACCCCGGGAACTTGTGTGTGAGTTATTTGCCGTTCAAAAAAAATTTCATACACCGGTATTTGAAAGGTTTATGGTATGTAATCACTAAAACACGATTTTATTCTTGGATCCAATACTTTATTTCTAAAATTTTCGGAGGTGGCTTAAAAAATTGGTTTTTTATTTAATATAGTTGCATATGCATACAAAGATTTTTTTTTTTTTAGGTTTTCGAATTGATGCATGTTATACATTAATTTGTACACAATCATCTTATACGATTACAATGTTATCATGTAACTTAATTCAATAATTTATAGGAGGTCTTGAGGTATATTTCAACCAACACATTTCGATACCAACCAATGGTACAATGTTACCATCCTAACACATAAATCCATTATGAGATCCAAATACCAACATAATCAAGGTTTAGACATTTAAACATCAAAAAGGCATTCCAGGTAGAATTTATTATCTACTATAATCCATACATCCCAAATCATGTCAAGACATCAAATATATACATTCATGGAGTCAATCCCAAATACCCGATCAATAAAGTAAAACATGGCATTTCACACAAAATCACATTCCCAACTTTTCTCCATAATCAAATCCCACATACTTGAACATATAGAGATAAATAACAACAACTAGAAGAATATGATGTGTATCTAGTTTTAACAAAGGTTAGTAAACTCACAATCTAGGTTTTTGAACCAAAACCTAGAAAAGTGTCAAACCCTAGAAGTTGGAGAATATGAGACTTGAAGTGGAGAGGAATGACTTTGATGAGGATCTTCAATAAATACACTTGGATGAGACTTGATGAACCAAGAATCACCCCAACCACTCCAAACCCTAGCAATAAATGTGTGTGTGTTTGGAATGCTCAAAAATCGCCCAAAATGAGAGTTCTCCCGTTTACTCAAAGTGAAATGTGATAAAATGGGGTATTTTCGGCCAAGGATTCATTTAATCCCCCTGCATCCGCTCGCGACATTGCCCGGCGACAGTGACATGGTCACGGTCGCGTGTCACAATCGCGCAGAGACCCCCACCCTCGGTACATCTCCCGCGACCTTGACACCGCGATAGTGACCATGTCACAATCGCGTGTCATAGTCGCGCCAACCCAAACACCCGCGGTACATCTACCGCGAGAGTGACACCGCGATAGTGACAGTGTCACAATCGCGAGTCACTGTCGCACTAAACCCCCAACATCCCGAAACTTGACCAATTTTGATAACGAGCGCGAGGTTTGAACGATTAAAGAATGGTAAATCAATTTACTCAACATTACAACATAGTAACCATCATTAAATGCATATAAAGGCTCATATTTTCAAATAGGTGCAATTAACGTATTTAAGGAAACAAATACTTACCTTATAAATTTACGGATGTTACACAATCGAGTAAGAGAATCTAAGCATTGCGGTTAACCACCGAGCTAGGTTTTAGACGGTTGTTCCATAAGGCATCGTTCCTGTGATTCCAAATACTCCACAACACGATGAAGAAGTTGTCAACAAAATGTGGGGAACATTCGTCAAGAATGGCAAATAACCAACTATTGAAGTCGTTGGCAAGGTTCGCCTTCATGTCAATAAAATTCCAAATTCCCGCCTCCGTCCAGATTTTTTTAGTGATCGGGCAGTCGATAAAAAGATGCCAATTGTTCTCCGGATTGACACCACAAAGAACACAGGTGCAAGGGAGATTGACCCCCCTTTTTTGGAGATTGCCTCGATGTGGAAGAGCGTCTCTACTCATTCTCCAAATGAAATTACGTACTTTATGAGGGGTATTACTCTTCCAAACTTTGTTCCACGTACCATGCACAAAGTGATGGGAGTTATTAGAAAATCGCTCCATAATCAGACGGTAACCGCTTTTGACAGAATAAGACCCATTTGTAGACCAATGCCAGATTAGCTTATCGGGAGAATTATTCTACGGGGAGGGAGATTGAGAATTTCCGTTTGATCTCGCGGGGAAAAAATCTGACGGATTCGGATCTGGTCCCATTCAAGTGAGTTTGTTATAAAGAGCTCACAAACCCAGAGATCCCTAAGTTTGTGGGGGTCGTCGTTTCTACTCTAAAATTGTGTTCATCCCGTAACCATGGGTCTTTCCACACGTTGATTGTCGTCCCGGATCCCACCTTCCATCTACACCCTTCCTTTAGGAAAATTTGAGAACTCCAAATACTTCGCCACGTAAAGCTCGGTGTGTGACCCATCCTTACGTTTAGAAAATCCCCTTTTGGGTAATATTTGGCTTTGAAACCTCTGCTAGTCAAAGTATTTGGATTGGCTAAAAGACGCCAACCTTGTTTTCCCAACATCGCTAGATTGAAGGCCGCAAAGTCGCGGAACCCGAGACCACCATACTTTTGAGGTGTACAGAGCCGATCCCAAGTGAGCCAATTAATAACTCTCGAGCCATCACGTTTTGAGCTCCACCAAAACGAATTCATCATCCGATGCATCTCCTCGATAATGGTCTTTGGTAGTAAGAAAACACTCATGGCATGAACCGGGATAGCCTGGGCCGCGGCTTTGATGAGAGTTATACGTCCCGCTTTAGAAATAGGCTTTTGTCGCCACCCGGCTAGTCTTTGCCATATTTTGTCCTTAATATGTCTAAAAATAGACCTTTTATTCTTTCCGATCATGGAGGGGAGCCCCAAATATCTTCCCGTATCAAGAGGATTTGACACTCCCAAAACATGGGAGATCGTCTCTTTAAGCTCCGGAGCAATGTTGCTACTACACATGATTCCGGATTTGTCGAGATTGATCGCTTGACCGTAATTTACTCTATTTTGTATTCTTCCTGACAACTATTATAATTAAATGTTTGAGCATGCTGCCACCATTGAGGAGTGCAGTATGCTCAAACATTTAATTATAATAGTGTCAGGAAGAATACAAAATAGAGTAAATTACGGATTTGGCCCTCACGTTGGATGATTGTTATGGAATTGGTTCTTTATCCTCATTTATTACATGATAACCCTCTAGGTATGCATTTTGTTACCGAATTGGTCCCTCGAGCTAACGAACGTCTAATTTCTTCGTTAAGCACGAGGGTATTATGGTCATTTTATCTTATTTAATTTACTTTACCATTTTTTAATTAATTATAATTTATTAAGTAAATTACAAATTTGGTCCCTATGGTTTCTTGTTTATAACACTTTTGGTCCCTATAGTTTAAGAAATACAATTTTGCCATTCGAATATGCAAAAGCGACCGGATTTGGTCCCTCTCTTTAACGGTCGTTAGAAACACACGTTAAGTCAGGGGTATTTTAGACTTTTCTAGTTTTCGTTTATTTTTGCTTTAAAAAATAAATCTAATTAATATATATTATATTAGGTTATAGTGTAAATTGCAAATTTGGTCCCTGTGGTTTCTTGTTTATAACAAACCCTATAACATGTCATCTTCTCCACCATGAAACCTCCGGTCATCTTCTCTGTCGGACCTCCGATCATCTTCTCCAACGGACCTACGGTCTATCTCTCAAAATAATGCATCCAAACATCAAAATCAAACCAAAACACAAAAAAGAAAATAGTGAAAACCTTTTTTTTTTTTCTTCTTTATCTCCTCCCCAATTCAACATCAAATTTACAAGAGAAATTAACCCATTGATTATTATTATTTGCTTTTTTTGATTTTGATGAGTCCACCTTGAATTGAATATCCTTTTCTCATTTTTAATAGATCCTCCTTTAAAACCCAATCACACATTTCTTTTACAAAAACCCACAAACAATCAATCCATCAAGAAACTCCAAGATATCATTCCATCATCAAACAAAAAGAAAAAATATCGAAATTTTTTGAGGGAATAACACCTCCATCATCACAAGAACCAAGTCCCTTCCTCATCATCAACACTTTTCTTGAAAAATATTTGAATCAAGAAGACCAATTTCAAAATTTCCAGTTGGGTATTCTCCATATTCAAGATTTTCAGTTGGGTATTTTCCATTTTCAAGATTTTCTTGAAAAAATCAGGTAAAACAAAGAGTTAGGTTTGTTCCATTTTCAAGATTTTTTGATTTTTTTTAGAAAACCATGAAGAGCAGCCGACAAAATTCTCCGGTAACCCACCTATGAAATTGTTCTTGAGCATCAGAAGTTTTTCCAACTTCCCCATTTTGCACATGTCAGGTGGAATTGAACCCGTCAACAAGTTATCTGATGCCTATCTTCTTCGATTAACCAACTAGTGGCCTCTTCTTCTCCGATTATAGGTTGGGTGGTTTTGTGGCCGATCAGTGGACATGGAAGAGGGAAAGAGCAGATAAAGAGGAGGGTGGTTTCTCATATATATCTCTTCTCTTTTAAGTGGGTTTGATTTTGGTTATTGTATATGAGTTTGATTTAAGTTTTTGATTTTTAAATCTACGTTTGATTTAGGTTTTTAAAATTTGGGTTTGATTTTGGTTTTTGGTTTTTGAATATAGGTTTGATTTAGGGGTTGTTCGTTTGTGGCTTAATGAGTTGTATAGCCTGTATGGCTTATTCGGTAAGCCATACAAGACTGTTCGGTTGTGGTTTAATACTTCAGTTGGGTGCTTATTCGGTCAGCTAAAATAGATATGTCCTTACCATTCAGCCATGATTATTCCAAGAATGCCCTTGTGATATTAAAAAACCTACGCCTCTAAAATGCCTCTACAACGATAAGATAAGTGATTTCAAAATGGGTTCTCTCACAGCCTGTCCTCGCCTCCTCCCCCATCGTCATTCATCTGCTCCTCCCCCGTCGCCGTCATCTGTGATCAGAAAGCCTCATCATCGGTTATCTGCGACTTCTGATTGTTGTTTTCTTCCATATTTCGTAAAGCTCTTTTCTCCTTAATCTTTCCTCAAAGAACCATATCCTCTCCATTGCACATATCTTGACGTATTTAGGATTCCAGGTTTAGTTCTAAAAAGTAGCTTCATTACTTGGGAGGGAAAACCTAAAAAATATTTGGATTATGGTGGGAAGTGGCTTCTGGTGGGAAAAGCAATTTTGTTTTTTTTAAATTATCGATTTTTTATTTAGGGTTCGCTGATTTCGTTTTTTTTTTAATTTAGGGTTCATTGATTTTGGTTTTTTTTCTTTTAAATTTAGGGTTCATTGATTTTGGTTTTTTGTTTGATCTACTACTTTCTTTGGATTTTGCTGCAAATATTGTTGGTATATTGTAAAATTTTATCTACAAAGATTGTTTAATATAAACTAAAGGGTAAAATTTCTTTAAAAAAAACTAAAGGGTAAAATAGTCATTTATACCATTCAGATTTTTTATTCAACACAACAACCGAACACCAATTTAGTTAAATCTATATAGACAACTATATCGATATAGACAACTTTATCCATACAGAATTTAATAGAAAATGAACCGAACAACCCCTTAGTGTTCTTGGTGATGAAGATAAACATTCAAGAAAAAAATTATGATTAATTAAAAATGGTAAAATAAATTATATAAGACAAAATGACCATAATACCCTCGTGCTTTATGGAGAAATTAGACGTCCGTTAGCTCGAGGGACCAATTCCGTAACAAAATGCATATGGAGGGTTATCATGTAATAAATGTAGATAAATGACAATTCCGTAACAATCGTCAAACGTGAGGGACCAAATCCATAACTTACTCAAAAAAATAACTTCTCTTTCAAAAGTAATCATTTCGTGGTTGAATAACTTCACCCACTCATTTCTACTTTATCCATTTTAAAACAACAATCTCCAAAGTTTTTTTTAGAGAATCTGTTGGAGATATACTTTTATACATCATAACAAGTTTTTATAAAAGAGTATTTTGAAATTAATCTGTCAAGAGGATCTTCAACAAATATCTTAGATTTTTTCTCTTTTTTATTCTAAATTAAAAAAAATTATTTTATCTTTCTTTAATTTAGCGTAAAATTTATCATAACTTTTTGTTCAAACCCAAAAATATGATTAAAGATGAAAAATAAATATTTTCAAAGCCCAATCCCCAAGGCCCAAAGTCCGGTAAGTTAATTTAAATAGAAGTAAAAAGTAAAAAAAATGAAACAAGGTAAATGTAGTTTAACCTAAAAAAAATCAGCCGTCACGGTTTTCTCCTCTTCGTTTCAATCTTTTGTTTCACAGTTTACACAAATTCCTTTGTAATTTTTTTAGGTTTTCGAATTGATGCATGTTATACATTAATTTTTACACAATCATCTTATACGATTACAATGTTATCATGTAACTTAATTCAATAATTTACTTAATGAAACGTAATATTGTATAATTTTTGGTGAATTCTTTTGTTTATATGGATGTAACCATGATCGAGTTCATGGATGTAACCATGATCGAGTTCGAATCACAGATCGGACGATGTTAATCTTGTTCAACATTTAGGACAACTTCGAGAACATCCGTCGTTGTGATACTTGTCGCTATATATCCTCAACAAGAAAACAACAATTAATTCACTAAGAAGCCATGTCAATTGAAATAACAAAGTAATAATCAAGGTGACAATAATTGTTTCTTTCAAGAATAAATATTGTTAATCCCAAAGAAGTAAACAAGTATTGTATAAGGGGGGGGGGGGGGTTGAATACAATAACACAAAATTACTTAATTTTAATTCTTTTATTGATAATGAATATCAAGAATTACACAAAGAGAAAATAAAGATTGTTGCGGAATAAGAATAGATGAGAACTACTCTAAACAATCTAACACTTAGAAGATATTAAGAACACAAAGACTTAAACCTTAAGAAGATAAAAGACAACTATCAACCTGCTTAAAATCTTGTGAATGCCAAAGCTTGAGCTGAAAGCGTAAGTAGCAAGGTGCTACTTCCATCCTTTATATACTATCCAATGTAATGAGTGCAAATGACAAGTAGGAGTAAAGGCTTTGGTGGATGAGAGATTGACAATAAATTATAAGATATTTGATGTGACTTGTCACAATACAAAAGGTAACTTTTGTACTTATGAAAGTACAATATCTAAATAAAATATTCTTGAAAAAATCTTTTTGAGATCTATTAGAAAATAAACATCTAATCAATTTAAGACTAAATGTAAATCTTCTAAAGGAAGAAAGAAACTTCTATTTCCATTGTCAGAAGATCATTGGGAAAGAGGAAGTATGTCAAATCATGAGGATTTAACATAAATGCTCGTACTAGATAAAGAAGCAATCTGTACGAGAAAAGTTACCGAAGAAGAAATTCGGTAACTTAGGTATGTGCCGAAAGAGGAACTCGGCATAGAAGGAATGAATGCCGAATAGGTGAAGGTTCGGCAGAAGAGAGTTCTGCCGAACATGAGAAGATTCGGTACAGGGATATGATCTGCCGAATTGGAATCGGCAGATTATGCTTAGTTTACTCTTGAAGTCCATCTCAATCCTCATTGTAGACTTCCTTCATGTTGGATTCGGTTTATCTTCGACTCACCGATCTGTTAAACTAACTAAGCTATTACAAAGAACCATAAATCAAAATACAAGGTTCAATCATCAATAAAGACTAAAGGAGAGGTTATCTTTAAATCTTAGATGACCCAACAATCTCCCCCTATTTGATGATAACATCTCATACAACATAGAAGTTAATGAATAATGCATTTTGACCCTTTTTCATATTCTTTTGGGTTCTTTTTCACATAGACCATTCTTTTTGTTTATATTTGGATTTTCTAGAGTATCCGACATTTACAAGTATAAAAGAATGAAATAAATATTTGTACAAATTATTTACGATAAGACATAAAAGCTCAATGTATTAATCTTTTTAAGAAGATTACAATACAGAGGAAAACAAAATAAACTATACCGAATTTATTCAAAAGAAAAATGCGGTTCAGCATCCCTCTTCTTTAGTTCATCGGTAGTAGCCACATAGAAATCCTTAGCCGACATTGGAATTATTTGAATAATCCCGTGGAGAAAGGTTGTGTCGGCAATAGGGATTTGGCTTGATCTGAAGAAGGAGATATGCCCAAGTGCGTTGTTGAAGAAGATACCATGAGTCAGCTCAGAAATCACAGTTGTTGAAGGATGAGGAACCGGAATAGGTAAAGAGAGATCAAGATTTGAAGTATCCGGGACCTTTCCTTCTTTAGCCATTTGGGCAAACACGTCTTCCTTTTTGGATTTCAACTTTGATTTGGGAGGAGGACGACCAGACATTAGATTGTTGATAATCTCTTCTTCAACAGGAGTATGGACAATGTTGTATCTTTTTCGGTAGGTTCTGAACTTTGTTTGAAGATCTGCAATGTATTTATCAACCTCAGCTTTTGCAGAGCTTTGGCTTTTTAACAAGCAGATACCAATTTCTACCCATTCTGATACTCCAAACCGAACAAGAGAGTCTAGTCGGTCTATAGACAAAGAAGCATCATCCCTGATAATCTTTAGCCGAATAACCTTGCAGCTTGCAGACGGTTTGATTATTTTGACATCTGTGATTTTGGCAGAGCACCGACGTCTGTTGAGGGTTTTTCGGTACCAATCGATACACATAGTCTTTATTTCCTCATTTTTCTTCGCCGAGTCCTCTAGAGCGCTCATCTGAGTTTTAATTGTATTGGTAGGATCTTCTTCAGCAGCTATCTTCAACGCTAGCTCGACATGTCTGTCACGAGCAATCTGGGCAAGCTTTGCAGCTTTCAGTTCTTCTTCAGATAAGCCTAGATCAGAAGAGGTAACCTTTGGAGGAGGAAGATGAAGACCAGCACCATCCACAACTTTCTTTAAAAGAGCATCTTTACGACGCTTTTCTTCAGCAGCTATTTCATCCGGTGACATAATAGCTTTGCCCTTATCCTTTTTGGGCAGATTCTCCCCCTTAGGTTCTTCGACCACCTTGGGGTGATCGGTTCCCTTCTCGGTAGCAGAAGGCTTGGTTTCGGCAGTAGAGGGTTTTTCCTGACTCGTACTGATGTGAACTTGAGAACGGAGTTGCTCCCCCTCAGTACGAGCCGGGGAAGAAATACTGGATCTGGCCGACAGACGGCCTACTCGCCGATCAATACGTTCCAAAACATGGCGATCAGCAGGAGTGAATGCAGACTCAGTGATATCAATATCAAGAGACTGAGCACAATACTGAGCAATATCGGCAGGCAGAGAGTCAAGACGCCGATTTAAATTCTGCAAGGCACTGAGAATGTCAGAATTAATAGACTCCTGAGCCGAAGTCTGCTGCCGTAGACGGATAAGATCCTGATCCCGAGCATCCGAGGCGGCCTTGAGAGCAGCCATCGATAAGGTCAAGGAGGTATTTTGATCATTAAGTCTGACCACCTCCTTGAGAATAGAATCCATAGCTGCGGATAGAGGAGAACGAAGACCGGCAATCTGGTTGTGCATGACATCCAAACACTGAAAGATGTCGCGATTAAGAGCGACAACCTCAGAATTTTGCTTCTTGACGAGCTTCAGAAGTTCCTCCAAAGAGATGTTGTTGGCGTTCAGAGAGTCGAGGAGCGCCGGTTCACGCAAAGACTGTCGAAGCTTTTCGAACTGGGTACCAAGCATTCGTACCTGCCGATTGGTGTCACTGATGTCGGCAAGTAAATCGGCAGATATTGTGACCGGTACATGGGTAGAAGACCCAGCCATTTTTGTAGGAGATGGTTTGGGTGAGGGAGATCTCTTTGGTGGTGAGTTCTTCGGCGATGGTTGAGGGGAAGGGGAGCTCATCGGTGAGGAAGTGGGAGAGAATAGCCGTCGGTACATATCTTGGGATGAAACCCCAGTTTATGCAATATCAACGGGACTGACCCCGGGTGATAGGCTGTGCGGTGAAGAAGCAGAATGTCGGTCCGGAGAGAAGACCAACTCATCTTCAACCTCCACAAAAAAAGGAGGAGGAGAAGGAATATTTGGGGACTCCTTTTGTACATCCAAATCTTGTTGAAAAGGTTTGGAGAAGGTGGGAGTGGGTTTAGCAGATCCCCGTGGCCCTGGAGGGGAAAGTTCAACATCTACCGATTGTTGAGAATCGGTAGATGGAGTGTGAGTTTCGGCCGAAGGTTTCCTAAGTTTCTTAGAACGAGACTTAGGAGGGGATTTTGAGCCCCGTCGCTTAACAGAAATAGAAGGGGGTATGACTGGGGTAGCCACCGAAGGATTCGTCGGTGGCAGAGTCATGAGAGCAAGTGCGACGTTTCCGGTGGCCTTTTTCTTTTTAATAGCCACCGACTTAGCTCGGGAAGGTTTTGGGGGAGAAGGGACCACCGATTTGGATGGCTTAGGAGAAGATGAAGGCCTTTCGGATTCACCTTCGGCAAGCGTTCCCCAAATCGGATTGGGAGAAGAGATGAAAGAGAGCATACCTGAGGTGAGCGTAGAGTCGGTAGGCTTTATCGGTTTGAAAATAGATTGCTTGCTAATTTGAGAAATTGGTAAGTCAAACTTGATCATCGGTTCGGGGAGAGCAGCATCGGCACGCAGATGTGCAGATAGCTTGTGGTTGATGATGAGAGAGATGAAGCGGGGAAGTGCCACATTGTGATTTCTGGGAGGAGAGATGGCGGTGATCAAAGAGTCGAAGAATACCTGTGCAAAGTCGATCCTCCTCATAAAAATAAGGGCATGAGCAAGACGAGTGATAGCTGCCGGAGATTGATCCCATCCCGAAGTTTTGTGGGAAAGACAGTATAGGAGGTGAGAAAAGAAGTAGTTCCATAATGCACCCATATTCTTTCGAAGGAGAGTGCCGGAACCCTTGGTTTTGCCTTCGTGCACATACTGGAGAGCGGTAACAACTTCATCATGCTCTTGATGAGTAGGGAATGGAGCATATACATTAAACTCTGGTATTTGGAGAACTGAGCGAATATCATCCACCCCAAAAGAGAGGTCGGGGTGTTCTTCAGAGGATAGAACGGAAGCAGAAACCTGGTGAGTAGTAGAGTCATACTTGCAGGTCAACCAAAAGTTACCAAGGAGCATTTTGCTCATCTTGGTGGATGAAGTGAGAGCATGGCATATTGGAGATCTTTGGAGAAAGATAGAGACTTGGTTGAACTCTGGGTGATCAGCATCCGCAGAGAGACGAGCAACTTGGTTGCAAGCAGGGAAAGTGAGAGATTCACAAGTTAGAGGAGTATCCTTGGAAGCCTTAGTTGATTTGGAGGATGCCATTGAAGAAGAAGAGAAGTGCAGGTTTAGTGTGTCTTGATGAAGAAGATGAGAAAACAAATAAAGAATAAAAATGAAAAGAGAAGAAGTATTTATAGGTTTGAAAAAGAAGAGGGAAAGGTGAGAATTCAAAAGCCAAAAAAAAATGGTAATGATGGTACGACGCAAACGTGCGTAATGGGGAAGTGGAAGAGGCGAAAAACGGCTGATTGTCAGGTCGTGGACGTCCCATCTACTGACGCACGTACCCTGAGATGCCACGTGTCAAATTTGCATAGGGTAAAGAGAGTGTGCCGATGATAGTCGGTATGTGTGATGTAGATAAGGATGACACCTCATACAACATACCGAAATGAATAGGTACCGAAATGAATAGGTACCGAATTGAATAGGTACCGATTTTTTTTTTTTTACGATAAATTTAACATACCTAAGGATCCCACAAGGAAGTTGAAATGTGCCTCATCCAGTGGTTTTGTAAAGAGGTCTGCAAGTTGAAAATCTGTAGGAACGAAGTGAAGTTCAATATCACCTTTAGAGATATGATCTCTTATAAAATGATACCGAATATCAATGTGTTTAGATCTGGAATGCAGCACTGGATTGTTGGCAATGGCTATGGCACTAGAATTGTCACATAGAATCGGTATATGAGAATAAACTTTGGCATAATCTTGTAGTTGGTTCTTCATCCACAAGATTTGGGCACAACAACTTCCAGTTGCAACATATTCGGCTTCGGCAGTGGAGGTGGATACCGAATTTTGCTTCTTACTGGACCAACTGACTAAGTTTCCACCTAGTAATTGACAGCTGCCAATTGTACTTTTTCTGTCAACCTTAGACCCTGCAAAGTCAGAATCTGAATAGCCAATTAGATCAAAACTTGAGTCCTTGGGATACCAAAGACCCAGATTCATGGTACCCTTTAGGTACCGAAAAATACGTTTCACAGCCGCGAAGTTAGATTCCTTGGGATTGGCTTGATAACGTGCACAAAGACACGTAGCATACATGATGTCAGGTCTACTAGCAGTAAGATAAAGAAGAGACCCTATCATTCCTCTATAATTCGTGATATCTACCGACTTGCCGGTGGAATCTGCATGAATTTTTAGAGGTGGTGCCATTGGAGTTTTCATGGGAGAACAATTTTCAAAATCAAACTTTTTCAAAAGATCACGAATATATTTATTCTGACAAATGAAAATACCTTCAGAGGATTGTTTAATTTAAAGACCAAGAAAGAAAGTAAGTTCACCCATCATACTCATCTCATATTTGCTTTTCATGAGAGAGGCAAACTCTTGACAAAGATTTTCATCAGTGGCACCGAAAATGATATCATCCACATAGATTTGAACAAGAATGATATTACCGTTTGTTTTCTTGAGAAAAAGAGTATTATCAATTTTACCTCTGGTATATCGGTTGGATAGAAGAAAATCAGACAAGGTGTCATACTAAGCACGAGGAGCTTGTTTCAGACCATAGAGAGCTTTGTCAAGTCTGAACACATAGTACGGATGAGCTGGATCTTCAAAGCCAGGTGGTTGTTTCACATAGACTTCTTCAGCAAGTTCTCCATTGAGAAAAACACTCTTAACATCCATTTGAAAGACCCGGAAGTTTTTGTGAGCAGCATGAGTAAGAAAGATTCTTATTGCCTCAAGTCTAGCAACAGGAGCAAAGGTTTCATCATAATCAATACCTTCCTCCTGCCTATATCCTTGAGCAACAAGCCTGGCTTTATTCCGGATTACAGTACCGACTTCGTCCATTTTGTTTCGGAAAACCCACTTAGTACCTATAATGGTTTTACCGAAAGGTCTTGGCACAAGTCTCCAGACTTTGTTTCTCTTAAATTGAGACAACTCTTCTTGCATGGCAGTGACCCAACAAGAATCTGCTAGAGCTTCTTCAATTTTCTTGGGTTCGATAACGGATAGAAAATTCACATAGAGACAGATGTTTCCAATACCTCTTCTAGTTTGGACACCTGCTAGCTGATCTCCGATAATTTGATTTATCGGATGATCTTTGGTCCATTTTAAAGCTGGGGGAAGAGGTGCAGGAACTGTGTTTGGAAAGTATGAAGGTGAAGGATCGGTAGGTATAGGATGAATATGATGAAGAGGAGAAGTATGTAAGGTGGTTTCGGTAGGAGCTATGGATTCGGTAGGAGCTGTGGGTTCGGCAGTTGGTAAAGGTTCTGTCGAATCATGATGGAGAGAAGTAGAGGGTACTGAAAATGGGACATATGGAGGTCTTGAAGATAGAATATGTGGAGACTCTTCTCCAACACAGGAAATAATCCATTCATGAAGTTCAGTGTCATCACAAGATAGAGAGGATGTCTTGTGATCATCAAACTTCACATGTATTGATTCATCAATACATTTTCTTCTTAGATTATATACTCTGTAGGCTTTAGAGGAGAGAGAATAACCCACAAATATACCTTCATCAGCTTTGGGATCAAATTTCCCAAGCTGCTCTCGATCATTCAAGATAAATCAAAGGCAACCGAAAACATGAAGAAAACCAATGTTTGGTTTTCGGCCATAGAAGACTTCATAGGAAGTCTTGTTGTGCCTTTTCACAATGATAGATCGATTTTGAGTGAAACATGCTGTATTGACAGCTTCAGCCCAAAAATAGGTTGGAAGATTTGATTCACTTATCATGGATCTTGCAGCTTCACATAACGTACGATTCTTTCTTTCTACAACACCATTTTGTTGTGGAGATCTTACTGCTGCAAAGTTTTGAGAAATACCTTTGTCACAAAGAAAGGCATCTAAAGTAGCATTTCTGAATTCGGTTCCATTGTCACTTCTGATAGATCTGACTAATTAACCGTTGAGAACTTCAGATTTCTTGATAAAGTTGATGATTTCTTCAGGTGTATCACTTTTGTACCTGAGAAAGAATACCCAAGTGTAACGTGTGTATTCATCAATAATTACAAGAATGTACCTTTTTCCACCTAGGCTAGGTGTGCTGACAGGCCCACAAAGATCCATATGCAGCATCTGTAGAGGAGTAGAAATAGAAAAACACTGTTTTGATTTGAAAGAAGATTTTGTCAGTTTGCCTTTCTCACAAGCTGCACAAAGCTTTTCTTTTGAAAAGGAAATTTTCGGCAAGCCAACAACAAGCTCTTTGTTGGAGAGAGCATTTAAAGTTTTGAAGTTGAGATGAGAAAGACGTTTATGCCAGAGCCAGTTTTTCTTTTCAGAGTCTTCAGAAATGAAGCAGATGCTTTCCTTTTCAGTTGATTTGTCATTCATATTGATGACGTACACATTATCCTTTCTAAAACCAGATAGGACAGTGTGAAACTGTTTATCAGTGATAAGACAATCAATTTCTCTGAAAATAACATAGAAACCTAAATCACATAGCTGACTAATGCTTAAAAGATTATGCATCAGTCCCTTCACATAGGCAACTTTGTTAAAAGTAATAGAACCGTTAGAAAGAGTTCCATAACCTTTAGTGGAACCGCGAGAGTTATCACCAAAAGTTACAGTTGGTCCCTTTTCTTTCACAAAGTTTAGAAGAAGAGATTTGTTCCCAGTCATATGTCGTGAGCATCCGCTATCAAGATACCATGTTTGATGATGCTCATAGACCTGCAGATAAGAACAAATTAGTCTTTTGGAACCCGTTTTGAGGTGGATCCTTTAGGGTTAGAAGAGGAAGAAGAAGGATTGGTCGGATGATATCTTTCGATACGGTCCTTTGGACAGTCTTTGGCCAAGTGAAAAGTATCACCGCAGTTGTAACACTTTCGGTAAATAAATTTCTTCATTGGATCAAGAGAAGCAGCTTTTACCTTTCCTTGAGTTTTGGATTTAGGAGGTTTGGAAAGGTGAGAGGGAATGGGATAGCTGTACGGAACGTGAGGGTTATGGGGAGCCGGTCCAAGGATTCCTTTGTAAATGGAAGATGAAGAAATGTTTGAAATTCCTTTGGACTTCTTTATTTTTAGGGCTCTTGGGATGAAGTCCGTTGTGTTCATGAGAGATTTACCTTTTGAAGAAGGTGTAATCTTTCTTTTGTTAGGAGTATTAATGACAACGGATTTTCCTTTAGAGAGAAAATGGGCCTTTTTTGAAGAATGGGAAGAAGAAGAAGAAGAGTCGTTGTTTAAACTTAATGACATAAGAAGATCATTTACAGGTTTGACCAACTTATTTGAGTCTTGATCTTCTGTTAGAATAGGTTTGGAAGATTTAGCAGATACAAAGTGGCCAAATTTTCTTGAATCGCGAAGATCCATTGAATATACAGAATTAGAGTCTTCTGACATAGAATCATTCCAGTCAGTAGAATAAGAAGGTAATTTAGAAGACAGAGGAATATCCTGAGTAGGAGAGGATATGTTTTCAGAAGGGAGGCACAAAGAATTTTCTTTCCAGTACCCTAGACCATAAGTTTCACCAACAATTTGATCTTGAAAGATTTTCTCAAGATTTTTGGAAGAGGTGTTCCATTTGTTTAGGGTTTCTTGTTCCTTCTGAAGTTTCTTTAGAAGCTTGTTCTTCTCCTTGGTAAGCACAAAGTTTATAGTCTTCAAGTCATCTAACTCAGCTTTTAGTTTGTTAAACTGTTCCAGCTGGGATAGAGACTCATGAAGTTGGGATGAGAGAGTTTTGACTTGAGCATTTGCTCTTTTCTTTGCATCTTTTTCATTGTGAAAAAGTACAGTTAAAGAGTCAAAAGCTTCAATCTTTTCTTCATTAGTGAGAGAGAGGAAGGGATGTACCTGAGAAGAAGAGGAAGAGCACTCAGCAGTGAAGTCCATCCTAGAACAGGAGTCTTTAGGTTCTTTATCAAGTTTGGCCATAAGACATTTACTTGACACTTCTTTCTCACTGTCGGAAGTGGGTTCGTCTGTCCAATCTAGAGTTTCAGCCATCAAGCCTTTGCCTTTTCGTTGAGAGTTGAAATTTCTTTCTTTCTCTCTTCTATATTTGGCTTTGTATTTGTCGTCTTTGTTGGTAAGTTCTTTGAAGGAATAAGATGGAGAAGGTTTTCTTGGATGCGATCTACCTGCAGAATTAGATCGAAGATGTCTTCCTTTAGAAGAGTTAGAAGAATTCGATATGGAAATCCTAGAAGAATTGCTTCTGCATTCAGATGCAAAATGGCCTTTCTTACCACATGCATAGCAATCCTCCTTTGATTTGTTCAAGGAGTTTCTAGAAGAAGAAAAATTTCTGTTTCTTTGAAATTTATTAGAAGAATTCTTTCGAAATTTAGAGAAATTTGCAAGCATACCCATTTCCTCTGTCAATAGATTGACAGAGGGATTTTCTCCTTCATCATCAGCTTCACTTAGATAAGCTTCCGAGGAGTGATTCAGATTTTCATGACTTTCTCTATCTGAATCATCAGAAGGGTAGGTTATACAAGGAATACACACAGATTTCTTGGAGCCATCACTGATAAGAGCCATAGAGGGGGCTCTTATTTCTTTATAGATGGTTTTCCTTTGAAGTTGGGTTTGTTCGTGATTAAGAAACATACCATAGAGAGAAGTGAGAGGAAGGCTTTCCAAGTCCCTGGAAGTCTTAATGCAAGTGGAAAGGGTATTCCAGAAATCTGGAAGACCATCCATGAATTTGCATATGATTTCCTCGTTGTCATAAAGTTTTCCAACAAGTTTTAACTCATTTAAGAGACTGTTAAAATGGTTGTAATAGGAGGGAAGAGATTCTCCTTTTTCATGAGAGAAAAATTCGTATCTACGTACGAGAGAGATCTTTTTAGATTTCTTTACTTCATTTGTACCTTCGTACAACACACATAGAGTTGACCACATATCTTTTGCCGTTTTAAGACTGACAAGAGATTGGTATACTTCATCAGGAAGGGATTGAGCAATGATGGTTCGCACTTTGGAATCAAGTCCAACTGTGCGCTTATCTTCATCATTGTATTCTTTGGTCGTTTTTAAGACATATCGACCAGTTGCAGAAGTTCTTTCCTCCTCTGATGAGTCATCGGAAACTTGAAAGAGATTGTCCTTTTTCTTTTCTTTATCTTTAGGAGTTTTGACAAATCTATCCCATACTTTTGGGATAAGAGGACCGTCACTAAGGATGGTAAGATACCGACTGTCAGCTCCTTCAAGGAAAAGCATCATCCTACTTTTCCATAAGGAGAAGTTGTTCGAGTTGAACTTAGGAGGTTTAACAGTAGATCCATTGTCAGAGTAAAAAGAATTTTGAGAAGAAGTCTCAGGTTTTGTAGAAGGAGAAGTCATTACGGATCTGGTTTATTAGATTAAACCAACCGCTCTGATACCACTTGTTAGTCCCAAAGAAGTAAACAAGTATTGTATAAGGGGGGGGGGGTTGAATACAATAACACAAAATTACTTAATTTTAATTCTTTTATTGATAATGAATATCAAGAATTACACAAAGAGAAAATAAAGATTGTTGCGGAATAAGAATAGATGAGAACTACTCTAAACAATCTAACACTTAGAAGATATTAAGAACACAAAGACTTAAACCTTAAGAAGATAAAAGACAACTATCAACCTGCTTGAAATCTTGGGAATGCCAAAGCTTGAGCTGAAAGCGTAAGTAGCAAGGTGCTACTTCCATCCTTTATATACTATCCAATGTAATGAGTGCAAAGGACAAGTAGGAGTAAAGGCTTTGGTGGATGAGAGGTTGACAATAAATTATAAGATATTTGATGTGACTTGTCACAATACAAAAGGTAACTTTTGTACTTATGAAAGTACAATATCTAAATAAAATATTCTTGAAAAAATCTTTTTGAGATCTATTAGAAAATAAACATCTAATCAATTTAAGACTAAATGTAAATCTTCTAAAGGAAGAAAGAAACTTCTATTTCCATTGTCAGAAGATCATTGGGAAAGAGGAAGTATGTCAAATCATGAGGATTTAACATAAATGCTCGTACTAGATAAAGAAGCAATCTGTACGAGAAAAGTTACCGAAGAAGAAATTCGGTAACTTAGGTATGTGCCGAAAGAGGAACTCGGCATAGAAGGAATGAATGCCGAATAGGTGAAGGTTCGGCAGAAGAGAGTTCTACCGAACATGAGAAGATTCGGTACAGGGATATGATCTGCCGAATTGGAATCGGCAGATTATGCTTAGTTTACTCTTGAAGTCCATCTCAATCCGCATTGTAGACTTCCTTCATGTTGGATTCGGTTTATCTTCGACTCACCGATCTGTTAAACTAACTAAGCTATTACAAAGAACCATAAATCAAAATACAAGGTTCAATCATCAATAAAGACTAAAGGAGAGGTTATCTTTAAATCTTAGATGACCCAACAAATATTTTATAGAATCTTTATTGATTAAGGCCCTGTTTGTTTTTTGAAAAGAAAGATCTGATTCGGTCAGATTTTTGTTCAATAGAGTGTTTGTTTAAAAAAAAAAGAGGTGAAATGCTCTGAAAAAGTCTGAAATAACAAGAGGTAATTATAGTTTTGAAAAGCTCTAAAAACCTATCATCAACGCCTCCCACTCCTGCAACCCTATTTCCGTGCAAGCAGGTCAATTAATAACAAGAACGATGATTACAAAATCGATCTCACCAGCCGATTACAAAATCGGTCGTTCGTATCTAAACTCTCAAGCCGATTTCGCATCTAAACTCTCAAGGAGATCGATTCCTACTGCCCAGATCATTATCTCCAGGTATATTGATCGAACTTCATGCTTTTTTCTTGTCGATCGATCGAACATGTTATCTACCTGTTTTGTATTTGACTGAGTTGGGTTTTTTTGGGTATTTTCGACTAAAAGGTTATCTACCCTTTTGTGGACTCTCGATCGATCTTGAAGAAGCCTGCTCCTGAACGGTATGATCTCCATATTCTGGTTATGCTTTGGTTATGTTATGATCTCCATGTCTGTTTGCTCGATTTGTGTTTGCATCTTCTTGCTCGATTTGGGTTTCTGTTTGGTCTCATGTTATGATAACGTTGTATAAATCAGCTTTTTGGTCTCCTGTTTGGTCTCGATTTGGGTTTCTGTTTCTCCATTCTGTTGGGTTTCTTTTCAATGAAATGCTTGATTTATGTTTGCTCGATTTGGCCACGGTTTCAATTTCTGTTTGGTCTCCTGTTATAAATCAGCTTTGGCTACTTTTTCAGAGACAATGTAGCCTCCCCTTTCGATTTCTGTTTGATCTATAACAAAAACTTCAATTTGGCCACTTTTTCTGTTTGGTCTCCTGTGTTAAATTTATCTTTATCTTCTGTACTTGCTAAATTTATCTTTTTTTATTTTCTGTTTGTGGGTTGTGTTACACTTGTGTCAACTGCCAGTATTAATAACATGATTATGCGATTACCATTTCATGCTCAACTTGCATTTAACAACTAGTTTTGAACTGGAAATGCAATAAAGCACATTCTATAATTGCATAACATTCATATTACTTGATATATACTTAAAAGTGATTTGTGTGCCAACAGGTTCCTTAACTATTCCTTTCATTTGCTGGCATTATTGCTTTACAATAATTTTCTTTAATGGCAGCTTAATGTATCAAGATTTTCTATGACAATATCTTTTCTGCTGATAATAGATTGTTTACTGATGTGGGAATGCTTGGTCATAATTGATCCCTGAAATATATCATAAGAAAAAGTCTATAATACCCTATGAAAATTATGATACAAAAGTTGATTACTTTAGTGAAGGTAGAAGGAGCTTTTCCTTTAGAGTTGACCTCTTGGGCTTACACATTGTGGTTGGAAAAAGTTCATTGAAGTTATATGCATAATGAATATCCCTGTAAAGGTTGGTAAGGGTTGTAGGCCATGTGGAAATTTGGTGGGCTCCCAAGACAAAATTTTATATCTAAATCCAATATATTTCTTATGAATAATTCATTATCAATATGAATGATTTCCCAATTTTGTTGTTCAAAGTGTCAATCTACAAAAACAAACAGTCTTATTGATTTATATTCAGACGTTTCAATTTACAAAAACAAACAGTCTTGTTGATACATATTTCAGATTTCAGCATCACATCTTATTAATTAGACGTGAAATAAAACTTCAGAACTCTTAAAAAACAAACGCCACCTAATTGTGAAATTCTATCTACAAAAATCTCATAAACCGATTATTTTATTTAGTTGATTGACAAGTTTGATAGGATTTCATTATGTCGATATATATATGTGATTTCATTATTATACATGTGATTTACAACTTTGATTATGCCCTATTACACAAATCAAACAATATATATATATATATATATATATATATATATTGGATTTTTAATAAAAAAAAAAGGTTAATATGAAGATTTTGAGAACCTCACCATATAGTGTTATTTATTTTTCTTGTTTTTGCTAATCTCATCAGGTTGAACTTGTTTTTATTGCTACTTTCTGTCAAATGTGTTATTTTCGTAGTGATGGAATCACTTGGTTGTACACGTTGACTTATGGAATAATTACATTCAAATGCTTGTGTATATGTTTTCCCTTACGATTTGGTTGATTGAATTGGAGAAAATAAATAATCAAAATATAATAATTTACAACTTTTTGCAGTTTTGTCTTTTCGAAAAGGAAAGAAAACGTGTGCGAGATCTTCGTAGTTGGTGATGAAAATAATCTGAATGTTGATGAGGACTTGCTCGACACCGCCGACTCGACATCAACTCTTAGAAGACGCGTTAAAATACCTCGGGTTGTCATTCATAGCCACGGTTGGATGCACCGTGTGCAGGATGTGTTCGATGACGACGATTACATTTCTTTGTAGCTTTTGAACTAACTGAAACCTTTCGGTTCTTTTATTTAGCTGACATCCTTTACCATTGAACTTTTTTTTAATTTCATATATGGTTTGTTTTATTTCTTTAGAAGGAAGTTTTTGCTATTTTTTTGACTACTTCTATGTTCTAGAGCTAGGGAGTAGAGTGGTTGTTTCATCCCTTGTGAAAACTGTGAGCCAAAAAAAGGAGATGACTTTTCGACCAAAAAGAAAGAAACTAAGGGGGCGTTTGGTTCGCAGAATGATTTCTGATGGAATGGAATCTGTCAATGGAATTGGAATCTGGAAGGAATTTGAATGTAATGTTTTCAGGTTTGACCAACTGTTTGGTTGGCAGGAATGGAATGTAATCAGTCAAATGAATTGGAATCTGTCTGTTTGGTTTGCAAAGGAATTGGAATGGAATTCAGAAAAATGACAAAAATACCCTTTTTAAAACAACTTCTTTTTAAACAGATTCTAAAACAACTTCTTTTTAAACAGATTCTAAAACACATGTAACACCCGTAATTTTCGATAAGTAAATGTCACCGGGAAAATTCTGTGACTTATAACTAGTGGGGTTTTGTCGGGAATTGCATTGTTTAAAGCCCCTCGGAGTATCGGGAGTTTTGGCGTTGAAAAGTCGGAAGTTTGATGCTCGGTACATCCTGGGCGATTGTGCCCGCGACTGTGACAGGGTGTCACTATCGCAGGGCACTGTCGCGAGGAACGTACCGCGGGCATCCCCTTCGGGCGACTATGCCCGGCGACTATGCGCGTGGCACTATCGCCGACGGGTGCAGACCTGCTTAAAATCGCGAACTTCAGCCCTCTTTCATTTCAACCTTCCCCCATTTCACCCTCTTCTCTCTAGAAACCGAACTCAAACCCTAAAATCGGTTTCTATGTATCCATGGCACCAAACCTATCATGTTCCAAGTGTTCTCCCCCACCCAACAAAGATTAGAAGCTCCACCTTCATCTTCCTCATCAAGTTCAACGGTTGGGAGCTCGGGTTGAAGTGTTGGATTGGGTGTTCTCGAAAGTCTCATCATCTTCAAGGGTAAGTTTTCTTGTATTAAGGTTATAAATGCTCCATTGATGGTTTCTTAGTGTTTGGTTTCTCAAATCTCAGATTTGGTAGTTTTGGAGAAACTAGGGTTTTGTTATTATTTGGGGTTTCTTGGTATATTGTTAGGGGAATGTTTCTACATGGTCGGATATGGTTATTTATGGTTTGGATTGTATGGATCTAGGTTTTGGAAGTTTCCGGCTTGAGGATTCGAGTGGCCTTCAAAAGAGCTCGTTGGGTGAAACCTAGATTTAGCCTAAATCTAGCAAGGTGAGTTCAAGTTGATTTGTGAAAACGGTGTACATGCCAAAATGTGTATTTTAAAGTGTTTTACATGAAATGGTTAACTGCTGATAAGTTTTGAGTATCTAGAAGTAAAATGTGTTTTACTTAGTTATTTGTCAAAGTATGAGTATTTTGATAAGTTTTCATATTTGGTAAACTTGGGTTGTGTTAACCTCTTAAAATGCTTCTATTGGGTTTTGAACGTTTCCAACAACTAAATAACATGAATTACGTATTCTTGGTGATTTTGTACAAGTAAAGTCTAATTCATGTTAGATGCATTTGGTCTATTTGCATTTATAAACACTTTGGAAATCTTGAGTTCCATCTCGTATGGAGTTTTGGGTAAATCTAGTATTTGAAGTACGTGTCTTCATAAACGGTATTTAAAGACATTTCACTATTGTGGAGACCGGTAATTATTGGGTAAACGGATTTTGAGCTCTTTAGCTCGGTATTGGCTTAAACGAGTCGTGTGGACATTTGTCCGGACTTTTAAACCGTTGTGGGTTTTGGATATGAGGACACTTATTTTGTGTCATTGGTGAGTTACATGTTTTGGGAGCTTTGGTCTTTCAATTGGAGTTATGTAACGTTAGACAGTGTGTAATGGATCCATAGGCACGTGTGTCAGTCTGTTTTGGGATGGTCAATTGGGTATTGCGGGGTTGAACTTCGGTACCCATGTTTTATGACCGGAAACTTTACAAGTGATCGCTAGGAGGGTTGAGTCGGCTAGTGCTATCGGAGTAGTAGGCGCTAGGACCTCCGCCGCTTGAAGTAATGCCTGGGAGGTAGTCTTTAAGTGTGACGGGCCTTCGGGATGGAGTTCTTCGGAATGATCCATCAAGGTCAACTGACTTGGGGTGACACTTGTAAAGAAGTCGTAGGGACACTGAGCTGGGATGTCGGGAGGTGTCATGCGATTAACGTTGTTGGGTGGTATACTTTTGTGTTCCTTCCACCCTCAACGGATACGGGTTTCCCCCGTTGTTGGCTATCAGTATGTTAAATATAAGAATGTCTTATTTTATTGTCATTGGTTCCTTACGGTCGCGTGAGTATTGGACCAAGTGTCTATGTTTTCGGACGTACGGTATATGTGGTTTTGATAGCGATTTATGGGTCGAGCACTCTGTCCCGCCCATGTTTTAGGTACTTTGGGTTATAAATGGTTATTCATGTTTTTACCAAATAAGTGTCGAACTATGATCCCGTTTGGGTGAGTTATGCGTTGCACCATTTTATGAGAAACGTGTGTTTTGGGAGCATTGTCTTTAAAAGTGTATGTTGTGGGAAAATGTGTCGTTTCCATTTTGAAGTATAATATTTCGAAGGATCTTGATTTAAACTGGTTTCCTTTCTTTTAAAGATATATCCGTTCATGTTAACACTCTTGAGCTCGCTAGGCGTTAAGTCTAACCTTTTTATTTGTTGGCATGTGCATCAGGTTCCTAGCGGGGGGTTCAGTTCTAGCGGTGCTATGAAGAGTTGAGCCCTAGCCTTACAAAAGTAAGTAATTGGTGAAGTCTTCCGCGAGTTGGTGATAGTGACATATTTTGGGTTTTAGTAGCACCCGTCCTTATTGTTTACTGTGTGCATAGATAGAAGGTGTATTGTAGCAAAATCTGTATTTGTGGTTGTAGATGATTCATTTATGGATGTATTTAGAAAATTTTAAATAAGTTGCTATTACCATATTTGAGGGTGTTACAACACAACAACATTAACATAAGTCAAATTATAAACAAATTCTAAAACAGATTATAGCATAAAAAATCCCCTAGCATAAAACTACCACTAAACAGATTATAGCATAAAAAACAAAAAACAAATCCCCAAATGAACAGATATCGGAAGATGTGTTTGGATCGAACAAACAAATCCCCAAATGAACAGATATCATCGATCGATCGAGTTGCAGGTATCGAACAAACAAAGACCCAAATGAACAGATATCAAACAAAGATCTGTTAAAAAAAGTAACATATCATCGATCGATCGAGTTGCAGGTATCTTGAAGATGATCGATCGAACAAACAAAGCCCCAAATGAACAGATCGATATGAAGCAATAAGAGATATACCTACAACTCGTTGTCGATGTGATGGATGGAAGGAACTCGTTCTTGATTTCAACGATGGAAGCAACGATGGTCTCGTTCTCATTGGCTGACGCTCGATGGTCTCTCGATTTCAACCTCCAGATCGATATGAGAAAAAAAGGAAGCGACTAGGTTTTTTTTATCCAGATCGATATGAGAAAAAAAGGCATTTTTGTCATTTTGAGAAAATGTAAAGGAATGGAATTCAATTCCATCCAAAATTGGAAGGAATGATCAAATCTGTGATTGAGGGATTTCAATGAATTCAATTCCATTCCCTTGGCAACCAAACAACACGATGGAATGTGGTCAATGGAATTGACCATTCCAATTCCACCAGATTCCGGCGGATTCCAGCGAACCAAACGCCCCCTAAATGTAAATATCATAATGCCTTATGTGCATACAAAAGAAGCATTAAACCTTTGATTCCTCCTTTTGACCAAATTTTTACAACTAAAGGTCTCAACCATCTACTCCTCTAGACTTGCATGTGAAGTGCAAATATTTTGGAAGCTTATAATTTTTTTTTAACTTTTGAGATTATCACATGAACTTCTCCCCTAAAAACATAAGACTTGAAATGTGAAAGACAAGAGACACTGTCAATTAATACTTAAGTCGAAAGAGTTTTTCAGAAGACAAGAATCAAATGAATGATCATTTTCGATTCTTAAATTATTTTACTCAATTATTTTACTCCCACTGGATGACTGGAGGGGGTATCAATGGAAATGATCTATGTAGCAGATGACCGACGAACATGAGTCAACTTGAATCTTACGAATTTGGACATGACAATCCCAATTTATTTGCAAGCAAGAGGTGACCCTAAGAGTGTATTTGGTACGCAAACAGGATAGAAGAGGATGAGACAGGACAAGACAGAACAGTTGTCTAGCGTTTGGTAAAACAGAACTGGACATAACAGAGCAGATAAGATGACCAATTTACCCCTAATAAATTTTTTATATATTATATATTCTGATTAATTATGTAATTTATTAAATTATAATGAAATAATGTTAGAAATTGGATATGAATGAAGAACACGATGAATATGCCGAAGGTTTGAAACCTCGATGTATTGATAGAGAGAAAACTTACAATACTGAAAATAAATATTATGAGAGTTATCTAACCTAGACTACATAATACAACAAATATATACGTAGACTAAATGGGCTTGGGCCCTAACATGGGCCTGGGACTCTATGTACATTAACATCCCCCCTCAAACTCAATCGGGAGAAGAATGAGCCAGATGGAGTTTGGAAACAAGATCACGAAACCGTCCTGGTAAATGAGCTTTAGTAAAAATATCAGCCGGTTGATCAAGAGTCGAAATAGGAAGCAGTTGAATGGTCTTACGAGTCACATGTTGACGAACAAAGTGACAGTCAATTTCAATATGCTTCGTGCGCTCGTGGAATACATCATTGTGGGCAATCTGAATGGCACTGTTGTTATCACACCACAATGAAGTTGGAGACTGTTGAGGAGCCCCCATGTCAGAAAGAAGCCAACGTAACCACACAAGTTCTTGAGCTGTGTCAGCTAGTGCTCGATATTCAGCTTCAGTGCTGGATCGAGCTGTGAGTGATTGTTTCTTGCTGCGCCAGGATATAAGAGAGTCGCCAAGAAAGAAACAGTAGCCAGTAGTAGAGCGACGATCAGTCATGTCACTGTCCCAATCAGTATCAGAAAAACCTCGCAAAATCAACGATGAGGTGGATGGAAAATGAAGACCATGAAACATAGTCCCTTTTAAGTATCGAAGAATGCGCAGGACAGCAGCATAGTGATCAGAACAAGGTGCATACATGAACTGACTAACAGTATGAACAGCATAGGCAATATCAGGTCGAGTCACTGTCAGATAGACAAGTGACCCCACTAACTGGCGATATAGAGTAGGATCACGTAGGGGTGGACCAACATTTGGAGCCAAATGAAGGTTGTGTTCAAGAGGAGTGGATGTTTTGTTGTCAGTAATCCCAGCTTTCGACAAAAGATCTGAGGTGTATTTGGCTTGACACAGATAAAGGCCCGATGGATCAGAGAGCACCTCAAGACCAAGGAAATAGTGTAAAGAACCAAGATCCTTCATCTCAAAACAGGAGCTGAGAGATGACTTCAGATTGGCTATGCCTGTAGAGTCACTGCCAGTAATGATCATATCATCCACATACAAGAGAAGTAATATTGTGCCAGCGTCAGTGGTCCGAGTAAACAGTCCTGAATCATAGTTGCTGGGTGAGAAGCCCAAAGAGGTGACAGTGGAACTGAATTTCTCAAACCAAGCTCGCGGAGCTTGCTTGAGGCCATAAAGAGCCTTCCGAAGATGACAAACATGACCTTGTGGAAGTCGAACACCTGGAGGAGGTGTCATGTAGAATTCCTCAGATAAGTCACCATTCAAAAAGGCATTCTTAACATCCATCTGAAAAAGAGGCCATTGTTTTGTGGCAGCAATGGCAAGAAGACTGCGAACAGATGTGACGCGAGCAACAGGTGCAAACGTCTCCTCATAATCAATACCATATTCTTGATTGAAGCCCTTGGCCACAAGTCGAGCTTTGTACCGATCAATAGAGCCATCCGATTTGGTTTTGATTTTGAACACCCATTTGGAGCCAATGGGTTTCTTGCCTGGTGGAAGAGGGACAGAATCCCAAGTCTGAGCTTTGTCAAGAGCCTGAAGTTCCTCATCCATAGCTTTCTGCCAATCAGAGTTAGAAGAGGCTTCCTTGTAGGAAGTAGGTTCGTGATTTGACAGCAGAGTAGCATAAACATGATAATCACGAAGATGAGAAGGAACTTGTCTTACCCGTTCTGATCGTCTAACATTCTGAGATTGAGTAGTTTCAGGAGCCAAAGACTCAGCAGGCACCTCAGATGTTGGTTGTGCAGATGGAGCAGATGATGTATACCGCTTGGCGAGAAAATCCCAGAGACTTTTGGCTGTAATATAACCAAGGAACTGTTGGTTGATCTCAGGAGTAGTGGAGGCATTAATGAAGCCCAAGATACGAGCATTATTAATATCCACAGTTGATACTGATGAGATAGACCAGAAGATGTATACCGCTTGGCGAGAAAATCCCAGAGACTTTTGGCTGTAATATAACCAAGGAACTGTTGGTTGATCTCAGGAGTAGTGGAGGCATTAATGAAGCCCAAGATACGAGCATTATTAATATCCCACTCATTCATTCGTTTGGCAAAGTCATCAGCATTCTCAGCTGTTTCTTGAACTGGAGCTTTGGATGCGCCAGTAACATAGGTGTAAAGACCATAAGACTTTAACAGAATTGTCATATGGTGATGCCAAAGAATATAGTTACTACCATTGAAAACAACGGAGATGGGATTTGAGTGACTGAAATTGGTAGCCATGAAATAAAGAAAAAATACTGAGAAACAGTATTAAAGACCGGATAAAGGTTCGACCGGAGGAAGTGTTCGACCGAAGGATGTTCGACCGAAGGGTGTTCGACCGAAGGAATGTTTCGACCGAAGGGTGTTTGACCGAAGGGTGTTCGACCGAAGGGTGTTCGACCGAAGGGGGTTTCGACCGAAGGGGGTATTCGACCGAAGTGTGTTTGACCGAAGGAATGTTCGACCGAATAGGTGTTCGACCGGTGTGCTCAACCGGTATAATGTTCGACCGAAGAAGTGTTCGACCGAAGAGGATATTCGACCGAAGGGGATATTCGACCGAAGGGGGTATTCGACCGATAAGATGTTGCGGCTAGGGTTTTCAACAGATCGATCGATCGACCGATGGTTTCAAGCAAGAACAGCGGCGGCTATGGCAAAAACAGCGGCGGCGGCGAGTCGACTGTGACGATAAACAGAAAAATCGAGATGAACAGTAAACCGATGATCAAACCTACAGCTCTGATACCATGTTAGAAATTGGATATGAATGAAGAACACGATGAATATGCCGAAGGTTTGAAACCTCGATGTATTGATAGAGAGAAAACTTACAATACTGAAAATAAATATTATGAGAGTTATCTAACCTAGACTACATAATACAACAAATATATACGTAGACTAAATGGGCTTGGGCCCTAACATGGGCCTGGGCCTCTATGTACATTAACAAATAATATTTTTTATAACAAAATATAGTATTAGAAATTTCTTTTCAGGATAGATTAAAGTGACACAAAAATAAAAAATTTATACAGTTTTCAATTTTTATTTTTTAACCATTTCTTATTTTTTTATTAGTAATATAAATAGTTTAAATAAATTAATCAAAACATAGTAACTATATAAAAAATAATATTTGAGGACAATAAAGTGAAAATTGTAAGAATATATAAAATAAAATAAAATAAATAAAATTTAAAGAATGAATAAAATATAGAAAAGGCGTATTTAATGTTTTAGAAAAAAAATTATATTTTATTTTGAAGTTATATTGGTAAAATATAAGTCTTTCCACCTTATTCCAGCTTGTTTCATGGGGTGGGGGTGGGGGGGGGGGGGTGGAACAAACATGTTCCACTTTGTTCCTGTCTGTTCCATCTAACAGTCCTACCAAACGTGGGACATTGATCCCTATTATGTTTTGTTTTGTCTTGTTGAGTGTACCAAACACACCCTAAGGGGACGTTTGGTCCGCAGAATAGAATTTGATGGAATTTGAATCCATTGAAGGAATTTGATTTTAAAGGAATTATAATGGAATTTGACCACGCGTTTGGTTGGAAAGAATTGGATGGAATTCAATTCTTTCACTTTAGCTAAGGAATGATGAATTTATTGATTTATGGAATTCAAAGGATTCCACCATGATCAATATGCGAACCAAACAATGGAATTGGAATTTGGTCAAATGAATTATCCATTCCAATTTCTTCAAAATCCATGAACCAAACACCCCATAAAGATACTGGTTAGGAGTGAGCATCGGAAGCGGGTACCCGCCTTTGGAACTGGAACCGCTTCAGAACTGTCGGTTCCGAAATCGGAACCGATGTGATTGGTTCCGGTTTCGGTTCCTAAAATATGGAACCGATCGGGACCGGTTCCGGTTCCGGTTCTCATTTTTTTGGAACCGTTACTCGTTGGGTACCCGTCGGGACCGGTTCCGGGATTGGGTACCCGGTCCTGCTGGGTACCCAGAACCGGAACCGACAGGTACCCGCTATTTTTTTAATAAAATATATTTTATTTATTTATAAAAATTTAATAAACCACCTTTTAGTGAAGTATCGTTTGTAGTATTTATTAGCATCAACTAATTTTAATGACGTGAAGTGTTTTAGAAGCACCGTTTGTAGTATTTATTTGTTTTGTAAGCATCGTTTGTAGTATTTATTAGTTTTTAGTTTTTATCTTATTAGTTTTCACGTTTGTGGTATTTATTTCTTTACGTTTGGATTTTGTAATATAATTAATATTTACCCTTTTATAATATAAATGATAAAAAAAAATTAAAAATTAGATAGTGGGTACCCGGTTCTGGAACCAGAATCATAAAGAACCGGTGTAACCGGTTCCGGTTCCTTCATTCCAGGAACCGCCGATTTCGGTTCCGGTTCCGAGAATTTTAGGGGGGGTACCCGCCTTTGCTCACCCCTAGTACTGGTCCATAGAAGATGTCTGACTAAGAGTCCAAGACAAGTAATATAATTGTGTCAATTCACGAGTTATCAATTGCCTAGATCCGTACCCCCCCCCCCTTCCCCCCAAAAAAAATCTATTAACCATCCTTATTCCTCTAATGAAAACTTTGCCAATCCATTCAACAAGACCATAACAAATTGTGCACATCCATCCAGAACACTGAAGTCATAACAACATGTCAACAACAGAAGTCTGAATTTGACCTACATTTGAAATTAACTCTCTTAATTCACTCAGTCGTTGAGACAAAGAATCATGATGCTTGTAAAGTTTAAAGACCAATTGGAAACATAAAGATATGAATAATTAAGTAATCAGACATAAAAAAATCAATCCAATAAATTCTCAATCAATAAATGTTTACCTAACAAGTGTTTATTGGATCACTTCTTATCAAATGAAAATGGTAAGTATTGAGAAACTTAGGGGCTATTTGGTTCATTGAATTGGAAGAAAATGAAATTATCAATTCCATTGACCAAATTCCAAGCTTATGTTTGGTTCATGGAATGGAAGTGATGGAATCCTTCCAATTCCATTAAATTCCACTATTTAAGGAATTCATCGTTCCTTGGCTTAAGTGAAGGAATTGAATTCCTACTAACCAAACGTGTGGTCAAATTCCATTCAATTCCTTTAAAGTCAAATTATTTTGATGGATTCCAATTCCATCAAATTCCATTATGTGAACCAAACGTCCCATACTTGGCAAGAGTTGTGACAAGTGCACCCCAAATTGTGAGAATCCATCATTAGATAATTTGCAGAATCATGTGAAAACTTCAATGTGGATACACCTTAGGTGGCGTTTGTTTTTCAAAAAAAAACTCTTATTTGCCACTTATGTCTGGTTCGATCAGATAAAAGACAGTTTCGAACGTTTTTTTTCCTTTTTAGAGCCTATTTACCCTTAATGCCCTTTGATAAATCAAGTGATAACATAGCCACTTAATTACCTCTTATTTTCATCCAATACTATTATTTCAATTTTTAATATCAGCTTTAGCCCAGATGCACCGGAATTTGTAAAAAAAACACAATACGTGAAGATTGTAGATATGTGTGTTGGCTTTCTAGAAAATCTTGAATCGCTTAAATCGAGGCTTCGGTGTGTGAGATATGATTAAAACTCCACAACCTCGCAAACCTGTCAGCATCCTTCATTTGTTTATTTTTTTCGTTCCGTCCTTCGATCATCGTTGTTCACTTCAATTGACGTATATAAGTCGAATTTTTTATAAAATAGACAGTTATACATATTTAACGTTTGTCAGTTTACAAAAACAAACAGTTTTATTGATTCAGATTTCAGACTTCAATACCTCCTCTTAAAAATCATAAGTGAAATCGGACTTCAGACTTCAACACTTCTTAAAAAACAAGAGCCACCCTATTAGGGCGTGTAAATGATGCGAGCCCAATTTTCAAACTCGAACTCGAGCTCGTTTCAAGCTCGAATCGCAACGCGAACTTAAGCTCGAAAACTCGAATCAAGCTCGAACTTGAACTCGGATCAAGCTCGAACTCGTTTAATACATAAAAGAATTAAAGAACTCAAGGTGAACAAATAACTTAAAAGAACTCAAGGTGAACCCACTTTTAAAGGGTACTCCTATTAAAACAAGTCCATAGGCTCAAACCATTTAGCAAAAACAAAGAATGTAAAAGCAAGGGAGGGAAAGGTCAATATAAAGTAGAGTTCTAAGTTTTGGGTTCTATATTTCACCAATGTGGGATGGATTAGAGACACCCTATATCTTTTACACTATCATTTTCATTTTTTTTAAAACTTGAGTTTGTTATTATTATTATTATCATCATCATCATCATCATATCATCATATCATCAATTAAATTAAAATAATATTACTAATTATTTTGTTTATTTTGTTTATATATCGAGTATCTCACGAGCTTATCGAGTCGAGTATGAGGTTGCTCGACTCGACTCGTTAGTATATCGAGTCGAGCTCGAGTTCGAGTCGAGCTTATTCGAGTCGAGTGTTGACCGAGTCGATCTCGAGTAGCTCACGAGTTGTCTCGTCTCATTTACACCCTTACACCCTATTATTATTTGTAGAAAAGGTAACATCATGCATAGGCCTACATAAAAATTAATGACACAAAAAACTGTCACAATATAATTAATTTGTTTTCAAAAACTATAAAATTTATTTGGGAAAAAGAATGTCATAATACCAACGTGAGAAGTTAAAGTGATCCTGAAACAAACTTACGACCCATTTAGACACTACTTTTATACGATAGGGACAAAAGAGTATATTTTTAAGAACCCATGAAATTGTGATATTCTTAAAAACTGGTGCATCACGTGTTATTTTATATAATTTTTTTCCATTGAAAACTAGTATTTAAAATATTGATAACATACATTTGTTTCACAATATGAACATTTTTAGCATGTTTGTGAAACAAAAATTACACGTATTGTAAACTGATTACATATGAAACAAATACTTAGTGAAACAAATATATGTTCATCAATACATTAAAGGGAAATTGGCTCAAAGGGCCACATTACATTGGCATATTGCGGACCTGCAGGTCCGCTACCTGCCACAAAACGACAAGAAATCGAACGGTTCATGCCAGATCCGCAACGGGTCGGGTCGGTAGGTCCGCCACCCGACCCAGGTCCGCCATCTTGCCACGCGTCATGCCCTGATTAGTCTTCAGGTCCGCCATCTGACATGCAGGTCCGCAATGCGTTTTTTCAGTCAATGAACTACTTTCTTCTACATCGAAAGCAACAACCTTTTATAAATATAAACCAGGGTTTGTTGGTCCCCCATACGACATCTCGATCGATTATTCTATAAGGAAAATTAGGCTCATTTTTTTGTCGAATCTTTGTACGTGATTCCCTACACCGACACATGTGCAACATGTTCCAAAAGATAAGTGATTCTAAACCCCCTTCCGCCACCACTACGTCCGCCATCACTAGCTCCGCCATTACTACCTCCGCTACCACCATCTCTGCCCACCACCAGGTCGCCACCGTGTGGTTGGCGGACCTGCACCATCACTGCCTGGTGGCGGACCTAGGTCCGCCATAGCGGACATGGAGTTTTTATTTTTATTTTTTAATTGATTGTCATTTATTAATTAATTGTTAATTATTAATTGTTAATTATTGATTATTGATTTGCATTTGGTTTGTATTTTAATATTTGACACTTTAGGACAATTAAATATAATTTTAGACATTTTAGGTCCCGACAAACTTATATATTTGACACTTTAGGTCCCTTAAATTTAATTTTAGACACTTTATGTCCCTTAAAATTAATTTTAAACACTTTAGGTCACTTTAATTTAATTTTAGACATTTTATGTCCTTAAATTTAATTTGTTTCACTTTATGTTCTTAAATTATATAATTACACCATTGGTCCCTTAAATTTATTTATAGACACTTTAGGTCCCTTAAATTTAATTTAGAACACTTTATGTCTCTTAAAATTAATTTTAAACACTTTAGGTCCCTTTAATTTAATTTTAGACACTTTATGTCCTTAAATTTAATTTGTTTCACTTTATGTCCTTAAATTATATAATTACACCATTGGTCCCTTAAATTTATTTATAGACACTTTAGGTCCCTTAAATTTAATTTTAGACACTTTATGTCCCTTAAAATTAATTTTGAGCACTTTAGGTCCCTTTAATTTAATTTTAGACACTTTATGTCCTTAAATTATATAATTACACTATAAGGTCATTTATAGACACTTTAGGTCCCTTAAATTTAATTTTAGACACTTTATGTCCCTTAAATATAATATGTTTCACCTTTTGCCCCTAAACTTATATATTTGACACTATTGATCCCTTACATTATATAATTAAACTATTGGTCCCTTAAATATAATTTTAGACACTTTAGGTCCCTTAAATTTAATTTTAGACACTTTAGGTCCATTAAATTTAATTTGTTTCACTTTAGGTCCCTTAAATATATTGTTAGACACTTTATGTCCTTTAACTTTTAATATTTGACAATTTAGGCCCCTAGCTTGACTTTACGGTCCAAGTTGACCGTTATAGAGCAAATTAAAAGTTAATTGAGCGGACGAAGGTTGGAGATCTTCAGCCAGACGGTTTTTGGTCAGTGGTTATTGATGGAGGACTACTCCTATGACCCATTACTGATGTACACTGTATTAAAAATGGAGATCTTCCCGGAGGAGGACACCGAGCATAACATGTTCTTCCAGGTGGGAAGACATATTCTCCGATATGGGCGCGAGGAGTTCTGCCTGATTACAGGACTCCGGTTTGGATACTTTCCCTCATTGCCAGAGAGGCAGAGGCAGAGGTGCACCTCTTTTATTCATCGGGTTTTTGGTGATTCGGAGAAGCTGTTGATCCGGAATTTAGAAGCGAGATTTGCATTGCTTGGAGATGGAGATCAGCTTACGGACGATGACGCTGTTCGTGTTTGCTTGATCATGATGGTGGAGGTCTTTTTTCTTGGAAGACAGATCCACTTACCTGTTTCCTCCACCGTGTTTACTATAGCACAGAATTATCGGTTCTTTAACCGATATCCTTGGGGTTCTTTAGTCTGAGAACCCACCTTTCGGCAGATGTCTGGTGCTATTCGGAGACGTACACCAGACCAGTCGAAGTTGACACTTACAGGGTTTTTACATGCCTTCAAGGTTAGTTGATTTACTATTACTATACGTATACATGGTTAATGCATTCCATATTTTAACTACTTGTAACTCCCAGGTTTGAATCTTGGAGACATTTCCTGCTGCTACCAAGTTTTTCACGATGCATCCCAGGCTTCGTAGGGGTGTACGTTGGATTAGGATGATTATTCTTGGAAGTAAACATGTCGGGGTACTACTTGATACGTCAGAGGTACGTATTTTTAAATACTTTAAAATATTTATTATTTTAACGTTAGAAACTAACATTATAGATTATGAATACCAGTGTAGCCGGCCACCCATCGGACCTCTTGTGGCTACCCCTCAGGAGGAGGCATTTCAGTGGTATCAGATTAGCCACCGATATTTCCAGGGGATGGAGGAGCAGGAGATAAAGAGGACAAGAGTCTCCGGTGATGGTGACGATGACGAGGATGACGATGACGACGACGACGACGATGGTGGTGTCGGTGTTGGTTTCCACCCCGACGTTGGTGGTGACGGTGTTGGTTTCCACCATGACGCTGGTGGTGACGGTGCTGGTTTCCACCACGACGTTGGTGTGAGTGGGGACTTCGGCCCACAGATCCATCAGGGACCCCAGCATGAGCCTCCCCCCCCCCCCCCCCCGTATGAGTATGCCTACCAGTGATCCCTATACTGCATATTGAGATCGTTTGACCACCCTAGAGGGCACTGTTAGTGAAGTACAGGGAACAGTTAATGACATAAATGTGTGGCGGGGTGGTCAAACGGATGTGTATACTCATATTCAGGGGATGTACCGTGAGATGCAGCAGTGGCATGTAAGTATTTAATTTTAGTTATGTATTTAATTTTAAACTTATGAACGTTCATTAACAATTAATACTTGTACGTAGCTATCCGCTCATCCACCACAGCAACAACACCCACCACAGCAAGAATCGTCGTACGACCCCTGGGTTTCGTCACCCAGGATGTCGGATCCGTCGTACGCTTATTCCCCATCACATATGCCGACGGTAAGTATCATCAATCGGTTAATGTTTTACTTATTTTTTTTCTATGATATTGGAGAGATATTTATTTATTTCGTTATGCAGGGAGTGTCAGGTATGCCAGGTTCTGGTGGCCCAGACATGACAGGGACATTCGGTATGGTTGGCCTAGACATGTCAGGGTCGTTCGGTATAGGGATGGACGACAGTTCCCAGTTCGTTACTCCTAGACCGCCCCCTAGCATGGCTCCGAGACCACCTATACAGGAAAACCTTCGGAGGGGGGAATGTGTACGACATCCTTCCCAGCTGCAAAGCTCTCCATACACCGCCCTTCCTGATTCTACACCCCCAGTCGCACGACAAAAAAAAAACGAAAGGTAAGCAGACGGGTTCACAGAAGGGATCTGCGGTGGTGGAGCGCCTGTATCGGAATGACATGTTGCCTGAGCATGTGAGACTGACACTTCTACCAATCCGGCCTGTAGATCGTACCTTTTGGGGGAAACTATTGGGCTTGGAAGATAGTGGATATTTTGAGACGGAGGTACGTATTTTTTTTAGTTATATAACTTTATTAATAATAATTTGTAACTCATGCTTAACATGTTATTGTTTATTAATAGCACATCGAGGTAGGGGTCTGACTTCATCTGGAGTCACGCTCAACCCTGGCTGATTGGTCCATTATGCTGTCAGACTTCATGTACTACATGATTGTGCTTAAAGATCTTTCCTACCTGACTCAGCAGTGCAATGGTGCACAAGGAAGTGTTGGTTTTCCAGCGTGGGGCACTGTCAATAAAGTATGAATAACAGTTTACATGTATATTATTTAAGAAATTTTGAATTTATATAACTGACATATATTTTTTTTATGTTTCAGGTGTTCATTCCAATGTGTATAAGTAATAAGCATTGGGTAGTTGGGCTGTTCAATCTGGACTCCGTGATATTGACCATATATGATAGTTTCAGGGTTCCCACCTTGGAGGCATCCTTTGGAGAAATGATGACCGAATTCACTATCAGGATGCCATAATTGTTGACGGCTTTGGGTGAACATTCGCATGCACAAGCGTTTAGTAATTCCTTCACTTGGGAATACGCGATGGATGTGCCACAACAGACGGGACCGCTTGGCGATTGTGGTCCATGGGCCTGTAAATTTCTCTGTGATTTGGTGTAGGGGCGACATCCATCTAGCACGGATACATCCAAAGACTGTAAGCGGTGGCGGTATGAGATGGCGGATGTTATATGGGCTTTCAGGGAGGTTGTATCGTCCGATGTTTAGTACATAGTGTTAAAATGTAAAGATTATTGTACAAACTATTTTTTATTTAGTTCGTTACTGTTACATCTACTAAACCTTATTATACATCTACAAATTTAACTTACATTAGAAACAACATTACAGAGGCAGCAATTAAATTTAAAACTCATCAAAACACACAAAATACTGAATTGTTTTATTAACGAAGAAATTAGAACATCGAAAAGGTACGATAAAGTCCATATACGAAATGGTTACAAACACTTGCACAATCTAAGGATAAAGTGCTTTACATTGATCAATCCAATTTTGTTTCTCGTTTATCTCAGCATGCATGACTGTGAACTCTTGGATACACTTGTTCGCTCGTTCGTTGTCATAACGAATACGGTCTTCCTTATCTTTTATCTCCTGCTTCAATCTTTTTATCGCTTCCCTGTCTTCGTCCATCCTTCTCAAGTACCCTTCCTTGTTGGCCAGAATTTGTTTCCACCTTTGACTGAGTTCCTCGATCCTCGCCTCAGCTTTTTCTACGGATTGTCTCATCCTTTCTGGCATTGTTTGCGAGGAGGGGGGGTTCGAAGAAGAGACTCGATTTCCGGCCATAAGATATTAGTTGATGAAAAATGGTGTGTGGATGGGGTGAATTAAAAGTTGGAAATAAGGTGAGTATTTTTAGCCAAAAAAACAGTTCTAGGTCCGCAATTGCAGACCTAGATTAGGTCAAGATAAACCTGCACCTTTTCAGGCGAATCTTGCAGGTCCGCCATTGCGGACCTAGTGCACCTCCGTCATTGCGGACCTAGTGGAGGACCTGGAAGACTATAAGTACCCCATGGTTGAGTTGTTGTAAACCATAGAAAAACAAACACATTTCTTCTTACATGGCTGGAACTTCCCGTTCGCATCAACCATTGATTGATGGAAGTTCTGTAACACCCGGAAAATTTAAAAGGTAAGTTCTCGTTCCCATAAATTCGTTAATTGTATTAATTGAGAATATGAGACCTATTATGTGCACATGCTCACTTTTATAATGCCTTAATGATTTATGAACTGTGTATTTATGTTTCCCGTTTGAACCTCACGCTCGTAATCGAATTTGGTTGAGTTTTCGGACTTCTGAGGCTTTGGCGCGACTGTGACATGGTCACTGTCGCGGTGTCACAGTCGCTGGGAAGGTACCGTGAGGTGGTAGGGGACCGCGACAATGCCCCGGCGACAATGCCAAGGGCAAAGTCGCGGGGCAATGTCGCCCGCGTGACCTGACCTTCTGTTTCTTAATATATCTGATGCCTCATTCCTCACAAAATCACTTGGAAAAACGGGAGAACTCATACTTGGGCGATTTTTGAGCCTCTCAAACACACACACACACACTTATTGCTAGGGTTTTGGGTTGTTGGGGGCATTAAGTGACCATTCAAGCTCCACCTAAGTGTTTCTTTGAAGTGTTTTCAAGACCCTCACTCCTTGCATTCAAGTCTCATCTTCTTCAAAAGCTAGGGTTTCATCTTTTCTAGGTTTTGGTCAAAAAACCTAGATTGTGAGTTTACTAAATCTTTGTTAAAACTAGATACACATCATAATCTTCTATTTGTTATCTTATCTCTATGTGTTCAAGTATTTGGGTTTTCTTTGTGGAAATAGTTGGAGAAACGGATATTGATGATATGCCATGAAGTATGTTACATGTACCATTATTTGGGGCTTTTCTCATGGATACATAATGTGGGTACCTTGTTATGTTAAATGTATGCATGTATGGGTATTATGATGGTTCTAGTTGGAATACCACTTTGGTGACATATTTATATGCATGATGAATATAATTGTCATTTGGGTCTTTTGTTGGACTTCACGAGGATAGGATGGTAATATTGTACCCGTAGTCGGTATGGAAATATGTTGGGTTGAAATATACCTAAGGACCTCCTATATGCATTATGTTGGACGAATCAAGGCAAGTTCACTAGGAGGATGTAGTCTTGGGGCACCACCGGAATGGTATGTGCCTAGACCTCCGCCACTCAGAAAGTTTCCTTTACGGTCTGATCTTCGGGTGTGTCGGGCCTTTGGGGTGTTCCTTGTTAAGGGCATCAAGATGCATCGACTCTTTGGAGTGGAATTGATTGGTGCTTTGGGTCTCCCCTAATGACTCCTCATATATTGGACACTGGTTAACTGCTGATAAGAATTTATGACTATTCATGCATGCTTATTATTGTTCCACTCACTAGGCTTTTTGGCCTAACACTTGTTTGGTGTCGATGTGTATCTCAGGTTCTAGCGGCGCCGATCCTAAGCAGGTTTAGTTGCTTTGGGGTGAGAGCTCGGGGATGTGCCCATGGACGCATTATGCTTTTGAGAATGAATATCTTGGATTTATAGATGACAACCCTTTTGTAATCTATTTTCTAGTTGTAGAATTTAGATTAGTTGGTTGTTATTTGTTACACGTTAAATTACATTGGTGATTAATCAGGTTGTTTATACATTTCCCCGTTTTTGGGAGGCTCTTGCTATGGGAATTTTAGTATACCTAATGTCCGTTTTTCGGATTTTTGTTATCCCTATTTTTAGGGTGTTACAAGTTGGTATCAGAGCTTTAGTTTAAGTGAACTAGGTATTGTTTAGCATATCTAGACTTAAGCTTCAGACGTTATGACTTCACTGTCCACTTGGGGTAGAAATCCTAGGTGGGGAGAGCGTTAGGATTACGGAATCACTTTAATTAAAAGTTGTGATGATGGTGACAAGAATTCTTGTGTATGGTTCGTTCATAATTTCACTTAGCTACTGCTATTATGAATGCATTGTTACGTGAGCATACTTGGTTTACTATTATTATGATAATTAATGAAGGTAGTAGTACGTACAATGAGTTCAACTCATTTAGTCTTTTCTCAATCTATTTCTCGTACGTACATGGCAGATTGGGATGGTAAACACTCGAAGTAGAGCACCAGACATTTCCGAGGGTCATCCAGAAGTGGAATCTGCAGTTGTACGACCCCCTGTGGGTGCAATCGCCGATGAAATTCCCGTACCCCGAATCTTGGGAGGCGGACCTGAGCATATTCCGCGACGGAACCTCAATACAGGTAACGCCATCATGGAAGAAGTTACCATGGAGACCCGGCTTCGGGATAGCATGATGTTGGCCATGAATGCGGCCTTGGCTCAACAACAGTTGGCCATGACTTCGGCCATGACCCAACAGCAAGAGTTTTTCATGAAACTCCTAGAGGATCGAGACGTCAGTAACCGTCAACCCGAGACTATGGCTGAAAACGTTATTGTGGGGTCGGGTGGACCGAATGTGGTAACGGTTGAAGAACCATCCGCTGAGGTAATCAGAACGAAGATTAAAGGGTGCACCTACAAGACGTTTCTGGGGTGTCACCCTAAGGAGTTTGCGGGTTTAGACAACCCGGTTGCTTGTATGTACTGGCTCAAGGAGATAGAGATGGACTTCGAGTCCAGTGAATGCGATCCTTCTCAACGGGTCAAGTTTGTTTCTCAGCTACTTCGGGGAGAGGCTCTGATTTGGTGGAACCTCACACGATCCGCCCTCACCCCGGAAGTTCTAGCTAAGCTAACTTGGACGGTGTTCAAGGAAAAGATCATGGACAAATACTGCAGCGAACGGTCATTGGATAAGCTGGAACGGGAGTTCCGAGATCTGAAGAAGGGGAATCTGTCCATTGCCGAATACTTCAAACTCTTTTTGGAGAAGCTAAACTTGGTGGGACATTTGGTTCCTGATGAAAAGTCGAAGATGATAGCATATCAACAGGGTTTACTGGCCGGGATGCGAACGGATATAAGGAATGCTAAGTGCTCGACCTTGCAAAAGGTCATTGAAGACTCCTTACTCACCGAGGATGACATTAATGCTGAAAAGGAGGAAAGAAGGCAAGTTGGTGAGAAACGGAAGTGGGAAGGGCCATCTGGGCCCGTCCGTCAGTCGAGACCTTTTGTAAGTGGGAAAGCGAGTGATCAACGTCGTGAGGAACGGTGGTTTCCAAGTGCAGGTCAAAGCACTCGGGGCCATGTACTACAAGAACTTACTTCGGTCCAACCAGGTGCGCCAAGTGTGGTAAGAAGAACCATACGACTGGAGAATGTTCCATCAAGGGATTGATACGTTATGAGTGCGGAGAACCGGGGCATATGAAAAAATTTTGCCCAAAGCTAGTTGGTGGAATTGGGGGAAATTCTGTGGGTTCGACGTCCAGAGTCGAGCAACCACCAAGGGCACCGAGTCGAGCTTTCCGGATGACTACCGAGGTGGCAAAGGAGACCACGGATGTCGTTTCGGGTACGTTCCTAGTAAACTTCTTGCCAACTCGTGTTTTGTTTGATTCGGGTGCTACGTGTTCTTTTGTGTCGGATACCTTCTGTAAGCGATTCACTATTCCTATTAGTGTCCTTCCCGATGCTTTAGTAGTAGAAGTAGCTAACGGGGATCAAGTGATCATTCGTGATCGTTTTTGTGATTGCACTCTAGAGATTGATGGGAGTTCTTTTGGAGTGGATTTATTACCTATGGCTATCGGAGGATTTGATGTAGTCATAGGTATGGATTGGTTAGTAAAACATAAGGCGGATATCTTTTGCTCTAAGAAGATGATCCAAGTGCCAGCGCTGGGAAATAGTGTTGTTACCATTTATGGAGAGAGAGGAAGGAGGAATAACCCCATTATTTCATCTCTCAAGGCTCGCAAGTTCCTAGCGAAGGGTTGCCCTTCGTACTTGGCCTACGTTGTGGACGCGAAGAAAGAAAATAAGTCGGTAGAAGATGTGGAGGTGGTGCAAGATTATCCAGACGTCTTTCCGGAAGATTTACCCGGATTACCGCCGGAGCGGCAAGTGGAGTTTCAGATTGACCTCACACCGGGAGCGGCTCCGATAGCTCGTGCTCTATATCGTTTGGCCCCGACAGAAATGAAAGAGATGATGACGCAACTCCAAGAGTTGCTAGAGAATGGCTTCATTCGACCGAGTTCGTCGCCTTGGGGAGCACCGGTACTGTTCGTGAAGAAGAAGGATGGATCCGTGCATATCTGCATAGATTATCGGGAGTTAAACAAGGTCACGGTGAAGAACAAGTATCCCTTACCTCTCATCGACGACCTTTTTGATCAACTGCAAGATGTGGGATGCTTCTCAAAGATTGATCTTCGGTCCGGTTATCATCAAGTGAGAGTGAAGAACGAAGATATTCCAAAGACAACTTTCCGGACGAGATTAGTTGGTTGTTATTTATTACACGTTAAATTATATTGGTGATTAATCAGGTTGTTTATACATTTCCCCGTTTTTGGGAGTCTCTTGCTATGGAAATTTTAGTATACCTAATGTCCGTTTTTCGGATTTTTGTTATCCCTATTTTTAGGGTGTTACAAGTTCAAGGCTAGGTTGGAAACCACCCCAAACGGATGAGGAGTGGAGTAACTTTGGAAGAACTTCAGCCGATTATGCAATAACGGAGGAGGAGAAACAGGAATTTGACGACGCATATGACTGGTATGTAGAGACACATGAATACCAAGCCCCCCCCCTCTCGTAACCATACACCTTCTGAAACGATGTCGGCGGGGACGAGGGAATCCATACGACAAGCAGAGGTGGAGATTTCCAAGCTCAAAGACCTATGGTTGAAGAACAGGTCCGAGCAGATAGAGTTAGAGACTGTCGTCGAGAGAAAGAAGCAGACGGTGACAGTATTGCAGAGAGAGATCAAGGAAGAGCAGAAAAAAATAAAGAATATCAAAGAAACCTATCCCCGCATAGAGGACATGATCAATGAAAAGACTGATTTGATCATTAGATGTAAAGCTCTCTACCCAAAGGGACACTAGTTTACCTTTTGGTTCTATGTTTCGAATTTTGTTTAAATTAACCTTGTCATGTAGTAGTCAATAGACTTCCGTTGCTCGGTTCTATCCTTGGGTTAAGTAATAAAAGTGTTTTGTTTACTATCATGATACACGAACATTATTCATTATAATTAATACGTTCATTACATACATTGTTACTCGTTCAGATCAACATTTAAATCAAAAGTTTGATGTCTATAGGTGCCTCCATAATCGTCGGTAGGCATTGGTTGAGTAGTGAGGCTACCGGATGCTCTTTGTCTTCCACGGTTCACTGGTGCAGGCTCCTGACATTGAGTCCGAGTATGTCTGATTTCTCCACATCGAGTACATCTCCTCGGTGTGGGATCCTCACCATGAGATGGGATGCGATCGTGGTTACTCGGTCTTCCGGCGCGTCTCTTGTAGACCGGTGGCTCAACGGTCATAAGCGGAGTGTCTGGAACAACCCATGTTGATGGATGCCCAGGTGGATGTATGACCTCTGAGTATGTGGCTCGAAAATTATCCACTTTGAAGTAAGGTGATATCAGGTGGATGACATATGTACACCGTTCATGCCTGACAACGGCGATTGCATGACTGCAAGGTAAACCGGAGATCTGCCATTTCCTACAAGAGCAACTCCAACGACGGTAATCCACTTTCGCGTCCCTACGAGAATCTAGAACTTCATATAGGCCATAACCTATTTCACGGACAATAAACCTTTCCGACTTCACCTGTCGCCTTCTAACAATTATTTCTATTTTTGGGGGGAGAGCATTTACCCATCTCATTGCAAAAAAACGAAAGATTAAAATATTGAAGAAAATATGTTGTGAGTTTTTTTGACAAACCAAAATAACAGTGGATAAGTGTGACTATGAAAACCTACTTTGTTCCGACGAATTGAATACCAGTCTTGTTGAAATTCTCGGAAGTAATCCATAAGGGACACGATAGGAAGTTTTCGAGCAAAACGAGACAGTGCATTGTCCGACTCGGCGCTGTTTGAAGTCATTATGTTGTAACGCATTCCAGGGAAATAGGCCCGTGACCATTTCTTCTTGCCAACCGCGTCCATAAGTGGCGCTCCAACAGGTATAACGCGTCGTAGAACTTCCATTTTACGTTCAAAATCCTCCTCCGTGTACGCTTTACACGTTTTCCAAAACATACCCTTCCTAAACTTGGCCCTACTGTCCCTGCTTTTTACGTTCATCAGCAAATGGCGACAACACAAACCATGATGGGCATTTGGGTACACCGTGCTAATAGCTTGGCTTATGGATAAAGCCCTATCGGATATGAACACCAACCCTTCTGGTTCTTGGATACATTCCTTCAACATCGTCAAAAACCAAGTCCATGCCTCCCCACTCTCAGACCTACCCACTCCAAAAGCGACCGGCACAATTTGGTTATTGGCATCCATAGCAACGGCTAAGAACATTGTGCCCAAGTAAGGACCCTTCAAATAAGCACCGTCTATTATAAGGATACGACGCAAGTGTCCCAGAAACGACCGAATCTACATAAATTACATGGTTTAACCGTTAGAAAATTAAAGACAATATCTATTAATGCAAAAAATATATTGCCCGAGGCAAAACATAACAAAAATACGTACCGAGCAACCAAGGGCAGCAAAACACATCTCAAAACGTCCTGTACTATCTGTCTTTATTCGGGTGAAAGTATCAGGATTATTAAGCTCCAAGTTATAGAAGAACGCAGGAAGTCGGCTAAAAGATTCCTGGGGGGTACCCCGCTCAATGGTTAGCGCATAAGCCTTCGCACGCCAAGCTTGCCAATATGAGATATTTAGGTGCATGCCCGCCTTCATGTTGGTCACAATGTCTTTTCCACGTATTTTCCGGCTTTCATCACGCACTTTAGGCAAAATTATGTGTCCCAATACTCTGCTATTGGCGTTACGGTGGTGGGGATTCATCTGGGTCCTTGAACAAGTGTGTACGTCGTTCATAATTCGTACGTAGAACATAGTGGTATTCTGTATGCACACAGCATAAATACGCCAATTACAGTTAGACTACACACATCTCACATCGTATCGGGATTTTGAAGATCTTTCAACTCTAAACTGGAAACCCTCTTCAAGGGTCTTCCTCCCGATAGCAAGGGTCATTTCGTCTTTCGTTTGAAAAACATCCCCTAAATTCACTCTTCTACTACGGTTATAATGTACGGGTGCTTCATTTGGTGTGATGACGGGCTCTCGGTCTTCTGGAAGGGAGGGGGCATACCTAAGAAATCATTTATCCCATCATATGATTTAACAGGACTACGTTCAGACGTTTCTTCTTCTTCTTCTTCATCCGTATGAACATCAGAAAGACCCAGGTCATAAACATTAGATTCATCGGGGTCTTGATCAAATTCTTCATCGGCTTCGTCTTCCTCATCGGCTCGTTCGTCTACCAGTTCTTCTTCTGTCTCAGGAACAACATCGGGGTTATAGTCACTCATACCATAACCATGTTCATGAAGATAAGCGGAATCAAACTAAGGCCTGTAAGATGTTTGACTCTGCTCAGCGGACTGAGGCATGTAAGATGTTTGATTCTGCTCGGGGAACTGAGGCATGTAAGATGTTTGATTATGCTCGGCATACACATCAGGAGCGCCTCCGGTGTTCGAACCAACGTTGTTGCCGCCCGCCATCGTGTAATCGTCATAAACGTAAAGTGTTGGCGGAGTTGAAAAAGCCATAGCATTTTGCAAGAAACACGAAACTTCGGCATTGTCTCTTAGCTGAATCATTTGGCCAGAATTTATGTAGATAATTCTGGTGGTACCAACAATGGTGTCCATACCACATTTCTCACGAAGATAACTAACCAACCTTTGATGCGTGATAGTTGCCGGAACCATGATGCGAAGTTGCGAACCATCGGTCGATCAGTATAATAATTCCACCCTTGATCATTCTGTTGAAAATAACCTCCACCCAAAATACGTAACTTTACTTTTTCAGAAACATGACTCATCTTCAAACTTTCAGGTGTTTTTGGAATTTTTTCTCAGTAAACAAAATTGCTTACCTTTCGTTTTTAGGCTTGCTATTTTTGGGGAAAACTTCACGGTTTCAAATTTTTTCAAAAGGCTTCAATGAATTCAGCCACTAAATTGTATATCTGACAATTATATAGGACTAAAATAATGCAGTTCCGCAACGAAAACGTACGTCAAAAAACAAAAAAAATCAACAAAAACATGGTCAATGGCGGACCTAGCCTAGGTCCGCAATGGCAGAGCTAGGTCCGCCATGGCGTACGTGCAGTCAACAGGACACCCGTGCATGACACGTGGCAAGATGGCGGGCCTGGGTCGGGTGGCGGACCTACCGACCCGACCCGTTGCGGATCTGGCACGAACCGTTCGATTTCTTGTCGTTTTGTGGCAGGTAGCGGACCTGCAGGTCCGCCATTGCGGACCTAGGTCTATTTTCGTCAAACTGGTAGAGAAATGGCTAGGAGACCAATATGCCAATGTAATGTGGCTCTTTGAGCCAATTTCCCTACATTAAATCATAGCCTTAGATAAAAAAAAATTAATGTTAAATAATGCCTCAAAATAAAAGTTCTCGCAACCCTTACAAATTTTAAAGTTATCAAATGATTAAATATTCGTATATATTATAGAGAAATTTTGAAAAGATATTTAAATAGATACAAAAATGGGTGTTGGACTGTTGGTTGCCGAGGGTTCATTTAGATCCCGTAAAGGCTCCTTGTCCAAACACAACAAGTAACCAAAATCTGCTTCAATTTTCTCCAGAACATTCAACAAAATATCTGTGCTCCGCTCTTCTTTTCAGACTTTTAATCACCGGAACCAACCACTATGCAAGTCTCCGGCGGCGTATTTACCGACGTAACCGCCGTCTTCTATCCGTCTCCCACACCTCCTTGCTGTGCTAGGTCGACTGAGTTCCGACATGTCCATGCTTTTTCTGACTCTAAGTTCCTTCCATCTATCGGATTTCTTAAAGTAAGTTGTGTTCTTCGTTGCATTTTCTTTTTCATATGCGTGATGTTTTCAACTGTTTGAAATTCGTATGAGTGAAAGTGTCTGTTAGGTACGCTGGTGAATAGTTTGGGAAGTAAGTGCTTGGGAGCGTGAAATTCGATTGAATAAATCGAAGCTCATTTGTTTCGAAATTTGAACCTAGTTTGAATTCCGATTGTAAACTGCAAAGATTCTATAAATTAGTTGCGAAGCTGGAATGTATTATTTTGTGGTCAAATGATCATGATATTGAACTGAAATTTGATACAAGTTTGTTTTATATGAGAGAGAGAGAGAGAGAAAGAGAGAGCTGTAGTTGTTATAACCAGTGCTCCTAGACTCCTAGTTGCAGATTTCCTGGTTATTGAAATTAGAATTATTGACAAAAGCTTGGACTACTCTGACGACCTTAGAAGTTCAGGAAGGCGGTATCAATAATTCAATATACACCACAGGAAGAAGAATAATAAGTGCATGAGGGATGACCGACTGTCTATTGAATCTGTCAAAATAGCATGACATCGTCCTAATAATGCTAATGACGAAGAAAACAGATGCCTGTGATCAAAGGATCTGGAACGAACCAACTATCCATTAACTAGGTGATTGACAACCATCTGATGAGGAAGGGTAAAAATGAGACAACGAGAGATGGTGGTGATGGCCTAACTGAGATGGCTGTTGTGAGGATAAGAATGATTAGGGAAGGATGATAGTGGACGGGCAGAAAGATTTTAAAATGCTTAGTCATATCATTAACAAAACAAATATATATGTAGTACATATGGGCAAATGGCCCGGAATATGAAACCTAAGGAATAAACACTTAAACATCCAATATCTCTAATGCTATGATTATTTCTTGTGTGCAAATAGTAATATCATATTATCATTTGTGGGATGCTATACTTTATCTAGTTACTTTAAGTTGATGGTTTTCTTATGTGAATTTAGTACAGAGGCTAGTTCGTCATAATCTAGATGATTTAAATTTCTTGTATCAAGATGAATATTCACATGAAACATATCATGGAGTTTTGTAGACCTAGCAGGAACTGATCTTGATGAATGCAAATATTTTACTGTTGCAAAATTGCTTGGGCTTATTAGCAGCTTAGTTGTATTACTCATGGACATCTTATATTTAATTAGTTAGAAAATTATTGGTGATTGCTTATCTAAATTTTCATGGCTGGAGCATGTAGTAATAACTTATGGCATGTTGGCTTTGCTATCTGCTGATTAGAATATGGTCTCTCTTTTACATTGAAATGCCAATCTTAGGAGAATATTTCTTTCATGGGTTATCGATTTCCCCAAAAGAAGTAGCCTAACCCATCTCAAAAAATACAAATATAACAGAATCGAGTGTTCTAATTATGTTAAGAAATAATAATATAGGAACCAATGATAATGGTGGTTTACTGATGACATATGTGTTCTTTCTGCTGCAGATGTCATTTATTTTCTTGCCTTTTCTCGCTTTCAACTCTTTTCCACTGCTTTCTTTGTGGTTCAATGAGTCTCTGTGCTTTCTTCTACATCTAGTCGAAATCCTCTTTGTTTTTAGCTGTGAGGATACCAAAAGGGTTGAACTTAACACCTCGTTCTTAATGACAAGTCTTGATTACCATAAGGGCATCCCCAACTCTCATCTGTTGTGCTTGGCTTGTAAATTTCAAAGCAAGGGTATGCAAATTAATGGTCTCGCATATACTTGAAGTGACACTTTCCCATATTGTGATTGTGGTTGATATTAGCATGTGGTTATCCAATCAATGATTATGCATGGTGTAAAATCCCGTATTAGCATGGGCTTTCTGCAGACAATGGTTCATCGTTTTGCTGCATGTCCAATCTTAGATTAATATTTGTTTTAAGATTTAAATGAAGGTCCCATTGTTATGATTTACTGCCAATGTCATCAAATGCACTCAATTGTCTTCATGACTTTCATGCATTATAGAGCTCTCCATTCCCCATGTCGAGAGTTGGAGGCGAATCATACCGAGCAAGGAGTTGCATAGCAAAAGCTTCGGGTGGTTCAGGTCATGGTTTGGTTCCAGTAGCGCCACTTCAGCTTGAGTCTCCAGTTGGCCAGCTCCTGGAACAAATTTTGCAAACCCATCCACATCTGCTCCCTGCAGCCATTGATCAGCAACTTGAGAACCTTCAAAATGAGAGAGATGCTCAAAAAGAAGAATCTGCTCCTTCATCTATGGATCTGAGCCTTTACAAGTAAGCAAAATGGTTACGTCCTTTCATATAGTAGTAGCATGATCTAAACTTATTGTTCTCTACTTTTCCGAAGGGTATAAAAAATGTGGACCATTTAACCATAATGGTCAAGCATAATTGCTGTAGCTATGGGAGCTCCTTATGATACAGAGTTCATAAAACTTCAGCTGTTTTATTTGATTTACCACAAAAGTGTTATTTCAAGTTATAGAACTTTGAAGGAAAAAGAGAAGTCAATTTGGTCTAACATGGCATTAGGGGCATGATTAGACAGTTATAGATGATATGTTGTCCTTGCTTTCACTGATAAATATTCTCAAGTAGTCAAGTAGGTATCACTTGACTAAGAAGTCGAACCATTTACAATTTTTTAGATTATTGCTTTCAGTTGAGTTATGGGTTTATGGATGAGTTGACGGTAGTCCATTTGGCAGTACAACAATCACATAAATGGTGTCTGCAAGGTTCTTGAATTGCTTTAGACATCATTCTTGTAGCATGTTTACAACTTTTGGCCATAATGTAAGAATTAATTACTAAATTAGCAACAAATTTAGGGATGCAGTTGAAAATACTCATCAAAATGGTTTATTCTTTCCTTGCTTGGTCCCAGACTATATCGCATCCAACCATACCAATTTATGTGTTTCTAGCACTTTGGGGTGGTTAGAATTCACATGGGACGGAATTGAACAATCAAGTAGAAGATTCTTAAAACTAAAAACTCATATATTAGGGTCCAGGGAATCTGGTGATGCTTCAAGTCTTCAACTATGGTCCCCCAAGGATATGAAGTATTCTGATATTCTGAAGATAACTTGAAAAACTTTGCATTTTGGCCGGGCAGATCTGAATACCCCCATCCTTTAAACTTGTCTGAATGTCTGCTAGCTTTTGAGTTTCTGATTCAGACAGTGATGCAGGATTAATATCTGGAAGTAACACAAACAAGCAATGCTAGACTAGGAAAACTAACTAGGAACTGGAGTTCTGCTGAAGCACTAAAATCTCTTGGGAATCACTCCCATAGGATTTGTTTGGAGAGTTTTCTTGAATAACACTCAAATATGCCATAGTGTGACCGAATAAACATTGGTGATTTCTTTCTTTATCTTGATGATAGAAAACCTAATCTAGAAGTAGGGAATAACAAAACTAGTAAAAGCCCAAAAGCTGTTCTTAACTAGCAAAATACTCAACAGACTAAACTAGTAAACTACCCTAAATTTCCGGTGATTACATAAATCTATTTCTGCATCAATTCCTAACCAATTAAGCATTAAAGTCACACATGCTATTATAATCTTATCATACCCTACTTTTGTGATCCCATCCTTCTCCCTTCCATTCGATAAATTTTTTGAACTTTGAGTTGTCGTAGGTTCTTTTCAACAGAACTTCTTGGAAAGAGTAGAGAGCAAACTCAACCAAGAATGAGTTTTGTTTTTACAGGGGCTTCAAGAAATCTGTTGAAAAACTCACACCGGCAATCAACACAAAGACTGTAAACCAAACTACAATCCAGATAATAGAGATATAAATGAAAAAGAAGATGAACTCATGTACTGATAATGGGAATACTCAAAGAAGGAACAGTAATAACGGGATTCCAGGGATGATCCCCCAGCTACAACTTCTATGCTTTGTCTTCACTAATCATCAAGATGGACTTCTCAACTTGTGCTTGAAATCCACACTTTCTATCAGTCACAGACTCCCATCCCCCCTTCCAGTAGTGATCTTATGTGTGCATACCCTTATACTATCAATGATAAACTAGTTGTTGCTAAAAAGCTAGCTATTGACTACAAACTAGATGATAAACTAGTCATGATTGGTAAAAACTAGCTGGTACACTAGTCATAGTAAAAACCAGCTGTTGGCTAAAAAGCTAGTTGTTGATAAACTAGTCATGTTTGGTAAAAACTAGCCGATAAACTAGTCATGTTTGGTAAAAACTAGTTGATAAGCTAGATGACAATGTAAAATGACTTAAAAGGATGCATTGAAGAATTATTGGAAAAATATAAGGGGAAGAATTGGAAAAAAGAAGTGGAAAAATCCCATGTAGCTTTTTGTAACAAAACACTACTTGAACTAGTTTTTCAAAAAGCCAGCTTATAGCTAAGCAAATGGGGTTTTTTCAATAAACTCAAAATATAACTAGCTTATGGTTTTTTAATTGTATCTGATGCAAATTTTCTCATCTTGTACAATATTTTGGCTTTCCATGAGTCTCGTAATCAATTTAGTCCTTTTCATATGAAATATAATATGTAGCAGTCATCAAATTTCAGGAGAATAGCTGAAGTGAAAGAAAAGGATAGGCAGAAGGTATTGGAAGAAATCATGTATTGCTGGATTGTTCAGAAATTTGTTGACAAAGAAATCTCAATGATCCCGAAAGTATCAGCAACCTCTGATCCTACCGGAAGGATTGATTATTGGCCTAACCAAGAAATGAAGCTAGAGTCAGTCCACTCTGCCGAAGCACTCGAGATGATCCAGAACCACGTAGCTCTCGTCCTCGGGGACCGCCTCGTGGGCCCCTTAGAGTCGATCGTCCAGATCAGCAAGATCAAACTTGGAAAACTGTATGCTGCATCCATCATGTATGGATACTTCTTGAAAAGGGTTGATGAAAGATTTCAACTTGAGAGGTCCATGAACACACTTCCTGAAGGTTATAAGGAACAGCAATCAAGCTATTCGGAACCACCGGTCCCACAAAGCCCGTTTTGGGATCCGGATTCGTTAATACGGATCCAACCAGATTACGACGATGAGGAGGAGGGATTCATGGGTTCTTCTGGCGATGATGGTAAATCATATAGATTAAGATCGTACGTGATGTATTTGGACGCGGAGACACTTCAGAGATACGCAACGATAAGATCAAAGGAAGCAATTTCTTTGATAGAAAAGCAGACTCAGGCTCTGTTTGGAAGGCCGGATATCAAGATGTCCGACGATGGTTCGTTAGGTGCGTCCAACGACGAAGTGGTTTCCGTTACGTTTTCTGGATTGACGATGCTGGTACTTGAGGCAGTCGCTTTTGGATCGTTTTTGTGGGATGCGGAAAATTACACAGAATCTAAGTACCAATTTTTGAAAAGCTAAGAAATTCAAGAATTAAAAAGCATGTAGAAACTTTGCTATATGAATATGATGTCTTGATTGTGCCTTTCGTTGTAAACGAAAACCTTCCAAATATTTGATCCGCACCGCGGCACGAGTGTGGTATTCAGGCCGAGCCTTAACGCCTCCTCGAGCCATGTGTTTGAACATCACGGGCGGAGTCTTACGGTCTCAGCTCGGTCCGATTGTAGCATTCAAGTAAGAGATTAGTGAGTTTCCACTTTCCACAAGGACAAGACTGGCAACCCGAATCATCCAAACATGACTTGTTTTAGGACTAAGAGACCGTTTATCAAAATGTTTACCGACAAGGACATTATCCTTACTTACCTTATCCTTATCGTATAACAATCCCGACCATCAAAATTGTTTATTGGTAACCGTCTTAAACCCGGTAAGCGTTTACTTTCTCTCACTTACCAGGTAAGACTTTCGGTAGTTTTCATGCTAAATAGATAAGATTTATTAACGGCCCCCTAAATATTCGATTTGATTTAGCAATGAGAAATTTAGAGTTGGTCAAACCAGTTAACTGGTTGGGCCCTTAATCGGTCTGGATTTATTATCATAGCTGGTTGTAAGTTGTAACCGATCACATAACTCGTCCCTCGTAAACGGTTACCATTTTTAGAGCTCTATTTTTATATTAAAACATTATTTAACTCTTTATTTATAATAAATTAAATAATTCTTAATTTGTATAAACTTTATTTATTTATTATATAAAATATGAATCAAACAATATTTGGTTTGCTTAATTATAAATACAAATAAGAAAAAAAAAAAAAAAAAAAAAGAACATACATATTCTTTCGGGCCCTAAAGCTCATGCCCGAGCTCATTATAGTAAACAGGTTACAGAAACCCGGTGGTAGGGCTTTAAACGAACCGAATGAAGTGTTCGTTCATTTAACTTAAACGAACAAACGAATGAACACGAACGGTAAACGAACGAAATTTTTTGTGTTCATATCCATTCGTTAAGAAAATATGTTTGTCCGTGTTCGTTTATGTTCGTTCATTAAGAGCTAAACGAACATAAATGAACATGAACGAACGAAGACAAATGAATAAAAAACAACCATCATTATTCATCATTTCGTTCGTAAAAAATAACATAATAAAATGAAATACCGGGTAAACTTAGGAGATATAAAATATAATTTTAAAAAATTAATTTAATTAATATTTTTACACATTAATATCATAATATATATAAATATATTTATATACGTAAACGAACATAAATAACGAACGTTCACGAACGTAAATGAACGAACAAGACCATCGTTCATGTTCGTTCATTTAACTAAACGAACAAAAAAATGTGTTCATGTTCGTTTACAGCCCTACCCGGTGGTGGTTCGCTCGCTTCATTGGAATCCTTAACTAGTCGGACCAGACCAGTTGCACGATCGGCTTGATCGGGTACTCCAGACCCAGTTGTGGTTAGCCAGGCTTATGCGAATCTGGTCAAGGTTGCCCAATTTCGGTATTTTTAGGTATATATAAATGACCTAATGCGTACGAAGCCAATTTTTTCTTCAATAAGTCTGGAGGTAAAAAATTTAATTAAAATCTCATTTAAGGCTCTATACCTAAATAACCCCCAATCTCTTTGACAATTACGTTGGATCGCAAAAACGTTCAATCAAATTTCCCCTTTTCCACGTCCCTTTGCAATCTTACCAAAGTACTGAATGTGCATAAGTATTTGCTGTATAATAAACGTCTCTAGATCAATCAAGTTTACCCTCAAAATTTCCAAAATAACAACTTGATTCATTTAGAGTTCCAGGTATCTTGGCGAGGATTTCACTCGTATTTCAATATCATTAGGCTTAAACGTAGCATTAACGTAGCATTGGCATCACGACCTGCATTTCTTGTGAATTCTATTTGCCATGATATTGAATAATAGTCCAACATTCACAATGAGCATTTCCTGGATAAACCTTGACATATTCGTTGCAAGTAAACACGATATTGAGAACAACCCAAACCTCGGCAACCGGATTGAAATAACCTCCAACTTTCCAAAGGTGCAGACATACAGCTACCTACTAGGAAAGATGATCAAATTTCCGTTTGTAAAAACACAAATATTAACAAACGACACAGATAATCGATTTTATTGTAAAAAAAATCGCCCTGCAAACAAACACAATTCATCACACGAAGAAACAGACAACGCGGGCAGGACCGCTCAAATCAGCCACCGCTTCTTATAGAAAAACACAGATGCTCAAACTGGTCAGCATCTTGAATCAAGCTTGGATTTACCTATATGGGCTAAAGTTGAGGGGTTCAAACTGCAAGAACTATGACCACAATAAGAAGCACAATTCCCAGTATCACCAAAAGCAAGCAAGTCTGCACAAGAGAATGGAAAGTGATGAGCACTACCGAATACAAATTTAGGTGCCATTTGTTTTTTAAGAAGTCTAAAGTCTGGAGTCTTAATTTAGTTATGATTAATAAGAGGTGATGTGTAAAAAGATCCGAACGATTTAGACTTAAGAGATATTAAGAGGTTTTTTTGAAAAACAAACAACCCCTTAATCTTATGGTGATTTTCTATCTAGAGCAAGATGCATCAAAGTGTAACGAAGTTTGCCTTAGTTCCTATTTAGTGTAGAAAATATCTTTTTTCCTCGATCAATGTAAATGAAACAAAGTTTCAAAATTTCCTTTCTTTACCCATTTTGACTGATAACCTGCTGATCTTGTAAACTTTGATGAGGTGATTGTCAAGTTTATCGTTCACTACGCGATAACCCTTTCGCAAAGGGTATCCACGTCATCAAACATTACATGATAAGCAGATAACCAGTCAAAATGGGTATAAAATAAGAAATTTTGGAACTTTGCTACATTGATTGAGGGAAAAAAAGAAGATTCTTCATTACATTAAATAGGAACTAAACCAAACTTTCTTGCACTTTTTATGCTTCATTTTTTTGTAAAATTTGAGGCAAATATGGGGGTGGTGAATACAGGGTGCAGTACAGAGGCGGTGGATATACTTTGAGGTGTTATTCGGTCGGTTAAATCGGTTTTCGGTTTAATCGGTTTTCAAGCTTTTTAAAAACTAACCGATAACCAAACCAAATAAGGTTCGGTTTAATCGGTTTCGGGTTATTCGGTTCGGTAACCGGTTAAACCGAATAAGGATTTATATTTTTTCGTTGAGCATTTGCTCAAATAATGTTTTCAAATCAAGTGTTCGTTGTTTATAATATATAATTGTATCATACATTCATACTCAACAACTGACTTATATAAAGTAAAATACACCATCTATCAAAACTTATTTCTACCATATGACATTATTTTTCTTCATGCGACGATGTAATTCAAGCATAAAATGTAATCTAATAATAAAACATTATCTACTCTCAATAAAAAAAAACATTATATATCAATAAAATATGTAAAATAATAATAGTATAACATGTCTTAGGTTTATTTTTTATAAACATGCAATATATAAAATATTAGTAAAATGTGTTATTCAGGTTATTCGGTTTAACCGAATTAGGAAAAAATTAACCGAAAACTGAACCGAATAAGGATTCTTATTCGGTTAACCGAACAGTTTAACTTGAAAACCGAATAACCCGAAACCGTTTAACCCAAATTTCATTCGGTTCGGGTGGGTTATTCGGTTTCGGTTATTTTTGACACCCCTAGGATATAGGGTGTGAAGCGAATACAGGGGAGTGGTCCCATGCCTCATATGTGCATCATTTCCTATCTCATATTGAATTACTTCCTTTTAAACCGAGTGAGTTACAGCAGTCATACAAGAGTTTAAGATATTAATAGAAGTTATAACCCAGATTTGTGAAACCATCTCATACCATTTCTGACAAAAAATAGTGAACATAAAACTTTACCATGGAAGAGTTTGATCTTTGAGTCTTTGATGCTTTTGCGAGGTGGGATTTTGCCTGTGCAGTCGCAGCATGAGAATTCTCAATGTTGGAGCCAATATCGTCTGAAAAAACAAGATGGGGAGGCGTAATGTACCATGAACATAGAAAGAGATGAAAATAAGAAGTAAAACGAGAGAACATCCTTACCGATCATAGTTCCTTGCTCGTGAACCAAAACAGCAAGATCTTTGAATATTTCGTTTACCTCACCGATTTGGTTCTGGATTTCTTGTATTCCCTGATCTCTTTCCTCAATAATAGCTTCATTAAATGCAATCTCATTGTCCAACAGCAAAACCTCCTGCCTGCAGAAACATGTTGAGATTGTAATGCAACGATATATGATGGTTCTTGTTTACTAATAACCATACGGAAAGTAATATAGACATTATTCTTCTATAAACGAAACTTTGTCCCCTTCTTATCGTTGGTTACAAGATAACTTATTGCTGCGTCAAGATTGAATGACTTCTAGAAAAAAGTTCTTATGCATAGCTTGGCATTTATCAATTCTATTGACACAAATTTACTAGCTGTTCAGAAAATCCTCATAACGCTTTTCTCTATCACAGTTGAACTCCAGAGGGGAATAATGAGAAAGTAGAGATTGTCAACCTTCAGCCTCGAGAGGGTAAGAAAGACTAATAGAGATCTGTCAAGCTCCAATAACAGGATTATGAAACATGATCTGAATGAATATAAATATAAATGGCAATGTTCATCTACGAAAAGGAATTCAAGAATAAAAAAGTGAAGACAAACAGCACATCAAATGTGTTTTAAGGTAGCTCGGAGAGTCTTAAGGAGTTTATATCAAATAGATAATGTCACTACTGTTTGACCTTAACTGTACCATATTTTTCCCAATAACATCGACTTACTAGGAAGGTAGAGAGAAAATGCATGTCAATTTAATAATGAGGGTGATAAGAGACTCAATGAACGCAAAAGAGCATGCCTAGAAAGGTACAGGCATGGGCCTTTGCTATGTTTATGGCTTATGCATCACATGGAGATAATCACCTAATCCAACCTCAGAAGCAGACATCATTAAATGATTCCTTAGTTGGAAAACAATTAAAAGACTTGGACCTAGAGTTAGATAGCTTATAGTAATGCTAAGGAGCATAGAGGGCAAACAATAGGATCTCTTCATCAATTTACCATCAGGATTATTGAATCGTACACGAGCATTGATGGATTTATGAACACAAACGAAAGATTCTCTGCCATTCTTGGTTTCTATAAGCAAGTTAATGGCAAAATTATTAAAGAACAGTCAGTCACAACTTACCGAATGACGTGCAATTTTGCAACTTTGCCTTGAAACGAAAAGCATAAAGTGAAGAACTTGCCTTTTAGAGTCCACAAGAAGTGCACGCTGTTCTTGACTTTTGCCTGAGCTTGCATCCATTTCACTGGCTGGATCACTGACATAAAGTAAAACAAAAACTAGCTAGACATAGTTTGCAAAGATGAACTTGAATTGTACATTCACAGGGATTTTTTTAAGTACAATTGGGCATAAATTCACATTGAAACAAGCTTCCAAACCTAGCTTTGCAATTAATAGTTCACTTGTAACTTACCTTGAAGGAAAAGCAGCTTGAGGAACAAAAGGTGTGTAAGCTGTCTCTCTTTCAGCTGAAAGCCGCTGTGCCTTTTGAAATTCTTTTAGAACTGCTTGAAAATCTTTTGCAAGTTTAGCATCTGTGATCTTTTTGCTGGCCTGCACGAACGAGAATGTTTAACCACCAGGAAACACAGAGAAGGAGAAGAAAATCAAGATGCGGCCCAAGTTCCCACATTGAAATTATAAGTAAAACTGAAAGGCTTAAACGTGATGTGGAGTAGCTAATTCAGGACCTTCATATCAAACACTTAGATTTGCCTTGTGAATGAAGGTTTTCAGAGAGGTACATAAGAGATCTGTACAACTCCCATCTCCACCATACCCAGGGGGTGAATGATAATTATAATTTAAGGAAAATTCAACTTGAGGTTGACTCATATGCACCCAGAACAAAAACAGATCCGCCTCCTCCACCAGCATGAACTGTGAATATCAGCTCAAAACCTCAGATCAGAAGTGGTTGATTTCACAAACCAGTTTGTACAATTTACAAAACTACACTAGGCATTGCACATCCATAGAAGAGTTGAGAAAGTAATAATGCCTACTTCATCATACATGTTTACAGATTAATGTGTGCATGTATACACATCCATTCCTACATAACTATGTGTGTTACCCCCAACCCAAATAGCATACTGGAAGCTCAATGTACCACATATCCATCTTCATACAGCGTTCCAAAGTGTATTGGATTGCATAGCAAGCACCATTACTGTAATCCCCAGTGCAGAGAAGGATGATCAAAACATAGTCATCTGCAACAAGTCAGGATGGTGATGCTGACTTGGGATATGGACCCACCACTGCTAATTCAGACATTCCCACTTGAAAGGGATAAATTTAGAGCATGGTCTATGTGGCAGTCATGCATGCATGGCTTTCAATGTAATCAAATAAGAAGATTGAGACCGCGGCAACAAGTGTAGATGAGCATTCAAGAAATTAATTTAGTCACCCTTCATTTCCTGATGAGAAATTATTGATCTGTTAAAAGCTCTTGAAGGACATTTGTACAATAAGCATGCAAATGCCTAATCCATCAACCCACTAGGAGGAAAAAGAATGACAGCTTTGATATAGGAACTGATCCCTATGTCCCTACCAAGCACTTAAGCCGTTAACCCTGTCAGTTATTTTCGTGGGCTTTGACAGTGTCATTCACATCTGGGGTGGACAAGAACCATCTTCCATGTCAAGATGTCATACTCGCTGCAACGAGCTACCTTTCAGATAAAATACTGTCAACTCTCTTTAAAACGTACATAGCTGGCAGAATTGTTCATCACATTTAATATCAATCATGAGATGACTTTGAGCTACCTTAGTATGCACTAATGCAGCAACCTATCCCACAATGTTTAACTAAGTAACATCACATACAGCTATAGTAGTTTTCTGCTTTATAAATTACAAATGAATAAAATTGTAATGAAACAACATCTCTAGTAGATTTATTCTCCGGAAACTACACCAAAAAGCTAAGCCTTAGTTTAAAACAGAGCAAAGAAAAGCAACAAGTACGTGCATCAAAAAGTGCCAACCCTCACTGTTAACCATATCATACAAACGAGGTAAAACTTCATGTTAACTACCAAATTCTACCATACAAAGTAACAAGGAATTACATGAAGTTGAGAGCCATAACCCCTTAACTCTTAAGGCAACATCTGCATCTTGCACAGACCATGTGAAGAACTATAGTACAAATACATTAAGAACAATCGATGTTGTGTGTGCATGTGTAAGAGAGAGGGGATAAATTACGCTAACATCCGCACGATGATCTGTTTCACTTGCTTGCTTGAGTTTATCCGAAGTATCCTTCACCAATTGCCCAATATGTAGTCTAGTCTTGTGCCTGTCATTTGAGTAACCTCCTTGTGAAAACCACCAAAGAACAATAGTGTAATAGTTGATAAGAAACTAATTCCATTGCCATCATTGGCTAAAATAGTCATACAAACAAGTCAAATTGATAATACTAAAGTACTAAACTCATGAAAGGCATTCTTATTCCATAGTCGTTTGTGTAAAAAAAACTAATAATACAATTGCACTCTGAAAGGTTTTATATTTCATTAACAAGTAACACTAATGGGAATAACAGAAAGAAGTGAAATTTTTAGGATGAAATAAAGTTCTTTATAAATCTTAAACTTTAAGGACTACAGTAGTACAATGCTTGACAGAAATGATAATCTTTTTTTTATCTTGTCTTGTTAACTGCGGTAAAACATTACATCATAGAAATGTCAAATTCCGGGCCACGACCATCAAGATTGGAGTTGACTCCACATACAACTCTGGCTGAGTGGCGTATTCATTTCATAAGCTCAATAACGACACTATGGAAATAAAGACACCATATCAGAGGTCTTTCAGAGTGCAGATGATTCAAACTACTTATGCACTCAGCCCTAATCAATAACTCGCAACAAATTATCTTTCTATTTCTTGGAAAATCCTTGATAAGACCAATTAGTATTGATTTCTTCAGAAATCTTCTAAAACCTTATAATTTAGTTCCACCAAAAGCTTAATTGTGAACTGAGCTTAGTTATTAATTGCATAGAACTTGAAACCTCACTTTTTCAATATCATCTGTTATTCAAATTATAACTACTCAATGAGTACATTGTTTGCACGCACTACAACATTCATTTATATATTAACTACACAGATCATTCTCAAATAACCGTTCACTGGTTGAATTCAAGAACATACTAGCAATCACAGTTTACAACAACAGGTAATCAAGATCACAAATATCCAAAACCAAAACATCTTTCTATTCAATTTCTGACCCTAAATCTCATAATAAATAAATCGAAAGTAAAGTTATAAAAAAAAATGAATGAGACGTACAGCTTTTCGCGAAGCTCAGGTGTGTCTTTAGGAGTGCCAAGGGTATTAACTAGCCTCTGAAACGTAGAGACTGCAGTATTGATCTGGAAGATTCCAGAAGCAACAGCCTGTGTCGGATCCTGTTTCCTCATGCCATTGTTCAATCCTCCACGTCTCGAATTGAGTGGGCGACCAGCTTCAATATCTTGAAAACTCATTGTTTTTATCTACAATCTCTCTACGATAACCCTCAAAATTAAAATTATTAATAAAAAAATTCCTAAAACAAAGAACAACTTCCGATTGAGATGAAACCCTAGCGATCGGAGCAGGGTCTCGAGTGGAATCACAGAGAGCTTTTTATTATGTCCTGCAACGGTGATCGGAGTTTGTATGAATCCGATATGCGAAAATTAGGGCGAGGAGTGAGGTGAGAGAATTGAAATGGACATAATAATGAATGATTTTTACAGGGGAAGGGAAGGATGTGGTGATGGGAGAGCAGGTATTGCATTGCCGGCGATTCGAAAGCAAAATCAACGTGACACGTGGACACTGGAGACGTGGCGCTCTAGTTTATACTCCATAATTAATTATTAATAACTTTTGCACTTCGGAGCCTCCAAGGGGTGATTTTGTAAGGCTGTTTTTGTTAACAGCTTAATGAGCTTAATGATACTCACAGTTTATTCAGTCAGTTATATATGACTGTTTGGTAGTGGCTTATTCAGTAAGATTTCAAGGGGAAGTTTTATGCAGAAAACCAAGTTTTTTCCAAACCAGTCCCTCTCATTAAAAAAACACGTTCCTTCTATCTATGAAAAAACTCTCTCAAATAAAAATATTCTAAATCTATACAGACAGATTAATCCACACAGACAACTTTATCCATACAAAACTTAATGGAAAACCAACCAAACAACCCCTAAGTTTATATCCATCAAGTAGGATTCGAATTACTCTTTTCGGCCATGTGGTTTGTTGTTTATAACTATTTTCGTCTTTGATCTTTAAAAATTAATTTTTTGGTCATTATGGTTTGCAGCTTCTTTCACTTTTAGTCCCTGAAAATATTAGTTTCAGGGACGAAAAGGGAAAGGAATTGCAAACCACAATGACAAAAAAAACAACTTTTAAAGTCAGGAACGAAAATGGTTATAAACAACAAACCACAAGAACGAAAAATGTAGTTTACTCATTTCTAAAAGTCCGGTAATTTGTTCAAGGAAAAAAAAAGGATAATATCATGGTTTTAAATGGTCTGAAGCGTGGCCTGGTGGCAAAGCGACAACGTTTTTTAAGACCTGACCTATGGCAGCAAATCTCAATATTATATATATATATATATAGGGAAACGATCAATTGGAAACCAGTATTACATTGAAAACTTTAGAAACCGAAATCAACCAATCAGTGAATTTCTTTTTTTATTTTTATTTTTAATTGAAAATGTTATTTTTGTCTTTTACATTATTTCATAATATATATGGTAACTGTTATTATTATTATATTAATAATTATTTAATTTTAATTTAGCTTATATATGGTAATAATAATCATTGATTAATTTAAAAATGAGATATTTAATTTAGGTAAATTATTTAATTTTAATTTAGCTTATATATGGTAATAATGAAACAATAATGCTAACACGATGAACCTGATGAATCTATTTTCATATACGGATATGCAACTGAACAGGTAATGAAACAAGAATGGGAAGTTAACAAAAATGGCACAAATTCATCATGTTTCATTATGAAACAATAATGCTAACACGATGAACCTGATGAATCTATTTTTATTATGAAACAATAATGCTAACACGATGAACCTGATGAAATCTGTAATCCAATGAAATCTGTAATTCACAAATTCATTGGTTTCATCACAATATTAGATTGCGTGGGAAATTTTATAATAAAATGAAATTAAAAAAAAAAATCTTACATTTTAAAAGAAAAATATTTTTTTGATGAAAAGACAAATGCTCCACGTTTTCATAGTAAAAAAATAACAAAATTTAGATTGCGTGGGAAATTTTATTTTGGTTTCAAGTAATCTAAATAAAATAAATCTTTCTTGCCATATTTGAGACACAAAATCAAAAGACATATTTACCCTTTTTATCTATTATTTTTATTTATTATTAATAAATTAATTAATTTACTACCATATAAAATTCAAATGAATCTTAATCATTGATTATAAAGATCAATGGCTGAAATTTGGTTTCCAAAGTTTCCAATGAAACTTGGTTTCCAATTGATACCACCCCTATATATATATATATATATATGTGTGTGTGTGTGTGTGTGTGTGTGTGTGTGTGTTTTCTACTATTACTTAATGAGTCAATGATATTAAACAGTTTAAGTTATGTTGTATATTAAAAACTAATAAGTAAGACACTAAAAAGATAAGAAATATCAAATATCAAATTACAAAAAGTGCACATTAGGCCATGACATCAGACACAAGTCTTGAGTCATGGCACGCCAAGCCTTGTGATCGGGATAATATAAAGCAAAGTAAATACAAATTTGGTCCCTATAGTTTATTGAAAATAACAATTTTTCTCCCAGCAGTTTCGAAATACAAAATGACCATCGTGGTTTGTAAAAACGTCCGAATTTGGTCATTCCTCCAACGACTAATTAAAAAAATTCCGTTAAAAAGGGATTTCGTTTTTTTATCGATTTTTTTGTCTTTTATTCAATCAAAATCAATTTTATGCTTGTGGCGTAGTGGTTGAGGCTTAGTAAGACTATGGTTGAATATCTCATATATCTTGGGTTCGATTTCAGGCGCCCACAAGAATTATGGCCACCGAAGGGCCATCAAACAGCTGGAAAAAACCCGACTCGCTTATGGGAAGTTGAAATTAAAGCAAATCAATTTCACGTGATACAATCACAATTTATCATAGTTAATCCAAATAAGCCTAGGATGTGTGCAAAAAGTCAACCGGTCCAATAGGAATCGATCGATCAAATTAGAACCGACCGACCATAGTTGGATATTCAATTGTAATTGAATTGGATCAGATTGAAAATTTCAACATCCAATTTGGATCGGTCGGTTCTTGGATGACAGCCCATAACCGACCAAAACCGACCTAACGGAACCAACCAACATCCAATTACCCATCCGGTTACCATTCAGTTTTCCATCCAACTATCATCCAAATTTTTTTTTTGCAATTTGCTTAACTCTAAATTTGTTTTGTGTTGGTTTTAACACAAATTAAACCTGATTAATCAATTTAATTCATTGTTAAAAAATTGCATTAAATTAACACATTAGATGGATCCGATCTGATCTGATCATCCATTGGATGTCGGATGGCCCAATCTGATCCAATGGATTTTCGATAAAAATATCAAATGGATATCCAATAAAAACATCAAATGGATGGAACCGAACCGATCCAATCATCCATTAGATTGGAAAAATCCAACATCCAATGGATTCTTGGATCATTCGGTTCCCCTCACATCCATTGGATGTCAACCGATCAACACCCATACCTAAAATAGCTTTCCAAAAAAATGACATTCAAAAACACAAGATATAACCAATTTATTAAATTTTAACAATTATAAAATTAACATTCTCAATCTATGTATACAACTTTAAAAAGTTTATGAAGTTACTTGACAATTAATTTAAAAATATATTTATATACTATTTGTTTTAAGATAAGATCCTACTATTTGTACAAAAAAATATTATCAAATTTGTTCAGAATAATATTTTTTAAATATGTGTGATGATTATTATGAAAAATTAATAAAATTATTGGAATTTAGAAAAATATTAGTTTATTTATATATTTTAAAAAATCACATTATATAATTTATTTGGCTAGTTTTCATTACTTTTTCAGCTTTATTGGTAAGTGCTACAAGATTTTGTGAATTGGAATCTATAGTTATGGATCTTACTTAGGGCATGTTCGTTTGTGGCTGAACAATCTGTATGGAATATATGGTTGATTCGCACAGCCATATCTACTTGTTCAGTATCGGCTTAATTACTCAGATAGTGGTTGATCCGGTCAGTTAAATTATCTAGATCCTTTGGGTTCAGCTATGTATTTTCCCTATCTACCCACCATTAAAAGAAAAGAAAAAACCTACACACTGCTCTCTTCATATTGTTGTGTAACGCTCTAGAAAATATACGGAAAATAAAATTCAAAAATTCGGCAATATAACGTTTGAAAATAGGATAATTCCATCACCCTAAAATAGGGGATAATTTAAACCTGTAAAAATAGGGTAAATCATTTCAAAAACCCAAGTGTAGCATCCCAAACGGGGTATAAAGTATGGTAATTACAACCCAATAATTGAAGCATACGACGACAACTTACTAATCTATAATGAGCAACTAGATTATGGTCGGGTGTCGCTATACTTCCAAAACGTGTATCTTCAAAATAATCCGTATGTTGGTCACTACGTATCTTCCAAAAAGACCACTCACGACACCAAGGTCGTTCCCTCAATCCCGATGTGCCCCACCGCTATGATAGCCTGTCAAACACGACAATAAGAACAAGTGTTAGGCTAAAGCCTAGTGAGAATAAATCAAACAAGGATTAAATAACTAAACTCATTCGAAGTCTCGCGGAGTATATAGCCATGAGCTAAAACCAACAAACCAAATAAACCATTAGTGATTAGATACGATACAAATAACACCCATCACATATTGAGCTCAACTCCTCTAAGTCTATTGCTCGAAAAACATCAAGTCAACCCCTCTAGGTCTATTCTTGAGAGTTCCAAAGCGGGAAACTCTAGCACAAGGGAATTACACCTTACTGTCCATGAGACGCTGCCCGACCGTATAGGTTCACACCTTACTTATCATGGTGACCCGATGCCTATTCCGTGCTAAGTGGTGAATCCCAATGTCCAAAGCGGGGACATAGGAACACCGTGCCTATTGATCCATTGCACTAATACTAACTACCAACATCTAGCATGTACAATGCTCATATAAAACATAGGTATAGATAATTCGTATACAAGAGATTACCAACATATAAAACTTAACACCCAAATGGATGAGCTTTCAATAATAACAATTCATCCTTAAAACATTATACTTATATTCTACATATAAATCAACATTATGGTTATTTCATCCAAATACTTGTTTTTCCCAAATGGAACCCAACACTTCCATTGAATGCACCACAACCCAAGAAATCAAAGTTGTTTGTCAAAGGAGTGGATATTAAAACACCATCTCTTTTAAACTTGTAATACTCTCTCCACATTTTCACTTAGGTCAACAAACCCTAATATTTCCAAAATCCACATTTAGGTCTTAAAATTGTGAAAGATCAAAACACAAGAGATATACACATATATTAGGGTTAGGAGAAGAGAAATGAACTCACCTTGCAAGGATTATATAAAACCTTAGAAATGGAGGAACAATGGAGATGATGAGAACCACTTGAAGCTTCAACTCCTAAATCACTTGAGGTCAAAGCTTACCCCAAACCTATATTGAATCACCAATAAGCATTTAATGCTCAAACCCCAAAGATATTCAATGAAGTGAGAAAAGAAACCCTACCTTCCACCAAGAAATCGCCCCAAACTAGCTCCCAAGTCAAAACAATGAGGTTTAGGTCGTGAAAATGAGTTTAAAGGGTCTGCACCCCGACTGCGACCTTGACTCGCGAGAGTGACAGTGTCACTCTCGCATGGCACTCTCGCCCCGAGAATCACCACCTTCGGTACAATAATGGCGATTGTGCCCCGCGAGAGTGACATTGTCACAATCGCGCGGGCACTCTCGCGCCCCTACCCCTAACTCTCGGTACATTCTTCGCGATTGTGCCCCGCGAGAGTGACATCTGTCACAATCGCGGGCACAATCGCATGGCCCGTACCGAAGCCCAAAAGTGACCGTTTTCAGCCCGAACATTCCCACTCTCAACGTTAAACTATATTTTAGGGTAAAATACCAAATTAGAGACGTACCGAAAACACGGGTGTTACATGTTGGCTCTTCATCACAGATCTGCTCCACTGATCTTCTACCTGTTTGCTCCTCACATCGATCTGTTCATTCGGCGGAACAAAAAAACCCTGAAACATAACAAAAAACCCGCCCAAAGAAAAGCTTGAAACCATCATCTATCACTTATCAAAATCTTCAAAAGAAAAAACCCAAATGAAATGGTTTTGTTCCATGTAACACCCGTAATTTCAGGGTTTATCCTCGACGGTGTTACGAGAGTCGGTTGACTTTTGGGACGTAAAGGTATGGGGAAACCAGATAAGTTTCATAATGGAACCATCGAGAATCAAATCAGGCGCGAAGAACGAGAGGAAACGCATTTTGGAATGCCGCGGGTTGGTGCGCGACTTTGGCTCGCGGCACAAACCGCGTAACTAACTGGATGTGAAGTTTTTCAGGAAACGGGTGACTTGCGCATCGCATAACCTGTGTAACACCCCTTTTTTTTTACCGCCAAATGAAGTGTTACGTCCTCCAAAACACATCATTAATTAACCTTAATAATAAATACTCCAATAATAAATACCAATCATTACAGCGGAAGTCTAAACATCAAAATAAAACAACTTTTAAAAGTTAACCCGTCCCATACCGGGTAACTAAAATCCATCCCAAACAAATTAAATTACACTGAAACAATTAAAGCATAAAAACCTAGGCGAGTCCCTTGCCTTTATCGACTCCAGAACCTCCTGCTCCTGAGATGTACACTATAGTCAGCTAAATAGCTCAGTGAGTTCACGATTTGTATGCCATCACACACATTAGTCATATAAATGTCAAGTAAAAAAAGTGACATGCAATATTTATGCAACCCTTTGAGATCTCTCAACTCCATTCCATTGGGTAGGGACCTGCCATGTCACAGGCATTCCCTGGGCGTGTGGGTTCACAAAGAACTAACCGCCCATCCCGGGTCGTGCCTCCCCCAAATGTGACATATCGAGCCGATATCCCATACCCCGGTTAACGCACCTTGTTAACCCCAAACCCAAACCATATGCATGCAATTTATGTTAAATGAACATAACAAAAATTATCATGCTTGCACCATAGATAAAATTTAAATGCACGTAAATCACCATTTATAAATAACGTGCAAGCAACACCTTAACAAAACATGCGTATAAATTATCACACCTTATACATGTAAAAATAAATTTATACATATGTGTACATCCCAGTGAAATCTCGTGAAAGACTCACCTGATAAATGCCGGTTCGCTAGAAATCCTCTCCAATTAATAACCTACAATTATAGACGCCATAATACCCATTAACGTCTATATTTTCTCCAAAAAAAAAAGTCAACCCAAAAGTCAACTACAATTAACCCCGGTCAACCCTTAATTTTAGTCCTAATCGACCAATTAAATTTTATAATTAAACAATCCGATTCGTTTACGTCAACTCATTATCGTCACGACGTCTCGATGTCCCAAATAACATCCCTTAATAATGTGGAGTTACTCCTTTTATAATCACAAACGCTAAAATATTATATATATATATATATATAATTAAATAATAATTTAATCTGGTCTATTAATTAAATAAAAATTAAATATTTATAATGATCCAAACCATATAAATATTTAAGCCCAAATCTCTCCATAAATTATTTAAGCCAAATACTTGAACTTATTAATATAATCTATTGGTTTTTTTTTTTTTTAAACAGACAAGCCCAACAAGGCTTTTTGGCCCAAGATCAGATCTAGACCCAATTACCACATTCCAGATTGCTGTGGTCAACGGACGACCTCCTTACTTCGTCCGATTGGGGTCGTTTCTCGACCGATTTCAATGATTCTTTTTACAAAACCGCACCAATACAATATTCCTCAAGTTCTTAAACCAGAATCGTCTAAAATAGTCCATTAAACAGTTCCAATTTCGAAGTTTAAAAACCTTACGCTTGACTTTTCACGTTTTACGTCCTTTTTTTCCAAATCGGTGGCCTTCCATCCATCCATTCGAGTGAAAACTTTGTATGGACTTCTTATACATCTATCTTAACACGCACCAGAAATTAATTTCAGAAAGGATGAGAATAAGTACCTCAATTTCTGTGATGAACACCAAGAACGTAACTTCGCTTCCTTGGTCGAATCACCCTTCTATCCTTACTCCAAACTCGAAATTGAAAGAGGGTTTTTGTACCTCTATAATCGACGTCTATCCCCCTAAAAGTGTGTGTCCATACCTCGAATTTAAAGGCCTCAATTTTACTCTTGAAGGTCAAGCTATCCTAATGGAGGAAAGTCAAAAATCTTTAGAATTTTCTAAAAATCAGCTTTTCTGATTGGCAGAACCAGCCCCTCTCCATACTTTCTTTTACCATTTGACCTCAAAAACTTGAATTGTTTCCATAATAAAAATACATTTATTTTCAATTAGTTAATCCTCCATTAATATACACCAAAAATAAAAGATTCCCACAATTTTCTTTTATTTTTATAAAAATCTTCCAAAAATCTAAAAATCTCCATAAAAATAAACACTTAAAATTTTATTTTATTTATATTCAACCTTCCAAAATTTTGGGTGTTACAACTTGTCTGGGGTTTTTAGTCGCGATTTTAGGGATCCAACCTCATTATTCTCATATCATCTTCCTCCCAAACCCGATTTGAGGGATTCTTGAACCTAGGGTTTCGTCTTTTGGAACTTTTCAAGTAGAGAAGGAAGTAGTTTGAAGTTATTGGGTGAATCCAAGAGTTTTAATCAAGGTAATATACCCATCTTTCCATCTATAAAGTTAAGGTTTTGTGTTCTTTCTCTTGCTTTGCAATGTTAGGGTTTGGTTTAACTTTGTGAATGGTTGAAGTAATGGATCTGTAGAAAGCTTGGAGCTAGTGTAAGGATCCAAGATCTCCTCTTCAAAGGAACTCAAGGTTGTGGGTAAAACCTATATTTAGTCTAAATCTAGCAAGGTGAGTTCAAGTTGATTTGTGAAAACGTTGTACATGCCAAAATGTCCATTTTAAAATCATATATGTGTTTTACATGAAATTATCAACTGTTGAGTTAATTGGTAACTTTGATTATTCAAAGCATTTAACTTATTAAACTTTGTAAAACACCACATTTGGGATTTTTGGGCATTTCGATAAATGTGTCATAGATGAATGGGTTTTGATGATTTATTGCATAAATAGATATTTGGTAAAAAACGCACTTTTAAGTGTTTGTCGGGTTTTATGCATCATTCGTGAAAAGGGATCTTTTGAAGGTACGAATGTGTGAGTCCTTTGATTATGGTCATTCCCGTCTTTAGGAACATTTTAGAAACGGTAAACCTTTTAGTTTTGGGTCGAAGGCCAATTGAGATTTGAGAGACAAAGATTTTTGGGAAAATATGTATTTTGGTTTATGTAACCATATTGGCTCTCGTATTTTAGCCAAGCGTCTATTATGCCTTTTGGGGCTTGATTTGTACTCGGTTGAGTCTTTGGAACATTTGTTCAGTTTTGGTAGCCCGTTAAGGAGCCTTGGACGTATGATGTACTTAGTTGCACCTTATTTGAGAGTTACATGTTTTGAGTGTGTTAGTTCATTCTTTTGAGTCATGTAACGTTTTAGACTGTAATGCATTGGATCCATAGGCATAAGAGTCAGTTTGTGTAACACCCCGATTTTCGAAAGGTATCATTTCAAGTTTATACAGAAACCGATATATTAAGGAAAAATAAGGTATTTGATTTTGGACTTGAATCCTTGATTTTATAGTCTTGATAGATTAAGGATTCAATTACGAGTCAAACGGATTTTTCCGGAGCGAAAACAGGGCTATAACGAAGAAGTTACGGCAAAAACAGTGAACGAGAAGGAAACTGGAAGAAGTTGCGACTGTGACCAGCGACATTGCCCTGGGCAATGTCGCCCAAAATGTCCAGAGCCTGTTAAGTCGCGAAATTCAGCCTTTTTCTCATTTCTCCTCATCCAAACTTCTTCTACTCTCTCCCAAACCGATTCCCTTAAAACCCTAACTTATTTTGGCTCAAATCTTTGGATTTTGTGGAGGTAAAACATCATCAAGTGGTAGGATTGAAAGCTATGGTCAAGGATTCACCATCTCCATCTTCATATTCAACCTCAAGTTTATTTTAGGTTTTCTAGGTTTTCATCAAAACCTAAGTGGTAAGTGTATCCCTTCTATTTCTAAACCATGAAGTAAGTTATAAAAGATCCATTGATGGTTTCCTAGTGTTTGATTTTTATAAATTTCGGTTTGGCTAATTTTGGGAGTTTTGGGTGAAAATTGGGGGTTTTGCCCAAAATAGAGATATTGATGTTAAGTGTTTGGGGACCAATTATTTTATGGTGGAATATATATATTTATGGTTGGAACCTTGTGAAACTAGGTTTTGGAAGATTTGGTTTGAAGAACCAAGTTTCTTCAAGGAAAGCTCTAAGTGGGTAAAATCTAGATTTAGTCTAAATCTAGCAAGGTGAGTTTACTAACCCTTTTGTAAAAACTAGATACACATCATTTACTTTACTTGTTATCATTATTGTTATTACTCAAGTGTTCTTATTTAATGTACAAGTATTTGGGGATTTCTATGGAAATATGTATGTGAGTAACCTACTATGAGTCACTTATGCATATCTTGGTATTATGATGATTCCTACTTGGAATGCCTTTTGGCGACCTTATATTCTCACGAAGTATTTGGATGATTATTATGTCATATGATGGATTTACATGCTTAGGATGGTAATGTTGTGTTAATGGTTGATATCCGAATATGTTGGGTTAAAACACATATTGAGACCTCCTATTTGCATAATGTGGACGAACCAAGTCAGTGATTCACTATAGGGATGTAGGTGGGTGACATTTGGGGAATTTCCTAAGTGGTAGTCCCCTATGCGCCTAGACCTCCGCCGTCGGGGAATTTCCTAAGCGGTAGTCCTCGATGCGTGTCGGGCCTTTGGGTTGCCTTTGTTATTTGACTTCAAGGTGCATCGCCTCTTTGGGTGAACCTGGTTGGAGATATGGGTCACTCCCGTTGACTCCACATCTACGTGATTAATTGGTTAACTGCTGATAAGAACTGTAACTGTTTCTGGTATGCTTTTACTTGTTCAACTCACTAGGCTTTTTGGCCTAACACTTGTTTGGTGTCGATGTGTATCTCAGGTTTTAGCGGCATCTGTTCTAAGATGGCTTGGTGCTTGGGTGAGAGATTTGGGAATATTACATTTGGACTTACTTTTGGTTGGAGAACCTTTGGGTCTATAAATGACACCCTTATTTGTAATCTATTTTCTAGTTATGGAAATTAGATTAGTTGGTTGTTATTTATTGTCCGTTTATTTACGACTGTATTTAAACAGGTTTGTGTATTTTCCCCATCGTTGGGAGGCTCTTGCTTTGGCAATTTTATATACCGCATGTCCGTTTTTCGGATTTTGTTATCCCTATTTTTAGGGCGTTACAGTTTGAGTGGGATAAATATCCCCGTATTGTAACTTGAAATAGGCATGGGGTCTTTGACCAATTATTGCACTTTTCTTGTGAACGAGCTTAACTGGGATGTTTGGGAATTCCAAGGTATAGACCCAGAGGGGTTGAACTTGATGAGTGCACGAAAATTCCAAGGTACAGACCTAGAGGGGTTGAACTTGATGATTATCCAAGCGATAGACACAGAGGTGTTGAGCTTGTTGATTTGTTAGCTATAGACCCGGAAAGGTTGATGTTAACGAGTATTTTATCCCTAAGTGAAACTCATATAACATTGATAAGTGGCCTAACTTTGTGTGCCCGCCACATTCGATGGAATTCGAGTATCCCCCGTCACCGAAAGGTGTTGTTTTTTGGTATTGAGTTTATTATCAAGTTCTCGGTGGTGTTTTGTGTAAATGGATTTTATCCTTGATTTATGGGTTGAGTAATATACCCCACACGTGTTTTTTGGTGTTTTGGGATATGAAGTATTATCGCATTTTCATAAATGGAGAGTTCGATTTCTATTCACGTTTTGAGTAAGTGTTGTATTGCATGACTTCACGAAATAACGTTTGGCGTTGAGGCGTCCATTTTATAAATTGCATAGTATTGGAAACGGATCGTTCTCATATTTAAAGTGATTCATTTTAAAAGATCATGATTTAAGTTGCATTATTTCCGTTTAATGGTTTTTATAATCATGATGAAAACTCTTGAATTCACTATGCGTTAGCCTAACCTTTTTATTTGTCGGCATGTGCAACAGGTTCCGTTTGGGAATAGCTCTAGTGACACTGTGTAGAGAGGAGTGCTAGTCGTGTGCTCAAGAGGTGGATATCTTAGTGAAATCTTCCGCACTTGTTTCGGGAAGAACAACTTATAGTTGGGATTAAGTAACACCGACTTTGGTCTAGTCCTTGTATAAGACTGGACATCATATTTGTTGAGGTTAAATAGAAAGTTTTATTTTGAAGATTTATCTTTTAGTTGTTGTATTACCAAAATTTTAAATTAGTTGCTCTTACCAAATTTGAGGGTGTTACATTCCATAGCTCTGAGAAAAGACCCACCAAAAAAAGAATCTGCCAAAAGAAAAAAAATCACCTAGTATTCGTCTTCTCCAGCGATTAAAAAAAAATCAAACAATGTTGTTATTTGAACCCAAATCTCAAATAGACATAAAAGGGAGAGGAAGGAGTTCAATGATGTAAATATTGGAAGAAGACAAGAGGTTGAAGAATATGAAGATTAGAAGAATAGGGGAAGGTCAGACGTAGGCTGTTGAAGTTCCAATGGTTTGCAAAGTTTTTTTTTTCTTTTTTAATTTTGGTTCAGTGTCTTGTTTTTGAAGATGGACAATAAGGTGCCGTTTGTTTTTTACGAGGTCTGAAGTCTGAAGTCTTATTTTAGTTATAATTAATAAGAGTTGGGTGGCGTTTGTTTTTTAAGAGGTGCTGAAGTCTGAAGTCTGATTTCACTTCTGATTTTTAAGAGGTGGTGCTGAAGTCTGAAATCTGGATTAATAAGACTGTTTGTTTTTATAAACAACAAACATTTGAATCTGAATCATCTTTGTCCATCTTTATCCCATCACCTATATGATCTAAATTCTTTGTGGTTTCATCCTGTGCCAATTGGCAGTTTGGCCAAACCCATCACTTTATAATATATATATATTCCAGAAAATCACAGAAACGAATACATATATACATATATATCACAATTCTGGAAATCAAGAAATGAACACAGCTTCAAACCACAGGGACAAAATCACAGAAACAAATACATATATACATCACAGTTCTGGAAATCGAGAAATGAACACAACATCACTTTATAATATATATATATACACATATATACACATATCACAGAAACGAAATGAACACAGGGTGAAACCACATGGACGAACCAGGGACGAAAAAAATCTGGTCGAACTACAGGGACGATGTCAACACGTATTTGGTCTCGATTTGGGTAGAAATCAACACAGAAGATAGAAAAATCGATAGAAAAAATCGAACCACAGGGATCGATAGAAAAAATGGAACCATAGGGATCGACTGAAGAAGAAAAAATCGAACCTTGAGAGCAACGATGGATTCTTCAGAATAACCTCCATTGAGAGCATCGATAGAAAAAATCGAACCACAAGGATCGACTGAAGAAAAAATCGAACCACAGGGATCGATTGTGGGTCAATTTTGAGGGGAAATCGATGGAGGGTGAGTCGATTTTGAGAGCATAGATTATGAGTTCGGTCGATTTTGAGTTCAGTCTATGGATTCTGAGGGGAAATCGATGGATTCTTCAGTCGATTTTGAGTTCGGTCGATTTTGAGGTGGATTTTGGGAGGAGGCGTGGAGGCGTGAAAGACTGAAAAAAAAGTGATATGTTTTCCACTTATTCGGTCAGTGAAAAAACAGTGTTAAGTGGATCTGATTTAGTGGAAAAAACAAACACACTTAATTGGTCTACATCTGACCGAAAAAGTGATAAGAGGCATTTAAGTGCTTATTTCCAAAAAACAAACAAGACCTTGGTGTGTAAAAATGTCTGAATGATTCAGACTTAAGAGCCATTAAGAGGGTTTTTAAAAAAAACAAACAACCCCTAAAGAATGAATTTGAAGATGAGCAATAAACAATGAATTTGAAGATGAGCAATAAACAATGAATTTGTATGTATTACTAATCACTAGTATAATATATTTTTTTATTTGAAAAATATTTTTTTATTTGAAAAATAATTAAATTAATACCTTTTTATCATTTAATAATTTATCAAACAATTATTTCATTTATATAGACTAAGGAGTAAAATGGTTATTTCTGACATTTAGACTGTTTATTCAGCACAACAACCGAACAACAACTTATCTGTTAACACCCAGACAACTATATCTATACAAACAGTAATATCCATACAGGTCTTAACAGAAAACGAACCGAACAACACCTTAGTTAGTATAAAACATTATGAACGAGTGAAAAAATGTTTTCCTTGTTGTGGAAAAGAAAGTTTCGTAATTTAATAAATGCATTTAATTTAAAATAACGAGTTTTCGTTCTTAATTGAAATGATTATCTGATCTAATTAGACATTACAAAAAAAATCAGCGTCTAATACGGGAAGGCTTTATCCCAAAAATGCATTGTTGAATTTTTTTTAATGAATCTTATATATAAGTACGCTTCTCTATTTGACAATGGAGACTATGGTGCCGTTTGTTTTTTAAGAGGTCTAAAGTCTGAAGTCTTATTTTAGTTATGATTAATAAGAGGTGGTGTGTAAAAAGGTCTGAACGATTCAGACTTAAGAGCCATTAAGAGGTTTTAAAAAAAACAAACAAACAAACTCTATGTATATAAGTAACAATATGGAATGTTCTAGTTTCACACAATTCACAATGTTCACCAAGCAACCGTTATTTCATGATCAAAGGTGCAATACTCTTTGGAGTAGCGATCCTTATACATTGCATTAACAATCAAAATTTTCTCCATTTTTAAGCAAAAAAATAATCAAAATTTTTATTTTATCAATCTTAAAGAATCCGCCCGTAAATTCAACTGTAGTTTGAAAGGTTAATCTATTCAATAATATCCAAGTCTATGCTTATTTACAACTCTCAGAAACATTTCGTCGTTCACTACGTGCTTCCAAAACAAAATACTTTTTTTCATTCCTGGAAAAATTTATTATACAGTCAAATTTTTGTGTTCTTAAATTTTTTTGTTCCCCCTCGTATTGGTATCAGTTGAAATGTCTTATTTATTTTTCCAAACAAAAAAAAAACTTAATTTATAAATAATTATTTTTATTAAATTATATTTATAGAGGAAGAATCATGCGTAAGTTAAATATTTTGCGAGAAAGCGAGAAGTGTGATATCATATATGACTACACGACCTGTCGATGTGCTTAATCACATATGAATAAACGTCTATGTATTACCAATATAACATGTGTTTAATCATATATGATTAAGTTTGTGTATCATATATGATTAAACAATTTTCGTTTTCTTACAAAATGTTTAGTTTCTCGTTTGAACCTACCCTATATTTATATGGTACAAATCACAGGTCGTGTTACAATAACACGTGAGAACTTGCCTCCACGATTTTCTACGCCCACTACGTACAAATACGTCAAAGCGTACCTATGCATCGTAACTTGTACCTTGCCTTTCAAAAGTTGTACGTTTTGTTCGTATATATACCCTCGATTTGAGAAAATTCAATCACAAACCCGTCAACGCAAACCCCCTCCGAATTCCACATATTTTCAAAACCCCATTTCTCTTTCTCTCTCTACATATCGACGTTTCCGGTGTCCGCTTTTGCTTGTCGCCGTTTCTCCGGCGAGTATTTCGTCATCGAGGACAAGCCATCGGTTTTCATCTATCTGATCTCTGATCTTATATAGAGCAGTTACAATGTCGGTAAGTATCAATTGGATCGAATTGTTTGTTTATTTGTTGTTCTTGTAAATATCGTTGATGTTAATGGTTAATTTATGAGAGCTTAATTCGATATTTTTCTTAAATCGGTGTAGATCTGTTTTAGTGAAGTTGATTTCTTTTTAGCATTTAAAACCCTGTGGATTAGTCAAATGTAAGTCAAGATAATTGAGAGCTGCAATTTTGAGTTTTGGATGATTCGATTGATTTAATTATCGTGAGGCTAGAGGATAAACAAAGCATCTTTCAGTTTTCTTTGAATCTGTTGTGGTTTAATCGTGTATTAGACGCTGTCTGTAAACGACCGAGCGTTTCGTTCGTCAAAAGAAATAACTAAGGAGGAGTCTTCATTGATTTGATGTGGAAATTACTCCAAATCACGATTGATATATCTAGTCACAAGGATCTAATTAAACTTTTTTCATTAGAATTTAGACATTTTACATGCTGTGATTGAGAAGTTTTATTGGAAATCGTGGCATGTCTGATAGAACACTTTTTAAATAATACTAGTCTGATCTAGAAGATTGATGACATGGATGACAGTTTTTGACATCTGATCTAGAAAAACATAATAGATTGGAATATTTGAACGAATGAAATAACATAGTATACTGGATTTGTGCTTGGAAATGTTGGTTATTTTACTTGTATCTGTAGACTGTAGAGATACAACATGTTCCTTTAATATAAATATGTTATCTGCTATTAATGCAGGTTAAAACTGTTAAAGTTAGCAATCTTTCATTAGGGGCTTCTGAGCGAGATGTAAGGGAGTTCTTTTCTTTTTCTGGAGATATTGTATATGTTGAGACACAGAGGTAAGTATACTAGATGACTTTAACCATTCGATTTTCTTTTGATTATAAATAACACCAATATGATGCTCTGGTTTGCAGTCATAATGAGCGTACCCAAATTGCGTTTGTTACGTTCACAGATTCTCAAGGGGCAGAGACTGCTGTTCTTCTTTCGGTAATTCACTTTTGCTATAGATATAATCAAGGGTGGACGGTGGACCGACTATTAGGCACATGTGTCATGTGAGACCATGTGCTTTTGATGAATTTTATAAAATACAGGGGAGGGTAGTACTATTGCATGTATTTATTCAAAAGTAAACCTACAAAGTGCTTTTAGCTTAACTAGTTGAATCAAGGATTTATTTTTATCTATATTGGAGGTATGTTTTCAATTTCTTGAAGATGCTTTCTGGCTTTACATTATTGGCTTTTATAAGACACATACATAATGTAATATTTCCCAGAATGTTCATACTTCTGTATTTGCATATATCAACAAAGAAATTAATCAATCACACACTTAGATTATAAGTAGGTCAATTATATCATTCACGTTTAGTTTCATTCAAATTGACAAATTAAAATGAAATTTGAGAGGTTTTAGTTAGTCAATAATGGGAAGGTCATTTCTTGTGAATTAGAACATAGGGCATCAACTATTACACACTCCCACCTCAATTGGACTCGAAGGATATAGTTGATATAATTGTGAGAATTTAAGTATCTGATTGATATATCTTTTGTTGAGGTATGCAAGTGGAAAAACTATGAAAGTTCATTGATCAGTCTATTTATTTTGCCTGGGTATTTCTATAAATGCTTGTCTAATGCATTTATCAAAGATGAACATTGGTCAACTGTAAGATGTCTATTGAAGCAATTTTAGTTCTTCAGATTTGGTCAAAACTACATCGTAAAATTAAACAGTAGTTTCTTCTGCTCAAATTTCAATCATCTTCCAGCTCACTCTAATTTTAGCAAAACTGTCCTCAGATTGAAATGAAAGGAAGTGTGTGTGTGTGTGTGTGTGTGTGTGTGTGGTGTCACTTATTCATTTTGTTGTATCTACAATTTTAGTGTATGTGATTTGAGCTTATGATGCATGCTACTCTAGCATTAAGTGACACCACACTCTTAGAAACCTAGTTGTGCCCCCTTCCATTTCATTGCACTCAGCTACGTTTTCTGTATGGTTCTGCATTGGACATAATGCTTAGAGGACTAATTACTAAAATTAATTTGGTATGGTCTGTTTAGAGGACTAAGTATGGTCTGTTTATTCCTGATCAAGAGCTAACACAAACGCCTTTGAAGCTTGAACAGTCAAAATACACACTGTTAACGGCAAGTCTTGAACTCATAGTATGTTGTGGTCTGGTCCTGAGATGTCATCGTATTATTGAATTCATTTTATTTTAACTTCCGTTCTTAATTGAACATCACCTGATTTAGTTTTCTACATTCATGTTATATCAGGGTGCAACAATAGTCGATACGACTGTCACTGTAACCCTAGACCCAGAATACCAGCTTCCACCAGCTGCTACAGCTGCTTCTCCCGTAAGAAAATTTCACAAACCTTTTCTTTACCATCAAACTATTTCACCCTTAAAAATTCGTAAATTCTTTGTAGCCAATTGGAAGCAACGCTCCTGCTGAAGGTGAATCCGCTCTGCGTAAGGCTGAGGATGTTGTGACCAGCATGTTTGCAAAGGGTTTTGTGTTGGGTAAAGATGCTGTGGGTAAAGCAAAAACCTTTGATGAAAAACATGGTTTAACTTCGACAGCATCTGCTAAAGTTGCTTCATTAGACAAGAAGATTGGATTCACCGAAAAAGTGACTGTGGGTACGTCCATCGTGACTGATAAAGTTAAAGAAGTTGATCAGAAACTTCAGGTTTCCGAGAAAGCCAAATCAGCCTTCACGGCTGCTGAGAATACCGTAAGTAGTGCAGGATCCGCCATCATGAAGAACAGGTATGTGTTTACCAGTGCGTCATGGGTAACTGGTGCTTTTAATAAAGTGGCGAAAGCAGCAGGGGAAGTCGGGCAACAAACGAAGGAGAAAGTCGATAAGGCCGAAGAAGAGAAAAGACGGAAGATGGTGGACGATTACGCTCACGTTCATTTGTCCGAGTCTCCCACGGCTCCGGATTCTACCGAGCAACAACGCCCTTCCAAACCTGCACCAGTCACAGGTTTGGTTCTCTAGCCCACCAACCAAATCTATCTATACATTATTTATTTGGATTAAGTGGTGATTATACAACTTTTTATATCATTAAGACGTGATTTTTCCATTTAAATTGTCATGAATTTGGGTAATGTACAACTATTAATTCTATATGTTTCCAATTCATCAAGTGGAGTTCATGTTCTTTTTTGGAATTATAATTCATATGCTTTGACTTGTATCCGAAACTCGAAACGGGACTGATCATGACAGGACAAGTGAGAGTGAGGTAGCCATGTGAACAATTGTGCTAGTTTTTAGGGTTTTAATTTGACATGGATGGTTTTTAGTAATTTACTAGTCTTGTCTATCTTCCTAATTTTTGTTCCACATTAGGAGGGAAAAAATGCATTTTTGTGTTGCTCGGCTGTGTCTGCTCTCATGAGACAACTAATTTGTGTTGTTTAGCGTACGAAACAAACCCTTAGGGGGCGTTTGGTTCGCAGAATGATTTCTGAAGGAATGAAATCTGTCTACGGAATTGGAATGAAATGTTGTCAGGTTTGACCAAGTGTTTGGTTGGCAGGAATGGAATGTAATCAGTCAAATGAATTGGAATCTGTTTGTTTGGTTTGCAAATGAATTGGAATGAAATTCTGAAAAATGACAAAAATACCCTTTCTTTAATTTTTATTTTTTTAAATGCCGAGAGAGAGAGAGGAGAGAGAGAGGGGGGAGAGATTGTGAGAGAGGGAGCGGGTAGAGAGAGGGGGGAGAGATTGTGAGAGAGGGAGCGGGTAGAGAGAGGGGAGAGAGGAGAGAGATATAAAGATAGGAGAGAGATAGAGAGGAGGGAGAGGAGAGAGATAGAGAGAGAGAGAGAGTTTTTAGAAGCGGTTAGGGTTTTAGAAAAGGAAAGGAGGGTATTTGTGTCATTTTGTGAAAATATTATGGAATAGAATTCAATTCCATCAATTTTAAGAAGGAATGACAAAATTCATGATTAAAGGAATTCATGGAATTCAATTCCATTCCATTGGTAACCAAACAACAGGATGAAATTTGGTCAATGGAATTGACCATTCCAATTCCATCAGATGCCGGCGAAATCCAGCGAACCAAACGCCCCCTTAATGTTTGGACACCAGTCGTGTGGATTTGCATATGAAACTGGATATTTAGATGCGAATGTTTGCATTCAATTAATTCGTAATGACAATGTGAGATCCTACATTGGTTGCGGAGGGGAACAAATATTGACTACTTTTAAAACTGTGAGTCCTTATGGACAAAACAGACAATATCTTGTACGGTTGATCTGAGATATGACAATCGTTAGATATTTATATTTTTGGCCAAATTCAATTCAAATTGGATGTCGATAGTGAGATGAGATGGTCTATGATTTGCTTTCCGAGTAAATCTCCTTTACACATGATACTTGTGAAATATTTCAACTACATTCACATGGATTGCGGGGTTTTAACTTGTAATTTGATTGGTTTTGATACAAATAAATTTAATTATCATCGAATTTTAATTACGATTAGTTACATGTGTGTGAATATATTTGTTTAAATTGATATTTTTAGCTATGAAACAATAAAAACCAGTTTTTATTTCATTCTTTCATAAATGATTTTTGTTTTAAAAAACTGATGATGCAAAACACAAATTAGTTATTATATAACAGAAAATTAACCATTTGACAATATTTTAAATGATTTCATCATTGATAATAAAAGTAAAATATGATTAACAATTAAAAAATACAATTACATTAAAATTATTATTTTTGCTTAAATAGGAAATGTAAAAATGAAAAAGAAAATAGCGAATTCTTTTTAGCAAAACATTGAATTGTAATCTTTGAAGAAAATTGTAATTCATAATTGATAATATATTAGAGCATCTCCAACATATTCTCTAAAATAGAGATTTTGACAATTTTGAACACGTTCTTTTCTCCATTCTCCAAAATGAATAAAGTATGAGAAATATTGTAATTCTCTAAAGAGTAAACTACGATTTTCGACCCTGTGGTATGATGTTTATAATGATTTTCGTCCCTAGTCTTTTAAAACTGTTTTTTAGTCCCTGTGGTTTTTATTTGCTTCCATTTTCGTCCCTTCATCCAATTTTATTAAAATTAAATGTTAATTCATTTAAAAATAGAATAAGTAAATTACATATTTGGTCCTTATGGTATATAAATTTTTACATTTTCATTCTAGTTTACATTTTTTTACTTTTTCTTTATTTATTGTATTTCATCAAGACATTTATTTTTCTATTAATTATATTGTATATTTTCATAATTGTTATAACTTTAATTATAAAAAGAATCAAATAATTTCGTTAAAAATACTGAAAAATACATGATATTTTTTTTCAAACTACTAGGTTTAAATCATTTAAAATTAATATTTTATATCTGTTGATTTATTAAAGTTTTTTATTTATTTTAAATTACCATAGAAAAAAGTTTAATAAAATTCGAGAAAAAATAGTATTATTTTATAACAACCGATTGTTTTTTGTTAAATACAATTTATTCTCACTATTCTAAATTTTCATTTAATCTTTATTTTCTATTAATTAATCAAGTTTGTTTAGTATTTAAATAAAACATACACACACATAAACACACACACACACACACACACCATTTTAAATTAGGTTATATATTAAAAACAAAAAATAAGACAATAAAATGATAAGAAGATTTCAATATGGTGTTACAAAAATCATGCAATAAGCCATGACATGCCACAGAATTAACGTGACGTCAAACACAAGGCTTAACTCTCATGTTATTTAGAACATTGATGTATATATATATATATATATATATATATATATATGTGTGTGTGTGTATGTGTGTGTGCGTGTATGTTTATTTTAAATATTAAATAAATTTGATTAATTAATAAAAATAAAGTTTAATGAAAATATGGAATAATGGGAGTAAAGTAAATTTAACAATAAACAACCGGTTGTTATAAAATAAGACTATTTTTTTCTCGAATTTTATTAAATTTTTTCCAATGGTAATTTAAAATAAATAAAAAGCTTTAATAAATCAATAGATATAAAATATTAATTTTAAATGATTTAAACCTAAAGTTTTAAAAAAAACTATCATGTATTTATCAGTATTTTTAACGAAATTATTTGATTATTTTTATAATTAAAGTTATAATAATTACGAAAATATACAATATAATTAATAGAAAAATAAATGTTTTGATGAAATACAATAAATAAAGAATAAGTAAAAATAAATTGTAAACTAGGATAAAAATGTAAAACTTTATATACCATAAGGACTAAATATGTAAATTGATTATTCAATTTTTAAAAGACTTAACATTTAATTTTAAGTAAAATTGGATGGAGGGATGAAAATGGAAGTAAATAAAAACCATAGGGACTAAAAAAGCAGTTTTGAAAGACCAGGGACGAAAATCGTTATAAACATCAAACCACAGGGACGAAAATCATAGTTTACTCTTCTCTAAATTTGAAGAACTCCAAAAAAATGATTACAATGATCAATATTTTTTAGTATATTTACAACAATAAGAAAAACTTTGGAATTAAATTTTTAGAGAAAGAAATAATATTTTATTAGGTTAATAGAATATTTTTATAATATGAACAATGTTGTAATCTCTAAAATGGAGAATCTTTTTAAATTGAATTAATTTTCTTTTAAAAATTTTGAAGTTTCATTTTTCATATTGGAACAATTTTGAATAATATGTTGAACTTAGGGCGCGTTTGGTTTGCGGGATTGAAATGAATTTGGATTTCAAATTCATTCAAATCCTATGTTTTGTTTGCAGGAATGGAATTTGTTGACCGCACTTGAAATCCTTTGACCCTTTTAAAATCCTTTAAATGATGGATTTGGAATTCCTTTGCAATGGGCCATGATTTCAAATCCCTCCGAATCCAAATCTCTCCAAATCCAAATCCTTACTTGAAATTCAATTCATTCCATTCCAATTCTGCAAACCAAACACGCCCTTAATTGTTAAAAGATGTGCAAGAATTCAAACTGCCCTTACAAATGAGAAAGGAAAATGACTTGCAACTACATTTGTTTCAACGTTTTTATCAAGCATTATTTTCTACCTGTTAGATGGAGCTTACTTTATAAAAAATTTCTTACATTTATCTTTTTACGTTTTTAAAGTATAATTTAACCTGATTTTAACTTATATAAGATGCATACCATCTTTGATCGGAACACTGTAGATGCCTTTTTCGATGATCCCATGATTTCTTTATGAAAAAACTTATGAAGCGATCACGATAAGTTTGGTGATAGAGTTTCTTATTTTATGTATAAAGCAAAATCTAACTTTTGCTTTTTAGCGAATCTTTCGATCATATATTTATTCAAATATTTTTTAATATGTTTATTTAAATTTTCAATTATTTAATTTATTTTGGTTCTAACGTTAATCAGTTAACAAATTTATTTGAAGGGAAAAAACCTTAACAAGATTTATGTATTTTTTTAGAGTAAATTACAAATTTCGTCAATATGCTATAACATATAAAATGGATAACAATTTTCATCCCTAGCGTATGTTAACTTTAACGGAATTCCTCATTGCAATTTTTTTTATTACATACTGGTTAAGCGGTTGCAAAATTCCTTGGATTTTGACCTACGACTAGTGGCTATTTAAGATCTTTACCGACTCCAGACTCCAGTTAGCTATGTTTGACAAACTAGCTGATAAGCTAGCTGGTAACTGATAAAAAAATCACGTTTGGCAAAAACTAGCTTATAAGTCTTTAAATTACCAAAAAAGACATTAATTATTTATTTATAATTAAAAGTTAATATATAATTATGAATATTAATGAGGGACATAATTGGAATAATCACAAAAAACTTCTCATAAGTTACTCCAAGTAGCTTATCAAAAAGCTAGCTTATGGTCATCCAAACATGTATCCAGAAAATAAGCTTAACTTATTTTTGCGAAACAATGTCTTAAATGAGGTGCGTTAAAGATAATTTCTTTTGTTTTTTGTTTTTCAGTTATGGACCCCACCCCACCCCCTTCTTCGGCTTCACACGATTTTTGCAGTGTTGGGTTCATCTGCAACTTCAGAAATTGTTTTTGGGTGGTAGTTCCTCACCGTCTAGGAGTATACCGATTCTCCCGTCTTTTTAAAATTGCCAAAGGTCCAATCCTTTTTTTCAAAAATAAATAAATAGCGTGAAGCTGAAAGATTGGGAGGAAAAGGGTCGGCAGAGGAATTGGTCTATTGTTAAAAAACAAACATAGTTTAAAAATAACAGTTATTCCTCTCCAATGTTTACAGAGATATCACGACCCCCGCAAAAAAAAGGGGTACACAATTGTGGGGGTCCGAAAAAAAGGGGGTCCCTTATTGCGGACCTGCCATAAATCTGAATTAAATAGTTTTTTTTTTGGGGAGGGTCTTTCTTTATATAAAAACAAGAGCCGGAAGCATTCTCATATCCTTTTCTTTATTATTTTGGAGAACTCTTAAGCAACCAATTAGATTGTGGCAAGTCCGCAATTGTGGACCACCTTTTTTGCGGACTCCCGCAATTGCGCACCCCCCATTTTGTGGGGGTCGTGATATCTCTGTTAACACGGGAGAGGAATGGCTAGGAGGCCAATCTCACCGTGTATTTTTAACCATTTGGGCCAATTTCCTCAATTATTTATTTGATCTTGCAAAATCAAAAGGTATTTGATTAATAAACAAAAAAAATGTATAAGAATGTCCTCATAATTATTTTTATATTTTCCAATTAATTTTTTTATTTTAATGTGTTTCAACAATTATTTTGTGAGGCTACTACTAAAAAATCTCGGATCTGTTCATACTTTTTCTATTTTTGCGTAAAGAATGTGCTACAAAAACAAAATTTAACTGCTAAAAGTACAAATTTTGTGACATTACTATTTTGGAGTTGGATTTGGTAATTGTTGCTACGTATCTGTTTTTAACCCTAAGTTAGTATCCAACCTTCAATTGGTCAAGTCCACAAAATCTGAGTTTACATCCACAGTTCAACACACGTTTCAACCACACACAAAACTTTCTATAGGCATAAAATGAAGTCAAGTGCATTTTGCAATGCACTATTCAAAAATGCCCCCGCTCTCCCGATTCCAATAATTTCAACTTCAGGGTTTGTAACGTCCCCTTGCTTTCCTATTAACTTTGGGGAGACTTGAACTAGCGATTTAAGGAGATTCGAACTAGTGACTTATCCAAGGCCAGACCTTTGTTTGTTGGTTGAGTTATCCAAGTTCTTTTATATGGTTAATCGTTGGTGTCCGGACAAGCTTTTACACACCTCAACTAAATCAAAAGGGCCTCGACTTTGCAGGCTTGAACCAGTGACCTATGAGGAGGAGCTCTAAATGCCTAAATTCTACTTCCTTAGACTTAGACCACTACTCTTTATCCGGAGGACGCATTTTAGCAGCTGAATGAATTGCATTAATCAGACGGCAATGTACTCATTCTCTATCTATTCGATGACGATATTTTTGCAGTTCTTATAGCATGTTTAAAAAACTAAAATAACTACCGGTTGAACTATTCTAATTTCAAATAAAAACTTGTGCAATATTGAAAATAATCGAATTACCACTTACGAATCTATGAATCTCTACACCGATTGAGAGAGAGAGAGAAATCGAGACACGGATTCAAGGAAAAGTCAATTTCCAGATCTCCTATTAATGAATCGGCGTCGTTTATCGACTTCTTGTTGCTGCAAGCTCCTTGTTCCTCCAATTACCAAGACATCCTTCTTCTCTATAAGCAAATCACTTGAATCTACAAATTATTATAGAAACGCGAAAAAGCAAATCGAATAATGAGAAAATGTTTCTGATTAATAGTTGAACTCGGTATGTAACTGTAATTTGTTAACTGATTAATATGCATTTTCTATTGTACCTATGACATTCTTCTTCATTGAGAGCGTTGTGAATCCATCAAACTGAGCCAAATCTGAAGCGGTGAAATCATAACAAAAATTAACATGTAAAGTCCAGAATAAAAAATTTTCAATCAGAAATTAGAAATGTTAATCGACTTAATCATAACGAAATGGACCTTTTCCGGAAGGATCGTGAGAGGCGAGATAGAGAATGATGAAACAAAACAGAGTGAGGAATGGAATCAGGTGGATAAGTCTCAAAGAAGAAAATAACATTGACTTTGGTTGATGAGGCTTCTCTAACTGATGTTCTTCGTCATCAACTGCGGAGGAGGCTAATTTTTCCTTCCGGTGGTTCTGCAAGTCCTCCGGATCGATCTTGTTGATATTGTCGTCTTTAATGACTCCGGCACCGACGATGATTCCATGCTTTGAAGCCGGTGAGCTGAGAGATTGTCGGTGCATGCTCGATTTAGAGAGAGAGAGAAAGAGAGAGAGAAAAGGAAGTTGGAGAAAAGCTGGGTTTTATTATTTTAAAATTTTTAAAGAGTAAGTTACGTTTTTAGTCCCTGTGGTTTGTTAAAAGTTACGTATTTCGTCCATGTGGTTTCAAATTTTCGATTTCCGTCCTTATAGTTTGCAACTCATTTCTATTTTCGTCCTTTTGGTTTAAACTTGATTGTTTTCTTCGTTCCTATGGTTTATAATTAATTTTTATTTTAGTCCCTCATATTGAAAAGTAGTAATTAGCTTCTGGGACGAAAATAGAAATAAGTTGCAAATCATAAGAACAAAAACCAAAATTTCAAAATCATAGAAAAAATTATGCAATTTGTTATAAATCACAAGGACGAAAAATATAATTTACTCTATTTTATATGTCGATGGGTCGAAAGCCTTCATTTATTTAAGAGTAAATTACAAAAACGTCTCTGACTTTGTGGAAATTCTTATTTTAGTCCTTAAATTTTGAAAATTACAAGAACGATCATTCAAGTATGTATTTTGCAACAGTTTTCATCCCTGGCCGTTATAATCGTGTCATTGGTACCATTAAAAAGAAATCAATATTGAATACTTTCTGACTTAATTATATTATTAAATATTATAAATACTTACGAATTATTTTTAATGTCTGTACTTTTTACGCTTATAGTTATTTATTTAATTTGTAACCATAATTATAAGGGTATAAATTATAAATATTAAAAAATAAAAAAATATTCAATATTGAACTTATTTGAAAAATATTGATAAAAAAATTATAATGATATAATTTATTAAAAAAAAGAAACATATTTTTTAATATATTTTAGTTAATATACGATTATTTATGTTAATATAATAAATGTGTAAAATAAAAAATAAAAATAAATTAAATAATTAATTATGAGGGATATAGTGAAATATTTTTAAGATCTTTACCCCGATTTAACCTAAGCCATGCTTTATTTTTTTATTTGAAAACGTGATTTATGTAAATGCCTAAACATCTACATAAAATACAGCTAATTTTTTGAATTAGGAAAATAGCTATAAAGTGGATTGAAACGTAAGATTCACTATTTCTGTCAAAATTTCCCCTTGTTTTATTCTCTTTTTTCCATTCTCAGGGGTCCCGAATGTACGGAATGACAATTACGTCCATTAGGTATGGTGGATTATTTTTCTTTCACTTCCTTCTAGTTTCATAAATGGCATATTTTTCTCCTTAAACCTAAAATACTTTACAAAAGCACCCCTTGAAACTTGTAGTGAACTTCACTAACGGCCTGTTTGTTAGCAACTTAATGAGACTCACAACTTATTCAGTCAACTATTTATGACTGTTTGGTAATGACTTAATGATATAGAAAGTGACTTATTCAGTAAGAATTCAAGGGGGGGCTTAATGCAGAATGCCAAGTTTTTTCCAAACCAATCACTCTCATTAAAAAACACGTTCCTTCCATCTATGAAAACACTTTCTCAAATAAAAACCTTTTAAATCTATACAGACAGATTAATTCATACAGACAACTTTATCCATACAGAACTTAATGGAAAATCAACCAAACAACCCCTAAGTTCAATAATTACTTTAATACATTTTAGGTATTTACTGACCGTTTATAAAGGCTCATCGGGTATGTGTTCATTGGTAACTTTCTTTACCGAATTAATATGTTTTGAACCGATAATCTTACGCTGTATTCTTGAGTTTTTTTTACAAAGGAAAGTAAGGGAAAGAAAAAAATGTTGTGTTATCGAGTCTTTTTAAAGAGAGGAAGAAAAGGAAAGAAAAATATTGCTGATTATACTCTCAAAACTTTCCTCCTAAATGTGGGAGGAAACAGAAGGAAATAAATTTAAAAAGAATTAAAAATATTTATAAAATTACGTATATACCCATTAATAACATTCCATTACGAAATAAATATGAGTATATTGGTAAAAGTAACATCTTTCCTTTTATTTCCACCTATGAAAACATATTTTCTTTCATTTCATTTCCTTCCCTTTCTTTTCTTTTCCTTCCTTTTCTTTTATTTCCTTCAAAAACTCGAGAACACAGCGTTACCGATAAGAGGTAAGGGAAGTTACGGTTCTCTTACTTGGTAAGTAAAGATTACGTCTCTCATAAGTAAGAGCTTACCTAATAGACGTTTTGTTACATCGATTATGTAATAAAATGTATAATTTTAACCAAATTTCATCCATCATTTGATTTATCCATAAAATAGAATTGAATTTTATTCCAATAGACCCTATCAACTATCAGGTGAAAGATCGTGTGATAAGTTGAGGTTAATGTGAGAAGAATGAGAAGTGGATCTGAACCGTTAATGCCTATTAATCGTGTCTTGTAAGAGAATTGATCCGGTGAATATATGCGCATCTTATCCTAACATGTATCCATTTTCCATCCAACGATTAATAACCACTTCTCATGCTTCTCACGCTAATATCAGCTTATTTTTATTTGGAATTAATTTCATTTCAAAAGATTTCTTTTAAATAACAAAACTATCCCCGTTAAACCCAAAGTGCCTAATTGAAACATCCGACTCCCTCGTTCACGATTGCTCAGACGATTTCTTTCAGGACTGTCGATCTCGCTCTAGATTCACGATCTCGCTTGTCAATCAATCGATTTGGCTCACCCTACCTGGTATGATTCTTCTTCACGCTTACCTGCTCGAAATCAATTTTGTTTTTTAAATCGATTTTTATGTTCGGTTTTGATATCGATTTTGCTTTTAAAATCGATTTTGGTTTTGGTTTCGAAAATCGATTTTGGCTGAGGTTTCTTGCTTGAAGATTGCTTGTGGGAGAGTTCTGTTGTGACTGTCGATTGCTTGAACTCTAGTTCACATCATTTCAGTAATTTCGCTGTTGTGACTATTGATTTGCTTGAAAATTGCTTGTGGGAGACCTGCTATGATTTCACTGTTTTAATATGTATAGTTTGATGAAAGCAACAATTTTGGTTTTAATATGTATGGGTGATGAACTATATATGTTAGGGGTTGTTTGATTGGTTTTTGTCTGCTGTCTTTGTGGATTAATTTGCCTGTATAAATGAGAAGATTTTTGTTGCCTGCTTTTTAACTGGGTTGTGCAGGTTCAGAAAGAATTTGGCTTTCTGCATAAACCTCCCCCCTCAAAGCTGACTGAATAAGATGTGGATCCTATTAAGGCTCGTTAAGTTGCTAACAACAGGTCCTTAGTGGCTATGTATTTTTTCCAGGTTAAAAAACTCTAAAAAACTTATTTTAATGGTTCTTCAAACTACACTTTAAGCAAATGACAACATACCTCTTATGTGAGGCAAATGACAAGGCTTTGTGTTGGTAATACTACTACAAGACTAATCTGTTAGAAGAGGCTGGCTTGAAAGTTGAAACCCACAACAATCATTACAAGTTCTAAGCAGACAGACGACTTCGTCAATGGCAAGACTGACCATCGGAGCCTAAAAGGATAATGTGGGCTTGAAACCCTCCACCTGACTACAAGTTCTAAGTAGACATGGTGCTAGTTTCTAGGTTTAACCAAGCGCCTAACTTCAGCTTGAAAACACCTCCCTAGTACATGAACATCACTTAGCAACACAATCCCAACATCTAATCACATGAATCTGTAGACTTTTACAAATCCCAGAAAGACATACATTTTCTTAGTTTTTGTTGATATCTCCACAAGTGTTGATCAGAAGCCAAACATTCACAAACCTAATCCCCACAAATATATCAAAATCAACAAATTCTGATTCAATGATGAAAAGCATTAATTAAGATGACTAATTAATTGATTATAAGAAATTATGGGTTTCAACTTTCAAGCCAAGAGTCTTCTTTTAGGTTCTTAAGAAAGGATCTTGCCATTGGTAAATTCTTATATGTCGGCTTAGAAATTGTAATGGGGTAGTGGGTTCTCAACGGATTGATATGTTAAGCCAACTTTCTTGTTTTAGGTTCTTAATGGACAATTTTGCCATTGTTAAAATTTCCAATATTTTCTTTCTACAAATTTCATTGCCACCTTATTTTGTGCTTGAGCAATGTGGTTTAGATCTGAATCGTATTGTTGGAGATAAGGTATGTGTTGTGAACATATAAGAAAATGGTTGTGGACTTGTGGGACAGGAACATATAAAAGTCGACATACAATGGAATTGGCGGACAGAGTGATTGGGTTCATTTTAGCAAGCATCAGCGTGACCATTTTCACCTATTATACCTTTTGGGTCATTATATTGGTTAGTTATGCTCATTCTTTAATTTCATTTTTATCACCAAATTTCTAGGACTACCGTTAACTAAAGTTTTTATGGGTCTTTCATTTCAGCCGTTCGTTGACAAGGATCACTTTGTACACAATTACTTCTTACCCCAAGAATATGCAATCCTGCTTCCTGTTTACGCGGGTGTGTCTCTTATATGCTTCTTGTCTGTGTTTATTGGATATGTGATGCTCAAATCCAAGAAGAAGAAAGTGTAAAGCAAGTTGTGATCTGAATTTGAGGTATCTTATGCCCTCTTTCTTTTTCAGTTCACCCTATATTTCTAATCTACCACTATTTGATAACGAATAGCATTTTTTTTGGAAAAGGGGACGGAACCCAGGAAAAACTTTTTTCAACAAATAGCGTTATATGCTATAAAGATTGATTATCCTCGTATCTATGTTGTTCGTCTACCAACTTACAAATTCTGAAGAGTTAACAGCTCATGAACTACTAAATTGACATAATGGGTTTACCTGTATGTTTTTAGTTCTAAGAAAGGTCAATTATTGCATAGTTGGAATTTTTTTCTATCCGACCTTTCTTTGTAAATGTGTCAAGCATATTGGAATGTTTTATTTAGTGCTGTGCAACTTTCTGCAGGATCGGTTATTTCTCGGAAGAATTTATGTTTTTGCAAGCGATTATATATTTTGACATGTATGGTACGTGACCTCAGTTAGGAGTTCTTGAAGATGGTGAATTAGGAATAGTTGATTACTGTTGGGGGAGGGGGATGGAGAATCTTTGGAGTGTCCCGTATGCTTGTTAGCTCGGTTTTGTTGGCTTCATTTTCTCTTTTATTCTTGCTTTCAAAAAATATCGATTGTTTCAGTCTCGCCTGAATTTGCCTTATTATTATTATTTGCAAAATTTGTGGCTTTCTAGCTAGAGGCATGCCTAGAAATTTTTGTGGGTGGTGACACAATTTGACTAGAGAAACATACCTACCCAAATATTTCACAATATTAGTAAAGATTGGTTGGTTGTTCGAGTCCTAGCTCGAACCTGGTGTTTTCATACAAAGTGAGCAACTTTTACCACCTCTGCCATCAAAGACTTGTGTCAAAGCTTCAGTTTCAAAAACTATATGGTGGCAGTGGCATCCAACGAAACAATGCTCGTGCCACCGTATTGGTCTATGTAGGTTCATCCCTGTTTCTAGCTAAGCTTTCTAATCTTTCTCGGAAGCCACAAGCCTTCTCAAAAACAGTATCTCCAACTTTTAAAGATAGAAGAAAAGTCTGTATATATCTTCCCTTTCGACTCTACTTTCAGAGTTTCAGGTGAGAGATAAAACATAATACGAATCTTTTACTTTATTGGCTTATTAGTCTTCTAACATTTTGGTTTTGAGATGAAACAGTACCATTCATATCACATACAAATATAGAGGAAGGATCATGTGAGAAGTTAAACATTTTGTGAGAAGACGAGGAGTGTGATATCATATATGATTACACGACCTTTAATTATATATGATTAAACTTCTATGTATTGTCATTGTAACATGTTTAATCATATATGATATTGATATCACACTTCTCGTCTTCTCGCAAAATGTTAGCTTCTCGTTTGAACCTGTCCTTACAAATATAAACGTAAACTGGGACACAGTTGTTGACCAACGTTTGGTCAAGATAAATCAAGATTCATGTAATCAGAGGGTTGTTTGGTTTGATGATTTTGAATTGAATTCTATTCCAATCCCACGTCTGGTTTAAAGGAAAGCTTGGAATTAAAATCCCTCAATGCTGGATTTAGAAATCTTATGGAGGACTGGAGGTAGTTGGTATTTCTCTAGGTTTCATAGAATTTGTTTGTAATAATGTTTTAAAATATATTAAAAACATTTTTTGTAATAGGCAATCAATAAAAGGTAATTTAGTTATTTTTATAACTTGTTTTTTATAAATATTAGTAATAACTAATGAAATTCAATTTCATTCTAAATCGAACAAACCAAACACACCGAAGACTTCAAAACTCAAAAACATTCAGTCAAACTAAACATCTACCCTATAAGGACAGTTGGTGAAAATAATTGAATTGGATGAAAGATCTTATTCCATATATGTTCTAAAAGGAAAAAGAAACAAAAACGTCTAAATATGCACAAAATTTATGCCGTCACATGTTGGACCTCGGTTGTTTATGCCTTATGTTTCGTTTCTACATCTTGTTCGACCAGTTGGCAATTTTCGACCCTTCAGGAAACGGTCCAACGACCATTGTTCGTAATGTTATGATAGCGTTTACGGATTCAAGTTTGTGGAGTAAAAATAGTTGATATAATCCACCATATCTTTAATTTAGAAAGATAATTTATCATCCAACACATTTTTTAAAACACTGAACAACTTTCAGATGGACCCATATCAATACAATTCAATTTTCATAAAGAACGGTAATTAGTAATTTGACTATTTTTATGAGTTGGTGGGTAAGGCATTTAAAAGAGAAAAACATGACAAACTTTACTTCGTATAAAATATTTAAAAAAAAATACAAAATGAAATGAAAGCAAATTGATCGGTTTTCCGTCTCAAAACAGACAGAGGGGCCAAAATCGTGACCGTTGAAATGGGAGTTCGTGTGTCAAAACATTTGGTTCGAAAAGTGGCTATGATGCTTATTAGCAACAATGCAAGCAATGAAAGTGAGCCAAACACATATTATTTGAACCACATCCTCAACTTCACCAAATCTATCATCATCTCTACACAACTTTACCCACAACAAGTGGCTTACTAATGAAACAAACAACCTTTTCGCAATGGTTTATGTATAAAAGTTGAACGATTCTTCAATCGCGGATACTGAAGATTTGAGCCCGTTTCTCGACCACCTACAAGGATCATCTGAGAACCAAGAAAACATTCAGTATTGTTTGTTAATATAACAAACCCACTGGTCTCTAGCCAATGATCTTTAGGACACTACAACAAAATCGGGTTTATAGGACATGAACAACATTTATGTGTCCCAATAAACCACTTTATAGAACTTAAGTTTATATGATCAAAACAATAAAACATCATATCTAAAGGTGTTGTAGTAACTTTATATGAAGCTTTTGGCGTTTAACAAGCTTTTTAGGACATTTTTTTCACAAAGTCTCGTATTAACTATCTTATGGCACACTTTTGAGAAGTGTTCTATGAACACGTCTTTTTATAGGACAAATGTTTTTACAAGACATTTTTTTCAAATAGTATCCTATAAAATAGTTAATACGACGTTCGATACTTCTGTTAAACCTTGCACCTCTATTGAGTAATGCCTGAGTCACAGCATCTAGGTCTCACCCAAATTAAGCAAGGGCGGCCACCCTGCTGCTCATGGTGTTTCACGATTAGTATTGGAGGCCTATAATTGTAGAAAAAAGGGGTCTTATGTGGGAGGCAAAACCGGCAAAGTTCATCATTCAGTTGTGCAGTGTTCGTAGAATTCTTTTCTATATAAAAAATGTCTTGAAAAACTTGTCACAACGCCTAAAATGTTCTATAAACTTATTACGACGCCTTTAAATAATACGCTTTATTGTTTAGTCCAATAAATCAAGTCTTTTAAAGCACTCTACTACGACGCTTAAACATTTTCAGAAGTTTGGCCATCCATAAACCCAATTTTATTGCAGTGGGATTCAAAGACAAACAAACGATTAAACCATCAATTGAAGATTTGAAGGTAAACACAACCCATATTCTTTTGCTGCTAGCTAATAAACTAGTCATCATTCGTTGGCTAGACTAAACTGTAACCAAACCAAACCAACCCAACCCAACCCAGAATATCCCACATGGAACTGGTCCAAAAGATCATATATATGCAGACATGACCTCTACTCAAAATATATATATATATATATATATATATATATATATATACCAAAAGGAGCACAGATGATACCTGAAAAGAGAATATAGGGAAACAGATGGCCGGAAAAAATGGCGTTTCAGGAAAAAGAATTATCAAAAGCAGCTGAAGTAATCGCCCGAGAGAACTCCTGAAAATTAATCCGTCCATCACCGTCGGTATCCGCCTCCTTGATCATCCCCGTCAACTCCTCCGCCGTCAACGCATGTCCCAGCTTAGCCATCGAATGAGCCAGCTCAGCCGCCGTGATGTACCCGTTCCCATCCCTATCAAACATCTTAAACAGCTGCTTCAGCTGATCATCGGTGTACGGAGACTTCGCCGGAAGAAGCTCCGGCGCCACCAACGCCACAAACTCCGAGAACTCCACCAAGCCGTTGCTGTTGGTATCGGCTTTCTGTATCAACGAATCGAGCTGATCAGGGCTAGGTGTGAGACCCAAGGATCGTAACAACGAACCCAATTCAAGTTGGGTTAGGCTGCCGTCGTTGTTCCGGTCAAATGACCGGAATATTTCCCGGAGTTCACCGAGCTGTTCGTCGTCGAGTTTCACGGTCGCCTGGTCACCGCTCATTTCTTTTGTCTGAAAAAAAAATCAATTTGTGGTTCTAGAAATTCATGAGAAAATGGATGATGATGAATTCATCAAATCAAGAATGAATTGGAATTGAAAATTGGAAGAAAGATCGATGAATGGATCCAAGAAACATTCCCGAAAGAAATTAATTAATTGTGTCGTTCTTTCCGTGGTTGCTGTGATGAAATGAGTTGTATCTGAATCTGAATGGGATTATGGAATTGGTTGTTAACACTCTCTCCACATTTAATGGATCGATTGAAGAGTGGAGAGGACCGTTGACGGATTGTTGAATTTTATAAGTAGAAATTCAATAAAACCACGATATATATATATAAAAAACAGCAACTTAAATATAAAGATCCAAACTTTATAAATAAAGTAGTAAACTTTATTTATAAAGATTAACAATTACTTAATAAAAAAACAGATTTATAAGTATTATAATGTGAACCTAATAACGAATCTATTCTTCGCGATAGATCGTTTAGAAGAAAGAGTAGAATCAGACTGTCCACTCTAGTGGACGAAAAATAAGAACAAAACAGAAAATAAACGCTAACCTGATTAGATGATCGATAACTCCACAGTAACTCCGAAACAGAACTGCACGATTTATTCAAACCTGCCCTTAAAGGTTTTAACGACACTCTTTAAAGCTGTGAGTCTACAGTCGCTTAACCCAAGATTTGATGCAGTATTAACTAAATACTAACAGCTATAGTATCGACTATTTAATGCAAAGCTTGACAGAAAAACTAGTAGAAAACAGAACTGTTCTGTGATGAACAGTTCGTGAGACAGAGTGCAGAGATCGAGAGAGATAGCAGAGAGCAGATCGTTTTGAGAGAGATCAGATTAATTTTCAGTGTTTATAACCTATAATCGCAGGCCTCTATTTATACTTGAAAATACTAGAGAATAATCTGGGAATATTCTCTAAACTCCTCCCCAAGAATCGGGATTGGAGTTGGAGTTGGAGACTAAGTCTCCAACTGATTAGCAACCATAAACCCACGTTTTTAATGTTTAAAAAAAATCGAGAAATTATCTGAAAAGTTTAAATCTTTATCTGCTTAGATTAATTAACTTCATTTAATTAATCTTTTTCTCTATATCTCGATCCTAAAAAGAAAGTTCGTAGCGAAGTGCAAAGTGCGCGACTCTTCGCGTGAACCGCGCCCGCGCCCTCGGCCACGCGCACGCGCGCGTGCGTTGCACTTCTTTGAGACCCCCACCATAAGCCATCATTTTATTCAAGACCCACTTGAGAGTCTAGGCTTATAAACTCAAGCTTCTTTTGTATTTCTACCAATGTTGGATGGAAAACATTCCAACCTTACACTAAATTTCCAACAATCCCCCACCAGGTTGGAAAGTTTTCTTTCAAGAAAAAATGATGTCACGGTAGTGTCACTAAGATTAAACCCCGTTTAATGTGAATAAGCAAGAAGGAATCAATTCAGAAGTATTTAGGATTTAAACTTTGAATCTTGTAACTACTTCGGCTAATTCACACACATCATCTTTTGTCTTTGCATTCTCACTGAGCGCGAATATGGCCATGCGCTAAAATCCTATTTCATGACCTTTTAGAAGAGAAACCATAACTCTCCATTTGAGGCGGCACCACCTCTCGGTCATATAGGCAAAATTCTATAACATCTTCGTTGCTAAGATGCCTCTAAATTTTGTTAAGAGATTTACCTCATCCTAGTTCTCGGCAACGACGTACTATCATATACCTTACATGGGTCTATCAGTTGATAGTACCTTCTATCGGTCAAGTGACTTGTTGTTACCCATTAAACTTGATAGATAGGAGCGCTAAATTCAAGTTGGGTTCCCATCACTATCCGATTATGAGTGGTTTCAGACCCATGTCTCTGGTAGTTGATCCTACTAAGTCTCTCGTCAGAGGCTTAGTCAATGGATCTGCCAAGTTTCCACACGACTTGACATACACTATACTAATGGTACCATTTTCGATTAATTCTCGAACATAGTTATGCCGTAGACCTATGTGTCGAGATTTCCCATTATACACGGCATTGTACACTTTTGACAGTGTGGCCTCACTGTCACAATACATGGGAATCGAGGGAGTTGGTCGAGGCCACAAATGGATATCTGTCAACAGATTTTTAATCCATTCAGCCTCTTTTCCTGCAGCTGCCAAGGCAATGAGTTCGGCTTCCATTGTTGAATGGGCGATACAAGTTTGTTTCTTGCTTGCCCAAGAAACCGCTCCCCCAGCTAGAGTATAAATCCACCCACTTGTGGATTTAGAGTCACCTGGGTTTTTATCTTTGGTTTACGAGTTATTGGTCATGTCCCACCCGTATTGGGTATTTAGAGATATAACATTTTACCCGCGTTTTATAAAGATGGGGAGTTCTTTCTCTATTCTCATTTTGAACAAGTTTTGGGTTAAATCTAAGTTTATGAAAGAACGTTTTATATTGAAATCTTATTTCATGCCGCATTGTGACTAAATGAGAGAAAACTTTAAGAGTTCGATACCATGAGCGTGTTGTCTTGGGGTTTACAAATTTTTATTGCACATGTTATAGGACGGAAAGTTATTTTTCATATGCATAGCATAAATTGATGCATACTAGGACCCTGGTAGTCCTTTTGAAAATTTTGTTACGCATCTTTCGTTACCGTTTTATTAACATAAGTACTTATCAAATGAATTTTGAAAATGGTTTTATATGTGTGGCATTGGTGATCAATTTTAAACCTATCGAATGCACGATAGTGTATTTTTACCGCATGTTTAATTGTTATAAAACTTATGTATTTGAGAGTTTTATAAATTTCAAATTGGTATGGTAGTGTAAAAAAAAAACCTTGAATTCATTGGGCTATAGGTGTAAGCTCCCTCGTGTTAGAAGTCGATATTAAGGACTAAAAGAGTCTTCGGAGTTTAAGGCGTTAGACATGTGTTTCTCCCAGTTAGTTAAGTAACGATCTTTATGCTTCGTTAAACCTACGGATTAAAATCGTGTTCGGTTGTTTGGATATGGTCGGTTTTGGAATTGTGGGAATTTGGTATGACGGCACGCTATGTGTCGGTGGCGTACTACATTGTTGGGTATTCGTGAATAATGATGACGTTATGGTTGACTGGTAAGGATGTTGGATTTGGGTGACTACTTCCAAGAATAGGTGTCAACTTTGAATCGACATTGCTAATCGGGAATGAAATATTGGTAGTATACCCACGGTTGCAGAATGGTCATTCTGAGGATAGGTATCGACACACCATTTTGAGGACCTGTTGGTGTGCTCAATGTATTTTCGTTAGATCTGGTGCGTCTGCAGGACGACCAGTAAAGTTAAGGAAATTAGATGTTAATAATTAAGAATCAATCATTAGTATTTTGATATTTGTCAGGACTTTCGTTGAATTTGGAAATCGATCTTTCCAAGTGCTATGTTGGGTGCTTGGTGGTTCCAGATTTCGAGGACGAAATCATTTCCAAGTTGGGGAGTATTGTAACACCCCGATTTTCGAAAGGTATCATTTCCAGTTTATACCGAAATCGATATATTAAGGAAAAATAAGATATTTTATTTTGGGCTTGAATCCTTGATTTTATAGCCTTGATGGATGAATGATTCAATTACGAGTCCAACGGTTCTTTCCGGAACGAAAACGGAGCTATAACGAAGAAGTTATAACCGAAACGGGATTTGACCAAATAAGAAGAAAAATCAGTGGCTGGCGTACCTTGTTATGTGGGTTGCTGAAGCTGAACCCACGGAGCAACCCACGGAGCAACCCACGAGAATGGTGGCCAAAATCAGTGGCTGACGTACCTTGTTACGTGGGTTGCTGAAGCTGAACCCACAGAGCAACCCACGAGAATGAAAATTAGGGTACCTTGTTATGTGGGCTGCTGAAGCTGAACTCACGGAACAACCCACGTGGATGGCTGGACGTTTTTTATGCTTTATTTTCCCCAAATATTTCTCATTTCTCATCTTCTTCATTTCAAGAATTCTCTCCCAAACCCTTCCTCTTCACCTACCTCTTCAACCACCAAATCATCACCATTTATTACTAGAGTGAAGATCATCATCCAAGGTTTCGGGTTGGAAGCTTCACCTCAATCTCCATCTTCATCTTCTTCATCACCTTCTCACAATTGTTGACCATATTTTGGGGTTTTCCAAGAAACCTACTTGTAAGTCATTCTAACCATTTCTAAACCATGAAATAAGTTATAAATGTTCCATTGATGGCTTCCTAGTGTTTGATTTCTCTAATTTTCGGTTTGGATAATTTTGGGAGTTTTGGGTCAAAATTAGGGTTTTGCCCAAAATAGAGATTTTGATGATTAAGTGTTTGGGGATCAATTATTTATGATGGAAAATGTATATTCATGGTTGGACCCTTGTAAATCTAGGTTTTGGAAAATTTGGTTTGAAGAACCAAGTTTCTTCAAGGGAAGCTCTAAGTGGGTAAATACTAGATTTAGCTTAAATCTAGCAAGGTGAGTTTACTAAACTTTTGTTAAAACTGGATACACATCATATTTGCTTATTTGTTGTTATTATCACACATTTGCTCAAAATGGTCATCTTTACGGGTTTAAGTATTTGATGGTATTTCCATGAGATTATGTGAGATATATGTATATGAAGTATCATCCCATGAGTTACTCTATGTTGTGTAATTATTTGGGGATTTCCACTATGTGTGCCACAATGGGTATTTTACATGAAAAAGGAATATATGTTTGGTATATTATGATGATTTCATTTGGAATATACTCTTGGTGATATTGTATCTACAACGTGGCTATGTGGATATTTAAGTCTTATGTTGGACTCATGCTATGAGGAGGGTGATATTGTACCCACGGTTGGTATTGAATTATATTTGGTTGAAATACACCTAAAGGACCTCCTATATGCATTATGTTGGACGAACTAAGTCGGTTCACAAGGAGGATGTAGTCTTGGGCGCCACTGTGATGGTATGTGCCTAGACCTCCGCCATTCGGGGAATTTTCCTTTGGAGTAGTCTCCGGGTGTGCCGGGCCTTGGGATGTTCCTTGTTAAGGGCATAAAGATATATCGACTCTTGGGGTGGGCTTGATTGGTGCTTTGGGTCTCCCCTAATGACTCCACATATATTGAACACTGGTTAACTGCTGATAAGAATTGTATCTGTTCATGCATGCTTATTATTGTTCAACTCACTAGGCTTTTTGGCCTAGCACTTGTTTGGTGTCGATGTGTATCTCAGGTTTTAGTGGCATTGGTTCTAAGCTGGCGTAGTGCTTGGGTGAGAGATTTGGGAATATTGCTTTTGGACTTACAATTGGTAGAGAACCTTTTGGGTCTATAATTGACATCCTTGATTATAATCTCTTTTCTGGTTATAGAAATTAGATTAGTTGGTTGTTATTTATTGTCCGTTTATTTACGATTGTATTTAAACAGGTTTATGTATTTTCCCCATTTTTGGGAGGCTCTTGCTTTGGCAAATTTTAAATACCGTATGTCCGTTTTTCGGATTTTTGTTATCCCTATTTTTAGGGTGTTACACAGTTCTAGGTTACTAGTCCTTTTCAAGTAACCTAATACTCTACTAATTGCCTTCCAGTGCTCTGGACCCGGATTGCTAGTATATTGACTCAGTTTACTCACAACAAAAGCAATATCCGGTCTAGTGCAATGCATTGCATACATCATGCAACCTATATCACTAGCATATTCTAGTTGAGCCACGGCTCTTCCAGAGTTTTTATCAAGTTTTACACATGAATCAAAAGGTGTGTTAAACTCCTTTATATTCAAGTGTTGAAACTTTGTCAGTATCTTCTCAATGTAGTGTGATTGACATAAGGAGATTTGTGATCCTGACCTCTTTACTTTTATTCCAAGAATAGTGTCTACTTCTCCTAGATCTTTCATCTTAAAGATAGAAGAGAGGTAGTCCTTTGTTTCAAGGATAGCCTTAAGGTGAGTACCGATGATCAACATATCATCTACATAAAGACAGATTACTACAGTGGATCCTTTTGTGCATTTTGAGTAAATGCATCGATCAGCCCCATTATGTCTGAACCCGAAAGAGGTGATAGTTGTATCAAATCTTTCATGCCACTGTTTAGGCGCTTGTTTCAACCCATATAGAGATTTAACAAGTCTGCATACCTTGTTCTCTTGTCCGGGTATCACAAACCCTTCAGGTTGCTCCATATAAACTTCTTCGTTTAGATAGCCATTCAAAAAGGTTGTCTTCACATCCATTTGATGAACGTACAGTCCCTTTATGGCTGAGATTGCTATAAGAGTTCGAATAGAACTAATTCTAGCAACCGGAGCATATGTGTCGAAGTAATCGACTCCCTCTTTCTGTCTATATCCTTTAGCCACTAATCTTGCCTTAAAAGCTGATATTGATCCGTCAGGATGCAACTTTCTTTTAAATACCCACTTGGAACCTATGGGTTTCACTCCCTTGGGTAAATCAGCCAATTCTCAAGTTCCATTCCCTATAATGGAATCCATTTGATACCAAACCCATGTTCATCGAGTTTGTTCCCAGAAACGAGGCACTTATTGATGGAAGGAACGTGAAGAACATTCCTCAAAGTGACAGTCTTCCCGGAAGTGAACTTGAGTAGCACCGTACCCATTCCCGCAACATCGACCTTGCCGTTGTTCGCCACGATTACCTGTTTTCCTTCTCGAACAGGGCCATATTCAACAAACTTGGACCGGGAGTTACACACATGAACTGTAGCTCCCGTGTCCAAATACCAACCTCCTCTACTAGCAGTGATTCTGGTAGCTGCCTCCGAGATCATATTGATCTCCTCCATATGCAAGTTTGCAACAAGATTCTGGATTCCTTCAACAGAGTTGGCTACTGGCGGTCCGGATTTCCTTTCCTTGCATTCTCGGGCATAGTGTCCCGTCTCACCGCAGACGTGACATTTCCCGGTTCTCTTGAGTTGTTGCACAGGTTTGGATTGTTGTCCGGATCTTTTAAAGCTCTTCTTTTGTGGACCCAGATTCCACTTTTTAGAGCCTCCAACCTTTCCCTTTCCTTTGGTGTTGCCAGCCTTCACGCTATTTGCACCACCCATCACAGACTTGCCTCTTTTTTCCCAAATTCTAGTCTCTTCTTCGATCCTTATATGTTTTAGCAGGTCATCCAAAGAATAGTCTTCAGACTTGTGCATCATTCTTTTTGAGAAATCTTTCCAAGATGGGGGTAATTTATCAATCACCGCCCCCACTTGGAAAATTTCTGGAAGAGTTATGTTAAGCGCTTTGAGTTTGTTTACTATAACCTGGAGCTCATGAATCTGTTCTAAAATTGGTTTTTCGTCATTCATTTGAAAACGTAAGAATTGGGACACAAGATATTTATTAGTTCCCTCTTCTTGTGCCTTATATTTAAACTCAAGCGCTTTCCACAACTCTATAGGATCGTTTATCGGAGAGTACAAGTCATAGAGTCTATCGGATAGGGTGTTTTTAATATGTCCGCATGCCAAGGATTTTTCCTCCTTACGGAGTAGCCTTAACTTTTCAAGCTCGGCTATTCTTGCCCTATCCGGTTCTTTTCCCTTTTCGGGAATCGGATCATCAGGGATAGGCGGGAGGTTTGGGTCCAACACATGATAAAGCTTAATAACCATTAGTAAAAACTTGATCTTTTCGGCCCATCGGGTGTAGTGGCACCCGTCGAATCGGTCAAGTTTCACAAACTCTTGATTCACCATACGAACGTTGGAAGAGTTTTCGAAGTCCATATTAAAACCTTTAAGATTGTTGAATTTTATAAGTAGAAATTCAATAAAACCACGATATATATGTAAAAAACAGCAACTTAAATATAAAGATCCAAACTTTATAAATAAAGTAGTAAACTTTATTTATAAAGATTAACAATTACTTAATAAAAAAACAGATTTATAAGTATTATAATGTGAACCTAATAACGAATCTATCCTTCGCGATAGATCGTTTAGAAGAAAGAGTAGAATCAGACTGTCCACTCTAGTGGACAAAAAATAAGAACAAAACAGAAAATAAATGCTAACCTGATTAGATGATCGATAACTCCACAGTAACTCCGAAACAGAACTGCACGGTTTATTCAAACCTGTCCTTAAAGGTTTTAACGACACTCTTTAAAGTTGTGAGTCTACAGTCGCTTAACCCAGGATTTGATGCAGTATTAGCTAAATACTAACAGCTATAGTATCGACTATTTAATGCAAAGCTTGACAGAAAAACTAGTAGAAAACAGAACTGTTCTGTGATGAACAGTTCGTGAGACAGAGTGCAGAGATCGAGAGAGATAGCAGAGAGCAGATCGTTTTGAGAGAGATCAGATTAATTTTCAGTGTTTATAACCTATAATCGCAGGCCTCTATTTATACTTGAAAATACTAGAGAATAATCTGGGAATATTCTCTAAACTCCTCCCCAAGAATCGGGATTGGAGTTGGAGTTGGAGACTAAGTCTCCAACTGATTAGCAACCATAAACCCACGTTTTTAATGTTTAAAAAAAATCGAGAAATTATCTGAAAAGTTTAAATCTTTATCTGCTTAGATTAATTAACTTCATTTAATTAATCTTTTTCTCTATATCTCGATCCTAAAAAGAAAGCTCGTAGCGAAGTGCAAAGTGCGCGACTCTTCGCGTGAACCGCGCCCTCGGCCACGCGCGCGTGTTGCACTTCTTTGAGACCCCCGCCATAAGCCATCTTTTTATTCAAAACCCACTTGAGAGTCTAGGCTTATAAACTCAAGCTTCTTTTGTATTTCTACCAATGTGGGATGGAAAACATTCCAACCTTACACTAAATTTCCAACACGGATTTTATCTAACAAATTAATAGTAGTAATGTTTATTATTATAATAATTAATCCGCTAAACACTTTTTATTTGTATATATCATGTAGTAATTATATGCTAAAATATTCTTTAAAAATGGGATTTATTTTGTAGTCCAACAAGCTTTTTTTTCTCTCTAAAATGGTGAAAAGTAGGAAAGAGAGTGAAATTCTTTAAATTTTGAGAACTCTTATTATTTTGTTACAGAGAAATTGACTCAAATAGTTTAATCAATCAATCAATTTCACCTCTTAACTAAATTGCTCCCATTTTGCACAACTAGTCTTAGGTCTGCAATTCGCATCCGTAATCCAGGTCTGCCAAGTGTCGGCTCCCCAGCAACCCTAATGACACCCTTGAAAACACACGACACGTCCGTATCTGATAGGTCCGCAATTGCGTACCTGTCACATCTGTATAGATTCTCTTTAGGGTTTTTGGGGAGCCGACACGTGTCGGGTATTGCGGATTGCGGAACTGGCCCGACCCGACTCATTGTGGATCTAGAAGATTTTACGATTTCTTTATCTTTTAGCTGTCAGATTGCGGATTGCGACTCGACCCATTGTGGATCTAGAAGCTTTTACGGTTTTCTTTATCTTTTACCTGTCAGATTGTGGATTACGACTTGACCCGACTAGACCCATTGGGAACCTGAGGCTAAGTGTGCAAAAAAAAAAAAAAAAAAACGAGATATGGCTAGAAGGTGAAATTGATTGGTTGATTAGGCTATTTGGGTCAATTTCCTTTTATTATATTCCCACTAATGATAAATTTTGAAATTAAATGTTTAGTAGAGTAAAAAAAATATTTTATTAAAGGTAAAAGAGTATCTCCAACATATTCTTCAAAATTGCTTTAAAATGATGTGTGAAAAAATAAAATCTTTGAAAATAAATTATATTCAACTTCAATGGATTTTCTATTTTAGTGATTACAACATTAATTATATTATTAAAATATTTAATACATTACTATTTAATTTCTAAGACTTTTGTTGGTAAGAATAATATAAATATCATTTCCCACCCATAAGGAATCATTTTTTGGAGTTCTCTAAATAGAATTTTACAATCTTTATTCTACTTTCTTGATTTTTAAGAAGGTTTGAAAGAATCGGTTAGAATAAAAAAGTCCTCAAAATTGTTGAATATATTCTAATAATAGAATTAATGGTGTAATATCTAAAAATGGAGAAACTATTAAAATTTAATTTAATTTATGTTTAAGATTTTGAATTTGATTACCCTCTATGTCCCAAAATAAATATTCACAAAAATTGAAATACAGTTTTAGGAATTAATAAATATTGTACTTTTGACATTTTTACCCTAAATAGAAAGAAATTTCCTTTATTACAATGTTTTAAAAACCGGTTTTTTGGTTGATCCGGTGTGGTGACTGGGTCACGGTTCAACCATCGGGTCAACCCGGTTTCAAGAAATTCTATGTATTTTTCATTTTCCTACATACACACACACACACACACACACACACACACACATATATATATATATATATATATATATATATAACACCAAGAATTTGATGTCCACAAGTTAAAATATTAAAAATACACATAACAACAAGTTTTACATCAATCCAAAAACTTTAAAAAACCACACATAAGCATAAGTTTTTCATCAATTCAAATACATCAAAACGAAACATAACGTTCAAACCAAATCATGGATCTTGAGACATTGGAGTGTTAAATACATCAAGCTCACGATTGCTTAGTAATTGAATTCACTCTCAACTTCATGGTCATCAACAACATGGTCACTTTCTACAATATCAAATAAACAAAATATTAATGTCATGTAAAAAACTAATAGTAATAAACTAACAACACCAAATTAATGTGTATAGAAATAAAAAAAATGTCACCTTGCGTTTGAGAATACCACCACTATCCTTATTTGCTTCCTTTATTTGTTTCAAAATACCTTGCATAGTAAAACGAACTTTCAGAATTACTTTTTTACAAGATGCAACCTCACCGGTAACACCGGCAAAATGTTTCTTAACTCTATTTATCCCACCACCACGGATCATTTTTTGACAAAAAACTACATATGTATGTTTTGTTTCCCTTTTCATCAACGGATAGAGTTGCATAATCCCATACTTTATCCGTCTTCGTTCTTACATTTGATTGAACGGAAGAATGAGATTGAGATTGTGTTCCCATCGGTTCTTTGTCTCTAGGTTCCATATGGACCTGAAAATGGCCATGTCTCAACTTATGAGTGTCTACCTTTTCACTTTAACAGAATAAATTGTTGTGATGAAATTTTAAGGCATGATAGATGAATAATTAATTTCCCTAAATGCCATAAGACACTCTGTTATTCAATAAGCTTGGTAAATATAAAGATGGCAAGAAGAAGCTATTGTTATAGTGAAAAGGTATAAAACTTTTGTTAATATAAAGAACTGCTTATTGAAGAAACTGATGTTATAAAACTCCAATTTAAACTGTTGTTAACTTGTTATAGTGAACAACTTAAAGTGTTGTTATAAAACTTAAGAAAAATGTCATACTGGAGCTTTATATTTATCAAGTTTTATAACAACAGTTTCTTCTGGCATTTAGGGAAATTAATTATGGCATTCAAAGAATACCTTTTCATTTTTTGAAATTAATTTTATGGCATTTACCAACTCCGAACAACTTTATATTTAGCTCCAGTTTAAAAAGAACAGAAAAATTAGTCTTTGTGAAGAAAAAATGAAAATTTCCCTTATTAAACTGGAGCTAAATACTATGTGTTTGACAAGAATGGAAATAGAAATGAATGTAGGAGTATTATTGTAACATCCGAAACTTCAGGTAAGTATAAGGTTTTGTTGATCTTATGATTATGTGTCTATCAAAATAGGAATTTTATGCCTAACTGCTGCTTCCATTTATATTGGTTACTTGTTGATTTGGAAGTTTTAGATCAGTCTTCTTTTGGCAGTGAGTTACGCGACTTACGCCGCGGGTTGAAGTCGCGACACAATCCGCGTAAACCACTAGAATGCTTGCCTTTGGGGAAACACGCGACTTATGCCGCGGGTGGAAGTCGCGGCACTAGCAGCGTAACCCACTGGAGAGTTTACCCCTGGAGCAAGCGGGCGACTTATGTCGCGGGTGTAAGTCGCGGCACAAGTCGCGGGGCGACCTGCTTTTCTTCAAAACCCCTATTTGGCCGATTTCTTCTCATTTTTATCACAAAAATTAGATCTATAACGGGAGAAACTAGGGTTTGGGCGATTTTCTTCTCTTCTTAACCCTCTTAGCATTTATTGTAAAGCTTGGTTGGTGAAATCATTAAGTGGGCTTCCATCTACTTCAAGTCCTCAAGATTTCAAGTCTTCATCACCTTCATCCAACTTCTAGGGTTTTCCATTTTCTAGGTTTTTGGTATAAAACCTAGATTGTGAGTTTATTAAACCTTTGTTAAAACTAGATACACATCATATCTTTCTATTTGTCGTTATTTATCTCTATATGTTCAAGTACTTGGGTTTTCTCATGAAGATATGTTGGAAATGTGGTTTCATATGATATGTCATATCTTACTCTAAATGTACAAGTATTTGGGGCTTTTCTTTTGAATAGATGAGAAGTGTACTTTGATATGATAAATGTACATATGTCTCAGTATTGAGATTGTTTCTAGTTGAAATCCCTTTGTGGTGATATATTTTATATGCATGATGAGCATGATTATCATTTGGGTCTCAAAATGGACTTATGTGATAGGATGGTAACATAGTACCCATGGTTGGTACGAAATATTTTGGTTGGAATATACCTCAAGACCTCCTATATAATATGTTGGACGAACCAAGTCAGTAGACACTAGGACGATGTAGTCTTGGGAGCCACCATGATGGTATGTGCCTAGACCTCCGCCATTCGGGGTAATGCCATGGTTGTAGTCCTCGGATGTGTCGGGCCTTTCGGGTGTCTCTTGTTATAGGGCATCAAGGTATATCGACTCTTTGAGTGGAACTTGATTGGTGCTATAGGTCTCCCCTATTGACTCCACATTAATTGAATTGTGGTTAACTGTTGATAAGAATTGTAATTGTTCATGCATGTTTATTATTGTCCAACTCACTAGGCTTTTTGGCCTAACACTTGTTTGGTGTCGATGTGTATCTCAGGTTCTAACGGCCGGTCCTAAGCATGTTTAGTTGCTTTGGGGTGAGAGCTTGGGGATTTTGCACATGGACGCGTTATACTTTTGGATATGAACCGTTTGGGTTTATAGATAACAACCCTTTTTGTAATCTCTTTTCTAGTCGTAGAAATTAGATTAGTTGGTTGTTATTTATTGTCCATTAAATTACAATTGTAATTAAATAGGTTGTTTATACATTTCCCCATTTTTGGGAGGCTCTTGCTATGACAATTTTAGTATACCTTATGTCTGTTTTTTGGATTTTTGTTATCCCTATTTTTAGGGTGTTACAATTATTTAGGGAATACTAAGTAATTGTTGGTAATTTGGGGTTACAACGAATGGTTATGGAGATGTACCTGTAGAGGATGGCAGGATGCAGAAATCGAATGGTTATGAAACCCAAACCCTCGAAATCGAAGACATGGGAGGAGGAATGAGGATCGCCGGAAATAGGGGGGGAGGAGGAGGATCGCCGGAAATAGGGGAGGAGGAGGATCGCCGGAAATCGAAGACAGAGGATGTCGGATGCAGAAATTGAACTAAGAAACCAACGTACCAAACCCTAGCCGCTAAATGCCTAAATCGCTAATACGTATTGCCTATTGGACTATTGATTTTTAACTTTTGTTACCGGGTTAACCGGTTCGATACCGGTTCGTTATGACCAGTTCAACCGATTTTTTAATAGAACCGACCGGTTCAATCCGGGTCATAAAATGGCATCAACCCAGTCGCAATTGATCCAATCTCTTCACCGGTTCCTAATTCAACCGGTTCGACCCGGTTTTTAAAACATTGTTTTATTACATAATCAATGGAAAAAACACACACACGCCTATTTCTTAAAATATACATTAATTTTGGGCAAATTGAAGTAGAAATACATACACTTATTTTAAAAGAGAGTATTATCATAAGAGAAATTTTGACAGTTTTTGTTTGAAATTTACCAAAAAATTTCATTTTAGAAAAAATTTAGCAATGCTGTTGGAGATGCTCTAACTATGTTAATTCCGTACATTAACTTTCCCGATTTATTTTAAAATATATTTATTAAATTAATATATAGTTTTTTATTATATTGGTGATGTGGTTTAGAAAAAAAAGGATACTAAAGACAAAAGAGGCGCCAATCGCGTGAGCGGCGCACGTCTTTTCGGCTTTTCCAGCCAGCTGCACTCCGTCAACCGCTTTTTAAAACTGAAAATTCCACAACTGCTACCCTTTGTTTGGTTCCGATCCTCTACGTCGCCTTCCACCACCCTTTACCATTTACCAATGAGATGATGCCAACCAATCAACCTTTGACTTTATAAGTCAAGATGATTTATAAAAACAAATAAAATTCATTGGAATAATTGGTCCAAAAACAAATATACAAAAAGGAGGCCTGCCTAAGTGAAGGTTTGGAATAAAAATCATTGAGTTTTGATGTTGATTTTGGATTAAAAAATAATACATTTGACTTGAAAAAGTCGTAGGGAGTATGGTACCGTCTCTAGGGAACCATCACATAATAATTAAACTCGTAATCCTGTTAAAATGCAGTTGCCGTCCTTATAATAGAAAGACTTTGTCTTTGAGGTCCCACACAGTTTTATGAAATTACAAAATTGCTCCTTGAAGTATTTGTATGACCGTCGGATCATCTTTCACCGATCGGTATTTGTATATACTTGTTATCACTATTATGGATATGAAAATAATGGGAAAATCGGATTCAGTAATCAACCATTCCTATTAAAAATAGGATTGACTATGGATTCAAGTCGTAGCAAATGGTTTTATAAAACCACACGATTTTCTCAATCTAAATCAAGCAGATTTTACATGAAGAAATTTGACTTGGTGTGTTCTACTCGATACAGGTTGGAGAAGAACCGACTTGGTATAAGTATAACTAAAAAAAATGATACAGATCAATCCTTTACGCCAAAGATCTTACCATTAAGTCTCTTTTGTAAGCGAAATAGTTTATTTTGGGTTTAAATATATTTGTATGTATTCGTGTGTAAGGGTGGTTTTAAAGAACTTAAAAATTTGGAGAACGTGAGAACCTTCCATCAATCATTGATCGGTTTTAATTCTAAGGTTGTGAGCAGTAAAGGTCGTTAAGAACAGAGACATTTGAATTTGAGTCATCTATTTTTTAGATTTAATGGTTGATGAGGAACCCTTCTTTCCCCAATTTTTTTCTTTTTGGATCTGCCTTAAACCTTCCTCTATATATGTATTCATGCATATACAGGTATATACATATATACACATGGAAGAAAATATAAAGAATCACGAGAACCACCATTCAATGAGTTTTCATTTTATGCTAAGATTCAAGTTCTTAATATTCTTCATGAATGTAAATGTGTTTTTATACATAAAACGGATGAACTTGTTGTGTTTTTCACATGTGAAACAATTATGTCCTTTCATATAAACATGTAAAACTAGTACTCATAGTTTCCAATATTTTTGCGGTTCTCCTATGATTTGTTATCTACACACGTGTGTGTATATACATTGATACATACATATATGCAAACACATGTATATGCACATATATCCATAGATTAGAGAATCATGAGAACCTGTTTTCATTCGTTGTCATTTGAAAATTCAATGTTGTTTTGCAGTGTGAATATCTTTTTAAGTCTATTTTTAATTTTACTTTTTAGTTTTACATTGTGAAACAATACTATACATTCACAAAACAATGCATAATCTATGGTTCAATTCTCAACCTTTTTGTAATTCTCGTTTGATTATGGCCCAGTATATCGATACATACATATGTGCAAATATACATATACATGTACCAACACAAAAGTTTGCATATGGCAGAAGAGCTTGAATTCATGATGAATAGTAATATACAACAGAATTTACACATGAAAGTTCTTAATTCTATTTGATCTTTCAATGTGATCAACATCACTTCATCTGCATACCTGCTTTCATCTCTATCCAACAAATATACAAATCTTGTGAGCTTGGAAACTCTCAGATTCATCGAACTTCAAATTCTGGATCGGTAACACTTTACATCTGCTCACAACGAAGAAATTTTGAGATGACAGATTATTTGTAACCAGTCACAACAGGATACTAGAACCAACAAAATAACCAAATTCTGGGACGGTAGGTAACACTGCATGTAAAAAAAAACATCGCTGTCTTCAACTAAATCCATCAACAATTTTCACACAGATCGGAGATAAGTTTGACCTTAAAAGTCAAAGTTTACCTTTCTTTTTTTTTGGATAAGGGTATCCTGGGTCCCTTGGCAAGTAGAGCCTTTGGCCCAGCTGCTAAGCATGCAGCCCTGAGTTTATCCTCAGTGGCCACAATGCTGTGAGTGGGGCTCGAACCCGGGCAACCGCTATGAAGTCCCCAAGCTCTAACCACCACACCACAACCTTGTGGTTCAAAGTTTACCTCTTCTCGGGTGATTACTTTAATCGTGTAAAAGATTGCACATGTACAAACAACGGGAATAAGGTTATGTCCCTTTAAAGCAATCTATATACAATATCTCACCAAAGGGTCATTGGCCCAGAGGTACACCGGGTTACTGGTAGAACCCAGCCTCCAAGGAGGTCACGGGTTCAAACTTTAGCAGGTGAGGAGTGTGCATGAGTATTTGCCGTATATAAATATTATATATAATACCTGATCATTGATACAAAAGGGGACTTCCTTCTTTAGCAAGAACAAAGAGGCCACCATCCCCTCTAGATATCCTCAAATCCTTATCCAGGAATGTAGTTAGAAGCCAAGACTTTGTCCGTTCACCCGGAATGGGAATCTTAAGAGAAGGTTGACCCGAAATAACACCTGCTAAATTCGCCACAACCTCTTGCAAAGCATCGAGAGGCTGCTGGACAGGTGACAAATCGATATTTTGGCCAAAAATATCCACATTCTGTGGAAGGCTTACATTTGACTTTATCTTTGGTGGCTGAAAACTCCCTTCCTTAAATTGTACCTGAAAAGCTCACGACATATATATAAGCCGAATCAGTAAAATAAAGATAAATTGTAATAAGTCTACAAAAATAGTGAACCATAGTGTAACAAGTGTTTGCCTAGTATTAAACCAAACCAAACCAAATGAGCTCTGTATATCCCATCCGGAGGTGAGGTCTGGAAGGGAGGAGGGGGGGGGGGGGGGGGGGGGGGAGATATATGCAGGTCTGACCTCTACCCGAAATAGTAGGCAGTTGTTTCCATGAAAACCCCGGCTAGAGAAAAAGAAAAAGGGTACCTGTATTCTTGAGGGACTTCGCACTTCGAAGTTTGCAGATGCAGTTGATGTGAAAGTAGCAAAAGGGGTGGAAAAGGTAATGGAATTATCTATCGTAAGGCTGCTGGTATATATTTCTTGACAAATCTTGTCAACCTTTAACAATGGGGTTGTGCCCGCGGCCAGAAGAGGTAATAGCTCAGAAAATGCTGTGTACCTGATAGATTCAGACAGCGAAATCATGGTTGATAACGGTTAGCACACAAGCATGGTATGCAGCGCAACAGGTGCAGAATGGGAAATTTAAAGAATTTAAAATAAAATATAAGAAATTTAAAAAGGTTTCATTTGGCATGTAGAAGAGGTGGAAATGCAAGGGATCATACGCTTAGCTGAGGTTAAAAAGATTTATGAGAAGTGTTGATAATTGTTGGTATCACAAAAGGTGTTGCTGCTTTAGAAGTGTTTGATTACTATGATATAATGTATAAATCAAGAACTCGTAAACTAGTTCCTATTACTTCTACTTCTAGAAACATAATATCACAATCGGTCACATGAAAAACGTCAAAAGCTACATATATTTTGAATAAATTAAAATCTACCGACAACACAAAGACAAACGACCAAAAGGGTGTTAGCCTAGTGGTAAGGCATGTGGACTAGCTAGTAGCGGTCTCATGTTCGAACCCTGGGGGACGCATCCTGGAGGTACGGGGGCTTCGACCCCGGGCGGCATGCTTTAGCAGTCGGGCTTCGGCCCATATTGCCAGGGATTAGTCTGGGCCCAATGTGGTCTGGGATTCCCTCTCAAAAAAAAAAAAAAAACACAAAGACAAACGAGTGGAGTAAAGCCACGATGGTTCAAAATTCGGCCAAGACTTCTAACAGACGAAATAAATATTAGCATGAGAACATGAGAAAATTTGATAGTAATTTGATGATTTGAAAGTGTTTTTGAGATTTTGTGAAGAAAAAAAACACCTACATAAACCTTCTATTTATACATATGTGGAACCTCAGATTTCCCCAATCGTCAAATCCCTAGACTTTAGCTCTGATACCATGGGAGAATATGTGGAACCTCAGATTAATCTCCAAAAGAGCCCTTGAGGAGAGAAAGGAGGTTCCAACATATATAAAGAATAACCGGTCAAAGTCTAGCCAATGTGGGACTCTGGCTGTAATACTGAGAAGGCATCTGCCTTCTTGTTTTCTTCTATGAAAAGGTTTGCACCTAAAATCCATGCATTTGTTCTTTTACCAAATCAAGGTACTTGATCATAGTTGCCCCCTTCATCAATGTGGTTATGGCAATCATACAAATGGATTAAAACATCATAGGGAATATATTGCACTTTATGTTCCACAAACTCCAATTTGCATAACATTTCTATTCTATAATTAAAACTCTATCAAGTGAGAAGTGTCACAATGTTAGGTCAAATGTTTTCATTTAAATCAAACAATTACACATATCTAGGGGGTGAGTTTAAACCCTTTGAATGCTAAACAAACCCCTAAATCATACCCCCTTTTACATTAATTTGAGCAAAGGGACATAGACTCCAAGCTGTAATTGCACCTATTTTGATTTTGAATTTGAATTTGGAATAGATAATGTGGAGCAATTAATAAGTGATGAATTGAAAGAGATCGATAAAACCTAATTGATGTATTCCAATTCGCAAAATTTCAACATTCTGCATAATGTTTTACGTAAGAAAACACAACATCAAAGGGCTAATATCAAGTGTACTTACAGCAAAATCCAGTTGCCATCGAGAAGCTCCACCGCATCCGTAGGCGCCGGCGTCGGATTAGCCGCTTCTAACTGAGTCACCAACTCCATAACCTCCGCCCGTTCCTCCGACGAAGCACGGAATCCGAGACCAGTACCATAAACACTGTCCACCAAACACCTCTTCAACTCTTCAATTTTACTATCATCCTCAACCGCCGTACCTTCAACGACCGGACTTCCGTTACCGCTAACGGAAAACTCCGTCGATTGCTCCGTCGCACCTGTTCCCCACTCGTCTTCATCCTTCGGAGGATCGAACGTTGACAATCTCGTCAAAGGTTCAATTTCGCGTTCAGATTTCTCCCCCCATTCGTCTGTCACCTTGGGAGACTGTGATCCGTCTGATTCTTCGTCGTCGTTGAGGGTTTGGTCGACGGAGTTCCATCCGGAGTTGGATGGGGGTTTGTTTGAGGAGAACCGGATAGATGTCGATTTGAATCTTCTGGAACGGAGAGAGAAAGATGGAATGGCGGAAGAGTGGCGGAGGGTGGCGGTGGTGGTGGTGGTGGTGGTGGCGGTGGATGAGTTGTCGAAGAGGAGTGATGGGTTGTGAGAGGAGAAGAGGAGAGCCATTGTTGTTTCTGGTTATTGGTAGGTGGGTTTCCTAATTTTTATATATTTTTATTAAATAAATTATTAATTTCTGCTTTGGTCCACGTGGTTTTATGGAAATCATTTGTTTTTGTTTCTACACTTACGAATTATAAACTTTTTATTTTTTTAATTTTCTTTGGGATAAATATTTTTTATGTGAAAAAATTATTATTTTGTTTATTTAGGGGTTAGTTTGTTTTTTTTTAAAAAACTCTTAATTCTTAAGAGCATCCACAATGGTGCTTTGTTTTAAAAGTCCATGTCTACATGGCAACCCATGGACTTCTCAACAAAAGTTCATACCATTAAGGGGCAAAGAGTTTTATACCATATATGTGAATCGGTTCCTCTGTGAGGACCGGTTCTTTCTCAAAAAAATGGGTCCCACTTTTAAAATAATAAAAAAAAATTAGATTTTAAGTTTTTTAAATTTATTTTAATTATAAAACTAAATTTATATTTATCAAAGTTAATTAATTAAAAATAAAAAATTAGAACTTATTTTAGAATTCTATTTTTTTTATTTTAATTTAACGTAACTTTGAATTATCGTAATTTTTAATTTATTATGATTTTTGTAATTATAATTATTAGTTATTGTCTTTTAATTAATAATTAGTTTTTAATCATTGTCTTTTATCATTATAATTTTATATTATTATAGTTTTTATTAAATTAATCATGGACCGGTTCATGATTGGGTGTGAAAGGTTTATGAAATGTGTAGAAAAGAGAAAATTGATGTGGCAGAGAGAGAAAGTTGATGTGTCAAAGTCATGAACCTCTTAAGAGGTCCATGATTGTAGATGCTCTAAGTCTAAATCGTTCAGACCTTTTTACACATCACCTCTTATTAATCATAACTAAAATAAGACTTCAAACTTCAGACCTCTTATAAAACAGACGACACCTTATTGTATAAGTTTAAGTGCATATGTAAAAGTGGGTAAAGTTTTTAAGTGAAAAAATGTGTCCTCAGGTAGCCCGTGTCCATGATTTCGGTGAAAGAAGTCGACCAAATGTGTAAATAGTGTTTTATTTTCATCAAAAGTTAATACTATCTTCTTTCATTAGTTATTTGTTCTTCAAACTATGAATTGTTGCAATCGAATGAGTTTTAATTTTTATGGTTCTGTATTCTGATAACCTCTGAAAAAATCTTTATGAGATGGGTTGTTTCATGAACAGGGATAGAAGATAGGGGGGAGGCATGAAACATAAACTAGGGAAGGAAAGAGGGAGGAACAGATGGAAGGGAAGAATAAGAGGATCACGGTGGTGGTGGTGTTGCTACGGTAGGGTGATGGTGGAATATTGCATCAATGGCGAGGGTAGGGAAGGGGGGTAGAGAAGCAAGTAGTAGGGGAAAGGAAGAAACTGGTGGTAGAGAAGGGGGACAAAAGTAGTTGGTGGTAGGGGAAAAAGAGAATATGAAAATCTCTAAATTTAAATAAACTTCTAAAATTTTATATAAAAAGGAGAAATAGTATTTTAATTATTTTCTACATATAAGATGTATTGAAAATAAGTGTTTATGAGTGAGAATTAATATTTTATTAAATGTATTAATATTTTAATAATATAGTTAATGTTATAATTGCTAATATAGAGTAGTTGGTGTAACACCCATATTTTATTATGAGAAATGTTACGTAATCTAAAACAAAATCTCCTTAATACTCCAAAATAACAACTAAATTAAAACCGTTTACAGCGGAAGACTTAAAAACAATGAATAAGTAACTTAAACGTTAATCTGCCTTGTACCGGGTTGCATTACAAAATTTATTCATCATAGATGTTTGAGCATAAATATTGAACATAAATAGATAAAGCAACTTTCTAAGTGTGCCATTTTTTCCTTCGTCCAACCTAAAACCTTCGATTCTTGGAATGCATATATAGTCAACTTATAAAGCTCAGTGAATTCATTGTTTGTGTGAATAAAATCATTTCACATCATACACATCAACTTGTAAACTCTGTACCAAATAACATGAATTTTCTAGAAAACATGCAACACTGAAAAGCAAAGAGATATCACAAAATGTTTGGTCGCATATGGGTCATTTAGTCACTGCCCATTGGCATTCCCTAGATTGTCCGACTTGCACTTGTCCGGCCACCTATTATGGGGTCGTGTCACTTGTCAAATGCCCACTAAAACTGATTATAAAACTTTCGTATGAAATAACATGATATATTTATTTGAAAATAAAATAAACACAAAGCCTGCAACTAATCATAAATAAGATACATGTAAATGTAAAGTATATTGTATCATATATGTAAACTGAAACATCATACATACATACGGCCACATCACCATACAAATCATATAATGTTCAAAATAATTTTGTACGTAGGTATGCATCTCATTGTAAGTCCGATGAAAACTTGCCTAATTAAGTGTAGATGGACTTATGATAGCTCTTGACTGAAACCTACACAATTCATACCATAATATCTAATTAATGACTTAATTTCTCCAAAAATTAACAAAATTCAACTATGGTCAAACTCGACCCGACATAAAGTTAAACTCTAAAAATTGAGACTCTTAATGTCTCAAATATCTCCATTTGATCTCATTGTTATAATCTTGTGGATCAAACGTGGTAAAAGTTAACCTTTGGTCAACTCGGTCAACCTCGACTAACTTTAGTCAAACCCCAAGTTTAAAACTTGATGACGTCCTAAAACGTCAAAATAATCATCTTATAATCTTATAAATTTATCTCTCCAAATTAAAGCGTCCCAATAATTAATTAACTCAAATTACGACGTTTTAATCATATTATAAATCATCAAAATAATTTAATAATTTATTAAAAAAACTCATCCTTAAAAATTAATTAATTATTTAATTAATATTAATATTCAAAAATAAATTAATATGTTAATTAAATAATACTTTAAATTAATATATTAATTAATTTAGAAACTAAATTAATTAATTAACATTATCTAAGTAATCATATTCTAAGCCCACAAAGTAAAATAGTCCATATAAATTTGGGCTCCTGTTTAATTAAATCTTATGGGCTAATAACAATGAAAAAACAAGCCCGAGAGCATCTGGTCCATATGAAAAGAAAAGCTCAACTAGAATTTCTGGCCTAATACATCTCGGCCCATGTCTCGCCGGCCCACCGCCGGCGACGCACTACGGCGCCTTATCAGCAGCGGGACGAAAAACAATCACTTAACCTTGTTTTCTCGTCGTTTTTTATGATTCTTTTTACTAAAACTATAGATTTTCATTTTCCTGAACCATAGAAACAAGAATTAACGAAGACCATAAAGTATTGAGTCTCATTTTCTCATTTAAATTCTCAGTTTATGAACCACTCGAAAATCATTACAAAAACTCAAAATCGGACCTTTAAAACTAAAACATGAGACATACGACTACTAAGGTCCAATAGAGGACTTAAAAACGAAGCTAACCATATAAAGAAATTGAAATTTGGTTGGTTATTTTATCTCCAATCGTCGATAAACCGAGCTTTTAGACTTTGAACTTCAACCTCCGGTTTCTCTCACAAATATGATTTTCTTGAACGAAAAATGTAGAGGAAAGTCTTAGCTACTTAGACCTGTAAATTTTTGGCATTTTCATTGGCTAAACGAGCTACTAGGAGGGTTCAAATATCAGATGTAGTTTCCAAATCTGAAAAGTTGCAAATGTGATATATTTACAAAACAAGTCCATATGGTTTGGACTTGTTGACGTCTGGTATTTCCCATAAACTTTCAGAAAATGACATTCGACCCTCTGACTTCAATATTTTGACCAACTTTACATTTTTCACCCCTAATATGACATATTCTTTAATTTTTTGCCCGATTGCATATAAACTCTTTTATTCACTTCTCACTTTCATAATGGCATAATTGGCTCTTTTTATGTTTTTATTCACATTTTTTGTCCAATAAAATAAAACTCGTTTCATTTTATTTTACCTTTTTCCTTTCTTTTCATATTTAACAAATTTCCTAATTGATGTCTCGAACCTAGCCCCAAACGAGAAATGAAGCAAAATTGAAAATGCATTTGGCAATGCCAAGTGCGAGTTTCATGCAACCAAAGTCACATGAAAGTCGCTTTCATCCCAGAATTTCACTTCACGAGTATTTTAGCAAAATCTCAATATCCACTCTTGTTCAATCTTCCCCACGTCTATTTTATGAGATAAAACTGAGAGGATCAATATCTAAAACCATTCTAATCATCCATCCAAGTCAAAACATCATTTAATTCAACTCATAATCATCCATAAATTAATATTTACCCAAAAACTTAAAACCCTTGAATCGTTAATGGAACCAAGATCGATGGTGAGTTTTTCCCAAAGAAACCAATTGAAAACTATCAAGAATCAATCCAAAACAATAACGGATAACCCTCGTGATTTTAATAAAAAACTTCAAGAAATGATGATTCCACACCTAAAATCCAAAACTCCATTAATGGAGACCTTGAGCTTGAGAGAAGGAAGCTTACCTTTGTAATAACCGGGTCCAAGTTTTAAATTGTAAAGTTGGGTGTTTAGTTGACCAATACTCAAAGATGAAGGGGGCTAGATGTAACATGGAAATAAAAGGGTTTAAACCCTAGTGACCTCATTCATTGTTAGGGTTCGGCGGCTGAGAAGAGAAAGGTAGAGGTTGTGTGCGATTTTTGGAAGAATCAAGGAAGGGGTCGTTTAATTAGGATTCAAGAGTATTGTTGATCTTCTCTAAGGTAAGCTTCCCTATGATCAATGTTTTCTATTCATAGAAGTCAATGTCAGATTTGATCATTGGTTTTGGAATAGGCTGTTGTTTTGATTTTAGGGTTTTGATTTGAAGGGTAGTTGTGGATAGCCCTGTTATCCTAGCTTTTTGTTATTCGATCGACCTAAGGGAAGGGGAGGGTCTAGAATTGCTTTGGTTATTGTTGGGATATAATCCCCAATCGATGTTGGTTTCGTTCAAATTCGAGATTAGTGATCGACCAAGGTTTTCCTTGGTTCGATGATGGTTAGACGAGGGTATCGGGGGACCCCAAGCTTGTTCCAGCCGGGCGACCCCGGGGGGGAGGTGGAACCGGACGACCCCGAGAGGGAAACCCCGGGCGACCCTGGGAAGTGTAGCCCCGGTCGACCCCGGGCACGGGGGTGCCGGGCAATCCCGGTCGTACGCGACTTAGGTGACCCCGATCATTTTCTTTGGGTAGATTTTCGGGTTTCGGGATCGAGGGTTTCCGAATTTAATTCGACCTTTCTTCTAGTTGCTTTGATTTATAGATTTCCCTTGATTTGGGATTAACCGTGAGATTTACCAAACGACCCTTTGTGCCTTAGGAATCTGGGACCTAGACAATTTCTAGAGGGAGACTTTGATCAGGACCTCAAGTGAGTTTTTATGAACTAAAGTCTCTTATGACGAAGAAGTTATGTTTTATGTATGTGAGTTTATCTACGAGCTTTGAAATGATGTTGCCTTAATATTTACATGCAAGAATTATTTAAATGCTAAAGATATTGCTGTTATTGTTGTTTTAGTGGAAATGTATGCATGCATGGTCATAAGTGTGTTATGCTCAAAGTCGGGGGGGTGTCCCGCTTGTGCTCATGCCGGGGGGGTGTCCCAATAAGGCAGTGTGAGCCACAGACACGCTGTCACCTTAGGGTGATGATAGTGTGAGCTGAGAAGTTTATTGAAAGTTTAATTGTCTTCTTTGAAGCTGAAAATGGTTTATTTTATGATAAATCCTTTGAATGTTTGTTGAGTTAAAACTGTTGTTAGAGAGGACTCACTAGACCGTTGGTCTAATCCTCACTCTTTCAAAAATTAAAAACCCTTTTCAGGCAGACGTGAGATAGGAAGAGCAGATAAGGGCAAAGAAAAGGTGTAAGCTGGAGTTGGCTAGAAGGCCGTCATTTTAGTTTATCTTCTTCGTAAACTCTCAGTTGTGTAATAGGTTGTCTTTCCGCAAACCTTCAGACTTATTGTTAACTTGGGGTCGTTTTTGACGTAAAATTTTTGTTATTAATATTATGCTTGTTTGGAAATGTTTGAGTTGTTACAACCTTGAGGATAATGATCCAATTTGCTCTTCAAGCTTCAAACCTTCGCGGTAGCTCCAATGGAGATTCAATCTCACTAAAGCCTCCCTTTTCTCTTTATTTTCTTCCAGAATTGTCGACCACCAACGAGGATTGTACGAGAGTTTACTCCCTTTATTCCCTTATTTACCCGGTTAACCCCTGAAGAACAATAAATGTTACCCTTTCACCCCTAAACTTCCATAAATTATGATATGAGGATTAAGGTTATTACAAACATTTGTTATGATGGAAGGTTATATATGTGAATGTGAGATAAATTAATTTTTAGTCAATAAAAGATGTTTTAACGGAAAAGGTTGACCTACCATCGTTTTAAATGATATTAAATTTTAATTTATTTATTATTTGTCTTACTCGTGAATAATCGTGAGAGAAGAAAAGTTGAAGATGTAAGAAGGGATCTAGATCCTTTATCAGTTTTAATGTAACAACCCAACTCTCATGACAAGAGACAGAACCAACTTTAATAAATAATAAAGCCAAACGGCCCAATAGAACATCCAAAATACAAGGTTTGCGGAAAGACAACCTAGTGCACAACTGAGAATACATTGACAAGAATCTATAATGGAGTCCTCTAATTCAGCTCCAGCTCGAATTCTTCTCTTAAATACTTATCCGCTCCTCCTACTGACACTTTTTACCTGAAAAGGATTTTAGATTTGAAAAGAGCGAGGGTTAGACCGAAAGGTCTAGTGAGTCCCCTCTTGCAACAGTTTTTAACTCAACAAAACATTCAAGAATTTATCATAAAATAACGAGTTTCAGCTTCAAGGAAAACTTTTAACTTTTAACAAACTTCTCCGCTCACACTACCGCCACCCTAAGGTGACAGTGTGTATGTGACTCATACTGCCTTTGTTGGGACACACACCCCAACGGCATAAACGGAACACCCCCCCCCCCCCCGGTATGAGCACAGGCGGGCCACACCCCCCGACTTTGAGCATGACACACTTAGGACCATGTATGCATACATTTCCTTCTTAACATTAATAACAAACATCTTTATCATTTAAAAATAAATCTTGCAAGTAACTATTAAAGCAACATCATTTCAAAGCTTGTAAATGAATTCACATGCATAAAACATAACCTCTTAGTCAAAAGAGACTTAAGTTCAGAAAACTCACCTGGCGTCCTTAGCTTAGATATTGCTTCTACCTTTACGATTCGATCTGAAACCTCTAAAACAAGGTATTGGTCGGTGAACTCCCGATTCTATATGTAACACCCGCAATTCCGGTATGTACGTATTTTGGTTATAAATTCATTTATTGGACCGTAGTTTTGATCACGCGTGCTTTCGGGTCAAAATCGGGTGAATTTCGGGCTCGGTACGCCTGGGGCGATAGTGCCCGCGATTGTGACAGAGGTCACTCTCGCGGGGCACTCTTGCGGGAGTTGTACCGAGAGTCTTAGACTCGGCGCGATAGTGACCAGCGATTGTGACAAGAGTCACTATCGCGTGGCACTATCGCTGAAGCTGTACCAAGGGTCCATTGTTTCGGGCGATTGTGACACACGATTGTGACAGTGTCACTATCGTGTGGCACTATCGCGAACGGGCTCCAGGGCCTTAAATGCTTGAGTTTGAACTTTTAAGTCATTTGGTCAGTTTGGGAAGCATTGAAGGGCGATTTTGGAGAGCTAAAAGGTAGGGTTTTCATCCTCCTTCATTGAATGCTCCTAGTAAAGACTCTTATGGTTGGATGGTGAATTTAATGTTAGGTTCTTGCTTGTGATTAAGAAGCTCAAGTGCCATTCCTTCCTTCTCTCAAGTATCATCTAGGGTTTGGTGTGTAACCCTTGCAAGGTGAGTTTTCTTAGGCACTTCTCCCTCATATATGCTTTAGTTGTTGTATTTATAATCTTTCCTTGTCTCCTAATCATAGTTGGATTTTGTTGGGTCTTGACCTAACTAGAGATTTTGAAGACACTATGGTTATTTGACTAAACAAGTTTTATGGGACGATATGTTAAAGAAAGTAATGGTGTTCACATTTACTCAATCATTTGTTAACTAATATTTGTTATTTGGGGTATTGATATCACATGAAGAGAAACTAGGGCTTTGGGAATATTTGGTATATTAGATTAATTATTGGGCACAATGGCTCTTGAAAAGAAACTATGGCATTGTCATTGGTGGGAGTACGTTTATGAATTTTCCTAACAAGTGTGAGATGAGCCATGTTAGTAGCTCATATGTTTTGGAAGTTGGTCTCATGAAGTATATACATGATTGTATATGGTTATAATGGTAAGTTGGGTTTTGGTTAGTGCAATGGATCCATAGGCACGGTAACCCAATGTCTTGTCCGGACATTTGGTTACCCTTGGCACGGGATAGGCATCGGGATCCATGGTAAGTAGGGTGTGGGCCTATATGGTCGGGCAGCGTCCCATGGACAGTAAGGTGTAATCCCATTGTGCTTGAGTTGCCCTGTTTCGGAAACTCTCAAGAATAGACCTGGAGTGGTTGACTTGATGTTTTCGAACTATATACTTGGAGTAGTTGATGCTCGTTATGTGGTTTTGAACTGTTGTCAATATTTACTGAATGCTAATGGTTTATTTGATTTGTTTTGGCTTAACTCACGGCTAGACCGACTACATGACTGCAATCGGGTTTATGGTTTAAATCATTTTCTTTGCTTATATATATATATATATATATATATATATATATATATATATTCTCACTAGGCTCTAGCCTAACACTTGTTTGGTTGTCATGTATGGCAGGTCACTCTAGCGGTGGGACACGTCGGGATTGAGCGGTCGACTTTGGGGTCGAGAGTGGTCTTTTTGATGACTTAGTGACCAATATTTGAAGTATATAGAGATCATACCTTTTGGGAGGATAGCAACATCCGACATTAATCTTGCTTATACAAGTTAGATTACTAGGTTGTCGAATTGTATTCTTCGTTTGTTTTTGGGTTGTAATAGCCATACTTGGTCCCCTTATTTGGTTGACGTACTTTGGGTTAGATTGTTACACTTTTATCTTACAGGTCATTGGATCTTCCCTTTGGGTAGATTGGTTTCTTCCATTTTCGGACGTTATATAGCCGAATTTTTAATTTTAAATTGACCCCAATTTTTACGATGTTACAAGTTGGTATCAAAGCATTGGTTTAAGTGAACTAGGTATGAAGGTAGAATGCCTAGACTTAAACTGTGACTGTTAAGCTATGAACTGTGAGAAGGGGGTAGAACTACTAAGATAGGTTGGACTTAGAGTCGACGGAACTTGCACAAGTTGAAAGTTGTAGTGATGGTAACGATAACTCTTACGTATAATGTGTTCATAATTTTACTTAGCTAACGTCATTATGAAGATGTTTTACGTTAGTATGTTTGATCTACTATTGTTATGATAATTGATAAGTGTAATAGTACGTTCCTTGTGTTACTTTTGTGGGCTTGTCTCTCATTCTGTGGTATTTTGTGTGTGGCAGAATCATGGTTAATACCCGAAATCGACCGGAAGGTCAAGAGGCCACAATATCCACGGCCAACCAACCGAGGGTGACTGCTGTGGAAGAACCTCCTCACGTGGTAAATGTGTTGGGCGGGGGGCCCGAGTTCATTCCTCGTCGCAACTTAGAAACGGATGATCCCATTATGGAGGAGGTGACGGCGGAAACAAGGATGATGGACCGCATGATGGTAGCTATGAACCGAGCGATGGCCCAGCAACAAGAAATGTTCCTCAAACTCCTAAAGGACCGTGATATCAACAACCGAAGGCCTGAAGCGGTGGACAAAAACGTTGTTGTAGCGGGGTCCGGAGGTCCCGGACCTATGAACCCTACTGAAGTCACCGCAACCCCTAGAGTTGAGCAAGTGGCAAAAACTTGCACGTTCAAGGCCTTTCTGGGTTGCCGACCACCGGAGTTTAAGGGTTCAGATGACCCGTCGGTCTGTGTGAGTTGGATTCGAGAAATGGAACAGGCATTCTGATCAAGCGAATGTGGAGAGGGGCAGAAAGCAATTTTTGGCTCACAAATGTTGAGGGGGACGACCCTCACTTGGTGGAATGTGTATTCCGCTTCTCTTGAAGTGACGGTATTGGCCAAATTGTCGTGGGCCACATTCAAAGAGAAACTTCTTGAAGAGTACTGCAACGAGAGGTCGATGGACCGAATAAAGGATGAATTTCAAAATCTGAAGATGGGTAGCGGGTTAGTGAAAGAGTACACCCAGTTGTTTATGGACAAGATGGGGTTGGTGGGACACCTGGTCCCTACCGAGAAGGAAAAGATCAAAGCCTACATTAAAAAGCTTCCATCCGACATGATGTCAATGGTAAGGGTATCGAAGACTTCTACACTCAGGGAGGCGATTGAGAAAACACAATTATTGGAGGACGCTTCTACCTTAAAAAGGGAAGAAGGTTCTCGCCTAGCCGAAAAGAGAAAATGGGAAGGAAATTCCTTAGCCTCCAAGAAACCAAGACCGTTCAACAACAACAACTACCACCGGAAGGCAGATTCTAGACCCGATGCTAAGTGGTGTTCCAAGTGCCGAAACAAACATTACGGTCCATGTAACTTTGTTCCCGGGGATTGCTTTAAGTGCGGAAAGCTCGGACATGCGTATAAGGATTGTCCCGTCAAGGGGCGTTTGTGTTACGAGTGTAAAGAGTCGGGTCATATTCGGGATGAATGCCCGAAACTGAAGACCGGCGGAAGCGGCGGAAAGAAGACGGAACCTCCAAGAGTGGCCGGAAGAGCTTTTCAAATGTCGTTTGAGGAAGCCAAAGCCTCTACTGATGTGGTATCGGGTACGTTTCTCCTAAACTCCGTACCTACGCGTGTATTGTTCGATTCGGGTGCTAACTTCTCATTTATATCCGATACCTTTTGTCAAAAGATTGTCATGCCTATGAGTAGTTTAGACGAAGCCATTGTGGTAAAAATAGATAACGGGGGCCAAGTGATAATTCGAGAAGTAGTAAGGAATTGCACTCTTGAATTTGATGGTAGAAAATTTCCGGTTAGTTTGATGCCTATGCAATTAGGTGGGTTCGATGTGGTAATAGGAATGGATTGGTTATCGGAAAACCACGCCGAGATTGTGTGTTCCAAGAAAATGGTTCGACTACCCTTAGAAAATGGTGAGGCGACGATCATTTATGGTGAAAGGAGAAAATGTGAGGTAACGATTATCTCAATGATCAAAGCGCGGAAATTTCTGGCGAAAGGATGCTCATCCTTCTTGGCTTATGCTATCGACACCAAACTCGAGAAGAGGAAGTTAGAAGACGTAAGGGTGGTGTGTGAGTTCCCCGATGTATTCCCGGAGGACTTGCCCGGTTTGCCACCCGATCGACTTGTGGAATTCAGAATTGATCTCATTCCGGGGGCGGCCCCGATTGCACGAGATCCCTACCGCCTGGCTCCTACCGAGATGCAACAGATGATGACTTAACTCCAAGACCTTATGGAAAAGGGTTTTATTCGACCAAGTTCGTCACCTTGGGGAGCACCGGTCTTGTTCGTCAAGAAGAAGGATGGCTCAATGAGGATGTGTATCGACTATAGAGAACTGAACAAGGCTACGGTGAAAAACTAGTACCCGCTTCCGAGGATCGACGACTTGTTTGATCAACTACAAGGTGCGGGTTGCTTTTCAAAGACCGATCTGTGGTCGGGGTATCATCAAGTGAAGGTGGCAAAGAGTGACATCCCAAAGACGACGTTCAGAACGCGTTACGGCCACTATGAGTTCCTAGTGATGCCGTTCGGTCTAACTAACGCGCCGGCTATATTCATGGATTTGATGAACCGTGTGTGCCGACCTTTTCTCGACAAATCGGTAATTGTGTTCATTGATGACATCTTGGTTTATTCCAAAGACGGGAAGAGTCATGAGCAACACCTTCGGGAGGTGTTAGAGGTTTTAAGACGAGAAAAACTTTATGCAAAGTTTTCAAAGTGTGAATTTTGGCTTCAAGAGGTGCAGTTTTTGGGGCACGTGGTTACAAGGGAAGGAGTGAAGGTGGATCCCGCTAAAATTGAGGCCATGATAAATTGTGAACCGCCCAAAAGTCCGTCCGAAATCCGAAGTTTCCTAGGATTGGCGGGATACTACCGAAGATTTATCCAAGACTTCTCTAAGATAGCTTCAGCATTGACGGCCTTAACTCGAAAGAATGTGAAATTTGTTTGGACCGAGAGTCAGGAGAAGGTGTTCTGAACTCTGCAACAGAAGCTTTGCGAAGCTCCCATACTCTCTCTACCCGAAGGAACAGAAGATTTCGTGGTTTACAGCGATGTGTCAAAAATGGGTTTGGGATGCGTTCTAATGCAAAGGGGTAAAGTGATTGCTTACGCTTCACGACAACTTAAGGTCCATGAAGTCAACTACCCAATGCACGACTTAGAATTAGCGGCGGTGGTGTTTGCTTTAAAGTTGTGGCGACACTACCTCTATGGCACAAAGTGTACCCTTTTTACGGATCACAAAAGTCTGAGGCACATTTTCGACCAAAAGGAATTAAACATGAGGCAACGGAGATGGTTGGAATTATTAAAATATTATGACTACGAGTTGCTTTACGACCCGGGTAAGGCAAACGTTGTCGCTGATGCTCTTAGTCGAAAGGATTATGGAGGAAATTCTAAAGCTACTTTCACACGGATCGAGTTGACATCAACACTCATCGAGCGGATTAAAGTGTCGCAATTGGAAGCTTTGCTAGAAGAAAATATCAAGGAGGAGGTCATGTCAAAGCAACGTCTACTCTTAACGGAGGATAGTCGAGGGGTAAAGCTTTTCAATGGGCGAGTTTGGGTACCTAGGATCGGGGGCAACCGAGAACTTCTCCTTGAGGATGCCCACAAATCGAAGTATTCCATTCATCCGGGAAGCACGAAGATGTATCGGGACTTAAAGTTACACTATTGGTGGTCGATCATGAAGCTTGATGTGGCGCGGTACGTGGAGCGGTGCGTGACTTGTTTGCAAGTGAAGACCGAGCACCAACGACCTTATGAAAGTTTGCAATCTTTGGAAATTCCGGAATGGAAATGGGAGCACATCACGATGGATTTCGTGACGAAATTGCCGAAGACATTGCGCGGTCACGACACCATTTGGGTGATCGTGGATCGTTTGACCAAGAGTGCTCATTTCTTGGCTATGCGAGAGACTTTTCCCATGGATAAGTTGGCAAAACTGTATATCGACGAAGTAATATCTCGTCATGGTGTACCGTTATCTATTGTCTTTGATCGGGACAGTCGGTTCACGTCGCATTTTTGGGATGGGTTGCAAAAGGAATTGGGCACGCGAGTGAAGTTGAGCACGACCTATCAACCTCAAACCGACGGACAGAGCGAGAGAACAATCCAGACGTTAGAAGATATGTTGAGATCGTGTGTAATCGACTTTGGGGGTAGTTGGGACTCACACTTACCTTTGGTGGAGTTCGCGTACAACAATAGCTACCACTCAAGCATTGAAATGGCACCGTTTGAATCTCTATACGGTCGCAAATGCCGAACTCCCGTATGTTGGCTAGAGGCGGGGGAGAAGCAGTTTGCCGAACCTGAAATTGTGCAAGAGACGGCGGATAAGGTGAGGGATATTCGTGAGCGTTTGAAGGCGGCACAAGATCGACAGAAAAGTTATGCTGACAAGAAGCGTCGACCGATAGAATTCCAAGTGGGCGATTGTGTTATGTTGAAGGTGTCTCCTTGGAAGGGGATTATACGTTTTGGAAAACGCGAAAAGTTAAGTCCCCGTTTCCTTGGGCCCTTTGTGGTGCTTAAACGTGTGGGACTGCAAACTTATCAATTGGAACTCCTCCGAGAATGAGTGGAATCCATAACACCTTTCATGTGTGTTATCTCCGTAAATGTCTAGCGGAATAGGAGAGTGTCATTCCACTTTCCGAAATTAGAGTTGATGAAGAAAATCGTTGCATACAAGAGCCGGAAGCAATTTTGGAGAAGAATACGAAGAAGCTTCGTCATAAGGAAGTCACGATGGTAAAAGTCCAATGGAAGCACCACCGGGGTGCTAATGTAACATAGGAAGTTGAAGAAGATTTGAGGCGGAGATACCCTCACCTCTTCACCTAGTCAAGATTTCGAGGACGAAATCTCTTTCAAGTTGGGGAGGATTGTAACACCCGTAATTCCGGTATGTACGTATTTTGGTTATAAATTCATTTATTGGACCGTAGTTTTGATCACGCGTGCTTTCGGGTCAAAATCGGGTGAATTTCGGGCTCGGTACGCCTGGGGCGATAGTGCCCGCGATTGTGACAGAGGTCACTCTCGCGGGGCACTCTCGCGGGAGTTGTACCAAGAGTCTTGGACTCGGCGCGATAGTGACCAGCGATTGTGACAAGAGTCACTATCGCGTGGCACTATCGCTGAAGGTGTACCGAGGGTCTATTGTTTCGGGCGATTGTGACACACGATTGTGACAGTGTCACTATCGCGTGGCACTATCGCGAACGGGCTCCAGGGCCTTAAATGCTTGAGTTTGAACTTTTAAGTCATTTGGTCAGTTTGGGAAGCATTGAAGGGCGATTTTGGAGAGCTAAAAGGTAGGGTTTTCATCCTCCTTCATTGAATGCTCCTAGTAAAGACTCTTATGGTTGGATGGTGAATTTAATGTTAGGTTCTTGCTTGTGATTAAGAAGCTCAAGTGCCATTCCTTCCTTCTCTCAAGTATCATCTAGGGTTTGGTGTGTAACCCTTGCAAGGTGAGTTTTCTTAAGCACTTCTCCCTCATATATGCTTTAGTTGTTGTATTTATAATCTTTCCTTGTCTCCTAATCATAGTTGGATTTTGTTGGGTCTTGACCTAACTAGAGATTTTGAAGACACTATGGTTATTTGGCTAAACAAGTTTTATGGGACGATATGTTAAAGAAAGTAATGGTGTTCACATTTACTCAATCATTTGTTAACTAATATTTGTTATTTGGGGTATTGGTATCACATGAAGAGAAACTAGGGCTTTGGGAATATTTGGTATATTAGATTAATTATTGGGCACAATGGCTCTTGAAAAGAAACTATGGCATTGTCATTGGTGGGAGTACGTTTATGAAGTTTCCTAACAAGTGTGAGATGAGCCATGTTAGTAGCTCATATGTTTTGGAAATTGGTCTCATGAAGTATATACATGATTGTATATGGTTATAATGGTAAGTTGGGTTTTGGTTAGTGCAATGGATCCATAGGCACGGTAACCCAATGACTTGTCCGGACATTTGGTTACCCTTGGCACGGGATAGGCATCGGGCTCCATGGTAAGTAGGGTGTGGGCCTATATGGTTGGGTAGCGTCCCATGGACAGTAAGGTGTAATCCCATTGTGCTTGAGTTGCCCTGTTTCGGGAACTCTCAAGAATAGACCTGGAGTGGTTGACTAGATTACTAGGTTGTCGAATTGTATTCTTCGTTTGTTTTTGGGTTGTAATAGCCATACTTGGTCCCCGTATTGGGTTGACGTACTTTGGGTTAGATTGTTACACTTTTATCTTACAGGTCATTGGATCTTCCCTTTGGGTAGATTGGTTTCTTCCATTTTCGGACGTTATATAGCCGAATTTTCAATTTTAAATTGACCCCAATTTTTAGGATGTTACACTATATAAATTATAACAAGTCTGATCTTAACACCAACTCCTTAAGTCACCTAATCTCTAAATGAAACTTAGCCCATCGAAACACCTATTTGGGACTATGTATCACAAGTTCTAACAATAAAATAGGGCCGACCTTCCAATAACAAAACCCAACAACAATAACCTTGAACCCAAAATGGGCTTCGGCCCACAAGCAGTAACCAGGGACCGGGGCCATGATGGTCGTCTGGTGAGAAACACGACCGGAGTATACCCCCCCCCCCTTCGACCGGTGTGAGACCGACCGGGGTCATCCCCCTTCGACCGATGTGAGACCAACCCCTTCAACCGGTGCCTAACACAACCGGTGTCGACCGGTTCCAACCCAACACACAACCCCGGGAACCGAAGGTGCTCTGCTCGTATAATTTTCCTCAAGGCGATACACAGATATCACAGCAACAGCTTTATTGCTAGAATTTGATAATAATAACTCAACCCAAATCCTATTAATCGATTGCAGAACCCGATTCAACCAAAACCCCTTAACTGAAAAGAATACTTTTACAGCAATGATCAAAACCAAGCCCAGAAAAGCAAAAAGAACGATAGGTATCTAAAATACTCAACTAAAAGAATGATGGAATTAGAGATTACCTTGGGAATTGATGAACATCAAGAACTCAGTCCCTCTCCGATCGACTTTCTCCAAGCTCTCACACTCTCCCTTCTCCAAGATATCAGCCGCCAACAATTAGCTATACTAGGTCCTAGGGTTAAAACCCATCTTTTCAGCTTTTACCATAAACCCCTTCAATTTTGACCCTTTTACACCTTCACCCCAAACTTCTTAAATCTAAGCTTCTAACCCGGTTATTACATTTAATTTCAAACCCACCCATGAATCGCGTTTGATACGATAATTGATCTGGTGCATCACGGTGTATCTCATATAATGTGCATCTATGGGTGGAGATTACTTCTTAATTACGATTCTCACCATAACTTTCTTTCTCATCGAAACTCAACCCTATTCTTATATTTATTGATGTATTTTTAGTTATTATTATTATTTTTTGAATTGTTTTGGTAATGATAATTTGAATTTAATTAATCGTTATTTTAGTTGTTATTCATAAATTAATCGTTACAGATGATGATAAAAACAATCAATTATAAATTATTAAAAAGTTAGTTGTGTTAAAGGGAAAAACATATGAAACAACAATATGGAGAGAATAACAATAAGACAGAGAGAAGAAGTCTATAATTCTCATTAATCATAAGCCCTTTAAATAGGGAGGAGTTACAAGTAGATAGTTATGATATATTTCAGTTCTAATCTAACTCTGATATATTTATCTCTATCTCTATCTCTATCGTCATATCCTTTAGACGATGGCACACTTATCCTACAACACTCCCCCTTGTGCCGAGTTAAAGGAGTGGTGGTGCACAGTTGTTGCCTCGTTAAAACCTTACGCCAAAATAAAACCCAGTGGGAAAAAATAAAAGTATGACGAAGGAAAGAGTACAACGCACCAGCTTCTTTGCAATACATAGACTTATCCTTCAGTCTAGTTTTCTCTTAGATTCATACTTTAATCTTGAGAGTTAGGAAAGCATGATGGTATATAAACAGTTTCCTCACTAAAACCTTACACCAAGGAACAAAACTCAATGGGAAAAATAAAACTTTGGTTGAAGGAAAGAGCACAACATACCAATATCAAATATATAGTAGACTCCCCCTTTTGTCTACTACTCCCCCTGATTCGTGCATTAATCAAGAGAGTTTGGAAAGCATTTCCATTTACTTTCTACACGTTTCCCAATATATGGTTTTAGGTAATGACTTGGTAAAATATGTCACATTCTTTTGACACCTTACTTGATTCACTTGAATCTAAAGGAGAGTCTTTTATTGCTGATTGTATAGAAACTTAAGCAGAATATGCTTTGTGTTATTACCTCTGAGGTATCTTATGTTCATTTCTTCGATACATGATGCATTATTTCCATATATGCAAGTAGGATACTGGTTGAACCAAAAATTACTAACTCCTCTAATATATGTAATGATAGTCCTTAATCATATACATTATTTTATTATCTCATGGAGAGTAATATTCTTGGATTAGTTCAAGGAGGTAGTTACAAATGATTGCTTAGTTTACTTCCAAGCAATCGACGTGTTCCTTGTGGTAATTCTTTATCCAGTTTGGGAACAACCTTTGTATGGGTCAGACAGATACATAATATCAGCAAACACATACCAATACATTGATTGGTGTTTTTCTATAAGAGCTAGTACTTTTGTTGCTTACATTATAAGTAGGTATTGAAGTTCCATTATCAATCCCATTTTTCTTTCTATAGGGAAAGTATATACCCATGTCAATGGTTCCAAAAGATTAATTTGATATCATTCCAATGATTTTGCGTTGGCGCTTAGCTAAATCTAGCTAACAAGTTCACTGAGAAATACAATATATGGTCAAGTGTATTATGTTAAGTACGATAATGCACATATTGTACTTAGATAGGGAATTCTAACTCCCAACATTTTTCGTCATCATCCTTTAGACGAAATGGATATTTCCTTATATCCGACACTTTGACCGATCATGGGAGTGCTAACCGGATTCGCTTTGTCCATATTAAATTGCCTGATTATTTTCTGGACATATGCGATCGGTGAATTAATATTTCACAAACTCGGTGTCCTAGCTCAAATATCTAGACAAAACCAAGTCTTCCCAAGATCTTTCCTCTCAAAATCAGATTTCAAGTAGCTTGTGGTTCCTCTCATTTCATCAAGAGTGCCTATTATGTTCATAACATTGACATATAGAGCTACTTTGAAAATCTGGAACTTGTTTTCCATAATAAATACGCAAGAAAACAGTTCATCGTTCTTAAATATCCTTTCCCAATTAAGTATTCCATTAGGCTGGTATACCACATCCGCTTAGATTGTTTTAATCTATAAAGTGGGTGTTTCAATTTTATTGCAAACACATTTCGTGGTTTAGAGTTACTTAATTTTGGTAATGTAATATCATCAAGTACTTTTATATATCTCTAAATCTAGATCCTCGTAGAGATATGTGGTAACCACATTCATGAGCTACATTTCCAGTCCTTCGGAAACTATTAGGTTAATTAATTAGCATAACGTTATAACGTCCATCACAAGAGAGTAAGTCTTCTCATGGTCAATCCAGGGCGTTGTGAGAAACCTTGCGCCAAAGGAGAGCCTCATACATTAGGACTTCATTATTCTCGTTACGCTTTCTGACAAAGACTCAATTATGTCCTACGGGCTTTACACTTGGTAGGTTAGCACTACCTGACCAAATACCCGATCCTTTGTCAAAGAATATAATTCTTTCTGGATTGTTTCTTTGCATTTAGGCCAATATGCTCTTTGTTGATATTATTCAACTGAGCCTGGTTCGATGTCGTCGTGCTCGATCATCTTATGAGCCATCGTATATGCGAATAAATCATCAATGATTATATATGATCTGTCCATCAACTCATATATACTCTCATAGTTCATTTGAGATTAATATTCATCTCTAGAATCAATATTAACTTCGGAGCGTCCTCCAGTGATGATTCATGAACATAATTATAATTAGAGACAATCTCATGAGAGTTTTGTGTGTTGATGATAAATGGATGTGCCTAACTATTATCTTCCTTTTAGAATAGTATCCATCGAACCAAGTAGCTTCCACCACTTCCATTTGGTAGCTACGATCTCAACCACACATCCACTATATGTGATTGCAACGCACTTTCCAATGGCGTTGTGCCCCTGTTGGGGACTTTATAACCTTGCGAGTATATTTGCAGCTCGTATATGTGATATTGTCACTTTCGGAATAACATTAAACGTATCAGGTATCGAGTCTGATTCGTTTGACTTCAACATTACGTTGTGAAGTTTTGGGGATCAAAATGAGACAGAGTGAGAATATTCAATGACACTTCCTGTCGTTCCCATGGAAAATCCTTTTTCCTATCTCCCCCTAACGACGGGAAGACTGTCTCATGAAAGTGACAACCCGCAAATCTAGCGGTAAAGAGATCACTAGTCAAATATTCTAATTAGCGGATAATTGTTAGGGGTTCATATCCAACATTTACCAAATCGTCTTTAAGGACCCATTTCAATGCGCTGTGGGGGCACAATTGGCACATATACTGTAGAACCAAATATGCGTAAATGTAAACTATCAGGCTTATATCCAGTTACCAACTGGTACGCATGAGGTTGGTTAGCAAGTAGTGGGTCTAAAAACGACAAAAAGAAACTGCATATAATAATTGCATAACCCCAGATAGATGTGGGTAAATTGATGCGCATTATTAATACCCTAGATGTCATCATATTCTTTTGATAACAACTTCTATGAGACCATTTTATATATACACATGGGGTATAGGAAACTCTACATTGATCCTAATACATATGCAATTAACATCAAATCCTTATGATGTAAATTCTCCAGCATTCCAAGTCATATAGACTTGATGAAATAATAAGGGTGGTGAGACCTTAAACGTATAGTTGGTGCTAGGAGTGCAGCATTTCATGTGGACAATAATACGACATGCGTTCATCGTGTTGAAACCAGAACCATAAAGTACTTTAATGGCCCGTATTTTGGATGTTTATGTCCATAAATATCACTTTGTATTCGTTGTAACAATGGAATATTTTTGTATAATGTCCTTAGCTTTAGGATGATCTCATTCCTGTATTGGCTAAGGATTAGGGTATATACAAAATTTTTATGTATTCGAGAGGGCATATTATGATAGCAATGTTGTTTCTTATGCTTCAGAAGTCAACAGTTGCAATTTGCCTCATTTTGCCTTTCACTCAAAAGAGAATGTGTCTAGGTGTATTTTGCAATACACGGATCACTATGTCATAACCATGGTGTCCAACATGGTCATGTCGAAACATATATATGTGTTATTGCCTCCAAAATTTCTTTATTGGTGACAAAATATATTCCGATGACCCAATAATCTACTAGTTTGACACATTAGTTTCCATGATATATGTTTCCTTTCATATTCATTGGAATTTATGTATATATGCTCATTTTCATTTCCATTTGATACGAATATCTTTACAAGGTTCCTATTAAACTTGTTCCACCAAGAAAGTGACAGTCCATCGTCTAAGTATTTTGTTGGAGGAAATTTATTAATTCAATGAATAATAATCTATTTCTTGTATGAGATGTCATAAAAAAAATCAAGTTCTCCTCGATACATTCCTACACGGAACGAAGAACATTGAGAGTTTTGTTTTGTTTTTGATGTATTTCTTTACATGTATAATGGTTATAAACTCGAGTGTATATTTTGCAGAATCAATTAATTTGATAATTAAAACACATTCAAATGTAATTATATTCAACTAATCTTAGATATAATATATTTCATTTTCAATTTGTTCCCTTTTCGAAAGAAACACTCTTTAGTGCATTTTGACTGTCCATTATCACCTGGGACAATAGTTATATCTCTACTCCAGATGTTGAAAAATCATTCCCGACTCTTACCAAGACCCTGACCCTTTCTAGGTTCTCGTCCACATGGTGCAGAAATGTCACATGTGTGAAATTGTTTTTAACTCACAATCCTTTGGAGTTGTTTCCACCTCTAACACTTTCATTATTGATATCAGAAATTTTCTTTATCCCGACATATGTGGTGTTATTCGAAAGAACCTTGTTATGTCTCTCAACCACTTGCAGTAGGTTGATGAGTTTGTCTAAAGATTACATTCCAACTTATATTGGTTCATTAATATTTACTTATATATGAAAGGTGGAAATAATATTATGAATCATGTCATCTTCTGTGAGTTGCTTGCCACAGAGATTGAGATGCGTTTTGGATATAACATTTCTTTGTTGAAATCAGTTACCTTTTTGTAATCGAGTGAGTGGGTTTCATTCCACTGTACGATTAGTTCGGGAAGTACATATTCATAAGTACTCCCGAATATCCCTTTCGGAACATCCCACATTTCTTTGGGGGTTTCTAGTAAAGGTATCCTATGAAACTTATGATTTATATGTCGTCTCAAAACATGAGGGTATTCGTTTGTACCTTTTCAAGAGGTTGGTTTTAGAGTCAATGGGGAGTTTGATGGACTTTAGATATTTTCTTGTACCTTTTCAAAATGAGGTTTATATACTCATTTATGATACTCAGATTCTTTTGAGTTTACGCCGTTGACTTTGAGGTGAGTTGTTTCAACCATTTACATATATAGAGGATAATATATGATTTTCTGTTTTGTAAGAAAATGGATTATGGTTATGAAATTTCATTATCATAACAATATTGGATTTTTGTATGCTTTAATTTTATTGATAATACTTCATCAATATTTCAATTTGCGAAAAAGAAATCACTCAATCTATTGGATTTCCAGGTAGTAGGGGAATCACATGAATTTCTTAAGTCCCTACAAACCTTAGGGTTGTTTACACCCGTTTGACAAAATCCAGTCGATATCTTATGATTTAATTAATTTAAATATAACATTTATTATAGAGCATTTGGAAAGATGCCAAAATGACTATGAGTTTGGCATAGAAGCCAATTTTAATATTTTAATACCTTAATAGTATTTTTGGAGCTTTTGATAAAAACCAAAATATATGGGGTTGGAAGTGTAACTTCAAAAGATTAATTATATAGTTTAAAAATAATGAGTAGAAACCCATAATCAAGTTAAGTATTTGGATATATTTTTTTTATAACATTTTAATGTTATTTTTGGAGCTTGTAGCAAAATAACAAAAGTTATGGGGGTTGAAAGTGTAAATTCTAAATATAATTTATAAGATTGAGATTAATGAGTAAGAACTCATAAACAAGATAAACATTTGAATATTATGTGGATAAGGCATAAAAATCTATAAAAGAATTACTAAACATTTTAATACCAAATTAAAACAATTGATTTAGATAAATAAATACAAATTAAGTTGTCCACTTCAATGTACATTATCAATAACAATAGGATAAAATAGAATCATATATAAAACAACTAAAATAATAATGATCCGATAGATAATGACAAATTTTAGGTTCAATTGCAAATTAAACAAATAACAAAATTAAATGTTGATAAGTCCAAGAAAAAATTAGATAAGAGATAATTCTAACAAATCCAATAATAACTTTTTTTTTTTGAGGGTTCAGAACTAAATCTACAAATATTAATTTCAACTATAAGATTGAAATTGAAATTTACAACATCGAAAATTACTAACATATTAATCGTTATAATAATGAGTTGTAACAAATTAATTTATTTAAATAAGTAAATAATAATAACATGATTAAGTTAACTAACTAAATATATGCAATATTATAAACTTATTTAAGAATACCTAAATTAATAACTATAACAAAAATTGAGTCAGTAAATAATTGTTTAAGATATATAAAATACGATTTCAAATCCACTTATCCATATCTTGATTCAATTGGAATAAAGGATAAAATATAACTAACAAAACACAACATACATAACAAATTACTTCGAGACTCAAAAGCGAACACTTTTAAAAATAAGCCAATATGCATATAAAATTTTCAAAACAGAAAGTTAACCGAGACAGATTTATAGTTTATGACATGAATATTACGCCACATAAATATTATACGTGTATAAGAATTCTTACTTGGATTGTAGCATCGACGGAGGGATAGATTTATGAAGTTGGAAACCCGAAATTTGATTGTCGAACTAACCGATTGAGCTTACGTGCTGATAACGTGTTAAAGGGAAAAACATATGAAACAACAATATGGATAGAATAACAATAAGACAGAGAGAAGAAGTCTATAATTCTCATTAATCATAAGCCCTTTAAATAGGGAGGAGTTACAAGTAGATAGTTAAGATATATTTCAGTTCCAATCTAACTCTGATATATTTATCTCTATCTCTATCTCTATCTCTATCGTCATATCATTTAGACGATGACACACTTATCCTACAACAAACTGTTCTTTATCGTAGTTTTATTGTTTTTTTCTCTTATTTTTATTATTGTTAGTTTAAGTTATTGTATTTTTATTTTCATCATTGTAATATTACCTGTATCATTGTTATTTAATTTTCATTATTCTATTTTATATATGTTATTTTTATTTTCATAATTGTAATAATACTTGTATCATTGCAATTTTTATTTTTGTTATTATGTTTATATATGTTATTTTTTATTTTCATCATAAATATAAATAAAATATAAATGTTTTGAATTTAATTAAACAAGTTATATAAGAAAACACATTTTCCTTTATTTTTCTTTATAAATATGGTTAAAAATACCCATAAAAAATACATACATTGTCTCAAATTAAAGAGAATATATAAAATGTTCATCTATTATCTCTACCTCATATGAGAGAGTGCTCCTCACCGGTAGAATTTGGTCACAATTTATATACATATCTATTTATAAATTATGCTTTATAATGAATGATGAAAATTTTATGTATGTTCTTTTTATTTTATTGGTTTATTATACTTTTCTGTTGATATGTTACTGCATCGGCACATAAATTATATATTTATTTTATTTTATACATCTAAGGTTTAATAATTTGTTCATTAAAATATATTCAAGATTTAATCGCAAAAAATATATAATTTTATTAGGTTTTTTCCCTCATGATTTTACCATATTAACCGGTATTATAAGTCAAGATGATCATTTTTTTTCTGTTTCATTAAGTGCAATGATCTATTTATTATAAAAAATATTCAAAAACTTAATTATTTAGAATATGAAAATTTGTTAGATTTAAATAAAATCTAAAATAAAGTAATTATAGAAATGTATGGTATTATTTTACTTGTTTAAAAAATAACAATTTATATGAATTTAAATTATTGTATTATTCCAAAAAATATAGAAGAAAATGTTGAAAAATCTTTCATAAACACTAATATAAAAACATTTATCTATACTATATAATGAAAATTCTAAAACGGTTATACGGTTATTGTACAATTTTTTGTACAATAACATTTATCACTTTTAATCTTTTGTACAATAACATTTACTACCCTTATAATGTTACACTTACCACCCTAACAATTACTTACTTAATTTATTTTATATCCCTTACTTTTTCATTTTTCATTTTACACCGTTATCATATTAACACAAATAATCGTATATGAACAAAAATGCAATGAAAAAATACGTTCCTTTTTTTACAAATTATACCATTATAATCGTCTCGTCAATACCTTCAAAACGAGCCCAATATTGAATATTTTTTAATTTAACCATACTATTAAATATCAGAATATATACGAATTATCTATACTACTAAAACGGTTATTGTACAATCTTTTGTACAATAACATTTATCACCCTTACAATGTTACATTTATCACCCTTACAATTACTTATTTAATTTACTTTATATCCCTTACTTTTTCATTTTTCATTTTACACCATTATCATATTAACACAAATAATCATATATGAACAAAAATGCGATGAAAAATACGTTCATTTTTCTACAAATTATACCATTACAATCGTCTCGTCTGACCTTCAAAACGAGTCCAATATTGAATATTTTTAAATTTAATCGTACTATTAAATATCATGAATATTTACGAATTAATTTGTTTTCTATCCATACGTTTTATTTATTTTTCCACCATTAGCACATTAAAAATACATAATCGTAAAATACGTTTCATTCTTATTATAAATTAGAGTTAAATACAAATTTGGTCCCTGTGGTTTACAAATATTAACGACTAAGGTCCCTCAAAGAAATATTTAACGAATAACGTTCCTCTACTTTTCATTTTATAACACGTAGGGTCCCTCTTAGTAATACTATTAAATAATGTGTATTTAAGTAGGGGTAAATTTGTCCATTCCTCTATTCTAGTTTTGATAACATATTTGGTCCCTCCTAAAATTTAGGGATTAAAAAACCCTTTTATAGTTTGTAACATATTTGGTCCCTCTATGAATTTAAATAAGAAGTTAAATGCAAAATTGATCCCTATGGTTTGCAAAAAATAACAAGTAGCATCCCTTAAAAATTAAATTTCATTAATCTCCAAACCTAGCAGTAGCACTAGCATTTTTTGGATATAAGCATGAAGACAAGTCTTAGGGGGCGTTTGGTTCGCACAATGATTTCTGAAGGAATGGAATCTGTCTAAGGAATTGGAATCTGGAAGGAATTGGAATGGAATGTTATCAGGTTTGACAAAGTGTTTGGTTGGCAGGAATGAAATGTAATCAGTCAAATGAATTGAAATCTCTCTGTTTGGTTTGCAAAGGAATTGGAATGGAATTCTGAAAAATGACAAAAATACCCTTTCTTTTATTTTTTTATTTATATTTTTTTAAATGCCGAGAGAGATAGAGAGGAGGGAGAGGAGAGAGAGAGAGAGAGGAGAGAGAGAGGAGAGAGAGAGAGAGTGAGGAGAGAGAGGGGGAGAGAGAGAGAGGAGAGAGAGAGGGGTTAGGAGGGTATTTGTGTCATTTTGAGAAAATCTGATGGAATGGAATTCAATTCCATCCATTTTAAGAAGGAATGACCAAATCCATAATTAAAGGATTTCATGGAATTCGATTCCATTCCATTGGTAACCAAACAACAGGATGGAATTTGGTCAATGGAATTGACCATTCCAATTCCATCAGATTCCGACGGAATCCAGCGAACCAAACGCCCCCTTAAACTCACAAGTCACAACCACTACTTGGTTAACTTAAAAGAAGACGATTAATAAAAACAAGCTAAATAAAAAGTATTACACCATAAAATATAAATATTTGGTCAACATAAAATAAGACGTTGGATGGCGACAACCAAGTGGTGATTTTATATGTTCTCTAAATTAAAAACTACTACAAAAATGACCCCAAATCAACAACTACAAAACCAACATGAAAGTTGCTACAAAAAATAATGTCAAAATAACAGCAATTAGCTACAAAAAAATTAAGAAGGGACAATTACACCAAGTTTTGAACAAAAGAAAATCAAACTTCACAAGTTAAGGTTACCGTTCTCTGCATGTGCCTGAGTTATGGCCTTGTATATGTGCATGGTTTTATTTAGTTTGTCTTTATTAATCATTTTTTTAAGTTAACCAAACAGTAGTTGTGACTTGTGTCCAAAAAATGCTAGTGCAGGTTTGGAGATTAATGAAATTAATTTTTAAGGGATGTTACTTGTTAGTTTTTGTAAACCATAGAGATCAATTTTGCATTTAACTTCTTATTTAAATTCAGAGAGGGACCAAATATGTTACAAACTATAAAAGGGTTTTTTAATCCCTAAATTTTAGAGGGACCAAATATGTTACCAAACCTAGAATAAAGAAATGAACAAATTTACCCCTACTTAAATACACATTATTTAATAGTATTACTAAGAGGGACCCTACGTGTTATAAAATGAAAAGTAGAGGGACGTTATTCGTTAAATATTTCTTTGAGGGACCTTAGTCGTTAATATTTGTAAACCACAGGGACCAAATTTGTATTTAACTCTATAAATTATATCATTATAATTTTTTTCGTCAATAATTGTAATATAAACTAATTATTGAATATCTTTATAGGTTTAGGGTTTTATAAATTGTGATTCTTAGGTTATGATTGATTGTTGATAACATATCTATAAGAAAGTAGCATTAATTGTTCGTTCTTTACTTACATGCCGCTGCATTGCACATGTATATGTCTAGCTATATAATGAAAATTCTAAAACGGTTATACGGTTATTGTACAATCTTTTGTACAATAACATTTACCACCCTTAATCTTTTGTACAATAACATTTACTACCCTTACAATGTTACATTTACCACCCTTACAATTGCTTATTTAATTTACTTTATATCCCTTACTTTTTCATTTTTCATTTTACACCGTTATCATATTAACACAAATAATCGTATATGAACAAAAATGCAATGAAAAAATACGTTTCTTTTTTTACAAATTATACCATTATAATCGTCTCGTCAATACCTTCAAAACGAGCCCAATATTGAATATTTTTTAATTTAACCATACTATTAAATATCAGAATCTATACTATATAATAAAAAAACTAAAACGGTTATTGTACAAACTTTTGTACAATTACATTTACCATCATTACAATGTTACATTTATCACTCTTACAATTACTTATTTAATTTACTTTATATCCCTTATTTTTTCATTTTTCATTTTACACCATTATCATATTAACACAAATAATCATATATTATAAAAAATGCAATGAAAAAATACGTTCATTTTTCTACAAATTATATCATTATAAGCGTTTCCTCAATATCTTCAAAACGAGCCCAATATTGAATATTTTTTAATTTAACCGTACTATTAAATATCATGAATATCTACGAAATAATTTGTTTTTCTATCCATACGTTTTATTTTTTTTCCACCGTTACCACGTTAAAAATACATAATCGTAAAATACGTTTCATTCTTATTATAAATAATATCATTATAATTTTTTTCGTCAATAATTGTAATATAAACTAACTATTGAATATCTTTATGGGTTTAGGTTTCATAAGTTGTGATTCTTAGGTCATGGTTGATTATTGATGAAATGTATATAAGAAAATAACATTAATTGTTCGTTCTTTACTTACATTCCACTGCATCGCGCGGGTATATGCCTAGTTTGGTAATTAAAATATTGAGACGGAAAAATGTGATATTGGAAAGTCAGCAAGTCAATTTAGTTTTATTGGGCCCGTGTTTTTCCTATAGTCAACAACATTAATTATATTTAATTAATTTATATTTTATCATAAAGAAAATGAGTTGGGTTTCGGTGATGAGTAGAGTTAACGGTAGGAAGCGTGAGAAGTGGTTATCAACCGTTGGATAAAAAATAGACGTACATTAGGATGAGATGCACCAGATTCTCACGTTTCTCACCGTTAACTAAATTTCTCACACGATTCTTCGCCTAAATAAAATATTAGAGCATCTAAAAAACGAAGAGGTAAAAAGCTAAAATCTCCAAAAAAAAAATTACCTTCATCTCCAACATATTCTCTATTTTGGAGATTACACAATTAATTATATTATTAAAGTATTCAATACAACTTAAAAAATATTATTTTTCTCTTCTAAACATTTAACGTAAAGCAATTTCATTGGTAGAATGAATAAAAAAATTATTTTTCTTCCATAAATAAAAAAACTATTTCTCTTCCTTAAGTAATCATTTTTTGGAAATATCTCCAAATTTGAAGATTTTTATCATCTCTCTCCTACTGGAGAAAGTTTTAGGAATCTGTTAAAGCAAAAAATCCACAAAATCCCCATTTTGGAGAAGCTGTTGGAGATGCTCTTAGAGTATCTCTAGCATCTATTGGATACATGCTCTTATCATGGTGAAGTATTTTACAACAAAAATAGCTTTCTATGACTTCTAATATATATATATATATATATATATATATATATATATATATATATATATATATATATATATATATATGTCCATTCATTTGCTAACCGTGCTAACCAATCTCAACCATACATTTCGATGATCCACGACTCATATTAAATTGAATTTTCATTCAATTAATTATTATCCATATATAGGGGTTGATTTGAAACAATGCACAAGTGCACGAGGTTAATTTGGTAAAATAACTATCCCGCTTTATTTATGGAAACACGTGTTCAGATCATAAAATCCCTAACATTTAGGGATTTCTTCCCGTAAATTCATTAGGTGAACTTCAAAACACAAAATCTTCAAGAAATCAACAACCAAACGACGGTGGCGTTTATCTCGTCGTCGTATATAGTGGTGGGGAGACACTATCGGTGGTCGACGATTTTGGTGACGGTTTTTGAGGCGGTAACAATGGCGGGAGTTCTGAGTGGGATGACGTATTACGTGGTGAAATTTAAGAAGCTCCAGAGAGTGAGGAGGAAATCGAAAAGCAACAGTGGGTCGTGGCAGCAGTGGGATTTTTCCGACGCCGAAGAAAAAACGATTTATGCTATATGATTCATGTTGTTTTCGGTTTCAGATTGTATGTAAATTGTACATGAATTGAATTTCTCTGCACATATTTGCATCTTAAAATCTCCAAAGCTGTTGCAATTTCAAGGGGAAATTGTCACAAAGCACCATCAAAAATTAGGAATCTTTGTCAAATTCCTTAGTTTAACCATTGGGTAAGGGGCATGTTGGGTGCTGGAAATTGGAGTCACAATGTACAGATCTCTGTGATAGTTTAACCATTGGGTTGTATGGTATAAGGTTTTTTTTGTCCATATAGAAATTACATATGCACATTGTACATATGCATATGTGCACATTGGGGTATATCCCTACGTAAACTCTAATCACATATGCATATGAGCATATTTCTCAGTGCGTGTATGGTATAAGATTTTGTTTCTCCATAGAGAAATTACATTTGCACATTGTACATATGCATATGTGCACATTTGGGTATATCCATACATAAACTCTAATCACAAATGCATGTGTGCACAATTCTCATATATGGAAATTGAATATTGAATCTGAAGTGCATATTTCCATACTGGTATATAGACATGCATATATGCACTGTAATTGAAAATGCATATGTGCACTTTTGGGGAAATTCATACATGTACTATTATCATACATGCACATGTGTACAACTATCGGATATGGATATGGACAGATTTCTCAAATGCATATATGTTCGATGAGGATCAATGTTTGTACAGTTAGAAAGTTATAAAATTCTTAAAAAAAGGTAAGAGATAACTTCCAAAATTAATAAGATACAAATCAAAATTTAAAATTTAAATTATTATATTTAATATCTAGGTAAATACCATATTAACAAACTCATTAAAATATGGTAACATATTAAATGGGGTGAAATTTTATAAATTCTCATATTACCCTTTCAGATTTAATACCAAACAATAAATCGTCATGACCATTTATTGTTTGGTATTATAAGCTAAGTTCTAGAGCATTCTATTAAGATAATTAGACATTTTAAATATTTTATAAACCCAATTTTATTGTAGTAATATGTGTATACCGCCATATATATATATATATATATATATATATATATATATATATATATATATATATATATATATATATATATATATAGGGTCCCCTTTCATTTGCTAACCACGGTATTGGTGCTAACCGTGCTAACCAATTTTCAACCAATCAGAATCATCCTACAGTTTATATCTTCAAAGGGTAATATGGGCATTTCATAATTCACGCCTATTTAATGTATTTCCATTTTTCAAGGAATTGTTAATATGGTAGTTATCTAAATATTAAATATAATATTTAATGTATTTCCATATTTCAAGGAGTTATTAATATAATATTTAATGTATTTCTATATTTTGAGTGTGCATATATGCATGTCAAGATGTCAGTGTGTATCTCAATCAATGCAGAATAGATCAGCTGATATGCACATATACAACATGTACATATTCACAATACTCAATGTGCACATATGCATATTAGATATCAGTGTGTAGATATGCATATGCTCAATGTGCACATATATGCATATAACAATATGCACATATGCATATTAGATATCAGTGTGCATATATGCATATAATATTTCAGCAAACATATGCATATATGCACTGTATGCAAGTGTGCACGTATGCACTATTCTGAAAATCGATTTCTTCAAATCCTGAAAATCGTTTTAACCAACTTTCCGGCCAAATTCCGACGACCCTATCTTGGTTCAATTCAACTCCACTTCATTTTCCGGTAACGTTGATTTATGCGGCGATGCGTTTAACCTCCCATGCATTATTTCTCCGGCGAACCCAACCCCACCCACCACCGCCACCAAGAAATCGAACCATCGTCGGAAAATCAAGATTCTCATAATCGTCGTTTCCGTTGGTGGGTTTTTGTTATTATGCATCTTGGTTGCATTATTAACGATTTGTTTGAAAAGAAAAAAAGAAAAAGATGTCGGTGGTGGGTGTGAAAGGTGCTGAAGCAGTTTCGACGGCGCGTGACGGCGGCGGCGGAGGTACGGCGAGTGGTAGAGGGAAGAATGGTGGAGGTGGGTTTTCAAGTGAAGGTGATGACGGCGGTGGGATTGGGAAGTTGATGTTTTTTATGGGATGAAATCCCTAATTATTTGGGTTTTTAATTTGGTAGACACATGTTCCCCAAATTAAAAGGAATTGTATTTTGACCGAAATACCCCTGTGCATACATGCATTGTATTTTTTTCAACCGTTTTTAATATTTTAATCTAATAAAAAATCAATTAATTGTGGACTATTGATCTCATCAATCTACGGTTGAGATTAGTTAGCACCAATGTCGTGGTTAGCAAATGAATGAATCTCTCTCTCTTTCTCTCTCTCTCTCTCTATATATATATAACACCACGTCATCTCCCCCACCCCCATGTGTCATCTCCATTTTTGGTTATGGAACCCACTAGTAACTGGTAAGAGCTTCTCTTTGGTTATCCCCCACCCCTAACCCCACGTCTTCATCTTCGTGTTTGGTAAGAGCTTTTCTTTGGATGAAGTTGAGTCTCCCTGTTGGTCGGATATGGAGATGGGTCTCGATGTTGGGCGGAGTTGAAGGTAAAACAGGGTGTTGGTCGTGGCTTACAGGTTGTATGTGGAGACTGGAGTTCGTCCTTGTGCGTTGGAATTTCAACCTACGGATGTAGGTGAGGATGGCAACAAGGGGGTTGTCGATTGATATTGGGTGACTGTGTGGTTGGGAGGTTGGAGATAGCCTTCATTGGCGTTCATCAGCCAGAGATACAGGTTTTGGAAGCTATTCATAGACGCACCGATTCACATGTTTCGATCGTCCCTAACCCACTGATTTCATAGATATAGGTTTTGGCAGTGATTCATAGGTTTCGATCTATTTGAAGGTTTTGGCTACTGTTTGCAGGTTGTTGATGGAGAGGGATCACCCCTAGTTTTAATTGAAGGGTTTTGATCGATTTGCAAGTTTTGGCCATTTTTTTGCAGGTTCTAATTGGGATGGAACGGTGGTGGTTTGAAGTGAGAAAGGTTTTAATCGTAGGTTTGTGAGGGAGGGTTGATCGGAGAAAGGAAAGGTATTGATCGGTGATGGTGGATAAGAGATTTGATGGTCATCAGTGGTGGTTAGGAGGGTGGGAGCGGGAGGGGGAAGGCTGCCGGAGGGGGATGCAACCGAGTCGAAGGGGGAGCGGGAGAGGGAAGGCCGGAAGGGGGAAGGCCGCCTTCGGTCCCTGTGGGTTTCTTAAAAGATTTAATTAAAATATGAAAAAGAGTGAAATAACTAAAGTGCCCTTCAAATTAACCTACTTTACAAATTCTTTTAACGATGTTAGGGCATAGGGACTAAAGGCGTGTGGAAATGTAAACCATTTGGACGTTTTCCATAATTATTTTGATTTAGGGACGAACAGTGCAATTTTATGTAAATGACAAGGACCAATCGTGTAAATTATTCTAAAAATAATTAAAGTATACACATGTTGTTACGAACGTGTCTTGAATTCATAATAACCATTATAGTAATGACTTTAAAACTTCTTAAATCTTACATCAAATCCTCTTTTCTATATTAATTCTTATATCGTTTCATTCTAGCCCCAAATTAGTTCTTATATTATTTTGGTGTTCATGAATAATGTAACAGCAAATTTAGTAGTGTTCTACTATTTCTTTAAACGAATTTGGTATATATTAAACTATTTTTGACTATATTATTTGTTTATATTATATTATAAAAAATATTAATATTAATATATGATATACAATAAATTTCAATTTTATGTTTCAAACTTAATTGAAAAGTCAATAATTTAAACAAAATAACGTTTTAAATAACACACCCTTGACATATGTATTACAATAATATAACGAAATAAAAGGATGCGTATTGGCTTGGGGAAAATTCAAATAACATATAGTATTAATCGAAACGGCACTGGATGATGAGAATAGTTGGTTTAATTTCAACTATTTCATGCTCGGTATAAATTGCATATAATTATGTATAAATATTTATTTTGGTTACAATTATATAATGATATAATTTATAACTTTGATATAATTACCAAAAAAGTTTATGGATAAAATCTTTAAACAACTAATAAATATAAAAGTATATTTAAAAATCCATATAAATTAGGAATAAAGAATATATTTAGAATATTCTATCTGATCTTCAAATTCGTGTAATAATTACTTTGAGATTACTGTTTACACTATATTTTATTTTATTTTTGTGAAAAAAACAGTGTAGACGATTATAAAACATCTTCAAAATATTTATTTGATCAAATGCGACCGATTAATTTGTTTTCTTGCTATCAGTTTATATTATTAAATAAAATAATTTGTTGGAGACGACGATTGCTTACACTAAATTTTGGTGAATTATATCTATACCCCTTTTATAGGGGTATGTGAGAGCATATCCAACAACTATGTTAAAATAGAAAAAATTGAGACTTTTGTAACTTTTTTGCTCCAATAGCTATGCTATATCGAATGCTAAAATAGAGAAAAGAAGAGAAAGAAGGTAAAAATCTCCAAATTTGGAAAAATTTCTAAAACTCCATATTTAGGCTATGTTTGGCAAAAATAAGCTAGCGTACACGTTTGGATGACCATAAGCTAGCTTATTGAAACACTACTCAAATTAGCGTTTTGAAAAGCTAGCTTATAAGCTAGTTTGCCAAACAAAGCCTTAAGAGAGATTCTTTTCCACCAATAGGAAACATTAAAGTTGTGTGTTTAGAAGAGATAAATAATATTTTATTAATATAATTGATGATAGAATTGTTAAAATAGAGTAGCTGTTGGAGTTAGATGTAATTTTTTTTAGAGATTTTAATTTTTTTCTTTATTTTAAAAAAATTATATCATAACTGTTGGAGATGCTCTAAATAGTTAAAACTATTCCTCAAAATATTGGTTTCATCAAATGCCACCAATTTTATCAATATCATCCCATACACGCTTCAACATCAAGATAACCTTTTGACTTTTTTTTATAATTTCACCTGATTTTGAAGTAAAAAAGTATTTTGTTTTCACACTATTAATTTATATTATTAGAATATTATATATATAATATAATATGTTTATTATGCTTTTTTTTTTCTTTTCAATTTTGAAGCTGACTTTGGTATGAGAAACGCATGTATGATCGAATGAATAAGTGCCACGTGTCTGAAACAGCCAAGTAGTAGGTCAAAGAGGAGTCAATCGGTTTCCTCTTCCCCCACCCTTCCACTGTATTTAAGGTCTCATTTACCACCAAGCACCAACCCCAACCCACACAGCTAAAACCAAAATTATACAATCTCTTTACAACAAACACAAAGGATCAGCTTCATTTCAGAAATTACACCGACACCGGTAACGTCATTTCTCTCTCTCTCTCTCTCTCTCATATGTGTGTATATATATATATATATATTCTATATATAAAAAATGTTTCAACTTTAATGGTCGTTTTTTGGCTTTGAACAAGACTTTGACTGTTTTCTTCTTTAAATGGTTAAAGAAAACTTAAAAAATCTTCGTATTTGTTACATGGTGTGGAGTCCAAAACCATGCGGTTGTCTTCATTTTTGTGGGTTTTTGTGTATGAAAAATCGTCTTTAATTAATTTGCATGTAGCCGGAATAATGATTTTCTGTTTTTAAGTCTTTTGAAGTGAAACCCAATCGATCTTTCCGATTTTCTTTATTTTGTATTATTTGTGTAGAAGAATTGAAAGATGTTCGGAGATTGTCAAGTGATGTCAAGCATGGGTGGTGGAAGTGGGATTTCATCTGAATCCATTTTTCCTAACTTCAACTTCATGCCTTTCACCGATTTCTCTTCCATCATCCCAGTAATCCCTCTCTCTCTCTCTCTCTCATCCTCTCTCTCTCTCTATATATATATATATATATGTGTGTGTGTGTGTGTGTGTGAAATGTTGATGATTATTTAATTAATTTGCAGAAAGAGGAGATGGAGAGCATGGTGAGATCAGGAAAAGATGAGATGGACAGTGGTGGTTCAGGAAGCGATCAAATCGAAGGTGGATTATCTGGAAACGATCAAGACGCTGATCAACAGCAACCACCTACAAAGAAGAAGCGTTATCATAGACACACGGCTCACCAGATCCAAGAAATGGAAGCGTATGAGTCTATACATACATACATACATACATACATATATATGTATATATATTATCCATTTAATTGCTAAGTTTGTGAAGGTTTGACTTTTGTTGTTGTTGTTGTTGGTTTTGGATAGGTTGTTTAAGGAATGCCCACATCCAGATGATAAGAGAAGGATGAGATTAAGCCAAGAACTTGGGCTTAAGCCGCGCCAAGTGAAATTTTGGTTCCAGAATCGGCGTACCCAAATGAAGGTGCGCACGTTAGCATTCATTCTTCCTATCTTGATTGCTTGCTTGCTTGAGTTGGCTTGGCTGGGTGTATGTAATTACATGTTCTTATTTTCATGGCGAAACCTAAAATTTAATGCCAACTGTGAAACGTACACATAAACCTGCACCGTTTTCAAGAAGACGTGTTTTGATTCTTCCTCTCTGTGTGTATATGTATATGTGTATGATGTGTTTGTACCGTACAAGTAAGGATTGCATATTTACATAAAATGATAAATTGTTTTTGTTTGCACCATTGGAAACGCTTTTACTCTTAAAAAGAAAATGCATTTTCTCTTTGACATATAGAAAAGTGTTTTGATTTTATTTGACAACAAAACAAGAATGTATCTCTTTAATTGATTTAGGAAAAAAAAGGAATAAGACTAAAGTTTTTATTTGAAAATATAAATTAAAATCAAGTTTTAATTAAAGACAAATAATTATCACTTTGTTTTCATATATTAATTTATAAAAAAAAGTTTATAACCACAAAAAAGAAATTTAGTATCAGAGCATCTCCAACAGCATTGCTATAATAGAAAAAAATGACTTTTTCTTTGCTATTTCTCTCCAACAGTTTTGCTAAAAGATTTGCTAAAATAGAGAAAGGACAAAAAATCTCTAAATATAGAAAATTCTCTATAATCCCTAAAGTAGAGAGAGAAACTATTATTTTAATCAATCCAACCAATAAGATTCAATTTTTAACATTTTATTTTAAGTTTTTTTAAAAAATGTATTGGGATGATAAATTATGGAATATTATAATAATATAAATAATGATTGATTCTCTAAAATAGAAAAACTGTTGGAGTTAAAAAAAATGTTTTTAGAGATTTTAACTTTTTATTCTCTATTTTAGAAAAAATTTAGAAATGCTGTTGGAGATGCTCTCACACTACTAATTTATAATAATTTATTTTTGAGTTAATTTTTGCCTTGAAAAATATAAGAGTTTTGTTTTGGTAACCACGGGTGTGAGACAGCTTTGCGGGCACCTTAATTGATCAAATCGGGTTCATAAGATAATAACTAAAATATATCGGACTCAAACTTTCAATTAACATATAAAAGTTGTATGTAGATGAATATTTGTTGCGTGTGTTTATATAAGGATTTTTCTTTTTACATTTGAAAGTCCAAAATCATTTAAGGCAAACATTTATTGTGTTTTTTTTCTGTGGATTTTAAAGCTTAATTTCATTAAAGGCAGATACATGTATTTAGTCGGTGCAGGGAAAATCTCATCTTTTGTGGATTCAAATTCAAGCACTGCCAAAACATTTGTGGTAATGGAGGTTCACCTGCAAGGACTACAAACTATTCATAGTCGTCCTAGGGATTAAACAATGAGCGTAGCTTACATGGAAATCCATGACTAAAAAAAAGGAACATATGTGTTAATTGATTTAAAAGCTAAAATAATATGGAATTCTTTTATATATAAACCATAAAAATACCCAAATCAAATTTTTTGCTCTTTTTTTTTTTAATTATTACTAGAAGTGTACTCGCGCAATGCAGCGAGATACATTATGATTTTAATGTTTCATTTTATTTTTTGTTTTTTGTTGATTTACAGTACGATTTTGGATGGTTTTGAGAAAAGTGATAATGTTTTTTTTATAAATTTTTTTAATTTAGGCTTAATAATATAATGTTTTTTATATAAAAAAATTAAGTATTTTGTTAGAATTCAATGATTATCTTATATATTTTAATGACATCTAAAAAAAATAATCAATTACATATTTAATAATATAATTAAAACACATTTATAGTAATATAATATATTAATTAATAGTGATACATGAAAAAGTCTGCATAAAAGGAAGGTTTTGCACATATCAAATTGGTGGGTGTTAGAAGTCTGCAGTAGTAATATGTATCTTGTGCTTTGAAACTTGTAAATTAAGAGATTTTTAAAATCTTGCATAAAATAATGGTACATTGTGCCTAATATTTTGTATTTAAGAGTTTTTTATCTGTGTTTTATAATATAGTATAGATATAAATATAGATTATTATTATAAGCTGATTTTGTAATTTTAAAACATAAATAATTACCAAACACCAATATATAATCATTATATATAAAATTGTGTCTAATAAATGTAACAGTAAAATCTTGTTTTTAGCACTTGAAATACGGTGAGTCTTGATTGGGAGGGGGGTTGAAAGCGCACGTTAACCACAACCATGCGCTTGGGTGACTGTAGAGATGCATTTACTGAAATTGGTTGCTGCATTCCATTAATATACGCTGGTGGGGTGCACGGTCAACCCCTACACCTCCTGCAACATGAGCCTCTCAAGGGGAGCACACTCTTTTAATATATATCCTTTTAGGGTTAGGGTTATTATCAGCTTCCTTCACTCACTACTTGTTACTTTACTAATATTAATTTCTCACTCATCACTTCAATTCATGGGCTCCATTGCTGTAGTGTGCTATTATTGATCTTGTGTGTGTCACCTGCCCTAGTGCATTTATTGCTTGTACATTGTGCATTATTGCTTTTACATCGAGTTGTCGATTGAATAGCCGGGCTTCAATTGGTTTTTGTTTTCGTATATTTGATATGATTGTGGGTGTTTGAGTCAGCATGTATGCACCTTAATTGATTGGTTAATTTTGTGGTCCCTGTTTCAGTGTGAGAACCGATGACATTTGAGAAACAAACTCAAGTTCTTACCGGTTTAATTAGTTGAGATACCTAATATAATACGGTTACATTTTGTTATGTAGGCACAACAAGATCGGGCGGATAATGCTGTTCTTAGGAACGATAATGAGAATTTAAGAATTGAGAACAGTCGGCTACAGAATGCGTTGCACGCGCTTGTTTGTTCCAACTGTGGAGGGTCTACGATGTCGTTTGATGAGCAACAACTTCGAATGGAAAACGCTCGGCTCAAAGAGGAGGTACCTTAATCGGTTTCGGTGGAAAAATGTTTCAAGACCTTTTTAAACGGTTTTTCTCAAATAACCGTGTAAAATGATTACACATTTTTAGAAAAATCTATTCAAACCTTTTTACACGGTTTTGTTACTAAAAAATCGTGTAAAAAAGTTTAAAAAAAAACACGGGTACAATTTTACACGGTTTTTATAAAACCGTGTAAAAATAGGCGTGTAATAAAGTCATTTGTATAGTAGTTTAATTGTTAAGTTATGTATTCCAACAAATTAAACCGGGATTAATTGTGTTCTTTTTTCGCAGTTGGATCGTGTCTGCCTTATTGCAAGTCAATTCTGTGGGGGTGATCCTTTGCAAACACAAGGACAAGGTCCTCTCCCTACATTGATGACATCTAATCAGCTGGATTTGGATATGAACATGTATCCTAGACCAAATGATCAAGAGGGCATGCCAAATTGTAGTGAAATGATGCAGATGAATCCTTTAATGGCACCTGATCAAGGTCCCAATTTTGCTGCTGCTAATGGGTTAATCATCATGGATGACGAAAAGCCTCTTGCAATCCAGTTCGCGCTATCGTTCATGGATGAAGTTGTTAAGATGTGCAGGTTTGGCGAACCGCTTTGGACCAGGGTTAATGATGCTGGCAAAGAAGTGCTTAATATTGATGAGCATGCCAAGATGTTTCCATGTTTGATTAACCGGAAAACGGATTTGAATGAGTTGAGATATGAAGCCTCGCGCAGTAGCTTGGTTGTGATCATTAACAGTATCACCCTTGTTGATGCTTTTCTTGATGCAGTATGTGATCATCACTTGTTTTAGTTGTTTATATGTGTTATGTTTTTCTTGTTTGGAATTTGAAGATTGTGTTCACTAATTTCTTGGTTTTAATCTTCCCCAATTCGGGTATTTTAGGATAAATGGATGGAGTTGTTTCCCTCAATCATCTCGCGTGCGAAAACTCTTCAAGTTATCACTTCTGGTGTTAATGGAAACGCAAATGGTTCGCTGCACCTGGTGCGTATATACGTGTTTAATTTGTATGACCTTGGTGGAAATCGAGCAAAATAGTGGATCGTTTCATTGAGCTTGAGCGAATTATATGATTTCTTGTTACATATTTTTTTTGTTATAAACAGATGTATGCTGAATTGCAAATGCTATCACCACTTGTGCCAACGCGGGAAATTCATTTCCTTCGTTATTGTGCACAAAATGGCGAAGATGGAACTTGGGCAATCATTGATTTCCCGTTAGACAGCTTTCACGAGACGTATCAGCCCTCGCTTACTAGATACAGGCGTCGCCCCTCGGGCTGCATTATACAAGACATGCCTAATGGCTATTCAAGGGTGAGAATAAAATCTACTACCATTTTCAATTTTTCATCATTGATCTTTTTATATACTTGTGAACACTCACAAAGCTAGGGGTTTTCACAGAAACAGTCGCTCTAGTTTTGAGGTACAGGTCAGGAAGATATACTGACCTCGTTTGGTTTGGTTTGGTTTTGAATTCAGGTTACTTGGGTTGAACACGCGGAGGCTGAGGATGAGCCGGTTCACGGGATCTTTGCTGATTATGTCAGCAATGGGATGGCATTTGGAGCGAAACGATGGCTAGCTGTTTTACAACGCCAATGTGAAAGACTCGCAAGCCTTATGGCCCGAAATATATCTGATATTGGAGGTACTATTTGCTAAACTTAACTTTGATGAACATAAAAGTTCATATATGCTATCATCTAATAATCTAAAGTTACATTTTTTATCTTGTTTAACTGATTAATCTTGCTCAATATATAATGGGAATAATCATATGTTTACAGCTATTCCATCACCAGAAGCAAGAAAGAATTTGATGAATTTGGCTCAGAGGATGGTAAGGATGTTCTGTGTTAACATCACCGGCTCGTGTGGCCAGTCTTGGACTGCCCTTTCCGACTCAGTGGAGGACACGGTGCGAATCACGACTAGGAAAGTCACTGAACCAGGCCAGCCCCATGGCTTGATTCTCACCGCGGTATCCACAACCTGGCTTCCTCATCCTCACTACCAAGTCTTCGATCTTTTGAGAGATGAACGCCGCCGATCTCAGGTTCATAGATACATCAAGTTTTTTTCGGATTAGGCGAAAGATCGTGTGAGAAGTTGAGTCAACGTGAGAAGCTTGAGAAGTAGATCTAAACCCTTGATCACTTATAATCTCAAGCCCACCCATGAATCGGGCTTCATAAGGGAATTAATCCAGTGCATCTTATCTCGATTAATCTGCATCCAACGGTTGATAACCACTTCTCACGTTTCTTACGTTAACTCAACTTCTCACCAAAACCCAACTTTTTCAGAATATATGTTTCAATTTTGTTCTAATTAATCTGTTGTGGTTTATTATATCATAATTAATTATTAACTGCAGCTTGATGTGCTCTCAAATGGGAACCCATTGCAAGAAGTGGCTCACATCGCAAATGGCTCTCATCCTGGAAACTGTATCTCTCTTCTTCGTGTCAATGTAAGTTCATTACAACCCCAAAACCCTAACAAAGGCGTTCCAATCTTTTTGTTGGCTCTGTAATCCCTAAAACTTTTGATTACAGTCTAAAATGAGATAACAAAGATATATAGACTGAGATAACAAAGATATATATATATATATATATACAAATTACAAATATGATGATAATGTATACTCCCTTCTACAATTGAAATAACACACAATTTTAGACTTACATAATTAATTATTACACCTCTTTGTTAACCAAATGACATCTTTACCCTTATTTACTCTCTCTCTCTCTTCACAGCTCTTAATTATTTTTGCATTAATTAAGGGTAAATTTGATAATTCTGTTATCTACTTTTGAAACTGAACACTTATTTTGGGACAAACATAAATAGATATATGAACATTTATTTTTGAACGGATGGGGTATTATTTTTTTCTTCCGATAGAAATTAGATCTAGAGACGCTGAGGTGGGCTATGGTTTTACATTCGTTTATAAAATGTCCTAAACAATGTAAAATTCGTCCCAAAAATTTGAGGGATTCTATTCAAAATCACACATTTAACATGGTAAAGAACGGCAAACAGTAATTTAACACTTTCTTCTATCTTGCATCAGGTGGCTAGCAATTCATCGCAGAATGTTGAGCTGGTGTTGCAGGAGAGTTGCACCGATGATTCCGGTAGTCTCGTAGCATACTCCATTGTAGATGTGGATGCAATCAAACTTACAATGAACGGTGAAGATCCATCGTGCATCCCTCTCCTCCCGTTAGGGTTTGTTATCGTTCCGGCGGGACAAAACCCTAATGGCAGCCTCAGCTCCGCCGCCGGAAACTCAGCTGAATCCGGAGGTGGCTGCCTACTGACTGTGGGACTTCAAGTGCTGGCCAACGCTTTACCCACCGCAAAACTCAACCTCTCGAGTGCCAACACTGTTAACAACCATATACAAAGTACAGTGCACCAAATCATCGCCGCCCTTGGTGGGGTTGCCGGAAATAACGCCACCGGTGGTGGTGGTGGTGGTGATGATGGTGATGATAATGGTGGTGGGTTTGATGAACCACCAACTACTAAACCATCCAAGAAAGTGGATTCTAGCCCAACTTCAAAGGTTATTTAAACTATAATTAATTAACCAAAAACATATAATTATAGTATTATGGTTTATCTTTTCTTATTTTTTTAGTCAGAAAACTTAAAAAGAAGGAGTGTGGTATGTGTATTGAAGTAGGGTTAGGGTTAAAAGGGTAAAAATGTCAAGTTACATGACATTTATGGTGTTTTTTTTCTCTGAAGAATCAGAGAGTGTAATGAAGAGAGGTGGTTGGTAGGTAGAAAGAGGTCTGCAACATCAATTAATCAATGGGAGGTGGTGGGGGAGAAGGTGCATGGTAACAGGGGTAGTCAAGAGCGCACCAGATAAGTTCCTTGGATGACCTATTTAGGGTTTTGGAGGATCATGGTTCGGGAATTGACTTTCTTTGCTTTTTGTGTTTTCGTAATCCCCTTTGACTTGGAATCATTTTGGAACTTTCCGTTGATTTGAATGTTTTGTTGACTTTATAATATATATATATATATATGATATAAAATATTTCATCTTTTGGCTTGATTACATACAATACATGTGTTTGTATATATATAGGGTTAGGTTTAAGAGAAAACCTCAAAAAACCGAAAAACTGAGGAACACTCTGGTAACCTTTAATCTGGACGGTATGCACTTGTGCATACAAGTAATTAATTTGTGTGCATGTTCTAAATTACTTGTATGCACAAGTGCATACCGTCCAGATTAAATTCTACCAGGTGTTTCTCAATTTTTCCTTTTTTGAGGTTTTCCCTTAAACATTCCTCTATATATATCTTTAATTTGTATGTTAGTTTATTTGTGATTATATTATGATAATATAAAGTTTTTTCAGATCAAATATATTTCGGGAATTTTGTTTGGGTACTTCTAAATAAATTATTAAGGCTATGTTTAGCAAACTAGCTCATAAGTAGATCTTTTAGTCTCTTGTCGTGGAGGAAAAATCGAACCATTCAAGAGAGTTGGCCTGAGTTGTAACAACCTAAAAAAGGAAATAACAAATATCCTTAAACGAAAGCTTAGCCATCAACATAAAGTATGAGCACCCGTGTTTCTCAATATATCTCAAAGTTTGCAACAGGAAACATACATCCACGGCTGAGATTTATAGCAAAAACTAAAAGAAACTAAACTTGGGTCTCTTCTCGATCTCTAAATGAAGGCTCAGATCTTTCCCTTCTCTTTTGAACTACTCTCGACATGGAACTTACCTGAAAATAGTTTATATTTTGAAAAGCGGGGTTAGACCAAAAGGTCTAGTGAATTCCCTTAAACATAACCAAAATCAGTTTAAAAAAACAACCAAGTAGAAATCAATATATGAAGCATGAAGATCAAGTTACAATGCATCAATTCACACACACGGACTTTAATTGCACATTGTTCGTATCCGCACCGTCACTCATCGTGATAGAACACTTAAGGCCCCCAGTAGATGTATGTCCAATATGCACAAGAAACAGATTCAAGACATATGGATTATAACTCCCAACAGATATCCCCCATCTCAAGTACCCTACTCCCGCTATGCAAATCCAAACCTTCCCACAAGTCATAAAGACTATTCAATATTCACAAGGCATAAAACCAATTTATCAAATTAAGACATTGATGCATCATGAACCCAGAATTATCATTTTAAATCATTCATCGGTAGTCACGGGGTCATAAAATCGGAGTAAGAGAACTCGCCTAATATGTTGCACCTTACAACAAGTCATAACAGAAGAATGTCCAAACGGAACGCTTGAATTAACACAATTAAAATAGATGTTAAACTCTCTCAATTATTCCAAAATTCATCTTTCAATACCCTATAAGAAACCCCTTAAGTCAATGCTTCGAATATAGTTCGATACGAAAAATGGGATAAATGAAACCACGCTGAAACAATAGCTTAGGCGACTTGCACCACAACTTAAGTCGCGCTGCTCAATGTTCTGCGCTAGTTTGTTTCTTCGATCCAATACCTGCACTCCCAATCCAATTTCCATTTTGTCCACGATTTTAGGTCCTTAAAACAATTAATAGATTTCCCAAGACAATTCTCAAATACATCTAAATCATTCTAAACCATAGTTCAAACATTGGATCAATTCCCAAATTTAAAAATCAATTCTCCGTTCCATAAGAAGTCAAAATCTCTCAAAATATGGATACATTCAACTCTCAACGATTAAAAGATTAAAATACGCCAAACCCACTAATGATCCCAACTAGGTGGATTCTTCAAGAGGAATACTAAACACACACTCACACACAAGCCCTAAATTCCCAAATATGGAAAATCAATACTCCATTGATTGAGGAACCAAGATTGGGATTACAAATTTTACCTTGAAGATGACGCTCTTTAGCTCTAGCTCCTTCAATGGAGGAGATTTCTCCAAAATCGCCTCTTTCATCCCCACGTTTCACCTCTTTCAAGGTGAATGTCGATTGATGGGTAAAATGAGAGAGACCCCTCTCGTTTACACCTCTTATTTTTAATTTCAACCCCTAAAGATGGAAAAGTTAACATTCTCACCCAAGTCTTTCATCAAAATTATACTTAATACTAAAAGAGTGAGGGTTATTATAATAGTTAGTCGATGACTGATAAGCTAGTTGTTAACTGATAAATTAATCACGTTTGACAAAAGTTAGTTGATAAACTAAGGGGACGTTTGGTTCGTTCTAAGGAATGAAAATGGTAATGATAATAAAGTATAATAGGAATCATTATTTCTTATTCCATTATATTATATTAATGAAATTCCTTTATTATTGATGTTTAAAAAAAAGAAAAAAAACCTCCATCGTTGTCTTCCCCACATCTTCCCTGTTTCAATTCACCCCACATCTTCCCTGTTTCATTTCACCACCATCTTCCCCATTTCATCCATTATCCATAAAGGAATTTCAGTAATATTATTGATGTTTAAAAAAAAGAAAAAAGAAAAAAAAACCACTCCATTGTTGTCTTCCCCACCATCTTCTCTGTTTCATTTCACCACCATCTTCCCCATTTCATCCATAAATCCATGACCACGAGATTGGAAAATCGAACTAGATGAGATTGGAATACTGGATGGAAAATCGATTTGAAGAAACCCTAGATGGGATTGGATTACGAGATTCACATACCAGATTTGAAAAACCCTAGATGAAAATAAAGATACCCTCGATTTCTTCTGCAAGTAGGAAGATAACCTCGATTTCTTCTTGTTCTTGTGGAAGTGAAATGGAATCAAGAAGAGAAAGGGCATCTATGACGTTGGGGGAGGTGGAAGGCCAAGAAAAATGGAAACATTTCATCCCCCTGGTCTCCAATCGATCATCAACAGAGATTGAAATAGGGAAGATGACACAGGGAAGATGGTTGTGGGTTTAGAATGGGAAGATGCATATATCGGTTGATTCCCCCCAATTTGTAGAGGAATGGTTTTTACACATTTCTATTATAATGATTGATTAGATTCCTTGCAACCAAACACTATCAATCATTCCATTTTCATTCCCTTTTTGAACCAAACATATACAATGGATGTCATTCCCATTGATTACTTTCTAATACCCCCAACCAAACACCCCCTAAATGAAAAATGTAACAAGACCCAAAAGGACATGTTTGAAAATTTGTCAATTACAACATTTCACAAAATTATTTAAAAAAATCACTAATAATATAATATATTAATTAATACGAACAAAATAGTAAAGAAAAATTACATTATATAATATGTTAATAAAAAGAATTTTAAATTGAATAGCATATATATGTATATATACTATATAATTTTGGATTTGTTAAAACAAATTTTAGAAAAAATCTACATTAGTTTATAATTTTAAATAATCATTACATATAATTAAAATAAAAATAAAATTGATTAATCTCATATATCCTAATTAATTGATAACTTTTTAAATAATATAATTAATAATTAAAAATGTAACATGTATAAACATTTTTAACATTATTATATTTGCTTTTTGATAACTTAAAATATAATGAATAATAATTACAAATAATAACAATATAAAAATAACAATTCTAAATATATAGTTAATATATAATGTATAGTAAAAATTAATTACTATTTTTCAATTACTATTTATTAATAATTGATATTTAATAATTATTATTTATAATTAATAATAATAAATAACAATTAATATTAATCAAGGTTTTAATTTGTAACACCCTCAAATCTGAAAATAACAACTAGTTTAAAATTTTCTAAATACGTCAATAATTGATTCATCTACAAACACAAATGAGATTTAACATCAACACACATAAATTTATTCTCTACATACAGTCTATAACAGAATGGGTGCTACTAAAACCAAATAATAGTCACTATCTCCAATGCAAATTGCAGAAGACTTCACCAACCACTTACACTTGCACAAGGCTAAGGCTCAACTCTTCATATCTGCTAGAACCAAACCCCAACAGGAACCTGATGCACATGCCGACAAGTAAAAAAGGTTAGACTAACGTCTAGTAAGTCCAAGAGTTTTATATGAGTAGATATATCTTTAAAAAAATGAATTTCACTTGAAACCATGACCAATCGATGATGTCCTTTAAAACGTGGAAACGACTATTTTACAATATCATGCACTTTCAAAGGTGGACACCTCATTTCAAACATGTTTTATAAATTGATGCAACTTAAACAAACTCGAAACATGAATCATCATCAAAACCATGTATACCATACGTCCGAAAACATGGACACTAGGTCCAATACTCACGCGACCGAAAACGAACATATTTTAATTACCAAAACACGGGGTTGACAAAATTCATTCAAACCTTAACTTACAAGGAGGATGGTCCAATATTAAGGTCCTCATTCACTGTCGACCATATAGACCCAATTACATTAAAGTAACACATCCTTATATTAAAAATACTGATAGCCGACAACGGGGGAAACCCGTATCCATTGAGGGTGGAGGAAACACAAAAGTATGTCACCTAAGCAACGTTAATCGCATGACACCTCCCGACATTACAGCCCGGTGTCCCTACGACTTCTTTAACAAGCGTCACCCCAAGTCAGTTGACCTTGATGGATCATTCTGAAGAACTCCATCCCGAAGGCCCGACACACTTGAAGACTACCTCCCAGGCATTACTTCAAGTGGCGGAGGTCCTAGCGCCTACTCCCCCGACAGCACTAACAGACTCAACCCTCCTAGCGATCACTTGTAAAGTTTCCGATCATAAAACATGGGTACCAGAGTTCAACCCCGCAATACCCAATTGATCATCCAAAACAGACTGACTTACGTACCTATGGATCCAATGCAACACAGTCTAACCTTACCAGACTACACATGAATGACCAAAGCACTTGAGCCCGTAACCAACCTCAATACGCAACACAACGCATTAGTACGTACGTCATAACTGGACTCTACATTGAGCCATATAAAATCGACAAGTGTCCTCAAGACTCCTTTAAAACGACATCGAGCCAAAATACTCAAAACCTCTTTTTGACCAATGATTAACGCTTTTCAAATAATAAACGTACTCGACCCATACCATGAAATCACACGCTCCAAAATACTTGAATGGACTCCAACGCAGTTTAAGTCGGGACAAAAGGTTTTCCAAATGGATTTATGCTCTTTATCATTTCAAAACGTCCCATAACACAAAATTAAACCTTTTACCCAAACAACACTAAAAATGCCTTTTAACCGAATAATCTCATTTATGCAATAAGTTACCATACACACCCATTTATGACTCATTATCAAAATGCCCAAAAATCATAAGAATGTGTGTTATATAAGTTTATAAAGTTAAACACTTTCAAAATAACCAAACTGATCAACAGTTAACATTTTCATGTAAGATGCAAAACACTTTAAAATAACCATTTTGGCATGTACACCGTTTTCACAAATCAACTTGAACTCACCTTGCTAGATTTAGGCTAAATCTAGATTTTACCCCATTTTGAGTTTCCTTGACGAAACTTGAATCCTCCAAGCCAAAACCTCCAAAACCTAGATCCAAGCATTTTCAACCGTAAATAATCATTTTCAATCATATAGAAAATTCACCAAACATTTTATATCAATACCTCAACTTATACCCAAAACCCTAATTTTGACCTAACTTTTCTCAAAATATTCCAAACCAAAATTAGAGAAACATACTACTTAGGAAATCATCAATGGAGCATTTACAACTTATTTTAAGGTTTAGAAATGAAAGGGATAAATTTACCACTTAGGTTTTGATGAAAACCTAGAAAACCTAGAAAACCCAAAAATGGAGTTTGAGGTTGAAGATGAAGATGCAGGTTCTTGGCGTCTAACTTCTACCCTTTGATGACAATACTTGAGGATGGAGGCATTTGATGGATCAAAATCACCATGGATGGGTTTGGGAGGTCTTGAGAGAGTTTAGAGGGAGTTGGGAAGGAAATGAGAAGTGAAGAATGAGAAAGGAGCTGAAAATTCGACTTAACAGCAACCTGGGCTGCCTTGGCGACATTGCCAAGCGACTATGCCTAGGGCAATGTCGCCTGGCATAGTCGCCAGTATGCCCCAGGCTTCTGTTTCTCTTCTGCAACTGTGCCACGCGCGACTATGACTTGTCATAGTCGCCGGCCATTGTCGCGGGACCTTTCTAGATCCCCGAAACTCAGCTTTTTCACTGTCAAAACTCCCGATACTCCATGGGACCTTAAATAATACAATTCCCAACAAAACCCTACTGTTTATAAGTCACATAAACTTCCGGGTGACATTTACTTATCGAAAATTACGGGTGTTACATAATTGGAAAAATGTTAAAAAAAAAAAACTCTTAAAATGTTATTTCAAATAGTGTTTTAATAAGCTTTGCTTATAAACTACTTTTTACTCATTCAAAGAGGGTCTCTAACAAAGAGGCCATAGATTAATCAAGGCTGAGTATAATATGCAAATTAAAATGTAGAGGGTCTCTAACATATTTAAAAAAATAGAATCAAAAGTCAAAATAACTAAATACTAGTCTTATATTTAAATAAAATACACATAATTTGTCACATCAGCAAAATAATATTGAGTTTTTATGCCATATCGTTTGTCATGCCAACATGATAACCTGTTAAGCATGTCTAAACCTAGTTACCTTAAATGTCTAAAATATCACATCTGAAATACCAAAATAGATATTTTGAAAATATGTTACCTAAAATTAGACCAAAGTATGTTGCATTTTTATACAACTTTGCCTTTTTAATTACTTCATATTTTTCACACTTCTAATTACCTTCCTTCATACCAGACTTGACCCATTTTTCAACATTAGTTGGGCACTAGAAGCGTACTCGCGCAATGCAGCTAGATACATCACGATTTTAATGTTTTATTTTATTTTTTTGTCGATTTACAGTATGATTTTGGATAGTTTTGAGAAAGTGATAATGTTTTTTTTATAGATTTGTTTAATTTAGGCTTAATAATATAATGTTTTTATATAAAAAATTAAGTATTTTGTTAGATTAAATGATTATCTTATATATTTTAATGACATCTAGAAAAAACAATCAATTACATATTTAATAATATAATTAAAACAAAGTTATAGTAATATAATATATTAATTAATATTGATACATGGAAATGTCTACATAAAACGAAGGTCCTGCACATACCAAATTGGTGTGTGTTAGAAGTCTGCAGTAGTAATATGTATTTTGTGCTTTGATACTTGTAAATTAAGAGATTTTTAAAATCTTGCATAAAATGATGGTACCTTATGCTTAATAATTTGTATTTAAGAGGTTTTTATTCGTGCTTTATAATATAGTATAGATATAAATTAGATTCTTATACACACACGACATACATAAAACACATACATACATATCATACATAGAAATCGACATAGCCGGGGTTTGTAGCAATACTCATTTCACAATCGATAAACATATCCATGATGCGTTTTCTTTTCAACGTCAAAACTCAAAATATGATTTTATTGGTATTTAATTTTTATCCCATCAAGTTCATAAAATATATATTTTATCTTCATATGTATTTAAATGGATGAAACCAATGTTGGAACACAATGAAGGGTCATGGCACCCATTTTTATGTGTGAGATTTTAATTATATTAGAAGCGTACTCACGCAATGCAGTGAGATAAATCACGATTTTAATGTTTTATTTTATTTTTTTGTCGATTTATAGTACGATTTTGGATGATTTTGAGAAAATGATAATGTTTTTTTTATAAATTTGTTTAATTTAGGCTTAATAATATAATTTTTTTTTATATAAATTAAGTATTTTGTTAGAATTCAATGATTATTTTATATATTTTAATGACATCAATAAAAAATAACCAATTACACATTTAATAATATAATTAAAACAAAATTATAGTAATACAATATATTAATTAATAGTGATACATGAAAAGTCTGCATAAAAGAAAGACACTGCACATAACAAATTGGTGGGTGTTAGAAGTCTGCGGTGGTAATATGTATCTTGTGCTTTGATACTTGTAAATTAAGATATTTTTAAAATATTGCATAAAATGCTGGTACTTTGTGCCTAATAATTTGTATTTAAGAGTTTTGTATCCGTGCTTTATAATATAGTATAAATATAGATAATAGAGTTTCATCTCCAACAGTTTTTTTATTTTAGAGATTTCAATATTAATTATATTATTAAAATACTCAGTATTATTCATAAAATATTATTTATCTCTCCTAAACATTTAATTTGAAGGAACCTCATTAGTATAAATAATAAAAGTATATTTTCTTATTTTTAAACAATCATCTTTTGAGAGTTCTTCAAATTTAGAGAATTTCACTTTCTTTCTCCTACTTACCCCATTATGGATAAGTTTTTGAAGATTATTTAGAGCAAAAATCCCAAAATCTTCATTTTAAATAATTGGTTGAAGATGCATGCTATTAGTACATACTATTCTGCCACCATACATATTAGTTTGCAAGATTTGTGGAAATAACTATATAATTCGAGAATAGACATATGAATTTGAAGCAAAGTCGTTTCTTAGCATGTTAAATGTGATATTTTGAATATGACGGACCTTCAAGTTTTTACTTGTGTTTCGACTTTCATCAACCTATATGTAAAGCTTTGTTTTGGTTTAAATTATTAATTGTTTAGGTTAAAATTGTTATTTAGCCCTTTTATGTATTGAATATATATATATATATATATATATATATACGCATTATTAGAGGTGGGTTCATACGAAAACAACATTTATTTAAGAAAACACGAAAACAATTTAGTACATACAAAATCATATATGATTCACGTGACTATGCACGCGACCTGAATACGCACGACCTTCAGGTCGGGCATACACTGATAAGGGATGTATGGATTCTCGAGAAGAGAGGAGCTATGGTGGTCCCCCCGGACCGCCCGAATCCCATGAGTGAATCGAAAGTTGGATCTACATTGGGCGTCCGATTGTTTCGAGTTAGTGTAAAATCACATATGATTTTGTACATGATTTATTGTTTTTTGCCGTTTTCTTGTTTTCTTAAATAGTTAACGTTCTCATTTCAACATTCCTCACTCTTTTGTAACACCCTAAAAATTGAATGAATCTAAAACTTGAAATTTTCGCTATATAACGTTTATAATTTTAAAGGAATTTAAACCTGGAATATTTGACGTGAAATAAACCTTCACAAACTGATATCGCCCAAAAAAGGAATAGTATAAGCATTTACAATTTTCGAAAAAGAATAGAAACAAGGTCCGACAACCTAATAATCTAAAATATTCTAATTTAGATTACAATCGGGTGTCGTCTTCATTTCCCAAAATATCGACAAGTATTATGCACACTCTATAAATCCACAATTGCTATTTCTCCCAAAAGATTGTCCTCGACAGGACCCAACTCTCCACTCAAGGTTTCGCTACCCCACCACTAATGGAACCTGATATACACACCAATGCAAACAAGTGTTAGGTTTGGAGCCCAGTGAGAACATCCAAAGTATAAGTGTAAAGAAGTACAATGCATTGATAAACTTTAAATAAGCTACTAGAATAACCGTAACCAATTAATATTCTAACATTTGAATCTTTATGCAAGACGGGGGAGACCCGTTCCACCATAGGTTGTGACGGAACACAAAAGTAGGCCATAACGCATACGACACACATATCAATAATGGTTATTTACCGGCATCAACTATATTCAAGTCTTTAGCCGTTAGAACATCAACTCTATCCAAGTTTTTAGTTCAATGTAAACATGGGTTCAACTCTATCCAAGTCTTTACCCAAAGGAAATCCAAGTTCAACCCTATCTAGGTCTTTACCTTGGACTCTCACCATTCTCCAAGTTTCATGATCTACCAACATAACAATTTGCATTTAGCACCAAAGCCCAAGCATGTAAAACTCATATAAACGTCATGCCATTATAAGGTAAATCCAATAAACATGTATATAATCTCTTTTCATATGGTCTCAAATCTATCCAACATGTAAAGCGTATTAACATGATAATCCATATACATAAATACCATTAACACCCAACGACTCATAGGTTCTCAAACTCATCCTTTTTCTTCATATGTCCACTTTTATCACAACACCCATTTGGGGTTCCCATACTTCACAAAACTCAAGGTAACAATAACTATAACTACTCATTCATTTACATCACAATAACTCAATATATCTCAAATATTGTCAAAATCTTAGTTTTGACTCATTAGTTCAAATATTCAAATAATAGGAAAAATAGTGTAATAAGTTAAAGTAATGTAGAGAAAGGTTTTTCATATGCATGTATAGTGTTTAAACAGGGAAGATGGACTCACAAAATGTGTTTTCAGGGGCGGAACACAAGTCTTCCAACCGCAGGGGCCGGTCTCCATACGGTTATTATCATTGTGTCATATTTTTACCAACGTTTAGTATCACTTTATGTGTTTTTAGCCTGTCTCCACCGTTTCGAGGGATTTTTAAAGTTTTTTTTTTTGACTTGATTTCAACGATTTTTTTGTTTTTTTTCATCGATTTTGAGAGACGTTTTTGGGTTTATTGGTTGATTTCAATAGTTTTTTTTGGTTTTTTTGGTTGATTTCAATAGTTTTTTTGTTTTTTGGTTGATTACGGTTGCGCTTCTAAAATAATACGGTTACAACTTCTAAAACGATGTGATTGTAACTTCTAAAACGATACGGTTTCACTTTCACAAACCTAAATTTTTTATTGGACTTAACAAGACAATACTCATGGACTTGGACTGCTTGACAATATTGTTAATTTGTTCTAATGGTTTCCTATAAATAAATCATGTATGTATATGATAAATTTGAATTTACCAACTTTCTGTAAAATCTTTGAGATCCATACTCCTGTTGTTTTCAGAACACTTGGACTCAATACACAGTGGACGGGGAGCCTAGAGTGGGGGGGGGGGGGGCAAGTCCAAAAAAATATTATACCACTTGGCAGATCAAACAATCAATGCTTCATGGCAGAAAAAACACAGGGGCCTTGGCCCCTAATTGTCTCCATGGTGTTCCGCCCCTGTGTGTTTTGATAAAAACCCAAAACCCTAGTTTCTCTTCTTGAAGAAAATGACAATGGAGACGATGGACAAACGTTCCTAGCTTGATTCCTTGGTTGGTAAACTTTGATCTTTGCAATAAATGGTGAAATAGAGTTTGGAGGAACCCTAGATCCGAAATTTATGATGAGAGAGTTCTTGAGAGAGTAATGAATGAGTTGGGTGAGGATAATAAATGAGAAAGAGGTTAAAAATCGGATTTTAAGCACAGAGCCCGTCGGTGACAGTGACTCGCGACTATGCCCATGGCATAATCGCCCGCTCGGAGGGGCTCGCGGTACGCTTCCCGCGACAATGCCACCGCGACAGTGACCCGGGCATAATCGCCGAGCACTGTCGCTCCATTTGTACCGAGAGTCACAATCAAGCCGCGACTATGACATCACGACTATGCCAAGGGCATAGTCGCCGGGCATTCTCGCTCCGCGGGTACCGAAACCAAATTTTGAGCTCTGAATGCATGGTTCGATTTTAGATACGGACATTAAGTATTAGATCACTTTCATAATTCAATTTATGATAAAAAGACATGAAATGACGTCACAACTTACCGAGATTTCCGGGCGTTACATCTCTCTCTCTCTATATATATATATATACACACACATACACACATATATATGATTGAGTTCCAGTGAGAAGTTGAAGTTAATGTGAGGAACGTAAGAAGTGGTGCACATTAGGATGAGATGCACCAGATCAATTCCCTTCTAAGCCGCAATTCGTGGGAGGGCATTTGATTAAAAGTGATCAACGGTTCAAATCCATTTCTCACTATTCTCACGTTAACCTCAACTTCTTACATGATCTTTTGCCTATATATATATATATAGTCATAGGTTCAAATGAAAAATGCTAAATATATGAGAAGTATAGATATAATCCTAGACCTTCATACGATCAAAATCGAATTTGACTGATCAAGAATTACGGCTTTTACTGGTCAAAATTTAACACTTCTCATTTGACTCTCTCATATATAGTCGAAGGATCGTGTGAGAAGTTGAGCTAATGATGAGAAACGTGAGAAGTAGATCTAAACCGTTGATCTTGTTTAATCTTAAGTTCTCCCATGAATTGCGGCATAAAAGAGAATTGATCCGGTGCATCTCGATGCATTTTATCTCGGTGCATATCATTCTAATGTGCATATATTTATCATTCAACGGTTAATAACTATTTCTCATGCTTCTCACCGGAACCCAACCCATTTATTATATTACTGTATATAAATAATATATATATATATATATAATTGTCAAAAAATAAAAAAGGAATTAGCCTTTTGGAACAAACCCAATCTGTTTTGATATTGGCCCAATCTTCTTTTAATCAATTTAAGGTCAAAGCCCAAATTTGGTCAAATTAAAAAAGATCCGGGTAAATGATCAAAACAATACTTTTAACTATTTGATTAATAATATATTTTATCTTGTTTTAAAATTTATAATACTTAATTCTACAAATAGTTTGATAAAATGTTTTTTTTTTGATAAAAACAAATTTAAAGAAAATTTATGAACTTATTAATTTTGATTAATGATTATGGATGAAAGATTTAAAAAACTTATTAGAGAAAAAAAATATGTTTTTGGGAAAAAATAATAATAATTTATGTTTTATAAAAACATTTACCAGCAATATTTTATATTTAGATGGAAGGGTTAAAGATGAGGTTCGATTTCGTGTTCGGGTTTCCTATCGAGGGACGAAACGGCGACGTTTGACACTTTACGGAGTCATTGTTTTGTAGTCCCTTTTCGAACAAATCCCTCTCTGTCTTCAGACCAAAACGAAGGCTTTGATTTATTCGTTTCTGCAGATTTCTATCGCAGCCATGGCGATGCAAGCTGGAATGGGGTTTTCTAAGATCATCATCTTAGTCGGAGCAGGTTTCTTTTTTACTCCTGTACACGTATACCAGTTTTCATTGCATACATATATGCATATCAATTTTGTACATATATGTATATATACTTGATCCGTATGTATCAGATCTTTTAGATTCAATCCCTAATATGTTTGTGTTTACGCGCGCGTGCGAGAGAGAGAGAGATTGAATTGATGTAAATATTGGCGTGTTGTGTTTGTAGGGTACACTGGTACGTTGATGATGAAAAGTGGTAAACTTTCTGATGTACTGGGCGAACTTCAGGTAAAAATGATACTATTATTATTCTCGCTAAAACATTGAAGCACATTCAGTGACGTAGATGAGAATGATTTTAATAAGAGTTGATGTACATGTGAGGTTAATAGTCCAATTTTAGTAGATTATAGAAGTTAATGCTTGGAAAAGAGTATTGATTATTAAAATTGGGCAGGCTTTGGTGAAAGGATATGAAGAAAAGCAGGGGAGTGGAGCTGAAATTGATCATTCAGATGCAATTGCTGCCCAGGTACTACTCTCATCTGTGGTGATAAGTTGTTCATGTTAGAGTCCGGCCGGCACTTGGACCAATTTTCTTCTATATATGTTGGAACTTGGAACATTCCTTCTCTTAGCTCTTTTATATGTTCCACATATCTCACATGGTATTAGAGCCATGGTTTTACCTTTGTGACATCAGTGCTTGTCGGCTGTCTTGCCTCCTTGGAGGGGGTTTGTTAAAGTCCAACATTAATTAGACTTGGACCTCTTCCCTCCTGTATTTGTTGGAACCTTTTTTCTCTCCTCAAGAACCCTTGAGAGTAGTCTGATGGTATCCACACATCTCACAGTCTATATATGATAGAACCCTGAATAGTGTATTCTTGCAACATAATTAAACAGGAGAATTGGACTAAAGGTTAATTGGAACTGATAGGACAAAGTTGAACGAAATCAGAAGGAAACCATATGTGATCTACCTCCTACCCAAGCTACAATAGCTGAATGCTCTCACAGAAAGCTACATAACTCCTTATTCCTAATAGAATTCATATTTATAGTATTCATAATTAGAATTGGGCTTGCGCCAGTGGGCCTTTCCCTATCAATGCCGCCATCTTGAAGAGCAGGCTTGTCCTCAAGCCTGAAATTTGAAATCAGGAAACCGAGTTTGAATGGCAGCTGCATCCTCCCAAGAAGCTTCTTCGATGCTACCATTTTCCCACGATTCTTTACGATTTTTCTGTAGTACCCCATTAAATCAAGAAATTTCCAGGTAGCCTTGGTATAATGACAAAATGCAATGTCAATATTTGATCTGGCCGAGGGTAAACCTTGGGGAGACTGGAATAACGAAGAGAATTGGAGCAAGGCGGTACCCAATTGGGTCTGTTGGTTATTCATTAGGGCTGTTGTACCCTCAACATCCGTTGATAAGAGGGGGGGTAGTACTTCTGGCCACGTCTTAACCTTAGGTTGACGGTAAGGTGAAGAGGAGATTCCGTGCAACCGTATGAGTGTTCCATCTTTCTAGAACTACATTTCTTGGGTCTACCAATTAGAAACAATGTCGCCCACTGTTTCCAGCCACACTATGCCAAGAATCATGTCCAAGGACCCCAAATCGAAGACAAAGAAAAAATATGGAAAGAGGGTTTGTTTGTCGAATTTCCAGTCCTAAATCCAACGCTAACTGTTTAGAGATGAAGTTATGTGTTGCCCCACTGTCAACCAAAATTAAAGTGGGTTCGCCCCGTAATTCCCCGACTAGTTTAAGTGTCTTCAAGGATGGAGAAAAGTCTGATGCCGACCCACAAAACTCAAAGGCATTACACTCCCCATCTATAATTGGCCCATCGTTTAATTTTTCCTCCATGCGTTGAATTTCACCATCCACATGTAACTCCTAACCGTCGGCCAATAAAATCACCTTGAGTTGTCCGTCGGTGCATTTATGTTGAGGCGAATATCTCTGCCCACAACTGAAACACAACCCTCTTTTCCGTCGATCATCCCATTCCTCCTTAATAAGATGCCAAGTTCCAAAGTTTCGATTGACAGGCGAATTGGTTTTGGTCGTATCATAGGGTTTGGATCGGGCCTAGCCTGTAAGGATATTGGATTGATTAGGCTGGAAGTGGGCCGAATTAATGGAGTTGGGCCTATGTAAGCGCTGGATCGAATCTCACTGGTTGTATTTCCAGGAGTAATTATGGGAAGACCGTTTGTTCCCTGCTGGTTGAATGTCGAGTACCTTTGGTGTTGGATTCATCTCCGTGAATGGTCGTGGTTGTTGCAACGTGACGTGTGAGATTCATTGCTTGATCGCACGTGACGGGATGCAGTGCTCGAACCAAATTTTGATATCGAGTTGAAGGCCACGAAGAAACATTCCAATCGATTGTTCTTCAGATTGATCGGGGATAAGGGTGGAGAGGGCTTCGAAATTTTCTATATACTCATCAATATCTTCTTCCTGATACAAAGACCCCAAAGCTTCGTGTGCATTATGATAAAATTTCTCCTAGGTGGTGTGTGGGTGTTTGATTAGTAAATTGGTGAACCAATTAAGAGCTGACAATCCATACACATCTGAGTGAGTTTTAATTTATGAGAAGAGGGAGTGTGGTGAACCTGGAAATATAGCTCAACCTTGGTAATCCATCCCCTTGGATCTACTCCTTCGAATATAGGAAGCTTCACTTTGGGCATGGAAAACAAGGTGGTTTCGAATTGGTTGTTTTTGATGAAGGATTCCAGGCCTTGATTAAGGGTTTTCTCACCAGAATCATAACTCTTCCATCTCTGGATTACTTTTGAACCCTTATGCTTCCCCTTCTTCTTCATAAATCTGTCGTTTGCCCTGGTAACTGTTGCCAGCTTCTCGAGAGATTTGGACAATTCATTGAGGATCTCTTTAATAGAATTGATTGATACATAGAGATCCCTCACCTGACCGGAGAGTGTCTCGATCTTCTCATCCTGGGCATCTATCCTTGTCTGCAACCGAGTGCTCACCTGACCTGGAGCCACTATCTTCGTTTCCCGGTAATGGAACCAAATTGATAGAACTTGTTGTAAAATCGAACCGAAAATGTTCCGAATACAACCCAAAATCGATGCTCCAAATTAGAACCATATTGATTCAAGCGGAAAAACGGAATTATTTACCGAAAAACTTCGACGAACAAATAACCCAAATAATCGAAACACCAACACACGTATGTAAATAAGTGCAGAAAATAAACGAAGAAAAACGACACCGAATTTACGTGGAAAACCCAAAACGGGAAAAACCACGGGCGGAGGAGGCCACCGAGAAGTTCACTATCACAATGATGAAGTACAATGCTTGGAACGAAATTACAATGGAGAATCGAATCAAAAACCCTCGTCAAAAATATATTCCTATCTCTATATTAATTTAGAGAGAGAGACATTGAGTGTAGAGGGAGAGAGAAGATTTAAATTGGTTTTGAAACCATATCTCTATTTGATGGAATTAACCAACCGACCCATGATCTCTATTCCATACACATGTGGGCCACGTGGATAAAAGAAAAGGATTCTTGAAATTGCATAAGACATCGTCCAAACAGTGAGTAGCGTGGCTTGAATGTCACTTGCATGAGGGGAAAGTCACAACAAAGTCACCCGCATGATTTTTCCTTTGCCTTCCCACAGTATCTAACGTGGGTTTCAAGTGAGTTGAGCTTATCTCAAACTAACATCAAAGGTACTTTAGGCACTGTTTTGGATTCCATCTTGATTAACTTTGGAGACAAATTCAACAGAACTCTCATTAGTGTATTCTAGCAACGTAATTAAACAGGGGAATTGGACTAAAGGTTAATTGGAACTGATTGGACAAAGTTGAACAAAATCAGGAGGAGACCATATGTGATCTACCTCCTGCCCAAGCTACAGTGGCCGAATGTTCTCAATAGAAAGATAAAACCTCACATAAATCCCTTATATCCTAATAGGATTCATATTCAGAATTGGGCTTGGGTCAGTGGGCCGTTCCCTATCAATATATTCATCATTATTTTTTTGTCAATTAGAAGGTACCCTGATTTGAAAACAGCTAGGCAAAACCTTGATGGTAGGCCTAGCATGTATCTATCATAAAATTAGAAAAATGATGGGAGTCTTTAAGAACAGGTGCAAATTCCCACATAATCTCCACAAACTCTTAAATGAGGCTACATTGTTTTGTGAATTTTGCAAAGCCAAACTTGTCTTGGCATCCATAGCAAGGTTTTTGCCCAAAGTTTGACACTGATTGGTTTAGCCGTTATTTGATATAGTTAGATGCTTGATCGGTTGGGCTGGAGGTTATAGTTGAAATCTGGAAATTCATGACCCAATGCCTGCCTTCATATGGAGAAATATTGAAACTTCAACACTGCCAAGTTAAACTAATTGTGTTTATTCGCAAGTATATGTTTACATATTTCACACTAACAAAATTTGCAGGTTCGTCGATTAGCAATGGAAGTTCGGCAGATGGCTTCGTCAAGGCAGATCACTGTTCTGAATGGTGGTTCTAGTGGTATGTACCCTCAGTCACTGCACACTTTTCTAATGCATTTCAAGTCGCTTGCTTTAGGATTCATATTGTCATGCATTTCATATATTTTCTATTGAAAATCATTATACATGTCGTATATCTTGGACCTTGGTGGACCAATATTGAGGCAACTATCAATTTCTTGTTGATAAAACTCAATTTCGAGTTTCTTTAATCACAAACTTAATGTTGATGCAGGTAATGTAACATCTTTAGTGGTACCAGCTGCTACCCTGGGAGCTGTGGGTTATGGATACATGTGGTGGAAGGTTTGATTATGTTTTCTTGTTCTCCAAATTTTGCATACTGGCTCAAATGGTTAATTTAATTTGTTTTGATTTATCGTGCATATTCAATAATCTCCGATGCAATTGATGTCTTGCACTCGCACAATGCCAAAGAAGTTCTATAGAAAATGAGGATAGAAATGAATTTTTTTTGTCCTCATTCAAAACAGAACATTTTTTTGTTAATTTGTGTAATCTGGGATTACTGTAGTGTGTGTAGAACTTGACTCTATCTTTCTGTTAATGTATATCCAGGGTTATTCGTTCTCAGATCTCATGTATGTGACAAAGCAAAATATGGCAACTGCTGTCTCAAACTTGACAAAGAGTCTGGAACAAGTGTCAGATGCCCTTGCTGTAAGTTTCTATTAGAGAGATTAAGGGTAATTTTTTTCTCATTACCATGCATATCAAAGTTTCTTAATGAATTAGCTATGCTCTGAAGGATCTTATTTCTCAGCACTCCTCTTTATTCCTGAACCAAAACCAAACAAAACACACTTGGTATGTCCCACTCGGAAGTAGAGTCTGGGGATGAGATGTAAGCAGGCCTGTTATCTACCCCAAAGAGTAGAACGACTGTTTTCGTGAAAAGTGAAATTGGAGATGCAGGGGATTGAACCCTTGTACCTTTTGCATGCAAAGCGAGCACCCTACCATTTGAGCTACATCCCCACTCTATTAAAAGCAAACTACCAAACAACACTGCTATAATGTTTCCTTCATATGCATAGTTTCTTGATTGTTATACCTTTTTTTGTTTGCTCACTTACATGCTCGTAACTTTGGTTTACTTCTACACTTCTATTGGTTCTTTTAGGAGGGTATATTACTAAAGGTTTCGAGCAGACACCCTGAGTAATTGATCATATCCTATATGGGTTTCTGCTGGAACTCTGAGTGATTAAAATTACCTCAACACTTATGAAGTCTTCAGTTTGCACAGCTTATAACCTATTTGTCCTGGTTTGTCATCACACAAAATAAGTTATAGGTGTGGGATTGTCAATGTGAGGGAGGAGGTATATTTGAGTTCTCAATTTTGTTATATCATGTCTGCAGCAGAGCGCTTATCATATGTTCAAATATAGCATGTGAGTGGTATGGATTGATTGATGGTGACGCCCCCTATGATTTTTTTGAAGGAGTCAGTTTGCTAAACTGATGAGGATGCATATACAGATATCCTACTTCCTGTAACTACAGGAACCAACTAAAGCTAAAACTAATCCAACCCACAATTAAAAATGTTGATGCCGTCAACACTGAAAACCCCTGCAACTGAGAAATCGCCCTGAAAATGAAAATACCACCACTGAAAAATTACCCCAGTGACAACATCTGAAACTGAGAACACCCAACAATATTAAAAACAAAATACCATACAACACTGGGAAATCAAAATCTGATAAAATTCAAATTGAGAAAACCAAGCTGACAATCTCACTACCAATGCTGTGCAACTCACCACTCATGAAACAGTTTATCACCACCAATTCACACCTTTGAAATTGCCAAAAGATCCTTACAATCAACCCAATATTGTGCAAATAATAAAGAATATTAAAAACACGTACAAGCAAACGCATAACCCTACCCACCACCAGAACTGAAACCTGAAAACCATGCCTTGGAAAGACTGCAACCAACACTGAATAAATGGCTGAAAGCAATGACAACAAAAGCCTGAGTATCGATGCTAAGATCTGTGATGAAACTTGATGAGTCCTGAAACAAAAACCCCATCGCTGGAACTGAAGTTGATGATCAGTGAAGATGACCATTTTGACTGTAAGAGAGATCAGGAAAAGAATTATCAGTATGGCAACCAAACAAAGAAACCCTAAACTGAAGGAGAGAGTTTGGGGGGAGTGGCCCTGAGGCTATGAAACAAGACAAAACCAGATGTAAAATTGCGGGTAGGTGATGAAAGATCTTGATATAACTAGAGAAGATGATTTTGGACAACTTGTAGCTGTGTTAATTTCTTTCCAACGGGTTTCCCATTTAGAATTTAAAAGCATTATTGACCCCAATTTTCAGTGTCCAAGATGCTTCTAAGCTGTAGATGTTCAGGGAAATTTTATAAGACTGTTTTAATTCATATCTTTTTAATCATGTTCAACATGCTCCATCTAGAGAAGTCCTTAAGCAATTGTAATTTGATTATCCACCATACATCTGATGACTAAAATTCTTATTAGTCTTTTGAGCAAAATGTAGTATTTTTTTTGCCTTGTATGCAGTTTATAATGAAAGCTAGCCATGCTCTGTTCTCTGTGGATAGGGCTTTACTACGAACTTTTCCTTAAGCAATTAATACATGGTGTTCAGTAATGTGTTTGAAACTTCAAGTCAACATTATGAATGATGGCTTCCAATTGGATGATTGTTAACCAATAGACTTCCTTTTAGTTATCTGCCCTCTCCTAGGATATTATAATAAAATTGATTTTCTCAATATCACCTTACCAACCATGAATTGGTTTTATTCTTTTAGGCATTTCTCCACGAAATGGGAAATTGTACTGTGTTAGGTATTAGAAATAAAAAATAGCAATGATAAAGAAATAGTGGCACCGTCATTTTGATAGGTACAAAATTGATGGAAACAAAGGTTGGCAGAATTTTATTAGAAATAAAGGATAGTGGCCCGATTCGAGAGGGGCAAGGTCTCCGATTACAAGAACAAGTAAATCAAAGGATAATTTCTCAATGCCAAACATGAAAAACTAACCACTTATTTATACTAATCAAATACTAGAATTATGGGCATGAATTAAGGGCTGGACCCTAAATTACTGCATAATCATTTATTAAATTGATTGCCAATCATTTATTAAATTGATTGACTAAAATCATGCAGTAATTTGACCGAGAGGATTCAGCCAGCTTCCAAAGATAGAATATAATTGTCCCTCTTTTTTAGCTGTGACTATCTTTCCTTCTTGAGTACACTTTCAATGGTGGGTCTTTATCATTACTTCCCTCCCGGTAAAACGTCTTGTCCTCAAGACGAAATGTAGGGAATTGCTCAGCCATTAGATCGTAGGTTTCCCATGTTGCCTCTTCTACAGGCCGATTACACCATGAAATCAACAATTCGAGGACAGGTTGGCCCGCTTCATAGACCCATCGATGAGTGATGACCGAGTTAGGTTGTAAATCAATTTCCCAGTCTTTGGTGATGGGTAATGGGATAACCGGTATCGAAGAAAAAGAGCCATGGGCAGGTTTAAGCATCGAAATGTGAAATACCGGGTGGATTCGAGCTTCGGGTGATAATTCCAACTCATAAGCAACTGGACCCACTGCTCTTTTAACACGATATGGTCCAAAAAATATTGGAGACAGCTTCTCATAACGTCGCTTAGCCAAGGTCTTTTGGCGATACGGTTGAATTTTCAAGAAGACATAATCACCAGCCTGAAACGTAAGTTCCCGTCGCTTCTGATTTGCTTGGTTTCTCATTCTGTCTTGGGCCTTTTGGAGGTTTTGACGGAGAAGCTTTATCATATCATCTCGATCAACTAACTGTTGTTCCAGCTCTGCGTTTTTTGTTTCGCCTGCCGCATAGGGGAACAGCGATGGGGGTTCTCGACCATACACAACAGAGAATGGAGTTGTGTCGGTGACCGTGTGGTACCCCGTGTTATACGAATATTCGGCCCAAGGTAAGTATGCACTCCATTTGGTTGGTTGCTCACTAGCAAAGCAACGTAAGTAAGCTTCTAAGCAGCGATTCAGAACTTCGGTTTGGCCATCCGTTTGAGGGTGGTAGCTTGTACTCAGCTTCAATTTTGTCTGACTTAATCGGAACAATTCTTGCCAAAAGTTGCTGAGGAAGACAGCATCTCGATCAGACACGATGGATCGGGGAAAGCCATGCAACCTGACTATTTCCTTACAAAAAACCGCTGCTACTCCTTTAGCTGTATAGGGATGGGATAAGCAAATAAAGTGAGCATATTTGCTTAAATGATCCACGACAACTAAAATAGTATCAAAACGACTAGATGGCGGCAGTCCAACGATAAAATCCATGGAAACGTCTTCCCAAATCCGATTGGGAATGGGTAGGGGCTGAAGTAATCCTGCTGGAGCCAACGTTTGATACTTTTGTTGCTGACAGATTATACATTGTTGGACGAATTCCCTGACATCTTGTTTCATCTTTGGCCAATAGTAACGAGAAGAGAGTCTTCTGTAGGTTTTTAAAAAACCTCCATGACCACCGATTGGAGTGTCATGTGCTTCTTGTAATAGCTTGAGTTTGAGATTGTGTATCCCCGGGATCACCATCCGTCCATGATGGAACAAAAGCTGATCCGCCAGCGAGAAATCAGGGATGGATGAAGGGTCTGCTTGCAACTTCGTGATCAGTTCGCTAGTGAAAGAATCAGTTTGCAATCCTGCCTTGATATCAGCCACCTCAACACAATAAGGGATGATAAGCGCTAATAATTCTCCCGAGTGGGGTCGGCGAGACAGGGCGTCTGCCCCCTTATTCTCTTTCCCAGCCTTATGAATAATTGAAAAATCATAAGGCATGAGTTTTAGCAAAAGCCTTTGCTGCTCTGTAGTGGTGATGCGTTGTTCTAATAAGAACTTAAGGGTATAGTGATCGGTGCGAATGAGAAAATGTCGGCCAAGCAAGTAATGGCTCCATTTTTGGACCGCGAGGACTAACGCCAACAACTCCCTGTCGTAAGCCGATTTAAAGCGGTTAGATGGAGAGAATCCTTTACTGAAATAAGCCACGGGATGGTCCTCTTGTGATAGTATCGCCCCAACCCCATCTGATGATGCATCACACTCTATAACAAATGGTTTAGAGAAATTTGGTAACCTCAAAACAGGTGTAGTCAGCAGCGTCTGTTTTAGGTCATTAAAGGCCTTAAGGGTTGCCTCCGACCAAAGGAACCCGTCCTTCTTGGTCAATGCAGTAAGTGGACGGGCTATAAGTCCATAATTTCGGACAAAACACCTATAATAGCCGGTTAACCCAAGGAAACCTCTCACTTCTTTTACTGTTGATGGAATGGGCCACGACTTTACTGCTGAAATCTTTTCTTCCTCCACACTAACTCCTTCCGAGCTGATTACATGTCCCAGAAACACGACTTGTTCTTGTCCAAAACAACACTTCGATAATTTGGCAAAGAATCGGTTGTCATGCAACAATTTCAAGACCTGTTCCAGGTGAGACTTGTGTTGCTCCATGCTTGAGCTGTAAATCAAAATGTCATCAAAGAACACAAGTATAAAACGCCGTAAATAAGGGCGAAATAAATCGTTCATAACAGCCTGAAATGTGGAAGGAGCGTTAGTTAAGCCGAACGGAATAACCTTAAACTCATAATGACCCGAATGGGTACGGAAAGCTGTCTTTTCAATATCCGGGGCTATCACTCGGATTTGATAATAACCCGACCGCAAATCGAGTTTTGAGAACACTGTAGCTCCATACAATTCATCAAGTAACTCGTCAATGTTAGGTATCGGGTATTTATCAGCGATAGTTATCTTGTTAAGAGCCCGATAATCGACACACATTCGCCACGTATTGTCCTTCTTCTTCACTAGTAAAACCGGGCTTGAGAAAGGACTTGTGCTCGGTTGTATAAAGTCGGCTGCCATCAATTGTTCCACCTGTTTTTCTATCTCAACTTTTTGGGAATGAGGGTTACGGTAAGGGCGGATATTGGGTGGGGTTGAGTTTGGCAAGAGCGGGATTGAATGATCTTGGGATCTAACAGGGGGTAAGTCTTGAGGTTCTTCAAAAACAACCATGTATGGTGTAACAATAGGCTGAAGTGGGGCGGGTATACATGTCGGAATTTCTGGATCAATGGCTAGGTGTTGAAAACTAGACGATCTTTGAGGACCGGATGCGATGCCCTGTAGTTGGTACCGCTTCCCATCTATTGAGAAGATCATGTACAGTTCTTTCCAGTTAGCTTGAACCGTATTTAAGGTGGCTAACCATTGAATACCCAGAACTAGATCAGCTCCACCAAGAGAAAAAGGATGGAAATCTTGAGTGATCTCGAGTCATTAATCTGCAGAGAAAGATTTTTGCAGATTTGGCCACATCGAATTACATCCCCATTACCAATTTGGACACCGAAAGGCGCTACCACTTGAGGAACCAACTTAAGTTCATTCACCAAGACATCAGAGATGAAATTGTGTGTAGAGCCACCATCGACTAAAATTAAAACTTTAGTAGAATGAAGCATACCTTGGACCTTCATTGTGGTCGGATGTGACTTCCCAGAATGGCATGTAAACTGATTTCAGCAGTTTCTTCCTGGTCATTATCGAGGCTGGTTAGATCTGTTGTAGGGGATTCTTCAACATCCTCATCAACTTCAAAAACCTTGAGAGTACCGGTTTTGCAACGATGACCCGATCCATATTTATCGCCACATCTGAAACATTCACCTTTTAGGAATCGGTTTTGTTTCTCTGCTTCGGAAATTCGGGAAGTATTTCTTGGTTGGGTTGAGGTTTGGGCTGGGGTGAAGGTTGTTGGTTTGGGATTTGGCGGGGAGGGATTCGAATTTGGGGTCCAAGAAGTACTTTTTCCGGTTCGGTGGGGGGTAAGTTTGGATTCAAACTCTAGAGCCAGACTCATGGCACTATATACCGTACGGGGCTTGTGAATTCGTACATCGGATTTTAATTCATCTTTGAGGCCGTTTAGGAATACCCCTAAAAGACAATGATCGGGCCAATTTGAAACCTGAGAGGATCTCTTGACGAACTCCTGCCGATATTCTTGTACCGAACCAGTTTGTTTAATGCTACAAAGGAACTCATCAGGGTTCTGAAACTCTGCAGGACCAAAGTTTCTGGTAAACACTTGGACTAATTCTTCCCAAAAAGTGATTGGATGATCGCCAGAGAGCCATGAATAGAGGTCCAAGGCATCCCCTTCTAAGTGCATTGAAGCTATCTCAACCTTCTCTTCATCTGGTATTTGATAATACCTGAAATATTTTTCTGCTTTCAGCAGCCACCAGCGCGGGTCTCGGCTGCTAAAATTTGGGAAATCAATTTTGTTATAGGGTCTATGTGGCTGTCGACCCTTCCAAGGACTGTCCCCCTCGTCATTCTTGCTGCTTCTGGATAGTTCTCCTTCCTTCAGAGCTGCTATATCTTTTTTCATCGTTTCAATTGACTCCAATTGAGCGGCTATGGCTGCCAATTGAGCGGCGATGGGATCGGGTGGATTGTTGCTGTCGCTATTCCGGGTTTGCACCATTTCGAATTCCCGGCAATGGAACCAAATGATAGGTACAGAATTGATGGAAACAAAGGTTGGCAGAATTTTATTAGAAATAAAGGATAGTGGCCCGATTCGAGAGGGGCAAGGTCTCCGATTACAAGAACAAGTAAATCAAAGGATAATTTCTCAATGCCAAACATGAAAAACTAACCACTTATTTATACTAATCAAATACTAGAATTATGGGCATGAATTAAGGGCTGGACCCTAAATTACTGCATAATCATTTATTAAATTGATTGACTAAAATCATGCAGTAATTTGACCGAGAGGATTCAACCATCTTCCAAAGATAGAATATAATTGTCCCTCTTTTTCAGCTGTGACTCTATCTTTCCTTCTTGAGTACACTTTCAATGGTGGGTCTTTATCACATTTCCAACTAAATATGTGCAGAATAAGATTCTTAGTTATTAGATTTCTTCTTGGTGTACGACATATTCCGCTAGTGGGCTCTAGTTTGGTTGGCCTACCTGTCCTATATGTGTAGAATTTCACGCTTTCTTTCGTTCTAGTCTGTCTTTATCAAGGTTTTAAATGGCGTGAGGTAAGGCGTGGCGTGGCGGCGAGATCAAGTCTCAAGCCTTACACACCATGGCGAGGACGCGGTGTTTTTCAAGGCGTGACCAAGGTTTTGAAAAGCGGAATCGTGCCTCAAGGCGTTTTCTCTCAATGAGGCGGGGCGTAAGCCTCGAGGCGATCCGAGGCGTAAGCCCCGAGGCAGAAATATATCCACTACACAATATCTATATATATATAGACACCAATCTGCATTCCACTGCTTCTGCTCAGAAAATATATGTAATATATATACACACACACTTGAGACTTGAATACTAGACACACAATATATATATATATATATATCATACTAAATTACTAAAAAGAATTTATATATACTTTTTTCAATCACGGAATATAGATGTACATGTACTAACAAAGAAAAACAATTATTGATTTATTCATAACATATATATATATAGTATATGCAGTATATATTAATATGCTCTCAGCTCATAAAGAAAAAAAATATAAAATATCAAAAAAGTGTGAATAGAAGTGTGATTGTGAGACTAAATATAAAAGAAGTGTATCCAGTTGATACATATACATAATACTTCTGTGAACCGAAGAGAATCAAAGAAGAAAATGCAAAGAAAACGGGAGAAAACTGGAACTCACAAAAGACAATAGACGAGTAGCAGATAGGGCTTAGGAGACCGGAGAAGAACAAGGTTTTCAAAAAAGAAATAGAGAAGGTTTTAGTCATTTTTTAAAAATAATTTAGCCTCGGTATTGAGGCATACGCCTCTCTACCGCCTCACGCCTCTGACGACGAGGCGTACGCCTCGTCTGGGGATTGAGAGGCACCGCCTTAGGTGCGATTTTGGACCGCCTCGTCTCGAGGCGTACGCCTCACGCGCTTTTTAAAACCATAGGCGTGACACAAGGTGGCAAATTTGTATGTCACATATAGAATTATTATCTATACATATATGTTTTCTATTTCTATATATTATTTACTCAAATAATGATATAAAAATTACATTCGTATTAGAAGAAGAAAAATCATATAGATCATATGTTATAAAAATGGTCTTTGATTAAATTTTCAAAATTTAGAACTTAGAAGGGTAATTTTACAACTTTGTTTCAATCTCGAGTCCGTGACGCCTATGAATCCGTGAAACTATGAGTGATGTGATTAGATAATTCTAAATGTAAAATCTAAAGTTAAAAGTGTAAAAACACAAAATCTAATTCTTTTTAGAAACTAAAAAAATAATTTTTTTTTGGAAAAATGTCACGCCTTGTAAAAAACGCACGCCACAGCGAGCCATGACATGAGCCACGCCTTACAGAAACGCTATAGGCCTTTATCGTAACGGCGGAGATGCGTCTTGTGCCATATCGTGCCATGGCGCTCCTTATTGAACCCTAGTCTTTATGTACAATTACTTCACGATTTCAAATATCTTTGTGGTAATTTTTTTTTCATTAGCAAGAACTTGCAGTGTTGCATATCATAAGGAATTCCAACAACTATATATGCATGTATCTGTTCCATTATTGGTGCATATACTCGCACACACATACTGCATATATGTGTGTGTGCGTGTGTGTGCATACACAACATGCATATATGTATGTATATAGCTAAGAGAAACATTAGGCACAAACATACTTATATGCATATTGCTATCATCATTGACCATGAACATGGTTCAGTCTGGAAATGCTGTGGCATCTTATTCCCTAAACTGACATTTTTTTTCTTTGTAGACTTGATTCTTAACTTATGTTTCTTGGTTGTTGTTCCATGTTACATCTAAATAGATGTTTTTTTACATCTTTAAGTGTTTTTTTCTAATCAGGCAGCCAAGAAACACTTGACGCAGAGGATCGAGAACTTGGATGGAAAACTGGATCAGCAAGTGGAAATATCAAAGTTGATTAAAAGTGAGGTACATTTGTGAGACCCAATCATTAGACCAATGTAATATTTTCTTTTAGGATTGGCTTAACATGGTATAAGGTGGGCCTGGAGGAGAATGTGGTTGGTATTTGCATTGATTTGGAAGCAATAACAGTAGGTCAATGAGGGAAGTCTAGCTTCTGCTATGAACTTACTATAGAAGTATAATTGACTTGTTGAACTTGTGAAACAGGTGACTGATGTCCGTGATGATCTTTCCCAGATAGGCTACGACTTGGATTCACTAAATAAAATGGTTTCTGGTTTGGTGAGTGTTCTTTCATGCGCGTCTGTAATTGAGAGTTGTTACGGAACAAGGCTTTTGTTTGTCTGGTTTTAGATGCTAGTCAAATTATTGAAAGTAACAAGTACAATTAAATGACAGAGAATGTGAATAGAAGGCCGTAGAAAGGGTCGATAAATTATTTATTTGGCAACTGCAGTTTCAGTATATTTAACACTTTTATGCGGATGACAACGTAACCCATATACACCATTAATTCTAATGTACTTTTTATATATTGAATCGGTTATTGGATTAGTGCTGCTGTTTCAGTGAATCAGTGGAACTGTTTAGGTTTTATGACAGGGCATTCCAGTGGCACTTTATGGCAGACACCACCTCATTTGATATGTGTCCCTGAAGGATATATTATGTCAAGGACTTACCTTTATTTTTCTTTGAAAGTTACTTTAATTGTTAACTGAAAACATTATACCTTCCCTTTGTTGCCTACTATGAACTTATCTGCATATCTGAGTTTTATAAACTTGGTAACTCCTAGTTCTATTTCATTTCTTTTAACACACCTGTCATTTCCCTGCAGAATGGCAAGATAATGACATTGGAAGAAAAGCAGGTAAAAAACTATCATATCTTTCTATGATTTGAAAAAGAGAAGTTTTTCAGTATGCACACACGCACGGGCGGGGTGTCATGTTCAAAAGAAAATATTAGTTGTTCTTTAGGTTCCAATAGGAGTACTCTTACTAACTTCACATTGCCAGCCAGTGATTTCTAGCCTCCTAAGTCAGATACCCTCAGATATCTTTTCTAATTTTTCTATGAATCTGCTTCTCCCATCTTAAATTAATAAGTTGTGTGTTCTCTTCCTACTGGTTCTCTTTTCCTCTATCAATTGATTTCCTTTTAATTCAGATTCATCTCATCTTTGTCCCTTTGCTTATTCATTTATAATAAACACAGAGGTAGCATTATGTTTTATCACAAACTTTTTTATTTGTTTTTGCATATTAGAAGTTTAAATTAATATAATTGAATAATTGTTATTAACCTACTAGAATTTTGTTACTTGAATGAGAAGAAAAATCATACTTTCTATTTAATTTTAGAATGCAAAAGTGAAACTGACTATCACCAAGTCATGTTTTCGTAAAGGAAGAACCAATTATAATTCTCTTGGGCGACTCATGGGGATTGCTTTTCATTTCTCTTCCATTTATGTTAGTCCATATAAATCATTCTTTCTGAGAGATAGACAGATGTATGTGTGTGTGCGCATGTGCGTGTATACCTACATATATATATATATATATATATATATATATAGAGAGAGAGAGAGAGAGAGAGATGTGTACTGGGGTGCGGACCATTTGTGAGGTTCCATGGCATCTGAGCTGATAAGGTGGGTCATTCCAATGGCCGATTTCAGTTATTGTTTAAAATTGATTACCTTGGGGTTTTGTTAAGATTCACCTAGTCACATATTTTAAGCGGTTAATTATTTCAATGGTGATTGCCTGATGGTTTATTGTTTTTGTTGTCGGTATACTTACGTTTGTTTTCCCTTCTGTAAATAGGATCTAACAAACCTTGGAGTGTGGTACCTCTGCAACAAGGCTGATGGAAATAAGATCTCTGGCAAGGCACAGGTGATACCACTGTTCTTTTCTGCTACTTTTAGTTTGTTTCATATTTATGGACAAGATTACAAGAAGGCGATACAACTAGAGAATTGTATCACTAAACCAGAACAAAAAGAAAAAGGAACATTAAAAGAGCTCTAAAAAATCTAGTGGCCCCCTAGCGCTAGAAGTTGAAATGTTGGGTTGTTCTTGCCATGTTATTCTTATCGGTTCAGTATACCCCTACTTACACCAAACCTGTTTTAGTCATGAGAAAACGGAACTCACCAGCCTGTTTGTTGCTACTTTAGTGAGGATGAAATTGTTATACATAAAACTAGATAGATCTCATAAATTTTATATCTATGATCGTGCTACATGCCGACGGGATGAAAGTTGACACATGACTTACATATATCATAGAAATATAGGATGCAAATGTTATGCACCATGGAGTGGACATCGAATCCAAATAATCAATCAATCTATCATTGACGGCGATTCATTTTCATTGTTTCTTCTCTTCTAGCACTATTCAGTTGGCTTGTATCATCATCTAGCTGCATCAACTGAACTTGCAGTATCTATACTATATTATAAAACATTTAGGTTTTACCTTAATAAAACTCTTAAATTTTCAAGAATACAAGTATCAAAGCATCATGTACAAATCAATAATGCATACAAAATCTTTCAATTTTATAATATTCCTATTTTACCCTTCTTGTAAATAATAAGAATGGAAGCTTGAAGGGTTTTTGGAAACTCATATTACCCTCTCCATATGAACGGGTCAAGTTTTTGGAAACCCACAAATTTATCACAACATAAAAAATCTAAATCATCTTAAATAGAATTAGTTTTTAATTACATAAATTATCATAAAAAATGGATATTTTTTTCACTTTAATTTGAAACCCATATTGATACATTATTTTAAATTTCTTTAACTTGGTTTTCAAAATTTTAATCATGAGTATTCAATTGCAAGTATATTCATACAATATTTTTGCTATATTATACAACATTTACAACTTATTATTACATATGTACAACTTATTAATAATAAAGCTAACTCATAACCAACTAATAGACAGAAAACTCTTGCTCTCTCAAAATCACATAAATTCATAAAATAAAATCGAGAGAGACGAAATAGAGATGTAATGCGCTGCATTACCCAGGTACAATTCTAGTTGTATTCTGATTTTCAATCAAAACCTTTTTCGATTTGGTGAATTTTTATTTACTGGCATCAGATTTACTTTATGGCTTATTCTCGTAACTACATCTACTATCATTGAACTGTAAATGGCCTAAAATGTTTTGTTAATATCTGTTTTGGTCATATGTATCTTAAGAGAATATTTTCTCGCCTCTTGAATATCTCCTGTACTCTGATTATGATTGCTTATTTCTTTTCAATAATCACAACAGGAACAATTCCGACTTGCTGGCAAATCCTTTGCTGGTTATCTCACGTCTGGGGGAATGCTAAATCTTGAGGTTACTTGCTCTCTTACACTATTTCATTATATAAAGATGGAACACTTAGTCCAATTAGCAGCCACATATGCTACTGATGAAGTGCATCATATGTTTTTGCTTGCTGCAAACAAATGCAATGCCTTAGTGATATATGATACTCCCTCAATCCAGAAATAAGTGCAACAATTTCCTTTCGGAATTGTTCCAAAATAAATTCAACATTTTCTTTATCAAGTAAAGTTTCAATAAAAAGTTGTCACCTCCCCATTAGTAACCGCTACAAAATATTAATAATATTGAGTTTGGCCGCAAACTTTTTCTATTTTGTCATAATTAAGTGACCTTTCGCATATTTGACTAATAAGTCCATTTTTTCTAGCTATGTGTCTAGTGATCCTTGCACGACAAGGAGGGTACCACTTCTAGAAAATGTTGCCATTTCTAATTAGTGGGTTAGTTTTGCATGAACACACCCATGACAATTTTCTCGCGGATGCATAACTCTTTTGTCTATTTATTCATTCACCCACATATGTCATTTTGCAAGTTTTCACATTCAGTTAACTATATACAAAATGAAAATAATTTCATACACAAGTGCTTGGGGTCAAGATTAGTACTTTTTCGCATCTCAAAGCAGTTGGTGCAGCTTTTTTCCTTTGCGCAAAGCATTACTAATTCTTGATACTATGATTTGTGGATTTTGGGTCCATCATGATAATGAATCACACAATAGAAAGATTCCAGTCCTTCGTATGACTTATTTCTTTGCATGTGATATCATTCTTTTTTCAGGGCGTGAAGGAAATTGCCGACACTTTAGATTCAGATGATGGTTCCTTGGGGTCGGACAAACAACCAAGAAGGCTGACCAGGTATTTACGTCATCTTTATTCTTGTACCCGAATAAAGTCTTATTTTCAGTACAAATTCCCCTTGGCTTCATCCCTTGTTTGTTTGAAATTATCTCTTAAGCTTTCTGAATTCAAAATCCAGTCACTTGAGAAGCAACTGTTGTTATGGTAGTTTATGCATATTTTGACTCTACATATCCATTGTTTCGTGGGCAATTTATTCACACAAGTGAATGAGTTATCTACTGGTCACGTCGTTTCATTTACTCAAACTAAAAAGAAATTGAAAGCACTGAAGTATGCCGGTAAACGATCTAGGGGTATATCCATTTAAGAACCGTGAGAACCAACTATTCATGAATTATTCATGTGATAGTTTAGTGTTCTCTTTTTAATGCATACAAGCATGTATCTTGTGAGAAAGTTGTACTTTATGGTAAGCTCACAAAAATCTTCATAAGCTCATAATGATGATCTTGTTCTGCCATTGTTATGAAACAGGAAAAATACGGTCAAATTCAGTTCTTGAACGGAACAAAGAGGATATAGTGAAGAATACGAAAGATACAAATCGTATACACAACGTGCATGATACTTATATTCATTATACCCAATAAGAGAAAGCGTTGGAAGGTAGTTTTAAACCTTTCGTGGGTGGTATATATGCCTTGAAAGATCTATAAAGCTATGATTTTGTCGCTACATGTTTGTAGTGATGTTTTAATCTACGATGAACGTATATATGCATTTGGAATTGATCGTGCCCATGAACATGTAGCGTAAAGTGTTTCTCGATGCACATGTCAATTTTGCGTAAATTGTCTATAATGCACAAATCAATTTTGATTGACATGGTTAAAGGTCTATTAACCATATGCAAATGTAAATGGATTGTTTTTTTACCATATAAAAATGAAAGAAAAAAAAAAGATAAAATTTATTAGGTTGCTCAACTGGAAAGGTCGTGGTTAGTTTAATTGGCAATAAGAATTAAGACCGAGTCCTTTGAGACTTCTCGTCATAGTTTTTTGCCCGGAGAACTAATTGGATTGTTGCGAGTGGAACAAATGGGTTATGGGGACATCAATTCCAGTCTTTCCAAGGCCATTAAGGATTTTCTTGGTTGTTCTTTAGGGACTCATGGGATTAGTTGAGGTGTGTGCAAGTTGGTCCAAAAATCTATGGTTAACCAAGAAAAGTCGTTGTTTATTCTTCAATGGTCACTGGTTCAAGTTTCTTTAGGGCCATTGGAGGTTTGTATAGCTATTAACTTCAATGTCTCGTTAGAATAGACGATTAGTCGATGTATCATATATGTGCAAACTAATCTAGACATTCACATTTATGTGAAGAAAAAAAAATGATAAATTTATAATTTGAATATTTCTAAAACTCATCATTAAGCTCTTAAATGGAGTTTCATTAAGATAGTATTCTTTATTTGTTTATAGTAACTGAAAAACCGCTGTTTATTGGAAGGATTCGTGGCTATTGAGATTGACGTGAACTTATTAATCACATCCAATAAAATTAGGTTCCAAAGGTCTTGCATTCTTAATACAATGTAATACAGTTAACCTTGTGGTTAGTTTAACTGATAATAAAATTTGGTTCATTGGTGATCCTTCTTAAAAGTCATCGATTCGAGTCTTATAAGGCTATTGGAGATTTTTCTGACTGCTCCTGAGACTAGTTGAGGTGCATGGAAACTGGTTGGAAGACCTATGGTTAAAAAAATATACATTAATCATTGATTCAATCTCTAAAATCTTTAACAGATATATTTTTATTATAATATAACATATTATTAAATATAACTCTTAGGAGAACCACGTCGCTCCACTCGCTTAAAGGCAGGAGTTGAATATCCTTTAATTCTAAGTTTCTCTCAACACTAATTGAATACTTGTGTCCCAAATTTTCGTTATAAATTGGGGAAAAAATACGAATCAAAATCAATAACATCGTCTTTTTATAAAATAAATAATTTTAAACTTGAATACTTTATATAATTTATGAAATATTCATTTTCTAATTGGGCTTGGGCCTCATAACAATGGGTATAGTATCATAAAGCCCACTCATACCCACATGATTGTATATTTGTATTTTCTTTGATAGCATCTCCAACAAATTCTTATTCTTCCTACCAACGAGAATCTTTGAAATTAAATTTTTAAGAGAAAGAAATAATATATTATAAGTTGTATTGAATATTTAATAATATAAATAACATTTGTAATCTCCAAAATGGAGAAGTTGTTGGAAATTGACATGGACCTAAATTTTCTTAGAAATTTTGACTTTTAATTCTTCATTTTGGAAAATCTGTTGACTATGCTCTAAGGCTTTAACTTGGGATTATATTTTTTACATCTTAAATGAAATGGACAAACTATAATCAAACATAATCTATGAGATTTGAGAGTATGGTAAGAAATAAATTTATTTGAATCCTATTGATTCCTTTTTAAATAAATAAATAAAATTTTAGTCTATTTTACTTTGTTTATCTTCATTGTGGTTAGAATATCAATTCAGATAATATTGAATCTAACTGAAACACATAAACGAAAATGTATTTGTTATCATTTATATATCTGTCTTATTAAAAATTTTGGACCTAAATCGATGTCATCAATTTATTTGTGATAGTAATAGTGATCAAATAGTCAAATACTAAATTTTAAACTTAAGGGTTTCAAAAGGGGAAATATTTCAAATATGACAATACCATTCTATAATTTAATAAGTTAGACGGAGTATAACGCCTTTCAGCAAATTTTCAAGTTAAAATGCATTTACTTGTAGTCCGAACACACATTAAGGATACCGATTTTCCGTAGTAAGGTTAATATCGAAAATTCTTCCTTACATTATTGAAACTTTATCAACCGAGAAAAAATAGTACATCATTGAGCTCATTACAAAAACTAATCCCACAAAAATCAATCGTAAAAGAAACTAACTTTTGAACCCACAGAACCGAATGAACTAATATTTGTCAAGGATACTAAGTGCTTGCTTGTTAGTAGCGTAATCAGACTCACAACATATTTGATCAGTTATACATTACTTTTTGGTAGTGACTTAATGATATATAAGCCAGTTTATAGTAAGCTTCTACAGGGAGTTTTATGCAGAAAAACAAATTCATACATGACTTAATGGAAAACCAACCAAACAGCCCTTATTTTTGCTCTATAAATTTGAACCTGCCATACTTTTTGTATTTCTTTAACAACATATTATATACTATAACATTTATCAGAATCAGAACACTGTTCATGAACAGTGTTTTTTTTTTATGTATTTTTTTTGTTGTCTTCTTAATTTTTATTTATTTTTTTGCTGTCTTCCTGAAAAGGTTACACGTCTTACAGGAGCAGTGTTCCTCTTTACTTCACACCCTCAAATACAAGAAACCAGTATTTCATTGTTTCTTTAACAAACCATCAAGAAAGAGCAAAAAAGCTTCTCAGATTTCTCTTTTCAAGCTCTGTAAGTTTCCTCCTCTTTCATTTTTTTTTCACAAAACAACTTAAACCACATTTATTAAAATATTTATACAACCCCAACATACAACAAAACAAAATCCCATATATTATGCTACATGTCATCAAGTAGAATCAAAATCACATATCCATACATTTATTTCTTTTTGTTTTAAATAATTAAAATTTAATTTCTATTATTACTATAATTATTATTAAATAGAGAAATTGGACTTGTTCAAAACTCAAAAAAAGATGCTCAACAATATAGAATTCAACAGCCTTTGAGAAACATCACCATCCATAATACTTTGTCAACTTAAAAGGGTCAAAGTTTATAGGCTTGTTTGAGCTCAATCCAATATAGAATTCAAGAAAGTATACACCAAAACAGGGTACAAAATAAAATATTAAAAGATAATGTTAACATTTAATTTTGTGAGGTGGGTTTGGTGGTATTTCTTTACATTGTTTTCATAACATTAATGAATGTTGCTCAAGATTGTTTTCAAGAAAATATGGATTCTTGTGTTCATCTCAATACAAAAAAAATAAGATTTTTTTTTTATTTTTTTCCAAAAAATATGTAGTTTTTATTGAATTTTCTTTCTTAAACAAATCAAGATTGTTATGAAAGACAACACATAATGAAAAAAAAATAACGATTTAAGATAAAAAGGTTAATAACAGTGTTATAAAGTATAATACGTGTTATTTTGTGGGCTAATTTGGTGAAATGAAGTGTTTAATTAATTTATCTACGGACATATATCATGGTTTTTGCATTCCATCAACTGTCTAAAACCATGATCTTTAAAACAATTAACTTTAACCATAAACAATATTTAGTGTATGAATGGAGGACTCTCGAGTTCAATTTTGCAAACACGAACCATCTAAAGTTGAAGCATTTGAAAATCAAGAACGTGATCAAATAATTGGATGGAAACAAAGTTATGGGACCAAAAGGGATCAACTTTCTCAGAAAAAGCTTGTGTATTTATCCGAGGCTTAGAATTCAGGTATTTTGAATTTTCATTCCTTTGTTACTTTAATTCAACATTATCAACTTAATTTCTAACAAAAGGCTCAAGTTGAGATGAAATTTCTTCGATTAAACAGTTGAGAAGAAATGACAATATCTAAAAGATTTGAATAAATAAATACTTTCTTTTTCAAGGGAATTTAGGGTTAGTGCTTTTGCTGCACCATATACATAGTAGAAAACCATAATTTATATAAACAATTGATATGTTAACATTTATCATAATGAACTAACTTCATTTGTTTACTTTGAAACAAAATTCTAGTTTTTTCCCTTCTCTTCTTCCCATATCGATATAAACTTATCCCAAATCGAAACGAAGAGTAACCAAACATCATAAATCATCAAGAGTAATTGACGGGTCATATTTCCAGGCTTGTTCCTAACATATTATAGGTTTGAGACGTTTGTAAAAAAAGGACTCTAGATAAGTACAAAAAATATTTAATAAATGGATCGTATTATCAAAAACAAGAATGCTATTAATTCATATAACACAATTTATTCGAGTATTCCTTGACGCGAAATCATTTTCTTCACGTACTAAATTAAATATTGGCCCCTAATCTTTTTGGGCTTTGAGTGATTGTCGTTTCCACCCTCAATATTCTCTATATTAGATTGTCATTTTATTTGTCTTAATCGGTTATTTTGATTAGAACCCCTAATAAGAAATTCATAATTAATAAATGTAACAACCCAAACTCGCAGCAATAACGCATAATCGACTCTAATATAAATCAATGCCAAACTGTCCTAAACAACAATTTACATAATAAGGTTTGCAGAAACAACCTATTACACAACTGAGATATAATACAGATTTAACTAAATCCGGGATCTCGCAACAAACTTCTCCTATGCCACGCTTCTCTCCTACAACTTCTCTTTGTCCTTGCTAGAACCCTCTGCCGGATACTTTCCTGAAAAGGTTTTTAGTTTGGAAAGAGCGAGGGTTAGACCGAAAGGTCTAGTGAGTTCCCTCTAAAAAAAGTTCACACCAAAGCCACATAAAAGATTTATCGAAATATAAACCATTTCAGCTTTTAAAATAAAACATCATACTTACAAACACGCTTCTGGCACACACTACCGTCACACGGAGGTAACAGCGTGTCTGACTCATACTGCCTTATTTGGGACACAACCCAATGGCATATACGGGACACACACCCCGGTATGAGCACAGGCGGGACACCCCCCCCCCCCCGACTTGACCGTGTCGCTAACAATAATGTATGCAAACATTTCCACCAAATCATTAACGATAAAACATTTCTCGCATTAAACAAATTTCGCATGTAGTAAATAGCATAAATAACAGCAACGGTTTAATCAACTTCTCATGCGAATAGCAACACAAATATCAGTAAAGATTTTTGGGTTAGAAAACTCACCGAAGTTCCCGCGAAAAACTCTCAACTAGCGCCTTAACCATAAGAACGAGCGCCTACCAATAAGTTAAACAATTCGATAAGAAACGAGACTCATAATACACGTCAAGAACACCCTTAACAAGGGTTGGGCTCGGCCGTGGGCCTCCCCCCTCCCGGCTGCTACCGGGGTTACCCGTCTCCCGGATCTCCCCCGGTCCTCCCTCCCGACTCCCGGGACTTATCCTACCCGGGTCTCCCCCGGCCTCCTTCACGACTCCCGAGACTGCTCCTACCTGTGTCTCCCCCGGTCTCCTTCCCGTCTCCCGAGACTCCTCCTACCCGGGTCTCCCCCGGTCTCCTTCCCGTCTCCCGGGACTCCTCCTACCCGGGTCTCCCCCGATTTCTATCGACTCTCGGGGTCACCCGCCTCCCGGGTTCCCCTGGTACCCCTCGACTCCTGGGCACCCGCCTCCCGGGTTCCCCCGGGTTTCGCATCCAAAACTCGGGCGCCCGGTTGAGCTCTCCCCAACACATAACACAGATGGGCGATTGAGGGTTTATTGCGAACCCAAATCCGATTCAAAAGCAAAACCACCCTTAATCAAAATGTTTTGACTACCAAAATAAAATATTAGGACAACAAATCATCCTTAACTAAACCCATTACTAACTATTTCCAATAATACGATTTTCAACAAACATAAGAGGATTCTCATCCACTTTTTACTCAAGAACCCCACTAATGAATAATCAGTCAATCTCAAAGACAAAAGATGATAGGAATGGAGGTTACCTTGATCGATTGATTGATGTAGAACTCCTCTCAATCCAATAATCTCCTTTGGTCCTTCAACTTTCAACTTTGAACTAATCCCCGCTCAACTCACATTTGTTGCTTTTGAGTACAGTTATTACAATATCTCCCCCTTAAAATGATTTCGTCCCCGGAATCCCATCGTTCGACAAGTTGGGGTATTGGGACCTCATGTCTGTTTCCACCTCCCACGTCGTCTCTTGGCCTTTATGAAACTTCCATTGTACCTTCACAAGACGGATCTCCTTTGTCCTTAGTTTCTTCACTTTGTGGTCCAAGATGGCCACCGACTCTTCAATATGACTTAATTTCTTATCCACGCGAACGTCGTTCAACTATATCGCCACATCATATTCAACCAACACATCTTCAAATTCGACACATGAAGCGTAGGATGGACACCCTGCAACTCCTCGGGTAAATTCAGTCTATAGGCCGCCTTTCCCCCTCACGCTAAGGTAGTGAAAGGCCCGACCCACCTAGGCCTCAACTTTTTTTTAATGATCCACATCCTTTTAAGGCGAGACTTTTAACCTTACCTTGTCCCTCGCTTAGAATTCAAGGCTCATACTCTTCAATCTAAACAACTTAACGCCATTCAGTCGCCTAGGCCATTCTGATCAATTTCATAGTCGAAACACATCAATCGGATTCACCTCCCGATTAACCACAACTTTCTTATGTCTAAAAAGATTCGTCTAACATACGGGTCTCCTCCGGTCTCCTTCCCGTCTCCCGGGACTCCTCCTACCCGGGTCTCCCCCGATTTCTATCGACTCCCGGGGTCACCCGCCTCCCGGGTTCCCCCGGTACCCCTTGACTCCCGGGCACCGCCTCCCGGGTTCCCCTGGGTTTTGCATCCAAAGGTCGGGCGCCCGGTTAAGCTCTCCCCAACACATAACACAGATGGGCGATTGAGGGTTTATTGCGAACCCAAATCCAATTCAAAAGCAAAACCACCCTTAATCAAAATGTTTTGACTACCAAAATAAAAGATTAGGACAACAAATCATCCTTAACTAAACCCATTTCTAACTATTTCCAATAATACGATTTTCAACAAACATAAGAGGATTCTCATCCACTTTTTACTCAAGAATCCCACTAATGAATAATCAGTCAATCTCAAAGACAAAAGATGATAGGAATGGAGGTTACCTTGATCGATTGATTGATGTAGAACTCCTCTCAATCCAATAGTCTCCTTTGATTTCTCCTTCAAGCCACAATCTCATACACACATTAAGAGAATCATCTTGCTTCCAATAGCCGCCACCTACAAAAATTGGGAAGTGAATGATAGGATTAGGGTAAAAACCCCTCTTCCCCATTATTTACAGCTTGGTCCTTCAACTTTCGACTTTGAACTAATCCCTGCTCAACTCCCATTTATTGCTTTTGAGTACGGTTATTACAATAAACTATTGTAATAAAATTATATAATTAAAAATAATAAAAATTTAAGGAGCATGTCTTTTTTGTTGTATTTGAATGAAAAAGTTGTGGGGGGTTTAATTGAGACAAGAATTCCTCAATATCTTGCACACATTATATCATGCAACTAAAAAGAAAAGTGGGAAAACGCAACAAATATACAAATGGCAATGGGAATCATTTCCACCCCCCCCCCCCCCCCCCCCCCCCCCAATTCTCTTTAAATACACTTATCATAAACAACCCATACTTTTCCAAAAGATTATATTTATAACAATTAATGTATACATATTCCATTTTGGACCAATGATATTAATAATATGATAACATATGTATATAAATCAGATACATATGATATATTCACTTAAAACTTTGATATGAGAATGGATGTAAATATATATATATATATATATGTCTGTTATTTTAAAAACAAAAATTGTTGTTTTTGTGAATATCTATATTATATTATAAAGCAATAATTTCAGTTTTTCTTGAATTTTTAAGAGGTACGCTTGTTTTTGTTTTACGTACAAGCATCAGACAACCACCCACATCCTATTTCCCTAAATTTTCTCGTTCGATACCCCCTCTTACGGCGGATGAAATCCGTTTCCTTAGCACACTTCCTCTGCCACTCTCTCTCTCCTCATTTTCAGATTCCAGATTTCCTCTATCTTTTCTTTGTATTTCTAATTTACACGAAGTGTGTGTGAGTCCTTGTTTTATGATAAATTGACGGATGATTAAAAATAATAACAAATGATGGTTAATTAAATACCACCATAAGAGAAGGCTGTTCAAAAATGATGATAAAAAATATAGGAAGAAAATAAAGAACGCTATCTATTTAAATTTCGTTTAATACATTTAAAGTAGTTATATTAATTTTTTTAATTTTTAATAATTTTTATATGTATTCACCATTCTTGAAGATTGGATAAAATCAATTTTCTCTCTCCACGTTTTTTTTCTTTTTATTATTTAATTTAATAAAGAACGGTGTAAATATTTGAATTTTGACCGTAAAAGTCAAAATTAGAAAAACCTTTGTATAACAGTCATATGTTTGAATGGTTGCAAAGATCACACAACTAGACATATTGACAAGTCAACGTGGGAAATTCGGGTCAACAAGTTCAAATTTGTGGTACTAAACCTTTTCTAACACAATCACTAAGATTCTTTAAATTTAAATAAAAATTTTGATGATTTTTGTTCTTTAACAGGTTTTTTAAAGGTGAATTTTATCCATACTCCCTTCTATAGGGGGCATGTGAGTGAGGTAGGAGGGGGTACGAGAGGTTTTGTGAGTGAGGAGGGGGTAGGGATATCAAACACCCTTTTTAAAACATTTTCCAAAATGAAGATAGTAGGAGAAAAAAAATGGAATTCTTCAAATTTGAAGAATTCTTGAAAAACGATTACTTATGAAACATAAATTATTTTTTATTTTTCATACCAATGAGAATTCTTCAAATTATATGTATAGCAAAGAAAGATAATATTTTATGAAATATATTGAATATTCTAATAATATAATTTATATTATAATCTCCAAATGGAGAAGCTACCGAGATAAACATAATTTTTTTTTAATGATCTAACTTTTGATTCTCTATTTTGAAGAATATATTGGAGATGTTCTAAAAATGATATGTTTATTGAACACTAAAAAAATTAACTACAACTACATAGTTTAAAGACATCTTTAATATTATAATATTAATAATGATATACTATATTTTTTTTATTATTATACTTTTTATTAAAACATAATAATGATTATATATAATAAATAAATAATTATCAAATGAATATTAACACAAAACTATAGTTAATATAATGTTTTTTATTTTGTCTATGAAATTTTATTTTGTTAATTTCTTATGATTATACAAAAGGTTTATTTTTAGGTTTTTACTAATTTTCATTTTTAAACAAAAAGTAAATTATTTAATAACAATTTACAGTCTAAAAACACAAAATAACTAGATTATAAATTTAATATATCAAACTATTTATATATATATAACTTAATATAATATTAATATTTAGAAAATAGAGGCTAACATTTTAACCTCTATATTAATATAGAGGCCAATGTTGTTGGCCTCCATTTTTTAGTGTTGTTGGAAAAATATTTTATTGTTTATAATGTTTTTAGTGATAAGTTAGAAATGAAATGACTTAAATATAAATAAATATGTTAGTTTTCATTTATTATTCAACTTGACGACGAAATTAAATAAACCTCACCAAACCAGGGGAATAAGAGCCGACTTGGCATTAACGGCTTCGTGACGAGCCAAGTTTACCAATATGTTGGTTTATGACTTACTACTAAAAACCTCAACAGATAATAAATATATGATATTTTTATTTTCAATTATTTTAAAAATTAAAGATATTTCTTTTTTCAAGAATTTTGTTTTCAAATGTGAACGATTATGTCCACGAGATTTTTATTTTTTATCTTATCGAACACCATTTAATCAGTTGTATTTTTTCCAAATGACGAGAGTATAAAATTTTCCTTTCTTTGCATGTTCAATTTTGTTGGATTGTTTAGTCAAAAATAAGTTTTGCAGGGGTCAAAATCAGTAACATATATGGTAACTGGTAAGTAATAACAAAAATCAAAATCTTTAAAAAGTTTTATATTCAATTTCAATACTTGTTATTGGTATAAAATAATTAAAATATAATTTATCACTCTTTTACAATTAGAGATTTCTCTAAATTTGGAGATTACCACCTTATTTATCTTTTTTTTCTTCTCTATTTTATCATACTATTTAGTAGGGCTGTAATCGAACCGAACGTTCAACGAACCGTTCATGAACTGTTCGGCGGGAAGTTCGTTTATTTAATAAATGAATTGAACGAACATGAACATTTTTTTTGTTCGTTTAGTTAAATGAACGAACATTAACAATGGTCTCGTTCGTTCATTTACGTTCGCGAACGTTTATTCATTTATGTTCGTTTATATATATAAATATATTTATATATATTATGACATTAATTTGTCAAAGCATTAATTAAATTAACTTTTTAAAATTCCTATTTATACCTCCTAAGTATATCCGGTTTTTTTTTGTTATGTTATTTTTTACGAACGAAATTATGAGTAACGGTGGTTGTTTTTTATTCATTTGTGTTCGTTTATGTTCATTTATGTTTGTTCGTTTACGTTCGTATATGTTCATTTATGTTCGTTCGTTTACGTTCGTATATGTTCATTTATGTTCGTTCGTTTACATTCGTTTATGTTCATTTGTGTTCGTTCGTTTACGTTCGTTTAGCTCTTAATGAACGAACATAAACGGACACGAACAAACATATTTTCTTAATGAACGAACATGAACACAAAAAATTTCGTTCGTTTAGCGTTCGTGTTCGTTCGTTTGTTCGGTTAAGTTAAACGAACGAACACAAACAAGTCTCCGTTCGTGTTCGTTTACAGCCCTACTATTTAGCATGGTTGTTAAAGCAAAAAAAAAATCTAAATCTTCAAAATTTCTATTTTAGCATAATTGTTGAAGATGCTCTAGAGCATCTAAAGCAGGTTTTCTAAAATAAAGAAAATGAAAATTTTTATAGATTTTGGCCAATTTTTTTGTTCTAACAGATTGTCCAAAACATTTTCAAAATGGAGAATGTGAAATTCTTTAAATTTAGAGAACTTTTAAGAAATTATTATTATTACAGTCACAGAGAAATAATTTTTTATTATATTTCTATACTAACAAGAAATATTTAAATTAAATATTTAAAAAGTGATAATTAATATTTTATAAAATATATTATTTAATAATATAATTAATGTTGTAATATTTAAAATAAATAAATTGTTTGAAGTTTGAAAGTAAAATATTTTTGAAGGCAAATATTTTGGAGATGCTCTCTTGCTATTTGTAGAAAAGTTGTACTTACCACCCTTCTAGTTTCATACAGGTACATAAAGGCCCCTGTACTTTATATCTTTTAGTATAAATCTTTTTATGTAAAGGACTCATAAAGAGGTTGTAAGTAAAGTTTGGCAAACTTGAGAGTACTGCAAATATGAGATGGAGACTATAAGGGCTTTAGTTTGGCAGCAAACCTAATTGAGTTGAACTTTAAGGACTCGAGCTTACAAGATTTGGGGTGTTCACGATTTTATTGACATCGATTAAACTTGTTAAACCGACAGATCAGTTTGAGAAACTATCTAACTGATGTATACGATTTTATGTAGAGTTTGACACGTCAAACCCATCGTTTCAATCGAACTGAATTGTTTTTAATTATATATATTTTTGCAATATAACATTTTTATATTTGTTATGTAACCGATTGAGAGGAATCCTATGTTGTGGAAAGAGATTGGTTTAAATCCGCACACCCTTTTATATTTTAGCTTTCTTTTGTGTTTGTTAAATACTTGTTCGCTTGTTGTTTTCGCCTCTCTTCCTAGGCTCCTGAGTCCTGCTACTCACCCCCCTAGACATCCCCACTGTCTAGCCTCCCTCATTTACAAAAAAGTATCTATTACATGTTTTTGTTTTTGTGTAAAAAAAGAAAGAATCGTCTAAAACCGCCAAACCAATTAAATCAAACTGATTTTATTGGTTTGTTAGTCATGTTGAGATCATTAATTTGGTTGGTTTCATTTGCAAAATGCCAAGGTTATCAGTTGGTTGAAATGTTATTCTTTAAAGCAGTCGAACCGAATCGTAAACACCCTTAGCCAAGGCTATCGAGTCCGAGTTTATTTTGTAACACCCCGAAATTTCGAGTTCATGATTATCACTTTATAAATTCCACCTATGTACCTTGTGTTGAAATCCGATGAATTTGAAGTATAGAACCCCATCTGGTAACCTTTAATATTTTCTTATGTCCATAAAACTATACTGTCAAACCTTGATGACTTTTGGTTGCAAATCGTTATCGAAAGAACGAAATTTCAGGGCCTGGAGGGTTGGCGCGAGAGTGCCCGGCGAGAGTGTCAGGGTCACTCTCGCGAAGGTCACAATCGTGTGGCCTGTACCACTTGTGGTACGTTTGGCGCGATAGTGCCAGGCGAGAGTGCCAGGGCACTATCGCGGGGGGCACTATCGCCGCGGTCTCCTGGGTTCATTTATTGGCCGATTTTTCTCAATTAAAACTCATTCTCTCACATTTCCAACTCTAACACTCTCCCCTCCCCTAAAGTTGCGATTTTCTTCCCCTCTTCCCTCACCCACTAAATACTTGACCTAATACCCACCTACACCATTCATTAATCTTCAACTACCTCAACCTCACATTTATTGGTACTTTAGAGTCTTTAAAGCTTCAAGGGAAATTCTCTCAACCTAGGGTTTCTATATTTTTAGGGTTTTTACATTACAAACCCTATAGGTGAGTTTCTACTAATTTTCACATACTAATGCTTTATTACTACATGCTTGAACTACTCATAACATGTTGATCTGAAAACTTAACCTAACCGCTGATAAGAATGATTGTTCCTTGAATTCCTTATTGTAATGCATGTTAAAGATGGTAAATGTATATGAAATCATGTTAGTAAGCATATGAGGACATTTATAAGTCTATTTGTGAAATTTCATTATACGTGATAATTAATGTATTGGGACCCAACTCTTGTGCACGAGAGTTTGGGGGTAGTTGTTGGTTTAGTCGGAACTTTGATCACTGATGGCGGGTAGACACTAAAGGACCGAGTCCTTGAAGTGGAACCCTATAACCGAGGGGATAGGCACTAAGGCCCGACGAACCTTGAGGTGTAGCTCGACGGAGTGGACACTAAAGGTGGTTTAGACGCTTGAGGTGATGCCAGATACGGTGTGCACTAAAGTAAGGGCCTCAGGTGTAAATTCCCCAATTCTAGACTTAAGTGCCTCCATCCACGGATCTAGTCACTTGGGAATGCTCGGGTTACCCCGTGTAAATAACTTGTTATGTTTCTTGATGTATTTATGAACAGGTGGTATTATTAAATCTATGATGGGCCATACTTGGATTATTGTCATGGTTGCGGTAACTTGGGAGCTTTCTACTCTTAAATTCCTATTTCATTTATATATATGTTATGTAGGATCTCACTAGGCTTCTAGCCTAACACTTGATGTTGTGTTTGTCTTCAGGTTTCCCTATTGATGTAAAGAGGGCACCTTGACCTCCGGTCACGAGAATAGGATCATGGGCGGACCGGGATTTTTGGGAATCATTGAGAATAGCGTTTTGAAGACATAGCAACACCCACCTTAATCTAGTCACGCTATTTAATCTAGATTAAGTAGGTTGTTGTAATTTATGTCATATTCCATCGCTACTATTATTGTTACAAACTACCTCGAACTTTGGGTTTCAGTTGTTTAATTGACATGAATGGAAATATTGGTATTTTAGGCGTCATATTGCAAAATTTTTAATTGACCCTATTTTTAGAGTGTTACATATTTGTACCAAACTCTAAGAGATATTAAATGTAATTATTTTAAATTTATCATACATTTACCAAAGAGTTATATACTGTAATTGTATTCGAATGCTCTAATCTAAATTGTAAACAACTTATATGATCCTAAACCAAACGAGCTTGCATTTAATGAGTCTTTCAATATTGGTCCACGTTTATATGACCCCATAGAAGCCAAGCTAAAACTCTAGTTGTTGATATAACATGTTTGAACTTTACTTTTTTATATTGATCAGGCATAATCCAAGCTTGAATTACAGTAATTTTCAATAGGTTGATTAGCTCGAGCAAACTGAAACTTTATTGAACTAAAATACACCCAAATGAAAGTAAAATGCTTTTCAAGGTTTATGATAGTAGAAAAAAAAATACCCCATTTCATAATACGTACCAAAATGTTCCACATTTACTCTTTTTTTTTTTTCTAAATATTTTGATATAATCAAATGAAAAGTATCTAAAGGAGGTTGAGCAAACGATGGAGGAACGAATAAATGTTTCTCAACAACTATACATCCAAAGGGCAATACTAATTCATGACACACACTTTCCAAACAAAATCAAACACGGGTTAAGAATAATCTGAATTTGAATAATTATATATCATCTAAGGCCCAACAATCACTAAACTTTGTTGTGATATAACATTTCTTTTTTCCATTTTTGTCTCCCAAGGATTGTTTGAAAGGAGGACATAAAGCGAATATGTTGGTGAATCTACCAACATCGTAATTTGTCTTTTTAACATTATATATATATATATATATATATATATATATATATATTTTCTATAACGTCTAAAAAAACAAGAATACGGTAGGACAATCAAAGTGTTATATATATATATAATCAATTGTGAAGTAGTTATTAGAATTTTGAAGCAGCTTTATGATGGATGTTCAGACGTTTTCTTTAAAATCACTTATTCGTGTTGTTTTGTATTTGTCCTAATGATCATTTAAGGAGTCTCTCCATAAAATTCTTAATTTTGTTTTTGTATCATTCAAAATCCGTTTTGAGTGTATGTTGCTTCTTTATAATGATTCACAACAATCGTATTACAATTGAAATTAACATTTATGGATACCAAATGAATATCATTCGTTATTTCAAGCATTTTGATATGTCATGCATTAAAGACGTTATTTTAAAGTATATAATATTCATATACGATAAATGAAAAACTCTCGAACAATCCCCATCGATGGTGAGATTGAAACCCTTTACCTTTAAAAAAGCTGAGTTATCAAATATTGTTAGGCCAAGTAAGTTCAACTGACAATAAGATTGAGCCTTTGGGGAAACTACTCATATGTCATCGTTCTACAAGGCCACAAGGATTTTTCTGGCTATTCTCTAAGCTTTTGAAATTAGTTGAGATACGTACAAACTGATCTAGACATTTATGGTTAAAAAAAATCCATAATAATTGATGGGTTCATAAAAAAATTGTTTGATTTAAATGTGAATACTAATATTTTTTTATAAAATTTATTTGAGCGGATATTGAATTTAAAAAAAGAAAAAGACCCCCATACAATAATTAATAAAATCAACCAATCCTAAACTTGGAAATATTTTGTCTTACTTTTGCAGTTGACCTAATTTCAGTATCATAGACCAGTACCATCAAAATCCTTTTCCGCAATTGAAGTTCCAAAACCAGAGCAACGTACAAGTTCATTATGCATAGTTTACACATGAAAAAAATCATTTATTTTGGATTAAGAAAATTCAGCTCTGGAAAAGTGAAAGAAGGAAAAGAAGTCGGCTGACCCGGGCCAAGCGAAGCCAGGACAAAGAAACAATACGACCGCCCAAAAGCGCGTTGAAATTGTTGACTCCTTCAAAAAGCCGAGCCGCGAAACACACAGCGTCTCCGACTCACACGTAGAATTTACACTTGGAGCCCTTGGAAAATAGAAAAGTGTCGCTTTCAGCGACTGTTGAAAACTAATGATTAGAGGCAACCTCCAAACTCCAAAGTACAGCTGTTACATACACGGATCGAAGATACCCACATATTTCGCCCTCAATTTAAGCAAATAAATTGTATTAAAATTAAACATATTTTATTTAGATTTTACTTTAAAAACAAATTCAAAATTTTATTTTCGTTTCCATTTAAAAAAAACAATATAATAATTTTTTCAATAATGAATTATTGTTTATATAATTATAAAACTTTTTTTATAATTTTTTTCTTTTTCTGAAAATTTAAAAATTGAAAATATATTCCTAAACTAAAAAAATGAAATAAAGGGTGTTGTTATCCCTAGTCCTTCATCACTCACATACCCCCTATAGGAGGGGGTATTGATAGAATTCATCGAAATAAATACTTTACCTTTTGATAAAATTTGTTCTTATTTTAATTTTAATAATATATATTTTCTTGTGTATCAATTCGATATTTTCATCAATTATTTTCTTATTGATAATAAAGATGTAGTTATCGAAAGTAAAATTCATTTTATTTCAAGAACAAATTTTGCAACACACCGAATGTACATTCATTAGAACCAATTCATATTCTACCTTGTTGTCATGTGTCATTATGTTGGCATCATATATTCCCACATTTCCATTTTTAGAGATTTCCGTGTACCATATTACTGTATATATATTGTTTCAGATAAGACCTAAATTATCGAAAGCTATATCACCTGCAACTTACCAATCGAACTTCAATTAAAGTTGTATGAATGCCTGCCAACCATGTTCGTTGAGGGAGAAGGTTATCTAACCGCTAATGCACAATCCTTATCAATTTGTATAGCTATTTTAGACTCTTTGACCATGTATGACCTAAAATTTCCCGTGTCTAGTTATTTTTAAAAAACTACCCTCCGTTGAAGTTAACACTGTTACTAAATTTTACCATTTCATGTAAAGATAACTGCATGTTACACAACTATTTTCATTTTCTCTGTTCTTGCAAATCAAAACCTTAATAAAACAATTTCAACCGGTGATCAAAACACTTTATAGTAGGGCCGGTCCTGAGATTTTGGATGCCCATGGTGAAAGCCAAAAAAATGTCCCTTTATTACGTAAACGAAAAACAATTTAAAGGAGTTTGGAACCTAGTTAAGTTACACGACCCATCCCCACGCCGGATCCTTATTAAATAAAACAAAAATGATACAATGGGGAGACATAAACCAAAACCCCGTATAATAAAACTTAAAATACATTACATAAAACAATGCCTTCGTGTGTTTTTTGAAGTAAAAAAATCAATGACTTTATCATAGTGATCAATTATACATATCTTAAACAATTAAACAAGTGATACGATATAGATATAGAGATTAAAAGGATAACACTTGATTTAGTCGTGGTTCGTGAAATTGCCAAACTTATTGAAACTTAGAAGTGAATAATGAATAATTGAATTGATATAGTTTATACAAACCATTAACAAATAACAAGTTAATAATCATCACAAAATAACAACAAAACCACAATTTAAACAGTTAAACATATAACAAATCTAAATTAAACAAATACCTCATTAGCCCTAAATTAAATCCCTGTTGCGTGCGTGTTGCTGCTGCCCCAGACGGCCGGACGTGAGTCGAAAGGAGAACCAAGAATGATTAACTAATTCACGATGAAATTGAAATCTACAGACCACATGTGATGACTGATGAGTCGAAGGTTCAAGATGGCGTGGAAGTGTGGAACGAGAGTCGAGAGTGAGAGGCTGAGACTGAGAGCGTCAATTAGATTTAGCGAGAGGGTCCGTCGTTCCCTTTTGTTGAAGCAAGCCATGCTTTGGGCTTGATATTAATAACGACTAATTTTTTTAGGCTCAAAATGAACCTGTCTTTATAGAATTCAATTAAAAAACCGATGCCCATGGACTTTATGATGCCTTGGACCATCGCCCCACTGACCTAGGCCCAGGGCCGACCCTGTCTCATAGCATAATTTGTTGATGTAAATGTGGATTAGGTTTGCTCTTTCGTTGTTTCTGACCCTCTTTTGTATTGCATTTTTTAAAAATATAATTAGCTGCTTTTCAAAAAATATTGACTAATTTAATTAATGGTCAAATTTAAATATATATCATTATACATGATTCATTAAATGATGTATTACTTTATTGCCATGTGCTACTTTTTATTATAAATTGTCTTAAAAATATAATTCTTCATTTAAATCTCAAACCGAATTTATTAATTAATTTATGAATAACAATTCAGAAAAAAATATTTATAAAAATGTATTTTGGAAGTTCAGAAAAGCCTTGAGCCAAGGGTAGTTTGGGAAAAAAACAGTTCAGCAATAAAACGACACGTTTTGAGGCGGCAAAGGGTGCGTTTGGTTGAACAAACCTAACCACCACTTTTCCTTCATGGTTCACACTCATTTTGCCTTTTCTTTTTTCTTTTATTTTTTAATTATATAAAAATATAAATAAAGACCAAAAAATAAGTTATAAAATAACACAACTAAATTATATCTCTTTCTTCTTTTTTGGTTCTCTAAGCCATACCCTCCCTTCTGGATTTCATCCACTGTTCTTCTCTCTCCCAATCTTTCTATCTCTAGACGGCCGGAAAACTCTTCGGTTTTCGCCGGAAAACCGACGGTATTGACTTCCGGAGTTCTTCCTGGAGGAGCTATTTTGAATAAGTGCGATTTTTGAAACGGACACGAACTATTAGTGTTATCATTGTGCGGTTTTCCGAGATTACAGAGTTTAACCGGTTGAATCTTCCGATCTCTTCGTCCGGTGGTTGTTTTAAGGGAATGTACCGGACATAATGACTGAGATCGTGATCTAGGGTTGAGATTTGTTGTTGTTGCGTTTGTTATGTTCTTCTTCTTCTTCTTCAATTTCGTTTGTATGGTTTTGGTGAAGTAAAAGACGACGGAGGGTTTCGGCGACAAACTTTGGAATGAGATGGTAAATTACGTCATCGAATTTTTCTAAATAGATTATTGAATGTGTTGCTATATGTTTTTATTCTGGTAGAATAACGAGTCTCCTAAAATCACTGGCATTATGTTATTTTTGTGTGTGAATATTTTCAGGTTTGTAAATCGAGATTTCCTGAAAGTATTTGTGTAAGTCTTAATGTCTTATTATTCAATTTTACGGCTATTTGTTCTGAAAATTTATAAAAGTGCAAAAAGTTCTTCCAATCAGCACTTTGTGTTTTTTCTTCTGTAATTTGGAACTCTCAATTTAGCACCGTAATTTTTGTTGGTGAAAATTAGAGTTTTACGACTTTATTTATTTATTTATTCTTATTTCCTTGGCTGTTTTCTCTCTTTAGCGATAATATTGTTCACTTGCTTTTCATCTATATGATGTCTGTTAAGAATTTGTTGAGAACCTTTTTAATGGAACTGCTTGACATTCAGTTAGTTGAATTCGTTGGTTCCTGTTGAACTTTGTGGAAGATATACTTTTATATGTTCACTAAGGGTGAAGTTGTTTAATTGGAAATAAATTGAAGAAGTGATTGTAAAATTTCAATTAACAGCTATGGCCTTTTCCGGAGAAACATATGAGAGAACTTAGTAGATATAGGCTAATTGAAGTTTGTATCATCTACTACATCGTGAGCTGGTCTATAACTATTTTCTTTGTGGTGGGTCAAAGCTTGGTTGAGTTTACAAGGTAATTTGTTGTGGATTTTCTTTGTGCCATCAGTTTCACTTTGTTCAGTATTCATTGTCATGTTAACACACTGAAAGAGATATTTTTTTATTGAGTAGGTAAAGGAGGAAAGTGTATTTGAATGTAACTCCAAGGTATTACACTTAAGGGTCAAGGTAGATCCAATTCAAGCTAAATCTTGATGATGAAGATATTGAATGATAATCATAGTTCATATATAATCTGCGAAATAATATTTGGATTTTTCTGAAACAAATTAGGATTTTGCTGTATAATGTTTGTAGATATTTTTGTTCATTGGATTGCGATCTGCGTTGATAATCTTTATGATTGAGAACCACAATCCACATCGATGTATGATCAAGGACTAGAATAGCGGACTTATATTGTATTTCTTTCCAGGGGGAAGGAAGGATTTGTTTCTCCAGAGAGGCCAAGCTAGAATTTTTGAAGCATAAGAGGCTTCAGCGGATGAAAGCAGGCACATTAAATGACACTGCATGCATGACTAACCTGATGACTAGAAGCAGCGGAGATGCTTTAAGAGATTCCGCGTCCTGTGGTGTGAGATCATTTGGCAATCGTGATATATATGCACAATCTGGTGGTGTTGTAAATGGCAGAGATACCATGTCAAAGCAAAAGGTTGAAAAGTTTGACACAACCGATCTCGAATGGACAGATAAGATGCCAGAGTGCCCAGTATATTTTCCAAGTAAGGAAGAGTTTGAGGATCCTTTGGCTTATCTTCAAAAAATATCCCCAGAAGCTTCAAGATATGGTAATGGTTCATTAGATGTTAATAAGATCAGAGGTTTACTCTAATTAGCAAATTTACATATATGTCATACATCAAACCGTCACGTGGTATTTGTTAAATGATAACGCTTTAGTTCCTTCTCATTACCCATTTGCTCTTGTTGTTTGTGATCAATTTTGGCATTATGTATGTTTGTGCATGCTCAGTCATTTGCTTGAATTGATAATTTGCAAATGACGACCGCTACATATTGTTTGAAATATATGTTTTCTATCAACTATAGGGCTGAGTGTGTAAAAAATGGGATTGTATCTCCATGTTTGGAAAGCTCTGTCTGCCTGCTAGTATGTTCACTAATTTGCAAAATTTTCTCAAGTTCTGATGCGCCAACCTTGTTAGACACAGGATACATTTACTGATAGAAGAAGATACATCTTCTGCTGGCATTCCATGTCAATTTAAACGGATTATGTATGTGGTCAAATTTAACGATGGATCTGTGCGCAAACTAAAAGTGTAAATGATTTTTAAGTGGGAGGGTGTAGGATTCATTAAAAAATCAGCTGAGATATAGCAACTTCTGAAAGATTTTCAACTAAGGATTTCAACTCTTACCATTCTATTGTGACAGCCTTCTCTAAATGTTATATTGCTTTATTGTGCTCATCCTAACATGTCGCTGCTGTGTAGTTATTGCATTTTCATTAGTTGATAGTACCATTACTTTGTTCAACTGAAATTTCTAACTTCATGTTTGAGTCTTGTCCTACATGTATGGTGTGTAAATTCTTTCCCTTGAATTCTTTTAAAAATTTCAGGTATATGCAAAATTGTTTCGCCTTTGAGTGCTTCTGTTCCTGCTGGCATGGTTTTGATGAAAGAGAAAGCTGGTTTCAGGTTTACGACAAGAGTGCAGCCTCTTCGGCTTGCTGAGTGGAACACTGATGATAAGGTCACCTTTTTCATGAGTGGAAGGTGGGTTTCCTTATATTGTCAATTTACTTTTCTATATGCTCTTTCAGAATCTGAGTGGTGTTTTTTGTTCATCAGAAACTATACATTCCGTGATTTTGAGAAAATGGCAAACAAGGTTTTTGCTCGTAGATATTATAGTGCTGGATGTCTTCCGGCTACATACATGGAAAAAGAATTTTGGCATGAAATAGCTTGTGGAAAGACTGAAAGCGTCGAGTATGCATGTGATGTTGACGGCAGTGCATTTTCATCTTCTCCTGACGATCAACTTGGAAATAGCAAATGGAATTTGAAGGTTTGATTTTATTCAGTCATTTACCTTGTTGCTCTCTCTTCCCTTGCTCTTCCTACTATGTATGTGTCTATTTATCATATACCCACAGGCGTGACGTGCATTTGCATCTACCTTGTGATCTTGTTACTTCACTGATTAAACTCATTCTTGTTTGTGTTTTCTTCTAACATTGTTTTCATTTTTCCGAATGTCCATATGCTTTCCCATGTCTACCTATAAATTATTAAATTTTGTTAGACGTAAATTCTTCCCCTATCCTTCGAATGTCTGTAACTCATCTGCTTTACTGCATGGTGTATCTGCTGATAAGTTAGACACTTGATCTTAAATGATTTGGTAACAGAATAATTGCTTAATGTATATGCTAGATTATGAGATTTTGGTCTTTCATCATTTCTTAATTCCTTCTCTCCCGAATACTGGCTTCATATTTTATTTGTGTAATCTCTTTTAGTTTGGATTTTATTCGCTTTGTTGGTGTTCTTATTCCCTGACTGATTCTTAATATACCAGTGGTACCAGCAACGTGATTCTTCTTGCATGCTTCTTATTTCTGCATGTTCTATTAAACTAAGATCTTGCTGTTCACTTTTCTGATTTCAGAAAGTTGCGAGATTGTCCAGATCGATCTTGCGTCTCCTAGAAACAACAATTCCGGTATTCAGACAGTTCTTCTTTGATCGAGTATATATTAATTAATCGGCATGTATTGTTTTCTTAGCTAATGTTTGTGTGATCACAGGGGGTTACTGAACCAATGCTTTACATAGGGATGCTATTCAGTATGTTTGCTTGGCATGTAGAAGATCATTACTTGTACAGGTATGTAATTTGTTATATTACTTGTGTATGTTTATCACTTTATGCTTGTTGATGTCATCACATTATAATATCCTGTTATTTCACTTGTCACAGCATTAATTACCATCATTGTGGAGCTGCAAAAACCTGGTATGGTGTTCCTGGTCATGCTGCACTGGATTTCGAAAAGGTTGTTCGGCAAAAGGTGTACACTCATGATATTCTATCAACTGAAGGGGAAGATGGTGCTTTTGATGTTCTCTTAGGGAAGACAACCTTGTTTCCTCCTAATATTTTGTCACAACATGGTGTTCCAGTTTACAAAGCTGTGCAAAAGCCTGGGGAATATGTGGTGACCTTCCCCCGAGCATATCATGCAGGATTTAGTCACGGTAATATTACTTTCCTTTTTTTGATTTGCAAATTCCTAAAAGATTTTGTTTATTGCTCGTAAGATTTGTTGCTTCTTTTGTTCCTCTTCCTGTTATAGTTTACAATACTGATTTTATGAATTTGGTATATTATAGGTTTTAATTGCGGTGAGGCTGTAAATTTTGCCATTGGTGATTGGTTCCTGCTGGGATCAATAGCCAGTCGTCGTTATGCACTTCTTAACCGGACACCTCTCCTTCCTCATGAGGAGCTTCTGTGCAAAGAAGCGATGCTTCTTTCATCAGCTACGGACTATGAAGATTCAGACCATTCTTCTGCAGATTTAGCTTCTCAAATTAGCATTAAAGCCTCGTTTGTTAATTTTATACGCTTCCAACATCGTGCTCGTTGGTGTCTAATGAGATCAAGAGGGTGCATGGGTGTTTCTCAACATTCTCATGGCACCATCCTTTGCAGTGTTTGCAAACGTGACTGTTATGTAGCATATATCAACTGCAACTGCTATTTACATCCTGTGTGCCTTCGCCATGGTATATTGGAAAATCCCTTTCTATTTTATCCAAATTATTACGTGGGCCTCTCTATTAATTATGGTATCTCTTGATTTGCTTCAGAGTTTAAGCCACTTGACTTGCCTTGTGGAAGCAACTTTACACTCTCTGTAAGGGATGAACTCTTAGATATGGAGGCGGTTTCCAGGATGTTTGAGGAGGATAGCGATATTGTAAATGAAGTTCAACAACAAATTATAAATGGAACCGACATGATTCTGCTATCTAACTTGTATCCACTAGCTGAAGACGAGGGATACAATCTGTATTGCAAGATTGATTATGATCCAAACTGCAATTTGAAGCAGTCTGTTCCTAAGATCCTGGATACTGCTGAAACTTGTTTCTTACTTGACCACGTAAGTTTAAACAAAATGCTTGTTCTAAAATGGATATTCGAATCTTCCTCTGCTTCTAGAATTAAGATGTAACCTGATCAAACTTTGTTTCAACAGTTACAGGGTGATACAAGTTCGAGTACAAGGAATCTTGTGCCTGCTAATTCTTCCAAAGACATGGCTATGGAAACACACGAAGCTTCGTCAGTCATTAATGAATCTCCGCGACCCAATATCCGCGTGGATGTCAAAAGTACATGTCATTATAGTGATGACTCTGACTCGGAGGTATTTAGGTTCAAACGCCGTTCATCCTTAAAGTCAAAACACAGAACTGCAACCACTTCCGTCCCTTCTAAATTGGAACATCAGGTAATGGATATTCTTGTGGATCAAATTCATTTTACGTTTATTTTGTTTTTGTCAACTTTTCCTAATCAACTTGTAGAGAGATATTATCATGATGCAAATGGCCTCTCACCATGTGTTGGTCTTTAGTGGTCAATTGAAATCAGTACAATATGCAACCGAGTTTATCAGAGTTTTTGAGCCGTTGAACGAATATGAATTATTGACAATTATTTGTGCTTGAACTTTTCATGCTTCAGGTAGTATTACTAACCTGAGTTACATGTTTGAACAGGGGCTTAAGCGGTTGAAGAAAGTACAGCATGAAAGATATGGACATAGTTCAGCACCTGGGTATTTGATAACTGGCAAAGACTCTGTGTCGAAGGAAAGATTTGGCAAAGGAACCATGACTTCCATCTCCATCAAGTACAAGAAATTTGGAAACGAAGAAGCTGTGAGTAAACATGGAGAACACCAACGAGATCACGGGTTTTACAAACTGGGAAAGACCACAAGGGAACGATCGTCCCTAGAGACTTGCCCAAAGCGACATAAAGTAAAAGGCCCTTCAATTACAGGGTTAGAGCACAGGTTCCTTTGAATACAAACAAATTTCTTAGAGCTTTGACTTTGCTAACTTGGATTCAATTGGGGTTTCTAAGATCTAACAACACAGAGAAAACTACATCAGCCATTTTTAGTCATGGAAGCAGCAAATTAACCCACATTCATAGATGAAAACAGAAATATATTCTTTGTGCAGGCCTCTAATTGGGGCAATTGGCACTGTGGTGATCAATTCTCAGGCCGAGTTTGTATTAAGGACTCGTGCAGGAGATCCTTTTTCACTGGTTTTTTAGGTAAGTAGGTTGCCAAGGATTCGATTAGCGGTTTCTTTTGATGTACATTTTGTTGGGAGGTAAAATGGGTATTCATTGAACCCTCCTCCTTTTGTCATTTAATTTCCAGAAATGTGCTGCTTCCCTTACTGTAGGGGGTTCTTTATTCTTTATGTAGCAATGGACTACATCAATAACAAATCAAGATACAGTTGTAGTTTTGTCACCAAATGTTTGTGATACTTTGGGTTTAAGGAAAGGATTTTCTGATTCTTTGGCTTAGAAGGCAAGGGAAAACAAGTATCAAGTTGCTTTCCTTTTAGTCCTCGTGTCACTCAACCATTCATTCCTTAAGACATGGGCTACGCTTATCTCCAATACCAGATATGGCTGACTTCTATGTACTATTTTCTCAGCATTGTGTACAAGTTAATGTCATGGATGCAACCATTGTTTTTCTATTGTTTTGAAATAGCAAAAATGGTTATGGTCTTCTTATTACCGGTTTTGGACAAAAGTTATGGACTCGGGCTTGGTGGACCCAACCGGTCCTGATCGGGTTGTTTTGTGTGTGTCTAATATTTAAACAAGCGGTTATTTAGGTTTAGAATGGAATTGAATTAGGCCTAATAACCAGTCTTTGGTTGAATCAAATTGTAGGAATACATAGTGTTGATACCTTCATAATTAATCTATTTACATGGTGTGGTGTGCAACCCAAGGAGGACCCCGAAACTAGCCAATCCGTCGGTCCACCATATTCGTTAGGGGCGGCAACAGCAAGGTAAGAGAAAGAGAAAAACAAGTGTGGGAGGGAGGGGACGCTACAATAGAATTGGGTTTATAGGACACCGCAAATTTTTAAGTGTCTTAATAGACTACTTGTAAGACTTCATTTATAGGACTAAAAACCAAAGTGTCTTACCTAAAGGCGTTGTAACAAGTTTATAGGACACTTTTGGACGTCTTAATAAGTTTTTTAAGACACTTTTAATACAAAGCGTCACATTAACTATTTTATAGGACACTTTTGAGAAAGTGTCATATAAACACATCTTTTTGTAGGATACTTGTTTTTATAGGACACTTTTTCAAGTAGTGTTATATAGAATAGCTAATACGACATTTTTCAATAGAAAGATCATAAAAAACTTGTTACGACGTCCAGGGCCGGTCCTGAGGTTTTGGTTGCCCATGGCAAAAATCCAAAAAAATGCCCCCAATATATGCGTATAAAAAAACAATATAAACTATTTGAAGGGGTTTGGACCTAGGCGGCTCATCCCTACGACGATATTTCTACTTCATTAACTTGGTAATGAAGGAAAAATAGCTAAGCGAAAGATATCTGCAAAAATCATATCAAATGCTTGAACCTGAATAAACTTGTTTTTGAAACTTTGTCTCTCAAACCTTGACTTGGATCTAGTCATTGAAAGGTAGACAATGTGGCTATGATATTATGCCTTGCAGAAATAAGAAGAAAGACTCTTTTAGGAACCTAACCCTTGAGTCCTTGACTAATGTTTACTAAAACACCAGTGCCTACTTTATTCTTATTTTTACTTGACTAAGTAACCCCTTTTTTAGTCCATAACATGGACATGATCCTATGATGAATGGGAAAGTAAAGACAAGCTTCTAGTTCTCGCTCAACCATTGGACCAAGGTATGAGAGATAAGTGTAACAGAAATAGTGATTGATGAGTGTATGGCATTACTCAAATGTGAACTTAGAGGTATAGTAAAAAATGAATTGAACGACTTGAACATGAAGGAATTGACACATAGACATGACATGAGCTTTAACTCTTAAGAAAGTTTAACTAACCCCTTTCCTACACTTTCTTGTTGGTCTATAGTCAACATAAATCCATTGATCAGAGAGTATACTATTACCATTCACAAGAATAGTTTTTTCCAATGTCTTATTTACCTTTATGATAAATGTTTGTTGATCACACCTAGAAAGTATCAAAGTACCCATGCTAGATGTTCTTGGGCAATGTATGAGTGACTTGTGGTTTCTTCGATTAAGAGTTTCCATTCAAATGTTGTGGATTTTAAAGAATATCATTCTCCAGGGCAATTGCACCAATCTCTTTTTTAAGTACAAATTGTCGTGGATTTAATTTATGTTTGCGAAAATTTTAAAGCTTTGCATCGAACTTTTAAGTAATATTGTTGTGGATTCTAGCTTTGAAAATTAAAATCACCTCCTTTTTGGGAATGGCAGAAGACCCTTCCTAAGAAGCAAATATGTAAAATTCAAGTATTCAACAAAGTAAACTTAGAAGTTACTAGTTAGAAGTTGGAAAGAAAAACCTGTGGTGGTCGATTTTGGGGCAGCAAGTTACCAAGAGATCAACAAGCCAACAAGTTAATTGTTTTAGGGTAGCAGCAAGTTAATGAATTTGGGGGCAACAACAAGTTAATCGATTTAGGGAAGTCCTTTTAGGCAGCAACCACGACTGACGACCCCAGATTCCAGAGTTCCACTTCCAGTGCTCGATTTAAGGCAACACCGCAACAATCCACTGATCAAGTAGTCGACCCCAGATTTGACCCTAAATAGAGATTAGAGACATTAAACCGATTTAACCCTAAATAGAGATTAGAGACAATCAGACAAATCACAAATAGAAATAGTAAACACTAAACAGAATCAGAATGTAAACAACACTTAGTAAATAAGATACCTATCAAACGTTAAACCTGTGGCTTGTGGTAGTTGTTCACTGTTGCAATCGAGAATCAAGAAATCGAGAATCGAGAGTGAAAGGCTGAAAGTCGTGACTCGTGAGTGACCAAGAAGGCAAGAATCCAAGATTTCAAAGATGGATTGAGAGAGAGAGAGCGAGTCGATCTGTTTCTTTGAGCGACAGTCGACAGAGCGTGGATTGAAAGAGAGAGCGATTAGAATTAACGAGGGTCTATGTGTGAGATTAGAATTAGCGTGGATTGAGAGAGAGAGAGAGAGAGAGAGCATCGATCTAATTGATCGTTGCAGGCTTGTTTGAGGCAATTGGGGCATTGGGCTTGTAATGGTAAAAAATTTAAGAAAATATGATGCCCCTATGATTTTGATGCCCTGGGCCGTCGCCCCACTGGCCTAGGCCCAGGGCCGGCCCTGACGACGTCCAAAAAGGGTCTATAAACTTAACACAACGCTTTTAGATAGGACGTTAATTTTTTTTTGGTTTTTTGGTCCTATAAATTAAATCTTATAAAATGGTCTGTTAGGACGCTTATAAATTTTTAGCGTCCTATAAACCTTTTGTTGTAGAGAGGGTTGTTCTCTTAAGACCTGCATCTCAGATGAATGAATTGATAGACTGATATGTTTGTTGATGTTTCCCCATATAATTAAAGCCGACCATAATTGGTACTAATTAGAAAGTCCTGATGTAGGGAATCTTCAAACAAGGAAATCCCATTTTTTTTTTGTTGTTGTAGTATAACCGAGAAATTATTGATGAATTTCGGTTGTAGTTGAGACATTAAAGAATCCCAAAATTTTTATATTTTTGCCACACAAGGGTTGTGGCGTACTGGTTAAGGCCTTGGGGGATGTGGTGGAATATCCCATCTGCTCAGGGTTCGAATCTAGGCGTGCACAACAATTGTGGCCACTGAGATTTAAACAGGGCTGATGTCTTACCGTCACAATTTGCCAAGAGATTAGTCTAGTCAAAGCCTAGGACACCTTTTCCAAAAAAAAAAATTACATTTTTGATGTCCGAAATCCAAATCATCGGACCTATTTGCAAAGGTTATATTCGTCTCATTAGCTCTTCAACAGGTGCCATGGTCAAACTCGTTAAATAACACTATATATATTAGGGGTGTTCGCGGTCCGGTTTGGGCGGTTTAACCCTTCATACCATAAACCAAACCGGTCAAGTCGGACCGCGGCTTAGGCGGTTTGGTCGACCGATTTAGGCGGTTTGAGCCTTTTAGTGAACTTTACAGTTTAAACATAAAAACATATAAAACTTTGAATTTTAAAGGCTCGTTGACTTGAGTCCATTTGAAATAATGAAAAAAGTGTACGACAAATAACAAAGTCCACAAAAGTTAACAAAATATCCCAAGATAAAACACTAAAAAAAAGTAATATGCAAAGTGCAAATAAAATCCATGGCTTCACTTCTTTCTTTTTTCCATTATTTGTATTCCACAATCCATAAAGATTTCAATCTTTTAAAATACCTTAGGCCTTTTTGTATATACTTGGACATTTGGGCTTTATATTATCTATTCTTTATAATAAAGGTATATATAAAATATATATATATATTTATATATTTGGCGGTCGGTTTGGTCCAAACCGCCCAAAAAAACCTCCAGACCGCAGACCGGACCGCCAGGTTTGACAATTTTTTAGACCAGACCGGACCGTCAGACCGTTCAAACCGCCAAAAACGGTCCGGTTTGACTTGGTTCGACCGGTTTGAGCAGTCCAACGGTTTTTTTGAACACCCCTAATATATATAACCTAGGAGATTTCAAGTGGTTATGATTGTCATCTAATGATGCCATTAACATAAATTTGACCATGGAAAGCAATCTGAGATAGGAGGTTTGGGCAATGTAGTACAATTCGATATGTTTTAGAATCTGGCCGAAGGGCGTACACGATGTTGAGAACGAGTTACAGGATTTCACTTTCACTGTGAGGTGGAACACAACCTAATTAAGACTCTGATATTATGTTATGATTGGGACCCGATTTAGATATAATTTCAATGATGTATAAATATTGGGAAAAGGAAGAAAGTTTGGAGCCAATATTTCATTGTTGTATTATGAAATCAACTTACGTACAAACAAACAAAAAGAAGAAGGAATACATATTAGACTAAGAAATATATAAAGACATAATTTAATTGAACCTGAACTATTATCTAAAATACCGTTTAGAACATGATAAAATAGTGGAGTTTCAAATAAAAAGCGTTAAATATCGATGATAATAAGGGAAAGTTTATATATATGAGTTATTGAAAAAACTTCTTTTGAAGATGCATATATGAGCCCATATAATCTCTAACGTGGATTCAATTATGCATCTTCAATAAAATTTAAAGATTTTTTAAAGTAATTCACATAAGAGTAAATTATGATTTTCGTCCTTGTGGTTTGTTAATAATTTTGATTTTTATCCCCGTGGTTTTAAAATGATTTTCATCCTTATGGTTTGCAATTTATTGCTATTTTCATTCATAGACTAATTCTACCTTTAAGTATAAGGGATTAAAACAATAAAAAATTGTAAACCATAAGGATCAAAATAACAATAAATTATAAGTCATAAGGACGAAAATAACAATGAATTACAAACCAAGGGACAAAAACCTTAATTTCTAACCACAGGGACAAAAAATGCAATTTTTAACAAACCACAGGGACAATAAACGTAATTTACTCTTTCACATAAATATATAAAACATATTTATGTATTACTTTATGCAATCACAATAAACAACAAGACCAAACATTTTGGGCTCCCGCAGTAGTAAAGGCCCAACCCAAATTGTTGTTAAATTAAAACCTAATGGTTCGTTGCAATTCCAAGAATTACTAAAAGTGTACTCGCGTAATGCAGCTAGATACATCACGATTTTAATGTTTCATTTTATTTTCTGTTTTTTGTCGATTTACATTACGATTTTGGATGGTTGTGCGAGAGTGATATGATTTTTTATATAAATTTGTTTAATTTAGACTTAATAATATAATGTAATTTATTTTGGTTTAATAAGATAATTTTTTTTATAAAATATTCTGTAAGATTTTTAATTATATTTTAGATTTTTTATATCTAAAATATGCTGAGAGTTATTTTAGGGGAGTTAAAATGGGAAATGATTTTAGGGGAGTTAAAATGGTTAGAGATAATGATTGAAAATTAATTAATAGCATTAAATGTAGTACATACAACTTTTATAGTTGTTTTTTAAGTAATTAGCATTAAATAGCGGTACATTAAGCTTTAAGACTTGTTTTTAAAAGTTTTTTATACATCTTTATAATATAGTATAGATACATAAAAATTGGAACTTTTACTGTGTCTGTTTATTTATGAAAATATTTATATATAATATACTGGATATGAATTTTGGGACACAAATTTACCTTTTAAGAGTTATGGTAAAATAGATAAGAACAAATAAAATCAAAATAAAATGTATTTTATTTTATTTTCTATTTTAACAACCCTACTTTCACAAGCTAAATTTTAATGTTGTTTATTGAATTATTAAAAGAGCATTAACAAAACGTCCAAGAAAAAAGAAATTTTATTAGACATGGTATTTCTTTCGGTTCAAAATAAATGTCCACAATAGAAAAGACACATAATTTTAGGATCGTATGATTATTACACTTTTTAATTAAGAAAATGACAATTTTACTCTTAACTAGTGTTGGGCCCGTGCATTGCACGGGAGGATAAATTTTTTGTTGGAATATTGAACCGAGTTAAAATGAAACGTAATTTCTCTGTTAACAGTTAATGAAATACAATGTGAAAAACGAATGTATTTTCATAAGTGGTTAACTTGCATATATTCTTAATCGTTTGTTGTTATGACTTTGTGCAATAATATTGGTAATAGTTTTGTATTATATTATTTAAAACTCAAACGACATGTCTCACAACATATTTATCTGACTATTGACTTCAAGACCTCATAGTATTAATCGATAAAAATAAAGATATGTATATATATCTTATTCCCCTACTTCGAAAAATATGATTGTGGGTTTTGAAAAATATAAACAAATCCTCAGTAAATAAAATAAAATATAAAAAAGTAGTTTTTCAAAGAAACAAAAATATAGTGAAATATCTTTTGTTCAGTTGCAGGTTCTGCCATTGACACCCGACCGTTCGTCTTCTTCTTGTACTCGGATGATAAATAAAGAAGCTATATATATAATTATAGTGAATGTAGAGAATATTTTAAAATCTTTTATTTTCATTTTCGATTTTACATTTAAATATAAATATATTAAAAATATGGAAGAATATTTTTATATTTACATCGTTTCTATTTTATTTTCTTTACATTTGGTTAATTTTCTTTTAATGCTCGTGAAAAAAATACGTGTAGATTTTATATTATAAAAAAAAATACGTGTAGATTTTATATTATGCTAATATAAAATACGTGTAGATTTTATATTAGAAAAAAAAATACGGAAGAAAAAAGAGTTTATATTACATCTCATTATGTAAAAAGATTTTATAAAATAAAATATGGAAAAAGATTTTATAAAATAAAATATGAAAAAATCATTATGAGATGTAATATAAAAAAATACGAAAAAAAAAATTTATATTTATCTCATTAATATAGATTTAAATGTAAAATCTACATTTAAAATAGATTATGCTAATATAAAATCTATTTTATAAAATCCTCCACCAAAAAAACAAATAGTTATATTAATAAATGAATATCCATTCCACAAATAGATGATTATGTGAGATATTGTGCTTGGAAATGTTGTACCAAAGCATTAAGAAATTGTAAATTAAGTAATTGGCTTTAATTAGTTGTAACTTGTGCTTAAAATGTTGTAATTAAGAGTTTTTTATACTGTTTTTATAATATAGTATAGATTATAGAGAAAGCAATTTTCTCATCTCATAATGAAGGTAGAACGAGAAAAGTAGACATTTACTTTTTAAAGTGGACACCTATTTTAGGACAAATTAAAATAATAATATAAACAGTTATTTTAAAGTAGATGAAATATTTTGTACTCATTATTTTTCTAAAAATTAAAATAATTCAAATAACTTTTTTAGGTCTTGTTTTGTTTGTCTTTTTGAATTGAAAAGAGATGTGATGAGTTCTATTTGACAACTAAACAAAAACATGTTTGACAGCATTGCATTTTTTTTCTTTCAAAAAGTAGAAATAAATTTTGAAATAGAAAACAATAATTTTCATTTCCAAGGTTTAAGATCAAAACATTAATATCTACTTTGTAAGTTAGCTCAACTAGCAATAAAATTTGGACATTTTGGAATCTTTCTCAGAGATCATCAGTTTAATTCTTGCAAGACGACTCAAGATTTTCTTGATTGTTCTCCAAAACCTTGGGATTAGTCGATGTACGTATAAGTTGGCCTAGACACTTACGAATCATGATTGACAAAAGATAAATAAACAAATAAAATTTAGTAACTTAATTAGTTTTTTATTTTCCATTTTGGAAATATAAACATTTCCAAACACCCTTTTTTATTTTTTTATAGTTTAAATAATACAAACAAAAAACATTAAATCAAAAAAAAGAAAAAAAAAAGACGACCTTGATCGCCGGGAAGAAAAGGACATGACCAAAAGGGTGAGTGATTGAAGAAAAAATGGTAATAAAAGTTGATATGGTCATTTTCACTTTATGTTATATCCCACATTCCTAGAACTACCTCTCTCTATGTTTAATGCCAACCATTCTTCCTATTCCTACTACCATTTTCAATGTTAATTAATTGGTACCACCCTACCTACTATATACATCCTTCCTTATTAACTATTTCATTAAATTCAAAACATAAAAATATATTAAAATTAAAAAAAAGATCGTGTGGAAGACGTCAAGAACACGTACGCTCGTGGGCTCTTTTAGAAGCAAGAACGAATGACAAACAACCGTATGAAAAAAAAGATGTACATTGTTGTTATTGTTTTAGAAAGATGGTAATCCATCACCGAATCATCAACTTTCAACAGCAAATAACAATATACGAAAAATCGACCAATTCTTTTTATGGGTTTTGTTTTTGGTGAAAAGAAAACATTTTACTTGCATATGAAAGTAACAAAAGAAAAGAAAAAAGAGTGAATATATATATGAATAAAAATAATATGGGGAATAAAAGAGACTTTATGTGAATGGGGCATTGGAACCCACACAGAGACTGATGAGAAAACAAAAGGCTGCAAGAAAATTAAATCACTTAACATATGAAATGAAATAAAGTGTAGAATTAAAATACAAATAGGTCAAAACAGGGAGGGGACACATGAGTTGTGGTCAGTCAGCGAGGAGTCAATCATCAAGCAATGGATTGCAAAATCATTGATTGTTTTCCATCCTCTCATCGATCCACTCGCACATACTCTGTGGTGTGTTTGCACACACATACCAAGACATCATGCTCTGCAGACAATGACATGACCATAATGCAAACTGTATCCACACATGCATCAGCATACATCCACATGCATGCATGCCTCCATGTTCCACCTATATACATACATACATACATACATACATACATATATATTTTATATAATATATACACATATATGTAAAATATGTATATATATATATATATATATATATGTATGTAAAACACCAAAAAGAGAGATGTTTCTTGACCAGACAAAATAACAGGAAAACTAAGTTGTTTTATTCACAAAAAGGGTATTAGATTTTAGGGTTTTTTTAACATTTTTTTTTGTCTATATGAACTTCATGTTAATTAATAAGGGTTAGGTCTTGGTAAAAAGATTATCAAGGGAAAATTTTATAGTTTATAACTTAGCTAAGTCAAATACTGTTTTTAATAGGTGAAACCTATAAAACTTGTTGCAATTAATTAATCTTTTGTACTTCAGTGGTTTTTGGGTTTTTTGCTCTTCTAGATAAACGATCAAGATTTTTCAAGAAAGAAGATTTATGATAAAACTTATCAAAACTACAACAAATTACCTGTTTTACTTGGATAATAATGGATTAATTGTAGGATTTCGTGAAAGATGATAGAGGTAAAAAAATACATGTATATACAGATTTCTAGGCTAACAATACTAGATATTGACCGTTTTGTTTACACATTGACTCACGGTTTTAGAACGCGTCTGATAATCCTTTATATATAATTAAGACAACCTTTATTCTCCTTCACAACAGATGTGAGATCTCATAATTAATAAAATTCTACAATATTAGTATCTCTTTACTTACAATTAAGTTAATGAGTTACATTTAGGTTTTCTTACTCTACATAATTTGAGAAAAATATGAATGAATAAAAATTATTTTATATGTATTTTAATATTTGATGGGATTTGGTTTATTATATTATGTTTATACGTCCCGTCTCTTCAAGTACTATCAATTGACTTTATTTTGAAATGGTCCAACCTTTTATCTGAACCATCAAAGTTTTCAAAAAATATATATATATTTTATTTATATATTTATTTATGATGCATGAAAAAGATGTATCAAAGATGGCTCCCGCGAGAATATAGGCTTAATATGCTCGAGAGAATATTATATCATTAGGTTAAATGTGCATTGTTTTATTATGGTATCTTTTTGTCTCTTGTAAATTCAAACGTGTGGTGCCTATATATTGCCTCACACTCTAGCTACCAAGGAACATGCCAAACTCAAAACCTATGGATATTATTTTTTTCGTTTAAGGAAAATTAAGTGTTAATTTGGTTTAAGAAAAACAAGAGTAAATGTAAATTAATCACAATATAAATATTTAATCAAATATTAGTCCAAATGAATTACTCAGTAATACATTGTATTTAGTTGACTTAAAAATTAGACACGTATAGGTTCATAATTATAAGATAAATTTGGTGTGTAACAAATGAGTGGTTGAATCTTTAGCTGTAACACCCTAAAAATAGGGTAAATTTAAAAAATAAAATTCCGATAATATGATGTCTATAATATGTAGAAACCATAACATCCTAAAACTTTAAACAACTAAATAAGGAAGTTCCGGAAAATGGTGAAACAAAAACCTTTAATTTACGACAACTAAAAACTCAATAAAGTTGGGATAGTTTGCACCAATTATAGTAGCGGATGATGAGACATAAAACACAACAACTTACTTAATCTAGAAACAATATTTAAGACTAGATTAATGTGGGTGTCGCTATATCTCCAAAATACTCTTCTCAAAAGTTGATCATTCAAAAGCTCCTAAATGCACGACCGACAATTCAAGGCATCCTAGTCGCACCGCTAGTAGGACCTGAGAGCCAACAAATACCACCACAAGTATTAGGCTAAGAGCCTAGTGAGATCACATAATAAAAGAACAATTCATAAGCAGAACAATAATATCATAATTAGATGTTACCGGAAATTCACTTTGGATGTACAATTACCATTATTCCACCTTGCAAACAATATCCACACCCGAATGCAAAACCACAAGAGATATCTCTTGAAATTACGTGGGAGACCCGTTTCCATCAAGGTGTAACTCATCCACACACATAATGTTATTGGGTTACACCTCATGTCCCGATTCTAGTTCCCACGCCATTAAGACATCACAACCTCAAACCATTTTATGTCTTTATTGCATACTCCGTCGAGTTAAACCTCAAGAACTTACGGGACATTATTGCCTATTGTAACACTCCGAATTTCGAAAGATATCATTTCAAGTTAATGCAGAAATCAGTAATTTTTAAAGGGGAAAAATAAGATATAGGATTTTGGACTTAAATCCTAGGTTTCATAGTCTTAATGGATGAAGGATCCAATTACGAGTCCAACGGTCCTTTCCGGAGCAAAAACGGAGCTATAAGGAAGAAGTTACGGCCGAAACAGTGAACGAGAAGAAAACTGGGAGAAGCTGCGACTATGACCAGCGACATTGCCCTGGGCAATGTCGCATGGGCAATGTCGCCCAAAGTGTCCAGAGGCTGTTAAGTTCGGGATTTCAGCCTATTTTCTCATTTCTCTTCATCCAAACTTCTTCTACTCTTTCCCAAACCGATTTCCTTATTTCCCCTTCAAACCCCAACTTATTTTGGCTCAAATCCTTGGATTTTGTGGAGGTGAAACATCATCAAGTGGTAGAATTGAAAGCTATGGTCAAGGATTCACCATCTCCATCTCTATCTTCATCTTCATCTTCAACCTCAAGCTTATTTTTGGGTTTTCTAAGTTTTCATCAAAACCTAAGTGGTAAGTGTATCCCTTCCATTTCTAAACCATGAAATAGGTTATAAATGCTCCATTGATGGTTTCCTAGTGTTTGATTTCTCTAAATTTCGGTTGGTAAGATTTTGGAAGATTTGGGTCAAAATTAGGGTTTTGACTAAAAGGGAGATTTTGGTGTAATATGTTTGGGAAATATTTCTATATGGTTGAATATGGTTATTTACGGTTGAAAACGTTTGGATCTAGGTTTTTGGAGGTTTTGGCTTGGAGGATTCAAGTTTCGTCAAGGAAGCTCAAAGTGGGGTAAAATCTAGATTTAGCCTAAATCTAGCAAGGTGAGTTCAAGTTGATTTGTGAAAACGGTGTACATGCCAAAGGGTCCATTTTAAAGTGTTTATGCGTTTTATATGAAATTATCAAATGTTGGGTTATTTGTTGATCTTTGATTATTTGAAGTATTTAACTTTATAAACTTTGCATAACACCACATTTGGGATTTTTGGGCATTTTGGTAAATAAGTCATAAACTATAGCGTATTATTATTTCATTTCATACATGAAGATTATTTGGTAAAATGCATTTCTGTGGTGGTTGGTAATAGGCTTAATTTGAGTTATGGGAGGTTTGATAACAACAATGGATGAGTCCTTGGGTTTTGGTCACTCCTAACCTTGTGAAACATTTTGGAAACTTCAAATTTTTGTTTTGGGGAAAATATGCATTTTAAGTATTCCAAAGAGTAAATTCCCGGCAATTGAACACGTGTCTATGGCATAATCTTGTTTTGGGAAAGGACCTATCTTGTTCTAAATTGTGTTGGAGTTGGTCGTGTACTTTGGAGCACGTGTTTTCATAAATGTTGGTCGAGTGCCTTTTATTGCATTTTATTCCCTTTGACAACGAGTCATTTGGTTGTTTGAGCCTGTGGTTCGGTATTTTATTATGATGGGGATTTAGGACATTGGTCCAGTTTTGATAACTCGACTTCGAGTTTTGGTTGCGATATTTGATGAGGGACTCAACGTAATAACCTTTCGCGGTTGAACCTTTCGCGGTCGAACCTTTCGCGGTTGAAGTCGATATCCCGTGGGTGTACGTTTAAAGCCCCTGAACCTGACATCCCTTGTGTGTACTTCTGTTTATATGACTAGTCTTAACAATACGAAATGGGGCTTACTTTGTGTACCGTCACATTTTATGGGATCAGGTCTCACCTGTCACCGAAAGGTGTTGTTTTTGGGTATTGAGTTTTATTATCCAAGTTTCGGTGACGTTTTGTACAAATGGATCTTATCCATGATTTATGTGTAACACCCTAAAAATAGGGATAACAAAAATCTGAAAAACGGACATGAGGTATACTAAAATTGCCATAACAAGAGCCTCCCCAAAAGGGGAATAATACAATTAAACCTGTTTAATCACAATTGTAATTTAACGGATAAATAAACAACAACCAACTAATCTAATTTCTACATCTAGAAAAGAGATTACAAAAAGGGGTGTCATCTATAAACCCAAGGCCTCTCAAAATAGTCCAAGCGCCGTATCCCCAAGCTCTCGCCCAAAGCATCTATACCTGTCTAGGAGCCGCGCTGCTAACACCTGAGATACACATCGACACCAAACAAGTGTTAGGCCAAAAAGCCTAGTGAGTTGAACAAGTAAAATCATGCCAGAAACAGTTACAGTTCTTATCAGCAGTTAACAAATAATCACGTAGATGTGGAGTCAACGGGAGCGACCCATATCTCCAATCCGGTTCACCCAAAGAGGCAATGCACCTTGAAGGCTCTTTCCCTGGCAACCCAAAGGTTCGACTCGCACCGGGGACTACCGCCTTTGGAAATTCCCCGACGGCGGAGGTCTAGGTACATAGGAGACTACCGCCTTAGGAAATTCTCCAAATGTCACTCACCTACATTCCTATAGTGAATCACAGACTTGGTTCGTCCACATAATGCATTTAGGAGGTCTCAAGATGTAATTCCATCCGTTACATTTCGGATATCCACTAGGAACACACTATTACCATCCTACTCATGTAAATCCAACATATAGCATAATATCCATCCAAATACTTCGTGAGAATATAAGGTCGCCAAAAGGCATTCCAAGAAGGAATCATCAACATACCAAGATATACACATATAACACATGGTACTTCTATAAACATAAATCCATGGGTAAAAACCCTCCAAATACTTGAAACATTAAATATAAACATTTGAGATATACATTGACATTGACAAGTAGAAGATAATGATGTGTATCTAGTTTTAACAAAAGATTAGTAAACTCACAATCTAGGTTTTTGACCAAAACCTAGAAAAGATGAAACCCTAGCTTTTGAAGAAGATGAGACTTGAAGTGAAGAGGAGTGGCTTGAGAATCTTCACTAGATAAGCTTGGATGAAGCTTAATGATCAATAAATGATCCTAACAACCCAAACCCTAGAAATTTATGGAGGTAGGTGATGAAGACCTAAAAATCGCCCAAAGAGGATGCTCTCCCGTTTTTGATGATAAAATGCTTGAAATGATGTGTTCAATTTCATTTAAAACCACAGACTTGACCACGCGGGAAATAGTGCCCAGTGATAGTGCCAATGGCACTATCGCGAGTCACAATCGCGACCCACTCCGACCTCTCGGTACATGTTCGACGATAGTGCCTTCGGCGATAGTGCCACGGGCACAATCCCGAGGCACAATCGCGAGCCACTAAAAACAGTCCAAAACTCAACCGAAAACAATGACGAGCACCAGGTTTGAACGATTAACGAAGGTAAACAAATTTTACGACATTTAGACATAATAATGATCATGAAATGTACACCAAGACACATATTCTCACATAAGCGAAATAACTGCATTTAAGAAGACAAAATACTTACCTTGCGAATTTCCGGGTGTTACAATCCTCCCCACCTAATTGGGATTTCGTCCCCGAAATCTCATTCTAGATTAAACAAGTGAGGATAACGCTTCCTCATAACATCTTTCGATTCCCAAGTAATGTTAGCACCCCGATGGTGCTTTCATTGAACCTTAACCATGACCACGTCCTTATGCCTCAACTTCTTCACTTTTGACTCTAAAATAGATTCCGGTTCTTCCACACAACGATTCCCATTGTCCACCCGAATTTCCGACAAAGGAATCACGCTTTCCTCTTCGACTAGACACTTCCGAAGGTAACATACGTGAAATGTAGGATGTATTCCATCCATCTCCGGTGGTAAATCCAATCGGTAGGCTTGCAACCCAATCTTTTCCAAAATAACGAATGGTCCAAGGAAACGGGGACTAAGCTTCCCACGCTTCCCGAAACGTATGATCCCCTTCCACGGAGATACCTTCAACATGACCCGATCACCCACTTGAAACTCAACTGGTCTTCTCTTCTTGTCCGCATAGCTCTTTTGTCGGTCTTGCGCCGCCTTTAGCCTTTCCCGGATCTCTTTCACCTTGTCGGCCGTCTCTTGAACGATTTCTGGCCCGACGAATTGCTTTTCGCCTGCTTCTAACCAACAAACTGGAGTCCGACACTTTCGCCCGTACAACGCTTCGAATGGTGCCATGCCAATGCTAGAGTGGTAGTTATTATTATACGCGAACTCCACTAACGGTAGGTGTAAATCCCAACTACCTCCAAAGTCGATAACACATGATCTTAACATGTCTTCGAGTGTTTGAATCGTCCTTTCACTTTGGCCATCCGTTTGAGGATGGTACGCCGTGCTCAAATTCAATCGGGTACCCAACTCCTTTTGCAAGCTTCCCCAAAAGTTCGACGTGAAACGACTATCTCGATCCGACACAATAGATTGTGGAACCCCATGCCTGGACACGACCTCATCGATGTAAAGCTTGGCTAATTTCTCCATTGGCAAAGTCTCCCTCATTGCAAGGAAATGCGCGCTCTTGGTTAGTCGATTAACAACTACCCAAATTGTATCATGGCCTCGCAAGGTTTTCGGTAGCTTTGTCACGAAATCCATGGTAATGTTGTCCCACTTCCACTCGGGAATGGACAACGGTTGTAAACTTCCATACGGTCTTTGGTGTTCCGCCTTGACTTGAAGACACGTGACACACTTCTCCACGTAGTTAGCCACATCCAACTTCATCACCGACCACCAATAATTTAATTTTAAGTCTCTATACATCTTGGTACTACCGGGATGTATAGAATACTTTGACTTGTGTGCGTCTTCTAGAAGTAACTCTCGATTTCCACCCAACTTCGGCACCCAAATACGACCTTGAAATAGCTTAAGCCCGCGGCTATCTTCCGTCAAAAGTTCCCTTTGCTTCACCATGATCTCGGACTTGAGGTTTTGCTCTTTGAGCGCTTCCACTTGCCACCTCTTGATGCTTTCCACCAAACTTGATACCACATCAATTCTTGTAAGGGACAATTTAACACCACCATAATGGCTCCTCCGGCTCAATGCATCAGCCACCACATTGGCCTTACCGGGATGGTAGAGTAGATCACAATCGTAATCCTTTAGAAGTTCAAGCCATCTTCTTTGCCACATGTTGAGTTCCTTTTGATCGAAGATATACTTGAGGCTCTTGTGATCCGTGAAGAGAGTACACTTGGTCCCGTACAAGTAATGCCTCCATAACTTCAAAGCAAAAACTACCGCCGCTAGTTCTAAGTCATGCGTCGGGTAGTTCTTCTCATGTTCCTTCAATTGCCTTGACGCGTAGGCAATGACTTTTCCTCGTTGCATAAGTACACATCCAAGCCCCATCTTAGAAGCGTCACTATACACTACGAAGTCTTTCGATCCTTCAGGCAAGGATAATATCGGAGCTTCGCACAATTTCTTTTTGAGCGTTTGAAAAGCTTGGTCTTGAACATCGGTCCAACGAAACTTGACATTCTTTCTTGTGAGGGATGTGAGAGGCGTAGCTACCTTGGAAAAGTCTTGGATGAAGCGTCTATAGTAGCCCGCTAAGCCCAAGAAATTCGTATCTCCGACGGGTTCGTCGGCGGCTCCCAACTCAACATCGCTTCAATCTTCGCCGGGTCCACCTGAACACCGTCCTTTGACACCACGTGCCCCAAGAATTGCACTTCTCGAAGCCAAAACTCGCACTTAGAGAACTTTGCGAACAACTTCTCTCTTCTTAGGACTTCCAAGACTTCCCGCAAGTGTTACCCATGTTCGGATTCGTCCTTAGAATAAATTAGAATATCGTCGATAAAAACGATCACGAATTTGTCCAAGAATGGGTGACACACACGGTTCATCAAGTCCATAAACACGGTCGGCGCATTGGTCAACCCAAAAGGCATCACCAAGAACTCATAGTAACCGTAACGCGTTCGGAAGGCCGTCTTCGGAATATCATCATTCTTCACTCTCACTTGATGATAACCGGATCGGAGGTCAATCTTCAAGAAACAACCCGCACCTTGAAGTTGATCGAAAAGATCATCGATGCATGGTAGAGGGTACTTGTTCTTTATCGTGACTTTATTCAACTCACGGTAGTCAATACACATCCTCATCGATCCGTCCTTCTTCTTCACGAACAACACCGGCCCTCCCCAAGGTGAAGAACTCGGTCGGATAAAACCCTTCTCTAACAACTCTTGAAGTTGCGTCATCATCTCCTTCATCTCCGTCGGGGCCAAACGATAAGGAGTTCGGGCTATCGGAGCCGCTCCCGGAGTGAGGTCAATTTGAAACTCCACTTGACGTTCCGGTGGTAATCCGGGAAGGTCTTCTGGAAAGACATCCGGATAATCCCGCACGATCCTCACGTCTTCCACCGTCTTCTTTTCCCTTCTTCGCGTCCACAATGTACGCTAGATACGAAGGGTAACCCTTCGCTAGAAACTTCCGCGCTTTGAGGGAGGAAATAATGGGGTTGCGCCCCTTTCCTTTCTCCCCGTAGATGACGACCACGCCGCCTTCCGTCAAAGGCACTTGGATCATCTTCTTAGAATAAAAGATGTCAGCCTTGTGCCTTGACAACCAATCCATGCCTATGACCACGTCGAATCCTCCGATGGTCATAGGTAGTAAATCCACCCCAAAAGGACTCCCATTGATATCTATGGTGCAATCACAATAACGGTCTCGGATAATTACTTGGTCACCGCTAGCAATCTCTACTACTAGTGCATCGGGAAGGACACTAATAGGAGTGACGAAACGCTTACAGAAAATATCCGATACAAACGAACACGTAGCACCCGAATCAAACAAAACACGAGCAGGCAAGGAGTTTACTAGGAACGTACCCGAAACAACATCGGCGGTCTCCTTTGCCTCTTCGATAGTCATCCGAAAAGCTCGACTCGGCACCCTCGACGATTGATCGACTCTAGCCGTCGACCCTACAGACCTGCTTTGATTAAACCCCGCCACCTTTGGACAATTTCTCCTCACGTGCCCCGGCTCTTGGCACTCAAAACATATCGTCGGATGAGTAGCGCAATCCCGAGCCACGTGGCCCTTCTTGCCACACTTGGTACAACCTACCGGACCTGCGTAGGTTTTAGGAGCACACGCGCCCGAGTGTTTGGTCCTACACTTTTGGCACCATTGATCATTTCTACGAGAGTCGCCAGCTCTCCCGCTAACAAAAGGCTTCGACTGACGAACGGGACCAGATGGCCCTTCCCACTTCCTCTTCTCACCCGCAACACTTCTTTCCTCCTTCTCAGCCAACCTATCATCTTCCACAAACAAGGCCTCTTCAATGACTTCTTGAAGAGTCGACCCTCCAGCATTGGGCACGTCAGTCCGCATATCGGCCGGTAGGCCAAGATAAAAGGCCTTAATCTTTGATCTCTCGTCTGGGACCAGATATCCCACCAAGTTCAACTTCTCCAGAAACAGCTTGGAGTAGTTGGCCACAGACAAATTTCCTTTCTTCATATTGCCGAACTCGACTTCCAGTTTGTCCAACGAACGCTCGCTGCAATACTTGTCCATGATCTTCTTCTTGAAGACTGTCCAAGTCAGCTTTGCTAGAACCTCGGGGGTGAGGGAGGACCGGGTGAGATTCCACCATATCAATGCCTCTCCCCGGAGTAATTGAGAAGCAAATTTCACCCGTTGCGAGACGTCACACTCGCTAGACTCAAAGGCCATTTCCACTTCCTTGAGCCAGTACATACACGCAACCGGGTTGTCGTAACCCACAAACTCTTTAGGGTTGCACCCCAGAAAAGCCTTGTAGGAGCATCCCTTAGTCCTATCTCGATTCACGTTGCTCGGTTGCTCTTCGGTCACCACCACTTCAGGTCCACCACCCGACCCAACTATGATATTCTCCGCCATAGTCTCGGGTTGTCGGTGACTAGCATCTCGATCTTCTAGAAGCTTCATGAAAAACTCCTGTTGTTGGATTTGTTGTTGGGCCATGGCAGAATTCATAGCCAGCATCATGCTATCCCGAATCCTGGTCTCCATGGTCGCCTCTTCCAAGATAGCATTATTCGCGTTGAGGTTCCGGCGAGGGATATGCTCGAGCCCTCCTCCCAATATTTTGGGTATAGGAATGTCATCGGAGGTTGCCCCCACCGGGGGTCGTACTGCTTCAGATTCCACCTCTGGTTGCCCCTCTGGCATGTCAGGTAATCTACTTCGAGTGTTCACCATTTAATCTGTCATGCGCGAACGAGAAATAGATTGAGAAAAGACTAAACGAGTTGAACTCAGTGTACGTACTACTACCTTCATCAATTATCATAATAATAGTAACCAAGCATGCTTACGTAACAATGCATTCATAATAGCAGTAGCTAAGTGAAATTATGAACGAACCATACACAAGAATTCTTGTCACCATCATCATAACTTTCAATTACAGTAATTCCGTAATCCTAACGCTCTCCCCACCTAGGATTTCTACCCCAAGTGGACAGTGAAGTCATAAAGTCTAAAGCTTAAGTCTAGATATGCTAAACAATAACTAGTTCACTTAAACTAAAGCTCTGATACCAACTTGTAACACCCTAAAAATAGGGATAACAAAAATCCGAAAAACGGACATGAGGTATACTAAAATTGCCATAACAAGAGCCTCCCAAAAAGGGGAATAATACAATTAAACCTGTTTAATCACAATTGTAATTTAACGGATAAATAAACAACAACCAACTAATCTAATTTCTACATCTAGAAAAGAGATTACAAAAAGGGGTGTCATCTATAAACCCAAGGCCTCTCAAAATAGTTCAAGCGCCGTATCCCCAAGCTCTCGCCTAAAGCATCTATACCTGTCTAGGAGCCGCGCTGCTAACACCTGAGATACACATCGACACCAAACAAGTGTTAGGCCAAAAAGCCTAGTGAGTTGAACAAGTAAAATCATGCCAGAAACAGTTACAGTTCTTATCAGCAGTTAACAAATAATCACGTAGATGTGGAGTCAACGGGAGCGACCCATATCTCCAATCCGGTTCACCCAAAGAGGCAATGCACCTTGAAGGCTCTTTCTCTGGCAACCCAAAGGTCCGACTCGCACCGGGGACTACCGCCTTTGGAAATTCCCCGACGGCGGAGGTCTAGGTACATAGGAGACTACCGCCTTAGGAAATTCTCCAAATGTCACCCACCTACATTCCTATAGTGAATCACAGACTTGGTTCGTCCACATAATGCATTTAGGAGGTCTCAAGATGCAATTCCATCCGTAACATTTCGGATATCCACTAGGAACACACTATTACCATCCTACTCATGTAAATCCAACATATAGCATAATATCCATCCAAATACTTCGTGAGAATATAAGGTCGCCAAAAGGCATTCCAAGAAGGAATCATCAACATACCAAAATATACACATATAACACATGGTACTTCTATAAACATAAATCCATGGGTAAAAACCCTCCAAATACTTGAAACATTAAATATAAACATTTGAGATATACATTGACATTGACAAGTAGAAGATAATGATGTGTATCTAGTTTTAACAAAAGATTAGTAAACTCACAATCTAGGTTTTTGACCAAAACCTAGAAAAGATGAAACCCTAGCTTTTGAAGAAGATGAGACTTGAAGTGAAGAGGAGTAGCTTGAGAATCTTCACTAGATAAGCTTGGATGAAGCTTAATGATCAATAAATGATCCTAACAACCCAAACCCTAGAAATTTATGGAGGTAGGTGATGAAGACCTAAAAATCGCCCAAAGAGGATGCTCTCCCGTTTTTGATGATAAAATGCTTGAAATGATGTGTTCAATTTCATTTAAAACCACAGACTGGACCACGCGGGCGATAGTGCCAATGGGACTATCGCGAGTCACAATCGCGGCCCACTCCGACCTCTTGGTACATGTTCGGCGATAGTGCCACGGGCACAATCGCGAGCCACTAAAAACAGTCCAAAACTCAACCGAAAACAATGACGAACACCAGGTTTGAACGATTAACGAAGGTAAACAAATTTTACGACATTTAGACATAATAATGATCATGAAATGTACACCAAGACACATATTCTCACATAAGCGAAATAACTGCATTTAAGAAGACAAAATACTTACCTTGCGAATTTCCGGGTGTTACAATCCTCCCCACCTAATTGGGATTTCGTCCCCGAAATCTCATTCTAGATTAAACAAGTGAGGATAACGCTTCCTCATAACATCTTCCGATTCCCAAGTAATGTTAGCACCCCGATGGTGCTTCCATTGAACCTTAACGATGACCACGTCCTTATGCCTCAACTTCTTCACTTTTGAGTCTAAAATAGATTCCGGTTCTTCCACACAACGATTCCCATTGTCCACCCGAATTTCCGACAAAGGAATCACGCTTTCCTCTTCGGCTAGACACTTCCGAAGGTAACATACGTGAAATGTAGGATGTATTCCATCCATCTCCGGTGGTAAATCCAATCGGTAGGCTTGCAACCCAATCTTTTTCCAAAATAACGAATGGTCCAAGTCTTCGCGTGGTTTGTACCGCGAGTGCCTTGAGTCTTCGCGATTGTGACTCGCGATAGTGACATTGTCACTATCGCCGTCGGGGTACAGTACCATAAATGAGCTTTTATCAGATTTCTAATTCATTTGGCTCTCAACCCTCTCTTCACTTGGCGATTTTGAAACCTTCAAAACTGATTTTCTTCTCTCAAAACCCTAACCCTCCTCAATACAACTCATCTGTTGGGAACTGAAAGAATTGCTTAAGTACAGTTAATGCTGCTAGCACAACTTGGTTACTACTTCTGAAGTTAATACTGCTGATACAGGTTAATTCTGCTAGTCAAGATTAATACTGCTAGAAGAAATTACTACTGCTAAGCAATTTTAGTACTGCTAGTAGTTAGTACTGCTGAACTTAATACTGCTCAAAGTATTAATGCTGCTGAAGACTTAATACTGCTGAAGACTTAATACTGCTTATGAGATGAAGACTTCGTATGGCAAGGATGACAGCTGTACTGAATGAAGATATTCATAAAAAGCTTGGAGATAACTTTGAAAGATTATACTGAAGATCTTTTATTATTTGTAATTATCTTTTATATTCAGTATATGTATAGAATAGTTTGTATCTATAGATAGAGAATTAATTCTGAGTTTTTTTGTTTTCATAGAGAGAATCAACCTCAAGGTTTAAAATCCTAGTTATAGAGAAGTAGAATTCGTATTGGTGAGCCTGTTCATCAATATTGAGGTTGAGTGTTGAATCTTGTAGCTTTACAATCTTTCAATAAAGTTTACAAGTTGTTATTCTGATTCACTGTTTCATTGATCTTTGAATATTAAAGTGTTATTCTGCAAACTCCTTTAATATTGTTTCTGAGTGTTTATTCTTGTTAAGAATTCAGATCCTGACAAGTGGTATAAGAGCAAGTATTCTCAGAAATCTTATTCATCATGGAAAACACAGTTGAATCAAACAGTACTCTGGTCTCAAAGGTTCCAATGCTCAGATCTAATGAATTTGACATGTGGAAGATTAGAATCAAGCAATACATTCTCCTCACAGATTACTCCATGTGGGACATCATTGAGAATGGCCCATCTGATGCAGGAAAAGATTGGTGAAGATGGAAAAAGAACCCCACCAAAGACGGATGCAGAAAGAAAGACAAGGCAGACAGAGATGAAAGCCTTGAGCACACTGCTCTTGGCCATTCCCAATGAGTATCAACCCCAATTATGTAATTGCACTGATGCACAGATGCTTTGGAATGCTCTAGAAAAGAGATTCTATGGTACCAAAAGTACCAAGAGAAATCAGAAGGCAATTTTGAAGCAACAATATGAAAACTTTATGTCAACTAAGAATGAGTCAATGACTCAAACTTTTGACAGGTTTAACAAGCTAATTGGTGAACTACCACTATGGGAGTACAAATTGATCAAGATGATGTAAACAGAAAGTTCTTAAGGTCCCTTGGAGATGAATGGACCATGTACACTGTTTCATTCAGACAGAATGAACAATTGGAAGAGAAAGAACTTGATGATCTGTACAATGATCTTAGAGTATTTGAAGCTGAGGTAGAGGCAAAGAAGAAGCCTTTTGGATATGTTCATAATGCTGTACTCCTATCAGCATCAATTGATTCTACTGCTAACCCTGAATCAGTTAATGCTGCTAATGGAGCAAATCAAGAAAAAGGCACTGAATCTGTGTTTGAAGCCTTTCTTTCCAGCCATGAAAATTCCTCTTTAATCAATGATGATTTGGAACAACTTCATCCTGATGATCTTGAAGAGATGGATATTAAATGGCAGATGGCCATGCTTTCCATGCGAGTGAAGAAGTTCATAAAGAGGACTGGGAGGAACAACTTCTCCCAAAGAAGAGAAGATGGAGCAGGCTTTGATAAATCAAAGGTGGAGTGCTATAAGTGTCATCTGAAGGGACACTTTGCCAGGGAATGCAGAAGTGGAGTGTCTCACAACAACAACCACCAACAAGCACAGTCTGGAAGCTTCAATCACAACAGAAACTCTGCTCAAGCCCTTGTTTCTCAACAAGGAATGGGGTTTGACTGGAGTGATCAAGCAGAAGAGGCTATCCAAAATCAAGCTCTTATGGCAGAAGTATATGATCTCCCAACTGAGGTAAGTTCTAATCTCTGTTCTAAAACTTGCATAGACACTGTTAAAAGGTACAGGGATCACAACCAGAAGATGAGTGATGACCTTAAGAGGTTAGCAAAAGATATAAAAGACTATGTGAGAATTGTTGAGGGAACAGATTAAAGGTTTTCAAGCCAATGAACTTCAACACTCATATGATACCAATTACTGGAAGTGAGAGAAAAAGGATCTAGAACTCCAACTGACCAAATCTATAGAAGAGAGTGAAAAGTTGAGAGAGGAGCTAACCAAGGTTAAGCTTGATGTGGAAAAGTTTTCCAATGCTTCTAAAGCAATGGACTCTTTACTACAAACTCAGATTCATGATAAATTGAGAAGAGGAATTGGGTACAATACCACACCACCACCATACAACAACAACAACTACATTCCTCCTACTTCAGATTTGCTAGAAACCAAAGATAGGAAGGACTTGCCTGAGGGAGCCACTGAGATAGATCCCTTAGATGAGGTAGTTGTTGAGGACAAGACTGAGAAAGAGGTTGGTAAGAGTAAGGAGAACACTGTGAGTGATGAGATTCCTCTAGAAAACCACATTGTTACCAATGAGGGGTGTGGAAGGATTTGGGTCAAATCAAAGGACATAGAGAAGACAAAGGGAAAGTCTGGTAAGGTCCATTACAAACAGACCACAGTTGTGAATCCTGTTCCTTGCAAACAGTGTGCATGCAAGAAATCTGAGCCCCTAAAACATGATAAAAAGAGGGGAAATCAAAGAAACTGGAATAATCAGTGAGCACAAAAACAAGGGGTTGATTTGAGTAAAATCAATAGACCAAAACCTTGTTTTATCTGTGGCAAATTGAATCATCTTGCCAAATACTGTTATTTCAATCCTATAAACCAAAGGATGAATTTTCAAAGATCTATGCAAAAACCCTTGGGTTATAGGAAGAAGGAAAGGAACCATGTGGCTAAGAAATCTGTTAAATCTAAAAGCCACATGAAGAAAAAGACTGTTAAAGAAAGTGTCAATATGTGGGTTCCTAAAAGCACTAAAACTGTTAGTACTGCTATCCCAAATAGTACTGCTGACAATGATAGTGCTGCTAGAAGCAATACTACTGCTACCAATGTTAGTGCTGCTAAGAGTATTAGTACTGCTAAAACTAACATGGTTAGTACTTCCTCAAATGTTAATACTGCTAACTCTGTTAGTGCTTCTAACAAGGTTAGTACTGCTAAACCTGTTAGTGCTGCTAACTCTGTTAGTACTTCTAAAGTTAGTACTGCTCCTAGTGTTTGTGCTGCTAGACCAATCATATTGACAAAGTACTCCAATAAAGAGTGCTCTGATTTCAAAAATCTCATCAAAAAGGAATGTAAATACTTTGATGAGAAAGGGAGACCCAAGACCACTTTGGCTTGGGTTCCCAATCAATACTAACTGTTTAATCTTATGTGCAGGGCAACCAGCAGCTCAAAGGGAAGAGCATCTGGCATGTTGATAGTGGTTGCTCTAGGCACATGACAGGGAACATGTCATGCCTCAAGAATTTCAAGAAAATTGATGGTGGGCATGTTGCCTTTGGTAATACTCCAGATGGAGGTAAGATAAGTGGTAAGGGGGATGTAACCAAAGGTAAAATGACCTTTGAAGATGTATTCTATGTTGAGCAGTTAAGGTACAACCTGTTAAGTGTATCACAGGTTTGTGACAAACAACATAGTATATTATTTACTGATTCTGAATGCATTATCCTTGCTCCTGGATTCAAGGTAGTTGATGAAAAGATGATACTACTAAGAACTCCCAGAAAGGATAATGTATATTGCTTAGATATGGAAAGTGTTTCAACTGATTCATCCCTAAACTGTCTTGTTTCAAAAGCTTCTTTGGATGAATCATCACTTTGGCACAGAAGGATGTGTCACATGAACTTTAAAACAATGAATAAACTTGTTAAAAACAACCTTGTAAGAGGTTTACCTTCCAAAGTCTTTTCATGTGATGATCATTGTGTTGCCTGTCTCAAAGGCAAACAACACAAAACTTCTCATAAGTCCAAAGAGTTGAACACAATCTCTAGTTCTCTTCAGTTGTTGCATATGAATCTGTTTGGTCCTACAAATGTTATGAGTATAGGTAAGAAATCATACTGCCTAGTTATTGTTGATGATTACTCTAGATTTACTTGGGTATATTTTCTAAGGACTAAGGATGAGACAAGTGGACTGATCAAATCCTTTATCCTAAGAATTGAAAACCAAACAAATCAAAAGGTAAAAGTCATTAGGTCAGACAATGGTACTGAATTTAAAAATCATGACCTAAACACCTTTTGTGAGGAAAAAGGAATTGAGAGGCAATACAGTGCTCCTAGGACTCCACAACAAAATGGTGTTGCTGAGAGAAGAAATAGGACACTGATTGAGGCTGCTAGATCTCTGTTAGCAGATTCCAAACTACCAATTACTTTCTGGGCTGAAGCAGTTAATACTGCTTGCTATGTCCAAAACAGAGTACTAGTAGTTAAGCCTAAAAACAAGACACCATATGAGCTTTTAAATAACAGAAAACCATTTATTGGATTTTTCAAACCTTTTGGGTGTCCTTGTACCATTCTCAATACCAAAACTCACTTAGGAAAGTTTGATAGCAAGGCAGATGATGGTTTTCTTGTTGGTTACTCATCTCAGAGTAAGGCTTACAGAGTTTTTAATTCTTCTTCTAGAATAATTGAAGAAAGTGACAATGTCAAATGCAATGAGAACACACCAAATCCTATTGGGTCTGGTCCTCAGTGGTTATTTGACATTGATTCACTAACTAACTCTTTGGGTTTCAGTAGTGATTATCATGCAGGTTCAGGAAGTGGAGGATCAGGGGATGAACAAGTACAAGTATAAGACATTATTCCTCAGTCTGTAATCTTTCCCATACATACAATAGAGCCTGTTGATGTCTGTGTAAAGGAAATTATGACTGAACAAATTCAGAGTGAAGAAGAAAGAAGAGATGAGGAGAATCTAGTGCATGAAGAGCCAGAAGCAGCTGATGAGATCCCATCAGCTGACTTGAATGATTCCAATCTAGATGTGGGAATCAATGAAGAACCTAGTCATCAGACTAGAACTCAAAAGAACCATCCTCCAGAGCTGGTCATAGGAGACATCTCTTCTCCTATGATAACAAGGAATCAAAGCAGACTTCAAGAGCTGCAGGATCAGCAACACACAGTACTCTCTTGCTTTCTATCTCAGATTGAGCCTAAGAAGGTTTATGATGCAATGAAAGATTCCAGTTGGATAGAAGCTATGCAAGAAGAGTTACTGCAGTTCAAATTGCAAGAAGTTTGGGACTTGGTGGACCTTCCAAAAGGTCATAGAGCTATTGGCACCAAGTGGATTTTTAGGAATAAAAAGGATGAGAGAGGAATTGTGATTAGGAACAAAGCAAGGCTTGTGGCACAAGGGTACAATCAAGAAGAAGGCATAGACTATGAAGAAGTATTTGCTCCAGTGGCAATGGTAGAGGCAATTAGGCTATTTCTAGCCTATGCCTCATACATGAAGTTCAAGGTATACCAAATGGATGTGAAGAGTGCCTTTCTGTATGGTACAATTGATGAAGAAGTATATGTCTGTCAGCCCCCTGGATTTGAAAATCCATCATATCCAAACAGAGTATACAAACTGAAGAAATCATTGTATGGTCTTCATCATGCCCCAAGAGCATGGTATGATATACTGTCTACCTATCTCTTGGAGAATGGGTTTGAAAGAGGAATAATTGACAAGACCCTCTTCATTAAAAGAAGTAAGAAGGACATCCTACTTGTTCAGATCTATGTAGATGATATCATCTTTGGATCCACAAAAGATCAGATGTGTAGAGACTTTGAAAAGTTGATGCACAAGAGCTTTAAAATGAGTTCAATGGGTGAACTTACTTTCTTCCTTGGGCTTCAAGTGAAACAGAAGAAAGATGGGATCTTCATAAGCCAATCAAAATATGTGAAAGACATCCTAGATAAGTATGGTTTAACAGACTCAAAGCCAGCAAGCACACCTATGGAGACTCATAAAAAGATCACTGCTGATCTTGAGGGGGAGGATGTTGATGTCCATCTATATAGATCAATGATTGGATCTCTCATGTATCTCACAGCCTCAAGACCAGACATCATGTTTTCAGTGTGTTTGTGTGCCAGATTCCAAGTCAATCCAAAGCAATCACATCTTCAAGCTGTTAAAAGGATTTTCAGATACTTAAGAGGGCAACCTAGATTAGGTCTTTGGTATCCTTATGAATCCAACTTTGACTTGATTGCATACTCAGACAGTGACTTGGGTGGTGCTAATATGGATAGAAAGTCTACTTCAGGTAGATGTCAACTTTTGGGTGCAAGACTAGTATATTGGCAGTGTAAGAAACAAACCACAGTGTCCTTATCAACAACAAAAGCTGAGTATATTGCTGCTGCAAGTTGCTGCTCTCAGGTTCTATGGATTCAGAATCAGATGCTGGACTATGGGGTAACCTTTCTTCACACTCCAATCTTCATTGATAATAGCAGTGCTATAAGCATTGTTAACAATCCAGTCAAGCACTCCAAAACAAAGCACATTGAGATCAGGTATCACTTTATTAGAGATTGTAATGAAAAGAAGCTAATTCAAGTTGCTAAAGTTCATACTGACAACCAGTTTGCTGATCTATTCACTAAAGCCTTTGATGTGGGTAGATTCACTTTCTTGGTCACAAGTGTGGGCATGATCAACTCTGAATGAGCTCATGTCTTAAAAAGTGTTTTCATACCTGTTACTGGTTTATTCTTTGGTGCTACTAACATCTTTCTCAGAAAGTTATTACCTTGCTCAGAGTACCTCAAGCTTCAAAAAGTGTAAGTATTTTTAATACTGCCAGTGCACAGTTAATACTGCTAGTTAGTTAATACTGCTAGTGGTTAATACTGCTCTCAGTTAATACTGCTAGTTTTTTAATACTGCTAGTTAGTTAATACTGCTCTCAGTTAATACTGCTAGTTCGTTAATACTGCTAGTTAGTTAATACTTCTCTTAGTTAATACTGCTAGTTAGTTAATACTGCTAGTGGTTAATACTGCTTATGTCCCGAATCGTATAAATACCCTTTTTGCCCGCCTAAAAGTTCATAACGACTCTTTGATTTCTATTCATCTGCTCTCTAACCCTTTTCTCTCAAGCACCAAGTGTTTCAGTCCAGAATTCTCAAGCTCGATGGCAGCTATGGCGTTCGTTGATGAACATAATGAGATTGCAATGCTACAAAAGCCGAAGCAAGCCGCTGGATTCCATCAAATTGTGGATTTTCTCAAGTCCAGTCACATTGCCCATGCTCTTACAGTATCGCCAACAATCTACATAGAGCATCAAAGACAATTTTGGGCGAATGTCACTGTAGTCACAGAAAATGGTGTGCAGATAATCAAGACAAGGGTGTGTGACAAACCCTTGTCAGTTTCTGAAGAGGTGATTCGCATCTGTCTACGTCTAGACGATGCTGCAGGTATTACCTCTATTCCTAATGAGGACTTGTTCTCTAACCTTTCAAGAATGGGGTATGGAGGCCAATTGGGTGGTTTCAAATTCTCAAAAGCTAAATTTTATACCCAATGGCGTTTTCTTGTTCATACCCTGATGCACTGTATTTCCAAAAAGACTATTGGATGGAGTGAGTTCAGCAGTACCATTGCTTATGCTTTGGTCTGCTTGGCCACTGCCAGAAAGTACAATTTTTCTAAAATGATTTTCAATGATCTTGTATCAAACTTGGGAAGCAAAAAGAGTTTTTATATGTATCCAAGATTTGTACAGGTAGTTATAACCCATGAATTGACGGATATGCCTTACTTTGATGAGGTATATGTACCCAAAATCCCCAAAGGTAAGGTCTTTTCAAATATGAAGAGATCTCCATTGGACTCGGAAGGAGTTGACACCCCATTGTTCTCTACAATGATGGTGGTGTCCCACAATGAAGAAGGTATGGCTTCAGGGTCAAGGCCCTCATTAGACCATCCCACTGAAAGCCTATCCCAACCTTCAATCACCATATCAATCCCTCAGTCCCTTGTTCAAAAACCAACTTCACCAATAACCAATACATACATCAGGAAAAAGGTAAAGAAGGCTCCTTCCCTTCTTGTACCTTCACCCACAGAGCCTTTAAGCCCTCTAATGGAAAATTATCCATTAGAGAATATCTACAGGGAAACCACAGGGGTGTCTCCCAACCCCAAGGAGGTGCTCAATGAGGAGATGAATGAGCATATGGGTGAAAAGGCTGCCACTACTCCTGCTAACACAGAGGAGGTCAGTGGTAACATCAATAAGACCTTCCCCATGGCAACTTTGGGTGAGCAATCATCCAAAGGTCCCAGGTGCCAAGAAACCATGGGGGTAGCAGGTGCTTCTGCTAGGCAGAAGACCTCTACTACAAAAAGATCCCATGATCCTTCAAAAGGGGGTTACACTCCTGGAGAAGGTGAGGACAAATATGACTATCTTGAATTGATGGAAGCAATGGGCAACATCAACATGGATGTAATCAAGCAGGGAAAAGACATAGAAGAGCTGAAACTGATAATTCTGTCTCAACAAGTACAGATTACAAACCTGAAGAAAATGGTGAAGAGATTGGTCCAGAAAAAGAAGAAGAAACAATTTGTGCTCAGAAGAAGGAAACCAGTAACTGATGCTCCCAAAAAGGGGGAGTCAGAAGCTGATGTCAACATGGAAGATGATAAAGACAAGGGGGAGCAATTTGATTTTGAGGGGGAGCAAGCAGTGGAAACTGAAACAGAGTTTGTACAAGCAACAGAAATAGCAAGCATAGCAGCAGTAAAAGAGCAAGCAGTAGAAAAAGAATCAGATTTTGTACAAGCAGCAGTAACAGTTAATGCTGCTGAATCAAGCAAAGCAGCAGAAACTGTTAATACTGCTGAATTGAATGAAGCAGCAGAAATGGTTCAAGAAGTATTAATTGATATTCAAAGCAGAAATTTGGAAAAACTTGATATAGCTGAAGCCTTAATCAAAGCTAAACATGATACTCCCAAGGTCACCTCAAAGGCCAAAGGAGTTATCATCAAAGAAAAAGGTGAAGTGATTAAGAAAGCAAGTATTGAGAAGGTGGTAAGCAGGGATAAAGGCAAAGCAAAGTTAGTGGAATCTGATCAACCAATCAAAAAGCAAAATTTGGTTGAGTCAGATGAAGTTTTGGCCAAGAAGATTCAAGTTGAACTTGACCAAGCAGAATTAGCTCAAGTGGACAAAGATAGAGAGATGGCTAAGGCTCTGGCTGCAGAGTTAAATGAAGCTTATCAACAAAGTTTGGCAACTGAAATAGCACAGAAGAAAGTTGCAACTCTGAAGAAATCTGTGTTGGTTAAAATGGCTGCTAAGAAGAGACAACCCTCAAAGACCTTCCTTGGTACTCAAGAGAGAAAGAAGATGATTACTTTTCTCAAAGGTGCTGTAGGAGTCAGAAAGGAGATGTTCTCAAAGATGTCTTTTGAACAGATTAAAGAGTTGTATGAGTCAGAGATGCTAAAGCTTCAAGGGAATGAAAAAGCCAGAGTTGAAATGGAAAAGAGGATGAAAGAAAGTAATGATTTTCTGATAGAAAAACCTTTCCCTGATGAGCAAGAAACACCAAAGAAAGAAGCAACTCTAGGTGAAAGTCTGAGGACTTTAAAAAGAACTAAAATGATGGCAAGAAGAAAATCAGCCAAGAAGCCTAGAGTGGATAAAGAAGAAGCTGAGAAGGTTGCTGAAGAAGAAGGGGCACCTAAGTCAGTTGAACAGAAAGAACCATCAAGTACTGATGATGTAAATCTGTACATGGTAGTGATGGACAAAGTTTTTGAACCTATAAAAGCTGAACCTGTTGGTGTTAAGCCTCTTGAGGTCATTCTCTGGGATACATTGAAGGTTGATGGCAAAGAGTATATCAGGCTCAAAAGAAAAGATGAGAAGTATGAAGTGTATAATACTTGGGCCAAGATTGTCAGAACATGTTCCAGGTCTGATTTAGAGGAGATGTTTGAAATAGGAATGAAGTTATATGCTGATCAATTGAAAGCTTCAGAGATTTCAATCACAAAACTTGTGATGGAGTATCTTTGTATGTTGTTCAAGCCTGAAGAAGTGAAGTACATCATCAGAAATGTGTTTCAAAAAGTCACCAACTGGACTCTATATGAAACTAGTGGAGTATATGCTTTGACTATGGATTTAAATCACATAGAATACTTCCTAGTGAATAGAGTGTACAACCACAGTAGATTGAAGCTGCATGCAATGCTGAAAAAGAAGCTTAGATGTGTTCCAGATTCAGAAATGGCAAAGTATTTGATTCAAAGGACAATTAATCAGAGTTTGGGGTTGAATCCAAATACAGGTGTATGAGCTATGAAGTTTTGGGAGCATCTTAAAGACCATCTGAAGAACTTGACTTCTCTTCCTAAAAGTCAAGTTAGGGGGAGATTGTTGGGAACTGAAAGAATTGCTTAAGTACAGTTAATGCTGCTAGCACAACTTGGTTACTACTTCTGAAGTTAATACTGCTGATACAGGTTAATGCTGCTAGTCAAGATTAATACTGCTAGAAGAAATTACTACTGCTAAGCAATTTTAGTACTGCTAGTAGTTAGTACTGCTGAACTTAATACTGTTCAAAGTATTAATGCTGCTGAAGACTTAATACTGCTTATGAGATGAAGACTTCGTATGGCAAGGATGACCGCTGTACTGAATGGAGATATTCATAGAAAGCTTGGAGATAACTTTGAAAGATTATACTGAAGATCTTTTATTATTTGTAATTATCTTTTATATTCAGTATATGTATAGAATAGTTTGTATCTATAGATAGAGAATTAATTCTGAGTTTTTTTGTTTTCATAGAGAGAATCAACCTCAAGGTTTATAATCCTAGTTCTAGAGAAGTAGAATTCGTATTGGTGAGCCTGTTCATCAATATTGAGGTTGAGTGTTGAATCTTGTAGCTTTACAATCTTTCAATAAAGTTTACAAGTTGTTATTCTGATTCACTGTTTCATTGATCTTTGAATATTAAAGTGTTATTCCGCAAACTCCTTTAATATTGTTTCTGAGTGTTTATTCTTGTTAAGAATTCAGATCCTGACATCATCTTGGTGGTTGAATCCTCACATTTGCATTTATTATCATCAAGGAAGCATTCACTAGGGTTTCTCAAGCTCAACTTCTCATTTCCAAGTCTCACCTCCAACTTCTAGGGTTTTCATCTTTTCTAGGTTTTGGTTCAAAAACCTAGATTGTGAGTTTACTAAACCTTTGTTAAAACTAGATACACATCATAATCTTCTATTTGTTATCATTGTGATATATTAGCTCAAAGTATTTGTTTCTCTAAATTCAAGTACTTGAGACTTCCTTATGAAGATATGTTGGAAATGTGTTTATATGTAACATGCCATGAGTTGCTTTAAATGTTCAAGTATTTGGGGTTTTTCTTCATGTATACCTATTATGAGTATTTTGACTTGATTTGGGTATATATGTTTTAGTAGACGATGATTTCTACTTGTAATGCCTTCTTGGTGATATTTTACCTACATATTGATTATGTTGAAATATGGGTCTTATATTGGACTTACAGTATTAGGATGGTGATATAATACTCATGGTTGGTATTGAATTATATATGGTTGAAATACACCTCACAAACCTCCTATACGTTTTATGTTGGACGAACCAAGTCAGTAGACACTAGGAGGATGTAGTCTTGGGCGCCACCGTGTGGGTATGCGCCTAGACCTCCGCCATTCGGGGTAATGCCATGGTTGTAGTCCTCGGGTATGCCGGGCCTTTGGGTGTCACTCTTAGTAGTTGGCACTAAGGTACATTGTCTCTTTGGGTGGAACTTGATTGGTGCTATGGGTATCCCCTATTGACTCCACATATTGTTGAACTCGGTTAACTGCTGATAAGAATTGTAACGGATCATGCATGCTTATTATTGTTCAACTCACTAGGCTTTTTGGCCTAACACTTGTTTAGTGTCGATGTGTATCTCAGGTTCTAGTGGCGCCGGTTCTAAGTTGGCGTAGTGGATTGGGTGAGAGCTTGGGGAAAATGGGCATTGGACATACTTTTTGTAATATCTCGTAATTAATAAGGATATATATTGGTTAAGTTTGGAAGTCTTATGAAACTAGAGGGTCTAGATATGTAATGGGCCAAAATTAAAAAGAAAAAAAGAGGGGGGGGGGGATTTGGATGTATATATGTATATCTCATTAGGTTTGACGGCGGTGGTGGAGAGTTTAATTAGGATTACACCAAATAAATTAAAATATGATTTGGATATTGATATTTGCCGATGCAGGTTTATAAAAAAAATCGAAAGTTAAGTTGATTTATTTGAAGTTTCAAGTAGCAATTTTTAGGTTTTAAGTTGGATTCGTGCTAAAAGTTTTGATCGTGATTAGAGATTCGTTGAAGAAATCTGATGGGGTTTATTGGCGATTTTTAGATGTTAACTAAGGTACGGATTCCTTATTCTCCCCCTCATTAATCCGTGTATTTGAGTTGTTGCATATGTGTATGGATTCGTTATGTTCCTTCATTTGTAATCTTTTTTTTATCCGTTTGTATATGTGTACAAATTCTTTATTTTCCTTCCGTTGTGTTACTCATCCGTGGTATATGTGGAAGATTTCTAATTCCGTTTGTGTTTATTTTATTTATTACATATGTACATGGGTTCCTTGCTTTTGTCTCAATTGTTTTTCGTTCGATTTAGTGTACAATGTGTTCCTTCTTTCATCAAATTGATTTGTTCTCATTCGATTAGTTGATCGTGTCTATTTTGGGTGAGTTCTGTTTTGGTTTATCAGGCAGTAAATCGAGGTTTGAATATGTTAAAAACGTCAAATTCAATTTATAAATCTGCTGAATTTCACTCTGAAAATTTCGTGTTATTTGTAAAAATCATAACAAATCACTCGTTTTTCGGATTGCTGCGTATAATATGTTTTTGAAAACCTAGAGAGGTTTTTTACAATTCATCATAACACGTGCAAACTGTGAATTTTAAGCTAAGGTGTTCAAAATCTGGATTTTTCGAAACTGCTCTAGTTTTAGACGAGAACAGTGCAATGTTTTTCGAAAATTCGTATAAAACCTATTTTAAATCTGATTCGGTCCATTCGTGATCCGTTGGAATCCTAAGACATTTATTTAAAACTTTTGATTAAATATAGTTTTCTAAAACTTTCTTGAAGTATGAGAAAATATTAGAGTTATAAACGTGTAAAGTTATGAAAATAGTACGACATGATTTCGAAAAGTTGTGGGTGTGAAATTCCTAGTCTATGTTTGGATTTGATTCTCCGTACGTTTTTGGTTTCAACTCTTTTGTAAAGGTTCGTAATGAAGTTACGTCTTGGTTTACTAAACTCGTTCCTTTTAAATTCCGTTTCTATTTGTAAGTCTTTTAGTTTTAAAGTGTTCGAAAAATAAAGCTTTTAAGTGGAGCGGTCAATATTTTTGTACATTTAAATACCCTTTTTATTCGTTTTGTAATTCGTATGATTTGATATTCATTTAGTATGATCACATGTGTTGTGACATACTTTTGAAGTTTATACGTTAAGGTGTACCGAGCTACTAACCACCTATGGGGGTACCATAGGCACGTCATTGTGGCACCGATGGCGTGACACCACCCGTGGCGGTGTGATCAGTCCACGGCGTCACCTTTTGATTTTGTATGCTCTGATGAGAGCTGACGTGGTGTGATGGGAGGCGTATGGGTCGACCCTAGTTTGTAGGGTGGATGACGGTGTAGTGCCCAACACCGCATCTCACATTATTTAGTACAGTTGGATGAGAATGTCCAACGTACGTGCCTATGTGGCTTATGTCTGACACTTGTTGTATCTGTTTATGTGTGACATGAAACTCAAGTGTATGCGATTATTTGTTCGAGCTCGTTATGCAATCTTATGATATGATTTTGATTTAAGCTTCTCAGATTAGTTTGGTATTTAGTTGACAATATTTGTTTTGATTTGACAATCTTGAACTTTGACAAAATTACTGTCTCGATATAAGAATTTGGATTTATTCATTTTGTTATGACTTTTGATTAAGCAATTAAATTTGAGTCTTTTGGTCTAATTTCTTTTGGTTTCGTTTTCTTTGTTTTGGGGTATTAAAGTCTGTAGCAGAAGTTAGATATGGAATGATTATACTCAATTTAGCTTTCGTAAACACTTAAAAATTCAAGGCTCTTGTCCAAAATTCAGATTTTTATTATATTCGGTATTGAGTTCGATTATTCGTTTGTTATCTATTGTATCTGTGCACTGAGCGTTTGGCTCAGCCGCATTTCTTTGTTCGCGGCAGGTATTCGAAGGGAATCTAAAGAGTTTAAGGGATTCAGAGCTTCATCCTATATAAGAGGTTTGTTGGTAAGAAGTTTTAGGTTTTATTAATGTTTTGAGGTAAGTATTGGAAGAAAGAAAGTGTATCGTTCGAGACAATTATTATTTTTGATGGTGCTTATTTTAATCAAGGTTTAATAATGCTCTGTATGCTTTTGTTAGCCATTTGTGTTAGGTTCAGACGTAACCTCCTTTTCCATCTTGGGAAGGGGGTGTTACACTTTTGGCAGAAGATTATTTGGGTTTATAATTGACACTCCTTTTGTAATCTCTTTTCTAGTGATAGAATTTAGATTAGTCGGTTGTTATTTATTGTCCGTTAAATTATAACTGTAATTAAACAGGTTTAAATATTTCCCCATTTTTGGGAGGCTCTTGCGATGGCAATTTTAGTATACCTCATGTCCGTTTTCCGGATTTTTGTTATCCCTATTTTTAGGGTGTTACAAGTTGGTATCAGAGCTTTAGTTTAAGTGAACTAGGTATTGTTTTAGCATATCTAGACTTAAGTTTTAGACTTTACAGTTTCACTGTCCCATTGGGGTAGAAATCCTACGTGGGGAGAGCGTTAGGATTACAGAATTACTTTAATTGAAAGTCGTGATAATGGTGACAAGAATTCTTGTGTATGGTTCGTTCATAATTTCACTTAGCTACTGCTATTATGAATGCATTGTTACGTTAGCATACTTGGGTTACTATTGTTATGATAATTGATGAAGGTATTAGTACGTATAATGAGTTCAACTTGCTTAGTCTTTTCTCAATCTCTCTTCTCGTATATGTGTGGCAGATTTCAATGGTAAACACTTGGAGTAGGTTATCGGGCTCGCTGGAGAGGCGCGTGGAAATAAAATCTACTGCAGATCAACCTCGTGTGGTTGATACCACTATGGTTCCTCCCATGCCCAATCTCCTGGCAGGGGGACCCGAACAGATCCCGTGCGTGAACCTCACGACCAACAATTCCATTCTGGAAGAGGTAACTATGGAGACCAAGATCAGAGATAGCATGATGTTAGCCATGAACTCAGCCATGACCCAACTACAAGAGTTTTTCATGAAGCTTTTGGAAGATCGAGACGCCAGTCACCGATAACCAGAGACAATGGCGGAGAACGTCATCATGGGGTCGGGTGGACCGGTTGTCGTGACTGTTGAAGAACCGGTGGATAATGGGAACAAAGGTAAAGGCAAAGGATGCACCTACAAAGCGTTTCTTGGGTGAAATCCGAAGGAGTTTTTGGGTTCTGCAAACCCGGTGGCGTGCATGTATTGGTTGAAGGAAGTAGAGATGGATTTTGAGTCGAGCGAGTGCGATACCTCGCAACGGGTGAAGTTCGCTTCCCAACTGATTCAGGGTGAGGTCTTGATAGGGATAAGAATTTGACCCGATTCGTTGGGGAACCCGGTTCACCCGACCTGGGCGGGGCCGGGGAATACCCGGAAAAACGGGGTCGGGGCCGGGGAATACCCGGTACACTCAAACCGGGGATGGGGCCGAGACCGGGTAGCCTACCCCCGACCCGCCCGGTACCCGGTTATAATATAGTTATTAATTTTTTAATATATATTATATATATGTATATATTAATACTAATAAAAAGAACAAACTTTTCCAAATTAGGTTAACTTCTCTTTAGTCTTCTGTCTTCACATTCACGCAGCCCAACCACCACCCACCAGCGAGTCAACGACCAGCCCACTCTTCTCGTTCTCATCTAGTCATCTACCACCACCCACCGGCGACCTGCTCCTCCACAGACGACGCAGCAAGCACCGACGGCCTACTCACCGGCGACCTCATCTTCTGTAAGATTTTCATTAAGTGTAAGATTCAATATTTAGTTCTTTTTTTATTTGGGTGTTCTTGATAATCTTGATTTTGGCAATAAGTGTAAGAATTTCATTTGGGTGTTCTTGATTTTGGCAATAAGTTTAGTTCTTTTTTTATTTTTTTAATTGATTTGTTGAAATGCCATTTGGTGAATTACTGTTTCTATTTTAGTTTGGTGAATTACTGTTTAGTTTAGTTTGGTGAATTACTGTGAATTACATTGGTGAATATAGTTTAGTTTCTATTTTTAGTTTGGTGAATTACTGTTTCTATTTTTGGTGAAATAAGTTTAGTTTGGTGAATAAGTTTAGTTTCTATTTTTGATAGTAAGTATAGTTTGGTGAATTACTGTTTCTATTCTTGAAATTGTGGATTTTGTTTATTTATGGAGTTATGAATCCAAGTTTCAAATTTGTTTTAGATGGCGACGGTAGAAAATGAGAATGTTGTAGATGTAGAATGTGATGCTACAGAAGGAAATGAGAAAGATCAAACGACTTATAATGACACTGACGAATCTGTAAGCATGAATGTCGGGTCAAATACGAGCCATGACCATGAACCATGAAACAAAAGACTGAAATCCCTTGTATGGAATCATTTTCAAGCAATATATGAGAATGGTGTTCGTTGATTTGCACAATGTAATTATTGTACTAAACAAATGACCGGTAGACCAAATGATGGGACGTCACATTTGAAAGACCACTTCAAAAAATGTCCAAGAAAAGTTACAAAGGACATAAGACAACAAATCCTCCATCAAGAGCAAACTACTAAGGATGGGAAGACATCTTCGTTAAGTAATTATGCATTTAGTGTGGAAACTTCAAGGGATGATTTAGCTAAGATGATAATCGTTCATGATTATCCACTTTCAATTGTTGAGCATTATTGCTTTCGAAAGTTTGCAAATGGTCTTCAACCCCTATTTAAGGTGCCTTGTAGAGCTACAATTAAGTCGGACATCATGAAGATATATGAAACAAAAAGAGGTTCTATTTTATCATCTTTGGAAGGGAATGAAAGCAAGATTGCTCTTACTTCGGATTTGTGGACAGCGAGTAACCAAAATAAAGGTTACATGGCAGTAACAACACACTACATAGATGACAACTGGAAGTTACAAAATCGGGTTATGAGGTTATTTTTTGTTTTACTATTCCTTACTATTCTTTATAATTAAATGTTTTACTAACTTTTAGTATATTTTTTGATGCAGCTTTATTCATGTGCCATCTCCACACACCGCCGATGCATTGTCCCAAGTGATGGTTGAGTGTTTCATGGATTGGAACATTGACAACAAGTTGTCGACATTGACACTTGACAATTGTTCAACAAATGATGCATTGGTCGACCGGCTCTTAGGTACCCTTTCTCCTTCCTCACTGATTTTAAAGGGTAGATTTTTTCATATGAGATGTTGTGCACATATCATAAATCTGATTGTGCAAGATGGGTTTTCTATGATTGAAAGATCAATCAAAAAAGTTAGGGATAATGTCTCTTTCTGGTCATGTTCTCCTAAAAGGGCTCAAGACTTTAGACTCGTTGCACGACAAGTAGGTGTAGTTTGTGAAAAAGAGTTAGTGCTTGATTGTAAGACAAGATGGAACTCTGTTTACATAATGTTGAATGTCGCCTTAGAGTATAAAGATGTTTTTACTCGTTTGAGCAAAAAAGAAAAACATTATGTTAGTTTGCCTACTAAAGAGGAATGGAGAATGGCGGCAAATGTTTGTGATAAATTGCAGTTGTTTTATAGTGTGACTAAGACATTCTCCGGGTCCAAGTATCCCACTTCAAACTTGTTCTTCCCTTTGATTTGTGACATGAAAATATCTCTTAGGAGTTGGCTAGATGATGATGATGTCGTTATTAGGAACATGGCGTCAAGTATGTTGAAAAAATTTGATAAATATTGGGGAGTCATACATGATGTTATGTGTGTGGTTATTGTTTTAGATCCTAGGTATAAGATGAAGTTAATAAACTATTTCTTTCCAATGATTTATGGTGTTCACTCAAAAGATGAGGTTACTAGGATACGTAGCCTATGTAGTGATTTATTTGAGGAGTACAAGAAGAAACATGATAACAACAAAGGGAAAGGAAAATCAAGCACTACTCACTCACATGGGGGGACATCTTCTTTGAACAAGGCTTCATGGAAATTAGGTTTTAAGAATATGATTTCCGAGGATGATATGTTTGAGACGACGGAGTTGGATGACTATTTGATGGAGAAATTGTTACCGATAACGGATGAATATGATGACGGATTTGATATTTTGACGTGGTGGAAGAGCAACGGTACTAAGTTTCCTATCTTGCAGAGTATTGCAAGGGATGTGTTAGCCATTCCAATTTCTACAGTAGCATCAGAATTGTCATTTAGCATGAGCGGGAACAAGATAACAAAACAACGTAGTCGGCTAAAATCGCAAACAGTTGAAGCATTGATGTGTACCCAAAGTTGGTTGAGAAAAGAACTTGAAGGTAATAATTATATAAATTGTTATATGATACGCGGTGTATATATTATTTTTCTAACTTGTATTATTTTTAAATTTAGATAAAAAGGACGGAGAACCGCAAGGATTTGATCAAACGGTTGCATTCGATGAAGACGTTGAATGATGTGATGATGTTGGTAACTTGTGAATTGTGATGTGTTGCTCACTAGCTTGATGTTTTAAATTTTTGATGTATTAACTTTGATGTTTATGTTTGAAATGTTTTGATGTTTGATGTTTGGAATTGGAAACAACTTATTATGTTTGATGTTTAAAATGTTTTTTGATGTATTAACTTATTAAGTTTGATGTTTATGTTTGAAATGTTTTGATGTTTGATGATTAACTTTGAGTTGTAGTAAAATGGCCCAAAAACAGCCCCCAAAACAGCCCAAAAATCCCCCCCCCCCAAAAAAAAGGTTCTAAAACCGGGTAAGCGGGTACCGGAGGCGGGGATTTTAACCGGGTATTGACCGCGTATTGACCGGGGTTTGACCGGGGACGGGTTTTTGATCCCCGTACCCGCCGGGGACCGGGGCCGGGGCCGAGGACGTGCACACCAAACTGAGGTCGGGGTCGGGTAAGGGGATCCCCGCCCCAAACCCGCCCCGTTACCATCCCTACGCCTTGATCTGGTGGAACCTCACACGGTCCGCCCTCACTCCCGAAGTGTTGGCGAAGTTGACTTGGCCGGTTTTCAAACAGAAAGTTATGGACAAGTATTGCAGTGAAAGGTCGCTGGACAAACTGGAGGCAGAGTTCCGAGGGTTGAAGAAAGGGACCCTATCCGTTGCTGACTACTCCAAGATTTTCTTGGAAAAGCTAAATTTGGTGGGACATCTCGTCCCAGATGAGAGATCAAAGATAAAAGCTTATCAGCAAGGGTTGCCAGCAAGGATGAGGACGACAGTAAGGAGGGCTAGGGGTTCGACCCTTCAGGATGTGATCGAGGAATCGTTACTGATAGAAGACGATTTCGAAGTAGAGAAGGATGAGAGAGTTGTTGTAGGAGAGAATAAGAAGTGGGAAGGGTCGTCTGGGCCCATTCGTCAGTCTAAATCATTCGGGGGCGGAAGAGCCAATGATAGTCGCCGTGAGTGGCAGTGGTGTCACAAGTGTAAAGCCAACACTCTAGCCCATGCGACCTAAAACCTCACTCGGGTTCTGTTGAGTGTGCCAAGTGTGGCAAGAAGGGCCACGTAATTCGGGATTACCCTATCCGAGGGCCGACGTGTTTCGAGTGTCGGGATCCGGGGTACATAAAGAAGGATTGCCCAAAGCTTGTGGGTGGAAATCACGGGAATTCTTTTGGATCGACGGCGCGGGTCGAGCAATCGTCGAGAGCGCCAAGCCGAGCATTCCAAATGACTACCGAGGAGGCGAAGGAGACCGCTGATGTTGTTTCGGGCACGTTTCTATTAAACTCCTTGCCCGCTCGTGTGTTATTTGATTCTGGAGCTACATGTTCATTTGTCTCGGATTTATTCTGTAAGCAATTTGTTCTCCCTATTAGTGTCCTTCCTGATGCACTAGTAGTAGAAATAGCTAATGGAGATCAAGTGATCATTCGAGACCGATTTTGTGATTGCACTTTAGAGATTGATGGGAATTCCTTTGGAGTAGACTTGTTACCTATGACTATAGGGGGTGTCGATGTGGTTATAGGCATGGATTGGTTGACGAGGCATAAAGCGGACATCTTTTGCTCTGAAAAGATGATCCGAGTGCCTTTGCCGGGAAAATGTGTGGTCACCATCTACGGGGAGAAAGGGAAAAGGAATAACCCCGTCATTTCTTCTCTCAAAGCTCACAAATTCCTAGCGAAGGGTTACCCTTCGTACCTGGATTATGTGGTGGACGCGAAGAAGGAGAAGAAGTCGGTAGAAGATGTGAAGGTCGTGCAAGATTATCCAGACATCTTTCCGGAAGACTTACCCGGGTTACCGCCAGAACGACAAGTGAAGTTCCAAATCGACCTTACTCTGGGAGCGGCTCCGATAGCTCGTGCTCCTTATTGTTTGGCTCCGACTGAAATGAAGGAGATGATGACGCAACTTCAGGATTTGTTAGAGAAGGGTTTCATCCGACCGAGTTCGTCACCTTGGGGAGCACCGGTGTTGTTCGTAAAGAAGGACGGATCTATGCGGATGTGTATCGACTACCGAGAGTTGAATAAGGTCACATTGAAGAACAAGTATCCTCTACCTCGCATCGACGATATTTTTGATCAACTTAAAGGCGCGTAATGCTTCTCAAAGATTGATTTTCGGTCTGGATACCATCAGGTGAGAGTGAAGAAAAAAGATATTCCGAAGACAGCTTTTCGAATGCAATACGGTCATTATGAGTTTTTGGTGATGCCTTTTGGCTTAACCAACGCTCCGGCTGTATTCATGGATTTGATGAACCGTGTGTGTCTCCCATTTTTGGATAAGTCTGTGATCGTCTTCATCGACGATATTTTAATATATTCAAAGGACGAGTCCGAGCATGGGGAACACTTACAGGAAGTGTTAGAGGTTCTAAGAAGGGAGAAGTTATTTGCAAAATTCTCAAAGTGCGAATTTTGGCTCCAAGAGGTGCAATTCTTGGGGCATGTGATGTCTAAAGACGGAGTAAAGGTGGACCCGGCAAAGATCGAGGCAATGATGAGTTGGGAGCCTCCAACAAGTCCGACAGAGATTCGAAGTTTCTTGGGTTTGGCGGGTTATTACCGGCGTTTCATTCAAGACTTTTCCAAGATAGCTACACCGCTCACTTCACTTACAAAGAAGAACGTCAAGTTTCATTGGACCGATGCACAAGAGCAAGCCTTTCAAACGCTCAAGAGGAAGTTGAGCGAAGCTCCGATCTTATCCTTACCTGAAGGATCGGAAGACTTTGTGGACGCTTCCAAGATGGGGCTTGGGTGTGTACTAATGAAAAGGGGAAAGTAATAGCCTATGCGTCGCGGCAACTAAAGGATCATGAGAAGAATTATCCGACTCATGACTTAGAATTGGCGGCGGTAGTTTTTGCGTTGAAGTTGTGGCGGCATTACTTGTATGGGACAAAGTGTACTCTCTTCACAGATCACAAGAGTCTTAAGTACATCTTCGATCAAAAGGAACTCAACATGCGGCAAAGAAGATGGCTTGAGCTGTTGAAGGACTTCGATTGTGATCTACTCTACCACCCTGGCAAGGCCAATGTGGTAGCGGATGCATTGAGTCGAAGGAGTTATGATGGTGATGTCAAGATGTCCCTTACACGGATCGACGTGGTATCGAGTCTGTTGGAAAGCATTAAGACGTGTCAAGTAGAAGCGCTCAAGGAGGAAAATCTCAAGTCCGAGATCATGGTGAAGCAAAGTGGACTTTTGACGGAAGATGGTCGTGGACTCAAACTCTTTCAAGGGAAAATTTGGGTGCCGAAGTTGGGAGGAAATCGGGAGTTACTTCTCGAAGAAGCGCATAAGTCAAGGTATTCTATTCATCCCGACAGCACCAAAATGTATCGGGACTTGAAATCGAATTATTGGTGGCCGGTGATGAAATTGGATGTGGCCAATTACGTGGAGAGGTGTGTCACGTGCCTCCAGGTCAAAGCGGAGCATCAAAGGACGTATGGAAGTTTGCAACCGTTGTCCATTCCCGAGTGTAAGTGGGACAACATCACTATGGATTTTGTGACGAAACTACCAAAGACCTTGCGTGGTCACGACACTATCTGGGTGATTGTGGATCGGCTAACCAAGAGTGCGCATTTCCTTGCGATGTGGGAGACTTTGCCGATGGAGAAATTGGCCAAACTTTATATTGATGAGGTGGTGTCGAGGCACGGAGTTCCGCAATCTATCGTATCGGATCGGGAGAGTCGCTTCACGTCGAATTTTTGGGCGAGTCTACAGAAAGATTTGGGCACTAGACTGAATCTGAGCACGACGTATCATCCTCTAACGGATGGACAAAGCGAAAGGACAATCCAGACGCTAGAGGATATGTTGAGGTCGTGTGTTATAGACTTTGGGGGAAGTTGGGATTCACACCTACCTTTGGTAGAGTTCGCGTACAACAACAGTTACCATTCTAGTATCGGAATGGCACCGTTCGAGGCATTGTATGGACGTAAGTGCAGAACCCCGGTTTGTTGGCTGGAAGCGGGTGAGAAGCAATTCGTCGGGCCGGAAATAGTTCAAGATACGGCGGATAAGGTGAAAGAAATTCGGGAAAGGCTAAAGGCGGCGCAAGACCGACAGAAAAGTTATGCGAACAAGAAAAGAAGACCGGTCGAGTTTCAAGTGGGCGACCGTGCCATGTTGAAAGTATCTCCATGGAAGGGGATCATTCGTTTTGGGAAGTGTGGGAAGCTTAGTCCTTGTTTCCTTGGACCCTTCGTCATTTTGGAAAGAGTTGGGTTACAAGCCTACCAGTTGGATTTACCACCGGAAATGGATAGAATACATCCTACGTTCCACGTGTGCTATCTTCGAAAGTGTCTACCCGAAGAGTGACATTGTCACTATCGTCGGGCACTCTAGCCGAAGAGTGACATTGTCACACTCGCGATAGTGACATTGTCACTATCGCCGGGCACTCTCGTGTGGTTTGTACCGCGAGTGCCTTGAGTCTTCGCGATTGTGACTCGCGATAGTGACATTGTCACTATCGCGAGGCACTATCGCCGTCGGGGTGCAGTGCCATTAATGAGCTTTTATCAGATTTCTAATTCATTTGGCTCTCAACCCTCTCTTCACTTGGCGATTTTGAAACCTTCAAAACTGATTTTCTTCTCTCAAAACCCTAACCCTCCTCAATACAACTCATCTTGGTGGTTGAATCCTCACATTTGCATTTATTATCATCAAGGAAGCATTCACTAGGGTTTCTCAAGCTCAACTTCTCATTTCCAAGTCTCACCTCCAACTTCTAGGGTTTTCATCTTTTCTAGGTTTTGGTTCAAAAACCTAGATTGTGAGTTTACTAAACCTTTGTTAAAACTAGATACACATCATAATCTTCTATTTGTTATCATTGTGATATATTAGCTCAAAGTATTTGTTTCTCTAAATTCAAGTACTTGAGTCTTCCTTATGAAGATATGTTGGAAATGTGTTTATATGTAACATGCCATGAGTTGCTTTAAATGTTCAAGTATTTGGGGTTTTTCTTCATGTATACCTATTATGAGTATTTTGACTTGATTTGGGTATATATGTTTTAGTAGACGATGATTTCTACTTGTAATGCCTTCTTGGTGATATTTTACCTACATATTGATTATGTTGAAATATGGGTCTTATATTGGACTTATAGTATTAGGATGGTGATATAATACTCATGGTTGGTATTGAATTATATATGGTTGAAATACACCTCACAAACCTCCTATACGTTTTGTTTGGGTAAAAAGTCCAACAGAATATGGTCGTACGACATAAGATAAAGGACGCTCTTTCTTCAGGCGACCTCGACTAAAACGGTTAAATATCCGTCTAACGAATACCATCGTACGACATGATTCCAGTTACTAATTTATATCATACGTTATATTATGTTTAATGCAGGATTTAAAGGATCTTTACGACCAAAGATTATAACGGAATTCACCATCAATAGCAACAGACATAACGGACGCAATCATCAATGTCAAAACGGCTACTTTCTTAAAGATATGCATTCAAGACCTACTAACAGACGAATAGAGTATAAATATGAAGATTGAACTTCATATTCAGGCATCTGAGGCTCAAATTCTGGAATTATACTCTCAAGCTTGCGCAATCTTTTCCCAAAGTTCATAAAGCCTTCCGCTGTTTGTCATACGACGTACGACCGAAGTCTGAATATATCCGACGCACGACCGACTTTATTTTATTGTACTATTTGATTTTACATTTCACTTATAACACTTGTTCTAAAGGACGACGTCCCTGATTGACGTCCATAGTGCACGACGACTTACACTCGTCCGCGGTTTTTACCCACTTTAGGGGTTTTCCGCGTCACCAATTCTCTCGTCTTATTTACTTTATTTCTATTATAGTCATATGATTATTGTCGTTACTTTCTTTGGTTGGATTAAGCTTCACGATTACCTTAAATTTTCCTTGGGAGATTTTTGGCATAAACAGTTTGGCGCCCACCGTGGGGCCCCATCCAAAGGAAATCTTCAATAATCTCACGTCAGACTAACGTTTTCTCTTAGTGTTTTCTTGTCCAGTTATCCAGGATAATGGCATTCCAAGGAACTCAAGATCATATCGTAGCTCAAATGAACATGGAGCTAACAGATGCTCGTGCTCGTATTGACGCCTTAACAACTCAAGCTCGGCAAGCAGCTGAAACCATCGAGAATTTGAGAAATCAAAGTGGGAACAATGTGACAGGGATCACGAATGCTTACGTTGGTACTTGGAATGTACCCCCTCCATTACCAAATTATCCTCATCCACCATCAATTAACCCTGCGACTTTTATGATTCCAACTATGCCTATGGCCTCTATTCCATTCAATGGATATGCCTCTGATGCCTCGCAGCAGAATAGCCTCAATGGGACTGGTTATGTTCCATTGGGTACTCCAAATGGTGTTCCCTTAGATCCCGTTGCACAAAGACTAAAACTTTTGGAAGAACAAAATGAACGTGTCCTGTCGATGTTGGCCAAGTTGCCGGGGGCAGCAGTTCAAATCGATGTCGAACCACGTGCAGGATTTCAGACGTCACCGTTCATTGATGAGATAGCGTTAGTAGATGTTCCAAAGAAATACAACATCCCGACTTTCAATCCAAAATACTCAGGCGTCACGGATCCAACAGAACATGTCGCACAATATAAGCAACTTATGTGGACTGTTTCAATACCGTACCAATTCCAAGAAGTTTGCATGTGCAAAAGTTTTGGGGCGACCTTGACCGGGGCAGCTTTACAATGGTTAATAAATCTCAAACCTAAAACTATTGGGTCTTTTGCAGAATTGGTGAATCAATTCACTCAACAATTCGCTAGCAGCCGAAAAATGGAGAAGCAAACGAGCGACCTCTACTACGTCGTGCAGAAGAATGGAGAGTCCATCCGGGGCTACTTTAATCGGTTCAACGCGGAGATGATCATTATTCGCAACTGCGATGTAAAAACAACAATCGAAGCATACAAACGAGGTCTGGACGATAGTTCCGGGTTATATCTCGATCTTACAAAGTATCCTCCGGAAACCTTTGAAGACGTACGAGCACGGACACTTGCCCATATGAGGGTCGAGGATGACCTTGCATTCAGAAATAAACACTCGGGCGACCGGAAAAGCTTAGGTGTTAAAAAGCCTTACTTTAAATCAAAGTCGTCCAATCGATTGGAACCTACTAAGCATATTTCAAATGTCAGATTTGAAAAGAAAGGACCGGCGACTTCTAAATCTGTCCAGTATCCTAAGGTGTCATCTTATGGTTCCCCTGGATCAGCTAAAGATGTCGTCGTATCCTTGAAGCAGCTTCAGCAAAACGTACGATGGCCAAAGAAAAATGACAAAGATACCGACAAGAAGGACAAAACCAAATGGTGCGACTTCCATAATGATTTCGGTCATATAACGGATGATTGCATCGCCCTAAAGAAGGAGCTGTCCTGGCTCAATTCAAAAGATTACCTACAAGAATTTATGGAAGATAAAGACGCACGTCCCACATCCCCAGAGCATGCCAAGGTGATTAATTGTATTACCGGAGGTTCTGATATCTGTGGGACTACCTATTCAGCCGCTAAAAGACATGCCAGTCGCGGTCCTGATGATCGACCAATTCCGAAGGAGGCACGACTCAAAGAGGAAGCAGAATTGGAGGCTATGCCCTTAACGTTCGACCAGGCGGATCTCGATGACGTACATCAGATGCATCATGACGGACTAATTATCCAATTGAGCATTGGGAATTGTCTGACCAAAAGGATACTCGTCGACGGAGGTAGTTCAGCTAACATTATCTTTTTTGATGCAGTGAAAGCAATGGGCATTGACAAATCCGAGATTACACGACGTTCGACCACACTCGTTGGGTTTAATGGTGGAGCGACAAACACCATGGGGGAGATCACACTCCCAGTATATGCTAAAGGAATCAACAGACAGACGAAATTCAATGTCGTCGATTGCTCATCAGCTTATAATGTTATTCTTGGGCGACCTTGGATTCATGACATGAAGGTTGTGCCTTCGACATATCATCAAACCCTGAAATTTCCCACACGATGGGGAGTACAGGAAATCGAAGGCGAAAGAAAGGTTGCTAGGGAATGTTACAAAGTTTCCTTGAAACCCCCGAAGCAGACAGTATAGCAATTACAGAACCAGGACGTTCCTGGGATTAACGATGACTATCGCTTGGAAGCTATCGTCTTAAACCAGGATAAGCCTGACCAGATGGTTTACATAGGTTCGACTCTCGACCCTTCCTTTAAAAAGCAACTAATTTCTTTTTTGCAGGACCACTATGATTGTTTCGCTTGGACGCACGAAGACATGGTGGGTATCGATCCGAGTATTATTTCTCATAAACTCAACGTCGATCCATCGTTTAAACCCGTTCAACAGAAAAGACGAAAATTTGCTCCTGAGAGGAATAAGGTTATCAACGACGAAGTTGATAATTTACTTAAAACAGGAAAAATACGAGAAGTCAAGTATCCAGATTGGCTTGCTAATGTGGTAGTCGTCCAAAAGAAAAATGGCAAATGGCGAGTCTGCATTGATTTCACAGACCTTAACAAAGCTTGCCCGAAGGATCCATTTCCATTACCACATATCGACTCTATGGTCGACGCTACAGCAGGACATGAGCTACTCACGTTCATGGATGCATATTCTGGGTATAACCAGATAATGATGCATTCAGACGACCAGGAGAAAACAGCCTTCATGACGGATAAAGGTATTTATTGTTATAAGGTAATGCCTTTTGGTCTTAAAAATGCAGGTTCGACATATCAACGATTGGTGAATATGATGTTCAAAGAACATTTGGGTGATACTATGGAAGTATACATCGATGACATGCTTATCAAATCGAAACATGCGGACGATCATATCGGACATTTGAAACAGTCGTTCGACATCTTGCGTGAATACAAGATGAAGTTGAATCCGACGAAATGTTCCTTTGGAGTTCGAGCTGGAAAATTTCTCGGTTATATGGTCACACGACGAGGAATCGAAGCTAATCCAGAACAGATTAAAGCAATTATCGAGCTAAAATCGCCCAGAAATTTTAAAGAAGTCCAACGTCTTACAGGACGAGTAGCAGCGCTGAACCGGTTCATTTCTCGGTCATCCGACAGGTGTCATTTATTCTACAATGTCCTGCGAAAGAATAAAGGGTTCGAATGGACGGACAAGCATGAAGAAGCGTTGCAGCAACTCAAAAAATACATGATGTCACCTCCTTTCCTCTCTAAACCTGAGAAAGGTGAAACTCTTCAACTTTATTTAGCTGTTAGCCCTAATTCGGTAAGTGCAGTTCTTATACGAGAAACCGACAGTCGACAACTGCCAATTTACTATGTAAGTAAAACTCTATTAGACGCAGAAACCAGGTATTCGTCCATAGAAAAACTCTTACTTTCATTAATCATGGCTGCTAAAAAGCTACGACATTATTTTGAGTCACATCTTATAATTGTGGTAACTAACTTTCCCTTAAAATCTGTGTTAAGAAAACCCGAATTAACAGGACGACTAGCTAAATGGAGCATTTACCTCAGCAACTTTGATCTGGATTTCCAGCCCAAAACGGCGATCAAGTCACAGGTCTTAGCCGATTTCATCTCAGATTTCAGTCAAGAACTAGAAAGCACGATGACGTCCGACAAATTAATTGTGGCGACTTTGCACGACACTACGTGGATGCTCGATGTGGATGGTTCAGCAAATATACGTGGCACAGGCTTGGGTGTCGTCCTACAGTCCCCACAAGGGGGCAAAATGGTATATTCCATACGGTGCGATTTCAAAGCAACAAATAATGAGGCAGAATATGAAGCATTGATTGCAGGAATCAAAATTGCTCACGACTTGGGGGCAACACGTCTGCACGTCCGAAGTGAATTATCCCTAGTTGTTAACCAAATCAATGGAGAGTTCGCAACAAAAGATTCAAGGATGATTGCCTATTATAAAATAGTCAAAGAAGAAGCAAAGAAGTTCAGTCACTTTGTAATCGAGCAAATACCAAGAGATCAGAACACTCAAGCCGATGCATTAGCCAATTTGGGGTCAGCACTTAGTCGAACGACATTCAACAATATCCCAGTAGTTCATCTTGCAACCCCTTCCATCAAGGAGGATGATAATATTTCAGTCGCACCAATTGAAGAAGAAAATTCTTGGTCGGACGACATTCGAAATTACTTAGAGCACGATCAATTGCCCGATGATAAAATGGAGGCAAGAAAAGTTAGATTCAAAGCGTCGAGGTACGTTATGATCAGAGGACAATTGTATCGACAATCTTCAACTGGTCTGAATTTGCGGTGTATCACCAGCAAGGCACAAGTACACAAAATCTTACAGGATATGCACGATGGTGAATGTGGAAATCACTCCGGAAGCCACAGTTTAGCCAACCGGATATCGAGACAAGGTTACTATTGGCCGACGATAAGACAAGATGCGACCAGGTATGTACAGTTGTGCGACGCGTGTCAAAGACACACAGGTATGTCTCATAAACCTTTTGAACCTTTGCACTCGACTTTGATTCCATGGCCCTTTATGAAATGGGGAATGGATATTGTTGGGAAACTTCCACCTGCTCCAGGGCAAAAGGTATTCCTTTTAGTTTTAACTGATTATTTCTCTAAATGGGTCGAAGCAGCGGCTTTTTCCCAAGTCCGGGATAAAGAAGTCGTTTCTTTTATCCAAACTAACATCATTTGTAGGTTTGGAGTTCCATCTGAAATAACGTGCGACAACGGGACACAATTCATCAGTGACCGAACGCGAAGGTTTTGTGAAGAAAGAAATATCAAGTTAGTAACATCAACGCCTCGATATCCACAGTCGAATGGTTTAGTTGAGTCGAGCAATAAAACTATCATTAATTCACTCAAGAAACGACTTAAAGCTGCCAAAGGAAAATGGGTGGAAGAATTGCCTTCCGTTCTATGGGCTAATCGTACGACACCTCGTACATCCACAGGACAGACTCCCTTTTCCTTAGTCTATGGATGTGAAGCTGTGTTACTTACCTATTGAGGTACGACTACCGACTTCAAGACATACGTCTGTTGAACATAACTTAGTCGATCTAAGTTATGATCTCGACGCCCTAGAGGAACTTCGGGAAGCTGCTCACATTCGCATGGCGTCGCAGAAGCAAGCCGTCGAGCGACATTTCAATAAAAATGTCCAGGTCAAAGTTTTTCAAGAAGGCGACTACGTCTTGCGACGTGTGTTTCAAAACACTCAAGAACCAAATGCAGGTAAACTTTCCACTAAGTGGGAAGGGCCTTATCAAATCTCTGGTATCGTGGGTAAAGGAGCTTATAGACTCCAGACCTCCGATGGTCGAGATCTCCCACGAAGTTGGAATGCAGTTCATCTAAAGAGGTATTTCTTTTAAATTCCATATTTAATTCCTTCGGTTATTTTTTAAGAAAAATTACTAACTTAAGCATCGGAGGGTCGTTGGTCAAACCAACAACCACCCCGCTAATTTTGTTCTTCGCAGGGACGCATGACTTAACTAAGATTTTCATGTCAAGTAATACTCATACGATCGCATGTATGTGGTTGGTTGTAATTGTTGTTAAAGGTTAATTTTTTACACTTGACTCCCAGTATGTATATATATATACAAAAACCATTATTACGATTGCATTTGTTCGATCGTAAAACTCAGTTGATTTCATTATAGCATGTTAATGAATGATGGTTTGGTCGAATGTATAGTATATAGTGACTTTGTATCTTCTTAAACTTACTTGACGTACTTTTGAAAAAAAAACAAAGACGAGCATTGATAAACAAAAGAAACTTTTTTCATTTCCAAAAAATTACAAGTATAAGAGACGACCACAGACGGCCGACCCTTAATGGTAAATCTAAAGGAAAATAAGCTAAGAAGAAGGAGGAACGTCAAGTTGTTCCTGCACGACGTCAGTCTCTACTGTTGCCACCTCTTTTCCGTCATCGCTCCCCTCCAGGTCATCATCTTCATCGAGGTCCCTTTCGGTCCCCACAGTGTCAAGATAGGTCTTGAGTTCCTCGGCGGCCGACACCATGGGATTCTTCCCATTCAGATGACGTCTCATCAAAGCAGCTCGGGCTGTGAGACGAGAGAAAGCTTCAATCTGCCTATTCTCCTCCTCTAAATCTTTGACATCGCCCTCTAAACTTTCGACTTTCTTGAGGATGGACGTGACTTCATCAGCAGAGGCAGCAGCGGCAGTAGTGGCCTTTATTTTCTCGACCTCCAGTTTGGTCGTTATCGCCTCGAGCTCAAGGATGCGATCCCTAAACTCAATCTTCTCATTTTGAGACTCGACGAGTTGAGCCTTAAGGCTATCTACCTTCTTCTTCTCGGCCTCGACCGCCTCTAAGGCGACCTTCTCTTTTTCAAGAGCCTCGTCCGCCCTTTTTTGCACGTCAGGAAAGGCCGCCCTGAGACCTTCTGTCTGAGCGTAAAAGCTCAGACACGCTTGAAAAGCCTGCAAGACAATAAAGAAAAGATTAAAAAACATAACAAGTAAGCAACAAAGAAAATAAAAAAAATAATAATACGAGCTTACCATGAAAGAAAGATCGGCAGCATGTGCTGCCGTATCCTCGATCCGAGAATCGTTGTAGCGATCGCGGAAAGTCGGGAGAAGAAATTTTCCCAAGTGCGGGAAAATGACGTCCCTCTCAAGAACGTCATTAACCATGAAGTCAGATGGGAGAGTGACTTTGAATGTCGTCTCTCCCACCTTCTCCTTGTTCTTCTCTTCCTTTGAAGAAGAAGAAGGAACTTCGGAGATGGGCTTATTAATGCCCGACACCCTCGACAGGGGAATGTCCTTCGTCACCTAGGTCGAGCCTTTCTAGCTCGAAACCAGCAATGGTTCCCTTCATCGGTGACACCCCTGGAAGGGACGTCAAAGTAACGTCGCTCGTTTTCTTAGGCGAAGTCCGAGGTTGCTTGCCTCGAACACGTCTTGGATCTACCCCTGTGGAAGGGGCAGATCTTTTCTTCGATTTCTCCCTTCCTTGACGAGCGAGCTCTAATTGCTCGGATCGCCTAGCAGCAGCCGACTTTGCAGTTGCGTCTCCTAATAAAAAAGAGAGACAGAAAGAGCAAGTTAGAGAATACTTACGATACATAAGAATGAGGTATTGTTGAACAACTTACTCGTCATCTCCTCTTCTCTTTCTACTTCTCTCTCCTCTTCTATATTCTCTCCTTCCTTCAAAGAACCCTCAGTAGGTGTAACTTCAGCGACTAGGACAACTTCGTCCTCCTCGTCGTTCGACCGAAGAGAGAATGAACGATCGACAATACTTCTCTCTAAGATTCTTTGAACCTTGTTGAGAGAATCCCTCATTGGCTTCACGACACTGAAGTCAATCACTGTAAAACAAAGACATATATTAGACAAAAACGCACGACCAAAATGCACAACAAAAACGCACGACAATAAACCTACCCGATTCATTCCAGCCTGATGACAACCATTGGCTGTCTTCGTCACTTACGGATGCCACTTGAAGGAAGACATTCCGATGTTTCCACCCACGGTCGTTCACCGCGGTGTTAAGTATCAGTACGTTATCCCCCTTTGAACGAGGAAACAAGCTATAACGGTGATAACCATCTGGTCGCACGCTATAGGCTGTCAAGAGGTCATTCACGTTGAACGGTACCTCCCACTCGGCTGTGACACGATCGATCACTTGGACAATACGCCAGAATTGAGGCATTAATTGTCCAGGTGTCAAATCAAAGGTATCTAAAAACGCCCTGACTAAAGGGCTAAAAGGCCAAGAGAAACCTATCTTAAAGGGGTACTCGTACAAGACACAGTATCCCCTCGGAACCTCGTCCGTCCTTAAATCCTCTGGCGACACTAGATTTATCTCATCTGGAAGTTTAGCCAAACTCTTGAAAAAATCTATGTGTTCTTCTTCCCTGAACAAACTTACTGGCTCACTCGACATTTGAAAATCAGGGATGTTAAGAGTCGCACACCAATAACTCAAAATATCCCAAGCTTTCCTAGGTTTTCTAGCTATAGATTTTCTATGCATAAATCAAACACAAAGGAAGGACTGAAAATCGTACCTTAAATAACAGTCTAAACCTCGAATTTAGAGTGGAAAGGATTCTGATCGCTCGGAAATCTCGCCGGAGATATATATTTTCTAAGAAATGTAAGCGTAAAGAAGGAAAGGATTAGCAACAATCCTTATTTATATTGTAAATTTGGAAACCGAATCGACCGAGAAAGTAGGTCGCCAGTCGTCATTTGACACGTGTCACCTGTGTCAGAAGAAATACTCGAGTATGTCCTTCCAGTATGCGACACCTGTCCCTAATTAGTTGTCTGGATGATTACTTGTGCAAGTGATGACGTCATTATCTAGTTAAAAATGAACCAATTTGATTCTAATCGAAAGATCCGCCTTTTCTTTTGCAACACATGTTTTAATCTTAAATTTAAATTTCAAAAAGTTGCCGCTTGAATTTTAAATTTGGGGGCAAACTGTTTGGGTAAAAAGTCCAACAGAATATGGTCGTACGACATAAGATAAAGGACGCTCTTTCTTCAGGCGACCTCGACTAAAACGGTTAAATATCCGTCTAACGAATACCATCGTACGACATGATTCCAGTTACTAATTTATATCATACGTTATATTATGTTTAATGCAGGATTTAAAGGATCTTTACGACCAAAGATTATAACGGAATTCACCATCAATAGCAACAGACATAACGGACGCAATCATCAATGTCAAAACGGCTACTTTCTTAAAGATATGCATTCAAGACCTACTAACAGACGAATAGAGTATAAATATGAAGATTGAACTTCATATTCAGGCATCTGAGGCTCAAATTCTGGAATTATACTCTCAAGCTTGCGCAATCTTTTCCCAAAGTTCATAAAGCCTTCCGCTGTTTGTCATACGACGTACGACCGAAGTCTGAATATATCCGACGCACGACCGACTTTATTTTATTGTACTATTTGATTTTACATTTCACTTACAACACTTGTTCTAAAGGACGACGTCCCTGATTGACGTCCATAGTGCACGACGACTTACACTCGTCCGCGGTTTTTACCCACTTTAGGGGTTTTCCGCGTCACCAATTCTCTCGTCTTATTTACTTTATTTCTATTATAGTCATACGATTATTGTCGTTACTTTTTTTGGTTGGATTAAGATTCACGATTACCTTAAATTTTCCTTGGGAGATTTTTGGCATAAACACGTTTTATGTTGGATGAACCAAGTCAGTAGACACTAGGAGGATGTAGTCTTGGGCGCCACCGTGTGGGTATGCGCTTAGACCTCCGCCATTCGGGGTAATGCCATGGTTGTAGTCATCGGGGTGTGTCGGGCCTTTGGGTGTCACTCTTAGTAGTTGACACTAAGGTACATTGTCTCTTTGGTTGGAACTTGATTGGTGCTATGGGTATCCCTATTGACTCCACATATTGTTGAACTCGGTTAACTGCTGATAAGAATTGTAACGGATTATGCATGCTTATTATTGTTCAACTCACTAGGCTTTTTTGCCTAACACTTGTTTGGTGTCGATGTGTATCTCAGGATCTAACGGCGCCGGTTCTAAGTTGGCGTAGTGGATTGGGTGAGAGCTTGGGGAAAATGGGCATTGGACATACTTTTGGTAGAAGATTATTTGGGTTTATAAATGACACCCCTTTTGTAATCTCTTTTCTAGTGATAGAAATTAGATTAGTCGGTTGTTATTTATTGTCCGTTAAATTACAACTGTAATTAAACATATTTAAATATTTCCCCATTTTTGGGAGGCTCTTACGATGGCAATTTTAGTATACCTCATGTCCGTTTTCCGGATTTTTGTTATCCCTATTTTTAGGGTGTTACACATTACCAATAGACCATCCAATCAATTTAATAAAATAGAAATTTGCTATAAGTGTGGTTCACTTGGGTTCAAACCCTCCTTTGTAAAATATGGTGTGGAAGGAGCTCCACCCTCCACGCACCCTCTACATTCAAAATTTATATTACTTGAGTTACAAATGGTCAAATAATACCATTAGATGCATTTATAAAGGCAAAACCCCATATTCAAGTAAAATCCATAAAACCCTAATTTTAGGTCAAAAACCCAATATACCTACCAAACACATTTAAGCAATTAATAACATTTAAGGTAATATGTAGGTTAAGAAAACTCACCTAGTAGGTTGCAAACACAAAAACCTCAAGGGTGCGTTTGGTACGCATACAGGACAGAACAGGACAGGACAGGACAGGACAGAACAGAACACCTGTCCAGCGTTTGGTAAGACATAGCAGGACGGAATAGGACACGGACAAGGCTGGTAAATGACCAATTTACCCCTGATGACCTATTTAGTACTTTTTTTACCACATAATCAAAAATCGGCAATCGTTTAAGTAGCAATCGATTCACTGGAAAAACCCAAAAATCAGCAATCGATTAACTGGAAAACCCAAAATTCGGCAATCAATTAATTGGAAAACCAAAATTCGGCAATCGATTAACTGGAAAACCCTAGACGGAGGCAATCGATTAAGTAGCAATCTTCGTCGCCTCATTCTCGTTGGTAACGTGTTTCAAAATGTTGCGATTTTGAGAGAGAGATGCGTGAATCAGATTAAAGAGGACAAGGGCAACGATCTGCAAATTTGAGGGAGACGATATGCAATTTTGAGAGAGAGAGAGAGAAGCGTGAATCAGGTTAGAGAAATGTGGATCAGGTTAAGGGCATATTGGTACATATCAACTTGTTCCAGTGTGTTCCAGGGGGTAAGGGGTGAACACGCGTGTTCCACCCGTGTTCCACTTAGTTCCTGTTCCTTCCAGATAGAGTGTCACCAAACATGGGACAAATGTGTTATGTTCTGTTCTGTCCCATCCTGTCCACCGTACCAAACGCACCCCAAGAGATTAGGAAACCCTAAAAAAGGAAATGATGATGTGATAGCTTGAACCACTTGAGCCTTGGTTGAATTCAAAGCTTCTTAACCTTAGAAACCCCAACAAGATGACATTAAAGAATTTCACCTAACATAGCATTAAATGTGATGAGAAGGGAGGAGAAGTGTGTGAAAAGCGCACCTTCGGAAAGTGTGAATGATCTCTAGGCTGGAAATCCCAAAAAATGACAAATTCCACTTCAAAAACGCATTAAATGAAAAAAATCCGACCAACCACCCACGACATTGCCAGGGCAACATTGCAATTGGCATAGTCGCATGGCGCAGTCACCCGGACTGTATTGTGGCTGTCTCCTGGCCCACGCCAATGCCCTTGTGATTATGACATAACACTATCGCCGGTCATAGTCGAGTCCGGTGTACCGAGGGTTCCTTTCCTCGCGCAACATTGCCTAGGCGACAGTGCCACTGGCACAGTTGCCGAAGGCATGCAGGCCGCTGTTTGATTCCAAAACAATCCCGATCTTACCCAAATTAACTCCTTAGTCACACTAGATCAGTTTGGGGACGTCAAAAATGAACTTATATGGAATATAGTCAACACATAAAGTACAAAAATTTGAAGCGTTACATTAGCCGTGTTTTTCTAGGCAAGTTCAAGTTTTAATAAATTGACAAAGTATTAGTTCAAATGAATAAATTATGAATTACTCTGTAAATTCCACTGATATATACATCACATTTACTTGACTTAAAAATTAAACATATATAGTTCCTTGCACCATTCGTTGGTGTAACAAACGAGTGGTCAAATCTTTGAGCGTGTCTTTTTAAGCAAGTTTAATTACGTTTTTATAAACTTGACAATTTTTTTTTGATAAGATGATTTTTAAACATATGATTTATGTCCGATTTTCATGGTATCTATACTATATTATAAAGATGACATAAAAAACTCTTAAAAACAAGTCTTAAAGCTTAATGTACCGCTATTTAATGTTAATTACTTAAAAAACAACCATAAAATTTGTATATACTACATTTAATGTTATTCATTAATTTTCAATCATTATCTCTAACCATTTTAAATCCCCTAAAATCATTTCCCACTTTAACACCCCTAAAATAACTCTCAGCATATTTTAGATATAAAAAATCTAAAATATAATTAAAAAATCTTACAGAATATTTTATAAAAAAAATTATATTATTAAACCAAAATAAATTACATTATATTATTAAATTAAATCATTATCACTCTCTCACAACCATCCAAAATCGTAATGTAAATCGACAAAAAACAGAAAATAAAATGAAACATTAAAATCGTGATGTATCTAGCTGCATTGCGCGAGTACACTTCTAGTATATATATATATATATATATATATATATATATATATATATATATATATATATATATAGGGCGTCTTTCAAGTGAGATCTTACTATTTTGTGGTAACTATGAGATCCAGTCTCATCCATCCATCTTAATAATCAATTGTTTAAAATAATTAAGAAAAATATTAATTAAAAACACAATTTCAGGCCACTAAAATAGGCAAAAAGGGTAAAATGACAAAAAAATTATTATGATTCAGTATGATCTAATTTAGGCGTGCTCCTATAATTATGGCATGAAATCAGATACGATAAACTACAATTTCGAATCACAAGTTAAAAAGGGTTTTGGAATCACATTTCAAAAAGGGTTTTACCAGGGATAAGAAACCCTAATTTCGGCGAAATGGACGAAAACAACGAAGGAGGTAAGTATTTCGAAAGGAAACTGGTTGTGTTACAGGGTGTGATACACTGTGATCATCTTGCAAAATGGGTGTGATACACTTTGGACTGTGGTCCTACAATTTTAAAAGGAAACTGGTTGTGTTACAGCAAAATGGATGTGATACACTGTGATCATCTTGCAAAACATGATCTCCTTCAAGATAGAATGATGGGAATATTGTTGTTAATTATGTAGGTGGTGATACACTGTGATCAGTGCTCTCATTTACTACAAATTCCTTGTCTTTTCTCTTCTTAATTAGTCCCTCTGTTGTTGATCACAGAATACCCAATGTACCACAGAATACCACAAAAAATAAAAATGACAAACTTATGATTCAATAAGCATCCACCTACTGTTGCATACAAATATGTATAAAAAACAAGTTGTTTTATGTAAGATACCATAAATTAATAAATGAATACCAATTTAAAAACATCAATAACATGCATTGGTATTGACTGTGTACACACACAAACATTTACTTGAACATGGACCTGTAAGCATGGGTTTAAAACAAATAACCTCACATTCTTAGGGTATCACATATTACCACAACGAACACAAACAAGCTTTAAAGAAAAGAAAATAAAAAGAAAAACCTCAAACATGTTTTCAATCGCCTCAACTATTTTAACAGAGAAACATAACACAATGTATCACACTGTGTGACACCTATTTGCATCTCATTGAAAGACAGAAAACAGAGAAGATGCAAGAATACAAATTTAATTCTAGAGCAAGATTGGAGGATTCATACGGCAACAATAATACATAAGTCATACGCATGATTCAAACTCAATTATGGATATTATCTCAAAATCAATTTATTGAGATATTCAAGGAAACGTGATATTGGAATGATAATGGGTTGATTTTATCGGTTTTAAAAAAAATTGTTATATTTTTTAATTTATCAAATGACTAATATATCATCTCCTATTAATTAATTAAAAAATTTAATAAATTAAGATGAATGAGTGAGATTAGATCTCATAGTTACCACAAAATAGGAGAAATGTTAAGTTTATTCATTATAATCATGATTTTAAATTAGGAAACATAATAAAATCATATATTCATTAGATTTGATGAACGACTAAGATTGGTTTGCATAATTTGTACAAATTGTTTGGGTTGCAAAAGAAACGCACCATATATATATATATATATATATATATATATATATATATATTATGCTTAAAGTAAATTGGAATTGAAGATGGAATTTAATTTCAAAAAAGTTTCACTTTTTCTTTTAATAAAATTATAAGTTCTTTTAGTAGTACTTTCTATCGCCTAATATTGCTTTATTTGTTCAAACATACTTTCTACACCAAGATATTCAACTAAACATGTTCAAAGAATGGCATAAATTTTAATTACATTTAATATTTCTTTTTATCAAGATAACACGAGTCTCAATTTATAGGACTTGTTAACTATTTTCTTAAAGAATAGCTTATAGTATATATACATTTGATCCAACTAATTTACATATGATCTTTAAAACATCATTTATATGAATTAAATAGATTTAAGATATTTCAATTAAATATTAGAGCATCCACATCAAGTAAAGCTCAAACTCCTTTCTAAAGTGCCAATAACATCTTACACATTAATAAAAACTTTAAACTCCTTTCAGAAATGATCTCCACTGCCACATATTTTAATAATTTATAATATTACAAAAAATACTAAATATGATTTATTTATAATATAAATAATAAATTAATTATAATAAAAAAATAAAAATAAATTAATTTTAATGTATTTTTATTTTAGTAACCAAATCTATATATATATTAAAGGAGAAACCACCATGTATGAGGTGACATCTTCTAAAGCCAAGAAAATCATTTATCTTTTTTCTCTTTTTTTCTCCTAATTTCTAATCATTATTGATTATTCATTTATGTTTACATTTAACATCATTCTCTTTGTTTTCCTACCTCCTCCCCATCTCCCATCGGTTTGTTTTTGTTCTCTTCATCTCTATCAAATCGATCTCTCAAACCAATCTATCAATTTTTCTAAACATCATAAACCAACCTTTCTTTTTTAAAAGCAATGCATCTCTTTTGCTTCCTCATGAGTTCTCCATCATTCAATCTCTTATTCTTCTTCTCCATCACTTGATGTGTTTTTGATTTCATACACTGTTATTTTTCAATAAATCGTTTTTTAAATTTACTTTGAGAAGGCTAATCCGGGTATGCATTTCTTTTGATGTTTGTGAATTTTAAAGTTTTTTTTAATTACTTTTGTATTCTATATTTTTCTTAAGTTTTTTTCAATGAAACCAATTGTTTGTTCTTGGGAGCACTCTTAGAGTTTTGATGGCAACAATAGTTCGATGATGTATTCTTGAATGTCAACAATAGTTCGATGATGTATTCTTGAAAATATTACAAACTATGATGTAGCCTCAACAAACTTCAACATGTTATTTTTAAATTGTTATTTTTTTCAGTTGTCTCGGGAAAACCAATCCGAGTATGCATTATTTTTTACTTTTGTTGGGATTTTAAAGCTCTTTTTTTATAATACTTTAGTCTCTAAAAAATTTCCTAACTTTTTTCAATGATGGAACCGAGAGTTTGTTTTTTATAGCGGTTTTAGAGTTTTTATGACAATGGTTCAATGATGGATGTAGCCTCACTATACTTCAACATATCTTTTTCATGGTTATTTTTTTTTTCCAGGTTTACTTCGAGAAAACTAATCCATATATGTATTCCTTCAGAAATTTGTTGGAGTTTTAAATTTTTTTTAACTAATGTCTTCTATATTTTTCCTAATTTTTTTCCAACCGAACCGATGGTTCGTTTTTTGGCAGCGTGTTTAAGATGTTTGATGACAACAACAATTCGTTGATGAAATGCTCGATGTATTACAATATTTGATGTGTCATCACCAAAGTTCATCTTGCCCCTTCTTTTAATATTTTCTACTTATATTTTCATAAAGCTAAAATCCATGTTTAATGAGAAACCATCGTTTATACTTATCTTTTTTCTATCATTTTATTTTATGTGGAAGTGTTTTAATTTTAACACATTAATTGTTAAAACTATTATTTGTTTTTGATTTATTATTAAATATTTTCAATATATTAAATATTAAAATTTTATTTTTAATTTAAATAATCAATATATAAAAATCATTTCATATAATATAAAATTTAAATAACTTACTACAATTATATATATATATATATATATATATATATATATATGTAAATCGTTTATTTTTATTTCTTAATTTACATTAAAACAACCATCTCTTTCTCATATATATATATAGAGAGAGAGATAGATAATTGCTAAAACCTTTTATTTTTGTTTATTTAATAGTTAAATCTTTTAATGTTAATATATAAACCTAAAAAAGTTATTACAATCATTTGTATATATAAATAATTTTTATTTAATTTTTTGAATTCTTCATTATAATCAATCTCTTCTTTTTCTCTCTCCATCAATTAAAAATTAGTAGTAGTAAATAATATTCATTGGTTACTATTTAAAAACATTAATTTACATTAATTTATATCTTATAAAAGAAACTCATATATTAAATTAGCATTTATGTTTGCATTTAACATTGTCCCTTTGTTTTCCTACCTCCTTTTCATCTCCTCATCGTTTCGTTTTCTTGAGCTTCTGGTTCTCTCTGTCTCTATCAAATTGATTTCTCAAGTGACCAATATATCAATTTTTTTAGCATCATAAACCTACCTTTGACAAAATCTATCAAATCCAAGTTTAATGAGAAGTCATTGTTATATTTATCTTTTTTCTTTGATTTTTATTTTACGTGGAAGTGTTTTCATTACATTAATTGTCAAAACTTTTTTTGCTTGTAATTTATTATTAAAAATTTTGCAACATATTAAATGTTAATTTTTTAAATTTAAATAATCAATATATAAAAATCATTTCATATAACATAAAATTTAAATAACTTATTACAATTATATATATGTAAATCATTTTATTTTTATTTCTCGATTTACACTAAAAAACAACATTCTCTTTCCCTCCATAATATATATATATATATATATATATATATATATATATATATATATATATATATATATATATATATAGGGGTTAAATCATGTGAGAACCAAAAAAATATTGAGAACCGTGAGAACCGATATAAGCCGTAATTTGGTTTTGATCCAATGGTTTTAATTAAAAGTTGTTTCACTTCCAATTTATTTCAAAATTGTCATTGGCTTTAATGACCGTAGATTAAAATTAATTAATGGTTTAGATTGGTTTTCACGGTTCTCAACCTATTTTTGGTTCTCATTTGATTATGGTTTAGATTGGTTTTTACTGAAACTTTTTATATTTGTTTATATAATAGTTAAATATTTTAATTTTTAATACATAAACCTAAAAAATTTATTACAATCATTCATATACATAAATAATTTTTATTTAATTTTTCAACTTTTGCTTTATAATCAATACATCTATTTATATTGATATCCAACTTATAAAAAAACACCCATATATTAAATTAGTGTCAATATAAAATTAAATTGTTGATGATAGTAAATAAATTTATTGATTAGTATTTAGAAACATTTATTTACAATAATTTGTAACTTAGAAATTTATACTAATAAAAATTTAATATTGTTTGTTTATGTTAGTTATAAACATTATTAGTTTTTTAACAATGGATTATTCCCTACAGTAATTTATATTAATCATCAAGTATTATCTTTATATATCATTAATATAGTAATTTATATTAATGATCAAGTATTATCTTTATATATTATTTATAACCTAACTTTCTGTTTACACATTTTTATTACATGTTATTAATTACCATGTCATTTACGTCTACATTTGTTTTATTTTTTAATAAAATCTCAGAGGTCGTCATTTCTATAAAAAGAAAAAAAAACTTCATTACTATTATCAATGAATACAAACGATGTATAAATCATTCACACACCCATTGTTAATGTTACTCATTTTATTTCATTATATAACTTTATTACTTAACAAATCTCTCTCTCTCTCTACACACACACACACACACACACATATATATATATATATATATATTAAAATTCCAAGTAATTAGATTCTGTTAATTTTTACAAACCATATGAATATAGACAATTATATATATTATTTACGAACTAATATATATATATATATATATAGATAATTTATGAGTCTTAAACAAAATAACTCACGCTATCGCGCAACGCACGGTTCTCACACTAGTTAGTAATTTAAATAAAAAACGTTTAATAAAAGTATCATTTAATTTTATTTAAGATAAATTATGGATAGTAATTTTAATAAAAATTAATGTTCAAAACAAATTAATAAATGAATTAAATTTAATAAAAATATTAATAATTAATGTTTAAACAAATTATAATAAATGAATTAATTTAAACAAAAATCTTAGTGCTTTATCTACTTAGCATTGCAAATGGTCTAGTTAAATTAGCAAGTGTAAGATACCTTGCAATCTACCTAGGTATGTCATGTTATCTTACAAAGCCATTTGCAAAATGAATGTCGAGCTCTAAGTGCTAAAAAAAAGGCACGTCATGACGACAAGACGTGTCTCCCACACCCTGTTAACCTCCATAATGGCTATTTAAGACGTGTAGCACAAGAGGCCAATCAAGAAGCCAATCCTTACTTTTTTTTTAATTTTATTTCTTGAGTTTCTAACTTTTTATTATTATTCAAAGTTTACATTTTTTGTAAATTTTGAATATATACGTAGGTATTTTTCTTCTTCTCTTTATATTAGGTAGTAAAAAATCCGTAGGAAAATTCTAATTATTTTTTAAATTAATATTTCCTATGGATTTTTAGAATTAATATAAAAATTGTTTTTCAAAATCATCTGATTCATCCCATAGGAAAACTCTAAGGTGATGTTTGGTTTCCAGAATGTTTTTGGATTGAATGAAATCTGTCAAATGAATGTGACTTTGAAGGAATTAGAATGAAATGTTGTCAGGTTTGACCACTTTTTTTGTTGACAGAATTGGAATGAAATATATTAAAGGAATTGGAATCTGTATGTTTGGTTCATAGATTGTAGCTTTGGAATTGGAATGAAATGTTGATAAATGACTAAAATACCCTTTTTGATAATTTTAATTTATAAACAAACATTGCTTTAATAAAATAGCCATTTAAAAATACTTTATTTGTAACGGTGGTGTAGATTGGTGGTGGTTTAGAACGGTGGTTCAGATCACATGTGGTCGGCGGTGGTTCAGATCGGTGGTGGTTCAGATCGGTGGTGGTTGGTGGTGGTTCAGATCGACGGTGGGCAGTGGTTCAGATCGACGGTGGGCAGTGGTTCAGATCGGCGGTGGTCGGCGGTGGTTCAGATCGGTAATGGTCGGTGGTGGTTTAAAACAGTGGTGGTCGGTGATGGTTCAGATCGGTGGTGTCGACGGTGGTTCAGAATGGCGGTGATTGGCGGTGGTCGGCGATGGTTCAGATCAGCGGTGATCGATGGTGGTTCAGATCGGCGATGATTCAGAACGACGGTTATCGGTGGTTCAGAACGGCAGTAGTCGGCGGTTGTCGGCGGTGGTTTAGAACGACGGTGGTCGGTGGTCAACGGTGGTTAGTTGTGGTCGACGGTGGTTAGTGGTGGTCGGTGGTGGTTCAGATTGGCGGTGGTCGGTGATCGACAGTGGTTAGTGGTGGTCAGCGGTGGTTCAGATCGGCGATGGTTCAGAACGACAGTGGTCGGTGGTCGGCGGTGGTTCAAATCGGCGGTAGTTCAGATCGACGGTGATCGGCGGTGGTTCAGATCGGTGGTGATAGTTGGTTGTCAGCGGTGATTAGGTTATATTGGATTGAGGGCATATGTGGTATTATGAAAAATAAGAATTCCATTCCATCAAAATAGCTTGTAGTTGCTAAGGAATGTTAAATTCCCTCATTGTGGAATTTGATGGAATTTAGAGATTCTTTCCGTGAAAAAGAATAAACCAAATAAAGGAATGAAATTTGGTCAATGAAATTCAACATTCCAATTCCATCAGATTCTTTCAGAATTTGCGAACCAAACGCCACCTAAGATTTTCCTACGGATTTCTGACAGACTTATATAAATAAATTAAAAGTTAATTTTTAAAACATATTTCCGTTAGAAATCCGTAGGAAATTCTAAGAATTTTTGGTGAATTTTTATAATTAGTTAAAAAAATATTTTTGAAAACATATAGATTGATTCCCGGAAATCCATAGAAAAATTCTAAGGGGGCGTTTGGTTCGCGAATGTGATGGAATCTGGTGGAATTGAAATGTTGAATTCCTTTGACCAGATTCCAATCCTTTGTTTGGTTCAAGTTTTTCAATGGATGAAATATTTGAATTCCCTTAAATTCCATAGATATAGGATTTGAACATTCCATCATAAAACCCAAGAATTTCAATGGAATGAAATCTCATATTTTGATAACTCCAAAGTTACCCTTTAGCCCAAACTAAACACTACTCATATCTCTCTCCCTCCCTCCCTCTCTCTCTCCTCTCTCTCCCTTCCTCCATCTCTCTCCTTTCTCTCTCTCTCCCTCCCTCTCCCTCTTTCTCTATCCCCCTCTATCTCCCTCTCCTCTCTCTCCCTCTCCCTCTCTTTCTCTCTCTCATGTCTCTCTCCTCTCTTTCTCCCTCTCCTCTCTCTCCCTCTTTCTCTCTCTCCTCTCTCTATCTCTCTCTCCTCTCTCTCTCCCTAAAACTTTAGTTAAAATTAAACTATTTAATAACTATTTCATCAAAGTAATTTTTGTTTAAAAAATTAAAATAATCAAAAAGGGTATTTTGGTCATTTACCAAAATTCAATTCCAATTCCGAAGCTACAATCTGTGAACCAAACAGAAAAATTCCAATTTATTTAACATATTTCATTCCAATTCTGTCAACCAAACAGGTTGTTAAACCTGACAACATTTCATTCCAATTCTTTCAAAGTCAAATTCTTTTGACAGATTCCATTCAATCCAAAAACATTCTGCAAACCAAACGCCCCCCCTAAGAATTTCCGATGGGTTTTCCGATGGATTATTATATTAATTAAAAAATTAGTTTCTAAAGCATATTGATGGATTTCCGATGGATTATTATAATTAATTAAAAAATTGTTTTCTAAAACATATTGATGGATTCCATTGGAAACCCGTAAGAAAATTCTAAGAATTTCTGACGGATTTCCAATGGACTTTTATAATTAATTTTTAAAATGTATAGATGGATTATGTTCGTCATTGATTTCCGATGGAAATTTTCGTATGTGAAAGTCCATTTTCCAGCTGTAGTATTATTGAAACTTAAAATTTAAGTTTTAATGATTAATTAACAAAAAATGTGAAAGTAAAAGGGGGGGGGGGGGAATGGAAATGGCGGAGCGGAGAGGAGACGAAAGTTCAGGAAACCAATCGGAAAATCCAGCGGTGGTCGGAGCAAGGAGTATCAACGGATATGATAATCAACATCAAAGGGCATCGAATCGTGTCACTTCTTTTATGTTCTTCAACTTCCCGAAGACCTGGTTCGTGGCTGATTTGTGGAAAATGTTCAAGAGATATGGGTGGATTGCAGATTTGTACTTGGCAAGAAAAAGATTGCGAAGCAGATTGAGATTTGGCTTTGCTCGATTTAAGGATGTGGGTAACAAGATTGTTTTCGAAAAAACTCTACAGGCTATTCGTATAGGATAGATGCAGTTAAAAGTAGGGGGTGTAAATAGGTCAGGTTGGGTTGGGTTTGGGTTCATCCCATTTATTAATTGGGTTGAAAATCTCAACCCAACCCAACCTGTTTAATTAAATGGGTTGAGATTTTTAACCCAACCCAACCTGTTAGGTTGATGGGTTGGTAGCGGGTTGACCTATTTATGATTATCTCAACCCAACCTGTTAAATAAATGGGTTGAACCTAGGTTGACCCATTTAATTTTAAAATTGTAAATGAAATAAAAATGCTTAAACTACTTCATTCCACGACAAATACATAACGACAAAGTCAAATAAAATGTTCGAAGTTTAATAAAACACAACCATAAAGTAAAATGAATAGTTCGAAGTTTCCCACAACCACAAAGTTAAATAAATCATAGTTCCAAAAAAGTTTCTAAGTAACTCGACTTGCACTTTCATCGACTCCAATTTCACTCTCGTTATTACTTTCCTCTCGATCTTCTATCTTCTCCGTCATGAACAATGGAAATGAAGTCGATCAAGTTAAGATTATAAATATATATAAGTAACAATGGAACAATGGAACTGAAGTCGATCAAGTTAAGGTTACAAGTTTACCGTGAACAATGGAATTGAACTCGTCGTGGACTGCTCGTCGTGAAACCGTGGAACAGAGGGAGAGGGGTCGCCGTGGAACAAAGGGAGAGGAGAGGAGTCACCGGTGAAGAGGGAGGAAGATCTGCTCCGGTGGCGTATGAGGGAAGAGGGAGGAGAGGAGGCTGGAGGCGTATGGCGTTTCAAATTAGGAATAAGATTTACTGATTTAGTCGATTAAGGTTTTCAACTTTCAAGTTTCAATATAGAAATTATTTTTTAATCTTTAAGAATTATATTAAAATATTAATTGTATTAAATATTGATTAATAATTAAAAATAAAATATTAGGTAATATTATAAATGGGTTAGAAACAGGTTGTAAGTGGGTTAGAAACAGGTTGTAAATGGGTCGAAATCAGGTTGTAAACGGGTCAAAATTAGGTTGAAAACGAGTTGATAATTTCAACCCAACCCAAACCCAATTAATAAATGGGTTAGGCGGGTTGACCCATTTAACTTAAATGGGTTGAAATTCTCAACCCAACCTGCTAATTTTGGGTTGGGTTCGGGTTGGGTTGGCGGGTTGGGTCACTTTTTGCCACCCCTAGTTAAAAGTTTACCTTGCAAGGGATCAAAAGGAACCAATAAGTTACAAACCCCCCTCTAATGGCAAAGACTTCTCATATAATGGAGCTGGTTACGGTGGTGGCAGAAGATACATTAGAAGGTATAGTGATGTGGTAAAAGGACACGATTCGTCTAAGAATGGACAGGAGAATGGGCAGGGGGAGCAGTTACATACGAATATTAGAAAGAACGGTAACAATGGGTTCGAAGAGACAAGGATTATTGAGGTGGATACAGATGAGGAAACTAAAGACATCCTGAAGAGGAGCTTGATTGGAGAAGCGAAGAATTATGATCACTTGGATAACCTCGTCGTTATCTGCAAAGACATTGAGCTGGCAAACTCACAGATCAAACATATCGGTGGTAAAGAAGTCCTTTTGGTGCTTGATAATGAAGAAGCTGCAGATGCCATTGTAGAAAATACTAAACACGAGATTAGACAATGACTTTAGAATTTAAGGAAGTGGGATGAATTCTATTCTCCGGAAGGTCGCATAACTTAGGTTCAGATCATTGGAGTCCCATTTCACTGTTAGAATAATTCCACTTTTCATCGCATTGCAGATCTTTGAGGAACTGTCATCGGAACAAGAAATTGCTCAATCGTTGAAGGTCAATCGTTAGTGGTTGGTAAAGTCCTATTTCAAACCATCGGTATCACCCCGATAGAAGAGAATCTAATTGTTAGGTGTGGAGAGAAATCCTTCCTCGTTAGAATCACATAAACTTTCAAAGACATTGTCGAACTAGATATTACAAAAGAATCTGCGAGTATTGATAGCTCAGATCCCGGAGATGCTGAAAACTATCTATCGGAGGAAGATGGATCATCGTCAAATGAGGAAGATGGCATGGCTGATAATCCCAATATGGGGATGGATCAGGATGTTGGGATTCCTCACAATTCTTCGAATTGTAATATCCGGAATGTAGAAATCTTCCAATCCAATTCTAATATTTACAGTAAACAGGATAAGACAGATAGGGGGGTCACTCCACCGGAGTAGGAGGTAGAGGGTCACCAGAGGCCAGATGTCAACGATGTTGATCCAATTCCTGAGGAACCAAAGGTCGTTTTTTCCACATTCGAGGAAGAGATCGTTAAACCTTCTAATCTTGAGAACACACAAGGTGAGGGCCGCGTTGATAACACTACTTTGGACCCTTTTTCTGGGCTAGATCTAAATCTGGACCCAAATGTTGAGCCCACCTCCTCTATTGGACCTCGTGATGTTAGGCTTAAAGTTAACAATGGGAAAGGGTCTTCGTCTGGAATTCCATTTCAAGGTACCACTCAAACTCCTTTCCCTCCTTTCACACATTCTTCGTTCTCGTTAGGCGTTGGTCTCACTGAAGATTCTAAAAGGAAGTTCTCAGGAGGGGTAAAAGAAAGAATCCCGTTCGGCAGGAACAAGATTTGGAACGAAAGGATTGGAAACAACTTTAGAAGAGCGAAAATTCCTTCTTTAACTGATCATATCTCTTCGAGGAATGAATCCTGTAGAAGAAAGAAACCCCGCACCTCGATGTCCCTTGGATCGTCCTCCTCAGAAGTTTAATCACGTCATTCCACCTCTCTAGGTGCTCCTCTTGATCCCAAAATCATCATCAATCTTGTTAAAAAAATTAGGTTCACATGGGAAAACTCAGTGGATGTACAGGATCAGATGGAACCTCCAACCGGAGGGCAACTCTAAACCGGAGTCTTCCTACCCATGAGCCTACTTAATTCTATGTTAACGGTCCTTTCTATTAACATTTGTGGGCTTGGTTCAATCAAAAAAGTTAGTTAGCTTAAGGATTTATGCAGAAAGGGGAATCCAAGCTTCATAGGCATTCAAGAATCAAAATGGAGGTCCGTTGATGATATCAAGATTCAGAACTTGTGGGGGTCAGATAATTTTGGATTTGCATATGTAGCTTCAAAAGGTATGTCTGGTGGAATTATTTCAGGAATGGGATCAATCTGTTTTCGATGTCAAACATGCTATGGGTGTTGACAACTTTCTGGTAGTCAGAGGTGTCTGGAAGGGCTATGATCAAGAAGTTGGTTTAATAAACATGTATGGCCCTCATAATTCTGATAGAAAATTTGCACTTTGGAACAATCTGTAAAATCTTATGAGTAAGGTGGATTGTAGTTGGTGCATTTTTGGTGATTTTAACGAAGTAAGGTGGACCGAAGAAACTCGGTGTTCAACAGAAAAAAGGCTGCAAATTTCAACAGCTTCATCCGGAGTAACAAGCTTCGAGATCCCTTTGATTAAGAAGAGGTTCACTCGTATTAGTGCAGATGGTTCTAAACTAAGCAAATTAGATCGATTTATGGTCTCAGATGATTTCTGATCTCGTTGGGATCACTTACAAGTAACACCTTTAGAATGAAAACACTCGGATCACTCTTCCTTGTTGATGGTAAATAAAGTTATCGACTATGGCCCAAAAGCATTTGAAGTTTTTGACTAGTGGTTCAACGATAACGAGGTGCGCCAGCTGGTTACTAATACATGGAAGTTGGAAGTCACATCTCTGAGTCCCGATTGCCGGTTCAGGGATAAACTTAAGAATGTAAAGTCTGCACTTAAGGCATGGTATAAAAATAACAATTTGACGCAACCTAGGGAAGCAATTCATTGCCAAAAACAGGCTGAACATTGGGAATTAATGGCAGAAAACAGAGACCTCAACATGGATGAGAGGGATTCGCTGGTTAGAAATTGAAAACGAAAATGCCTTGAGTGCGAAATAGAAGTCCAAAGACAAATGGGACTGCGAAGGTGATGAAAATTCATGCTTTTTCATTCGATGGTGAATTGCAGAGTGGGAAAAAATCGATAAGAGGTGTGCATCTTAATGGCAGTTGGAGGGACGACCCGAAAGATGTCAAACTAGTCTTTCTGGATCATTATCGAAAAATCTTCACTGAAGCTCCGATTGCAAGAGCATCTTTCTCTTCGGGTAACTTTCGAAAACTCTCTTGTGATGATTCGAGCCGTTTAGAAGATCTGTTTTTTGAAGAGGAAATTTGGAATGCGATCAAACTTTGTGGGAGCTCAAAATCCCCTGGACCCGATGGGTTCAACTTTTACTTCATCAAACTCTTTTGGCAACTCATCAAAGATGACCTTATGACCGCGATCCTTTGGTTCTGGGAGTCTGGATACATTAGCAATGGCTACAACGCTTCCTTCATCACCCTAATCCCAAAGGTTTCTGGTCCGATCGAACCAAGGGACTATCTCCCCATAAGTCTCATTGGGGTATATTACAAAATCATAACAAAAGTTCTTGCAGAGAGGCTAAAAAAGGTCATACCCAAGCTCATCGGGGTCTCTCAAAGTGCGTTTATTAAAGGTCTCTTTATTCTAGGTGGCGTGTTAATCGCGAATGAAACAATCGACTTTATCAAAAAAAATCCAAGAAAAAGTGTATGATTTTCAAAGTTGACTTCGAAAAAGCATTCGATAGTGTCAACTGGAACTTTTTACTCAACACAATGGAGCAAATGGGTTTCGGTTCCAAATGGAGAAATTGGATCAAGTCGTGCCTCATGTCTGCCTCAATTTCAATTCTTATAAATGGCTCTCCATCTAATGAATTCAACATGTCCAAAGGGGTTCGTCAAGGCGACCCATTATCGTCATTCCTTTTCATAAAAGCTGTAGAGGGTTTAAACTTGGCAATTATTGAGGCGGTTCGTAAAAATTTATTCATGGGAGTAGATGTCGGTCATAATAACATTCACTTATCACATTTTCAATACGCTGACGACACAATTATCTTTGGTGATTAGTCGATACAAAACATGAGAAATCTCGTGTCTATTTTAAAGTGCTTTGAACTTGCCTCGGGGGATGAAAATGAATGTTAATAAAAGCAAGTTATAGAGTATTGGTGTTCCTTTTAGAAGTGTGGAGCAGATGGTGAATTGGCTAAATTGCTAGACATAATCCATACCTTTCGTGTACCTTGGATTGCTTGTGGGCGCAAACATGAAGCGGATTTCCAACTGGCAATCAGTTATCGACAAAATGGCTAATCGACTCTCTACGTGGAAATCTAAAGCTCTATCATTTTGTGGACGATTGACCTTAATTAAATCGGTTCTTGGTAGTTTGGCTCTCTACTACCTTTCTTTATTTAAAGCTCCAGAAAGTGTTATTCAATCTCTTGAAAAACTTAGGAGCGATTTCTTTTGGGGTGGATCTGGTTCTAACACAAAAAGTCTTGCGTGGGTAAAATGGCAACCTACTCTCTCATCTCATGACTCAGGTGGTCTTGGAGTTGGTTATTTAAAGGATATGAACTTGGCTTTGCTCGGGAAGTGGTGGTGGAGATTCATGAACGAAAAACTCTTGCTTTGGGTGGAAATTATTTCGAGCATTTACGGTAACGAAGGATGTCTTATCGGTGAGGTGGGTAACCATAAGGGAGGCACCTGGGGTGCCATATGTCAGGTGGGAAAAATCGTCGATGCTTATGGAATCAACTTCAGTAACCCCTTTCACAAAAAATTGGGCGATGGTGGTTCAGTGTCTTTTTGGAAGGATCATTGGGTAGGTTCCTCAAGGTTTTGCGATGCTTTCCCGCGTTTATATAGACTTGCAACAAATAAATCTATAAATGTGAGAAATAGTGGTATGTGGGTTGGTGAGAATTGGTCGTGGAAATTATATTGGTCATCTCCTCCGAGAAGCCGAACGCTCGAAGAACTAGCCTCATTACTCTCCACACTTGAATCTATTAAACCCTCGACGAACAAAAAAGACATTTGGTGGTGGGCTTTGCATGTGAATGGAAAATTCTCAGTAAAGGCTCTAAATGTGTTAATCGAAGATAATCACCACCGAAATGAAGACAATCCGACGGTTTCTCAGTGGGTACACCTGGTGCCAAAAAAAGTAAATGTTTTCATATGTAGAGCTTCCAAAGGTTGCATACCTGTCTAAAAAGCACTGGATGATTGGAGCATTGATTTGAACTCACTTCTTTGTCCGGTTTGCAACGACTCAATCGAAACGGTTGACCACTGCCTCTTATTCTGTGATGCATTGAAAAAGCTTTGGAGATTATTCTTGGATTGGTGGGGTCTTAGTTCAGAGTTGAACTCACCAAATGTTTTGTATCTCCTTCATTCATCTCAACCCACATCTCTCTCAAACTGGATTGGGTAGTCTATGGAAGGCCTCGTTATGAATCACATGCTATCTAACCTGGAAAAGACGAAATAAGGTTGTCTTCAAGCAAAAATCGCCGAATGATGAAATCTTTTTTCAAGAAATCCGAGCTTGATCCTTCGCTTGGATTAATAGTTGTGTTCATAAGGTTGACATCCCTTGCGATGTCTGGGTTAGTTCTCCCCAAAATTGTCCAGTCCCAGCCTAACCTTCAATGTTTCTTCTTTTCAGATATTCTTTTTTGTATTGTTGTTTTTTCCCCTCTGTCGGTTGTAATTGGGGCATTGTAACCTACCATGTTTTCTCTTTTCGTTACCACTTCTCACAGTAACGTATTGCCTGTTGGCCTTTCGTTTTTATAATATGTTGCCTTTCAAAAAAAATGATTAATTAACAATGGTGAAACACAAAACCCTATTTGTAAGTCAATGAAATCGGAGCTGATTTCCTACTGTTTTATTAACTTTTTATTTTATTTTATATACAATAACTATTTTGTGACTTAATTAAAAGAATTTATGGATCTACACCTATGATCTAATATAAATACACACTAATGGTCTCAAGGACTATTTCATTGTGGCTCCTAAAACATGTGGTTTTAATTTGATCTTATTGTTATGCTCTCAACTAATGTCATTTATGATATTGGTAAACGACATGAATTTGATACCGAACAAGACATATGGAATATTCGAGTAAAAGGCCTCGCAAAGGCCTCCCTTTGGTTAGAATGACTCCCTAGAATTACAATATTTTTGTTATTGTTGAGAAGTTTGTAATTAAGACTTCTAAATTATCAATAATAAACTATATATATATATATATATAATTGCATTTATACAAGTAAACAATATTTTGTTTTCTATTTTTGACAATAATATTATTTTTATACTGAAGACTATAACATTGATTTTTTATACGTATTTTAAAATTATGTAATTAATTATTTAATAAATGTTTAACATGTATTTTAATAAAAATAAATACAAACATTCTTTGTGTGTGCTAATTTAAAGATAAACAATATAAGTACTTTTAACATAAATATTTTTGTAACACCCAAAATTTTGGTAAGTAAAGTCCTAAATGTTTTGTATCTTTTGCAATTAAGTAGTTTTGGACTAGTGTCTTGAGATTTAATCATATTGGATATCATCTTTTAGGAAGAAAAGACTTAAATGAGTGAAAAATAAGAAAAACTCTCGATACAGATGTAGCTATGGACTATGGTGCCCAACGATAGTGCCATAGGACACTATAGCATATCAAGATCGCCAGAGGGGAGGAGGTCTTGGTACAACAAGGACGATAGTGCTCTGTGATAGTGCCCTATCATGTCAGGGTCGCAAAAGTGCTCAGACTTGCATAAAACTTCAAATTTTTTGTTTTCTTCATTTTATCATATATTTCTCATTTCTCCTCCAACTGAGGAGATTTAGGAGGTTGTGGTTCCAACTTTTGAAGCTCTTTGAAAGCGAGACCTAAGAGGGTCAAATTTTTTGGTGGCCATGGAACTCCTAGTGGTCAAAGGTAAGTTCCAGACCTTTATTTTGACCTAGGTTTTATACCCTTTGCATCCTCAACCCTCATTTCTTCTTTGGTGGTACTTTTGTTCAGATTTGGAGTATGTGAAGTGTTCTTGAGAGTCTTCTCTTATAGATTTGGAGTTATAACTCGAGGATCTAAAGTCTTCGCCTTTGGAAGCTAAAGATTTGAGTTTGGAACCAAGATTTAACTTAACCTAGCAAGATGAGTTCAAGTTGATTTGTGAAAACTATGTAAATGCCAAAAATGTATATTTTGAAGTCTTAAAGTGTTTTCCTTATATGTATCACATATGATCGGTTATTTGATGAAGTTTGCAAATTTGGTACATTTGGTTTAATAAATCTTGAAAATGCATATATTTGGGATATTTGGGTATTTTGGTGAATAAATCATCAGAGTACGTTTCTTTTGATGATTTATTTTAGTATGACAATAATGCATTTGGTTTGGAAAAATACATACTATCGTATTATGAGACATTTTGGAAATATAAATGGTATGATTTCATTTGGAAAATAATTTGTCCCAACCAATGATGGGTTTTTGAGTGAGTCATACTCTTGGGCATGAATTGGCCTATTTATAGGGCAAGTGCATTTTATTAACTTATGTTGGCTTTTATTTGAATAGTAAAATAAGTTGTGATGTTTATTGATTTGATTTTGGCTCATTTGAGTTTTAGGGACATCTATCCGGTTTAAACTGCTCATTGTTAAACTTGGGCATGATTTGCATTTATTGCATCCTTATTTGAGAAATTACGTGTTTTGAGTGTGTTGGTCATTCAATAGGAGTCATGTGATTTAGATTGTAATACAATGTATCCATAGGCATATGACTCAGATGATTTAGAGTGGGAATGTTGTCCTTGTATTCTCGCTAGAAACACAGATGTAATAGGGGACTTGAGCTATTGACCGTGGGTGGTTGATTTTGATGACCGTATAATCCTTAGCAGAGTACTCAAGCTATAGACCGTGGGTGGTTGAACATGATGACCGTGTAGTCTGCAGTGGCTGTTATTTCTAGCAAACGAGCATGCATAGGATTAGCAGGGACTCAAACTATATACTGCGGGTGGTTGAACCTGATGATCGTATGATCCATAGTTCGAGACTCATTAACATTGATTTGTTGTTTACTTTTGTGTTCACCGCATTCGATGGATATGGGTCTCCTCGTCACCAAAGGGTATTATTTTCGGATAGGGTATTATCCATGTTTTCGAAGTTGTTTTAAGTGTGGAGTGTTTTCCATTATTTATGGTTTTGGGTATTGAACCTTATCCACGTTTTGGGGTATTTTTGGATAATAAAGTTTCTATCCGTGTTCACAATATGTGGATATTAAACCTCATATACGTTTGGAGCGAGTGTTGAGTTTTGAATTCATATCACTGTTCTAAAAAACTCTCCGCATAGCCGCCATGGCACCAAGGCTTGTGTCTCACGCCACGTTAAGCCCATGGCACGCCATGGCCTAATGCACAATTTTTGTAATGCAATATTTGGTTTTTCTTTATGTTTATAATGTCTTATTTGCAAGTTTTTAATATATATAACCTAATTTAACTTGCTTGTTACTATCGACTCATTGAATAACACAACAAAACATATGTTTTTATATATAATATTATACATAAATTAGAAATTTGACGTCATAAGTCACGCCTTGAAAACGCCATGGCTTCGCCATGACTCTTAAGGCTTGAGACTTAGCCTTGCCGCCACGCCACGTCTCACGCTATTTAGAACCTTGATTCATATTGAATGAGTATTTTGATTTAAAGTTTTCATCATGAAATAGTGTGTTTTAGAAAAATGTTGCTTTTACGATAGAGACACTTCATTTGAGAAATCGTGTTTTAAATAAGCAGTTTTTCAGTTGTATTGTTTATAATTATGTTAAAAAATGCTTGAATTCACTAGGTATTAAATCTAACCTTTTCATTTGTCGGCATGTCCATAAGGTCCCTGTTGGGGAATGATACTATCGACACCGTGAAGAATTGAGTGATAGTTAGAAGCACGAGAATTATATAGCTATTCGTTGATGTCTTCCACACCTTGGAGATAGCGACAATTATTGGGTTTTAGTAACATCCGTCCCAAAATATAGGCTTGTGTAATGTTTGGAGTATAATGTATTGAGGTTAAACCTTAGATCGCTATTATAAGTGATCAAATGTTGACTTTTAGAAAATGATTTAATCCTTATTTGATGTTTTATCAATATTTTAAATTAGTTGTCTTTTCCAAATTCGATGGTGTTAGAATTTTGTTAAAAGGAAAAATATTGGGATGAAAAAAGAAAAAAAAACGTTCATGTATGACATTGTTTAATAAGTACCCAAATGTTGCTTCAAGACATATTTAAGACCTCGTATCCAAAATATATTTCGAAGCACTTTTTACTATACAGAACATGAATATTCATATATCATTTTGATGATCACTGGTCTTAAAACATGTAATTTTTTTTTGCAGCGCAACATAACTAATTTATTACCACCCAAAAAACCAAAGTACAAAACCAAGCACACCATACAAAAAGAGCATGACCAAACAGAAGTAGTAATAACAATAACAGGCGACCAAATAGCAGTTTGCTAGGAGCAAACAAAACAAAAAAGAAAACAACGTGCCGCTAAACAAAACTAGGAACACAACTCGTGCAGCTATACCACGTGCAACCTGAATACGAAGCAGGGGTTGTTACTGCAGAGAGGGTAACTTGGGCAGACCCCCAAGTGGTTGTTCATGGACAGACATACCAACTAGGAGCTTAATGGATTCGAAAGCCAGTTTACCCAATCAATGTTCAATTCCCGGTCTCTCCCCGTGATCCACTCGAATGACTTTACCTGGAACTCGAGAAACAGGCCCGATAACTTTCCTTTTTCCTTTTCGAACGTCAGTTTGTTCCTGTTTGCCCAAACAAGATAGATAAACGACCATATCACCTCGTTCAGCCTCCTCGATCCTTTAGCATTCTCCCATACCTATTCTACCACTCCAAACAACTCCGTTAAGGTGTTTACCACATCTAAGTTAAGTCCCCACCACCTTCCTAGTAGTTTCCATAGCTTTTTCACATCGCCACAGTTTAATAAAACATGATCTATCATTTCTTTGACGTCACCACATCTTAGGCAAAGGGTAGAGCTCAACTCTATCCCCATGCTATCCAAGACCGACTAACATGGTAATCTCCCTAGTCTCGCCCTCCAAATAAAAATGGTAATCTTCTTGGGGATTGCTTTAATTCACTTGGTCTCCACAATATTTTCCCTCTCTAAACAACGCTTTTTTTCTAGCATACTTCGTACCTTCCTAACGGTGAACATCCCTTGAGGATCCTTTTTCCAAACAACTCGGTCTTTCAACTCCTTCTTTGGTGCATTTTCCCGGATCATGTTGGCTAGACTCTCCAACTATCCAACTCTCCAAGTTCCCTTCCCCTTGGTTCCCTTCTCCAACCCCACTTCTACACCCATTCTTCACCTCTCCACTCACCCCTATCTTTAACTGTAACATCTTTGTGGACTTCTAACCGACGTAAGCTTGGAAAATCCTTACAAAGTACCTGAATTGAAATCCACCCATCCTCCCAAAAACGGTTATAGGATTCGTCCCCCACGACCTTCCCAAACGAATCCGAGAAGTGTACAATTTCCTTGTCCAACTCCTTGCCTACCCGCACTATGTCCAACCTTTGTGAATCCTCTACCAAACCCCCATCCCTCCCATATATACTCCGAACTACCTTTACCCATAACGAGTCTTTCTCAACACGGAACCTCCACCACTATTTTCCGAGGAGACCCCAATTGGCATATTTGAGGCTGCCAATATTGAGGCCCCCTCTTTTGAAATCACCCAACACTCTATCCCATTTGACCCATGCAAGCCCTTTCTTTACGACCACACCTTCACCCCCACCCTCGGACCCCCCCAAAAAAAGAAGTTACTTCTCATGCTCTCCATTGGTTTTAACACTCCTAGCGGGGCACAAAACAAAGAAAAAAAGTATAGTGAGATACTACCAAGAACCGATCTTACCAACTTCCACCGTCCTCCAGACGATATTGCTCTTGCTTTCCACGTCTCCAACTTGTTTTTAACCTTTTCTATTGCCTTTTTCCAATGTTCTATTCTCCTCATCGACGTCCAACCAGTAGGCCTAAATATGTGAAAGACAACGAATATATTCCACACCCAATCCTCTTGCCTACGATTGAATTTCATTTTCCGTCATCCCCACACCATAAAGTTTACTCTTGCTTATATTTAACTTGTAACACCCTGGATTTTCATTATATTTCATCGTTGTATTCTTGTGTTAAGCTGTTGTCGTTAGAACCGTGTTTGGTTTGAAGTTGAGTTGGATTTTGTGAATTTTGGGGTCAAGCAGTGAACTACGCGAGTAGCACCGCGACTAGAGGTCGCGGCACAACCCGCGTAACCCACTGGATGATGTTGGGTTTTGGGACACGGGCGAGTTATGCCGCGAGTTGAAGTCGCGGCATAACCCGCGTAGTTGCCTGGCCGACTTAAGGGTTTTGACCCAAAATATCTTCATTTGTGGAGAATCTCATTCTCTCTCTCTTCAAAATCTCTCTCTCTCTCTCTCTAAAGTTCTTTGGATCTTCAAAGGCTCGTTAATCGCTGGTATTAGGTGCATTGCTCGGGGTTTCGGTGTTTTAAGCTTCACCTCTACGTCGTGATCGTTGTCTGGTTTTTCGGGTTTTATCCTAAAACCTACTGGTGAGTTCCTACTACCATTTTACAAACTTTATACATATCAAAACTCTTATTTGCGAAATCCGAAGTATTTCTACGGTATGATTTCATGTTCCCTACATTTTGATATAAATGAAGTTTTTGGTGACTTTCGGGGTTCCCGATCGGTATTGACTAAAATGACGGGTTCCGCCTTATTAGAAGTAAAATGATGATTTGCTTGCCCATGTTGTGGCTTATTGAAAGAATGTTTATAAACTGGTTTTATGATTATCTTTCTTACCAGCAGTTGGTCTGGAAAAAGACATTTTGAAATATAAATGTGTTGATAGCTATTTATCTAGCTTTGATGGTCACATGAAATATTGTGACAAGTCATGACTATACTAGTGGATCCCTAGGTATCGAGTCGACTTATGGCTGGGAAGGATATGCCCCTTCTGTTGTAGTTAGATACATTTGATCCTCGGGGGCAACTTGGTACGGTTATGTGAGACCGGTTACTAGCCATGGGTCAAATTATAGCCTAACGAACGAGTATGACATGGTTCCTCGGGGGCCCTCCCTCACATCGTAGTACGGACCGTAGCGTTCGTGGCCATGGTTCCATGTATTTAGCTCATAACTCGGATTTGTGGCTTACTTTGTGTTCCACTATAATCCTTGGTAAATCGGGTAATCCCCGTCATCGGAAGATGTGTTTTGGACCGATTGTCCGTATATTACCAAAGAACTGTATTTTGCATAACTAAACTTTTGGAAAGATTTACTTTGATGCATTTGATTATATCTCTTGAGATTTATGAACTGTATGTTCTCACTAGGCTTTAAGCCTAACACTTTTTCTCAAATGATATGTATAACAGGTTTCCCTTAGCGGTGGGATGTACAGGGTTCGGAGAGACGAGTTTGGTCTCGAGGCATTTTTGAGATGACTATAGTCTGTTGATAGTTGGGCATTGTTAAGTCCCATTCTTTTGATGAATATTGGATTGTCAACTGATGTAATCTAGATAGTTATGTTTAGATTAGTTTGTTGATGAACTCTAAATCCATACAGGTTTTTGTAAGGTCTTAAGGACTGATACACTTTTGAGAAGTTTGTATCAAACCAGTTGTCATATTGCCTTAATTATGAAGTTTTAAATTACTCTGAATTTTAGGACGTTACATAACTTCAGTCCCAATACCAAGTGGAAGCATTTCAAAACCTTCATTAAGTTTCTCATGGTTGATAATTTCAACTCTCTGAAGAAGATCACATCATCCGCGTATTGGAGATGGGATATCGGTACTTCATCGTGCCCCACTTTTACCCCATCGAACATTCCCTTTTCCACGGTTTCTTCCACCATATTATGTAGACTTTCGGCGACCACTAAGAATAAGAAATTAGATGCAAGTAGGTCCCCTTGCCTAAGTCCCTTAGTCATTTGGAATTCCTTTGTCAGCGCTCCGCTAACCAAAACCGAGATCGTTGAAGATTTTAGGCATGCTTCTATCCATCCCCGCCACTTGTCCTCTAAGCCTATTTCCTTTAACATTTCCATGAGGAATGACCACTCGACCGTGTCGCAAGCCTTCTTAAAATCTATCTTAAGACTAAAACTTTTTTTCTTCGACTTTCTCATGAACGCCATCGTCTCGTTTGCTACAAGAACCCTGTCAAGGATTGATCGCCCTTTAACAAAAGCACTTTGCTCTCTACTTATTAGTTTCCCCATTTCCGTCTTCATCCTCTCGGCCAAGACTTTTGCAACAACTTTGTAAAGGATTCCAATGAGGCTTATTGGTCTAAACTCACTTAACTCGATCGAATTCACATTTTTCGACCGTATTCCTTTACCGCCCCCGCACCTCATCCTCCGTTACTCTTCTTTCCAAATGGATCACTTCCTCCTCTGACAACTTCTTAAATCTATCAAGCTTTAATTTCGAACTTTGGCTTGTGTATTTATTATTAAAGAAATCAAACGTAGATTTCTTTATCCTCTCCGGGTCTTCCATCCATACTGAATCTAAGATTAGGCCTCAGATGCTATTCTTCCTTTCTCGGCTTTTGATGGCTATGTGGAAGAACTTTGAATTCTCGTCACCTTCTTGAATCCATTTAATTTTTGCTCTTTGCTTGGCCATTTCCGTTCTTTTTTCTTCCAAGTCTAACCATTTTTCCGGGTCTCTATCCACCTTGTCCGCTCGAGTTCCCCCATATGGTTTAATTCGGCTTTTGCTCCCACTTGCTCACTTCTTCCTTTTTGATTTCCGCTTCTCTTTCCACATCCCCCACCTTTCTCTAGACCACCATTTCAAGACTTTTTTAACGTTCTTGAGTTTATCTTAGAAAATGCAATCCGGTCTAAACGAAGTTACATCCTTTATCCAAGCTTTGTCTTACCACCTCCTCTAAAATTTTATCTTTCAACCATGCATCGAAAAATTTAAATGGTTTCGGGCTAAAGTCGACACATTGATCGTGTAACAAAATCAGCACATGATCGGACCACTTTCTTTCTAAGGTTTTCGCCCCAAGTTTTTCCAAAGCATACCAAAATCATTAGTGACCAAGAACCTGTCTAACTTGCTGAATTTCTTTCCGTCATCTCTCACTCTTATGAACTTTGACCCGCCATCGGTACTTCTAGTATCTAAACCCTAAAACGTGTAATTGTTATTAAATATAATTGATATTTTAAACTTTTAAAACATTTCCCAAATATATGATATAGAAAAGACTAAGGATCATAAATGAATGATTTAAGTTTATGATCTTCATAAATGTACAATTTTAAACAAATTACCAAAAAGAAAGTGTATCCAATCCCATTGTACTCAATATTGGACACCAAAATATGATGTTTACAAAAAGAAGAATAATTTGTTGAACATAAAGTAAATTATAGTTGATTATATTTTTTGCAAATAAACTAAATTAAACCAAATAAATTCAGTATATTTTGCTTAAAAATAAAATATAAAATAATATGATTTATTCTATCACAATTCACAAATGATTGAAGAGTCATTTCATTGAGAATCCCTTGCTTTTCACAAGTCCTTAAACTTGATAATCATAATTTTTTTTTTGAAAAGGTTGATAATCATAAGTTAGAAACCTGAATAATTAATAAGAAAACCATTTATATTTTATTCTTTATCTTTTAGAAAAACAACATGACTCCTACTTTAATTTTTCAATTTGCATGAAAAAGTCATATTTATTATACAAAAGCTGACAACATCAAATTTACAAAAGGAGTGGGGCCCACCCTACCTTCTTTTTTGATGCATTGTTCTAAAATAAACTTCCTCCTACATGTTATAATACATTCTCCCTACAAATTCTACTCACAAGTCAAATTAGGGGTTTTCAAAAAAAACGCTTGACCGTTTAAACCGGTCGAATCAAGTTAAATCGGACCGTTTTTGGCGGTTTAAGTGGTCTGGTGGTCTGGTCTGGTCTGAAAAATCGTCAAACCGGACGGTCCGGTCTGCGATTTGGAGGTTTTTTTGGATGGTTTGGACCAAACCGACCGCCAAATATATATCTTTATATATATATATATTTTATTTTTTTATATACATATTTATATCATCTATTGTTTAGCCCAAATATACAATTTATCTTTAGACTTATATACAAAAAGGCCCAAATATAATTTTAAATCGTCGTGGATTTTATTTGCACTTTGCATATTACTTTTTTTAGTGTTTTGTCTTAGGATATTTTGTTAACTTTTGTGGACTTTGTTAACATAGTTGTAGATTTTTATTTATTTCAAATGAACACAAGCTAATGAACCTTTAAAGTTTACATTTTTATATGTTTTTTATGTTTAAACTTTAAAGCCTACTAAAAGGCCCAAACCGCTTAAACCGATCGACCAAACCGCCTAAACCGCGGTCCGACTTGACCGGTCTGGGCACTTGATGTCAAACCGCTCGGTTTGAAAAATCAACAAACCGCCACTAGCGGTTTGGTTTGTGGTTTGAGGGGTTAAACCGCCCAAACCGGACCGCGAACACCCCTAAGTCATATACACCCACCTTCTTTTATAATTCCAAAACTATTTCGATCCATAGAAATGTTTAAATAACAAATTCCTTGTTCAAATGAGTCATATTTAAACCATATCTGGATCGAATCAGAAAATTAAAACTTCAATATTATGTATAAGTATGAAAGTAGTAAGAACAAGGTTCAATTGACACATAAAAGAAGTTTTTTTAGCCTTAAGGGGGTTAATATCTGTCTTGATTGGAATGTGTTCATATAAAATAATATTTAAAATGAAAGAAGGATGAGTTGGGGATGGGGATGTTAGATGAGGTGAGTGTGGAAAAAACAAAACCCAAAGTTAAAAGGTGTTTGGGGGATGAAAACAAGGTGTCAAAAACCCTAACAGTTACTAGTCAATTTTCTTGGCTTTGATAAATCAGTGAGTAGGACCCACAAACAGATCTGACGGCTACAGTGATCTATAACTTGTATCCAGATGATGACACATGGAAGATTAAAATGAAGAATGATAGTGTAATCATTCTTAAATAATTTGACATTCTTGACCAGTTTTGTACACTTCCTAACATTCACTGCATCACTACAGTTGCAACCTACCTTTCCATGTATATATTTATTATAATCCCATTTTTCCATAATCAATATATACACATAAAAGAAATTTGAACCCATAGTGAAAATAGAGCTTCCATGAGACCAAGTCTTTGTAGTTTTGGTCGTAATTAAAGCTCCCTAACCTCATGTTCAATTAAGGTAAAATAGTTTTAAACTATCTATTATCATCTTTTAAATATCTTATTACCAGGTAAGAAAATAACATTATCATGCACTTATAAAGACAATTAAAAAAAGATAAAGATCTTTTGGGACAAAATTAGCATTTTTTTGTTTTAAGAATAATTATAAAAAATAATCATATTTGGAGACTAGCACATATCATAAAATGTTACTTTTTTTTTTTACAAATTAGCACAAAATAGCCACTAGGTTTGCAAAAGCCCCATTTTTATGAAAACCCTTTTGGTCATTTTTTTTAATGTTTTGGGGACCTAATTGTTTCGTAAATTTTTTTTTTGTTTAGAAAATGGGTTTGCAAAATTAAGGTTTTGCGAAAAAATGGGCTTTTGCAAAACAAAAAATATTGCCAAATCGATTGCTATTGTGTGCTAATTTTCAAAAAGTTGGCAATTTATGATGTGCGATATACAAAATAATAGCTATTTTTGAGAATAATACTAGATTTTAAGACTAATTTTGTTTAGAATACATGCTAATTAATTAGTAGTCTCTATTTTATTTATGCAAAATAATAATGTTGGATTTATATTTATTGTACATTTATAGATGGAGGTTTAGGGGAATACAAAAAAAAATGAAAAACTGAGAAACACCCTGATAATCGTTCATCTGAATAGTATCCACATGTGTATACAAGTAAATTTAGTTATTTTTTGGTTTTTATGCACGTATGCAAATTTACATATCATCCAGATGAACGACTAACAGAGTGTTCCTCATTTTTTCATTTTTTTTGCAGTTTTCCCAAAAACCCGACCCCTCAGTTTTACTTGTAATGATTCAGATTTACATAATTCCTATGTTTAGTACAACCATGGAAATTATAAGAAACTATCACTTAGTTAAAATAAAAAACAATTGTACTTGATTATACTAAGCATAAATAAGTACAATTATTTATTATACATCACATAAATAAGTTTTAAACTAATAAGAAATTATCTTTAAAAAAATTATAATAAATCATCTTTTAATTATACAAGCATAGTAAGTAATTTTTTTGAAGTGTTAGTTTTTAATATTAATTTATTGTATATTTATAATTTATTTTTTAATGTTTTGAAATTTGAATTCATATGATCAGTAATGGCATGGCCCGATCTTTGATGTGATTAAATTCATCTGTAAATTAATTAAATAATCTTGAAAAAGCAAAGGAAATAAATTCATCTTTATTTTTTTTTGTTTTATAGAAGAAAAGTAGGGAAAGCTATCCAAAGTATAAAGTGGAAAGGAAAGGCAATTTGTAAGAAAGTAAGAAAAGCCAAGTAAAGGAAAAGTGATTTTTACTTCTTTTCCTAGTTTTCTTTTCAATCTTTTGGTTACAATCATATACTCCTTCTGGTAATTATGTGACAAAGAAAATAAAGACAAAGTAAATGTCCAATTACGTTGATTTATTTGAATGTTTGAAACTTACACAATACAAAATATGAATTTTAATTGTTTTTGAATCCTACGTTTATAAGGTGAAATAATATATAGACAAACACATTTTTAGTCCTTTAGAATTTCCTTTCCTCGGCCTATTAAAATTAAGTACTCGTTTCTTTCTTCTTGGGTAGTCTTTCCTTTGTCAAGAAAAAAATCCCTCTTCGTTCCATCCCAATTAAGCATGGATTAACTTAATTACTTTTATATCTTTTCAAATATTACATATTTGATTTTATATAGACCAAACAGAGAACCATATTATTTCTTAGGCAAAAAAAGGAAAAGTACTTTAAAATGTACATATAGATGGATTTCGTCTAAAATTGATAATCAAGTTTTTATCATCATAAATGGATTACAAACTCCGAGTCGTACAAAACTTTTGTTTAATAAAAGAAAAAAAGGTAGGGAACTTGGAAATCGCAAGTTCAAGTGTAAGGACTTCCTTCTTCTATCACAGAATCTATGACCATTCATCCTAGTAGCTAGCTAGATTCAACAGTAACTTTGTAGAACTAGTATATGGTCAAAAGTAATCGTTTTTTCCTTTTCTTTTTACCACAAGTAGTAGTAGGGTGAGGTATAGACTTGGGAAATAAAGTTCATGTGTACCCTTTTATCAAATAATACTAGATTAAATGCGACATTTTTTTTTTATTAATAGAAATACTAGCTATAACAATACATAACAAATTAAAAAAGTGAAGGTTAAATTCAATGGCATCATCTAAACCAAAGGCAGAGTGTGTTGTCCCTTTACTACCAAAATTCTTGCTCTTGATATGAATAATGAACCTTATGCATTTTGGCTTTTTCTTTGGTTGGAAGAATCGATGAGGAAAAACTTCTAATTGTCACCATCTGCTTAACAATTAATATCAAATGGTATTTGCAATTTGTCTTGACGTTTCATTTATTTTATATATATATATATATATATATATATATATATATATATATATATATATATGATATAGGGAATAGTTCAAATAAGATTACCTTCATTTTATGAAAATACAAAGAATGTTTTTTTTTATTATAATCAATCACATGTAATACTAAATTAGAGACGCAGACGACCTTTAACCCAAGCTAGGTCACATGCCATGTCGTCTACACACCAGATCCCCTCATGTATATTATCACACACACACACACACACAAACACACACACATATATATATATATATATATATATATATATATATGATAAGTGTGTTTTAGTGTTTTTGGAAAAAAATGACGGTCTTCTCGTATGAACACGCCTACTATATGTATATGATTGAAATGGCTTTTTGATACTCAGTAGGTCTTCTCTCAATTGTTATATTTAATTAAAGGGAATAAATGTAGAAGAATTAGACCGTTTATGATTGATTTCTATTAGTCTTTTTCCATTTTAATTCTTTACGATTCTCCTATGTGAAATAATGTGAATTATCAACATAATACTACCTACAGATCAATGTCATAATCATGTTTTAGTCTTATATATGTAGATTGCATACATTGCACCTACATATATAAGACTCAAACATGATGGAAAATTGGTTGAGATCAATGATCTCAACCATATATTTGTCAAATTACATGGTTTTGCTTAGCTCAATATATCAATTGGTTGAGATAATTGATTATTAAGGTCCAAGATCATATTCATCCACCTATTGAATCTAAATATCATGATGGAAAATTCATGGTCTCAATGTTTTCTGTTATTCTTATCTTTTTAGCTTTCATAAAGAAGACTAGCATCCTAACATTAAAAATTCTTTAGAAACGCACTCACATCGTTGCATATCTTGAAAAGACAACATAACTTTGAATGTACTTGGGGAAAGAAAAATGTATTGCAATCACTGAATACCACTGAACAAAAACTATAACTATTGAGATAACCTGATTGAGAAGGAAAAAATCCCATTTACTCGTAAACGTTATAGTCTTGGATGCAAAAAGTAGCTTGAGGGAAACTTATAGCTTATTCTTGAGTGGGAAACTGGGAATTCAGAGCTTTGCAAGATTAATATATTCTATTATAGACTGTGGTCAAATATTCTCTCCGACAATTGACTTTTAATGTTAATTTGCAAGAGTGTATTCCCTTTCAAAAGTCTTTAGCATATGTCAAAAATGCATCTTTCTTGACCCGTAGTTGCAGAAAACCAAGAAAATGAGGTTGGTTAGGGAAATTGCTCTCCAGTCTATGTTTTGTTGGGTATTTGGTTTGTCCCACATAGACCAAATCCTAAAACTAGTAGTGCCTTATATTATCAAGCCCTCATCTCCTATCAAATTGCCTAACCAACAAGTTGGGCTCAAGACATATTGAATGTCAAAGATTAGGCCTTGGGCCTTGGGCTCTTCTGCAAAATATGTATCGATTCTTCGATATTTGTGCCGTTGAATATACGAATTTCTGTGTTCTAATACTAAGATCTAACAATCTTAGACAAAAATTTCGTGATGGATCAATCTTCCATGTTGAAATCCCATGTGGAGAAGCCCGGAAAATTCAAAAGGTCGGATTTCAGGAAGAGATGGCAACAGAAAATGTTGTTCTATCTCACGACGCTTCACGTCTCCAACGAGCTTACCGAGGAAGCACCAATACCACCGGTTGGAGAAGGAAAAAATCCTCCTACCCAAATACAAGTCTTCGATATCAAAGGTCACACGAAGCCTGGAAGAGCAATGAATATAATTGCAGAAATTATATTCTAAATGTTCTTGATGATTGCCTCTATGATATTTATTCCACATTCTCTACCGCAAAAGAATTCTGGGAATCATTGGAGAGCAAATACAAAACCGAGGCAGCTTGTTGCAAAAGATTTGTGGTGGGAAAATTCTTGAATTTCAAGATGAACGACTCAAAGTCCGTCGTGAAGCAAGTGGAGGAACTACAAGTCCTTGTCCACGAACTGGAAATAGAAGGTATGGGTATTAACTCAAAGTTTCTTGTTGGTTCTATCATTGATAAATTACCTCCGTCTTGGAAAAAATTTAAGTTTTATCTTAAACATTTGTCCGAGGTCATGATGTTTGAGCAATTGATACTCAAACTTCGGGTGGAAGAGGACAATCAGATGAATGAGAGGGTTGATGCGAGCTCTTTGGAACCGAATGCAAATGTGGTCACCGGTAGCTCATCAAAGGCCAAATTTCAAAAAGGGAAAGGCAAGGCGTTTGGTGGCAAGCATGCTGTAAATGCTGCAAATCCACTCTCAACTCAAAGGAAGAATTTTAAGAAACGTGTGTTGAGTTGTTGGGTGTGTGGAAAACTGGGACATCGAGCCAAAGATTGCCGCCACCGAAGAGATCATGGAGGAGGAGTCGGTGGAGGAGGTGCTGGTGGAAACCCCAATCAAGCAAATGTGGCCAATTCTCCTAATCAATTTGTTAGAGTAATTGAAACACTTCTTGCCACAAATGTAATTGATTGGTGGGTCGACACCAGTGCCACAAGGCACATTTGCAACTCGAAGAACATGTTCTCATCCTACCAAAAGGTCAATGATGAAGAGCCAATGTACATGGGGAATGCCACTACTGCAAAAGTTGAAGGAAGAGGAAAGGTGAACCTGAAGTTGACTTCGAGAAAAAGATCTTGTGTTGACAAACGTGCTACATGTACCTGCGACAACAAAGAACCTGATTTCTGGACCTACTCTTAGCAACAAAGTTTTCAAGATGGTGTTTCAATCCGTCAAATTTGTGATAACTAAGGGAGGTGGGTATGTTGGAAAGGGTTACCTATCTAAGGGACTCTTTAAACCTTTTGTTGTACATATGAACAATGATGATGTAAATATTATTAATGATAATAAGAATAATGCAGGCACTAGCACTACTTCTATGTACATGATCGACTCATCTTTCCTATGGCATTCTCGACTTGGGCATGTAAATTATATATCCTTACAAAGGATGATTAAACTTGGTATGTTGCCTAAGTGTTCAATGGACAATAAGACTAAATGTGAAGTGTGTGTTGAATCAATATACACAAGTCATACTCATAAATCCGTAGAGAAATCCAATGAAGTACTTGGACTAATCCACAACGATTTATGTGATTATAAATCAACTCCTACACGTGGAGGAAAGAACTATTATGTATCTTTCATCGATGATTGCAGTAAATTCTGCCATGTATACTTAATACATACAAAAGATGAAACTTTAAGTTTGTTTAAAACATATAAAGCTGAAGTTGAAAATCAACTTGATAAAAGAATAAAAATTCTAAGGTCCGATAGAGGAGGAGAATATGAATCAAGGGACTTTGTAGAATTTTGTTCTAGTCATGGCATAATCCATCAAACTACGACTCCCATACTCCACAACAAAATGGAGTAGCCATAAGAAAGAATAGAACATTAAAGAATATGATTAACTCAATGTTGATTACTTCGGGAGCACCACATAGTTTATGGGGAGAAGCATCTCTCGCTGCAAACTCGATACTTAATAGAAGTCCTCACAAAAAGAGTGATAAATGACCTTATGAGTTATGGAAAGGTAAAATACCTTCCTATAAAAGATTGAAAGTGTGGGGTTGCCTTGCAAAGGTTCAAGTACATTTACCAAAAAGGACAAAGATTGGACCAAAGACCATTGACTGTGTGTATCTTGGTCCTGCAAGTAATAGTGTAACTTTTAGATTTCTAGTATATAAGTCGCACATAGAAGATATTCACAGCAACACTATTTTAGAATCTGCAGAAGCATAATTTTTTAAACATATCTTTCCTTACAAGGATAAAGAGAAAGGAGTCTCTAGTCCAAGGAAACGATTAAGTGAAGAATCTGACACTAACAAGATTGCACAAACTAATGAAGAGAGTACCTCTAAGGATCAAGAAGAAAGCATTGAGCCTAGAAGAAGCAAACGGGTTAAAATAGCCAAAGACTTTGGTCCCGACTTTATGACATTCGTTGTAGACAAAGAACCTCAAACCTATAAGGTTGCTATGGAATCATCTAAAGCACCTTATTGGAAAGAGGCCATTCAAAGTGAGGTCAATTCCATAATCCAAAATAACACTTGGAAATTGGTAGATCTACCTCTAGGTCATAAAGTGATTGTCCATAAATGGATCTTCAAATGAAAAATGAAATCTGATGGTACTATAGAGAAGTATAAAGCTCGATTAGTAGCCAAAGGGTACCGACAAAAGGAAGATCAAGAATTCTTCGACACCTACTCACCGGTTACCCGTATCACACCTATAAGGACATTGATGGCTATAACAGCTATTCACAATCTACAAATACATCAAATGGATGTGAAAACTGCGTTCTTAAACGGTGAGTTAGATGAAGAGATATATATGTAACAACCTGAAGGTTTTGTTGTTAGAGGCCAAGAGTACAAAGTCTGTAAATTGATTAAGTCCCTTTATGGACTTAAGCAAGACCCAAAACAATGGTATGAAAAGTTTGACAATACACTTTTGTCAAATGGTTTTCACATAAATGAATGTGATAAGTGTGTTTATGTGAAACAATATAAGAATGCGAATGTCATTATCTGCCTATATGTGGGTGATATGCTAATCATGGGGACCAACTTAGATGTAATCAACCAAACCAAGAAAATGTTGCACTCCTCATTTGATATGAAGGATATGGGAGTAGCAGATGTACTTCTTGGTATAAAGATCCAAAGAGATCCTAATGGTTACATGTAACACCCGGTATTTTCGCAAAGTAAGTTTCCGTCCTTCGTTGGTCATTTCTCCGTCTTCCGTTTATCTTTTTGGTTGGATTTTGTTGTGCTTTCGAACCTTAAATCGACCCATACGAGAATCTCGAATTTTGGTCATTTTCCAGGCTCGGTACATGTGGCACGAGAGTGACTCGCGATAGTGACATGTGTCACTATCGCGTGGAACAATCGTCGGGAGAGTACCACCCGCGGTACAATCCCCGCGAGAGCGCCGGACATAATCGCGAGCGGGGTCTGGGCCTTAAATCAGACATCTCCGAAATTATTTTATTTATCTGATTTTGGGGTTGCTTCCATACGTTTTCTCCTAGAATTTTTGGTAAGGTTTTCTTCTTCATTTCTTCCTCTTCATTAACTCCTTCATAGGTATTAAGTCGGCTTATATTTTGGGATGTTCTTCCCCTTGTAGCTAGTGGAGACATTTGATCCTCGGAGGCCGCTTGGTACGGTTATGTGGGACCGGTTACTAGCCATGGATCATAATGTAATCCTAGTGAACGAGTATGACTTGGTTTCCTCGGGTGTCCTCCCCCAAATCTTAGTACGGACCGACGTTGTTCGTGGCTATGGATTCCAAGTATTTAGCTCATAACTCGGATTGTGACTTACTTTTGTATTCCGCTACAATCCTTAGTAAATCGGGTATCCCCCATCATCGCAAGATGAATTTTGGATCGAACAGTCCTTATATGGCAAAGATTTCAATTGTACACTAAACTATCTTGAAAAGTCTTCTTTTCGTTACAAATGGCAATGTTTCTTTAAATATATAAATTGCATGTTCTCACTAGGCTTTAAGCCTAACACTTTTTCTCAAATGATGTGTATAACAGGTTCCTTTAGCGGTGGTTTGCCAAAGGTTTGAGCGACGAGCGTGGGCTTGAAGCATTTTTGAGATGATTAGTATTTGGCGTTGGGCATTTAATTAAGTCCATTCTTTTGGTGATTATGGGTTGACAACCGATGTAATCTAGATAGTTTATGTTTAGATTAGTTTGTTGTTGATTTCCATATCCGTTCACAGGTTTTTGTAAATGCTTTATACATTTACCCTTTTTAGTTGGTTTATTCCAATTACAAACGTCATATTGCCAAATTTTCAAGTTTTAAATTACTCTAAATTTTAGGGTGTTACATTACATACTCACTCAATCTCACTATGTTGAGAAAATCCTAAGGAAGTTTGGTCACTATGATAATAGACCAGTTGTGACTCCATTTGATCCTTCTAGCCAACTAAAGAAGAATCAAGGGGATAGTGTCTCTCAATTGGAATATACGCAAGTCCTTGGGAGCCTATTGTACATTATGAATTGTACTAGACCGGATCTAGCATATAGTGTGAGCAGACTAAGCCGATACTCACATAACCTTGGTAAAGATCATTGGTATGCACTAATCCGAGTGCTTCATTATCTGAAATACATAATGAACTATGGGTTACACTATACTAAGTATCTTCCCGTGTTAGAAGGATACTGTGACGCCAAATGTATTTCCAATCATTCAAAAAGCAAGTCCACAAGTGGCTATGTTTTCACACTTGTTGGTGCAGCCATATCGTGGAAGTCTTCAAAGCAAATCGTTAATACACGGTCGACTATGGAAGCAGAATTTGTAGCCTTGGATAAAGCTACAGAAGAAGCAGAATGGCTCAAAAGTTTCCTAGAAGGAATACCCTTGTGGCCAAAACCTGTTACAACCGTATGTATACATTGTGATAGCATGGATGCTCTCACAAGAACAAAGAGTCAGATCTATAACGGCAAATCTCGTCATATCAGGCATCGCCACAAGACCATTCGAGACTTGTTGAAGAATGGAATAATATCCATTGACTATGTAAAGTCAAAGGAAAACATTGTCGATCCTTTGACAAAGGGCCTTAGTAGAGAACACGTCTCATATACACCAAGGGGAATGTGCTTAAAGCCAATTCAATGAGTTACGACTTAATAGCAACCTAACCTAGCAACATTGGAGATCCCATGGTCTAGGTTCATTGGCAAACACGTTGAGGACAACTCAAGTGCTCATAGTACACAGGTATGTCTATTCCTATGATGTTTACTCGTGTACTTTTCCATTGATGTTTTACGGTTGAATTTATATTCTTAATAATGCTAATAGCTTCAACAGTAGAACACTACGGAATGTTCTTGATTGGCATTACTTATATGAGATTGATGTGGGGTCGCATCTTTGAGGACGGAGATGGCTAAGTCTTCTAAAAGACTCATGAATAAGGAATTGTTCACGACCGAAATGAACACAACGGTAAGAATCGCACTTTGCATAAACATGATGTGTGTGATATTCATTGTCTAGACTTACTACAAAACGTGGTTAGTTCAAGACTCATCGTCACTACCTACAAAGTAGGTCCAATGAATACTCACTATGATCGGTTCAAGTCTTTCGACACCTTTTTCTGATGTATATCATGTTTAGTTTCCTGTCATAGAACAATAAGTACTTAGAATTCACTTATTTTCTATTCAAATGTGGGGAATTTTTGGATTTTGAAAAGAAAATGTGGGGTATTGTTGGGTATTTGGTTTGTCCTACATAGACCAAATCCTAAAACTAGTAATGCCTTATATTATCAAGCCCTCATCTCCTATCAAATTGCCTAACCAACAAGTTGGGCTCAAGACATATTAAATGTCAAAGATTGGGCCTTGGGGCTCTTACGCGCGACAGTTATTTGACAGTTGTTTCGGTTGGAAATGACTTACATATATATATACCTTAACATTATTTCGTTTTTTGGCAGAGAGAAACATACGAAATTCTGGGTAAAAGTTCATACACAAATTTCATCTTGGAAGCTTTGTTTGATTCGTCAGGTTCGAGTTTTTGCAACTTGAACGGATTGTTGAATCCTCTAGTCAGACGTTCAATCTCACGGTACGAGGGACGAATTTCTGTCTAAGGACGCTGCAAATCGCAGGCCTCAATCCAAAAACGCTCTTCTTCATCAAGTTTCGTTGCAATAATCGAGTTAGTGATTCGATTCTTGTTCCTATTTTGATTTTTGTACTCATATATACTTATATATATACGATTTATACATATATATATATATGTATATTTATATATTTTCTGCAATTTTTGTATCGATTCTTCGATATTTGTGTTGTTGAATATACGGATTTTTGTGTTCTAATACTAAGATCTAACATGTTTTGTGACCACAAATCATTGTAGTACAACTTGATTTCTTGTGCATTAGTGTATGTTTCTATCTGCTTTTTTTGGTTGATTATGGAATTTGTCCGTAATTAGGATCTATGTTGGTTTGCTCTAATATGTAGTTTAGGTAAATTAGTGTTGCCCTAAGTTGTTTAGGTAAATCTATGTAGGTTTTGTGTTTTATAGGTTGCAGTAATGAATGATGGAAAAGCATGTCAAAACATATTGTTAGATTGGAAGGGACATTCTTTGTTATTTGCTTGGGAAACAATTAATATTTTATCTTGAGATTTCATTTGCAAGTAATTTTGTTTGCGAGGGATGAATTGGGATACTATTTGCAAGGGAATTTAAACAGAATGTCCCCTTGAAGATGACCTATACATTAATTAGTTATAGCCGTTTCAAGATTTTGTGAATCTATTATTTGTGTTACACAATAATAGATCTCAAAATATAAATTTCATAAACCCAATTCATATATGTACAAAATACAGATTTATAAAGAATATTGTCCCCTTGAAGACGACCAATTAATTTTTAGTAACTTACTACCTAAAACATATAAATTAACCTACAATCAAAATCGAAGTGGAATGGATATGTCACAAAATCGCCTTTAGTTAATTTCGACGTGTTAGTCATTGTATAAACCTAAACAAACTAAAATATTTATACCGACGGAGATATATTAATTCAAATCCATTGCGTATTGAGTCGTCTATTACATATGCTAGTATAATTTGTCATGTTGTTATAAGCCCATAAAGACTAGCTTTTATGGTTCAGGTAGAAAATGCATAAGGTAGATTCATCTTGAAACAATATTTCTTTTTTAGATCAATTTCGAATTCATGATGCCAAAATATGTGGGTTGGTCCCAATGCTCGGTTATGGGAGGTCAAGATTTGATGTAACTAATTTTTATACTAATGCCGAATTGAAGGAATCAACCACTACAAGAAAAACCCTTATTTCCGACCAAATATCACCGACGGATTTCAGACGTCGAAAATTACCGAGGGGTCACCGACCAATCTGCGACGATGGTCTATTTTGCGACGAACATCGATCAAATCCGTAGGTAATCCGTCAATGAAAATGTTAGAAGATGAATATGGTTGAAAGAGACGATGAATATGCTGAAGGTTTGAAGCCTCGATATATTGATTGAGAGAAAACGTACAATACGAAAAGTAAAATAATGAGTAATCTAACCTAGACTACAAGATACAACATATATATATACGCAGACTAAATGGGCTTGGGCCCTAACATGGGCCTATGCCCTCTATATACATTAACATCCCCCCTCCAACTCAATCGGGAGAAGAATGAGCCAAATGGAGTTTGGAAACTAGATCACGAAACTGTCCTGGTAAGTGAGCTTTAGTGAAAATATCAGTCGGTTGATCAAGAGTCGAAATAGGAAGAAGCTGAATAGTCTTACGAGTCACATGTTGACGAACAAAGTGACAGTTAATTTCAATATGCTTCGTTCGCTCGTGGAAGACATCATTGTGAGCAATCTGAATGGCACTGTTGTTGTCACACCACAATGGAGTTGGAGACTGTTGAGGAGCCCCCATGTCAGAGAGTAGCCAGCGTAACCACACAAGTTCTTGAGCCGTGTCAGCGAGTGCTCGATATTCAGCTTCAATACTGGATCGAGCTGTGAGAGATTGTTTCTTGCTTCGCTAGGATATAAGAGAGTCGCCAAGAAAGAAACAATAGCCAGTAGTGGAGCGACGATCAGTCATGTCACTGTCCCAATCAGCATCAGAAAAACCTCGCAAAGTCAACGATGAGGTGGATGGAAAATGAAGACCATGAAACATGGCCCCTTTTAAATATCGAAGAATGCGCAGGACAGCAGCGTAGTGATCAGAACAGGGTGCAGACATGAACTGACTGACAGTATGAACAGCATAGGCAATATCAGGTCGAGTCACTGTCAGATAGACAAGTGACCCCACTAACTGGCGATATAAAGAGCCTCATAAGGAGACTTATTATTAAGGATGGGAGTAGGGTGACGATTGATAGTATAAACTGCAGTGAAAGCAGCTTCACCCCAAAAACGTTCTGGACATTTAGCGGAGATGAGAAGAGTGCGAACCGTATCAAGAATTTGACGGTGTTTGCGTTCGGCACGACCATTTTGAGGAGAAGTGCCGGGACAGGAGTACTGAGAGAGAGTCCCCTGAGATTGAAGAAAGGAGAGAAGGGATGACTCTTTGTATTCCATAGCCTTGTCAGCTCGAAGAATCTTTATAGATTTTGAGAACTGGGTGTGAATCATCCGAGCAAACATAATATAGATTTGAGGTAATTCCGAATGATGTTTCATGAGATATATCCATGTGAAACGAGTATGGTCATCAATAAAAATAACAAAGTATCGAGCACCTCCCATAGATGGATGTGGTGCTGGTCCCCATACATCAGAATGAATAAGATCAAAAGAAGAAGTAGAATTAAATTCATTCATTTCAAAAGGTAAAGCATGATGTTTGCCAAGTTTGCAAGATAAACAAGAAATATTATCAGTTGATACACAATTTCCTAACACCCCTAAATGAGCTAATGATTTTATTCTGGCGAGAGATAAGTGACCCAGCCGGGCATGCCACAACTCAAAGGAAGAAGTGATGGAAACCGAGGCAACAAGACTTGAAGAGGGTAAAGGAAGACGCAGGTAGACCACTTCAATCATCCGTCCAACTTTACGGCCGAGTCCAAGGATCTGCTTGGTCTTTGGATCCTGTACAACACAACTAGAAGAATGAAATAAAATGATCAAATTAGATTCAAGAAGCTGTGCAATTGAAACTAAGCTCAGAGAAAGCTTTGGAACATTTAGAACATCCGGTAATTGTATATGAGGAGTGGAAACATTTCCACTAAAGGATACCGGTAGACCAGTGTTATCAGCAGTTCTTACTGACGTAAATTGCTGAGGTGATTTCTTAGAAACGAAACCATCAGAGCAAGGTTTCATATGATTGCAACACCCAGAGTCAAAAAGCCATACGTTACCTGATGCAGCTGAGTGTGGAGAATTCATACCCATAGCACCAGACATGATCTATTCCATAAGTTCCTGATTGCGACGCATCAGTTCCATTAGGTCAGGTGAGGAGGCTGTAGAAGCCTCAGTATCAACAATAGTAGGCCCAGCAACAGCATGAGTCCGGTTCTGAGAACTAGTGTGCTTTGAGTTCTTCGGGCAGTCAGTCTCATAATGACGTGGATGAGTGATGCCACACTTACGGCACTTACGGATAGGACAATCAAGAAGAAGATGAGCAGAAGAATGACAGAACGCACATTCAGATGTGTTCGTCTTTCCCACAGATTTGGAATGATTGTTATTGGTCCATTTGCCTTTGGACTTGGGATGAGACGTGTAGAGAACTCTATCAGTAGCGGGCATCGGTGAACGCATGTGAAGACGAGTTTCTTCACTTAGCAATTCTGATATTGCTTCTTCAAGAGTAGGTAAAGACTGCCTATGAAGAAGTGAAGCACGAACATTCTCAAATTTATCCTTAAGGCCCATCAGAATGGTGATCAAATGCAGCTGGTTGAAGTAGGCGGTGAATTGTTGAGCTGTTTCATCAAAAATCTGTGGTGCTCCAAGACTTATATGATCTCTGAGAGACTGCATTTCAGATATATAAGAGTTTATTGATTGATCAGGAAGTTGACGTTTGCTCTGAAAAGTGGTCCACAGTTGATACTGATGAGATAGACTCGATGACGTATACCGCTTGGCAAGAAAATCCCAGAGACTTTTGGCTGTAATATAACCAAGGAACTGTTGGTTGATCTCAGGAGTAGTGGAGGCATTAATGAAGCCCAAGATGCGAGCATTATTGATGTCCCACTCATTCATGCGTTTTGCAAAGTCAACAGCGTTCTCAGCTGCTTCTTGAACTGGAACTTTGGATGCGCCAGTAACATAGGTGTGAAGGCCATAGGACTTTAACAGGATTGTCATATGGTGATGCCAAAGAATGTAGTTGCTACCATTGAAAACAACGGAGATGGGATTTGAGTGACTGAGATTGGTAGCCATGAATTGAGGAAAATATACTGAGAAACAGTATTAATGACCGGTAGAGTTCGACCGATAGTAGATTCGACCGGTAGGGTGTTCGACCGAAAAGATGTTCGACCGAAAAGGTGTTCAACCGGTAGGGTGTTCGACCGGTAGAATGCTTTGACCGATAAAAGAGTTCGACCGATAAAAAGAGTTCGACCGATAGGCACACAGCGGCGGCGACAATGCAAAACACACAGATCTATCAATTTTAGATCGATCGATGTCGACAAACAAATCAAAAGGCGATGGCAAGCGATCGATTCAAGAAAATAGAATCGATTCAAAAGGCGATGGCAGCGATGACAAGCGATCGATTCAAAGCAAGATCGATCCTGATGAACAGTGATGAACAGTAAATCGATTCGGATGAAAATAAAATCGAAGAATAAACCTACATCTCTGATACCATGTTAGAAGATGAATATGGTTGAAGGAGACGATGAATATGCTGAAGGTTTGAAGCCTCGATATATTGATTGAGAGAAAACGTACAATACGAAAAGTAAAATAATGAGTAATCTAACCTAGACTACAAGATACAACATATATATATATATATATATATATATATATATATATATATATATATATATATATATATACGCAGACTAAATGGGCTTGGGCCCTAACATGGGCATGAGCCCTCTATATACATTAACAGAAAATAAACATTTATGACGGATCACCGACGGACACAATATTATTTTATTTTTTATTTTTTTAAAATACATATCCGTTGGAAGTTTATTGATCTTATTATTTAATTCTTTATTCTGTAACACCCATAATTTTCAGTAAGTTTAGGCGCACCCACGCGTTTCTGTACCTTGTGTTCGGTGGGATTTATGTTGGAGAAACACTACTAAAAGACCCAAAGAGTGTCGAGGGTCTTAGTGTCGAAAAAGATCGGATTTTTGGGATTTGAGGTGTCTGGGCGAAAGTGACAGCGAGAGTGCCGCAGGGCACAATCGTGAGTCACTCTCGCAGAGGGCTTATTGCCCGCGGTACATTTTCCGTGAGAGTGCCAGGTGGGGTACTATCGCCGTCGGCCCCTAGTTGTTTTAAATCCCGAATTTTCAGCCTCTTTCATTTGTTATCTTCACCCACTTCGCTTTTCTCTCCCAAGAACCGAACCTCACCCTCCTATTGTGAACCCTAACTCATTTTTGGGTGTTTTTGTCATAAAACCAAGTGTTCATTCATCTTCTAACAATGTTTTGGAAGCTAGAATTAGATCCTTTCATCTTCACCTTCACCTTCCTCACCCAAGCTTTCTAGGGTTTCATCCATCTCTCCACCATTTTGAAGATTGGGAGGTTGTGGCTCATTTTGGTGTCCTAGAAGTATTTGATGGATGGATTCAAGTTGTGGTTAAGGTAATCATCTCTTCTCTTCACTTATGAAAATTAGGGTTTCGATATAAGTTGAGGTTTTATGTAAAATGTTTGGGGAATGTTTCTATATGGTTGAATACGGTTATTTACGGTTGGAAATGTACGAATCTAGGTTTTGGAGGTTTTGACCTTGAAGATTCAAGTTTCTTCAAATAAGCTCAAAGTGGGGAAAAATCTAGATTTAGCCTAAATCTAGCAAGGTGAGTTCAAGTTGATTTGTGAAAACGGTGTACATGCTAAAATGTTTATTTTAAAGTGTTTGTGTTTTACATTAAATTGTTAACTGCTGATAAGTTTTGGTTATTTTGAAATGTTTAGTTTTATGAACATGTTGAGACGTCCATTTTGGGATCTTTGGGTATTTTGGTAAATAAATCATGTTGAAATGTTTCTTTGATGATTTTACATATGTAATTGGAGTTCAATTGACGCAAGTGTCATTTTGTGTATTTGATCTTATAAACCTTTTTCAGAAAATGCATATAATTGTGTTATGAGGCATTTTGAAAACATAAGGGTATGAGTTCATTTGGAAAATGGTTTGTCTCAACCAACGATGAGATTTGAGTAATTATACTTTTGGTCGTGTTTGCATAATAGTTGGTCAAACGTGTTTCAATATTTATATCGACTTTCATTTGGGAATTTACGTAAACTGTTGGGTCGTTGGCTCGGTTTTGACTAAATGGAGTCTTGAGGACATTTGTCCGGTTTAAAAAAAGTTGTGGAATTTTGGAGTATGATGGCGATTATTTCATGCCATTGGGAGTTACATGTTTTGGGAGCTTTGGTATTTCAATTGGAGTCGTGTAATGTTAGACAGTGTTGTAATGGATCCATAGGCACGTAAGTCTGTCTGTTTTGTAAGGCCTGAGATTTTGGGTTACATTTAGTAACCGCTCGGGTTTGTTAGCGAGTAGGCAATAGGAGGGCTCGAGCCTCCTAGTTATAACTCGTCTAGATTGGATAGACACCCATGTCTGTAAGTCATTGAGGTGGAACTCAACGGAGTATGGCCAGAGGCATAATCGGTCCGAGGATTGTGATGTCGGTGGTGGCATGGGAACTAGGTCCGGAATGTGTGGTGAAATCCAATAACATCACGGGTGGCCCCATTCACGTGTTCTCGTCACCCAAGATGGAAACATTTAGATGACATGCGAGGAAGTTGTATGGGCGGCCTACTTGCGTGTTCCTCTATTCTCAATGTATACGGGTCTCTCCGTCATAGATCTGTGGTACTTTTTAATGTTAAGGTCGTATTTTACCAACTTTGGTTTATGTGGTCGACGATAAATGATGACCTTAATATTGGGTTTTCTCCACGTATATTAAGGTTTGAATGGAATGCGTCATTTCCACGTTTCGGTATTTGATTTCGTCTATTTTATGGTCGTGTGAGTTTTGGGTCTAATGTCCGTGTTCACGGCAATATTTATTTATATAGATTTTCATCTATGATTTAAGAGTTGTGTATCATGTTCCACCCGTGTTGGGTATTTCGAGGTATAACATTTTTACCCGCATTTTATAAAATTGGGAGTCCTCTCTCTACTCTCATTTTGAGCAAGTTTTGGGTTAAATATAAGTTTACGAAAGAACGTTTTATATTGGGATCTTAGTCTGTAAAACAGTTTGGTTTGGTTAAAGATTAACTAGGTGTCTCTTTTGTTCAAAATGCATATTTATTGGTAAACGAGTAGTTTTCATAAGCGGACCATCTCATTTTGAAAGATTATGATTTTAATGGCATTCTTCTTTCTTTAAACGATTCATTTATATATGTTGGAAACTTTTGAGCTCAATAGGCGTTAAGCCTAACCTTTTTATTTGTCGGCATGTGCATCAGGTTCTAGTTGGGGGTTTAGATTCTAGCAATTCTATGAAGAGTTGAGCCTTAGCTTTGTGCAAGTGTAAGTAGTTGGTGAAGTCTTCCGCAGTTTGGAGATAGTGACTATTATGGGGTTTTAGTAACACCCATCCTTCTTATAGACTGTATGTATATAATGAAATGTTTGTATTGAGGTTAATTAATAAATTGTGATTGGAGATGTATCATTTATCGATGTATTTAGAAAATTTTAAATTAGTTGCTATTTCCAGATTTGAGGGTGTTACATATTCCATGTGAACCGTCGGTGATCCGTAGCAAATCACCGACGGATTACCAACGGCAAAACAAATGATCTATTAATGTTCAAGTTATATATATATATATATATATATATATATATATATCTAAAAGCAAAACCTATAGTTGCTTAGGTGGCACAATGAGAAAGCTTCATTCTCATTTTTCCTTTTTCCTATAATTATGATAAATATATGTATATTTTTATTTACATACTTGAATGTAATAATATATATCATATTTACATGAGACTTGAATATAATAATACATATATTTTTATTTACAATTTTCTTAATCTTTGTCTTTTTTATTAATGTAATTGTTAGCAAACATTAAATTAATTAGACTATTCATCTTCTATAATTACACCCAACTTTTTTATATTTCTTTTATTTCACATGACTGAAATTCTTTATTTACATAAAGAATCAATGAATACATACACTCAATATATTTAAAAACTCATTATATAAATGAAATATATATATATATATATATATATATATATATATATATATATCTAAAAACAAAACCTATAGTTGTTTAGGTGGCACAATGAGAAAACTTCATTCTCATTTTTCATTTTTCTCATAATTACGATAAATATATGTATATTTTTATTTACATACTTGAATGTAATAATATATATCATATTTACATGAGACTTGAATATAATAATACATATATTTTTATTTACATTTTTCTTAATCTTTGTGTTTTTTTATTAATGTAATTATTAACAAACATTAAATTAATTAGACTATTCTTCTTCTATAATTACACCCAACTTTTTTATATTTCTTTTATTTCACATGACTGAAATTCTTTATTTACATAACAATCAATATATTTAAAAACTCATTATATAAATGAAATTACGATTAATATCTATACTTCTATTTACATGACAATTGAATATAATAATATGTATATTTTTACCTGTATCTACATAATAATAAATTGATTATAATTAATAAAATTAAATTAAATGAAGATGAAGCTTATAATGACTTATGATCATTGTCGGTTATATTAGTTACACAACACTCTTTATATGTATTATTTAAAAAACTATATATTTACTAAATAACCGTCCCACGAGTTCCAGTCACTTTTTTAATACAATATATAATGATTTGTATTATTTTTAGATAAATATATAACATTATAATATTATTATCATTTAAAATCTTATTTATACTATATTATAAAAGAGACATAAAAATCTCTTAAAAACAACTCATTAAGCATTATGTACTATTATTTAATGCTAATCTACTTAAAATCTCTTAAAAAACAACTAATGAAGCAATATGTACTACTTTTAAATGTTTTTAACCCTAATTAATAAATTTCATCCTTATCCCCCAAAATCCTTATCTCTAATCCCCAAACCCTAAAATTATGAAATTTGAATTGTGATAAACATAATCAAAACAGGATAAACATCTCAATTTAAATATAAAAAATTTAAAATATATAAGATAATTAATGAATTTTAACAAACTACTTATTTTTTTTATATAAAAAATATTATATTATTAAGCCTAAATTAAACAAATTAAAAAAAAAACATTATCACTCTCTAAAAACCATCCAATATCTATACTATATTATAAAACATTGATTCAAAACTCTTTAAAAACTCTCTAAAAACCATTCAATATCTATACTAATTTATTTAAATTTCTATTTTACAACTTGTTATTGCCTATGGTACCGCTTACTAAAACACACTATCCTTAAACACGTTCAATCTTATCTATAGTGGAAGGATATTTTGCAACCATGAAAAATGTTGCAACCCTTGCAACCCACATCTTAACCATTGGATTCATGATCGACGGTTATTTTATTTTTATTTTTCTGTTTTTTTTAATTAAAAATATTGGGCCCCATCTCTATTGTAACCGCCGATCATGAATCCGACGGTTAAGATGTGAGTTGCAAGGTTTGCAACTTTTTTAAGGGTTGCAAATAAAACAACCCCTATATATATATATAGGGTGCGTTTTTTTTGCAACCCAAACAATTTGTACAAACTATGCAAACAACTATATTTGGAAACAATAGATATATTTATGGATAATGATTAGGGAAAAGTTCAAAAAAACCCAATGGACTTTAGTGTTTGGAGTGATTAAGTCCCTGGACAATTTTTTCGAACAAATAAGTCCTTGGACATTTCGAAACCTGTTAAATAAATCTTTAGACTTTAGATAACCTGTTGAATACATCCTTATTACTTAAAAATATAACTTGCAACCTACATAGAAGGTAAAACTACAAATTAAAAAAAAAGTCACCTACTTTATCCTTCTATAAATTAAAAATGGGGAAATTAACAATAATAGTCAATCTCATCACCCAATTTAATTTTAACCACTTTTCAAAGCATTTTCCTAAAATAACCAAAGTTTGCGCAATTTTTTTTTTCCTGCGCAAGGTGTTTTTCCCCAAAAAGATAAAAAAAATCTTTACATAAAAAATTTATGTGTAAAAATTCATTTTCTGATTATAGTTTTGGAGAAAGTTTACACTTTGCATCCTTATAAAGTTAAAATTAGTTATTTAATTTATTTTATATCCATTATTTTTTCATTTTTCATTTTATTATATTAACACGCATAATCATATATTAACTAACATATATCAATTTTTTTTTTACAAATTACACCATTATAATCGTTTCGTCAATACGTTCAAAATGAACTCAAGATTGTTTTTGAATTTAAACTTGTATTATTCAATATCATAAATATATACGAATTATTTTTAATACTTTCAATTTATACCTTTAAGGTTACAGATTAATCTTATACTATTAAATAGATAACTCTAAAGGATATAAAGTGTAAGTATTAAATATAATTCGTACGTATTAATGATATTTAATAATAGGGGTGTTCGCGGTGCGGTTTGGTGCGGTTTAGGGCAAAACCGTACCACATGTGCGGTTTGAGCATTTTTCCAAACCGCACCTCATATCGCACCAAACTGCACCGCGAAATGCGGTGCGGTTTGTGCGGTTTGTCCCTATCGCACTTTATGCGTACAATCCAAAAAACTATAAGTTTAAAATACATTAGAAAATCAACGATTAAGTGACCGTGGTCCAAAAAATAAAGAGTTTGAATACATCCAACTCCAAAATGCATAACTAAAAATAGTCTAAAGAAATAAATTGTTTCAATACGATAAATGGATTAAGTGACGTCTCCGGTCATGAACGTCCTAACCTAGGGCATTTTTCATTTGTTGAGACATAAACTTTTAAGAGGCTTACAAATTAAAGGTTTATTTAGCAAAGTCCAAAACTTAAACTCTTAAAGTCCATAATTAAAAACACAACGCCTAATTATATAAATATTAAATTAAACTATTATATATATATATATATGTTTAAAATTAAAAAATAAAAAATAATATAAAGATGCGGTGCGGTGCGGTTTGAACCGCGGTTTGAAAACTCAAAACCGCAAACCGCACCGCATAGTGCGGTTTGGTAAAAGTACAAACCGCAAACCGCACCGCGAAAGTTCTAAACCGCGTTTTGCGGTGCGGTGTGGGCGGTTTGTGCGGTTTGACGGTTTGGATGAACACCCCTATTTAATAATATGAGATTAAATAAAAAAAATCAATATTAGGCTCATTTTAAACGTATTGATGAGAAACTTATAATGGTGTAATTTGTAAAAAAAAAATTAGTTTTTATGTATTTAAGTTGATATACGATTATGTATGTTAATATAATAAAGGGTTAAAATGAAGAAAACAAAAAGGTAGAAGACATAAAGTAAATTAAATAACAAATTATAAAGATGTTTTCTATTTTATTTTCTCTTTTTTGCTAGAAAAAAATATTAAGGGAAAAAAAATTTATGTCAAAACTTTGACTACTTTGAAAATGACTTAAAAATGAATTTGATTGATAAGATTGACTATTTTAATTAATTTTCCTATTTTTTTTATTTGTAGGGGGATAAAGTAGTTACATTTTTTTTGTTTTATTTTTTTCAATTTGCAGTTTTACCTGTTATATAGGTTGCAAGTTACATTTTTAAGTAATAAGAATGTATTTAACAGGTTTCCAAAAGTCCAATGATTTATTTATTGTGTTTTGAATTGTCTAAGGACTTATTTGTTCCAAAAAATTGTCCAATGACTTAATCACTCCAAACACTAAAGTCCATTGGGTTTTTTTAGACTTTTCCCTAATTATTATGATTCATTAATAATGATTGTGATATATATAGAAAATGTTAAGTTTATTCATTATAATCATGATTTTAAATTAGGAAACATAATAAAATCATATATTCATTAGACTTGATGAACGGTTGAGATTGGTTTGCAAAGTTTGTACAAATTGCTTGGGTTGCAAAAGAAACGCACCACATATATATATATATATATATATATATATATGAATCAATATAATACAACTGTTTTTTTCAAATAAAACTACCGAGAAACCAAACTATAAAGAAACATTCTCAAGCTGATGAAAAAACTCGAACAGAGGAAATGAAAAGTAACAACTCAATTGGACGTCCCTAGAGTCGAAGTGGTGACAATACTGACAACTACTGGTACTCTTTGTGCAATCGTAGGTTTGGGAAGGGAGGGTTTTGATGAGGTTTTTGGTCAAAATTGCAAACGAGTATATTAGAACAAATGTAAGAAAATTATCAAAATGTCTTGCAATTATGCAAAACTAAGTAACATCACATTTGCATGATAAATCAGATATTTTATGAGAATATATGTAGAGGATATAAATCGATATATTATGAGAATATATGTAGAGGATATAAATCGATATATTATGAGTTATGAACAAAACAATTCTCATTATACACCTCATGATTATAATCATTAGTCTCACATATTTCTTTTATCATTTTGACCCAATTACAAATTTGATGATGTAGAACTTATTAATTAATTATGTATATCAAAATAAACTATCAAGGGTGATGAAACAACTTCATATCAAGTGTAATATCGATTCATGTTATGTGATTATCGACAATTTAACTTCAATATTTTCCAAAAAATTATTGTCACCGCGCAATGCGCGGTGTCGAACACTAGTATATATATATATATAGAGAGAGAGAGAGAGAGAGAATTTTTTCTTAACCATAAAAATGTTATTAACTTTGTGAACCTAAGCTAGCCAATATGAATGCATCTTAGGGTGTTGTTGTGATTGTGTGTATAATTAATGATAAATGGTAGAAAGGGAAATCATAATTTGGACAATATTTGATCTAGTTATTTGGGAGTTATAAAAATCAATGTTACATGATTCTAGCTAGTGGTTTGATTTCAAAATTTTGTCCATAATTGTAACATGCTAAAAAAATAGGGCCAACAAAAATTTTGCAATATAACGTTTAAAATGTCCACATTTCCATTCCCTGTGTAAGAAACAACTAAAACCCAAAATTCGGGGTAGTTTGTAATAACTATAGTAGCGACTTAATAAGACATACAAATTTCAACAACCTATTTAATCTAGATTAAATGCTATGACTAGATTAAGGTGGGTGTTGATGTGTCTTCAAAACGCTCTTCTCAACAGTTTCCCAAAAACCCGATCTGCCCAAAAGTCCTATTCCCGCAACGGAGGATCAAGGTGCCCTTTGGACACCGCTAGGAGGACCTGAAGACAACACATCATCAAGTGTCAGGCTAGGAGCCTAGTGAGTTTCCAAACAAATATACATGACATAATTTAAACCTTGGGAGAAATAGAAACTCCCGGGTTACCGCCCCATGATGATATCCCAAGTATAGGCCATCACATAATCAACCATAAACCTGCATACATCATATTAGGGAACATAACAAGATCTCATGATTTGGGGAATTACACCTCAGGCTCTTGCTTTAGTGCACAGCGTATCCGACGTCACCTCAAGCGTCTAGACTACCTTTAGTGCCCACTCCGTCGAGCTACACCTCAAGGTTAGTTGAGCCTTAGTGCCTATCCCATCGATAATAGGGTTTCACCTCAAGGAGTTGATCCTTTAGTGTCCACCCTTAAATCACATACCATGGTCCAAAACATAGTAACGACCACCCAATTTCTCGTGCACAAGAGTTGGGTTCCAAAACGATAACTATCACATATAACATTATTCCACCAATAAATCATATAAAATCATGGTATAGTAACTAGCATGTATTCATATCCATTAATCACCATTAATAACCATTTCTACTAAATTTTAGAGAATCCAACCATTCTTATCAGCAGTTAGGTCAAACCTACGAATCAACAATTTATGAGAAGTTAAAGCATGTAATAGTAAAGCATTAACATGTGTGAGTAAGTAGAAAACTCACCTATAGGGTTTGTAAGTGAAAACCCTAAAAATAATGAAACCCTAGGTGAAAGGAGATTTTCTTGAAGCTTTAAGGATCTTTGAGTTTTCACTTGGATGAGTTAGATGAGGCTAATCAATGACCTAGATGAGTTTAGGTTGAGCATTGAATGAGGGAAGAGAAAGAAAGGTAGAAAATCGCCCTTGGGAGGAGAGGTTTTCGGTTCATAGCAGAAAATATTGACAATGGGTTCCAATAGCTGAGAAAACGTATTTAATTGCACAGGTTGGGGTCCGCGCGATCTTGCTCTGCGATAGTGCCCTGGCACTCTTGCTAGGCACTATCGCGCCATTTGTACCGAGGCTTGGTGCCTCTTCCGCGAGTGTGCCACCGCGAGAGTGACATCGACACTATCGTCGGGCACTCTCGCGCCCCATGTACCGAGAGTACTCCCCCCCGGTGCGATAGTGACAATGTCACTATTACTGACACTGTCGCGAAACTCCCCGAGGTCTACATATTATTTAACCTTGAATGTCTACATATTGTTTTGATCAAAGATAAAAACCAACATGTCATAATGCCATAGACAATCCAAAACATAATCTGAAGCCACAAGGAAAAAACTGCAGATTTGGGCAAAACATGAGTCCAAAGGACAGACCTGATCCAGTAACAACAGTTGTAAAACATAGAATTTGGCTTTTTAGAACACCCACCACAGATAGATAGAAAGTATACCAAACTTTGTTACACATTTTTGTGATTTGATTCATTTAGTTTGAGTGGCCATTGTTAGGTAGGCGATATGATTGTTTTTGTAAAAACAAGTAATGGATATGTTAAAATAACAGTTGAAATGTTGCCAAATTGTCTACATGTTAGTTAACACTATCTAATTTGGTAAACTGTAGGGTACATATTCACATATTAGGGAGGAGGAGTACCCCAACTTATATCCCGACACCGTTTCTCCAAATGACGGAGAGTTGTGGGAGAGTAGTGTCGGAGGACGACATATGTAACACCTTTAAATTTGGTAAGAGCAACTAATTAAAATTTCGATATTACATCAAGTAAAAGATAAATCTTCAAAATAAAATTCTCTATTTGATCTCAACAAATATAAACTCCAGTCTTATACAAGGACTAGACCAAGTCGGGTGTTACTTAATCCCAACTACAAGTTGTTCTTCCCGAAACAAATGCGGAAGACCTTACTAACGTAACCACTTTTCGAGCACAGTGTCACTAGAGCTATTCCCAACCGGAACATGTTGCACATGCCGAAAAATAAAAAGGTTAGGCTAACGCCTAATGAGTTCAAGAGTTTTCCACATGAATAAAGATATCTTTGAAAAGAGGTAATGCAGTTTAAATCATAATCTTTCAAAAGATATGCTTTGAAATATGAAAACGACTCGTTTTTCAATAATATGCATTTTGGGTAAAATACCAATATAAACGTTTTCAAATCCAAACTACTTCGGGGACAAGGTCCCAAAATATAACGTTCTTTCGTAAATAAACTCCAACCCAAAACTCACTCAAAACGTGAATAGAAATCGAACTCTACATTTATAAAAATGCGGTTAAAACTTTATATTTCGAAACACCCAAAAAGCTGGTGGGGCATAATACTCAACCCGTAAATCATGGATAAGATCCATTTATACAAAACGTCACCGAAACTTGGATAATAAAACTCAATACCCAAAAACAACACCTTTCGGTGACGGGGGATACCCGAATTCCATCGAAAGTGGCGGGCACACAAAGTTAAGTCACTTATCAATGTTCTCGAGCTTCACATAGAGCCATGGATCCCCGTATATGACTCCCAACCGAGCTACCATCGCAAGATACCCAAATGACCCTAGTGTCTACTCGACCTCTAAATGAGTCTCACCACAAAGTCACAAGTCCTTGTATCCGGCTTTCCAAGAGCACCACCGCAAGACTTAGCTCCGTATACGACTCTCCAAGAGCATCACCGCAAGCTTACATAACAACATGAGATGGGGACCACTCACTAGACTTCAAACGCGGACACTAAATTCCACGATGAGTAACCAGACTGGATTACAAACGGGTATCGAGTTCAACCACCCACGATATATACCTCGAGCCCTTCATTAAAGGTTACGCGGTTATCGAGTTCAACCACCCACGATATATACCTCGAGCTCCCACTAGCCATAAACAATATCCAGTCCCAAGACGGGGTAAAGTCCCCAACTAAACCAACTGACTGACTCATATGCCTATGAATCCAATGCATTACAGTCTAAAACGTTACATGACTCAAACGAATGAACTAACACATTCAAAACATGTAACTCTCAATTAATATGCAACTAAGTACACCGTACGTCCAATACTTCTTTACGAGCTACCAAAATTGAACAAATGTTCCAAAGACTCAAACGAGTACAAATCAAGCCCCAAAAGGCTTAATAGACGTTTGGCTAAAACACAAGAGCCAATGTGGTTATATAAACCAAAATACATCTTTCCCCAAAACTTTGTTTCTCAAATCGCAATTGGCCTTTGGCCCAAAACCCAAAATGGATTATCATTTTTCTAAAGTGTTCCCAAAGTCGGGATCGACCCAAAACCAAAGGACTCAAACAATCGTACTTTCCAAAACATCTCATTTCATGAATGATGTATAAAACCCGACAAACACTTAAAAGTGCGTTTTTTGACCAAATATCTATTTATGCAATAAATCGTCAAAACCCACTCATTTATGACACATTTATCGAAATGCCCAAAAATCACAAATATGGTGTTTTACAAAGTTTAATAAGCTAAAACTCCAAATAATCAAAAGTTATCAAATAACTCAACAGTTGATAATTTCATGTAAAACACATAAATTCTTTAAAATAGACATTTTGGCATGTACAACGTTTTCACAAATCAACTTGAACTCACCTTGCTAGATTTAGGCTAAATCTAGATTTTACCCCAACTTGAGCTCTTTTGAAGAACACTTGAATCCTCAAGCCAAAAACTTCTGAAAACCTAAATCCATACATTTCCAACCATAAATACCCATATTCAACCATATAAGGTCATTCTCTAAACATTATACTTGAAGGTCTTAATTTATACCAAATCCCTAATTTCCATAGTTGAAGAGAAGATTGCCTTTACCAAAGCTTGAACCCAACAACAATACTCTTCTAGATCTCCAAAATAAACCTCAAACTTCTAATCTTCAAGATGGTGAAAAGAGTTGGATGAAACCCTAGAAACAATGGTGAAGAAGATGAAGATGAAAGGTTTATAGCTCTAGCTTCCAAAACTTGCTAGGTGAAGAAGGATCATTGATATTAGAAGGAAGACACCCAAAATGAGTTAGGGTTTGATTTTGGGGTTTGGGGGTCGGTTTGGGAGAGAATTGGGGGAAGGATTTGAGGTTAGGGTGAAAAATGGGGTTTGGGGCCGATTTTTCCCGTTTTTATGCACACAGCGGCTCCGTGTGGCTGGTGGCACGGGTCATCCGTGCGGAGACCCGCGCGGAGCACTGTCGCTCGAATTCTTGTCCGAACACTGTTTTGGTCATAACTTCTTCGTTTTAGCTCCGGAAAGAACCGTTGGACTCGTAATTGAATCTTTCATATATCAAGACTATTCAAATACAAAATCCTTTATCTTATTTTTCCCTAAAATACCGATTATTGTATTAACTTGAAATGATACCTTTCGAAAATCGGGGTGTTACAACATAAGGGTCGCATGTTTGGATTCGGGATCAGTCAGGATCCCCGATATTCTATGACCGGTGATTCAGGTGCCGGTACGAGCAGGAGCTTGCACGACAATCGCGATAAGGATTTATGCTTGTCAAATGTCAAATAATTGTTATATGTTTGTCAAATATTTTCTAACATTGTTAAATGTTTGTCAAATGTTAAATTGAAGATAAATGTGCTAAAACAGTAGTGTTAGGTCAGAAATATGCTAAGTATGGTTAATGCTGCTACTTAAAGATTAATACTGCTAGTTGAAGATTTTACTACTGCTAGTAGAATTACTACTGCTTGAAAAGTTAGTACTCCTAAAAGAATAGTTAGTACTACTTGGAGAGTTAGTACTGCTAGTTGTTAGTACTGCTTAAAGATTACTACTGCAAGAGAGGAATTACTACTGCTAGCATGATTAATACTGCAAACATAGTTAGTACTGCTGTGGATGTTAATGTTGTTAAAGATTAATGCTGCTGGATGAGGATGAAGTTAATACTGCTTATGAAGATAATGACTTGAAACGAAAGAATAGGAGCTGGAGATAGAGATGAAGATAATTATGGAATGAAGATCAATTTTGTTTTGATAATTATCTTGTTATTAATTCTGTATATATAGTCTAGAAGTCTTTGATAGAGAAATAGTTTTTGATATACGTTTGTTTAGAGAGAATTAACCTCAAGGTTCTTAGAAGTTCTTTCAATAGAGAAGTATTGAACATCTGTTGAGCCTGTTCAACAGATTGAGGTTTTGTTTGTAATCATTAAGTTAAATCAATATAACTTGTGATTTGAGTTTATACACTGTTTGATTGATTTACTGTTAAAGTGTTTTTCCGCGACTTCTTTAACATAAGTTTCTGAGTGTTTATTAAATTCTTGTTTGAATTTCGATCCTGACAAGTAGCTAGAGGAAGAGAGAGCAACGAGGAAGCTGTTGGAGGAGCAAATGAAGGGGTTTGAGGCCTTCATGAAGCGGTGGACGGATCAAAACCCTCCCACTCCTCCTCCTTCGGTTTAGGATGTTTGGATATATTGTATTAGGATTTAGTATTTGCATATTATATTTAGATATTATATTTGGATAATATTGCATTTTGGAATTATGATCAATAGTTTTGGATATTGAATGAAAAATAGGTAGGTTTTGAACAGGTTTTTGTAGGAAAGTCTGGATTTTTTAATTATTTTTTCATTAAAAAATTCAACGACAGATTATCGATGGATAATCCATCGCTTTTTTTAATGTAAATTTTTTAAATTGATTAAAAACTGTCGCTAAATCATAGGTAATCCGTCAAAAAAATGATCCATCGGAAAAGGTTGCCGTCAGAAATCCGTCGGTGAACAGCGGTGATTGCTATGTCGGAAAAGGCTGTCGTCGGTAACTTGTATGAGATTCGTCGCTAATATCCCTCGGAGATCCGTCGAAAATTCAATTGCCTAAGACATTTTTTATGGCAGGCTTTCACCGATGATTCCGACGTTCACCAACGGATTCTTCCGTCGATGAAAGCCTATTGTTTTGTAGTGAACATATCTTAATCAAAGTGATCATACATAACAAGTAGATTTTTTTTGGCGTAACCATAAGTTTTCGTGTCAGCTTATGCACACTGGCTAATCTCCTAGGCGACCACGAATATCCTGGAGTCATCGCAGGTGAACCTCCATAGCCATATGGGCTTTGGCAGGCGTACTGCCTCGATGCAAACCTGGGGAAGATGAAATTTCCACTACATCCTGAGTTTTACCGGTGCGCACCCAAATTGCATGAAATATGTAAGGGGTTGTTTCATTAATCCACATTTGCGCCTTGAGCATGCACCAAGGAAGTCGTTCATGCATGGGAAAATGTTACAATACATTAACACCTATACATGTGACTTCTATTGGTGAAAATTTTTCATTGGTAATTATGGATGGATCACCCACGAATTTGAATTATCAATTGAAAAAGATTAAAATATCTGTAGGTAACAACGAACGAATATGATCGTTGACGGATTTAAAAATTATCAATTTTAAATAGAATTAAAATATTTGTTGCCTATTGGTAATCTGTTAATTGGGGAAAAAACAAGCGTCAAAGAACATTAAACCACACTAGTAAAATCAAAGATCCAATTTATCAATTAATCCAAGATATGCAACTTATCAATTAAACCACAATATACAAATGTTCAACAACAGATGTAACAACATGAAGATGAGATGATATGAGAGGGTGTTTGGGATTGCTTATTTAAACTCGTTATTGACTTATTGTGTTTTGTCACCGCTAATAAGCTATTTCTAGTGTTTAGATTGAAAAAAAAACGAAAATTGCTTATAGCTTCTTGGCACCGCTAATAAGGAGTTTCTAAGAAGTTAGTCCATAGTGACTTATCAACTTATTTGAAACAACTTATTATTTTTTTTTTGGTATTTTACATGTATAAGCAATCTCAAACATTCAAAATAAGAACTTATTAACTTATTACGTTTTGGTACCACAATAAGATAATCCAAGCCATTTTTATAAAACACTTTTCTGTCACCACATAAGTTGATAAACACTTTAAAAAAATATAAGTTGTTTTAAATAAAAAAATCAGAAACACCCCGTGAGATGAAGCAAATGAACAATATATCGAACATTAAACAACCATCTATATATATATATATGTAAAGCAAACAACAATAGTAACAAAGAACATTAAACCACATTGGCAATTGAAGATGAGATGAAACAAATCAAAGATAATTAAGCAGCTTGCTAATGGTTGTTTGCTTTCAAATACTACTTTATATATCGCCTGCTTTTTTTGCTTTTGTTTGTTTTTATAGCCATTCCATTTTGTTTCCTACCTTTTCGTGCAACTATTGGTACTATTGTTTGCTTTGATACGTTAGAGGAAGGAGAGGAGGACGAACATGAGAAATTGGAACATCAACGAGAAGTAAGAAATCAAGTTTAGTGATGATGAGATGATGGAGACACAATTATTTAAGGGTAGAAATAGCTAGGAGGTGCGCCATGTATTGGAAGAAATTGAGTAGGAGAAGAGACGAGGGAGAGTAGAAGCGGATGAGTTTCATTCCCCTCCATTTTTGTGGGGAATGGAGTATTACCTAAAATTAGGCAATGACTCATCGCATTGAATTAAACCAAACCCTATTTTTCATTTCTACCCACCCCTCATAACCCAGAACCAAACACCCCCTTAATATTTTCATTGAATTGTGCAAGAAGTTATTGATGTTATGTAACACCTTAAAATAGAGGCAATTGTAAATAAAGTTGTTAAAGGGGGATTTAATTGTCACTAACGAGAAGTCTAAATTTAAGGACCTAATGTTTCGTTAATTTAAGAGATAAGGATTTATTGGGAAGTATTTCAAGAATATTTTATTAAACATATGGAGGCTTAATTAGTTTTAGGAAGGTAGAAGAAGATTCCAACCCTCATGTGGTGGTATATATAGATTGAAAGTATATAAACACCCGTAATTTCCGGATGTGCCCTCAACGGTGTTACGAGAGTCTTTTGAATCTTGGGTCGTAAAGTTACGGGAAATCATGTAAGTTTCTTAATGGATTCATTGGGAATCGAATCAGGTGCGAAAGTCATAAGAAACCGAGTTTTGGGGCTGCTGCGGGTTGTGGCGCGACTTGGGGTCGCGGCATAAGCCGCGCAACTCACTGTATGTGAGTTTTCAGGAAACGGGCGACTTGATCCGCGACTTGCAAGTCGCGGGAGCTGTCTCATAGGTTTTAATCGCGACTTTAGGGCTTCAACCTCATTTCTCTCATATCTTTTCCTTTCCAAAGTCGTTTGGAGCGATTCTTGAACCTAGGGTTCGTCTTTTGGAGCTTTTCAAGTAGAGAAGGAAGTAGATTGAAGCATTGGTTGAATCTAAGAGTTTATAACCAAGGTAATCTACCCTTTCTGTCCATCTATAAAGTTAGGATTTGGTGTTCTTCACCTTGTTGTGCATTCCTAGGGTTTGATATGCCTTTGTGAATGTTTGTGGTAGTGGATCTATAGAGAGCTTGGAGCTATGGGAAGGATCTAAGATCTTCTCTTCTAAGGAACTCAAGTTGTGGATAAAACCTAGATTTAGTCTAAATCTAGCAAGGTGAGTTCTAGTTGTTTTGGAAAACTATATACATGTCAAAATGCACACATTTTGGGTTTTAAAAGTATATCCACGATTTTGCTTCATTTTGAGAAGTTTTGTAAACATTTGTACACTTGCACATGTTTGGGTTTTAAATACTTGAAAATGGTTTACAATAATATATGAGATGTTGGAGTCATCAGAAAAGGGATTTTTAATCAACCATTCATGTTTCTCGACAATTTGATGAATGTGGGTATTATGTTGATTTGGTTCTTATTATGGGAAGATTTGGAGTACAAATGGTTTTAAATGGGATTTTAGTGTGCGTTGGAGATTTTAAAGAGCGGTTACTAAAATATGGTCATTTGGGGCTTATTCAACCTACGGGTTTTATATTGGAAAACTTTAACTCCTGTAACTTTAAAAGTGTGAGTTGTTGGGACGGTTACCTTTTTAATTCGTGAATATTTGGTAAAGTTGTAAATCGGCTTATGTAGCCATATTGGCTCTATTTGAGTATCAAATGTTTTATGAAGCCTTTCGGCTTGAATTATACACTAACGAGTTTTGGGACGTTGTCCGGTTTAAACGACTCCTTATGGAGTGCTTTATGAAAATACAATTCTTATACCAATATTGGTTATTACATGTTTGGTTGCGTTAGTTCATTCATATGGAGTCATGTAATTTTTAGAATGTAATGCATTGGATCCATAGGCATATGAGTCGTTATGTTCATCATGGAGTTTTAATGTCCATGTTTGAGTCTAGTGAGTGGTCCCCAAGTCATGTTGATTATGTAAGCTTGCGGTGGTGCTTTGGAGGAGCCGTATACGGAGCTAAGTCTTGCGGTGGTGCCCAGAGTGAGCCGGATACGGGGACTTGTGACTTTGTGGTGAGACTCATCTAGAGGTCGAGTAGACACTAGGATCAGTGGTGTCTTGCGGTGGTAGCTCAGATGAGCCGAATACGGGGAACCATGGTCTTATGTGAAACTCGTGAACGTCGATATGTGGCTTAAATTTGTGTGCCCGTCACATTCGATGGAATCGGGTATCCCCCGTCACTGAAATGTGTTATCTTAGGTATTCCCTTATCCATGCCTTCGGTGTTAAAGCATACCATTTTAATTACACAATGAGTCTTTTGGAGAAATACCGTGTGGGTGTGTTTTGGGGAAATTTGGGCGTCAGTTATTTATTTAAAATGGGAGATTGGAAATTTTAAGGAACGTGTTATGTCAATAAAGCCTCTTTACAATCAGTATTTCTAAAATGGCCTATTTAGAGTAAAATGTTCATTTTAAATGTTTTATGATTTATATGATGAAAATTGTTTTAACTCACTAGGCGTTAAGCCTAACACTTTTTCTTTTCGACATGTATATCATGTCTTAGATGGATCTGAGTGGCGAGTGGATCTTGGTAGAAGTTCCGATAGGATAGCGGTGGTGATATCGTCACGTTTGGTGAAGATAGCAGATTTGGTGGTTTTAGTAACACCCTTTAATGTTGTCCCCGTTTAGTGGGACTAGATAGTTCCATTAGAACTCTGATGCGTTGTTATAACGATTCTTCCTTATAACTTTGGATAATTGATATTTCCATGCTATGTATTTAAGAGTTTTCAGAAGTTTTATTTCGTCTGCTATTTTTGAATATTAGGGGTGTTACATTAAGGTTTTCGTATGAAGCCGTAAAGTAGATCGTGAAATGCGGAGATATCAAATATATTTTGGTGGGTGCTTGAAAAGCGACATCAAGAAGGATATGAGCCATCTTAGATCATATTAACGTGGATTTGATAGAATATTATATATTAAGAAAGGATTAGTCTGTGAATGAAGTTGAGAAATAGACCATAAGGCCAAGGTATTAAGTAAATATGGAACAATTATGTTGTTGTGATGAAATCAAGATTGTTCATGTTGTTTGTAAAATTTGTAATTACAAATCATCCGTTCATCCATTATTGAAAGCTTGACATTTGTACTAGAAATCTATGTTTAACCTACTTTTGGTTCTAAGTGGGCCAAAATTGACAATGTTTAGAACGGCCGGATGTTAGAAGACAACGCACACACTGCTTTTATAAAATTGTATAACATCAATTATAACTCCGATTGAAGTGCTTTTTAACTTTCTGGAATATTAGATGAGATGCATCTAATATTTTCATCAAGATATTGTTACCTAAAACTTCCTTGTATGAGAAAAATATAGATAGTTATCATGACTATTGAAATAGATGTTCACTCTTGATGGGTGTGTCATTAGTTGGGAGGGGCAGACCTATTAAGGGCTGAGCAGGGTCTCATGCACCTGCTCACTCTATTTTTGGTATTACTTCAAGACTGGACCCATTATACGATGTATTAGGTGAACCTGATTATCGCATGAGAAAAAAATGAAACATGTTAATGGTGCACCCGCTTAATTATGAAGGTGCCCCTTAAATATTTGTAAACCCAAATTTATATCAAGAATCTAAAGAGTGAGATTGTTGTTGCAACATTAATAAAGGCTTCCTTTCCAAAAGGTCCCAAGTTTGAGGCTCACTGTTGGTAAATGTTCACTTTTTTTATCCTTTAAATGGTTTCTTCAATGAAAATTTTCAAAATAGAAGGATGTTCTGAAACATCATGAAATTTGAGGGACTAAACCAATAATTTTAATAAAACTTATCTAAACAACGAGTTTGTTCCCATTTCTATTATTCAATCACCACCTATGAGGAATCGTTCATCCACTTATTTGATTTGTATTTTCCAAGCAAATTATATGTTTACACTTTACTTATTTGTCCTAAAAAAAATTAATTTCACTATTTGATTTTTCTTATTTGCCCTAAATTCTAGGTTTGCTCTTGATTTTATTTCATTATTGATTTGTCCTAAATCTGTTTAATTAGTCATTTATCATTTGCTCAAACCTTTGTGTTGATTTTAGTTTGGTTAGTTAATTTTAAATTGTAAAACAACATGTTTAATACTACAAGTGCTAGATGCGTAAGAAAACATAATTGGAAACCTAGAAAAAAAATAAAGGACAATCAAAATCAAATCCTAAAAATTAGAAAATTTTACGAGATCAACGAAAAAAATCCCTAGTAATGATGAAGTTCGGCTAAAAACACGTTGAGCGTAAGACATAGTCTTGCATTTTTTGATTCGTTTGGAAAAATATAGTTTATCCCCAATCGACAATTAACTTTTCACCAGGTCATATCGCGTTGTCGTCTCCTAACGTCAACCTTAAAGGTGCATCCGTTCAGAAAAATTCCTGGATCCGCCACGCCACGCCACTGTTAGTTAGTTAGAGAACAAAACTTCAGTCTATTGTTTTGTTGTCTACAACGGAAACCGAGTATGTGACTATTAAGAAAGCAACGGAAGCTAAGGTCCTGTTCGTTTATGGCTTAATGGGCTGTGTGGTAGATATGGCTGATTCGCACAACCATATCTACCTGTTCGGTAGCAGCTTAACGGCTCAGATAAGGGTTGATTCGGTCATCTAAAATATAGGAGTCCTTTGGGCTCAGCCACCATTATTCCCTATATACCCTTCATTTACATACCATACGCCCCTCTCTTCCTCACAGGTCACAACGCCTCCATCCCTCTCTCTTCCTCACAGCCACCACCACCCAAATCTTTTATGCCGCCACCACCTACCACCCAAATCTTTTATGCCGCCACCACCTACTACTATTTGAAATGAGTTTCATTTGACGCATACTGCTAATCTGCTATTTGAAATTTGATTTTCATTTGTTAGCTTTTTTTTTCTTTTTTTTTTAATTTGGGTTTCATACTTTGAAGTTTTGTGAAATTTGATTTACAAAAAAAAATGGTTTTTGATGGTAAAACATGGTTTCAACGACCTCTACTTCTCCATACTACACTACAAAACAGAGGCTTATCACCGACGGATAATCCGTCGGTAATTTAATTTTTTTTTAAATAATTAAAAATTAAAATTTTCCAGTTTTTATCCTGTACAAAACCTGTCAATTTTTAAATATTACTAAGTCTTAAACTGTTCAAAATATCTATAAATACATAAACGTAATCCTACAGAGGGGGAAAGAGGTGCTGATTGTTAAACTTGATCATGAACGCGTCAAACTGTGTCATTCGTTCTTGCATCTGTCTCTTCTCTGCTTCATCTCTATCCATTCGCTCCTGCATCTGGATCCTGTCTGTTTCCTCTCTCTGTATTCGCTCCTGCAACTGGATCCTCTCTGCTTCCTCTCTCTCTAACCTCTGCCTCAGCTCCTCCAACTGAAATTCAACATTTGACAAACATATATAGAACACTGTCAGACAACATTTAACAAACATATGATTAACAATGTTAAACAACATTTGACAAACATACCTCCTCATCGCGACAGCATTTGACAAGCATTAAACAACATTTAACAAACATATGATTACATACGTACTATACATGATGTACATACATAGATGATCACATATGTACATGTACATACATACATGATCACATAGATACTATACATTGTGTACATACATTCATGATCACATATGTAAATGTGTATACATACATGATCACATATGTAAATGTGTATACATACATGATCACATATGTACATGTACATACATACATGATCACAACGTTCCTAGTTGGGCTTTAATGGTACATACATGATCACATACGTACATGTACATACATGATCACATACGTACTATACATGATGTACATACATACTATACATGGTGTACATACATTCATGATCACATACGTACATGTGTATACATACATGATCACATATGTACATGTACATACATACATGATCACAACGTTCCTAGTTGGGCTTTAATGGTACATACATGATCACATACGTACATGTACATACATACAGATTACATAATGATCACATGCGTACTATACATGATGTACATACATACATGATCACATACATACTATACATGTGTATACATACATGATCACATACATACATATATATATACATACATGATCACAGAAAAAATTAATATTTATTAAATTATTAAATTTACCGACGGATTATCGACGGCATTTAGAATTCCGTCGGTAATCCGTCTGTAATTACCGATGGATCACCGATGGACGTCAGAAAAAAATTAATATTTATTAAATTATATAAATTACCGACGGATTTTTGACGGATTTAAAAATAAATAAAAATTAATATCCGTCGGTAATCCGTCGGTAATTTATATAATTTACAGATGGATAGTCTATCCGTCGCAAAAATTAAATTTCCGTCGGTGTTCCGTCAGTAATTTACCGACGAATATTATCCGTCGAAAATGTTGGTCGGTGATAACGATTTTTCCAGGAGTGTTAGTCTCCACCGTTTTTTGATTCTTTCATCTGTTGTACCAAATCAAATATTAAAGTCGTTTTTGTTGATTTTTGGGTTATGGAACAACACTTTTTACCTCTTCGATTTCTGAATTTTGATCGTGTGATTGGTTTGAATTTAAGTTTTAGGTTGATTTTTGCTGAAATTCAGAATTGGGTTTGTTAGTTTGATTTAGAATTTATGCTAAATTTTGTTTTTATCAAACGGTTGTTTTATTCAGACCAGGGTAAAATTGTCATTTCTAACATTCAGACGGTTTATTCACCACAACAAACGAACACCAACTTATCTGTTAACATCCAGACAACCATATCCACTCAGGCAGTTATATCCATACAAGTCTTAATAGAAAATGAACCGAACAACACCTAAGAGTTCTTTGATGATCTTGATGACGGGCTGAAGATCAACACGGTGCATGTGTTTTGTGACAATCGAAATACCATTTTCAAAAAACTAAATTTTTGATGTCCAATTAACATGAAAATACATTTATTTCTTACCAACAAGCTATGCTTTTGTATTTCATTTACGTTTTGAACATTGAATTTCCATCATCATACATTTTGCGTATATGATCTTTTTGTGTCAAGTTTATTTTATCACATAGATTTATACTTTTATAGAAATCGATGCATGTGCCAAGAAGCACGGGAAGAAAGAAAGAAAGAAAGAAAGAAGCAGCATTTCTGCAGTTTTGTGCTTCTGATCATGTTGTTCGATGCATCAAGTTCTTACATTTTTCAGTTCTCTTTTCAAGTTGATGTCATCTTTTTCTATACTTTCTCTTTTTGAGCAAGTGTAAAGCATGTGACAATGCATTGGAATGAATAGAGAGCTCTCTTACACATTTGGCAAAAATACACCCCTTTTCCTGCTAAATGTAAAGTCCTCCATTACAATTACCAATGATCACCACATCATCCTTTTAACGAAATTAAAGCTATATATATATATATCTCCATCTCTCTTCAGAGCAGATGATACAAAAGTTAACTGGTTTTCATTCATATCTTCTTACCCAGAAACAAACATTATATATATGATGAAAATGTTATATATATATTATTAAAAGGGTGATATATATGGATCTCTCACAAATTTGATAGGAAGGACATGCTTTTCAAACCCTCCACCCTTTTGTTGCTTTCTGTCTTTCTTGTCTCCTCTCTTTTCCTTCTTTTCTTTCCTTTACTTTCCTTTTCTCTCCTGATGTTCGCAGTGGTACCTGATTCTCTTTCACTAGCTCCCATTCAAAAACACAATTATATCAAAATGAGTAGTACAGTCCATATGTATATATACATACACATACATATATGTATATCATCATCATCATCATCACAATGTGTCACTGTGGCCTTCCCAAGGTGAACTCCAGATTTGGCTTCTTGGGGCTTGATGAGCTCACTTCTGACAATCTCTCATAATTCTTCAGACCTTTTGAATTCATTTCCTTCTGAAAAATCGTTTGTCATGGAAATTGTATCAAGATAATTATATCCGATTATATAAAGAAACGTTATACATTTATATATATGTGCTTGTGTAATTTAATTACATGAGAGAAGGTAAAGTATGAGAGAATATTTCTGAGGAAAAGCTAGCCTTAGGTGTACTTCTTGATAATTCACAAAACTTGTTGTACGTAGTGCTCATTTGTGGAATATCTAGATAATTACTATTAATTAATTTCCTAAATTCATAACCATAGAATTAAAAGAATAGTACCATGCATTTATATAGTTTGTTGTCATACAAATATTTCAACCTTAAATCCATCATTATATCTCTTAACATACAAATAAATTAAGTGGACACCCTTCAATCAAGGCATTCAAAATGTGTTCCTATTATATTCTAGCTAGTTTGTATACCATGAATCATCTTTATATTGGCAGTATGAGTTAGGTTGCAGGCCTTTAATCTAGCGAGTTTACGTTTATTTGCTTCGAGAGTTGCTGGCTTTAATTAGCTTAAGGAAAGGTATAATTGATCCTTAAATATTTTGGTGACTTGACTCGGCTTTTCAAAAGCTTTCGTCTTTCTTTGCTCTCTCCTCTTCCCACTTTACATTACATTCTCATGAATTTTGGAATATATTTTTTTATATATTCCCATGCAAAGCATAAAGCTACTGATATCACGTAATAGAATGTATCAAAAGTGGTGAAAGGAGATATATCTTCGATTCACTTATATTATTAATTAATTTGAAAACAAGAACTAAAAAATCATATCTACCTCAATAGATAGTTTGTTTCCTTCAGAATCTCTATGCTCTCCATGCAACCAAGCTTCCCTGCTACAAAGATCAGTATATGTATATATTAACAAGGGAATTAATTCCAATCAGTGGGAAGTCAATGCAGAAATCAAACTTCATAAAGAAAGCTATCTTCCATTGTCTTGTGTATAGCTAGTTTCTTACTTTACCTTTTTTGTTATAGATAAAGCTAAAACCCAACCCATGTGAAATGCTATTATCCATGCAACACAAAGATAAAAATAGAGGAAAGAAAGTGAAGTTTACAACACACACACAGATAAACAGACAGAAGGTAAAAGGAAGGTTCAAAGAGAGTAGATTCGGCATCCACCAAATTTTCACAAAAGGGCTTAGCTTTGACACTAAGTTTTACAAGTAGTAGGTCCCATTTAGCATGGCCATGAAGCCCACAAAATCAAAGGGAAAGAGATATGTTCAAGTTGGAGACCTCGTGACTTCACTGTAACTATGCATGGTAAGAGAGTTCTTTTACTTTGAATCTGCTTTTCAAACCACTTGGAACCGAGATAATTAGCTGCTAATTATATATGGAGCTCTTCTATCGAAATAAATTGAGGGTACCCTAAGGTCCTATTCAAAATCACACATTTAAATGCTAAAGAACGATTCTGATTAAGAGTGAACGAAGTTGATATAAAGAAATTGTGAGAAGTAATTGTGCTTAGAGACAAATATGAATTAGAAGACAAAACTAAAGAGCCAACAAAAAAGTCCAGAATGTTATGCATTATTCATTTATATAGTACGAACAACCATGTCCCAACATTAATGAATATATAATACAGGTGAACTGTTCTGAAGCGTCCTAATCATGAGCATGAAATCCTAATTATGATTTGTAAATTAGGGGTTGTTTGTTTTTTTTTAAAAAAACTCTTAATGACTCTTAAGTCTAAATCGTTCAGACCTTTTTTACACATCATCTCTTATTAATCATAACTAAAAAAAGACTGCAGACTTTAGACCTCTTAAAAATCAAACGACACCTTAGATTATAATAAACAGTACTAGGGTCGGTATAATGGCAATCTGCAAGGCACCAATGAAAAGTAATTCAATGGGTGCAAGGTTCTCCTGGAATTTGATATACAGATAAAAGTACTGTTACACATTCGACTTTTTATGTGTTTTAGAAAAGGCTAAAGTTGCAACATTTACCATTGATTACTTTTTTTTATTATGTTAGCATAAAAAAGATTGTTTTTTTTTTACATTGTACCATTTATTTCATCATAAAAAGTTTCTTCATATATCCTAAAAGATCATTTATAGATCAGAAATATAAACAGTTAAAAAGAGTTTCACCTTGAAGAATTGCTCCAAAGACCATACTGACAATCTTTCTCCTGGGGAACACTAGACCTTCCTCCATGTTCAGCTGATAACTCTGTCGTTCTTGGGTTACGAATGTCAAACATGATATCATCAGAATTATCGCCAGATGACCCGTTCTCGTAAACATCGGATTGCCCTAATTAATGATGGAAAAACATCGGTCCCATGTTAATAAATGAAACTGCAAGTTGATCACATGCTAGCATTGTGAAAAAAACATAAGTTAGGTAATTAACAAAGGTTATAAACCTGAAGAAGCCGGTGCTCGATCAGTTGTCTTTACCGTTCGATACATCTGCAACACAAAAATAAACAATGAAAATTGGTAATTAAGGAAATACATTATGCTCTCTTCATCTCAATTAAACAACACAACATTTATTTCAAATTCTTTTATAGAGAAAAATAATTGTCCATAAGTAATCATTTGAAAATATTCATGATGATTTAGGGCCTAAAAATACTGTATTTTTCTATATATATCAAATCAAATATTGTATTTTTCTAGACGATGCGCAGTATTATTTAGGGTCTAGAAATACTGTTATGCATCTACTATCAACAATTTGCATAGACTGCATTTATATTACATGACCTTACAAGGTAATATGCTAATATATTTCAATGAAGCCTAGCTATATATATTTGGTATTTATGCAAGATATATCCTTTGTAACTTACTTTCACTGAATTGTAGTAACGTACAAAATATTTATGTCTATGTATGATGCATAGTATATGTGAAATCAAAAGTACAAATTAACATGAGTAAATGATGAAGAGTACATGATGGTAGTATATGCGACCATGCATTGACAATGTATATATATGTGTATATATATATATATGGTGGATGTCTGTACAAGTGTACGGTAAGACCTGACCATCTGACTTAACCATGGTTGATATGGGTAATGCATGGTTAAGACAGAAACCACATGTGATGCTAGACATATACAAACATATCATTGACAAATGATGGCGTTTTTGTACTCTCTCATATCTCAAGTTTCCCTCTGAAAAAGGATAAAATTATTCAATTCAACCCTTCACTGTGTAGACTTGTCTTTGCTTGGACTCTATGACTGTGTTTTCAATTCCTCGGGCTTTGTCTTACTATGCATCTCTCTCTCTCTCTCTCTCTCTCTCTCTCTATATATATATATATATATATATATATATATATATATATAATATTAGAGGTAAGATCATGCGACAAGTTAAACTTTTTGCGAGAAGACGAGAAGTGTGATATCATATATGATTACACAGCCTGTGGGTGTGTTTGATGTATTGTCAATGTACATGTGTTTAATCATATATGATTAAGCTTGTGTATCATATATGATATCACACTTCTCGGTTTCTCGCAAAATGTTTAGCTTCTCGTTTGAACATTCTCCTATAATATTATAATATAATGTATGAGTATTATACTATAAATGTCCAAATACATGGAGGGTTCTTGCTTCTAAGCAAAAAAAGTTGAATGGATGAGCAATGGTTATGCAGAACCATCAGATCTAGTAGTATTAGCAGGAGAGAAACAAATGCCAAGGATTAAAGATGCCTCTCTGCAGGTAAACAAGCATTGGAAATTGTAATAATGCTTTAAAAATTATTTGGAAAATATAAAAACGTTTCTACTAATAATGCAAAGCCCTTCTTATGGTGCTAAAGTCAAAAAGAAAATAATGAAATCTGAATCTAGATGTATATATAATATATATTTTAATATTTCAGTATGAAGGTGCCTTGACTGTGTACTATATATATTTACACAGTAGACAGACAATGCATCTTGAAAGCAATTTATGTTTTGAAAACAGAAAATAAATGTATCAATATAAAGATTTGAACATTGCAGAAAAGGAGGCCAAGTTAACCTGCAAGTGAGATTTAACATGAGATAAGGTGAGATCTTTCACATCCATTAGCTCAAGAACTGACTTGGGTGTTGCTCCTAAAATCATTAAAAAACAATATGATCAGTATACAAAAAATGTAATAAGAACAAACCCCTCTTTATGATGATTACAGTAATTACAATGATAAATTAAATAAATAAATAAAAAGAGGTGTAGAAAATGAAATACGTACTTTCATGACCACCCAAAAGCTCAACAGCATGGACAAAGCGAGCATGAAGGGTAGTAGTCCATCGCATCCTCGGAGCTCTCATGCTCCGCTTGGACGGGAACCTCGACGACAAAAATCTTGATCGCACAATATTGTTAATATTATTGCCATGAATTAGAGAACTGGTATTAGTAGAATTAGTGCAGGAATCTAACAAAGGCTGGTTCTTTTGATGAGGATGTGCCAGTATTGGGAAATTAGGAGGGGTATTCTGGTAATAAACAGGAATCCCTCTTATAGGTCTCAAAAAACCTAATTCTGAACTAAACCCCTGATGATAGTTTTGGTGATGATGTTGGTAGGGATAGGTATTCGTTGCCGTGTTGGTGTTTTGAGAGAGGAGATTGTGGAAATGGGTTAGGTCAGAATTAGTCGTAGTCGAGTGAGTCGTCTGGTTCGATAAGGAGATCCCGAAAGAGGGTTCTGGTCTTCTTGTTGAACCATGTTGTTGTTGTTGTTGTTGTTGGTGGTGGTGGTGGTGGTGGTGGTGGTGTAGTTGTTGGGAGTTTAAGGCTCTTTTCCACAAATTTCCCAAATCCAAATCATGGTGATCTTGATCAGTCGGTGTTGATGATCTTCTCCAAGTTTTTGACGTGGGTTTGCTGTTGGGTGGGCTGATTTGAAGAGACAAATCTGGTTGTGCTGGAAAGAGCTCCATTTCACTTACCAAAACTAAACTTTTTTCTCCACTTTCTATATAGTCCTCCTGATCGGCGAAATGGCGAAGACTCGAACGAGTGAGGACTCGATAGAAAGTAAAAGAAAGGGGTGTAGAGAGCTATATATGCCACCTTGTTCTTTCCTCCCTAGATTGTTCTTGCTACCAATCTTGAAGGTTATTGTAAACCTTGGATATGGTGGTCTTGTGAGAGTGAAAACAGTGATGCTTTTGATTCTATTATCTGATCTAAGCTGTGAATATGATGATATGATGATGATGTTGGAGGTTTCTTGTTTTCCCCCTCAAGATTTCTTGAGATGAGATTTGTCTAATCAATGGTGAATTGGGAGTAGTTGTGGAGTTGTAGAGAGAGAGAGATGACAAAGTATTAAGTGAATGGTTGTATCTTTTATGTGAAGTATATGTGAGAAAATGACACTTGAAGAGACTAGAGAGAGAGAGAGAGAGAGAGAGAGAGAGAGAGAGAGAGAGAGAGAGAGAGAGAGATGCTTTCTTTTTATGTGGACGTGGGAGTAGGAAAAGAAGAAAGGGAGAAAAAAAAGATGAGAAAGGAAAAAAAGGTAAATACGTTAGAGAAATGATTCCTTTACCATCTTTTCCTTTTCTTCTTATTTTTTTCTTTTTATCTATTGAATATCTCATACTCCATCCCATCTATGAAAATGACAATAAACCTTTATTTATATAAATTAAAATATTAAATTATTTAACTTACAGTTGGAAACTAAAAACATTTTTTTCTTTTCAATTATTTCAGATTTTATTTTTTGGGAATTTTATCATCAAAGCATGAATTATAATATGTATATTGCATAAATGATATATATATATATATATATATAATATTTCTTTTAAATCTTGCACCATACTATCAGCAATGAAAACATTTTCCATCATTTTAGTTTGAAAATAATGCATTATATTATAATTATTTTTTAATACAAAAAACAAAGGTAATTGACAAATTTTACTCGTAATCTAACACAAGTATACTATAAGAAAATAAATACATTTAGTCGTAGTGATCAAAAGATATTTTATCATTTTTAATCTTTTTTAAATGTAAAGATATGTCTCGTGTAATAAAAAAATTAATAATGAACCAAAATAGCAAGATAAATTTGTAATGAACCATTGTACAATGGCAGATCCAGAAACTTTTATTGTTGGGGGCACATTTAACGGTGTCCAAAAAATTTTGGAACAGAATACTCTTTTGAACCAATACTATTTTGGTTTATTCGATTTTCGGTTTAAACGATTCAGTTTAATTGAATAAGTATAACTTATTCAGTTCGGTTTTTTATTATTTTTTATACTATTTATGATAAAAATAAAATATAGTGATTCATCAAATCATTAGCATTATAGCAACCACAATAAGAGATATAAAATAATTTTCAACGGATTGAAACTTATAAGTCAGGGGAATTAGAATTTAATTGATCCTTAAAGTAATAACCTTTTGAAGTAAAAGTTGTAAATGAGATAACAAGAATTAGATTTGATGTCTTACCTTTAATTTGTTGGGGGCCTATTAATAATTTTTAGTTAAAGGAAAAAAATTAAACCTAAAAAATATTCTTTAATTAGTGTGATTCTTGGGGTTTGTTGGGGGCCTGTGCCCCCTACCCCTTTGTTGTGTGTCCGCCAATTATGCCATTGTAACACGATATTATTTTAAGGAGGCCCAAGGCCCAAACCTATTCGGATCAACAATATGCATCAATTACGTTTTATCTTATCACACTGATATAACTATCAAATTTGAAATCAAAGAACTGTCACCTTGTGTTATTGGCTACAAAAGGGGAGATGCCACATATGCCCTATGTAAGCTAAATATAAACATGTACCTGTCACATTTTTTTTCATTCATCTCAACACTTGTTTCATTAAAATAAGTGATATTATGATCTCAACTGGAATTGAGTTCACTCTAATGATGGAGACATAAACATGAAAATTTAAATCCTAAAGTTGCAACCTTACATTCATGTATTATCTAATAAATTATCAATAACATATCAATAAATGAAAGATATGATTTATGATCTTTTAGTTACAATTTTTGGGTCCCCTTAGAAAAAGTACATATCACCTATTCATTTTCACTTTGTTGTATTAAAATTGAAATATTTATGCAAGCTTTTGAACGTGTGAAACTTTGTCATCCTCACAAATAACTAAATTACTAACCTTTCTTCATTGAAGTTAGACCAATGGTTGTTGCCCCCCTTTTCCCGAAAAAAACCCTAATTTCAACGAACTTTCCAGATTCTTGATTTGGTACTTGATTACACAATGCTCCATACTCACCCCTATATGTCTTGTGTTAATCACCTACTAATACAACAACTTCATAATTGTGAATAAAATAATGACCTTGATTTGAGGAATATAAATAAATTCAATGTTTTCAATATGACATCTCTGTTGGGAACTTGACAAAAGGGTATTGAATATTATATTTGAGGAAGATGATTCAAATTGGAGGACTTTGAAATGTTAAAATATATTTTTGGAATTGGTGAAATTATTACAAAGTTATGTTTTGAGATGTATTTTTGTAAAATTTTAGCGGCTTAAACCAAAACTACAGTAAATTTTAAGATGGTATTTTTTTTTAATTAGAGATTGCTATTTTTTATTTTTGTGTGGTTTACATGTACCCATTAGTTAGACGGGTTTTAATATGGACAAAAGAGAAAAAAGCAGTTTGAAACCAGCAAAGTTACTCATATCTAGAGACGAAAAGATAAGTTGATTTCGAAATCCCTAAAACTGATACAATTAAATATACAAATACATCAAAAGTTATATTTGAAACTTAGACTGATCAAACGGTGTACATCAACCACAATATTCATATATCCAAACCATGTTATTAAATCACATTTCACAACTTAAATTCATTATATATATGTAGGGAGAGGTTCGAATAAATGATTTATATTTGAAATTAATTAATCAATGGTAAAGCCGAAAAAAATTAATTGAAGATACATATGTGAACCAAGCTTGCCTAGCTAGCTACTTATTTTCCAATTGAAGATGCAATGTGAACCCACATTTCATTTTACCAATGATTCATATATATATATATTGGAAGGATATTTTGCAACCCTGAAAAAGGTTGCAAGGGCCGTTGGATTCATGATCGGCGGTTATTTTATTTATATTTTTCTTTTTTTTTAATTAAAAATATTGGGTCCCATATCTATTGTAACCGCCGATCATGAATCCGACGGTTAAGATGTGGGTTGCAAGGTTTGCAACATTTTTAAAGGGTTGCAAATTAAACAATATATATATATATATATATATATATATATATAGGGGTGGGTTCAAATGAAAACTCAATTTTCTTTGTGCACATGTGGACAACTCTTAACCATTGATCAAAATTTAGAAAACTAATCAATGGTTAATACATAATAAGGTTAATTGAGAAGTGATTAAGGACAAATTTATAATTTTGAATCAACGTCTACCTTATTTGACTTTTTATTTTTATTTTTAATTAAAATAAATTTACTCCCTTAAACTTTAAAATAATTTATCTTAAAAATTACTAATATTTTAATAAAACAAATTACATAAAAAAAAAAAACGAGAATTTCGTGCTCTTCGATATGACATCCATCTCGATATAGTTTTTTTTTCGTTTTAACCGTTTTTTACGTAAAATTCTATATACGTGTTATATTCATTATGAATATGCATGCACGTCTTCGGGTGTCCACATTCAGTATGAATAACAAAAGTGAACGTTTATTCACTATTCATGATGAATAATACCTATGCAGGATGAATAATACAATATTCAGGATTTTTTCGTTTTAACCGTTTTTACGTGAAATTCTATATATATGTTATATTTATTATGAATATGCATGCACGTTCTCGGGTGTCCACATTCAGTATGAATAACAAAGGTGAATGTTCATTCACTATTCACGATGAATAATACATTATTCAGGATGAATAATACAATATTCAGGATGAATAATACACGAATCCATGATTTATGTATTATTTATCATGAATCGTGTATTATTTACCCTGAGTGTTCTATTATTCATCCTGAATGATACATTATTCATGATAAATAATATATGAATGACCCGTGAAGGTGTAGACACATGACGCACTCTCTTTTGTTTCCCAATTCACAACCGAAATTTGGTTTAATTCATTATGAATATGTATGTGCATCCCCGGATGTCCCACATTCAGTATGAATAACAAATGTGAACGTTCATTCATTATTCATGATGAATAATATAATATTCAGGATGAATAATTCACGAATTCATGACGAATAATACATGAATTCATAAATAGTGAATTATTCACCCTGAATGTTGTATTATTCATCCTGAATGATACATTATTCATGATGAATAACACATGAATGACCTGTGAAGATGTGGAGACGTGACGCACTCTCTTTTGTTCCCCGATTCGCAACAGAATTACTCGATAGGTTATCGATTCGTCTTGATGGGTGTTGGGTTACGGTGCTGAAGAAACGTGATGCCTTACGACGTTGAAGAAAGTGTTGAAGAAGGTGATGTCGAGTTACATACTTACGGTGTCGAGGCGTTGTACAAACTTGAATTTACATAAATATTCTTAATGAATATAACACATATATAGCATTTCACGTAAAAAACGGTTAAAACGACAAAAAAACTATATCGAGATGGATGTCATATCGAAGAGCACGAAATTCTCGTTTTTTTGATGTAATTTGTTTGATTAAAATATTAGTAATTTTTAAGATAATTTATTTTAAACTTTAATTGGATAAAAAAAATTTAATTAAAAAAGAAAATAAAAATTTAAATATAGTAGGCGTTTGTTTAAATTTTTTCTTCCAATTTTACCCCTAAGCATTTTAAAATTAAAAACTCTATTTAATATGAGTTGTTGGATCAAAAGAGATCGAGTGACTAAGATTTGTCCTCACGTACACAATGAAAAATGAGTTTTCATTTGAACTTTCTCTCTCTCTCTCTATATATATATATATATATATGAATATTTTATTCTTGTGTTTTACCATTTTTGTCTTTCTTATTTGAATCTTCCCATATATATATATACATGTGTGTTTTATTTTCTTTACGTACCTAACTAACAATGGATTTTCTAGTGTTTTTCTTATGCAAATTTGATAGGATTTCATACTAATTACAACACCAGTATCTGATAAACATTAATTTTGTTATATAGTTTTGAACCACTGAAGATTGATGCATCTTCAACCATGTAATACTACTTGTAAATGATAAATGATATCCCAAAAATTAAGCCTTATATCAAAACATGTAAAGATTACAATTTTGTCCTAGTTCGATTCAGAAGTTTTAGCACCAAAAGACTGTAGGCTGATCAAGGGTTATATCATGCCCATCTTTATCATAGTTTTGTATCAGTAATGCACTTTAAGGTACCAATTCTGACTTAAGTTGCAATCCTAACAACAAGACATATTTTGCATATATTGAGATCCATTCCCACGAAATGACTTGAAGTATATGCAAGATGATCCATCCGGCATTCGACGTACAAGATGCATGTTAAACATAAGATGGATTAAAAAAATAAGAGATAAAAAGAAAAAAACGAATGTACAAGAAAACGAAAGCTATGAATTCTGCGAGACGCAGAAATTGAGCCAACACCCGACAAAAAAAGAGATCTAAGACACTTCGAAAAAACCCAAAACCGGACTGATTAAAGCGAACACAACGAAAACCAAACAAGACCAACCAAACAACAACAAAACCAACCAAAGTTAACAATTAATTAATGCCATCAAGATCGATTTCAAGATTTAAACATGAAATGGATTTCCTAACGATCATCAAAGAAACTATTAACGGAAAACAAACATAATTAAGGTTAATTAATTTTATGATGTGTTTAATTAGCAGGTAAAATGATATAATTTTGTGTCTCTAATTAATTAAGGCTAATTATTTTCATTAAAATATGGGGAACTTGATAACCATTAGGTTCCCGACAGCAATAGAAGCAGTAGGTACAATAAGAAATTAAGGATTTGAGTATGAATCTTTCTTCTGTACGCAGAACCAGATGCATGGAAGACTGACAATTTTGGTATGTGTATCAATTTGACTTTAATGTTCTAATCTCATTTAATGCAAACCTTTATTTTATGATTAATTTGAGTGGCATTAATGTCAACAATTAATTAAGGCCTCGAGTAGTGAAAAATTAAACATTATTTAATTTATATATATGCTCTATTATTTAATTCATTAAATATGCCAGATTTTTAGGATTAATTTAAAAAAGGACCGACTCATACACATACACTTGTGGGGCTGAGCAACAAGCTGGATTTTCATTAAAATATCCCACGGCCAAATCTCAGACCTTATTTTAAAGCAGTACTAATGGTTTATAACTTGAAAGATTTACAATTTGGTACATTTAAAAATAATAACCATCATACTTGCCGACCATTGATGAACCGATCAGATTAACCAATCAAAATTAGCTTCAGTCATTATGTATTGAACAAAAGCAAAAACATCAATAACGGTCGGACAATAGTAAAAGGTCATAACAAATCCGGGTTCAATCCTCGTCGTTCGCCCATCAATAAATGGACCATTTGTTTGAAAAACCGCTTCTTTTTTCCAGTTCTGAAACAACTTGGGCGAAATAGGGTTTGCTTCTTCGTCAAGCTTTCGAGCAGCTCTTTCAACTGCCGCCTAATCCCCCAACATGCTCAAGAACCGCCCTTCTTTCACCACCCCCATGTGGATGGTCTACAGGGTAATAAACTGCATTTGATATATATCAGTTAAAAATAAAAATATTGCATATGATGGTTATTAAAATCCTTTATTGAATCTTTCAAACGATATTAAAACTTCTATAAGTCAGTGATTTCAAGAAAATAACTCTCTATTCTTATTTGTGGATATATACTATTTAGAGTGATATTTTTTTGGGGTATGTTTAGTTTGTATATGCTTGGTAATAAAAAAATTTATCTGATATATTGATTTATTATCTCAATCTTGTAGAAGAATGGAATGGTGAGACAAAAGCACTGTTCTAAAAATCTCGTCGCACAGCCGCCATGGCACGCCATGGCACCAAGGCTTGTGTCTCACGCCACGTTAAGCCCGTGGCACGCCACGCCTTAATGCGCATTTTTTGTAATGCGATATTTGGTTTATCTTTATGTTTTTAATGTTTTATTTGCACGTTTTAAATATATAGAACCTAATTAAACTTGCTTAATATTAACTCATTGAGTAACACACCAAAACATATGTTTTTATGTATAATATTATATATAAATTAGAAATTTGACGCCATAAGTCACGCCTTGAAAACGCCATGGCTTCGCCGTGGCTCCTAAGGCTTGAGGCTTGGCCTCGCCGCCACGCCACGCCTCACGCCATTTAGAATCTTGGACAAAAGGCAAAAGTTAAGTGGACCATGGAAGGTGACGAAAACTCCAAGTTGTTTCACGCGGTGGTTAAGTATAGAGAGAGGAAAAATTCGATTAGATGCTTGAATACAAACTCGAGGTGGACGGACGAACCATGTGAAATCAAGAATTTTGCTTTTGAGTTTTTCAAAGACAAGTTCTCGTCTAGAAGAACGAGGGGTCCTTTTCTCCGTGAAGAAAAGTTTAAAAAGTTGACAAAAGAGGAGGCCGATATCTTGGAGCGACCGTTCGACTAAGAGGAAGTCTTGAATGCTATTAAAAGTTACGTGAATAATAAAAAGGAGGATCTTATGAGGGCATTGAGATGGTTCGGTGAAAATGGAGAGATTAGTCGGGGATGTAACTCATCTTTCCTTACGTTGATTCCCAAACCCGACTAATCTAAGCGAATTTAGGCCAATTAGCCTAATTGGAGTGTTCTACAAAACGATAGCAAAGGTGTTAGCGGAGAATAAAGTCCGTGATGGCAAGGGTAATTAGTGAAACTCAAAGCGTGTTCGTGAAAGGTCGATTTATTCTTGACGGGGTACTTATAACAAATGAGGTGATCGACTTTATTCAGAAAAAGAAAAAAAAGAGGTTTGCTTTTTCAAGGTGGACTTTGAAAAAGCGTATGATAGTGTGGAGTGGGACTTCTTGATCGAAAGTTTGCAAAAAATGGGTTTCGGAGATAAATGGGTCAAGTGGATAAAGGCTTGCCTTCAATCCGCCTCGATGTCAATCCTTGTTAATGGAAGCCCGACAAAGGAATCCATGATGGGTAAAGACTTGCAGCAAGGTGATCCCTTGGCACCTTTCCTCTTCCTCATAGCGGCTGAAAGCTTACACATTTTAACGGAAGAGGCAGTGAATACGGGGTTATATGAAAGCATCAAAGTAGGGGTCAACAAGGTCCCTATCTCGCACTTCCAATACGCGAATAACGCCATCTTTTTTGGTAAGTGAATTTTAAACAACGTCAAAAATCTTCTAAAAATTCCTCAAACGCTTTCACTTGATCTCGAAGTTAAAAATCAATGTTAACAAAAGTAAAATTTTTGGATTAGGTGTTACGGACGAAGAGGTCCAAAGTTGGGCTAGAAGTGTGGGATGCGGTTTGGGCTCTCTTCTTTTTACATATCTAGGCCTTCTGGTAGGAGTCTCGATGAAAAGATTGGAACATTGGGGACCGGCAATAGAAAAAGTGAAAAAAAAGGCTAGCATCGTGGAAATCAAAAAGTTATCACGTTTGGTGGGCGGTTGACCTTGGTTAAATCGGTATTGGGGAGTCTTCCCGTGTACTTTTTCTCGTTGTATCGAGCCCCGAATGGACTGATAAAAGAGTTGGAAATGGTGAGATGTAGATTCTTTTTTTTTGGGGGGGGGGGGGAGGGGGAGTCGGTAAGAGTGAGAAGAAAGGTTTAGTGTGGGTGAGATGGGAGAATTGTTGGAACTTAGTTAAGAAAATGAGAAATTGTCCCACATAGGAGCCAAGCCAAACTTTCAATCACTTAATAAATCCAATCCATTGAGCAATAAATGAATTCCTTGAATGATTGACTTGGATTGTGGTGTGATTGAAAGACTTTTATTGACATTAATATATACATTAAATGTCAAAGATGGGCCTTGGGCCTTGGGTCGAGATAGATTGACGGTGGAGATTGTGATGCAGGATAACAGTGAGTTTCGTGGGTCACGGCGCGACCTAAGTCGCGAAGCCGCACGCATGATGTTATGTCAAGTCGCGAATCTTTCTGACAGTTAATTTCGGTTGGTGAAACAACCTATAAAACCTGCACATTTTCCCTCCATTTTTCCTAAACGAATTTCTCATCATTCTCTCTCAATTTTCTGGGTTTCTCCTCTTCCATTCTTCGCCAAAACACACATGATTCGATAGATTCAAGTTCCATACTTGAATACAATTGTTGTATCCTCTAGACGGACGCTATACGGGCGAAATTTCTGTCTTAGGACACTGCTTTACGTGCAGGCCTCAATCGATTTCAACTTTTACACGAATCTTCTATTCAAGTAAGGATTTAATTGGTGTTTTCTCAATTGATTGTTGTTGTACTATGTTAATTACATAGATTTTATAATTAAGAATTTCAATTTCTATTATAATTTTGTCCATATATATAATTATTATTCAAGTGATTGATTACTCCTAACAATCTAAGACAGAAAATTTGTTGTGGAGCGATGGATCAATCACAGTTGTTGAAAAGTCATGTGGAGAAACCCGAGAAATTCAAGGGTTCGGACTTTCGACGTTGGCAACAAAAGATGTTGTTCTATTTGACAACACTTCGGGTTGCCAACGTGCTCACTGAGGAAGAGCCACCGGCAAATCTTCCGGAAGGGGCGGACGGGGTTGCACCTACGCAAATTCAGGTGTCCGCACATAACAGAACAGTCGAGAATTGGAGATCGAATAAGTATAGTTGCAGAAATTATATACTCAATGCTCTCGACGATTCCCTCTACGACATATATTCTACCTTCCAAACGGCAAGGGAGATTTAGGAATCCTTGGATGCCAAGTACAAAACTGAAGTGGCGTGTTCCAAGAGGTTCGCAGTGGGAAAATTTCTGAATTTCCGGATGATTGATGCAAAACCAGTGGTAAAACAAGTGGAAGAATTGCAAATACTTGTCCATGAGCTTGAAATTGAGGGTATGGGTTTAAATGCAAACTTTGTGGTCGGTTCCATAATTGAGAAGCTACCTCCATCGTGGAAGAACTTCAAGGTATACTTGAAGCATCTTACGGAGGAAATAACATTTCAACAGTTGCTTCTCAAAATCCGAGTTGAAGAGGACAACCGACTTAATGACAAAGTCGATACCATTCCAAATGAACCGCATGCCAACATGGTGGAAGGAAGTTCATCCAAGCCTAAGTTCCCGAAATTTAAAGGAAAGGCAGTTGCAACCAAGAGGCCTTTCAATACCGGAAAAGGCCCCTTGGCCCCACAAAAGAAACAGTTTAAGAGGATGACTTATTGTTGGGTATGTGGTAAGCCGGGACACCGAGCCAAGGAATGTCGATACAAGCGTGACCATAGTGGCGCTGGAGGAAGTGGTGGTGGAGGACATGGGGCATCTTCTAGTCATGCCAATCTCACCCACTCCCCGAATGAGTTCATTGGTGTCATTGAATCCCACATGGTTACAAACATGGTGGATTGGTGGTTCGACACCGGGGCAAGCCGACACATTTGCAATTCGGAAAGCATGTTTGCATCTTACCAAAAGGTGAGCGATGGGGAGCCGATGTTCATGGGGAATGCCACGACTGCAAGGGTTGAAGGAAAAGGGAAGGTCAACTTGAAGCTGACTTCCGGCAAAGATCTTATTTTAACTGATGTTGTACATGTACCTAGCATAACTAAAAACTTGATTTCTGGCCCTGTTCTGAGTAAGAAAGGGTTCAAAGTTGTAATTGAATCTGATAAGATTGTCATCACCAAGGGTGGTGTGTACGTTGGGAAGGGTTACCTCAATGAGGGGCTCTTCAAACTAAGCGTTGTAAATAGTTTGGATGCCGCCAATGTAAATAATAATAAGGCAGGCCCTAGCACTGCTAGTTCCATGTACATGATTGTTCCTTCTAACCTTTGGCATTCTAGATTAGGACATGTCAACTTTAGATTCATTCAAAGAATGATCAAACTTGACATGATACCTAAATGTTCCATTGACAAATCGACTAAGTGTGAGGTTTGTATTGAGGCCAAATACACAAATCATCCACACAAGTCCGTTGAAAAATCAAATGAAATACTTGGGTTAATTCACACCGACTTATGTGATTTCAAGGCAACACCTTCACGAGGAGGTAAGAACTATTATATTACCTTCAAAGATGATTACAGTAAGTATTGCTATGTGTATTTAATCCCTACAAAGGATGAGGCTTTAAATATGTTTAAGACTTATAAAGCCGAAGTCGAGAACCAACTCGACAAGAAAATCAAGATTCTGAGGTCTGATCGGGGAGGAGAATACGAATCCCATGACTTTGCAGAATTTTGTGCTACACATGGTATTGTGCATCAAACGACTGCTCCATATACACCTCAACAAAATGGAGTGGCCGAGCGCAAAAATAGAACATGATAAATTCAATGTTGATCACGTCCGGAGCTCCATATCATTTATGGGGTGAGGCGTGCCTTACTGCAAATATGATCCTAAATAGGACCCCCCACAAGAAGAGTGACAAAACTCCATATCAACTATGGAAAGGAAAGTTACCATCTTACAAAAGGATGAAAGTGTGGGGTTGCCTTGCCAAGGTTCAAGTGCCTTTGCCAAAAAGGACTAAACTTGGACCAAAAACCATTGAGTGTGTATATATTGGACCTGCTCATAATAGTGCTGCATATAGGTTCTTAGTATATAAATCTAGTGTAAATGACATAAGTAACAACACAATCATAGAATCTGCAGAAGCAGAATTCTTTGAGACTATCTTTCCTTACAAAGAAAAAGAGGATCAAGCCTCTAGTTCAAGGAAAAGATTGCATGATGACACACACACTCTAGATGAAACAATTGAACTTGATCCAACACATAGAGGTGAAACCTCCAAGGTTCAAGAAATTTTAGAACCAAGGAGAAGCAAACGTGGTAGAGTAGCTAAAGACTTTGGACCTGATTTTATGGCCTTTAATGTTGAAGGAGAACCTCTATCCTATAAGGCCGCCATGGAATCATCCGAGGCACCTTATTGGGAAGAGGCAATCCAAAGTGAGATAGACTCCATCGTACAAAACAATACATGGAGATTGGTTGACCTACCTCCGGGTCATAAAGTAATAGGCCATAAATGGATATTTAAGAAGAAGTTGAGACCCGATGGCACTATCGAGAAATACAAAGCTCGACTAGTAGCCAAAGGATATCGACAAAAGGAAGGTCAAGACTTCTTTGATACCTACTCTCCGGTCACAAGAATAACGTCCATACGAACGTTGATGGCCATAGCAGCAATTCATAATTTGGAAATCCACCAAATGGATGTGAAAATTGCTTTCTTGAATGGAGAGTTAGATGAGGAGATTTATATGCAACAACCGGAAGGGTTTGTTGTTAAAGGTCAAGAAAATAAAGTCTGTAAATTAATCAAGTCCCTTTATGGACTCAAACAAGCGCCAAAGCAATGGCACGAAAAGTTTGATAACACTTTGATATCAAATGGGTTTCAAATAAACGAGTGTGATAAGTGTGTCTATGTGAAGCAATACAAACATGCCTATGTCATTATATGTTTGTATGTAGATGATATGCTAATATTAGGATCGAACTTAGATGTAATCAATCAAACCAAGAAGATGTTGCACTCCTCGTTTGACATGAAGGACTTGGGAGTAGCAGATGTAATCCTTGGTATAAGGATTCAAAGAAATCCAAATGGTTACATTCTTACCCAATCTCATTATATTGAGAAGGTACTTCGTAAGTTCGGTCACTATGATGACAAACCGGTAGTGACTCCATTTGATCCTTCTAGTCAATTGAAGAAGAATCAAGGAGAAAGTGTGGCTCAATTAGAATACACTCAAGTTCTTGGAAGCTTGATGTATATCATGAATTGCACACGACCGGATATAGCATACAGTGTGAGTAGACTTAGTCGGTACTCACATAACCCGGGAATAGATCATTGGTATGCACTAGTAAGAGTGCTTAGATACTTGAAATACACAATGAATTACGGGTTACATTATACCAAATATCCTCCAGTCATAGAAGGGTATTGTGATGCCAATTGGATTTCCAACCATTCTGAGAGTAAGTCCACAAGTGGATATGTGTTTACACTTGGTGGTGCATCGGTCTCATGGAAATCATCTAAACAAACTGTGAATACAAGATCAACTATGGAAGCAGAATTTGTCGCACTGGACAAAGCCGCTGAAGAAGCCGAATGGCTAAAAAGCTTCCTAGAAGGTATTCCATTGTGGCCAAAACCTGTGACTGCCATTTGTATCCATTGTGATAGTATGGCTGCTCTTACAAGAGCAAAGAAACAAATTTACAATGGCAAGTCTCGACATATAAGAAGATGCCACAATACAATTAAGGACTTGCTGAAAAATGGAATCATTTCCATTGACTACGTAAAGTCAAAGGAGAATATTGCTGATCCTTTGACAAAAGGCCTAAGTAGAGAGCAAGTGTCCTTTTCATCGAGGGGAATGGGCTTAAATCCAATACAATGAGTTTCCTCGGCAGCAACCTAACCTAGTGAAATTGGAGATCCCATGGTCTAGGTTCAATAGGCAAACTAGTCGAGGTCAACTCAAGCAACAATAAAACAAAGGTATGCCTATTCCTATGATGTTTCCTTTGTCTCTTTCCGTTGATGATTTAGGGTTGAATTTTATATTCTTAATAATGCTGATAGCTTCTTAGTAGAATACAACGGAATATTCTTGATCGGCATTACCTATGTGAGACTGATGTGTGGTCGCATCTTTGAGGACGGATATGGCTACGTCTTCTAAAACTCTCATGAAGAAAGGATTTGTTCACGACCGAAATGAACATAACGGTAAGAATCTATGTATGTATAGATATAATATGTGTGTTACCTATTGTCTCGATTTACTACAAAAAGTGGCTAGTTCAAGACATTAGTTCACTATCCACGAAGTAGATCCGATAGGTATTCACTAGGAAAGGTTCAAGTCCAAAAGACACCTTTTCCGATGCATATTATAACTAGCTTGGTGATAGAAACATAAGTTCCATAATATTTCTTATTTTCTATTCAAATGTGGGGTATTATTTGGGTTTGAATAGAAAATGTGGGGTATTGTTGGAACTTAGTTAAGAAAAGGAGAAATTGTCCCACATAGGAGCCAAGCCAAACTTTCAATCACTTAATAAATCCAATCCATTGAGCAATAAATGAATTCCTTGAATGATTGACTTGGATTGTGGTGTGATTGAAAGACTTTTATTGACATTAATATATATATTAAATGTCAAAGATGGGCCTTGGGCCTTGGGTCTCGATGGGGTCGAGATAGATTGACGGTGGAGATTGTGATGCAGGATAACAGTGAGTTTCGTGGGTCACGGCGCGACCTAAGTCGCGAAGCCGCACGCGTGATGTTCTGTCGACAAAGGCCGGTGCGGGTTATGGCGCGACCATACCCGCGGCACTAACCGCGAAATGCACTGGAGTTTCCACGGACAGAAACTTTCGCGGGTTTCCACGCGAGTTCACCCGCGACACAAGTCGCGAAGCTTCCTGACAGTTAATTTCGGTTGGTGAAACAACCTATAAAACCTGCACATTTTCCCTCCATTTTTCCTAAACGAATTTCTCATCATTCTCTCTCAATTTTCTGGGTTTCTCCTCTTCCGTTCTTCGCCAAAACACACATGATTCGATAGATTCAAGTTCCATACTTGAATACGATTGTTGTATCCTCTAGACGGACGCTATACGGGCGAAATTTTTGTCTTAGGACACTGCTTTACGTGCAGGCCTCAATCGATTTCAACTTTTACACGAATCTTCTATTCAAGTAAGGATTTAATTGGTGTTTTCTCAATTGATTGTTGTTGTACTATGTTAATTACATAGATTTTATAATTAAGAATTTCAATTTCTATTATAATTTTGTCCATATATATATAATTATTATTCAAGTGATTGATTACTCCTAACAAGAATTCGGTGAGGAGTCTTAGTAAAGGGGGTCTAAACACTGGTAGCATGAAATCAGCTAATTGGGCACTCTTGAGAAAATGGTGGTGGCGATTTCGAGTTGAAAAAAGGCGTTTTGGGTCAAAATCATCAAAAGCATCTATGGGGAAGGAGGGGTTGTTTAGGAATCATGATAATTGTGTTGGTGCAGGTTCAGTGTGGAGTACTATAGCTCGAATTGGCGCGGAGGTGGACAACATGGGAGTTGCATTCTCAAGTTCGTTTCGGAAGAAAATAGGAGACGGGAAGGAGACAAGTTTTTAGAAAGAGATTTGGACGGGAACAAAGACGCTCAAAGAAGAATTTGGAAGACTTTACCGGCTAGAGATGGATCAAGACGCAAAGGTCGCGGATAGAGGAGTGTGGACGGAAGGAATGTGGAGTTGGAAATGGAATTGGAGAAGAACCTCGAGAGGTAGGGAAATCAGTGAATTGGAGAATCTCAGCCAAAGGCTCGAGGATATCCAACCCGAAAAAGGACGTGAAGATAAAGAGGAGTGGATATTAGACGAGACAAATAGTTTCAACGTCAAGAATCTAAGAGAGACGATGGAAGGGGGAGGAAACACTTCGAACGAGATGGTGGAACCTACAAAATGGATGAAAATCATTCCAAAAAAGGTATGCGTCTTCATATAGAGAGCTAGTAAAGGAAGAATTCCATGTCGCTCGGTTTTGGACCGAATAGGAATAGATTTACATGAGGTGTTGTGTCCTAGATGTGGTGAAACGACCGAAACGGTCGACGATGCATTAGTAAGTTGTCCGGAGGTAAAAAAATTATGGAACTTAATTGGAATATGGTGGCATAAAAGCTTGGATGTGATGGTATCGGTACAAGAAATCCTCCAAGAAGGAGCGAACTCGGTTAGTAACAACTCGGCCGAATTGCTTTGGAATGGGGTGATTTGGGTTGTCCTATATTTATATGGTCACATAGAAATAAGGTGATTTTTATAGGTGACAAAAGACAACTTGTTGATCAATTGTATGAGTTTCAAACAACCATCTTTGAGTGGGTCAAAAGACGAAACAAAAAGCTATCGGTGGACGGAATACGTTGGCTCGTTGATCCTTCTTTTTTGCAATAGCTCGACGTGGTTGTTTTGGGAAAAGGACGCGACTATGGAATGTGGCAGCAGGGTGGTCGCATTACGGTGGGGTTATGACAGTTTGCCTCTCGCAAACCCGAACCTTAACGCCGTTGTTGGTATTGGATGTCACTGTCGTGTTTACGATCGCTCGTTTAAATTTCTTTCTGTTTCGATTCTGTTCTACGCGGCCTAGCCACTGCTCCGGTTCTGATTAGTTACTGCTTGGTTGTTGTTGTAACTCTCGTTGGTGGTATAATCAAGATTGTCTTTAAAAAAAAATTCTCAATCTTGTAAAATAACAATTTTAGTCGGATTACATTTTTACTCTTTTATTTATATATTTATTGGTAATAAAAGGGCAGGAAATTGATTCTTGCAAGTATTTTTTACATATTGTGTCGGGTTGGAATTCAAGGATTGATTTTGATGTTATTTTTGTTGCTAGCTTGTTTTAATAGAGGGTTTAGCAAAATTTACATAACAGCCCCTTATCTATTGTTATTTACAAGAATAATCCCAAATAATTGATTTCTTGGTTTTGTTCCTTACTTTGTTATTTATAATGATATGTGATGCTCATTTGTCGAAATTGACCGTTGGAAGAAGTCACATGGTGATTTACGTTCTCATGACATTTACATCATGTGTATGATTCTAAAATCTAAACAAGTGGTGAAACACATTATGTTAAAAATCAGATATGTACAAATAGGTTTGAGGATCAAAATCGATTCAAAAAGTATTGGTTACATCAAGTACCGGACTAAGTCCAAAAGATTGATCAGTACGTTCAAATATTTTGTAAAAAAATTGATTGATTAATGATTATGATCGGCTCCTAAAGGACAGGATGAAAACCATATTTTAGAACCAATTTGGCACGATTAGGACCGTTCAAAGAAACTATCAAACTAACTAGTCATTACGACCAAAATGGAGGACCGGAAAAGGCTACGTTTAAAAATGTTTTCATTTTTCTAACAGCTACGCTTTTTCACCTTTTAACTTTTAAAATATAACTTTCTTATAACGGTTTGAAAAGTGGTTTATCGAGACACCTATAGAAAAATTTAGAATTATGCTAATTATTTTTAGAAAACAGTAAAAAAAAACACGAAAATACATCAGATTTTGTAAAGCAAGGGGTTTTATGGCTTGCAAACAGTTATTGATATGCCAATTAAATGAGATTGACGTTAAAAAAAACGTTTATCACAATATTAAAAAGCACCGTCGTTAGCTTTTTATATTTTAAAATTCCAAACACGTGACATTCACTCTACCGGGACATAACTGAAACATTTATAGATATTTTAGACTTTTTGAACAGTTCTATAAATGCAGCATCTGGTCAGTCATATATACTATCTGGTACGTTATTTATTACTATCCCCAAATATTATAATGGTTTCAAACTTAAAACAATATGAATCATATATATCTCATGTGAACGCATGGAGTTCATGAAATAAAGAGAATTTACTCATATAAGTTGAAGAATTGTTTCACATTTTTGCAATTCACAACTTTAGATCATTGATAAATTATGTGTGTTGGTTAATTTACTTAGAATTCACTACAAGAAACTGCACTTTTACTAGCGGGTTTGGGAAGTTCGTCGCTAAAAGTTACTTTTACCGACGACTTAGACGAAAGCCTCCGGTAAAAGTTAAACTTTTTGCCGACGGAAAATGCCACCGGCAAAGATGCGCTTTTGCCGACAAATTTGGGAAGTTCGTCGCTAAAAGTTACTTTTACCGACGACTTAGACGAAAGCCTCCGGTAAAAGTTTAACTTTTTGCCGACGGAAAATGCCACCGGCAAAGATGCGCTTTTGCCGACAAATTTGGGAAGTTCGTCGCTAAAAGTTACTTTTACCGACGACTTAGACGAAAGCCTCCGGTAAAAGTTTAACTTTTTGCCGACGGAAAATGCCACCGGCAAAGATGCGCTTTTGCCGACAAACTTCATATAAGCCGTCGGTAAAGTTACTTATGCCGACGAATTTCTCAAACTCCTGGTAAAAGTTATTTAATTATAATTTTTAATATTTTTTTCACTTAAACTTTTGCCGACGGACTTCCCAAACTCGCCGGCAAAAGTATTTTAGTATTATTAATAAAAAAAATCACTGATATTTTTGCCGGCAAGCTTCCTAAATTCATCAGCAATTGTATTTTAATTTCATAAATATTTTATAGTTGTACCTTTACCGGCTAACTTCCCACACCTTCGGCAAAAATATTTTTAAATTCATAATAATTTTTAAGGACGTTTTTTCCTAGAAAAAATATATGAGTTTTATTAATTTTTCAATTCTTTTATTGTAAACCAAAAATAAAAAATTTATCAACTTAATTTCTCATCAATCAAGATAATCCAAATTTATTTTTGATTGAAATCATGGTCGGCTCTGGGGTGTGCCGGTGGTACCGTCGCACGGGGTCTCCGATTTTATTTTACTTTTATACATAATATAGTTAAAACATATAAAAATAAGACTAAGATTAAATAGAATTAACTTCTAGGAAGAGATAGCAAACGTTTTGCTTATTACACTAGTGTGGCTTTGTTCAAATCCCACACACAACATTAATTTTTACTGACTTTTTAATTGTTTTAAAATCCACTCACTACTAGAAAATTCGTAATTTCCGACGAAAATTACCGACGGACAAAAATCGTCGGTGAATGTATATATGGATGATAGTATACATGTGTATGGTTATGTAGATGATAGTATATATGTACACGTATGTATATACAATACATATATATTTGTATGTCATGTGTACATGTCTATATGTTTATGTATGTTTGTATATGTGTATATATGTATGAAAGTTTCTATGTATATACATGTATGTATGTATACATATGTAGTTGCTTATGTGTATACAGTACATACTCTACATACATATGTTTGTATATGTCATACATGTCTAGCTATATGTGTATTACGTTTGTATATATGTCATGTGTATACATGTCTATATGTGTATGTATGTTTGTATATGTGTATATATATGTATGTGTGTATACATATATATGTACACGCTTTAACGGGTTCTATCGGCTTTAAAGAGTTTCATTGGTCCATAGTGGATCTATCGGGGTTTAAAGGGTTCAATTAGGCTTTAAAGGGTTTCATTGGGACTTAATGGATCTATTAGGCTTAAATTAATTCTGCTGAAGTTTATTCAGTTCTATTGGCCTTTAAAAGATTTCATTAGGCCTTAATGGATCTATCGGGCTTTAAAAGGTTATTTTGGGGTTTAAAGAGTTTCATTAAGCTTTAATGGATCTAACGGGCTTTAAGGGGTTCTATTGGGCTTTAAAGGGTTTCATTGGGCCTTAATGAATCTATCGAGCTTTAAGGGGCTCTATTGGGCTTTAAAGGGTTTCATTAGGTCTTAATGGATCTATCCGGCTTTAAAGGGTTCTATTGGGTTTTAAAGGGTTTCATTTGGCCTTAATGGATCTATTGGACTTTAAAGGGTTTCATTGGTACTTAATGGATCTATTGGGCTTTAATTAATTCTACTGAACTTTATTCAGTTCTATTGCCCTTTAAAGGATTTCATTAGGCCTTAATGGATCTCTCAGGTTGTAACACCCTAAAAATAGGGATAACAAAATCCGAAAAACGGACATGCGGTATTTAAAATTGCCAAAGCAAGAGCCTCCCAAAAATGGGGAAAATATACAAACATGTTTGAATACAATCGTAAATAAACGGACAATAAATAACAACCAACTAATCTAATTTCTATAACCAGAAAATAGATTACAATTAAGGGTGTCATTTATAAACCCAAAGGTTCTCCTACCAAAAGTAAGTCCAAATGTAATATTCCCAAGTCTCTCACCCAAGCACCAAGCCAGCTTAGAACCGATGCCGCTAAAACCTGAGATACACATCGAACCCAAACAAGTGTTAGGCCAAAAAGCCTAGTGAGTTGAATAAGAAATAGCATGGTAGAACATACATGACTCTTATCAGCAAATAACCAATTTTCCACATGTATGGAGTCAACGGGGGAGACCCATAACACCAATCAATTCCACTCCAAAGAGTCGATGTACCTTGATGCCCTTAACAAGGAACACCCCAAAGGTCCGGCACACCCAAAGATCAGACCATAAAGGAAACTTTCCGAGTGGCGGAGGTCTAGGCACATACCATTCCGGTGGCGCCCCAAGACTACATCCTCCTAGTGAACTTGCCTTGGTTCGTCCAAGATAATGCATATAGGAGGTCCTTAGGTATATTTCAACCAAATATAATTCAATACCAACCGTGGGTACAATATCACCCTCCTAATATCATGAGTCCAATATAAGACTTAAATATCCACATAGCCACGTTGTAGATACAATATCACCAAGAGTATATACCAAATGGAAATCATCATGTTATACCAAACATATATTCCTTATTCATGTCAAATACCCATTATGGCACACATAATGGAAATCCCCAAATAATTACACAACATAGAGTAAATCATGGGATGATACTTCTATATCACATTTCTCACATAATCTCATGTAAATACCATCAAATACTTGAACCCGTAAAAATGACCATTTTGAGCAAAGATGTGATAATAACAACAATTAAGCAAATATGATGTGCATCCAGTTTTGACAAAAGTTTAGTAAACTCACCTTGCTAGATTTAGACTAAATCTAGGTTTTACCCACTTAGAACTTTCCTTGAAGAACTTGATTCTTCAAACCAAATCTTCCAAAACCTAGATCCACAAGGTTCCAACCATAAATATACATATTCCACCATAAATAAATGTTCCCCAAACACTTAACATCAATATCTCTATTTTGGGCAAAACCCTAATTTTGACCCAAAACTCCCAAAATTAACCAAACCGAAATTTATAGAAATCAAACACTAGGAAACCATCAATGGGTCATTTATAACTTACTTCATGGTTTAGAAATAGAAGGGATACACTTACCACTTAGGTTTTGATGAAAACCTAGAAAACCCAAAATAAGCTTGAGGTTGAAGATGAAGATGAAGATGGAGATGGTGAATCCTTGACCATAGCTTTCAATCCTACCACTTGATGATGTTTTACCTCCACAAAATCCAAGGGTTTGAGCCAAAATAAGTTAGGGTTTGAAGGGAAAAGAAGGGAATCGGTTTGGGAGAGAGTAGAAGAAGTTTGGATGAGGAGAAATGAGAAAAATGGCTGAAATCCCGAACTTAACAGCCCCTGGCCATTTGTCGCTGGTCATAGTCGCAGCTTCTTCCAGTTTTCTTCTCGTTCACTGTTTTGGCCGTAACTTCTTCGTTATAGCTCCGTTTTCGCTCCGGAAAGAACCGTTGGACTCGTAATTGAATCCTTCATCTATCAAGACTATAAAATCAAGGATTTAAGTCCAAAATCAAATACCTTACTTTTCCTCAATATATCGGTTTTTGCATAAACTTGAAATGATACCTTTCGAAAATCGGGGTGTTACACAGGCTTTAAAAGGTTATTTTGGGGTTTAAAGAGTTTCATTGAGCCTTAGTGGATCTATCGGACTTTAAGGGGTTCTATTGGGTTTTAAAGGGTTTAATTGGGCCTTAATGGATCTATCGAGCTTTAAGGGGTTTTATTGGGCTTTAAAGGGTTTCATTATGCCTTAATGGACTTATCCAGTTTTAAAGGGTTCTATTGGTTTTAAAGGGTTTCATTTGGCCTTCATGCATCTATTGGACTTTAAAGGGTTTCATTGGGACTTAATGGATCTACTGGGCTTTAATTAATTCTACTGAAATTTATTTAGTTCTATTGCCCTTTAAAGAATATATTTAGGCCTTAATGGATCTCTTGGGCTTTAAAAGGTTATTTTGGGGTTTAAGGAGTTTCATTGAGCCTCAATGGATCTATCGGACTTTAAGGGGTTCTATTGAGTTTTAAAGGGTTTAATTGGGCCTTAATGGATCTATCGGGCTTTAAGGGGTTCTATTGGGCCTTAATGGATCTATCGAGCTTTAAGGGGTTTTATTGGGCTTTAAAAGGTTTCATAATGCCTTCATGGATCTATCTAGATTTAAAGGGTTCTATTGGGTTTTAAAGGGTTTCATTTGGCCTTAATGGATCTATTAGACTGTAACAACCTGTACTTTTATAATTACATCAAAATAACATTCTTGTCTCAAAACAGCCCCAGACTTACAATTCAGATTATAAGGTTTACAACTATCACCTATTACACAACTGAGTCAAAAAGTAAACTATTGCAGGGAGTCTTCTAGCTCATAGAAATAGCTCACATCTTCTCCTTACCCTTATTTGTACCTGCTATCTTGCGATAACCTGAAACAGTATTATAATTTTGAAAGAGCGAGGGTTAGACCGATGGTCTAGTGAATCCCCTCCAAGCACTACAGTAACAGTTCAAATATGATTTAAAACATTTAAACAAAGCTTTATATCTCAAAAACGTAACTCGCTCTATTAATCAAACGTTAATCATACTTTACGCTTCGCAAGCGTAACTCAATCTACTGGCCATCACTGACCACTCTTTACGCTTCGCAAGCGTAACTTAAGCTACTGACCAACATTGTCGTTAAAGATGGTATGTCTGTCTCGTACTGCCTTATTTTAGGGACACACCCTAATGGCATAAACGGGCCACACTCCCCGGTACGAGCAGGCCGGTCACACTTCCCGACTTAGGTCAGACTTCTGACTCAAATGTATGCATACACTTAGTCTTCACTATATATAAAACAAGTTTATATAAACTTAGCATAAACATGCCAACATAATTAAATCAACCCTTTCAATAAATCTTCATAACTTTCAATACTATAAACGTGCAGTTTATAAAACTCACATTTATCAAATAATTGTCAAAATCTTAAAAGATTTAATTTGAAAAACTCACCTCAGATTCTTCTTGCTTAAACTATGTCTTCTAACGATTAACACCACCTACGATGGTATCAAAATACAAAGGTAAGCTAACTCGCAGTTAACATTCTTTCCTATCTAAGCATTGCAACACACTGTGCGACCCGGTCAAAACCTCTCTGGTCGACACCACTTAGAGACCGGTTAACATTATACCGGTCGAGTACATACACCGGTCGACACTATACCGGTCGACTACGAGACCGGTCACCAACATACAGGTCGACGAGACCGGTCAACATAACACCCCGGTCGCCCTGGGGTCCGGTCCTATCCGGTCGACCTTCATATAGAGTTGGCTTCTCAAACCCAGAAAACTTCAGATCTTTAAATCGATCATATATACGGTTAAAAGCTTAAATAACAAGGCTATTTACCGACTATAACACTTAGATAGAAGTATAAGACTAGAATCATACCTCTATTTGTCAAAACTGATCGATCCCTTGAAAACCTTGTTCTTTCTCCCTGCCTTCGCTCTGTTCTCGCTTTCTTTTCACCGGTCACAAGAAATATCAATATGTTTTTATGAAATCAACTCTTAGGGTTAAGGTTATTTATATAACCAAAGTTTCAAATAACCCCCTGAACTTTGGGTCTCGCTTAACATTTACCCAACTTCCAAAATAATAAAATTTTCAGACCCGGATATTACAATCTCCCCCCCCCCTTAAGAGAATTCCGTCCCCAGAATTCCATCGCTAAACAAATGGGGATACTGAGATCTCATGTCCGCCTCCACTTCCCAAGTTGACTCTTGTCCTTTGTAAAATTTCCACTGGACTTTCACTAATCGGATCTCCTTGTTTCTCAATTTCTTTACTTTGAGTTCCGAAATTGCTACGGGTTCCTCAATATAACTTAGTTTTTCATCTACCCGAATGTCTTCTAAGGGAACTACTACATCTGCTTCTGCCAAGTACTTTTTCAAGTTTGACACATGAAATGTGGGGTGAATCCCACGCAAACTTTCTGGTAGATCAAGTTCGTAGGACACTTCACCAACACGTTCCGTGATGATAAATGGTCCAACGAACCTTGGTCTTAATTTTCCTTTCTTTCCGAAGCGAACTACCCCTTTCCAGGGCGAGACTTTCAACATTACTTTGTCTCCGACCTGAAACTCTATCGGTTTCCTCCGCTTATCTGCATACATTTTCTGACGATCTTGAGCTATCTTTAATCTTTCTCGAATCTGATTGACTTTATCAACTATCACCTGTACGATTTCCGGTCCCGCTAGCTGTCTTTCACCCACCTCATTCCAACATAAAGGTGTTCTACATTTACGTCCATACAATGCTTCGAACGGGGCCGCTTGAATGCTAGCATGATAACTATTGTTGTAAGAAAATTCAATCAATGGCAAATGAATTTCCCATGAACCCTTGAAATCAATGACACATGCTCGAAGCATGTCTTCTAACGTCTGAATGGTTCTCTCACTATGGCCATCAGTTTATGGATGATAGGTCGTACTCAGCTTAAGTTGAGAGTCGAATTCTCAACAAGAAATAATTCTCAGAAACAATATCAAAGAAGTTTGCGGAATAACACTTTGATATTCAATAAAATAGTAAATCAACACAGTAAATATAAAGAACAACCTGTAAACTTGTATTGAATGCTTTGAAGTTACAAGATTACACACTCAACCTCAATATTGATGAACAGACTCACCAATACGAATTCTACTTCTCTAGAATTAGGATCTATGCCTTGAGGTTGATTTTCTCTCTAGCACTAACACTTAGAATTAATTAATTTAATCTCACTATCAAATCTGTACATATACTGAATAAAAATATAATTACAATAAATAAAATATCTTCAGTATATCTTCCATGTATATCTCTAAGCTTCCATGTATATCTTCAGATTATCCAGCTGTTATCCTTTCATGCGAATCTTCATCATATAAGCAGTATTAATCATAAGCAGCATTAATACTCTGAGCAGTATTAACTACCAAGCAGTACTAACCACTAGCAGTACTAACTAGCTAAGCAGTACTAACTTTGTTCAAGCAGCACTAACTTTGACTAGCAGTATTAATTCTACTAGCAGTAGTAACACTCAGCAGTATTAACCTTTAAGTCTTCTAGCAGTAGTAACTTTGAACCAGCAGCATTAACCATACTTGATGAATTTTTCAGTTCCCAACAGCCTAACTCCCTTTGTAGACTTCTCCAAAAAGCTGACGTAAAACGAGCATCCCTGTCTGACACAATTGACGACGGTACTCCATGTATGGTTACTATCTCGTCTATATACAATCGAGCCAATTTCTCTAGTGAGTAATTCTTCTTAATTGGTAGAAAGTGGGCTGACTTTGTGAGTCGATCCACTATCACCCAAATAGCATCATGTCCTTTAGGTGATCGCGGTAAACCGGTAACAAGATCCATCGTAATCTCGTCCCACTTCCAAACTGGAATTTCTAACGATTGAAGCTCCCCGTAAGATCTCTGATGCTCAGCTTTAACTTTCAAACATGTCAGGCATCGCTCGACGAAGTGAGCAATATCTTTCTTTAAACCTGGCCACCAATAGCTTTGTTTCAGATCTCTATACATCTTGTTGGTTCCCGGATGTACTGAATAACATGATTTATGCGCTTCTTCCAATACTTTATTCCGCAGTTCTCCCGCTTTTGGAATCCACACTCTCTTATTGAAGCACTTCACTCCGCGATTGTCAACAACTAACGAATTAACATATCCAACTATTCTTACACTTTTCCAGTTTTCCTTTGACGCTGCTTCTTCTTGGTACTTTATGACTTATTCTAAGAAATTGGAAACGACATCAACTCGATATGCCACCACTTTTGTTATTTTTCCATGCTCCTTACGACTTAAAGCATCCGCCACCACATTGGCCTTCCCCGGATGGTACAGGATATCACAGTCGTAATCGCTCAACAACTCCATCCACCTACGCTGCCTCATATTAAGCTCCTTCTGATTGAAAAGATATTTAAGGCTCTTGTGATCCGTGTAAATCTGACACTTGATCACGTACAGATAATGCCTCCAAATTTTCAAAGCAAAGACTACCGCTGCCAACTCTAAATCATGCGTTGGGTAATTCTTTTCATGTTCTTTCAACTGACGAGATGCATAAGCAATCACCTTGCCTTCTTGCATTAACACACATCCCAGACCCAAATTTGAAGCATCGCTATAAATTACGAATCATTTCGTTCCGTTGGGTAGAGACAAGACAGACGCACTACTTAGACTCTCTTTCAATTTACTGAACGCTTCTTTCTGAGCTTCCGCCCATACAAACTTGACATTCTTTCTGGTTAACGCTGTTAGTGGCGTGGCTATCCTTGAGAAGTCCTGAATAAACTTTCTATAATAACCCGCCAATCCTAGAAAACTCCTTACTTCTGATGGTGATTTCGGCGCTTCCCACCCTCTAATAGCCTCAATCTTAGCCGGATCAACCTTAATCCCATCTTTTGACACCACGTGACCTAGAAACTGAACTTCCTTCAGCCAAAATTCACATTTTGAGAACTTGGCATACAATTTCTCGCGCTTAAGCAATTCTAATATCGCTCGCAAATGAGTTTCATGATTTTCTTTGGACCTTGAATAAATCAGTATATCATCTATAAAAACTATGACATACTTGTCCAAAAACGGACTACACACTCTATTCATTAGGTCCATGAAAGCTGTTGGCGCATTGGTCAGTCCAAATGGCATAACTAGAAACTCATAGTGTCCGTACCTCGTACGAAAGGCAGTCTTAGGTACATCCTCCTCCCTCACCTTCAATTGGTGATAAACAGATCGTAGATCTATTTTCGAAAAGTAGCTCGCTCCTTGAAGTTGATCAAAAAGATCGTCAATTCTGGGAAGCGGATACTTATTTTTGACAGTCACCTTATTGAGCTCACGATAGTCTATGCACATTCTCATAGACCCGTCTTTCTTCTTAACAAACAACACCGGCGCTCCCCATGGTGAGGTACTAGGACGAATAAACCCTTTGTCGAGTAACTCCTGCAGTTGATTCATCATTTCTTTCATTTCTGCCGGTGCCAATCTATAAGGTGCTCTTGCTATCGGCGTCGCTCCGGGTACTAAATCAATACGAAATTCCACTTGCCGATCAGGAGGCAAAGTGGTTAAATATTCCGGAAATACTTCTGGATATTCACTTACCACAGGAACAAACTCTAATCCCTTCTTCTCTTTCTTAGCATCTATAACATAAGCTAAGAACCCCACACACCCTTTTACTAGACACCTCTTAGCCTTAATCATTGAAATCAAGCACGACTTTCTATCCCTCCTATCTCTAAACACTACTATCTCTTCTTTACCTGGCTGCGCTATACGAATTAATTTCTTATTGCATACTATATGAGCATCATTAGACGCCAACCAGTCCATTCCCACAATAACATCAAATTCTCCCATACCCATCGGGTACAGTCGAAGTGGAAATGATTGCCCATCGATGACAATACTACACCCATCATATACTTCCCCCACTAAGACTTGACTATCATCGGCCACTTCTACTTCAAACCCATGCCTAAGCTTCTTGGGTTTCACATGCAATTTATGCACAAAATTTGGAGACACAAACGAACGGTTTGCGCCTGAATCAAACAACACTTTAGCAAAATTCGAATCTATAAAGAAAGTACCTGTTACCACATCCGGTATCTCTGCCGCTTCTTCTGTAGTCATATTAAAAACTCTAGCCCTCGCCTTAGCTGGCTCTAACTTTTTCTCACCTCCCTTATCTACATACCCTCCGACTGTTCCCTTTTTCAATTGTGAACAATTAGTCCTGATATGATCAAGAGATCCACACTAATAACAAGACCTTGAACCCTGGCAATCCCGAGCCATATGCGCAATCTTTCCACATTTATAACAACCCTCTTGATCAATCCTACATTCTCCTTTATGTCTTCGGTTACACTTGCTACATGGCTTACTTTCAAACTTATTAACAAACCTTTGATCAGATTTTTGCAGATTTAAACGTTTTGGAGTCACGGACAGTTCTGTCCCATTTTCTCTTGTCTCCACTTCTTTCAATAGCTTGCCGATTCTTTTCCTTCTCCCTCATTTCAGCTGCATTTACTGCCATTTGAAACGTAGACGGTTCCTTATTCGAGACAAATTCTCGAATATCACTTCTCAGCCCAAAGACGAAACGTTCTACTCGCCTTCCTTCATTAGGCACATAAACTTCTGCAAATCGAGACTTCTCTATAAACTTTGTAGTTTATTCACGAACTGACATCCCCTTTTGCTCCAAACTCAGAAACTCTTCTTCCAACTTTTTAACTGCCGCCAAAGGGCAAAATTGCGCTTTAAATCTCTTCACAAACTCACCCCAAGACATTTCTTTGGCTACCGTTGAACTTTGTCCTCCTGCTTCAACATCCCACCACATTACATCTTCATCTTTCAACATTGACAATGCATAAACTACTTTATCTTCATCGGCACATTTACTAGTATCAAATGCTAGCTCCATCCCCTTTACCCATCTCAGTGCTAACACTGGGTCGCATTCCCCTTTGTAGGTAGGAGGTTTGCAGGAAGCAAACTCCTTAAAACTACATCCTCTCCTAGATACCGCTTTAGGAGTCACAATGGGATTTGATTGAGGGTGGCTACCCACTACAGTTATTGGTGATTCTGCTACCTCGGTCACCATTCTTTCTTCACTCTTTTCTTTGCTTGACGATACCTCATTAGTGCGCTGAGCCAATAAAGCGTTCAACGTTTCATGTAACTTTCCCATTTCTGTCGCGAAGGTTTCTTGAGTAACAAAACCCTGAGTTCGACCTCCACCATGGTTTCTTGTCTGCTTTCGACCCCTCACTGAAGTTGAACTTTCCTGATGAGAGGTTTCTTGCTCAGATCTTACCTCTACACTTTCAACTTGACGAATACCACGAGTTGTCTTCCCGCCTCGAGTTCCCACAGTGGAAACTCTTGCCTGAGTAGTCGTCTTCTGAACTGTTTTACCTCTAGGTTGACCGCGACTCTTTCCTTGGTTAGCAGTCGGGTTGACCGCAGTCGTTCGCTCTTCGGCAACGACTTCATTAACTGGTTCAATTTCAGGATTCGGCATAGACCTACTCCTTGTCACTCGCTCAGACATACTTCTGATAAGAAGAAACATAAGACATTCAATCTAACATGCTACACATTACGGCAAGTTAAACACAAGCATGTACTTGTAAATTCACAATTACACTGGCCAGATGAAATTCCAAATTTACCATACATACTAGCCTTTACTACCTTAATGTTAACTTCCTACGATATTCCTAATTCTCAGTTGTGCTTCTACTTTCTCAGTTTAAGTCTAAGCCCATCTGGTCACCTAGATCCCTTAAACTAATGCTCTGATACCAATTGTAACAACCTATACTTTTATAATTACATCAAAATAACATTCCTGTCTCAAAACAGCCCCAGACTTACAATTCAGAGTATAAGGTTTACAACTATCACCTATTACACAACTGAGTCGAAAAGTAAACTATTGCAGAGAGTCTTTTAGCTCATGGAAATAGCTCACATCTTCTCCTTACCCTTATCTGTACTTGCTATCTTGCGATAACCTGAAACAATATTATAATTTTGAAAGAGAGAGGGTTAGACCGATGGTCTAGTGAATCCCCTCCAAGCACAACAGTAACAGTTCAAATATTATTTAAAACATTTAAACAAAGCTTTATATCTCAAAAACGTAACTCGCTCTATTAATCAAACGTTAATCATACTTTACGCTTCGCAAGCGTAACTCAATCTACTGGCCATCACTGACCACTCTTTACGCTTCGCAAGCATAACTTAAGCTACTGACCAACATTGCCGTTAAAGATGGTATGTCTGTCTCGTACTGCCTTATTTTAGGGACACACCCTAATGGCATAAACGGGCCACACTCCCCGGTACGAGCAGGCCGGTCACACTTCCCGACTTAGGTCAGACTTCTGACTCAAATGTATGCATACACTTAGTCTTCACTATATATAAAACAAGTTTATATAAACTTAGCATAAACATGCCAACATAATTAAATCAACCCTTTCAATAAATCTTCATAACTTTCAATACTATAAACGTGCAGTTTATAAAACTCACATTTATCAAATAACTGTCAAAATCTTAAAAGATTTAATTTGAAAAACTCACCTCAGATTCTTCTTGCTTAAACTCTGTCTTCTAACGATTAACACCACCTACGATGGTATCGAAATACAAAGGTAAGATAACTCGTAGTTAACATTCTTTCCTATCTAAGCATTGCAACACACTGTGCGACCCGGTCAAAACCTCTCCGGTCGACACCACTTAGAGACCGGTTAACATTATACCGGTCGAGTACATACATCAGTCGACACTATACCGGTCGACTACGAGACCGGTCACCAACAAACCGGTCAACGAGACCGGTCAACATAACACCCCGGTCGCCCTGGGGTCCGGTCCTATCCGGTCGACCTTCATACAGGGTCGGCTTCTCAAACCCAAAAAACTTCAGATCTTTAAATCGATCATATATACGGTTAAAAGCTTAAATAACAAGGCTATTTACCGACTATAACACTTAGATAGAAGTATAAGACTAGAATCATACCTCTATTTGTCAAAACTGATCGATCATTTGAAAACCTTGTTCTTTCTCCCTGCCTTCGCTCTGTTCTCGCTTTCTTTTCACCGGTCACAAGAAATATCAGTATGTTTTTATGAAATCAACTCTTAGGGTTAAGGTTATTTATATAACCAAAGTTTCAAATAACCCCCTGAACTTTGGGTCTCGCTTAACTTTTTACCCAACTTTCAAAATAATAAAATTTTCGGACCCGGATATTACATGGACTTTAAAGGGTTTCATTGGATTTTAAAGGGTTTCATTAGGCCTTAATGGATCTATCAGACTTTAAAGGGTTGTTAATGGATTTATTGAACTTTAAAGGGTTTCGTTGGATTTTAATGAGTTTTTATTGGGCTTTAAGACCCTCTAAAGCCCATCAAACCCCAACCAAGTTCATTAAGAACCACCAAAACCCATGAATGTCCAATACAATTCATAAATAACTAGTGAGTCCAATACGATCATCAAGACATAATAATTTATGTAAATTTGAATTTAAAAAAGATTTTAAAAAATATGAGATTGTTATTTTAGATTTAATAAATTATGTCCAATAATTATGAAAAACTAATCAAAATATTTAATCTTTATTCAATACTTATGTTAGACAATAAAAATCTCAAGTTTAAAAAAAGATTAATAATAACTTTTATATTTCTTAAAGACAATTAAAAAAATTTTATTATCAATTTTTTTAATATTCCCTCCTAAAACCCCAAAATTTCAAGTATTCCCTCCTTTTCTTTTTTTTCCCCTCTTTTTACCTTTTCTCCCAACATTTTAACCCTAACAAAATTTCACTTTGTTCTCTCCTTCTCCATTCTTCCCTGGTTCGATTTCTGCACTATGTCGATTTCTAGTTCGATTTCTCCACATCGTCTGCACTATGTCGATTTCTGGTTCGATTTCTGCACTGGTTCGATTTCTCCATTCTTCCCTGTTCGATTTCTGCACTGGTTTGACTTCTCCATTCTTCCCTGGTTCGATTTATGCACTATGTCGATTTGCTTATCATAGACTTACTTATATATTTTTCCATGATTTATGTTGTTACAATTCCTGCGGCCTTTTCTATTTGTTCTCAGTCCCCCCGCACCCAAATCGAGAAGATGGTTATATTGAAATTGTTATGTTTTCTGTTTATAAACTGGAGATACATTGTCTGTTTTTTTACCAAGATATGAATATTAAATAGAGCAATATTGCTTATCTATGTAACAGGTTATTTAGTCATGGTATGTCATGGGACGCTTGGGTGCATATAATTCATATAATTTGCAGGTAAAAGTCTCATTTCAATATTTTTTAATAGTTTATGTACTATGTTTAGAGCATTATGAGTTGTTGCAACTAATCAATAATCACTTTCTGGTTCTTTTGATCATCATTAACTTTAATGTATGTATTGCTTCAAATATGCCAACGTGATAGTGATAATGTGGTTCATTGGTTTGTATTTCATTATTTGCTTATTTATGGTAGTGTCTATTATATTTTAATTCCCCAAATATTGATGAGAAAACGACAACTATTTCAGTTTCATTTAATTAAACATCTAGTAAAAAGGAAACTATAACCAAGTGTCCCTTTCATCCAAGGAAATCCTTCCTTGCATCCGTTAAGTGTTGGAAACTTGCTTTCATGATGTGAAGTTTTATGAAAACCTTGCGGTGAAAAGAAATCTTGATGCTGCTTATGATATACATGTATCAGACGCCGAAACATCAAACATGAAATTATTTTCTGGTGAAATAGTGCTGATAGTGGTCTTTCTTACGGCAGTTGGCAAATACATCAATGGAGTATAATCCTCCGTACGACGCAAATAAGGGTTTCAATGTGATGGCATCATCATTCCATGATATCAGTGATCTTGAGTTTCAGGACAACTGGGGAAGGGTTTGGTATGAAATTTGATACCTTTCTACTTTATAAACAGTCACTGTATCACATTGCTGGTTCTTTTTAAAAAAAAGTATCACAATTTTTAAAAATGTCCAACAGGGTAGACATTAGTACTTCGGATTACTTTGCCCTTGATGTGCTGCTCAACTGCCTTACTGTATTGAGTTCAAAGTAAGGATCTTTTTTTTTCTTCTTCTATATTTCAATCCACAATATCCTCAACCAGCAACTAAAAAAGTAGGTGGTCTTTGTGTAAACCAAACCCAATATAGAACAATTGTGAAGTTACACTTTTTGTGAATGATTTACATTTTAAACACTTAGATTTAGAGTTTATATACATATAGACATACATATACACAATGACACTTAATTTATTAGATGTTTGATTATGTTATGGACATACAGAATACAGGCTTCAGGATCAACTGGTACATGTAAGAAAAAAGTTCGAGGAGCTTATTAGGGTGCTGCTATTGAGAAAGAGATTGCCATGAACCGAGGAACGGGGGTTATCCGTCTACAAGTGTTGTTTGATCCGATAACCGGGAAGCAATTGATAGGTACGGGAAATGGTTTAACAACTTTACGGCTCATTTGGTGCGAGAAAATATGTCTCTGGAATTCTTTTTCTGGAAGGATGTGCCACAAACAAATATCCAAGTTATTTACCAAGAATTATCAGTAAGTTGTTTACTAACTTATAGTGTAAGTTATAACTAATCATGATTTGATTTATATATATATATATATATTTCTTTTCATTATAGGATAAATTCCATTTCCACTTAATAATGTCATCATCAAGGATTCGATGGATCAGAATATGTAGAGGTATTACTCTGAATGGTTGCATGTAATGAAACAACATTGGTGCAATGTTGGTGGAGAGACAAACACTGAGGTGGCGAAAACAAGCCCGTACAATAATGTGTCTCTAGATAATTGTGTATTGTTATGTGATCATTGGTCTTCGGAATCACAACAGGTAAAAGAACAATTATTTATACTATTTTTAAACATGTAATTATTTATAACATTATCATGTGTTCTTGTTAAATAGGCTATACCTCGGAGAAACAAAGCGAATAGGGCCAAAATGTCTATGTTGGGAGGGCATGACTCTAAGTCTATTGTGGCACATGTTCGTGAAATCGTAAGTTATATGAATTACATCTATGTCTTGTTTTATTGCCTTATTTTAATTATGTGTTATGATTATATATAAATTTCTTTTTCAATCTAGGTTGCAAATCCAAGTCAACCTCCAAGCACGATTAACACATTTAAACAACTCCACCGAAAGCAAGATGGTTGGCGAAGTGAGGAAGCGGAGAAGGCACATCTAAGTTAGTTCTTTTATCCAATCTTTTTTATTGCTTTATATGATTTTTAGGATCATTTAATTTAAATATATAAGTTGTTTTGATCAAAAGGCATGCAATAGTAGGTATATTTATAATAAATTGGTTATTATATTTCTTCTTATTTTATTTAGCAAGAGATGGTTCAACGACGAGCATCACAAATTACACATGTTGTCTCGTCTGATCAAGGTGATACCGAACAGTATCATGCGGGCTTGGATATCGTTTCTGATGTTCTAGGCTCCCAGTCCTGACATAAGAAAGGATTTGGATCATTGCCTAGGCTCAAAGCATTTGAGGGAAAGTGAGCACATACTTCAACCTCCACCTTTAGTACGCACCAACAAGAACACATTGACAGAATCATAAAGGAAAACGAGCAACTTAAACAGTATGCGGCTGTCCAACTTGATTTTTCGATGCAACAAATGGAAAATATGAATGAGATGAAAAAATTGTTTCAACAGATTCAAGACCTTGTACCCGGATTAAATGTGCCGCAACATTTGTTATCCACTGTACGAGCTCCGCCTCCACCGCCGGTTATCTTTGACAATGCAACTACTAGTCAATCATTTGAGTCAGCCGATGAGGAAGATAATGTTGCAGAAAATTTTGCCTAATACATTTTATCTACCTTTATTTCTTATATATGTTGAAAAGATATTTTGATTTGGTTGGGATTATTTTAAAATATATTTTTGTAATGTTTTTTTTATTATTAGTTGATTAATGTTTTAAGCTGCTTTTATATTTGTTTATCATTTATTTTTATTGACAAAAATTCGTCCAAACGGGTCGATAAATGTTCCATTATGTAGTCAACAACATTTGCCGTCCGGTTTTCGTGCCGGTAAAAAGGATGACCAAAAAATACAATTAACTTTTACCGACGGGTTTTTGTGTTGGTTGAGAATTGACCAAAAAAGTCAAACTTAACTTTTGCCGACGAACTTTTGCGTCGGTAAAAGTTATGCGTAAAAATTAAAAAAACTTTTGCCGACGGAAAAATTTACGCTGGCAATAGCATTTAGTCGTCGGGAAAAATATTTTATACGATTACTTGAGAGACGTTTTTGCCGACAACTTTAGTTTTTGCCGACGACTATCTTTCGCCGGCAAAAGAATCTTTACCGACGACCCATGTTGTTAGCCGGTAAAAACCCTTTTAGCGGCCAACTTTTCACGACAACTTTTTTGAACTTTTGCCGGCCACTTTCGAGCCTTTTGCCGGCCACTTTTTCCTCCGGCAAAAGTAGTTTTTTTTGTAGTGATTTGACAGAAATGTAAACGATATGGTTATGAAACTAATTATTTATGGATATATTTTTATTCAAACATGTAACTAAACACGTATAATTTTTTTTGGTGGAGAAATTACTTGTCTAATAAACTTCATTTCTTTTTCTGTTAAGGAGACTATACGATGTTCCTTCAACATCAGTCTAGTTTTTGGATGGTCTCACAAGCAAACCGATGGAAATTGAAGGGTTGGGTGTTTAATTAGGCATTTTTATCTTAGTGAGATATATAATATTTATAAGTATTTGATTAGTTTTTCATTTTTACATATTATGATACTAATTAACACATTGATTTCTTCGATGGAAGTGAATGCAAGAGATGTTTGCATCATCGCACAAGGCTTCATTGACTCGTTGTAATCTGACGTAAGAACGTGTTGTTCCTAGTTATTGATCAAGGTTCGTGGATCCTTTTGACAAGAACCTGGTCATAAGGTATCCCCAACTCCAAGCCTATAACAAGCCATTGATTTTTCAGTAATTAAAATATTCAAGTTTAACTGTTATATATGCTTAAAACATGGTTGGGAGCACCAAATACAATATCGTTCATTTAATAAACAATAAATGATTTATGACTCGATTAGTGTTGAGTCAACCTCTTGGTTCATATATGGTGAGGGTTGATGGTCACTCTAGCTAACATATATGCAACATAATGTGAACTTAGTTTATACAAATTGTGAAATTTAACAACTATAAATTGAGAGGACCCTTAAAAGTAATATGTCTTTATTAAAAGATTACGAAGAAGGATCAATCACAATCAAACTAAAGTGGTATCAATGCTTCTATATACTTGTTTATCTATGCATGAGTAGTGTATACAACGATTTTTTTTCTCATTTATTATTTAATGTTATGTGGTCGTATAACTCTTGGGGAATTTGGGTTTTGTGGTTTGTAAGAACTTGGATAATCTCTTGGATCGTGAATTGGAAATCTTTTCCAAATACTATGTTCCCCCTAATATAGCCTTAGGTTAACATGAAATTAGTACCGAGATAATCCAGAAAATTCATGCACGTTTTAAGGCACAAAACGTGCATATATATCATGGTTCTAAATAACTCGTTATGGTGCGTTATGGAGTCAAGGCTTGGGTTCGCTTCTACATTAACCCACATGGCTCCACTCTAAAATTTGACTTGCATTGTAACTTGTTATGGAACATTAAAACACGTTATTTTGTAAGGTATTGGGTTATTTTTAATAAAGTAAATTACTCTTTTGGTCCATGTGGTTGCCAATCTATTTCACTTTTGGTCCCTTTGACTAAATCAGCTGTTAAAAAATCCGTTAACTCCAAGGGCATTTTGGTCCTTTTATTATTTCCTTAATTTTTAATAAAAAGTAAATAAATATGTCGTTACATACACATACACATACACATACACATACACATACACATACACATACACATACATATACATATATACACAAATTCATAGAAGTCAGAACCCTATAATCCATCACCCATTCCTCAAGAAGCAAGCATCGATCCGGCCTCCATCCCCGTTTCTCCGACGATTTCCTTCACCATCGGCAACCGATCTCTCTCTCATTCTCTTATCTGTTGTCTCCCCTTCATCTCTCTTCTATTTCTCCACCGTCGAGCACCATCTCTTCTATTTCTCCGCCCTCCCGTCTCCCAAAGATCGCATCGCAGTAGCACCGTCGAGCCCTCTCGCCCGTCTCTTCTATTTCTCCGCCATTGAACACCGTCTCTCTCCCTCTGTGTCTTTGTTCATTTAGGTTTGCATCTTTATATGTTCATTTAGATGTGCATCTGCCGATTTCGTTTGGGACTACATCTTCATATCCCGATTGGGTGTTTGAAGGTTGGCTTTGATGGGTATTTTCTTCAAGCATCATATGCAACAACAGGAGATTCGTAGTGATGGTATAGGCGAAGATGTCAATAGGTTGGAAATTTAAGAATCTGATTTAGGGTTTGATTTTGAAGAATTTTTTTGCTGATTTTTATATGTTCTTGATTATGTTAATGTTCTTGATTTCATATGTTAATTGTTTGGGTGGGGCTGGTTGTGATAGAAATACACAGAACAAAGATCGAGTAGAGGTATGCAGTGGTGAGTATTGTTCATAGATGAAGGCAATAGATACATAAAGGGTCAATTGGATGTGGGTCTGGGAAGACGTAGATCTGGCAAAAACTGACACGACATGCTAACCCGACACGAACTCGACACGAAATAAACGGGTTTGTGTATTACATTTGAACCCGTTTAAGTAAACGGGTTGACACGACACGACACGAAAATTAAACGGGTAAGGTCAGGGTCAAAATTTTCAACTTGAAAATGACCCGAATAACCCGTTTATATACATATATATATATATATATATGTATGTATGTATATATATATATATAAGTTTTCCTTTTAATGCATTAGATTTTTAGTGTTTTACATTTGATTATAAATTTGAACTATAAATTTTGGATTTTTAATGCTTTCATTTGAATTTTGTATTTGTATTTTTTTGTGAATTTTCGATTTTTTATTTTAATTTTATAAATGTTAAACGGGTTAAACGGGTTTGGCGGGTTAGGCGGGTCGGGTTAGGGTTGGGATTTTCTGACCCGTTTATTAAACGGGTCAGGTTAGAGTTAGACATTTTCAACCCGTTTAACTTTGAACTCGACACGAACCCGACACGACACGACATGTTTGCCAGGTCTAGGAAGACGGTATCGGTCCAGCTTACCTCGAAGACCACCACACATGTATGGGTTTGGTTTCGGTTGGGTTTTGGTTTTGTTTTCTTTTTCATTTTGGGCCATTGGAGTTTTTTATTTTTGTTTCAATCTGAGTTTTAAGCGGTGCATTACTGCCTTCATTTTCATATTCATTTATATTTTGGGTTTGATTTAGTTTTTGATGTGGATTTAGTTTTAGTTTTAGTATTGGTTTAGTTTGGTTTTGGGTTTTGATTTAGTTTTTGAGTTAGATTTTGATATAGGGTTGAATTTGAGTTTTGATTTAGAGTTCTAATTTTTGTTGGCTTGAGAAGGGTTGGGTTACCGGAGAAGATGACTGGAGGTAGGGATGGTGTCGGCTGAGGGGTACAAACTGGAGGTAGGGGATGGTGTAGGCTGAGGGGTTCTAGTTGTATGCTTAAAAAATTTGTACATTGAAACTTGTTTTAAATATAGCAACAGAAATAAAATCTTATAAAACAAAAAGGGAAAATTAAAAAAAAAGGTTAAAAGACCAAAATACCCTTTAACTTAACTAAGTTTTTTAACAAAGTTAACAAGATTGGTCAAATCCGAAACAAAATGGCAACAATAGGGACCAAATCTAAAACAAAATGGCAACCACAGTGACTGAAACTGTAATTAGTTTAAAAGAGGGACTAGAGTTGATAGTGAGTGGCAACCACAGGGACCAAAAATGTAATTTACTCTTTTTAATATATAATTGAGGAATAAATGATAATTATGTTCAAGACTTAAGACTAAAATAAACATAAAAGGGAAACTTAAAAAGTGAAACCTTAAATTGGTAAATACTTGCTCTAATTTCCGTACGCGGAGAGTCGAACAATAACTCTTTGAAAATTGAAGAAAGTAGTGAGTAGAGATTCAACATATTTAATCCCGATTTTGCATTTTTTATATCATTTTTTAAAACTCTATATATTTGGTATCAATGGTTTTTCTTTCTTTTTTTGGTTTTATTTATATGAATTTAATTTGTTCTATTGTATTATTGAAAACACTAACATACACAAGTGTGGGTGAATGGGGGGGGGTGTCGCCTTAGGACACATCTTGAAAAACGTGGTGGCCTCGCCATAACTCGTAAGACTTGAGGCTTAACCTCACCGACACACCACACCTCACGTCATTTAGAACCTTGATATATATTCAGCATATCATCCGCTTATGTATTTATATGAGAGATCGACAATTTTGGGTGATTTTTCTGTTAATATGCAACTGCACGGCTAGGCCGTGTACACACCGTCCGTCACACCCCGGGAATTACAACAGCTAACAGATAAGATTGGGTGACAATTACAAATGACTCAAAAACTTTGAGTCAGAAGCACCACGACCAAAGGTGAGTCTAGAAGAGCCACGATCAGAAGCATCAGAGGCCTTTGTCCTAAGACATAATCTGAGCAGAACTCAAAAGTAATCCTCTAGAAAGTTCAACCTTCAGAAGCTCTTATCACAAGGATCAGAGGCTCTGATCATAAGGATCAGAAGATCTAATCCAACACTTAGTCATATTTAGACCAATTTTTAAGTCTAGATAGATTTCAACCTTCTAATTTCTCTTACATTTTCCAAAACTTAGATTTTGGCAAGTGTTCCTCTTCATAAAATCTATAGTGAGTGTTCATTTTCCTTTAGTTTGTTCTAAAATAAGTTCCCATCTTCAAATACTAGTAGTTACTTTTCAATTTTCCCCTTAATTATGAGCTCTCGCTTGAAGGAGATGAGAAGAGAGTTTGAATCCTAGGTGCAAAGCTTCAATAAATGCTCCTCCAAGTGAAGTAAATGCTCCAAATGGAAACCCTAGGTTAGATTTAATGAAGAGAGAGTATTTAAGGAGAGATAATGACCTATAGGAGCTCTTCAAAAATCGCACCAAGCTGAAATGGGATGAATATATATGTAACACCCTTAAATCTGGAAAGAGCAACTAAATTAAAATTTTCAATAATGCCTCAAAAATAGATAAGATCTCTTACAACAAGATCATACTTGAAATATTAAACTAGGTCTAACCATCAACAAGGTAAATAAAGTCTTACACAAAGACTTAATTAGACGTCGGGTGTTATTAAAACCCAAATACAAGTTGCTATTCCCAAGGCAAGGCAGAAGACTTCACCCAACTACTCATCCTCAAGCATACAACTAATACTCCTCTCTTCATATTGTCGCTAGTACCATACCCCCAACCGGGACCTGATGCACATGCTGAAAAATAAAAGGTTAGGTTAACGCCTAGTGAGTTCAAGAGTTTTCAATATAAATAACTACATATTGTCAAAGGAAAGAAAGCCATTTAAATCATGAATTTTCAAAATGATTTACTTTAAATATGAGACGAATCATTTTCCAATAATGCACATTTAAAGACGATTACCCCAACGTAAAACATTCCTTCGTAAAGTAAATTCAACCCAAGACTCACTCAAAATATGAATAGAAATTGAACTCCCAATTTATAAAAACACGGATAAACCTTTATTTCCTGAAACACCTAAAACACAGGTGGAACATGACACTCAACACATAAATCATGAATAAAACCCATACACATAAAACGTCACCGAAAACATGGATACTAAAACTCAATATCCAAAAAAACACCTTTCGATGACGGGGGAGACCCAAATTCCATTGAATGTGGCGAACACACAAAGTTAAGCCACATATCAACGTTCTTGAGATTCACATAAGGCCATGGATCCCCGTATATGGCTCCCAACCGAGCTACCACCGTAAGATACCCAAATGACCCTAGTGTCTACTTGACCTCTAGATGAGTGTCACCACAAAGCCACAACTCCCCGTATCCGGCTCACCATAGGCACCACCGCAAAACTTAGCTCTGTATACGGCTCTACAAAGCACCACCGCAAGCTTACATAAAAACATGACTTGGGGACCACTCACTAGGCTCAAATATGGACATCAAAACTCCATGATGAATAAACAGACTGGATTACACGGGTATCGAGTTCAACCACCCACGATCTATACCTTGAGCCCTTCGTTAACCATAAATATTACCAGTCCCAAAACAGGGATAAAGATCCCAATTAAACCAACTGACTGACTCATATGCCTATGGATCCAATGCATTACAGTCTAAAACGTTACATGACTCAAATGAATGACTAACGCACCCAAACATGTTATTTCTACCAAAACGCAATTAACATGCATCATAAAACCCAAGCTCCTCATCGAGCCAATAAAACTGGGCAAACTCCCCAAGACTCCTTTGAATAACAACCGGTCCCAAAACTTCACCAATTATCTGACCATTGATCAAAAGTCATAAAAGGCGATAAACACAAATGAAACGTTTACGCAACCACACACTCCGTATGCATGAATAAGCTTTAACACGAAATTAGATCGAGACAAGTCATTTTCCAATGAGTTATTACCCTTTTATTCTTACAAAACGTCTCATGACCCAAGAACAAGTATTTCCCCAAAACATGTGTTAAAATGCATTTATACTCAAAAGACTTCATTTCATAATATAAATTATCAAAATACCATTACTTATGATTTATTCATAAAAATGCCCTAAAATCCCAAATGTAGATATTTTACAAAGCTTATAAAGTTAAACACTTCAAATAATTAAAACTCACCAAATAACCCAACAGTTGATAATTTCATGTAAAACATATAAACATTTAAAAATGGACATTTTGGCATGTACATCGTTTTCATAAATCAACTTGAACTCGCCTTGCTAGATTTAGGCTAAATCTAAATTTTACCCCAACTTGAACTTCTTGAAGAGACTTGAATCCACAAGCAAATTATTCCAAAACTTAGATTCACAAGTTTCCTATCATAAATATACATGTTCAATCATTTAGAATTGATCCCCCAAACATTTTACATCAAAATCCCCAATTTGGCCAAAACCCTAATTTTGACCTAATTTCTCCAAAATCATCAAACCCACAATTTGAGAAACCAATCACTAAGAAATCATCAATGGAGCATTTATATCTCATAATGAGGTTTAGAAATGGAGAGTATAAACTTACCACTTAGGTTTTGGTAAAAACCTAGAAAACCCCAAAATCTCTAGTGTTGGAGGTGATAACTCAACCTTGCATCAAAGGATGAATCCATTAACAAAATATGGAGGGGGAACATCTTGATCTTCATGAAAAATCCCCAAAGATCGGTTAGGGTTCATGAGGAAGAGAGGGGAACCGATTTGGGAGAGAATGGGAGAGGTTAGAAATGATAAAATGAAGAGAATGGTTGAAAATTAGGTTTTAATCAACATCAGAGCCCTTAGGCGACATCGACACGACGACTATGCCCTTGGCATAGTCGCGGGGCATAGTCACCTGCTTCCACAAGCCTGCGGTACCACTCCCGCAATAATGACACGGCGACAGTGACATTTTTCACTGTCGCGGGCACTATCGTCCCACCTCCTTCGAGCCTCGAAATTCGACTTCTTCCAACTGCAACGCTCTTGACACTGTTAGGATCAAAGGCAGTATGTTCCAAAGCACAAATTCATCAATTGGAAGCCTCAAGAGACCATAGAGTGACTTTTGATTACCAAGAATTACGGGTGTTACATAATACATGGGGTGAAAATCGGGCTAAGTGGGTTTTTATACCTCAGACCCTTCCCGACGACCTTGCCCAGTGATTGTGCCCAATTGCACTTTCGCTGGGCATTGTTGCGCAATGCCCAACACCCGCGGTACAAACCTGGTGAGTGTGACACGCGAGAGTGCCAAAAGGCACAATCGTTGTCACTCCCGCGTCATCGGTACCGAGAGCAGCTCCCCTTCGGCGATTGTGATTGGCGATCATGCCTAATGTCACAGTCACGGTCATTCTCGCTCAGCCAGTACCAAACCCAAAGTTGATTTTTCTTCAAATGTCAAGTTGTATATGTAACACCCGTAAATTCCTAAAGAAACGATTAACGATCGACCAAGGAAAATGGTCAGCGGCCGGTAGAGAGAAACGATCAGGGAACAGTTTAACATAAGACGTGAGGAGGCACAACAGGTACACGCGCGGCTTGGCCCACTACTTCAAGCCGCGAACGAGCCCGCGCAACTCACTGCTGTCTACGGCTTAGAGACACGCGTGCCTTAACCCGTGACTTGAGGTCGCGGCCAAGGTCGCGGGAATCGGTTTGATCGATTTATACCCAAAATTTTAGGGTTTCTCTCATTTCTATTCCCACATCCCATCCCTCTCCTCCATTGGTGCGATTTTTGGGGGTTCATATCTCAGATTTGGAGCATCTATGGTGGGTTATCCTGAGAGAGTGTAAGGTTCGGTATTCGAAAGCTCGGGATTGAAGTGTTGGATGGTTTCCTTGAATAGACTTGGGTGGAAAGTCTCAACATCTAAAGTGGTAAGTTTCCTTGAGTAATCTAAGCTTTAGTATAAGGATCTTTGTAGATCTAAAAGTCTTACTTGATGTTGGTTCATTTCTAGACTCTTGAAGGAATGGGTTGTTTGGAAACTCTAGCTTATTGTTGGTGATGATTTGGAAATGGTGAAATCTACTCTATCGGAAGCTAATGGTTGGATTTGGAACCTAGGTTTAACTTAACCTAGCAAGGTAAGTTCAAGTTGCTTTGTGAAAACTATGTACATGCCAAAATGAGTATTTTTGAAGTAAAAATATGTTTTACTTGGTAATTGTCAATGTGTAAAGTATTTTGATAAGTTTTCATATTTATTAAACTTGGATTCTTTGAATCTCATGAAAATCCGTATTTGGGACTTGAATATTTGATAAGAAAATAGTATGACTTATGCATTTGGTAATTTCGTACACATGAAGCCTATTTTATGATTTATGCATTTTTGGTGATTTTTGTACACATGAAGCCTAAACTATGATTTATGCATTTTTGGTGCATTTGATTTCATAAGTTATTGAAAAATGATTGTCTCCGTGTTATGAGACGTTTTGGAAAACATAAGGGTATGAACCCATTTGGAAAACCTTTAGTCCCAATCCGTGACGAATTTTGGGTTAATTACATCTTTGAGGTATGTATCTGCATAAACGTCGTTTGAATGTGTTTTTCTATTTGGGGACCGGTGTTTGTTGGTCGAATGGGGTTGAGCATTTTAGCTCAGTTTCGACTTAAAAGAGTCGCGCGGACACTTGTCCAGTTTTAATGGTTCTATGTGGAGCCCGTGTACGATTTACACCTTAATGCATCTTATTGCATAATTATGATAATTACATGCTCGAGTACGTTGGTCATTCATGTGTAGTCATGTAATGTTAGACTGTGTTGCATTGGATCCATAGGCACATAAGTCAGTCTTTATTTGATGGTCAATTGGGTATTACGGGGTTGGACTCTGGGACCCATGTTTTATGACCTTAACCTTTCAAGTGTACACTAGGAAGGTTGATTCTGGTTATGCTATCATGATTGATGGGCGTTTTGGACCTCCGCCATTCGGGGTAATGCCATGGTTGTAGTCCTCGAATGTTGTCGGGCCTTTGGTGGTATTCATGGTAATATTCGCTAAGGTCAGTTGTCTCTTTGGGTGTAGCTTAAGGGAGTCGTAGGGGCACTTGGGCTTTCATGTCGTGAAGTGTCATACGATTAACGTTGTATGGGTGGCATACTTTTGTGTTCCTCCACTCTTAATGGATACGGGTCTCCCTCGTTGTCGGCCAACAGTATTTTGGATATGTAATTGTCCAAGTTTTAACATTGGGTTTCATCCCATTTTATGGTCGCGTGAGTATTGGATTTTAGTTCCATGTTTATGATGGCATATTACATTTATATGGATTGCTTTCCATAATTTACGAATTGAGTATTACCCCCCACCCGTGTTTTTGGGTGTTTCGGGATGCAATGTTTTATCCGCGTTTTTATAATTGGGAGTCTGGTTTCTATTCACGTTTGAGTGGGTTTTGGGCGGCATCATTTTATAAAGAATATTTTGTATCGGGGGTTTGCCCTTAAAAATGCATGTTATTGGAAAACGAGTCGTTTTCATATTTGAGGTAAATCATTTTGAAAGATTATGATTTAAATTGTATTATTTCCTTTTAACGATTTATTTATTCATGTTGAAAACTCTTGAACTCACTAGGCGTTAGCCTAACCTTTTCATTTGTCGGCATGTGCATCAGGTCCCGGTTGGGTGTGGTACTAGCGACACTGTGAAGAGATGAGAAATAGATTATGCTCGAGGGTGAGTAGTTTGGTGAAACCTTCCCCCGTTATCTTGGGTTATAGTATTTTGCATTTGGGTTTAGTAACATCCGACCATAGATTAGTCTATGTGTAAGGCTTTATTTATATGTGTTGATGGTTAAATCTAGAACAGTATTTCATGAATAGACTTGTTGTAAGATATTTTGTCTTTCATTGAGGCATTTTTGGAAATTTTAAATTAGCTGCTTCTTTCTGATTTAAGGGTGTTATAGTATAATCGAGGGGAAAATGTAATATACTAAAGGTTACTCTCACTAGGTTATTTGGGTTCAGTTGAGAATGCTCCAAAAAAAAGTCAAAGAGGTTACCTCTAAAATTTTGGGTGTTACATGGCGCTAGACACAAGTCTTGACTCACGACGCGCCACACGGCGGTTATTGCAACGAACCTTTTAGAATACTGATTATGAGATAACTTCATTACTCTCTTTGTTGTACTATAACTTTCATCTAGTTAATTAAAAGTTATAATAATTATGTATATGAAAATTGTGTGCATTTTTCATTATGGATGTTTTATTTTAAAACGAGGGATATCTATTTTATAGTTTTTCATCATATCATCAATTCTATTTAGTACAACCTTAGTATATACTAGATAAACAATGATATGTTTACAATCAACAATGCTTTTAAATGATTGAGTTAGAGAATGTTCATTCAATAAAAGAATATAAGAACATAGTAGAAATAGGAGACTTTTGTATTAGAGTTTTTCAAAGCTACCTTTTCCTTCAATTATTTGTTATTAGTTTATTAAAACGAATCAACTCAGATATACTATGTATGTTTTCAAGTTATAGAAAATCAAAAGTTGAATCCACTTGTTGCATATTTTATATATATGGTGCGTTTCTTTTGTAACCCAAACAATTTGTACAAACTATGCAAACCAATCTTAGTCGTTCATCATGTCTAATGAATATATTATTTTATTATGTTTCCTAATTTAAAATCATAATTATAATGAATAAACTTAACATTTCCTAATTTAAAATCATGATTATAATAAATAAACTTAACATTTTCCATATATATCACAATCATTATTAATGAATCATAATCATTATCCATAAATATATCTATTGTTTCCTAATATAGTGGTTTGCATAGTTTGTACAAAGTGTTTGGGTTGCAAAAGAAACGCACCCTTATATATATATATATATATATATATATATATATATATATATATATATATATATATAGTGTTTGGTTCATTTGAGAAATGGTAAATATATGAGAAATAGAGAAGTAATCCTAGTCATTCATATGTATATATATATATATATAGTGTTTGGTTCATTTGAGAAATGGTAAATATATGAGAAATAGAGAAGTAATCCTAGTCATGCATATATATATATATATATATATATATATATATATATATATATATAGTGTTTGGTTCATTTGAGAAATGGTAAATATATGAGAAATAGAGAAGTAATCCTAGCCATTCATATGGTCAAGATCGGATTTGACTAGTCAAATATTGCGGCTTTGACCGGTCAAAAGTTGCGGCTATCCCAAAAATAGAAGAACAATTTCGTAAATTTTACAAAACACACGGGTTGTGTTCATATATGAACATGTATAATTCACATATGAACTATATGTTCATATATGAACCAGTGCAATTCACAACTGAACTCTTTTAACTGATTCATATATGAACCTTTGTGATTCATATATGAATCAGTTGAACTAACTAACAGATTCATTTATGAATCTTTGTGATTCATATATGAATCTGTATGAATTTTTGTGATTCATATATGAATCTGTATGAATCACAAAGATTCATATATGAACCTTTGTGATGAATCTGTATGAATCACAAAGATTCATAAATGAATCAGTTGAACTAATTAACAGATTCATATATGAATCTTTGTGATTCATACAGATTCATATATGAACTAATCTCGTGTATTTTACGAAATTACCCCTCTACCTTCTATAGACCACACAAGAAATTATCCGGTGTTTCGCGGTCAAAGCCGCAAATGTTGACCAGATGAATGGCTAAGATTATTTCTCTATTTGTCATATATTTACCATTTCTCAAATGAACCTCTTCCTCTATATATATATAGGAAAGTTCAAATGAAAACTCATTTTTCATTGCGCACGTGAGAACAAATTTCATCCACTCGATCTCTTTTGATCCAACAACTCATATTAAATAGAGTTTTAATTTTAAAATCCTTAGGGGTAAAAATGAAAGAAAATTTAAACACACGCCTACCATATTTGACTTTTTATTTTCTTTTTTAATTAAAATTTTTTTACCCAATTAAAGTTTAAAATAAATTATCTTAAAAATTACTAATATTTTAATCAAACAAATTACATCAAAAAAACGAGAATTTCATGCTCTTCGATATGACATCCATCTCGATATAGTTTTTTTGTCATTTTAACCATTTTTTATGTGAAATGTTATATATGTGTTATATTCATTATGAATATTTATGTACGTTCAAGTTTGTACAACGTCTCGACACCGTAAGTATGTAACTCGACATCACCTTCTTCAACACTTTCTTCAACGTCGTAAGGCGTCACGTTTATTCAGCACCGTAACCCAACACCCATTAAGAATAATCAAGAACCTATCGAGTAATTCTTTTGTGAATCGGGGAACAAAAGAGAGTGTGTTACGTCTCCACATCTTCACGGGTCATTCATGTGTTATTCATCATGAATAATGTATCATTCAGGATGAATAATACAACATTCAGGACGAATAATCCAACATTCAGGGTGAATAATTCACGATTCATGAATTCGTGTATTATTTGTCATGAATGTTCTGTAATTCATCATGAATACTATATTATTCATCATGAATAATGAATGAACGTTCACATTTGTTATTCATACTGAATGTGGGACATCCGGGGATGCGCATACATATTCATAATGAATTAAAACAAATTTTGGTTGTGAATTGGGAAACAAAAGATAGTGCGTCATGTGTCTACACCTTCACGAGTCATTCATATATTATTCATCATGAATAATGTATCATTCAGGGTGAATAATACACGATTCATGATAAATAATACATAAATCATGGATTCGTGTATTATTCATCCTGAATATTGTATTGTTTATCCTGAATACTGTATTATTCATCATGAATAGTGAATGAACATTCACCTTTGTTATTCATACTGAATGTGGATACCCGATGACGTGCATGCATATTCATAATGAATATAACACATATATAGAATTTCACGTAAAAAACGGTTAAAACAAAAAAATCCTGAATATTGTATTATTCATCATGAATAGTGATGAACGTTCACCTTTGTTATTCACACTGAATGTGGACACCCGAAGACGTGCATGCATATTCATAATGAATATAACACGTATATAGAATTTCACGTAAAAAACGGTTTAAAACGAAAAAAAATTATATCGAGATGGATGTCATATCGAAGAGCACGAAATTCTCGTTTTTTTGATATAATTTGTTTGATTAAAATATTAGTAATTTTTAAGATAAATTATTTTAAAGTTTAAGGGGGTAAATTTTTTTAAATTAAAAATAAAAATAAAAAGTCAAAGAAGGTAGGCGTTGGTTCAAAATTACAATTTTGTTCTTAATCACTTCTCAATTAACCTTATTATGTATTAATCATTGATTAGTTTTCTAAGTTTTGATCAATGGTTAAGATTTGTTCTCATGTATACAATGAAAGATGAGTTTTCATTTGAACCCACCCCTATATAGATGAAAGTTCAAATGAAAACTCATTTTTCATTGTGCACGTGAGGACAAATCTCACAAATATGGGCTAAATCAAATGAGAACCACAAATATGTTACAAAGCTTCATGAACACCTTATTCATGAACACCTAAACATGAATCAACGTTCATGAATACTAATTCATGATTACAGAAGCTTCGACCATGATTTATGCATGGCATCATGAACACACTGTCATCAACCTCTCGATCAGATTGTAAACCTTCGTCTCCATCGTCGGCTAGCCGTTTTCCAGACGAATAAAAAAATAGAAAATCATGAGATCCATAATCGCATAAAAAAATTAACACCATTAGAAAATTAATGATTTGAAAATGGTAATTGCATAATCGCATAAAAAATGAGAAAATCATGTTCGGTTAGATTAAGTTTTAAAAAATGGCATAAAAATTAACACCATAAACGCATATAATTTTTGGTAAAACGTATGTAATTTTTGGAAAATGGTATAACCTTGGTAAAGATTAACACCATACTCACATAAGAAAAAAAATTAGAAAATCATGAGATCCCTCAAAATATGCCCTATCCATAAATAAAATATATTTGAAATTAATTATTTATTAATTTGGTATTAGTAATTACGTGAATACCCCTAACATTAATTAAAACTAAGTGGGATGCGAAAGATACTCCCCATATATATATATATATATATATATATATATATATATATATAGGGTCAGGTTCACGTGAGACCAAGCTGTTTCCGTGAGACCGCGTGAGACCAAGCCTTAAAACATGAAACTTCACACCGAAACACTGTGAAGGTAAAAAACATTTGAACCTTCATAATGTAATCACACTATGTGTAACACCCTAAAATTAGCGGAAATAAAAATCGAAATTCTGCAATAGACTAAACTTGCGGAATAAGGTATTACAATCCCAACATACAATGTTATTCCAAACGGAGTATGGGTTAGACATAAACATGGTCAATAAATGAAGCATATGACGACAACCTACTAATCTACAATTAAGTAACTAGATTAGGGTCGGGTGTCGCTATCCTTCCAAAATGTGCATCTTCAAAAATCACTATACGATGGTCACTAGATATCCTCAAAAAGACCACTCACGACCCCAAGGTCGTTCCCTCAGTCCCGGCGAGTCCCACTGTTAAGATGACCTGCCAACATGACAACCAAGAGCAAGTGTTAGGCTAAAGCCTAGTGAGAACAAACCAAAAAAAAGGGGAGTACTAAACCCAAATCGATGTCACGCGGTGAGTATAGCCATGAGCTAAGTCAAGAAATCAAATAAACCATTAGTGATTAAACATGGTACAAATAACACCAAATCACATAACGATCTCAACCCCTCTAGATCTGTTGCTCAAAACATCAAGTCAACCCCTCTGGATCTATTCTTGAGAGTTCCCAAAACAGGGGGAACTCAAGCACCATATGGAATTACACCTTACTGCACCATGAGACGCTGCCCGACCGTATAGGCCCACACCTTACTTATCATGGCAACCCGATGCCTATTCCGTGCTAAAACGTGAACCAATGCCCAAAAACGGGAACATAGGAACACAGTGCCTATGGATCCATTGCACAAGACTCAAAGCCAAAGCATGTCATTTCGTAACATACTCATATTAAATCAAATATACAGGCAATCCATGTGAACAATGGTTCAATTCCATAACTCTTGGTTCTTGAAATGATTGGGATTTTAGAAAGCATTATCCAACAATAATAAGCCATATTAAAACAAGGTTTTCCACATTTAAATAAATACATTTATCACATAGCTTTCGTAATACAGACTGATTTAGTTTAAAGGACTCACCTCAGATTTCTTTTTGTTTATAGTCTGCTTCCTACGATTGCTACCTACGACAACACCGATAAATCAGTAAGCCAAAAATATAGACAACTCACTGACTTACAATTCTCGAATTACAAAACACAACACACTGTCGAAACACAGTACCGGTCGAGCCCAATACTGGTCGAACCCAATACCGGTCGAACCCAATGCCGGTCGAACCCAATGCCGGTCGAACCCAATGCCGGTCGAACCCAATGCCGGTCGAACCCAATACCGGTCGAACGCAATGCCGGTCGAACCCAATATCGGTCGAACCCAATACCGGTCGAACCCAATACTGGTCGAAACCAATATCGGTCGAAACCATCTTCCCGGTCTTAATATGATGGGACGTTTACAGAACCCAGACCAAACTCAAAATACGTAAATCTCGAAATCAAACGGTTAAAAACCTTCACAACGAGATTCTATACGGCAGATAACACTTAGATCAAAGCATTAAGCTAGATTCGTACCTTGATTTGGAGAAAAACGATCGACCTCTTTCTTCCTGCTTCCTTCTCTCTCTCTCTGATTTCTTAAGGATCATATTTGTGCTATATAGAAAAATATCTAAACTTGATTTATATTTATATAACCTAAGTTACATTTTACCCCCTTGAACTTTGGGTAAAGGTCAATTTTTCACCCAACTCCAAAATAGCGGGTGTTACAATCCTCCCCAACTTGGAGAAGATTTCGTCCTCGAAATCTCGGCTATGGAAAGAGGTGAGGGTACCTCCGCTTCAAGTCCTCTTCCGCTTCCCAAGTCACGTTGGCACCCCGATGGTGCTTCTACTGAACCTTGACCAATGTGACTTCCCGGTGACGAAGCTTCTTCGTCTTTCTTTCCAAAATCGCTTCAGGTTCTTCAACGCAACGATTTCCCCTATCCACTCTGATCTCGGAGAGTGGAATGACACTCTCTTCCTTTGCTAGACACTTCCGAAAGTAACACACGTGAAATATGTTATGAATTCCCTTCATCTCCGGAGGAAGTTCCAATTGATAAGCTTGAAGTCCTATCCGCTTAGTCACGGTGAACGGTCCAAGGAAACGGGGGCTCAACTTCCCACGCTTCCCAAATCTAATAATTCCCTTCCAAGGGGATACCTTCAACATAACCCGATCTCCCACTTGGAATTCCATTGGTCGTCTTTTCTTATCGGCGTAACTTTTCTGTCGATCTTGCGCCGCCTTCAAGCGTTCGCGGATGCCCTTGACCTTGTCCGCCGTTTCTTGCACAATTTCAGGTCCGGTGAACTGCTTTTCCCCCGCCTCGAGCCAACATACGGGAGTTCGACACTTGCGACCATATAACGCTTCAAACGGTGCCATCCCTATACTCGAGTGGTAGATATTATTGTACGCGAACTCTACCAAAGGCAGGTGCGTATCCCAACTACCCCCAAAGTCGATCACACACGATCTTAACATGTCTTCCAGAGTCTGAATTGTCCTCTCGCTTTGGCCGTCAGTTTGAGGATGGTAAGTCGTGCTCAACTTCACACGTGTACCCAATTCCTTTTGTAAACCGTCCCAAAAATGCGACGTGAACCGACTATCCCGATCAGAGACAATAGATAGCGGCACACCGTGTCGGGAAATTACTTCATCGATGTACAACTTCGCCAATTTATCCATTGGCAAAGTCTCCCGCATGGCCAAGAAATGAGCACTTTTGGTCAAGCGATCTACTATGACCCAAATGGTGTCGTGACCTTTCAAGGTCTTTGGCAGCTTTGTCACGAAATCCATCGTGATGTGATCCCATTTCCACTCCGGAATTTCCAAGGATTGCAAACTTCCGTAAGGTCTTTGGTGTTCAACCTTCACTTGCAAACAAGTTACACACTGTTCCACATAGTGTGCCACATCAAGCTTCATGATTGGCCACCAATAATGCAATTTCAAATCTCTATACATTTTCGTGCTTCCTGGGTGAATGGAGTAATTTGACTTGTGGGCATCTTCGAGAAGAAGTTCTCTATTACCCCTATCTTAGGCACCCAAATTCGCCTATTGAAAAGTTTCACCCCTAGACTATCTTCAGTCAACAGAAGATGTTGTTTTGCCATGACTTCTCCTTTGAGATTTTCCTCTAGCAAGGCTTCGGCTTGCGATTTCTTGATTCTGTCAATGAGTGTTGAAGTTATTTCAATCCGTGCAAAGGTAGCACGAGAATTTCCTCCACAGACTTTCCGACTCAAGGCGTCGGCAACAACGTTTGCCTTACCCGGATGGTAGAGAAACTCGCAGTCATAATCCTTCAACAACTCCAACCATCTCTGTTGCCTCATTTTTAGCTCTTTCTGATCAAAGATATGCTTCAGACTCTTGTGGTCAGTATAAAGAGTGCATTTTGTACCGTAAAGGTAGTGTCGCCACAACTTCAGTGCAAACACCATCGCTGCCAATTCCAAGTCATGAGTAGGGTAGTTGACTTCGTGCACTTTAAGTTGCCTTGATGCGTAAGCGATCACCTTCCCTCTTTGCATCAGGACACAACCCAAACCTATCTTCGACGCATCGCTGTATACCACAAAATCTTCCGTCCCGTCAGGTAAGGATAGGATAGGAGCTTCACAAAGCTTCTTTTGTAAGGTGCGGAACGCCTCTTCTTGCCTCTCGGTCCACACAAATTTCACGTTCTTTCGGGTCAAGGTCGTCAACGACGAGGCTATCTTCGAGAAGCCTTGTATGAATCTCCGGTAGTACCCTGCCAAACCTAGGAAACTTCGGATTTCAGACGGACTCTTGGGAGGTTCCCAATTCGTCATTTCCTCAATCTTTGCGGGATCCACTTTTACTCCTTCCTTTGAAACCACATGCCCCAAAAACTGCACCTCTGGGAGCCAAAAGTCGCACTTTGAAAATTTCACGTAAAGTCTTTCTCGCCTTAAAACATCCAACACTTCACGGAGATGTTGCTCATGCCCTTCTTCATTCTTGGAGTAAACTAGGATGTCGTCGATGAACACGATTACCAATTTGTCGAGGAACGGTCGGCACACTCGGTTCATCAAGTCCATAAATATTGCTGGTGCGTTGGTTAGGCCGAATGGCATCACCAGAAACTCGTAGTTTCCATAGCGTGTCCTAAATTCCGTATTTGGGATGTCATCCTTTGCTACCTTCACTTGGTGATACCCCGATCGAAGGTCGATCTTTGAGAAACAACCTGCTCCCTGAAGTTGATCGAACAGATCGTCGATTCTCGGAAGTGGATACCTGTTCTTCACCGTTACTTTGTTCAATTCTCTGTAGTCGATACACATTCTCATTGCACCGTCCTTTTTCTTGACGAATAGGACCGGAGCTCCCCAAGGTGACGAGCTCGGTCGGATGAAACCTTTCTCGAGAAGGTCCTGGAGTTGAACCATCATCTCTTGCATTTCGGTAGGAGCCAAACGATAAGGAGCTCGAGCAATTGGAGCCGCTCCTGGAATGAGGTCTATACGGAATTCCACAACACGATCGGGTGGCAACCCGGGCAAGTCTTCCGGAAACACATCGGGAAACTCGCGCACCACCTTAACATCTTCCAGTTTCCGCTGGTTGAGTTTGGTATCGATAGCATAAGCCAGGAAAGATAAACATCCTTTCGCCAAACACTTCCTAGCTTTGATCACTAAAATAATCGCCACATCGCCTTTCCTTCCTTCGCCGTAGATTATTGTCGCTTCTCCGTTTGCCACAGGTAAACGAATCATTTTCTTGGAACATACAATTTCGTCCTGGTTCTTTGATAACCAATCCATACCCACAACCACATCGAATCCGCCAATTTGCATAGGTAATAAGTTAATGGGAAATTTCTTTCCCTTAAGCTCTAAGATGCAATCTCTAAGGATATTATGAATTAGAACTTGACCTCCATTTGCTATTTCTACCACAACAGCATTCTCTAGCATACTCTTAGACATAGCAAGCCTTTGACAGAACAAATCGGATATAAACGAGTAGCTAGCACCAGAATCAAATAACACACGTGTAGGTACGGAATTTAGAAAGAACGTACCCGACACCACATCGGTCGATGTTTTAGCTTCCTCTGACGACATCTGGAAAGCCCTTCCGGTCGACCGCGGAGGTTCCATCTTTTTCCCGCCAAATCCCCCGGCCTTGAGCTTCGGGCATTCCGCCCTTACGTGCCTCGGTTCCTTACATTCGAAACATATTTGCCCCTTAAGAGGGCAATCTCGGAACATGTGACCCGTCTTTCCGCACTTGTAGCACATTCCGGGAACAAAGTTGCATGGGCCAAAATGTTTGTTTCGGCACTTGGAGCACCACTTGGCATCACGTCTAGGATCGGCTCTCCGCGGAGCGCTGCTGTTGGCATAGAAAGGTTTCTTTGAGGGCATCGAGCTTCCCTCCCATTTCCTCTTCTCGCCTTGGCGACTACTTTGATCCCTATCGAGGCTGTAAGCATCCTCCATTAGTTGAGCTTCTTCTATTGCCTCCCGAAGGGTGGAGGTCTTTGTTACACGCACCATTGACATCATGTCCGATGGGAGGCCCTTGATGTAAGCCTTGATCTTATCTTTCTCCGTCGGGACCAGACATCCCACAAAACTCAGCTTGTCCATGAAGAGACGGTTGTACACCCTCACAGACATACCTCCTTTCTTCAAGTTCTGAAATTCCTCCTTGATTCGGTCCAACGACCTCTCGTTACGGTACTCCTCTAGCAGTTTCTCTTTGAAGGTAGACCAAGACAGTTGGTCTAGAACAGTCGGTTCAAGCGAAGCAGAGTACACATCCCACCAAGTAAGAGCTATACCCCGTAACATTCGGGAACCAAAGATAACCCTCTGTTCCTCCCCACATTCACTTGAGCGAAAAGCTTGCTCCATCTCTCGAACCCAGGCCATACAATCTAGGGGATTGTCTGAGCCTTTAAATTCTGGGGGTCGGCAACCCATAAAAGCTTTGAACGTGCAAGTCTGCGCCGCTCGCCTGACACCCAGGGCTGCAGTCACCACAGGGGAAATTACAGGTCCAGTACCCCCGGATCCTGCAACAATCACATTCTCGCCAACCGGTTCGTGCCTACGGTTGTTAGCGTCTCGGTCCTCAAGGAGTTTCAAGAATACTTCCTGTTGTTGCGCCATGGCCCTGTTCATGGCCAACATCATACGGTCCATCATTCTCGTTTCTGCCGTCACTTCCTCAATAATAGGCTCTGCAGCCTCCAAATTGCGTCGAGGAATGTGCTCGGTTCCTCCACCTAGCATATCACCCACTTCAGTCACCAGTGGATGGTCGGCCGCAGATATTTCGGCCTCCTGACCTTCCGGACGATTCCTGGTATTAACCATGGTTCTTCTGAACGCAAACATGCAAAAGAACGAGATAAGGATATCTCACGAGTCATAGCTTAATAGTCTCGGCTTAAGTCTAGGCATCTTACAGTCATACCTAATTCACTTAAACCAAGGCTCTGATAACAACTTGTAACACCCTAAAAATAGCAGAAATAAAAATCGAAATTCTGCAATAGACTAAACTTGCGGAATAAGGTATTACAATCCCAACATACAATGTTATTCCAAACGGAGTATGGGTTAGACATAAACATGGTCAATAAATGAAGCATATGACGACAACCTACTAATCTACAATTAAGTAACTAGATTAGGGTCGGGTGTCGCTATCCTTCCAAAATGTGCATCTTCAAAAATCACTATACGATGGTCACTAGATATCCTCAAAAAGACCACTCACGACCCCAAGGTCGTTCCCTCAGTCCCGGCGAGTCCCACTGTTAAGATGACCTGCCAACATGACAACCAAGAGCAAGTGTTAGGATAAAGCCTAGTGAGAACAAGCCAAAAAAAAGGGGAGTACTAAACCCAAATCGATGTCACGCGGTGAGTATAGCCATGAGCTAAGTCAAGAAATCAAATAAACCATTAGTGATTAAACATGGTACAAATAACACCAAATCACATAACGAGCTCAACCCCTCTAAATCTGTTGCTCAAAACATCAAGTCAACCCCTCTGGATCTATTCTTGAGAGTTCCCAAAACAGGGGGAACTCAAGCACCATATGGAATTACACCTTACTGCACCATGAGACGCTGCCCGACCGTATAGGCCCACACCTTACTTATCATGGCAACCCGATGCCTATTCCGTGCTAAAACGTGAACCAATGCCCAAAAACGGGAACATAGGAACACAGTGCCTATGGATCCATTGCACAAGACTCAAAGCCAAAGCATGTCATTTCGTAACGTACTCATATTAAATCAAATATACAGGCAATCCATGTGAACAATGGTTCAATTCCATAACTCTTGGTTCTTGAAATGATTGGGATTTTTGAAAGCATTATCCAACAATAATAAGCCATATTAAAACAAGGTTTTCCACATTTAAATAAATACATTTATCACATAGCTTTCGTAATACAGACTGATTTAGTTTAAAGGACTCACCTCAGATTTCTTTTTGTTTATAGCCTGCTTCCTACGATTGCTACCTACGACAACACCGATAAATCGGTAAGCCAAAAATATAGACAACTCACTGACTTACAATTCTCGAATTACAAAACACAACACACTGTCGAAACACAGTACCGGTCGAGCCCAATACCGGTCGAACCCAATACCGGTCGAACCCAATACCGGTCGAACCCAATATCGGTCGAAACCATCTTCCCGGTCTTAATATGATGGGACGTTTACAGAACCCAGACCAAACTCAAAATACGTAAATCTCGAAATCAAACGGTTAAAAACCTTCACAACGAGATTCTATACGGCAGATAACACTTAGATCAAAGCATTAAGCTAGATTCGTACCTTGATTTGGAGAAAAACGATCGACCTCTTTCTTCCTGCTTCCTTCTCTCTCTCTCTCTGATTTCTTAAGGATCAGATTTGTGATATATAGAAAAATATCTAAACTTGATTTATATTTATATAACCCAAGTTACATTTTACCCCCTTGAACTTTGGGTAAAGGTCAATTTTTCACCCAACTCCAAAATAACGGGTGTTACACTATGAAGGTAAAAAAACCTAAACCAAGTTAAAAAAAATCAAACTTTCACAGATAAAAGACTGTGAAGGTATATCCGAACCTTCACAGTGAAGACGCTGTGAAGGTAAAAAAACGAACATTTACAGCGAAAAACACCGTGAACGTAACATTTACGGTGTTTTCCCTATGAAAAGTTCGATTTTTTTACATTCACAGTTTTTTGGTGTGAAGTTTCATACTTTAAAGTTTGGTCTCACCGGTCTCACGAAAACTATTTGGTCTCACGCGAACTTAAGTCTATATATATATAGTGAGAGAGAGAGAGAGAGAGAGAGAGAGAGAGAGAGAGAGGGGGGGGAAAGATCATGTGAGAAGTTAAACATTTTGCGAGAAGGCGAGAAGTGTGATATCATATATGATTACACGACCTGTGGGCATGCTTAATCATATATGATTAATCGTCTATGTATTGCTAATGTAACATGTGCTTAATCATATGTGATTAAGTTTGTGTATCATATATGAATAAACACTTTTCGTCTTCTGGCAAAATGTTTAGTTTCTCGTTTGAACCTACCCCTATATATATATATATATATATATATATATATATGGAGGTTTAAACAAGAACATCTTCTTTTTATGATAACACGAGAACACTCTTTTACTATAAAAAATCAGATGGTGTGCGGGCGACTTGGCCCGTGACCTAGCGTCACTATGAAGGTCGTATGCGTCTGATTCATTATCGCATGTGATTCAATATAGTAAAAGTGTGTTCTCGCATTTTCGTAAATGAAAGTGTTATATTTGAACCCTTCCCTATAAGGATATATATACATATATATATATATATATATATATATATATATATATATATATATATATATATAGACAGAGAGAGAGAGAGGAAGGATCATGCGAGAAGGCGAGAAATGTGGTATCATATATGATTACACGGCCTGTGGGTGTGTTTAATCATATAATGATTAAACGTCTATGTATTGTCAATGTAACATGTGTTTAATCATATATGATTAAGCTTGTATATCATATATGATATCACACTTCTTGTCTTCTCGCAAAATGTTTAGTTTCTCGTTTGAACCTGTCCCTATATATATATAAGGGTTGTTTCATTTGCAACCCTTAAAAAGGTTGCAAACCTTGCAACCCACATCTTAACCGTCGGATTCATGATCGACGGTTACAATAGATATGGGGCCCAATATTTTTAATTAAAAAAACAGAAAAATAAAAATAAAATAACCGTCGATCATGAATCCAACGGTTAAGATGTGGGTTGCAAAATATCCTTCCACTATATATATATATATATATATATATACATACATACATACATACATACATATATATACATACATACATACATACATACATATATATATATGGAGGTTCAAACGAGAACACATTTATTTTGCGAAAACACAAGAACACCATTATCACATGTGATAATACACGTGAGGAGACATGGTGTGTGAGGGCAACTTCGCCCATGACCTAGGTCGTCAAAAGTCGCTCACATCTCTGATTTAAAATGGTATTCTCGTATTTTCGTAAAATTAAAATATTCTCATTTAAACTCTTTCATATATGTATATATACAAACATATATAATTTCTTTGAACCAACGTAAGGATAACAATTACCAAAAAAAAAAAAAACTAGAGTTGTTTTTCTGAAATTCTTTGAACTAACAACTTTCTAGAAAAACAATATGGTAATAACAATTACAAACTTCAAATTCATTGTACAACTCATCTTGCACCATTCTCCAATCGTGATATTCAAATTCTTCGTGCTTTATTGTTTTCCAAGTTCTTAGTGTTCGTCAAGTTCTTCATGTTGCTTTAAGTTCGTCTTCATATTTGTTGCCTCATGCTTTTGTTGTTGTTCCAGATCAATCCGCAATTCAAACAATGTGTAAATATATGGTTTGCTATGTGTTTTGATTTGGATGTGATGAACATTCAATTATTGAATTAGTCAAAGAGAAGGTAATCGAATGAGAAATTAAAGGAAACCAAAATTGTGGCTATTAATTAATATTCAACAATTTACAAATATGTCCATGTGGCGTTAATTAATAGATGAGATGGGATCTCATTCTTCTCACAAATATAGGGTTCTCATTTGACCTCTGTGATAGTCTTAATTTTTTTCTAATATTTACACCTATCATTCCCTATTTTCGCTCTCATTAACGAAGTTATATTTGAACAAAAAGTTGATTACTGACAATCTTAATCGGGCTTACATGGAACCTGCCTCTAAAGACACCAACGTGAAGAGGAAGGGGGGGGGGGGGGGGGGGGTAGGGGGGTTAGCGAGTCGAGCTTTTAACGAGCTACTCGAGCTCGAGCTTTATTATTGTCGAGCTCGAGTCAATCTCGAACACAAAATAAAACTCACTTAACTTATCGAGCCGAGCTTTATAACACCAATGTTCGACTCGGCTCGTTCGAGAACTCAATTCAACTTTACGAGTCGAGTCGAGCCGAGTCGATCCATTCGAGCATACCCTTTTTCGAGCCAAACATGCTCATATATTCATTAAGCATAAAATAAAAATATACAAATTATCGAGCTCAAGCCGATAAACGAGTTAATCGATCGCGAGTTCGAACCCATAAACGAGCTTCGAGCTCGAGCTCGATAACTCAAAATATATTCGAGTTCGAGCTCGAGCCCTACATTGAAAAGTTAATCGAGCTCGAGTCGAGCTCGAGCCCAGTATTAATTTTTTGAGCTCGGCTCGATTAACCTCCTACTCGACTCGACTCGGCTCATTTACACCCCTAGGGGGGGGCATTATTTGGTTCACTCAACGGTTGAGGCTAGGGGGGTCAAACCCACGACCCACCACTAGAAACTTGCTTATTTCCGACTAAGGATTTCCGACGGACAACATCCGTCGGTAATTTCCGACGGAACACCGACGGATAAATAACATTTGCGACGGATACACTATCCGCCGGTGATCCATCGGAAAATATATCCATTTCCGACGGATCACCGACGGACATAAAATTATTTTATTTTTGTTTTTTTTTAATATTTAAACACGTCGGTAATCCGTCGGTAAATTTAATAATTTAATAAATAATTATTTTTTTCTGATGTCCGTCGGCAATCCGTCACAAATTATCGACGGATTATCGACGGCCGTAAGGAATTCCGTCGGTAATCCGTCGGAAATTACTTTATTTATTTTTCCCAACCTCATGTATGTATGTATGTATGTATATAATCATGTACGTATGTATATATAGTATATATATATATATATATATATATATATATATGTCTGTGTGTTATGTATATATATATGTTTGTATATGATCATGTATGTGTAACAACCTCAAATTTGGAAAGAGCGACTAATAAAGAAATTTCCAACAATACCTTAAAGGATAATAAATCTCTTACTACCAGACCATAATTTAAATACATTTCTAGGTTGAACCATCAACAGATAATTAAAATCTTACATAAAGACTAACTAAAGTCGAGTGTTACTATAACCCAATACCAAATCGCTATCTCCAATAATAATGCGGAAGACTTCATCAAGCTAAATCACTTCATCGAGCACACAATTAGCACTCATCACTTCACGGTGTCGCTAGAACTAATCCCGAAATGAAACCTGATGCACATGCCGACAAATAAAAAGGTTAGGCTAACGCCTAGTGAGTTCAAGAGTTTTATATCATGATTATAGAGGAAAGCGTAAAATGGAAACATTGTAACTTATAATCATGATCCTTTAAAATGATTTACTTTGAAATAAGAGAACAACTCATTTACCAACAATATGCATTTTATAGATGGACGCCTCAACGCCAAACATTCTTTCATGAAACAATGCAATCCAACACTTACTTAAAACAAGAATAATGGTAATGCTCAAATAATGACATTTGAATAAGCTTTATAAAAACAAACGACCAAAATATGAGTAAACTCAAGTCTCCAAAATTATAGCATAAGGAGATAACCCAAATCTCAAACATAACTGAAAACGAGGATAAAATCAAATACCTCAAAACAACACCTCACGGTGACGGGGGAATCCCGAATTCCAAGGCTAGTGGCAGAACACAAAATTAGTTCACATCCAAGTTATTGAGCTCACCATACTAGGACTCATGGCCACGAGCACGCCGACTCGTACTAAGATGTGAGGGAGGGCCCCCGAGGATCCTAATCATGCTCATTCGCTAGGATTATATTTACGACCCATGGCTAATAACCGGTCCCACATAACCGTACCAAACGCCCCCGAGGATCCAATGTCTCAACTAGCTACAAGGGAAGTGACTATCCCATAAAATATAGGCTCAGAAATTAACTCTCGGATGCAGGTCTGGTCTTGGACTCCACGAGCCCTCACAGTATTATCCTCGAAATCCCCAGAGACTAATTCTGACACCCGCATATAATTAATAGCCCATTTTTCTTTTTAAATAACACGACCGACTCATATGCCTATGGATCCACTGCATTACAGTCTAAACAGTACATGACTCAAATTGAATGACTAACGCACTCAAACATGTAAATCTCAATTGATGCGCATTAACCGCCATCATACTTGGTATTTCACAATCGGGCTATTAAACCGAACCGAAGTCCTAAAGACTCATTTATTTGCAATTATGCATTTCCATGTTTAACTGCTGATAAGAATGGAAATCATAAAATGAGACCATACACATTCTTTCAAGTACTTGACATAAATGTGCAAGTAATACTTCATAAAACATTCCATTTCATGAATGATGCATAAAACCCGACAAACATTAAAAAGTGTATTTTCGACCAAAAACCCATTTATGCAATAAATCATCAAACCCCATTAATTTATAACACATTTATCGAAATGCCCAAAAATCCCAAGAGTGGGTGTTTTACAAAGTTTATAAAGTTAAATACTTCAAATAATCAAAGATCGACAAACATCCCAACATTTGATAATTTCATGTAAAACACATAAACACTTTAAAATGGACATTTTGGCATGTACACCGTTTTCACAAATCAACTTGAACTCACCTTACTAGATTTAGGCTAAATCTAGATTTTACCCACTTAGAGCTTTCCTTGAAGAACTTGATTCTTCAAACCAAATCTTCCAAAACCTAGATCCACAAGGTTCCAACCAACAATATACATAATCAACCACAAATAATCGATCCCCAACCTTATACATGAATACCTCAACTGATACCGAAACCCTAACTTCCATAAATGAAGAGAATAGAAGATTACCTTGACCCAAGCTTGAATCCACCAACCAAAACACCTCTAGATCACCAAAATGGTTACAAACTTCCAATCTATGAAAGGGAGAACAAAGGGTGGATGAAACCCTAGAAAACTTTGGTGAAGAAGATGAATAGTGAGAGATGAGAAACTTACCACCACAAAATACTATAGTATACTCCAATAGACTTATAATCTCTTGCTAGATCCTTGAAGAGCTCTCAAAAACGAAACCGTAGCAACTTGAATCATCAAAATCGGAGTTGTGGAGCAAAAGTTATGAATGAATGAAGATTTTGGGAGAAAATGTGGTTGAATCAGGTTTTTAACCTGATCTGGGCCTTCTGCCCGGCGCACGACCCGTGTGTGTTTTGTGCGTGGAGGGCGCACGACCCGTTTGCACACAGTTCGCCAGGATGGGCCTTAAATCCTGTTTTGGCCATAACTTCTTCATTATAGCTCCGTTTTCGCTCCGGAAAGAACCGTTGGACTCGTAATTGAATCCTTCATCCATCTAGACTATAAAATCTAGGATTCAAGTCCAAAATCAAATATCTTATTTTTCCTTAATATATCGGTTTCTGTATTAACTTTGAATGATACCTTTCGAAAATCAGGGTGTTACAATCCTCCCAACCTTAAAAGAGATTTCGTCCTCGAAATCTGGTATCACCAAGCACCCATCATTTACACTTGAAAGATCGATTGATTCTCTATCCGAAAGGAATGCCTTCGTGAAACTTCATCTCGTATACGGACCCGATTACATTCCGGTTGAGGTTGTCGTTGCGTTTCTCATAACGTGCCGCTACAAACTCAATCTCAACGTTCAATATATTTCACCGACGTCAGGATGAACGTTGAGTCCTTGATTAACCATTTTCTTAATCATTAAATCTCGGTTGCCTCCCAACCTTATGTTGCTCATATTACCTCAAGAGTAACTTACGTCCTTATTCAGTCATTTCTACCAAGAATACCCCAAAGCAAACATTTCCCTAAGATACCTCTAAATGTGACGCGTCAAGGTCTCCTCGATAAACGATTTGTACTTAAAGTTCACCTCGACAATCTCACTAAAGGTATCCAATAAACATTACCACCAACTCCCACCATGCACTCTAGCATCGATTGTCAAATCAGCGAAAGTCCTGACAATTATCAAAACACCAATGATTGATTCTTAATTGACAACATCTAATTTCCTTAAGGTTACCGCTTGTCCTACAGACACACCAGATCTAACAGAAGTACACTGAAGCACACCAACAACTATCGTCCTCAAAATAGAGTGTCGACGCCTATGCTCGGAATGGCCATTTGCAAGCGTGGTTATACCACCAAACATTTCGTTCCCGAGTTGCAATGTCGAATCGGGGTTGACACCTATTCTTGGAAATGATCACTCAAATCAAACATCCTTACTAGCCAACATAACATCATCAATATTCACAGCTACCCATTAAGGTGATACACCATAGATACATAGCATGCTGTCGTACCATTAATCCACAAATTCAAAACCAACCATACCCAAACAACCGTACACGGTTTGAACCCGCAGGTTTAACGAAGCACAAAGATCAACACTTAACTAGCTGGGAGAAAACATAGGTCTAACGCCTCAACTCCAAGGACTCTTTTAGTCCTTAATCTCGACCTCTAACACGAGAGCTTACACCTATAGCTCTAATGAGTTCAAGGTTTTTTTCACACCACTATGCCAATTTGAACTTTTATAAAATCTCAAAACGTAAAGGATTTATAAAGATTAATCGTACGAATAAAATCTACTACCTTAACTCGGTAGATGTATAGAGTGGTCACAACCGCCACACATATAAAACCATTTCAGAAAATAATTGATCAATAATCAAGGTAATACTGACACCAACGAAAGATATTTCAACAATTTTCTTTTTCTTTTTATTTTTTTTTCTTTTTTTTTCAAAGGAACTGCTATGTTCTCAACACGTAAAAATTGGTGTCATTAATGAGAAGTAGTTTTACGTACTAAAACAGTGCATAACGAAACGTTTGTACAAAACTTCAGAAGGGAAAACATATTCACGAACTCGAATCCCCAAAATTTTTCATTTAACCATGAAATGTCATGAAATAAAACTTCCCGACGTGAATCGCATACATCGGTTTATTCTCCAAAATTTAGTAAAGACATAAGCATGCGATTCGAGCAATTGTAAGAGTAATTTAGTTTGGTTCCAAAATTTAGGATGTACAAATAAAATGTTTGAAAAACCCAAAACAACATGTTCATGATATCGAACTCTCAAAGTTTTCTCTCCTTTAGCCCCAATGCAACATGGAATAAGATTTCACAACAAAACTTGTATGCGACCCTTTATTTCACAAAACTAGTAGGATGATATGTGTATGCACTTGGTTAAGACATGAAATAATTTATGTTGGTTTCAAGTTCAAAGCCAAATAAAATATGCTCTTATCGTTCTAAAACATTGACTAAAACAACGTGACGAAAATTCTCAATAAAATGTGCATATATGCTATGTGCGACCAACCTGCTCACACTAAACCCAAAGGGGAAACAACACTACGAGACGCCAATCAAATTTCTACATCAATGCAACAAAACCCCATAAAATAAAATTCTCAATAAAACTCAGACATCAAAATAATGAAAGGTAACTCCTCGTCCAAAACCTTAACATACGTGGAGGAGATCCAATATTAAGGTCATAAGTCGTAGTTACTTGCCCATGACTCTAAGCAACGTTAAAATACGAACATTACCATCTTCGAAAGTAGTGTTAGGCAGCAATGAGGATAAACAAAGTCTTGACAAAGCATGCAACCACATGCAATAAAATAATTTTATGCATGTTTAAGATCATGGTCTAAAACTTGTACGTGCTAAACATTTCAAGATTTCGTGGTATGATCCACATGGTGATTTTGGAAACATGAGAAATGATCGATGCAATTTATTTCAGAAATAAATCTCGTGCATGAAAATGATCGGCACTTAACACCTCAAAACCACGATCCTCAATTTTCTTAGTTACCCTATCGGCAATCGGATGCTCAACATCTTAAGGCAAAGATCACAGACTTCATAGGTTCACCTCACAAATTTCTCCTCAAAATACATTGGTTCCCAATGTCTACAGTTCTAATCCAACCAATCAATCTGATCCAAAACGATTCACTTAATGCAATCACCCTGCTTACCGTCACTACAAGTGACGAATACTAAAATCATCGACTTCTTCTAATGGCTTCCCAATTAGAAACTTCTTCACTACCCCAACGGTCGTCATACCAAGACAGTTCAAGCACATCCACGTAACTCGTAGATTCACCATAACAATGGCCAGGTGCTATTATGAACCTACTGTACATGATCATCCTTGCCATTTTCGGTGTGACTCCTGTTCCTATTGACTCCAATCACCTCGAATCCTCATCTCTTAAAGTGCCTAATTGTGCACTCTCACATTCAATCACTTAAAATCACGCTAGTTTGAGTCTAGGTATTCAAATTCAACACCTAAATCTCTCAAACTTAAGCTCTAATACCAACTTGTAACAACCTCAAATTTGGAAAGAGTGACTAATAAAGAAATTTCCAACAATACCTTAAAGGATAATAAATCTCTTACTACCGGACCATAATTTAAATACATTTCTAGGTTGAACCATCAACAAATAATTAAAATCTTACATAAAGACTAACTAAAGTCGAGTGTTACTATAACCCAATACCAAATCGCTATCTCCAATAATAATGCAGAAGACTTCATCAAGCTAAATCACTTCATCGAGCACACAACTAGCACTCATCACTTCACGGTGTCGCTAGAACTAATCCCGAAATGAAACCTGATGCACATTCCGACAAATAAAAAGGTTAGGCTAACGCCTAGTGAGTTCAAGAGTTTTATATCATGATTATAGAGGAAAGCGTAAAATGGAAACATTGTAACTTATAATCATGATCCTTTAAAATGATTTACTTTGAAATAAGAGAACAACTCATTTACCAACAATATGCATTTTATAGATGGACGCCTCAACGCCAAACATTCTTTCATGAAACAATGCAATCCAACACTTACTTAAAACAAGAATAATGGTAATGCTCAAATAATGACATTTGAATAAGCTTTATAAAAACAAACGACCAAAATATGAGTAAACTCAAGTCTCCAAAATTATAGCATAAGAAGATAACCCAAATCTCAAACGTCACTGAAAACGAGGATAAAATCAAATACCTCAAAACAACACCTCACGGTGACGGGGGAATCCCGAGTTCCAAGGCTAGTGGCGGAACACAAAAGTAGGCCACATTCCAAGTTATTGAGCTCACCATACTAGGACCCATGGCCACGAGCACGCCGACTCGTACTAAGATGTGAGGGAGGGCCCCCGAGGATCCTAATCATGCCCATTCGTTAGGATTACATTTACGACCCATGGCTAGTAATCGGTCCCACATAACCGTACCAAACGCCCCTGAGGATCCAATGTCTCAACTAGCTACAAATGGGAAGTGACTATCCCATAAAATACAGGCTCAGAAATTAACTCTCGGATGCAGGTCTGGTCTTGGACTCCACGAGCCCTCACAGTATTATCCTCGAAATCCCCAGAGACTAATTCTGACACCCACATATAATTAATAGCCCATTTTTCTTTTTAAATAACACGACCGACTCATATGCCTATGGATCCACTGCATTACAGTCTAAACAGTACATGACTCAAATTGAATGACTAACGCACTCAAACATGTAAATCTCAATTGATGCGCATTAACCGCCATCATACTTGGTATTTCACAATCGGGCTATTAAACCGGACCGAAGTCCTAAAGACTCATTTATTTGCAATTATGCATTTCCAAGTTTAACTGCTGATAAGAATGGAAATCATAAAATGAGACCATTCACATTCTTTCAAGTACTTCACATAAATGTGCAAGTAATACTTCATAAAACATTCCATTTCATGAATGATGCATAAAACCCGACAAACATTAAAAAGTGTATTTTCGACCAAAAACCCATTTATGCAATAAATCATCAAAACCCATTAATTTATAACACATTTATCGAAATGCCCAAAAATCCCAAGAGTGGGTGTTTTACAAAGTTTATAAAGTTAAATACTTCAAATAATCAAAGATCGACAAACATCCCAACATTTGATAATTTCATGTAAAACACATAAACACTTTAAAATGGACATTTTGGCATGTACACCGTTTTCACAAATCAACTTGAACTCACCTTGCTAGATTTAGGCTAAATCTAGATTTTACCCACTTAGAGCTTTCCTTGAAGAACTTGATTCTTCAAACCAAATCTTCCAAAACCTAGATCCACAAGGTTCCAACCAACAATATACATAATCAACCACAAATAATCGATCCCCAACCTTATACATGAATACCTCAACTGATACCGAAACCCTAACTTCCATAAATGAAGAGAATAGAATATTACCTTGACACAAGATTGAATCCACCAACCAAAACACCTCTAGATCACCAAAATGGTTACAAACTTCCAATCTATGAAAGGGAGAACAAAGGGTGGATGAAACCCTAGAAAACTTTGGTGAAGAAGATGAATAGTGAGAGATGAGAAGCTTACCACCACAAAATACTCTAGTATACTCCAATAGACTTCTAATCTCTTTCTAGATCCTTGAAGATCTCTCAAAAACGAAACCGTAGCAACTTGAATCATCAAAATCGGAGTTGTGGAGCAAAAGTTATGAAGGAATGAAGATTTTGGGAGAAAATGCGGTTGAATTAGGTTTTTAACCTGATCTGGGCCTTCTGCCCGGCGCACGACCCGTGTGCGGTTTGTGCGTGGAGGGCGCACGGGTCTGCCAGGATGAGCCTTAAATCCTGTTTTGGCCATAACTTCTTCGTTATAGCTCCGTTTTCGCTCCGGAAAGAACCGTTGGACTCGTAATTGAATCCTTCATCCATCTAGACTATAAAATCTAGAATTCAAGTCCAAAATCAAATATCTTATTTTTCCTTAATATATCGGTTTCTGTATTAACTTTGAATGATACCTTTCGAAAATCGGGGTGTTACAGTATGTATGTATGTATGTATGTATGTATTTATATGATCATGTATGTATGTATATATGTATATATGTATGTATGTATGTATGTATATGATCGTGTACGTATGTATATATAGTATATATATATATATGTTATGTATATATATGTTATGTATATATATGTTATGTATATATATGTATGTATGTATGTATGTATGTATGTATATACGTGTCGTATGCATATAAGTGTGTGTGTGTGTGTATGTCTAGATCATGTATTGTATATATGTAGTATGTATGTCTATAGATCATGGCTATGTCATGTGTGTATGTATGTATATATGTCTATAGATCATGTCTATGTATGTGTCTATATATGTATGTATATATGTATGTATATGATCATGTACGTATGTATATATAGTATATATATATATGTTATGTATATATATGTATGTATGTATGTATATACGTGTCATATGCATATAAGTGTGTGTGTGTGTGTATGTCTAGATCATGTATTGTATATATGTAGTATGTATGTCTATAGATCATGGTTATGTCATGTGTGTATGTATGTATATATGTCTATAGATCATGTCTATGTATGTGTCTATATATGTATATATATACATGATTTTGTTACCTACTAACAATTTAAGTTGTCTATTGTAGAGAGTTGCATGGGGATGTGAGCCTACTAGCGACGAGGTTTACGAGGCTACACACTGCACCAACAGGAAGCTTGTTCCGGGTGCGACTGGTCCGCCCACGGATCCTCCGATCTTCATTTACCCAAAGGCGGCTCGTATGTCGATAAATTCAATTATGTATGTCTACATTTTTGCTTGTTTTATAAGATGGATAGAAATTATAGCAAACTTAGTTTGGGTTGTCATTGTTGGACAGACGATAGGATTGTTTTGATAAAAGCAGGTCATGGATATATATGTTCAAATTACAGTTGAAATGTTGTCGAATTTTCTATAGGTTAGTTGACTTGACAATGTCTAATTTGGTAAACTGTAGGATAACTACCATCGGATTAGGGAGGAGGAGTACCCGGATTTACCTCCCGGCACTATACCTCCCAATGACGCCGAGTTGTGGGAGCGCAGTGTCGAAGGATGGCGTAAAGGTGAGCGACTTGAGCAGTTTGAGGCGTTCATGAGGAAGTTTCAAGATCACTCATTTCCCCCTCCGTAGGATTACGTTTTGTATTTATAGATATTAAATTAAGGTTTTGTACAGTTTAAAACTTAATATTAAACAAAAATTGGTAGGTTTTGTACAGGTTATAAACTGGCATTTTATAATTTTTAATTTTTTTTTTTAAAATTATATTACCGACGGATAATCCATCGGTAAATAATTTTTAATTTAATTTTTATTTATTAAATATCCGTAGGAATTCCGTCGCTAAGTCCGTCGGAAATTATCCGTCGATGATAATCTGTCGGTAATCCGTCGGAAAATTGTGTCCGTCGGTGATCCGTTGGAAATTAACCACGCCGTCGGTGATCCGTCGGTAATTTAAACGCCGACCACTGAAATACCAAGGACCTTTTACCGATGGATCACCAACGGATTTGACTTTTACCGACGGATTTGGTCGTCGGTGATAAGCATCTTTTTTGTAGTGACCTGTTATGTATTTGGACAAAGTCACTCATCCCTTTACCAAATTAAACTACACACCAGAGGTCATTAACGAAATAATACTCCGATTTCTTTAAATCTTCGTGTGCGTGATTGCTTCGAATTTCTTGTACCTAAAAAAGTCAGCCAGTCTAATATGTTTGATTTTTAAATATTATACTTTATAAGGTAGAAAATCTAATGGTTGATTTTATACTCCATAAAAAAAACTACTTTAATGCAAAATATCATATCTATGAAAAGGCATGTTTAATTCACTTCTTTTTCTAATTATTTTGACAAAATTGACCTAAGTATTTCCCTTCCAAGTTTGTTACGACATATATAATTCTAAAAGAACATATCATGTTTTTGTACCCTCGAGGATCTCTCTCGGTGGTATAAGTGTTTGGAGTTTTATTTGCCGCTTTCTTGCTGCGTTTACCAATTTTAGCTTGTTTTTTCGGTTTTGTTTTGTTTGTTTTGGCTTCGGTTGGTGCTACTTCTTACATTGCGTAGTGTCCTTTTATTTCGCAATATATTGTTGCCTGTAATAAAAATATTTTTGTATATTAACGGTGTTTTTGTTGAGTAATTTATTTATTTAACTTTTATAATAATTCATTTAAAATAGTCAACTATTGTCATCATTTATTAAAAACATTTTTAAGTTTTTTTGTAAATGATTAAAACATTTATGCTAATTAGGCAGAAAATAGTTTATGAACTTTTAAAATCCTTTAGATTGTTACATCAAGATTACGAAATTTAGTGGCAATTACGATGTCTCTAAACTATTGTTAAGAAAACTATTTCAGTTTTAGTTTGAATATAGAGATGAAGGGTATATAAGAAAATGGGACGATGATGATCTTATGCTTATCTCTCTCTATCAATAATAAGTATGGTGCCGTTTGTTTTTTAAGAGTTTTAAAGTCTGAAGTCTTATTTTAGTTATGATTAATAAGAGGTGGTGTGTAAAAAGATCTGAACAATTCAGACTTAAAAGTCATTAAGAGGTTTTTTTTTAAAAAAACAACCCCTATATATCAACCATTGTTATGTTTTGATTTCTTTAATCTCATAAAACTTTGACGATTTCATTTTTCATCAATGTGCAAAAATTTGAGAACCAATAAAGCTTAAGGTCATCAAACTGGAAACACATTAGAGGTGACTAAATTCTAATTAAGTATAATCAAAACCATCTTTAACTATCTCCTTAGCCTCGCTTTGAGGCCATATAGTATGAAACCACTCACACTAGTTGATGTCGAGCTAACAGGGCGAAGAGGCTAAGTGAATTACGATAAAATCAGGTTTATAGGACACCAAAAATGTTTAAAGTCCTAATAGACAACTTTATAGGACTAAACACTTATATGTTATATGTAAAATTGTTACAGTAAGTTTCTAGAACAATATTAAGCGTATTAACAAAAAATTTATGACATTTTTTAAATAAAGCCTCATATTAATTTTTTATGCCATTATTTGAAAAAAAAATGTCATAAAACCAAGTGTCTAATAAAAAGATGTGTTTATGGACACTTCACAAAAGTGTCTTATAAAAAAGCTAATATAACTTTTTTTTTCAAAAGTGACATCTAAAAGAGTCCTATAAATGTATTGCAACATATTTACATATAACACAAAATTGTTTGGTTCTATAAGCTTAAGTAATACAAAATAGTAGTGTATTAGGACAGTTAAATATTTCTGATGTCATATTGAACCCCATTCTGTTGTAATGGCTTGTGAAGAAAATAAAAAACGCTTAAGCATGACGAATTATTTCTTATATCCAAGAAAAGAAATGCAATGAAAGTAGAAGTACAAGAAATGGAAGGTAATACCTGTAGGAAGACAATATTCTATATACATGTGTCAAATAATGCATTTTATCCACTTAGGTTGTACTCTTATCGACACCTTGTTGTGTTTTTATCCTTGTTTTTTCAAGGATTTCAACATAAAAAGAGCTAACATGCTTTGTCTCTGATTTTATTTGAATTGCTATCATTTATTGAAAGTGACGTCAATCATAAGTCAACATGCATCAATTCTTCCTCTTGCGTGCAAGCTTTGCGTGTTTTAGAGATGGAAAATTCTCATGGTCATCTTTTATGCAATTGCATATATAAACTATTCCACTTTTCATCTTAACAATCGAACCAAGATAACAATCTTTCCTTATGATTAGGAATTTGGAACATGGAGCTTAAAAGTAGCTTAAATCTTTCTATTTTTTTTCACTTCTATTTTCGTGAAATTACCATGTAATATTGTAACTACTAACTATAGAATAAATTCATATTTTAAATACTCAAAAACAGAAATAAAGTATGTCTGTTTTAGAGTAAAACGAAATAATCAAAAACCCTATACCCTTCAAGCTCCTTCCTTCCACACATCAAACCCTTTGGAATTTTGATCTCAAAGCCAGAGTCAATCCATCTTCCACTTATAAAAGTCAAATGAGTTAAGTTAGCAATTAACATTAAATTTAAATCAAACAGGTTATTATAAAGAATGAACCGGTCAAATTGAACTATACTAAGAATATATTTGAATTCAAATATAAAAACCAAATTCTAATCATAACACATAAGAAGCATCGTATTAAAAATATGTGTAGCTTTGGTGATGCCAATCTAAGTTAATCATAAATAAAAAAGAGCATAATATTTAATCTTTTCAAACTTAGGCTTAACAAAAAGTTGGGGAACATATTGAATCTTTTTCAATGACTTTGGGGAAAAGAATAGCTAAAATTTAGTGCCCTACAAATCTTTGGAAACAAGTGAATGAGCAGATTTTGACAAGAACCCATTAACATATTTCCCTTTTGTTTAATCATATCATTCTTTAATCCAATATACTTTGTTCCATTCTCACTAACCACTTATCTCATTTTTTCTTCCTACTTTCACTTTTTCTCAATTCCCAAGTTCTATTCCAATTCAAAGAGAAGAAAAAGTAGAAGTGACATTCTGTAGATAAAGAAAGACCCCACCAATTTTTATGGGATATATAGTCCAATCATATAGGAAACATAATGGTTCTCTTTGTCATCTAAGTCAAGGTAAAAAGGAAGCAATCTCATATAATTGGGACATTATTTCAATTGGTTGGCATGTGGTGTTAAAGACAAGATGTTTGGTACACATTTTTGTATCGATTACGGATTCAATAGTTTAAACAATTTTTTTATTTTAATTTTGTACATGTTTATTGAGGTAAAATGTTATAGACCATCTATATATAGATGTGTTTCAAATTGTTCGTTTGACGATGTTCATATATGAAATTGATGAAAATCAACTAACATGAGTTAAAATTGAGTTTACCATCAACATATAGTTGCTTTTGGTGTCACGAGAGTGTAACTATAGCTCTTTGTATAAAATATAATCTTAAAATATATATTCATACCTTGGGATGGGAGATGGTGATTGGCAAGTATTTTCAGGTAGATTTGATTATTTATCATAATTTTCATTCTTTTTCTTGAATACATATCACATCATGTTATATGTCTTTTCATTAAGTACTATAATCATAATTCAAGAAATAAAATAATATTAACAAGGTATTATAGTCTTTTAACTCGAATGATACCTAACGTGTATGCACATGAGAAATCGGCACTACCATTACGTATAACTTCAACCATTTGAAAAGCATATATTTGTTCGACAACTCTAAAATTGGTGTAAACGGCTTTTATTGTTTTCCCTTTATTATTGCTATAATTGGACTCTTGGAATCGAAACCAAAACTACTTGCACACGATAACCAAATAATAAAAGAATTGTGAACACTACGTACAAGACAACAAAATTTACTATGCAACGTCCCTTACAAAGATTGCATATCCTACTAATTTCACACATATACATACTTACATATATCAACACATATGTATACATGGATGGACGAGATTGGTTTGTAGAGTTTGTATGAATGTCATGGTTTATATTTGAACCTCCCTATCTATCTATATATATATATATATATATATATATATATATACACGTGAATTCATACGAGAACAGAATTTATTTAAGAAAACACGAAAACAACCTAGTACATACAAAATCATATATGATTTACGTACAAAATCATATATGATTCACGCGACTATGCGCACGACCTAAACATCGTCCGCGTCCGATTTTTTCGGGTTAGTGTAAAATCACATATGATTTTATACATGATCTGCTGTTTTTGTTGTTTTCTTGTTTTCTTAAATAGTTAATGTTCTCCTTTGAACCTTCCTCTATATATATATATATATACACACAAACTCTTAACTCTATGATTTTGTAATTTATATGAAATTTGTAGACTTTCACAAATTATAAGTTTTATTCTGAGATCTATTCTTCAATATTTGTATATTTTAACATAGATACTTTTTTATAATTTTGATAATGTAAGACTTTTGTCGATTTGAATTTTTGTAATTTGACTATTGCAATTTAGATCTAAAACATGTGAATTAAGATATCTACAAGTTTTTATTTTCGCATTTGAAATTAGTGACATAGGGTAGAATTTTGACCTTATAATGTGTGATTTTCTTCCATATTATAATTCTCTCGTTAATAAATGCAAGTCCCTACTAACATGTCCTAGCAGTAGAAAGGTGAGCAAAATCATCTTCTACTTATAAGTTGAGGTCTCGGGTTCGAACACCACAATAGCCATGGGATCAGTACGTTGAATAGTTTGAGAGGGTGGCATTATAACTTCTTTTTCTTTGAAAATGTCAAAAAAAACTTAGGGATTAATTTTTAAATAGGGTTTGATTATTGATAGTGTAGGAAGATACTTGTGCCATGGACCATCTCCTGAGCTAAGACAAGTAAGTAGTTGCAACTTGGAAGGTATCCCGGTCGATACATGGTCAAGTTCAAACCTGTGCGTGAAATTTTGTCGTATATAAATATCATATGCATTTTAAAATAACACCGTGTCATCAAATAACAAAAACATGAGTTAGTAACTATCATATCTTAAATAAAACTCATAATATACAGCTTAAACCTTTTTTGCTATTGCCAAAAGTCAGACCCCACCTCCGGGTGAAATATATTGAGATTGTTAGGTGCGGTTTCCTCTATATATGTGGGCACCTATTACACCCTCAAATATGGAAATAGCAATTAATTTAAATTTTTCTAAATACATCGATAACTGAATCAACTACAACAACAATTTAAGGTTTAACTTCAATAAACACAAATTTGATCCCTATACACGATCTATAATAGGTACAAATGTCACTAAAATCCAATACCAGTCGCTATCTCCAATTGCAGAAGACTTAATCAAAGTACTTACCCTCGTGCAAATCTAAAGCTCATCTCCTCAAAGCCCTGCTAGCACCAAACCCCAACTGGAACCTGATGCACATGCCGACAAATAAAAAGGTTAGGCTTAACACTTAGTGAGCTCAAGAGTTTTCATTATATATACATAAAACATTAATCTTTAAAGCATTATTTAAAATGTGATTTTCAAAATGAAATACGTTCAATCTAAAAGAAACCAAAATGAAATACATTAAATCTGAGAATAATCTCTTTTCAACATTCACCATCTTCGTGATTTAAAATTACCAAGCAAAATGCCTCTTCGAATATAAATCCAAACCCAAAACTCACGTAAAACATAACTGACATTTTAATAATCAAATACTGAAAACGTAGATAAATTCCAACTTCCAAAACATCCCAAAAACATGGATAAGATCCAATATTCAAAACCTTAGACATGGATAACCACCTGTACTCAATACGTCACCAAAACATAGATTATAAAACTCAATACCCAAATCAACACCTTTTGGTGACGGGGGAGACCCGATTACATTGTACATGACGGAACAACAATGTGGGTCACATAGTTATGTAGAAAACCAAAACGTATAGATTATACGCATAAAACCTTTCGAGCTCAACTACTCCAAGTCTATTGCTCAAAAGCATCAAGTCAACCACTCCAGGTCTATCCTTGAGAGTTCCAAAACAGGGGAACCCAATTCCAAAACGGAAACTTATGCACATACTGGAATTACACCTTACTGCCCATGGGACGTTGCCCGACTATATAGGTCCACACCTTACTTACGATGGTGACCCGATGCCCATTCCGTGCCAAAGTGTGAACTTGTCCAAAAAGGGACAAAAGAACATCGTGCCTATGGATCCATTGCACTAACTAAAATATTACATGACTCAAAACGAATGAACTAATGTATTCAAAACATGTAACTCTCCAAAAAGATGCAGTAATTGCAAATCATAACCAAACGCTCTACATTGAGTTATTAAGATCGGACAAGTGTCCTCAAAAACTAACAAAATTCAAACAGAGCCATAAGCTCAACAAATACAAAGACTCAACGTTGAAAATCATAAAACAAGACCAAACGTAAACAATCTGCCTTTATGCAAACCCATACTCCAATTTATATAAATAACTCCAACGTAGTTTAGTTTGGGACAAATCATTTTCCAAGCGAGTTTCCATCATTTATTCCTTCAAAAACGTCCCATGACACAAAATCAAACACTTATCTAAGATACACAATAAAATGTATTTATACACAAACTCTACTTCATGAAATAAATCCTTAAAATACCAATGTGTATGATTTATTAGTCAAAATGCTCGAAATCCCAAACGTGTGTGTTTTACAAAGTTTATAAAATCAAACACTTCAAATAATCAAGATTCACCAAATAACTCAACAGTTAATAATTTCATGTAAAACATATAAACGCTTTAAAATAAACATTTTGGCATGTACACCGTTTTCACAAATCAACTTGAACTCACCTCGCTAGGTTAGGTTAAACCTAGGTTCCAAATCCAACCATTAGCCTCCAATAGTGTAGATTCCACCGTTTTCAAGTCATCACCAACAATAAGCTAGGGTTTCCAAATAACTCATTTCTTCAAGTCTAGAATAAACCACCAATAAGTAAAAACTCTATAGATCTACAAGGATCCTCATATAAGAACTTGAAATATACAAGAAACTTACCACATTCACATCTTTAACCTCTCAACCAACTCACCTCCGTGAGATCTTCCTACTTTCCAAACTCAAGCTTCCAAAACACAAATCTTGATCTCTTTAGGGTAGATTCACTCCAAAATGCTCCCAAAACTGACATTGGAGCTCCCAAAATTGCTTCAAGAAGAAGAGAAATGGAGAGGGGGACGAAAATGAGAGAAATCCCTAAAGAATGGGATTTAAATCGTCAGACCGTCCTAGCGGCCTTGGCCGCGACCTCAAGTCGCGGGTCAAGCCGCGAGTGCTCCTGAGTAGCGGGTCACATCGACTTACGCGGGCCTAGCCGCGGCTTGAGGTCGCGGGCCAAGCCGCGCGTGCTGCCTGTGGTGCCTTCTCGCGTCTCGTGATAAACCGTTCCTTGACCGTTTCTCTCGTCCGACCACTGACTGTTTCCCTGGCCGAACATTGACCGTTTATTAGGAAATTACGGGTGTTACAGCACCTGACTCACCGTGGTTACAGAAATTCCTTCCTATTGCACTAAAATCTTTATTTCAAGTAAATGGAGCCATTTCTATCACCTTAAACCATAAGACATCTACAAACGACAAGTCCTGTAAATGGTAATCCTTATGCTAAAAAAATCATAGATAACAGAGTAAATTACAGATTGGTTCCCTGTGGTTTACACTTTCTACCCACAGTAGTTCCAAAATCAAAATAAATACAAGGATGGGACTCCTAGTTTGCATTTTCGCAAGCTTTTGGTCCCTCCCTCTAAGAGAATTAGTTAACCTTAACCTAAAGGGGTACTTTCGTCATTTTACTTTTTTTGTTGTCTTTTCCCATTAATAAAATAATAAAAAAGTATAATGAATATTATATGTATATAATACACATATACATATCAAAAACACAATTACAGAGATGGGGATGCCGTGAAACCCTTCCCCCATCGTCGACGTTCATCTCAGGTGCAAACTCCAACACCAATGACCCTAACCCCCCCCCTACCTTCTCCTCCTCTCCCACCCATATTTCTATCGAAATAACCCCCTGCCCCTGTTTCTTCTTCCCAAAACCACCATCGCAACACTAGGACTTCATCTTTCTTCCTTCCAAGTGATGATGGTGGTTCAAAGGCGGTGAGAGCGGGTGAGCGTCAAAGATTCACCATCGAGAAAAATAACCTCTTAACCCTAATCTAGAAAAATCAACATATCTGAAGTAAACAGGAAGAAAAGATGGAGACAGATTACCATGGGTTTAGATGGAGAAGGGGTTACAATCGATTTAAATCTGATCTAGATCAGAGATTTCATCCTTAACTCAGATTTAAAGCAGCTTGGGGATATGTTCTTCTTCGATTGACGTTGCAGTAGAAAAGAGGTTTTTGGCAGGAAGGGTGGGGTGGGGGTGGGGTGGGGTAACACTTAGAAATAGGTGGATACAAGGGATGCAAGCAGAGATCTATGTTTTTCATGGTCAGTGACTGGCGCCAAAGATGGTGACCAACGTGTAACATCCTAAAATTCAGAGTAATTTAAAACTTCAAAAATAAGGCAATATGACATCTGTATTGCTATAAACTTCTCAAAAAGTGTATCAGTCCTTAAGACTTTACAAAAACCTGTACGGATTTAGAATTCATCAACAAACTAATCTAAACATAACTATCTAGATTACATCAGTTGACAATCCAAAATTCATCAAAAGAATGGGACTTAACAATGCCCAACTATCAACACACTTTAGTCATCTCAAAAATGCCTCGAGACCCAACTCGTCTCTCAAAACCCAGTGCATCCCACCGCTAAGGGAAACCTATTATACATATCATTTGAGAAAAAATGTCAGACTTAAAGCCTGGTGAGAACATACAGTTTATAAAGCTCAAAAGATATAAACATTTGTATCATAAGATAATATTTCCAAAGAGGTTTAATCTTACAATTGAAAACTTTGCCACAACCGGGCTTTTTCGTTATAAACATGTCATCAAATGACCAACGATAAAACATTTTACCAATGATTGTGGCGTAACACAAACTAGGCCAAAATCCGAGTTATGAGCTAAACAATTGGAATCCAAGGATACGAACACATAAGTTCGTGCTACAACGTGAGATCTAGCCCCAAGCAAAACCAATGTATACTCCTTCACTAGGATCACTATGAACCATGGCTAGTATTCGGCCTCACATAACCGTACCAAGTTTCCCCCGAGGATCATATGCATCCATAGCTACAAAATGGGGAATGTGACATCCCAACAATACAGTCGACTCAAAACCTAGGGATCCGCTAGTAATGGTACAGACTCGTCACAACAACATATGTGACCAACCATAAATAAACATATGGTATAAACACATTTTATAAACAAAATGTCATTTCCAGTTCAACTTCTGGTAAGAATGAAAATCATTAAAATGAGTTCTTAAACATTCTTTTCATATATCCACATAATGTACAAGTAAAACATCATTTTACTTCATTAAGATAAGATCCATCATTTTAGTAAACACAATGATCGGGAACCCTAAAATCTCCCAAAACTCAAGTTATATCAAATATGTAGAAAACTTAAATCTGAAACCATTGAGATATATAGGAGTTCCAAAAGGTAACTTTTGATATGTATAAAGTTTAAAATGATAGTAGGAACTCACCAGTAGGTTTTAGGATAAAACCCGGAAAACCAGATAACGATCACGACGTAGAGGTGAAGCTTAAAACACCGAAACCTCGGATCGAACACCAAATATTAACTACCAAACTCTAGAGAGAGAGAGAAACGATTTAGAGAGAGAGGAGAGAGTTTAGAGATTGAGAGATGAGATCCAAATGAGATATTTGGAAACTGAAACCCTTATGTCGGCCAGGGTCTTTCGCGGGTTATGTCGCGACCTCAACTCGCGGCATAACCCGCCCGTGTTCTCAAATCAAAACCCAAACAGTGGATGTTGCGACTAATGTCGCGACTACCACTCCAATGCAAGTCGCGAAGCTCGTAAACCCATAATCGACAGTGGACATCGCGACTTATGCCGCGACTCCAAGTCGCGAGCAAGTCGCGGAACTCACTGGAAGGTTCCAACTTTACCGAACAATATAAAATCGAACGATAAACCAATTACGGTGATAACGACACGAGTTATACACAAGATTTACAACGATACATGTATAACGAAAATCCAGGGTGTTACAATCCTCCCCAACTTGGGAATGATTTCGTCCCCGAAATCCAAACTATACAAAAAGATGAGGATATCTTCGCTTCATATCCCCTTCGGATTCCCATGTCACATTTGTTCCACGGTGATGCTTCTACTGCACCTTGACCAATGTGACTTCTTTGTGACGCAACTTCTTAGATTTTCTTTCTAAGATCGCGTCAGGCTCTTCTATACAACGGTTACCTTCGTCTACTGTCAACTCGGAGAGAGGAATAACGCTTTCCTCTTCCGCCAAACACTTCCGAAGGTAACAAATATGAAACGTGTTGTGGATTCTGCTCAACTCTGGCGGTAGTTCCAATTGGTACGCTTGCAACCCTACTCGCTTGAGCACTTTGAAAGGTCCGAGGAAACGGGGACTCAGCTTCCCACTCTTTCTGAACCGTATAATACCTTTCCACGGCGATACCTTAAGCAACACACGATCGCCTACTTGGAATTCCATCGGCCGCTTCTTCTTATCGGCATAACTCTTCTGCCGATCCTGAGCCGCTTTCAATCTTTCACGAATACATTTGACCTTATCGGCCGTCTCTTGCACGATTTCAGGTCCGGTGAACTGCTTTTCTCCCGCTTCAAGCCAACACACGGGAGTTCGGCATTTTCGCCAGTACAATGCTTCAAAAGGTGTCATTCCAATACTCGAGTGGTAGCTATTGTTGTAAGCGAACTCCACCAAAGGTAAGTGAGAGTCCCAGCTACCCCCGAAATCGATGACACAAGATCTCAACATGTCTTCCAATGTCTGGATCGTTCTCTCGCTTTGCCCGTCGGTTTGTGGATGGTAAGCCGTACTCAACTTAACTCGTGTACCAAGCTCTTTCTGAAACCCATCCCAAAAGTTCGAAGTGAACCGACTGTCGCGATCCGACACGATCGACAATGGTATGTCGTGCTTCGAGACCACCTCATCGATGTACAGTTTTGCTAGTTTGTCCATCGGTAATGTCTCGCGCATGGCCAAGAAGTGAATGCTCTTTGTTAATCTATCAACTATCACCCAAATGGTATCGTGACCTCGAAGAGTTTTAGGTAACTTTGTCACGAAGTCCATAGTGATATGCTCCCACTTCCACTCGGGAATCTCTAGAGACTGAAGACTCCCATATGGTCGCTGATGTTCGGCCTTAACTTGCGAACACGTCACACAACGCTCAACGTAACGTGCCACGTCAAGTTTCATTACCGGCCACCAATAGTGCAGTTTCAAGTCCCTGTACATCTTTGTACTCCCCGGATGAATGGAATACTTGGACTTGTGTGCATCTTCAAGCAACAGATCACGGTTACCCCCCAAGCTTGGGTACCCACACGCGACCGTTGAACAGTTTTACCCCACGGCTATCTTCCGTTAAGAGCAAACGCTGCTTTTTCATAACTTCTTCTTTGAGATTCTCTTCTAGCAGTGCTTCAACTTGCGATGCTTTGACCTTTTCAACAAGACTAGACACCAACTCGATTCTCGAATGGGTAGCCCGAATACATCCGCTATAGTCCTTCCGACTTAACGCATCGGCTACCATGTTTGCCTTACCAGGATGGTAAAGCAACTCACAGTCGTAATCTTTAAGCAACTCGAGCCACCGCCGTTGTCTCATATTCAACTCTTTCTGATCAAAGACATACTTCAGGCTCTTATGATCTGTGTAGAGTGTACACTTCGTGCCATAGAGATAATGTCGCCAAAGATTCAAAGCGAACACTACTGCTGCTAACTCCAAATCGTGGGTAGGATAGTTCTTCTCGTGTATTTTAAGCTGCCTCGAGGCGTAAGCGATTACCTTGCCCCATTGCATCAACACACAACCTAAACCCATTTTCGAAGCGTCGCTATAAACCACGAAGTCTTCTGACCCATCAGGTAACGACAAGATCGGAGCTTCACACAACTTCTTTTGAAGTATTCGGAACGCCTTCTCTTGTGTTTCGGTCCATTCAAACTTCACATTCTTCCGAGTCAAAATTGTCAAGGAAGAAGCGATTTTCGAAAAGTCTTGGATAAATCTCCGGTAGTACCCTGCCAGACCCAAGAAACTTCGGATCTCTGACGGACTCTTGGGAGATTCCCAATTCATCATAGCTTCAATCTTGGAGGGATCCACTTTCACTCCGTCTCGAGTGACAACGTGACCCAGAAATTGTACCTCTTTAAGCCAAAAGTCACACTTGGAAAACTTGGCGTACAATCTTTCCTTTCTCAACACTTCAAGCACTTCCCGTAGATGTTGTTCGTGTTCTGACTCGCTCTTGGAGTACACGAGTATGTCATCAATGAATACAATGACCGACTGGTCGAGGAATGGTCGGCACACTCTATTCATCAAGTCCGTAAATATCGCCGGTGCGTTCGTTAGACCAAAAGGCATTACAAGAAACTCATAATGGCCGTAACGCGTTCTGAAAGCTGTCTTCGGAACATCTTCTTCACTCACCTTCACTTGGTGATAACCGAACGTAAGTCGATTTTGGAAAAACAACCCGCTCCTTGAAGTTGATCGAACAAGTCGTCTATTCTCGGAAGCGGATATCTGTTCTTTACTGTAGTTTTGTTCAACTCACGATAGTCAATGCACATTCTCATCGTGTCATCTTTCTTCTTTACAAACAAGACCGGAGCTCCCCAGGGTGACGAACTCGGTCTTATAAAGCCCTTCTCTAAAAGCTCTTGGAGTTGTGCCATCATTTCTTGCATCTCTGACGGCGCTAAACGTTTAGCAATTGGTGCTGCTCCAGGCACAAGATCAATTCGAAACTTTAACTGACGATCGGGTGGTAACCCGGGCAAGTCGTCCAGAAATACATCTGGAAACTCACGCACAATCTTCACATCTTCCAGCTTTGATTTCTCTAACTTGGCATCGATCACATAGACTAGGAAAGACGAACATCCTTTTACTAAGCACTTGCGTGCCTTTGCCATTGTAAGTATTACCACTTCACCTTTTCTCTTTTCACCATAGATGACAATGACTTCGCCAGAGGGGTTGGGAAGTCGAATCAACTTCTTGAAACATACGATCTCGGCGTGATTGTTTGACAACCAATCCATGCCGACCACAACATCAAAACCCCCGATTAACATCGGCAGTAGATCGATCGAGAATTCTCTCCCTTCGATACTAAGAGTACACTGCTTCAGAACATCGTAGATCAGAACCTGACTACCATCGGCTATTTCTACCACTAATGCATCCTCAAGACTAGTAGTGGGCATAGAAATCTTCTGACAGAACAAATCAGATACGAAAGAGAAACTGGCACCTATATCGAATAAAATACGAGCAGGTACAGAGTTTATAAGAAAAGTACCCGATACCACATCAGTGGATGCCTTGGCCTCATCGGCCGTCATCTGAAATGCTCATCCCGGAACCCTAGGAGGGTTCTCCTTCCTTGCTGGCGTGCTACCCAACACAAGCTTCGGGCAATCTCTTTTCACGTGCCCCGGTGCCTTGCACTCATAACAGACAAGTCCTCTGACCGGGAAATCTCTGATAGTGTGACCAGGCTTCCCACACTTATAACAAGTTTGAGAAGTGGTGTTACATTCACCGTGGTGTTTAGTTCGACACTTGTGGCACCACCTAGCTTCCTGCTGATTGCTGAAGTTTCGGTTTCCGCCAAAAGGTCGTGATCTATTGGGATGAGCAGAATTGCTCTCCCACTTTCTCTTATCAGCCACCACTACAGCTTTCTCAGCTTTGTTCCTTGCGAACATCTCTTCCATGTACTGAGCTTCTTCAACCATCTCGCGGAGGTTAGAAGCTTTAGAATTGTGGACCATAGATTGCATGTCCGCGGGTAGACCATTCAGATAGGCCTTCATCTTATCCTTCTCTGTTGGGGCAGCGTGCCCCACCAGATCAAGCTTCTCCATGAACTAATGGGTGTACTCCCTCACCGTCAGGCTTCCCTTTACCAGAGACCAGAATTCTTTCTCGATTCGGTCCATTGTTCTTTCATTACAGAACTCTTCTAACAACTTTTTCTTGAACTCGGCCCAAGACAACTGAGCCAACACAGCAGGAGATAGGGTGGATTGAATGACATTCCACCAAATGAGCGTAGTATCCCTCAGCAGTTGGGTACCGAACCGCACTCTCTGATCATCTCCGCATTCGGAAGAGCCAAAAGCTTGCTCGACCGCTCGAACCCACTTCACACACAAGATTGGGTCGTCGGAACCAGAGAACTCTGGCGGTCCGCAACCCAGAAAGGACTTGTAGGAACAACTTTTCCTATTTCCCGGAGCACCAACAATCCCGTGCTCCTCAGCTCTGACCCCTGCACCAGCGCCTCCAGGACCCGCTACAATGTTTTCCACAACCGTCTCACTCCTCCGATTGTTCACATCGCGGTCCTCAATCACTTTCAGCAAAAACTCTTGCTGCTTTGCCATCTCTTCCCTCATTGCCAACATCATGCTGGCCATCAACTCAGACGGGGAACTAGCATCCCTGATCGGGTGGGACGAAGCCAGGTCTACTCGCGGAATGACCTCTGGCCCCCCACCTAGCCCTTGCTGAACAGGTGGTCGCACAACAACCTCAACTCCCTCCGGCTGACCAGCGGTGGAGGCTGTCGCTTCCAAACCATCAACACGCGTACGCGGTCTACCACGTGTATTCACCATGCCAAACTGCTTCACAGAACAGGAAAAGAGATAAGAGAGAGTTGGAATAAACATAAAGGAAACGTACTACCACATTACCAATCGTCATAGCAATAGAAATTCAAGCACACTTACGTACGATATCCTCATAATAACATTAGCTAAGTGAGATTATGAACATATAACACATAAAGGTTCTCGTCACGATTGCCACAACGCCTGATAAACGCATTTTCCGTTGACTCTAAGACTAACCCATCTTAGAAGCTCTACCCGATTTCACGGATCAATTCTTATCATACTCGGTCTAAGTCTAGACATCTTACATTAATGCCTAGTTCACTTAAACTAGAGCTCTGATACCAACTTGTAACATCCTAAAATTCAGAGTAATTTAAAACTTCAAAAATAAGACAATATGACATCTGTATTGCTATAAAGTTCTCAAAAAGTGTATCAGTCCTTAAGACTTTACAAAAACCTGTACGGATTTAGAATTCATCAACAAACTAATCTAAACATAACTATCTAGATTACATCAGTTGACAATCCAAAATTCATCAAAAGAATGCTATCAACACACTTTAGTCATCTCAAAAATGCCTCGAGACCCAACTCGTCTCTCAAAACCCAGTGCATCCCACCGCTAAGGGAAACCTGTTATACATATCATTTGAGAAAAAGTGTCAGACTTAAAGCCTGGTGAGAACATACAGTTTATAAAGCTCAAAAGATATAAACATTTGTATCTTAAGATAATATTTCCAAAGAGGTTTAATCTTACAATTGAAACCTTTGCCACAACCGGGCTTTTTCGTTATAAACATGTCATCAAATGACCAACGATAAAACATTTTACCAATGATTGTGGCGTAACACAAAGTAGGCCAAAATCTGAGTTATGAGCTAAACAATTGGAATCCAAGGATACGAACACATAAGTCCGTGCTACAACGTGAGATCTAGCCCCAAGCAAAACCAATGTATACTCCTTCACTAGGATCACTATGAACCATGGCTAGTATCCGGCCTCACATAACCGTACCAAGTTTCCCCCGAGGATCATATGCATCCATAGCTACAAAATGGGGAATGTGACATCCCAACAATACAGTCGACTCAAAACCTAGGGATCCGCTAGTAATGGTACAGACTCGTCACAACAACATATGTGACCAACCATAAATAAACATATGGTATAAACACATTTTATAAACAAAATGTCATTTCCAGTTCAACTTCTGGTAAGAATGAAAATCATTAAAATGAGTTCTTAAACATTCTTTTCATATATCACATAATGTACAAGTAAAACATCATTTTACTTCATTAAGATAAGATCCATCATTTTAGTAAACACAATGATCGGGAACCCTAAAATCTCCCAAAACTCAAGTTATATCAAATATGTAGAAAACTTAAATCTGAAACCATTGAGATATATAGGAGTTCCAAAAGGTAACTTTTGATATGTATAAAGTTTAAAATGATAGTAGGAACTCACCAGTAGGTTTTAGGATAAAACCCGGAAAACCAGATAACGATCACGACGTAGAGGTGAAGCTTAAAACACCGAAACCTCGGATCGAACACCAAATATTAACTACCAAACTCTAGAGAGAGAGAGAAACGATTTAGAGAGAGAGGAGAGAGTTTAGAGATTGAGAGATGAGATCCAAATGAGATATTTGGAAACTGAAACCCTTATGTCGGCCAGGGTCTTTCGCGGGTTATGTCGCGACCTCAACTCGCGGCATAACCCGCCCGTGTTCTCAAATCAAAACCCAAACAGTGGATGTTGCGACTAATGTCGCGACTACCACTCCAATGCAAGTCGCGAAGCTCGTAAACCCATAATCGACAGTGGACATCGCGACTTATGCCGCGACTCCAAGTCGCGAGCAAGTCGCGGAACTCACCGGAAGGTTCCAACTTTACCGAACAACATAAAATCGAACGATAAACCAATTACGGTGATAACGACACGAGTTATACACAAGATTTACAACGATACATGTATAACGAAAATCCAGAGTGTTACACAACGCCTGATATGGTGATTGAAGAGGTTGAGCCGGAGATGTACGTGTGTATTGTATGTATATATAATATAATAATATGTAATATATATTTATTTATTTTCTAATTAGGGTAAAGACAAAAGTAAGGTCAAAAAGACTAAATTACCCCTGGATTTAACTGGGTTAACGAAAGATTTTAACGGATGTTAGAGGGAAGGACTAAAAGCTTGTGAAAATGCAAACCTGGATACCCACCCTTACATTTATTTTAATTTTGAGACCATTGTGAGTAGAAAGTGGAAAACCACGGGTACCAAATCCGTAATTTACGCAAATAAATATATATTACATATTATTTTATTTATATATACATACAATACATACTTACATCTCTGGCTCAACCTCTTCAATCACCATCTCCGTAGGTCATCATCTCCAGCGCCGGTCACCGACCGCACCATTTATAAGTCTTACCCCCACCACACCCCTTCCCCTCGCCTTCACCACCCCTTCCTCCCAAAACCCCTTTCTACTGCTATGTCAATCAAAGAAGAACATATCACCAAACTACTTAGTTCAAATCTATAATCGTGTTTATGTTTTAAACATTAGTTGAGGATGAAATCCCTTATCATGATCAGATTTAAATCGATCATAATCCTGTCTCCATCTAAACCCATCGTAACCCGGTCTCCATCTTTTCTTCCTCTTCACTTCAGATATGTAGATTTTTCTGGATTAAGGTCAAGGGATTATTTTTCTCGATGATGAATCTTTGATGCTCAGCCGCTTTCACCGCCTTTGAACCATCATCGTCCCTTGGAAGGAAGGAAAATGAAGTCCCAATGTTGCGACGGTGGGGGAGGCAGAGAGGGTCATCGAGGGTAGGGTCATTGTGTTTGTGATATGCACGTGTGTATTATATACATATAATATTCATTACACTTTTTTATTATTTTTTTATGGTAAATGACAACAAAAAAAATAAAATGATGAAAGTACCCCCTTCGAATTAATTGGATTAACTTATTTTGTTAGAGGAAGGCACCAAATACTTGCAAAAATGTGAACCAGGGGTCCCATTTTTTGTATTTATTTTGATTTTGGGACCCTTGTGGGTAGAAAGTGTAAACTACGGGGACAAAATCCATAATTTCCTCTAGATAATAAACACAAGTACAATGAAAGCCAAAAAGGCAAACTCGCCATCAAAGATGGCCAAAGTACTCAAGTTGGAAGGGTTGAAACCTCATACTCGATGGCACTTTAATATGCCTAAGAGTTGTATGTAAATCCTAATAATAGATTCAAGTTTAACCTACTAATCTAAACAGAAATAAAAAGCAAAATACCAATCTAACTGAACAAATGGAAGCCCAGATTTTCAAAAAGCAAACTGAAATCGAGACTTTGAACTTCTTCACCACCTTAAATTTCTTGCACCCACTTCTTAACTACTGATGTCTTGCCAAATACTGCAAACAAAACACCAATATAACAGTAAATTCAATTTGAGAAAAAATCAATATCTAAAAAGAATTACCGAGTCCTACCCAAACAAAATTAATAAATTTTAGTTAACCAATTCACCTTACGAGCATAAGATTTCAAGAAACAAAAAAAATAGTTAAGAGATTGATCCAAGGGTTTTGCACAATCAGACAAAAGTTGATGATGCTCTATAAGTTGATACAATAAATCTCCCTACCTTTTATAAATCATACGTAAGCGCATTTTCTATAAATCATGCTCCTTCTCACACTTGAACCCATTGTTGTAATAGTTGTGCATTTGAATCTTAATTTAATAAATTTTGCTTATTGAAATAAAATATGCATCAGTAAAATTGTTCTTCACATACTAATATTGTCCAAAAGCCATATTATATAGAATCGTAAATAATAGTATTCCAATTGCCAATGGCTAAATTTGTCAAAACAAGTTGCAAATATGATATGATAACTAACCCGAGCAACAATAGTGAGACCTTAAGCCCTGGACTGGAGACGGGATATTGTAGACCTCAATATCTGATCCCCAACTATTGATCTCAACTTCCTAATAAACTCTTCACGGCTCGTTTTCTTTCCCTACAAAATCACCAACAAAAGTAAGCACACAAGACAAATTTGACAAAGATGAAGTGTTAGATTACTACTCAACATACCCTTAGAGACTCATACAAGACATGCACTAGTCTCATATCCTCAGGAGCTACTTTATCCGATATAGCTTCAAACAGCTTTGAGAAAGGCATCCAAGGAGAATTAGGAGCCCTAGAGGTGCTTGATCCAACACTGGGAACCTTTTCCATAGACATGGCCTTCACACTTTGAAATTGGGGGTCATTCATCCCCTGGAAATGAATAGAATAAGCAACAATAACCACAATACAACGTAATCTTGAAATATGAACTTTTATATCACTATGTCAAAAGAAATAAACTATAGTTAAGAAAAAGCCAAATGCAAAGAACTACATTGTGAAATAAATTTCTTTCTTGAAGAGGGGGAAGGGAGAACTAAATGAAGATATTTATGGAAGTGCTAGTAAAAAGCCCCCTATTTTCGGCTGCAAAGATATATTTCCTCCCACGAAAATTGCAACATATTCTTTTTTGGAAGGTTTACATGTTAAAATTACTTTACCTTTAGGGTCCTCAAGATTCCTTTATATATGTTTATTTAAGAGTATTTTAGAACTCTACAAACAATCAAACATTCTAATGAAAACTGTGTGTCAAGTGTTCCGATTTTCATGGAAGGAGGGAATAGATGGCAGCATGCACTGTTCTAAGCTGGAAACACAAAACTTTATGAAAGCCAATTTTCATCCAACCAAGATTGTGTTCCATACAAGATTTTGAACATCCAAATGCTAGATTATTGGCTATGTGTGGCTGGAAAATTAATTATCATCTACCATCATATCCCTTCATATTAAGCACCATACAGGCATACACCATACAGTGGACCAAACCAATTAGCACATCATAAGGGGCAAACTCCCCTCCTTGTTAGCTTTCATGAAATCAATCAGAATTTCATATTGCACAAGTTAATCAGCCTCGATCTGCCAGCATGCCAAAACTGCAATCAAGCTTTGAACTCAGGTCCTCAGTTAGAAAGAAAAAGGGTAACCCTGGTTCACTAGAGCTCCTTACCTTTGCAAGGATTCAAAAAGAAATCTTTGCATGCAGCCTTTCCCTTGACTTTGCAAAGGTGCTGTTACTGTGACTTGAACCCATGACCTTCGAGTCACAAAAGAGTAACCTTACCAGTTGCTCCAAGGCTCACCCCTCCTAAGTTAGAAATGTCCAGATTTTAAGGCTATATGCTATAGGGTACAACTTGTAGCCGCTGAAAACATATGTTGCAATCAGTTAACAATATCAATGCAGAACAAGAAAATATCTGCTATCGTCCTCACCAGAGGCTCATTTTCCAACAGATAATCAGGCAGATCAACGAGTAAAATTATTATCACAGAACAAACACTCACCAGTTTACTAGGAGAGGAATCTATCTGCATGGGTCCCTGGGGATCTTGAGTTGTTACCCTCGATAAGTCAACCCTACTTCCCTCTAGAATCAGATTCCCTGCATTATCAGGAACATAGTTATAAAAGGACAATAGTAAGTAGTGTTTTGCAGATTGCTAGAGCTGTTATGCATATCTTGAGCCTGTCGGATGTGGGGATTATATGAGATTTTGCTGAAAATAGGTTCCGTATCTTTAACCTATAGATTATGAACTGTCACTGTCCTCACTTTACTCTCTCCAATCTGCAGCATCCCCTATTTTTCTCCCTAATTGGTATCAACTATCCTACATCTCACCTACCTCCGAATCAGCTCTGCAAGTCAATCCCACACCCTTTACAGGTTTTTAATCAAGTACAGTTTATAGTTCATGTTTGAAATTCAGTAGAAAATATTCCAACGAAGCATTTATGCTAGGCCTTACTTAGTCAGTGAAGGGTATTTTTGGTATCTTCATTTTGACTAATTCATAAATCCTCTGGGGAACGTAATAGGCGTGCTTATTTTCATCATCAAAGATGATTGAGTGATCGAGCATCATTTAGAGATTCAACTTGCATTGGCTTCTAACACTGAAGTAACATGCTGAACGCTTCAATCAGCTCTTACAAGTACCCCAGTTCTGGCCTTCCCTAACTTCTCACAACCTTTTAATGATGCATCAGATTCAGCTTTAGCTTGCCTCTGGAAAGCCTTGGGTCCAAAGAGTGATGTTATGTCTACCCAAAGACCTTTATTTGTCCCAAAAACCTTGTTAGTAAACAACAACCCATATGACATTGAGCTTGAAGGGAGGTAGAAGGGGTTTTCTAGAACAGATAGGATAACAATATCTTGGCATGGTTGGAGTAAGAGGATCTGATCCTAGTGCTTTATTTCAAGTGGTTCGGTGTTTTAGTAATTTATCCTCGGCCTTACTTGCCAAGGCTAGTTTTAACCCTTTTTCTTGCATGTCCCCACTGCTACTATTTAATTTATTTGTTGCATGTTTGCACACACTCTTTTTTCTTGCAATATTACCTATGTCTCATGCTATCTGGTGTCTTTTCGAAATCCTCACAACTTAAAAAAAGAAGTTTTTTAACGAATTCTATGTTTCTCTTCTCTCTGGAACGTTTTTGCAAGTCAGGAGTCTTCACGAAATCAACATCTCTACCCCCATGGGGTAGAGCAAAAGTGTGCATACAGCCTACCCTCCCCGCATACCCTACTTTCGAGTGGGATATACTGGGTATGTTTCATATTGTTTGGGTTTTAAAGTAGCATCGTCACTCCAGCTGGAATTTTAGAAAAAAGTAACGAGGTATGATCATGTGACAAGTGGTAACAAAAAAATATGTGGCAGCTACAGCCTTTTTCCAGCACTACTTGTATGGTAGAATTGGTGGAGCCTTGCAAAGAAGTCCGAAACCCACAGGCACATCATATAGCTGAAACCAACTATAAACTAACAACGGTATGAGTGCAGATCAGCTTTTGAAGTACAAGGAAAGTGGATAACTAGAAGTGGTAGCTTTTAGTTGTAGAATTACGTAACCAAGGCCTTGCTTTGGATCATGTAGGTAGCAAACCAATAGGAACAGAATTAAACACATAAGAGCTCAAAACCAAGAGTTGGATGCATTTTGTGGTATTTGATCCAAGTCCGAATATGTGTACCCTGTGTCACATCGACCACTACCCGACTGAAATGTTGATTAGTTAGGCATACCACCCTCAAACAAATGGTAGCACAAAAAGGATTGATCAACATGTGGCATATCTCACATATGTGGATCTACAGTCATTGCATGAAAGGGTGTTAGCAAGAGTCATTGCATACTTGAAGCCCCAGAATGGGTTATTTGCAGTCACGAAATTTTTGAAACTGCCCCTTAGACATATAGACCCTTTTAAACTGTAAAGTATATGGTCTGTGTATATTATCAGCTAAAATTTCCAGTCAACTCCAAGATCCATCCACCTTTTGATGTATCACAGGCCAAGTCAAGGATTGGGTCAGCTACAATATCTACCCCCACTCTGTGTACACACTGCAATGGTTAGGAACCGAAACCGAACTGGTTCATTCTTCTGTTTTTTGAACTTGAATGATAGCATTCAGATTTAGATTTCAAACTAAAAAAGCACATCTTTATTCGGTTCATGGGTTAAGTTTGGGACCGAACTGGTTCTAAACCAGAACCAGACCATTATCAAACTGGTTTTCAACTCCATTATTTTGGATTTTTTGGTTCCGGTTCATTAAGGTTCAGACACAATGAACAGCCTACAATTTTCCATGCCAGTACTTACGATGTCGTAGAAAAAGATGAAGATAAAGGTAACTAGAGATGAATAATAGGAAAGCATAAATTACTACCTTCGGCACTTGGAGACATCTTGAAACTGACTGCAAATTCAGGATAGATGTGGGTATTCATATTCATGTTCCAAACGACATAATGATTTGGATTTTGCATATTATCAACTCCACTGTCAAAGCACTCGTCACTTGGATAAGATTGTTTAGATCCAGGCAAAACAAGTTCCATATTTCCCAATATCACACGGCATAACACCATATATCTTAGTCCTTTTTCATCAACATCACAAATAGTAGCACTGTAACGAGAGCAGAAAATTAAATACTTAACAGATACATACATAGAAAGCTTGAGAAATAAGTAATGAAGTTTCTGCCCCTAGGAAGAAGGGCATAGAAAGCAATTTTCGGAGGAGAACTGTACAAATATTGATAAGACTCGCGAAAAAGGAGGAAAATGAACACATGCTGATAGTTCCCAAGTGTGAAGACAGAAAAGTAAAATGTTTGCACTTTATCGTATGTTCATCACCTCAAATCATAGCTCGGAACAAGAAACATAAGGTTATTTGTACCTGTTGTGGGCGGAGTCGATGGCAGTAAGGTGGACTCCATACCCATACCTTCCAAGTTTTGGCCCATCATGTCCAAAGCCATAAACCACAGTGCTAGATAGTGCATCTGTAGGAGATGCAAACCAAGCATATTGCACATTTGCCTTTCGACGAAGCTTTTGTGTAATTTCAATCTGCTTTTGGAAAAGCTCTAGCCTCGCTTCCATAATACCACCAGAGCATTTCTTGACATCAATTATTTCAACCTTCAGGGCTGGACTTACACCCCTGATAAACATATTTCCAACAGTTTCTGGGTCTAGAGTTCTGCAAATACTTTCACAAATAGGGGATGCATCTTCATCGCTCTGTTGTATTTTCTCAACAGGTTGGTCAGCATTTGCATCTAGTTGGTTGCAACTATTATATAAATTGCGGTCATGAAGATCTGTATAACCTTCCTGGTCAAGTTTGATCCTCTTAACATTTGACTCTTCAACGCATTCCTCGAAATTACTGCTGCTTGGTGCATTTAGATCAATCTCAATATGCAAATTAATTTCAGGAGTCATAGAGGACTCTTGTTCAACAAGTTCTAACTCTTTCATTGGTTCGGACTTATTGCATTGATGACTTTCATGACAACTAGAATATGATTCAGGAAAAAAGCAGCCACCTGTGTCATCAATCCATGCTATAGGTTTTTGTACACCAGTTTTCAAATCTACTTCAATCATATGTAAGATATCTAACATTAGATGACGCCCATTAAACTTCACTTCAGTCGCTCCCTTCTTTGCCAAGAAGTCCTTCTTAACCAAGTCGATGACATCTTGGGAAAAATCAGTCCACTGACCATCTTGAGAGAAAAGCAAGCGCTGAGGCAGTCCACTTTTCATAAAATTTGAGTAGTTCTTAAGTATAGTTTTCCTAAAGGAAGAACAGCACTTGGACTTGCAGCCATCATCTCTCTTTCTCTTTCCAGTCTTCTTCAATACTGAAGCAAGGTCATGCCTCACAGCCAAAGCCCTGTTGCTAGCTCTAACAATCTGAGCCTGGCGCTGAGATACTCGTTTCCTCTTTGAATCAACAATGACCCTACTACCACTGTCCGACACTTTTACCCACTTCGACGCCATTTATCTACAGGCCTAATCGTATTTACACAAGTCAACCTAAAAGTCACCTATCTAGAGTAATGAGAAATACTCAAAGCGAGGTGTCAAAGGAATTGCAAGTCCTGCATAAGAAAGAAAATAGCTATCAGTTGGCATCCAGTTTATTCTAGATCTCAATGAAACAATAAACAAAGTACATGCAAATACATGCAAGTCTAGAATAGATAGAGAGTTAAAGATTCCAATAGTGCAAGTGTGATGAGAGAAAAAGCCAAATAATCGCAACTAAAAGAGTATTGTTCATCAATTAGCTATAAATATCTTATTTCTATCTTTGTTTTCCTTTACTTCCTCAAGGTTGAGTCAAAACCTTATTTGAAACAATAAACAAAGTACACGCAAATACTTGCAAGTTTAGAATAGATGGAGAGTTAAAGATTCCAATAGTGCAAGTGTGATGATAGAAAAAGCCAAATAATCGCAACTAAAAGAGTATTGTTCATCAATTAGCTATAAGTATCTTATTTGTATCTTTGTTTTCCTTTACTTCCTCAAGGTTGAGTCAAAACCTTGACCTTCCAAATCCAAACAAAGAACCATGCCTCTAAAAGACAAGCCACGTTGCATAAATTGTGATTCATTCATCAGGACCAAGACATAGGCCAACATTGAAACCCATCAACTACTACTTAGCTAATAAAAATCAAGTGCTAGAATATAGAAATAGGATATCGACTTCTCAAAATACCAACTAAGAACTACTACCAGGCGGCAATCATCTATGAGGAGAAAAATATACTTTTGATTGTTTGTATGTATTATATTCATGTACAATCAACATTTCGGAGAAGGGGAGAAAAGCTTGGCACTTTTCTCTCATACACGAGTACTAAAAGTAGAAATGGTTGGTAAGCATTTGGCATGCTAATTGATCCAATGCAAGTATGTTCAGAGAATTCCAACCATCATCTATAACAGACTAACCACATAGATGTAAATGTTCTTGGAATATAGTTAAGACTATGAAAAGTAGAAACCAAGAGAAACATAAAAGAATATAATATCTTTGCAAAAAAATTGAAAATATATTAAAATAAAATAACCATACGTTGTCAATCAATGATCTGTGGTACAATTGACCACAAATGGTAAAAAAAAATCATCTAAAGGGCATATAAGCATACCATTAAGAATTTCTAGCAGAAAGTATGATTTAAAATAAAGTTAAGGCATAGAAGTTAAACCAAGCAATGACCAATGAATATCTCAATCACCATGATTTTCTACCAATATAGATAGTAGGTTTGTTCGACACCATGTGCATGTGTAAACCAAAGAGCAGAAACTTTAAATGAAGAGAGTAACATAGTCGGGTTTCAAGAATGCATGCAAAGATAATATGTATCGAGATTCGAGAGATTGAATATATATGTTGAAATCATAATACAAAGCATGTTGGAAGATAATAGTAACATGATTATCAAAGTAGTATTTTCATAGGTGAAGACTGTACAAAATAGCTTCATGGTTTTAATGTTATGTTCAAGCTAAAAATCCTAGGCGATAAATCAAGTTGCAACCCCAGCCACCCTCGCCTCACCAGGTGGGAACAGAGGGAACAAGGTGACATAGGGCATTGAATAGAATTTCCTAGGACAATGATGTTGCAGTGCAGAGACTCCTAGTAATAACCCAGAAAGCTTAACCTCTTTTAGGCCATGAAAATTTAGATATGATAACTCATTTAAGATAAAGCAACACAATGCAGTCTTTCCAAAGAGAGACAAGTGTAAAATAATCAAGAGATGGAGAAGAAAGAAAAAAAAAAGGAGTCACTATGTCGAAACAGGAATTGAATTTATATGTAAGATAAAGCTAGAGTTAGTAACCTAAGTTATTGCAGAATATTACGGGATCAAAAGGACCAGTGTTGACTAAGTCAGCAATATGATAATATAATGAAGTACTCAACAGCTCCAAGAACCAAAAGCCAACATAATAATATTTAAACGAAGAAATACAACTTACTTGAACATAATAACATTCATATAAATGCAATTGGATATATCCGCACAATTACAAGTGTTTTTGCGTCGACTTATATACCCTAATATAGCCATCATCTACTCGTCAAGTATGCTTAGATTAGCCCAAACTAATATCAGTTAACAGTGCATAGAATGATTCTACAATCAAGAATGCTATTGGTGGTATTATATTCATCACTCCAGCCACATTAATGAGGTAATGTTTATTGGAAAGACCTTGTTCCTATTATTGCCTATCTGTGTATTTGCCTTATAATAAGGTGATCACAAGATGCAGTATATCCCTTTCTGTCATCTCATATGATCTTTAGTTTCAAAGAGGTATGGGGTACTCAACATGTCCAGCCACCAGGTAACCCATCACCTTGCTGCTTATTAGAGTTACTTGTTTAAGAATAGATCATACAGCATGAACCTCAAAAAGTGTTAGAATTTGGAATATGGAGAGGATGATAGGACTGGATAATCTCAAGAATCGTGTGTAGAGCACTTTCCAAATACAATAATTCCACCCTAACAGCCTTGGGTTCACGAATTTAGTATTGGGATCATTCTTGAGAAATTCTCAGATTTCGAGGGCTGTGAAACCGAGAGCATATACCCAGATTCTCATTTTTACATATTTAAATGAGATTGGTGGTTACGGGCGGCTAAACGGTAATAATTGTTAATGGATAAGATTGGATAGTAGTTATAACCGAATCAGAGTTACGGATATGAAGTCTGAGTCCAAGTCTGAACTCTGACTCTAAAGGGTCCAAGTTTGGATGCACTAATCAGAAACTCTGACACTATAAGTCTGAACTCTGACTCTAAAGGGGCCGTTTACCCAAACGCTTACCCGGTAAGTGCTTACCGGTAAGAGTCAAAATTCAACATTACTGACTATGTATTCCATCAAAACCGTATCGTATGTCACAATTTACCCGGTAAGCGCTTACTGGGTAAGAGTCGTCACCCTCACTTAGTCACTTACCAGGTAAAACACTCCATCCATATCATCGCTCTTACCGGGTAAGATTCTCGGCCCTTGCCATGTTCATCCGGTAAGGTAAATGAGGGTAAGCGCTTAGTAAACGGCCCCTTAGATAATTTTCCTAAGTCCAGAAAACCACAAGTCTGGACACAAGGTTGATAATGTCAGAGCAATGTTGTTAAGGCGCAAGGCGCACTTAGGCGCAAAGGGGTCCTGGGGCCTAGGCGTGAGGCGCAGGCGCGAGGCACGGGCCTCACGAATGCGAGGCGCATTGAATTATAAAATAATATATACACACACATAAATACGTACATACATACACACATAGTAATAGACAACTCAAATACCATCATATAAAAAGTAGAAATATCAACTCAAGTACCATTATATAAAGCATAGTTCAAAGACTTGAGGGAGAAGAATGAGATATGGGTTGTATTTATAGGGCTTAAAGACTTGAGGGAGAAGAAAAGATATGGATTGTAGAATTATCTAGTTACTCTTTTTATAGGATAGGAGATAAGAATGGAATAGATTATATAGACTTATCACTTGCCTTTGTAGAAGTCTAGGAGGTTAAAACTTAAAAGGCATCATTAATATTATAGTTGACTTGATTATTAAGTTTTTTTCTGCAAAATTCTAAGAGACAAAACAAGTAAATTTAAAAAAAAATATCAATATTCGTGAAGCGCGCCTAAGCCCAGACTGCGCCTAAGCCCAAGGCACTGCGCCTTGGTGCGCCTATGCAATGGGCCTCGCCTTGACTACTAAAAAGCCCAGGGCTTTGCGCCTTATGCGCCTCAGCGCCTAGGCGCGCTTTTCACAACTATGTGTCAGAGTTGACATTATTTATACTCGAAATAGAGCGCATAATTGCATGATCCCGGGTAAAATAGTGGTTTTTACTAATGGGTTTGAGGAAATTACAGAACAAGGCAAGAAAGTCAGAAGAAGCGAAAAATGATCTAAAATCCACTCTTTCGAAGACAAAGCAGAAGCGAGTGAGAAACAGAAGTGGGCCCAACGCCAACAGTATTGTGCGCGAGTTAGGCCAAGCGGGCGACTTATGCCGCGACCCTAACTCACGGCTCTCGTCGCGATCTGGCCTGAGAGCCTTATTATCGTTTGAGGCAGCTAGGTTTTGAGGGGATGAAGGCAGGAGAAAAGGCGGCGACGACCAGAGGCGATTTTTGGAGAGAAAACAAAGGCACGAAGAAGACGAAAAGGTGGGGAAACTCAGTCGGAACGGATCCTCGATCTTGTCACAACCCGTGCAGCAAGATTAAAGATTTCAGGGAGTGTTAAAACTTTTGAAGGCATCTTTCTTTAAGAACAATGTTTAGATCTGTGTTTAATTCATTCTCAGTTGTCATTCTAGTTTACCCCAACATGAGCTATAAGCATCTCATGTTGGGGGTTGGTTGAGTATTTGGTGATGTCACTTTAAACTTGTGGTTTGAGTTGTAATCCGATGATTTTTATTTTTATCAATGAAGCATATGATGAGTTGTGAATAAAATATTTTTAGTTTGGTCAGCTAGTTAGATATCTCTTGATTATTTTACCTTTCGAGAGGAGTGTAAAATGATTATGGTATAAATTGGATAGAGATATACCAATTTCACCATAGATCTATAACCTGTTCTTTATAGGTAATTTAACTTGATTATTGAGTTTGAAAGAAGAGATATCATTGTTAATTGTCAGTATTGTTATTGCTTGGGAAAGGGTAACAATCATATTAAGTTTAATTTCATTGAATCTTTAAAACATTGTGTTTCAATCAATCCAGGTTTTTAGTACAAAACCTTATATGAAACCAACCCCCGACCTTCTTGTTTGCAGTTGTCATCTTTTTATCTTTCAAAACTCACATTAGTCATTTAAAGTTAATCCTGTTTGCAAAACCTCAACAACCATTTTAATTAGTCTAGTTAATAGTTGATATAAATTTATGGTAATTAACACCAGGTTCCTACGGTTCGATACTCGTACTTACGTACATATTACTTCATACGACACTGTACACTTGCGGTCCGTGTGGGAAGGGTGTAAACCCGACCAAGGTCCAGTTCTCTTACCATACGGTCCAGATTTAAGGACTTTTCAAGGACACTTTCTCAACACTGATCTGAACGATCAGATCTCTGATCACACTAACCCAGACTTATACTTGGTGTGGTTTTCACTAAGTTCGAACATGCATAAAATCCAAAAATCTCGTAACCCCACTAGGGCCGCTGCCCCTAGAACCCCGCAAGGGGGCGCGGCCCCCTTGACCCCCGCAGATAGGGGCAACATTTGTGAGTGTGCACTCGGCACCTCCTAACTCACGTATGTTTGCCTTATCAATTTAATCGATCTCAAGTAAATCACAATTACACAAAACGATTAATGACACTAAAATCACCAACAAAAAGGGGTGTGTCGTAATACACTGTTGGGCAAAGACAGACATCCAAACCCAGATGCTAATTTCAACCCTCACATGCTACATGCGAGAGAAACCCCTCTCTCTTACTATGTACAATGCGATATTGAGCATGTATCGTTCTTCCTTGTCCACACATCTCTTGAATGCCCTCTAAATTAGAATAAAGCCAAAAGGTATTTAAATTCACTATGAATCATAGATGAAAGATCGCTAGAATGCAGATTAAACACAACTTAGTAATGACATGTTGGATCTTAAATGAACACATAGGAAGTATTTAATAAAAAGTACCAAAAACATAGTATTCTTCCTTATAAAATTACTGAAAACAGGATAGGTGAACAGCTTTGCAGAATGGAAAGGGCGTAACAGAGTGAACCTAAAAAAGGGCAAAAAAATCAAAATAATCATTATAAAGAAGCTGGCAGCAAGATTCAATTTATCATGTTATAAAATTGCTACAGCTCCCAGTAAATAGCATAATAAATATAAAAGATGTGATATCGAAATACACGTATGTATCCACAAAGTAATCCTGCAAATAAAAGATTGGAAATTAAAAAATATACATAACAAGATTGAGCTTCTAAACTTTCAGTCACTTGAAATAAAAACTCACTTTAAGCAGGAACAAATGATTTAAATGATTTGTAATAACTAACGTATAGAATGTAATGGATGAATGCCTAACTGAACAATTATGATTAAAAAATTACTATTATAACCAAAAGGCGGTCTGAAAAAAAAACATGAACTTGAGCAGATTGAAATATAGTCACTTAAGTTAAGAGAACATACCATTTACTAACACCAGCTTTACTTCTGCATAATGCGGCCATTTCCATTCCATCGCTTGAGGTCGACAAATTTCTAATCCTATCATAAACTAATTACAGCTCTAACGAGTACTACACTAAAACACAAAACATCGGTCAGAAACTTGTAAAAATACAGTTTATTGAACACCAGTTCTTTTCCATGAAGAATCTATATTATATCACCAACATGCAATATCCATGTTCCACAGTCAATTAAACAAAAAAAAAATGTTGCTACAAAAAGCACCACCATTCTTAAGTCTACTCCAAAGTCCATACAGAGCCCACCTAGAAACAAGACCAGGTCTAGACCTAACATGAATGGGAATTAGGTGTAACTTGTAACTTGTAAGAACATATAGATCTTTAAATAGGCATATAATCACGGAGTCATATCATCGATCTGCAGCATAAAGCCAGTTTATGAGCCAAATATTGTCAAATGATTGTTGCCGGGAATAATTACATCCTGCACTTTTCATCCATATCAATTACAAAGTTCCTAAAACAGATTCAACTCATTCTCACTCTAATTGACCAAAAATTCGTGTTTAATTCATGCACTGCCTCTATTTGGAGGCACAATCAGTTTCTTGTAGCGCATGTCTACTTGATCTCTGTCCCTATATGCATGTCTCATGTGTGTTCGACTATGCCTCTCACTCTACATGCATACACAAAGAACATCCAATTGCACCACGGCTTGGAAGTCTCTGTATACAGCTTGTTGCTTTGCATATTTTGTAACTCAAAAACTGACTTTCTAATCACAAAGGAATAACATCAAACAGCTGTTTCAGAAATATTATTTTATGAAAACGAACATAAACATGCATGTCAACGTCAGTGAGGACATATACAGTACATCCTTGTTAAACTTATTGAAGCCACACATATGTTGATCAAACTCACAAATAAGTTGTATCCAATAATTTACAGCCACGCACAATAAACAAAATAAACAACAAAAATAAAATAGATAAAACCTTTTTTTCCAACAACTCTAAATTCAGAAAATTTCATATCCCTAAACCCTGGAAAAATCTTAGACAACAATTAACCCACGTATTTGTTAATCAAACTCACGGATAAGCGACACCAAAAAAAATCAAACTCAAGACAGTTACACGAAAAGAAACAACGCTTAAAATAATTTTTGGAAAAGATACTAACGATTCAGGCTTTACTGTTATCCGTCACTACGAAGATCTCATACAACAAATTTGATGAAAACTCTGATTAAAAAAAAAGCATCATCAAATCCACTACCAGTTTTTGTAACGGATCAACTCATACCTAACCACAAATCACTCAAATACCACATAAAAACACAATTCATAACCGATCTGTTAAAGATCCTAACAAATACCCTCGAATCCGAGAAAAATAAAGTCATCAACTAGATTAAAATAACTTACCAACAAAAGAATTGTATAACCTCAAGCACAAATCACCAAATTTGGATGGATTTTGACGAACACGATCAACGGATCGATGGATCGTTAACTAAGTCGTCTTCGCAGAGGAAATAAAAGGCCAACGGTTGCTTTTGGAAAGAACACAAAAGACAACGAAGTTAAAGAGAAGATGTGTTGGAATTCATGAGGAATTTATGTGTGAAAATTGTTGAATATGACAAATTGCTTGGCCAGAAAGAAACCGGAGGAGAGAGAAACGTCGGCGAGGTCGTAATTGGGCTTCCGGGAAAGAGATGTGCGATGATTTTAGGGGTACTTGTGGAAGAGGAATGATACGATGACGTTTTGAGGGATGCTAAACGGGCCGTTTCTCACTACGAAACGTTTTCTGTATTACTACAAAGAGTAAACTACAATTTTAGTCCATGTGGTTTGATGCTTATAACGGTTTTCGTCCTTGATCTTTCAAAACTGATTTTTTAGTCCTTATGATTTTTATTTACTTCTATTTTCATCCCTCCCTTCAATTTTATATTAATATTAAATGTTAATTTATTTTAAAATTAAGAGTAACTAAGATTTTAGTCCCTATGGTTTGATGTTTATAACGATTTTCGTCCTTGGTCTTTCAAAACTTCTTTTTTAGTTCTTGTGGTTTCTATTTGCTTCTATTTTCATCCCTCCCTCCAATTTTATTAATATTAAATGTTAATTCATTTAAAAATTAAATAAACAAATTAGATATTTGGTCCTTGTGGTATATAAAATTTTACATTTTTATCTTAATTTATATTTTTTTACTTTTTCTTTATTTATTGTATTTCATCATGACATTTATTTTTTTATTAATTATATTGTATATTTTTATAATTATTATTACTTTAATTATAAAAATAATCAAATAATTTTATTAAAAATACTAATAAATACATTAAAAAAATTTCAAAGCTTTAGGTTTAGATCTCTTAAAATTAATATTTTTTTCTATTGATTTATTAAAGTTTTTTATATATTTTAAATTAACATTGAAAAAAGTTTAATAAATTTTGAGAAAAAAAAAGGAAATTAATTAAACTAGCCATTTCAAAAAATCAACTTTACCTCCTAACCATTCTCTCTCTCAATTTATTAAAATAGTCCATACGTTCGTAATATATGTTCGTATATACGAACACCTCCTTAAAACTGATGAATTTAATACATCTTCGTTATATATATTCGTATATACGAACATAATTTAAAAACTCATTAAAAAATGATACGTTCGTGAAAAGGTTCGTGGAATTCCAATATATTACGAAGATGTAATATATCACGAACTAAAAGTTTCATTTTTAGCCCCTGATCGTGGTATACGAACATCAAAACTCAATTCAAAAAAAAAAAGTTACAATTATGGTCCCTTATCTTTGGAACATAATTCAAAAATATTTACAAAGATTGTGACATGTGTTTGTGTATTACGAACTCAATTTATTAAAAAATTAAGAAAGTTACAATTAAGGTCCCTCAACTTTGGCCCAATTATCAAATGATTTACAATTTTGGCACATGTTCGTGCCCCACGAACATGTTATTTGATTAAAATAAAATCAAAGTTTCACTTATGGCCCCTCAACTTTGGCCCCATATAAATACGAATTAGGGCCAAAATTGTAAATACTTTTGATAATGGGGCCAAAGTTGATGCGGCCATAAGTGAAACTTTGATTTTATTTTAATCAAATAACATGTTCGTGGGGCACGAACATGTGCCAAAATTGTAAATCATTTGATAATTGGGCCAAAGTTGAGGGACCCTAATTGTAACTTTCTTAATTTTTTAATAAATTGAGTTCATGATACACGAACACATGTCACGATCTTGGGTTAAATTTGTAAATATGTTTGAATTATGTTCCAAAGATAAGGGACCATAATTGTAACTTTTTTTTGAATTGTGTTTTGATGTTCGTATATCACGATCAGGGGCTAAAAAAGAAACTTTCAGTTCGTGATATATTACATCTTCGTAATATATTGGAATTCCACGAACCTTTTCACGAACGTATCATTTTTAATGAGCTTTTAAATTATGTTCGTATATACGAACATATATTACGAAGATGTATCAAATTCATCAGTTTTAAGAAAGTGTTCGTATATACGAACATATATTACGAACGTATAGGCTATTTTAATAAATTGAGGGATAGAATGGTTAGGAGGTAAAGCTGATTTTCTGAAATGGCTAGTTTAATTAATTCCCCCAAAAAAAATCTTATTTTATAACAACAGGTTGTTTACTAGTAAATTCACTTTACTCTCATTATTTCATATTTTCATTTAAACTTTATTTTTATTAATTAATCAAATTTGTTAATATTTAAAATAAACAACACACACACACATATATATATATAGAGAGAGAGAGAGAATAGGGTTCAAACGAGAACGATACTTATTTAAAAGAATATGAGAACGGTAAATCACATACAAAATCATAAGTGATTTTACATTAGCGGAAAAGTCGTACAAAATCACAGTATGTGGTCGACTTTTGCCGCGATCTAAGGTCGCGGGAATCACATGTAAAATCACTTATATTTTGTATGTGATTTGTCGTTGTCATGTTCATTTTAAATAGGTATCGTTCTCGTTTTATCATTCTCTCTCTCTCTCTCTCTTTATATATATATAGTGGAAGGATATTTTGCAACCCTGAAAAAGGTTGCAACCCTTGCAACCCACATCTTAACCGTTCGATTCATGATCGGCGGTTATTTTATTTTTATTTTTCTGTTTTTTTATTAAAAATATTGGGCCTCGTATCTATTGTAATCGTCTATATCAAGGTTTTAAATAATGTTTGTGTTTGACGTCACGTTAATTTTGAGACACGTCATGACCCATTGCATTATTTTTATAACAACATATTGAAATCTTCTTATCCTTTTATTTTCTTATTTTTTGTTTTTTAATATATAACCTAATTTAAAATGGTGTGTGTGTTTATGTGTGTATGACTTATTTAAATATTAAACAAATTTGATTAATTAATAAAAAATAAAGATTAAATGATAATTTAGAATAGTGTAGTAAATTGCATTTAACAAAAAACAACCGGTTGTTATAAAATAATACTATTTTTTTCTCGAATTTTATTGAACTTTTTTCAATGATAATTTAAAATAAGAAATAGCTTTAATAAATCAATAGATAAAAACATATTAATTTTAGGAGATTTAAACCTAAAACTTTGCAAAAAATCATGTATTTATCAATATTTTTAATGAAATTATTTGATTATTTTTATAATTAAAGTTATAATAATTATGAAAATATACAATATAATTAATAGAAAAATAAATGTCTTGATAAAATACAATAAATAAAGAAAAAGTAAAAAAATGTAAATTAGGATAAAAATGTAAAAGTTTATATACCACAAGGACCAAATATGTAATTTGTTTATTTAATTTTAAAATAAATTAACATTTAATATTAATAAAATTGAAGGGAGGGATGAAAATAGAAGCAAATAAAAATCATAAGGACTAAAAAAACAATTTTGAAAGATCAAAGACGAAAACTGTTATAAGCATCAAACCACAGGGACTAAAATTGTAGTTTACTCTATTAATAAAATTGGAGGGAGGAATGAAAATAGAAGCAAATAGAAACCACAAGGACTAAAAAAGAAGTTTTAAAAGATTAGGGACGAAAATCGTTATAAACATCAAACCATAGGGACTAAAATCGTAGTTTACTCTACTATAAATTTTGTCATTTTGCTATAATTTTTATATCTATATCTATACTTAGTCTATATCTATACTAGTATATAAAAATTCTAAAATGGTTATTGTACAATCTTTTGTACAATAATATTTATTATTCTTACAATGTTACATTTAGCACTCTTACAATTACTTATTTAGTTTATTTTATATCTTTTACTTTTTCATTTTACATCATTATCATATTAACACAAATAATCGTATATGACCAAAAATGCAATGAAAAAATACGTTCTTTTTTCTATAAATTATACCATTATAATCGTCTCGTCAATACCTTCAAAACGAGCCCAATATTGAATATTTTTTAATTTAATCGTACTATTAAATCTATACTACTATATAAAAATTATAGAACTGTTATTGTACAATCTTTTGTACAATAACATTTATCACTCTTACAATGTTACATTTATCATCCTTACAATTACTTATTTAATTTACTTTATATTCCTTACTTTTTCATTTTTCATTTTACACCATTATCATATTAACACAAATAATCGTATATGAACAAAAATACAATGAAAAAATATGTTCTTTTTTCTACAAATTATACCATTATAATCGTCTCGTCATTACCTTCAAAACGAGCCCAATATTGAATATTTTTTAATTTAACCGTACTATTAAATATCTTGAATATCTACGAATTAAATTGTTTTATATCCATACGTTTTATTTTTTTCTTCGTTTCATATTCTTATTATAAATTACATCATTATAATCTCTACTATATTATAAAAATTCTAATACATTTTTTTACAAATATTTGAAAGCCAAAATTTTCTCCCCCGTGTTTCAATTCCTAATTCAATTAAATGTTACGTTTATCACTCTTACAATTAGTTATTTAATTTATTTTATATCCCTTGTTTTCTTATTTTTCATTTTATACCATTATCATGTTATCATAAATAATCGTATACGAACAATAATGCAATAAAAAATTCATTTCTTCTTTTTACAAATTATGTCATTATAATCGTCTCGTCAATACTTTCAAAACGAGTCCAATATTGAATATTTTTTTATTTAACCATACTATTAAATATTATGAATATCTACAAATAAAATTGTTTATATCCTTACACTTTATTTTATTTTCACCTTTAGTATATTAAAAATACGTAAACCAACTAAAATATATTAAAAACACGTTTCATCAATTCATTTTATTTTGAAAAAGTTACATTATAACACACATAACGAATTATTGAAATAGTTCACATAAATCACCAACTAGTGAATTTCGTATAGCGAAGTGAGATATTTGTTATCCTTGATTTGCTTATACTATAAGCATTAAATTATTGGAATTTACGCCTATCTTCAACTGCCTCTTTTGTCATTTATTTAACTTTTTAAATAAATTTGGATGATAAAAATAAACTTTTACACCCACCGCATTGCGCGGGCATATCTCTACTATATTATAAATAGAGTGAATTGTGGATTTGGTTCCGTGTTTTGTTACTTTTTTTTACTACGGTCCCTATAGTATGTTTATTGTGGATTTGGTCCATGTGGTATTCAATTTATCTTGGTCATGGTTCCTCTGACTAACGCATCCGTTAACTTCATTAAATCATAGACCATTTTAGTCATTTTGCCTAATTTGTGTCTTTTTATGATAAGAAAATTAAAAAATATATTTTTAACGCGCACACACACACACACAAACACACACACACACACACATATATATATATATATATATATCAAAATAAATAAAATAAGATGTTATTGTATAACTTGATTCTTTAAATTTTTAAAAAAATTAATTACATTAAATATGATTTAACTTTATTATTTTAGGTAATGGTGGACAAAGTTATGGTTTTATTGTTTTAATGTAATTAAATTTTAATTTAAACAAACTAGATCATAAAATTATATCTTATTTTATTTAGAGCGAATAAAATAAGATATTTTTTATAATTTGATTTATTAAATTAAAACTTTAATTATGTTAAAGGCGATACAATTTTATTGTTCTTTACTATCATTAATTTTATTGTTTTTTACTATCATTGCAACAAACAAGCTTATTATCAATATTTTGACATCAAAATCATTGAAAACCATTGAGAAATGAACTATAATTTTATCATCTTAAAATTAGAGGTTCCAATTTTCATATTGTTTTTCAATAAAAAAAAAAACTCAAAACAAACCGTTTAGATTTTAACGAAATAAAATATTTAAGTTACGAATATTTTAACTCACAACCACAAGGCAAAACATATAACATCATATGTCAGGTAACACCAACATGAAAATATGTTAGCATTTATAAAATAGCGAAGATCGACTACAACATCCATCAATAGAAAGATACGACATAGTCTGTAACACCCGTAATTTTTGGCAAGTAATTGTCACCCGGACGTTTTTGTGACTTGTAAACAGTGGGGTTTTGTTGGGAAATGTATTATTTAAAGTCCCTCAGAGTATCGGGAGTGTTGGCGTTGGAAAAGTCGAGTTTCGGGACTTGGGAGGGGTTCCGCGACAATGACCGGCGACTATGACAGTGTCATAGTCGCATGTCACAATCGCTGAGGAGGTACCGAATGCTGGTACACTCCAGCGACTATGCCACTGGCATTGTCGCCTGGCAATGTCGCCAGGGTGTGCCAGGCCCCTTAAAGTCGCGATTTTCAGTGTTCTTCTCATTTCTCCTCACCCAAATTAGTTCCAAAACCTCTCAAGAACGACTTAGCACCACCCCTTTAATGTTGTGGGGGTATTTTGGCTCAAATCCTTGGATATCTTGGTGGTAAACCGGCGTCAAGCTTAAGAGTAAAAGTTAGACATCAAGGACCTCCATCTTCATCTTCATCATCAAGTTCAACGTGTGGGAGTTCGGGTTGAAGAGTTGGAATGGGTGTCCTCGAAAAGCCTCATCATCTAAACTGGTAAGCTTCCTTGATTTAATGTTATAAATGTTCCATGGATGTTTCCCTAGTATTTGGTTTATCAAATCTCGTATTTGATAGTTTTGGAGAAACTAGGGTTTTGACCTCGTTGGGGATTTTAGTAAATAATGTTTGGGGAATGTTTCTAAATTGTTAAATTTGGGTATTTATGGTTTGGAATGTATGGATCTAGGTTTTGGAAGTTTTTAGCCGGAGGATTCAAGTGCCCTTCAAAAGAGCTCGTTGGGTGAAATCTAGATTTAGCCTAAATCTAGCAAGGTGAGTTCAAGTTGATTTGTGAAAACGGTGTACATGCCAAAATGTTTATTTTAAAGTGTTGTGTGTTTTACATGAAATAGTTAACTGCTGATAAGTTTTGTGTATTTTGAAGTAAAATATGTTTTACTTGGTTATATGTCAAAGAGTGAGTATTTTGATAAGTTTTCATATTTAGTAAACTTGGGTTGTGTTAACCTCTTAAACTGCTTATATTGGATTTTGAACATTTCAACAACTAATTAGCATGATTTACGTATTCTTGGTGATTTTGTACAAGTAAGATCTATTTTATGATTTACGCATCATTGGTGATTTTGTACAAATGAAGTATATTCCATGTTATATGCATGTTGGTGTATTTGCATTCATAAACCCTTTGGAAAACCTTTGATCCCATTATATGTTGAGTTTTGGGTTAAGCTCGTATTTGAGGTATGAGTCTCCGTAAACGTTGTATTATTTAGGGAAAAGTTATTTGTTGGTCAAATGAGTTTTGAGCATTTAAACTCGGTTTTGACTTAAAAGAGTATCGTGGACATTTGTCCCAGTTTTAATGGTTCTTTGAAGAGCCCAAATTCGATATACATCTTAATGCATCTTATTGCATATTCGTGATAATTACATATTCGAGTGCTTTAGTCATTCATGTGTAGTCATGTAATGTTTAGACTGTGTTGCATTGGATCCATAGGCACGGAAGTCAGTCTTATTTGATGGTCAGTTGGGTGGTACGGGGTTGGACTCCGGGACTCATGTTTTATGACATTGTCCTTTCAAGTGTACACTAGGAGGGTTGAGTCCGGGTTGTGCTATCATGACGATGGGTAGTCCGTTGATGGACGTTTTTGGGGCCTTCGCCTTGTTGGGGCAATGCCATAGTTGTATCCCCCTTGTGTCGAGCCTTTAGCGTATTCTCGTAATATTTGCTAAGGTCAGCTGTCTCTTTTAGTGTAGCTTGAAGGGAGTCGTAGGGGCACTTGGGATTGCGTGTCGTGAAGTGTCATACGATTAACGTTGTTTGAGTGACATACTTTTGTGTTCCTCCACTCTCAACGGATACGGGTATCCCCCGTTGTCGGCCCGTAATAATTTGGATATTTAATTGTCCATGCTTTAATATTTGGATTTCATTATATTTTATGGTCGCATGAGTATTAATTCGAGTTACATGTTTTCGATGACGTACCATATCTTTATGGATTGTTTTCCGCTATTTAAGGGTCGAGTATTATGCCCCACCCGTGTTTGGGTGTTTTGGGATATGAAGTGTTATCCACGTCTTCACAAATTGGGTGTCGAATTATAATCCCGTTTTGGGTGAGTTATGGGTTGCATCGTTTTATAAAGAATTTGTGTTCGAGAGCATGGTCTTTAAAAATGCATATTATGGGAAAAATGTGTCGTTTCCATTTTAAAGTAAACAATTTCTAAGGATCTTAATTTGAACTGAATTCCTTTCTTTTAAAGATATATTCATTCATGTTAAAACTCTTGAGCTCAGTAGGCGTTAAGCCTAACCTTTTTATTTGTCGGCATGTGCATCAGATTCCAGTTGGGGGTTCAAACTCTAGTAGCCTTATGAAGAGTTGAGCCTTAGCTCTATACAAGAGTAAGTTGTTGATGAAGTATTCCGCAAGTTGAAGATAGTAACTGTTATTGGGTTTTAGTAACACTCGTCCTTATCTTAGATTTTTTCATGTATAGAATGAATGTGTGTATTGAGGTTAATTCTTAAATTGTGATTGTAGACGAAGCATTTATCGATGTATTTAGAAATTTTTTAATAAGTTGTTATCTTCAGATTTAAGGGTGTTACATGGTCTTATCATTATTCGGTACTCCTTCCGTCCCAAAATAAATGTTCATAATAAAAAAGACACACGGTTTTAGAAATATGTAATTATTTGTTTATTACACTTGTTAATTTTATTGTGGGTTAAAATATTCGTAACTTAAATATTTTATTTCGTTAAAATCTAAACAGTTGATTTTTAATTTTTGACTGAAAAACAATATGAAAATTAGAACCTCTAATTTTAAGATGGTAAAATTAGAGTTCATTTCTCAGGTTTTCAATGATTTTGGTGTCAAAATATCGATAATAAGTTTGTTTGTCGTGATAATAGTAAAAGAACAATAAAATTATATCACATTTAACATAATTAAAGTTTTAATTTAATAAATTAAATCATAAAAACATATCTTATTTTATTCGTTCTAAATAAAATAAGATATAATTTTATGATCTAGTTTGTTTAAATTAAATTTTTAATTACATTAAAACAATAAAACCATATTTTTTCCACCATTACAATAAAATAATAAAATTAAATCATATTTAATATTATTAATTTTTTTAAAAATTTAAAGAATCAAGTCATACAATAACATCATATTTTATTTATTTTGATATCTATATATATGTGTGTGTTAAAAATATATTTTTTTATTTTTCTTATCATAATAAGACACAAATTATGCAATATTTTTCTTATTGTCTTTTAATTATAAATAGTTTTTAATTGTTGTCCTTTATCATTATAATTTTATATTATCATATTTTATTAAAATAATAATGGACCGGTTCATGATTGAGTGTGAAAAGTTTATGAAATGTGTAGGAAAGAGAAAACTGATGTGACAGATAGAGAAAGTTGATGTGGCAAAGCCATAAATCTCTTAAGAGGTCCATGATTGTAGATGTTCTTATCTCACATTGTTTTGTTCCATGCCATGTCAAACATGTAATTGTTTTTTATTTGTTCGCATCCTAAATGGTTTGCACACCAAAATCACCCTTAAGCATATGTATTGTGAATTTTATTTGGTAGGGTAAGAACCAAAAAAGACCAAAATGCCTTTTCCTCTTATGAGGAGATTTAACCGACCTTTATTAAGGGGGTGTTTGGAATTGCTTATTAAAACTCCTTATTAACTTATTGCGTTTTCACACAGCAAATAAGTTATTTTGAGTGTTTTGATTGGAAAAAAGAAAAAGTGCTTATTAACTTTTCCACACCGGTAATAAAGAGTTTTTGATAAGTTAAATTATTCTGACTTATTTAAAACTATTTATTAACTTATTTAACCAAATTACATATTTGTCTCTTCTTTCTATAAGTTAATAAGCACTTTACAAATCTTTATATATTTAAAAGGAAAACCAATGATGATGACATGGCGTAATGAAAATCAAGTATTGATCAAATGGTGAATTGTGGTGAATTATTGATTGTCCCACATTGGTGACAAAAGTGAAATGTTGGAAGTGAAAGTGACTATATAAAGGACAAGATATAGGTTGAATGTTCATCCAAAGTTTGATCCAATTTTGGGTTAAATAGTTATTTTTTATTTACATGACAAACATTCATTTTCATTTCATGTAAACTAAATTTATATGAAAGTATCTTTATATATTTAAAAGGAAAACTTTATATATTTAAAAGGAAAACCAAGGATGATGACATGGCGTAATGAGAATCAAGTATTGATCAAATGGTGAATTGTGGTGAATTATTGATAGTCCCACGTTGGTGACAAAAGTGAAATGTTGGAAGTGCAAGTGACTATATAAAGGACAAGATATAGGTTGAATATTCATCCAAAGTTTGATCAAATTTTGGGTTAAATAGTTATTTTTTATTTACATGACAATCATTCATTTTCATTTTATGTAAACTAAATTTATATGAAAGAATCTTTATATAATTATATATTTAAAAGGAAAATCAAGGACGATGACATGGTGCAATGAGAATCAAGTATTGATCAAATGGTGAATTGTGGTGAATTCTTGATTGTCCAACATTGGTGACAAAAGTGAAATATTGGAAGTCCAAGTGACTATATAAAGAACAAGGTATAGGTTGAATGTTCATCCAAAGTCTGATCCAATTTTGGGTTAAATAATTTTTTATTTACATGACAAAATATTCATTTTCATTTCATGTAAACTAAATTTATATGAAAGAATCTCGAATTGTTTCCATTATTTAATATTTTTTTCTTAATTCTTTTTACATAGCATAAATTTTAGTGAGACAATGTGAATTTGAAAATTCAAAAATATTGAATTGTGGTTAAATCTTTATATATTTAAAAGGAAAACCAAGGATGATGACATAACACAATGAGAATCAAATATTGATCAAATGGTGAATTGTGGTAAATTATTGATTGTCCCACATTGCTGACAAAAGTGAAATGTTAGAAGTGTAGATTGAATGTTCATCCAAAGTTTGATCCAATTTTGGGTTAAATAGTTATTTTTAATTTACATGACAAAACATTTATTTCATTTCATGTAAACTAAATCTATATGAAAAAATTTCGAATTGTTTTCATTATTTTATATTTTTTTTCTTAATTCTTTTTACATAGCAAACAATTTTGTGACACAATGTGGATTGAAAATTCAAAGATATTAAATTGTGGTTAAATTTGGTTATCCCACATTGATAAAAGATGATATATTGGAAAATGAAGGTGATATATAAACGGAGAAGGATGCCAATTTTTTTACATGATTTATGATTTGGATTAAAGAGCTGATTTTAGTTATAAATTTCTTAATGTTGAATAGATATTATATTTTATATTACACTTAATAAGATACATATATTCCATTTAATATTATTTTTATTTTTATATCTTTTCATTTATATATACATAAAAGTAAGACCCAAGAGAATGAAATGTCAAAATATAGATTAAGAATTCTAAAATATTTGAATTGTACTCACCTTTTGTTATCCCATATTGTTATCAATGTTCTAAAAAACTCGCTGCACAGCCGCCATGGCGTGCCATGGCACCAAGGCTTGTGTGTCACGCCACGTTAAGCCCATGGCACGCTATGGCCAAATGCGCAACTATCGTAATGAGATATTTGATTTTTCTTTACGTTTTTAATGTATTATTTGCAAGTTTTTAATATATAAAGTAATTTAACTTGCTTATTACTATTGATTCATTGAGTAACATTACAAAACATACGTTTTTATATATAATATTATATATGAATTAGAAATTTGACGCCATAAGTCACGCCTTAAAAACGCCATGGCTTCGCCTTGGTTCCTAAGGCTTGAGGCTTGGCCTTTCCGCCACGTCACGTCTCACGCCATTTAGAACCTTGATTGTTATAAAGATTATATGTTGGATTATGAAGTTGATTATACAAGTAGAAGGATGCCAACTTTTTATATGATTTTTAATTCATTTTAGTACATATTTGATTAAATAGTTAATTTTAATTTATATAAAATTTCTTCATGGTTAATGATATAATATTTTGTTAAACATCTTTATACATTTAAAAGGGAAAAAACAAGGAGAATCAGATGACTTCATAATTTTTATAGTATTCTAAAATATTTAATCATTGTATTGGTTTGGTTATCCCACATTCGTGTGGAAATGATAACTCTTTAGAGGGATATAAGTATATAAAGAAGTAGAGATGTCTTACAAAATTGAAACGATTTGTCTCAACATAAATAGTCAACTTTTTTTTTGTCAGACTCACTTTTAGCAAAAACAATATCCGTTTAGAAATTAATCATTATCTTTATATTTTTATATATATAAAAGAAATAAACCGAGAATTTGAGGTGACACATAAATTTTTTGCATTCTATTTTATTTTATTTTTTGAATTGTGGTGTTGGTTTGGTTATGGTGTGGATATGATAACTTGAGACAGGGAGATGAGTATGTCAATGGATTAGGGTTGTCTTGTAGAATTAAAATGATTTGTGTAACTTAGAGAGTTGATTTTTATCTGTCTGACTCATTTTTGCAAAAACAATATATCTTTATACATCTAAAAAGAAAAAACAAGCAAATGAGATGATACCATAAATTTTTAGTACTCCACAAAGTCTTAAATTATAATGTTGGGATTGGTTATTCCACTTCGGAGAAGAAATGATAAATCAGCAAACGGTGTTGTGCATATTAAAGTAGGGATGAGAGATTGAAAAATTATGGTAGGCATATTAAAAGAACAATTTTCTAGAAAAAAAAATATCATCATCGCGCAACGCACGATGCCCAAGACTAGTAAGTATAAGTTAATAAGCAATTTTACAAATAAGCATAAGTTGTTTTAAATAAGCAATCCCAAACACCCCCTAAGATTTTTTAGGCTCATGGACCAAATATATAATTTCCAAACTACAGTCACCATCAATGTAATAAATACAAACAACATAGATCAAAATCGTCATTTATGACTAACCATAAGAACAAGAGTGTAATTTACTCTAAAATTAATTTTTCCCGTCGAAAAAAAAATATTTTAAGTTAATTAAATTCAACATTATTAAAATCTGACCCAGAGCAATATCAATATCACATGATCACATCATGTGAATAATAAATATTTTTTGGAATGAAAATTTATTTTATTTATATATTTTTGTATTATTGTAAGACATAATGTTCAATGTTTTTTAATTAAAATAGTGTAAATGAATTATTGGTACGAAATAAGTGAAATCAACATCAGCACTATTCTACATCTTTTATGGGCCATCTTTTATTTGTAATGACGTGACCGGCGGTGACTCAGTGGAAATTTTATTTTATTTTTCTTTAGCAGTCACTTTTATATTTAAACATTTAAATATGAAAATGGGTTATAAGTCATTTTTCTAATTAATACGTTTAATCGGGTTTCGTATGAAAACAAATTGTCTATCTATGTTATTAAATGAGTTTACAACATTGACTATTTTGAATTATTATTTTATGTGAACTGAAAAACAAGAAAGACTATATGAAACTGGGTTTTTAACATATTTTTTTTAGCGATATCAGTACATGTGTTTCTAAAAGTAAAGGTGTTAGTGAGGCTGTTCAGTTTCATTAAAGCCCGTGGATTAGCTTATCGATGATTAGGGATTTGTCAGAGTTGGGTTAAACTAGTTCGTTTTACCATTCAAGCAAAGTTTGAAACCCTACAGCACGACTAGTGTCTAAAATAGTACGGGACTTTTTTTCTAATTGAAAAGGACTTTGGAAGGTGCAAGCCTTGTGCATATCCAATCATATCGTACCAATTTGTTTTTTGTCATAATATAAGCACATGCACTTGGTCTTGCTAGTTCGCTATAATAACCGGGTGTAAATTTTTGCATATTTTAAAAGTTGGGTGTTTAGTGGTTTGAGACTCAAAGTTGAGGGGGCTAGATGTAATATGGAAATAAAAAGAGTTTTACCCTAGGGATCTCCCCAAAATCCTTTTTTGACGGCTGAATGTTTGGGATTGGAGCTCTGAGGCGATTTTAGAGAAAGAGGCGAGGAAGCAACTTTTGGGGCATTATTGATCAGTCCAAGGTAAGTTTTATCACCAATTATTGATTTCGGGAAAGAGTTTATTAGTTTTATTGTTATAAGCCTTCTATTTAGTTAATCAGTCTCCATCGATCACTGTGTCCTTTCTTTGTAAGAGGGGTTTGAGATTGGGTAGAAATCGATGGTGGATTTATGGTTTCGGAGAGAGTGAGACCGGCGACCGTAGGGAGGGATCGTTAATCATGTTGATTGTCATCCGTTTGAGGGTTCTATAATCGGTTTTGGAGGGGATTGGTTAATTTTGGCGGTTTTGTTCGGAAAAAGGGGGGTCGGCACCGGTCGGCAACCCCGGTCGATAGTCAAGCATCTGGTCGACACCGGCCGGGGGGGGTGTTAGGCCCCGGTCGATAGCCAAGCATCTGGGCGACCATCATAGGTCAGGCCCCGGTCGACCTCTGACCCCGGGCTGTTGTTAAGTGGGTCACGACCCATGGTCGTTTCCTTGTGGACTTCGGTAGCAAGTCGTACTTCAATTATCCTTGTTTTGGGCTGATAGATCTTTTAGTGGGTCGGGTTCTATAAGATCAAGTTGGTCCAACCGAGGTTATAGGGTGGTAAGGTAGTTTCAGTTAAACTTAGAGTATCTCGGAAGTTTACCGGTCAATATCTTTTCTTATAGGTCTCATTTCGGACCGTAAGGGTAGACGCGACGTTTTAAGGAAGGGATATCAGATGAGTTTTTTCTGAACTAAACATTTGTTAACGAAAGCATATGAAAGTTTAAATTTTAAACTTTGATTTATTACGATGGCATGATCATTATGAAATTATTTAAGTGTGTTATAAATCGTTGATATTTAAATGTATGCATACATTATTTGTGGAAGTTGTGACCTAAGTCTGGGAGTGTGGCCCGCCTGCTCGTACCGGGGAGTGTGGCCCGTTTATGCCATTGGGGGTGTTTCCCAAAATTAAGGCAGTGCGAGTTAGACACACCGTCTTCGACAGTAGTGTGGTCAATGGCGTGATTACTCTTATGTTGTTTATAAATCTGTTGATTTAAATATTTTTGGAAAGTTATATTGTTGCTTAATTGTTAGAGGGGACTCACTAGACCTCCGGTCTAACCCTCACCCTTTCAAAATTTAAAAACCCTTTTCAGGCAGGCGTGAATTAGAAAGGACGGATAAGGGCAAAGAGAAGGTGTAGCGGGAATGGATAGAAGACCTTCATCTTAGATCTTCTTTTCCTTAAATATCTCAGTTGTGTATAGGTTGTCGTTGCAAATCTTGGATTAAATTGTACGCTTGGGACCATTTTGGCATGAGTTATCTTTATGATTTAATTGTTATCTTGCTGTCTTGGTTGGGTTGTTATAGTTGGTATCAGAGCCATAGTTTAAGGGATCTAGGTGACCAGTCGGGCCTATACTTAAACTAGGAGTGTAGAAACACAACTGAGAAGTAGGACGACCATAGGGGGACAACAATATGGTAGTGAGGAATAGCATGTAAGGTAAATTTGGAATTACATCTGGCCAGTGTAATTGCAAATTTACAGGTACGTGCGTGTACTTAACTTGTCGTATTGCGTGGGGTGTGTTGAATTGAATGTTGTATGTTTATTCTTATCAGAATCATGTCTGAGCGAGTAACAAGAAGTAGGTCTGCTCCGATTTTTGTGAACGATCCAGTTAACGAAGTCGTTGTTGAGGAGCAAGCGATTGCTGTTAACCCGACTGCCAACCGAGGAAAGGGTCGTGGTCGACCTAGAGGTAAAGGGAAAACGACTTGGAAGGCGACCACTCAAGTGAATGAACCAACTGGGGGAACTCGAGGGGGAAAGACGGCTCGCGTTGTTCGTCGAGCTAGAAGTGTAGAGGCGGGATAAGAGCAAGAAACCTCTCTTCAAGAGAGTTCAGCTTCAGTGAGGGGTAGGAAGCAGGCAAGAAACTGGGGTGGTGGTCGAACCCAAGGTTTTGTTACGCAAGAAACCTTTGCTGCTGAAATGGGAAAATTGCAGGAAACCCTTAATGCTTTGTTGGGCCAGCGAAGTAATGAGGCGTCGGCAAGCAAGGAAAAGAGTGTGGAGAGGGTAGTGACCGAGATTTCTGACTCACCAGTGGCAGAAGTGGGAAGCCACTTACAGTCGACTCCTGTAGTGCTGACTAACGCAGTGACTGAGAAAGGTTGTAGCTTCAAGGAGTTTGATTCCTGTAAACCTCCTACCTACAACGAGGAATGCGATCCAGTGTTGGCCCTAAAATGGATAAAAGGAATGGAACTGGCATTTGATGCCAGCAAGTGTTCTGAAGGGGATAAGGTTGTGTACGCGCTGGCTATGCTGAAAGATGAAGTTGTTATGTGGTGGGATGTCGAAGCAGGGGGTCAGGGCTCGGCGGCGGCTAGAGAGATGTCTTGGGATGGGTTTGTGAGAAGATTTAAAGCTCAGTTATGCCCTCTGGCGGCGGTCAAAAAGTTAGAGGAAGATTTTATGAGCTTGGAACAGAGGGATATGACAGTTCGGGAGTATACGAGAAAATTCATTGAGAAATCCCATTTTGCAGAGGTTTATGTGCCTAATGAAGAAAGGCGAGTGGAGCATTTTATATTTGGACTAAGGAGTAACATTAGAGAATTCGTGTCGAACAGGGAACCTGCTACGTTTCAAGCGACGGTGAATGCAGCCGAGATGAGAGAGAAAGAAAAGAACCGACAGGATACTGAGAGAAGTGGAGACAAAAGAAAGTGGGAGGGAACTGTCCGGGATTCCAAGACATTTAAATCCGCAAAATCTGATCAGCGAGTTACTTCAAAGTTTGAGAATAGGCCATAAAACAAGTGTAACCGAGTTCATAAGGGGGAGTGTATGTTGGAACGAGAAGGGTGTTTCAAATGTGGAAAGACTGGGCACCTGGCTCGGGAATGTCGCGGGCCTAGGTCTTGTTACCAGTGCGGGTCTCCTGATCATATCAGGACTGATTGACCCCAGTTGAAGAAAGGCGCGTTCGGAGGATTTGGAGACAAATGAGGTGAGAAGAAGATGGAGCCCGCTCGGGCAAGGGCGAGGGCTTTTAATATGACAGCGGAGGAGGCGGTGGAGACACCCGATGTGGTGATAGGTACTTTTCCTATAGACTCGATTTTTGCTAAGGTGTTGTTCGATTCGGGAGCAAACCGTTCGTTTGTGTCTCCGAACTTCATGCATAAATTGCATGTGAAACCTAAGAAGCTTATTCAGGGGTTTGAGGTAGAAGTAACCGATGATAGTCGAGTCTTAGTGGGAGAGGTATATGACGGGTGTAGTATAGACATTTGTGGGGTTCTTAGCGTATGTTGTAGATGCTAAGAAAGAGAAGAAGGGGTTGGAGTCAGTTCCGATAGTAAGTGAGTACCCGGAAGTGTTTCCGGAAGACTTAACCACCTTGCCACCTGATCGGTAAGTGGAGTTCATAATAGATTTGGTGTCGAGGGCAGCACCAATAGCAAGGGCACCTTATCGTTTGGTGACGGTCGAAATGAAGGAGATGATGACTCAACTACAAGAGCTGTTGGATAAAGGTTTTATTCGTCCCAGCACGTCACCGTGGGGAGCACCGGTGTTGTTCGTCAAGAAGAAGGGCGGAACTATGAGAATGTGTATAGACTACCGATAACTCAACAAGGTAACAATCAAGAATAAGTACCCGCTCCCCAGAATTGATGACCTTTTCGACCAGTTACAAGGAGCGAGTTATTTCTTGAAGATAGATCTGCGTTCAGGCTATCATCAGCTGAAGGTGAGAAAGGAGGATGTACCCAAGATTGTTTTTCTATCGAGATACGACCACTTCGAATTCTTAGTCATGTCTTTTGGTTTGACTAACACACCGACAACATTCATGGACTTGATGAATAGAGTGTGCAGTCCATTTCTGGACAAGTGTGTCATCGTCTTTATCGATGACATACTAATTTATTCACAGTCCATGAGCGACCATGAGGCGCATCTACGATCCGTGTTGGAATTGCTCAAGCGGGAGAAGTTGTACGCCAAATTCTCGAAATGCGAGTTTTGGCTAAGAGAAGTACAGTTTTTAGGGCATGTGGTGTCGGAAGACGGGATCAAGGTGGATCCAGCAAAGATCAGAGCAATTAAAGAATGGGAAGTGCCGAAATCACCGTCTGAAGTAAGGAGTTTCCTTGGCTTGGCGGGTTATTATCGGAGGTTTATTCAGGACTTTTCGAGGATAGCCACGCCATTAACGACTCTCACGAGGAAAAACATCAAGTTCGTATGGAAGGAAGCTCAGGAAGATGCGTTCAGTAAGTTGAAGGAAAGACTGAGCAGTGCACCTATCCTGTCCTTACCCAACGGTTCAGAAGGGTTCGTGATCTATAGTGATGCTTCGAAGTCGGGACTGGGGTGCGTGCTAATGCAAGACGGAGAAGTGATCGCTTACGCGTCTCGTCAATTGAAAGGTAATGAGAAGTATTATCCGACGCACGACCTAGAGTTGGCTGTTGTGGTATTCGCGTTGAAGATTTGGATACATTATTTGTACGGAGTTAAGTGCCAAATTTATACCAATCATAAGAGTATTCAACACCTATTCAATCAGAAAGAGTTGAACATAAGGCAACGAAGATGGATGGAATTGCTAAGTGATTATGATTGCGAGATTCTTTACCACCCAGGTAAAGCTAATGTAGTGGCCGACGCGTTGAGTCGGAAAGAGCACAGTGTTGCATCTAAAGTGGTGGTGTTCCGGGTTGAGGCAACTTCTAACTTCTTAGAAGAAGTCAAGAAGTGTCAAGAGGAAGCAGTGTCGGAAGGAAACTTGAAAGGCGAGAAGATCGTCGGAATTGTCGACTTGTTGATCGCCGACACTCGCGGAGTGAAATGCTTTGAGAAAAGAGTGTGGATTCCAAAGTTAGGAGATCTTCGAAAGAGAGTGTTGGAAGAAGCTCATAAGTCATGATATTCGGTACATCCAGGAACCAATAAGATGTATCGAGACTTGAAGCAAAGTTACTGGTGGCCAGGTTTGAAGAAAGATATAGCTTACTTCGTTGAGCGATGTCTAACGTGTTTGAAAGTGAAAGCGGAGCATCAAAGACCGTATGGGGATCTGCAGCCTTTGGAAATACCGGTGTGGAAGTGGGATGAAATCGCGATGGACTTCGTTACTGGATTGTCGCGATCACCTAAGGGGCACGATGCCATCTGGGTGATAGTGGATCGACTCATGAAATCTGCTCACTTTCTACAGATCAAGGAGATGTACCCATAGAGAATTTGGCTAGATTGTACATTGATGAGATTGTATCCAGACATGGAGTACCGTCAGCTATTGTGTTAGATCGGGATGCTCACTTCACGTCATTGTTTTGGAGAAGCCTTCAGCGGGAGTTGGGTTCGCAACTCAAGTTGAGTACAACGTATCACCCTCAGGCGGACGACCAGTGTGAGAGAACCATTCAAACGTTGGAAAACATGCTTCGAGCGTGTGTTATTGATTTCAAAGGTTCGTGGGAAACTCATTTGCCTTTGATAGAATTTTCGTATAACAATAGTTACCATGCTAGTATCCGAGCAGCTTCGTTTGAAGCGTTGTATGGACGTTAGTGTAGAACACCGTTATGTTGGAATGAGGTGGGCGAAAGACAGCTAGCAGGACCGGAAATTGTGCAAGTGATGGCTGATAAAGTCAACCGGATTCGAGAAAGGTTAAAGATAGCTCAAGATCGTCAGAAAATGTACGCAAATAAGCGAAGGAAGCCAATAGAGTTTCTAGTAGGGGACAAGGCGATGCTAAAGGTCTCACCGTGGAAGGGAGTAGTTCGTTTCGGCAAGAAAGGCAAATTAAGACTGAGGTTTATTGGACCGTTTGCAATTGTGGAGCGCGTTGGGGAGGTAGCTTACAAATTGGATTTACCTGTTGAGTTGCGAGGTATCCACCCTATATTCCATGTGTCTAATTTGAAAAAGTGTTTAGCGGAAATAGATGTGGTGATACCAGTGGACGACATTCAGATCGACGAGGAACTAAGCTATGTTGAAGAACCGGTGGCCATTTTGGATCGAAAAGTGAAGAAATTAAGGAGTAAGGAAATTCGCATGGTGAAAGTGCAATGGCGTTTTCATAGAGGACAGGAAGCGACTTGGGAATTAGAGTTGGATATGAGAGCCCAATATCCCGGGTTGTTCAACGAAGAAATTCTGGGGACAAAATTCTTTTGACAGGAGGATATTGTAATAACCGGGTGTAAATTTTTGCATATTTTAAAAGTTGGGTGTTTAGTGGTTTGAGACTCAAAGTTGAGGGGGCTAGATGTAATATGGAAATAAAAAGAGTTTTACCCTAGGGATCTCCCCAAAATCCTTTTCCGACGGCTGAAAGTTTGGGATTGGAGCTCTGAGGCGATTTTAGAGAAAGAGACGAGGAAGCAACTTTTGGGGCATTATTGATCAGTCCAAGGTAAGTTTTATCACCAATTATTGATTTTGGGAAAGAGTTTATTAGTTTTATTGTTATAAGCCTTCAATTTAGTTAATCAGTCTCCACCGATCATTGTGTCCTTTCTTTGTGAGAGGGGTTTGAGATTGGGTAGAAATCTATGGTGGATTTATGGTTTTGGAGAGAGTGAGACCGGCGACCGTAGGGAGGGATCGTTAATCATGTCGATTGTCATCCGTTTGAGGGTTCTGTAATCGGTTTTGGAGGGGATTGGTTAATTTCGGCAGTTTTGTTCGGAAAAAGGGGGGTCGGTCGACACCGGGGGTCTAGGCTCTGGTCGATAGTCAAGCATCCGGTCGACACCGGGGGGGGGGGTGTTAGGCCCCGGTCGATAGCCAAGCATCCGGGCGACCATCATAGGTCAGGCCCCGGTCGACCTCTGACCCCGGGCTGTTGTTAAGTGGGTCGCGGTCCATGGCCGTTTCCTTATGGACTTCGGTAGTTATCTAGCAGGTCGTACTTCAATTATCCTTGTTTTGGGTTGATAGATCTTTTAGTGGGACGAGTTCTATAAGATCGAGTTGGTCCAACCGAGGTTATAGGGTGGTAAGGTAGTTTCAGTTAAACTTAGAGTATCTCGGAAGTTTACCGGTCAATATCTTTTCTTATAGGTCTCATTTCGGACCGTAAGGGTAGACACAATGTTTTAAGCAAGGGATCTTAGGTGAGTTTTTTTGAACTAAACATTTGTTAACGAAAGTATATGAAAGTTTAAATTTTAAACTTTGATTTATTACGATGGCATGATCATTATGAAATTATTTAAGCGTGTTATTCGTTGATATTTAAATGTATGCATACATTATTTGTGGAAGTTGTGACCTAAGTCGGGGAGTGTGGCCCGCCTGATCGTACCGAGGAGTGTGGCCCGTTTATGCCATTGGGGGTGTGTCCCAAAATTAAGGCAGTGCGAGTTAAACACACCGTCTTCGACGGTAGTGTGGTCAATGGCGTGATTTACTCTTATGCTATTTATAAATCTGTTGATTTAAATATTTTTGGAAAGTTATATTGTTGCTTAATTGTTAGAGGGGACTCACTAGACCTCCGGTCTAACCCTCGCCCTTTCAAAATTTAAAAACCCTTTTCAAGCAGGCGTGAATTAGAATGGACGGATAAGGGCAAAGAGAAGGTGTAGCGGGAATGGATAGAATACCGTCATCTTAGATCTTCTTTTCCTTAAATAACTCAATTGTGTATAGGTTGTCGTTGCAAACCTTGGATTAAATTTGTAACATCCTGTTTTTCCGTAGTATGTGTCTTATCGCGTCTTAATCTTTCCCCTCGAGCCATAACAACCTTTTAACTTCTTACTTTTAGGTCCGTCGGGTGTTTACACCTCTTTTATGTGCATTTGCATGTCGTATTCGTAACAACAGTAATTATATATGGGATGTGCTTGTATTTATGTGATTTAATGTGAATGAATATGTGCATGGCCTTTTGTAATCTCATGATTTTGAGTCTTGGTCTTTCGTAAGGAGTTACACCTTGGCTTGCCATCCCCGTTTATGAGAAACGCCATCCCGAGACCGTAACAACCAAAAGGAGTCGTGAGGAAATCGAGGTTGGGACTTTTGAGCACCTTATCGCCGATCGAACAGCAACCTGGGGGACAAGTGCGACTATGCCCGACGACAATGTCGTGGCAAAATCGCCAAGGGCATAGTCGCTGCTGAGGTACCGTAAGGGGTGGAGAGCGGGCGACATTGCCCGACGACAATGCCAAGGGCAAAGTCGTCGAGGTCATTGTCGCATAAAGGGGACGGGCTTCTGCCTTCTTAGCCGATTTTCAAGCCTAAAACACATCACTTTTAACCTACAACCTGTAGATCGATTTCCTTAGCTCTCTAGGCGATTTCCCCCTTTCTCCTCTCCCCTCTCACCTCATTTATTGATGCAAGAAACCCTAACATTTAAGAGACTCAAGAAGGGTTGTTGAAGTGATTAAAGTGATCCTTTGTGCCATTTAAAGCTCCAAGTGAAGTAGAGCTCCCTCAAGTCATCCATTCTTAGGGTTTTCTCTTTACAAACCCTAGTTAGTGAGTTCTTAACCTTTTTATGTTTATGTGCATAATTACTTGCAATAAATACTAATATATATATATATATATATATATATATATATTTGTGTTATTCTTGAGTTTGACATATTCCTAGGGTTTTCTCTATACAAGCCCTAGAAAATGAGTTTTCTTCATATACACTATTTCTTGTGTCTATGTGTTTATTTGTCACTCTCTCGACTTAATCTATTCATTCATATGAGAAATTTGGGAAGAGATCCTATCTTATGGGTTTGACCTAGAGGGCTAGAGTTCTTGAAAATGAGTATGAGAAACATAATATGTTGTTATGGTATTACTTGATAATATGGGTGATGAGCTATGTGAAAGGCGAAAGGGAATAATTATTATGGAATGGCATGTTGTCTTAACATTATGAAATCTTATAAGATATACATAGAGTCTATGAGTCGACAAGGAAGGTGTTCTTTCATGGCTATATGTTTTATGTGCATATTTAATCAGTATGTGATCACCAGATAAGAATGTGACTTCTATTTCCTTGTGCATGAGGATATAGTTGTATGCTAAAGAGGACCATTGTTATTGGTCGCTTGTGGTTTACTAGCGAGTAGGCAATAGGGGGACGTGGGCCCTTGAGGTGTAACTCGTCTAGTCTTGGATAGGCAATAATGTCCCGTAAGACCTTGAGGTGTAACTTGACGTAGTAGGCAATAAAGGCAATGAGTATGGTTTGAGGTTGTGATGTCTTGATGACATGGGAACTAGGACCGGGACATGAGGTGTAATCCAATAACATCATGGGTGACTCCACTCCCGTGTACATGTCACCCCGATGGGAATGGGTCTCCCCCGTATTTTCAAGGGTTATCTCTTGTATGTTTATGTTCAGGTTCGAGAACATTGTCGCGGTGGAATTGTTTAATTGTGAGGCAAAAGAGTTCGGTAGCTCAATTATCGTTTTATAATATATTGTTTGCGAATTATATAACTTATGAGATCTCACTAGGCTTTGTCCTAACACTTGTTGTGGTTGTTGTTTCCTCACAGATCCCATTCGTGGTGGAAATTAAGTGGTCGGGCTAGTCAACCGTGCACGTAGGAGATCTCGGAGTGCCGGTCTTTTGGGTATACATGTGAAGAGAGATTTTTGGTGGATTAGCAACACCCGCTTTAATCTAGTTTTTGAATTACTTCTAAATTAATTAGGTTGTTGTAATTTATTTTGTATCTCATTCTTCGGCCAACTTTATGGTGCAAACCATCCCAATTACTTGTGGGTCTATAGTTGCCCTTGGGAAGTGTTTATATGTTGAAGTTTCTCCTTACAGGTTGATTTTGGATGTCCGTATTTTAGACGTCTTGTTGCCAAAATTTCAATTTAATTTGATTGATTTTTAGGGTGTTACAAAGTTGTACGCTTGGGACCGTTTTGACATGAGTTATCTTTATGATTTAATTGTTATCTTGCTGTCGTGGTTGGGTTGTTATATTCACAAATCCGTGTATACCATTTACTCCTATGGTATGGTCCAAAGTTGAAATTAGCAGACATAGGACAATGGTCATGATGGGCAAGTATAAATAGAAGAAGCAGAATGTTATGAAGAATTCAATCTCAAGCTAAAAACTAAGAGGGGGGAGAGGGGGGGGGGGGGGAGGTAGCAGGTCTACTAGTAAGCCTTTAAAGTCGATCAAAATCAACAAGCTTCACACTTCCTGAAATCAAGTGCAATCCAATGTAAGAGATAATATCACCAATTAGACCTAAATTCAAGACCTCATACCCATTCATATGTTAAGGAAATCGACTTTGCCATCGTTTAATGGCTAATCTTGGACATTTCATACAGGTGGAGGACAACACACCCATATCCCATTAAAAGGAGATGGTTTTGGATCATTTATAAATCTAAAATTACCGTTGTGATGTTTTTTTTAAAGTTTATATTTATATACGACAAATGAAACTCGCACAATTAGTCATATTTGATGGGAGTTGGAACCTTTATACCTTTAAAAAATGTTGGGATACCAAATACCAGAATTATCTTTTGGTTTTTAGGTCATTTCTAATACCTATGGTAGAATCTATCGACTCTTGGATAGACAACCTATTCGATGAATCATACTCAAAATAATATAATATGTTATTAAACATAACTTTGTATTAGTTGATTTTTTTATCTTAAAAATAAATATCTTAAACAATTGGTATTATCCATAAAGTGATTACACATATTATATTTAGTCAAAAATAAATGTTAATTTTTGGGGAGGCTAAATACACTTTATTTTTTGCTAAATACACCAAGTGATTGCAAAAATCATTTGGTTTTTTTTGTTATTTCGTCTTTTAGTTGTCTTTTTTTTATTATATATTTTTGTTTTGATTTGAAAATAAATAAGTATTTATAAATATAAATATTACTAATTTTTTTGATTTTATATAATTATAAAAATAAAACATAAATATTGCGATTTAACATATAAATAGAACATAAAATAATCTATATTACATTCGATTATTCTAAAATAACACTATCCGTAGTACAATTAACCCGTAAAAGCTTCATGTACTTCTTTATTCGCTCTGAATACGGGGTAGCCCATCCAGCAGCACACGGATAACTGTAATGGAAAAAATGTGATACAATTTGCGGAAACGGATATCCTTCTTTCATATCTAATTTGACATAATGGTTACCATTAACGTATCCGATTGTAAAAATAACATGTTCATACCACACTGGAGGAGTGGACCTAAGCGGCAAGTACGTCCCACTGCCGGTCATACTTATAACATGTAATATCACATTATATTTTGAAGCAATCAAGACACCTATTTCAGGCATTGTCATCCAATGTTCAAATGGTGCACCTTGATCTGATCGAAAGAAGTTTAAAGTGTTGTAAGTAATATCCCAATGTTCAGCTCCAAAAGCATTGATGTACTCTGTCTTGTAAGTATCTAACTCTTCCATCAAGTTATACCGAATTGTGGGTCATGCATCTTCATGAAGACCCATCCAGACAGCCATTGCTCGGAATCCGCAATTTCCATCACCTATCACATCATGTACCTGCTTGATGTAAGGGTGAAAAAATGCTGGAAATTGATTGATGTATGGATGTGCATTATAATTTTTGAACATGAAAGAACTGTGTCTCGCTGGTACTTGGTAGCTCATTTTTTCCTTGTCAACAAATCTAGACGCGTTTGAACTGCTACGTCTAAGGGGTCTTTCACTTGTAAAAGACGGGTCAACATGAGTCGGAAATGAGGGATCAACATGAGTTTTTCTGAAAAGCTTATCCTTCAACGAGGGCCGTCCACGAGTAGTCTTGTTAACAACAGGTTCACGAACCCATGTTTTTGATGCACTGGCTATCTCTTTTAGCTTCCTCAGTAGATGATTATGATGGTGTAACTTGTTAAAATTAAAACGTATTTTTTTAACGTATTTTAGTTAATATACGATTTTATGTGTTAATATGATAAAAATGAAAAATGAAAAATAGAAAAGTAAAAGGTATAAAGTAAATTAACTAAATAATTATAGGGGTATAAAATGTAAATATATATTTAAAATCATTATCACCTACCTACTCCCCTATGTCTCTTTCCCACAAAAATTTACAGTGCCACGAATTTAATTTCTTACCCATCTCCGGTGAGCCTTGGTTCACCAGTGAATCCCTCTTCATTGTTACAAATTTATAGAATAAAATCAAAAGTTACAAATTTTATAAATTTAAAAAATCAACACACACACACACACATATATATATATATATAAATATAAAGATAATAATAATAATAATAATAATAATAATAATAATAATGAGGAGTGGACCTAAGCGGCAAGTACGTCCCACTGCCAAGTTAAAAAACACTATGAAGGTAAAAAAACCTAAACCAAGTTAAAAAAAAATCAAACATTCACAGATAAAAGACTGTGAAGGTATATCCGAACCTTCACAGTGAAGACGTTGTGAAGGTAAAAAAATCAAAAGTTACAAATTTATAAAATAAAATAAAATCAAAAGTTATAAATTTATAGAATAAAATAAAATTAAAAGTTATAAATTTATAAAATCAAAACACACACACACATATATATATATAAATAAAAATAAAGATAATAATAATAATAATAATAATAATAATTTGTATTAATGATTGGATCGGAAAACTAGGAGGGACTATTTGCACCTTTTTGGTGCAAATAAGACTCCCCTAATTTTTTCTATATGTATTTTAATAATACATATAATATTACAATAAATGTAAATTAATTATACAAATAATCAACGAATGATTAATAATAATTCGAATTCAAAGAAATTAGAAGGAATCAACTAATGATTAAAATAAACGAATAAACCGAAGAAGATTTAAACGACGTTGAGGTTCGTGTATAACACGATTTCCTTAAACAGATTCGCCGTCTGTTCCCATGGTACAACAGCGTAAGCAGTAGTACTGCCGGAGATGACCACTTGCCGAAAATAAGCGTATGCCGTAGAGATATCAGAGTGTTTTGTGTGTGTTCGGTATTCGGTCGTGTTGGAATGCAACCGGTGTAACACCCTGTTTTCACAATTACAATAATGACAAGATTATGTCTATTTGGGTATCTTAAATAGTTAAATCTTTAAGATAAGGGTTAAACTGCTGATATATGATTGATAATTTAAGAAATGTTATCCGATAAGGAGATATATACATCGGATACAAAAGTTAAACTTTTAATACCAAATATTGATATAATTAAAAAAAGGGTAATTCGAAGATTTAGGAAATATCTTCTTTTAGAAATAAAGAAGAGAAAAATATATCTGATTAATAATTACGAAAATGAATAAAGTATATATAAATTATAATTTAAAATATATATAATTTATTATTAATCCTATTCGTATATATATATATATATTATTAATATTTTAATATTATTTCTATTTAAAAGGTTTTGTCGTTTTATTCAAAATAGCTAGTCATATGGATTTTTATGAAATGCGACTAATATATTTTTGTGACCAACAATTTATGACGATCACGATGAAACTTTCAGATTTGAAAAACAACAAAGTTTTATTTATAGGACCGATTTAATATTAAATGTATCGTTTTATTAATTTTAGAGTCCAAATGGATTTATAAGTTATATAATGCATATATTTTTGAACTCGGTGCTTCACATAGAGCGTAATGACGCTTTCAGATTCGAAAAAGAATAAAGTTTTTATTTTAGGGTCACTTGAGCAAAAATATAGATATGTGTCATTTATCGATAATAGAAATATCGGATTTATACAAAATTTCATATTTAAATACGTTGAAAAATATTGATACTATAAATATCAAAATTTGGCTACGGAAATTTGTACAACTCAGAAAAAGGTATAACAATAGCATGCCTATGGGTATGTACTATCGCATAGGTCCCAAGTACATATTCATATTGATGTTTGGGATTACGTATACAAAGTTATATTCGATAAAGATAATGATATATAATAAATAAAATAATTATAATATATATATTTATTATATATATGGTGTGTTTGTTAAGCAACGTAGCCACCAAGATTTCATATCCATCGCCATTATCAAGCCACATACAAATTCAGTTGTTTTGAATTCACTATATATAGATATATGCGTTTAGATTTATAAAACACATTCAAAAACATCAATAGTAAAGTAGAGAGTTACATCCACTTTAGGGTGATAACCAAGCATTGAGGTTAAGTCCAAGGTGAGTACGTTATGAGATTTACTGGGATACATATATGCTATATAAATGTTTTTATGCATGATGAATATTTGAAATAATGTTTTGTCGTGTTTGCTTTGTATGAGATAAGGTTATGCTTATAATGCATTTTATGAAAAAGACATGTAATTTACATGTGGTATATTAAATGTTTTGTGCATGTGAAAGTATGGTCATATTAAATACCCGACGGGGTATAAGAAAGGAGGACGTCTTGCAAACGGACCTCAGGGGGAAGATCTTTCGTGGAACCCCAATGATCTAGGATCATGTTGAGAATGTTTGGCATACTTACACATATGAGATCTCGCACTAAAGGAAGATGATGTTTTTACTGAAATGGTTTATGCATCAATGTTATATTGCATAATTATGAGAAGTGTATGGAATTATCGTTCATGCACTAAAATGACATATTTTATGAAAGATGATTTCTTCATGAAATCATAACTGCTCGCTAAACTAAAAGCTTACGTATTCCATATATGTATCTCAGGTAAGATCAGGATAAGACATGAAGGGATCGCATGACGAGTTATCGTTCTTATAATAGCTATGGAAATGATTTCCGAACGCTTCCGCAGATGTAAATGTTATGATGTAAAGAAAAAAAAATAACGGGGCGTCACAACCGGACTCCACTTTTTATACTTGAGATTGAAACCGACGAATTAATATGTAATTAATCAGTAATAAAACGTAATTATTTGATCATTAAACATATTAATTTGTATATTCAATGAGTAACAATAGGAGTTACAAAAGGAATCAACAACAGTGCGCGGTGCGGGTTATGCCGCGGGTTAACTCACACGGTTACCCGCGAAATGCACTGGAATATGACGCAAAATAGTGCACCGGACGGGTTATGCCGCGGGTTAACTCGCACGGTTACCCGCACCGTGCACTGGAATGTGGACGAGAAACAGTGCACCGGGCGGGTTGTGTCGCGGGTTGCATTCCAACACGATCGAATACCGAACACACACACAACTCTCTGATATCTCTACGACATACGTTTATTTCCGGCGACTTTTCAGGCAAGTGATCATCTCCGACAGTACTACTGTTTACGCTGTTGTACCCTAGGAACAAACGTCGAATCTGTTTAAGGGAATCGTGTTATACACGAGCCTCAACGTCGTTTAAATCTTCTTCGGTTTATTCGTTTATTTTAATCATTAGTTGATTCCTTCTAATTTATTTGTATTCAAATTATTATTAATCATTCGTTGATTATTTGTATAGTTAATTTACATTCATTGTAATATTATATGTATTATTAAAATACATATAGAAAAAACTAACAAAAAATCTATACTTATATTATAAATCACGGATAAAAAGCTCTTAAATACAAATTATTAGGCATAAGGTACCATCATTTTATGCAAGATTTTAAAAATCTCTTAATTTACAAGTATCAAAGCACAAGATACATATTACTATTGCAGGCTTCTAACACCCATCAATTTGGTATGTACAGAGCCTTCATTTTATGCAGACCTTTCCATGTATCACTATTAACTAATATACTATATTACTATAATTTTGTTTTAATTATATTATTAAATATGTAATTGGTTATTTTTCTAGATGTCATTAAAATATATAAGATAATCATTGAATTCTAAGATATAAAAAACATTATATTATTAAGCCTAAATTAAACAAATTTATAAAAAAAACATTATCACTTTCTCAAAACCATCCAAAATCGTACTGTAAAACGACAAAAAAATAAAATGAAACATTAAAATCGTGATGTATCTCGCTGCATTGCGCAAGTACGCTTCTAGTAATATAATAATTTAAACATTGGATTCTTACGAAGGAACTAGTGAAAGGAAGATGTAAGCAAAAGCAAACTTATATAAAACTATCTCTAAATTAAGCAAATTATATCATTCTTATATTTCTATTCTTTTATTCATATAAGTTAGTATAGTCTTTAAAATCAAATTAACAAACACAAATGATAAATATAAGACAAGGTATGGTTAAAGATCGATTATTTTCATAAAATAATGTTTTAATCATTTTAATGTTACTAGTGACATATGTTAAGTAATTTAAATAAAAATACGATAGTTTTTTTTTTCAAGACGTAAAAACCACCTAACAAAAGAAAAGAAAACTGTATATGAAAGGTGCTTTCCACCACACAATTTAGTCTAAGGTCCATCATAAAATTTAGAATCAACAAACAAAAGTCGAGTTGTGACATTGATATGATATCGATGTGATTAAATAGATGAAATTGTTTAACTAAAGTGTATTATGTTTATACTTCCTCAAGGTTCTAAAAAACGCGTTTTGGCGTTGCCATGACGCACAATGGAGTCGAGGCGTGATCTTACTGCCACGTTCCCCCCTTGGCGTGGATAATAAGGCGTCGAGCTCGGCCATGACACGTTATGGAGTTACAAATATGTGTACTTTCGATTCTTTGAAGTTGTGTACTTCGAAATTCAATAAGAATTTGCCCATTAGTATCAATTAGAATTTAGAAATTCGTTTGTTTATCGTTTTATATGGATTTAAATTGTTAATAACTTAATCATTATTGCTCAAGACACTGATATAAACACACATACACACATATATATTATATACAAATTTGTTGCCTTAAGTCACGCATTGGAAAATGTCATGACCTCACCGTAACTCGTAAGACTTGAGATTTGATCTCGTCGTCACCCCTTGCCTCACGCCATTTAAAACCTTGTCTATAGGGGTATGTATGTGAGTGAGAAAAGGTGTAAAAATGAGGTGGTATGCGACTGATGAAGGGTATAAATAACAACCCCTTAATTAATTATTTTATTAACATATAAATATGTAGATATATTTTTATATAATTATACAATTTAAAAATATGTTGTGCCTAATTTTTCTTAATTCAAATTGCAAAAAATTTAGTTGCACCATAACAATTGGGTAAATTACAAAAATGTCAGACTACAAAAGCTCCCTCTAAATAAATTTTTTGTATAAATAATATTTTTTAAATATCAAAAATCAAATATTTATTTTTACATGTTTAAGATACCTATTTAACCTTAAGAGGGTCTATTTAGCAGCATCTAAAATTCGAACAATAAAAAGTTTGGAGAAATCTAATAGAGAAGATTAAAAAAATAGAACTTGTTAACAAAAACGACGAAGAAAAGAAAAACAAAAATTAACTAACATGTATGAAATAAGAATATATTTATGTCACATTTGTTTTTTAAGAGGTGCTGAAATATGAAATCTGAATCAATAAGATTGTTTGTTTTTGTAAAATGAAAAACGTTTGAATATGTATAATTGTCTATTTTATCTTTAAAAATTCAACTTAAATACGTCAATCGAGGTGTATATCGATGATTGAAGGACGGAACAAAGAAAAGAAACAAAAGAAGGATGCTGGCAGGTTTGCGAGGTTGTGGAGTTTTAATCACATCTCACATACCGAACACCGATTTAAGTGATTCAAGATGTTCTGAAAAACCAACACGTAGATTTACGATCATCGCGTTTTTACAAATTCAGGGTGCATCTGAGCTAAAAACGACGTTGAAATCGAAAGAATAATGTTTGACATAAATAAGAGGAGATTTAAGAGAGAGTGGCATAGTGTTACTGTTGGAATTATGACTTAGCATGTGAGAATACATTGTGAAGATAAAAGAAGGAAAGTGGAGTCCTAGGAGGTCTCAATTACACAAATAAGGAATCATCTAGTGATAAGGATCAATTGTGATAAGATTTCCTAATTTTTGTTTATTTATGCTTTCCTAGGACTGATCCAATTATAGCCCTATAAATACAATGTATGTTTGTTTCAATAGGATGTAACTTCCAGTGATAATAAAATCAGAGTGTTCCCTTATATTGTTGGTTTCTCTATTATCTCTGAATCACTTATATATAGTTTCTTAAGTTTCAACAGTTACCATTTTTCTGTCCAAACCATATTAAGAGATAATAGGCTGTGGAAAAAAAAATGGTCTAAATTATAAAATGTTTAGCCGAATCAGACATAAGTAGTAATTAAGAGTTTAAAATAAAAAAACAAACCAGACCTTAAAGTCATATTTTGACCATTTGATTAAAAAAAAAAGGCACAAAAGAAGTATCTTTTCATTTTAAAATGAAATCAGAAGTACGTTACTAAGTTGGGTAAGGAGTTGTGTACCCAACTGCTTACTCGGTAAGCACTTACCAGTAAAATTCAACATTGACACTTACCTTACCGGGGTAAGATTATAATTCATCGAAACGGTATCATATGCAACAATGTATTCGGTGAGCGCTAACCAGGTAATAGTCGCCGCCCTCATTTATCGGGTAAGACTCACGGTCCTTGACATCGCTCTTATCGGCTAAAATTTCTCGTTTCTTAACATGTTCATCCAAAAAAAAAGTGACCATAAGTGCTAACCGGATAAACCTTTGGTAAACACTCCTATGTTTTTGTATAAAGTTTTAACTAAAATGTAAGAAAAACGTAATATTGGGGTAAATTCGCAAAACACAAAACTTACAGATACGCGGATGAATAATATTGGGGAAAAAGTGCAAGAAACAAAAGTTATAGATACGGAAGTGAGAAAAAAGTGGCCCATGCAGGTCTCGAACATGCGACCTTCGCGTTATTAGCACGACGCTCTAACCAACTGAGCTAATAGGCCTTGTTGATTTTTCTCTTCTATAAATTTTAAATCAAATAAATAAAATACGGCAATCTTTGTGATTTGTCATTAGGGTTTCAAATTGAGCCTCCATTGTTGAGGGAGAACATTGAACACAGAGAAACTGTTAACTGTGTGAGGGACAAATAGGAAATGGGAAGGTCGACGCCGACGACGAAAGATGACGCACAAGCTCTTTTTCACTCTCTACGTTCTGCTTATTCCGCCACTCCCACTAATCTTAAGGTTCCCTTTTCTCGATTTATCTAATTGCGTAAATTTCTGTGGAATTTTGTTTCGTGACCTAACGATCTATTCTGATTATAGATCATAGATCTGTACGTGGTGTTTGCTGTCTTCACCGCTCTGATTCAGGTATTCGGTTATTTTCTTGTATAATCTTATCATGAACCGTTGTTTGCAGTTTTATCGTCCTGGTTTGAATCAATCGTAGCGTACTCATTTGATGTTAAAATGTATTTGATTGAACCGTTTGTAGTGTTTTGTTGAGTTTTAGATTGATTTTGGTTCACTGGCAAACTCTTTCGAATTTTGAGTGGTTGATATTAAGAGTTTTTATGTGTTTTTTTGGGTGAATTGATACTCATTCGGTTCCGTGTTAACTTGTTGTCTTATTTCAATTGTCTTCTGAGTAATTTAGCATGAATCTTCAGCAGATTGGAGAAATGCAAGCAGTCTCATGGTTTATTTTGGACATTGCGATTTCATCAAATATCAAATGAAATTTATTGTGTTTAGACGTAGGTTTAAGCCACTTGAATTTGGTGTCTCTTGCCAGTTTAAAGATTGGATCCCACTATGTGCTATCAAATCCTTAGAGGTCACACCCACAGACCTTAGAATCTTTCCTTGCGATATGCAGAGTTTGTTTTGTGTAAACCTTGTTCTGCCAAGATCTTTTTGTTATTGGGGAAAGAATCCACCGAATGTGCGAGGAAATGGACTAGTTGGAATTTGGATCAAAGGTGTCAATTACCACAATTAAATAATATCTTTAGAGTAGTCATTGTGCTATAGTTAAAGCAAAATGTAAATTATCTCATGAAATATGATTTCAGGAAAACACTTGATGACTTGATGCAATGTTTTGTCAATATTTTCCACAAATATCCCTTAGGATCTTGCTCCAATTCCCCAATTTGCAAGAAATGTGGGTGTATCTAACAATAATGTCTTTATTTGACGATTCCTACTTATAACTATGCTGGGCAGAAGGATAAAAGGGGGTTTGAGTTTATATGAGAATGATATTATGGGAGTAAAACCAAACAAAACCAAACGAACTCAGGATACCCCACCCGGAGGTGGGGTCTGGGAGGGGTGTGATGTAAGCTCTCCTACTCCGCAGAGTAGAGTGGCTGCTAATGTGGGAGTATAACTAGGATTTATTAGTTGTACACATAGTTGGGTGCTTAGAAACTACTACACAGCTGTTTACTAATCAAGGGTGTAACAAGATGAGTTGGAAAACTTGTAAATCTTGTAAAGAAAGAAGCATGGGAATGGCAGTGTCTGTGGAAGATCCGGTGATATTGATAAACCATCCTTGATGTTGATTATATAATTGGAGTTAGTAACTTGGGTGATCATGTTTGGTCTTTCACCAACTTGGTTAGAAAATTATGAACTGGGAAATAATTTTAATGTCAAGTTGTATGCAAAAACAGTAATACTTTTCCTTTTAATATTATTCTTATGTTAATCGGTATTATGCTCTGTGATGAACCTTTAGGTTGTGTTTTCAACTCCCACATAAGACAATGCCTACTCGCTGTCGCTGGCCACAAAGAGGGATAGATTGAAGAGAATGTTCTTTTGCTTATATTCATGCATGTATAAGTTAGAAAAGGACGAACAAACCAAAAAACATCATCATTTACCTTTAATCTTGATTTGGTATTTCAAATCATGTGAGGGCTTGCTCATGCTTTGCTTATTACCAGGTGGGTTACTTGGCGATTGTTGGTTCCTTTCCGTTCAACTCTTTCCTCTCGGGTGTACTTTCTTGTGTAGGGACAGCCGTTCTTGCTGGTAAGCTTATTTGTGATAAAAAAAAACATTATTCATGGCCAAATTTTGTTTCGTTTTGTTTCTTGAAAAAAATCATCTGTTTATCTTTTTTGCCACAGTTTGTCTTCGTATCCAAGTAAACAAAGAAAACAAGGAATTCAAGGTATGTTTCTCATTACTGGTTTGCATGCTTGAACCCTAAACCCTTATGACTGTCGTAGGTTACACTAGTGTTAGGCCTTTTTCTTTCCTGCTTAGATGGTTATGTGTTGCCTTTCCGGAACTTGTATTCCAGATATCAATCTTTACACGTGATATTTACTCATCGATTTTGTTGTAGGATTTACCTCCTGAGCGTGCTTTTGCGGATTTTGTTCTATGCAATTTGGTGCTGCATTTGGTGATCATGAACTTCCTTGGATAACTAGTATCCTCAACCTATTACTTATAAATTATATAACTACTTTTTGATATTGAGGATTGGCTGAATATTTCAAGGTTCTTCATCTTGTCGATTACACCAAACGAATTTAACATGTTATCGGGAATATTATGAAATTGCTGTCTGTTAAAAGAACTCTCCACGTCTATCAAATACCAATTGTTAAACAGTGTAAACAAACGGAGAATAGGAAGGCTTTAGCCAAGATAATCTCGTGTCTTTCTCCGGCATCTATGCAGAGGCAGGTCCAGGAACAAAACATTACGGTGGCACCATTTTGAAACATAATTTTTTCTTTCTTTAGTATGATGGAACCATGAATTAGTGACACATGCCACCATATGCTACAACGTAGGTACGTCCCTGCATATATGTGGTATCCCGCAAGTTGTCCCTCAACTAAAGTGGCTTAAGTAGCCCTCGAGGAGTCCGTTTATTCTCTCCGTCTGAGCTTTCAAAGATATACCGACGGTCTGCTGTAGTCAGCCTCACGGTGTGCCTGACTGGCGAGTCTGCCGTCCCTGTTTACAATGAGTTCTCAATCGCAAGGTCCTACCCGAGTTACAGAAAGTTGTTGTCGGCGATTTGCGGACATGAAACATAATAAAGGCAGATGCCAAACACTTTCCATGTAAATCAAGGTTTTAAACGACGTGAGACTAGGGGTGTAAACGAGCTGAGTCAAGTCGGGTAGTAGGTTAATCGAGTCGGGCTCAAAAAATTAACACCGGGTTTGGGCTCGACTCGAGCTCGATTAACCTTTTCAATGTAGGGCTTGAGCTCGAATATTTTTTGAGTTACCGAACTCGATGTTCATGGGTTCGAACTCGTGATCGATTAACTCGTTTATCGGCTTGAGTTCGATAATTTTTATATTTTTATTGTATGATTAATAAATATATGAGCATGTTTGGTTCGAAAAAAGGTATTCTCGAATGGCTCGACTCGACTTGAAAAATTGTATCGAGTTTTCGAACGAGCTGAGTCGAACATTGGTGCTATAAAGCTCGGCTCATTAAGTTAAACGAGTTATATTTTGTGTTCGAGATCTACTCGAGCTCGAGTAGCTCGTTAAAAGCTCGACTCGTTTACACCCCTACGTGAGGCGTGGCGTGGCGACGAGGTCAAGCCTTAGGAGCCATGGCGTTACTTATGGCGGCAAATCCATATATCATATATAATATTATATATAAAAACATATGTTTTCAAGGGGTTACTTGTGGAGTTGATGATAATAAACAAGTTAGATTATGTTATATATTAAAAACTAGCAAATAAAACATAAAAAACGTAAAGAAAAATCAAATATCACGTTACAAAAACCGCGCATTACGTCAAGGCGTGCCACAGGTAGAATGTGGCATGAGACACAAACCTTGAGTGACGGCATGCCATGGCGGCAGTTGTAGTGAGCCTTTTAGAACAGTGATGTAAATACATACATCTTTTTGTACCGAAGATACCTGGTTCTCTTATGCATCTGTTCTTAAAATTGAGAGATTGTTTCTGCGAAGACGTGCGACTTTGTCCAGGGTTCGAATCCAGATATACACAACAATTGTGGCCACTTAGGTTTAACCAGGGCTGAAGTCTTAGAGTCATAATTTGTCAAAGGGATTAGTCTAGGTTTAGCCTCTGACACCCTTCTAAAAAAAAGACGTGCGACTTGTGAAACGCTTTTAAACAACCATTAATAAAAAGGCAACTTAAATATCTTAGAGCATCTCCAATAGATTTTTCAAAATCAAAACTCAAAATATCAAAGAAAATTATACTTAACTCCATCAACTTCTCCAGGGATTACAACATTGATTATATTATTAAAATATTTCATAAATTTAGTAATTACTTTCTTTATTTTAAAGAAAGATTTTAGAGAATATGATGAAGTAAAAAACTTATCTAAAATCTATAAATTATTTTTTTATTTTAAGAAAACCTGTTAGAAGATAAAATAAACTAACATGCACTTGTACCACTCCTAAATCCAAACTATTGAACATATACTATGTGCCATGCAAATATTTAAAACAGAAATATGGTGGTACATACAAACTTAAGATAAGAAATCCAACACTTTATGATAAAGGAGAAACATCTATAATTACTCCTTGATGTTGATGGTCTTCCATGTGCCAAAAGTGCAAAAAACTAAATAATTAATATAATCTTTACCAAGGATCAAATAAACATGATCCCCTTTTTAGAGATCCTAATCACAAGAAATAAGTGTTGGTTGCCATATAAACTTATTGTATCATAATCAAGTAAATAATTGATTATTTATCAATATATTATAACTGCTATATCAATTATAACAACATTTTTAAAAATCATAAATGAGTAACTTTACAAAGAATGAATAAACGACTTGACAATCTGAGAGGGGCACATTCACAAACAATGTTATGTGACATACCAATAAAACATGATGCCAAGGTAATTCCGGAGTCTGGCAGGGACGCACCCCAATGTGACAATATAAACACTGTGAGCAAAGTAACTGATGACATGTTATGGTTTATCGCTTGACGCATACTATTTCCCATACACTTTTATGAAGATCGTTCGTAACAAACGCTAATTCCCATACACTTTTATGAAGGAAATACTCCACTTACCTGATCGTCGGACTCTATTCTCGAGCACGATTCTTAATTTTGAGATTCATTTTTTTTTTCCTTTCTTAAGAACCATGATATCGGTACTTTGCATCCTCCTAATTTACATGATTTATGTAAAATAAACGTCCGTTCAACATAGAGTGAAAAATATATGTCTTTCATTAGATAATCATGACATATGTCGAGCACTGTTCCTCGATAAGATCGAACATTGATCTTGATGTGAGGTTGAGGTTTTGTTTTTGGGTTTATAAAGTATCATATATTTTATTACCAAAATATTATATATATAATTGAATTTGGTTTTAAATTAAAATATCAACCTTTTTAAAAATAAAAAAATATGGACATTTTTATAAGCAAAAAAATTGGTCTTTTGGCACCATGAAAAGAAACACCAGTCCAAGACGTTAAAGAAAACCGGGTAGCACTAGTTGCCAAAACAAACCCATTCCTATTTCTCCTTACTCTTGGATTTTCATTTGCATAAAAAGATATTATATAAAAAAAATCCATTTTTTTAAATTAAGAGCAATGAAATTAACTTTGTTTTTATTGATATTTTAGAAAATCAATTTTAAAAACTTTTTTACTTATAAGACTGATAACAAATTTATCTATACTATATTATAAAAACGGTATAAAAAACTCTTAATTACAACATTTTAAGCACAAGTTACAACTAATTAAAGTCAATTACTTAATTTACAATTTTTAATGTTTTGGTACAATCTTTCCAAGCACAGTATCTCACATAATCATCTATTTGTGGAATGGATACTCATTTATTAATATAACTATTTGTTTTTTTGGTGGAGGATTTTATAAATAATCTATTTTAAATATAGATTTTACATTTAAATCTATATTAATAAGATGTAATTTAAAATCTTTTTTCTTCCGTATTTTTTTATATTACATCTCTTAATGATTTTTCCATATTTTATTTTTACATAATGAGATATAATATAATATAAACTTTTTTTTCTTCCGTATTTTTTTTGCTAATATAAAATCTATTTTATTTTATAAAATATACACGTATTTTATATTAGCATAATATAAAATCTACACGTAATTTGTTTTGAATAAATGTTAACTAAATTAAATTTAAACATCCTCAAAATTGTATTGGGTTAACAAAATCAAACTTAATAATTGTTAAAACTAGCCATTTAGCTTATAAGTTATTTACATGATGACATTAAAAATTTTAAAGTTATGAGGATGACAATTAAAACAAAATATATATTAAAAAAATAGATGATGTAAATTTTTATACTGTATTCTTTTTATAAGTGTTATATTCTTCTTATATTTTGGCAATCACATTAAATATTTCATTTTCGCTTAATTTAAACAAACAATCTAGTATATGTCGATAACGTCTTAAATTGATCCTTTATATTAATTGGACATCATTTACACGATTATAGGACTCTCTCTCATAGTAATCTTGAAGTTTAAATGATGTATATCAATAAATAGTACTTAATACATAAAATCTTGTTTTTGAAAGTTTATTCGATAGTTTAATTATAATGTAATTTATTTTATGTTTAATAATATATTTTTTTTATAAAATAAAAATTAAATATCCTGTTAGATTTTCTTAATTATATTTTAGATTTTTTATATCTAAAATTTAATTTTTATCCTGTATTTAATTATGCGGAAAAGAAATTTAAGGGAGTTGAAACGGGAAATGATTTTAGGGGAGTTAAAGTGGTTAGAGATAAAGGTTGAAAGTTAATAAATAACATTAAATGTAATACATAAAACTTTAATAGTTGTTTTTAAGAGATTTTAAATAATTAGTATTAAATAATGGTATATTAAGATTTAACAATTATTTTTAAGAGTTTTTTTATAAATATTTTATAATATAGTATACTTGTTTTTGAAAAGTTGTTTTTAAGTTAAAAATAAACACTAGCTAAAGGAGCAATTGAAAGTGATTTTGAACCGACATTAAACAAAGAAGCTGTTGGAGATGCTCTTAGGATTTTATTGGGTGGGAAAAAAGAGCAATGATTCTGATTTGACACGTGTACATCTTATACTCTATCCTTCCGTCACTCACTCCCCACATTCGGCGCTTTCGCACCTAAAATTATCTCATTATACTTAACTTTTATTGATTATTTTTACGTCATTAAATCTGAATGATTTAATATAAAATAATTAAGACTCTTATGATATATAGTGTAAAATGAAATATGGTTATTTGCTAATGGTTTATAATAAAATTAGAGCGCTGAATGGTTAAGAAAAGACGAAAATACAAAATTATTTAGAGAGTTTTGGAACCATTAAAAGACAAAAAAAATCTTTTGTCAAACAAGATTCACCTCTTAGCAATTCAGATGTTGTCTCTTAATGAAACCATTAAGAGGAAAACAAACAACCCATAACACATAAAACAATGAAATACAGTTTTTTTTAGTAAGTGATAATTCATTTAATTTATTTGTTTTAAAATTCAAATCAAAATCATTAAATCACAAAGTATAAATTACTAAAAAATTAGAGTTTAAGAGCATCTCGAGACTCCCAACAAAATTTTAAAATAAAGAAAGTTAGAAGATTTCAAACATTTTTATTTCATCGGATTCTTTAAAATAGAGAAAATATAAGAAGGAATGTGAATTTCTCTAAATTTTGAGAAAACTCCCAAAAGATTATTAGCATAAGAGATGTAACACCCTCAATCTAGAAATAACAACTAATTTAAAATTTTCTAATTACATCGATAACTGAATCATCTACAACAACGAATTAAGGTTTAACTTCAATAAACACATTTCAATCCTTATACGCGATCTATAAAAGGTACGAATGTTACTAAAAACCAATAACAATCAGTAACTCTAAGTCTCTAACTGCGGAAGACTTCACCAAACTACTCACCCTCGTGTAAATCTAGTGCTCATCTTTTCATAGCCCCCGCTAGAACCAAACCCCAACTGGACCTAATATAACAACCAAACTAGAAACAACAAAATATCAATTTAAATCTTAATAATAATAATAATAATAATTCATGTCAAAGCGGCCCCAAGCGTAGAATAACATTTCAAGGTTTGCAAAGGCAACCTATTCACAACTGAGATAATAATAAAAGAATCTAAGATGACGGTCTTCTATCTGATCCCGCTACCTCTTATCCTTCCCTTTATCTGCCCTTCCTAAATCACGCATGCCTGAAAAGATTTTTAGTTTTGAAAGAGCGAGGGTTAGACCATAGGTTTAGTGAGTCCCCTCTAACAGATAAGCAATAAAAATAACTTTTCAGCAAATTTAAATTAACAGATTTATAAGCACATAAAGATAAAACACGCTATTGACCACACGACCGTCAAAGACGATGTGTCTAACTCGCACTGCCTTAATTTTGGGACACACCCCCAATGGCATAAACGGGCCACACTCCCCGACTTATGTCACATTCTCCACATATAATGTATGCATACATTTAAATATCAACGATTTAAAACACACTTAAATCATTTCATAATAAACATGCCATCGTAAATAAATCAAAGTTTAAGAAAATTTAAACTTTACGTGCTTTCACCACCAAAAAGGTTTAGTTTAGAAAAACTCACCTGATGTCCTTTGCTCAAAGCTTTGCGTCTAATTTTATAGAATCTGAACCAAACCTATAAAACAAGACATTGCTCGGTAAACTCTCGATACATCCTATTTTAACAAAGTTGATCTTAACCCCATAACCTCAACGACACTTATTCTCCACCGCACTTAGCCCACTAGAAAAACATCTTGAAACAAGATAATTTACAATAAAAGGAAGTGGGTCAATCATCTAATTATTAAAGCCCCAAACACTAATTAAATCCTAGATTCCAAACTGGGCTTCGGCCCACAGAAGCACAAGACGGGGACCGGATTCAGGTGGTCGACCGATGTGGCTGTGACCGGGGTCTAACCCCCCCAACGACCGGTGTGCATGAGACCGGGGTCTAACCCCCCGATGACCGGTGTCTCGACCGGTGACTAAGTAGAATCGTATTCGACCGATGCTTGAGAGTCGACCGGTGTCGAATGTCGATCGGTGTCCAATCCGAGGACCGGACTACCTCATCAACCGGTGTTCCCGCCGAACGAACAACCCAACGAAGGATTGATTTCACAGATTCAACAGGATCACTTTGATTCCAGAAATTAATAACTATTCAACCACTTATTCAATATTCAGATGCAAGAACCCAATTTCAACGAAATTCCAATAATCACATATATACCCAACATCGACTCTTAATAATCTCAAACCCAGAAAACTCAATCTTCAAGAAATTAACAATAGATACAAATCCCACTAAAAGATTTGGAAAACAAATGGCTAAACTCTTACTAATAAGAAGAATGGGATTAGAATTTACCTTTTGAAATTGAAGAACACCAAACCTCAGCTTCTTTGCTCCCTTTCGATCGAATCGCCTTCAAACTTTCTCTCCCTATCCCAAAACTTGTCAGCCGCCAACAATAACACTAATTCCTAGGGTTTAATCCCTCATTTCCCCATATTTCATTCTAGACCCCTCTATTAAGGCTTTTCCATTTTCTCACACTAACTTTAATTCATTTACTTTTAACCCGGTTATTACACTTGATGCACATGCCGACAAATAAAAGGTTAGGCTTAACGCCTAGTGAACTCAAGAGTTTTCATCATAAACTTATAAAGCAATAAACTTAAAGAATGTTATTTAAATCATGATTCTCAAAATGGTGACACGTTCCATCTGAAACGACCAAGACGAAATACATTAAATCTGAAAACAATATCTTTTTCAACATTCACCCTCTCCGTGATTAAAATCATAAGACAAACGTTTCTTCAAATATAAATCCAAAACCCAAAACTCACGTAATACATAACTGACACTTTAATAAACAAATACTGAAAACGTGGATAAAGTGTATCATCCAAAATATTCCAAAACATGGATAAAGTTCAGTATGTAAAACCCAAAAACATGGATAACAATCCATACCCAAAACGTCACCGAAAACATGGATTATAAAACTCCATAACCAAAACAACACCATGCGGTGACGGGGAAGACCCGATTACATAGTATGTGACGAAACACAAAAGTAGGTCACATAACTATGTAGGAAACCAAAACCTATAGGTTATACCCATAAAACATACCGAGCTTAACTCCTCTAAGTCTATTGCTCGAAAACATCAAGTCAACCCCTCTAGGTCTATTCTTGAGAGTTCCAAAACAGGGGAACCCAGTTCCAAAACGGGAACTTATGCACATGGGAATTACACCTTACTGCCCATGGGACGCTGTCCGACCGTATAGGTCCACACCTTATTTACCATGGTGATCCGATGCCTATTCCGTGCCAAAGTGGTGAACTTGTCCAAAACGGGACATAAAGAACATCGTGCCTATGGATCCATTGCACTAACTAAAACATTACATGACTCAAAACGAATGAACTGACGCATTCAAAACATGTAATTCTCAAATAAGATGCAGTAAATGCAAATCATGACCAAACGCTCTACATTGAATTATTAAAATCGGACAAGTGTCCACAAGACCCAACAAAACCAAACCGAGCCATAAACTCAACAAATCCAAAGACCCAACGTTGAAAATCATAAAATGAAATCAAACGTAAACAACCCGCATTATGTAAACCAATACTCCAAAATATATAAATTAACTCCAACGTAGTTTAGACTAGGACAACTATTTTCCAAGTGTATTATATAATTTAGCCTTTCAAAACGTCTCACGACATAAAATCAAACACTTATCTAAAACATACAATAAAATGCATTTATACTCCAACTTACTTCATGACATCAGTCATCAAAATACCAATGTGTATAATTTTAGTTGTCAAAATGCTCAAAATCCCAAACGTGGGTGTTTTACAAAGTTTATAAAACCAAACACTTCAAAATAATCAAGATCCATCAAATAACTCAACATTTGATAATTTCATGTAAAATATATAAACACTTTAAAATAGGCATTTTAGCATGTACACCGTTTTCACAAATCAATTTGAACTCACCTTGCTAGATTTGGGCTAAATCTAGATTTTACCCAAAATTGAGCTTTCTTGAAGAAATCTGAATCCATGAGCAAAATCCTTCCAAAACCTAGATCCACAAATTTCAACCATAAATATATTTATTCAACCCTTTAGAATAGTTCCCCAATCATTTTACATCAAAATATTCATTTTGGCCAAAACCCTAATTTTTGACTTAAATTCTCCAAAATCTTCCAAACCGAAATTAGAGAAACCAAACACTAGAAAATCATCAATGAATCATTTATATCACCTAATAAGGTTTAGAAATGGAGAGGATAAACTTACCACTTAGGTTTTGGTGAAAAACCTAGAAAACCCCAAATTTCTTGAAGGTGAAGGTGATGATGATGATGATGATGAGCTCTTGACATTTGCTTCCAATCCACCACCTAATACTCTTGAATCTTCCGAAAACTAACAATCTAACCTTGAAAATATCTCAAATAAGAATCCATAGCAAAAAGAATCGTCTCAAATGGAGTTATGATGAAGGAGATATGAGGAAATGAAAACCCCCTCCTAAAAATCAGATTTTTAACTTCCAGACGCGCTTCGCGATAGTGCCTGGCTAAAATAAGAGTAAATTACATTGTAAGTTCGTCTTTCAAAATAAGTACACCCAATGTTAACAGTTTGTCATTTAATACTTAAATAATAAGTTTATACTAAAAATCTTTAATATTTCAAATTAGTATGCCATTTTTTCAAACTACACTGACAAAAAGTTGTTCCAAATTTAATAAATATGGTCAACAAATTAATTATCATTATGCATAAAAATGTATCAATTATGCATACTATAATGATAACATTGATTGCGTTCACTAAATATCATGGATCTTATCTTATTAGAGGTTACTTTAAACAACAAATTACTATGTTAAAACTTTTAATTAAATTAGATGTTAACTCTAATATTGTGATTATCATATTGCAACAAGTCAAAAAATAGATAACAAAATATGATTTAAAAGAATATGTTAAAATTGTGATATATTTTTTAAAACTATCACATAGTAGTTTATTTTATGACAAGGTCAAGATTTGATGCGAGGTTTTTTTTTACCGGCATTAAGCAATTTTATTACCCACAAGACAACAATTTACAAGATAAAACAATAACAAAAACCGACCCAAAACCGACTACAACACCGGAGTATGGGAGATACGTGAAACACGTAAAAAAACCAAAAAGACACACAATACATCTTTACCCGATGGCCGGTTTGGGAGGGGCAAACGCCACCGTGGGCTCTGCCATCAGAATGTCGTCGGCTACATCGACCCCGGACTTGATAACCAACTAGCCAAATCTGTGATTAAACCTTGGTCTCTCCTTTTGATCCACTCGAATACTTTTAATTGCGTCGTGAAGATTCTGTCCGAGATCTTTCCTTACTCCTTCTCAAACACCACTTTATTACGATGCGTCCATATGAGACAGATGAAGCACCATACCGTCGCCGCCCATCTCTTCGCCGCCATGGCGTTCGTGCTTGCTAGTCCACCCATCTCCAACAAATCGTTTACCGAGTTAACCAACGATAGATTAACATTCCACCATCTTCCAATTTGTTGCCACAACGTTCTCACGTCCTCACGTCCTCACAATTGATCAAATCATGATCTACCGTCTCTATTGATTTTCCGCACCTTGGGCATAATATAGTATCCATCTCGATTTCCAATTTGTCCAAAACCGCTCGAGTTGGAATCCTCCCAAGTCTTACCCTCCACAAGAACACACAAAACTTCTTTGGAATGGGTGAAACCCATTTTGTTTCCGCTATATTTTCCCTTTTTTCATCTAAAAGACTCCTAACTTTCTTTACCGTAAAGCCATTTTGAGTGTCTAAAGTCTACACGACCCTATCCTTTACGTCTCTTCTTGGAATTTTGGATTGTAACATACTCGTTAAAGATTCAAGCTCTCCTAATTCTCCCCCCCTCGGTTCACGCCTCCAACCCCACTTCCACATCTCCCCTCTACCCACGACCGAGACACTTTTATTTGTCTCAAGTTGAAAGAGTCTTGGATATACCTCCTTTAATGACAAAGACCCATTGAAATTTACTCCTTCTTTTTCTAACTCTCTCCCCACCCTCACAACGTCCCTCCAAACCCTGTAACCCTCCAATCGTCTATGTCTATCCTCTACCAAACCCCCATCCCACCCATAAAGACTTTGTATTATCTTTACCCATAACGCCTCCCTTTCCACATTGAATCTCCACCACAATTTGCAAAGAAGAGCCCAAATCATATCCTTTAGCCAACCAATATTAAGATCCACCTTTTTGAAACCCCCCTAAGACCGATCCCCATTTTACCCACGCATGAGGTTTCTTTTTTGTAAAGTATCCTCACCACCGCCCCCTCCCCCCAAAAGAATTGACATCTCACTCTCTCAAGTAATTTTAACACTCCTTGCGGTGCCCAAAACAAAGAAAGGAAATATAACGAGGTGCTACCAAGAACCGACCTTACGAACGTTAGTCGTCCTCCATATGAGATCGTCTTCGCTTTCCAAGATGTGAGCTTGTCTTTCATCTTCTCAATTGTCGGTTTCCAATTGTCATGTCTCCATATAGATTCCCCAACCGGTAGTCCAAAATACATAAAAAGGGAGAATATCACACCCACAACCCAATATTCTTGCCCAAGAATGTACTTCTTCCTCCGGAACTCCCACTCTAAAGACTTTACTCTTACTCAAGTTTTTTTAAGGGGGAGGCTAATGACACCCTTTACTTTGCTAATGACACCCTTATAAATGATTTTCTCCTCACACACATCAACATCTGCTTTTTACATTCCCAATGCATGAATTGACCTGATTTTGACATTAATATGAGTGCCATTAGCATTGCCCTTATTTGAAGTCCTGACACTAGATGGAAACACTTCAAGATTTTCATCAAATTCTTGATATTTGCCAAACTCCACTCCCCGAAAAAGATCGTGTCGTCCGCATATTGAAGGTATGAAATTTGAATTTCATCCCATCCCACTCGAATTCCTTTAAACACCATTTTACCTACGACCTCTTCCATCATAATATGGAGACTTTCAGCTACCAATAAAAATAAGAAAGGTGTGAGTGGGTCGCCTTGCCTTAGTCCTCTCTCCATTTGGAACTCCCTAGTCGGTGATCCATTAACAAGCACATATATCTTGGACGAACTCAGGCATGTTTTTATCCATCCTCTCCATTTTGCCGAGAACCCCATTGCTTCCATAATCTCCAAAAGAAACGTCCAATCAACCGTACCGTAAGCTTTTTCAAAGTCTACCTTAAAAATCAAACCCTTTTTCTACATCTTCCGAATGAAATCCACCGTCTCATTTGCAATTAGAATCCCGTCAAGAATAGATCTTCCTTTCACGAACGCACTTTTCTCTTTACTTATAAGTTTGCTTATTACCACTTTCAACCTCTCCGCTAAAACTTTTGATACAATTTTATAAAAGATGCCAATGAGAATAATTGGTCTAAAATCATTTAGGCCAATTGGATTTGCATTCTTAGGAATTAAGGTGATGTACGATGTAACACCCTCAATTTTGGAAAAAACAGCTAACTAAAATTTCAAAATTTCATCTAGTAAAAGATAAATTTCCAAAATAAAATTCTATATTTGACTTCAACAATTATAAATTTCAGTCTTATACAAGGACTAAACTAAAGACGGGTGTTACCTAACCTAAAAACGAGCTACTAATCCCACCATAAATGCGGAAGGTTTCTCCAAGCTATACACTCTCCGAGCACACAACTAGCACTCTTCTCTTCACAGAGCCACTAGAACTATTCCCAGCCGAAACATGATGCACATGCCGACAAATAAAAAGGTTAGGCTAACGCATAGTGAGTTCAAGATTTTTCAACATTAATAAATATATCGTTGAAAAGAAAGAATGCAATTTGAATCATAACCTTTCAAAATGATATGCTTCAAATATGAAAATGACTCGTTTTCCAACAACACACATTTTATAGATGAACTATCCAAAGTAAAACATTCATTTGTAAAGTGATGCAACCCATAACTCACTCAAAACGAGAATAAAGACCGAACTCCCAATTTATGAAACGCGGATAAAACTTTGTATCCTGAAACACCCAAAACATGGGTGGGGCATAATACTCAACCCATAAATCATATATAAAATCCATAAATGTAAAACGTCACCAAAAACATGGATACTAAAACTTAATACCAAAACAACACCTTTCGGTGACGGGGGAGACCCGATTCCATAAAATGTGGCGGACACAAGGTAAGCCACACTCTATGTTAGTAATGCCAAATTCATAATAAAGTCCACGCAAGAGATGTTATGCTCGGTGGCTTTAAACGTACACCCACATAAAGTCAGCTTCAACCACAAGGGTCCTAACGTTAAATCCCTCATCCAATATCGTGTACTAGCACGTAGGACTTATACCCTATCCGATGTCTGTCTGTGCCTCAATGGGAGAACTAGCATTCCACCATTAGACGTAATGATTCCAAACGCAATGAATGTCAGGCTCAAAAGATTTAAATGTACACCCACGGAATATCAACTTCAACCATAAAAGGTCCTTACGTTAAGTTCCTTATCCAATATCGTAACCAAAGTTCTACATCGAGCTATCAAAACTAGACAAACGTCCCCAAACCCAACAAAATCAAATACCAAGCTACAAGCTTAGTTAACCCAAAAGACTAGTTGTCAAATAAATAAAATTAGATAAAACGCGATTGACCGGCGTTTATGCGAACATATGCTCCAAAATACATAAATAATCTCCAACACAACTTAGATCGAGACAGATCATTTTTCCAAACAAGTTTATACCATTGACTCTTTTAAAACGTCTTATAACACAAGGTTTCACATTGCTCCAAAACACACACTGAAAGTGCATTTACACCAAAGGATTTACACTCGTAAAATAAATCGTTAAAATGTCGATACCTAAGATTTGCTCATCGAAATACTTGAAATATACCTCTTCCCAAAACCAAAAAGATTTACAATTTTCGAAATGTTCACAAGGTCAGGAATGACCAAAACCCAATGACTCACACGTTGGTACTTTCAAAACATCCCATAACACAATCTATGCATATTTTCAACAACCACAAAAATGCATCTTTACCAAATAATCTTCATTTGTGCAATAAATCACCAAAACACTTTTCTTTATGACTTATATATCAAAACAACTACGAATTCCCAAATGTGGTTGTTTTATAGGTTTATAAAGTTAAACATTTCAAATAATCAATACCCACCAAATAACCCACCAAATGACAATTTTATGCAAAACACATAAACACTTCAAAATAGGCATTTTGGCATGTACAACTATTCATAAATCAACTTGAACTCACCTTGCTAGATTTAGGCTAAATCTAGATTTTTCCCAACTTGAGCTCCCTTGAAGAAACTTGGGTCTACAAGCAAAACCTTCCAAAAACCCAGATCCACAAGTATTCAACCGTAAATGTTTATATTCAACCATATAGAATCGTTCCTCAAACATTTTACATGAAGATCTCAACTTATACCAAAACCCTAATTTCCATAGATGAAGAAGGAGAATATTACCTTAACCTATAGCTTGAATCCACTACCAACACACCTCTAAGTCACCAAAATAAACCACAAACTCCAAATCTTCAAATGATGAAAATGGTTGGATGAAACCCCAAGAAACTTGATGAGGAAGATGAAGATGAAGGATTATGGTTCTAACCTCCAAAATTGTTAGATGATGAAGAATTATGTGATTTTAGGAGGAAAACCCCTCAAAAATGGGTTAGGGTTCGTTTTAGAGGTTGGGGGTTGGTTTGGGAGAGAAAAGGGGAAGATATTTAGGGTTTTGGTGAGAAATGAGGTTTGGTGGCCGGTTCCCCTCTTTTAAGTACGCATAGTGCGCACGCACGAGTGGTGGCGCGACCCGACTAGCGCGGGCAGTATAACGGAGCTTTAGATAGGGTCTCGTACGGATCACCGTACGGTTCGACCCACGCGAGCAGTAGCGTGGAGCACTGTCGCCATTTTACGTCTTCTTTTCGACCAAATATTCCGGGGTGTTACAAACGAGGCATTGCAACCATCGCTCAACTCCCCCTTTTCCATGAACCAATCTACCACCGCCAACAAAATCCGGTTTTATTAGCTCCCAAAAAGCCTTTATGAAGCCAATCGTGAATCCATCCAGGCCTGGTGCCTTATTGCTTTCACATTCCTTAATTGCATTCCACATTTCCTCCTCCGTAGCCTTCCTCTCTAGATGTCGCGCTTCCTCTTCCTGGAACTTTTTTATGCTATTCATTTTTGGGGTTGGATCGTCCTTCATTATGTTTGCGAATTTACCTTTGAATAACTCAAAAGTGTACTCCTTGATTTTTGTCGGATCTTCCGTCCACGAGGACTCTATGTTTAGGTCGCGTATGGTATTCCTCCTTTCTTTACTCTTAATTGTTGCGTGAAATAATTTGGTGTTTTCATCACCATCTTTAATCCATCGAACCTTAGCCTTTTGTTTCAACATCTCCATTCTTTTCTCCTCCAGTCCCAACCACCTTGATCTAACCGCTATCCACCTTTGTCGTTCGATTTTACCAAGATTATTTTCTTCGACTTCCTCTTCCCATTTCCTCACCTCTTCCTTTTTTGCCTCCAGTTCATCTTCTATGTTTCCCTATTTGTTCCTACTCCATTCTTTAAGAGCCACATTGATGTTCTTCAATTTATCCCGGAAGGCACAATCTGACCTTTTTGAGTTCACAACTGTAATATCCGGGTTCAAAATTTTTATTAAATTTGGGAGTTGGGTGAAAAGTTAAATGAGACCCAAAGTTCAAGGGGGTAAAATGTAACTTGGGTTATATATATATAAGTTAACCCTAAGATTTTTTATGAGAATTCGTTCTTGATAATAATTTTATGGAGCGACTGAAAGAGACGAGAGCAGGGAGAAAGGGAGACTAGGTTTTGAAGGATCGTTCGGTTCTCTTCAAATCAAGGTATGATTCTAGTCTAATACTTTCTTCTGCAGTAAGTTAGTCGGTAAATGATCTCGTTGTCAAGTTTTTAGCCGTTGTATTCGAGATTTGAGAGTTATTTTGGTTCTGTTCGAGTTTTGAATCGTTCTGGACGAGTTTTGAATATCGACCGGATCCGGGGAGACCGGTGTGTCGCCCGGGGTGGTCTCGACCGGGGAGGTCTTGACCGGGGTGGCACAGTGTGTCGTATTTTATGTTTAGAGAGGGAAAGAGAGTTATCTTCGAGTTAGATTACCGATTTATTGGTGTTGTCGTAGGTGGTGTTAATCGTTAGAAAGCGGTCTTTAAGCGAGAAGGATCTGAGGTGAGTCTTTCAAACTAAATCCGTTTACGATTACGAAAGTTATTTGATAGATGTGAGTTTTTGAACTGCACACCTTTATTGTCAAAAGTTTGTGAAGGTTTATTGAAAAGGTTGATTTAATTATGTTGGCATGTTCATGCTATGTTTATATAAACTCGTTTTATATATTGTTGATGATTAGATGTATGCATACATTTAATTTGGAAGTTTTGACCTAAGTCGGGGAGTGTGGCCCGCCTGATCGTACCGGGGAGTGTGGCCCGTTTATGCCATTGGGGTGTGTCCCCAAAATAAGGCAGTACGAGACAGACATACCGTCTTTGACGACAGTGTTGGTCAGTAGTGTGAGTTACGCTCGCGAGGCGTAAAGTGTGGTGAATGTTTGTTCAGTAGAGTGAGTTACGTTCGTGAGGCGTAAGGCTTTGTTTAAATATTTTAAATAATATTTGAACTGTTGCAGTAGTGCTTGGAGGGGACTCACCAGACCATCGGTCTAACCCTCGCTCTTTCAAAATTATAATCCTGTTTCAGGTTATCGCAAGGTAGCAGGTACTGATAAGGGTAAGGAGAAGATGTGAGCTATTTCCAGGAGCTAGAAGACTTCTTGTAATAGTTTCCTTTTGACTCAGTTGTGTAATAGGTTGTAGTTACAAACCTTATTCTTTTGAATTGTAGGTTTGGAGCCGTTTTTGGGCTGAAAATATTATATTTTGATGTAATTAAAGTTTGGGTTGTTATAATTGGTATTAGAGCATTAGTTTAAGGGATCTAGGTGACCAGATGGGCCTAGACTTAAACTGAGAGAGAAGACACACAATTGAGAAATAGGAAGACTGTAGGAAGTCAACATTAGGGTAGTAAGGACTAGCATGTAAGGTAAATATGGAATTTCATCTGGGCAGTGTAATTGTGAATTTACAAGTACATGCTTGTGCTTAACTTGCCGTATCGTGTAGCGTGTTAGATTGAATGTCGTATGTTTCTTCTTATCAGAATCATGTCTGAGCGAGTAACAAGAAGTAGGTCTGCGTCGATTCCTGTGGTTGAAGCAGTTAATGAAGTCTTCGCAGAAGAACGGATGACCGTTGTTAACCTGACGGCCAACCGAGGGAAGGGTCGCGACCGACGTAAAGGTAAAGGGAATACGACTCGAAAGGTGACCACTCAGGTAAGGGATCCATCTGTGGGAACTCGAGGGGGAAAGGCGACTCATGTTGTTCGTCGAGCTAGAAGTGTAGAGGTGAGATCAGAACAAGAAACCTCTCTTCAGGATAGTCCAGTTTCGGTGAGGGGTCGAAAGCAGGTAAGAAACCGTGGTGGAGGTCAAACTCAAGGTTTTGTTACCCCAGAAACCTTTGCGACGGAAATGGGAAAACTACAGGAAACATTGAATGCTTTATTGGCTCAACGAACTAATGAGGTCTCGGCAAGCAAAGAAAGGAGTGAAGTATAACACCCTAAAAATAGGGATAACAAAAACTTTCCATGAATGGAGAAGTGGTATAAAGTTTGCCATAGCAAGAGCCTCCCAAAAAAAGGAAATATACAAATAACCTGTTTAATCACAAATCTGTAATTTAACGGATAAATAAACAACAACCAACTAATCTAATTTCTACATCTAGAAAAGAGATTACAAAAGGGGTGTCATTTATAAACCCAAATCTTCCAAAAATAGTTCAAGTGCCAAAATCCCCAAGCTCTAGCCCCGAGCATCTAAACTTGCCTAGGAGCCGCGCCGCTAACACCTGAGATACACATCGACACCAAACAAGTGTTAGGCCAAAAATCCTAGTGAGTCGAACAATAAAAAGCATGCATGAACAGTTACAATTCTTATCAGCAGTTAACCAGTGTTCAATATATGTGGAGTCATTAGGGGAGACCCAAAGCACCAATCGAGCCCACCCCAAGAGTCGATATACCTTGATGACCTTAACAAGGAACATCCCAAGGCCCGGCACACCCGGAGACTACTCCAAAGAAAAATTCCCCGAATGGCGGAGGTCTAGGCACATACCATCACAATGGCGCCTAAGATTACATCCTCCTTGTGAACTGACTTGATTCGTCCATCATAATGCATATAGGAGGTCCTTTAGGTGTATTTCAACCCCAAAATATTTCCATACCGACTACGGGTATAATATTACCATCCTATCCTCATGAAGTTTAACAAGGACTCAAATGACAATTATACTCATCATGCATATAAATATGTTACCAAAGTGGTATTCCAACTAGAATCATCATAATACCCATACGTGCATACATTTAACATATCAAGGTACATGTTTTATGTATTCATGAGAAAAGCCCCAAATAATGGTACCTATAATATAAATCATGGCACATCACTAATATACACATTTCCAACTATTTTCACCAAGAAAACCCAAATACTTGAACACATAGAGATAAAGTAACAAATAGAAGATTATGATGTGTATCTAGTTTTAACAAAGGTTAGTAAACTCACAATCTAGGTTTTGAACCAAAACCTAGAAAGTATGGAAACCCTAGAAGTTGGAGGATGAACTTGAAGATGAGAATGAGACTAGGAGAAACCCTTGAATCTTCCTTGGGATGAAGTTAATGCTTTAATCCAAAACTCAACCACCAAAGGATAGTATTTATGAGGGCTAGGGTTTGGTAAGAGAAGAATGGAGACTGAAATGGGAGCTCCAAAAATCGCAACCAAAAGATAGGTTTTGAGAGAAATGAGGTTAAAATCTGATAAGGGTTCATTTAAGGCACTGCACCCCGACGGCGATAGTGCCCGGCGATAGTGCCAAGGGCACTATCGCGAGTCACAATCGCGAGCACACGCACACTTACGGTACATCTTCCGCGAGTATGCCCAACGATAGTGACAATTGTCACTATCGCGAGACTCCCCCCCTCTCGGTACAATCCTGGCGATTGTGCCCCGGCGATAGTGACAATGTCACTATCACGCCAAACTCATCCCAGCCCGAAAACTTAGCAATTTCGAAAATGAGCACGAGGTCTAAACACATGCAATTATTATATTAATCAGATAGCATCTTAGTCCCATAATAAATATCATATGCATATATAAAAAACTCATATTTTCAGATAAACACAATTAAAGTATTAGGGAACAAATACTTACCTTATAAATTTACGGATGTTACATGAAGAAAGGGTGGTGAACGAGGTAGCGGACTCGCCAGTAACTGTGGTGGGGAGTCACTTTCAGTCAACCCCCGTTGTGACGGCTAAAGCGTTAATTGGGAGATGATGCAGTTTCAAGGAGTTTGCTGCCTGCAAGTCTCCTACCTATAAAGGAGAATGCGACCCAGTGTTAGCGCTGAGATGGGTAAAGGGGATGGAGCTAGCATTTGATACTAGTAAGTGTACTGAGGAGGACAAAGAAGTTTATGCATTGTCGATGTTGAAAAATGAAGCTGTAATGTGGTGGGATGTCGAAGCAGGAGGGCAAAGTTCGGCAACAGCTAAAGAAATGTCTTGGGGTGAGTTTGTAAAGAGGTTTAGAGCGCAGTTTTTCCCTCTAGCGACAGTCAAAAAGTTAGAAGAATAATTTCTGTCAGTACGTGAGTATACTATAAAGTTCATAGAGAAGTCCCGGTTTGCAGAAGTTTACGTGCCTGATGAGGGAAGGCGAGTAGAACGTTTCATCTTTGGGCTGAGAAGCAATATTCAAGAATTCGTCTCGAATAAGGAACCAACTACATTCCAGGCAGCAGTGAACGCAACTGAGATGAGGGAGAAGAAAAAGAGTCGCCAGTCTACCGAAAGAAGTGGAGACAAGAGAAAATGGGACGGAACTGTCCGTGACTCAAAAACGTTCAAATCAGCTAAATCCGATCAGCGAGTTGTTAATAAGTTTGTGAGTAAACCGTGCAACAAGTGTAACCGTATGCATAAGGGGGAGTGTATGATTGGACGAGAAGGTTGTTACAAATGTGGAAAGATTGGGCATATGGCTCGGGACTGCCGTGGGTCAAGGTCTTGCTACCAGTGTGGATCCCCTGATCATATCAGGACTAATTGTCCACAATTGAAGAAGGGAACAGTTGGAGGGTACGGAGATAAGGGAGGTGAGAAGAAAGTAGAGCCAGCCCGGGCAAGATCCAGAGCTTTTAATATGACGGCAGAGGAAGCGGCGAAGGCACCGGATGTGGTAACAGGTACTTTCCCTATAGATTCGATTTTTGCTAAAGTGTTGTTTGATTCTGGCGCAAACCGTTCGTTTGTGTCCCAAAATTTCATACATAAGTTGCATGTGAAGCCCATAACGCTTAGGCATGGGTTTGAAGTAGAAGTAGCTGATGATAGTCGGGTCTTGGTGGGAGAGGTTTTTGATGGGTGTAGTATAGACATTGACGGTCATTCCTTTCCTTTGCGGTTATACCCAATGGGTATGGGAGAGTTTGACGTCATTGTGGGGATGGATTGGTTGGCGTCTAACGATGCCAACATTGTTTGTAATAAGAAGCTAATTCGTATAGCCTTTCCAGACCAGGAAGAGGTAGTAGTTTATGGTGACCGTCGGGATAGGAAGTCGTGCTTGATCTCGATGATCAAGGCTAGGCGGTGCTTAGTGAAGGAGTGTGTAGGATTCCTGGCCTATGTAATAGACTCTAAGAAAGAAAAGAAGGGGTTAGGATTGATTCCTGTGGTGAGCGATTACCCGGAAGTGTTTCCAGATGAATTAACCACTTTACCCCCAGACCGTCATGTGGAATTCCGAATAGACCTGATGCCTGGAGCGACACCCATCGCAAGAGCACCTTATAGTTTGGCTCCGACTGAGATGAAGGAGTTGATGACTCAGCTGCAAGAACTGTTGGATAAAGGTTTTATCCGTCCCAGCTCGTCACTGTGGGGAGCGCCTGTGTTATTCGTTAAGAAGAAGGACGAGTCTTTAAGGATGTGTATAGATTACCGAGAACTTAATAAAGTAACAGTCAAGAATAAATATCCGCTTCCTAGGATTGATGATATTTTCGATCAGCTTCAAGGAGCAAGTTACTTCTCGAAGATAGATTTGCGTTCAGGCTATCATCAGCTGAAGGTGAGGGAGGAGGATGTACCCAAGACTGCGTTTCGCTCGAGGTACAAACACTTTGAGTTCTTAGTCATGCCATTTGAACTGATTAACGCGCCAACAATGTTCATGGACCTAATGAATAGGGTGTGCAGTCCATTTTTGGACAAGTGTGTCATTGTCTTTATTGACGATATACTGATTTATTCACAGTCCATGAGCGACCATGAGTCGCACCTGCGATCCGTGTTAGAGCTACTCAAGCGGGAGAAGTTGTACGCCAAATTCTCGAAATGAGAGTTTTGGTTAAGAGAAGTGCAATTCCTAGGACACGTAGTGTCGGAAGAAGGGATCAAGGTTGATCCAACAAAGATTAAGGCGATCAAGGATTGGGAAGTGCCGAAATCACCGTCAGAAGTGAGGAGTTTCCTCGGTTTGGCGGGTTACTATCGAAACTTCATTCAAGACTTCTCGAGGATAGCCACGCTGTTAACGACTTTGACAAGGAAGAACGTCAAATTTGTGTGGACGGAAGCTCAGGAAAGTGCATTCAGTAAATTGAAGGAGAGTTTGAGCAGTGCACCTATACTGACCTTACCCTGCGGTTCAGATAAGTTCGTAATCTACAGTGATGCTTCTAAATTGGGACTAGGGTGCGTGTTGATGCAAGATGGAAAGGTGATTGCATACGCATCTCGTCAGTTGAAGGAACATGAGAAGAATTATCCGACGCACGACCTAGAATTGGCAGCGGTGGTTTTCGCGTTGAAGATTTGGAGGCATTATCTATATGGAGTTAAGTGTCAAATCTATACCGATCATAAGAGCCTTCAACATCTATTTAATCAGAAAGAGTTGAATATGAGGCAACGAAGATGTATGGAATTGTTAAGTGATTACGATTGTGAGATTTTTTACCATCCGGGTAAAGCAAATGTGGTGGCTGATGCCTTGAGTCGGAAAGAGCACGACGCAACAACAAGTGTAGTGGCATTTCGAGTTGAGGCCACATCTAGCTTTTTGGAAGAAGTCAAGAGTTTTCAAAAGGCAACGCTCTTGGAAGAGAATTTGAAGAACGAAAGAATAGTCGAAATTGTGAGTTCATTAACCAACGATAACCGCGGAATAAAATGTTTTGGTGGACGAGTGTGGGTCCCGAAACTGGGAGACCTTCGGGGAAAAGTGTTAGGTGAGGCGCATAAATCTCGTTATTCCATTCATCCGGGAACCAGTAAAATGTACCGAGATCTAAAGCAAAGTTATTGGTGGCCGGGTTTGAAGAAAGATATCGCTTATTTCGTTGAACGTTGTTTGACGTGTTTAAAAGTAAAGGCAGAGCATCAGAGACCTTACGGCAGGTTGCAACCATTGGAAATACCGGTTTGGAAGTGGGATGAGATCGCAATGGACTTTGTTACCGGACTTCCACGATCACCTAAAGGTAATGACGCAATTTGGGTGATAGTGGATCGGCTTACGAAATCGGCTCACTTCCTGACGATTAAGGAGACGCATCCAATGGAGAAGTTGGCTAAGTTGTATACAGACGAAATAGTATCTAGGCATGGGGTGCCTACATCGATAGTTTCAGATCGTGATGGTCGGTTTACGTCAGCTTTTTGGAGAAGTCTACAAAGGGAGTTAGGCACGCAACTCAAGCTGAGTACGGCTTATCACCCACAAACCGATGGCCGGAGTGAGAGAACCATCCAGACGTTAGAAGACATGCTTCGAGCATGTGTCATTGATTTCAAAGGTTCGTGGGAAATTCATTTGTCGTTAATTGAATTTTCTTACAACAACAGTTACCATGCTAGTATTCGAGCGGCCCCGTTCGAAGCATTGTATGGACGTAAATGTAGAACACCTTTATGTTGGAATGAAGTGGGTGAAAGACAGCCAGCGAGATCGGAAATCGTGCAGGTGACAGCCGATAAGGTCAACCAGATTCGAGAAAGGTTAAAGATAGCTCAAGATCGTCAGAAGATGTACGCAGATAAGCGGAGGAAACTGATAGAGTTTCAGGTAGGAGACAAAGTAATGTTGAAAGTCTCGCTCTGGAAAGGGGTAGTCCGCTTTGGAAAGAAATGGAATTTGAGACCAAGATTCGTTGGATCATTTACCATCATGGAACGTATTGGTGAAGTGGCTTACAAGTTTGATCTACTAGAGAACTTGCGTGGGATTCACCCCACCTTTCATGTGTCAAACTTGAAAAAGTGCTTGGCAGAAGCAGATGTAGTAGTTCCATTAGAGGACATTTTAGTGGATGAGAAATTAAGTTATATTGAGGAACCCGTAGCAGTTTTGGATCACAAGGTAAAGAAGTTAAGGAACAAGGAGATCCGGTTGGTGAAAGTCCAGTGGAAATTTCACAAAGGACAAGAGTCAACATGGGAAGTGGAGGCGGACGTGAGATCTCAGTATCCCCATTTGTTCAACGATGGAATTCCGGGGACAGAATTCTATTGAGGGGGGATATTGTAATATCCGGGTTCAAAATTTTTATTAAATTTGGGAGTTGGGTGAAAAGTTAAGTGAGACCCAAAGTTCAAGGGGGTAAAATTTAACTTGGGTTATATATATAGAACTTAACCCTAAGATTTTTTATCAGAATTCATTCTTGATAATAATTTTCTAGAGCGACTGAAAGAGACGAGAGTAAGGAGAAAGGGAGACTAGGTTTTGAAGGATCGTTCGGTTCTCTTCAAATCAAGGTATGATTCTAGTCTAATACTTTCTTCTGCAGTAAGTTAGTCGGTAAATGATCTCGTTGTCAAGTTTTTAGCCGTTGTATTCGAGATTTGAGAGTTATTTTGGTTCTGTTCGAGTTTTGAATCGTTCTGGACGAGTTTTGAATATCGACCGGACCCGGAGAGACCGGTGTCGACCGGATCCGGGGAGACCGATGTGTCGCCCGGGGTGGTCTCGACCGGGGAGGTCTTGATCGGGGTGGCACAGTGTGTCGTATTTTATGCTTAGAGAGGGAAAGAGAGTTATCTGCGAGTTAGATTACCGATTTATCGATGTTGTCGTAGGTAGTGTTAATCGTTAGAAAGCGGGCTTTAAGCGAGAAGGATCTGAGGTGAGTCTTTCAAACTAAATCCGTTTACGATTACGAAAGTTATTTGATAAATGTGAGTTTCTGAACTGCACACCTTTATTATCAAAAGTTTGTGAAGGTTTATTGAAAAAGTTGATTTAATTATGTTGGCATGTTCATGCTATGTTTATATAAACTCGTTTTATATATTGTTGATGATTAGATGTATGCATACATTTAATTCGAAAGTTTTGACCTAAGTCGGGGAGTGTGGCCCGCCTGATCGTACCGGGGAGTGTGGCCCATTTATGCCATTGGGGTGTGTCCCCAAAATAAGGCAGTACGAGACAGACATACCGTCTTTGACGACAGTGTTGGTCAGTAGTGTGAGTTATGCTCGCGAGGCGTAAAGTGTGGTGAATGTTTGTTCAGTAGAGTGAGTTACGCTCATGAGGCGTAAGACTTTGTTTAAATATTTTAAATTAATATTTGAACTGTTGCAGTAGTGCTTGGAGGGGACTCACCAGACCATCGGTCTAACCTCGCTTTTTCAAAATTATAATCCTGTTTCAGGTTATCGCAAGGTAGCAGGTACTGATAAGGGTAAGGAAAAGATGTGAGCTATTTCCAGGAGCTAGAAGACTCCTTGTAATAGTTTCCTTTTGACTCAGTTGTGTAATAGGTTGTAGTTACAAACCTTATTCTTTTGAATTGTAGGTTTGGGGCCGTTTTTGGGCTGAAAATATTATATTTTGATGTAATTAAAGTTTGGGTTGTTATAACAACCTTGTCCCACGCTCCCTTAACAATATCACCTAGACTTTCATCCTTGAGCCAAGCATCAAAGAACTTGAATGGTTGAGGTCCAAAATCGACCTATGTATCACTAATCATGATCGGAAAGTGGCCCGACCATTTTCTCTCTAACACTTTCGCTCCCAAACTCTTCCAACTCATAACGTAATCGTGAGTTGCGAGGAATCGATCAAGTTTGCTCCATTTTTGACCATCGTCACTCACACATGTGAAGTTTGTTCCTCCCATCGGAATTTCAATAAGCCTTGCTCTTTGTATAAATTCATTAAAGTCTTCTGTTCCTTTGCGGTTGATAATCGAGTTTAATCTTTCTTTTTCATTACGTACTTCATTGAAATCCCCTCCTAATATCCATCGCATGTCCTCTTTTTCGCATAGACGCTCCAATTTAGACCATAGGGATACTCTATCCTTTTGCTCCCTTGGCCCGTAGATGTTTACGTAACCCACCAAGCCATCCATGTTTGCCCATCTTCCCACAACTGCAATGAAATTTTCCTCTTGAATGATGAATTCGCATTGAAAAGAGCTTTTGCTCCACATGTCAATAGGCCCCCATAATTTCCTTTTGCCGTCTCTTGTACAAAATCTCCATCTTTTGCCCCCCCCCCCCTCGATCCTGTACCTCCCTTACATCCATTTTTTTCATTTTTGTTTCCTGTACAATTATCAAACACAACCTTTCTTTTTCCACAAATTTCTTTGACTCATTGTTTCTTGTTTTTCGAACCAAGTCCTCTTATATTTAACGAAAAAACTTTTCATTATACGATGTACATAAAGCGACACTTACCAAGCCTAAATTAAACAAATTTATAAAAAAAAACATCATCACTTTCTTAAAAACATCCAAAATCGTACAATAAATCAACAAAAAAACAAAAAATAAAATGAAACATTAAAATCGTGATATATCTTGCTGCATTGCACGAGTACGCTTCTAGTTATTCATTAATGTTCACATATATACATATAACCATTTATGTTTAGAAATACATTAAACAATTAATTATATAAAATATAAAAGTACACCCTTTAGTTATTCATTAAAACAGACAAATAATGTATAACAAAGAATCAATCTTTTAAAAACAAGAAAACGTTCTAACTATTAAACTACATGCTTATTATTAATATTTTACAAAAATTAATATAAATGGTTTGATTCAATCATAAATTAAGTTTGAGGGTGTCCTGTTCATTTCATAGAATGAGAATGTAGTAGAACAAGTAGTTTGGTTAAGCTAATATAATCAATGAAAATTGTCTTATATAATATTTTGAATACAAATATATTTCATCAAATTTGAAAAAATAAAATATATTCCATCCAACGTGAAGATTGAAAATACGTTCGATTTAATATCAAGAGATGGAATAAGCGGGAATAAATTTCCATTCCCCCCAATTTGGTCATATATGAAAATTAACGAATCTAAAATAACATATCCATTATATTATATTAAATCACACAATATAATTTTTAATTTTAATTTTTTTTTTTTTTGTAAAACGGGGTGCCGGCACAGTGCCGGAAAAAAAGAAAGAAATATTTTGAAGTGGGAAAAGGGGGATTTTTTAAACGCGTGGGGTAGCCCACAGGTAATGCTTCTCATCCGTTTTTTGCCCGTTGATTATTTCTTTTTCTTTTTCCTTTTTTTATCCTCCAGAATAATTTCAAATGTTTTTCATGAGGGTAGTTTCGGTATTTGTATATACGGTCCTGTCGTGTTGTCTGCGGGGGAGGTTTGTTGGGATAGCGTCAGAGTAAGGGTAATATTGTCACTACAACGCCATCTTAAAATATTCGGTGTTTATTAATAGTGTTTTTTAATCTGCAAGCAATATAATAGCATTTTTTTTAATAACCTTTTCTAATTAAAAAATTCTAAAATAAATTATATTCAATTCAAACAAATTTCCAATTATAAATGTTTCAACAATAAATTACAGAATATTTTATAATTTTATTATTCAAACACCTTTTAATTTCCTTTTAACATAAAATAACAATATTTTATCACCAAAATACTTTATTACACATAAATCTGATAGAGTCCTATGAAATACCAACCATTCATATGGGATTTCAAAATCATGAGATTTTAAATAATTTTTGGGATCTTAAATTCAAGAATTCCTTCAAACTATACATGAGATTGAAATGACAATCAATTTAAAATCATTCGAAATCCAATTAAATCCTAAACGAAACCTTATTTTATTTATTTCAGAAAACAATATATAAGCACTTGTTAAAAAATAAAAAAACAAAATCTTTAGTTTTTATTAAAAAACAATATTTATTTTTCTATTTTAAAAAATCTATTAAAAATATTCTAAATTCCTCTGTATCTATATGCACGTATAAATATAAAGAATAAAAATAAATAAATAAATTCACTAATATGTACCAAGATACGCATCCGCGTAGAATAGCAAGGGTTGGCCCCACCACAATTTCCAAAGCTACCCTTCTTCTTCCTACTTCCCCCAAATTCCGCCACTTTCATGCCTCCAAGCTTCTTCTTCTTCACTCTCTCTCACACACGCTACACACATTCGCTACACATCCGGAGAGTGTTCCGGCAACACAACCACTTCTAAGATTCTTCCGGCGATTCATCCTAAGATCTTTGATTCTATCTCATTATAACCCGGACAAGATCTGTCAACATTATCCTTTAAACAATTCTATTTTTTAATCTTCGTTTTGCACAGGTAACTTAATCTGCTTAAAAATCTCTCCCTCTCTCTCCTACACATGTTTGTCCGTACTGTTTAGGTTTTTTTTCTCCTTAAAAATGGAAAGCCGGAGCCGGCGGTTGTATGACCAGGCTCAGTCTTTTGATTTCTACCTGAGTTTATGGTGTCTTGTACTTGCTGTCTCTTTCGTTGAACATTTAAACCATCATTGAATCTACTTTGCAAAATTTTCTCTTTCAACAAGTTGTGAGATGTTGCATTTGAAATGAATGTTTTACATTGATCGCGACTATTTATTTAATTTAGTAATTAAATTATAAAGTATTGTTATTTTGCAGTGTTGATTTGGTTCATCTAAACTAGTTACAGCTGTAATTTGGAAGATGTCTTATTTCAGTCTTTGTATGTGTTTGGTTTGAATTTTTCTTCACACGCTCTTGGTGAAGCGGCTTCATTGTTTCTATAAATTTGTTTTATTATATGATTATTTTTTTTAAAAATAATAAATATAATATTTCTCTGAGTAAGTACCTAGTCGTATATATGAAGAACAAATCTATGTGTTTTTGTTCATCTGCTTGCTCTGCTTAGTGAGAGGAAAATTTTGGTATTTCTTCCATGGATGATGCTTGATGTTGAATTAGGTACTTTTTCAATCGTGGTTTTCCTTTTCTATATCTTAATCTTGCTCATTGTATCTCTAATATCGAGATCAAAATAGCTATTTTTAATTCTATATTTTTCTTAATTTTGAACTGTTAATGTGCTTTATAGTGGATTACTGTGTTTGCCTTTTGAACATAGAACTTGTTTTGGAAGAGAGAAAAGAGGGGTTAGATGATGATTGATGAGAGCAAGGTGTTGATCATGAGTTTTGTGCTTTTGATCAATCTAGCCATATCTTTCACGTTTTAAGCCTGAAAGAAAAGAGGGGGGGGGGGTGATCTTGCACGATTATCAGGGTTTTTTTGTTGTCAATGGGTGACGTTATATACCTGTATACGATCGGAACATGGTTTTATTCTGGATTCTTTCTGATCTTTATCTTGGTTTTCTTCTTTCTCTTAGGTGATCAGTGGATTTCTTGGGATATTTAGGTTACAACTTCGGTCACAAAATTTAGATAATCATGTCTTCAAGATCACCAAAAGCTTTAGAACTACAACAGGGTAGGGGTCCGATTCCTCCACAAGTGACTTTTGCTAGGAGGACCTCTTCAGGCCGCTATGTCAACTATTCAAGAGAAGATCTTGATAGTGAAATTGGCAGTACCGAGTTCATGAACTATACAGTCCATATACCTCCTACACCCGATAATCAACCCATGGATCCTTCGATATCTCAGAGGGTTGAAGAGCAATATGTCTCGAATTCACTTTTTACCGGTGGGTTTAACAGTGTAACGCGTGCCCACTTGATGGACAAAGTGATCGATTCCGAAACTAACCATCCTCAGATGGCTGGTGCAAAAGGGTCTTTGTGTAAAATACCTGGATGTGATGGGATGGTTATGAGCGATGAAAGGGGTGTGGATATCCTTCCTTGTGAATGTGATTTCAAGATTTGTCGAGATTGTTATATTGATGCTGTGAAAACTGGTGATGGGATCTGCCCAGGATGTAAAGAGCCTTATAAACAAACGGATCTTGATCAGAACAGTGTCGACACTCGACAGCCTTTATCCCTGCCATCAAATATTCCGGCTTCTAAAATGGAGAGGAGGACGTCCTCAAAGATGGAGAGGAGGTTGTCTTTAATGAAGTCAACCAAATCGGCTTTGGTTAGGAGCCAAACAGGGGAATTTGATCATAACCGGTGGTTATTTGAGACGAGCGGGACTTATGGTTATGGAAACGCGTTTTGGCCTAAAGACGAAGGATCAAACAACGAGAGAAATGGGGTAACCGGAGCTGAACAACTAGAGCTTCTTAACAAGCCGTGGCGGCCACTTACTCGCAAACTGAAGATCCCTGCTGCTATTATAAGTCCTTATCGGTATGTACATTGACGGCCTAATCATATTTTAATTTAGCTATGTAAACTAAGTCATGAACTTATGTCTCATTGGTATGTTGTTTATGCAGGCTTCTAGCCTTGATTCGGATGGTGGTTCTTGGGTTATTTCTTCATTGGAGAATCACTCACCCCAATAACGATGCAATATGGCTCTGGTTTATGTCAATTGTTTGCGAGATTTGGTTTGCATTCTCTTGGCTGCTTGACCAACTTCCCAAGCTCGCACCCGTTAATCGTGCAACTGACCTCAATGTACTGAAAGAAAAGTTTGAAACCCCAAGTCCCCAAAATCCTTCAGGAAAGTCTGATCTTCCCGGGGTAGATGTCTTTGTTTCTACTGCAGATCCAGATAAAGAACCACCTCTTGTTACTGCAAACACCATTTTATCTATTCTTGCTGCTGATTACCCTGTTGACAAGCTATCTTGTTATGTTTCTGATGATGGTGGTGCTCTTTTAACCTTTGAGGCCATGGCAGAAGCTGCAAGTTTTGCCAATTTGTGGGTGCCTTTTTGTCGGAAACATGATATAGAGCCAAGGAATCCCGAGTCTTATTTCAATTTGAAAAGGGACCCTTTTAAGAACAAGGTGAAACAGGACTTTGTTAAGGATCGCAGACGCGTTAAGCGGGAGTATGATGAGTTTAAGGTCCGGATCAATGGTCTTCCTGATTCCATTCGTCGTCGTTCTGATGCGTATAATGCTAGAGAAGAAATTAAAGCCATGAAGCTTCAGAAAGAGACTGCTGGTGATGAACTCCTGCAACCTGTGAAGGTCCCTAAAGCAACATGGATGGCAGATGCTACTCATTGGCCTGGAACCTGGATGATGGCTTCTCCAGAACACGCGAAGGGTGATCATGCAGGCATCATACAGGTAACCATTATGAAACTGCTTTTGTGTTAAAATGATGTTCATTTCAATTTTGAAGTTTAGGGTTTAGCATTTGGGGTTTATGTTTGTTTTGTAAAATCCAGGTGATGCTGAAACCACCGAGCGATGAACCACTAAATGGTACCGATGGTGATGAGGTGAACCCGCTTGATTTTAGTGAAGTTGATATTCGACTTCCCCTTCTGGTCTATGTGTCTCGTGAAAAACGTCCCGGCTATGATCATAACAAAAAGGCTGGAGCCATGAATGCGCTCGTTAGAGCCTCGGCCATCATGTCTAATGGGCCATTCATGCTTAATCTTGATTGTGATCATTATATATACAACTCTCAGGCTATAAGAGAAGGAATGTGCTTTATGATGGACCGAGGTGGAGACCGGATCTGTTACGTGCAGTTCCCCCAGAGGTTTGAAGGGATCGATCCATCTGATCGTTATGCCAATCACAACACAGTTTTCTTTGATGGGAACATGCGGGCCCTTGATGGTCTTCAAGGTCCGGTTTATGTTGGTACTGGAACCCTCTTTCGTAGAACTGCGCTTTACGGGTTTGACCCTCCTCGATCCAAAGAATACCATTCGGGATTTTGCGATTGTTGTTTTGCTCGTCGCAAGAAGAGCTCGGTTGCATCCGCACCTGAGGAAAACCGAGCTATGAGAATGGGAGACTCAGATGAGGACGATATGAATCTTTCTTTGTTCCCTAAAAGGTTTGGCAATTCGAGCTTACTGATAGATACAATTCCGGTAGCAGAATTCCAAGGCCGACCTCTTGCTGATCACCCAGCGGTTAAAAATGGTCGACCGCCTGGTGCACTTACGATTCCAAGAGAACTTCTTGACGCATCTACTGTTGCTGAAGCGATTAGCGTGATCTCGTGTTGGTATGAGGACAAAACCGAATGGGGAAATAGAGTTGGATGGATTTATGGGTCCGTGACCGAAGATGTGGTAACGGGATACCGTATGCACAACAGGGGATGGCGGTCGATTTATTGCGTGACCAAGAGAGACGCTTTCCGGGGAACCGCCCCGATCAATCTGACTGATCGTCTCCATCAGGTGCTCCGGTGGGCTACTGGTTCTGTCGAAATCTTTTTCTCGAAAAACAATGCCCTTTTAGCTAGTTCGAAGATGAAGTTCCTCCAGAGGATCGCTTACCTCAATGTTGGAATATACCCTTTCACCTCCATCTTCCTCATCGTTTACTGCTTTCTTCCTGCTCTTTCTCTCTTCTCTGGCCAATTCATTGTTCAGAGTCTCGATGTCACCTTTCTCGCGTACCTTCTTGCCATCACCTTGACACTATGCATGCTTGCTATTCTCGAGATCAAATGGTCCGGTATCGAGCTGGAAGAATGGTGGAGAAATGAACAGTTTTGGCTCATTGGTGGCACCAGCGCTCATCTTGCCGCCGTTCTTCAAGGTCTTCTGAAAGTGGTTGCCGGAATAGAGATCTCGTTCACTCTAACATCAAAATCCGGCGGTGAAGAAGATGATGAATTTGCCGATCTGTACATCATCAAATGGACATCTTTAATGATACCACCAATTGTGATTATGATGACGAATCTGATTGCAATAGCGGTCGGGGTTAGCCGAACGATCTACAGCGAGATACCGCAATGGAGCCGACTGTTGGGTGGGGTGTTTTTCAGCTTCTGGGTGTTGACTCATCTGTATCCGTTCGCAAAGGGGCTGATGGGACGAAGAGGGAGGACACCGACGATTGTGTTCGTGTGGTCGGGTCTGATCGCGATCACGATTTCGCTTCTTTGGGTTGCTATCAATCCACCTGCTGGTGCAAATGAAATTGGAGGTTCTTTCCAGTTTCCTTGATTAAATTCTTAGACTTGTGAATTAGGAAGGTATATTTTTTGTTTCAAACTGTTAAGAAATTTTTGTTTATTGGTGGTACACATATTCTTGATTTCTTGATAGACAATGGTGGCAAAAAGAGTTGTTTTCTTTGGTATTATTCTGGAATTTGTGCTTTTCTGATATTTTTTTTGGATGTCACTTCTAACTTTATGAAAGCTTCATTTAAAGCATTTGGTTTGTTCAAAAGTTGCAAAATTCTTATAACAAAAATTGTAATTTAAGCATTATTTAGGGATGTTTTGTTGGTTTTTCATCAAGTCTTTTTTTTTTTTGACATTATAAGATAATTTATAAATATAAAGAGTTAGATGCAAGTAACGTCCCTAGAAGAGATTTTTAGTGAAAAACGTCCCTCTGCTTTCATTTTTATATTGAGTCTCTTCTAATAACGTCGCCAAATAAAGTGTCAGTAAAGAGGTGTAGTTTCGTCTATCCACCCTTCCTCTCCATCTACTTTAGTCTCCCACTTAAATCAGCAAATTTAAAGAACACTTCCATTATTTGTCGCTCAATCAACAAAACCCTTAAATATGCGATTAAGAAAAAACTTGTTTTGATTCATTGCTCTTCGATGCTTCATATCATTAGTAGGATGTTCACGTTTTAATTTCATCATCTGATCGATGGGTTCTAATCAGTGGGGTGTTTGAAAGATTCTTCATCTAATCATTCGTCACGTTTTGATCTCTTTGTATATATGGTGGATATGCATAAGACGAAGAACATGGCTAAAACCATTGCTTTGTATTTCTCATCTGACCCTGAGACCCTATACAAACATATTTATAATGAGGTGGTGTTTGGTTCACAAATTCTGGAGGAAACTGATGTAATTGGAATATTGATTTTTTTTGACCAAATTCCATTATCCTTGCTACGTTCATTCTTCTTTTGAGAAAAAATCTTCAAAATCCAATGAATTCCACAAATAAGGGATTTGAACATTCATTTACAATAAGCTGATATTTTAATGAAATGAAATATTCATTCTCTATTTGCTTGACTTATACTTTTTGGATCTAAAATTTAAATAATTAAAAAAAAATTCAGTAAACTATTTTGTTTTTTGCATATTTATGTTAGTTTTTTAGGCATGTCAATTTTTTTAAATGTCAGAAAATAATCAAATTAAAATTAAAGAAACTGATTTAGTTATTATAATTATTAAAAACATATATGTGTAAGTAATAATCAATTATTATTATCAGAATCCAATTTAATTTTGAAAAGAGAAAATATATGTTTGCATTATTAAGTGTTGAAATCTGAAAAGTCTATCTAAATCATTTTGCATTATTTTAAGAAAGTAGTTTTACTTTAAGAAAAAAAATCAAAATTTTCAAAAAAAGGTATTTTGCACAATGAGTTGTTTGAATACTTAAGATTCTTCGCATTTTCATCTCTTTGCAACATGGTGCGTACACAATGAGTTAAGTTGTTCGAAAGGAATCCAAAGGGGATTCCGTATATCTTGAAATATATGGTATGTGAAGATTTTCCTTTTTAAGTTTTGATTTCATAGTAAAAATCTTTACTTGAAATCATTATTCATACCATATATTTCACATGGGTATATTTTAGTGGGTTGTTCAAGTAAATATTTTTCTTTTTAAGTTGCATTTTTGATGTAATCTTAACTATAAAACAATGGTTTGAACAAATGATTACCCTACACTGATTAGCTTGAAGATACATCATGGGGGATTGTTCATCTCGGTTACAATATAAGTTTGATCGAGACCGAATACAACTCCTCCAATTTAAACAAGGGCTTGTGGACGATTACACTCTTCTCATATCATGGCGAAATGGTACTCATCTTTCTTCACTCAAATACCGGAATCTTAGTTACATAGACATTAGTGAGTCACTTGGCTTGCTAAATAATGCGAGGGACCAAATCTTTCATCAAACCTACAATAGTTGGTATTTCATCCAAACACAGGGAGAGACCAGAGAGAGACCAGATCCATTATAAACTACTCCTCTTTAACGGTTAGAGGGAGGGGAAGGATAAATGGACGAAACTACCTCTTAACGACACTTTATTTGACGGCGTTATTAGCAAAGACCCAATCTATTATAAAACTAGATGAACGTTGCTTGTTAAAAATTCTTTTCAGGGATGTTACTCGGTAGTTTTTGTAAACCACAAGAACGAATTTTGCATCTAACTCAAATGAAAATTTGGTGGTAATAAGAATTTTTTTAGTTAGATGATGGATGTATTTTTGAATTAAACAGTTTATGAAAAGTTGGCATTTCTAACTCAAAAAAGCTATGATAAGGCGATTCCATCTACATAGAACCCCGAAATAGCCAATCTTCAATTCCGTCCAAAGTTTCGGGGATGAACATTAGTAATTACGTACCTATTTATGCTTACTTCTACCTCAACCTTCAATTCTTCCACGACCACCGCTTGGAAAAAAAATAAAAAAGAATACTAAAAAATAAACTCATAAACTCATAAACTCCATTTACTTTGTAATTACAAAAAAACAAAACTTTTGGTATATTACTTTGTGGGATGTATAATCTTTGGTATATTTTGTAAATGGGATAACAATAGCTTTCAGAGGATGGATCACAACTTTTTATAACTTTCATTTTGGATATAACTTTTGTATGCATATATTTATAAGGGTCTGCTTGTTAGCAACTTAATGAGCTTGATAACACTCATAGCTTATTCGACCAGCTATACATGACACAGTTTGGTAGTGACGTAATGATATGGAAATTAAGCGACTTATTCAATAAGCTTTTAAAGGGGGAGCTTTATGCAGAAAGACAAGTTTTTTTTTCTTACAAACTTGTCCCCTCCCAATTAAAGAACACGCCACTTCCGTTTATAAAAAACCCTCTCAAATAAAAACTTTTCCAATTTATACAGAAAAATTTACCCACACAGACAACTTTATCTATATAAGAGGAAAACCAACCCAACAACAACTAAGTCATGTTTTGGAATGAGTAATGGAAATGATACATTCCTTTTGGTTTATTATAAAAGTTGGTTCATTTTGTCATAAATAAAAAGTGTGTAGGTGTAGCAATTTTGCCATAAAGTATACGTGTGACAATCTTAAAATCAATCCATACTGAAACTAAATTTAAGCTCAACAGGTATATGCACAGACAGGTTACAGGTACCACTTACACATATATTAACTACTTGTTTCATGTGTGAATTTATTTATTTGAATTGCAGCAGCTGAAGCTGATCTAACAACAATCATACACAAAAATAATGTGGAGGTTGAAGGTAGCAGATGGGGGTAATAATCCGTACCTTTACAGCACGAACAACTTCGTTGGTAGGCAAACCTGGGAGTTTGATCCCAACTATGGAACTCCGGAAGACCATGCTGAGGTTGAACGAGCTCGACTTCATTTCTGGAATCATCGACATCAAGTGAAGGCCAATAGCGATGTCCTTTGGCGCATGCAGGTTCAATTTGCAATGCTACCTCTTTCGATGATTTAATTTGTGCATATATACATTTTTCTAATGAATCTGCTGCAAAACCAAATTTGAAAAACTCATTGGAACATGAATATGTATATGCAGTTTTTAAGAGAGAAGCAGTTTAAACAGACGATACCCCAGGTGAAGATAGAGGATGGTGAAGAGATTTCGTATGAGAAAGCAACCACCACGTTGAGGAGATCTGTTCGCTTATTTGCAGCCTTGCAGGCTGATGATGGCCACTGGCCAGCCGAAAATGCTGGTCCGTTGTATTTCATGCAGCCATTGGTAACTTTTTTGATTTTACTAATGGTTAATTAAGCATCTCTATAGAGGGAGGTTCAAACGAGAAGCTAAACATTTTACGAGAAGGCGAGAAGTGTGTTATCATATATGATACACAAGCTTTAATCATATATGATAAAACACATGTTACATTGGCAATACATAGCGTTTAATCATATATGATTAAACACATCCACAGGCCGTGTAATCATATATGATATCACACTTCCCGCCTTCTCGCAAAATGTTTAACTTCTCGCATGATCCTTCCCCTCTCTCTCTCTCTCTCTATATATATATATATATATATATATATAGGCGAAGGATCGTCTGAGAAGTTGAGTTAATGGTGAGGTGCGTGAGAAGTGGATCTGAACCGTTGATCTCTTTTAATCTCAAATCCTCCCATGAATTGCGGCTTAGAAGGGAATTGATCTGGTGCATCTTATCTTGGTGCATCTCATCCTAATGTACGTCGATTTCTCATCCAACGGTCGATAACCACTTCTCATGCTTCTCCCCATTAACTTAACTTCTCACCCGAACCCAACCCTATATATATATATATATATATAGAGAGAGAGAGAGAGAGGGGGGGGGGAGGTTTAGGGGAAAACCTCAAAAAAAAAATGGAAAACTGAGGAACACCCTGATAGCCCTTCATTTGGACGGTATGCATTTGTGCATATATGTAAATTAAGTTGTTTTTTGGTTTTTATGCATGTGTGCATTATGCACTTGTGCATGTTATAAATCACTTGTATGCACAAGTGCATACTGTCTGGATGAAGGGCTTATAAGGTGTTCCTCAGTTTTCCGTTTTTTTTAGGTTTTTCCTGAACGACCCTATATATATATATATAGATAGAGAGAGAGAGAGAGAGAGGATCATGCGAGAAGTTAAACATTTTGCGAGAATGCGAGAAGTGTGATATCATATATGATTACACGACATGTGGATGTGTTTAGTCATATATGCTTAAATGTCTATGTATTACCAATGTAACATGTGTTTAATCATATATGATTAAGCTTGTGTATCATATATGATATCACACTTCTCGTCTTCTTACAAAATGTTTAGTTTCTCGTTTGAACCTGCCCCTATATATATATATTGACTGCACGCTGATCACACTAGGTACCTTCATATCTACAAAATGCAGGTTATCTGCTTGTATATCACAGGCCATCTTAACAGTGTTTTTCCAGCAGAACACATAAAAGAAATTCTTCGATACTTATACTGTCATCAGGTACACTTATAACTACTATATATAATGGAGGATTTGACGTATAATTAAATGTGTCATTTTTAATAATTTTACAGAATGAAGATGGTGGGTGGGGATTTCACATTGATGGTAATAGCACAATGTTTGGCACCACCCTCAGTTACATTTGTATGCGTCTTCTAGGAGAAGGACCTGATGGTGGTTTAAATGGTGCATGCACCAAAGCTCGAAAATGGATTCTAGATCATGGCGGTGCGACAGGCATTCCCTCTTGGGGCAAAACGTGGCTTTCAGTAAGACATTTTCAACCATATTGAAATTATGTTGAATAAAATGAGTTCCCATGTAAAAACAAAAGAAAAGACTTCATCATTTGTGTTCTTATTGGTTAATTTATTTTACTAAAATAAAGCACTTATACACGGTTGTTTGTTTAGATACTTGGTGTCTGTGAGTGGGCAGGAAACAACCCAATGCCCCCAGAGTTCTGGATCCTCCCTTCCTCCCTTCCCATGCATCCAGGTCAGCTTATAAACTCACTACTACAGATATGACTTTTATACATGCCTTATTATACACGGTTTTAAAAAAAAACATGTATAAAGATGTTCTGGTCCTTCTGGACCCTTTTTACACAATTTCTAAAATAGAGCATATACTTAAATATCCAAAAAATAACCAACCTCAAAATGCATATCATAGCAGAATTCTTGATTAATCAACGAACCATACTCTTTTAACACTTAACAGTCTCCTTTGTCCAAATGCAGCAAAAATGTGGTGTTACTGTAGGCTGGTATACATGCCAATGTCGTACCTATACGGCAGAAGATTTGTAGGTCCAATCACTCCTCTGGTTCTACAACTTCGGGATGAACTATATGTACAGCCCTACAATGAAATCAACTGGAAGAGTATAAGACATTTGTGTGCAAAGGTGAATTATTTGCTTTACTTGAATGATTTGTAAATTCTTCCCTAATTCTTTACCTAATTAAGCCAAATAATTGTCTCAGGAGGACCTATACTACCCACATCCTTTACTACAAGATTTGATGTGGGATAGCCTCTACATTTTCGCTGAGCCTCTCCTAACTCGCTGGCCATTTAACAAATTGCGCGAGAAAGCACTAAAAGCAACAATGAAGCATATCCATTACGAGGATGAGAATAGCCGATATATCACAATCGGTTCAGTTGAGAAGGTATATAAAATTAAAGGAAAATAGGACAAACATTCTGAGAAATGAAGTATTTAAGGATTTTCACCTTTATAATTAGGATACTTATGCCACCTACAAACAAACTATATGCAGGCACTGTGTATGCTTGCATGCTGGGTTGAGGATCCAAATGGGGTCTGCTTTAAAAAGCACCTTGCCCGAATCCCTGATTATATCTGGGTTGCTGAGGATGGAATGAAAATGCAGGTCATACAAGAAAATCCCAGTCCAAAAAACACATATATTTTCATTATACACTCCAAAATACTCAATTAATAAGTATTTTATGTTTACTAAAAATTTCATGGGTGGGGTGGTGTTGTTGCAAACCAGAGTTTCGGCAGTCAGGAGTGGGATGCAAGTTTGGCCATCCAAGCTCTGCTGGTTACAGATCTTACCCACGAGATTGGCCCTACCCTGAAGAAAGGACATGACTTTATTAAAGCCTCACAGGTCTCCAGATTTAAACTATGAAAATAAAACTGAGTTTCTCGTCGTTATTGGACTCATTCCTGATTAATTAACTCTTATATATGTAGGTTAAGGATAATCCTTCTGGCGACTTTAAAAGCATGTATCACCATATTTCTAAAGGGTCATGGACCTTTTCAGATCAAGACCATGGATGGCAACTTTCGGATTGTACTGCTGAAGGATTGAAGGTATCTGTATAATTTCTTTACATAAACAAGCAACATAAAAAGGACTCTCATTGTCTACTTATACTGTCTTCGATCAGTGTTGCCTCCTATTCTCAATGATGCCGCCAGAAATTGTTGGCAAGAAGATGGAGCCTAAGCAACTTAACAATGCTGTCAACGTACTACTTTCCTTGCAGGTAAGCATATATAATTAAATTGCTTATGACTCTTTCATCTAATTCTACCTTCCATTTGCTTGAAACACTGGAGAGAACTTTAAGCAAATAAAACCTCAATGTTGTGTAAGCAGCTGATCAACAGCCTAACTAATTAATTACCTATTTGTATCATAAAAACTTTTTTATTATTACCTTACGTTGGTGAAAATATAGAGCAAAAATGGTGGGCTACCAGGATGGGAACCAGCAGGATCCTCAAAATGGTTGGAGGTAACTAGATCATGGAAAATTGTTCTTTAATTTCTCTCAAAATTCATTTGTCCAGTAGGTAACCCTACTTATAAAATTTCTCTTCTATTTCAGATTCTCAATCCTACAGAGTTCTTTGTTAACATTGTCATTGAGCATGAGTATAACTCGGACTCAGTTTACTATTTCCATATAAATATCTTCTTTCTAAAGTTCCCAATTACAATATAATACCAACTTCATGAGCCTCACTAAAGTTGTTGTCCAGGTACACTGAATGCACATCATCAGTAATACAGGCCCTGGTATTGTTTAAGAAGTTATACCCTGAACATAGGAGTAAAGAAATAGAAAGTCTCCTTACCAGTGCTGGTGAATACCTTGAGAAAATGCAGATGCCAGATGGTTCATGGTTAGTTTCTCCATTCAGCATCATAATAACAGTTTGCAAAACTGTCAGAAGGACAAATAATCTATTTATATTGCCAACATAATTAACGAGCCATGGATATTAGGTATGGAGATTGGGGTGTTTGTTTTACATACGCTACTTGGTTTGCTCTTGGAGGACTGGAAGCAATCGGGAAGACATATGAAAATTGTCAGGCAATCGGTAAAGCTGTCAATTTTCTGCTGAAAACGCAGCGGGAGGATGGTGGTTGGGGAGAAAGCTACCGATCCTGCACAGAAAAGGTGATGCTTCAGCAAAAACAAGTGCCCAAAATTAATAATAGAACAAAAGAATTTCAATGTTTGGTCTAGCAAACTGTACAACTTTTCAGCAATGCTCACTGGTTTCGAATTCTTCTCCTTGGTTACTTTATAAACAGAAATATGTGCCTCTAGAAGGAGGCCGATCCAACTTGATACATACTGCATGGGCTATGATGGGATTGATACATACTCAACAGGTTAATTTCTTATCTCGAAACTACATCGTATACATTATTTATTTTTAAACAAAAGTATGTGATCGTACAGGCGGAAAGAGACCCTACACCTCTACACAGGGCAGCTAAGTTATTGATAAACTCCCAGATGAAAAATGGTGATTTCCCCCAACAGGTAAGGCAGATAGGGAAGTAAGTTCAAATAAACTAAACTAAAATCGGAGAAGGCTAAAAGTTAGTATGAATATATATGTCTAAGCTAATTTTTCATGTTCATCAAAAAGTTAGGTTGTGGTTAAAGTTTATGCCTTTTGTCATAATTAAATGACAAGGATGATTGGGTAGTATGAACATGTACATGATGATTTTAATCAGGTCCTAATAAGCATGAAATATTAGAAGCATGATGATTTCAATTGAAGATGAAATGCTAAAGTGACAAGTTTTGTGGTAGGTTCCAGCATTTACTGATCACTGTAAAACTACTTGATCAATGCAGGAAGTAGCTGGAGTTTTCAAGCAAAACTGTCTGTTGCACTTTGCATTATTCAGGGATATATTCCCAATGTGGGCTCTAGCTGTTTACCGTAATCAGGTGCTCCAACAACCCACAGCCATCCAGCACTACCATCAGGGCAAATAGCTACTGTTGTGATTCTATCCAAAATTCTGGTGGTTGTTAAGTTATAATAACTGAAAGAGAAAGCTATCATTCTCTTCAATGTTTTATCACGCTTTATGTAACTACCCTTGCCTCCGAGGATGTTCATGCGAGGACAAGGATTTTAATAAAAATAAGAGAACACAAGATTGCCGGTGCCACAAATGAAATGTAAAAACGCCCAAACTTCATTCACCATTTCCTTAAGAGTATCCTGAATCACAATGAATCATGTATAAGAAATTATAGAATCAAACTCCTATTTCAACATCTAAAAATACCACGAATCAGATCCTTATCTGAACGTCTGAAAATATGAAAGACAAACTCAATGTAACAGGTTAATAATACCTATGTGACTCAAACTAACTACATAAATTGGTAACACAAATTGTTTCCTACTAACTCAAACATGGGATATATGCACAAATTGGAAGTGAACATTGATGTAGCAACTGTAAACAACATAGATCATTGCAAAAACTGCTACAAACTACCTGAAAGAAATTTGTCTTGAAACATGGGAAGAACAAAATCACTTTAGGGCTGTGGCTGGATTGCTAACATGGAAAGAACAAAATCCATGGATTGTTATCAACACGTGTAACCAAGCTAAAACGTCAGACATAAAAATCACTTTGACAACCATAAACTTGATTACAAAATCACTTTGACAGCTATAAACAATTCATCCAAAGACTTAGGGGCCGTTTACCAAACGCTTATCCGGGTAAGCGCTTACTAATAAAATTTAACACCATCACTTACTTAGCGTGTAAGATTTTAGTCCACCAAAACGGTATCATATGCAACAATTTTTCCGATAAGCGCTTACCGGTAAAATTTAACACTATCACTTACTTACCGGGTAAGATTTTAGTCCACCAAAACGGTATCGTATGCAACAATTTTCCCGGTAAGCACTAACCGTGGTAAGAGTCTTCGTCATCACTTACCATGGTAAGACTCTTGGTCCTGCCTTAGCTCTTACCGGGTAAAATTCTTGGTTCATTATCATCTTCATCCATAACGTAACATGACTTAGTAAGCGGTTACCCGGGTAAGCGGTTGGTAAACGGCCCCTTAATTTTTAAGTTGGATGAAACAAGTGCTTCTGCTGGTTTATCATTCTGGTAATACCCAGTAATCAGAGCAGTCCAAGTGACCATATTTTTAACGGGCATTTTATCAAACACCTTTCGTGCGTCATCCAAACGATCACATTTTGCATACATATTTAGAGCCATATTCTGAATCACGATATAATGCTTAAACTTTGAATTCATGAAATGGGTATTCACCATTTTGCCTTCATTAATCTTTCCTAATTGGGTAAGCCTGTTAAGCAATTGACTGTACAATTTAGCGTCTGGTTCCAATAATCCATCATCAATTAGCTCTAATACACGTAAGGCACCATTTGGGGATTTTTTTAGAAGGGCATGATCTTGAATAATGTGTGAAGCCGAATCGAACACTTCTTCTTCCAACGATGATGATGAAAGAACAGACGATGAGGCAAATGGGGTTGCTGTACATGTTGCAAGAAAACGGCGAGAGATAGGGATTCCCATAAGTGATCGAACTGAAGAGATGAATCCTCCATTGATAAAAGATTAGATTTTCTGTGAAGGGAACAACAAATTTATTCATGTAATACACTGAGAACATAGAGACAGCCGAGTCTCGAAAGCAATATATATGTGCCACAAATTATACTATATAACATTTACCAGAACGATTTCACTGTAGATGAACAGTAAATTACATATTTGGTCCCTCAGGTTTTTAGTAAATTACAGATTTGGTCCTTGAGCTTTTATCTTTTTTTTTTTTCTATGTTTGTAGAGTTACAGATTTGGTCTCTATAGGGAACAGTAAATTACATATTTGGTCCCTCAGGTTTTTAGTAAATTACAGATTTGGTCCTTGAGCTTTTATCTTTTTTTTTTCTATGTTTGTAGAGTTACAGATTTGGTCCCTATAGTTTTATTTTCCTCTTGGATTTAGTCCCCATAATTTGTTGATTCCAAAATAGACTTTCGATTTTGCATTTGCGTAACGTTTTGGTCCTCGAAGCTAAAAGTTGTTAGCTCCTAACCGTTAAGTAAATGACATTTCGATCATTTATAACTTTTTCATTTTCTAATTTAAATAAATAAAAGTTATATTATAAAAATTATTTTTATTATATAAGCATAAAATAAAGATCCCTTAACATGCATCGCATCTCAATAACTGTGTCTTCTCCAACCCAAAACCTTCCGCCTTCCCCATCAATCCAAGCACATAGTCGTAGGTGATTCACGCACCAATTTTTTATTTATTAATAAAGTAATTTATCATAATTTATTTTATGTTTAATAATGATGTAAAATTTGTTTAATTCATATTTTTATTATAATTTAATTTAGGTTTAATAACAATGTAACTTTTTTTAAGTTTAATGATGTAATGTACCATTTGCCAATTTATTTTCGCTTCCTATCATACACACACATCATCCTCATAGGGCATTTTGTAAATTATAGTCATGCTGCTAACAGACACAAAATGTTTTGTTCTCATAATTGGTGATACTCAAATTTATGGTTTTAATATTTCTTTCCATCCGCAGCAACGTGCGGACATTAATCCCACCTCGTTTACCCACATTTTCTAATGCTAAAATAAAACTTACATACAAGGGGGTTTGGTTCGCAGAATGATTTCTGATGGAATAGAATATGTCAATGGAATTGGAATCTGGAAAGAATTAGAATGGAATGTTTTCAAGTTTGACCAACTGTTTGGTTGGCAGGAATGGAATGTAATCAGTCAAATGAATTGGAATATGTCTGTTTGGTTTGCAAAGGAATTGGAATGAAATTCTAAAAAATGACAAAAATACCCTTTCTTTTATTTTTATTTATTTATTTATATTTTTTTAAATGCCGAGAGAGAGAGAAGAGAGGAGAGAGAGGAGAAAGAGAAGAGAGAGAGAGAGAGGAGAGAGAGAAGATAGAGATGAGAGAGAGAGGGGAGAGAGAGGGTAGAGAGAGAGGAGAGAGAGAGAGAGGAGAGAGGGTAGAGAGAAGTTAGAGAGGAGAGAGAGGGTAGAGAGAGGGTAGAGAGGAGAGAGAGGGTAGAAAGAGAGGAGAGAGAGAGAGAGAGGAGAAAGGAGAGAGAGAGAGGAGAGGGAGAGAGGAGAGGGAGAGAGGAGAGGGAGAGAGGAGAGAGATGAGAGAGAGAGGGTAGAGAGAGAGGAGAGAGAGAGGGTAGAGAGAGAGGAGAGAGAGAGGAGATCAAATTCACATCTGATGGGTTTTAATTTTGTTAAGAGGGTTTGGAGGGTATTTTTGTCATTTTGAGAAAATGCAATGGAATGGAATTCAATTCCATCCAAAATGAGAAGGAATGACCAAATCCTTGATTGAAGGATTTCATGGAATTCAATTCCATTTATTTAGAAACCAAACAGCATGATGGAATTTGGTCAATGGAATTGACCATTCCAATTCCATCAGATTCCGACGGATTCCAGCGAACCAAACGGCCCCCTTAGGCATTGTTTGGCAAACCAGCTTATAAGCTAACTGGTAGCTGATAAACTAGCTTTTTAAAACGCTACTATGAGTAGTTTTTCATTAATCTAGCTTATAAGCTAGCTTATGGTCATCCAAACATATACCAGGAAAAAAAGCTAGCTGATAAGCTAGCTTTTTTTGCCAAACATAGCCTTAATAAGATATGTATTTTGTAAACAAAAAATGATATTTAGCATTACCGATTTCATCTGCTCCATCTTATAAGCAGACATATAATGATATATCTCAATTTTGTTTAGATATACTATGCATATACCCGCGCACGATGTGGCGCGAAAAATCGTGAAATCGAAGGAACAATTGACAAAGGTATGTATCCGCTCGTGAAACATCTCGAAATCAAAATGACAACAACGTTTTATTTTAAGTTTGTATTTGTCAGGGTCTGATTCTTAACAAGAATAATGAAACTCAGAAACAATATAAAAGAAGTTGCGGAAAAACACTTTAATATTCAAACTATCAATGTAACAGTAAAATAGAAATCACAACTTGTAAACTTTATTGAATGATTAAAGTTACAAGCTTTCAAACAAAACCTCAATCTTGATGAACAGGCTCACCAAGACGAATTCTACTTCTCTAGAATTAGGATTGTAAACCTTGAGGTTAATTCTCTCTCTGAAAACAAAAACTCATAATGAATTCGTATCTATAATTCTATCAGAATGTACTATTTAAGCTATAACATCTAAACTATATTTACAGAATAGATTACAAGATAATTATTAAAATAAACTTGATCTTCAATATCAATCCCATAATTATCTTCAGCTTGTCTTTATCTCCAAGGCATCTTTATCTTTAAAGCAGCACTAATAATCTTCAGAAGTATTAATCATCACCAGCAGCATTAATCCTTTGAGCAATATTAATCTTCAGCAGTACTAACTACTAGCAGTACTAACTCTCCAAGCAGTACTAACTATTCAAGTAGCAGCACTAACTCTTTAAGCAGTATTAATTCTACTAGCAGTAGTAATCTTGAAAGCCTGGCAGTAGTAATCACTTAGACAAATCTCCAGTTCCCAACAGTATTCTTCGTCCTTATCGATACTTTAGTCATGAAAACACGGTGTTTTAGTCGTTTGATGCACTTATATGAGAATCATGCATTGACTCTGAATTAATTTGTTATGTATTTTCAATCATATTTCATTTTTGTTTTATTTTTGTCCATATTGATCTAAGTTGTATACCTTTATAATTTATCTGATTATAAATTTTTAATTAATTCAATAAAAAAATCTAATATAGATATGTATAGATTTGTATACATCATTTTTTTTCTACAATAACCGTTACAAATATCTATCGGTATGCTATCTTCTCTTCTCTCTCTCTCTCTCTCTCTCTCTCTCTACTATATTATAAAACACGGATAAAAAACTCTTAAATACAAATTATTAAACACAAGTTACCATCATTTAATGCAATATTTTAAAAATCTTTTAATTTACAAGTATCAAAGCACAAGATACATATTAATTACTATTGCAGGCTTCTAACACCCACCAATTTGATATGTGCAAGACCTTTCTTTTATGCAAAATTTTTCATGTATCACTATTCACTATTAATTAATATATTATATTACTATAAATTTGTCTTAATTATATTATTAAATATGTAATTGGTAATTTTTTCTAGATGTCATTAAAATATATAAGATAATCATAAAATTTTAACAAAATACTTTTTTTTATATAAAAAACATTATATTATTAGTCTAAATTAAACAAATTTATAAAAAAAAACATTATCACTTTCTCAAAACCATCAAAAAACATACTGTAAATCAACAAAAAATAAAATGAAACAATAAAATCGTGATATATCTCACTGCATTGCGCGAGTACGTTTCTAGTATATATATATATATATATATATAGTAAAATTGATACATCTTTATTCTATTTTATTATAGTACTAAATCAATAAATATTCAAAAATAAACTTAATTTGAAAATATTGACGAACAAATAATAGTGGTGTAATTTATAAAAAAATGAAACAAGTTTTTTAAAATATTTTAGTTGGTCTATGATTATGTGTTTTTAATATGCTAAAAATAAAAAGAAACGTATTTTTTCATTGCATTTTGTTTATATACGATTATTTGTGTTTACATTATAATAGTGTGAATGAAAAATGAAAAGACAAGGTTTATAATTTAAATTAAATAACTAATTGTAAGGGTGTTAAATATAATATTGAATATTGATTCTTGAAAATAACCGTTTTACAATTTTAATATAATAGTATAGATATAGATATAGAAAGTATATATATAATGTTACACATTTATGGTAGACATAAAAAAATTCAATAATTAGTTTATATTAAAATTATTGACGGAAAAATTATAATAACATAATTTATAATAATAATGAAACGTATTTTTAATATATTTTAGTTGTTTACGATTATGTATTTTTAATATGCTAACGCTGAAAAAAATAAAACGTATGGATAAAAAGCAAATTAATTCGTAGATGTTCATTATATTTTATAGTACGGTTAAATTAAAAGAATATTCAATATTAGACTCGTTTTGAAGATACTGACGAGACGATTATAATGGTATAATTTGTAAAAAAAGAAACGTATTTTTTCATTGCATTTTTGTTCATATACGATTATTTGTGTTAACATGATAAGGGTGTAAAATGAAAAATGAAAAAACAAGGGATATAAAATAAATTAAATAATTAATTATAAAGGTGGTAAATGTAACATTGAATTTTGAAAATAACCATTTTATAGTACGGTTAAATTAAAATAATATTCAATATTTGGCCCGTTTTGAAGGTATTGACGAGACGATTATAATGGTATAATTTGTAAAAAAAGAAACGTATTTTTTCATTGCATTTTTGTTCATATACGATTATTTGTGTTAATATGATAATAGTGTAAAATGAAAAATGAAAAAGTAAGGGATATAAAGTAAATTAAATAAGTAATTGTAAGGTGGTAAATGTAACATTGTAAGGGTGGTGTAAATGTTACAATAACAGTTTTAGAATTTTTAGGGATATAAAGTAAATTAAATAAGTAATTGTAAGAGTGGTAAATGTTATTGTACAAAAGATTGTACAATAACCGTTTTAGAATTTTTTATACAAAACAATTTATTTCGTAGATATTCATGATATTTAATAGTACGGTTAAATTAAAAAATATTCAATATCGGGCTCGTTTTGAAGGTATTGACGAGACGATTATAATGATATAATTTGTAAAAAAAGAAACATGTTATTTCATTGCATTTTTTGTTTATATTAGGAGCGTTTGCGGTTCAGTTTAAGCCGTTTAGCTTCTCAAACCACAAACCAAACCACAATGGCAGTTTAGATTTTTTTTTCCACTCAAACTGCACGGTTTGGCAACAAGTGACCAAAACGGTTAACTGGACCATAAAAAAGCAACTTGGACTGACCAATTTAGGTGGTTTGTGGGGCTTAACTTAAAAACGTAACATCTATCTCATTTGATGGAATTGAATATGTTGAATTTTTTGACCAAATTTCATTTTTTTTTCTTTTGAGAAAAATCTTCATTTCCAATGAATTCTACAAATAAGGGATTTGAACATTCACTTACAATAAGCTGATATTTTGACGAAATGAAATGTTCATTTTATACTTTTTGGATCTAAATTTTAAATAATTAAAAAAAAGTACAATTCAATAAACCATTTTGGTTTTTTTTTTTTGCATATTTATGCTAGTTTTTTTAAATGTCAGAAAATAATCAAATTAAAATTAAAGAAACTGATGTGGTTATTATAATTATTAAAAACATATATCTGTAAGTAAACCAATTATTATTATTAGAATCCGCTTTAATTTTTGGAAAGAGAAAATATATGTTTGCATTAATAAATGTTGAAATCTGAAAAGTCGATCCGAATCATTTTCATTATTTTAGGAAAGTAGTTTTAGTTTAAGAAAAAAATTCAAAATTTTCAAAAAAATGGGTATTTTGGTTATTTAGCAACATTTCATTCCAATCCAAAGTTACATTTTGTGAATCAAACAAACACATTTCAATTCTTTAAGCAAAATTAATTCCAATGTCTACCAACCAATAGGCTTTCAAAGCTGATAACATTTCATTCTAATTTATTTGACACATTCTATTTCATCCAAAAACATTCTGCGAACCAAATGTCACATAAGATTTTTTTAAATCTCTAACCGACTTACTAATACAAGTATAAATACAAGAGTACAAGTACAACAATAAGGACCTTTTACCCAAATGCTTACCCGATAAGCACTTACCGGTATAAGTCAACACTATAATTTATTTTATTTGGTAAGATTGTGAACATGAAAACGGTATTGTATGCAACAATTTACCCAGTAAGCGCTTACCCGGGTAAGAGTCGTCACCCTCACTTACCGGGTAAGACTCTCCATCCTTATCATTGTTTTTACCGGTTAAGATTCTTGGCTCTTGCCATGTTAATCCAGTGAGGAAAATTAACCGGTAAGCACTTACCGAATAAGTATTTTGTAAACGACCCTTAAACACAACTACTCTAATACTTTGCAACATGGTGTGCATGCACAATGGGTTTTTCGAATACTTAAAGTTCTTCACGTTTTTATCTCTTTGCAACATGGTGCGTACACAGTGAGTTAAGTTGTTCGAAAGGAATCCGAAGGGGATATCGTATATCTTGAAATATATAGTATGCAAAGATTTACCTTTTTAAGTTTTGGTTTATAGTGAAAATCTTTCCTTGAAACCATTATTCATACCATATATTTCACAATGGTATATTTTAGTGGGTTGTTCAAGTAAATATTTTTCTTTTTAAGTTTCATTTTTGATGTAATCTTGGTTTGATTGAAGGAAAAGTCGACGCGGTTTGACCCGAGAAAAAGTCAATTATATCGATTTTACGAATAATACACTTTTTTCAAATTGAATCGACCTTGACCTCTTGAGCAAAACACAAGACTACATTTTACACCCGACGTTTTTTTAGCCGAGCTCCATTGTTACGGGGAATTTTTTTCGGTTTTTTGGTTGATTTCATAAACTTTTCCAATTTATAGTATTTGATATTGATTGATCTGTTTTTTTTTTCTTTCTAGATTTTCAATTTTGTTTCATTGAGCTTATAGAACTCCTACTATTAAATCATGTTTTGCAAATCAAAATTAAATATACATCTCATTTCGCTTCCTTATGCATATAAGATCTTAAGTAATAATAATCAAATTAATAACTAAAATCAAATTACAAAATGCAAACAAATCAAGAGAAGAAAACTTATATTCTTGGGAAAAGTTAATGATCAAGAACATGTGGAAACGGATTTGGAAATGAAAATGAAAGTAACAGAGTATTCAATGTGTTATTAAGCTTATGAAAGTGATTTAGGATTGAAAGAAGTTAAAGTAAGATAAGAAGTTATTGGGTTTCTAGTTTTGAACCAAAAAATTAAATATTTCCTAGAGGGAAGGATTAACAAAACCCTTAAATATGCGATTAAGAAAAACCTTGTTTTGATTCATTGCTCTTCGATGCTTCATATAATTAGTAGGATGTTCACGTTTTAATTTCATCATCTGATCGATGGGTTCTAATCTGTGGGGTGTTTGAAAGATTCTTCATCTAATCATTCGTCACGTTTTGATCTCTTTGTATGGTGGATATGCATAAGATGAAAAACATGGCTAAAACCATTGCTTTGTATTTCTTATTTTTCTTATCTGACCCTGAGACCCTATATAAACATATTTATACTGAGGTGGTGTTTGGTTCACAAATTCTGGAGGAATCTGATGTAATTGGAATATTGAATTTTTTTGACCAAATTCCATTATCCTTGCTTCGTTCATTCTTCTTTTGAGAAAAAATCTTCAAAATCCAATGAATTTCACAAATAAGGGATTTGAACATTCATTTACAATAAGCTGATATTTTAATGAAATGAAATGTTCATTCTCTATTTGCTTGACTTATACTTTTTGGATCTAAAATTTAAATAATTAAAAAAAACAATTCAATAAACCATTTCGTTTTTTGCGTATTTATGTTAGTTTTTTAAGCATGTCCATTTTTTTAAATGTCAGAAAATAATCAAATTAAAATTAAAGAAACTGATTTAGTTATTATCTATACTATATTATAAAGCACGGATAAAAAAACTCTTAACTACAAATTATTAGGCACAAGGTACCATCATTTTATGTAAGATTTTAAAAATATCTTAATTTACAAGTATCAAAGCACATTATACATATTACTACTGCAGACTTTTAACACCCACCAATTTGGTATGTGCAGGGTCTTCCTTTTATGCAGACCTTTCCATGTATCACTATTAATTAATATACTAGGATTACTTCTCTATTTCTCATATATTTAGCATTTCTCAAATGAACCTCTCCCTATATATATATATATATATGGAGAGGTGAACTGTGAAAACCAATCTAAGCCGTTTATTGATTCTAATATATGGAAATTAAAGGCAATGACATTTTTATGACTTCTTTTGAAATCTGAAACGATTTATTTAATTTATGGAAAATTAAAAGGGACATTCATGGCATGTTCCAGATCTCACCCAATATTGCGTCTTCTTTTTATATGACTTGTAAAACCCCAAATTAACACACTAAATCAAATCCATTCAAACCCTAATTATCTTTCTTCTATATACCTCCTCTGATCAATCACTTTATTTTCTTTTTCAATTTCACTTATCATTATTTATTCGAAGAGAGAGAGAGAGATTAAGAATTTGTGGTCAGATGATAAGAAATAGAGGTGGTTGCAACAGAAGTTATCGATGGTGGTGGTGATAGCAGTGGGTTGGTGGCCGATGAAGATGGTGGTGACGGCGAACCAAATCGGAAGAGAATGAGATACGGTGGTGGTGATGGTGGTGAACCATCAGAGCAGAACTACAACTTACGATTGTTTGGCTTCGACATTAATAGCAATGAAGAAGAAGAAGGTGGCACACAAGACGGTGGCGCAAGTAGCTTCAACGCCACTGCTCCTAATGGTGGTTCACAATCAATTCATTCATATGTAACAATGATTTTGCTTGAAGTTTTGTTTCAAGCAATATAGGGTTTCGAGGAGTTGAATGGATTTGAATCGTATTTGATTTTGTTATCGTTATATTATTTGGATGGATCCACCGGTGATGATGAACGAAGGTGGTTTTCGGTCAAGTAATATGGGATTTGTAACGGTGGGGTTTTTTATTTCCTAAATCTGTGTTGATTCATGGGGTGAAATAGCATATAGACAAACGTTTTCTTTGATTTCATAAAGTGAAATGACATATAGACGGAATGTGTGTTTGATTTCATACGGTGAAATAGATTACTAATGAAAATTGTGTTTGATTTTATGTGGTGAAATAACATATATATGAACATTATGTTTGGATTTCATAAGGTGAAATATCATATTTATGAAAATTCTATTTTTATTTCATGAGGTAAAATAGTATGTGTTTCATTTGGTAAATCTCTGTTATAAAATGACGATTATGCCATTTTCATATGGTAAAATAACTTTTAATATGAGCATAAACAACTTTCATATGGTGAAACAACTTTTAAAACATAGGATCAAAACCAAATTACGGCTTAGATCAATTCAAACGATTCTCAATATTTTTTTGGTTCTCAGACGATTTAATCGATATATATATATATATATATATATATATATATATATATATATATATATATATATATAGGTGAGGGATCAATTGGAAACCAATATTACATTGGAAACTTTGGAAACCGAAATTAACCAATCATTGAATTTCCTTTTTTTCTTTTTATTTTTAATTGATAAGGTTATTTTAGTCTTTTACATAATTTCATAATATATATGGTAAGTGTTATTATTATTATAATATTAATTATTTAATTTTAATGTATTTTATATATGGTAATATTGATCATTTATTAATTTAAACATGAAACATTTAATTTAGGTAAACACAAATTGATTCATACGCAAGCTACAAATCAAATTATTTTTTCTGATTCTTATGAATCAGTGATTGATTCATCTAATGAATGAAAGTTTATATTCATATGAAATCTTCAATATTATCTCCAGGCACAAAATATTAATATAGTGAAACATAATGGATTTGATATAATGAAACAAAATATTAATATAGTGAAACCTGATAAAACAGATTTGATATAGTGAAACATAATGGAAAGGTAATGAAACAAAATATTAATATAGTGAAATCTGATATAGTGAAACAAAATATTAATATAGTGAAACTTGATGAAACAGATTTGATATAGTGAAACATAATGGAAAGGTAATGAAACAATAATGATAATGAAACTTAATTGGGTTTTTACATAATGCATATTGATGAACAGGTAATAAAAATGTAGTCTTGATATATTGTTATTATCTTTTATTAATAAATTAATTAATTTATTATCATATTTCATCTTTGTTGCCAAATTTGAAACACAAAAGAAAAAGACACATTTACCCTTTTGACATATTATTATTATCTTTTATTAATAAATTAATTAATTTATTACCATATATAATTCAAATGAATCTTGACCATTGATTAAAAAGATCAATGGTTGAAATTTGGTTTACAAAGTTTCCAATAAAATTTGGTTTCCAATTGAAACTACCCCTATATATATATATATATATATATATATATATATATATATATATAGGGGTTGTTTAATTTGCAACCCTTAAAAAGGTTGCAAACCTTGCAACCCACATCTTAACCGTCGGATTCATGATCGGCGGTTACAATAAATATGGGGCCCAATATTTTTAATTAAAAAAAACAGAAAAATAAAAATAAAATAACCGCCAATCATGAATCCAACGGTTAAGATGTGGGTTACAACCTTTTTAAGGGTTGCAAAATATCCTTCCACTATATATATATATATATATATATATATATATAGCCTTAGATTCATTTGAGAAATGGTAAATATATGAGAAATAGAGAAGTAATCATAGTCATTCATACGGTCAAGATCGGATTTGACTGGTCAAATATTTCGGCTTTGACTGGTCAAAAGTTACGGCTATTCCAAAAGTAGAAGGACACTTTCATAATTTTACAAAATACACGGGGTTGTGTTCATATATGAACCTGTATAATTCACATCTGAACTCTTTTAACTGATTCATATATGAACCTTTGTAATTCATATATGAACTAATTAACTGTAAGTTCATATATGAATCAGTTGAACTAATTAACAGATTCATATATGAACTTTTGTGATTCATATATGAACTAATTAACTGATTCTCATATGATCTAATTAACTGATTCACATGTAACACCCAATTTTTTTGGGAATTCTTTTTTTTATAATAGGAGTTTTTTTTAATACTTGAAAATAGGTATATCTCTCTCTCTATATATATGTACGTGCATGTGTGTGAGTGTGTATGTTCTGATAGGAAGAAACATATATATATATATATATATATATATATATATATATATATATATATATATATTGGAAGGATATTTTGCAACTCTTAAAAATGTTGCAACCCTTGCAACCCACATCTTAACCGTTGGATTTATGATCGACGGTTATTTTATTTTTATTTTTATTTTTTTTAATTAAAAATATTGGGCCCCATATCTATTGTAACCGCCGATCATGAATCCGACGGTTAAGATGTGGGTTGCAAGGTTTACAACATTTTTAAAGGGTTGCAAATTAAACAATATATATATATATATATATATAGTCTTTATCTTTTAATAGAAATCGTGGTAGAAAAGAAAAGAGAGAGATAGAGAAATTGGTAAGTCTTGGTTGATTATTATAAAGAAGTGAAGGGGGCCTAATTGTAAAATTAGAAAATGGGTCTTTTGAGTTGGATTGGGATTAGTTCCTCTTTTTTAGGGATAAGTCCATGAAAATCAAATTATGCAAATATTAAGCAAGAATCACCCCTTAATATATTCTCTACAATAAAACTCTCTTGAATACCCTAAGAAATTAACAAGAGAGAAAAGGCTACAGAAATTTCTATCGTCAAAGGGCTAGGGCTTTTCGAGGCTTTTTCGTCATATTCGAGGTTAGTAATGCATTGACGTTTCGTCTTATAGTTCTTTTGGTGATCGTCTTGTATTGTAAATTTTTGGGAGTTAGTTTCTGGTCACAGCAATGGCCTAATGGCATCGGTGTTGGCCAAATCGTCGGTAACGGCGTGTAAGGGCGTAAAACTCAAAATTCTTTTAAAAAAATTAGAGCTCCTAGTTCGATTTGAAACTTGATTTTGTTCCAATGAATTGAGTAATATGTTACTAAAGGTTTCAAACAAAAGAAAGAGGGAAAAACGGATTTTTGGGTATTTAGAAGAAAAGGGAATATATATATATATATATATATATATCCATTGCCGCGGTGCTGCAGTTTTATAATTTGAGAAAGAAGATGATAAAGCTATGAGACTTGGGCTAAGTTTTGAGTCTGGGCTAACATTCATGACCTGGAAGTCCATAAATTATTAAATTAAATCTTGATCTCTTGTTTCAATTATGACTCATTCTTCTTTTTATTAAATGTATGACAATTGTTTTAAATTGTAAATTATGTGAAGGCATGGCATGGGGTTAGAGACCCATGTGCCTACACTTTTTTTTTTATTAAAAATATATATATAGCTATTTTACTTAAGTAAATAGTTTTAATTTAAAAGTTTGTTTTACAAAATATTTATTATTTGTCTAACTGATTTCGAATTGGAAAACTGATAAATTTTATTATTTAAATATTGATTCAGATAATGGATCACATGATTTCGTAAGTAGGATAATAATATGACAGTAAGTTTAGTAAAATCTGAAGTGGTTAATTGAGTAAGTCTTAGATCAATCGCAAAAAGAGATTTATTGACCCGATTAAATCGTTTGGTTAATAAAGGCACTTAGGTGGAATTATGATTTGTGTATGTGAGATTTTGGACGAATCAGGAAAGCTTACGCACTCAGGTGAGTTTCATGTGATTTTAAAAATGGGATACATGCTTACATTTAAATGTGTTGCAAACTATTTTACGGTTTATTTATATTTTATGGTGATGTATCCAAATGCATACTCGATGCTTTATTTTAAGCATACGTATTATGAAACGCATGAAATATTTTATGTACTAATGGGTCATTAGCCGGGACGCCGGTATATATGGTGGGAAACCGCAAAATATGTATGGACGGGTATATGTTGTGAAATACCTCTATACCGAGTCGTTTTATGTAAGCCAATACATGTATCGTGAGGTATACCTCTGTATTGGAGATTTGATGTTATGATGTTGACCCATATAGTACTTGTTGAGATCTCATAACTGTTTATTATGCATGCATGTTTTATGACGTACTTATGTAAATCTTTGCATTACGTTTTTAAAATATTTTTATGATGCTTTGTGTAAACCATGAATTCACTAAGCGTAAAGCTGACCCAAGCATGTGTCTCAGGATCTGATAAGGCTGAAGGCTCAAGAGGAAAGGAGAAGATATAGTTGGATCTTGTTCGTTTTTTTTTTCTTTTCATATTGAGTACCATTAGACGATGTTTATCTATTTTAGTACATTAAGTATTTAACGTTAAGACTTCCGCTGTTATGTTTAAGATTTTAGGTTATGTTTTAATTGGATTATGTTATTATTCTTATGTCGTCGCATATCCTGAAAATGGGTTGTGACATCACATATGGACGTATAGTTCACATGTGAATCATATAGGTTCATATATGAACTCATCCCGCGTATTTTACGAAACTACCCCTCTACCTTCTATAGATCATGCAAAAAATTATCCGGTGCTTCACAGTCAAAGCCGCAAATGTTGACCAGATGAATGACTAAGATTACTTCTCTATTTCTCATACATTTACCATTTCTCAAATAAAATTCTCCCTATATATATATATATATATATATATATATATATATATATATATATATATATATAGGGGAGTGATCATGGGAAAACCACTATTATATTGCAAACTTTGCACACCTAGTTTAACCAATCAATGAATTTTTATTTATTTTCCTTTTTATTTAATTAGAGGGGTGTATTGGTAAATTGGTTTGAAACGGTTTATAAATGGAAGTTATGATTTTGAGTTATTTTAGGATATAATATTTTGATTATATGATTTTGAGTTATTTTGGGATAGATTATTTATATTATTTTTTTCTTTATGTAAAAAATTTATTTTAAACAATATCCGATTTTGAACTTAAGGAGGAGTTTATATTTATATTTTTTTTTTCTAATAAATTTGCAAATTTCATTAATATTTGCATCCACATTTTTTATTATTATTATTTACATCTAAACTTTCTTCATCGGTAAATTAACGAATGATACAAATTTGATGATTATAACTTTATGTAAAAATGAATCTATTGAGACTTAATGAAATTGTTTCATGGATTCATCATTTTTGATGCAATTGATGAAACTATTGATATAATTGATGAAATTGTTTCAGAGATATATATCTTTTTCGATGCAATTAATGAAACAACTCATGAAACATGTGAAATTGAATTTATGAAACAATTTTATTAATAAAAATATTAATTTTCATTAATAAAAACAACTCATTTACGTTTAATTTTCCTTAAATAAAAATATTAATTATCATTAATTAAAAATATTATTATGGAAGGTTTTGTAATTAATTAAAAATATATTAATTGACTTTGGACGATTTTGTCCTTCCTAGATATTTTCATCAATTAAAAATATTAAATTTTAACTTTTATTAACATAAATAACTCAAATAAATCTTGACCTTTGATTGATACAATCTATGATGGTTAGATGGGTTGTAAAGTTTTCATTATAAAGATGGTTTGCAAATGAAACCACCTCTCTCTCTCTCTCTCTCTCTATATATATATATATGTATATGGGTAGTTCAAATGAAAACTAATTTTTCATTGTGTACGTGGGGATAAATCTTAGTCATTGATCAAATTTTAGAAAATTAATCAATGGTTTAAACATAATGACATTAATTGAGAAGTGATAAATGACAAAATTGGAAATTTGAATTAGCGTCTACCTTATTTGACTTTTTATTTTCTTTTTTAATTAAAAACCTTTTACCTCCTTAAAGTTTAAAATACATTATCTTAAAAATTACTAATATTTTAATCTAACAAATTACATCAAAAAAACGAGAATTCCGTGCTCTTCGATATGACATCCATCTCGATATAGTTTTTTTCTTTCATTTTGACCGTGTTTTACGTGAAATGCTATATTATATATGTGTTATATTCATTATGAATATGTATGGACGTCCCCGGGTGTCCACATTCAGTATGGATAACAAAGATGTACGTTCATTCACTATTCATGATGAATTATACAGTATTCAGGATGAATAATACATGAATTCATGATTCATGTATTATTCATCATGAATCGTATATTATTCACCCTGAATGTTGTATTATTCATCCTGAATGATACATTATTCATGATGAATAATATATGAATGACCCGTGAAGGTGTGGACACATGGCGCACTCTCTTTTGTTTCCCGATTCACAACCGAAATTTCGTTTAATTCATTATGAATATGTATGCGCATCCCGGGATGTCCCACATTCAGTATGAATAAGAAATGTGAACGTTCATTCATTATTCATGATGAATTATACACGAATTCATGAATCGTGTATTATTCACCCTGAATGTTGTATTATTCACCATGAATGTTGTATTATTCATGATTGAATAATACATGAATGACCCGTGAAGGTGTGAAGATGTGACACACTCTCTTTTGTTCCCCGGTTCACAACTGAAACTCGATAGGTTCTCGATTCGTCTCGATGGGTGTTGGGTTACAGTGATGAAGAAACGCGATGTCTTACGACGTTGAAGAAAGTGTGGAAGATTGTGATGTTGAGTTACGGACTTACGGTGTCGAGGTGTTGTACACACTTGAACGTACATAAATATTCATAATGAATATAACATATACATAGCATTTCAAGTAAAAAACGGTTAAAAAAATCAAGATTGATGTCATATCGAAGAGCACGAAATTCTCGTTTTTTTGATGTAATTTGTTTGATTAAAATATTATTAATTTTTATGATAATTTATTTTAAACTTTAAGTGGGTAAAACTTTTTAATTAAAAAAGAAAATAAAAATTCAAATATGGTAAGCGTGAGTTTAAATTATCTTCCATTTTTACCCCTAATCTAATATTAATTTAAAACTTTACTTAATGTTAGTTGTTGGATCAATAGAGATGGTGGTTAAATTAATGAAATTGGTTCATAAAGTTATTTAATATGATCAAATTGTTTCGTATAATTCTTTTGTTAATGAAATTGTTTCATATATTTGTGTTTTTTATGTAGTTTCATCTATTTTTCTCATTTTGATGAAATTGTTTCATGTATTTTCGTAGTTTGGTGAAACTTTTTCATTTTTGCATAAAAACACAAATATATGCAATGATTTCATCAATAAAAGAATTATATGAAACAATTTCATCAAATTAAACAATTTCATGAAACAATTTCATTAACTTAACCAATGAAATCGAAGGTTTCCACGGTTTTCAAAATTAGAGTGGTTTCCATTTGATCGTTCCCCTACATATATAACAACCCCAACCGAAGAATAGCAAATTATCAATTTAATCTTAATATATATAAAGCCAAAACGATCCTAAGCGTACAAAGTAATATCAAGGTTTGAATAGGCAACCTATTCACAACTGAGATACTATAAATAAACGTCTAAAATGGACGGTCTTCTACTCTTCCACTACATCCTCTCTTCTCCGATGTCCGCCTTTATTTTAAAAACTCGCTTGCCTGAAAAGATTTTTAGTTTAAAAGAGCGAGGGTTAGACCGAAGGTCTAGTGAGTCCCCCTCTAACGGGTGAGCAATAAAATAACTTTACAGAAATAAATCCACATTTAATAAATGCACAAAGATAAACACACTACTGACCACACGACCGTCAAAGACGATGTGTCTAACTCGCGCTGCCTTAATGTTGGGACACACCCCCAACGACATAAACGGGCCACACTCCCGGGCACGAGTAGGCGGGCCACACTCCCCGACTTAGGTCACATGTTCCACAAATAATGTATGCATACATTTAAACATCGACAAGATATATATAACACATTTAAAACATCTCATTATAAACTTAATATCATGAATAAATCAACATTTAAAAATTCAATCATCGCATGCTTTCGATCATAAAAGGGTTTAGTTCAGAAAACTCACCTGTCGTCCTTTGCTTAACGCTTTACGTCCACCTTTATACTCCGGAACCAAACCTATAAAACAATGCACTCACGATGAATCCTCGATACTCTTTAATCTAACAAAGTTGGTCCTAAACCCCAGAATCTCCACAGTCTCCTATTACATACGAAAACTTGCCTTCCTAAATGTCGACTCAAGGAAGAAACTAAAGCACCCGGAATTGCTACCCTGAATTGGGTTAATCCATAAAATGAGGTCCAACAATAAAGTTAATTAACTAAACTTAAATTTACTTAAACAAGAAAGACTTGGCCCACAATTACTTAAATAAGACTTCGGCCCATAGATAATTAATTGAAACTTTGGCCCAAAATCATTAAATGAACTTCAGCCCAACCAGACGAAGACCGGACTGGCCGACCGGTGTGGCATTTGCCGACCGGTATGGCCTTGACCGACCGGTATGGCATTTGCCGACCGGTATGGCCTTGACGGACCGGTATGGCATTTGCCGACCGATATGGCCTTTCTGCGACCGGAGCCCCCTTTTCAAGCCGACCAGGATCATCCCCAAGGCACCGACCGGTGCCGCATGACCTCTAAATCGACCGATATACAATTTCGACCGGTGTCCCCTTCTTCGACCGGGGTCGACGAAATCCGGTGACCGGAGTCTCTCGAACAGATTTCGGACAAAACTCCCGAACCCCATCCCAAATCGCAGGTACCCAAAATAGACACCAACAATCCATTAACTCATAAATAGATACAGAAACTCTATTGCATTGAACAATTCACTAACCACCTAACCAAACTTGAATGATTGCTCAAATAATTCACACCCAGAAGACAACCTTCAGATTTGGTATCACTCACCCAACTCCAACTAAAAGTGATGAAATCATTAATACTTGAAGAATCTTAATCACAAGGGAGCTTACCTTAAAAAAAACGATCCAAATCTGGAAATTCTTGCACCCTCTCTTCTTCCTCGGTCTCTCTCTCAGATCACCCGAAGACTTTTCTCAAAGATAAGTCGCCACCCACACTCACGCATTCTGATTTCCTAGAGTTAAAACCCTTTTCTCAACTTTACCCCCTATACCCCTCTTAAATGAGTCTTTTCTACTCTCGTATCCAACTTTTAAAATTTCCTTTACTTTTAACTCGGTTGTTAAAATATCCCCCCCTCAATAGAATTTCGTCCCCAAAATTCCTTCGTCAAACAAACTGGGATATTGATTCCTCATAACCGACTCTAACACCCAGACGCTTCTCGTTCCTTGCGGAATTACCACTGAACTTTTATCAAATGAATTTCCTTGTTCCTTAGATTTCTTCTCTTTACGATCTAAATGATCGCAGATTCCTTAACATAACATAGGATCTCATCTGCTCGAATATCGCCCATTAAATATAGGTTTTAACTTCCATTTCCTTCTGAATCGGGTCACATTCATCCAATGCGAGACAGGTAACTTTACATTTGCCACTGCTTGGGACTAATGAATCATAAATCTCAATTTAACCAAAATAATACCATTCAATCATCCAAGCCATCCTGATCAATGCATAGCCGTACCTAACCATCAGATTTACCCCTTTATTACATTAACTTCATAGTCGCTAGAATTTCACCGGAGTCACACTACGACAACATGCATCTCTGACTAAATACTCACTCAACCCGCCAACTTAACACATCGCCAACTGTAGGCATCTCCCACAACTCACAGTCATGAATTTCTTCTTCACATAACTTGCCCCTTGTAAGCAACCCCCCCCCTCGGCACGACATGAGTCAAACGCAACAACACTTTCTCTTTCGAACCACATTGATCTCACTCCTCGGCATTATCCCATCTTACACGCTGACCAAACATTGTCCCAACATAATTTCTTCAACTCCTCACATAATGATAGAAATTTCCACAATAATAAACCTTCGCAACCCACCAGTTCCATCTGGCCAAACAATGCGATGCATACCCCCACCTTTCTCTATACATCCACAAACACTCGACCAAAAGCGCACTAACCCCGCTTCACCCACACAACACAAGGTGGCCAATCTCATACACACTATTCCAAGTAGCTTAACACTGGACAACTGACGCATTTGAAATTCCCTTATCATGCATTACCAAAACTGACATCATGCTTCGCTCCGAGCACTATATCTAACCACTTTTACTTTCCTCCCTGAAGACTTCAGACCCACTACTAACGGTCGACCCACTGACTAGAGACATGAATCTTTGGACCAGCCGCACAATTGTTACCTATCACACTCACACCGCACTGAAACACCATCTTCTCTCTCTCATACCCACGCTAGGGATTTATTATCTTGCTATCAGCAGAAACTGATACGTACCAAACTTCTTATTCTCATAACTCCCACCTTTCCGGCATGGTATCTTCACTCTCTCCTCGCTGCAAGAAACACTATCCAATCAACATTGCTTTCTCCAATCCTTGCTGCTTCCCAACGTGACGACTCACCTTTACATTACTTTGCTTGATCACCCGACTAACCACAATTCTCATGCGAGATAATCAACTCAAATCTTCCAAAACATTACCCATTACTCGAAACCGCCGCATAATTCCCGCTCGCCAAACAGGATCGCCCATCCTGCTAGAATCCCTTCACTCCAACGAATACATCACATGCCCACGACTTTCCGATTTACTACTCAACCCCCTTGAAAAAGCAGTTCGACACTTTCAACTATTATTCTAGGGATATAAGGTAATCCGGTCCAAAACTTGTCAGAAACCGGCGCACACAGGTCCCCTCTTAGATAACCGCCCACCATCAATTGAAAATTACTCTCAACTTAGCAATACCCCCAATACTAACCAAACATTCGCACTTCCTGCCCACATACCTATCACTTACAAATCACTCACTCCCGATCTTCAGATGAGGACGCTCCTCCGATAACAATAACGTCAGCCGCATACATATTCCCGAGACAACTCCTTACTCCTTTAAGGATTTGCACCCCCAAATATGTCATAAAGACATCACTACCCCATGGTTACAACCACCACTCTACTACCTCATGCCATAATAACTGCGACTCTCCACGACCACCTGAATAAATCGCAAAACTATGATCCTCAAACCACCAACAAGATATCGCTCCTTGTCGGCTCACTGCGACCTGTTGGAATTAACTCTAGAAGCCTGAAGGATTAAGCATACTACCTTGAATACTTAAATGCTCAAAGCACAACCCTTCCCAGTTGGGTTATACTTAAACTTCGCTCCCATATGACCATCAAAGCCTCTTCGGTAAAGAACCAACTGACCGAGCTAAAGATCTTCCGTTTTTGTACGATCCACACAATGTTGATCAAGTACGCCCTTTTCTAAATAACCTTTCGCTTCCTCACGAAACTCCTCGATACTAAGTTACTAACCAAAACTACTCCTTCATTTTCAGCGTTCTGTCATTCACCACCAAAATGGTTTCTGACTTCCACGACAACAGTCGACGTTGAGATACTTCCACTATTCCTCCAATCAACAAGGATTCCCAATGAAATCTATCTCTTCCACTGTGACAGTTAGCTGCTAGTAATACCTTTGCGACTTCACGTTCCACTCTCGGCACAACCATTTGCCGACATTCACATTTCAAGTCTCAGATCTAACGGTAAGCCACTATAGTACCATCATCCTTAAAGTCATATGCCAGTGCCCCCAATAAACACATCCGCTACTCACCACCCTTACTTAAAAGGATAACAACATCAAGTACCTTCCACCCTCTGATCGAGCGACACACTTCTATTCTCAAAATTTTCATCATTCCTACTTGCAACTTTCTCTACGACCTAAAGAGTTCATAGCCTTCATGCATGACACACAATATAAAGAAGTATTTAAATTCTTAACACATTTGGAAGTTTAAAAGGTATCTACATTTTAAGACAAACGTGAGTATACACGACACAACTCTGACTCATCTATGCACAATGATTTCAAGAACAGTTCAACCTCAGTTTTACGACAATTCCTCTTCATCACACCCCAACATTGGTGTTGACACAATTGAAATCATTCCCGATGAACTTTACCCACATGGTGTATAAAATACTACATAATTGTTTATACTAAGTGTGCTAAACGACTCTCATCATTATTGATATGACAATCCAAGTCTGTACCAAACTCACTTATAAAATCACGCGATCAAATGTTGTTTTGATTTTTATAACAAAAGTTAACTCATTTACAAGAGACATATAATAATTCACCCAACGCCATGAACTTGTCTTTTCAATCCAAACACGCATTTGTACGCGTCAACACGTTTTCAAAGCCAATACTTTGTAAGACACACACTCGCCAAAACGTCTAATCTGAATGATATGAAAACTCCAACAATTTGCTTGACACAATGCATGAGACTCAATGACATTGAAGGCTATTTACTCTAACAAGGTCAACTGTTTGCGCTCACCACAGCTCATCTCAGACTTTCTACTTCTATTCAACCCATCATGATCCTCACAATTGCCACTACTACCCGCACCAACGCTTCCCAACATCCTTGAATGTCTAGGTACCAATTACCGTTGCATCTAAACTTTCGTAAAATGCGCATCCTCCCTTTCACCCTCAACGTCTTACCAACCATACCTTGAATCTATTGATCCTCACTACCTATCATCAGACAACACCGATATCGTCTTCAACCACCATCCAATTAACTACAGCTTTAGAAACCTCATCTCTATCCTTCGATTCTTGTATTAACATTGTCATGCTTCTTACTAATCAACATACCATTTTAACATACCGATGTCTCCCTTGGAGCGAAAAGCTCACCTCTTATCCTCATTCTCTTCCTTATGGACGCAGGAGGTCCTTTCTCACCGCAATATCTACATCCCGCACGATACTCATCCTAAACGGTATTAATCTTACCACCAAAACGAACTTCCACCACACGCTAGGCTAACGCTATCAATCTATGGATAAAACTCTCTACCCTGAACCACCCTCAACAATAGCAATTGAGTATGCCCATGTACCTGTAAATTCATAATGTCATTGGCCAGATGCAATTTTGAATTTACCTTACATGAGAATCCTCGCTACCGTTATCACGCCTCACGAAGATCAAGGACTTTCTTAAAGGCTCCCTAAATCTCAGTTGTGTCCATCTACTCCACAATTTAAGTTTAGGCCCATTCGGTCACTTAAATCCCTTAAACCATGGCTCTGATACCAACTATAACAACCCCAACCGAAGAATAGCAAATTATCAATTTAATCTTAATATAAATAAAGCCAAAACGATCCCAAGCGTACAAAGTAATATCAAGGTTTGAATAGGCAGCCTATTCACAACTGAGATACTATAAATAAACGTCTAAAATGGACGGTCTTCTACTCTTCCACTACATCCTCTCTTCTCCGACGTCCGCCTTTATTTTAAAAACTCGCTTGCCTGAAAAGATTTTTAGTTTAAAAGAGCGAGGGTTAGACCGAAGGTCTAGTGAGTCCCCCTCTAACGGGTGAGCAATAAAATAACTTTACAGAAATAAATCCACATTTAATAAATGCACAAAGATAAACACGCTACTGACCACACGACCGTCAAAGACGATGTGTCTAACTCGCGCTGCCTTAATGTTGGGACACACCCCCAACGACATAAACGGGCCACACTCCCCGACACGAGTAGGCGGGCCACACTCCCCGACTTAGGTCACATGTTCCACAAATAATGTATGCATACATTTAAACATCGACAAGATATATATAACACATTTAAAACATCTCATTATAAACTTAATATCATGAATAAATCAACATTTAAAAATTCAATCATCGCATGCTTTCGATCATAAAAGGGTTTAGTTCAGAAAACTCACCTGTCGTCATTTGCTTAACGCTTTACGTCCACCTTTATACTCCGGAACCAAACCTATAAAACAATGCACTCACGATGAATCCTCGATACTCTTTAATCTAACAAAGTTGGTCCTAAACCCCAGAATCTCCACAGTCTCCTATTACATACGAAAACTCGCCTTCCTAAATGTCGACTCAAGGAAGAAACTAAAGCACCCGGAATTGCTACCCTGAATTGGGTTAATCCATAAAATGAGGTCCAACAATAAAGTTAATTAACTAAACTTAAATTTACTTAAACAAGAAAGACTTGGCCCACAATTACTTAAATAAGACTTCGGCCCATAGCTAATTAATTGAAACTTTGGCCCAAAATCATTAAATGAACTTCAGCCCAACCAGACGAAGACCGGACTGGCCGACCGGTATGGCCTTGACCGACCGGTATGGCATTTGCCGACCGGTATGGCCTTGACGGACCGGTATGGCATTTGCCGACCGATATGGCCTTTCTGCGACCGGAGCCCCCTTTTCAAGCCGACCAGGATCATCCCCAAGGCACCGACCGGTGCCGCATGACCTCTAAATCGACCGATATACAATTTCGACTGGTGTCCCCTTCTTCGACCGGGGTTGACGAAATCCGGTGACCGGAGTCTCTCGAACAGATTTCGGACAAAACTCCCGAACCCCATCCCAAATCGCATGTACCCAAAATAGACACCAACAATCCATTAACTCATAAATAGATACAGAAACTCTATTGAATTGAACAATTCACTAACCACCTAACCAAACTTGAATGATTGCTCAAATAATTCACACCCAGAAGACAACCTTCAGATTTGGTATCACTCACCCAACTCCAACTAAAAATGATGAAATCATTAATACTTGAAGAATCTTAATCACAAGGGAGCTTACCTTAAAAAAAAAACGATCCAAATCTGGAAATTCTTGCACCCTCTCTTCTTCCTCGGTCTCTCTCTCAGATCACCCGAAGACTTTTCTCAAAGATAAGCCGCCACCCACACTCACGCATTCTGATTTCCTAGGGTTAAAACCCTTTTCTCAACTTTACCCCTAAACCCCTCTTAAATGAGTCTTTTCTACTCTCGTATCCAACTTTTAAAATTTCCTTTACTTTTAACCCGGTTGTTACAACATATATATATAGACGGACGTTCAAGGGTGATATCCCTCAATTTTTACAGTTATTTGTCACTCTTTTTAACCTAATTATAACCTTTTTTCGTACCAATTTGAGCTTTTCTCATTTCTTTGGTCTAAAATGTTCCAAAATTTTCTAAATAACTGTAACACCCTCAAATCTGGAAATAGCAATTTATTTAAAAATTTTCTAAATATATCAATAAATGAATCATCTACAACCACAAATTGATATTCAACTACAATACACATATACCATCTTATCCATACGGACTATAAAGGACGGGTGCTACACATACCCATGCATAGTCACTATCTCCATAATGCGGAAGACTTCACCGAATACTTACTTTCGGATCTAGCTAAGGCTCTACTCTTCATAGGGTTGCTAGAACCAACTCCCAACCTTGAAACCTGATGCACATGCCGACAAATAAAAAGGTTAGGCTTAACGCCTAGTGAGTTCAAGAGTTTTCAACATATGTAAAATAATCGTTTAAAAAGAAATAATGCGGTTAAAATTATAGTCCTTCAATATGGTACGTCTTACATGTGAAAACGACTCATTTTCCAATAATATGCATTTTAGACAAAGGACACCAATTTGAACGTTTTCCAAACCAAGCTACTACAAAGATGATGATGCCAATATAAGTCGCCCATTCATAAATTAGCTTTAACTCAAAACCCACTCAAAGCGTAAATATAATTTGAACTCTCCATTTATGAATATACGGTTAAACCTTATATCTCGACACACCCAAAACTAGGAATGGCAACGGGGCGGGTTTGCCGTTCCCCGTCCCCGTCCCCGAAACCCATCCCCGTCCCCGCCCCGTTCCCCGTCGGGTTTTTATTCGGGGCGCCCCGTCGGGGATTTTTTATGCCCCGTCCCCGAACCCGACCCGATGGGGAATCCCCGATCCCCGAACCCGACTCGATAATTTAATATTTTATTTATATAATTATATATATAATTTCATAATACATATAATTTTATATAATATATATATAAATAATTTTATATATAATATATAAAAATAATTTTATATATAATATATATAAATTTTATATAATATATATATATAATTTTATTATAATAATATAAATATATATATCGGGGCGGGGCGGGGATACCTTGCCCCGTCCCCGAACCCGAACCCGATAAAATCCCCGAAAAATTCCCCGTTACCCGACCCGACCCAAAATTGTTTAACCCGGCCCGACCCGAACTTAGTCGGGTTTCGGGTTTCCCCGTCGGGTTCAGGGTTTTCTGCCATCCCTACCCAAAACACGGGTGGCATAATACTCAACCCATAACTCAAGGGTAAAACCCAATTATACAAAACGTCACCGAAAACTTGGATAATAAAACTCAATACCCAAAACAACACCTTTCGGTGACGGGGGATTCCCGATTCCATAAAATGTGACGGTCCACAAAGTAAACTCATTTTATGTTGTTATGACTAGTCATATAAACAAAAGTACACGCAAGGGATGCCAGGCTCAGTAGCTTTAAACGTACACCCACGGAAACTCGAGTTCAACCCCGTCGGGTTCCTATGTCGAGCCCCTCATCCAATATCGTAATACTTGAGCACGTAGGACTTATAACCTAATCCGAAGCCTAAACGTGCAGCACGAAGGACTTATAACCCAATCCGATGCCAAACGTGCCTCAACGTGGAAAACTAGTCGTCCCAACGCCGGAACAATAATAAACCAAATACGGGGTCATGACTCCCAAGTGCATCAAATAAGCCAAATAATGCGCATAAGGCCCAACAAGGCTCGAAGTCGAGCTACCAAAACTGGACAATTGTCCAAAGACCCCAAATCAAATAAAAATACCAAGCCGCAGGCTTAGCAACCCATTGACCCATTGGTAAATGAAATAAAATACAATAAAACGCACTCGACCAACGGATATGTAAACCACGCGACTAAAAGTGTAATAATTTCAAAACTCCACATTAGTTGAGGCAATCAATTTTCCAAATGACTTATACCCTTATATTTCCAAAATGCCTCATAACACAAATGACGTGCATTTTCCCAAATTCAACTGCTGATAAGAATGGAAATCATAAAATGAGACTATAACATTCTTTCAAGTACCTCACATAAAAGTGCAAGTAAATACCTTATAAAATATTCCATTTCATGAGTGATGCATGAGACTCAACAAACACTTAAAAAAATGTATTCCTTTGACCAAATATCTATTTATGAAATAAGACCTCAAAACACATTCATTTGTAACACTTTTATCAAAATGCCCAAACATCCCAAATGTGGGTGTTATACAAGGTTTGTAAAGTTTGATACTTCAAATAATCAAAGATTAGTAAATAACCCAACATTTGATAATTTCATGTAAAACACATATAACACTTTAAAATAGACATTTCGGCATGTACAACGTTTTCACAAATCAACTTGAACTCACCTCGCTAGATTTAGGCTAAATCTAGATTTTTTCCCAACTAGAGCCCTTTTGAAGAACACTTGGATTCTCAAGTCAAAACTTCCAAAACCTAAATCCATACATATTCAACCATAAATAAACATAATCAACCACAAAGAATCGTTTCCCAAATCATATACATAAATACCTCAACTAATACCGAAACCCTAACTTCCATAACCGAAAAGAATAGAAGATTACCTCAACCCAAGCTTGAATCCACCAACCAAAACACTTCTAATTCACCAAAATGGTTACAAACCTTCAATCTATGAAAGGAAGCACAAAGGGTGGATGAAACCCTAGAAAACTTGATGAAGAAGATGAAGAGGGAGGGATGAGAAGCTTACCACCACAAAATACTCTAGTATACTTCAACAGACTTCCAATCTCTTGCTATATCCTTGAAGAGCTCTCAAAAACGAAACCATGGCAACTTGAATCACTCCAATCGGAGTTGTAATGAAGAAGATATGAAGAAATAAAGTTTAGGGCTGAAAATCGCGATTTTAAATCGTCCAGACGCTGTGCGAAAGTGACAAGTGTCACTCTCGCGGGGCACTTTCGCCGAAAATGTATCGCGGGTGAAAACTTGCCCGATCACTGTTTTGGCCATAACTTCTTCGTTATAGCTCCGTTTTCGCTCTGGAAAGAACCGTTGGACTCGTAATTGAATCATTCATCTATCTAAACTATAAAATCCAGGATTCAGGTCCAAAATTAAATATCTTATTTTTCCTTGATATATCGGTTTCTGTATTAACTTGAAGTGATACCTTTCGAAAGTCGGGGTGTTACAATCCTCCCAACCTTAAAGAGATTTCGTCCTCGAAATCAGGCACTACCAAGCAATTAAATCTCGGTTGTCTCCCAAGATTATGTTACTCATATTACCTCAAGAGTAACTTACGACTCTAATCCGTCATTTCCACCAAGAATACTCCAAAACAAACAATTCCCTTAGATACCTCTAAATACGACGCATCAAGGTCTCTTCAATAAATGGTTTGTACTTAAAGCCTACCTCGACATTCTCACCAAATGTCTCCAATAAGCATTACCACCAAGGAGTTATTGTCCTTTGACGAATTTTCCTAACGACTAGTTTGGTCTGCACCAACACAATCGTAGATCCGAACCTCAAGTTGCCATAAGCACAATACCCACAGATAGCGGATTACTTCAACCCCACGGTTACACAGTTCTCATAATGCATTCAAACGTCGATTGATAGATCGACGAAGCCTTGTAGATTGCAGGATTACCACTGATCGATCTCTAAGTATCAATATCTACTTCTCTTAATGTTACCACTTCACCTGCGAACACTCCAAATTTAACGGACGTGCACTGAGCACACTAACGGTTATTGTCCTCAATAAAAGAGTCGATGCCTAATACCAGAAGGGTGACATCAAAACGTGGACATCCCGTCTAATACTTCATTCCAGAAGTATTGTCGCATTAAGGTTGATACTTAATAGAGGGATAATGTTCCCAAATCTTTCATCCCTAACAGACGGACCACAAAATTCCTTGATCACGGACGTCCATTAATACGGTACACCGTCAACATATAACTCGATGTCAACCAGACAAACAACCCATCAATACGAACCCAACAGACGTAGGTAGTCACACAAAACCTCATCCTGAAGGTTTACCGAAGCATAAAGATCATCTCTTAATTAACTGGGGGACATAATCTATTATCCCCATGATTCACGCATGACCCGATTCAAAAGCTGAAACTCAAATTCAAGGTTGACTACAAGTCGGATCATTCGACGCTTCAAATTCTAAGGACTTCTCTAGTCCCTTAGTTGCAACACCCTCCATGATAGGGGTTTTAACTCAATAGCCCTAATGAGTTCAAGGTTTTTCAACAAGTATGCCAAGTTGAAATCTATAAAACTTGTAAATACATGAGTTTTATAACAATTAATCGTGCGGTAAAAATACACTACCGTTCGTTCAATAGGTTTCAAAATTGATCACCAACACTACGCACATAAACCATTTCCAAAACTCATTTGATCAATGCTTACGTTAATATGGATAATAATAAAAGATGCGCAACAAAATTTTAAATGGACTACCATGGTCCTAACATGCATCAAATTATACCATAAATGGGGAAACTAATTTCGCGTACCAAAACAGTTTATAGCGAGGCGATTGAACAAAAATCCCAAGAGACAAGTTACGTAATCAAGTTCTCAAAATTTCTCATTCGACTATATAAAAGTATGGAATAAGATTCCCAACAAGACCCACATGCCGAGTTCGCTTCTCAAAACTTAGCAATACAAAAACATGCATGCGATTGGTCAACATACAATAAATTTAAACAAATTTTCAAATTTTAGGTCGTACAATGAAATGATGTTGCCCGAAAATAGTGGCTACAATGACATGTATACCGCTAACTCACTTAATGCATTGCGGAATTTATAACATTAAAATCGACAACTGAAATGTGTTCAAAGCGAAAGTCCAATACGAAACGACATAACTTTTCATATGCTTACTCACACCAACAATTTAAAACAACTCGAAAACCATGTAGCATACAACGAGTAACACTTGTATAAGACCCAAAAGAGAAATCACATAATATTGAAATTTCCCAAAATAACATATGGGATAATATCTATTAACAAAACTCTCCAAACGTCTCTTACGGTTGCGAAAATACTGATGCAAAACTCGCACGAGACAAAATATTAAACGAAAATTTATAAGTTAACGCACACAATAATGCAAGTATACACCTCTCAAACTCAAGAGCACGACGCAAAATGTCGTAAGATAGAATTTCGTAAGACCCAATAAAACCTTCCATAAAACCCAATGAAACACAACGATGCTCAACATCATATGGTGTCAAAACCATCATTCCCAAAATCAAATAGCATGAAACAAAGTCATGACTAAAATGTCAAAATTCCGAAATTTTATCTTTTATCGCACCTGATAAATATAAACGACACTTTTACCAAAACCCGCATGAGACTCAACGCTTCACTAAAACTCATAAACTTACACCCAATTAAAATTAAAACTCACGCAATTCAAAATACACTCGTGAGTAGTAAAGCGTCATAAAATAACGTTTCATGAATTCAACATGACTCGTACCGACTAAGATTTCAAAGAACATTTCGACTCAAGAACATAGGGACAACTCGTCCTCTAAAACCTTAACATACGTAGAGGAGATCCAATGTCAAAGTCAAAAATTCCATAGTTATTTCCCCAACAACTCAATTAACATTAAAACACGAATATTACAATATCCGGAAAATAGTGTCAGACACGAAACAAGGATAAAGAGATTTTCAATAAAAATTGCAACCACGTGCAACAAAACAATTTTATGCATGCTTAAGCTCACGGTTTAAAATCTGATGAGTGTTAAAGGCTTTACCAAAGCTTCTTAGTACAACTCACTTTACACTTCGAAAATATGGGAAACAATTGATGCAAACTTATTTTAGGAATAAATTTTGTGCATGAATTTTGGTCGGCACTCGCACCATAGGACTACACTCCTCCATTATCCCGACATACTATTGTCATCTGGATGCATCGAACATCTTAAAGCCACAATCTCAATAATTTTGATAAACTTACGACTTCTCCTTGAACTAGAATCGGTCTAACAAACTTACAGTTCTAACCCAACCAAAATTTCGACCCAAGAAGTTTAACTTAATGCATTTCTCGCACTTAACTATCACCCCAAAGTGATATTGCTATAAACATCAACCATTCCTTAGCTTGCCCGCTTAGATTCTTTCTCACTACCCCAACGGTCATCATACTAAGGTATTTCAAGTATACACATGTGATATGTAGGTTCACCATAACACTGACCAGGTGCCATTATGAACGTACCATACATGATCATCCTTGCGACCCTTGACAATTTCCCGTCTCTAGCGACTCGATCAATCCTCAAAATATCTTATCTTAAGGCATCTAATATGCAACTTCACTTACTATAACTTATAAGAACTCTAGTTTGAGTCTAGGCATCCAAAGATCAATACCTAATTCTCTCAAACTTAAGCTCTGATACCAACTTGTAACACCCTCAAATCTGGAAATAGCAACTTATTTAAAATTTTCTAAATACATCAATAAATGAATCATCTACAACCACAAATTGATATTCAACTACAATACACATATACCATCTTATCCATACGGACTATAAGGGTGCGTTTGGTATGCAGAACATAGTGGAACATGACAGAACATAACAGACTTGTCCCATGTTTGGCGTGACCATATGTGGGACACGCTAGAACTAAGTGGAACAAGCATGGGACACACTTGTCCCACTCCAATCCCCTGGAACTAAGTAGAACAACAATACTTTGACTAATATACCCTTTGTTAAAAACATAAAACATGTCTTCTCATCATCCACGCCTCCAAGCTTGGGGTGTGCAAAACCCGAATAGTCCGAAATCCGATAATCCGAAACCCAACATTTGGGAGGATATCCGGGTTCGGATTGGGTTTGATCGTTGGCCACCCAACCCGTCCGAAAACCCGAAATAACATAAATCTATATTTTAAATACTATATATATATATAATTATTTTTTGAAAATCGTAAATTATAGTCTGTTGAAATATTTTCTAAATTTTAAACTTGCTATCGATTTCATCAATCTTTCAATCAATTGTATTCATCCTAAAAAAACGATTGAATTTATATATAACTTTTGCATTATATAATACCCGAACCCGACCGACATCAATCCAAAACCCGACTAACCCAAACCCGAAACAACCTAAAATCCAAAACTTAAAATTTGGGTTTTGATTTCCATATCCAAAATCCAATCGTGATAAATTAGTTTTATGTTTTTGATAATCCATTGCACTATGTATTCGTGATGTAAATTAGTTTTATGTGATGTAATCTATGATTTTTCATCAGGGGTAAATTCGTCATTTAACCAGTCTAGTCCTGTTCTGTCCAGTTCTGTCATGTCTTGCCAAACGCTGGACAACTGTCCTGTTCTGTTTCGTCCTGTCCTGTTCCATCTTGTCCTGTCATGTCCTGTCTGCGTACCAAACACACCCTAAAGGACGGGTGCTACACATACCCATGCATAGTCACTATCTCCATAATGCGGAAGACTTCACCTAATACTTACTTTCGGATCTAGCTAAGGCTCTACTCTTCATAGGGTTGCTAGAACCAACTCCCAACCTTGAAACCTGATGCACATGCCGACAAATAAAAAGGTTAGGCTTAACGCCTAGTGAGCTCAAGAGTTTTCAACATATGTAAAATAATCGTTTAAAAAGAAATAATGCGGTTAAAATTATAGTCCTTCAATATGGTACGTCTTACATGTGAAAACGACTCATTTTCCAATAATATGCATTTTAGACAAAGGACACCAATTTGAACGTTTTCCAAACCAAGCTACTACAAAGATGATGATGCCAATATAAGTCGTCCATTCATAAATTAGCTTTAACTCAAAACCCACTCAAAGCGTAAATATAATTTGAACTCTCCATTTATAAATATACGGTTAAACCTTATATCTCGACACACCCAAAACACGGGTGGCATAATACTCAACCCATAACTCAAGGGTAAAACCCAATTATACAAAACGTCACCGAAAACTTGGATAATAAAACCCAATACCCAAAACACCACCTTTCGGTGACGGGGGATTCCCGATTCCATAAAATGTGACGGTCCACAAAGTAAGCCCATTTTATGTTGTTATGACTAGTCATATAAACAAAAGTACACGCAAGGGATGCCAGGCTCAGTAGCTTTAAACGTACACCCACGGAAACTCGAGTTCAACCCCGTCGGGTTCCTATGTCGAGCCCCTCATCCAATATCGTAATACTTGAGCACGTAGGACTTATAACCCAATCCGAAGCCTAAACGTGCAGCACGAAGGACTTATAACACAATCCGATGCCAAACGTGCCTCAACGTGGAAAACTAGTCTTCCCAACGCCGGAACAATAATAAACCAAATACGGGGTCATGACTCCCAAGTGCATCAAATAAGCCAAATAATGCGCATAAGGCCCAACAAGGCTCGAAGTCGAGCTACCAAAACTGGACAATTGTTCAAAGACCCCAAATCAAATAAAAATACCAAGCCGCAGGCTTAGCAACCCATTGACCCATTGGTAAATGAAATAAAATACAATAAAACGCACTCGACCAACGGATATGTAAACCACGCGACTAAAAGTGAAATAATTTCAAAACTCCACATTAGTTGAGGCAATCAATTTTCCAAATGACTTATACCCTTATATTTCCAAAATGCCTCATAACACAAATGACGTGCATTTTCCCAAATTCAACTGCTGATAAGAATGGAAATCATAAAATGAGACTATAACATTCTTTCAAGTACCTCGCATAAAAGTGCAAGTAAATACCTTATAAAATATTCCATTTCATGAGTGATGCATGAGACTCAACAAATATTTAAAAAAATGTATTCCTTTGACCAAATATCTATTTATGAAATAAGACCTCAAAACACATTCATTTGTAACACTTTTATCAAAATGCCCAAACATCCCAAATGTGGGTGTTATACAAGGTTTGTAAAGTTTGATACTTCAAATAATCAAAGATTAGTAAATAACCCAACATTTGATAATTTCATGTAAAACACATATAACACTTTAAAATAGACATTTCGGCATGTACAACGTTTTCACAAATCAACTTGAACTCACCTCGCTAGATTTAGGCTAAATCTAGATTTTTTCCCAACTAGAGCCCTTTTGAAGAACACTTGGATTCTCAAGTCAAAACTTCCAAAACCTAAATCCATACATATTCAACCACAAATAAACATAATCAACCACAAAGAATCGTTTCCCAAATCATATACATAAATACCTCAACTAATACCGAAACCCTAACTTCCATAACCGAAAAGAATAGAAGATTACCTCAACCCAAGCTTGAATCCACCAAACAAAACACTTCTAATTCACCAAAATGGTTACAAACCTTCAATCTATGAAAGGAAGCACAAAGGGTGGATGAAACCCTAGAAAACTTGATGAAGAAGATGAAGAGGGAGGGATGAGAAGCTTACCACCACAAAATACTCTAGTATACTTCAACAGACTTCCAATCTCTTGCTATATCCTTGAAGAGCTTTCAAAAACGAAACCATGGCAACTTCAATCACTCCAATCGGAGTTGTAATGAAGAAGATATGAAGAAATGAAGTTTAGGGCTGAAAATCGCGATTCTAAATCGTCCAGACGCTGTGCGAAAGTGACAAGTGTCACTCTCGCGGGGCACTTTCGCCGAAAATGTACCGCGGGTGAAAACTTGCCCGATCACTGTTTTGGCCATAACTTCTTCGTTATAGCTCCGTTTTCGCTCTGGAAAGAACCGTTGGACTCGTAATTGAATCCTTCATCTATCTAAACTATAAAATCCAGGATTCAAGTCCAAAATTAAATATCTTATTTTTTCTTGATATATCGGTTTCTGTATTAACTTGAAGTGATATCTTTCAAAAGTCGGGGTGTTACAATAACTAATGAGATCAAAAAGTCGAATTTTCGTGAAATTTTCGTGCGCCGCTGTGGCCACAGTGTCACCACTGTGGCAAGTACTGTTCACGTGATTTTCTGCAAATTTTTTAAGTCCATTTTGGTGAAAGTTTAAGGCATGCTTGTTGGAGTCAAACCTGACCTTGTGCAAAAGAAGAGGCAAGATGAAGACAAAAACATTGAAACAAAGCAACATTAGAGGTCACTCTCATGTTACTATTCACCCCTCTCTTTTCTTCCCTATAAATATCAAGGGTGTTTGGCTTTGGAGGATCATCCCTCATATCACAACACTTGGAGTCAGTAGTTGTAGAGCTTTGCTTTGTATTTCTAGTTCTTGTTGTAATTTCCTTTAAGCTTTATTTACTTTCTGTCCACCACTGTGGTGAGCTTGTGGCCACAGTGGTGCGTTTACGTTTTATGAAATTTCAGTCTTTTAACATTATAAGTAGCTAAACCCCCCTTTGGGTGTGGGTGTAAGCCAACTCAAGAGGTTAAAATGTAACACTTGGGTGTTAAAGCATTTGACTAACTTCTCGGTTTAGTCATCCAAGTTGAAGCTTCATCTCAACGCGGACAAGCCGATCACTTGTATGTGTTAATAATAGATCTTAGACCTCGAGAGGGGCGGATCCGAATACGGCTTGGGTGATGCAAGGAGGTTTGAGAAAATCTTCAATAATCGCATAGAGATATGGATTTTTGCATAATCAAATTAAGGTCCAGATGTCGGTCGAGTTGGTGTGTCATAGAGATATGCGCATCTCTCCATACTGGCGGGGCTAAGATCTTCGAGATCTACTTAGTGAGATTGGTAAACCGAAAGTTAGCAAGTGTGGTAATTTTATAATAAAACCGTTATCGCAACCGACACGACGTCGCTTCGAGAGGAGGAAATCGTGTGGGGTCCATTGCGACCGGTTTTGTTAACCATTTAAGTTATTAAAATACTCTCGGGGGAAACTTACACCCATACCCACTTTTTATTATCTCGTTCGTTTAATATTTAATATTTCGCTAAAATTCAACCCATCAATTTTATAAATCTAACTTTGCACCGGAAGTTCGTGGAAATCTCTGATTCTTAGTTAAGTCCAATCCCTGTGGATACGATATTTGGTCTTTACCATTATATTACTTGAGAAGCGAACGCAATACGTGGTGTATACTTGCACCATTATTGTGCCACATTTTATACGTGTGCATTTTTGCCATCAAAGGGAAAACCTCAAAAAAACGAAAAACTGAAGAACACTCTGGTAGTCTTTCATCTGGACGGTATGCACTTGTGCATATAGGTAAATTATGTTGTATTTTTGTTTTTTATTATGCACTTGTGCATACGCACGTGTGCATGTTACAAATTACTGGTATGCACAAGTGCATACCGTCCAGATGAAGGACTACCAGGGTGTTCTTCAGTTTTCCATTTTTTTGAGGTTTTCCCCTATACCTAACATATATATATATATATATATATATATATATATATATATATATATATATATATATGGTGCGTTTATTTTGCAACCCAAACAATTTGTACAAACTATGCAAACCACTATATTATGAAACAATAGATATATTTATGGATAATGATTATGATTCATTAATAATGATTGTGATATTTATGGAAAATGTTAAGTTTATTCATTATAATCATGATTTTAAATTAGGAAATGTTAAGTTTATTCATTATAATCATGATTTTAAATTAGGAAACATAATAAAATCTTATATTTATTAAACTTGATGAACTGCTAAGATTGGTTTGCATAGTTTGTATAAATTGTTTTATATATATATATATATATATATATATATATATATATATATATATATATATATATATATATATAACATAAATTAACATTAATTACTAAATTTATTTTCAAACCAATAAAGTATAACCGTAGACATTGTTGCCATAAGTAATGATTGCACTTTTCTATTATTGTACTTCCAATCGTACAAAGGGAAAGTATAATTTGAGGAAGGTTCTTAATCATCCTTTATTGATTTGTAGTATATTAGAAGCGTATTCATGCAATACAGCGAGATAAATCACGATTTTAATGTTTTTTTTATTTTTTGTTTTTTTGTTGATTTACAGTACGATTTTGGATGATTTTGAGAACGTGATAATGTTTTTTTATAAATTTGTTTAATTCAGGCTTAATAATATAATATTTTATATATATAAAAAATTAAGTATTTTGTTAGAATTTAATGATTATCTTATATATTTTAATAACATCTATAAAAAATAACCAATAACATATTTAATAATATATTTAAAACAAATTTATAGTAATATAATATATTAATTAATAGTGATACATGAAAAAATTTGCATAAAAGGAAGGTCCTGCATATACCAAATTGATGGGTGTTAGAAGCTTGCAATAGTAATATGTATTTTGTGCTTTGAAACTTGTAAATTAAGAGATTTTTAAAATTTTGCATAAAATGATGGTACCTTGTGCCTAGTAATTTGTATTTAAGAGTTTTTTATCCGTGCTTTATAATATAGTATAAATTATATTACTATAATTTTGTTTTAATTATATTATTAATTATGTAATTGGTTATTTTTTCTTGATGTCATTAAAATATATAAGATAATAATTAAATTCTAACAAAATACTTAATTTTTTTATATAAAGAACATTATATTATTAAGCCTAAATTAAACAAATTAAAAAAAACATTACCACTTTCTCAAAACCATCCAAAATCGTACTGTAAATCGACAAAAAAATAAAATGAAACATTAAAATCGTGATACAACCCGCTGCATTGCGCGAGTACATTTCTAGTAATTATTAAAAACATATATGAGTAAGTAATAATCAATTATTATTATTAGAATCCAATTTAATTTTAGGAAGAGAAAATATATGTTTGCATTATTAAGTGTTAGAAATCCGAAAAGTCTATCTAAATCATTTGCATTATTTTAAGAAAGTAGTTTTACTTTAAGAAAAAAATCAAAATTTTCAAAAAAAGGTATTTTGCATAATGAGTTGTTTGAATACTTAAGATTCTTCGCGTTTTCATCTTTTTGTAACATGGTGCGTACACAGTGAGTTAAGTTGTTTGAAAGGAAATGGTATGTGAAGATTTTCCTTTTTAAGTTTTGATTTCATAGTAAAAATCTTTACTTGAAATCATTATTCATACCATATATTTCACATGGGTATATTTTAGTGGGTTGTTCAAGTAAATATTTTTCTTTTTAAGTTGCATTTTTGATGTAATCTTAACTATAAAACAATGGTTTGAACAAATGATTACCCTACACTGATTAGCTTGAAGATACATCATGGGGGATTGTTCATCTCGGTTACAATATAAGTTTGATCGAGACCGAATACAACTCCTCCAATTTAAACAAGGGCTTGTGGACGATTACACTCTTCTCATATCATGGCGAAATGGTACTCATCTTTCTTCACTCAAATACCGGAATCTTAGTTACATAGACATTAGTGAGTCACTTGGCTTGCTAAATAATGCGAGGGACCAAATCTTTCATCAAACCTACAATAGTTGGTATTTCATCCAAACACAGGGAGAGACCAGAGAGAGACCAGATCCATTATAAACTACTCCTCTTTAACGGTTAGAGGGAGGGGAAGGATAAATGGACGAAACTACCTCTTAACGACACTTTATTTGACGGCGTTATTAGCAAAGACCCAATCTATTATAAAACTAGATGAACGTTGCTTGTTAAAAATTCTTTTCAGGGATGTTACTCGGTAGTTTTTGTAAACCACAAGAACGAATTTTGCATCTAACTCAAATGAAAATTTGGTGGTAATAAGAATTTTTTTAGTTAGATGATGGATGTATTTTTGAATTAAACAGTTTATGAAAAGTTGGCATTTCTAACTCAAAAAAGCTATGATAAGGCGATTCCATCTACATAGAACCCCGAAATAGCCAATCTTCAATTCCGTCCAAAGTTTCGGGGATGAACATTAGTAATTACGTACCTATTTATGCTTACTTCTACCTCAACCTTCAATTCTTCCACGACCACCGCTTGGAAAAAAAATAAAAAAGAATACTAAAAAATAAACTCATAAACTCATAAACTCCATTTACTTTGTAATTACAAAAAAACAAAACTTTTGGTATATTACTTTGTGGGATGTATAATCTTTGGTATATTTTGTAAATGGGATAACAATAGCTTTCAGAGGATGGATCACAACTTTTTATAACTTTCATTTTGGATATAACTTTTGTATGCATATATTTATAAGGGTCTGCTTGTTAGCAACTTAATGAGCTTGATAACACTCATAGCTTATTCGACCAGCTATACATGACACAGTTTGGTAGTGACGTAATGATATGGAAATTAAGCGACTTATTCAATAAGCTTTTAAAGGGGGAGCTTTATGCAGAAAGACAAGTTTTTTTTTCTTACAAACTTGTCCCCTCCCAATTAAAGAACACGCCACTTCCGTTTATAAAAAACCCTCTCAAATAAAAACTTTTCCAATTTATACAGAAAAATTTACCCACACAGACAACTTTATCTATATAAGAGGAAAACCAACCCAACAACAACTAAGTCATGTTTTGGAATGAGTAATGGAAATGATACATTCCTTTTGGTTTATTATAAAAGTTGGTTCATTTTGTCATAAATAAAAAGTGTGTAGGTGTAGCAATTTTGCCATAAAGTATACGTGTGACAATCTTAAAATCAATCCATACTGAAACTAAATTTAAGCTCAACAGGTATATGCACAGACAGGTTACAGGTACCACTTACACATATATTAACTACTTGTTTCATGTGTGAATTTATTTATTTGAATTGCAGCAGCTGAAGCTGATCTAACAACAATCATACACAAAAATAATGTGGAGGTTGAAGGTAGCAGATGGGGGTAATAATCCGTACCTTTACAGCACGAACAACTTCGTTGGTAGGCAAACCTGGGAGTTTGATCCCAACTATGGAACTCCGGAAGACCATGCTGAGGTTGAACGAGCTCGACTTCATTTCTGGAATCATCGACATCAAGTGAAGGCCAATAGCGATGTCCTTTGGCGCATGCAGGTTCAATTTGCAATGCTACCTCTTTCGATGATTTAATTTGTGCATATATACATTTTTCTAATGAATCTGCTGCAAAACCAAATTTGAAAAACTCATTGGAACATGAATATGTATATGCAGTTTTTAAGAGAGAAGCAGTTTAAACAGACGATACCCCAGGTGAAGATAGAGGATGGTGAAGAGATTTCGTATGAGAAAGCAACCACCACGTTGAGGAGATCTGTTCGCTTATTTGCAGCCTTGCAGGCTGATGATGGCCACTGGCCAGCCGAAAATGCTGGTCCGTTGTATTTCATGCAGCCATTGGTAACTTTTTTGATTTTACTAATGGTTAATTAAGCATCTCTATAGAGGGAGGTTCAAACGAGAAGCTAAACATTTTACGAGAAGGCGAGAAGTGTGTTATCATATATGATACACAAGCTTTAATCATATATGATAAAACACATGTTACATTGGCAATACATAGCGTTTAATCATATATGATTAAACACATCCACAGGCCGTGTAATCATATATGATATCACACTTCCCGCCTTCTCGCAAAATGTTTAACTTCTCGCATGATCCTTCCCCTCTCTCTCTCTCTCTCTCTATATATATATATATATATATATATAGGCGAAGGATCGTCTGAGAAGTTGAGTTAATGGTGAGGTGCGTGAGAAGTGGATCTGAACCGTTGATCTCTTTTAATCTCAAATCCTCCCATGAATTGCGGCTTAGAAGGGAATTGATCTGGTGCATCTTATCTTGGTGCATCTCATCCTAATGTACGTCGATTTCTCATCCAACGGTCGATAACCACTTCTCATGCTTCTCCCCATTAACTTAACTTCTCACCCGAACCCAACCCTATATATATATATATATATATATAGAGAGAGAGAGAGAGGGGGGGGGGGGAGGTTTAGGGGAAAACCTCAAAAAAAAAATGGAAAACTGAGGAACACCCTGATAGCCCTTCATTTGGACGGTATGCATTTGTGCATATATGTAAATTAAGTTGTTTTTTGGTTTTTATGCATGTGTGCATTATGCACTTGTGCATGTTATAAATCACTTGTATGCACAAGTGCATACTGTCTGGATGAAGGGCTTATAAGGTGTTCCTCAGTTTTCCGTTTTTTTTAGGTTTTTCCTGAACGACCCTATATATATATATATAGATAGAGAGAGAGAGAGAGAGAGGATCATGCGAGAAGTTAAACATTTTGCGAGAATGCGAGAAGTGTGATATCATATATGATTACACGACATGTGGATGTGTTTAGTCATATATGCTTAAATGTCTATGTATTACCAATGTAACATGTGTTTAATCATATATGATTAAGCTTGTGTATCATATATGATATCACACTTCTCGTCTTCTTACAAAATGTTTAGTTTCTCGTTTGAACCTGCCCCTATATATATATATTGACTGCACGCTGATCACACTAGGTACCTTCATATCTACAAAATGCAGGTTATCTGCTTGTATATCACAGGCCATCTTAACAGTGTTTTTCCAGCAGAACACATAAAAGAAATTCTTCGATACTTATACTGTCATCAGGTACACTTATAACTACTATATATAATGGAGGATTTGACGTATAATTAAATGTGTCATTTTTAATAATTTTACAGAATGAAGATGGTGGGTGGGGATTTCACATTGATGGTAATAGCACAATGTTTGGCACCACCCTCAGTTACATTTGTATGCGTCTTCTAGGAGAAGGACCTGATGGTGGTTTAAATGGTGCATGCACCAAAGCTCGAAAATGGATTCTAGATCATGGCGGTGCGACAGGCATTCCCTCTTGGGGCAAAACGTGGCTTTCAGTAAGACATTTTCAACCATATTGAAATTATGTTGAATAAAATGAGTTCCCATGTAAAAACAAAAGAAAAGACTTCATCATTTGTGTTCTTATTGGTTAATTTATTTTACTAAAATAAAGCACTTATACACGGTTGTTTGTTTAGATACTTGGTGTCTGTGAGTGGGCAGGAAACAACCCAATGCCCCCAGAGTTCTGGATCCTCCCTTCCTCCCTTCCCATGCATCCAGGTCAGCTTATAAACTCACTACTACAGATATGACTTTTATACATGCCTTATTATACACGGTTTTAAAAAAAAACATGTATAAAGATGTTCTGGTCCTTCTGGACCCTTTTTACACAATTTCTAAAATAGAGCATATACTTAAATATCCAAAAAATAACCAACCTCAAAATGCATATCATAGCAGAATTCTTGATTAATCAACGAACCATACTCTTTTAACACTTAACAGTCTCCTTTGTCCAAATGCAGCAAAAATGTGGTGTTACTGTAGGCTGGTATACATGCCAATGTCGTACCTATACGGCAGAAGATTTGTAGGTCCAATCACTCCTCTGGTTCTACAACTTCGGGATGAACTATATGTACAGCCCTACAATGAAATCAACTGGAAGAGTATAAGACATTTGTGTGCAAAGGTGAATTATTTGCTTTACTTGAATGATTTGTAAATTCTTCCCTAATTCTTTACCTAATTAAGCCAAATAATTGTCTCAGGAGGACCTATACTACCCACATCCTTTACTACAAGATTTGATGTGGGATAGCCTCTACATTTTCGCTGAGCCTCTCCTAACTCGCTGGCCATTTAACAAATTGCGCGAGAAAGCACTAAAAGCAACAATGAAGCATATCCATTACGAGGATGAGAATAGCCGATATATCACAATCGGTTCAGTTGAGAAGGTATATAAAATTAAAGGAAAATAGGACAAACATTCTGAGAAATGAAGTATTTAAGGATTTTCACCTTTATAATTAGGATACTTATGCCACCTACAAACAAACTATATGCAGGCACTGTGTATGCTTGCATGCTGGGTTGAGGATCCAAATGGGGTCTGCTTTAAAAAGCACCTTGCCCGAATCCCTGATTATATCTGGGTTGCTGAGGATGGAATGAAAATGCAGGTCATACAAGAAAATCCCAGTCCAAAAAACACATATATTTTCATTATACACTCCAAAATACTCAATTAATAAGTATTTTATGTTTACTAAAAATTTCATGGGTGGGGTGGTGTTGTTGCAAACCAGAGTTTCGGCAGTCAGGAGTGGGATGCAAGTTTGGCCATCCAAGCTCTGCTGGTTACAGATCTTACCCACGAGATTGGCCCTACCCTGAAGAAAGGACATGACTTTATTAAAGCCTCACAGGTCTCCAGATTTAAACTATGAAAATAAAACTGAGTTTCTCGTCGTTATTGGACTCATTCCTGATTAATTAACTCTTATATATGTAGGTTAAGGATAATCCTTCTGGCGACTTTAAAAGCATGTATCACCATATTTCTAAAGGGTCATGGACCTTTTCAGATCAAGACCATGGATGGCAACTTTCGGATTGTACTGCTGAAGGATTGAAGGTATCTGTATAATTTCTTTACATAAACAAGCAACATAAAAAGGACTCTCATTGTCTACTTATACTGTCTTCGATCAGTGTTGCCTCCTATTCTCAATGATGCCGCCAGAAATTGTTGGCAAGAAGATGGAGCCTAAGCAACTTAACAATGCTGTCAACGTACTACTTTCCTTGCAGGTAAGCATATATAATTAAATTGCTTATGACTCTTTCATCTAATTCTACCTTCCATTTGCTTGAAACACTGGAGAGAACTTTAAGCAAATAAAACCTCAATGTTGTGTAAGCAGCTGATCAACAGCCTAACTAATTAATTACCTATTTGTATCATAAAAACTTTTTTATTATTACCTTACGTTGGTGAAAATATAGAGCAAAAATGGTGGGCTACCAGGATGGGAACCAGCAGGATCCTCAAAATGGTTGGAGGTAACTAGATCATGGAAAATTGTTCTTTAATTTCTCTCAAAATTCATTTGTCCAGTAGGTAACCCTACTTATAAAATTTCTCTTCTATTTCAGATTCTCAATCCTACAGAGTTCTTTGTTAACATTGTCATTGAGCATGAGTATAACTCGGACTCAGTTTACTATTTCCATATAAATATCTTCTTTCTAAAGTTCCCAATTACAATATAATACCAACTTCATGAGCCTCACTAAAGTTGTTGTCCAGGTACACTGAATGCACATCATCAGTAATACAGGCCCTGGTATTGTTTAAGAAGTTATACCCTGAACATAGGAGTAAAGAAATAGAAAGTCTCCTTACCAGTGCTGGTGAATACCTTGAGAAAATGCAGATGCCAGATGGTTCATGGTTAGTTTCTCCATTCAGCATCATAATAACAGTTTGCAAAACTGTCAGAAGGACAAATAATCTATTTATATTGCCAACATAATTAACGAGCCATGGATATTAGGTATGGAGATTGGGGTGTTTGTTTTACATACGCTACTTGGTTTGCTCTTGGAGGACTGGAAGCAATCGGGAAGACATATGAAAATTGTCAGGCAATCGGTAAAGCTGTCAATTTTCTGCTGAAAACGCAGCGGGAGGATGGTGGTTGGGGAGAAAGCTACCGATCCTGCACAGAAAAGGTGATGCTTCAGCAAAAACAAGTGCCCAAAATTAATAATAGAACAAAAGAATTTCAATGTTTGGTCTAGCAAACTGTACAACTTTTCAGCAATGCTCACTGGTTTCGAATTCTTCTCCTTGGTTACTTTATAAACAGAAATATGTGCCTCTAGAAGGAGGCCGATCCAACTTGATACATACTGCATGGGCTATGATGGGATTGATACATACTCAACAGGTTAATTTCTTATCTCGAAACTACATCGTATACATTATTTATTTTTAAACAAAAGTATGTGATCGTACAGGCGGAAAGAGACCCTACACCTCTACACAGGGCAGCTAAGTTATTGATAAACTCCCAGATGAAAAATGGTGATTTCCCCCAACAGGTAAGGCAGATAGGGAAGTAAGTTCAAATAAACTAAACTAAAATCGGAGAAGGCTAAAAGTTAGTATGAATATATATGTCTAAGCTAATTTTTCATGTTCATCAAAAAGTTAGGTTGTGGTTAAAGTTTATGCCTTTTGTCATAATTAAATGACAAGGATGATTGGGTAGTATGAACATGTACATGATGATTTTAATCAGGTCCTAATAAGCATGAAATATTAGAAGCATGATGATTTCAATTGAAGATGAAATGCTAAAGTGACAAGTTTTGTGGTAGGTTCCAGCATTTACTGATCACTGTAAAACTACTTGATCAATGCAGGAAGTAGCTGGAGTTTTCAAGCAAAACTGTCTGTTGCACTTTGCATTATTCAGGGATATATTCCCAATGTGGGCTCTAGCTGTTTACCGTAATCAGGTGCTCCAACAACCCACAGCCATCCAGCACTACCATCAGGGCAAATAGCTACTGTTGTGATTCTATCCAAAATTCTGGTGGTTGTTAAGTTATAATAACTGAAAGAGAAAGCTATCATTCTCTTCAATGTTTTATCACGCTTTATGTAACTACCCTTGCCTCCGAGGATGTTCATGCGAGGACAAGGATTTTAATAAAAATAAGAGAACACAAGATTGCCGGTGCCACAAATGAAATGTAAAAACGCCCAAACTTCATTCACCATTTCCTTAAGAGTATCCTGAATCACAATGAATCATGTATAAGAAATTATAGAATCAAACTCCTATTTCAACATCTAAAAATACCACGAATCAGATCCTTATCTGAACGTCTGAAAATATGAAAGACAAACTCAATGTAACAGGTTAATAATACCTATGTGACTCAAACTAACTACATAAATTGGTAACACAAATTGTTTCCTACTAACTCAAACATGGGATATATGCACAAATTGGAAGTGAACATTGATGTAGCAACTGTAAACAACATAGATCATTGCAAAAACTGCTACAAACTACCTGAAAGAAATTTGTCTTGAAACATGGGAAGAACAAAATCACTTTAGGGCTGTGGCTGGATTGCTAACATGGAAAGAACAAAATCCATGGATTGTTATCAACACGTGTAACCAAGCTAAAACGTCAGACATAAAAATCACTTTGACAACCATAAACTTGATTACAAAATCACTTTGACAGCTATAAACAATTCATCCAAAGACTTAGGGGCCGTTTACCAAACGCTTATCCGGGTAAGCGCTTACTAATAAAATTTAACACCATCACTTACTTAGCGTGTAAGATTTTAGTCCACCAAAACGGTATCATATGCAACAATTTTTCCGATAAGCGCTTACCGGTAAAATTTAACACTATCACTTACTTACCGGGTAAGATTTTAGTCCACCAAAACGGTATCGTATGCAACAATTTTCCCGGTAAGCACTAACCGTGGTAAGAGTCTTCGTCATCACTTACCATGGTAAGACTCTTGGTCCTGCCTTAGCTCTTACCGGGTAAAATTCTTGGTTCATTATCATCTTCATCCATAACGTAACATGACTTAGTAAGCGGTTACCCGGGTAAGCGGTTGGTAAACGGCCCCTTAATTTTTAAGTTGGATGAAACAAGTGCTTCTGCTGGTTTATCATTCTGGTAATACCCAGTAATCAGAGCAGTCCAAGTGACCATATTTTTAACGGGCATTTTATCAAACACCTTTCGTGCGTCATCCAAACGATCACATTTTGCATACATATTTAGAGCCATATTCTGAATCACGATATAATGCTTAAACTTTGAATTCATGAAATGGGTATTCACCATTTTGCCTTCATTAATCTTTCCTAATTGGGTAAGCCTGTTAAGCAATTGACTGTACAATTTAGCGTCTGGTTCCAATAATCCATCATCAATTAGCTCTAATACACGTAAGGCACCATTTGGGGATTTTTTTAGAAGGGCATGATCTTGAATAATGTGTGAAGCCGAATCGAACACTTCTTCTTCCAACGATGATGATGAAAGAACAGACGATGAGGCAAATGGGGTTGCTGTACATGTTGCAAGAAAACGGCGAGAGATAGGGATTCCCATAAGTGATCGAACTGAAGAGATGAATCCTCCATTGATAAAAGATTAGATTTTCTGTGAAGGGAACAACAAATTTATTCATGTAATACACTGAGAACATAGAGACAGCCGAGTCTCGAAAGCAATATATATGTGCCACAAATTATACTATATAACATTTACCAGAACGATTTCACTGTAGATGAACAGTAAATTACATATTTGGTCCCTCAGGTTTTTAGTAAATTACAGATTTGGTCCTTGAGCTTTTATCTTTTTTTTTTTTCTATGTTTGTAGAGTTACAGATTTGGTCTCTATAGGGAACAGTAAATTACATATTTGGTCCCTCAGGTTTTTAGTAAATTACAGATTTGGTCCTTGAGCTTTTATCTTTTTTTTTTCTATGTTTGTAGAGTTACAGATTTGGTCCCTATAGTTTTATTTTCCTCTTGGATTTAGTCCCCATAATTTGTTGATTCCAAAATAGACTTTCGATTTTGCATTTGCGTAACGTTTTGGTCCTCGAAGCTAAAAGTTGTTAGCTCCTAACCGTTAAGTAAATGACATTTCGATCATTTATAACTTTTTCATTTTCTAATTTAAATAAATAAAAGTTATATTATAAAAATTATTTTTATTATATAAGCATAAAATAAAGATCCCTTAACATGCATCGCATCTCAATAACTGTGTCTTCTCCAACCCAAAACCTTCCGCCTTCCCCATCAATCCAAGCACATAGTCGTAGGTGATTCACGCACCAATTTTTTATTTATTAATAAAGTAATTTATCATAATTTATTTTATGTTTAATAATGATGTAAAATTTGTTTAATTCATATTTTTATTATAATTTAATTTAGGTTTAATAACAATGTAACTTTTTTTAAGTTTAATGATGTAATGTACCATTTGCCAATTTATTTTCGCTTCCTATCATACACACACATCATCCTCATAGGGCATTTTGTAAATTATAGTCATGCTGCTAACAGACACAAAATGTTTTGTTCTCATAATTGGTGATACTCAAATTTATGGTTTTAATATTTCTTTCCATCCGCAGCAACGTGCGGACATTAATCCCACCTCGTTTACCCACATTTTCTAATGCTAAAATAAAACTTACATACAAGGGGGTTTGGTTCGCAGAATGATTTCTGATGGAATAGAATATGTCAATGGAATTGGAATCTGGAAAGAATTAGAATGGAATGTTTTCAAGTTTGACCAACTGTTTGGTTGGCAGGAATGGAATGTAATCAGTCAAATGAATTGGAATATGTCTGTTTGGTTTGCAAAGGAATTGGAATGAAATTCTAAAAAATGACAAAAATACCCTTTCTTTTATTTTTATTTATTTATTTATATTTTTTTAAATGCCGAGAGAGAGAGAAGAGAGGAGAGAGAGGAGAAAGAGAAGAGAGAGAGAGAGAGGAGAGAGAGAAGATAGAGATGAGAGAGAGAGGGGAGAGAGAGGGTAGAGAGAGAGGAGAGAGAGAGAGAGGAGAGAGGGTAGAGAGAAGTTAGAGAGGAGAGAGAGGGTAGAGAGGAGAGAGAGGGTAGAAAGAGAGGAGAGAGAGAGAGAGAGGAGAAAGGAGAGAGAGAGAGGAGAGGGAGAGAGGAGAGGGAGAGAGGAGAGGGAGAGAGGAGAGAGATGAGAGAGAGAGGGTAGAGAGAGAGGAGAGAGAGAGGGTAGAGAGAGAGGAGAGAGAGAGGAGATCAAATTCACATCTGATGGGTTTTAATTTTGTTAAGAGGGTTTGGAGGGTATTTTTGTCATTTTGAGAAAATGCAATGGAATGGAATTCAATTCCATCCAAAATGAGAAGGAATGACCAAATCCTTGATTGAAGGATTTCATGGAATTCAATTCCATTTATTTAGAAACCAAACAGCATGATGGAATTTGGTCAATGGAATTGACCATTCCAATTCCATCAGATTCCGACGGATTCCAGCGAACCAAACGGCCCCCTTAGGCATTGTTTGGCAAACCAGCTTATAAGCTAACTGGTAGCTGATAAACTAGCTTTTTAAAACGCTACTATGAGTAGTTTTTCATTAATCTAGCTTATAAGCTAGCTTATGGTCATCCAAACATATACCAGGAAAAAAAGCTAGCTGATAAGCTAGCTTTTTTTGCCAAACATAGCCTTAATAAGATATGTATTTTGTAAACAAAAAATGATATTTAGCATTACCGATTTCATCTGCTCCATCTTATAAGCAGACATATAATGATATATCTCAATTTTGTTTAGATATACTATGCATATACCCGCGCACGATGTGGCGCGAAAAATCGTGAAATCGAAGGAACAATTGACAAAGGTATGTATCCGCTCGTGAAACATCTCGAAATCAAAATGACAACAACGTTTTATTTTAAGTTTGTATTTGTCAGGGTCTGATTCTTAACAAGAATAATGAAACTCAGAAACAATATAAAAGAAGTTGCGGAAAAACACTTTAATATTCAAACTATCAATGTAACAGTAAAATAGAAATCACAACTTGTAAACTTTATTGAATGATTAAAGTTACAAGCTTTCAAACAAAACCTCAATCTTGATGAACAGGCTCACCAAGACGAATTCTACTTCTCTAGAATTAGGATTGTAAACCTTGAGGTTAATTCTCTCTCTGAAAACAAAAACTCATAATGAATTCGTATCTATAATTCTATCAGAATGTACTATTTAAGCTATAACATCTAAACTATATTTACAGAATAGATTACAAGATAATTATTAAAATAAACTTGATCTTCAATATCAATCCCATAATTATCTTCAGCTTGTCTTTATCTCCAAGGCATCTTTATCTTTAAAGCAGCACTAATAATCTTCAGAAGTATTAATCATCACCAGCAGCATTAATCCTTTGAGCAATATTAATCTTCAGCAGTACTAACTACTAGCAGTACTAACTCTCCAAGCAGTACTAACTATTCAAGTAGCAGCACTAACTCTTTAAGCAGTATTAATTCTACTAGCAGTAGTAATCTTGAAAGCCTGGCAGTAGTAATCACTTAGACAAATCTCCAGTTCCCAACAGTATTCTTCGTCCTTATCGATACTTTAGTCATGAAAACACGGTGTTTTAGTCGTTTGATGCACTTATATGAGAATCATGCATTGACTCTGAATTAATTTGTTATGTATTTTCAATCATATTTCATTTTTGTTTTATTTTTGTCCATATTGATCTAAGTTGTATACCTTTATAATTTATCTGATTATAAATTTTTAATTAATTCAATAAAAAAATCTAATATAGATATGTATAGATTTGTATACATCATTTTTTTTCTACAATAACCGTTACAAATATCTATCGGTATGCTATCTTCTCTTCTCTCTCTCTCTCTCTCTCTCTCTCTCTACTATATTATAAAACACGGATAAAAAACTCTTAAATACAAATTATTAAACACAAGTTACCATCATTTAATGCAATATTTTAAAAATCTTTTAATTTACAAGTATCAAAGCACAAGATACATATTAATTACTATTGCAGGCTTCTAACACCCACCAATTTGATATGTGCAAGACCTTTCTTTTATGCAAAATTTTTCATGTATCACTATTCACTATTAATTAATATATTATATTACTATAAATTTGTCTTAATTATATTATTAAATATGTAATTGGTAATTTTTTCTAGATGTCATTAAAATATATAAGATAATCATAAAATTTTAACAAAATACTTTTTTTTATATAAAAAACATTATATTATTAGTCTAAATTAAACAAATTTATAAAAAAAAACATTATCACTTTCTCAAAACCATCAAAAAACATACTGTAAATCAACAAAAAATAAAATGAAACAATAAAATCGTGATATATCTCACTGCATTGCGCGAGTACGTTTCTAGTATATATATATATATATATATATAGTAAAATTGATACATCTTTATTCTATTTTATTATAGTACTAAATCAATAAATATTCAAAAATAAACTTAATTTGAAAATATTGACGAACAAATAATAGTGGTGTAATTTATAAAAAAATGAAACAAGTTTTTTAAAATATTTTAGTTGGTCTATGATTATGTGTTTTTAATATGCTAAAAATAAAAAGAAACGTATTTTTTCATTGCATTTTGTTTATATACGATTATTTGTGTTTACATTATAATAGTGTGAATGAAAAATGAAAAGACAAGGTTTATAATTTAAATTAAATAACTAATTGTAAGGGTGTTAAATATAATATTGAATATTGATTCTTGAAAATAACCGTTTTACAATTTTAATATAATAGTATAGATATAGATATAGAAAGTATATATATAATGTTACACATTTATGGTAGACATAAAAAAATTCAATAATTAGTTTATATTAAAATTATTGACGGAAAAATTATAATAACATAATTTATAATAATAATGAAACGTATTTTTAATATATTTTAGTTGTTTACGATTATGTATTTTTAATATGCTAACGCTGAAAAAAATAAAACGTATGGATAAAAAGCAAATTAATTCGTAGATGTTCATTATATTTTATAGTACGGTTAAATTAAAAGAATATTCAATATTAGACTCGTTTTGAAGATACTGACGAGACGATTATAATGGTATAATTTGTAAAAAAAGAAACGTATTTTTTCATTGCATTTTTGTTCATATACGATTATTTGTGTTAACATGATAAGGGTGTAAAATGAAAAATGAAAAAACAAGGGATATAAAATAAATTAAATAATTAATTATAAAGGTGGTAAATGTAACATTGAATTTTGAAAATAACCATTTTATAGTACGGTTAAATTAAAATAATATTCAATATTTGGCCCGTTTTGAAGGTATTGACGAGACGATTATAATGGTATAATTTGTAAAAAAAGAAACGTATTTTTTCATTGCATTTTTGTTCATATACGATTATTTGTGTTAATATGATAATAGTGTAAAATGAAAAATGAAAAAGTAAGGGATATAAAGTAAATTAAATAAGTAATTGTAAGGTGGTAAATGTAACATTGTAAGGGTGGTGTAAATGTTACAATAACAGTTTTAGAATTTTTAGGGATATAAAGTAAATTAAATAAGTAATTGTAAGAGTGGTAAATGTTATTGTACAAAAGATTGTACAATAACCGTTTTAGAATTTTTTATACAAAACAATTTATTTCGTAGATATTCATGATATTTAATAGTACGGTTAAATTAAAAAATATTCAATATCGGGCTCGTTTTGAAGGTATTGACGAGACGATTATAATGATATAATTTGTAAAAAAAGAAACATGTTATTTCATTGCATTTTTTGTTTATATTAGGAGCGTTTGCGGTTCAGTTTAAGCCGTTTAGCTTCTCAAACCACAAACCAAACCACAATGGCAGTTTAGATTTTTTTTTCCACTCAAACTGCACGGTTTGGCAACAAGTGACCAAAACGGTTAACTGGACCATAAAAAAGCAACTTGGACTGACCAATTTAGGTGGTTTGTGGGGCTTAACTTAAAAACGTAACATCTATCTCATTTGATGGAATTGAATATGTTGAATTTTTTGACCAAATTTCATTTTTTTTTCTTTTGAGAAAAATCTTCATTTCCAATGAATTCTACAAATAAGGGATTTGAACATTCACTTACAATAAGCTGATATTTTGACGAAATGAAATGTTCATTTTATACTTTTTGGATCTAAATTTTAAATAATTAAAAAAAAGTACAATTCAATAAACCATTTTGGTTTTTTTTTTTTGCATATTTATGCTAGTTTTTTTAAATGTCAGAAAATAATCAAATTAAAATTAAAGAAACTGATGTGGTTATTATAATTATTAAAAACATATATCTGTAAGTAAACCAATTATTATTATTAGAATCCGCTTTAATTTTTGGAAAGAGAAAATATATGTTTGCATTAATAAATGTTGAAATCTGAAAAGTCGATCCGAATCATTTTCATTATTTTAGGAAAGTAGTTTTAGTTTAAGAAAAAAATTCAAAATTTTCAAAAAAATGGGTATTTTGGTTATTTAGCAACATTTCATTCCAATCCAAAGTTACATTTTGTGAATCAAACAAACACATTTCAATTCTTTAAGCAAAATTAATTCCAATGTCTACCAACCAATAGGCTTTCAAAGCTGATAACATTTCATTCTAATTTATTTGACACATTCTATTTCATCCAAAAACATTCTGCGAACCAAATGTCACATAAGATTTTTTTAAATCTCTAACCGACTTACTAATACAAGTATAAATACAAGAGTACAAGTACAACAATAAGGACCTTTTACCCAAATGCTTACCCGATAAGCACTTACCGGTATAAGTCAACACTATAATTTATTTTATTTGGTAAGATTGTGAACATGAAAACGGTATTGTATGCAACAATTTACCCAGTAAGCGCTTACCCGGGTAAGAGTCGTCACCCTCACTTACCGGGTAAGACTCTCCATCCTTATCATTGTTTTTACCGGTTAAGATTCTTGGCTCTTGCCATGTTAATCCAGTGAGGAAAATTAACCGGTAAGCACTTACCGAATAAGTATTTTGTAAACGACCCTTAAACACAACTACTCTAATACTTTGCAACATGGTGTGCATGCACAATGGGTTTTTCGAATACTTAAAGTTCTTCACGTTTTTATCTCTTTGCAACATGGTGCGTACACAGTGAGTTAAGTTGTTCGAAAGGAATCCGAAGGGGATATCGTATATCTTGAAATATATAGTATGCAAAGATTTACCTTTTTAAGTTTTGGTTTATAGTGAAAATCTTTCCTTGAAACCATTATTCATACCATATATTTCACAATGGTATATTTTAGTGGGTTGTTCAAGTAAATATTTTTCTTTTTAAGTTTCATTTTTGATGTAATCTTGGTTTGATTGAAGGAAAAGTCGACGCGGTTTGACCCGAGAAAAAGTCAATTATATCGATTTTACGAATAATACACTTTTTTCAAATTGAATCGACCTTGACCTCTTGAGCAAAACACAAGACTACATTTTACACCCGACGTTTTTTTAGCCGAGCTCCATTGTTACGGGGAATTTTTTTCGGTTTTTTGGTTGATTTCATAAACTTTTCCAATTTATAGTATTTGATATTGATTGATCTGTTTTTTTTTTCTTTCTAGATTTTCAATTTTGTTTCATTGAGCTTATAGAACTCCTACTATTAAATCATGTTTTGCAAATCAAAATTAAATATACATCTCATTTCGCTTCCTTATGCATATAAGATCTTAAGTAATAATAATCAAATTAATAACTAAAATCAAATTACAAAATGCAAACAAATCAAGAGAAGAAAACTTATATTCTTGGGAAAAGTTAATGATCAAGAACATGTGGAAACGGATTTGGAAATGAAAATGAAAGTAACAGAGTATTCAATGTGTTATTAAGCTTATGAAAGTGATTTAGGATTGAAAGAAGTTAAAGTAAGATAAGAAGTTATTGGGTTTCTAGTTTTGAACCAAAAAATTAAATATTTCCTAGAGGGAAGGATTAACAAAACCCTTAAATATGCGATTAAGAAAAACCTTGTTTTGATTCATTGCTCTTCGATGCTTCATATAATTAGTAGGATGTTCACGTTTTAATTTCATCATCTGATCGATGGGTTCTAATCTGTGGGGTGTTTGAAAGATTCTTCATCTAATCATTCGTCACGTTTTGATCTCTTTGTATGGTGGATATGCATAAGATGAAAAACATGGCTAAAACCATTGCTTTGTATTTCTTATTTTTCTTATCTGACCCTGAGACCCTATATAAACATATTTATACTGAGGTGGTGTTTGGTTCACAAATTCTGGAGGAATCTGATGTAATTGGAATATTGAATTTTTTTGACCAAATTCCATTATCCTTGCTTCGTTCATTCTTCTTTTGAGAAAAAATCTTCAAAATCCAATGAATTTCACAAATAAGGGATTTGAACATTCATTTACAATAAGCTGATATTTTAATGAAATGAAATGTTCATTCTCTATTTGCTTGACTTATACTTTTTGGATCTAAAATTTAAATAATTAAAAAAAACAATTCAATAAACCATTTCGTTTTTTGCGTATTTATGTTAGTTTTTTAAGCATGTCCATTTTTTTAAATGTCAGAAAATAATCAAATTAAAATTAAAGAAACTGATTTAGTTATTATCTATACTATATTATAAAGCACGGATAAAAAAACTCTTAACTACAAATTATTAGGCACAAGGTACCATCATTTTATGTAAGATTTTAAAAATATCTTAATTTACAAGTATCAAAGCACATTATACATATTACTACTGCAGACTTTTAACACCCACCAATTTGGTATGTGCAGGGTCTTCCTTTTATGCAGACCTTTCCATGTATCACTATTAATTAATATACTAGGATTACTTCTCTATTTCTCATATATTTAGCATTTCTCAAATGAACCTCTCCCTATATATATATATATATATGGAGAGGTGAACTGTGAAAACCAATCTAAGCCGTTTATTGATTCTAATATATGGAAATTAAAGGCAATGACATTTTTATGACTTCTTTTGAAATCTGAAACGATTTATTTAATTTATGGAAAATTAAAAGGGACATTCATGGCATGTTCCAGATCTCACCCAATATTGCGTCTTCTTTTTATATGACTTGTAAAACCCCAAATTAACACACTAAATCAAATCCATTCAAACCCTAATTATCTTTCTTCTATATACCTCCTCTGATCAATCACTTTATTTTCTTTTTCAATTTCACTTATCATTATTTATTCGAAGAGAGAGAGAGAGATTAAGAATTTGTGGTCAGATGATAAGAAATAGAGGTGGTTGCAACAGAAGTTATCGATGGTGGTGGTGATAGCAGTGGGTTGGTGGCCGATGAAGATGGTGGTGACGGCGAACCAAATCGGAAGAGAATGAGATACGGTGGTGGTGATGGTGGTGAACCATCAGAGCAGAACTACAACTTACGATTGTTTGGCTTCGACATTAATAGCAATGAAGAAGAAGAAGGTGGCACACAAGACGGTGGCGCAAGTAGCTTCAACGCCACTGCTCCTAATGGTGGTTCACAATCAATTCATTCATATGTAACAATGATTTTGCTTGAAGTTTTGTTTCAAGCAATATAGGGTTTCGAGGAGTTGAATGGATTTGAATCGTATTTGATTTTGTTATCGTTATATTATTTGGATGGATCCACCGGTGATGATGAACGAAGGTGGTTTTCGGTCAAGTAATATGGGATTTGTAACGGTGGGGTTTTTTATTTCCTAAATCTGTGTTGATTCATGGAGTGAAATAGCATATAGACAAACGTTTTCTTTGATTTCATAAAGTGAAATGACATATAGACGGAATGTGTGTTTGATTTCATACGGTGAAATAGATTACTAATGAAAATTGTGTTTGATTTTATGTGGTGAAATAACATATATATGAACATTATGTTTGGATTTCATAAGGTGAAATATCATATTTATGAAAATTCTATTTTTATTTCATGAGGTAAAATAGTATGTGTTTCATTTGGTAAATCTCTGTTATAAAATGACGATTATGCCATTTTCATATGGTAAAATAACTTTTAATATGAGCATAAACAACTTTCATATGGTGAAACAACTTTTAAAACATAGGATCAAAACCAAATTACGGCTTAGATCAATTCAAACGATTCTCAATATTTTTTTGGTTCTCAGACGATTTAATCGATATATATATATATATATATATATATATATATATATATAGGTGAGGGATCAATTGGAAACCAATATTACATTGGAAACTTTGGAAACCGAAATTAACCAATCATTGAATTTCCTTTTTTTCTTTTTATTTTTAATTGATAAGGTTATTTTAGTCTTTTACATAATTTCATAATATATATGGTAAGTGTTATTATTATTATAATATTAATTATTTAATTTTAATGTATTTTATATATGGTAATATTGATCATTTATTAATTTAAACATGAAACATTTAATTTAGGTAAACACAAATTGATTCATACGCAAGCTACAAATCAAATTATTTTTTCTGATTCTTATGAATCAGTGATTGATTCATCTAATGAATGAAAGTTTATATTCATATGAAATCTTCAATATTATCTCCAGGCACAAAATATTAATATAGTGAAACATAATGGATTTGATATAATGAAACAAAATATTAATATAGTGAAACCTGATAAAACAGATTTGATATAGTGAAACATAATGGAAAGGTAATGAAACAAAATATTAATATAGTGAAATCTGATATAGTGAAACAAAATATTAATATAGTGAAACTTGATGAAACAGATTTGATATAGTGAAACATAATGGAAAGGTAATGAAACAATAATGATAATGAAACTTAATTGGGTTTTTACATAATGCATATTGATGAACAGGTAATAAAAATGTAGTCTTGATATATTGTTATTATCTTTTATTAATAAATTAATTAATTTATTATCATATTTCATCTTTGTTGCCAAATTTGAAACACAAAAGAAAAAGACACATTTACCCTTTTGACATATTATTATTATCTTTTATTAATAAATTAATTAATTTATTACCATATATAATTCAAATGAATCTTGACCATTGATTAAAAAGATCAATGGTTGAAATTTGGTTTACAAAGTTTCCAATAAAATTTGGTTTCCAATTGAAACTACCCCTATATATATATATATATATATATATATATATATATATATATATATAGGGGTTGTTTAATTTGCAACCCTTAAAAAGGTTGCAAACCTTGCAACCCACATCTTAACCGTCGGATTCATGATCGGCGGTTACAATAAATATGGGGCCCAATATTTTTAATTAAAAAAAACAGAAAAATAAAAATAAAATAACCGCCAATCATGAATCCAACGGTTAAGATGTGGGTTACAACCTTTTTAAGGGTTGCAAAATATCCTTCCACTATATATATATATATATATATATATATATATAGCCTTAGATTCATTTGAGAAATGGTAAATATATGAGAAATAGAGAAGTAATCATAGTCATTCATACGGTCAAGATCGGATTTGACTGGTCAAATATTTCGGCTTTGACTGGTCAAAAGTTACGGCTATTCCAAAAGTAGAAGGACACTTTCATAATTTTACAAAATACACGGGGTTGTGTTCATATATGAACCTGTATAATTCACATCTGAACTCTTTTAACTGATTCATATATGAACCTTTGTAATTCATATATGAACTAATTAACTGTAAGTTCATATATGAATCAGTTGAACTAATTAACAGATTCATATATGAACTTTTGTGATTCATATATGAACTAATTAACTGATTCTCATATGATCTAATTAACTGATTCACATGTAACACCCAATTTTTTTGGGAATTCTTTTTTTTATAATAGGAGTTTTTTTTAATACTTGAAAATAGGTATATCTCTCTCTCTATATATATGTACGTGCATGTGTGTGAGTGTGTATGTTCTGATAGGAAGAAACATATATATATATATATATATATATATATATATATATATATATATATTGGAAGGATATTTTGCAACTCTTAAAAATGTTGCAACCCTTGCAACCCACATCTTAACCGTTGGATTTATGATCGACGGTTATTTTATTTTTATTTTTATTTTTTTTAATTAAAAATATTGGGCCCCATATCTATTGTAACCGCCGATCATGAATCCGACGGTTAAGATGTGGGTTGCAAGGTTTACAACATTTTTAAAGGGTTGCAAATTAAACAATATATATATATATATATATATAGTCTTTATCTTTTAATAGAAATCGTGGTAGAAAAGAAAAGAGAGAGATAGAGAAATTGGTAAGTCTTGGTTGATTATTATAAAGAAGTGAAGGGGGCCTAATTGTAAAATTAGAAAATGGGTCTTTTGAGTTGGATTGGGATTAGTTCCTCTTTTTTAGGGATAAGTCCATGAAAATCAAATTATGCAAATATTAAGCAAGAATCACCCCTTAATATATTCTCTACAATAAAACTCTCTTGAATACCCTAAGAAATTAACAAGAGAGAAAAGGCTACAGAAATTTCTATCGTCAAAGGGCTAGGGCTTTTCGAGGCTTTTTCGTCATATTCGAGGTTAGTAATGCATTGACGTTTCGTCTTATAGTTCTTTTGGTGATCGTCTTGTATTGTAAATTTTTGGGAGTTAGTTTCTGGTCACAGCAATGGCCTAATGGCATCGGTGTTGGCCAAATCGTCGGTAACGGCGTGTAAGGGCGTAAAACTCAAAATTCTTTTAAAAAAATTAGAGCTCCTAGTTCGATTTGAAACTTGATTTTGTTCCAATGAATTGAGTAATATGTTACTAAAGGTTTCAAACAAAAGAAAGAGGGAAAAACGGATTTTTGGGTATTTAGAAGAAAAGGGAATATATATATATATATATATATATATCCATTGCCGCGGTGCTGCAGTTTTATAATTTGAGAAAGAAGATGATAAAGCTATGAGACTTGGGCTAAGTTTTGAGTCTGGGCTAACATTCATGACCTGGAAGTCCATAAATTATTAAATTAAATCTTGATCTCTTGTTTCAATTATGACTCATTCTTCTTTTTATTAAATGTATGACAATTGTTTTAAATTGTAAATTATGTGAAGGCATGGCATGGGGTTAGAGACCCATGTGCCTACACTTTTTTTTTTATTAAAAATATATATATAGCTATTTTACTTAAGTAAATAGTTTTAATTTAAAAGTTTGTTTTACAAAATATTTATTATTTGTCTAACTGATTTCGAATTGGAAAACTGATAAATTTTATTATTTAAATATTGATTCAGATAATGGATCACATGATTTCGTAAGTAGGATAATAATATGACAGTAAGTTTAGTAAAATCTGAAGTGGTTAATTGAGTAAGTCTTAGATCAATCGCAAAAAGAGATTTATTGACCCGATTAAATCGTTTGGTTAATAAAGGCACTTAGGTGGAATTATGATTTGTGTATGTGAGATTTTGGACGAATCAGGAAAGCTTACGCACTCAGGTGAGTTTCATGTGATTTTAAAAATGGGATACATGCTTACATTTAAATGTGTTGCAAACTATTTTACGGTTTATTTATATTTTATGGTGATGTATCCAAATGCATACTCGATGCTTTATTTTAAGCATACGTATTATGAAACGCATGAAATATTTTATGTACTAATGGGTCATTAGCCGGGACGCCGGTATATATGGTGGGAAACCGCAAAATATGTATGGACGGGTATATGTTGTGAAATACCTCTATACCGAGTCGTTTTATGTAAGCCAATACATGTATCGTGAGGTATACCTCTGTATTGGAGATTTGATGTTATGATGTTGACCCATATAGTACTTGTTGAGATCTCATAACTGTTTATTATGCATGCATGTTTTATGACGTACTTATGTAAATCTTTGCATTACGTTTTTAAAATATTTTTATGATGCTTTGTGTAAACCATGAATTCACTAAGCGTAAAGCTGACCCAAGCATGTGTCTCAGGATCTGATAAGGCTGAAGGCTCAAGAGGAAAGGAGAAGATATAGTTGGATCTTGTTCGTTTTTTTTTTCTTTTCATATTGAGTACCATTAGACGATGTTTATCTATTTTAGTACATTAAGTATTTAACGTTAAGACTTCCGCTGTTATGTTTAAGATTTTAGGTTATGTTTTAATTGGATTATGTTATTATTCTTATGTCGTCGCATATCCTGAAAATGGGTTGTGACATCACATATGGACGTATAGTTCACATGTGAATCATATAGGTTCATATATGAACTCATCCCGCGTATTTTACGAAACTACCCCTCTACCTTCTATAGATCATGCAAAAAATTATCCGGTGCTTCACAGTCAAAGCCGCAAATGTTGACCAGATGAATGACTAAGATTACTTCTCTATTTCTCATACATTTACCATTTCTCAAATAAACTTCTCCCTATATATATATATATATATATATATATATATATATATATATATAGGGGAGTGATCATGGGAAAACCACTATTATATTGCAAACTTTGCACACCTAGTTTAACCAATCAATGAATTTTTATTTATTTTCCTTTTTATTTAATTAGAGGGGTGTATTGGTAAATTGGTTTGAAACGGTTTATAAATGGAAGTTATGATTTTGAGTTATTTTAGGATATAATATTTTGATTATATGATTTTGAGTTATTTTGGGATAGATTATTTATATTATTTTTTTCTTTATGTAAAAAATTTATTTTAAACAATATCCGATTTTGAACTTAAGGAGGAGTTTATATTTATATTTTTTTTTTCTAATAAATTTGCAAATTTCATTAATATTTGCATCCACATTTTTTATTATTATTATTTACATCTAAACTTTCTTCATCGGTAAATTAACGAATGATACAAATTTGATGATTATAACTTTATGTAAAAATGAATCTATTGAGACTTAATGAAATTGTTTCATGGATTCATCATTTTTGATGCAATTGATGAAACTATTGATATAATTGATGAAATTGTTTCAGAGATATATATCTTTTTCGATGCAATTAATGAAACAACTCATGAAACATGTGAAATTGAATTTATGAAACAATTTTATTAATAAAAATATTAATTTTCATTAATAAAAACAACTCATTTACGTTTAATTTTCCTTAAATAAAAATATTAATTATCATTAATTAAAAATATTATTATGGAAGGTTTTGTAATTAATTAAAAATATATTAATTGACTTTGGACGATTTTGTCCTTCCTAGATATTTTCATCAATTAAAAATATTAAATTTTAACTTTTATTAACATAAATAACTCAAATAAATCTTGACCTTTGATTGATACAATCTATGATGGTTAGATGGGTTGTAAAGTTTTCATTATAAAGATGGTTTGCAAATGAAACCACCTCTCTCTCTCTCTCTCTCTATATATATATATATATGTATATGGGTAGTTCAAATGAAAACTAATTTTTCATTGTGTACGTGGGGATAAATCTTAGTCATTGATCAAATTTTAGAAAATTAATCAATGGTTTAAACATAATGACATTAATTGAGAAGTGATAAATGACAAAATTGGAAATTTGAATTAGCGTCTACCTTATTTGACTTTTTATTTTCTTTTTTAATTAAAAACCTTTTACCTCCTTAAAGTTTAAAATACATTATCTTAAAAATTACTAATATTTTAATCTAACAAATTACATCAAAAAAACGAGAATTCCGTGCTCTTCGATATGACATCCATCTCGATATAGTTTTTTTCTTTCATTTTGACCGTGTTTTACGTGAAATGCTATATTATATATGTGTTATATTCATTATGAATATGTATGGACGTCCCCGGGTGTCCACATTCAGTATGGATAACAAAGATGTACGTTCATTCACTATTCATGATGAATTATACAGTATTCAGGATGAATAATACATGAATTCATGATTCATGTATTATTCATCATGAATCGTATATTATTCACCCTGAATGTTGTATTATTCATCCTGAATGATACATTATTCATGATGAATAATATATGAATGACCCGTGAAGGTGTGGACACATGGCGCACTCTCTTTTGTTTCCCGATTCACAACCGAAATTTCGTTTAATTCATTATGAATATGTATGCGCATCCCGGGATGTCCCACATTCAGTATGAATAAGAAATGTGAACGTTCATTCATTATTCATGATGAATTATACACGAATTCATGAATCGTGTATTATTCACCCTGAATGTTGTATTATTCACCATGAATGTTGTATTATTCATGATTGAATAATACATGAATGACCCGTGAAGGTGTGAAGATGTGACACACTCTCTTTTGTTCCCCGGTTCACAACTGAAACTCGATAGGTTCTCGATTCGTCTCGATGGGTGTTGGGTTACAGTGATGAAGAAACGCGATGTCTTACGACGTTGAAGAAAGTGTGGAAGATTGTGATGTTGAGTTACGGACTTACGGTGTCGAGGTGTTGTACACACTTGAACGTACATAAATATTCATAATGAATATAACATATACATAGCATTTCAAGTAAAAAACGGTTAAAAAAATCAAGATTGATGTCATATCGAAGAGCACGAAATTCTCGTTTTTTTGATGTAATTTGTTTGATTAAAATATTATTAATTTTTATGATAATTTATTTTAAACTTTAAGTGGGTAAAACTTTTTAATTAAAAAAGAAAATAAAAATTCAAATATGGTAAGCGTGAGTTTAAATTATCTTCCATTTTTACCCCTAATCTAATATTAATTTAAAACTTTACTTAATGTTAGTTGTTGGATCAATAGAGATGGTGGTTAAATTAATGAAATTGGTTCATAAAGTTATTTAATATGATCAAATTGTTTCGTATAATTCTTTTGTTAATGAAATTGTTTCATATATTTGTGTTTTTTATGTAGTTTCATCTATTTTTCTCATTTTGATGAAATTGTTTCATGTATTTTCGTAGTTTGGTGAAACTTTTTCATTTTTGCATAAAAACACAAATATATGCAATGATTTCATCAATAAAAGAATTATATGAAACAATTTCATCAAATTAAACAATTTCATGAAACAATTTCATTAACTTAACCAATGAAATCGAAGGTTTCCACGGTTTTCAAAATTAGAGTGGTTTCCATTTGATCGTTCCCCTACATATATAACAACCCCAACCGAAGAATAGCAAATTATCAATTTAATCTTAATATATATAAAGCCAAAACGATCCTAAGCGTACAAAGTAATATCAAGGTTTGAATAGGCAACCTATTCACAACTGAGATACTATAAATAAACGTCTAAAATGGACGGTCTTCTACTCTTCCACTACATCCTCTCTTCTCCGATGTCCGCCTTTATTTTAAAAACTCGCTTGCCTGAAAAGATTTTTAGTTTAAAAGAGCGAGGGTTAGACCGAAGGTCTAGTGAGTCCCCCTCTAACGGGTGAGCAATAAAATAACTTTACAGAAATAAATCCACATTTAATAAATGCACAAAGATAAACACACTACTGACCACACGACCGTCAAAGACGATGTGTCTAACTCGCGCTGCCTTAATGTTGGGACACACCCCCAACGACATAAACGGGCCACACTCCCGGGCACGAGTAGGCGGGCCACACTCCCCGACTTAGGTCACATGTTCCACAAATAATGTATGCATACATTTAAACATCGACAAGATATATATAACACATTTAAAACATCTCATTATAAACTTAATATCATGAATAAATCAACATTTAAAAATTCAATCATCGCATGCTTTCGATCATAAAAGGGTTTAGTTCAGAAAACTCACCTGTCGTCCTTTGCTTAACGCTTTACGTCCACCTTTATACTCCGGAACCAAACCTATAAAACAATGCACTCACGATGAATCCTCGATACTCTTTAATCTAACAAAGTTGGTCCTAAACCCCAGAATCTCCACAGTCTCCTATTACATACGAAAACTTGCCTTCCTAAATGTCGACTCAAGGAAGAAACTAAAGCACCCGGAATTGCTACCCTGAATTGGGTTAATCCATAAAATGAGGTCCAACAATAAAGTTAATTAACTAAACTTAAATTTACTTAAACAAGAAAGACTTGGCCCACAATTACTTAAATAAGACTTCGGCCCATAGATAATTAATTGAAACTTTGGCCCAAAATCATTAAATGAACTTCAGCCCAACCAGACGAAGACCGGACTGGCCGACCGGTGTGGCATTTGCCGACCGGTATGGCCTTGACCGACCGGTATGGCATTTGCCGACCGGTATGGCCTTGACGGACCGGTATGGCATTTGCCGACCGATATGGCCTTTCTGCGACCGGAGCCCCCTTTTCAAGCCGACCAGGATCATCCCCAAGGCACCGACCGGTGCCGCATGACCTCTAAATCGACCGATATACAATTTCGACCGGTGTCCCCTTCTTCGACCGGGGTCGACGAAATCCGGTGACCGGAGTCTCTCGAACAGATTTCGGACAAAACTCCCGAACCCCATCCCAAATCGCAGGTACCCAAAATAGACACCAACAATCCATTAACTCATAAATAGATACAGAAACTCTATTGCATTGAACAATTCACTAACCACCTAACCAAACTTGAATGATTGCTCAAATAATTCACACCCAGAAGACAACCTTCAGATTTGGTATCACTCACCCAACTCCAACTAAAAGTGATGAAATCATTAATACTTGAAGAATCTTAATCACAAGGGAGCTTACCTTAAAAAAAACGATCCAAATCTGGAAATTCTTGCACCCTCTCTTCTTCCTCGGTCTCTCTCTCAGATCACCCGAAGACTTTTCTCAAAGATAAGTCGCCACCCACACTCACGCATTCTGATTTCCTAGAGTTAAAACCCTTTTCTCAACTTTACCCCCTATACCCCTCTTAAATGAGTCTTTTCTACTCTCGTATCCAACTTTTAAAATTTCCTTTACTTTTAACTCGGTTGTTAAAATATCCCCCCCTCAATAGAATTTCGTCCCCAAAATTCCTTCGTCAAACAAACTGGGATATTGATTCCTCATAACCGACTCTAACACCCAGACGCTTCTCGTTCCTTGCGGAATTACCACTGAACTTTTATCAAATGAATTTCCTTGTTCCTTAGATTTCTTCTCTTTACGATCTAAATGATCGCAGATTCCTTAACATAACATAGGATCTCATCTGCTCGAATATCGCCCATTAAATATAGGTTTTAACTTCCATTTCCTTCTGAATCGGGTCACATTCATCCAATGCGAGACAGGTAACTTTACATTTGCCACTGCTTGGGACTAATGAATCATAAATCTCAATTTAACCAAAATAATACCATTCAATCATCCAAGCCATCCTGATCAATGCATAGCCGTACCTAACCATCAGATTTACCCCTTTATTACATTAACTTCATAGTCGCTAGAATTTCACCGGAGTCACACTACGACAACATGCATCTCTGACTAAATACTCACTCAACCCGCCAACTTAACACATCGCCAACTGTAGGCATCTCCCACAACTCACAGTCATGAATTTCTTCTTCACATAACTTGCCCCTTGTAAGCAACCCCCCCCCTCGGCACGACATGAGTCAAACGCAACAACACTTTCTCTTTCGAACCACATTGATCTCACTCCTCGGCATTATCCCATCTTACACGCTGACCAAACATTGTCCCAACATAATTTCTTCAACTCCTCACATAATGATAGAAATTTCCACAATAATAAACCTTCGCAACCCACCAGTTCCATCTGGCCAAACAATGCGATGCATACCCCCACCTTTCTCTATACATCCACAAACACTCGACCAAAAGCGCACTAACCCCGCTTCACCCACACAACACAAGGTGGCCAATCTCATACACACTATTCCAAGTAGCTTAACACTGGACAACTGACGCATTTGAAATTCCCTTATCATGCATTACCAAAACTGACATCATGCTTCGCTCCGAGCACTATATCTAACCACTTTTACTTTCCTCCCTGAAGACTTCAGACCCACTACTAACGGTCGACCCACTGACTAGAGACATGAATCTTTGGACCAGCCGCACAATTGTTACCTATCACACTCACACCGCACTGAAACACCATCTTCTCTCTCTCATACCCACGCTAGGGATTTATTATCTTGCTATCAGCAGAAACTGATACGTACCAAACTTCTTATTCTCATAACTCCCACCTTTCCGGCATGGTATCTTCACTCTCTCCTCGCTGCAAGAAACACTATCCAATCAACATTGCTTTCTCCAATCCTTGCTGCTTCCCAACGTGACGACTCACCTTTACATTACTTTGCTTGATCACCCGACTAACCACAATTCTCATGCGAGATAATCAACTCAAATCTTCCAAAACATTACCCATTACTCGAAACCGCCGCATAATTCCCGCTCGCCAAACAGGATCGCCCATCCTGCTAGAATCCCTTCACTCCAACGAATACATCACATGCCCACGACTTTCCGATTTACTACTCAACCCCCTTGAAAAAGCAGTTCGACACTTTCAACTATTATTCTAGGGATATAAGGTAATCCGGTCCAAAACTTGTCAGAAACCGGCGCACACAGGTCCCCTCTTAGATAACCGCCCACCATCAATTGAAAATTACTCTCAACTTAGCAATACCCCCAATACTAACCAAACATTCGCACTTCCTGCCCACATACCTATCACTTACAAATCACTCACTCCCGATCTTCAGATGAGGACGCTCCTCCGATAACAATAACGTCAGCCGCATACATATTCCCGAGACAACTCCTTACTCCTTTAAGGATTTGCACCCCCAAATATGTCATAAAGACATCACTACCCCATGGTTACAACCACCACTCTACTACCTCATGCCATAATAACTGCGACTCTCCACGACCACCTGAATAAATCGCAAAACTATGATCCTCAAACCACCAACAAGATATCGCTCCTTGTCGGCTCACTGCGACCTGTTGGAATTAACTCTAGAAGCCTGAAGGATTAAGCATACTACCTTGAATACTTAAATGCTCAAAGCACAACCCTTCCCAGTTGGGTTATACTTAAACTTCGCTCCCATATGACCATCAAAGCCTCTTCGGTAAAGAACCAACTGACCGAGCTAAAGATCTTCCGTTTTTGTACGATCCACACAATGTTGATCAAGTACGCCCTTTTCTAAATAACCTTTCGCTTCCTCACGAAACTCCTCGATACTAAGTTACTAACCAAAACTACTCCTTCATTTTCAGCGTTCTGTCATTCACCACCAAAATGGTTTCTGACTTCCACGACAACAGTCGACGTTGAGATACTTCCACTATTCCTCCAATCAACAAGGATTCCCAATGAAATCTATCTCTTCCACTGTGACAGTTAGCTGCTAGTAATACCTTTGCGACTTCACGTTCCACTCTCGGCACAACCATTTGCCGACATTCACATTTCAAGTCTCAGATCTAACGGTAAGCCACTATAGTACCATCATCCTTAAAGTCATATGCCAGTGCCCCCAATAAACACATCCGCTACTCACCACCCTTACTTAAAAGGATAACAACATCAAGTACCTTCCACCCTCTGATCGAGCGACACACTTCTATTCTCAAAATTTTCATCATTCCTACTTGCAACTTTCTCTACGACCTAAAGAGTTCATAGCCTTCATGCATGACACACAATATAAAGAAGTATTTAAATTCTTAACACATTTGGAAGTTTAAAAGGTATCTACATTTTAAGACAAACGTGAGTATACACGACACAACTCTGACTCATCTATGCACAATGATTTCAAGAACAGTTCAACCTCAGTTTTACGACAATTCCTCTTCATCACACCCCAACATTGGTGTTGACACAATTGAAATCATTCCCGATGAACTTTACCCACATGGTGTATAAAATACTACATAATTGTTTATACTAAGTGTGCTAAACGACTCTCATCATTATTGATATGACAATCCAAGTCTGTACCAAACTCACTTATAAAATCACGCGATCAAATGTTGTTTTGATTTTTATAACAAAAGTTAACTCATTTACAAGAGACATATAATAATTCACCCAACGCCATGAACTTGTCTTTTCAATCCAAACACGCATTTGTACGCGTCAACACGTTTTCAAAGCCAATACTTTGTAAGACACACACTCGCCAAAACGTCTAATCTGAATGATATGAAAACTCCAACAATTTGCTTGACACAATGCATGAGACTCAATGACATTGAAGGCTATTTACTCTAACAAGGTCAACTGTTTGCGCTCACCACAGCTCATCTCAGACTTTCTACTTCTATTCAACCCATCATGATCCTCACAATTGCCACTACTACCCGCACCAACGCTTCCCAACATCCTTGAATGTCTAGGTACCAATTACCGTTGCATCTAAACTTTCGTAAAATGCGCATCCTCCCTTTCACCCTCAACGTCTTACCAACCATACCTTGAATCTATTGATCCTCACTACCTATCATCAGACAACACCGATATCGTCTTCAACCACCATCCAATTAACTACAGCTTTAGAAACCTCATCTCTATCCTTCGATTCTTGTATTAACATTGTCATGCTTCTTACTAATCAACATACCATTTTAACATACCGATGTCTCCCTTGGAGCGAAAAGCTCACCTCTTATCCTCATTCTCTTCCTTATGGACGCAGGAGGTCCTTTCTCACCGCAATATCTACATCCCGCACGATACTCATCCTAAACGGTATTAATCTTACCACCAAAACGAACTTCCACCACACGCTAGGCTAACGCTATCAATCTATGGATAAAACTCTCTACCCTGAACCACCCTCAACAATAGCAATTGAGTATGCCCATGTACCTGTAAATTCATAATGTCATTGGCCAGATGCAATTTTGAATTTACCTTACATGAGAATCCTCGCTACCGTTATCACGCCTCACGAAGATCAAGGACTTTCTTAAAGGCTCCCTAAATCTCAGTTGTGTCCATCTACTCCACAATTTAAGTTTAGGCCCATTCGGTCACTTAAATCCCTTAAACCATGGCTCTGATACCAACTATAACAACCCCAACCGAAGAATAGCAAATTATCAATTTAATCTTAATATAAATAAAGCCAAAACGATCCCAAGCGTACAAAGTAATATCAAGGTTTGAATAGGCAGCCTATTCACAACTGAGATACTATAAATAAACGTCTAAAATGGACGGTCTTCTACTCTTCCACTACATCCTCTCTTCTCCGACGTCCGCCTTTATTTTAAAAACTCGCTTGCCTGAAAAGATTTTTAGTTTAAAAGAGCGAGGGTTAGACCGAAGGTCTAGTGAGTCCCCCTCTAACGGGTGAGCAATAAAATAACTTTACAGAAATAAATCCACATTTAATAAATGCACAAAGATAAACACGCTACTGACCACACGACCGTCAAAGACGATGTGTCTAACTCGCGCTGCCTTAATGTTGGGACACACCCCCAACGACATAAACGGGCCACACTCCCCGACACGAGTAGGCGGGCCACACTCCCCGACTTAGGTCACATGTTCCACAAATAATGTATGCATACATTTAAACATCGACAAGATATATATAACACATTTAAAACATCTCATTATAAACTTAATATCATGAATAAATCAACATTTAAAAATTCAATCATCGCATGCTTTCGATCATAAAAGGGTTTAGTTCAGAAAACTCACCTGTCGTCATTTGCTTAACGCTTTACGTCCACCTTTATACTCCGGAACCAAACCTATAAAACAATGCACTCACGATGAATCCTCGATACTCTTTAATCTAACAAAGTTGGTCCTAAACCCCAGAATCTCCACAGTCTCCTATTACATACGAAAACTCGCCTTCCTAAATGTCGACTCAAGGAAGAAACTAAAGCACCCGGAATTGCTACCCTGAATTGGGTTAATCCATAAAATGAGGTCCAACAATAAAGTTAATTAACTAAACTTAAATTTACTTAAACAAGAAAGACTTGGCCCACAATTACTTAAATAAGACTTCGGCCCATAGCTAATTAATTGAAACTTTGGCCCAAAATCATTAAATGAACTTCAGCCCAACCAGACGAAGACCGGACTGGCCGACCGGTATGGCCTTGACCGACCGGTATGGCATTTGCCGACCGGTATGGCCTTGACGGACCGGTATGGCATTTGCCGACCGATATGGCCTTTCTGCGACCGGAGCCCCCTTTTCAAGCCGACCAGGATCATCCCCAAGGCACCGACCGGTGCCGCATGACCTCTAAATCGACCGATATACAATTTCGACTGGTGTCCCCTTCTTCGACCGGGGTTGACGAAATCCGGTGACCGGAGTCTCTCGAACAGATTTCGGACAAAACTCCCGAACCCCATCCCAAATCGCATGTACCCAAAATAGACACCAACAATCCATTAACTCATAAATAGATACAGAAACTCTATTGAATTGAACAATTCACTAACCACCTAACCAAACTTGAATGATTGCTCAAATAATTCACACCCAGAAGACAACCTTCAGATTTGGTATCACTCACCCAACTCCAACTAAAAATGATGAAATCATTAATACTTGAAGAATCTTAATCACAAGGGAGCTTACCTTAAAAAAAAAACGATCCAAATCTGGAAATTCTTGCACCCTCTCTTCTTCCTCGGTCTCTCTCTCAGATCACCCGAAGACTTTTCTCAAAGATAAGCCGCCACCCACACTCACGCATTCTGATTTCCTAGGGTTAAAACCCTTTTCTCAACTTTACCCCTAAACCCCTCTTAAATGAGTCTTTTCTACTCTCGTATCCAACTTTTAAAATTTCCTTTACTTTTAACCCGGTTGTTACAACATATATATATAGACGGACGTTCAAGGGTGATATCCCTCAATTTTTACAGTTATTTGTCACTCTTTTTAACCTAATTATAACCTTTTTTCGTACCAATTTGAGCTTTTCTCATTTCTTTGGTCTAAAATGTTCCAAAATTTTCTAAATAACTGTAACACCCTCAAATCTGGAAATAGCAATTTATTTAAAAATTTTCTAAATATATCAATAAATGAATCATCTACAACCACAAATTGATATTCAACTACAATACACATATACCATCTTATCCATACGGACTATAAAGGACGGGTGCTACACATACCCATGCATAGTCACTATCTCCATAATGCGGAAGACTTCACCGAATACTTACTTTCGGATCTAGCTAAGGCTCTACTCTTCATAGGGTTGCTAGAACCAACTCCCAACCTTGAAACCTGATGCACATGCCGACAAATAAAAAGGTTAGGCTTAACGCCTAGTGAGTTCAAGAGTTTTCAACATATGTAAAATAATCGTTTAAAAAGAAATAATGCGGTTAAAATTATAGTCCTTCAATATGGTACGTCTTACATGTGAAAACGACTCATTTTCCAATAATATGCATTTTAGACAAAGGACACCAATTTGAACGTTTTCCAAACCAAGCTACTACAAAGATGATGATGCCAATATAAGTCGCCCATTCATAAATTAGCTTTAACTCAAAACCCACTCAAAGCGTAAATATAATTTGAACTCTCCATTTATGAATATACGGTTAAACCTTATATCTCGACACACCCAAAACTAGGAATGGCAACGGGGCGGGTTTGCCGTTCCCCGTCCCCGTCCCCGAAACCCATCCCCGTCCCCGCCCCGTTCCCCGTCGGGTTTTTATTCGGGGCGCCCCGTCGGGGATTTTTTATGCCCCGTCCCCGAACCCGACCCGATGGGGAATCCCCGATCCCCGAACCCGACTCGATAATTTAATATTTTATTTATATAATTATATATATAATTTCATAATACATATAATTTTATATAATATATATATAAATAATTTTATATATAATATATAAAAATAATTTTATATATAATATATATAAATTTTATATAATATATATATATAATTTTATTATAATAATATAAATATATATATCGGGGCGGGGCGGGGATACCTTGCCCCGTCCCCGAACCCGAACCCGATAAAATCCCCGAAAAATTCCCCGTTACCCGACCCGACCCAAAATTGTTTAACCCGGCCCGACCCGAACTTAGTCGGGTTTCGGGTTTCCCCGTCGGGTTCAGGGTTTTCTGCCATCCCTACCCAAAACACGGGTGGCATAATACTCAACCCATAACTCAAGGGTAAAACCCAATTATACAAAACGTCACCGAAAACTTGGATAATAAAACTCAATACCCAAAACAACACCTTTCGGTGACGGGGGATTCCCGATTCCATAAAATGTGACGGTCCACAAAGTAAACTCATTTTATGTTGTTATGACTAGTCATATAAACAAAAGTACACGCAAGGGATGCCAGGCTCAGTAGCTTTAAACGTACACCCACGGAAACTCGAGTTCAACCCCGTCGGGTTCCTATGTCGAGCCCCTCATCCAATATCGTAATACTTGAGCACGTAGGACTTATAACCTAATCCGAAGCCTAAACGTGCAGCACGAAGGACTTATAACCCAATCCGATGCCAAACGTGCCTCAACGTGGAAAACTAGTCGTCCCAACGCCGGAACAATAATAAACCAAATACGGGGTCATGACTCCCAAGTGCATCAAATAAGCCAAATAATGCGCATAAGGCCCAACAAGGCTCGAAGTCGAGCTACCAAAACTGGACAATTGTCCAAAGACCCCAAATCAAATAAAAATACCAAGCCGCAGGCTTAGCAACCCATTGACCCATTGGTAAATGAAATAAAATACAATAAAACGCACTCGACCAACGGATATGTAAACCACGCGACTAAAAGTGTAATAATTTCAAAACTCCACATTAGTTGAGGCAATCAATTTTCCAAATGACTTATACCCTTATATTTCCAAAATGCCTCATAACACAAATGACGTGCATTTTCCCAAATTCAACTGCTGATAAGAATGGAAATCATAAAATGAGACTATAACATTCTTTCAAGTACCTCACATAAAAGTGCAAGTAAATACCTTATAAAATATTCCATTTCATGAGTGATGCATGAGACTCAACAAACACTTAAAAAAATGTATTCCTTTGACCAAATATCTATTTATGAAATAAGACCTCAAAACACATTCATTTGTAACACTTTTATCAAAATGCCCAAACATCCCAAATGTGGGTGTTATACAAGGTTTGTAAAGTTTGATACTTCAAATAATCAAAGATTAGTAAATAACCCAACATTTGATAATTTCATGTAAAACACATATAACACTTTAAAATAGACATTTCGGCATGTACAACGTTTTCACAAATCAACTTGAACTCACCTCGCTAGATTTAGGCTAAATCTAGATTTTTTCCCAACTAGAGCCCTTTTGAAGAACACTTGGATTCTCAAGTCAAAACTTCCAAAACCTAAATCCATACATATTCAACCATAAATAAACATAATCAACCACAAAGAATCGTTTCCCAAATCATATACATAAATACCTCAACTAATACCGAAACCCTAACTTCCATAACCGAAAAGAATAGAAGATTACCTCAACCCAAGCTTGAATCCACCAACCAAAACACTTCTAATTCACCAAAATGGTTACAAACCTTCAATCTATGAAAGGAAGCACAAAGGGTGGATGAAACCCTAGAAAACTTGATGAAGAAGATGAAGAGGGAGGGATGAGAAGCTTACCACCACAAAATACTCTAGTATACTTCAACAGACTTCCAATCTCTTGCTATATCCTTGAAGAGCTCTCAAAAACGAAACCATGGCAACTTGAATCACTCCAATCGGAGTTGTAATGAAGAAGATATGAAGAAATAAAGTTTAGGGCTGAAAATCGCGATTTTAAATCGTCCAGACGCTGTGCGAAAGTGACAAGTGTCACTCTCGCGGGGCACTTTCGCCGAAAATGTATCGCGGGTGAAAACTTGCCCGATCACTGTTTTGGCCATAACTTCTTCGTTATAGCTCCGTTTTCGCTCTGGAAAGAACCGTTGGACTCGTAATTGAATCATTCATCTATCTAAACTATAAAATCCAGGATTCAGGTCCAAAATTAAATATCTTATTTTTCCTTGATATATCGGTTTCTGTATTAACTTGAAGTGATACCTTTCGAAAGTCGGGGTGTTACAATCCTCCCAACCTTAAAGAGATTTCGTCCTCGAAATCAGGCACTACCAAGCAATTAAATCTCGGTTGTCTCCCAAGATTATGTTACTCATATTACCTCAAGAGTAACTTACGACTCTAATCCGTCATTTCCACCAAGAATACTCCAAAACAAACAATTCCCTTAGATACCTCTAAATACGACGCATCAAGGTCTCTTCAATAAATGGTTTGTACTTAAAGCCTACCTCGACATTCTCACCAAATGTCTCCAATAAGCATTACCACCAAGGAGTTATTGTCCTTTGACGAATTTTCCTAACGACTAGTTTGGTCTGCACCAACACAATCGTAGATCCGAACCTCAAGTTGCCATAAGCACAATACCCACAGATAGCGGATTACTTCAACCCCACGGTTACACAGTTCTCATAATGCATTCAAACGTCGATTGATAGATCGACGAAGCCTTGTAGATTGCAGGATTACCACTGATCGATCTCTAAGTATCAATATCTACTTCTCTTAATGTTACCACTTCACCTGCGAACACTCCAAATTTAACGGACGTGCACTGAGCACACTAACGGTTATTGTCCTCAATAAAAGAGTCGATGCCTAATACCAGAAGGGTGACATCAAAACGTGGACATCCCGTCTAATACTTCATTCCAGAAGTATTGTCGCATTAAGGTTGATACTTAATAGAGGGATAATGTTCCCAAATCTTTCATCCCTAACAGACGGACCACAAAATTCCTTGATCACGGACGTCCATTAATACGGTACACCGTCAACATATAACTCGATGTCAACCAGACAAACAACCCATCAATACGAACCCAACAGACGTAGGTAGTCACACAAAACCTCATCCTGAAGGTTTACCGAAGCATAAAGATCATCTCTTAATTAACTGGGGGACATAATCTATTATCCCCATGATTCACGCATGACCCGATTCAAAAGCTGAAACTCAAATTCAAGGTTGACTACAAGTCGGATCATTCGACGCTTCAAATTCTAAGGACTTCTCTAGTCCCTTAGTTGCAACACCCTCCATGATAGGGGTTTTAACTCAATAGCCCTAATGAGTTCAAGGTTTTTCAACAAGTATGCCAAGTTGAAATCTATAAAACTTGTAAATACATGAGTTTTATAACAATTAATCGTGCGGTAAAAATACACTACCGTTCGTTCAATAGGTTTCAAAATTGATCACCAACACTACGCACATAAACCATTTCCAAAACTCATTTGATCAATGCTTACGTTAATATGGATAATAATAAAAGATGCGCAACAAAATTTTAAATGGACTACCATGGTCCTAACATGCATCAAATTATACCATAAATGGGGAAACTAATTTCGCGTACCAAAACAGTTTATAGCGAGGCGATTGAACAAAAATCCCAAGAGACAAGTTACGTAATCAAGTTCTCAAAATTTCTCATTCGACTATATAAAAGTATGGAATAAGATTCCCAACAAGACCCACATGCCGAGTTCGCTTCTCAAAACTTAGCAATACAAAAACATGCATGCGATTGGTCAACATACAATAAATTTAAACAAATTTTCAAATTTTAGGTCGTACAATGAAATGATGTTGCCCGAAAATAGTGGCTACAATGACATGTATACCGCTAACTCACTTAATGCATTGCGGAATTTATAACATTAAAATCGACAACTGAAATGTGTTCAAAGCGAAAGTCCAATACGAAACGACATAACTTTTCATATGCTTACTCACACCAACAATTTAAAACAACTCGAAAACCATGTAGCATACAACGAGTAACACTTGTATAAGACCCAAAAGAGAAATCACATAATATTGAAATTTCCCAAAATAACATATGGGATAATATCTATTAACAAAACTCTCCAAACGTCTCTTACGGTTGCGAAAATACTGATGCAAAACTCGCACGAGACAAAATATTAAACGAAAATTTATAAGTTAACGCACACAATAATGCAAGTATACACCTCTCAAACTCAAGAGCACGACGCAAAATGTCGTAAGATAGAATTTCGTAAGACCCAATAAAACCTTCCATAAAACCCAATGAAACACAACGATGCTCAACATCATATGGTGTCAAAACCATCATTCCCAAAATCAAATAGCATGAAACAAAGTCATGACTAAAATGTCAAAATTCCGAAATTTTATCTTTTATCGCACCTGATAAATATAAACGACACTTTTACCAAAACCCGCATGAGACTCAACGCTTCACTAAAACTCATAAACTTACACCCAATTAAAATTAAAACTCACGCAATTCAAAATACACTCGTGAGTAGTAAAGCGTCATAAAATAACGTTTCATGAATTCAACATGACTCGTACCGACTAAGATTTCAAAGAACATTTCGACTCAAGAACATAGGGACAACTCGTCCTCTAAAACCTTAACATACGTAGAGGAGATCCAATGTCAAAGTCAAAAATTCCATAGTTATTTCCCCAACAACTCAATTAACATTAAAACACGAATATTACAATATCCGGAAAATAGTGTCAGACACGAAACAAGGATAAAGAGATTTTCAATAAAAATTGCAACCACGTGCAACAAAACAATTTTATGCATGCTTAAGCTCACGGTTTAAAATCTGATGAGTGTTAAAGGCTTTACCAAAGCTTCTTAGTACAACTCACTTTACACTTCGAAAATATGGGAAACAATTGATGCAAACTTATTTTAGGAATAAATTTTGTGCATGAATTTTGGTCGGCACTCGCACCATAGGACTACACTCCTCCATTATCCCGACATACTATTGTCATCTGGATGCATCGAACATCTTAAAGCCACAATCTCAATAATTTTGATAAACTTACGACTTCTCCTTGAACTAGAATCGGTCTAACAAACTTACAGTTCTAACCCAACCAAAATTTCGACCCAAGAAGTTTAACTTAATGCATTTCTCGCACTTAACTATCACCCCAAAGTGATATTGCTATAAACATCAACCATTCCTTAGCTTGCCCGCTTAGATTCTTTCTCACTACCCCAACGGTCATCATACTAAGGTATTTCAAGTATACACATGTGATATGTAGGTTCACCATAACACTGACCAGGTGCCATTATGAACGTACCATACATGATCATCCTTGCGACCCTTGACAATTTCCCGTCTCTAGCGACTCGATCAATCCTCAAAATATCTTATCTTAAGGCATCTAATATGCAACTTCACTTACTATAACTTATAAGAACTCTAGTTTGAGTCTAGGCATCCAAAGATCAATACCTAATTCTCTCAAACTTAAGCTCTGATACCAACTTGTAACACCCTCAAATCTGGAAATAGCAACTTATTTAAAATTTTCTAAATACATCAATAAATGAATCATCTACAACCACAAATTGATATTCAACTACAATACACATATACCATCTTATCCATACGGACTATAAGGGTGCGTTTGGTATGCAGAACATAGTGGAACATGACAGAACATAACAGACTTGTCCCATGTTTGGCGTGACCATATGTGGGACACGCTAGAACTAAGTGGAACAAGCATGGGACACACTTGTCCCACTCCAATCCCCTGGAACTAAGTAGAACAACAATACTTTGACTAATATACCCTTTGTTAAAAACATAAAACATGTCTTCTCATCATCCACGCCTCCAAGCTTGGGGTGTGCAAAACCCGAATAGTCCGAAATCCGATAATCCGAAACCCAACATTTGGGAGGATATCCGGGTTCGGATTGGGTTTGATCGTTGGCCACCCAACCCGTCCGAAAACCCGAAATAACATAAATCTATATTTTAAATACTATATATATATATAATTATTTTTTGAAAATCGTAAATTATAGTCTGTTGAAATATTTTCTAAATTTTAAACTTGCTATCGATTTCATCAATCTTTCAATCAATTGTATTCATCCTAAAAAAACGATTGAATTTATATATAACTTTTGCATTATATAATACCCGAACCCGACCGACATCAATCCAAAACCCGACTAACCCAAACCCGAAACAACCTAAAATCCAAAACTTAAAATTTGGGTTTTGATTTCCATATCCAAAATCCAATCGTGATAAATTAGTTTTATGTTTTTGATAATCCATTGCACTATGTATTCGTGATGTAAATTAGTTTTATGTGATGTAATCTATGATTTTTCATCAGGGGTAAATTCGTCATTTAACCAGTCTAGTCCTGTTCTGTCCAGTTCTGTCATGTCTTGCCAAACGCTGGACAACTGTCCTGTTCTGTTTCGTCCTGTCCTGTTCCATCTTGTCCTGTCATGTCCTGTCTGCGTACCAAACACACCCTAAAGGACGGGTGCTACACATACCCATGCATAGTCACTATCTCCATAATGCGGAAGACTTCACCTAATACTTACTTTCGGATCTAGCTAAGGCTCTACTCTTCATAGGGTTGCTAGAACCAACTCCCAACCTTGAAACCTGATGCACATGCCGACAAATAAAAAGGTTAGGCTTAACGCCTAGTGAGCTCAAGAGTTTTCAACATATGTAAAATAATCGTTTAAAAAGAAATAATGCGGTTAAAATTATAGTCCTTCAATATGGTACGTCTTACATGTGAAAACGACTCATTTTCCAATAATATGCATTTTAGACAAAGGACACCAATTTGAACGTTTTCCAAACCAAGCTACTACAAAGATGATGATGCCAATATAAGTCGTCCATTCATAAATTAGCTTTAACTCAAAACCCACTCAAAGCGTAAATATAATTTGAACTCTCCATTTATAAATATACGGTTAAACCTTATATCTCGACACACCCAAAACACGGGTGGCATAATACTCAACCCATAACTCAAGGGTAAAACCCAATTATACAAAACGTCACCGAAAACTTGGATAATAAAACCCAATACCCAAAACACCACCTTTCGGTGACGGGGGATTCCCGATTCCATAAAATGTGACGGTCCACAAAGTAAGCCCATTTTATGTTGTTATGACTAGTCATATAAACAAAAGTACACGCAAGGGATGCCAGGCTCAGTAGCTTTAAACGTACACCCACGGAAACTCGAGTTCAACCCCGTCGGGTTCCTATGTCGAGCCCCTCATCCAATATCGTAATACTTGAGCACGTAGGACTTATAACCCAATCCGAAGCCTAAACGTGCAGCACGAAGGACTTATAACACAATCCGATGCCAAACGTGCCTCAACGTGGAAAACTAGTCTTCCCAACGCCGGAACAATAATAAACCAAATACGGGGTCATGACTCCCAAGTGCATCAAATAAGCCAAATAATGCGCATAAGGCCCAACAAGGCTCGAAGTCGAGCTACCAAAACTGGACAATTGTTCAAAGACCCCAAATCAAATAAAAATACCAAGCCGCAGGCTTAGCAACCCATTGACCCATTGGTAAATGAAATAAAATACAATAAAACGCACTCGACCAACGGATATGTAAACCACGCGACTAAAAGTGAAATAATTTCAAAACTCCACATTAGTTGAGGCAATCAATTTTCCAAATGACTTATACCCTTATATTTCCAAAATGCCTCATAACACAAATGACGTGCATTTTCCCAAATTCAACTGCTGATAAGAATGGAAATCATAAAATGAGACTATAACATTCTTTCAAGTACCTCGCATAAAAGTGCAAGTAAATACCTTATAAAATATTCCATTTCATGAGTGATGCATGAGACTCAACAAATATTTAAAAAAATGTATTCCTTTGACCAAATATCTATTTATGAAATAAGACCTCAAAACACATTCATTTGTAACACTTTTATCAAAATGCCCAAACATCCCAAATGTGGGTGTTATACAAGGTTTGTAAAGTTTGATACTTCAAATAATCAAAGATTAGTAAATAACCCAACATTTGATAATTTCATGTAAAACACATATAACACTTTAAAATAGACATTTCGGCATGTACAACGTTTTCACAAATCAACTTGAACTCACCTCGCTAGATTTAGGCTAAATCTAGATTTTTTCCCAACTAGAGCCCTTTTGAAGAACACTTGGATTCTCAAGTCAAAACTTCCAAAACCTAAATCCATACATATTCAACCACAAATAAACATAATCAACCACAAAGAATCGTTTCCCAAATCATATACATAAATACCTCAACTAATACCGAAACCCTAACTTCCATAACCGAAAAGAATAGAAGATTACCTCAACCCAAGCTTGAATCCACCAAACAAAACACTTCTAATTCACCAAAATGGTTACAAACCTTCAATCTATGAAAGGAAGCACAAAGGGTGGATGAAACCCTAGAAAACTTGATGAAGAAGATGAAGAGGGAGGGATGAGAAGCTTACCACCACAAAATACTCTAGTATACTTCAACAGACTTCCAATCTCTTGCTATATCCTTGAAGAGCTTTCAAAAACGAAACCATGGCAACTTGAATCACTCCAATCGGAGTTGTAATGAAGAAGATATGAAGAAATGAAGTTTAGGGCTGAAAATCGCGATTCTAAATCGTCCAGACGCTGTGCGAAAGTGACAAGTGTCACTCTCGCGGGGCACTTTCGCCGAAAATGTACCGCGGGTGAAAACTTGCCCGATCACTGTTTTGGCCATAACTTCTTCGTTATAGCTCCGTTTTCGCTCTGGAAAGAACCGTTGGACTCGTAATTGAATCCTTCATCTATCTAAACTATAAAATCCAGGATTCAAGTCCAAAATTAAATATCTTATTTTTTCTTGATATATCGGTTTCTGTATTAACTTGAAGTGATATCTTTCAAAAGTCGGGGTGTTACAATAACTAATGAGATCAAAAAGTCGAATTTTCGTGAAATTTTCGTGCGCCGCTGTGGCCACAGTGTCACCACTGTGGCAAGTACTGTTCACGTGATTTTCTGCAAATTTTTTAAGTCCATTTTGGTGAAAGTTTAAGGCATGCTTGTTGGAGTCAAACCTGACCTTGTGCAAAAGAAGAGGCAAGATGAAGACAAAAACATTGAAACAAAGCAACATTAGAGGTCACTCTCATGTTACTATTCACCCCTCTCTTTTCTTCCCTATAAATATCAAGGGTGTTTGGCTTTGGAGGATCATCCCTCATATCACAACACTTGGAGTCAGTAGTTGTAGAGCTTTGCTTTGTATTTCTAGTTCTTGTTGTAATTTCCTTTAAGCTTTATTTACTTTCTGTCCACCACTGTGGTGAGCTTGTGGCCACAGTGGTGCGTTTACGTTTTATGAAATTTCAGTCTTTTAACATTATAAGTAGCTAAACCCCCCTTTGGGTGTGGGTGTAAGCCAACTCAAGAGGTTAAAATGTAACACTTGGGTGTTAAAGCATTTGACTAACTTCTCGGTTTAGTCATCCAAGTTGAAGCTTCATCTCAACGCGGACAAGCCGATCACTTGTATGTGTTAATAATAGATCTTAGACCTCGAGAGGGGCGGATCCGAATACGGCTTGGGTGATGCAAGGAGGTTTGAGAAAATCTTCAATAATCGCATAGAGATATGGATTTTTGCATAATCAAATTAAGGTCCAGATGTCGGTCGAGTTGGTGTGTCATAGAGATATGCGCATCTCTCCATACTGGCGGGGCTAAGATCTTCGAGATCTACTTAGTGAGATTGGTAAACCGAAAGTTAGCAAGTGTGGTAATTTTATAATAAAACCGTTATCGCAACCGACACGACGTCGCTTCGAGAGGAGGAAATCGTGTGGGGTCCATTGCGACCGGTTTTGTTAACCATTTAAGTTATTAAAATACTCTCGGGGGAAACTTACACCCATACCCACTTTTTATTATCTCGTTCGTTTAATATTTAATATTTCGCTAAAATTCAACCCATCAATTTTATAAATCTAACTTTGCACCGGAAGTTCGTGGAAATCTCTGATTCTTAGTTAAGTCCAATCCCTGTGGATACGATATTTGGTCTTTACCATTATATTACTTGAGAAGCGAACGCAATACGTGGTGTATACTTGCACCATTATTGTGCCACATTTTATACGTGTGCATTTTTGCCATCAAAGGGAAAACCTCAAAAAAACGAAAAACTGAAGAACACTCTGGTAGTCTTTCATCTGGACGGTATGCACTTGTGCATATAGGTAAATTATGTTGTATTTTTGTTTTTTATTATGCACTTGTGCATACGCACGTGTGCATGTTACAAATTACTGGTATGCACAAGTGCATACCGTCCAGATGAAGGACTACCAGGGTGTTCTTCAGTTTTCCATTTTTTTGAGGTTTTCCCCTATACCTAACATATATATATATATATATATATATATATATATATATATATATATATATATATATATATATATATATATATATGGTGCGTTTATTTTGCAACCCAAACAATTTGTACAAACTATGCAAACCACTATATTATGAAACAATAGATATATTTATGGATAATGATTATGATTCATTAATAATGATTGTGATATTTATGGAAAATGTTAAGTTTATTCATTATAATCATGATTTTAAATTAGGAAATGTTAAGTTTATTCATTATAATCATGATTTTAAATTAGGAAACATAATAAAATCTTATATTTATTAAACTTGATGAACTGCTAAGATTGGTTTGCATAGTTTGTATAAATTGTTTTATATATATATATATATATATATATATATATATATATATATATATATATATATATATAACATAAATTAACATTAATTACTAAATTTATTTTCAAACCAATAAAGTATAACCGTAGACATTGTTGCCATAAGTAATGATTGCACTTTTCTATTATTGTACTTCCAATCGTACAAAGGGAAAGTATAATTTGAGGAAGGTTCTTAATCATCCTTTATTGATTTGTAGTATATTAGAAGCGTATTCATGCAATACAGCGAGATAAATCACGATTTTAATGTTTTTTTTATTTTTTGTTTTTTTGTTGATTTACAGTACGATTTTGGATGATTTTGAGAACGTGATAATGTTTTTTTATAAATTTGTTTAATTCAGGCTTAATAATATAATATTTTATATATATAAAAAATTAAGTATTTTGTTAGAATTTAATGATTATCTTATATATTTTAATAACATCTATAAAAAATAACCAATAACATATTTAATAATATATTTAAAACAAATTTATAGTAATATAATATATTAATTAATAGTGATACATGAAAAAATTTGCATAAAAGGAAGGTCCTGCATATACCAAATTGATGGGTGTTAGAAGCTTGCAATAGTAATATGTATTTTGTGCTTTGAAACTTGTAAATTAAGAGATTTTTAAAATTTTGCATAAAATGATGGTACCTTGTGCCTAGTAATTTGTATTTAAGAGTTTTTTATCCGTGCTTTATAATATAGTATAAATTATATTACTATAATTTTGTTTTAATTATATTATTAATTATGTAATTGGTTATTTTTTCTTGATGTCATTAAAATATATAAGATAATAATTAAATTCTAACAAAATACTTAATTTTTTTATATAAAGAACATTATATTATTAAGCCTAAATTAAACAAATTAAAAAAAACATTACCACTTTCTCAAAACCATCCAAAATCGTACTGTAAATCGACAAAAAAATAAAATGAAACATTAAAATCGTGATACAACCCGCTGCATTGCGCGAGTACATTTCTAGTAATTATTAAAAACATATATGAGTAAGTAATAATCAATTATTATTATTAGAATCCAATTTAATTTTAGGAAGAGAAAATATATGTTTGCATTATTAAGTGTTAGAAATCCGAAAAGTCTATCTAAATCATTTGCATTATTTTAAGAAAGTAGTTTTACTTTAAGAAAAAAATCAAAATTTTCAAAAAAAGGTATTTTGCATAATGAGTTGTTTGAATACTTAAGATTCTTCGCGTTTTCATCTTTTTGTAACATGGTGCGTACACAGTGAGTTAAGTTGTTTGAAAGGAAATGGTATGTGAAGATTTTCCTTTTTAAGTTTTGATTTCATAGTAAAAATCTTTACTTGAAATCATTATTCATACCATATATTTCACATGGGTATATTTTAGTGGGTTGTTCAAGTAAATATTTTTCTTTTTAAGTTGCATTTTTGATGTAATCTTAACTATAAAACAATGGTTTGAACAAATGATTACCCTACACTGATTAGCTTGAAGATACATCATGGGGGATTGTTCATCTCGGTTACAATATAAGTTTGATCGAGACCGAATACAACTCCTCCAATTTAAACAAGGGCTTGTGGACGATTACACTCTTCTCATATCATGGCGAAATGGTACTCATCTTTCTTCACTCAAATACCGGAATCTTAGTTACATAGACATTAGTGAGTCACTTGGCTTGCTAAATAATGCGAGGGACCAAATCTTTCATCAAACCTACAATAGTTGGTATTTCATCCAAACACAGGGAGAGACCAGAGAGAGACCAGATCCATTATAAACTACTCCTCTTTAACGGTTAGAGGGAGGGGAAGGATAAATGGACGAAACTACCTCTTAACGACACTTTATTTGACGGCGTTATTAGCAAAGACCCAATCTATTATAAAACTAGATGAACGTTGCTTGTTAAAAATTCTTTTCAGGGATGTTACTCGGTAGTTTTTGTAAACCACAAGAACGAATTTTGCATCTAACTCAAATGAAAATTTGGTGGTAATAAGAATTTTTTTAGTTAGATGATGGATGTATTTTTGAATTAAACAGTTTATGAAAAGTTGGCATTTCTAACTCAAAAAAGCTATGATAAGGCGATTCCATCTACATAGAACCCCGAAATAGCCAATCTTCAATTCCGTCCAAAGTTTCGGGGATGAACATTAGTAATTACGTACCTATTTATGCTTACTTCTACCTCAACCTTCAATTCTTCCACGACCACCGCTTGGAAAAAAAATAAAAAAGAATACTAAAAAATAAACTCATAAACTCATAAACTCCATTTACTTTGTAATTACAAAAAAACAAAACTTTTGGTATATTACTTTGTGGGATGTATAATCTTTGGTATATTTTGTAAATGGGATAACAATAGCTTTCAGAGGATGGATCACAACTTTTTATAACTTTCATTTTGGATATAACTTTTGTATGCATATATTTATAAGGGTCTGCTTGTTAGCAACTTAATGAGCTTGATAACACTCATAGCTTATTCGACCAGCTATACATGACACAGTTTGGTAGTGACGTAATGATATGGAAATTAAGCGACTTATTCAATAAGCTTTTAAAGGGGGAGCTTTATGCAGAAAGACAAGTTTTTTTTTCTTACAAACTTGTCCCCTCCCAATTAAAGAACACGCCACTTCCGTTTATAAAAAACCCTCTCAAATAAAAACTTTTCCAATTTATACAGAAAAATTTACCCACACAGACAACTTTATCTATATAAGAGGAAAACCAACCCAACAACAACTAAGTCATGTTTTGGAATGAGTAATGGAAATGATACATTCCTTTTGGTTTATTATAAAAGTTGGTTCATTTTGTCATAAATAAAAAGTGTGTAGGTGTAGCAATTTTGCCATAAAGTATACGTGTGACAATCTTAAAATCAATCCATACTGAAACTAAATTTAAGCTCAACAGGTATATGCACAGACAGGTTACAGGTACCACTTACACATATATTAACTACTTGTTTCATGTGTGAATTTATTTATTTGAATTGCAGCAGCTGAAGCTGATCTAACAACAATCATACACAAAAATAATGTGGAGGTTGAAGGTAGCAGATGGGGGTAATAATCCGTACCTTTACAGCACGAACAACTTCGTTGGTAGGCAAACCTGGGAGTTTGATCCCAACTATGGAACTCCGGAAGACCATGCTGAGGTTGAACGAGCTCGACTTCATTTCTGGAATCATCGACATCAAGTGAAGGCCAATAGCGATGTCCTTTGGCGCATGCAGGTTCAATTTGCAATGCTACCTCTTTCGATGATTTAATTTGTGCATATATACATTTTTCTAATGAATCTGCTGCAAAACCAAATTTGAAAAACTCATTGGAACATGAATATGTATATGCAGTTTTTAAGAGAGAAGCAGTTTAAACAGACGATACCCCAGGTGAAGATAGAGGATGGTGAAGAGATTTCGTATGAGAAAGCAACCACCACGTTGAGGAGATCTGTTCGCTTATTTGCAGCCTTGCAGGCTGATGATGGCCACTGGCCAGCCGAAAATGCTGGTCCGTTGTATTTCATGCAGCCATTGGTAACTTTTTTGATTTTACTAATGGTTAATTAAGCATCTCTATAGAGGGAGGTTCAAACGAGAAGCTAAACATTTTACGAGAAGGCGAGAAGTGTGTTATCATATATGATACACAAGCTTTAATCATATATGATAAAACACATGTTACATTGGCAATACATAGCGTTTAATCATATATGATTAAACACATCCACAGGCCGTGTAATCATATATGATATCACACTTCCCGCCTTCTCGCAAAATGTTTAACTTCTCGCATGATCCTTCCCCTCTCTCTCTCTCTCTCTCTATATATATATATATATATATATAGGCGAAGGATCGTCTGAGAAGTTGAGTTAATGGTGAGGTGCGTGAGAAGTGGATCTGAACCGTTGATCTCTTTTAATCTCAAATCCTCCCATGAATTGCGGCTTAGAAGGGAATTGATCTGGTGCATCTTATCTTGGTGCATCTCATCCTAATGTACGTCGATTTCTCATCCAACGGTCGATAACCACTTCTCATGCTTCTCCCCATTAACTTAACTTCTCACCCGAACCCAACCCTATATATATATATATATATATAGAGAGAGAGAGAGAGAGAGGGAGGTTTAGGGGAAAACCTCAAAAAAATAGAAAACTGAGGAACACCCTGATAGCCCTTCATCTGGATTGTTTTTTGGTTTTTATGCACGTGTGCATTATGCACTTGCGCATGTTACAAATCACTTGTATGCACAAGTGCATACCGTCTGGATGAAGGGCTTACAAGGTGTCCCTCAGTTTTCCGTTTTTTTTGAGGTTTTCCCTGAACCTGACCCTATATATATATATATATAGAGAGAGAGAGAGAGAGAGAGAAAGGATCATGCGAGAAATGTGATATCATATATGATTACACGACATGTGTGGATGTGTTTAATCATATATGCTTAAACGTCTATGTATTACCAATGTAACATGTGTTTAATCATATATGATTAAGTTTGTGTATCATTTATGATATCACACTTCTCGCCTTCTCACAAAATGTTTAGCTTCTCATTTGAACCTGCCCCTATATAGATATATATAGATATATATATTGACTGCACGCTGATCACACTAGGTACCTTCATATCTACAAAATGCAGGTTATCTGCTTGTATATCACAGGCCATCTTAACAGTGTTTTTCCAGCAGAACACATAAAAGAAATTCTTCGATACTTATACTGTCATCAGGTACTACTTATAACTACTATATATAATGGAGGATTTGACGTATAATTAAATGTGTCATTTTTAATAATTTTACAGAATGAAGATGGTGGGTGGGGATTTCACATTGATGGTAATAGCACAATGTTTGGCACCACCCTCAGTTACATTTGTATGCGTCTTCTAGGAGAAGGACCTGATGGTGGTTTAAATGGTGCATGCACCAAAGCTCGAAAATGGATTCTAGATCATGGCGGTGCGACAGGCATTCCCTCTTGGGGCAAAACGTGGCTTTCAGTAAGACATTTTCAACCATATTGAAATTATGTTGAATAAAATGAGTTCCCATGTAAAAACAAAAGAAAAGACTTCATCATTTGTGTTCTTATTGGTTAATTTATTTTACTAAAATAAAGCACTTATACACGGTTGTTTGTTTAGATACTTGGTGTCTGTGAGTGGGCAGGAAACAGCCCAATGCCCCCAGAGTTCTGGATCCTACCTTCCTCCCTTCCCATGCATCCAGGTCAGCTTATAAACTCACTACTACAGATATGACTTTTATACATGCCTTATTATACACGGTTTTAAAAAAAAACATGTATAAAGATGTTCTGGTCCTTCTGGACCCTTTTTACACAATTTCTAAAATAGAGCATATACTTAAATATCCAAAAAATAACCAACCTCAAAATGCATATCATAGCAGAATTCTTGATTAATCAACGAACCGTACTCTTTTAACACTTAACAGTCTCCTTTGTCCAAATGCAGCAAAAATGTGGTGTTACTGTAGGCTGGTATACATGCCAATGTCGTACCTATACGGCAGAAGATTTGTAGGTCCAATCACTCCTCTGGTTTTACAACTTCGGGATGAACTATATGTACAGCCCTACAATGAAATCAACTGGAAGAGTATAAGACATTTGTGTGCAAAGGTGAATTATTTGCTTTACTTGAATGATTTGTAAATTCTTCCCTAATTCTTTACCTAATTAAGCCAAATAATTGTCTCAGGAGGACCTATACTACCCACATCCTTTACTACAAGATTTGATGTGGGATAGCCTCTACATTTTCGCTGAGCCTCTCCTAACTCGCTGGCCATTTAACAAATTGCGCGAGAAAGCACTAAAAGCAACCATGAAGCATATCCATTACGAGGATGAGAATAGCCGATATATCACAATCGGTTCAGTTGAGAAGGTATATAAAATTAAAGGAAAATAGGACAAACATTCTGAGAAATGAAGTATTTAAGGATTTTCACCTTTATAATTAGGATACTTATGCCACCTACAAACAAACTATATGCAGGCACTGTGTATGCTTGCATGCTGGGTTGAGGATCCAAATGGGGTCTGCTTTAAAAAGCACCTTGCCCGAATCCCTGATTATATCTGGGTTGCTGAGGATGGAATGAAAATGCAGGTCATACAAGAAAATCCCAGTCCAAAAAACACATATATTTTCATTATACACTCCAAAATACTCAATTAATAAGTATTTTATGTTTACTAAAAATTTCATGGGTGGGGTGGTGTTGTTGCAAACCAGAGTTTCGGCAGTCAGGAGTGGGATGCAAGTTTTGCCATCCAAGCTCTGCTGGCTACAGATCTTACCCACGAGATTGGCCCTACCCTGAAGAAAGGACATGACTTTATTAAAGCCTCACAGGTCTCCAGATTTAAACTATGAAAATAAAACTGAGTTTCTCGTCGTTATTGGACTCATTCCTGATTAATTAACTCTTATATATGTAGGTTAAGGATAATCCTTCTGGCGACTTTAAAAGCATGTATCGCCATATTTCTAAAGGGTCATGGACCTTTTCAGATCAAGACCATGGATGGCAACTTTCGGATTGTACTGCTGAAGGATTGAAGGTATCTGTATAATTTCTTTACATAAACAAGCAACATAAAAAGGACTCTCATTGTCTACTTATACTGTCTTCGATCAGTGTTGCCTCCTATTCTCAATGATGCCGCCAGAAATTGTTGGCAAGAAGATGGAGCCTAAGCAACTTAACGATGCTGTCAACGTACTACTTTCCTTGCAGGTAAGCATATATAATTAAATTGCTTATGACTCTTTCATCTAATTCTACCTTCCATTTGCTTGAAACACTGGAGAGAACTTTAAGCAAATAAAACCTCAATGTTGTGTAAGCAGCTGATCAACAGCCTAACTAATTAATTACCTATTTGTATCATAAGAACATTTTTATTATTACCTTATGTTGGTGAAAATATAGAGCAAAAATGGTGGGCTACCAGGATGGGAACCAGCAGGATCCTCAAAATGGTTGGAGGTAACTGTTCTTTAATTTCTCCCAAAATTCATTTGTCCAGTAGGTAACCCTACTTATAAAATTTCTCTTCTATTTCAGATTCTCAATCCTACAGAGTTCTTTGTTAACATTGTCATTGAGCATGAGTATAACTCGGACCCAGTTTACTATTTCCATATAAATATCTTCTTTCTACAGTTGCCAATTATAATATAATGCCAACTTCATGAGACTGACCAAAGTTGTTGATCAGGTACATTGAATGCACATCATCAGTAATACAGGCCCTGGTATTGTTTAAGAAGTCATACCCTAAACATAGGAGTAAAGAAATAGAAAGTCTCCTTACCTCTGCTGGTGAATACCTTGAGAAAATGCAGATGCCAGATGGTTCATGGTTAGTTTCTCCATGCAGCATCATAATAATTAACAGTTCCGGAACTGTTAGAAGGACAAAGAATCTATTTATATTGCCAACAGTAATTAATGAGCCATGGATATTAGGTATGGAGATTGGGGTGTCTGTTTTACATACGCTACTTGGTTTGCTCTTGGAGGACTGGAAGCAATCGGGAAGACATATGAAAATTGTCAGGCAATCGGTAAAGCAGTCAATTTTCTGCTGAAAACGCAGCGGGAGGATGGTGGTTGGGGAGAAAGCTACCGATCCTGCACAGAAAAGGTAATACTTCAGCGAAAACAGGTGCTCAAAATTAATAGTAGAATAAAACAATTTCCATTTTTGGTCTAGCAAACCGTATCACTTCTCAGCAATGCTCACTGGTCTTGCATTTTTCTCCTTGGTTACTTTTATAAACAGAAATATGTGCCTCTAGAAGGAGGCCGATCAAACTTGATACATACTGCATGGGCTATGATGGGGTTGATACATACTCAACAGGTTAATTTCTTATCTCGAAACTACATCGTATACATTATTTATTTTTAAACAAAAGTATGTGATCGTACAGGAGGAAAGAGACCCTACACCTTTACACAGAGCAGCCAAGTTATTGATAAACTCCCAGATGAAAAATGGTGATTTCCCCCAACAGGTAAGGCAGATAGGGAAGTAAGTTCAAATAAACTAAACTAAACTAAAATCGGAGATGGCTAAAAGTTAGTATGAATATATACGTCCAAGCTAATTTTTCAGGTTCATCAAAAAGTTAGGTTGTAGTTAAAGTTTATGCATTTTTACATAATTAAAAAATGACAAGGTGCATTGGATAGTATGAACATGTATGTCTAATAAGCATGAAATATTTGAAGCATGATGATTTCAATTGAAGATGAAATGCTAAAGTGACAAGTTTTGTAGTAGGTTCCAGCATTTACTAATCACTGTAAAACTACTTAATTAATGCAGGAAGTAGCTGGAGTTTTCAAGCAAAACTGTCTGTTGCACTTCCCATTATACAGGGATATATTCCCAATGTGGGCACTAGCTGCTTACCGTAAGCAGGTGCTCCCACAGCCCACATCTATCCAGCACTACCATCAGGGCAAATAGCTACTGTTGTGATTCTATCCAAAATTCTGGAGATTGTTAAGTTATAATAACTGAAAGAGAAAGCTATCATTCTCGTCAATGTTTTATCACGCTTTATGTAACTACCTTGCCTCCGAGGATGTTCATGCGAGGACAAGGATTTTAATAAAAATAAGAGAACCAAGATTGCCGGTGCCACAAATGAAATGTAAAAACGCCCAAACTTCATTCACCATTTGCTTAAGAGTATACTGAATCACAATGAATCATGTGTAAGAATTTATAGATTCAACAAAGTTGAATAGAATCTTAACACATTTGGTCCAACATGATGAAAAGATCATAGTCCTCGAGGTATAAATTAACAGAAACTTACTGCATCAAAAAAAGGCTAATAGACAATGTTATGGGTTCTATATATACAATATATGAGTACAGAAGTTTTGTCACCATTATTTTTGATAACTTATATCAACCACACACCATTCTAAACTGAAATAATTTGGTAGGACACCTGGAACAGAGTACAAAACTGGGGCTTAATGCCAAAATGTCAATCAGACATCACACAAATAACACATGATAATAAGGACCCATGTTAATTGTGTAAAAGCTTAGCTGCTCAAAGTACAGAAACCACCCCCCCCCCCCCCCAAAAAAAAAAATCTCTAGAGGTTTGATATGCTATCAGAGCTCAAACGCTCTTTGTCCAATACTCTGGTATGTTGAATCCAATACCTCCTTTATACTGTACCGAATCAAACTCCTATTTCAACATCTAAAAATACGACGAATCAGATCCTTATTTGAACGTCTGAAAATATGAAAGACAAACTCAATGTAACAGATCCTTTAGCTGCGCATATTTGTGTACCAATAATCACCACAAGAACAAGATCCACCATGAAAATGATGGAACCGATTCGTGTCTCTTAAAACAATCTCTCTCTCTCTCTCGACCAATTGGGAAACAAACTTGAAAGTCGTATGACAATCTCCACAGACCCTGATGTTCTTCTTGATCCTGATCGTGGACCCTTTTTGGCGTTTTCAGAAGCGCAAACGCCAGAGCGAGCTTTTCACTGTGATACTGTAACTTGGCTTCTCTTTCTTGCTGGTCGACAAACAAGAGAACATGGCTCGTATCTGGAACGTACCCAATCTCCTTGATTCTTCCACTAATCTCACCCCACATCTTATGTATCCCATCTGAGGGTGAGATTCGTGCAGGAAATAACTTGTAACACCCTCAAATTTGGAAAGAGCAAGTAATAAAAATCTCGATATAATATCGAATACAAATCAAAGTCAACATACCTCAAATATAAAATTCTATAATTAACTTCAACAATTTTAAACTCCAGCATTAAACAAGGACTAAACCAAAGTCGGGTGTTACTTAACCCAAATACAAGTTGCTAATTCCAAAATAATGCGGAAGACTTCACCAAGCTACACACTTCTCGAGCACACAACTAGCACTCCTCTCTTCATAGTGTCGCTAGTACTAATCCCCATCCGGGACCTGATGCACATGCCGACAAATAAAAAGGTTAGGCTAACGCCTAGTGAGTTCAAGAGTTTCCATTATAAGCATATAAATCGTTAAAGTGAATTTAAATCATGATTTCTAAAATGGCAAGTATAAACGTATAAAGTCAACATATTCCTTAAAGCCCAACATTTTTCGTGATGAAATTACCAATACCAAACATTCATTCAAAGATGACTTCGAAAACCCAATACTTACCCAAAACACAAATTAAGGATTTATATTCAAATACTGAAAACCGGGACAAACTCTATTATCTAGGATATCCAAAAGAAAACATGGATCAGGTTTAACAGTTAAAACCACAAATCATGGATAACAATCCATATGCAAACAGGATAATGCTCAATACCCAAAACAACGTCTTTCGGTGATGGGGGAGACCCGTCTCCATTGAACGTGGCAGGCACGCCAAGCTAAACCACGTATCTATAATATGAATACGTCTCGAGGATGGAAAAGCCTATGACATCAACCCACTCTAGATCTTAAGTCATTATAAACATCGACTCAAACCGAGTATTTAATCACATCTGACATCAACTCAAACCGAGTCTTTAGTCATATCGGACATCAACCCTATCCAGGTCTCTAGTCATATCGGACATCAACCCTATCCAGGTCTCTAGTCATATCGGACATCAACCCTATCCAGGTCTTTAGTCGTATCAGACCTCAACCCTATCCAGGTCTTTAGTCATTACGATCTCACCGTCCACAACAAGTTTGTTCATTTAGAAACTACATCATGCAACCAATGCCTATTCCAAATTCCAAATTGGGAATTCTATCCCACATTTACACAATCAGGCCAACTTCTATACCTATGGATCCATTGCATTATAGTCTAGATCACATGACTCAAAAAATTGAATGACCTACTCATTCAGAGCATATAATTCTCAATTAGAAGCAATAAATGCAAATCATACTCAAAGCTCCACATCGAGCTATCAACCAGACAATTGTCCCCAAGACTCAACAGGATCAACACAAAAAAAGCATCATTGGTTGCGACAAACCATTTCCAATAAAAATCAGATCTTTTACATTTCCAAAGTGTCTCAATCATAATAATATGCATTTTCAAGCCCAAATACACCAAAATGCATTAACACCAAAGTAATCCCCATTTATAAGACAAATCATCCAAAGAATTCGTAAAATATGATCTAGTTATCAAAATGTCTAAAAAAACCCCAAGTATGGACATTTCTCAAGATTGATAAACCCATGGTACCAAATGCAAACCTCAACAAATAATAATCACATTTTGACAAATGCTAAGTGATAAATGTCAATTTTATACATTTTTTATGTTAAATTTACCCTAAAATTGGTATTAATTAGATGCTTAAACTTCTTATTTTATTTGAGTTGGTATTGATTATGTTTGTTGGCCATTAAAGAAAAAAAAATTGTGTTTGGTATTGAGTTGGTATTAGTTACGTGTGTGCAACAATAGTTCAAAGAAAAAAAAATAGAATTTAATTATGTTTTCTTTGTTTTGTTTTGGTAGCAGGCCCCATTCGTGCAGCCCAAGAAAAAAAAAGATCAGGCCAATGGATTGCAGCCCATATCAAGTAAAGGTGAAGTCCAACAATCCAAAAGAAGAAAAGTGCAGGTCTTCACGTTGTTTGTATCGAGCGCCACTTCTCTTCTGCAGCAAACTCTCGACCAAACCTGCGATAGCTGCTGTGTTTGGGAACAAAATCCAACCGCGCGAGTTTTCGGTGAGTAAACCCGCGCCCAAACCCACGGTACCCGCTGTCTCTCGTTTCAAAATGTACCCGAGCGAGTTTTCACGCGGGTTTAACCCGCGTCTCAAGTCACGGTCGACTGATTTTTCTATTTCTCGAGCGGTTTTCAATTGGAAGTATAAGAGGGGTCTGGTAATTGTCGATTGGGGGGAATCACTTCAGAAATCGATCGGAAAATAGAAAGCAATGGGAAGAGACGAATTTTCAGATTCGTTTGGTTGATTTTGGAAGATAAATTCTAGGGTTCTTCACATTTTTTTTCTGCAATCTTATTGTAAGTACATTTGTTTTTTTAGATATGAGTAGCTAGTTCCTCTCTTTCTAGTGGTGAGCAATTAAACATTTGAATTGGATGATGTTGAGACTTGTTTGATTTCAAGTTCATTGTCAATTTATTTATGCAAACTTTGATTTTAGTGTTAAATCTTTGTCAGGTTTTTTATTTAGGTAGGATCCCCTATTTTATATAATCTGATTTTGAATTGCTAAACAAAACGGGGAATCCGTAATTGTTTCTCGTTTCGTTATCGTAGCAAGTAATGTTCTAATTGACATGTTTGGTTGATTGTTCGACGTTACAAGTTTGCATATTCTAGTTTTAATATTTAGGGGTTGTTTGTTTTTTTAAAAAAACCTCTTAATGGCTCTTAAGTCTAAATCGTTCAGACCTTTTTACACACCACCTCTTATTAATCATAACTAAAATAAGACTTCAGACTTTAGACATCTTAAAAAACAAGCGACACCTTAGCGTCTAGATATTAGCTAGAAATGGTGTTTGTTTAATTTTAATGCAATTAGCAAATTGTTGTCAAGTTCGTAACTTGTTTCAATTTTAGCTAGTTAGGGACTAGGTATTGAGCTTCTCGTTCTAGTCGATTTTTGTAACAAACGGAACATTGATGCGTGTCAACGTTCGAGCCATTTTGAGTTGGCATGAATATATACTTTTATATACAAGTCAATGATACATCGTCTAATGAAAAAAATGTATTTGCTTACCACTAGAACTCTTATTTTTATTGTTTAAAGTTCTCAATTATTTTCATATGCTTAGACTAACTATTAATTATCCACCCCCTTTTTAATATAATGTTTTTAATAAACTTGCACGTGAATTCGTCTTGGACTTACGGTTAACACCGAGTCCCTGAGGAGACGACCCTACTTACCATTGTCACAATTTGTTGTGGTTAAGCGGTAATAGGCTATTTTTATAATTAATTATTATTTGCCGGACTCGACATCCGTCACTAAGATAACATTTCAAGGCATCAAAATAGACGTTTTTGGCATGTACATAGTTTTCACAAAGCAACTTAAACTCACCTTGCTAGATTTAGGCTAAATCTAGATTTCACCCCCAACTTGAGCTCCTTTGAAGAGTTTTGAATCCACAAGCAAAACCTTCCGAAACCTAAATACACAATTTCCACCCTTAAACAAACACATCCAACCATTTAAAATCAATCCCCAAACACATGACATCAAAATCTCCATTTTGGTCAAAACCCTAGTTTTGACCCCAAACCTTCCAAAATCTTACAAACCGAAACTGAAGGAATCAAACACTAGAAAATCATCAATGAATCATTTACATCACCTATTAAGGTTTAGAAAAGGAGGGGATAAACTTACCACTTAGGTTTTGGTGAAAACCTAGAAAACCCAAAAATTTAGCTTGAGGTTGAAGATGAAGATGAAGATGGAGATGGTGAATCCTTGACCAAAGCTTCCAATCTTACCACTTAATGGTGTTTTATCTTCATAAAATCCAAGGATTTGAGCCAAAAATGAGTTAGGATTTGAAGGGGAAAGAAGGAAAACGTTTTGGGGGAGAATAGAAGAAGTTTGGATGAGAGGAAATGAGAAAAAAGCTGAAAAGTTCGACTTATCAGCACCCTGGTCACTCTTGGCGACATTGCCAAGCGACTATGTCCAGGGGAATGTCGCCTGGCATAGTCACCAGCATGCCCCAGGCCTCTGCTTCCCTTCTGCGACTATGCCATGTGCGACTGTGACTCGTCATAGTCGTCGGGCATTGTAGCGGGACCTTTCCGGGGCCCCGAAACTCAACTTTTTCAATGCCAACACTCCCGATACTCCAAGGAACTTTAGATAATGATTTCCCAACAAAAGTCTCGTCGTTATAAGTTCCAAAAAAAACGTCCGGTGACCTTTACTTACTGAAAATTACGGGTGTTACAATCCTCCCAACCTTAAAAGAGATTTCGTCCTCGAAATCTAGATTTCAATAAAATGTTGCCCGCATGATAGATTGTCTCTAATCCATATTCCGGAACCACTACCATAATCCTTATGCTGATACTCATGACAGTCGTCCCCTTGGGCGCATTACACTTATGTCCGAGTGAACACTTAACTCACTAAAGTAGTCTTTACCCACAAGACTACAGTTGTCTCCCAACCTTGGGTGACACTTACTACTTCAAGAGTAGTTTTGTGATCCCAACTTCACACCGGCCAATTCACCTCAGCTCAACATACTTCTGAACCCAACCAAAACATCAACCTCTAAAGAATCCTCTAAATTCTTAATACTCGGTTTTTGATATTGACAAGGTCGTCCTCCCGAGGCGTACCAATACGCTCTTCATGTAGCTGGTTAATGCAGATTCGGCTATCACTCAACTCCGATCTACTTCCAACCTCAAACATTTCATCATAAAATATTCGCCATGTCAGGAAAGCTTATACACATCGATACTTAATTACCAACATATAATCTTCCTTTAAATTCCACCACCGAGAGGTCAACTTTTCTCATGATCCAATCGGGATACTTCCAGACGTTCCAAGATTCACTACTGACTTCACGAAACGAGTCAACGCCTAATATCAAAATGGTGACATCGAAAACGTGGGCATCCTGCCCAATACTTCATTCCAGAAGTATTGTCGCATTAAGGTTGACACCTATCAGATGACTAGTATTCCCAAATCTTACGTCCCTAACAAACGGGCCACAATAATTCATTTGTTCCCGGAAACCCATAAAGATGGCACACTGCCAATAAGTAGCACGACGTCAAACGACTAAGCAACCCATCAAGTCGGACCCAACCAGGCGCAGATACTCACACAAGGCCTTACCCCGCAGGATTACCGAAACATGAAGATCATCTCTTAGTTAACTGGAAAAACATGAATCTATTACCTCGATTATTCGTGCATGCACAGATTCAAAACTGAAACCCAACAATCAAGGCTGACCACAAGTCGGATCATCCAACACGTCAAATTCCAAAGACTCCTCTAGTCCCTAATTACAAGTTTACAACTCTTTTCAAATAGGGTCTTAAATCTATAGCCCTAATGAGTTCAAGGTTTTTCAATTAATATGCCAATCGAAATTTTATAAAAACTTCCGAATACACCAGCTTTATTACTATCAATCGTACGAGTAAAATCCACTACTGATTTCTCGATAGGTGTACAAAATGGTCGACAATAACACACATGTAGCACCATTGCAAAATTCATTTGATCAATACTCACGTTAATAATGACAATAACAAACGATGCACAACAAAATTTTCAAATGGACTACTATGGTCCTAGCATGCATCAATTTGTACTATTTATGTGAAATATAACTTTCTGTACTAAAGCATATCCAACAAATGTTTGTACAACTCCAAAAAGGAACATTCACAAATTCACTTCGAAATTCTTTCCTATACTTACTTAAACCAACAGTCTAAAACAACTCGAATACTATATAGCATACAACGAATAACACTTGTATAAAACTCAAAAGAGAAATTTCAAAACATTGAAACTTCCCAAAATAATATATGGGATAACATCTATTAACAAACTCTCAAGACATCTCTTACAGTTTCGAAAATACCGGTGCAAAACTCGCATGAGACAAAATATTAAGCGAAAACTTATAAGTTAACACACACAATAATGCAAATATACGCGTCCCAAACTTTTATCTACGCGACTCAATATGTCGTAAAGTAAAACGCCATAGACCCCAACTGAATTTCCATAAAATTCAACAACGCTAAAATCAAGCGGTGCTAAAATTTTCATTTCCCAACATAAAAGTATAAGACGACAATATGCCTAATAATGTTAAAATTCTAAGACCACAATGTAAGATAAAGTGGAACTTTCCAACAAACCTGTGGAAGATACGACGCCAAATAACTTGCAGATTTACGTGTAACAAAATTTAAACTTATGCATTTGAAGTTCACCCGCGCGCCGAAAAACGTCGCAAAACAATACTCTATGAAATTCAACAAAACTCGTACAAACTAAGATTCCCAAGAAACTCAAACGCAAAAACGTGGGAATAACTTCTTCTTTAAACCCTTAACATACGTGGAGGAGATCCAATGTCAAGGTTAAAATTTCGCAGCTACTTGCCCAATACCCCATATAACATTAAGACACATATATTACAATATCCGAAAAGAAGTAGCATTAGACCAAAACTGGGATGAAAAGATTTTCAATGAGAACCACGTGCAACAAAACGATTTCATGCATGCTTAAATTCACAGTTTAAAAAGTGTTGAGTGTTGAATGCCTTACCAAGACTTCATAACACAACTCGCTTTATACTTTGAAAACATGAGAAACAATTGATGCAAACTTATTTTAGAAATGAATTTTGTGCATGAATTTTGGTCGGCTCTCGACATCCTAGGTCCATGCTTCCCAATTTCCTATCCACGTTATCGACAACCAGATGCATCAAACATCCTAAAGCCATAATCACACCAATCTGATTAACCTACAATCTCTTCTTGAAATAGAGTCTCTTTATCAAGCCTATGGTTCTGATTTCAACTAATAACTCTGACACCAAAATAGTCAACTTAATGCATTCATCGCGCTTAACTATCACTCCAAAGTGACAATGCTATAAACATCAACTTTTCCTTAGACTACTCGCTTAGAAACTTCTTTACTATCCCAACGGTCATCCCACCAAGGTAGTACAAGTATGCACATGTAGCATGTAGGTTCATCATGACACTGGCCATGTGCCATTATGAACGTACCGTACATGATCATCCTTGCTATCCTCAACAAGTTTCCCGTTTCTAGCGACCCAATCAACTCCCAAATATCCTATCTTAAGGTACCAAATGGTGCAATTCTCACTTTCAATCACCTAAACAACGCTAGTTTGAGTCTAGGTATCCATGATCAACACCTAATTTTCTCAAACTTATGCTCTGATACCAACTTGTAACACCCTCAAATTTGGAAAGAGCAACTAATAAAAATCTCGATATAATATCGAATACAAATCAAAGTCAACATACCTCATATAAAATTCTATAATTAACCTCAACAATTTTAAACTCCAGCATTAAACAAGGACTAAACCAAAGTCGGATGTTACTTAACCCAAATACAAGTTGCTAATTCCAAAATAATGCGGAAGACTTCACCAAGCTACACACTTCTCGAGCACACAACTAACACTCCTCTCTTCATAGTGTCACTAGTACTAATCCCCATCCGGGACCTGATGCACATGCCGACAAATAAAAAGGTTAGGCTAACGCCTAGTGAGTTCAAGAGTTTCCATTATAAGCATATAAATCGTTAAAGTGAATTTAAATCATGATTTCTAAAATGGTAAGTATAAACGTATAAAGTCAACATATTCCTTAAATGTTAGAGATCGGGGGAAAAGTAGTCGATCAGTTGACCGGATTTCTTGAGAATCGTTAAGTCACTTTTCGAATTGGTATTTCGACCCTATGCCTGGGTTGCACGAAATCCAATATGGGATAAGACTCAAGAACACTCACGTTTTTAGGCACAAAAACGAGAGCAAATTTGCTAGAGAGTATATATGATTGTTTAAAATCGTGAGTCTAAAACATAAGTATATACGGTATATAATATACTAATCCCATTCGTAAAATAGGAAATAACGGAAAATGGCAATGATTGTAAATCACTATCAATTATAGTCGATTACAATCAATTTAGCTAAAATTAAGGGCAGAAAATAACTGAGCATTAAATGTTCAGTAAATGCAGATTTAGTCCAAAAATAGACACCAAGAGCTTCTGGTCCAGAGACGCCCATCAGAGGCTCTGTCGTGCCAAAGAGGCTCAGAGGCTCTGTCATGCCTTAAGAGGCTCTGACGTGCCTTAAGAGGCTCTGCTGTGCCAAAGAGGCTCAGAGGCTCTGACATGCCTTAAGAGGCTCTGCCATGCCTTTAGAGGCTCTGCCATGCCAAAGAGGCTCTGATGTGCCTTAAGAGGCTCTGCCACTTGGATCACCGCCAGGGGCGTTGCCCCTTGAACCCCCCCCCCCCCCCCCCCGCCATTTCATCGTGTCCGAGATCAAACTCGTCTTATAACAAGTGTGCACTCCGCACCACCTAACTTGTATTAGATCACAGTTTGAAACCCATTAGTACTCGTGTTATAACCAATTACACTTAAATACCTTGTGACACTAAAATCACCAACAATCCTCCCCCATTTTAGTGTAACCCATGAAATAACATATTAAATTAAACAAACCAAACTTGCACATAAGTGAAAATATCGAAACGATTGAATTTCCACATTAGTATTTTACACATTCCAAATATTCGAGAATCAAGGTGTCCCAAGGATTGAACCCATCAACTCATTTGAATACCTGAAGATAAAATACATACAAATTTCCTATATGTCCAGCAAATTAAAACGTGACACAATTATAAAGTCGTGTGTCCTAATCCACTCATGATTGTATAAAGGCCAAGTCCCAACCTTTTGAAATGCGGCTACACTTCACAATCACATAGGTAATTCCTTTACTTCGTGTACCTGCAAATACACTTTATCAAAGGAATTATTAAGAAGATAAACTTCACCCTAACCACTGCAGGACTGAACACATACCTGGGATGATTCAACTTGTGTTCCAATTTATAAGTGTGAGCTTTCCACATTGAATTCAACTTCTAATGTCATATTAGAAGGGAATTAGGTGTCTCACCTTTATAAATTTATAAGGACTTTAATCCCATCCCAATCGCAGACTTGTGCACTAAGTCTCTTGTCAGGCCGTTAGTTAAATGATCTGCCAAATTTTGTTGCGTTCTAATAAACTCAACAGAGATTACACCATTCATGATTAATTCTCTAATCATACTATGTCTAACACCCAGGTGTCTAGACTTACCATTGTAAACTTGGCTATAAGACTTAGCCAAAGTGGCCGCACTGTCACAATGGATTGAAATAGGTGTAATTGGCTTTGGCCACAATGGAATCTCATAAATTAAATTCCTTAGCCACTCCACCTCTTTACCGGCGGCGGCTAGTGCAACAAACTCAGATTCCATTGTTGAGTTTGTAATACAAGTTTGCTTTTTAGATGCCCAAGAGATGGCACCTCCTCCAAGCAAAAATACCCAACCACTAGTTGAGGAATGATCCTCCATGTTGGATATCCAACTTGCATCCGAATAACCTTCTAAAACCGAAGGATATCCTAAATAACTCAAACCATAATCCATGGTTCCCTTGAGATATTTGAATACTCTTTGAACCGCTTGCCAATGTTGAGTACTAGGATTACTAGTATACCGGCTCAATCGTCCCACGGCATAAGCTATATCGGGCCTGGTGCTTGTCATAGCGTACATCAAGCTACCAATGGCCTTAGAGTATTCAAGTTGTGAAATAGCCTTACCCGTATTAGGCATTAATTTCACACTTGGATCCATGGGAGTGCTTACGGGAGAACACTCACGGTAATTAAACTTATTGAGAATTTTCTCAATATAATGTGATTGCGTCATAACAATCCCTTTGTTAACCCGTTTAATCCTTATACCAAGGATTACATCAGCCTCTCCCATGTCTTTCATGGAAAATTTAGATGGCAACAATTTCTTAGTCTCATCTACATGACTTTGGTCAGTCCCAAAAATTAACATGTCATCTACATACAAGCAGATGATCACACCCGTACCAGTAGCATCAAATCTACTATAAACACATTTGTCACATTGGTTTAAAGAAAACCCACATGACAAAATAACTTCATCAAACTTTTGATGCCATTGTTTAGGTGCTTGCTTCAACCCATACAAGGATTTCACAAGTTTACACACCTTATGTTCGTTTCCGGGCATAACGAAACCTTCCGGTTGTTTCATGTAAACTTCCTCTTGAAGATCACCATTCAAGAAGGCAGTTTTAACATCCATTTGATGGATAATCAGATTGTGTATTGCCGACAAGGCGATTAACAATCTAATAGTCGAAATACGTGCCACCGGAGCATACGTATCGAAATAGTCAATACCGGGTTTTTGCAGAAACCCTTGAATTACTAACCGGGCCTTGAATTTATCAATCGTCCCATCAACTTTCATCTTCTTTTTGAAGATCCATTTGCATCCAAGTGGTTTAGAACCTGGAGGCAAATCTAATAACACCCAAGTGTTATTCTCAAGAATTGATGATATTTCGTCATCAATTGCTTCCTTCCAAAAGGCGACATCTCGAGACTCCATCGCTTCTTTGAAAGTCTTTGGGTCATCCTCAATACTATAACAATAAGAGTATTGAAGCCCAAGCTCATCCCTTGAACCTTCCACCAAATACAGTTGGAATTCGGGACCGAAATTTTTGGCAATTCGACCTCTTTGGCTTCTCCGGACCTGCTGTGTTTCTGGAATTGAAACACCATCCAAACTTTCTGGATTTTGCACTTTATTGGTGCTGGGAAACAGGTCCTTAGGTCTTTGTACCGATGAAAATCTCATCTCATCAAAAATCGCATCACGCAACTCGATTACGGTGTTAATCGACACCGCATCATTAGGTTCGATTACGTAGAACCTATAAGCCTTGGAATTTTCTGCATATCCAATGAATATACAATCAATTCCACGTTCACCCAAAGTTTTCATTTTGGGTTCGGGTAGTTTTACAATAGCCCGACAACCCCAAATTCGAAAATAATTCAAATTCGGAGTTTTCTTGAACCAAAGTTCATATGGGGTTCTTTTGTTCCTTTTATTTGGAACTCTATTCAAAACATAACAGGTCGTTAACATGGCCTCTCCCCAAAATCCCTTACTCAATCCCGAGTAAGAAAGCATCGAGTTTACCATTTCCTTTAAAACTCGATTTTTACGTTCGGAAACCCCGTTTTGTTGAGGTGTGTATGGTGCCGTTGTCTCATGGATGATACCAACTGATTGAAAATATTGGGGATCCATATATTCCCCTCCCCGATCAGTTCTATGACATTTAATCGAATTACCCAATTGTAGTTCGACTTCGGTTTTGTAAATTTTAAACTTTTCTAAGGCTTCATCTTTTGCATGCAAAAGATATACATAACAAAACCGAGTATTTGTCGTCAATAAAAGTGACAACATACTTCTTATTTCCCAAGGAAGGAGTGGAGTGGAAATCACACAGATCACTGTGTACAAGCTCCAAAACATCCGTATTCCGTTTAACGTTCGGAAAAGGTTGTTTTGTAACTTTTGTGAGCATGCAAGTTTGGCACCTCTCCGCATTAATGTCAAAGGCTGGAATTAATCCATCTTTTGACATTTCATGCATCCTTCTAAAATTCACATGCCCCAATCTAGCATGCCATAACATTGAATCAATAATTTTAGAAGAAGACGATGACAATGTAAAGGCAGAATTTTCAGAACATAAAATTTTATTAACCACATTTAAGCGAAACATGCGATTACACAAATAACCAAAACCAATAAACGGCCACCTTGAGATAGGATAAACCTATTCGATTCAAATACTTGTTTAAATCCAAGATTATCCAAACAACTACCACTCACTAAGTTCTTACGAATTCTAGGCACAAACAAAACATCAAACAATTTAACTTTATTTCCAGAAGAAAACTCTAAATTAACTACTCTAACTCCACAAACTTGTGCACTCGACTCGTTTCCCATATTCAGCACCGAACCGTCTTCAACCGGTGTCAATTTCTCGAACCACCGACGATCCTTGCAAATATGGCTTGTCGCTCCCGAGTCGATCCACCATGCACAGTCATCGTCATGCACATAAAAAGACTCAGGTATGAGTGAAACATAATTCTGGATGGAATTATCAAAGTTAGTCAAAAACTGACCTCCTTTCACTTGATCGCGATCATTAGACCCCGATCCACTTCCACTCGAACCAACACCATTATTGTTCAACTTCACTCGGAAATCACGTTTGTGATGACCCACCTTGTTGCATCTCCAACACACCAAATCCTTTTTCTTTTTAACGGATTTGTTGGGTCCATCAAACTTACGTTTCTTGCCTTTTCCGTTGTCGTTGGAGTGGGCTTTCTTCTCCTCAACCATGTGAACAGAGGGCTGTCCAGATTCAACTTTCCCCTTGGATTTGTCATTTTCTTGCACCCGAAGAGATTCTTCGATGCGCAAATGACTCCCAAGTTGAACCAATGACAGTTCATCTTTTTGATGTTTCAAGTTATGCTTAAAATCTTTCCAAGAAGGTGGTAGTTTGTCAATCACACTCGACACAGCAATAGATTCATCCATATGCATGTTGTGTAGTGTAAATTGACCCAAGATACGAAGGATTTCATTATATTGTTCCATTACGGGCCTCGAGTCCACCATTTTATAACTGTTAAAATCGCTAACCAAGAACTTCTTACTAGAAGCATCTTCAGCGATGTACTTGGACTCGAGGGAATCCCATAATTCCTTCGCACTTGCCACGTTTTGGTAGATATCAAAAATGGAATCGCACATACCGTTTAAGATGTGTCCTCTGCAGATATAGTCATCATTCTCCCACTTGCTCCTTCTCCTTGTGTACTCCAGCGTCTCATCCTCCATCACTTCTGGCATGGGTGTACTCAGCACATACACTAACTTCAGAGCGGTCAGCAGAAAGTATATCTTTTTCTGCCAACGTCTAAAGTCAGTGCCTTCAAACTTCTCCAGCTTTCCAAACTTTGATGTCATCTCTTTCACAGAATCGGCCATGATCGACATGTCGAGATACCAATTCGATTGTTAGAGATCGGGGGAAAAGTAGTCGATCAGTTGACCGGATTTCTTGAGAATCATGTAAGTCACTTTCCGAATTGGTATTTCGACCCTATGCCTGGGTTGCACGAAATCCAATATGGGATAAGACTCGAGAACACTCACGTTTTTAGGCACAAAAACGAGAGCAAATTTGTTGGAGAGTATATATGATTGTTTAAAATCGTGAGTCTAAAACATAAGTATATACGATATATATACTAGTCCCATTCGTAAAATAGGAAATAACGGAAAATGGCAATGATTGTAAATTACTATCAATTATAGTCGATTACAATCAATTTAGCTAAAATTAAGGGCAGAAAATAACTGAGCATTAAATGTTCAGTAAATGCAGATTTAGTCCAAAAATAGACACCAAGAGCTTCTGGTCCAGAGACGCCCATCAGAGGCCCTGTCGTGCCAAAGAGGCTCAGAGGCTCTGACGTGCCTAAGAGGCTCTGACGTGCCAAAGAGGCTCAGAGGCTCTATTGTGCCTTAAGAGGCTCTGTCGTGCCTTAAGAGGCTCTGCCGTGCCAAAGAGGCTCAGAGGCTCTGACGTGCCAAAGAGGCTCAGAGGCTCTGATGTGCCTTAAGAGGCTCTGTCATGCCTTAAGAGGCTCTGTCATGCCTTAAGAGGCTCTGCCAAAGTGTCTCAATCATAATAATATGCATTTTCAAGCCCAAATACACCAAAATGCATTAACACCAAAGTAATCCCCATTTATAGGACAAATCATCCAAAGAATTCGTAAAGTATGATCTAGTTATCAAAATGTCTACAAAAAACCCCAAGTATGGACATTTCTCAAGATTGATAAACCCATGGTACCAAATGCAAACCTCAACAAATAATAATCACATTTTGACAAATGCTAAGATAACATTACAAGGCATCAATAGACGTTTTTGGCATGTACATAGTTTTCACAAAACAACTTAAACTCACCTCGCTAGATTTAGGCTAAATCTAGATTTCACCCCCAGCTTGAGCTCCTTTGAAGAGTTCTGAATCCACAAGCAAAACCTTCCGAAACCTAAATACACAATTTCCACCCTTAAACAAACACATCCAACCATTTAAAATCAATCCCCAAACACATGACATCAAAATCTCCATTTTCCAAACCTTCCAAAATCTTACAAACCGAAACTGAAGGAATCAAACACTAGAAAATCATCAATGAAGCATTTACATCACCTATTAAGGTTTAGAAAAGGAGGGGATAAACTTACCACTTAGGTTTTGGTGAAAACCTAGAAAACCCAAAAATTTAGCTTGAGGTTGAAGATGAAGATGGAGATGGTGAATCCTTGACCAAAGCTTCCAATCTTACCACTTAATGGTGTTTTATCTTCATAAAATCCAAGGATTTAAGCCAAAAATGAGTTAGGGTTTGAAGGGGAAAGAAGGAAAACGTTTTGGGAGAGAATAGAAGAAGTTTGGATAAGAGGAAATGAGAAAAAGGCTGAAAAGTTCGACTTATCAACACCCTGGTCACTCTTGGCGACATTGCCAAGCGACTATGCCCAGGGCAATGTCGTCTGGCATAGTGGCCAGCATGCCCCAGGCCTCTGCTTCCCTTCTGCAAGTATGCCATGTGCGACTGTGACTCGTCATAGTCGTCGGGAATTGTAGCGGGACCTTTCCGGGGTCCCGAAACTCAACTTTTTCAATGCCAACACTCCCGATACTCCAAGGAACTTTAGATAATGATTTCCCAACAAAAGTCTCGTCGTTATAAGTTCCAAAAAAAACGTCCGATGACCTTTACTTACCGAAAATTACGGGTGTTACATAACTGGAGTGTTCATGAAGAACTATATGTTGCATTATGGGCTGTACAGGAATATCCACCCAATGTGGGCTCTAGCTGATTACCGAAACCAGGTGTTGCCGCAACCTACACACAGCTACTAGCACAACCATTGTTGCAAATATCCAAAAATCTTGGGTTCAAATACAAAAAAAAGAAAGCTGTTGTTCCATATTTATCAATCTGTATGTAACGACCAGTGTTTATGAAAAAAAAACAAGGATATCACAAACTTTGGCTGTGAGACTAGTGAAATGTAAAATACTAAATTTCATTTTCATTTATCCTGCTGTTGCTTCTTTCCTGAGTGATAAAAGTATGTAATGGTCTCTAGCCAAAAAAATAAATAAACAATTTATCCCAAACTAGTATAGCAGTAGCAGTGTGTCCATGCTTCGTGAATGAAACTCTTTATTCCCTAAAGATTAAACGAAACCAGAAATTGAAGTATGCAAGTGTTAGGATTAAGGTTTATGTATCTATGTTAATAACGTTAACAGCCAGAAAACCATAAAGAAATTTCTTACCCCAAATTGTTGTATGTCATGGAATTAAGAATTTTCTTCAAGTCCTGAATAGAGAAACGGACTAAAACATAATTTGCGAGAAATTAAAATAGAAGAAAAATAAACGAAAACAAGACGACGAACCATCAATGTGTGTTAGAGCAAGATTATGAATTGTATTGATATGAGTAGTGAAGATCATGCAACTAACAATTGACACTTACGTAGGTATTTGGTCCATAAATTCCATGGAGATGTGTATGATTTGAAGCGTGATGTGGATCTTCGTTTTGCTTTCGCTGGTTCTGTTCAAATCGTCACATTCAAAGAAGGATTCAATCAATTATCAATGGAGACATCTAACCTGGCGAGCATAAACCTAAACTAAAAATTAGGGGTCGGCATGCCCCCAATCCCAAAATCAAAAAAGTTGTATTTTAGATAACACCAAAAATATAATTCAATTGCAATTCCATTTAAAAAGAAAAAAGAAAAAAAAACGGTAAGTGTATATAAAAAACATATTTCATTACTATTATTTAAATCATTTTCCTAGTTTTTTATTGTATTTAGTTATGTGGGAAGTGATTTTAATGGAGTTGAATTGAAGTGGTTAGAGATAAGGATTAAAAGTTAATAAATAGCATTAAATGTAGTACATAAAACTTTAATGATTATTTTTAAAAGATTTTAAGTAATTAACATTAAATAGCGATACATTGAGTTTTAACAATTGTTTTTAAGAGTTTTTTATAAATGTTTTATAATATAGTATAGATAAATAATTATCCTATTAAATAAATTACTTATTTGTTAATAAAATGATATTTTACCAATCTTTTAATGCTATTTTTTATTTTGTATTTATAATTCAATTTTAAATACATATGATGAAAAAATATATTAATCAAATTGATATAAATTACTATGTTATATCAAGTATATAATATTTTTAAATATATACTAGGCATATACCCGTGCCATGCAGCGGAATGTAAGTAAATAATGAACAATTAATGTTACTTTCTTATAGACATGTCATCAACAATCCAACCATGACCTATGAATCACAATTTATAAAACCCTAAATCCTAAACCCATAAATATATTCAATAATTAGTTTATATTACAATTATTGACAGAAAAAATTATAATGATATAATTTATAATAAAAATGAAACGTATTTTACGATTATGTATTTTTAATGTGTTAACGGTGGAAAAAATAAAACGTATGGATAGAAAACAAATTAGTTCGTAGATATTCATGATATTTAATACTATGGTTAAATTAAAAAATATTCAATATTGGGCTCGTTTTGAAGATATTGACGAGACGATTATAATAGTATAATTTGTAGAAAAAGAAACGTATGTTTTCATTGCATTTTTGTTCATATACGATTATTTGTGTTAATATGATAATGGTGTAAAATGAAAAATGAAAAACTAAGGGATATAAAATGAATTAAATAAGTAATTGTAAGGATGACAAATGTAACATTACAAGGGTGACAAATGTAACATTACAAGGATGATAAGTGTTATTGTATAAAAACTTAGAGTAATAAGTGTTATCGTATAAAAGCTTAGGGTGATAAGTGTTATTGTACAAAAGTTTATACAATAACTGTATTAGTTTTTTTATATAGTAGTGGAGATTTAATTCGTAGATATTCATGATATTTAATAGTACGGTTAAATTTAAAAATATTCAATATTTGGCTCGTTTTGAAGGTATTGACGAGACGATTATAATGGTATAATTTGTAAAAAAAGAAACGTATTTTTTTATTGCATTTTTATTTATATACAATTATTTGTGTTAAAATAATAAGGGTGTAAAATGAAAAATGAAAAAACAAGAGATAGAAAGTAAATTAAATAATTAATTGTAAAGGTGATAAATGTAAAATTTAACTTTCCAAAAACCGTTTTCCAATAACTACTTTTTTCAATAACCGTTTAAGAATTTTAATATATAGTATAGATATAGATAATAAAGAATAAATTGATAGACATTATATGAATTAACAAAAGTAAATAGAGTACTAAAATTAAGACAATTATATTTAAAATAAACTTTGAAGATTGAAAAGTAAATACGGTGTTAAATTTAAAGACTTTGTTGTGCAATTAGTGACACGTCATGTCTTTCTGCTTCTTCTTTCCCTCTCTCCTTGACCGGCAACACAATTGTCTTTTTAGCGGTCAGTTGGAGTTCAATAATCAGCAAAATAGGCTTTGTATAACCCCAAAATCGTTTAACTCGAATCTCATTTGGTTCAGATGGTCACCCGACTCCCAGAATTAGTCACATGCCATGGTTTTAGGTTTTTGTCACTTAAACACAAAAGCTATCGAGATCATCAATGTCAAGATTTCAATGTTGGCTCTTCACATAGACACTAAAATAAAAATATTTGTTTTTTAAGTTTAATACTTTTAAATTATTATATTCATTTTTTTACTACAAGTTTTCTTTTGCAAGTATATATACATCAAATGAACTCAACCACCCTCATTTGAACTTTGAACGATTGACCTCATGGAAGCTCTATCAGTAATATGGATATCGATAGGCCAAAGGCCCTTTGATGCAAATTCTTTTTCATGACCTTCATATCCGGTATCTTTGCAAAGGGGCAAGCGAAGAGATGAAAGATCAATAGTCTTGAAGCCTTGAAAAAGTAAGGACCAAAAAATGAAAGCATATATATGTATAAAGAGGAGGGTATCAACATATTTGACATATTCACCTTTGGGCCATGAGATTGTGCAATATGGATGGATGGATGGATGGATGGATGGATGGCTGGCTGGCTGGCTGGCTAAAAAGAAACATAACCTCCCACCCAAAGATTACACTTGGAATTCACACAATCTGCATACAAAAGTTGAACAGGAAATAATAGCCTGAACCCAACAGGTGGTCAACTAGATAGATATGAGCTTCATCACTGCTAGCTCAACACAAAATAAGTAACTGTCGCGTTGGAACTGCAAAAAAAAGTATTAACTTAGCCGATTTCAGGTTATATTTGCGACCTCCTACTTCCAGTAAAGCTTCAACCAGATATCTCATGCCGCTTTCCTTGTCAACATGTACAAGTATACACCCATTTTTTCCAGCTCTTCACCCCCACCCCTAGTTCGCTTAACATTCTCAGGATCTGTTCTTTTGACCTGATACATCCATAGAATTGCTCAAAATTTATCCATATGCATCAAAACAGGAGAATAAAATGCATATAACAAGTTCTAATGTGTTTTAGTTCTGATGCTTAGGGGTCCAACAATAGAAGAATAAATTCTATGCACAAGCAAATCAACAAATCATTTGGGTCAAATTTTGTGCTTTTAGCATCTATACGATAGTCCACTAGCCCTGCTAAGTTTGTTCAGTCTCCATTAATGCACAATAAAGATTAGGAATTTAAACTTCTAGTATAACAGACACGATGCATGTCTGAAATTCTAAGTATACAAGTACCTCATGCAAAAAAAGGTTTGCTGGGACTGGGAAGTGCATAATCAAGATTAGCTTCCCTTTAAGGGCAAGAGTAAACACAACACACTGATGACTAGGACAGATATTGTATAATTTTCAAGCTTTTACCTCCAATGATATGGAACGAGTTTGTGTATATATTGTTCCAAGCAAAATCAAGCTTTTCTGGAATTTGAAGCAAGAAGCCCCATTTGTGTAGTGAGCTGCTGCACTTGAGACCTGGAACAGTCGGTTTCTGATGGCTTGCTTTCATTTCCCTTCACGACATGGTCATCCACCGGACTTGAGTCCATCTCATCAGTCGTATCAACCTCTGGGCTTTGCTCAAGGAACTGGTCCAATGACGGATCATATGCAGTAAGGTACTTCTCCATCTCTATCAGCAAATTACTATCCCATTCCATATCTGCATCGGGGGAGAAACTTCCAATTTCCAAGGGAAGTTTCTCATCAACCAAGTTCGTTTCCAAGAGTGCTCGATTCTGTGCTTCAGGATGAATGTAATCATTGGAGATGTTGACACTAGCATCTGGCACCATATCTTGCAAGCGTGAGAGCTCAGATACGTCAGGAAATTCTTGACCATCAACTAGTGAGCTAGCTTCTGGGAATTGATTTGTTGCCACCACTTCAGAATTTTCTTCTAGAGGTGCAGACAGTACCCCTGTAACAGCCGGTAAATAAGACTGACCAGAAGCTGGTGGGTTGACCTCCTGAAGAGTAACTCCTGAGCTACTACGGGATTCTGAAGAAACATCACTAACTAGATAACTATCCGGACTGTTGCTGAAAGCTCCCAAGCGAGGTGAGGCATTATCTAGTTTCATTATCTGCTTGAGCATTGCTTGTGCTGCATCATTCATCATGGGATGGTACTTAACAATCCGTCCATCAGAGGAAGAAACAGACGGGTGGTCGTTTGAAACAACTCCATCTTCCTTATACCTGCGTTTTTTGTTCCCCTCTGTAATGAGTCTGGTGCTCTCGTTTTGCTGTTGTACAAAGTGAGCCAAAAATCCTGGGCTGTTCACTGCCTTGGCCAAGAATGACATCATCTGCTGCTGCCTTTGTTCCATCCCCTGAAGGCGCTGCACCATTGATTGCATTTGATTATCGGTGGTCTGTTGTTGCTGCCTCAGCCTGACAAGTTCCTGCATCAGAACATTTTTGTCCCTTTTTAGTCTCTCAACCTCTTCCTCCAGACCAAATTTTCCAACTTCAACACATGCACCCACAGAGGAGCTCTGTGCATGAGGTTGTGGAGGCTGTTGATTCTGTCCTGAAGCTGACTTCCGGCGAACAATACTTTTAAGCAAGTGTTTCTGACCTCGTAGAAATCCCTCATTTGCAAATTCCCAGCGATCAGGATCGACTTTCCTAAATCCCTGTTTATTAGAGGCTTCAATTAGCACATGTCTCAAACTGGTATTTATAACAGGGATATGCATTTAAGCCTAACATAAAAAAACAAAAGAACATGAGCATCTAGAAACGTGGTGGAACACAATTTATAGATAGCTTCCACCATTAATCTACCACATCAGCAATAATAAACATAAAAGGTTTCTAATTTTATCCATATGTTAATCTACGGAACATACCTGCAGAGGTTGAAAAAAATCATATCAAGCAACTATAGTTTCAGCCAAAATAACAATCAACTCCCTCGAATTTTGCGCCAAGCTCTTATATTGCATTTCATGTTGACCAAAGCTTATAATAGATACATTTATTTTAATGGTTTCCTTTTTAAATAAGGCCTCTAATATATCTTGCCTGTCGAGATGGCCTTTACAAAAATTACGCTAACATAACCTTGCAGCCGTGATAAAAATACACTTTAGGTACCCTGGAAGAAAATTTACTTCTTAACTTATAAAGTCTAGACCACATCATAGTTTGTCTTCTATATATGTATACCATCCAAGAGAACTGCTCATGAGCCATCAAACCTGCTTGATTTCACCAAGAGTCTAGGTTATACATTTGGCAAGAACTTAAAACAGTGGTAAATTCACATGTCATTACTATCAATTAGCCATGTTTTTAAACGCATTGGATCAAGCTTACGTATCACCCATGTTGATTGGCAATGGAGCGTCACCCTACCCTGCTAGAGTTCTTGCAGGATTTGGCGATAGAGAATCTCAAAGCATCCGAGGCTAAAACTTATATTGCCAAGTTTTTCTCTCATTGTAGCAATACAAGAAAGTTTGCTAACTGAAGTCAACATAAAAACCTTAGACTAATCTCTTTTCTATAAAACAAAATCTTCTAATTTATGTTTTACTTTTATAGTTTGAGTTACAGTTTCTTGTAATTGTTTTCACACATTTTTCAGAATAACCAAATGGTCCCTGTGAATACAAACCTGCTTGCCCGTGCCAAGGTAAATTTAATTTAATGATTTTCTTTTTGTCACAACATGCATCAATAACCAGATTTTGTTTTTAGTTGAGCAATGATCCCCTTTCTAGTTCATGAATGGCAACAACATGAATTACAAAACTACTAAAACTACTCAAATGGACGAAGTGTATCTAAAATGGCTTGATAATATACATAGTATGTGTTCATAAAAATATTACATATGATGTCAATGTGATGTCAATGTGATGTGTGACTGCAAATGCTTAACTACTCTCTGCAGAAGCAGTAAGCTAATACTCATTCAAGAGGCAAAATCTACAAATAGAAGTCAGTATCAGTAAATGAGAGTTTAGAAAGGAGGGATTCCTACCTCGGTTTAACATAGAAAGTAGATGTCTATCATTTGTCTTTAGGTCCCATATGGTCCAGGTCTCTAAAATGCTATTGCTAACATGTATTTCTGTCGGTGTATATTTTGCTTGTGTGCTAATATGTGAATGTTTGTGTGAGCATCTACATATGTGTGTGAAAATTAAAATTATTATTTGCCTTGACTATATATACATTTGTTGAGCTCATTACATTTAAGTGATAGATCTAAGAAAACAGTCATTTTTCAAACAGTGACAAGAAGACTACGAAGCTAAATTAGTTAAAAATAAATAAGAAGGTAAGACTAGAATTATTCATAATGCTTCTTTCTACAATAAAAAGAAAATTATATGTAAACTGAATTATAGTGCGAATGCAGGAAAGCTTGTAGGACAAAACAAAAAGGAAAGAAAATCAAAGACCTTATACTGAACCAAATCAATTTAAAAGTAAGGGAGAAATGCACATTTCTAGATATGTTGTCGCCTTCTCTAGGAAGTCTAGAACCAAAAGGATTAGATACAATCACTCTGACCTCTCAAGGAAAAGCAAGAAAAGCGATGAAACTATCTGTAACAACTTAAACACAGACAAGAACATGGTCTAAATTCAACGGAACTAAGGGGTTTACCCCCAACCATATTTCTTCTTATTATGTCCATAAAACGTGATATGAAGAGGAATTAACATTTAATGCTAACAACCGCCGTATATAGTATATATACAAATCAGGTCAAACCCATCAGGTACTCCCTTCCATAGTTATCACAAGTGTTGCAAACTAAAAGATCAAAAATACATAGATAACAAGGCACCCGCTTAGCCACCGAACTTGTTATACTTCATAGCTTAAATAACATATAGCAATATCGCATTCACAAAGGCTTTAAAAAACTAACACTACAAATACCATTTATGTTAAATACAGATAAAAGAGCATACAAAATAAAGTACCCAAGAAGCTTAAATGGTTACAATATTGATATAAAGAAACATAAAACAGGATAGTCTAAAATTAAACCAAATGTACACAGTATATCCCACTCGGAAGTTGGGCCGGGGTAGGATGTATGCAGACATTACCTCTATTCCGAGGGAGTAGAGGTATTGTTCTCATGAAGACCCCCGCTTGAGAAAAGTTTTTGTGAAAATTTTGGGGGAGTCTTGGGTGGAGCCATACAGCTTGTAAATGAAAGATTTGAAAAGTTAACAAAGTGCTCGTGACATATTTGGTGAAGTACCGAGAGTTTTGTAAAATTAGAGCAAGTACGTACAGTAAGCAATAAAAAAGGTTGAAGCAAGTAAGCATTAGGAAAGCATAAGAGAGAGTATGTGAAACTAAACAAAGCAAAAAACGAAGGACAATATCAAAGGACACAAGCATAAAGACCCACTCCTGGAAAACCCTCACCTATGGCACTCCTGATTGTCGCCAAAGACTCTAACAAACCTATGGTAACCTATTTGTAAGCTCTCTAACCCTCCAACCATCCCACCCTTTCCCTCACCGTATGCCCGTCCACAATAGCTTACAAGACCCTACAAATAATCCGCTACCTTAGCCATGCGTCTCCAAGTACTCCTACCAAAAATCATGTCCTCAAGAATGTTCAAGGTCGCCATATCCAGCCTCAACTCCTCCACGTTCTCCTCACCAATTCAATTGCTACATTCTCAACCCTCCTCACCGGCATTGTCATCTATCTGCTGTGAATGTGTTTACACCACCATAATCTTCCCTCGCTCAATTTAATGGTGATATCCACGAATCCAACTCTGCCCAGAAGACCTCGTTCGACATTCGGTATGAAACATGACATAGATGAACATTTTGAGTACAACCAAACAAGAAAAAAAAAAAGAAAATGTGGAACTATAGTTCAAGCTCCTAGTCAGCTTGTTAATGACATTTTGATATTGAGAATCAGCAGTTGAGTTTGACTCTCAATGTTGAAAGAGAAGGAACTTTTTTAATAATTATGTACATATATGAAAAAATAAGAGTGATAGACAACTAAACAACATAGAGAATTTGAGAAAGACATAACTAGATAGCAAGAAAAGAAGGGGAAGAAAGTAGCAGCAGGCAAGGTGAGAGTCTGCAGAAACTTGGGAGTAATCGACTCTCTTTCCCCCTCTCTCCCTTCCCCTTCTCTTTGTAATATATAATTGACGCCCTCTTGGACTTTCTTGACATTCATCGAAGAAGAAATTTGTTTGGGTTTCAAAAAAGAGTCATTGGTCAAAAAATAATCTCAATTTCAAAGAGTTTGAGGGACCATTTTGGATAAATAGTCAATCACTAGATAATTTAGGCACCCCTTGGAAATGACTATCAAGATGCATGAACGACTTGCAGCTTCAAAATCACCATTGTCGCTTAGGCATCACCTAGTTGGGGGGTTGCCTTTATAAACTTGGTTGTCATAGGGACTGCATCAAGGCATTCTATGCACTGTTGATTTTAATTTAAAATTATGTAGAAAAGTACTACGGGTCCATCCCGAAAACAAAAAACAGTTCATAGACGTCAAATATACTTGGCTACCAAACAAATAAATAAACCAACAGTAAAGTACACAAAACTAGACGATATCTCCCCCACACATAGTGCACGTCCAACTCAACCTTGTTGTACAAGTATCCCATGCCAGACATGCGATAACTCAACAAACCTCCATAAGTTGCCAGTATAGTCAAATTTAACTATGTAAGCTCTTATCCACCTCCTCTTCCCTCCTCTATGGCTCCATGATCAATGTCACCCATCATATGTTTGAAATCAGCATCTGCTGACCCTTTTCCAAACATCATCAGCACTACTGATCTCAGAAAATTCGCTTCCTAACTTTTTCCTGTTTTCTAATTATCACTGCATCAAGGCTGGAGTGCTTTTATATATAAATATCCATATAACAGGAAGGGTATGAGCTTAACAAAATGTCTCTGTATCGTTTAGTTATAGTCTTATAGAGGTTCAGGTCTCCCTCATCCTAAAAAAATAATCTCCCAGGCTTCCCAGCATCTTCAAAGTTTCAGAGCAGCTAAAAGATCAGATCACATAAATTGCTTCATATAGATATGACCCCAACAAACAAAAAGGTTTTCTCAAAAGACCTAATGCATTTGCCAATTATGGAGCAAAACAAAAAAGCATTGAAAGGCTTTTTGACTGGGAAGTGACAATCTCAGTTATTCCCATCCATAGCTAATGAAACCAACAAGATCTACCAAAAATCCAGCCTAGATACCGGATAGGCAGCATTATGATTCCAGAATATAATGTAAAAAAAAAAAGAAAAGATCAATTCGAATGCAAATCTTGTGTGTTTTACATTTAGCAATATATAGGAGTGCATTTAGCCCACCCCTTTACATATTCATAAGTTATCTTTCTCAAACCACGCATCATTAGGAAGAGGCTGTCCTGTCTGAAATCAGAATGACATTTTTGCTTAAATACAAAGATAGTATTATCATTGCATACTAACAATCCTTCCGCTTCTCTATTTTACTTTGTACACTATAAAATATTCAGTAATTAGATTGTTACAACCCTACGCATTTGCATTCAGTCCATGTACAAAAAGTGAACAAGGAATAACATATTTCCTAACAAAATCTCTGGAAATGAAAATAAACACTTTACCTTTTCTTGCCCTAAAATTTGAACTCTCAACCTAGTAATCAACATAGGTCAAAAAAAAGTGAATAGGTTACAAAATTCGTAAACATATAAACAATTACCCACAGTATCAAACATAAACCAATCAAATACAGAACAATCAGACAATCATTTCAATGCTAACTTGAAATTCAATAAGCAAAGGGGAACGGCATAATACATAAGTATTGAGCTGGCGAACGAAGCTGGAGAAATTATTATGCTTGAAGTATTTAGGCAACAGGTCTCTAGCGAACTCCGGCGTGTCCCAGACGACGAAGCTGTTATTCGTTGCACTCCACGAAACAACCTTATCGGTAGAAGGATCATCCACCATATCGTAAGTCTTGACTAAGAACGGCGGCGGAGCATTGACACTGGACATCGGAGGCGGCGCAGGCGGTGGAGTAGCAGAAGCAGCGTCAGGTGCGGATGCGGCAGCATTACTAAGACTGCGAGGTTCCATGGCGATGGATGGTGTGTTTAATTTAGGGTTGTCGAAGCGCCATTAACGGAATTTAAAAAACCCTAGAACAGTAGTTGTAGTGGAAGTATGGAGAAAACTATGGAAGAAGAAAATGGTGATTAGATGGGGTCGATGAAAGAGGGGAGGACACGGAGAACAAGTTGTTGGATTTTATTTATTACTAATATATATTTTATTTTGTTGTAAAATGTAAATGGTAATCATGACTGAAAATAGTTGGACCTCTTTTCAAGATATCAACTTGCTTGATAAGTAAAATAGAGATAATGGCAGGGCCATTCCTTGGGGTGTTGCGAAGTGGTGTTACCGTACAGGGCCTTCAATCGTCAGGGCCTCGGGATATTTTTTGACTTTTTACTTGAAATAGTATTACTATATTAATTATTTAGTACAATCATTTAAAAAAAACTTGCCAACATAGTGGCAAGGCGCTTTTAATGTTGTTAGTCGCCTTTCCTATAGATCTTGGGATCGAATCTTTTTGTTTTAAGCTTATTTTTTTGGGAATTTAATTAAAATGCCCAAACATGAAAATTCAGTACCCAAAATGTCCCAAATCTTATAATTTTTGCCAAAATACCCAATAACCCTGTGTTTTTGGGTCGCGTTTTTGAAAAACGTGGGGTTATACTATTTAGGTCCGCGTATAGCCTTGAAACATGGGGTTAACCCCGCGTGTTGCATATTCGGTCCGCGTTTGAGAGAAAACACGGGGTAGTGTCCCGCGTTTGGCTTGAAACGGGGAATGGGTCGCGTTTTTGATTAATTACGTGGGGTTGGGTCGCGTTTTAGCCTAAAAACGTGGGGTTGGGCCGCGTTTTTAGTGTACAATGCGGGGTTAGGGAATTAGGGTTTGGGAAATTATCATTTCAGTGCTATTATTTCATGTGTTGTTAACTGTTTTTGACGTATTTTTTGCATGATTTTACTGTTTTTTTCGTCATACAATAATTGTACCATTATCATTGAATTTGTGGTTCACATTCATCTTCTCCATTCAATTTTTTCTATAAAGATCAGTAAGATTACATGCAAATTCGTTCATCACATCCACTTGAATTGCTTCATTTTTCATACTACTGAAAAAATGAGTTCATCTGTTGAAAAAGCTAGGCTCTTTTTATGTTTCGATGGTCAATGGGTGCAAAAAAACAATGGGTGGGATTATATTGACTACACAAAGCATGGTGTAAATATTCCAATAATGTTTTCATATAAGAGGTTTATTGATTACGCCGTGGGAAAGTATGGAATCGAAGATTCTGCTGCTTGCAAGTTGGTGTTCAGACGTGCAGATGGCTCACTGAAGGAGCTAACCAACGATGATGAAATCCTTGGTTTAATGCTACTTGTAGCCGATTCAAAAAGACCTCTATAACTTTTTGTGTATGTCGCATCATTGATGTGCGATGACGAAGATGATGACGGAGGTGATGACGAAGATGATGACGAAATCCATGTCGGTGGTAGTCAACTAGAGACCGACTCTCAATTTCAGGCATCCTACGACACCACACTTTATTCTGATCATGCATATCGTCCTAACGATTCTTGTCCCGATGTTGTTCCGGAGACGCAACTAAAAGAAGAAGAAGAAGAAGAAGAAGAAGAAGAAGACCCAAAAAGACGGTTTGTTGGAGTTGTTGATGACGAAACCCATGTTTTCACAACTGGTATATCTGGTCTGGACAGATCAGATACCGATAATGATGAGGACGAAGAAGAAGAAACATATACCCCTAGCAATAAATCATTTGGTGCGTTAAACGATTATTTTGATATGCCCCCTTCCCTTCCTAACCTGGAGACCTATATACCAACCTACCAACCCGCACCTTACAATCGCAGTACAAGTATACATTAAGGTCAAATATTTCATACGAATGAGGAAATGACCATAGAGTTGGGAATGAAGTTCTTGCAAGAGGGTTTCGTGTTTAGAGCGAAGAAATCCGACAAAAGCAGATACGAGGTTGTCTGTGACCAACAAAATTGTGAATGACGTATGTTCGTGAAGTCGGTGGCCCCTAAAGGAGGGTTGTTTTCCGTTAGAAAGTTGAACGACATTCACACTTGTTCGATGACGCAACTGAATGCCAGCCACCGACAGGCCAACAAAAGGACTTTAGGCCACATACTGAAAGACAAGTTTCTTAACGCTAGCAGGTCATTTCGGCCGAAGGACATCGTCAACGATATAAACCAGCAGTACGGGATCAACATTGGTTACCACCAAGGATGGCGTACACGATGCAAGGCACTACTAATGGTGAGAGACACTCCCGAATAGTCGTACGAACGACTCTCTGCGTATTTATATAACTTGGAGCTGAAGAATCTGGGTACACGCACTAGAATAAGGATGGATTCAAACGGACGTTTTGAGTTGTGTTTCGCTGCACTTGGATGTGTGGTACGTATATTAGCACGTCGTATCTTTACATATTATGAATTTTAACATTTACAAATAATAACCACGTACGTTTATTGCAGATCCCAACGTTTTTGACAAATCTGCGTTCTGTCCTTGTAATAGACGTTGCCCATTTAAAGGGGCCTTACCTGGGTATGATGTTCTTGGCTGTTGCCATGGACGGAAATAACAACATTGTGTCCTTGGCTTTCGGAGTAGGCAAGTCCGAGACGGGGGAGGAGTGGGGTTGGTTTTTGAACATGTTGCGGGAATGTATCGGAGCCTCAGAAGGGTTGGCGTTTATGTCCGACAGGGCTCCTTCCATAAGCGTCGCAATTTCTGCCGTGTACCCCTCCACCCCTCACGCCCTATGTTGTCGACATTTGGAGATGAACGTGAAAAGTGTGGACAAGCGTATTACAACAAACAAGAACACCTACTGGAAGGCATGCAAAGCATATATGATTAGGGAGTTTGAGATCTACATGAATGCACTACGATATGAAGTACCTCGTGATGCACAAGTTATGGACGAGGCTAGTAAGGAGAGGTGGTCAAGGGCCCATTTTCCTGCACAACGGTATAACATAATGACCTCTAATAGTGTAGAGTCGGTGAATGCACTGTCCCGTTTTGCACGCAGGTTACCCATTGTTGGCCTTATAGAGTACTTTCGAGATTTTCAACAAGAGTGGTACCAACTTCGACGGCGAAAGGGAGGTTGATAAACTATCAATTCTTTAATTTATATGTTAGTTGATTTTTTCGTGTTCCGTATAAATCGTAACACAATTAACACATATTTGTAGATGAAATGCGTAATCATCTCAGACCAATGGCGGAGGAGATAATTAGCAGAAGGTCGGGAAAGTCTGTGACATGGAGGGTAAGACAGATTGGACATGGTAAGTTCCACGTTCGGGATATCCATTATCACGCGACTGTCGATATGGCTAACGGTGTTTGTGAATGTAATCAATGGCAATATTTTGGTTTACCGTGCGGTCATGCCATCACTGCTGCAAGGTCAATGAATCGTAGAGATTGCAACGATCTGGCTATATCTTACTACACGTCCAATACTTATCGGTCAACATATCATTAGTTGATCTATCCTGTTGGACCCCCTCAATCATGGGTTTTTCCACACGTCCCCCTTACGCCATGCTATCCACCGTTAATAACCAAGAGACGTGCGGGGAGACCAAGAAATAACGATCGGCGTCCATCTCGTGGTGAGGATCCGATACAGATAACGTGTACTGTAACACCTGGTTTTTCGCAAAGTAAGTCTCCGCCCTTTGTTGGTAATCTCTCCGCCTTCCGTTTATCTTTTTTAGTGAAATGTTGTGCTTTCGAACCTTAAGTCGACCCATGCGAGAATCTCGAGTTTTGACCCTTTTCTGGGTTCGGTATGAGTGGCGCGATTGTGACTCGCGATAGTGACATTGTCACTATCGCATGGCACAATCGCCGGGGGAGTACCACCCGCGGTACAATCCCCGCGAGAGTGCCCTCGCGATAGTGACAATGTCACTATCGCGTGGCAAGGTCGCCCGCGACCCCTGTCTCCTAAAATGTCCGAATTTTCACCCAATCTTCTCATTTTCTCACTTCTAATTCCTTCCCATTCTCTCCCAAACCATTTCCTCTCTTCCCCATAAACCCTAACCCATTTTGAGGGTTTTCTCCTTAAACCACATGATTCTTCATCATCTAGTTAGTTGGGATCTTGAACCCCAAAACCTTCATCTTCATTTTCCCCACCAAACTCTTGGGGGTTTCATCTAACTTTTCATCATTTGAAGATTTGAAAGTTTATGGTTCGTTTTGGTGACCTACATGTGTTTTGGGTTGGTGGATTCAAGCTATTAGTTGAGGTAATCTTCTCCTTCTTCAAGTATAGAAAATTAGGGTTTTTGGGTATAAGATGAAATGTTCGTGTAAATACTCGGGGAACAATTCTAAGGGTTGAATATGATTATTTGTGGTTGGAAATGTGTGGATCTAGGTTTTGTAAGCTTGAGTTGAAGAGTTGGAATGGATGTCTTCGGAAAGCTTTGGGTGAGATCTATGCCTTTGGAGGCCAATGGTTGGGGATTGAAACCTAGGTTTAACTTAACCTAGCAAGGTGAGTTCAAGTTGACTTGTGAAAACTATGTACATGCCAAAATGTGTATTTTGAAGTAAAAATGTGTTTTACTTAGTAATTGTCAAAGTGTGAGTATTTCGATAAATTTTCATATTTGATAAACTTGGGTTGTGTTAATCTCTTGAAAAGCTTATATTTGGGATTTTGTATAAGTAAGGTCTATTTTATGATTTATGCACCTTTGATGATTTTCGTACAAACGAGGTCCAATTCATGATATATGCATTTTTGGTATATTTGGTTTCATAAACCCATTTGGAAAATGATATGTCCCAACCCGTGTCGAGTTTTGGGTAAATCACATCTTTTAAGTATATGTCTGCATAAACGCCATTTAGATGTGTTTCATCATTTGGGAAAACGTTAATTGTCGGTCAAATGGATTTTGGGCATTTTAGCTCGGTGTTGGCTTAAAAGAGTCTTGGGGACATTTGTCCGGTTTTAATGACTCAACGTAGAGTCCCATTTATGATTTACATATTTGTGAGTCCAAGATCACTAAATCTCTAGAGAGAGAAAGTAGAGAGAGATAGCATTCAAAGCGTAAAGTTCAGATGTATTGATGTATGCGTGAATGTGATACCAACAAACAAGATCAAAGGGACTTAAATACCCTTGGTCAGATACAACACAGTATACAACAATAGACACAGTATTTGACCAAGCCTATAAATACAATGATTACTATAAAATCAGACTTAACAATCTCCCCCTTAGTAATCATTGGCGCTTTGGTCTTCAAAAATCATCTTCTAAATCAGCACGGACTATAAAAGCGACTTTATGAAGCAATCTGACTTTTAAAAGAAAATTTCTTCTCAGCATCTTTCAGTTTGATTTGTCTTTGCTGCCTTTGATAAGTCTGGACCAATAGCTTGTGCTCTAAACGACACACCTCTTTTGAAAGACCTTGAATGAACTGTGGTGGTCGGAGCAGGAACATCAAAAGAATTAAAATGGCTGAGAGAATAGAATCTTTGAGCGAATCTTGATCAGCAGATAAACGTTTTGAGCTCTTTGTCTCTTTATCATCTCCTTGACTTCTCTTAACTTCTCCCCCTCATGACCTTGATGATCTGGATCAACTTGGTCATGCATATGTTGGAGACGAGACAACTTAATATCTGCAAAATCAAAGAAACGGAGAAAACAGGAGAGGTTTGCGCTAACCATTGGTGGCGCAAAGTAAGGTTTGCGTTACACCAAGGTTGCGCAAAGTAAGGTTTGCGTTACACCTAGGTGGCGCAAAGTGAGGTTTGCGCGAGCCGAAGGTGGCGCAAAACGAGGTTTGCGCGACCAACTGATGGCGCAAATCTGACTTAAACTCATAAAATTTTACCTTTTTAAGCTCTTTGACTCCCCCTACACAAATGCACTAGATATGACAATTCAAGTTAGCATTCATATAAAGAAAATCAGATACTCCCCCTCAAAAACAGATATGATCTTTAAGAAAATTCTCCTTTTTCACTCCCCCTTGAATAATGCTCAAATCCATTTAAAAGGATATGAGAACACAATGAATGTAAACATCAATGTAGAAAGAAAAATATATTGAATATGTATTTTGAAATGACTAAATATATAAAAATTTAAACAGAAACAAATAAAATTATTCTTAGTAAAATATCACAATAAAATCCATCAGATGGAATCAAATGTATGTATTTGGATACATAAACAAGTTTTATTGCATATCAAGTCAAGACATGTTCAATTTCAAAAACTTTCATCAATCTATTCAGTGTGCTCGCATGTGAACTTCGATTAGCTTCCAGAAAATGCAATTATAAAAATATAATAGAGAACTTTGCATGTAATCACACTAAGTCATCAAAAATTCAGACTTTCACAAATTTACAGGTTTATTGCAACTCAGAAATATATAACCAAGTATCATGAGATGTGTGCTCATTGGCATCTTTTAGCATTGTGCACTATGGCATCTTTACATGAGTGTGCTCTTTGGCATCTTTTATGCGTGTGCACTTTTGGCATCTTTTTAATCAAAAAGTTTATTAAGTAAAGAAAATGCCGTAAACGTAACTTTCTATCTGACCCTATTGCAGGATTTGGGTCTGTCGCTCCCATACCAGTTGGCCTTAGGGGACTAGGTGTCAAGCACCCCTTGGAACTTACTTTCCCAGATCAGAAAGGCTACATCGACATATCCTAAACCCATTCATACCAGTAGAACATGACTTTCGATCTGATTCTATTGAAGGATATGGGTTCGATCACTCCCAGATCAAATGACCTTAGGGGACCAGATGACAAGCATCCCACATAACTTACTTTCCCAAACCAGAAAGGTCACAGGTACAAACTTTCAAACTTAGAGATTTTTGATTTATAAGAATTTAATAATCATCTCAAACACAAGGTTTTACATCTAAGTGCTTAGCCCATATTTTCATTACGATCCAAAATTCCGACTTTTTAGGTTTTCTAAGCATTGAAAACTATAAATATTCCGAATCACACAACTGTAAAGCAAAATCAAAAGTTACAAACATGTTGCTGACTTTTCGACTTTTGTTAGAACTGAAATTTGAACATATAAGAACTTTAATATAAACAAAGCAACTTGAAAATTTATCCTAGACACACATTTTATTCAAAAGAAAGAAAAATTGTAAAACTTTTACTTTATAGAATAAAGTTTGTAAAGGTTTAAACTTTTAAAACAACATGTCGAGATTTAAAAAATAGAAAATTTTGATCGGCAAGTTTATATTTAGTTGAAACAAAATATAATTCAATAATATTATCATTCACACAATGTAAAAATGAAATTTGTGTCTCATTTAAAAAAAATTGGGTTGAACAAATTCAGGAGTTGAAATGAAATGCTCAGATTCTTTTTTAAAACAATTTGAGAAAACTGGAACAACATCATTATCAGATATAAATGCAGCGGAAATTAAGTAGATGTACTCACAGTTTCTCATTAGTCAGAAGCTAAATTCTTTGAAGAATGAGTCCTAGACTGACATGTCTAGAAGTCATATTCTTTGAAGCACGGGTTCTGAGCTAAATTACTCAGAAGCCAAAGTCTTGACATTTAAGATCGGGTTTTGAACTGATGTGTTCAAAAGCCATTCTTTCTCTTACTCCCCCTTAACATGAGGTGTCTGAAACTTTGAATCAGATTGAGATTTGGGTACCCACTTGAATTTGGGCCCGTGTTTGTTAGTTGCAGTTCGTATGGGGAAATAATTATAAGATTTGACATGAGAAGCATGAGAAATATCATCAGAATAATAAGCACAATCATCAGATGAATACAAAGCATAATCATCTGAACTAGAATCAGAAGAAGAATATGAGACATTTTTGGAAATTTGAAACATTTGCTTTATAGAGTATTTTGAAACTTTATTACATGAAGCAAATGAATCACTATTATAAAGTATGTCTACATATCTATCTCCATCAAACATAGAATCAGTAGATGTCCGCTTTGCTTTCCAAATTTGCTTCTTTGATGACTTGCTCAAAGTCCTATCTGAAAGATTAGAATCAGAAGAATTAGAACTGTCAGAAAGAACTTTATCTTGTTTCTTCGACTTCTTTGACCTTCTTCTTTTACGCTTTGGTTTATAATACTGATCATTGAGCGTAAAAGAATCATCAATAATTTTAGACGAAATATTTAAATCAAAAGAAATAATTTTATCTAAGCAACCAATCTGATCAACTAATAAATCTGAATTTACTTTGGAGTTTGAAGAATTTTAAGAAAAGATTTTAAAATTTGAAACTTCCTTTTAATTTTCCTTAGAATCAGAAGAAGGGTCAGAAATAGAAACTGAATCTTGTTTTTGAAAAAATAAATTTTCTTCAAGACTAGAAGTCATTAAAGAAAGAATAATATCAGATTCAATTTCCTTTAAAATATTTTGATCTTCTATCTTATACTCAAGATCGATGATTTTGCTTTCTAATACTAACGGAGGAGTATATTTTCTTAGAATCATAAATGATTGGAGAAATACTTTCCTTATCAGAATTAGAAGCATAAGGATCAATAAAATCATCAGACATTGAAGATTTAATAGGAGATATATCATTTAAAATTCTTCTTCCTCTCCTTGATTTTTCAGGAAAATATTTTGCATTTTCGTATGTGTAAACAAAAGGAATTTCATTTTTCTTGTTATTTGTCCTTTTCTCATTTTCGAGTTCTAACACTTACTTTTCACTAGTCCAATGAAATTTGAACTGAGGAGCATAGTGTGCAAGAGTTAGATAATCGTATTTATATAAAGTAGGAACTTCGTTTATCACTTTGTTTAAACAATGAGGATTGTCAAAACCAAGTCCCCACCTTTGTTTAAAAGCTTCTTCACTCCTCGGTTTGTTTATAAAAATTGTTTGTTCAGATTGGTTCCTTCGATAAAACTTTTCTTCTAACTTATTTATTTTATCTGAAAATTCATCTTTTAAAGTAGTCATGTCAGTCAAAGATTCAAGATAAGTTTTATTTGAATTTTCCAAATCATCCAATTTCTTTTGAAAGATGTCTTTAGTGTTTTCCAAAATAGATTTTTCATCTTTCAAAGAAATTTTCAGTTTGTCAATCAAATCTGACTTTTCAGAATTTAAATTCTTTTCAGATAAAAGTTGTGAACACAAATCAGATAAAGCAGTTATAATGATATTCATCTGAAAGGCAATAAAGTTGTAATCAAAATCAGAATATACCTCATCTTCATCAGTTTCAGAATTATCTGACTGATCATCTCCAACCAAGCACATCTAAGCGATCTCTACGTTTGCAGCTTCATCGTCAGAATGATCCAGCCAGAATTATTCTTCTGCTAGCAAAGCAGTTCCGTTCTCTCTTTTCTCAGCCAGCTTCAATTTCTTTCTGTAATAAGCTGAGTCCTTAACCTTATTTGCTCGACACTCATTTGAAATGTGGCCCGACTTTCCACAGTTGTAGCAGACAACAGTCTTTGGCTCGGGCACTTTGACTCTTGAACCGGAAGTGAAGCGAGAAGTGTTGGAACCCAACTTTGGTTGGAACTTTTTCTGATATTGCTGAGAGAGAAGGATCATCGCTTTCTGCAGAGCCTCACCATCGTCATCAGTTGACCCGTTGTAAGCGTTATCAGACAACGCTTGTTCAACCAGTTGGCTCGTGAGGAGTGCAACTGGGTCTACTGATTTCTTGTTCTTCTTATCCAGTTTGGCCTTCTTCTCAAGCACCAAGCTCTCATCAGTCATCAGAATTTCATAAAGTTCTTGCATTTGCATAGTAGAGATTCTGACATCGTTCCTCAGTCTATGGCATGTTTTATTCCATTCTGGTTGCAATGTGTTGAGGAACTTCATATTTGTCTCAAGCTCGGTCTTTTCAACTTTAATCTTCCTAAGATCATTGATCACGGCACAAAATCGGTCATACACAGCTTTTAGTGGCTCCCCATCCTTGGCTTTGAATTCTTCAAAGTTATTCATGTAGCGCGTATGCCTGAGTTGAGTTGCGACCGAAGAACCAAGCATAATCTTTTCAAGTTGTTGCCACATCAGATTAGGATGAGTTTTGAAACAATCAATCATGTTGTATATAGAGTTTGGCAAGACTAGCATCATATTTGCTTTAATATCACGATCAGCTTGATATGCTGACAACTCATCATGAGTGTATTCTTTAGAGGGCTTATATAATCCAGAAGCCAATTTGGGTTTTTCAAACGGTCCTTCAGAAAGAATGATCAACATGTCGTTACCATTCTTTTGACATTCAATGAAGTTCAGGAACCGATCTTGCCACTGTGTAAATTCATTTTCATCAATTAGCACTGGTGGACGATTTTCTGTACCCAGAGACATCATAAGATCACTTTTGTAGAACTGAGCTTGATAAGCAAATTTGTCAGAATCCATGTTTCAGATAATCCAGAAAAAATTCTAAGTCTGAGACTGGCGCAAAGTTGATGTTTGCGTGAGAGGCAGAAAGCGCAAACTGAGCTTTTCTTAAGCAGTATGAAACGCAAATGAGGCTTTGCGTGAGCAGGCTGTGGCACAAAGTAGCTTTGCGTTATGCGAAGGAAACGCAAACTGAAGTTCTCGCGAGATGAGGTTTGCGTGAGCCGAAGAAGACGCAAACTGAGCTTTGTGTGAGGTGTTGATCGCGCAAACTGAGCTTTGCGTGATAAACTTGAGACACAAATCGAACTTTTCGCGAGCAAAGGAAAACGCAAAGTGAACTTTGCGTGAACCGAAGGATGCGCAAATGTGACTTTGCGTGAGAGACTTGTCACGCAAACTTAGAGATTCTTGAATTAAGCACTGAACTTTGCGTGAGAGGCTTTGCGTGAGACACTAGAGACGCAAACTTAGGTTTACGTGATGAACACAAAGCGAAAACCTGAAATATACTTGTGCAAATATTAGAATAACAAGTACTAGCGCAAACTAAGACGAACTCGCGCAAACATATATGAACTCACGCAAACTACAGATCTAGCGCAAACCGATGTCAAAATGCTAAAATCTTACAAAAATCGATTACAAAACTGAATTTGATGCAACTTCCTTACACAGACAAGTTCGAAAACAATATTATAACACTTTTCAAACTCAAATTTCGATCAAAAACCAAAAAATCAAGATTTCAAGAATTGAACAGTACGTAAAAAACGTATTTTCAGAAAATCTTTAAAATTCCAAAAACGATGATCAAACACTGTTTTTCTTGCAAAAAGATGTGAATCAAATATGTTCTCCTATCAATTTCGAATCCAACAAACCAATTTGCAAAGAAATTCACTCAAAAAACAGATCGAATTTGATTAAAAATCCAAAAACGAGATTTTCTTGAAAAATTCAAGAAAATCAATCAAATTTTCGGATTAAATCACAAATTCAGAATCTAAAAACGAATTCTCTCAATCCTCTCAAGATTCAGATGGCTCTGATACCAATTGTGAGTCCAAGATCACTAAATCTCTAGAGAGAGAAAGTAGAGAGAGAGCATTCAAAGCGTAAAGTTCAGATGTATTGATGTATGCGTGAATGTGATACCAACAAACAAGACCAAAGGGACTTAAATACCCTTGGTCAGATACAACACAATATACAACAATAGACACAATATTTGACCAAGCCTATAAATACAATGATTACTATAAAATCAGACTTAACAATATTAATGCACCTTGTTGCATACCGTTGTTAATTACATGCTCGAGTGCATGAGTCATTCAGGTGTAGTCATGTAATCTTAGACTGTGTTGCATTTAGGGGTGTTAACGAGTCGAGTCGATTCGAGTTAGGCAGTGTTTGAGCTCGGCTCGTGAATGTAATGTTATGCTCGAGCTCGAGCTCGAATTATTCTCCCAAGTTGTGTTCAAGCTCGACTCGATTGTTATTTTTAATGTTCGAACTTGAGCTCGAAGCTCGTTTAAGCTCGTTTATTTTGGCAAAAATTTCGAGTTTTCTAAGCTCGTTTATGAGCTCGATTAACAACTCGACCTCGAGCTCGATTAGCTCGTTTAACAGCTCGATTTAAATTCAAGTTTTGGCAAGTTCGTTTAACAACTCGAGCTCGATTAGCTCGTTTAACAACTCAAAATTCAACACAAAGAAAATAAAAAGATAAATAGCACTTCAATATCCAAAACAAAGAAAAGAGAAATTGAAATACAATGTCTCAAAATAAATTACAATCTCTCATTAGTCAAACCTTCTAGATGTCATCCAAAAAAAAGTATCAATCCATCTTTAGCCTGGAAATACTACCAAAAAAAGAAAAGCTCCTCAAGTCTTTGATGAAGTCTTTAACCTGAGAATACCACCTTTGATGAAGTCGAATAACACAGCGAAAGAGCACAACAGCAATAGTAGACCTGAATTTTAAAAACCAACTTTAGAAAATAAACATTGTTCATCCATCTTCATTCTAACTACTAAAAAAAGATAAAAAAGAAATACTACCAAGTAAGGTCTTCATGTACCAAGAACATCAACCAAACATATCTCTTGTAATTGGTTTTCCTTCTGCAAATAAAGGTAAACAAATTAATTTCGAGAAAAGTTAAAAGAACGATAAATAATGAACATATTAAAATTATCACCTTGTTTTTCTTTTTAACACCATGAAGCCTACGAACCCAATCTCCTCCACAAATCAAAGCTTGTACGATTTCCGGATTCAACGAGGCACGATATTTATCAATCACTCGACCTCCGGCGCTAAAAGTAGCTTCAGATGCCACCGTTGTGATAGGAATAGCTAGAATCTCAGCTGCCATCTTTGACAAGATCCGAAATTTTGTCTCACGAGATCTCCACCAATCAAGAATATTAAATGTTGTAGCTGAATCATCATCACAAAGGTAACATCCCTCTTCTAAGTATGCATCTAAATCAGATTTTCCCGAATCATAGCTTTCAACTTGCTTCATACGAGAATAAAATGCCGAGAACCCTCGTTTTTTAGTAGTACACTCATTGGTGACTTCTTGACTCAAAAGGATTGATGAATCTATCGATGATGTTTCATGTCTTACACGCAATGAAGAATCATACTCATCATAAATTGCATACAACAAATCTTTCACCTTCAACATATTCTCCTTCATGTTCACCTCATTATAAATCATTGGGAATGAATACTTGAGCATTTCTAACTTGCATCTAGGATCCAAAACATTAGCAATACACATAAGCATGTTACAATCCCCCCAATATTTGTCAAACTTCACTTTCATACTTCCCACCATTTTTCTAACAAAATCACGAGGATCATTGGACCGCTTATCCAATATATGTTTGATATAATATACCTCCCCAAAAAATAAGTTTGAAGTTGGATAGTCACTTCCCGAAATTATATTGGTACAAGAATCAAAAGCTTCTAAAATCTCACATATGCATCCAACCTTTTCCCAATCATCAACAGAAGGACAAAGAGGTATAAGATGGATCCCTCACTTCATACATAGAAAATGCATCTTTGAATATGATTGCAGTAGATAACATTTTAAATGTAGAATTCCATCTAGTCTTACAATCTAAAATGAGCTTCCTATCGGGCAAATGAAGTTGTTTTGCAACTTGAGAAAATGTTTTTAATCTCAAGTCACTAGCTTTTACGAAGTTCACACTAGCACGAATCTTATCTACGATAACTTTGATTTCTGACAACCCATCTTGCACCATAAGATTCAAAATATGCGCACAACACCTAACATGAAAAAAGTTGCCCCCACAAGACAATTTCCCAAGCCTAGAAAAATGGTCTTTTAAAACTCTGATAGCAGAATCATTTGCTGAAGCATTATCTACAGAGATAGTCATAACTTTGCCCTCTATTTCCCATTCCCTTAGACATTTTAATAAAGAATCGGCAATTTCAATACCACGTCTAGGTGGAGGAATATGCAAAAAACTCAAAACTCTTTTCTGTAACTTCCAATCAGAATCAACAAAATGGCATGTAATGACCATGTACTCAGTATCTTGGTTTTTAAACTTCCATAAATCTGTGGTCAAACTAACTTTGTTAACCCCTTCTAAAAGACTCTTTAATTTTTTTTTCTCAAGCTCATAAACAACCATACAATCATTTTTCACCGTATGCCTACTTATTTTTTCGAACTGAGGTACCATACTTTTGAAAACTAAGTTCAGACCTTCTTCTTCAACAATGGTAAAAGGATGTTCATGCATAAGAACCCAATGAGCAATCAATTCTCTAGTAATAGACGGATCATATTTACCATTACTAAGAATTGGGAGAAAAGTTTCTTGAAACTCACCTGTATCAGAGACCGGCTGAAAGTTAAGCAATCGTTGTTTATTCACAGCAATCCTCTTCGCTTTGCAAGCTTGCAAATGCCTTTTTAATGTTGTTGTAGTCGCCGTAGAACTTATAGCAAAAAGTTCTTTACAGTGTATGCATTGTATCTTTCTCCCTTTATCTGTCGTCACTTCAATCATATCTTTCCAAACTTCAGACTTCTTTACTCTTTTCCTTTTATTGAATTGATGTTCCTCCTCCACATTTTGGTTTGTAGTTGAATCAATTTCAACTTGAATGTTGGAATCATCAGCTGTAGTAGTTGTAGTAGCTGCTACATGAACTTGGTCCTCTGACAAAACCATTAATCTGTCCAAGAAATCAAATTATTGTTTCATTAAAATTTTATTCATTAATATGTTTTCAGCACATAACATAAGTCTATAACAGATAACATAAGTCTATAACAATAACTCTTTTATAACAGATAACATAAGTCTATAACAGATAACTCTTTGCTAACTTCATGAAACTCTTTACTTTCCCTATATACCTTTGATGCCTGAGTGATAAAACATCATATGTTATAGACTTAAAAATAAAAGATATCCAGTTCAGATTATATATGGCTAAAACACAGAGACATATACATGTTAGTAATGTAAAGACAGTGAGAGTGAGGATATCATGTATGTCAAACAAACAAATCAATAGCTTACGCATTAAACATTTAAGAGGACAAAATATGATTGGCTTTCATATGTAAACTGGACCCAGAAATCTACATATTACACTATATTAATCTAAATGGTTAAAACATACAGCCAAACACAGGCAAACAAAAGCTCAAAATTCAAAAGAAAAAAATACATCAGTGACACATAAACAAGCACTCAATGATCAAGGATTTAGTCGTTGCAACTTGCAACGAATGGAACCATTTCAAACCCCAAAAAAGATACACTCAGACTTGATATCTAACCTAACACTTCCTAATATCAAATTGAAATTGATTTTAGTTAGAAGTCAACACCAACTTTATTCAATTGATAACCAAAAATCGATAACCAAAAATACATATACAAATCGATAACCAAAAATCGATAACCAAAAATCGATAACCAAAAATACATATACAAATCGATAACCAAAAATTGATTAACACATATACAAATCGATTAACCCAAATCAATTAACAGTCTAAACAAAATCTAGGGTTTAAGTATCTCAATAAATTCAAACCTGGAAAGCTAATCAACGAAGACAAACCTGAAACGAAGGTCGACAGTAAAGTTCAATGGTTGAAGAGAGTAGGAGAATCACCGTATGTGAGTTCAAAGGTTGAAGAGAAGCTTCAATCAAGTTGAATGGTGGTCTGGTGGAACCGTGGATGTCCTGAAGTAGAAGCATCGTTTCAACTTTCTATCGTCGCTTTGAAACCTCTGGAGTCTGGAGAATATGAATAGTCATCTACTTATCTGATCTTTTTAAATGTTTAATAATTAGGAGATTCGAATCGTACATAACTACATACTATATTGACTAAATCGCAGGTTTAAATCAAAACAACCACTTAGATTAGTGGTAGGAGTTAAGTGTATTTATACTTTAGGTCATGGTTTCGAATCTTGTTGGCATCAATTTTTTTATTTTAAACATTCAGTTTCAATCATAATGTTTTATGAATAACTATAACTCGAAAACCACATGTAGGCTCGACTCGACTCGAGGACTCGACTCGTTTGAGGGCTCGGCTCGACTCGACTCGAAAACTTAATCGAGTTCTCGAACGAGCCGAGCCGAGTGTTGGCTTTATGGAGCTCGACTCGTTAATTTAAACGATCATTATTTTGCGATCGAGATCGGCTCGAGCTCGAGAAATACTTAGCTCGAGCTCGATATAAACGAGCTCGAGCTCGAGTAGCTCGTTAAAAGCTCGACTCGTTAACACCCCTAGTTGCATTGGATCCATAGGCACGTAAGTCAGTCTTATTTGATGGTCAATTGGGTGGTACGGGGTTGGACTCCGGGACTCATGTTTTATGACCTTGTCTTTTCAAGTGTACACTAGGAGGGTTGAGTCCGGTTTGTGCTATCATGACTATGGGTGGTCCGTTGATGGGCGTTTTTTGGGCCTTCACCTTGTTGGGGCAATGCCATAGTTGTATCCCCCTTGTGCCGAGCCTTTGGCGTATTCTCGTAATATTTGCTAAGGTCAGCTGTCTCTTTTGGTGTAGCTTGAAGGGAGTCGTAGGGGCACTTGGGCTTGCGTGTCGTGAAGTGTCATACGATTAACGTTGTTTGAGTGACATACTTTTGTGTTCCTCCACTCTCAACGGATACGGGTATCCCCCGTTGTCGGCCCGTAGTATTTTGGATATTTAATTGTCCATGCTTTAATATTTGGATTCAATTCTATTTTACGGTCGCGTGAGTATTAGTTCGAGTTACATGTTTTCGATGACGTACCATATCTTTATGGATTGTTTTCCGCTATTTAAGGGTCGAGTATTATGCCCCACCCGTGTTTGGGTGTTTTGGGATATGAAGTGTTATCCACGTCTTCACAAATTGGGTGTCGAATTATAATCTCGTTTTGGGTGAGTTATGGGTTGCATCGTTTTATAAAGAATGTGTGTTGGGGAGCATTGTCTTTAAAAATGCATATTATGGGGAAAATGTGTCGTTTCCATTTTTAAAGTAAACTATTTCGAAAGATCTTGATTTGAACTGAATTCTTTTCTTTTAAAAGATATAATCATTCATGTTAAAACTCTTGAGTTCACTAGGCGTTAAACCTAACATTTTTATTTGTCGGCATGTGCATCAGGTTCCTGTCGGGGGTTCGGTTCTAGCAGTGCTTTGAGGAGTTGAGCCTTAGCTTTTGCAAGAGTAAGTAGTTGGTGAAGTCTTCCGCAGCTTGGAGATAGTAACTGTTATTGGGTTTAGTAGCACCGTCCTTATCATAGATTGTATGTATAGAATGAATGTGTGTATTGAGGTTAATCCTTAAATTGTGTTTGTAGACGAAGCAATTATTGATGTATTTAGAAAATTTTAAATTAGTTGCTATTACCAAGATTTGAGGGTGTGACATGTACTAGGTGTGGAGCAGTAGGACATACTCGTGGTGAATGTCCAACTCCTGCCCCTTCAACTGTGCCCAGGAGTAGAGCTTCCAGTAGTCAAAGATTTCGCTCTCAGGGACCATCGAACTTAGAACCACATGGAACCCTAAGGCATGATAGCATTGACCTTAACATTGATTTCCCTTGATTGTAACCACCTCATCTTGTATGCTAAGTGATATTGTTTTTATATTCATTGTTGATTTTATCTACCTTATCGTGGTTGTGAAATTATATTATGTGTAAAAAAAAGTATAAACATTAAAGCATCGTTTTATTGAAATCAAAGAAAACGAAATGGTGCATCCATACAACATTCAAGCATCGATAAAGTAAACATTAATGCAGAAAAGAAAACTGAGGCATCATCGTTAAAGTGCATCCATACAACAACCACCCTTTGAGAAACCTACTACGGGTAGTGTAACACCCGTAATTTTCGGTAAGTAAATGTCACCCGGACATATCTGTGACTTGTAAGCAGTGGGGTTTTGTTGGGAAATGTATTGTTTAAAGTCCATCGGGGTATCAGGAGTTTGGGCGTTGAAAAGTCGGATTTTTGGAGTTCGGGGACACCCGGGCGACCATGCCAACGATTGTGCCAGAGGGCACAATAGCCTGGCACTATCGCCGAAGTTGAGGAGCTCACGGTACATGCTTGGAGATTTTGCCAGCGATTGTGCCACTGGCATAATCGCCTGACACTATAGCCTACGTGTACCAGTGGGTTAAATGTGCGATTTTTCACCCATTTCCCTCATTTCTCATTTCTATCTTCTCCCCTTTTCTCTCCCAAACCCCAAAACCGAACCCTAACCTATTTTGGGGGGTTTTCCTCCCCAAACCACATGATTACTCATCATCTAGCTAGTTGGGAGCTTGAGTCACAAAACCTCCATTTTCATCTTCCTCATCAAGTTCAACGGTTGGGAGCTCGGGTTGAAGTGTTGGATTGGGTGTTCTCGGAAGGTCTCATCATCTTAAGTGGTAAGCTTTCTTGAAATAATGTTATAAATGCTCCATTGGTGGTTTCTTAGTGTTTGGTATCTCAAATATCGGATTTGTTAGTTTTGGAGAAACTAGGGTTTTGATCTCGTTTAGGGATTTTAGTATATAATGTCGGGGAATGTTTCTATGTAGTTGTTTATGGATATTTATGGTTTAGAGTGTTTGGATCTAGGTTTCGGAAGTTCTCGGCTTGAGGATTCAAGCGGCCTTCAAAAGAGCTCGTTGGGTGAAATCTAGATTTAGCCTAAATCTAGATTTAGCCTAAATCTAGTAAGGTGAGTTCAAGTTGATTTGTGAAAACGGTGTACATGCCAAAATGTGTATTTTAAAGTGTTTTACATGAAATGGTTAACTGCTGATAAGTTTTGAGTATTTAGAAGTAAAATATGTTTTACTTAGTTATTTGTCAAAGTGTAAGTATTTTGATAAGTTTTCTTACTTAGTAAACTTGGGCTGTGTTAACCTCTTAAAATGCTTCTATTGGGTTTTGAACGTTTCCAACAACTAAATAACATGAATTACGTATTCTTGGTGATTTTGTACAAGTAAGGTCTATTTTATGAGTTATACGTCTTTGACGATTTTGTACAAGTAAAGTCTAATTCATGATATATGCATTTGGTGTATTTGCATTCATAAACACTTTGGAAATCTTGAGTCCCATCTCGTATGGAGTTTTGGGTAAATCTAGGCTTTGAAGTACGTGTCTTCATAAACGTTACTTAAAGACATTTCGCTATTTTGGAGACCGGTAATTATTGGTCAAACGGATTTTGAGCTATTTAGTTCGGTATTGGCTTAAACGAGTCGTGTGGACATTTGTCCGGATTTTTAACCGTCATGGGTTTTGGATATGATGACACTTAATTTGTGTCATTGGTAAGTTACATGTTTTGGGAGCTTTGGTCTTTCAATTGGGGTCATGTAACGTTAGACAGTGTGTAATGGATCCATAGGCACGTGAGTCAATCTGTCTTGGATGGTCAATTGGGTATTGCGGAGTTGAACTTCGGTACCTATGTTTTATGACCGAAAACTTTACAAGTGATCGTTAGGAGGGTTGAGTCGGCTAGTGCTACCGGAATAGTAGGTGCTAGGACCTCCGCCGCTTGAAGTAATGCCTGGGAGGTAGTCTTTAAGTGTGTCGGGCCTTCGGGATGGAGTTCTTCGGAATGATCCATCAAGGTCAACTGACTTGGGGTGACACTTGTAAAGAAGTCGTAGGGACACCGGGCTGGGATGTCGGGAGGTGTCATGCGATTAAAGTTGTTTGGGTGGTATACTTTTGTGTTCCCTCCACCCTCAACGGATACGGGTTTCCCCCGTTGTTGGCTATCAGTATGTTAAATATAAGAACGTCTTATTTTATTGTCATTGGTTCCTTACGGTCGCGTGAGTATTGGACCGAGTGTCCATGTTTTCGGACGTACGGTATATGTGGTTTTGATAACGATTCATGGGTCGAGCATTCTGTCCCGCCCGCGTTTTGGGTACTTTGGGTTATAAATGGTTATTCATGTTTTTACCAAATAAGTGTCGAACTATGATCCCGTTTGGGTGAGTTATGCGTTGCGCGTTATATAAGAAATGTGTGTTTTGGGAGCTTTGCCTTTAAAAGTGCATATTATGGGAAAATGTGTCGTTTCCATTTTTAAGCGTAATATTTCAAAGGACCTTGCTTTAAATTGAATTCTTTTCTTTTAATTATATATACTTATGTTAAAACTCTTGAGCTCACTAGGCGTTAAGCCTAACCTTTTTATTTGTCGGCATGTGCATCAGGTTTCAAGGTTAAGAGTTGGTTCTAGCAATCCTGTGAAGAGTAAAGCCTTAGCTAGATCCGAAAGTAAGTATTCGGTGAAGTCTTCCGTATTATGGAGATAGTGACTATGCATGGGTATTAGTAGCACCCGTCCCTTATAGTCTGTATATATATAAGATGGTATACGTGTATTGTAGCTAAATCTAAATTCGTGGTTGTAGATGATTCATTTTCGTATATCCGCATTTGCAGCATCACATGACCCTTTCAACCTGGAAGGCAGTACTTGAGACGATGGTAGACCAGGCCCCTGGTTAGATTGATACGTAGGTGGGGATTCTCCCCCATAGTATGCCTCTCGTGAATTTTTAAACTGCTCCCACTCCTGAGGCGTGATAGGTGCATTGTAAGCAATTATCCCAAACTGAGCCCAATCCTCCGTTGTCTCTGGTGCATTCCAGTCAATCCTTGAAGCTCCATCATTTAATTGTTCGATGTCGACGGAGCGTGAAGTGCCAGCCCCATTCGCTGACCTTTTCCCCCTACCGCGTGAACCTCCAGCCATTAAGTTATGAAAATGTAGATAATGTTTGTAAACGAAAATGAGGGTAGAAAGGAAAGATATGAAGTTGTGAAATGCTACTTCACCGGAGCATCTACTTATAGTCCATGCGAAAATCGGTTCATGATAGTTTTCAAATCTATGGTCAAACGATTCCCCCGTAAAGCCTGAAACGTTTCTTTTGCAAAGCCATGGTCAAACGATTCCTTTGTAAAGCCTGAAAACAATTTGTTTTTTGTGCCATGATCAAACGATTCCCTGCAAAGCCTGAAGCGATTCGTTTTTTGTGTCATGGTCAAACGATTCCCCTGCAAAGGTAAAAAAGATTTGATTTTGGGCCATGGTCAAACGATTCCCCTGCAAAGCCTGAAAAGGATTCGATTTTGGGTTGTGTATTCAAATAAAACGAGGGCAAAGCACGGGGTCCTTCGATTTTGGTCCGCGTATTGTGACAAAAACACGGGGTTACCCCGCGTTTTATACATTTTTCGCGGGGTTGGCCCGCATTTTTCTGGAAGTATTACTGTTGGTATTGGACACGGGGTTACCCAAAAACATGGGGTTACCCAAACACGGGGTTACCCAAACAACATGTACAATGTGAACAAGACCATGCGAATCTGTAAGGCCTTTTACAGGCGAATCTGGAAGCTTTTCAGGCGAATCTGTAAGGCTTTGGTTCACTACCTTTGGATATAAATACAGAGAGTTGGGGGGGTCCTAAACCATACAAAACAAAACAAGGTATATAGCAAGGCAAAAGTATTACACGACCCATTACATGGCATCCCCAAATCTTCATGTATGGAATTTCAGATGTTTATCTCAATCGCTTCCAACCTCTACCACCGCGTTATATGGTTAGTGTTTATATTTTTTTGGGTTTTTTCTTGCGTTGAATATTTTGTAAGGCTAACGTTGTTAACCCCTATCATGAACAGCTGAGTATCCACAATTGTTCACCATGAAAGTCTACCATCAAGGGTACTTCACGGAACCACCTAGAAGACAGTACTTCTGTGGTCTACAAGTCTATGTTGACATGTTAGATGTCAACGATCTTTGCATGCGACTGTGTTAAGTCAAAATATTGTATCCAAGATTTAATTAGAAAAGTCAAACTGTAAAAGTCAACAATGTCAAAGTCTTGTAAAAGTCAAAGTTGTTTAATTCCTTAGTGGTTAAGTTTTGTATTAGGTTTGAGGTATAAATAGGTTTAGTTTTTGTTAATTTTGTAAGCACGTATTGTAAACATTCAGACTTGTGGTTATTGAAGATCTACTTTATCTCTCTAGTTTCTCTCTCTTGTTCTTGAGTTTGTCATATCATTTTATGAGAAAAGCTTAATAGATTGGGATTTTATAATTCACAATTGGTATCAGAGTCGTACCAAACATTTTCAGAAATGATTTGAACAAAGAATTGAATTGAAATCTGGATTTTTGGATCGAAAAATTGAATTTTTTTTTGAAAGTTTTTCAAGAACTCGTACTGTTCATCCGAATTTTATTGAAAAATTGATTTTGATGCAAGAAAATGGAATTATTGAATACGATTTGTGTTTTGGATTGATTCTTGTATTGATTACATCTCGTAATTCGAACTAATTCGATGTCAATTTTTTGATTTTTGAATTTCTCTTGAAATTTTGTTCGAACTTTGTTCTTCATCGAAAATGTGTGTTTTGTTGGTTTTAATCTGAAATTGATTATAAATGTGTGTTTAGTATTGTTTTTCGATGATTCTGATAAGTTTTTGAGAACCAATTTGCAGATTTGGATCGAATTGAGCAAGTCAGAGCCAATAATCGGCTAGATCTATACTTTGCGCTAGTTCATCTAGCTTTGCGCGAGTTCTTCACATTTGCGTGAGCTAATCAGTGTTTTTAGGAAAAGTTTTCGCCATCTTATATTCACGCAAATCAAAGTTTGCGTTACATGCTGATTACGTAAAGTCTATCTTGCGCCACTCATATCTCATGCAAATCACCAACCTTTTTTCGCACAAAGATTAGTGTGCATCACCTCAAGAAACTATAAGTTTGCGTCACAGGTTCTCACGCAAAAAGAGATTTGGGCCTTACACAACTCGCGCAAAGTTACATTTGCGCATTCAACACCTCACGCAAATCTAGTTTGCGTCTTCCACAGTACGAAAAATTTCTGGTTTGCGCCATACACTGTTCGCGAGAAGCTTACTTTACGCCATACACTGTTCGCGAGAAACTTAATTTGCGCCATTCTCTGCTCGCGAGAAGTTTGGTTTTCGCTACTTATAGTTCACGAAAAACTCAGTCTTGCGCCACAAACTGATAGCGCATAACAAGTGTTGTTCAAATTTTAAATTTTGCGCAAGATTTCTGTAACACCCGCAATTTTTGGAGTTGGGTGAAAAGTTAATCATTCCCAAAGTTCAAGGGGGTTAAATGAAACTTGGATTTAAATATATATCAATTATTGAGATATTTAAAATATCTCATATTTGATACTTGCTTTTGAAGACCAGAGAGAGAAAAAGAAAGCTTTGAAGTGGGTTTTCAATTTCTTGTCATTTGAGGTATGTTTAAGCTTTAATATTTCGTTTGAAGTGTTGTGGCCGGTGTAGAATCGCGTTGTAGAGATTTTCTACCGTTCAAATCTGTGTTTTAACGTTTTTGAGATTGGCCGGAATCTGGGTTGGTGCTCCGGCGAGATCAGGTTGAGTAGGTCGACCGGTCAGGGAAGACCAGTGGTCGCGCAAAGTGGCATTTGCGCCTCCCTTTGGTCGCGCGAAGTGACCTTTGCTCCACCCTTGGGTCACGCAAAGTGTCTTTTGCGCCACCATTGGGTCACGCAAAGTGTCTTTGCGCCACCCCTTAATCGCGCAAAGCCTTCTTTGCGCCATGTCTCTTTTTGCGCCACTCTCTGGTCGCGCAAATCTTAGTTTGCGCCACCTTTAGTTCGCGCAAAAGCCTTCTTTTGCACCACCTATTGCTCGATGTTAGCTTCTGTTGTCTTTAAGTTTTAGTCAGAAAGTGGGAGAGTTATCTGTGTTTCGACTTACCGATTCTTTCGGTGTTGTCGTAGGTAGCATTCGTTAGGAAGAAGAAATCTGAGGTGAGTTCCTACTAACCTTTCTAAACTGTTATATATGTCAAAGATTGTGTTTTTAACTCCTATATATCTCTACGGTTTCGGATTGTCCGTTTATTACATTTTGATGTAACTTGGGGTTTTGAGATATTTTAGGGTTCCCGAACACTTTTGACTAAAATGATGGGTTCCATCTTGTTGAAGTAAAAGAATGTTTTACTTGCCCAGTTGTGTGGATTATTTGAAAGAATGCATATAATCTTGTTTTGTGATTATCTTTCTTACCAGCAGTTGATCTTGAAAATGACATTTTGAAATATAAATGTTTTGATAGCTCTTTATCTAGCTTGGATGGTCACATGAAATATTGTGACAAGTCATGACCATACTAGTGGATACCTAGGTATCGAGTCGGCTTATTGTTGGGATGTTTGTACCCCATTGTATGTAACTAGATGCATTTGATCTTCGGGGGCATTTGGTACGGTTATGTGAGACCGGTTACTAGCCATGGGTCAAATGCAGTCTAGTGAACGAGTATGACTGGTTCCTTGGGGGCCTCCCTCACATCGTAGTACGGACCGAAGCGTTCGTGGCCATGGTTCCATGTATTTAGCTCATAACTCGGATTTGTGGCTTACTTTATGTTCCACTACAATCCTCGGTAAATCGGGTAATCCCCGTCATCGGAAGATGTGTTTCGGACCGGTTGTCCTTTTGTACCAAGAACTCCATTTTTATAACTAAACCTTTGGAAGGATTTAATTTGATACAGTTGTTTATATCTCTTTGAAATTTATAAACTGTATGTTCTCACTAGGCTTTAAGCCTAACACTTTTTTCTCAAATAATGTGTATAACAGGTTTCCCTTAGCGGTGGGTTGCACAGGGTTTTGAGAGTCGAGCGTGGACTCGAGGCATTTTGAGATGACTATTATTTGGTGTTGGGCATTGTTTAAGTCCCATCTTTTGGTGATTATGGATTGACAACTGAAGTAATCTACATAGTTTTGCTTAGATTAGTTTATTGTCAATTTCCATAACCGAACACAGGTTTATACCAAATATGAATGTCGTGTTGCCATATTTCCAGGTTTTAATTTACTCTGAATTTTAGAGCGTTACAATTTCAATTTGATCTGTTTTTTGATTTTCTGATTTACAGTTTGGGAACGGTTTTTCATGTCAAGCTGTTTACTCAATCAATATGGGATATTTTGCTGAGCTTGAAGAGAAGAATAGAAAGCTTGAATTAGAGAAAGTAAATCTGGGTTATGCTGTAGACTTTCACTCGAAAAAGTCAAAAGAGTATTATGCATAAATCATTATACTGAAAGAAGAAGTTAGTGCTTTAAAGTCAATCAATGAAGATCTTCTGAAAAAAACTTCTGGACTGAATGATGAGAAGATAATGAGATTGGAATCTGAGAATGTTGAGCTTTGAAAGAATATATCTGATTTGGAACAAAAGCTTGCTGAAAATAAAGCTGGTTTTGATAATGAAAAGAAAAGTTTTTCAAAGAAGTTCTTAGATTTCTCTAAAAAGTATTTTGAAGAGAAGAAGTCAGTTGATCTTAAATGCATAAAACTTTCTCAACAAGTTTCCGATTTTGAGAAAGTACTTATTTTGGAAAGAGAGAAGTTTGCTAAAGAAAAGAAGGCCATTGAACAGAAGAATGTGGGATTTTTCAAGGAACTATCCGGCCAGAGACACGATTCAGAGAAAGGATTTGAAGAAGAACGATGCATATTTGAGAATGAGATCAAAAAGCTGACTGCCAAGCTATGTGAACTATCTGCAAATGCACTGAAAGAGCAGCAAACGAAGTCTGAGTTCTCAAAGAAGATTGACCTGCTTGTTAAAGAAAGAGACACTTTTGTTTCAAAGATCAAAGAGCTTGAAAATAATGCTTCAAGATCAAATCAGAAATTTGTCTCTTCACAAAGGTCAGTTAAATCTTTTGATCAGATTCGTAAAACTAACATTTTCTATGATGGAAATTTAGATGGTTCAGGTACATATCTGAGAAGAAGAAGTTACAAAGGAGAGAAACTGGTCTGGAAGAAGAAACAAGTTAAAGATGAGATGTCAGATGATCTGAAAGGAAACACATCATGTGTACATGTACATCAAGCAAAGAAGAACAAAGAGCATAAAGGTAAACCTGGCCATATATACTCAAAAGATCAATTACTCAGGTTTTCAGGTAATAAATATTATTGTTCTTATTGTTGTACACATGATCATATTCACAATACAAGTGATCACTTCTGGTATGGTTCTTACTCTATAACCCCCACAAGAAATGCAACTAACATTCATGGACCCAAATACCAGTGGGTACCAAAATCGAAAACTGATTCTGTGTTGCAGGCACCTCAAGTCAAGGGGGAGTAAGAGAACCATGGCTCTTGAATAACACAGTTCAAGACCCGCACCTCAATGTCAAGATTATGGCTTCTAAGTACACAGCTTAGGACCCGGACTTCAAAGGAGTTTGACTTCTAAACACAACAGTTTAGGACTCGTACTTCAGCGATTAAAAGACTTTACTCCTGTCATGATCAGAGATTGTACTGAAATACTCAAATGAGGAAATCAACCATCAAAGGGGAGTACATTCTTTTCTGATATATACATTAGAGAGATATGACGGACTACATTCCAGAAGGAATTGTGGATCTCTATCTTGTTTTCATTGATAAACCTACTATTGCATAATTTATAGGGGGAGTGTCAGGATCTGATTCTTAACAAGAATAATGAAACTCAGAAACAATGTTAAAGAAGTTGCGGAAAAACACTTTAATATTCAAACTATCAATGTAACAGTAAACTATAAATCTCAACTTGTAAACTTTATTGAATGATTAAAGTTACAAGTTTTCAAACAAAACCTCAATCTTGATGAACAGGCTCACCAAGACGAATTCTACTTCTCTAGAACTAGGATTGTAAATCTTGAGGTTAATTCTCTCTCTGAAAACAAAAACTTAGAATGAACTGCTCATCTATCAAACTATTCTATACTATATAAACAAAGATTGAATACAGGATAATTACAAAACATAAAAGATCTTCAGTATATTCTTCAATAATTATCTTCAACCTTCCAAGATTATCTTCAGCCTTGATCTGCACGTATCTTGATTATCACATAAGCAGTATTAATCTGTAGCAGCATTAATCACTCTGAGCAGTACTAATCTTCACCAGCAGCACTAACTCTGCTTAGCAGTAGTAACTTCTTCAAGCAGTATTAATCTGGCTCAACAGTATTAACTTGTCTCAGAAGTAGTAACCATGTTGTTCTGGCAGTAGTAATCACTTAGACAAATCTTCAGTTCCCAACAATCCCCCCTAACTTGACTTTTAGAGAAGAGAAGTCAAGTTCTTCAGATGCTCCCCAAAACTCTATTGCTCATACACCTATATCAGGATTCAGCCCCAAACTTTGATTAATAATTCTCTGGATCAAATATCTTGCCATTGCAGAATCTGGTGCACAACTTAGCTTTTTCTTCAACATAGCATGCAACTTTAACCTGCTATGGTTGTAAACTCTACCCACTATTCAAAGTGACTTGTATCCATAGCCAATGCATATACTCCACTTCTTTCATACAGAGTCCAGTTGTTGATGGTTTTGAACACATTTCTGATGACATGCTGAACTTCCTCTGGTTTGATTAACATGCATAGATACTCCATAACAAGTTTTGTAACTGGTATCCCTGGAGCTTTCAGCTTGTCAGCATATATTTTCATCCCCACCTCAAACATTTCCTCTAAATCAGATCTGGAGCATACTCTGACAATCTTAGCCCAAGTAGGATACACTTCAAATTTGTCATCTTTCCTCTTCAACCTGATATACTCCTTTCCATCTACTTCCATGGTATCCCAGTGAATAATCTCAGGAGGCTTGACACCAACTGGTTCAGCAGTTATAGGCTCAGGCACTTTCTCCATTACCACCATGTACATATTTACATCATAAGTACTGGATGGTTCTTCCTGAGATTGAGCTTTCTTTTCATCAGACTTAGGTGCCCCTTCTTCTTCAGCTACCTTTTGTTCAACTTCTTCCTCATACACTATAGGTTTCTTGGCTGGTTTTCTTCTAGCCATCATTTTTGTTCTTTTTAAAGTCCTCAGACTTTCACCTAAAGTAACTTCCTTCTTTGGAGTTTCTTGATCATCAGGAAAGGGTTTTTCTATTAGAAGGTCATGCCTCTCTTTCATCCTCTTTTCCACTTCAACTCTTGCTTGATCATTCCCTTGCAGCTTAGTCATCTCTGCATCATGCAACCCTTTGATTTGATCAAAAGACATCTTTATGAACATCTCCTTTTTGACTCCCACAGAACCTTTGAGGAAAGTGATCATCTTCTTTCTCTCTTGAGTGCCAAGGTAGGTCTTTGAAGGTTGCCTCTTCTTAGCAGCCATTTTGATCATCACAGGCTTCTTTAGAGTTGCAGCTTTTATCTGTGCTATCTCTGTTGCCAAGCTCTGTTGATATACTTCATTAAGCTCTGCAGCTAGAGCTTTTGCCATCTCCCTATCTTTCTTCACTTGAACTGTTTCTGCTTGCTCAAGTTCTGCTTGAATCTTCCTAGCCAAAGCTTTATCTGACTCAATCAGCTTTTGCTTTTTAAGTGGTTGGTCAGATTCCACTATCTTGGCTTTGCCTTTATCCTTGCTTGCTACCTTCTCAACACTTGCTTTCTTGATAACTTCACCCTTTTCTTTGATGACAACTCCTTTGGCCTTTGAAGTGACCTTGGGAGTATCATGTTTAGCCTTGATAAGTGCTTCAGTTATCTCAAATTCTTCCAAATTTCTGCTAATGAGGCCAGTTAGTGTCTCTTTAACAATTTCTGCTGCTTCATTTATTTCAGCAGCATTAACTGTTTCTGCTGCTTTGCTTGCTTCAGCAGCATTAACTTTTTCTGCTGCTCTATCTGTTACTGTTTCTTCTTCAAACACAAGCCATGTTTCTGTTTGTACATCAAACTCCCCCTCAACTCCATGTATCTCCCTCTCCAGGTTGATCTCAACTTCTGACTCCCCCTTTTTGGGAGCATCATCCACTGGGTTCCTTCTTCTGAGCACAAACCTTTGTTTCTTCTTCTTGTGAACCACCTTCTGAACCAACTTCTTTAAGCTGCTGATCTCTTCTTGTTAGTTGATGATGACTTTCTTGAGTTCATTTATAACCATCTTCTGAGAATCCAGTTCTGTTGCCATTTTGGACATGGCAGAAATCAATTCGTGGTAGTCATATATATCCTTACCTTCTCCAGGAGTGTTACCCCCTTTTGATGGATCATTGGAACTTTTAGTAGTGGAGGTCTTCTGCCTAGCAGAAGCACCCTCCACCCCCGTGGTTTCTTGGCACATGGGACCTTTGGATGATTGCTCACCCAAAGTTGCCATGGGGAAGGTCTTAGTGATGTTACCACTGTCCTCCTCTGTGCTAGCAGGAGTAGTGGCATCCTTCTCACCCACATGCTCAAGCATCTCCTCAGTGAGCACCTCCTTGGGGTTGGGAGACACCCCAGTGGTTTCCCTATAGATATTCTCTAATGGAGAATGCTCCATTAGAGAGCTTTGAGGTTCTGGGTTTGTAGGAGAGACAACAAGGGAAGGAGCCTTGTGTACCTTTCTCTTAGCATATGTTTTGGCTATAACTGGTGTTGGCTTAAGAACAAGGGACTGAGGAAGTGATATAGTGGTTGAAGGTTGGGTTTGGCTCTCAGTGGGATGGTCTAGTGAGGGCCTTGACCCTGATGCCATACCTTCTTGGTTGTGGGACACTACCATCATTGTAGAGAACAATGGGGTGTCAACTCCTTCCGAGTCCTTGGCAGATCTTTTCATATTTGAAAAGACCTTGCCCTTAGGGATTTTAGGTACATATACCTCATTAAACTGAGGTATATCCGTCAATTCAGTGGTGATAACTGCCTGGACAAATCTTGGATACATAAAGAAACTCTTTTTATTATCCAAGTTTGACACAAGGTCATTGAAAATCATTTTGGAGAAATTATACTTTCTGGCAGTGGACAAGCAGACCAAAGCATAAGCAATGGTACTGCTGAACTGACTCCATCCAGTAGTTTTTCTAGAAATACAGTGCATAAGGGTATGAACAAAGAAACGCCATTGGGGAGAAAAATTAGCTTTGTAAAATTTGAAAACACCCTGTTGGCCTTCATACCCCATTCTTGTGAGATGAGAAAACAAGTCCTCATTAGGGATAGAAGTAATACCTGAGGCATCGTCTAGACGTAGACTGATGCGAATGACCTCTTCAGTGACTATCAAGGGTTTGTCACACACCCTTGTCTTGATAAGCTGCACACCGTTTTCAGTAACAGCGGTGGCATTGGCCCAAAATTGCTTCTGGTGCTCGATGAAGATTGGTGGTGACACAGTAAGAGCATACGCTATATGACTGTTCTTGAGAAAATCAACTATTTGATGGAATCCATCAGCCTGCTTCGGCTTTTGAAGCATTACGATATCATTGTGTTCATCAATAAACGCCATGGATGCCATCGGTCTTGAGGATACTTGACTGAAAACACACAGGTTGCTTGAGAGAAAAGAGTTAGAGAGAAGATGAATAGTATTCAAAGAGTCGTTATGAGCTTTTAGGCGGGCAAAGATGGTATTTATATGATTCGGGAAAGAAGCAGTATTAACCCTATTTTCCGTTAAAGCAGTACTAACCACTCGCAGTATTAACTGAGAGCAGTAGTAACTAACTAGCAGTATTAACGAACTAGCAGTATTAACTACTAACAGTATTAACTAACTAGCAGTATTAACTAACTAGCAGTATTAACGACTATCAGTATTAACTACTAGCAGTATTAACTACTAGCAGTATTAACTACGAGCAGTAGTAACTTTGCACTGGCAGCATTAACTATACTTACACTGTTGAAGCTTCGTGTTAGTCTGAGCAGGGCAATAAACTTCATGAGAAAGATGATTAGTAGCACCAAACAAAATAAACAAATAACAGGTAGACAAACACTTTTTAAACATGAGCTCATTCAGAGTTGATCATGCCCACACTTGTGACCAAGAAAGTGAATCTACCCACATCAAAAGCTTTAGTTAATAGATCAGCAAACTGGTTATCAGTATGAACTTTAGCAACTTGAATAAGCTTCTTTTCATTGCAGTCTTTAATAAAGTGATACCTGATTTAAATGTGCTTTGTTTTGGAGTGCTTGACTGGATTGTTAACAATGCTGATAGCAATGCTATTGTCAATGAATATTGGAGTGTGAAGAAAGGTTACCCCATAGTCCAACATTTGATTCTGAATCCATAGAACCTGAGAGAAGCAACTTGCAGCAGCAATGTACTTAGCTTCTGTTGTGGATAAAGACATTGTGGTTTGCTTCTTACACTGCCAAGATACTAGTCTTGCACCTAAAAGCTGACATCCCCCTGAAGTAGACTTTCTATCCATATTAGCACCACCCAAGTCACTGTCTGAATATGCAATCAAGTCAAAAGTAGATTCATAAGGATACCAAAGACCTAATCTAGGTTGCCTTCTTAAGTATCTGAAAATCCTCTTAACAGCTTGAAGATGTGACTGCTTTGGCTTGACTTAGAATCTGGCACACACACATACTGGAAACATTATATCTGGTCTTGAGGCTGTGAGATACATGAGAGATCCAATCATTAATCTATAAAGATGGACATCAACATCCTCCCCCTCAAGATCAGCAGTGATCTGTTTGTGTGTTTCCATAAGTGTGTTGGATGGCTTTGAGTCTGATAAACCATACTTATCTAGGATGTATTTCACATACTTTGATTGAATTATGAAAATCCCATCTTTCTGTTGTTTCACTTGAAGTCCAAGGAAGAAGGTGAGTTCACCCATTGAACTCATTTTGAAGCTCTTGTGCATCAACTCTTCAAAGTCTCTACACATCTGATCTTTTGTGGATCCAAATATGATATCATCCACATAGATCTGAACAAGTAGGGTGTCCTTCTTACTTCTTTTAATGAAAAGGGTATTGTTAATGATTCCCCTTTCAAACCCATTTTCCAAGAGATAGGTAGACAGAGTATCATACCATGCTCTTGGGGCTTGATGTAGACCATAGAGTGCTTTCTTAAGTTTGTATACTCTGTCAGGATATGATGGATTCTCAAATCCAGGGGGCTGACAGACATATACTTCTTCATCAATTGTTCCATATATAAAGGCACTCTTCACATCCATCTAATATACCTTGAACTGCATATATGAGGCATAGGCTAGAAACAACCTAATTGCCTCTACCCTTGCAACTGGAGCAAAAACTTCCTCATAGTCTATGCCTTCTTCCTGAGTGTACCCTTGAGCCACTAGCCTTGCTTTGTTCCTGATTACTATTCCTCTCTCGTCCTTTTTATTTCTGAAAATCCACTTGGTGCCAATTGCTCTATGACCTTTTGGAAGGTCCACCAAGTCCCAAACATCTTGTAATTTAAACTGTAGCAACTCTTCTTGCATGACTTCTATCCAACTTGAATCTTTCATTGCATCATGAGCCTTCTTAGGCTCAATTTGAGATAGAAAGCAAGAGAGTACTGTATGTTGCTGATCCTGCAAAACTTGAAGTCTGCTTTGATTCCTAGTCATCATAGGAGAAGAGATGTCTCCTATTACCAGCTCAGGAGGATGAATCTTCTGAGTTCTTGTTTGATGACTAGGTTCTTCATTCATTCCCACATCTAAATTGGAGTCATTTAAGTCAGCTGAGGGGATCTCATCAGCTACTTCTGGCTCTCCATGCTCTGAATTCTCCCCATCTCTTCTTTCTTCTTCACTCTGAATTGGTTCAGTAAAAGTCTCCTTTTCACAGATTTCAACAGGGTCCATTGTAGGTATTGGAAAGATCACAGATTGAGGAATAATATTGTGTACTTGTTCTTCCCCTGATCCTCTACTTCCTGATCCTGCATGATAATCACTACTGAAACCCAAAGAGTTAGTTAGTGAATCAATGTCAAATAACCACTGAGGACCTGAACCAATAGGATTTGGTGTGTTCTCATTGCATTTGACATTGTCACTTTCCTCAATTATTCTAGAAGAAGAATTAAACACTCTGTAGGCCTTACTCTGAGATGAGTAACCAACAAGAAAACCATCATCTGCTTTGCTATCAAACTTTCCTAAGTGAGTTTTGGTATTGAGAATGGTACAAGGACACCCAAAAGGTTTGAAAAATCCAATAAATGGTTTTCTTTTATTTAAAAGCTCATATGGTGTCTTGTTTTTAGGCTTGACTACTAGAACTCTGTTTTGGACATAGCAAGCAGTATTAACTGCTTCAGCCCAGAAAGTAATTGGAAGTTTTGAATCAGCTAACAGAGATCTAACAGCTTCAATCAGTGTCCTATTCCTTCTCTCAGCAACACCATTTTGTTGTGGAGTCCTAGGAGCACTGTATTGCCTCTCAATTCCTTTTTCCTCACAAAAGGTGTTTAGGTCAAGATTTTTAAATTCAGTACCATTATCTAACCTAATGACTTTTACCCTTTGATTTGTTTGGTTTTCAATTCTTAGAATAAAGGATTTGATCAGTCCACTTGTCTCATCCTTAGTCCTTAGAAAATATACCCAAGTAAATCTAGAGTAATCATCAACAATAACTAAGCAGTATGATTTCTTACCTATACTCATAACATTTGTAGGACCAAACAGATCCATATGCAACAACTGAAAAGAAGAAGAAATTGTGTTCAACTCTTTGGACTTATGAGAAGTTTTATGTTGTTTGCCTTTGAGACAAGCAACACAATGATCACCACATGAAAAGATTTTTGAAGGCAGACCTCTTACAAGGTTGTTTTTAACAAGTTTATTCATTGTTTTAAAGTTCATGTGACACATCCTTCTGTGCCAAAGTGATGATTCAGCCAAAGAGGCTTTTGAAACAAGACAGTTTAGGGATGAATCATTTGAAACATTTTCCATATCCAAACAATAGACATTATCCTTTCTAGAAGTTCTCAGTAGTATCATCTTTTCATCAACTACCTTGAATCCAGGAGCAAGGATAATGCATTCGGAATCAGTGAATAATATACTATGCTTTTTGTCACAAACCTGTGATACACTTAACAAGTTGTAACTTAACTGCTCAACATAGAAAACATCTTCAAAGGTCATCTTACCTTTTGTTACATCACCCTTACCACTAATCTTACCTCCATATGGAGTATTACCAAAGGCAACATGCCCTCCATCAATTTTCTTGAAATTCTTGAGGCAAGCCATGTTCCCTGTCATGTGCCTAGAGCAACCACTATCAACATGCCAAATGCTCTTTCCCTTGAGTTGCTGGTTGCCCTGCACATAAGATAAACCAATTAGTATTGACTGGGAACCCAAGCCAAAGTGGTCTTGGGCCTCCCTTTCTCATCAAAGTACTTGTACTCCTTTTTGATGAGATTTTTAAATTCAGAAAACTCTTTACTGGAGTACTTTGTCAAGATGATTGGTCTAGAAGCACAAACACTAGAAGCAGTACTAATTTTAGAAGTACTAACAGAGTTAGCAGTACTAACCTTGTTAGAAGCACTAACAAAATTAGCAGTATTAACATTTGAAGAAGTACTAACAATGTTAATTTTAGAAGTACTAATACTCTCAACAGCACTAACATTGATAGCAGTAGTATTGATTCTAGCAGCACTATCTTTGTCAGCAGTACTATTTGTGGTAACATTACTAACAGTTTTAGTGCTTTTGGGAACCCACATCTTGACATTCTCTTTTACAGTCTTTTTCTTCATGTGACTTTTAGATTTAACATGTTTCTTAGCCACATGGTTCCTTTCATTCTTCCTATAACCAAAGGGTTTTTGCACAGATCTTTGAAAATTTATCCTTTGGTTCATAGGATTAACATAACAGTGCTTGGCAAGATGGTTCAATTTGCCACATATGAAACAAGGCTTTGGTCTGATGATTCTACTCAGATCAACTCCTTGTTTCTGAGCCCACTGATTATTCCAATTTCTTTGATTTCCCCTCCTTTTATCATGTTTTAGGGGCTCATTTTTATTACCTGCACACTGTTTGCAAGGAACAGGATTCACAACTGTAGTCTATTTGTAATGGACCTATTTAGACTTTCCCTCAGTCTTCTCTACACCATCAGATTTGACCCAATCCCTTCCACCACTCACAGTGTTATCCTTACTCTTACCAGCTTCTTTCTCAGTCTTGTCCTTAACAACTACTTCATCTAAAGGATCTACCTTAGTGGCTCCCTCATGCAAGTCCTTCCTATCCTTGTTCTCCAGCAAGTCTAATTTAGGAGGGATGTAGTTGTTATTGTATGGTGGTGGTGTGGTATTGTACCCAATTCCTGGTTTAAGCTTATCATGGATTTGGACCTTTAGCATAGAATCCATGGCTTTAGAAGCATATGAAAACTTTTCCACATCCAACTTAACCTTGGCTAGTTCTCCTCTCAACTTTTCATTCTCCTCCTTGGACTTTGTCAGTTGGATTTCTAGCTCATTTTTCTCCCACTTCCAGTAATTTGTATCATATGTGTGTTGAAGTTCATTGGCTTGGAACCCTTTAATTTGTTCCTCAAACCTTTCAACAATTTTCACATAGTCTTTTCTATCCTTTTCTAATCTCTTAAGGTCATCACTCATACTCTGGTTGTGATCCCTGTACCTTTTAACAGTGTCTATGCAAGTTTGAGAACAGAGATTAGAAAGTACCTCAGTTGGGAGATCAGATACCTCTGCCATGAGAACTTGATTTTGAATGGCCTCTTCTGCTTGATCACTCCAGTCAAACCCCATTCCTTGTTGAGAAACAAGAGCTTGAGCAGAGTTTCTGTTTTGGTTGAAGCTACCAGTGTGAGCTTGTTGGTCGTTGTTCTGAGACACTCCACTTCTGCATTCCCGGGCAAAGTGTCCCTTCATGTGACACTTGTAACACTCCACCTTTGACTTATCAAAGCCTGCTCCATCTTCTCTTCTTTGGGAGAAGTTGTTCCTCCCAGTCCTCTTGATGAACTTCTTCACCTTCATGGAAAGCATGGCCATCTGCCATTTAATATCCATCTCTTCAAGATCATCAGGATGAAGCTGTTCCAAATCATCATTGATTAAAGAAGAGTTAACATGGCTGGAAAGAAAGGATTCAAACACAGATTCATTGCCTTTTTCTTGATTTCCTCCACTGGCAGCATTAACTGATTCAGGGTTAGCAGTAGAATCAGTTGATGCTGATAGGAGTGCAACATTATGAACATATCCAGTAGGCTTCTTCTTTGCTTCCACCTCAGATTCAAACACTCTCAGATCATTATACAGATCATCCAGTTCCTTTTCTTCCAACATGTCATTCTGTCTGAAAGAGACAGTGTACATGGTCCACTCATCTCCAAGAGATCTGAGAAACTTTCGGTTGACATCATCTTGTTCCATCTGAACTCCAACAGTAGCCAACTCACCAATTAACTTATTGAATCTGTCAAAAGTTTGAGTCATAGACTCATTCTTTGAAGATGTAAAATTCTCATATTGCTACTTGAGAATATCCCTTTGATTCCTCTTAGTGCTCTTGGTGCCAGCAAATCTCTTCTCTAAAGCATTCCATAGAATCTGAGCATCAGTGCAGTGATGAAACTGATGTTGATACTCATTAGGGATGGCCAAAAGCAGGGTGCTTAAGGCTTTCATCTCTAATTGTCTCACTTTCTTCTCAGCATCAGTTTTTGGAGGTGGTCTTCTTCCATCTTGACCAATTTTACCTTCAGCAGAGGGACCATTCTCAACAATATCCCACATAGAAAAGTTTGTAAGGAGGATGTACTGCTTGATCCTAATTTTCCACATGTCAAACTCTTTAGGTTTGAGCATGGGAACCTTTGAAACAAGAGTACTGGTTGATTCAACTGTGTTGTCCATGATGAATGAAGGTTTCTGAGAATACTGTGCTCTGATACCACTTGTCAGAATCTGATTCTTAACAAGAATAATGAAACTCAGAAACAATATTAAAGAAGTTGCGGAAAAACACTAGCTTTCAAACAAAACCTCAATCTTGATGAACAGGCTCACCAAGACGAATTCTACTTCTCTAGAACTAGGATTGTAAATCTTGAGGTTAATTCTCTCTCTGAAAACAAAAACTTAGAATGAACTGCTCATCTATCAAACTATTCTATACTATATAAACAAAGATTGAATACAGGATAATTACAAAACATAAAAGATCTTCAGTATATTCTTCAATAATTATCTTCAACCTTCCAAGATTATCTTCATCCTTGATCTGCACGAATCTTGATTATCACATAAGCAGTATTAATCTGTAGCAGCATTAATCACTCTGAGCAGTACTAATCTTCACCAGCAGCACTAACTCTGCTTAGCAGTAGTAACTTCTTCAAGCAGTATTAATCTGGCTCAGCAGTATTAACTTGTCTCATAAGTAGTAACCATGTTGTTCTGGCAGTAGTAATCACTTAGACAAATCTTCAGTTCCCAACAGGGAGTACAGGTGATGGCTTCTGATCACATAACAAATCAGGACCCGTTCTTCAAAGTTCAGAAGTATGGATATTTTGCTAATATCCAGGGGGAGCTTAAATGACCTAAATCATTCTATCATGATTTGAGGGGGAGCTTAAAAGGTAAATATCTTCTAATCCTATATCTCTGTTTGTTTGAAAGAAGAACAACTTTCAAGAATGAAAAACAGTTTCTTAAATGTTCAAACCACTTCTCTATTCTCAAAAGGTTTCATGAATTTAGAAGTGTGATTTTAAATGTTTTTCAATTTTGAGCTTTAATGTTTAACTGACCGTGTGTTTCCAAAGATCAATACTTGCATATTATCTTGTCCATATACTATAAAGTATTCATACACACCGGTTCAGGACTTTATCAATTTGTTATTACCATGTCTCATAACGAAACAATATTTCGATGGTAATACCCTCGTTTGAAATTCACTGTTGTTGAACATCAATCATTTTTTCTAATCATTTAGCGTTCATTGCTAAATTGTTTATATTCGTTCATATAAACAAATTATCCAGTTCTTTGATACCCTAACCATTTCTTGTTCATATTTCATGATATTTGATCTGATTGATACATTGTCAGATTCTCAAAACAATTCTCTTGACTTCATTTCATTCATTCAATATCTTTGTTTTGAGAAATCTTCAAAGTTCAATTACTCAAATCTTATGAGCATACATTTTGACAATGTTTTCATACACTTTGTGTTTAACTGTTCAGTTAAATTGTTGAGCAACCATGCTTTTTAGGACTTACATGGGATTCGTGTGTGAGCTTAAACAGAACTTCCATGGATTCACGCCAACCAGTGTTTCCTACCCAGGAAGTTATCCTTGAGTGATTGAGGGGTGAGGGGTTAAAATCAAAGAGTGGGGGAGATAACTCATCCGGTTGAGTTTTTCTCATTGCGTGGAGCGGGAAAATGGAAAAGAGAGTTTGGTTAGAAGTGAGCATAATGTTAAAAAGAAAGAGGGTGTGAGATCAGAGTTAAAAGAATATCAGAACTCTGCACCTACCACTTTCTGAGTCGGGCAACCACATCTACTGATTGGTTCACATTCTTTGGTGACCATCATTGAAAAAGGCAGTGAGCCCACGCCAACTCTTTCTATTACCCCACCAACCACTCATTTCTTTCTTAACAAATAAATGTTTCATTTTCTTTGGGGACGCAGCATATATGCTGTCTAATCTTCACTCGGAAGATTCAGATATTGAAAAAGAAGGAAAGTTGCCCCACCTTCGCACCTCTTTCATGCACATTGAGTCCGTGTATTATCTGTTGTTGTCTCAACAGTTTACACAATTTGAGCCTTATGAAACACAATCATTGTGCCTAAATTCTTTCATACACAAGCACGAGCACACAGAAAATTTGTTTTTCTGTCAGAACATTCATAGATAAACCTTGTGTTTTTCAATGATTGAATGGAAGTCCTGGGGTCATCATCAAACCAGCTCCTTAATTTGTACATTCGTTGTACACAGTAACTTTGTGTTACTGACAGGCATTCCTAACTGTTTCATTTGTTGAATCAGGGTTATCACGTTCATTATATCTGAATTTGAAAAGATTCGGGTATATACAGTTCATGATTCAGCCATTCAGATCAAAGGGCGGCAACAGTCAAATTATCATAGAAATGAGAGATTGTTATTCAAATACAAAGGGGGTGATCAAAGCCTGTGTTGAATTTGAAGATGTTTTGATGATCATGATGCTCACAATCATCAAAAAGGGGGAGAAATTTACAAAGATTCAATTTCAAAGCCATGAAGAGTTGTCAAAGTGAAAAGACTTGTGAAGAAATTCTGAGAGTTCAAAAGTCAATTCAAAATGCTTCCGCTAATTCAAAGTCAAAAGATTCTGAAGAAAGATTGTTCAAAGATAAATCAAGATGATTTGTGAAAGTTTGTTTCTCTGAAGACAGTCAAGAGATCAATGTGATGAAGATACAGTTTTGAAAGCTTTATCTGAGATGAAAGAAGTTTCAAATTTCAAAGGTGTTTCAAGAATTATGTTTCGTGTTCAAGACATGTTGACTTTCAAAGCTGCAAAGTGTAAAAGACTTTTCAAGATTCTTCAAAGGCTGAAAGATTAAAGGTTGTAAAAGCATCAAAGTTCAAAGTTGCCACAGACAAAAGCTGAAGAATCAAGAGCTGAAGACTAGTGTCAAATTTTTATTAGATCTTGAATACAAAGGGGGAGATTGTTAAGTCAAAATATTGTATCCAATATTTAATTAGAAAAGTCAAACTGTAAAAGTCAACAATGTCAAAGTCTTGTAAAAGTCAAAGTTGTTTAATTCCGTAGTGGTTAAGTCTTGTATTAGGCTTGAGGTATAAATAGGTTTAGTTTTTGTTAATTTTGTAAGCACGTATTGTAAACATTCAGACTTGTGGTTATTGAAGATCTACTTTATCTCTTTAGTTTTCTCTCTCTTGTTCTTGAGTTTGTCACATCATTTTATGAGAAAAGCTTAATAGATTGGGATTTTATAATTCACAGACTGCTTCACCAGATCATGAAAGAGCTAGGCTACGACGAAACTATATATTATAAGTTGTATTTTAAACGTCCGAATGCAGACTTACTGAGTGGACTGGAACCTATGGCTACCGACGAAGATGTAGCAAATATACGTCAGTATGTTGACGACCATACCGTCATTGAAGTGTACAACGAGAAAGTTGAGTTTAACACTTCCAAAATCGTATCACCAGAGCATATAAGAAGTCGTTGGGGATTCCAGAAAAACCAAGCGTCGTGTAGCCGTAGTTTGACATTTAAATGACCAAGATTGTGACCTAATCACTTTGTTTAATGGCGTTGTTTCAAAGTCTGTTTAGATGAACTTGTACTGGTTGTTTTCGAACCCTAACAGTTTGTCAGTGTCTAAGAAAACAATATTAATAATTGGTAAGTTTAAATAAGATTTTGTTTTTTATTTACCAAAAGAACTTTTTCATGTACTATATTTTTCTCATAACTAGATATTGCTACTTTTGTAATTATGGTATGACTACCTTTTTCATATCAATCTGTGATATTGGGAGTTAACTAATTCTATTTTTATATAAAGAAAAACATCCGATCCAATATAGTTATCTAAATAAACAAGGGTTTTAATATTGTTTAAAATGCATTTATTGTATATCAAATTGGGATTATCATTAACCTGGTAAAATGATCATATTAGGTTTTATTTGATTGGTTTGTTGTGTTAAATATTAGTTTTCCCCTAATTAAAACTTGTTGAGGAAAAGATCTATCATATATGGCTAGTTGACAATCTCTAAAATCAACGCAATCTCTACAATATTTTTCTAAAAAGAATGCAATCTCTAAAGTCAACACAATATCTACAATATTTTTATAAAAATAAAACGCAATCTCTAAAAAAAACACAATCTATAAAATCAACGTAATCTATAAAATAATTTTATAAAAAAACGCAATCATCTATAAAATTAACACAATATCTAAAATCAACGCAATCTCTACAATATTTTTCTAAAAAAAACGCAATCTCTAAAATCAACGCAATATCTACAATATTTTTATAAAAAAAACGCAATCATCTCTAAAAAAAACACACTCTCTAAAATAATTTTATAAAAAAAAACGCAATCATTTCTAAAATTAACGCAATCTCTAAAATTAACGCAATCTCTACAATATTTTTCTAAAAAAAATGCAATCTCTAAAATTAACGCAATCTCAAAAATTAATGCAATATCTACAATATTTTTATAAAAAAAACGCAATCATCTCTAAAAAAAACACAATCTCTAAAATCAACGCTATCTCTACAATATTTTTCTTAAAAAAAACGCAATCTCTAAAAAAACGCAATCTCTAAAATTAATGCAATCTCTAAAATAATTTTATAAAAAAAACGCAATCTCTAAAATTAACGCAATCTCTAAAAAAAACACAATATCTAAAATCAACGCAATATCTACAATAAACGCAATCTGTAAAACTAAAATTAACGCAATCTCTAACATATTATCAACATAAACGCACCACTCTAAAATTAACACATAATGACTAAAATATAAAATTAAAACGCGGTTAAGGGAAACTTACCGAACAAAGTGGTCGACCCATATCCGACTTCTAAAAATGCTAACCAACCGAGTCGAGATCCGAGCGCGTGGAATACACGATATATTGAGAGAGCGAAAGAGATTTATTTGAGAGTGATGGTGGTGGATGATAATAGTGGTGCTGAAAAGCAGTAATAAACAACAATCTAGAAGATGAGGGAAAAATGAATAAACCTTTGACTTGTTCGTCTTGCGGATGATAATAGTGGTGCTGAAAAGCAGTAATAAACAGTAATCTAGAAGATGAGGGGAAAATGAATAAACCTTTGACATGTACTGTGATGGATATGATGTGTGCTTTCGCTTCTTCAGTTCTTCTTAATCAAGTCTTTTCGATAGATCTACTTCGACGTATCTATTCAGTCTAAAGACAAATACCCTTCGTCTTACAAACGTCCTCACTCGACTCACTGTGAGGTATCTCTTCAGTCTTTAGACAAATACTTGGCTCAACCAATAAGATTAATAGAAAAGAGGACAACGTATTAAAGCTCACTCCATTTATTCAAGCACAAATATGTACAAAAGGTGATTCATCGTAACCTCATCTTCTAAATTAGAACAGTTAGCTACTCATGATTACAATAAAAGAGAGAGAGAGAGAGAGCTCGATATTCGATGATCTTTTCTACATCCTAAGGCCCCCTTCTTATAGTTGAAGCCTGATCTCAAGCCTAAATAAATTACAAGATAGACTTTAACATTCGTTGGACCGTGACGTAATTGCTTACGTTTTTGCCTCCATAATTGAGGTGAATGATTAAAGTTGAAAACTTTAATCAAGAGTCTTCAGGCTTGGTGGACTTGTGGGTCCCTTGTCTGATTTGTTTTGATGATAAAGATAAAGCTATCTTTAATCACTGTTGTTGGGTCCGCCATGATGAATGGTTGGCTTGTCTTTGCATAATTTACATTTATGCTCTTGTGTTCCTAGACGACAAAATTCTTTTGCAGTCTCGTAGGAGATGTTTAGATTGCCGGAGTAGAACTGGCTTTCGTTGTTGATGATGGCCATTGAAGCACCTTCTTGTTCTTCTATAGTTTTGTCATAAGAAGAGACAATGACTACTTGTGATGAGATCAAGTTGATTTTGATCTTAGTGTCTGAAAATACATCTTTGTATTTGTCGAGGACTCTATAAAGACTTCGAGCTCGTAATTCAGTAAGAACTAAATTTAGATCTTTAATTCTTTCAGCTTCTTCTGGTTGTGGGAAGGAGAATCCTTCTTTTCGTAATCCAAGTTCAATCCAGAAGTAAGGAGTGAGTGAATTTCCGTCTTTATCCCAGTCTAAGAAAGAGGATGTGACTTTGATGAAGATCGGATGATCCTGTGCTTTACAGACTCTTGTTCTGAAGTGTTTTACTGTATTGGCAATTGGCTTTGGAAATTGAGCAATTTCCTGTAAATTGTTGCTTGGATAGATAATCCCGACTAATCCGCAAACGAAGACATCTCTAGCGAAGGTAGGGTTGCATCCATCTGTGAGTCCATACAAGGAGTATGATTTTTTGTTGATTGTAAAGAAACCTTCATCTTCACTAAGTGTTACAGCTCTTGCTTGTTGGAACAAGTGATAGAATTGTTGTAATCCAAGAAAGCATGGATTTCCTGTTTTGATAGATACACTTGTTAGTTTCTTGTTAGAGAATCTATTGAGTATCGTTACACCATCGGTGGTCTTTGTTGATCTTTCAAGCACAGTTCTGAAAGTCTTCGTATCTGTAGAAGGCACTGTGTCTTTTTTAAGATACTTGTTGTAGGCCTGAAGGGCTTCATTTTCAGTTTTGAAAGACTGATGTTTAAAAGGAAAACCGGTAACTAATGGTGAAACATCGCTCCAGTTCGTGTAAATCCCAGAATTGGGTCCGTCAAAGATCACATAGAACTTTTTTGTTTGTATTAGGTCTCAGAGAGATGTTGTCTGAAGATTTGAATTCTTCTTGTTCAGGCTGTAAGGCCTTTTTCTTTGAAGATGAGGCTTTATAATCCTCAGAAGTGTCTTCATCCAGTGAAGAGATAGGAACATATAGTCCTGATCCACTTGCGTGGCTTTGTGTTTTGGATCCTGAATGATCTTCTGAGTAAGTCTCAACATTTTTATTCTTCTCAATTGAAGAATATTTCCTATTGCTAGGATTTGTGCATGAAGGCACGTTTTTACCATGCTCAGTAATAAGCGCAGTTTTTTCTGATTCGAGCATGCGAATCTTCTTTGTTTTGAAACTGACTTCTAGTTTGAGAAGTTCAATTTTGTCATCAAGATAATTTATCCTTTCAGAATAGGCTTGTTTATCCATGTCCTGCAAATTCACGTGACATAATATCAGCATGAATATTGTTGGTACCTTTAATATGTTCAATATCAAAACAATAATGTTGCAACCACTGTTGCCATCTCACAAGACGGGCTTGTTTGTAATCACCTCGTATTTCTGTATTCACAAAATAAGAAGTATTAGTATTATTTGTTCTAGCAATAAACTTAACAGGTAATAAATAGGCTTTGAAGGCCTTAATTGTTTTTATCAATGCAAGAATTTCTTTTTCATTGCTATGATAGTTTTTCTCAGTAGCTTTAAAACTACCAGACGCGTATCTGGAGATTATTTCTCCACCATCAGTTTTAGCTTTTAGGACACCGCCCCAATAACTGTCTGATGCATCAGATTCTATGATAAGAGTATCATTTGGTCCTGGGTTATAAAGCTTTGGTAAGATACCAATATGCTTTTTAATCTTTTTGACAACTTGAGTGTCTATGTCTGTCCAAGACCATCGAATGTCTTGTTTGAGCTTAACCTGCAAAGGTTGTCGTAGATTAGCAATTTTTGGAAAATAAGAGCTAATGTAATTTAAGATTCCAAGAAATCTTTGTAACGATTTTCTATCAGCAATGATATCAGGAAAATCTTGTAAATGTTGGCCAATATGATCTTGGAGAACTAGTTCTCCTTGGTCAATGACTAGACCTAAGAAGTTAATCTTGGTCTTACAGATTTGTGCTTTCTTTTCAGAAAGTACAATACCAATTTTTTGGCATCGTGTAAGGACATTAAGAGTATGCTCGTAATGTTCTTTTTCGTTGTCTGAATATACAAGGATATCATCTACGTATACAAGACAATAATCAGAGAAATCTCTAAATGTTTCATCCATATGTCTTTGAAATATGGAAGGGGCTTGTTTAAGCCCAAATGGCATTACTAGTCATTCAAAGTGTCCTTGGGGACAAGTGAAAGCTGTTAATGCTTGTGAAGACTCTGAGAGTCTTACCTGCCAGAACCTAGACTTACAGTCAAAGGAGCTGAAAAATCTTTTACCTCCTATTCTCTGAAGTAATTGATCTTTGTTTGGTAGGAGATATCCATCACCTACTGTATATTTGTTTAGTTGTTTGTAGTTAACAACCATGCGAGCTTTACCTCGTTTTTTTTCACTATGATTCCTTACAAGGAAGGCTGGTGAAAAATGTGGAGATTTGCTTTTGACAATGACTCCTAGTTTCAGAAGTTCTGAAATTTGTTCTTCAAACTCCTTTCTGTCGATTGGAGAGTATTGTATTGGTTTAACTTTTATGACCTTGTCTTGATCAATAAGTTTAACTTCTGCACGTAATGTTCCTTTGTTGATATGTGGATCTAAAGGTGTTTGGCTACAAACCTGTGTTAAAAGGTTAGTAATGTCTTGTAATGAGCAAATGTTAGAGAAATATGTACTATCTCTCCCCCCTTCTAAACCTTGGGAAAGGTCACTGTATTCATCTTTGAATGGAGTGACATTTTCCGGTATAGGTGTTGGTAAAGACGTTGATTGTCTTTTACTTTCAAGGAAACCAAGTTGTCCATGGAAGTATGCCTTAGCAACCTTCTTTATGCTAACGGATACTCCGTTATTATGCAGTGTAATGGTGTCTTTGTATTGGCCGAAAGGTTCATATAAACGTAGGAAGTTGTTACCAAGAGTAACGTCTCCTTGTGTTTCTACTTGATACAAGGTAGGTATGATGAAAGTTACACCACTAATCTGAACTTGTATCTGTTCTGCAACACGATTCATAACCATGATATCGTCATTTGCTGTTCTTGCCCTGATTGGATTTTGTGCGTTAATCCAAAATGCTTCAGGAATAACATTTTTGTTAGCAGTACACATACTAGCACCTGTGTCTATGTATAAATGTAAACTATATCGTTTGAATCCCTTAAAGTAAAATATACCATTGATATATATACTGTTAGGGTTTGTGAGATTAAGGCCTTTTGCAAGGTCTGAATCTGATTGATCTTCCGGAAGATCTTTTGTGTTGGGTTCGTCAAGATCCCATGGTTCTTCAATTTGTTCTAAATTAATTTGAATTGCTTGAGCAATCTGATTCATCTTCAGAATATAAGAGATAAATCTCTTCATCTGAGCTTAACTCATTTTCTGAGTTAAATTGTACGAGTTCATTTGTTTGAATGTACTCTAATGTTTTTAGACTCTGTTGAGTCTTTTTTGTGCAGTCACGAGCAAAATGACCAACTTCGTTACAAATCCAACATTTACATGTAGATTTACCTTGTGGGCAAAATTTCTTCTTATCCTGTTCTTTCTGGTCGTCATGAGACTGGCCTTCTTGTAATTCTCGGTTTTTGTAACCTCGTTTGAAGTACCTGTTTTTGTTATACTTCTTTTTATATTTCTTAAAATGTTTTTTGGAAGATTTCTTCCATTTGTACCTTTTTGATGGCTTTTTCTTCCATCCTTTGAAGTTGTCATAGTCGTTGCAACCATACATGGTTTCTGGACCTAAATGTTCTTAGCAGCATAGGTTTACCTTGCGCATCTTCTTTTTGATGAGTCTTTCTCTGCAGACTGACTCCATTTCTTTTGTAACTAGATCTTTAGCATAGGCTAAACTTGATCTGGTTATTACTGTTTCGGCAAGAAAGATTGGGAGAATCTTAGTACCAATGAATAGGATTTTCCTTAGAAACATCTCATTGTAAAGTGGCCATTCTTCAATGGGTAATCGTATGAGGTTCTTCTCGTAGTCGCAGAAGAAGGGTTCTAATAGACAGAGATCACAAAGTGATAGACTGACTAATCATTGTCGGCATTGATCAATTTCTTTTGCCTTTTGTATTTCTCCTTCTGTGAGATAGTTAATCCCTAAAAAGATAGTGTAAATGGCGTTAGTGATATGACGTAAGAAATCTTCACCTGAGCCTCCTCTAAATCCTTGAGTATCGAGCTTTGTAAGGAATTCTTTGACATTTCCAGTTGTCTTGTTAAGGACAAGTGTGAAAATAAGGTCAAAGTCGTCTCTAAGATTGTCATCAGTCTGAATGATGAGCCGCATCTCGTTGTCCCATTCTTCAATGAGTTGTCTTCTGTTGATTACACAATCAAGATCAAGATCTGTAGATTTGCTCCACTTCTTGGTTGGTTGGTAATCGTCAGGAATGTTGTATCTGGCATATCCAGTAGTTTTTCCGCTGGAGTATCCGTGTACACTACCAGAAGAGTAGGGAGTACTATGATACTTTGGTCTTCTGTGGCTTGGTCCTGCTTCATCTTCGTTGACGATTGAGGCTTTGTTTTCTTCAATTGTTTCTTCGAAGATTGTATTAAAACGATGTTCTTCTAAAGATTCAATTTCTTGGTCTTGTAAGCTAAGAAGTTTGACAACAAGATCCATGTGCTCAGATTGAGCTGTTTTTTCGAAGTAATCTTCTAGCCGTTGCTTAATCATGAGCATCGAAAAAACGATCTATCTTCAGGTTTTCTGGATACCATCTTCTAGATTTCTTTGTTGTTTTGGCAGCATCGACTTCTTTTTCGTTACTGACCTTTTCTTTTCCTTTATCAAGATTGTTAAGAATCTTGATAATTTCTTTGTTACAGGGACAAGTCTTTATCAAAGTATTTGTGGCCTGTATGTCTTGTCTTATCTCGTAGATAATTGAAGCTGCAGCTTTCTCAATATATTTTTGAAAGTGATCTTGTTGATCTCTTTCAAGATTAGCAAGACGCTCAGCTAGTTTCATCATTTCGTCATAAACTTCATCGATCTTTCCTACCATTTTAGGTCTTGAGATCAATGCTTTCGGCGTGTTTGAGAATCTTCTCTATGTTGTCAGGGTTGAGTCTGGCAATCTGTTCGACAAGCTGTGAAACCTGCATTTTTAGATCAGACAAGTCTCTCTGTTGATTTATTAGTTTACTGTTAAGAGAACTAATATCAGTTTTTACTCCTGTAATGGAATCATTAGGACTTTCTTCAGGAAGTAAGTCAATCAGACCTTTTGATGGTCCTGGTATTTCGTCAGAGGCGAAACACTGAGTCTTGATTCCCAAGAAGTTGGAAATCTTATGCGTATATATCAAGTTTGCACTTAATACTGCATTTATGTTGTTCAGATGTCTAAGACATCCTTTTACTCCTTCTCCTCCTGAGTAAAAATATACAGAGGATCCTCTGGAGACGTTATGGATTTTTAGTCCATAATACTTCTTATTGAAGTATATATGAGGTAGTTCTTCGCACTCAGGCATAAGGTATGTCTTGGCTAAGTTCTCTAATCCTTTCGGATACATATTTGAGCGTACTGTTTTCAGGAAGTCCATGGAATCTAGAGAGAGCTCTAGAATTTGGTCTTTCTTCATCTGTAGTAGATAACCTTCTAGAGCTAGATCCTAATAAAGGTCTTCTTGTTAGGTCCATTGACCATATGTTTTCTAGAGGTGTAGTTTCTGTGATAGGAGCTTTAGAAAATTTTCCAATTTCTTTAAAGATAGAATCTATCTTTATAGGCTATGTGGCTTTAAACTCCATGCTATGATGTGAGTTACTAAGCGTGTAACCTAACATGTAAGTTATTGTATAAGGATGATCTCCTTCGTTCATCAGATCAGATCTGGTGAATTCGTGTGCTAAACAAAGAATACTATTGATATTCCTGTCAGTTAGGGAGATCCCTATCTTTGGGCTGCAATAAAATATTAGTTTTCCATAGCTCAAATTACCCTGAACGCCTCCGAATATGGCTTCTCGTGGGTTATTGATACGTCTATCAAGAAGGGCAATCTTGATTGGAGTATCTATTCCTGTTCGGAATGTGCTTTTGATCATGATTCTGATCATTCCAATATGCATGTAGCATATCTTGTTCCTTTGATCTAAAGGTAATTTAGAGATTTTACTCTCTATTTCAGATCTGTTAAACAGAGGTATTTCTGTTAATCCAGATGTATCTTTAATATCCAGAGGATATTCTAGTGTACTAATACATGTAACAACATGGTTAGTTCGTGTTTTGAAAGCTCCAAGAAGCTTTGTTTTAAGAGAGATTTGTTTAAATATCTCTGAAGGTTGTAGAGCAAGTTTGGCTTCACTTACTTGTGAGAGTAGACGTTGATCTACTGTAGTGTCGTGGGCAAATATCCCTTGTTCTTCGAAGTATTCTTCACGAGAGGATGAATCTTCTTCGTTATGGTCCATAGAACTATTTCTTTGGCTCTGATACCATTTTTTCTTTTCTTGTCTTGTTCGTCTTGCGGATGATAATAGTGGTGCTGAAAAGCAGTAATAAACAGTAATATAGAAGATGAGGGAAAAATGAATAAACCTTTGACATGTACTGTGATGGATATGATGTGTGCTTTCACTTCTTCGGTTATTCTTAATCAAGTCTTTTCGATATATCTACTTCGACGTATCTATTCAGTCTAAAGACAAATACCCTTCGTCTTACAAACGTCCTCACTCGACTCACTGCGAGGTATCTCTTCAGTCTTTAGACAAATACTTGGCTCAACCAATAAGATTAATAGAAAAGAGGACAACGTATTAAAGCTCACTCCATTTATTCAAGCACAAATATGTACAAAAGGTGATTCATCATCTAAACCCTAATTCAAAAGACCATCTCCACCGTTGATCTATCAAATACACAAGACACAATTAAAACGCGGCCCCCAACCCCGTGTTCCACACCAAATACGCGGACCAACCCCGCGTTCAACAGTATAACGCGGCCCTACCCCGTGTGTTTTCACCATCCTCGGGCCAAAATTCAAATACGCGGACCACTCCCCGTGTTTTAGCACCAATCCCTGCGTTTCAAGCCATACGCATACCTAAATAGTATAACCCCACGTTTTTCAAAAACGCGACCCAAAAACATGGGGTTGTTGGGTATATTGGCAAAAATTACAAGATTTTGGGCATTTTAGGTATCGAATTTTCATGTTTGGGCATTTTAATTAAATTCCCTATTTTTTTGTGTTTTTAATTAATTTTGTTTTATCACAAATTTTTTTGGGAGAATTAAATATATAAGATATTTAATAATTTTGTTTATTTTCAATTTTTTTTGGTAAGTATGACTTAAATATATAATTCAATTTAATAAGTTCTTTATATAATTTATTCTCTAAATTCAAAAATAAAACTCTTAATTCATATTTTACTCTTTAATTTTGTTTTCAATCTCCATTCATTATCATCACCTAACAAGTAACGTCTCCATTTGTTTTGTTTTTCCTTCCCTTTTTGAGGTATAGGTATAAGGATTTAGACCATTTATAACACCTATGCTATAGTATATGTTAAAAGAGAAGGTAAAAATCTTTAAAACTTAATTTTTGGGAGAGTGATATATTATTTTAATTGTTTCCACCAATGAGGTTGAATGCATTACAGGTTTTTATAATATTTTTAGAAAATTCAAATTTAAAGTAGTTGTGTTGGAGTTGAATGTAATTTTTTTAAAGACATTAAATTTATATTCTCTATTTTAGAAAAATTATAGAATAGTTGTTAAAGATGTTCTAAATAACCTTGGTTGTTTAATATCCTTTTAATGATTTATCTTATACTTTTATTTGAATATTTAATAGAACTTATATTTTTTTTTTTTAAGTATTTGTTGCTTTTTTCTATATTATTTTTGGTACATTTTTAATTTTTAATATATTGTTTTTTAATGACATTAATAAAAGGTTCTTGTTGATATGGATTTTATAATTACCAGTAATGGTTAATCAATTCTATATAAAGATGGTTGTTTATTTATATTCACTCATGGCCTCCTCACTTACATACAATGTTATTTTATACCTCCTACCTCACGCACAGGTCAAATAATTATGAAAGTTAAAGAACATTAACATTAAACGTTAACAAATCAACAATAAATTTTGAATCCACACTAACATAATTAAACTTTAATGTCAAAAAAAAGAAGAAAAGATAAATAATTTGTTAAAAATTCAATGATGAGTTATCGGTTTGTTTATGATAAGACAAATTTCGAAATATAGTAAAAAATAATTTAATAAACAATATAATTAAAAAAATTAAACGCACGTTTAGTTTTTCGCACAGGACCTCCAAAATATCAGGAACGACCCTGGTTAAGGGGGTGTTTACTTGTGGCTTGGAGATTAATGACAAAAATGGCTTATTCACGCAGACGTTTGAGATGTTTACTTGTGACTTAATGGTTTATTCGTGCAAATAAAAATGACTTATTCGTTAAGTAGGGAAGGGAGGTGTTGTCCCCATTAAGACAATGTTTTGACATTTCTACCTTTAATAAAAAAAGAAACATATCAGTTCATAACCTCCCTCCCTGCGCTTCTCCTTCAAACCACGCATCTCCTCTCTATCGCTTCTCCTTCAAACCCTAACCTAAGACGTCGCTGCTCCTCACCGTCCTCTTTGTTGAATCTCCGGCGAACATTCCTGCTCTACACTCCGGCGACCGTCCATGCTCCTCGACCCTCGTCTCCGACGACCCTTCCTATTCTACCTGTCGATTTCCTTCAAACCGTAACCACAGGTATCGAATTGACTTGTTGTTTCGATTTCCATACGTGTTGTATTGTTTTTTCTTCCATACTTACTGGCTCGATTTCACTTGGACTTTTTTTTTAATGGGTTGATTTGGAGATTTTTTTTTTGAGAAAATTACAAATTTCGTCCCTATGGTTTGGTAAAATTTTGGATTGAGTCCCACAAATGAAATAATTACCGGGATGGTCATTGTAGTTTCATTTTTGTTATGGATCAGGTCCCTCATGTTAATATATGTTTAAAATCTCCGTTAACTTAGAAACATTTTCATGTTTTCACACTTAAAATCATAATCTTTCAAATGATTTACTTTAAACTTGGAGACGACTCTTTTCCAATATCATGCATTTTCAAAGATGAACACTTCATTACAAAACATTCTTTATAAAATGATGCAACCCAACACTTACGCGCAACGAGAATGGGAATTGACTCCCAATTTAAGAAACGTGGATAAAATGTTGAATCCCAAAACACCCAAGCACGGGTGGGGCAAAATTCTCAACCCATAAATCATGGTTAATAACCACATATACAATACGTCACCGAAAACACAAACACTAGACCTAATACTCACGCGACCATAAAATGGAAGGAATCCAAATATCAAAACGTGGGAATGACATGTTTCATTCAAACCTTAATATATGTGGAGGGAATCAAATATTAAGGTCATCATTTACAGTCAACCATACAAACCAAACGATAAGTATGGCGTTAGTAATTGCAATGTTATTAGTCGACGACGGGGGAGACCCGTATCCGTTGAGAGTGGAGGAACACAAAAGTATGCCACTCTTGCAACGTTAATCGCATGACACCTCATGACATAAAAGCCCAAGTGTCCCTACGACTTCTTAACAAGTTTTACCTCAAGAGTCGGTTGACCTTGGTGTACATTACACAGAATTCCACCTCGAAGGCCCCACACACTTAAAGACTACCTCAAAGGCATTACTTCAAGCGGTGGAGGTCCTAGTGCCTACCTGGTAGCACTTCCAGACTCAACCCTCCTAGTATCTACTTGAAAATTTTCCGGTCGTAAAACATGGGTCTCGGAGTCCAACCCCGCAATACCCAATTGACTACCAAAACAGACTGACTTACGTGTCTATGGATCCAATGCAACACAATCTAACATTACATAACTACACAGGTATGACCAACGCACTCGAGCGTGTAATCAACATCAATATGCAACAAGGTGCATTAGTATGTAAATCATAAATGGGCTCTACACTGAGCCAACAAAACCGGACAATTGTCCCCGAGACTCTTTTAAGTCAACACCGAGCTAAAGTGCTCAAAACCTTTTTTGACCAACACATAACGATACCCAAATAATAAAATGCAATCGACTGGCGTCATGCAAACACATGCCCCCAAAATACATGAATAAACTCCAACACAGTTTAGATTGAGACAAATTACTTTCCAAACTAATTTATACCATTTATTCCTTCAAAAACGTCCCATAACACAAAATTAAGCATTTTTACAAAACAAACGCTAAAAGTGCCTTTTAACCGAGCAATCTTCATTTATGCAATAAATCATAAAAACCCTTTCATTTATGACTTATTATTCAAAATGCCTAAAAATCCCAAATATGGTGTTTCACAAGATTTATAAAATATTATTTGTTCAAATAGCAAAACTCATCAAAGACTTCAACATTTATAATAATCATGTAAAATGCATAAATACTCTAAAATATACATTTTTGGCATGTACAACGTTTTCACAAATCAACTTGAACTCACCTTGCTAGATTTAGGCTAAATGTAGATTTCACCCCAACTTGAGCTTTCTTGAAGAAACTTGAATCTTCAAGCCAAATCTTCCAAAACCTATATCCATAAATTTTCAACCATAAATATACATACTCAACCATATAGGATCGTTCCCCAAACATTTTACATATATGAAGATCTCATCTTATCTCAAAACCCTAATTTCCATAACTAAAGAGAAGAGAAGGTTACCTTTACCAAAGTTTGAATCCATCAATAACACTCCTCTAGGTCTCCAAAGTGAGCCTCAACCCCAAAACTTCAAGAGAAGGGAAAATGTCATGAAGAGGGTTTGATAAAACCCTAGAAAGTTGATGATGAAGATGATAAAGTGAAGAGACTTGAGCTTAAGCTTCCAAACCTTTGTTGGATGGTGAATAGTCACTTGAAATATGCTAGATTTGGTGCCTTGAATGCATAAAATCCGAATTTAGGGTTTGAGGGTCGTTTCTAGAGAGGAAAGGGTGAAAGAGGTAGTAAGAATGAGAAGAAGGTTACTCAAGATCGAGTTTTTAAGTGACCAAGGGCCGATCGCGATTGTGCCCAAGGCACTCTCGCATAGAGTGTACCGCGAGTGGTACCATCCCCACGACAATGACACGGCGACAGTGACACTTGTCACTGTCGCGGGCACTATCGCTCTGCCTCCCTCGAGCTCCGAAATTTGATTATTCTAAAACGCTTAGTTCCCAGCATAACCAAAAGTTCAGGTGTTACAATATATTATTTCGCGAAAGATTATGTGAGAAGTTGAGGTTAACGTGAGAAACATGAGAAGTGGTTATCAACCGTTGGATGAGAAATTGATGGACATTAGGATGAGATGCACCAGATCAATTCCCTTTGAAGCCATAATTCATGGGAGGGCATTTGATTAAAAGTGATCAACGGTTCAGTCGTTCAAATCTACTTTTCATGCTTCTCACGTTAATCTCAACTACTCATAAGATCATTTGCCTATATATATATATATATATATATGTTTGGGTTCCAGTGAGAAGTTGAGTTAATTGTGAGAAGCGTGAGAAGTGGTTATCAACAGTTGGATGAGAAATAGACGCATATTAGGATGAGATGCACCGGGGTGCACCAGATCAATTCCCTTCTAAGCCGCAATTCATGGGAGAGTTTGAGATTAAAATAGATTAACGGTTCAGATCCACTTCTCATGCTTCTCACCATTAACTCAAATTCTCACACGATCCTTAGCATATATATATATATATCAATTTTACAATAATATATGAATTATTAGGAGGGTTGAGTTCCGCTGAGAAGTTGAGTTAACGTGAGAAGTATGCGAAGTGGTTAACAACAGTTGGATGCACATTAAGATGAAATGCACCGAATCAATTCTCTTATGAAACGCGATTCATTTGTGGGTTTGAGGTTATAAGTGATCAAGAGTTCAGATCCACTTCTAACGTTTCTCACATTAACTCAACTTTTCATACAATCCTTCACAGTGTATCGGATACCATAATCACGACTTCACAGTTAAATTATGGACGAGAAAATAATTAGAAGTATTATGATTTCAATTTTGTTATAAATTTGGTTCCATGATCTGACTTAATTTTTAAAAGAGATAATTTAAATGAAGGGCTTTTGATCATTTTACCAACTGATTAAAAACATATTTTAAAGCAACAATTACGTGGTGCCACCTGTCCACCCATCTCCATTGAACGTCCATCATAGTTTCTGACTACTTTACCCTTCTTTGACTCCGTATACTTTCTTCGGCAACCACCACTCCCACCTCTTGAACATACGTGTAACACCTCGATTTCGGAGTAAGCAAATATTACCTTAAATTTATGATTCGCTTGTTGTTTAGTAGTTGTGTTTAACCGTGCCTTGAAAACCGGTCTTATCCGAGGGTTATTCGTTTAAGCCGAAGAAGTGGGAAAGGGGAACAATAGTGTTCCGCGCGGTTCTCTGCGCGACTTGAACCATGCCGCCATCCGCGTGGGGCACTGCCATCTAACGACTCCAGCCCTTGGCGCGACTCTCCGCACGGGTAGAATCGCGCGGGTATCCGCGCGCGACCACTAATCGACTTAATAAGGGGAAATCGGCCCCAAACCTCATAACACCAAAATCATTTTCCCTAAAACACTCTCTTCTCCTCCCTCTTCATTAATTCCGACCTAGGCATTATTTATTACTCACTTCTCTTCAATTCTTCAAGTTTGGGACTATCATTTGGGGCTTGGAAGGCTAGGGTTCAAGAATCTACCATCTCCTCTTCTTCATCTTCAACCTCAAGACTTCATATCCATTTTTAGGGTTTTACTTACAAACCCTAGATTGTGAGTTTATTACTCCTTAAATACTCTATTACTTATTTATTGCTTGTATTAAACCTACATTATGCATATGTGTTGCTCGATTGGGATTTGTGACCTAACTTGTAGAGTTTTCAACTTTATTAACCCTAAAAGGGTGAGCATGTCTAGTAAACCCTAATAATCTCTTTTATGATAACGAAATGAATATGGATATTTGATTACATGCTTGTATGATGAGTTCATGAGGAAACCCTTGTTGTTATGGTTTTTGATCTAACTGCTGATAACTTTATGAAGATATAGTATGAGTAAAATAAACCTTTGTAACTACATGTATGAGATTATGAGGAATGTGGTACCTTGAGAAGTAAAGATGAATTGTTTATTACATGTAGAAAAGAGATGTATAGGTGGTTATAAATGCTTAGCAAATGTTGATCACTTGATAAGAATGTGAACATTACTCCTTGTGCACGAGGAGGTAGTTGTATTTTATATGGACCTTGTGACAATCATTGTGGGATACTAGCGAGTAGGCAATAAGGGGTCTTGGACCCTTGAGGTGTAACTCGTCTAGATATGGATAGACAATAATGTCCCGTAAGACCTTGAGGTGTAACTCGACGAAGTAGGCAATAAAGGCAGTAAATATGGTCGGAGGTTGTGATGTCGTTATGGCATGGGAACTAAGACCGGGACATGAGGTGTAATCCATTAACATCATGGGTGACTCCACTCACATGTAAACTTCACCCCGATGGAAACGCCCCCCCCCCCCCCCGGTATTTCAAGGGTTATCTCTTGTATATTTGCGTTCAGGTACGAGATTTTGGTTGCGGAGGAAACAGTAATTGTGAGACGATGGAGTTCGGTAACCCAAATCTTGCTTTATTCAAAATATGATATTATTGCTTATGAATTACATAACTTATGAAATCTCACTAGACTTCGTCCTAACACTTGTTGTGGTTGTTGCTCCCTCACAAATCCTACTCATAGAGGAAACTAGGATGTCGGGCTTGTCAACCGGCCACGTAGGAGTTCTCGAAGTGCCGGTCTTTTGGGGGATTTTTGTGAAGAGAGTATATAGTGAATTCGCAACACCCATTTTAATCTAGATTTGAATCAATCCTAGATTAAGTAGGTTGTTGTAATATTGATGTCCCATTCTTTGTTGCGAACTTTATAGTGCAAACTAATCCTCTTGCTATGGGTTTTTAGTTGTCTTGAATATTGGATTTCGTTCTTTTGGAAATTCATATTTACAGGGTATTTGGGCCTTCGTATTTTAGACATCATATTGCCGAATTTTCGAATTTTTATTCTTCCAATTTTTAGAGTGTTACAATACGCATATCTAAAACGAAAAAAGACTCGTAATACATAGTGCACTCTCATAAACCAATCAAAAATAAACTCAACCCATATAACAAAATAAAATTATACATACACATTAGATTTACAAGTAGATTCGATTTAGACATATAAACAAACTTTTACATGCATAAAATTGAAAATGAAAGTGGGTGGTGACTGGTGAGGGGAGTGCTAGATCAAGGTCTCGTTGAATGTTTTTGGAGACGGTTTCGATTTCTCGTCCTACGATTTTGTCGATGAAAATCAAAACTGAGATGAAACACTGTATTTCGATTTCCTTGATTTCTTGATGAACTAGATGAAAATCCCAATCACATATGGATATGGATCGATGATTCCACTTGGCTTGTGTAGAGGTCGTAGGGGTGGTAGTATGATGGAGGGGAGGGGAGAGGGAAAATGGATTTGGGATATTGGAGAAGAAGATCAGTGATGGGGTTGTACGACGACCAAAATGGAAGTTTTTGTGGTTTCATCTTCTGTTGGTGGTGGTAGTGATCGGAGAAGGTAGAAGAAAAAGGTGTATGTTGTAGTGATCGAAAATAGCAGATGATGAGATAAACTTTTAATCCTAACTACTTGATCATCTTAATCTAACGGCTTGGATGAGTTATTCGTTTTTTTAGGGTTATCTCCCAATCTCACCCCTATCTATATATATAAACTATATTATTTTTTTTTTCAAAATAAGAAGTAAAAAAACAATAATACCCTTAATACAATAGAGTTAATGTTAATGGCGTTAGAACAAGGGACCTAATTCAATTCTTAACAAAAATAAACCACAATAATTATAGCTATAATTATTTAGTCTGAAAGGCCTAATCCAAAATTCACATATAACCAAAGGGATGAAATTTGTAATTTACTTATCTATACTATATTATAAAGCACGGATAAAAAACTCTTAAATACAAATCTATACTATATTATAAAGCATGGATAAAAAACTCTTAAATACAAATTATTAGGCACAAGGTACCATCATTTTATGCAAGATTTTAAAAATCTCTTAATTTACAAGTATCAAAGCACAAGATACATATTAATACTGCAGACTTCTAACACCCACCAATTTGGTATGTGCAGGACCTTCCTTTTATGCAGACATTTCCATGTATCACTATTAATTAATATAATATATTACTATAAATTTGTTTTAATTATATTATCAAATATGTAATTGATTATTTTTTCTAGATGTCATTAAAATATATAAAATAATCATTGAATTATAACAAAATACTTAATTTTTTTTATATAAAAAACATTATATTATTAAGCCTGAATTAAACAAATTTATAAAAACATTATCACTTTCTCAAAATCATCCAAAATCGTACTGTAAATCGAGGAAAAAAAAACAAAAAAAAAACATTAAAATTATGATGTATCTCGCTGCATTGTGCGAGTACGCTTCTAGTTATTAACAAATATATACAAAATCAACTTATTAATTATAGGAAACATTGCATGAAAATTGAACAAAACTTATGTTGAACTTTATTTACGAACCAATTTTAGATTTCATTTATCTGATCATCTACTAATGAGAAGATGACTTAAATAAACTATTCTTGACAAAACATGTTATTCATTAAAATGCATTGAACAAGAAAGAATTCTAAAAATGATCATTTACGGGCTTGGGCGGGCCATGGGCCGGGCCGAGCACATTTTCCTTATCCAACGGGTTTAGTATAGCAAACCCAAACTCGTTTTTGCGGGCTTGATAATTTGCCCATATTCGTTCTATAGACGGACCAGACTTGCCAACAGGCCTAAAATTTACATTTAAAAAAACTTATATAAAAATGGTAAGTTATGTAAAATTATCCAAATTACATTTCAACTAAAAAAACGTAAAATATACTAATGTACAGAACATAAGAAACAAATATTTTTTACAAAATATGGAGTTTGGACTTTTCCTCTCCAAAGATTATCACTCCTCGAAGTTTAGATTCATCAACAACAAAATATTTAACGAGCTAATATTTCAAGATCGAGATCCTAGACGTACTATATAGCATATCACATATGGTATATATTTGGGAGTTGGTTGGTACTTAGTAAAAGGAGTCCAACCCAAAATCACTTCTGAATTTTTTTTAATACAATATTAATTATATAAAAAATTAATTGATTATAATTATATAACGGGACGGACGAGTCTGTCCAAATTTCTTTTTTTCATTGCCCGAGCCCGCCCGTTAACTTAAATGGTCCCACCCAAGCCTGCCCATTTTTCTAAATTTGTTGTCCAACCCCGCTTTTTCTAACGGGTTAAACGGACCGGGTCTAGCGGGTCGTACCGTCTATGAACAACTTTTAATAAAAAGTTATATTAGTTGTGCATATGGCATGTCGAATTTTTTAGACTTGGTAAAATACCAATATAATAATAATACTAGAAGCGTACTCGCACAATGCAGCGAGATACATCACGATTTTAATGTTTCATTTTATTTTTTTGTCGATTTACAGTACGATTTTGGATGGTTTTGAGAAAGTGATAATGTTTTTTTATAAATTTGTTTAATTTAGGCTTAATAATATAATGTTTTTTATATAAAAAAATTAAGTATTTTGTTAGAATTCAATGATTATCTTATATATTTTAATGACATCTAGAAAAAATAACCAATTACATATTTAATAATATAATTAAAACAAATTTATAGTAATATAATATATTAATTAATAGTGATACATGAAAATGTCTGCATAAAAGAAGGTTTTGCACATACCAAATTGGTGGATGTTAGAATCCTGCAGTAGTAATATGTATCTTGTGCTTTGATACTTGTAAATTAAGAGATTTTTAAAATCTTGCATAAAATGATGGTACCTTATGCCTAATAATTTGTATTTAAGAGTTTTTTTATCCGTGTTTTATAATATAACTAGTGTTGGGCCCGTGCATTGCACGAGAGGATAAATTTTTTGTTGGAATATTGAACCAAGTTAAAATGAAACGTAATTTCTCTGTTAACAGTTAATGAAATACAATGTGAAAAACGAATGTATTTTTATAAGTGGTTAACTTGCATATATTCTTAATCGTATATTCTTAATTGTCTGTTGTTATGAGTTTGTGCAATAATATTGGTAATAGTTTTGTATTATATTATTTAAAACTCAAACGACATGTCTCACAATATATCAATATTATTGAAATAATTATAAATATGAACATACGTTTATACAGATTTTGCAATTTTTCTGAAACCTCCTCGACAACACTTGACAATCACTTTGAACGTATAAATATGTAGATTAATTAACAACATTCAACCCACATCAAATATGACAAATAAAATAAATGATTTATATCTTTTGTAACCGGCAACTCAACTGGTATAGTTCAAATTCACTCAGTACCACTTGAAAATTTATCTGACTATTTACTTCAAGATATCATAGTATTAGTTGATAAAAATAAAGATATGTATATATATCTTATTCCCCTACTTCGAAAAATATGATTGTGAGTTTTGAAAAATATAAACAAATCCTCCGTAAATAAAATAAAAAAAGTAGTTTTTCAAAGAAACAAAAATATAGTGGAATACCTTTTATTCAGTTGCATGTTCCGTCATTGACACCCGACCGTTCGTCTTCTTCTTGTACTCGGATGATACATAGAGAAACTATATATATTTATAGTGAATGTAGAGAATATTTTAAAATCTTTTATTTTCATTTTTGATTTTACATTTAAATGTAAATATATTAAAATATGGAAGAATATTTTTATATCTACATCGTTTTCATTTTATTTTCTTTGCACTTGGCTAATTTGGAAAATATTGCGGAATATTTTTATTTTAAAGAATACGATAATTTATTAGTGTATCTCGTTATTTTTTATTTTTAATTCATATCAACTTTTTTTTTCTTCTTTTAATGCTCGTGAAAAAAAATACGTGTAGATTTTATAAAATAAAATAATATGGAAAAAAAATTTATAAAATAAAATATGGAAAAATCATTATGATATGTAATATAAAAAAAATACGGAAGAAAAAAGATTTTATATTACATCTCATTAATATAGATTTAAATGTAAAATCTACATTTAAAATAGATTATGCTAATATAAAATCTATTTTATAAAATCCTCTACAAAAAAAATATTTATATTAATAAATGAGTATCCATATCACAAATAGATGATTATGTGAGATACTGTGCTTGAAAAGGTTGTACCAAAGCATTAAAAAATTGTAAATTAAGTAATTGATTTTAATTAGTTGTTGTTTGTGCTTAAAATGTTGTAATTAAAAGTTTTTTATGTCGTTTTTATAATATAGTATAGATATAGATAATATAGATAGATAGTTTAAAATATAAAGTAAAAACCGTTTTTATTTTTTTTAAATGAGCACATTTGTTACGAAGATTAATATTATTCTTTATAAATCGTAATCCATATAATATATAAATTTTAAATTTCAATTATTAAAAATAAAATATCAAATTAGGAATATCGTTGATAGAAAACGCCTTCTTCCTCGTCTCTAAAATATTTGTATACATAAATCAAATTTTATAACTGTAAAATCTTTATATCTTATATATATATATATATATATTAAAGGAGAAATCACGTCCAGTTAAAGCCAGGAAACCCTTTTATCTCATTTCTCCTTGGATCAGATTTTTTCTCATCTATTTTCAAACCGTCTTATCTTCTCCTGCTGCTTTGTAACAATCCCGCCTTCTCACATTTCCAGTTTCCCAGGTTTCTCATCGCCTCTCCTCATCGCCTCTACCTTCTCACAACCTGCTCTACCTTCTCTCTCCTATACTTTCTCCCTGCTCACTACCTCCGCCTGAATATTGCTGGTATCGATTTTGTCATCACGACCTGCTCTACCTTCTCTCTGCTCACGACCTCCGTCTGAAGATTGCTGGTATCGACTTTCTCATCCAGATTGCTGCTATCGCTTGATGTCTACCGATTGCTATTGGGTCTGATAACCCTTTTAAAATTCGAGTAATTTCTTTGATAATAATCTGGGATCCCCCTTTTGTGTGTAGGCTCAAGAGCTGTGAAATCTGATGAACAAGTTGAGAGATCTACTTCCAAGAAAAGGAAGAATTAGTACAGAGGGATCCGTCAACGCCCATGGGGAAAATGGGCTGCTGAGATACGTGATCCAAGGAAAGGGGTCCGTGTTTGGCTTGGAACTTTCAATACCGCTGAAGAAGGTGCAAGGGCTTATGATGCTGAAGCCAGAAGGATCCGTGGTGAGAAGGCTAAGGTCAACTTCCCTGATAAAGCTACACCGGTTAAGCCTAAATCCCAGAAACCAGCTCTTAAGGTTAACCCTAGGAATCAGGAATCACTTCTCCAAATTTTCTCAATGTTTTTAGTTCGAAAAAACTGTCTGTTTGATTATGAGAGGGCTACATCAGTCATTTTGCTTGGTATGCTCCTTTCCTTGGTACGCTTCCTCTTCTCTATCGTTTGTATTTCTCTACATATCTCTCCCCCTCGATCTCCAAACATCCAAACTAAGATCCAGATACACAATCCAATCAAACTATCTGAATTCCAAATCCAACCGATTTCAACAACAATGGCATCAGTGATGATGCCCCTGCCACCCTTTCTTTATCCTGTACGCCGACTTAATCCTTAATCCTAACTTTTTTTTTTTTTTTTTTTTTTTTTTTTTTTTTATCTTTGTTACAGCTGAAGCAGTAAATTATAATTAGGGAGAGCCGCATCAGAGAGGAGGCCATTTTTCGATTTGTTGTCCTAGGTTTGTTTTTATTTACATGACGGTAAGGAAGAAAGGGGGAAGGGAATGACAATGGAAAATCAACGAGATGGATGGGTGAGAGAGGGGTTGCATGACAGACGGAATTTGGGGGATGTTGTATGTGTAAAGACTAATTTAACAACAATTACTAGAGCAACTAACAAGCCTATTGACTTTAAAGTGCTATATCTTTGCCTCATCCATTGTGATATTTTTATATAGTTTTTAAAATATACTTAGATTATGACTTTCTACCTTCTCTTATCACCAGGTTGGTATAAGAAAGAACTCATCTTCTTTCTTTTTTGATTACCTTTAACACCTAACAAATTTTTTAGCACATTTAGCTTGGCTGCTAGCTTGCATAAGCACCGTTGGAATTAGTAAATTCTTTATTTTTGGTACAAGTCACTAAGGTCTTCCTCATATGATTCTCGATAACAATGCAGGCAACCAAGGGCATCATCTTGAAATAGCTTACATTATTAGTACAATTTTCCCGGATACTTACATTTCATTAAATAATGAAGAAAATATTCTTCTTCCATTTCATATTGTTTAATTGTAGTATGACTTTTAGGTATACTAAAGAACTCATACATATACCTGCTAAATGAGCATGAATTTATAAACAAAATAAATTTGATTGTAATTTAATTGAATGCACTTCCATGTCAAGCCTGGTTATTGTGTATAGATTGTCTCAATTAGAGAGTTATGCTATATCTATATTACCCCCGCTGATAATACTTTCCAGCTCGAGGCTAGAAACTACCAACACTTCTATACAAACTAAAACAACAATCAGAATTCGTGAGGCCTGAGGCCTTACAAAAAAAGACCGATGAACGATTAAGCATGACTTTGCCTTATTGACCAATGAAATGATATTTTTGAGAAGACACTTTGGTGTATCTCTGAAAAAATTTGAAGCAACACGATAGCTATCGGAAGTTTTTATAGATTTCCTTTTTTCACTTATTTGGTCTCTTATCTTATCTCAATTATGGGCTTTGTGGGTTCCTATTAGTATGTGTCTTTAGATTGATTTTTAATCACCAACGAGGATTCATTTTAGCTTATTTCTAACTTTTATCTTGATGTTGTTTTAGGTACAAGGGCTATCGTATCTTTGAGGCTCGACTAGCCATCTACGATGGATTTTCAACCGTTTGACGATTTTGTTGGAGCGTTCATCATGGAAGCTAATCACCAACTTTTCACCCAATCATTTACCAAATGAACTTCTACAACACAATGTTAACTTTTATATACATCGACTATAGTTTCATTTTTCACAAACATTATATTGCAACTCTCTTTATTTTGTATGGATAATCTATGTTTGGTTTTTTCGCGCACAGGTGTGTGGCGTACATAGAACCTGTCAAGGTTACATATTTGGAGTTAATGACACCTAGAACTAATGATGATGGAATGGATATTTGGTTTCTATAAAACAAAACTTTGGTGCTCACATTGCTTAGATTTATAGTTGAGTTGGTTAATTTTAGTTTCTTTATGATCATGGAAACCGATGAATGATATGTAGATAGTGTTATGGCCTTTGTTAGCTTTTGTGTTCTATCTGCAGCATTGATGGTTACCAGGACCAAATGCTTAATGAAGCTGTTATGATTGTTTGTAACATTGTATATTATACAAAGATAAATATTAATTTTTATATAAACATTTTAGATCTGAAATTCAACTATTTATCAAATACGTGAATAACTTAATTTCATTTCAGCTATTTATTAGACCTTAACACAGTCTTACTAATCAAAAGTGAAATAAAATTTCAGACTAAAACACCATCTCTTACCAATCAGAAGTGCAATAATATTTCAGACTTCAGACCTCTTAAAAAAACAAACGGCACCTTAATTTGTTGCATTATTGCGAAAAACATATATATATATATATTGTGGTTTTAGATATTAGAGTATAAAATTAAATATTGACTTATATTTTTCTTTGCTACCATAAACGCCAACCTCCCACTAATAAGGTTGGTTAGACGCAATTTTTTTTTTGTAAATTATGGTCGCATTTTTAACTTTTAGTTGATGATATATCATTCTACTAAATTTGTCATTTATATTTATGGATGTCTGATTGTCGAGCCAATTTTATATTACTTTTCAAGAGCCCATTATTGTTAGGCAAACAAGTTTCTTAATAAAATCAACAAAGGTATACCGTTCTCTTTAAAAAAAATACATGTAAGGGCATCAATTATACAAATAATGCGTAAATTATATATGGGCCGATCGTTAATGTTGCTCATTTTATATATTCATTTCGTGCTAATTAAATTATACTATTTCTAACAGATCATTTGAATATAATTTATTCATTGTTATATTTAACATGCAACATTTATTTATATGTACAATTTATATATTAATACTCAAATTATGTACGCTACCGTGCAACACACGGTTCTCATACTAGTAATTTATTGTAGTGATAATTTGAAACTTAGAACCAAACCGTCCTCAGATGCACGCACGTTCAAGACCCATAAAAATAAGGGTCCATTTTTTTAGTATATACTATACATAATATAGTAGTAGTTCAAAACAATTAGTAAATAAAAGAAACATAAATTATTTTAGTATTTAGTAGAACCCAACAATAATTTAGTATTATATTAAGCACCAAAACATGTATTAAATAATTACATTGGAAAATAAAATATGTAAAAAGTTAATTTAATCATTCATTTTTATTATTGCTTATTACCAACATCTAAAACTAATTTGTTTAGAAACCTTGGTACATTTTCCATCATTCATCTTTCACTAACTCTTCTAATTTGCATGAATTCTATTTTTGTATTAGAATACATTGGTGGTCCCTGTGGTTTGTTTAAATTTTGGATTTGGTCCTTAAAACTAACTATCTACGCTGATGGTCTTTAACTTTTCAATTTCACAACACTCAAAGTTTCTAGAGTTAACACCCTTAGGTGTCGTTTGTTTTTTAAGAGGTCTAAAGTTTAAAGTCTTATTTTAGTTATGATTAATAAGAGGTGGTGTATAAAAATGTCTGAACGATTCAGACTTAAGAGCCATTAAGAGGTTTAAAAAAAAAAACAACCCCTTAGTTAACAATCGTTATGAGGGACTAATCAATATTTGAACAAACTATAAGACCAAAAATGTAATTCTTTGTGATTCACGACTTTTTTAAATTCTTTTTATTAAAAAAGTATTTTATATATATTATAATCCAATCACAAATCAAAAAATTAAAATTAAAATGTATATAAATAAAAAACTTTTTATTTATTTATTTTGATTTAGTTTATTTTTTTTAAATATTTAATTGATAAAATGACTTTTATCTTATAAAATCCCAAGTTTAAAAAAAAACAAAGAAAATCAAAAGAAATTGACATATTTTTTTGGGCTAGACATTGAAATGTGTAAATAAAGTATTAAAAATTAAGTATGGTTAACATGAGATTATTTATATATAGTCAAACTACAAATAATTAAAATAATAATAAAATAAAAATACAAATTATAAATTAAGATTAAAAAAACCCTTGATTATTCAAACAATTAATAAAAACTATTGTCAAAACTACAAAAATAATGGATAATTATATGAGCAACTATAGAGAACGTTTATTGTCCAAAAATATAAAAAAGAACGATAGATTAATTTTGTTTTCTTTATTTCAAAAACCATAAGAAATATTTCAAGTTATTGTGGCTTTAATGATATTTTGATTATTATAGCAATATAATTATTGTAGTTTATTCACTATTATTTGATAATTCAACTTGATAATCTCTCACAACATTTTAACTTTTAAAATATGATTAATTTTTTCATACAAAAAATTATTTATCATAACGAACAAAATTTTAATATGTAACTATCACGCATCTACCGTATATTTTGTTTTTCATATTTCAGTGTCCAACCCAAAAGATACGTGAGTTTTTTTTTCTTATACATGATAATTTCTAACGCAAAAATCATTTTATTAATTTAATAGTTTTTTAAATAAATATAATTTTTCTATTTATGTACTTGAATTTAAGAAATTTGATTTATGATTGGATATATAAAATATTTTTTAAGAAATAATTTAAAAAAAATCGTGAATCACAAAATTTTTAGAGTGAATTACGTTTTTGGCCCCTATAGTTTTCCCAAATAATGATTAGTCTCTTGTAACGGTTACTAATTGGCGGTGTTAACTCTAAGAACCTTGAGTGTTATGAAATTGAAAAGTTATGGACCATCAATGTAGATAGTTTGTTTCAGGGACCAAATCTAAAATTTGAACAAACCACAGGGACCACCAATGTAATTCACTCTTAAATTTTGATTTTTGTTCACCTTATATGAGACTATCCAACTTAATTATATATTTAAGATTTCAAAACTACCATTGTTTTTTTCATACATTATTGATTCCTCATTACTTAATATTAGGGGTGAGCATCGGACGAGTCAGACAGGTTCGGGTGGGAAAATCAATAACCCAATCGGATTTCGGATATGGAAACCAAGCCCTGGGTTTGAGTTTCGGATTACTTCGGGTTCGGGTTCGTCGGGTTGGGTTCGGTCGGGCTCGGGTATAGTTATATGAAAAAAAATTATAATATTCGATCTCTTTTGACGATGAACTCAATTAGCTGAGAGGATTGATAAATTGATAGTAGGTTTAAATTGATAGTAGGTTTAATCTTTAGAAAATACTACGAACGACTAGAATTTAAGATTTTTGAAGGATAATTAGTTGGGTTTTCGGACGGGTCGATGGCAATAAATCAAACTCAACCCGGACCCAAATATCCCCCAAAAATTCAGGTTCCGGATTTCGGGGCATTCGGATTTTACACAAACACCTCATTTTCGATTCGGGTTTTCGGGCCCTTTAGGTTTTGCACACCTCTACTTAATATTGAATGCATGAACTTAAACACTCTCTTATCTCTAAAACAAGAATAAGATTTGAAGCTATAACATAAACTTTTGATTATAATATTGATGGTTCTTAAAAGGTTTGTATTAACCCTAATAGTTTAAAATGGTGGTGAAAACATTAACATTAGGTGACATGAAAACTCAACCGATTTATATTGATTTACAAATAGTGTTACTCTGAATAATCAACATTATGACCCAAAATAATGTCAATATATATAGGGGCTTATGTAATAACCGCGTCAAATTCGAATAAATTGAGGAGTTGAGTGAAAAATTTTAAGGACTAAAGTGTGGAGGGGTCTAAAGTGGAAAAGAAGGGATTTAACCCTAGTGATCTATTCATTTTGTTAGGGGCGGTTGGGATTTTGAGAGAGCAAAGGGTGAAGTTGATTGGGAAGAAAAGAAATCAAGGGAGTATGCTGATATGGATTTCATCCTGCATCATTTATTTCAAGGTAAGTTTCTTATGTTTAATGCTATCAATATCCTAGTCTTAGTGACCGATTGCAAGTTTTTGGGTTTGAGAAAGTTCATGTAGATCCCTTGATTTTATTTTTGGATTGAGGTCGGTGTTGTGGGATGGCCGACGCTGTGTTCCTCTCGACTGGGGAAGGAATTTGCGCCCTTGTAGAACTCGTCCTCGGTGAGTGTTGTGTGAGGGTCATCGCCGACAAGGTGGGAAGGTTTGATTACCGCCGTATGGTGGTCGCCGCACCATCGCCCTTAGGTTTAGGCCATCGATGTGTGTGGGTTTATCGAAAGATTAGAGCACCGGGCGAACCCGAGCTTGTAGAGAAAACCAATTGACACTCAAACTCTTAATCTCTTATTCAACCAATAAAGAAAGACAGGCAATTTATAGCCTACAAAAATAAGCAACAGAAAGCTAAACCCACAAACGGGCAGAAAGACTTATTCAAAAATCCCTGGAAAACAGGGATTACAAACAGACTCAGCAAAAGACCCGGACAAAACAAGACCTCTTCATACTCCCCCTTAAGCTGAACACACCAGAACTTGTTCAGCTTACCTCGTTGACTTCACACATCCCCATCATGTTTCTAAACTTCGAAAAAGCTTCTGTCTTGAGAGGTTTGGTCATGATATCTGCAACTTGTTCAGCACTTCTGCAGTGTAGCAAAGCTATAGTGCCCTCTTTCGATAATTCTCTAAGAAAGTGACACCTTACTCGAATATGACGGCTTCGACCATGTAGAACTGGATTCCTTGATAACTTGATGGTTGAGGTGTTGTCACACATGATGTCAGTACGTTCTCCTTCTTCATATACGAGTTGCTTTAGAACACTCTTCAGCCATATAGCTTGACAAGCAGCAGCTGCAGCCGCCACATATTCAGATTCTGTTGTCGAAAGAGTTACGATCGGCTGTTTCTTTAAGCTCCAAGAAATAGCTCCCGAACCCAACATAAATACATAACCGCTTGTGCTTCTGCTATCTTCCTCATTTCCTGCATAATCACTGTCGGTGAAGGCCACAAACTTCTTGTCACCACCCTGCTTGTAGTATATCCCATAGTGAACAGTCCCTTTCAAGTATCTTAAAGCTCTCTTAGCTGCTTGGAAGTGTAACTCTGTTGGACTACTCATGTATCTACTCAGCAAACCAGTAATAAACATCATGTCTGGTCTGGTTGATGTTAGGTAGAACAGACTTCCCACTAGTTGCTTGAATTGTGTTGCATCGACAGTGCTTCCATGTTTATCCTTGTCCAGTTTTGAACCTGGAACAATTGGAGTGCTCACCTCTTTACTTTCTGACATGCCAAATCTCTTCAACACTTCCAGGGCATATCTCCTCTGACAGATGAAGATGCCTTCTTTCTTTTGTAACACCTCTATCCCCAAAAAATAGCTCATGTTCCCCAAGTCGGTCATATCGAATTCTTTCATCATGGACCTTTTAAATTCAAACAACAAATGTGTACTATCATCAGTAATGATTAAATCATCTACGTAAACACTTACAATGATCATATGGCCTTCAAGACTTTGCTTGGTGAACAAGGTCTGCTCCGTTGCACACTTCTCGAACCCTTCCTTCAAGAAATAAGTTTCAATACGACTGAACCAAGCTCGTGGAGCTTGTTTCAATCCATAAAGTGCCTTGCGAAGTTGGTAAACCATATTCTCCTTCCCCTTTTGCTCGTATCCCTTTAGCTGCTCCACGTACACCTTCTCATCAAGATTACCATGTAAAAAGGCCGACTTTACGTCAAGTTGATAGATGTTCCATTTTCGATGTGCCGCCAAAGCAATAATTGTTCGAACCGTGTCTAGTCTTGCAACCGGAGCAAAGACCTCTGTATAATCAATTCCTTCCCTTTGAGAGTAGCCCTTTGCAACGAGCCTTGCCTTATACTTGATCACTTCACCATGTTCATTCCTTTTGGTTTTGTAGATCCATTCGAGGCCAACCTTCCTAGCTCCGCTCGGTAAGGTTGTTAAAAACCAAGTCTTATTCTTCTCAATTGACTGCATTTCGTTGTCCATTGCCTGCTGCCATTTTTCTTCTTTGACTGCATCTTCAAATACTAGAGGATCTTCGAGATATCCAAGCACCATATAGGCTATTTCCTCTCCTTCATTGCTCAAACCTTCTCCAATTTCATAATCTGCCATCCATGTCGGTGTTCTTCTAGCTCTTCTACCAAGGTTGTTACTTGTTCCCTCACCTGCTTGTAAGTGTTGGTCTTCATTCTCTCCCTCGCTATTGTGCTCCAAATTTTCTTCAACTTCACTATTATTTTCATGCTCTCCCTCCCTTTCATCATCACTAACACAGTCATCACCCCATTGTAATGTTGTGTTTATTTGTTTTCTGAAGTTGCTGTCCCAGTCCCAACTTCTTTCTTCCTCAAAAATAACATCTTTACTCACCACAACTTTCTTATTTTTTGGATCAAACAAACGATATCCTTTAAATTCATCACTGATTCCTAAAAGAATACAAGGAAATCTCTTATCATCAAGTTTACCTCGTTTTGCCTCTGGAATGTGTACATGCGCGACACAGCCCCAAACCTTGAAATGATCCACCGAGGGCTTGACTCCACTCCAAGCTTCTTGTGGAGTAATGTTCTTTACCGCAAGTGTTGGACATCGATTTAGGACATAGAAGGTCCAAACCACAGCTTCAGTCCAGAACGTTTTGGGAACCTTTCGGGCAGTGAGCAGACAGCGTACCATGTTCATAACCGTTCTATTCTTCCTCTCTGCAACTCCGTTCTGGTGTGGCGTGTAAGCTGTAGTTAACTGTCTCTTGATACCTTCCTTTTCACAGAAGACTTTAAAATTTGAAGAGGTGAATTCTCCTCCTCTATCTGTTCGCAGACATTTAATGGAAACTTCTGCCTCTTTTTCAACAAAAAATTTAAATTGCTTGAAACACTCCAAAGCTTCTGATTTTTCGGTTAATAAATATGACCAAGCTTTGCGACTAAAATCATCTATAAAACATAAGACATACCTCTTCCCTCCATTGGAGATAGGTTCTACAGGTCCGCATATATCAGCATGTATGAGCTCCAAGACTTTGCTTGCATGCCATGTACTTTTCTTTGGAATGTCACTTCGATGTTGCTTTTCAATGAGACAATCAGTGCAGGTAATACTGGGGTTTTCGAGATGCGGCAACCCTTTTACCATCTTCTTTTCTTGTAAAGTCTTTAACCCCTTATACCCCAAATGACCGTATTTTTGGTGCCACAAATAGGTGAGATCAGAATTGGTGTGTAAACCTTCTTCAATAATGGGGGGAGCTGCGTTTGGGCTTTCATTCAAAAGGATAAACATTCGATTCGAATTCATCGTCGTATGAACAATTAAACCTTTGCTAGGATGATAAATATTGCACTTCCCGTTGCGTATAAGGATAACAAGACCTTTCTCTTGCAACTGCCCAACACTCAACAGATTGTTTCTAAGTTCTGGAACATAGTGTACATCATGAACATGAAAACCAACACCATTAAAAGTAAGCTTCACACTCCCTCTTCCCGCTACTTCCATTTTGGAATCATTTCCACATTTCACAAAAGTTTTGCTAACACTGGTCATTTCTATGAACATACCTTTGTCTTTGCACATATGATTAGAGCACCCTGTATCCAAAAACCATGTGTTACCCCGTATTTCTTCCCGTTGTGTCCCTTTCTCTTCTACACGAGTCATTAAGAGCAGTTCATCAGTACCATTTAACTCTGCAAAGTTGACGTCTGCACCGTCCAACTCTACATAGTTGGCATTATTATTCCATTTAGGACATTCATACTGAAAATGTCCCAAATTGTGGCATTTGTAACACTCTATTGTGGCTTTATTGAAAGATTGTCTTCCCCTTCCACGACCTCGACCACCACGAAAAACTCCTCTTCCTCTGCCTCTGCTGCTTTCAACTTTGAGAGCTTGCCCGTCATTCTCTGAGCCAACACGTTTGAACTTTTATTCGTGCACTACAAGTGTGCTTTGGAGATCATCAACAGTCATCGTGCCAGTATCCTTTGACTCTTCGATCGACACTACCACATAGGTAAACCTATCAGTAAGCGTTCGAAGAATTTTCTGCACTATCTTGTAGTCACGCATATTTTCACCGTTGCTGCGCATCTTGTTTGCCACTGCCACGACCCTTGAAAAGTACTCCGTGATGGTTTCTCCTTCTCTCATTTGAAGGACTTCAAAGTCTCGTCTCAAAGCATTGAGCATCATTCTCTTCACCCGTTCATTGCCCCCATATTTGCTCTTCAAAGAGTCCCAAACAATCTTGGAAGTTCGACGATCCAAGACTTGTTCAAAAACTTCTCTGTCAATTGCTCTGAAAAGGTAATGCTTTACCTTGTGGTCCTTCTGCCTTTTATCTTCGAGTTGATCCTTTTGCACCTGAGTTAATGCTGCCAATGCCCGAGCAGTCGGTTCCTCGAAACCATTTTCGACTAGACTCCAGAGACCCTTTGCTCTCAATAGGTTCTCCATGAGTTCACTCCAATGATCGTAGTGGCTCCCATCAAAGTGAGGTATCTTGGCAGAGAATTTCTCTTCACTCATGTTCTCTCTCAATATCTCTCTCTCTCTTAGCTAAGATGCTTACCCTTAGCTCTGATACCATTTTGTAGAGAAAACCAATTGACACTCAAACTCTTAATCTCTTATTCAACCAATAAAGAAAGACAGGAAATTTATAGCCTACAAAAATAAGCAACAGAAAGCTAAACCCACAAACGGGCAGAAAGACTTATTCAAAAATCCCTGGAAAACAGGGATTACAAACAGACTCAGCAAAAGACCCGGACAAAACAAGACCTCTTCAGAGCTGTGAAGCCACCGGGCTCCTTCGCACCGGGCGACTTGATTTGGGTTATGACTTCGGGCGGTCGGGGGCTGTTTGTTGGGCACCAGTCGACATGGCACCGGTCGACACCGGGCTTGCTTGGCACCGGTCGACACCGGGCTTGCTTGGCACCGATCGACACCGGGCTTGCTTGGCACCGGTCGACGCCGGTTAGGCACCGAGCGACTTGGTTTTTTTTACACCCCAGACGTGTTTTGGTTGGATACAGCCCACAGCCGAGCCCACAATTTATTTCGTTTGGATCGGTTTCTAATTAAATGTTGTTGGGTCATAAATGATAGCTTTGTATGGTTATCAACTTTTCGTCGAGAGAATTAATGTGTCTCTTAAGGGAAGCTTTTCGGTTTAAATCAGAGAGTAAATGAAAGGATTACCGGTATTTACCGCTTTATGCAGTATAAGTCTCTTCCCAACATTTAGAGAGTTAATCGAGAGATCTAATCAAAGGACGACAGGTGAGTTTTCTAACTAATTGCTTATTGATGTTAATGTGGTTAAAGTCTTGCGGCAGTTGGTTTTTAAAGCATGTAATTATTGATCGGATTATATGTGTGAGATTTACTATGACATGGTTTATAATGTTGTGTGGTTAATTGTATACAAGCATTAGTGTGAGCAGTTACGCTGAAAGTCGGTTGGGGGGGGGGGGTGTCCCGCGTTAATTAAAGTCGGGGGTGTGTCTCGTGTTAACTAAAGTCGGGGGGGGGGGGGGGGTCCCGCGTGAACTCATATCGGGAGGTGTGTCCCGTTTATGCCAATGGGGGTGTGTCCCAGTTAAGGCAGTATGAGTCAGACACGCTGTCACCTGCGGGTGACAGTAGTGTATGTCAAAAGCCTGTTTGTAATTGTTGTGTTGTGTTATAACTGAATTGGTTGTTGATGTTATAAATCTTTTCCATATTTCTGTTGTTAAACTGTTGTAAGAGGGAACTCACTAAACCTTCGATCTAACCCTCACTCTTTCAAAATTAAGAACCATTTCAGGTAAGCGTAAGGTAGGAGGATCGAGCAAGGCTAAGAAGAAAGTGTGAGTTGGAGCTGGGTTAGAAGACCTTCGCTTTAGTTTCTAATTCCTTGTATTCTCAGTTGTGTGCATTAGGTTGTCTTTCCGCAAATTTTAAATTTTAGACGTTGTAATGTGCCGTTTGGCGTCGTCAATGAATGAAGTTGATTTGCTTTATGTCAGGAGTTTGGGTCGTTACAGCTTAATCAAATGATAACTAGGTAATTTGTGATAACTGTGAGATCCAATGTGAGTCACACATTTAAGATAATTAATATTAATTTTAAACAAATACAAAAGGGTATTTTAGTAAATTTGTTTTCTACATCTAATTAAATGAATAAATCCTAAAATCTCTCATCTCTTTCTCTATTACGGCTCCTCACTCTCTCTCTACCATATACCTAAACCCTAAAAAGTTTATATTCTTTCAGTAGCCGCCCATATCTTATTCACCACATCATATATCTTCTAAGAATGTCGTCGGAACGCCTTCTGAATCACCACATCATCGTCTGAAGAATTGGACGTCGGAGAGTTTGCATCATCATCTTCCTTAGCCCCCTTATTTTTCTTCTTCGCCCCCTTTGGCGCTGGTGCAAGCTCATCCGACTTCCATCCCATCACCGACGGTTAATTATTTGCCCCAGTTACGAATTCCGCCGACCACTTCTCCGGCGAACCTAACTTTCACGCCGGGTTATCAACCTGTATAACAAAAGTAGGGTTTCACTTTATGTTTTAGTCTCCTTATTGAATCTGAGCTTTTGAGTTTCTTGATTGGACCCTATATGTATTTTGTTTTGATTTTCATATCGTTAAACCCTGATTTGTGTTGGTTTCAATAGTAAAAACCCACTTCAGTTGCACAAGATTTTGTGTCTATTATTTTGGATGATTTCTCAGTTGTTGAACCCTACACCGACGATGAACTTCTAACGATGCGTATCACAGTGTGTATCGCTGTGGTACAGAGTGATACATTGTCTTAAAGTTTAGAATTATTCGTATTTATCATCGTTGTTACAAAGTGTCTCACAGTGTATCTTCGTTATTTTACAAGGGTATCACAAAATTTCTTATTTATTTTCGGTATTTTCGATGTTTACAAAAGGGTATCACAGTCTGCATCACGTATTTTTGATGTTTACAAAGTGTATCACAATGTGCATCACATATTTTCGATGTATTTTTGATGTTTTCAAAGTGTATCACAATGTGCATCATGTATTCGCCGGAATAATGTTCGTCAGAGAGGGAATAATGTTCACCGGAGGGAGGAGAGAGGAAATATGAGAGAGAAGATTTCTAAAACACCTAAATTACCCTTTAATTGAAATTTTAATTAAAATTGCCAAAATTATTAATTTCCTAATTTGTACTCTGATTTGTGATTAAAATTAGATCTCACGGTTAACACAGATAACCAAGTCCTCCCTTGAATATATATATATATATATATATATATATTAAAAGGTATATCATAGGATATGTTTGATGGTGGGACAAATATACGATTATATGTAAAATGATATGGTAGATAATATTAATTTAGAAATAATTATCGATTGATTTTGTGTATAGGAATTCTCGAAAAAACATTTTTATATAAATTATTAGTATTTATTAAATTCAATGTTTTTTTTATAATAAAAACAATATATTGAACAAGAAATTTGTACCTATAGAAATGTGAGCCTAAAACAAAAATAGGTAGAATAAAATCGTAAAGAGAGCAATCTTTCGACTTTATTTATTTTTTATCGAGAAGTAAACTAGGGTTTGGGATTGCTTATTTAAACTAACTTTTTTTAAGCGTTTATCAACTCATGTGGTGTTAAATTGAAGTTTTATAAAAAAAATGTTTGCATTAACTTATGGTGATATCAAAAGATAATAAGCCAATAAGTTGTTTTTTAGGGGGTGTTTGAGATTGTTTATATATGTAAAAATAAAATTACCAAAAAAACTGATAAGTTGTTTCAAATAAGTTAATAAATTAGAATGAAATGAGTTATCAAAAATTCTTTATCACCGGTGCCAAACCGGTATAAGCATTTTTTCTCATCCAAACACTAAAAAATGTTTAAAGTAAACTCTAATTTTAGTCCTTGAGGTTTACTGAAAAGTCTGGAAATGTGACCTAAACTTTAATAAGTCTAGAAATCATCATTGTGGTTTTCATTTTGCTTTGAAAGTAGTCCCTGGTCACTAACTCCGTTAACAATCTCTGTTAGAGTGAGGGCCATGTTTGTCTTTTTACATATTTTTCTAAATTTTTTTAAAATCAAAATAAGTATAATATTATATTATAAATGCACACACACTATTAGGATATAATTCAATTTGGGTCCCCACCATTTGATGTTCCTATGTCATCCTTGCCTTCCCCCAGTCGTGAAGTCCCTTGTCCTTTTCGTCCCCCGACCGTTCCCCCTCTACTGGCTTGCAACATCATAAATCATCCTTCCCCTCGTCGTGACCAACTCTCATCTCCCCTCGTCACTGTTGTGAAACACACCTTCCGGCGCCCGATCGTCTTCCTCATCAAAGTTGGCGATGAACACGATCTGTTTCATCTTCCTATTTGAAAGTTCCGACGAAATCGATCTCTCGTTTTCTCATTTGTTTTATCTCCTGCAACTCCCCCTCCTTCGACGAACCACACCCTCCATCTCCATTTCAAGCTTCACCCAGATCCACACCCTCCATCTCCAGGTCTGAATTTGCTTGATAGAGAAGAATGAGTTCATGTTCTCTCATGCACATCGAAATCGGAGGAATCAAATCAAGGAAGCATAAAAAACAAAGGGAGACGATGGTGATGGTTTAAAAGGCCAAACCGAAGAAGACGGTGGTGATGGCGATGGTTTTAAAAACCAGATGGAAGAAGACGATGAAGATGGTTTTAGATATGTCTCAAACCTGCTTGGGGAACCGATTAACAGAGGAGACGATGTATTTTTTTAACCGAGGAAGAAAGCGGTGACAAGAAGGCGTTGGCGTGTTTGACGTCAACGGCGGGCCGGTGGCCATTGAAGTTTATTTTGTGTGTGTGTGTATATATATAATTTTTTAAAAAAAATTAAGAAACCTGGATAAAAAGACAAAATTGTCCCCCACTATAACATAGACTATTATCAGAGTTAGTGACCAAGGACCACTTTCAGATCAAAATGCAAACCATAAGGATGTTTTTAGACTTATCAAAGTTCAGCTTCCACTTTCAGACTTTTTAGTATACCTCAAGGACCAAAATTAGAGTTACTCAACTGTTTATTACCACAGTGAAATAAGTTAATAAACATTTTAAATAGCAATCCCAAACGAATTTGTACTTAGAATTGAATACGGGGGTGTAATCTGATAGTTCATAAGCTCTATGGTTATAAATGAAATTTGATGGTGGTCAAACTGTTCATATATGCTTGGTATCAGACACTGAGAAGAGAAGTGATTTTGGCGGGAAAGGGATGACTTCATCGGTGGTGGACTCAGAGTCGCCGGATCTAGTTTGTGAGCTCGATAATGTTCAAGGGATGGTGGATGCCCTCACCTCAGTCCGATGGAAACGACATCAGGTTCGTTTTTTGTTGTAAAAATTTGCAAAAAAAGAAGTTTTAATGGAAACCTAGGGTTTTAGTAGTCTTGAGTTTGACTGAGAAATCTAGGGTTCTTATATGGGAGTTGTGCTAATTCCTAGATTTTATTTATAAGTTAGGATGCAGTTTTGGAATTGAGTGAGCATGGGATTGTGTTGATTGTTGAGGATACTGGCTGTCTTCAAGCAAAGGTTTATCTACAACGAGAGGTATATACACATAATTAAGCTTCTTGTGCTTTAAACTCCCTTTGATTGACAGTTGTTCATTCGCGATATGAATATTGAAAGTATTTTGATTATGCAAGTAAAATGAATTTAACAAAGTCAATGTAAATATGTAACGGTGAGATCTGTAAGATCTGAACAGAAGCAAAAGGTAGATATTTTCAGTCGACCAGTAGTTCATACAATTAAAAGAGAAATATGACTCCAACATAAAAAATGTTGGTAGTGACAAAATTCATATACATTCTCTAGAAGGTAAATGATAATAGTAAACTACATTTTCTTTACGAGTTATAATGTTAACAAGACTCGTCAGCACCTTTATGTTTTGATGCAACAACAAGATGCTACTTGTAACTAGTTTGTTGGTGGGTTAGTGTTTGAATGAAAGTTTTTTCTTAGAGATTCAGAAAATTGAATTAATAATAGAGTGACAAAAATAAGATAAGTTCAAGAACATACAAGAAGAAAATACCCTAATCGTCATCCCCTATTGATTTAGTAACACCTGCTTTAAAAACCACATAAACCCAACTCCAATGGGAATAATCCTTGATCATCTCTTCCTATAGCTATGGTCTCCTGGAGATAAAAGAAAGAAAGAAAAATAGTTTCTTTTACCGTTTCCAATAATATAGCCAAAACAATGTTATAGAATTAGTATCTGTAAGAAAACCATGCATTTGTTAAAATGATGATCCAAAATAGTGGCTGAAGCACGGTTGATGAGACGAATAAGAAACTACGCAAAAGGAGGAATGGGAAAAATAGTGAGCACTATTTACATCATGTAGTTCCAACTTCCACTATGGACTGAGAATGTTGCTCCTTATATGTCAGCTGACCATACCATAACCTCTGCTTCTTGGTCTTTATTGTAGCTTTTTGTTCGTTATGAATATAATGCACAAGGGCGGCCTAGGTTTGGAGTAAGCTTGGGCTTGTTTGTGGATTGCCTCAACACGTTTTGTATTCCTGGACACTCGAGCACAATCGAATTCAAGTATCCAGGGCCTGATATGCAGCTTCTTCTCAAGTATATATGACCTTCTTTGTCTTAATTTTCTTTGAATACTGGATTCAAATATTAGAAAATTTAAACTTGAGGACATATTTATCATAATGTGTTATTCTCTCTCTCTCTCTCTCGTGATATATGATCTGGATGCACCTTAATTTTCTGCATAATATACTTCGGGTCTATGACATCCAGATGTTCCTGTTGCATTCTGAGCAAAGTGGAAGTTAATCATAATGATCATGAACAAGCGTAGACTCGAGACTCCAAAATCCAGCATAGGTCATTGTGTGTCCCCCCAAGAGAAATAAATAAAGTTTTCAGTTCCTTATAGCGATAACACATAGATGAGACTCCATAAGTCACCATCTACCTTTAATACCTAGGTTTTGGAGAAGGATATGATGGTAAAATTCCTCTCGCTTGTGCTTGCAAATGTACCTCCATATATGTAATATTCCATGTTCCCAATCATCTTAAGATGTCACCACTCTTATAATTTTAAAGTTTTGACTGAATTGATAATGGCAGGCAGGTATTGGTGCTAAGGTCAAATGAGCTCTTTATATTTAACAACCACTACTCTCTAGAAAATCATTTATGATCTACAGGAACATGTATCCCCAGAAATTGAAGCACCAATTCATCTTGAATGCTTGCTTACCTATGAGAGTGATTAAGATACTACTTTACTGTAATAATAATTTGAGAGGTTGTCACCAGAAACAATGGTAAGCCTAAGGTTCACTCAAATCCAGTGGTCAATCATACTCTGCCAACTTTATGCAACACAGAGTTTGGTTTTATTTGGGGATAATTTGGAAAATCACCTATTACCATGGGAACTAGTCCAAAAAGGGACATCCTCTTAATAATTTAATAACAAGACGTTTCTTTTATTTCCCTCTCCAACAACTGCACTTTTAATCTGTTTGGAGGCTTGACAACCTTGTAAGTTGCAACTCAATATACTTCTTGAATCCATAATTGGGTGGATTACATAATTTCTTCTTGAAGCTAATTTTCTCCTAGTAATAATAGAGGTAATCAGTCCCAAATGGCACTGTCTGGACTCCTAACCTCCCAGCAAATGGGGTACATTTACATAATTTATTTAGAAGATGTATTCTATTTCAAATTTGAAACCTCTGACCTAGGCAGAGTAGCATGTATTTGCTCTTAACCTCCCAGCAAATGGCACTGCATAGACTCCTAAAATGACAAACCTGGCAACCTCTATATGAGGAGCTGTGTTGGTTTTACAGCCTAGGAGATTGTGAAGTACACTATTAAGGGCAGAATATGAAAATTGTTGTACATTTGACGAGAAAGAAATTCAGTGAAAAATATGGAAAACTGGGTTCAAAGTCGGAAAGCATTGGTATATAAGATTGGTGAAATAGAATTTGTAATCACAATATTTGGAATTGCAGAATTAACAAAAAGCTTTTGATTTTTTTTCTCAACACGTTTTTGAGAACTAATTTTACCTTCTATTTCAAATTTCCATGGATCGAGGATAATCTTTTTACTGCAGTATGATGATGTTACTTTCTTTTGTTAGATCCACTGCTTCATTAAGTGCTTGCACTTATGCGGAGATCAGAACTAGGATCCCTGACACAATTTCATGGGACTACAATTTTGAACCTGCAGGAAGCACTCCTATCAATTTTACTGTTAAGGTACCCAATTTCTGTTTTTAGCATCATTTTTAGCGGTTCTGCTTTTTGTAAACACAGGCAAGGCACTTGCTTGCATGTGCCATCTGTATGCTTGAATGTGAACTGCATCCTACCTATGTGTGGGGCTGAGTGTTTTTCTTTTTGTAGCTTGTTCAGTTTTAGTTCAATACCTTTCTTACATGCACAATATGAACTTGTCATTGTCCATAAGATGATTGGCCAAAAAATTAAACATGTGAAAGCAACAAGGGGCCTCTTCTCTAAATGATCAGCCACGCCCTTGGCCAAGAGCTTGTGATGGATGTTGTGGCTCTCTAGAATAATAAACATTATTTGGCTAAATTTCTGCTTGGCATACTATTTTTAATAATGCTAAGATATATAAGTATACTAAATGTTTCTAATTTCCTAGTTGCACCACTAATGTTCTACACTTAGATTTTATTGTTTGCCATCAAAGTTCCTGCTAACTTTTTGTAATTTGAAGTATGAATTTGTTCTTATCTCATTGTATTCAACTTTTGTCTAAATTGCCCTGTGTCAAACAACTATCCGTAGCCCAATTCTCCTATCTTTCATCATTTGTGAGATGCTGCTTCAATGCCAGCTTCAGACGTTACAAGCTTCATCCCAATTGACAACCATGGAGAGGATCTCAATTGTATTCAACCTTCGCCCTGTCCATGCCTCTGTTGTCTTTAATGGGAACTCTTTTCGCAAAGTAAACTTGCATTTGATCTTCATGCACATTTAGGAAAAATTGGATCATCTATTAACATTTTACTTATTTTTGGTATAAAATCAATTAGGAAACCTATTTTGTATGAACTAATGCATGTTCACATTGATCTTTTGACTTGCCCTTCGTGTGGGATGGATGAGTAAATTCATCCATGTATCCGTTTCACTTCCAGTTGATTTATGTTAAAACTTTTTGGAGGATGGTGATTTAGACTGCAAACTAAAGTAAAAGTATGAACCTCATTTGAAGTCAGCAGCCTTGAAAGAAGCCATTGACGACCTGGAATGGCCAGGATCAAGTGTACAAATAATCCTGCAACCAGTGCCTCCATCAGTTACTTTTAAAGCGGAAGGCCATGGAGACTTGCAGATAGACTTCATGTATTATGCAAACATGGATCTGCTGGCTGCATTCAACTGTGATCAAATTGTTTCTCACAGGCATGTATTCTCTATCTGATCTCATCATTTGTCCACTCCAGCTCCTCCATTACAGCAGTTAACTTGAATTTATAACAACAGAAATGAGAAAAAGATGATTTTTTTTAATTCAGCAATGTGAAGCTCTCTCGTTATATACGAAAACTCATGTTTCTGGGTTTTAGATATAGGGTTCATGTCAGTATGGGTGCGTTTGGTATGCGGGACAATAAAGGACATGACGGAACAAAAACTTGTTATCTCATGTTTGGTGCGACAAGTAGACTAAGACCGGGCAGAACTGAGTGGGACAAAAAAAACATTTTTTTCTATGACGCCAAAATAACAAAAAACAGGAAGATTGGACAAATTTAATAAACTACTAAACTGTTCATGTCAAATTAAGACCCTAAAATCTTCCATAATTCTTTCACCAATGTGGCATCAAATTCCCTAGGAAAAAGCAAGAGAATCTAAGTTGTGATATAACTCTGTTATTGCTCCTTATATTGGGTATTTGTGTTGTTATGAATTGTAGGTATAAGTACAAGTTTCTTCGTGCAACGACTTCCAACATACCGAGCAGTGTGATCAAAGATAATCGAGGAAGCAAAGTGACGATTGGAAGAGGTGGGATGTTAAAAGTTCAACACTTGGTATCGGTTGCAAGGCTGTCTACTTCTCACCCACATATAGATTCCGCTGGTTATCAGCAGCCTAGCCGCATTGCTTACATCGAGTTCTTTGTGAAGCCAGAGGTAGACGAAGAGAATGTATATGAATGATTAAGTTTATGTCTTGTTTAATTAACATTGATAATTTATTACTTTTACTGTTTTGGATATACTTTTTCAAAGAAAGGTCGCAAACTAATTACCATGTTCTTGCTAAGCTACACTAACGTCCCTTTATAAGGGACTGTATACCTTCTCAATCTACATGAATTGGATACATATGGAGAAAAATAGTATGTACTAATTTAAACCATCGTCTATAAATACCATATAAAAATAATGTAATTAATATGATTTACATATTTGAATTTGGAGAAAAAATAAATGAATAAAAATTGATAAGAAAGTTCGTTTGATTGAATAAATAACTATCCGAGTGTGTGCTGTTTGCAGCCCTTTGGGCCGTAGTGTTCGGAGCTGCGTCTCACCATCTTTCTACACAAGTAACAGTAATGGCTCTGGCATGACCAGCAAAATATGTGATTGTTATTGCCAACCTACATACGCCCCAACATCATCGGAGGTTAACAAGGTTAATAAGATTTTTTTTGGTTAAAGCTATATATATCTATATCTATTACTACCTTGTATATATATCGCGAGAGTATCGAGATCAAACGAAAACATCGTCAAAATAAAAGAACACGAGAAGGGGTTCAAATAACATGTGATTTTACGCTGAAATCAAACTGTTATTACAGCACAACCTTGCGGGTCAAGTCGCCTGAACACCCTTCGCGAAATCACATGTTGACCATTTTCACATTCACTTATTTTGACCTTGTTCTCGTTTGAACCTCCTTCTATGTATGTATATAAATAATCACAGCAGTTTCAGTAAATACAATCAAGCCGACTCGCTCACCTTGACGTTAATTTGACCACATTGAGGGCAAGAATGACCTCGATCAGCAAACAGTTCGGCTTGAATCTGGCCCATTACTTGTCGCGGATTCATCTGTTCCTCCCAGTTTCTAATTTCTTGTTGGGGGAAAAGTTCACAAGCTCCATCCCTTCAACAAAATTAATATATCCATCCTTAAGCTCCTATTATACCATTATTATCATTTTAACAAACAAATAAGCAGCAGAGAAAGATGACCTGAAGTGGTCGTATCCATCGATGACCTTGTTACAACGATAGCAGAAATACTTGCCGCAGTTTTGACACACCATCTTGTTGCAACCTTCTGTTTTTGAAATCGCCATCTTACAAGACGGGCATTGCTTTGCATCACGAAGTATCTCTTTCACGCTAAGAAGCTCCTGGATCATTTCTTGTTCTCGCTTCCGTTGTTCATCTTTCATTTGACTTGAGCTCTGCCTCTCCTGCATATCATTTTAATACCATGAAGATTTCATAATAATTTCTTTTATTTTAATAATGGTTTACGTAAATTAACATTATTATGATGTTACCTGCAAGATACGGAGCTTCATTTCCGGTGTGAGACATGTGATTCCAACATGGCGTCGTTCCCTGCAAAGTGTGCAAAAGCTAAAGAAGCATTTGGAGCATTGAGCATGTTGGTCTTCATCTTCTATGCAGGCCGTTTCGCATCTAGGGCAGTAGACCACATCAGACATCGATTCAAGCGTTTTCTGTAATGTGAGTGACTCCCATTTTTCAAATTCTTCATCACCAAGCAATCGCTTCAAAAGACCGGGGGGGATCATGCCCCCACATTTTGTACTGGGGCAAGAAAGCTTGTTCACGGTACCGTCTTTTACATGCACGTCCGAGTAACTTTTCATGCATTTCTCGCAAAAGAAATGTTGGCATGGCAATCTTATAAATTCGGTACCTGTTGAAAAAGAAGAAAGCAAGTCAATATAGCAATCACACCTAGGACTCCTAACTCAAGTCCATGGTTTGCATATTAAATTATGCAAACCATAGATTTATAGCCTAAACCAAACCAAATCAAACCCTGTATATCCCAACTCGCGGTGGGGTCTGGGAAGGGTAAAATGTATGCAGACCTGACATCTACCCCGAAGAGTATGGCGGCTGTTTTCAAGTAGACCCTCACTTATGAAAAGTTGTACAAAAAAGGTCAAAAATGGTAAAGATTAGAAAAGTTGGTCAAGAAATAGCAATAACAACCGCTCTACTATTTGAGACAGAGGTCGGGATTGCGTCCATCTTACCTTTCCAAACCCAAACTCCAAGTGGGATATCATGGGTTGGTTTGGTTTGCATATCAAATTTTGGGTCCATTTGTTAACAGCTTAATGAGCTTAATGGACTCACAGATTATTCGGTCAACTATACATGACTGTTTGGTATTGGCTTAATGATATAGAAAGTGGCTTATTCAATAAGCTTCTAGGGGTAGCTTTATGCATAAAGCCAAGTTTTTTTTTCCAAACATCCCCCTCCCAATTAAAAAACACGCTCCTCCCATCTATGAAAAAGCCCGTCCAAACAAAAACCCTCCCAATCTATACAGACAGATTAATCCACATAGTTAGCTTTATCCATACAGGAATTAATAGAAAACCAACCAACCACCACAAGTCAAAATCCGAGCCATCTAAGAAACAATGTATGACGTTAGGTGAAGTAATCGGGTCATAAATAGGCCTCGCACCAAGTGCAAGATCAGTGGTTTACTTCTTGCGACCAACTTGATGCACCAATGCTACTCGGCTTTGCAAGTGTTATGAACGGAAACATTTGAAAACAACCCTTGACTTGCAACGAGGCTATAAAGATCACTCAAGTCACAAGATTCTTGGAACCAACAAAAAACCAACAAATAAACAAATATAATCCATCACTTTCATAGAAGGTCAGAAATTTACCAGCATACTCGCTAAAGCAAATGCAACATTCATGAAAACTTCTACGAAAATCTTCAAGCCGCTGCTCCTCATTGTAACTCTTCAATGAAGGAATATCGACATTCGGGGATATGCATCCCGAAATTGCACGTGGATCACTATGATGTTTCACTCCATAAGGGCCAAGAAAGATTTCTTTAGTAAAACCAAGATAAGAAAGAGCAGAAGTATGTAACCATTCAGCCCATGAGTAAATAACTTCCTGCCCAAATTGCTCATTCCATATCGAATCCAACATCGAACACAAACTAGAAATTTTCGAAGAATCCAACCATTGAACAGAAATCGTAAAATAAGGAGGGAGATGTGTTGGGTATGATTTGGGTAATAAACATGTCAAAACTATCGGTGGAAGATACCGAACTTCAAACGAGTAAGAAAATTCTTGTAAATTATCGGTATTATTGGTACTTAAATCTTGGGAAGAATTTAGTTTTGTGGAGATTGTGAGTTCTTCAGAAGTTTCAATGTAGACATGAATCTGCAGAAGAAAACATAAATAGTTTTTGTTGGTTTCACATATTTGTAGCAAAATCAAAGAAAAATTGGCTCAAAATCACTACAGAACCTGCAAAGATCGCAATCCATTCTGCTTTTCGAGGATAAAAATGTTGTCTCCATATATAGATTCCATAGCCAATACCTACAATTAACCATTCACATACAGAAATTGAAGGATGGTTTTGACTGTAAAATAAGAAAAATATAGGGCATAACTCAAAGGCTCAATCTTTAATCAATAATCACAAATGAAATTGCAAGATTAATAAGTCGATTAATTCATGGAAAATTATATAAAGTTTTACCTCATCTTCTTGTAATTGATCATTAGTTCTCTGTAATTCCTCTGATAAATCGGGTTCTTCACCGAATAATCTCAAATTTTCTAATCTTTTCACCACATCATCGTCATCATCATCATCATCGCCATTTTTATCATCAACATCATCCTTCTTTGGATCAAATCCCTCACTTAATTCCTCCTGCTCTTCCTTTAACTCTGTTTTGCCTTTATTTCCATCTTGTTTTGGGTGAAAATCCGATGAACCCAGTTCAGATTTCTTCACGAACTGAGGTCCAGAACCTCGATTCCTCGATACCCAGCTGGGGGTTTTGCGGTTTCGAGGTGATTTGGGGGTTTTAGGAATAAAATCCGAGATGGGTGTTGATGTGGAAGAGGTTGAAGGTTTCGGTGATGGTGATTTTGGATTGGATTGAATCTGTTGATTGATGTTTTGATCAACATGGTGAGATTGGTAATGCCTTCCGCCTCTTCTGCCGCCTCTTCTCATCGTTGGTTGAACAACAGTCAGTTTGGTGGAATTCAACTCAACCCCTGTCATCTCGGGTCGGGTCTTTATAGATTACAAAAAGTCCATGATCCATTTTCGCATTGGGCTTATTTATTCTCTCCTTTCTTGGGCCTTTTCTTTTCTTTTATGTTTATTATTTCTTTTTACCAAATACTCCCTCCGTAGAAAAGTAATTGTCGATATTTGAAATGACATATAGTTTTGGACATGTATAATTATTACATTTTTTATTAATCAAATGATATCTTTACCTTTTTTTTAATTTCTCTCTCTCTCTCTCTTCACATCCCTTCAATATTTGTGCATTAATTAAGGACAAATTTGAAAATTTAGTTATCTACTTTTGAAAGTGGACACTTATTTTGGGACAAACATAGATAGAAATGTAGACATTCATTTTGGGATGGAGGGAGTAAGTGCAATAACATTCAAACTATTTTTTTGAGAGGGAAAGTGATGATATTAAAAGGAAAATGGGAATGTGTAAGAAAATGGAAGTTATGAAATATGTAAGAAGTATAAGAGAAACTGACATTGGACAAAAAGACAACTAAAACGTAAAATGACTAGCATAAGTGTTTAACTCTCAGATATGAAATATTTCAGCATATCCTAAGAGAACTACAAAAGATAGAAGTATTCAACTTTTGTTTCTCATCGAGTCGATGCCAATTTTTCTAACATATCCAAACATAATTTTGAAACATAACAGATTAACAAAACCATGTTCCAATACATTGAAAACATAATAGTTAATGTCAATTTGCAAGGTTAACATAAGCATTTCCCAAGTTTTTACTGCATAACCATACCAAACATCCCTACAAATTTGAAACAATGAGTTGATGTCAATTCGCTAACATATCCCAACAATGTACAATTTTTGAACCCAAAAAAAATCGACTCAAACCTACTTATTGAAAGTTGAGAGAAGATTGCAAGTGAGGATCAACAGGGGCTTAGCAAGCTGCAAACATGCAGGGATGGAGCAGGAGGTAAGCAAGGGCAGATGGGTTAGAAGTTGAGGTCATATAGCAAGAGTTTATAATTCACACGACTGCATAGGTACAACATAATGATTCTAAGCTCGAACAATTGTGGGACGCTAGTAACTAAGGTTGAATCCTTGAGGGTTGCATAGGTTGGAGGTCAATAGCGTTTATGCAAACAACTGATTTGGCCTCTATCATTTTTGGTATTAAAAAAGTTTATGGCCGGTCTGGCTTACCCGAGACTAATGTTGGCTACACCACTATTTGTAAGATACGTTTATGCATTTGATTATCAGTAAAATAGTTACTTTATAACAAAAACACACCATTCTTTCTTTGATTGGAATGTGGTTAAGATGAGAAAGACCATTGTCAAGGCAAACAATGCAATAGCTTCAACTAAAACGATATAATTGAATGGTTGTTCTACCAATGTCAAATTTGGTATACACTTCTAATAAAAAAGAAAAAAAAAACAATTCATTATTGAGCGTTGATCAAATATATAAAATATCAATTATGACAACAAAAATACATACCAAAAGCAAAGCTATCAAGTAATGATTATTAAAAGACAAAAGCATGTCTCCGTTTTAAGTTGTTCGTCTTCTTGCCCCATCTCAATCAACACACAAATTGGAGACTATTTTTGCATATTTAGAAATAAATGTACTCAACAACTTGTACTTTTTAAATAAAGTTTTTCCTGGGTTCCATCCCCTTTTTCCAAAAACAACAATAACTTGTGCTCAACTTTCAATTCTGAATACAAATTATTATCGATCTTGTTCAATAAAAACATTTAATTATATGTATTAATAAATATATTTTACACATACATAAAAAGAAATGCAATGATGATCAATGATGTTACAATAAATATGGTCCCGTCATTTGTGTTCACCAAATTGGTGATGATTATACCAATGGATTGAAAACTCTTAAACCCAACAAATTAAAGATGTAGCAAAGCTGGCAAGATATCTGGTTTTAAAAGATACTAGAAATGTACCATCGCAATGTAACGGGTTTCTGAAATCTAGAACTCGAATCCTCGATCATTATTCATACTTTTTGTTAGTCTTTTTTATTTTATTTTACGATTTTGAGAAACCTAAATTTAAAACAAAAATATATTTTAGTTTAGTTTAATTATGGTTTTTTATAAAAAATAATAATAATAAAATTTGTTACGGCTCAAAAAATGTTTAATTTAAATGATAACTATAGTTAATATATTTTATATTTAAAATTAAAAAAGATAACATACTTCAATAAAAAATAAAAATAAGGTGTTTTATCTCGAATTTTCTTATATTTATCGGTTAGTTATATCAATAGTTAAAAATTTTAGATATTTTAGAAAATAAAAATAAGTGTTTATCTGCAGTTAATTACACGAATTCAAACATTGAGCTTTTATAAGTTGTACTTATGTTTAATCAATTTGTACTTTTGGATTTTAAGTAATATGCATTAATAAGTGGTACCTAATGCATAAAAATTAGTTTTTAAGAGTTTAACTTAAATGTTTTATAATATAGTATAGATATATTAGTTAAAATTCAAAATTGTTAATGAAACATAATTATAACTTATTAAAGTCCCATGTTTTTATTTGTATAACTAACTGCAAATAAACATATTAAATACAGGATAAACACTATGAGATAAACTATATGTTTTATTTTTTTTAAATATATTTATTAGATCAATGCATGTTTTTATAATATAGTATAAATATATTAGTTATGAGATTATAACTAATATAGATATAGATATATTAAGAGCAAATCATAAAATAAAAAATAAATATTGATAATAGTAGATAATATTGATCAAAACGTCCATTAAATATAAAAAACAAATATTTATATTAATAAATGAGTATCCATTCCATAAATAGATGATGATATGAGATACTGTGCTTGGATAAGTTGTACCAATGTATTATGAAATTGTAAATTAAGTAATTGACTTTAATTAGTTGTATTTTGTGCTTAAAATGTTGTAATTAAGAGTTTTTTTAAATCTCTTTTATAATATAGTATAGATTTAATTTATTAATAAAAAAAATTAGATTAAGTTAATATCAATAAACATCAACCGTTGATTTTAAACTAGAAGACTTCTAAACAACTATATCAATCAAGTAAACTAAAGAATGGTATTATAAAATAATATTATTATATAAATAATATTAGTTTTTTGTATAAAAGAAAAACCAAAAACACCAACATAGCTAGCTGAATAAAATTACTAGGATATACAAATAATAAATTGATTGTAACTCCTGTTGATATGGAAAATTTGGTCACCCTCAATATTATTTTAATCATGGAAGAAAATGGAATAATATAGTAATTATAAAAATAATAGATAAAATAATATTTAAATACTTGTTATATTGGACAATCCAACTGGTTAATTAATTTATGTTAATGTTATTTACTCATTTAAGTTGATTATGTTGTTTCTCTTTAAGTTTGAATCGTTTATACCTTTTCAGATTCAGACTATTTGTTTTTTTTCCAATTTTTAGAACCTCTTAATGGCTCTTATATACATCTCAAATAAGAAGTAGTGACCTAACTTCTTAAAATCTCTTATCCCGCCTCATTTTATATGTTCTTCTTTCTCTCAAGACGCCTTCAAACGTTACAAAAACAAACAACCTTATTGATTCAGATTTAACAATTCAGCACCCCCTCTTATTAATCAGAAGGGAAATAAGACTTCAGACTTCAGAGTTCTTAAAAAACAAACGTCACCTAAGAAAAATGGAGGTAAATAAATGTGACATCTATATTTGAAGGTCAATATAGTATGCTTTTAGAATTAAATAATATATTTTATTCAACTTTTAAGAGAGAGAGAGAGAGAGATTAATCATTTAGAGGACAATTCATATACAAACCTTGCATATCCTACACCCCTTACAAACCAATCATGTCCATTAAAAATCCAATCTGATGGTCTAGAATAGATTGGGTAGAAATTGTAAACTTGTGAAACATTATTACCCTATATGAAAACATAAACGCAAGGGAAGGGCAAAATATTATGCACAACCTGTTCATTAAGGAAACAATGTGTGATCACCAGATTCATCGCTCATTATCAGTTCCCGGTTAATCGACAATGGAATCTCACGATTTGTTGAAGACTTGTTACCCAAAATGATCTGATGAGTTTGTGCACACAATATGATTATGTGCATTCACCGGATGCATATGTGCACACAATATGATTTGTTGAATATTCTGTGCGATCATCGGATTCATCGCTCATTATGTACATATACGAATGTACATGAATTTCATACCAGTATCATATGTGAATGTTCATTTATGATTTTGTGCATATGTGCTTGAATTTCTTTACAAAGCATATGTGCATGAATTTCATACCAATATCATATATGAATGTTCATATATGAATATGGGAATATGTGCATGAATTTCATACCAATATTATATATGAATGTTCATATATTATTCTGGGCATATATGAATGTTCATATATGTAGCCATGTAAAATTTTCAAATATCAAATTGGCTACTATATCGCGAAGAAGGCCTCCTTCCGGGGGGTTCGAGCCATCAATGAGATACTACTCTGGAAGAGCTAGAATCCTAACCTCGTTTATCTGATTTCATAAATTTGAAACAAAAAATAAATTTTCTCAATGAATCCAAGATCCCAATTCCTTGTATCCGGTTAAGCAAGCCCCGCCGCCCGATCTATGAAAATAGCAAATTATATATCTTAAATGTTTTGATTAATCAACAATGAATCATTACATATATCAAATAACTTTGTTCTCGATATCTTGTTCTTCAACATTTACACATATGAAACACACAACACACATTAAAAAAAACACTCTCTTACAATTGTGGTCATCCACGTTGGTTTCATCAATAACATCATTGTGGAAATCTTTGTTTACAAAATCATCTGATATCTTGGTGATTTCTTTATCATGCATGTAACACTCAGAATTTCAGGTAAGTATAGGAACTTATTTAATCTTATATTTATGTGCCTAATGAAGTAGGATATATCTGTTAATTGCTACATTTAATTAAGGTCTTATTTAGGTATTGATTGGAGGCCTTTTCGTGCAAAAAACCTGAAAACCACAGTAGCAGGGGATGTTTGTGCGACAATGCCCATGGGCAAAGTCGCTGGGCAATGTCGCCTAAGCCATCCAGAAGGAGGTGGAACCCCGAAGACAATGCCCATGGGCAAAGTCGCTGGGCAATGTCGCCCGCGTGGTCCAACTTTCTGTTTTAAATGCAATCTGATTCTTCATTTCACTCATTTCTCATCTAAAAACGGTAGAGAACCTTTATGGACGATTTTTGAGCAAATCAAGCACCATACACATTTATTTCTAGGGTTTGGTTGGTGAATCCATTTAATGATCATCAAAGCTCCTTCCAAGACCATTTATTGAAGATTTTCATCAAGATCATCACCCTTCTCAACCAAAGCTTCATTTATCTTCATCTAGGGTTTCTATTTTCTAGGTTTTAACCAAAACCTAGATTGTGAGTTCCTAAACTTTGTTAAAACTAGATACATATCATATCTCCCTATCTATTCTTGTCATGCATCTTTATTTGGACCACTCTTTCATAATATTTGGGTTTTTGTGGATTCCATTATGTGTGGGTCCAAGTCTTCATTAATACATGGTAAAACCTCTCTAAGATGGTATTGGGGTTTGTGACTTTAAATATATGGCAAGGGTACTTGTATGGAATAATCTTGGTTGAGGGTTTAACTTGGGTGGTTTGACCCTATTTTGAGAAGATGAGTTATTTAACATTTACATGATAGTATGTTGCTTTTTATTACATGACATAGTATGTTCTATGGAAAACAAGATGATGTATTATTTGTGCCATCAAGAAGTGGAAACATGATTCCATTAATACAACCCAATCATATTAGCCTTGTATTGGTCTATATGCAACATATAATTGGTATGGTCTAATTTTTATACCCGTGGTTGGTATTGCGTTAATTCTTGTGCTTTATGAGCCTTGAGACCTACTAATATCAATGTGGATGAATCAAGTCGGTAGACACTAGGAGGATATAGTCTTGGGTGCCACCGTAATGGTATGTGCCTAGACCTCCACCATTCGGGGTAATGCCATGGTTGTAGTCCTCGGATGTGCCGGGCCTTTTGGATGTCACTCATGGTAGTTGGCATCAAGGTATATAGACTCTTTGGGTGGAACTTGATTGGTGTTATGGGTCTCCCCCGTTGACTCCACATTTAATAAATTTTGGTTAACTGCTGATAAGAATTGCACTTTGATTAACATGCTATATCATGTACAAACTCACTAGGCTCTTTTGGCCTAACACTTGTTTGATGTCGATGTGTATCTCAGGTTCTAGTGGCGCCGCTTCTAAGCGGACTTAGTCGGTCCTTGGTGAGAGCTTGGGGAAGGTGCCTTGAGGTGCACTTTTTGTGAAGGCATTGTTTGGATTAGAGGCAACACCCTTTTTGTAATCTATTTTCTATTTAGGAATTATATTAGTTGGTTGTTGTTTATTTCCGTTAAATTACAACTGTAATTAAACAGGTTTAAATATTTCCCCATTTTTGGGAGGCTCTTGCTATGCCAATTTTCGTATACCACATGTCCGTTTTTCGGATTTTTGTTATCCCCATTTTTAGGGTGTTACAATGCATCCCATCGAAAGTAAAATCTGGAGCATTATAATTGAGTGCAATATCATTATCGGCCAACATATCTTTATCCACTATGTGCTTCCCTTTATTATGTTCATCGATTTCATTACTTTCACGAACCATGATTTCAAAACCTATAAAGAATGGTTGCTTAAAAATTCAAAAATTGTTGCTAGAATAATAGTTGTTGGAAGATTTCAAACGCATGAAAGATAATGATCCAATAAATAATATGCTATATTTTAGGAATCAATATTTAGTTTCCTTATTATCCAATATTATTAATATATTAGTTAAATAAAATAATATTTGTAAATTACATTTGTCACCCTGGTTATTAAATAATTATTAAAAAAAAGAAACTAAATATGTTGAGATCAAGGGTGGAGATCAGTCGGTAAAGGGTGCAACAATTGGAAGGTGTGTATTTGATTTTTACTATAATAGTTTAATATATTAAATATATTATTTTATTAGGAAGAGAACCCCTAGAAGACTACCACAAATTAAGGTGACGTTTGGTTCGCAGATTAGGAGGAATCCGATGGAATTGGAATGTTGAATTCCATTCATTTGTTTGGTTCATTCTTTTTCAAGAAAAAAATCTCTAAATTCCATCAAATTCCACAAATAAGGAAATTTAACACTCTTTATCAACTACAAGATATTTTGATGGAGTTAATTTTTGTAACACCCCAGATTTCCGTTTTGTTATCCTGTTATTCTTGTGTTTAAGCGTTGTCGTTAACACCGCGTTTGGTTTGGAGTTTGATGTTGGATTTTAGTGGTTTTGGATTAACCACAGTGAACCACGCGAGTTGCACCGCGACTTGAGGTCGCGGCACAACCCGCGAAACCCACTGGATGTCATGGGTTTTATGGACACGGGCGAGTTATGCCGCGAGTTGAAGTCGCGGCATAACCCGCGTAGTTGGCTGGCCGACTTAAGTGGATTTCTTCAAAATATCTTCATTGGCTTTGTTAATGAAATATCTCTTTCTCTCTCTCTTTCTAGATCTCGTATATACCTCGTTATTTGCTAGTATTTAGTGTATCTAGCAAGGGTTCGGTGTTGAAAGCTTCACCTCTTCGTCGTGGTCGATATCTGATTTTTCGGGTTTTATTCTAAAAACCTACAGGTGAGTTCTTACTACCATTTTATAAACTTTATACATGTCAAAACTTATATTTTTGAAATCTAAAGTATTTCTACGGTATGGATTTAAGTTCTCTACATTTTGACATAACTTGAGTTTTTGGTGATTTTGGGGTTCCCGATCAGTTTTGACTAAAATGATTCCATCTTATTTGAAGTAAAAGGATGTTTTACTTGCACATTTATGTGGATTACTTGAAAGAATGTTTAAAGTTCATTTTGATGATTTTCATTCTTACCAGAAGTTAAACTTGAAGAAAAACATTTTTGTTTATAAAATGTTTTGATACCATATGACTATCTATGGTTGGTCACATATGTTGTTGTGACGAGTCTGTACCATTACTAGTGGATCCCTAGGTATTTATTTTACTTACGCTTTTATGTGATTTGTTGGAAAGAACGTAAAGTAAAGGACCACTTGCACATTAAGTTGTGAGGTTCGGGAAAGAAAGTAAAGTAAAGGACTACTTGCACATTAAGTTGTGAGGTTCTGGAAAGAAAGTGAAGTAAAGGACTACTTGCACATTAAGTTGTGAGGTTCTGGAAAGAAAGTAAAGTAGAGGGCTACTTGCACATTAAGTTGTGAGGTTCTGGAAAGACTGTATATAGTCTCGTTGTAATATTTCGTTCTTATCAACGATTTGACTTGGGATTGCTTATTGAAAAGATTTCCCTTTGATACAAATGTTTATATCTCTTGAAATTTATAAACTGTATGTTCTCACTAGGCTTTAAGCCTAACATTTTTTCTCAAATGATGTGTATAACAGGTTCCCGTTAGCGGTGGGTTGCCAAGGGCTTGAGTGACGAGCTTGGTCTCGGGGATTTTGAGATGACTAGTATTGATGTTGGGCAATTGTTTAAGTCCCATTCTTTTGGCGATATTGGATTAACAACTGATGTAATCTAGATAGGTTATGCTTAGATTAGTTTGTTGTTGAATTCCATATCCGCATTCAAGTTTTGTACAGGATTAGTACATTTCCCCTTTTTGGGAGGTTAATACCAAGTGTTGATGCTTATTTGTCCAGTTTCCGCGTTTTAAATTCACTCTGGATTTTAGGGTGTTACAAGTTGGTATCAGAGCTCTAGTTTAAGTGATTTAGGCATGAATGTAAGATGTCTAGACTTAGACTGAGTATGTTAAACATTGATTCGTGAGCTTGGGTAGAATTTCTAAGATTGGTTGGTCTTAGAGTCGACGGTAATTATAGTTATCAAACGTTGTAACAATGGTATTAAGAACCTTTATATATCGTATGTTCATAATTTCACTTAGCTAATGTTATTATGAGAATATATATACGTGACTGTGCTTAATGGGTTGTTACTATGACTATTGGTAATGTGGTATTCGTTCCTTCGTGTTCCTTCGTGTTTATTCTGTTGATCTGTCTCTTATTCTATTCGTGCTTGTGTGGCAACCATTACTTAGGTATGGTGAACACACGTGGTCGTCCGTCAGGCGGCGGAGATCTTCGCGATGTTAGTTTGCGTGAGCTGAATCCTGTGGTTAGAGTGTCAGCAGTCGTTCCTCCGGGCATGCCACCGATATTTACTGGGAAGTAGAGTTGGGGCCAAGAGTAGATTTGGCATCCACCAGCCCCGTTGTTAACGTGGCAAACCCTCAAGCTGATATGATGGCCAACGTCATGCAGATGGTGACGTCGGCCATGGAGAAACAGCAAGAGGTTTTTCAGAAGATGTTGGAGGACCGGGACACGAGCCTCAGGAGGCATGAGGCAGTGGAAGAGAATGTGTTGGCTGGCTCTGGGGGCACTGGGAACAGAGTCAGAACGGAGGAGAACAGGGTTGTCGGTGCTCCGAGAAGTGGGAAGAGTTGTTCCTACAAATCTTTATAGGGTTACGGACCACCAGAGTTCTATGGTTCCGAAGACCCAGTTGCGTGTGTCAAGTGGATCCGAGCTATCGAACAGGCCTTCGGTTTATCCGAGTATGGTGATGACCATAGGGTAAGATTCGGTACTCAATTGCTCAGGGATACGACACTGACGTGGTGGAATGTTATCCAGTCCACCCTCTCTCCTACTGTTTTGGCCCAACTGACTTGGGGCCAATTCAAGATAAAGTTGTTAGAAGAGTACTGCAATGAGAGGGTCGTGGATCGGATCGAGGCAGAGTTCCAATCGCTGGAGAAAGGAAATTTGACGGTAAGAGAGTATACCCATCAGTTCATGGAGAAGCTGGGGTTAGTGGGGCATGTGGCCTCAACTGAGAAGGATAAGATTAAGGCTTATCTGAAGGGTCTACCGTCGGACATGATGACTATGGTCCGAAACTCGAAGGCTTCTAACCTTCGGGAGACTATTGAAGAGGCGCAGTTTATGGAGGAGGTTTACGCGAGAGGTAAACCGGAGAAGGTTGTGGCAGTTGTCGAGAAGAGGAAATGGGAGAGCATTTCAGTACCTCCCAAGAGAACCCGACCTTTTGTCGGAAATCGAAGCTTCAGTAGTTATCAAGAAGCTAGATGGTGCCAGAAGTGCAGAACCAAGCACCACCGTAACTGTAGCACCACTCCTCAACCTTGCAGCAAGTGTGGGAAGTCTGACCACGCCACCCGTGATTGCCCGATCATAGGACTTATATGTTTCGAGTGCAAGGCATCATGACACATGAGGAGGGATTGCTCGAAGCTCGTGTCGGGTAGCGCGCCAGTGAAGAAAGAGAATCCACCTAGGGTTCCGGGCTGAGCATTTCAGATGACGGCCGATGAGGCCAAGGCATCAGCTGATGTGGTATCGGGTACATTTCTTATAAACTCAGTACCTGCTCGTGTTTTATTTGATACGGGTGTCAGTTTCTCTTTTATATCTGAGTTGTTCCGTCAAAAGATTGCTATGCCCACTACTAGTCTTGAGGATGCGTTAGTGGTTGAGATAGCAGATGGTAGTCAAGTTCTGATACGCGATGTTCTGAAGAAGTGTATTCTAGGAATCGAAGGGAGAGATTTCCCAATCGATTTGTTGCCGATGTTAATCGGGGGTTTTGATGTTGTGGTCGGCATGGATTGGTTAGCGAACAATCATGCCGAGTTCGTATGTTCCAAGAAATTGATTCGACTTCCCAATTCCAGTGGTGAAGTTGTTGTGGTTTATGGTGAGAAGAGGAAGGGAGATGTGACAATAATCACCATGACTAAAGCACGCAAGTGTTTGGTGAAAGGATGCTCATATTTCCTAGCCTACGTGATCGACGCCAAGCTAGAGAAGTCAAAGCTTGAAGATGTGAAGATTATGCGTGAGTTTCCAGACATCTTTCCGGACGACTTGCCCGGGTTGCCACCCGATCGTCAAGTGGAGTTTCAGATTGATCTCGTACCGGGAGCGGCTCCTGTTGCTAGGGCCCCTTACCGGTTAGCGCCAGCAGAGATGCAAGAGATGATTGCCCAACTCCAAGAGATTTTGGAGAAGGGATTCGTAAGACCGAGCTCGTCGCCTTGGGAAGCTCCGGTCTTGTTTGTTAAGAAGAAGGATGGCACAATGAGAATGTGCATCGATTATTGTGAACTGAACAAAGTAACAGTGAAGAACAAGTATCCGCTTCTCAGGATTGACGACTTGTTCAATCAACTCCAAGGAGCGGGGTGTTTCTGCAAGATCGACTTACGTTCGGGTTACCATCAAGTGAAGTTAAGAGAAGAAGACGTTTCGAAGACAGCTTTCAGAACGCGTTACGGCCATTACGAGTTTCTTGTAATGCCTTTTGGCCTAACGAACGCACCAGCGGTATTTATGGATTTGATGAATAGGGTGTGTCGACCGTTCCTCGACAAGTCGGTCATCGTATTCATTGATGATATACTCGTGTACTCTAAGAGCGAGTTAGAGCACGAGCAACACCTACGCGAAGTTCTTGATGTGTTGAGAAAAGAAAGATTGTACGCCAAGTTTTCCAAATGTGACTTTTGGCTTGAAGAAGTGCAATTCTTGGGTCACGTTGTCACTCGAGATGGAGTGAAAGTGGATCCCTCCAAGATTGAAGCTATGATGAATTGGGAGCCTCCCAAGAGTCCGTCAGAGATCCGCAGTTTCTTGGGTCTGGCGGGGTACTACCGGAGATTTATTCAAGACTTTTCAAAGATCGCTTATTCCTTGACAGTTTTAACTCGGAAGAATGTGAAATTTGATTGGACCGAAACGCAAGAAAAGGCGTTCCGAATTCTGCAAAAGAAATTGTGTTAAGCTCCAATCTTGTTGTTGCCTGAAGGGTCGGAAGACTTCGTGGTCTATAGCGACGCTTCGAAAATGGGTTTGGGTTGTGTGTTAATGCAAAGAGGCAAGGTAATCGCTTACGCCTCGAGGAAACTTAAGATACACGAGAAGAACTATCCTACCCACGATTTGGAGTTAGCAGCGGTAGTGTTCGCCTTGAAGCTATGGCGACATTATCTCTATGGAACAAAATGTACGCTCTACACTGATCATAAGAGTTTGAAGTACATCTTTGATCAAAAGGAGTTGAACATGAGGCAAAGGCGGTGGCTCGAGTTGGTCAAGGATTACGATTGTGAATTGCTTTACCATCCAGGTAAGGCTAACGTGGTGGCCGATGCGTAAGTCGGAAGGACTATAGCGGAAGTGTAACACCCGCAATTTTGGAGTTGGGTGAAAATTTGACCTTTACCCAAAGTTCGAGGGGGTAAAATGTAACTTGGGTTATATAAATATAAATCAAGTTTTAGATATTTTCTAAATATCACAAAATCTGATCTTTAAGAAAATCAGAGAGATAGATAGAAGGAAGCAGGAGAAAAGAGGTCGTTCGTTTTCTTCAAATCAAGGTACGAATCTAGCTTAAAACTTCGATCTAAGTGTTATCTACCGTATAGAATCTCGTTGTTAAGGTTTTTAACCGTTTAATTTCGAGATCTACGTATTTTGGGTTGGATCTGGGTTCTGTAAACGTCCCATCACATAAGACCGGGAAGATGGACCGAAAGATTGGTTCGACCAGAAGTCGGTTCGACCGGATGTCGGTTCGACCGGATGTCGGTTCGACCGGAAGTCGGTTCGACCGGATGTCGGTTCGACCGATAGTGGTACTCGACCGGTACTGTGTTCGGCAGTGTATAGTGTTTTGTATTCAAGAGTTGTAAGTCAGTGAGTTGTCTATATTTTTGGCTTACCGAGTTATCGGTGTTGTCTTAGGTAACAATCGTAAGAAGCAGACTATAAACAGGAAGAAATCTGAGGTGAGTCCTTTAAGCTAAATCAGTCTGTATTACGAATGCTATGTGATAAATGTATTATTTAAATGTGGAAAACCTTGTTTTAAAGTGGCTTATTGTTGTTGGGAAATGCTTTCTAAAAAAATCCCATTATTTCAAGACTCAAGATTTATTGAATTGAACCATTGTTCATATGAATTGCCTGTATATTTGATTTAATATGAATATGCTCTGAAATGACATGCTTCGGCTTTGAGTCTTGTGCAATGGATCCATAGGCACTGTGTTCCTATGTCCCCGGTTTTGGGCATTTGGTTCACGTTTTAGCACGGAATAGGCATCGGGTTGCCATGATAAGTAAGGTGTGGACCTATACGGTCGGGCAGCGTCTCATGGTGCAGTAAGGTGTAATTCCATATGGTGCTTGAGTTCCCCCTGTTTTGGGAACTCTCAAGAATAGATCCAGAGGGGTTGACTTGGTGTTTTGAGCAACAGATCTAGAGGGGTTGAGCTCGTTATGTGATTTGGTGTTATTTGTACCATGTTTAATCACTAATGGTTTATTTGATTTCTTGACTTAGCTCATGGCTATACTCACCGCGTGACATCGATTTGGGTTTAGTACTCTTTTTCTTATTGGCTTGTTCTCACTAGGCTTTAGCCTAACACTTGCTCTTGATTGTCATGTTGACAGGTTATCTTAGCAGTGGGGCACGCCGGGACTGAGGGAGCGACCTTGGGGTCATGAGTGGTCTTTTTGAGGATATCTAGTGACCATCGTCCAGTGATTTTTTTTGAAGATATATTTTGGAAGGATAGCGACACCCGACCCTAATCTAGTTAATCAATTGTAGATTAGTAGGTTGTCGTTTTATGCTTCAGCCATTTACCACGTTAATGTCTACTCTATACCCCGTTGGGATGATTTTGTATATTGGAATTGTAACACCTTATTCCGCAAGTCTAGTCTATTTCCGAATTTTCGAAATTTTATTTCCGCAAATTTTAGGATGTTACAAGTTGGTATCAGAGCCTTGGTTTAAGTGAATTAGGTATGACTGTAAGATACCTAGACTTAAGCCGAGACTATTAAGCTATGACTTGTGAGATGGGGTAGACTTTCTAAGATAGGATGGTCTTAGGGTCAACGGAAACTTGCACAAATTGAAAGTTGTGATAACGGTAATAAGAACTCTTACGTATTATATGTTCATAATTTCACTTAGCTAACGTTATTATGAAAATGTTTTACGTGAGCATACTTAAATTACTGTTGTTATAATAATTGATAAGTGTAGTAGTACGTTCTCTGTGTTTCCGTAATCCTTATCCCGTTCTTTTGCATGATTGCGTTCAACAGATGCATGGTTAATACCAGGAATCGTCCGGAAGGCCAGGAGGCCGATATACCTACGGTCGACCATCCGCTGGCGACTGTAGTGGGGGAAACAGTGCGTGTGAGTAATGTGCTGGGTGGAGGACCCGCGCACATTCCTTGACGCAATTTGGAGGCTGGAAAGCCTATTATCGAGGAAGTGACGGCAGAGACAAGAATGATGGATCGTATGATGTTGGCCATGAATAGGGCCATGGCGCAACAGCAGGAAGTATTCTTGAAACTCCTTGAGGACCGAGACGCTAACAACCGTAGTCCCGAAACGGTTGGCGAAAATGTGATTGTTGCAGGATCCGGGGGTACTGGACCTGTAATTTCCCCTGTGGTGACTGCAGCCCTAGGTGTCACTCGAGCGACGCGGACTTGCACGTTCAAAGCTTTTCTGGGTTGCCGACCCCCATAATTTAAAGGCTCGGACAATCCTCTAGATTGTATGGCCTGGGTTCGAGAGATGGAGCAAGCTTTTCGCTCAAGTGAATATGGGGAGGAGCAGAGGGTTATCTTTGGTTCCCGAATGTTACGAGGTATAGCTCTTACTTGGTGGGACGTGTACTCTGCCTCGCTTGAACCGACTGTTCTGGACCAACTGTCTTGGTCTACCTTCAAAGAAAAACTGCTAGAAGAGTATTGTAACGAGAGGTCGTTGGATCGGATCATGGAGGAATTTCAGAACTTGAAGAAAGGTGGTATGTATGTAAGGGAGTACAACCGTCTCTTCATGGACAAACTGGGTTTTGTGGGACGCTTGGTCCCGACAGAGAAAGATAAGATCAAGGCTTACATCAAGGGCCTCCCATCGGACATGATGTCGATGGTATGTGTAACAAGGACCTCCACCCTTCGGGAGGCAATGGAAGAAGCTCAACTCATGGAGGATGCTTACAGTCTCGGCAGGGATCAAAGTGGTCGTCAAGTCGAGAAGAGGAAATGGGAGGGAGGCTCGATGCCCTCAAAGAAACCTTTCTATGCCAACAGCAGCGCTCCGCGGAGAGCCGATCCTAGGCGTGATGCCAAGTGGTGCTCCAAGTGCTGAAGAAAACATTTTGGCCCATGCAACTTTGTTCCTGGAATGTGCTACAAGTGCGGAAAGACGGGTCACACGTTCCGAGATTGCCCTCTTAAGGGGCAAATATGTTTCGAATGTAAGGAACTGGGGCACGTAAGGGCGGAGTGCCCGAAGCTCAAGACTGGGGGAGTTGGCGGGAAGAAGATGGAACCTCCGCGGTCGATCGGAAGAGCCTTCCAGATGTCGTCAGAGGAAGCTAAAGCATCGACTGATGTGGTTTCGGGTACGTTCCTTCTAAATTCCGTACCTACACGTGTGTTATTTGATTCTGGTGCTAGCTACTCGTTCATATCCGAATTGTTCTGTCAAAGGCTTGCTATGTCTAAGAGTATGCTAGAGAATACTGTCGTGGTAGAAATAGCAAATGGAGGTCAAGTTCTAATTTATAATATTCTTAGAGATTGCATCTTAGAGCTTAAGGGAAAGAAATTTCCCACTAACTTATTACCTATGCAAATTGGCGGATTCGATGTGGTTGTGGGTATGGACTGGTTATCTAAGAACCAGGCCGAAATTGTATGTTCAAAGAAAATGATTCGATTACCCGTGGCAAATGGAGAAGCGACAATAATCTACAGCGAAGGAAGGAAAGGCGATGTGGCGATTATTTCAGTGATCAAAGCTAGGAAGTGTTTGGCGAAGGGATGTTTATCTTTCCTGGCTTATGCTATCGATACCAAACTCGACCAACGGAAACTAGAAGATGTTAGGGTGGTGCGCGAGTTTCCCGATGTGTTTCCGGAAGACTTGCCTGGGTTGCCACCCGATCGTGTTGTGGACTTTCGTATTGACCTCATTCCAGGAGCGGCTCCTATTGCTCGAGCTCCTTATCGTCTGGCTCCTACCGAAATGCAAGAGATGGTGGTTCAACTCCAAGACCTTCTTGAGAAAGGTTTCATCCGACCGAGCTCGTCACCTTGGGGAGCTCCGGTCCTATTCGTCAAGAAAAAGGACGGTGCAATGAGAATGTGTATCGACTACAGGGAACTGAACAAAGTGACGGTAAGGAACAGGTATCCACTTCCGAGAATCGACGATCTGTTCGATCAACTTCAGGGAGCAGGTTGTTTCTCAAAGATCGACCTTCGATCGGGGTATCACCAAGTGAAGGTAGCAAAGAGCGACATCCCAAAGACGACATTTAGAACTGGTTATGGGCACTACGAGTTTCTGGTGATGCCATTCGGCCTAACCAACGCACCGGCAATATTTATGGACTTGATGAACCGAGTGTGTCGACCGTTCCTCGACAAATCCGTAATCGTGTTCATCGACGACATCCTAGTTTACTCCAAGAATGAAGAAGGGCATGAGCAACATCTCCGTGAAGTGTTGGATGTTTTAAGGCGAGAAAGACTTTACGCGAAATTTTCAAAGTGCGACTTTTGGCTCCCAGAGGTTCAGTTTTTGGGGCATGTGGTTTCAAAGGAGGGAGTAAAAGTGGATCCCGCAAAGATTGAGGCGATGACGAATTGGGAACCTCCCAAGAGTCCGTCTGAAATCCGAAGTTTCCTAGGTTTGGGAGGGTACTACCGGAGATTCATTCAATATTTCTCGAAGATAGCCTCGTCGTTGACAGCCTTGACCCGAAAGAACGTGAAATTTGTGTGGACCGAGAGGCAAGAAGAGGCGTTCCGCACCTTACAAAAGAAGCTTTGTGAAGCTCCTATCCTATCCTTACCTGACGGGACGGAAGACTTTGTGGTGTACAACGATGCGTCGAAGATAGGTTTGGGTTGTGTCCTGATGCAAAGAGGGAAGGTGATCGCTTACGCATCAAGGCAGCTTAAAGTGCACGAAGTCAACTACCCTACTCATGACTTGGAATTGGCAGCAGTGGTGTTTGCACTGAAATTGTGGCGACACTACCTTTACGGTACGAAGTGCACTCTTTATACTGATCACAAGAGTCTGAAACATATCTTTGATCAGAAAGAGCTAAACATGAGGCAGCGGAGATGGTTGGAGTTGTTGAAGGATTATGACTGCGAGTTGCTCTACCATTCGGGTAAGGCAAACGTTGTTGCCGACGCCTTGAGTCGGAAAGTCTGCGGAGGAAATTCTCGTGCTACCTTTGCACGGATTGAAATAACTTCAACACTCAATGTCTACTCTATACCCCATTGGGATGATTTTGTATATTGGAATTGTAACACCTTATTCCGCAAGTTTAGTCTATTGCCGAATTTTCGAAATTTTATTTCCGCAAATTTTAGGATGTTACAGGAAGTATTCGGGATACCCATTCGAGAATAGAGTTAGTGTCTAGTATTGTTGAAAAGATCAAGACGTCGCAGGTTGAAGCTTTGTTGGAAGAAAACCTCAAGGAGGAAGTCATGACGAAACAACGTTTGCTCTTAACGGAAGATAGCCATGGGGTAAAACTATTCAACGGTCGTGTATGGGTGCCCAAAGTTGGGGGTAACCGTGATCTCTTGCTCGAGGATGCTCACAAGTCCAAGTATTCCATTCATCTAGGAAGTACAAAGATGTACAGGGACTTGAAGTTGCATTATTGGTGACCAGTAATGAAGCTTGACGTGGCACGCTATGTGGAGCGTTGTGTGACGTGCTCGAAAGTTAAGGCCGAACATCAACGTCCGTATGGGAGTCTTCAGTCCTTAGAGATTCCCGAGTGGAAGTGGGAACATATTACCATGGACTTCGTGACGAAGTTGCCTAAAACTCTTCGAGGTCACGATACCATTTGGGTAATAGTCGATAGATTGACAAAGAGCGCTCATTTCTTGGCTATGCGCGAGACTTTACCGATGGATAAGTTAGCGAAGCTTTACATCGATGAAGTGGTCTCGAGGCATGGAATACCCTTGTCGATCGTGTCGGATCGCGACAATCGGTTCACTTCGAACTTTTGGGATGGATTTCAGAAAGAGCTTGGTACACGAGTTAAGTTGAGTACGACTTACCATCCACAAAACGACGGGCAAAGCGAGAGAACAATCCAAACGTTGGAAGACATGTTGAGGTCTTGTGTCATCGATTTCGGTGGTAGTTGGGACTCTCACCTACCTTTGGTGGAGTTTGCTTACAACAATAGCTACCACTCGAGTATTGGGATGACACCTTTTGAGGCATTGTACGGGCGGAAGTGCCGAACTCCCGTGTGTTGGCTTGAAGCGGGAGAGAAGCAATTCGCCAGACCTGAAATCGTGCAAGAGACGGCCAATAAGGTCAAGTGCATTCGTGAAAGGTTGAAAGCAGCTCAGGATCGACAGAAGAGCTATGCCGATAAGAAAAGGCGGCCGACGGAGTTCCAAGTGGGCGACCGTGTGTTGCTTAAGGTATCGCCATGGAAGGGAATTATCAGGTTCGGAAAACGTGGGAAGCTGAGTCCCCGTTTCCTTGGACCTTTCAAAGTGCTTAAGCGAGCAGGTTTGCAAGCCTACCAATTGGAACTGCCACCGGAGTTGAGCAGAATCCAAAACACGTTCCATATTTGTTACCTTCGGAAGTGTTTGGCGGAGGAAGAAATTGTCATTCCCCTCTCAGAGTTTAGAGTGGATGAGGGTAACCGTTGTGAAGAAGAACCTGACGCTATCTTAGAGATAAAGTCAAAGAAGTTGCGTCACAAAGAGGTCACTATGGTCAAGGTGCAGTGGAAGCATCATCGGGGAGCCAACGTGACGTAGGAAGCTGAGAAGGATATGAAGCGAAGATATCCTCGTCTTTTCGAATAGTTGGATTTCGGGGACGAAATCATTCCCAAGTTGGGGAGGATTGTAACACCCTAGATTTTCGTTTTGTAATCCTGTTATTCTTGTGTTTAAGCGTTGTCGTTAACACCGCGTTTGGTTTGGAGTTTGATGTTGGATTTTAGTGGTTTTGGATTAACCACAGTGAACCACGCGAGTTGCACCGCGACTTGAGGTCGCGGCACAACCCGCGAAACCCACTGGATGTCATGGGTTTTATGGACACGGGCGAGTTATGCCGCGAGTTGAAGTCGCGGCATAACCCGCGTAGTTGGCTGGCCGACTTAAGTGGATTTCTTCAAAATATCTTCATTGGCTTTGTTAATGAAATATCTCTTTCTCTCTCTCTTTCTAGATCTCGTATATACCTCGTTATTTGCTAGTATTTAGTGTATCTAGCAAGGGTTCGGTGTTGAAAGCTTCACCTCTTCGTCGTGGTCGATATCTGATTTTTCGGGTTTTATTCTAAAAACCTACAGGTGAGTTCTTACTACCATTTTATAAACTTTATACATGTCAAAACTTATATTTTTGAAATCTAAAGTATTTCTACGGTATGGATTTAAGTTCTCTACATTTTGACATAACTTGAGTTTTTGGTGATTTCGGGGTTCCCGATCAGTTTTGACTAAAATGATGGGTTCCATCTTATTTGAAGTAAAAGGATGTTTTACTTGCACATTTATGTGGATTACTTGAAAGAATGTTTAAAGTTCATTTTGATGATTTTCATTCTTACCAGAAGTTAAACTTGAAGAAAAACATTTTTGTTTATAAAATGTTTTGATACCATATGACTATCTATGGTTGGTCACATATGTTGTTGTGACGAGTCTGTACCATTACTAGTGGATCCCTAGATATTGATTTTACTTACACTTTTATGTGATTTGCTGGAAAGAACGTAAAGTAAAGGACCACTTGCACATTAAGTTGTGAGGTTCGGGAAAGAAAGTAAAGTAAAGGATTACTTGCACATTAAGTTGTGAGGTTCTGGAAAGAAAGTGAAGTAAAGGACTACTTGCACATTAAGTTGTGAGGTTCTGGAAAGAAAGTAAAGTAGAGGGCTACTTGCACATTAAGTTGTGAGGTTCTGGAAAGACTGTATATAGTCTCGTTGTAATATTTCGTTCTTATCAACGATTTGACTTGGGATTGCTTATTGAAAAGATTTCCCTTTGATATAAATGTTTATATCTCTTGAAATTTATAAACTGTATGTTCTCACTAGGCTTTAAGCCTAACATTTTTTCTCAAATGATGTGTATAACAGGTTCCCGTTAGCGGTGGGTTGCCAAGGGCTTGAGTGACGAGCTTGGTCTAGAGGATTTTGAGATGACTAGTATTGATGTTGGGCAATTGTTTAAGTCCCATTCTTTTGGCGATATTGGATTAACAACTGATGTAATTAGATAGGTTATGTTTAGATTAGTTTGTTGTTGAATTCCATATCCGCATTCAGGTTTTGTACAGGATTAGTACATTTCCCCTTTTTGGGAGGTTAATACCAAGTGTTGATGCTTATTTGTCCAGTTTCCGCGTTTTAAATTCACTCTGGATTTTAGGGTGTTACAATTTTTTTTTTTCGTAATACCACATATGTCCTCAATCCAATATAACCTAATCACATAAAACCTATATGATTAAACCATGCCTCCATCGGTTCTTTCTCTAAACCACCGCCGATCTGAAACCACGGTCGACCACAGACCACTGTCGTTCTGAACCATCGTTGATCTGAACTACCGCCGACCACTGTCGATATGAACCACCGCCAACCACCACTGACCAACGCCGACCACCGACCACTACCATTCTGAACCACCGCCGATCTGAACCACCGCTGTTCTGAACCATCATCGATCTAAACCACCACCGACTACCACTAACCATCGTCGACCATCGACCACAGCCGTTCTTAACCACCGCCTATCTGAACCACCGTTGATTTGAACCACCGCCGACCACTGCCAATTTGAACCACCACCGACCAACGCCGTTCTGAACCAAACAAACAGATTCCAATTCCTTTAATATATTTCATTCCAATTATGTCAAAAAGGGTATTTTGGTCATTTATCAACATTTAATTCTAATTCCAAAGCTACATTCTATGAACCAAACAAACAGATTCCAATTCCTTTAACATATTTCATTCCAATTCTGTCAATCAAACAAATGATCAAACCTGACAACATTCAATTTTAATTTCATCCAAAAACATTTTACGAACCAAACGCCACATAAGTGATGTTTGATTGATTTGAGTCATGAGTATAATTGCCTATTTAATATATATCTTCAGTCATCAAACTCACTTCGTATCAAAAAGGAATTAACAAAGGAAAAAAAACACTGTGTGTATTATTTTTACAAAAATTATAAACATTTTCATAGAAATATTAGTCTCAAAATAAAAATTATTTTATGTAAAGTGAGTGACGTTTTAAATTATTAGATTTAGTTTTTAATGTAAGTGAATGACGACTTTTGTAATATTTAAAAGCATTATAATTTTAAATAAATCCTATGTAAATACTTAAACATTTGTATTTAATATATTTTATTAATACTACACAATGTTCTAAAAAACTCGTCACGACTAGGGGTGTTTGTGGTGCGGTTTCAAATCGCACCGTGAAATACGGTGCGGTTTATATAGTTTGTACCTAACGCCTACAATCCAATAATTATAAGATTAAAATTTTCTTTTAAAACAACGATTGTTGTAGCCAAAAAATAAAAATATCCAACACGTCCGATTTCTAGATACATATTATATAAATATAGCAATCATTCTATATCTACATATATGTGTGTGTAATAAAAAATATATGCATAAATATAACGTGTTGTGTGGTTTGCTAAAAATGCAAACCGCAAACTGCACCGCAGAAGTTCTAAACCGCACTTTGCGGTGCGGTGTGGTGTAAGCGGTTTGTAATGTTTGACGATTTAGATGAATACTCCTAGTCAAGACAGTCGCGATGGCATAAGACATTGTTGCATGCCAGGGGCGGAGCCACCTAACTAGAAGTTGCAGTGGCACCCTCTCACCCTTTTAATTTTTTATGTATAATTTTAAGGTCCAATTTTTAAAATGTAATTGATTGTGCCCCTTCCCCAATAATACTCCCAGTGGTTGTGTATCTGTTTTTTCCCGCCTCTCCAAGTATCGACACTTTCACAAAAACAAAACAAAACAAATGTCTGGTCTATTTGTTTGTATAAATATAGACATAGTTATATTGTTTAGGTCACTCATGTTTTTCAACAATTTCTTACAACTATTTTTAGGACGACTATTTATCAAAAAAACATATATATATATATATATATATATATATATATATATAAAGCGTTTTTTAACCTTGAACTCATGAATTTTCTTACATTTTTTCTAGGCACACCCTAGAAAAAAAATTATGGCTCCACCCCTTTTGTACGTCATGGCTTGATGTGTGATTTTTGTAACATGGTATTTGAAATTTCTTATCTTTTTAGTGTCTTACTTTTTAGTTTTTCGTATATAACATACTTTAAATCATTTAATATTAATTGACTCGTAGAGTAAATGAGTAATAGTGAAATACACACGTGTACATATATAGTTACATATATTATATACATATTTGTCATCATAAATCATTCCTCAATAAACGTCGCGACTTTGGTGTGACGGTTAGGGGTTTTTTACTTGGGGCTTAATGAGCTTAATGACAAAACCGGCTTATTCGCGCAGACGTTCGAAGTGTTTACTTGGGGCTTAATGACAAATCCGGCTTATTCGCGCAGACATTTCCGGCTTATTCACTAAGTAGGGGAAAGATGTGTTGTCCCCATTAAGACACATCTTTGACATTTCTACCATTTAAAAATAAAAACATACCTACCCTCCTACTCAATAATCACGCAATAAAAACCTAGCTGCTCGATTTCACCTTCACTGCTTGTTCGATTTCGATTTCACCTTCACCGCTCGTTCGATTTTACTACTTCGAGTTCATTGTTGGTTCGATTACACTATTTCAATTCACTGTTGGTTCGATTTCAACCCTAGACAATAATTTCCTTTGATCGATTTCTCCAAAGGTAATGATTTTACTGATTGTTCGATACTTGTTTCTTCTCCATACTCGGTTGTTGTTCCATACTTGTTTCTTCAGTCGATTGTTGTTCCATACTTATTTCTTAAGTCGATTGTTGTTTCATACTTGTTTTCTTCAGTCGATTGTTGTTCCTTACTTGTTTTTTCAGTCGATTTTTGTTCCATACTTGTTTCTTCTCCATAGCTGCTCGACATTTCTGCAATGTAGATTTTTGTAACCATGATTTCTACAATGTCGATTTCATACTTGTTTCATAGTTGCTACTTTTTGTTTGAACTTGTCTACATTTTGTTTGAACTTGGAAGTTTAAGTACTTAATGAATTTTTGTTTGATTTTTGGATTATATCAATAAATTTATGAATATGTCTTAAAAAATAAACAGTAATTTATAAAACAACTTAAAACTCATATTCAGGGGTAAATTGGTCATTTCTGTTGTTCAGACTGTTAATTCAGATAAAAAAGTAAACAACACATCAATTTATCCAGACAGACAAATTTATCCAAACAGACACATTTATCCATACAGGGCTTAATGGCAAATTTGGTAAACAGCCCCTTAGACCATTAATATTACACAACTTAAATGTAATTTTTTGTATTATTGTAAAAACAATAATAGAATTTATAATAGATTTAAAACATCAAAAATCCAAATTAATGGATTCATTTGCATGCAACATGAATAAGGAGGAACACGTGTAGGGATGAAACACATGTGTGAGATGCATTATTTTAATGATGCCCAAGAATTAAATTGAAAAAGATAAATTAATAACCTTTTTTTTCATATTTTTGTAGCAAGAGGATATTTAATGGGGTATCAAGACTTATTTTTTTACATTATCAATGCATAATTTAACTTGATTTTAACATAAAAAATACATATAACTTCACCCTATTTAATTCTTATAAACGTACAATACATACCATGCGGATCATAAAACATACAAAATTTGCCAATCATTTATGTAATTCATGTAAAATATTAAACTTAATATGATAGTCAAAATATAAATACATAAAAGTTTGGTGGTAACCAAAACTATGAAGTAAAAATAAAATAGTGGTTGATGACGGTGACCGGAAAGATGGGAGAGGTTGCGGATGGCGAGTCACAGGCTGGGAGGGAAGACGTTTGCAGGGGCATGGTCATAGCGGTAGGTTAAGAGCATGTTGGCAACGAAGTAGGGTCGAGGGAAGAATCAAGGGTAAAATGATGGGGATGGCCCGTGTCTACAGCGGAGAGGGCCAATGATCATTAAGAAAATCCACAATGGAGGTTTTTGTTGAGATTTTTATAAGAACCTCTAATTTGGGATATATGTTAATATGTATAGTCACAATTTTTATAAGAACCCACGTTCTTGTCTACGTTCATTTTATTTTGTTAACCCTCCTGGAATCTGGAGTACGGAAATGAAGGAACAACAATTTAAATAAAAAACATGAAATACATATTAAAATAAACATCTTCCAATTTTTGTAATTAAAACAAACAAAAGTTGAAGTCTCTGTCTGTATGGAGTTTTTAGATTAGTCTTTACCAAAAAAATTGAATTTTTTTTCTCTCGAAATCAACCAAAAAATCAAAAAACTCTCTCAAAATCAACAAAAAAAACTTCCTCGAAATCAACCAAAAAACTTTAAAAAACACCGGGAACGGACAAAATTCGGCTAAAAACACACCGAACAACTTTGCGAACATTTGATCTAATTTAAAGATGTGACAATTAATAACTATATTTGAAGTTTTTTAATAATTTTATAATGTATATTGATATATTAAATTTATATAATAATGTATAAATAAAGTTACATTTTATAAAAAAAAAATGGAAAGTGGGATTTTTTTGTAAGAACCTCTATTATATGAAGTTTTAAGATTAGAAGCGTACTCGCGCAATGCAGCGAGATACATCACAATTTTAATGTTTCATTTTATTTTTTTGTTAATTTACAGTACGATTTTGGATGATTTTGAGAAAGTGATAATGTTTTTTTTATAAATTTGTTTAATTTAGACTTAATAATATAATGTTTTTTATATAAAAAATTAAGTATTTTGTCAGAATTAAATGATTATTTTATATATTTTAATGATATCTAGAAAAAATAACCAATTACATATTTAATAATATAATTAAAACAAATTTATAGTAATATAATATATTAATAGTGATACATGGAAAGATCTACGTAAAAGGAAGGTCGCACACATACCAAATTGATGGGTGTTAGAAGCCTCCAGTAGTAATATGTTTCTTGTGCTTTGATACTTGTAAATTAAGAGATTTTTAAAATCTTGCATAAAATTATGGTACCTTGTGCCTAATAATTTGTATTTAAGAGTTTTTTATCCGTGCTTTATAATATAGTATAGATATATATATATATATATATATATATAGATAATGCACTGACAAAAAATATAATATAGAAATTCAAGTTTTTTAAAGGTTATATCACTATCTTATGCATGAATTTAATTTTTAATTATGCATGGATTTAATTTTCACGATTCAAATTGAATTTTTACTACTTCAAAAAATACTTTAAAACTACGTAACGAATTCCATTTGATGGTTTTTAATATTAAATTGACTGTAATAACCAAGACCATATATTGTAAAGAATGGGTGTTTAGTGGAATTTTTTGTGGAAGTCTAGAGTTCAAGGACTAAGTTGTAAATAATAGAAAAAGAGGTTAAAACCCTAAAACCATTCTCCCTTAATCATTTTGGTATACTGTGGAGGCAAAGGAGAGCATCACGTTTGTGGGAGTGTAAATTAGAGGAAGAAACCAAGAAGAGTGATTTCATAGAAGAAGTTTCTCATCAAATCCCCATCAAGGTAATCATCTTAGCTTTCTTTTGTATGGATTATTGGTGAGTTTTTGTTGTTGGGTTATGTTGGTGAGAAAGAAAGGTCACCAGGTTGATTTCATTGAGTTTGGGTAATACCTTTGAGAAGTTTTGTTGTTGTTATTTGATTAACTGATGTTAAGACAATTACCTAACCAAATTGGGGTCTTAGAATCGATCAAAATCGAGTAAATCCCTCGATTGAGGGGTTTGGTCTGTAGCAGTATGTGAAATCCCGGGAATCACCTATCTGTTAGGTCGAAACCCGGGTGGGGGGGCCCAGGAAGCCAAGGACCCAGGAGACGGAGAGACCGGGAGAGGCAAGGCCGGGAGCCAAACCCGGGGAGACCAGGAGAGACAAGGTCGGGAGCCAAACCCGGGGAGGCCGGGTGAGACATGGCTCGGGAGTCGGGAGCCGAACCCGGGGAGGCCGGGTGAGGCATGGCCCGGGAGTCGGGAGTCAAACCTGGGGAGGTCGGGCGGGATTGACCCCGGGAGGCGGGGGAGACCCAGTCGAGAAATGTCCCAAAGGAATCCAGACGTTTAATCCCCGTGACTCAGTCCAAACTCTGTTGAGTCACGTGTCGGGTTGTCCGTTTAAGCCGAGTGTCTTTTAGAGTGTTGTCTATCGACCGAGAAATTTATCACCTTTGAATTTTGTATCATTTCGGTTTAAGAAACGGGATCACTAGTGCAAGAAAGTAAGCAAGGACAACAGGTGAGTCTTTCTAACAAAAAATGTTATTGATGTGTATGTTATATATCGCATGAGAAGTTTATTAAAATGCATATTTTATCTTATTGCGACAGATGTATTATATATATGCATACATTGTTAGTGGCAAGTTATGGCCTAAGTCGAAGGGTGTGTCCTGTTGTGCTCATACCGGGGGGGGGGGGGGGGGGGTCCTGTTTATGCCATGGGGGGATGTCCCAGATAAAAGCAGCATGGGCCAGACACGTTGTCACATATGTGTGACTTCAGTGTATGCCATTAGCGTGAAATTGTTTGTGTGATGATCGGTAAAACTGAAATTTGTTTATAAATGCCTATTTATCTTTATATGTTGTTGTAGCATGGATACCCGTTGTTGGAGGGAACTCACTAGACCTTTCGGTCTAACCCTCGCTTTTCAAAATTAAAACATTTTCAGGAAGGCGTGAGATAGAAGGCTCGTGTAAAGGAAATGAGAAACTTTGAGCTGGGAGTCGTGGATTAGAAGGAAGATACTAAAGGTGTTCATCGGTTGACATCCAATGGATGTGAGGGGAACCGAACCGATCCAATCATCCATTGGATGTTGGATTTCTCCAATCCAATGGATGATTGGATCGGTTCGATTCCATCCATTGGATATCAATTGGATCGGATTGGATCCATCCGACATCCAATGGATGATCAAATCAGATCCATCCAACGTGTTAATTTAATACAATGTTCTAATTAATTACTTTTAGTTTGTGTTAAAACTTAAAACCAACATAAGTGAGACTAAAAATTCAAAAACCAACACAAAACAAATTTAGATTTAAGCAAATTGCAAAAAAAAAAAATTGGATGATAATTGGATGGAAAACTGGATGGTAATCGGATGGTTAATTGGATGGGTAATTGGATATTGGTCGGTTCGGTTCGGTCGATTTTGGCCGGTTCTGGACTGCTATCCAAGAACCGACCGATCCAAATTGGATGTTGATATTTTCAATCCGATTCGATCCAATTACAATTGGATATCCAATTATGGTCGGTCGGTTCCTATTTGATCGGTCGGTTCCTATTGGATCGGTTGAATTTCTGCACACCCCAAGATACCCTAACTTACCCGTCTTAGTTTTTTTTTTCTTATTTATCATTCTCAGTTGTGTAATAGGTTGTTTCCGCAAACCTTGAATATTTGAGTTGTTGTTTTGGAGCTGTTTTGACGAATTCATTATATTATGTCGTTTACGCTTTAACTTTTGAGTTGGGTCGTTACATTTAATATAATACATTTACTTAATTGTATAAAAACATAATACGTCTCTAAAATAAATATATATAAAAACATTCCTCAAAGTAAACAATATACGTTTAGTTTCAAAGTAATTTATGTTTTGAATTTTATCAAAGTAAATACAATATTGATAAATAGAAATTTAATCAAGTTTCATTTTATTTTTCAATAATCATTTATAAAAAACCTATATGTTAAAATGTAACATCCGTAATTTTCGGTAAGTAATTGTCACCCGGACGTTTTTGTGACTTGTAAACAGTGGGGTTTTGTTGAGAAATGTTTTGTTTAAAGTCCCTTGGAGTATCGGGAGTATTGGCATTGAAAAAGTCGAGTTTTGGAGCTCCGGAAAGGTCCCGCGACAATGTCCGACGACTCTGACATGTCATAGTCGCATGGAGTGTACCGTGTGCTGGTACACACCAGCGACTATGACCAGCGACATTTCCCAGGGCAATGTCGCTTGGCAATGTCACACCAGGGAGGGGAGGGGTTGTCAAATGCGGGATTTCAACCATTCTTCCCATTTCTCACTTCTAACCACTTCCCTTTCTCCCCAAATCATTTCCCCTTCTTCCCTCTCAAACCCTAACCCATTTTGGAGCTTTTCCTTCTCTAAACCAAGTATTTCTCCTTCATCTAGCATACTTGGAAGCTAGAGTTAAGATGTCTTCATCTTCTTCACCCTCCTCCTCCATTTCTAGGGTTTTCACCCAACCTTTCTTATCATTTTGAAGATTTGGGGGTGGATGGCTCATCTTGGTGATCTCTAAGCATTTTGGTTGGTGGTTTGGAGTTATGGTTAAGGTAACATTCTATTTTCTTCATTTGTGGAAATTAGGGTTTTGGCAAAAGTTGAGATCTTTATGTAAAATGTTTAGGGAATGATTCTAAATGGTTAAAAGGGTATATTCATGGTTGGAGACTTGTCAATATAGGTTTTTTTGGAAAGTTTTGGCTCGTGGGCTCAAGTTTCTTCAAGAAAGTTCAAGTTGGGGTAAAATCTAGATTTAGCCTAAATCTAGTAAGGTGAGTTCAAGTTGATTTGTGAAAACGTTGTAAATGCCAAAATATTTATTTTAAAGTATTTATATGTTTAACATGAAATTATCATTTGTGGAATTACTTGAGGGGTTTTGGTTATTTGAGAAGTTTGCTTTTATAAACCTTGTAAAACACCCATATTGGGAATTTTTGGGCATTTTGATAAATGAGTCTTAAATGGGTGTGTTTGGTGATTTACTACACAAACGAGATTATTTGGTTGAAAAGGTCTTTTAGTGTTTGTTTTGGAGAAATGCGTAATTTTGTGTTATGGGTCGTTTTGAAGAAGTAAATGACATAAAAATCAATTGGAAAGTAAATTGTCCCAATTTAAACTGCATTGGAGTCTGCATACGTATTTTGGGAGTGTGTCTGCACGAAGTGAGTCAATTGCGTTAATCTTTTGGGGAGTCGTTAATCGTTGGTCACAAAAAGGAGTTTTGAGCATTTTGGCTCGGTGTCGACTTAAAAGAGTCTTGAGGACACTTGTCCGGTTTTGAATGAATCGAGTAGCCTCATCATGACGTACGTACTATTATACCTTGTTGTATTTTGGTGTTGGTTACATGTTCGAGTACGTTGGTCATTTCGGGTTAGACATGTAATGTTAGACTGTGTTGCATTGGATCCATAGGCACGTAAGTCAGTCTGTTTTGGATGGTCGATTGGGTATTACGGGTGACCTTCAGTACCCATGTTTTATGACCGGAAACTTTACAAGTAAGCACTAGGAGGGGTTGAGTCTGGTAGCGCTACAGGCAAAGTAGGCGCTAGGACCCCCGCCGCTTGAAGTAATGCCTGATAGGTAATCTTAAAGTGTGTCGGGCCTTTGGGGTGGAGTCTTTCGGGATGTTCATCAAGGTCAACTTTACTTGGGGTGGGCTTGTAAAGAAGTCGTAGGGACACCTGGTTGTGATGTCGTGAGGTGTCATGCGATTAACGTTGCATGGGTGGTATACTTTCGTGTTTCCTCCACTCTCAACGGATACGAGTCTCCCCCGTTGTCGGCTATCAGTATTTCAAATAAAAGGATGTCTTATTTTATTCTCATTGGTTCTTCATGGTCGACATTGAATGAGGGCCTTAATATTGGACCTCCCTCCTCGTATATTAAGGTTTGAATGAATTATGTCATCCCCGTGTTTTGGTAATTAAAGCCTGTTCATTTTCGGTTGCGTGAGTATTGGACCTAGTGTCCATGTTTTCGGACGTACGGTATACATGGTTTTGATGATGATTCATGTTTCGAGTTATGTTGAGTTGCATCAATTTATAAAGCATGTTTGAAACGAGGTGTCCATCTTTGAAAGTGCAAGACATGGGAAGAGAGTTCCTTCCACGTTTTAAAGTACATCATTTGAAAGGTCATGATTTTAAGTGAAGTTCATCATTTTAAATGAAGTTACTTATGTAAAACTCTTGGACTCACTAGGCGTTAGCCTAACCTTTTTATTTGTCGGCATGTGTATCAGGTTCCAGTTGGGGGTGTGGTTCTAGCAGTACTTTGATGAGATGAACCCTAGCTTTGCATAAGGGTAAGAAGTTGGCGAAGTCTTCCGCTATTTAGAAATAGTGTTCATTATTGGGTTTTAGTAGCACCATCCTTGTCATAGACTGTATGTAAAGAATAATTGTGTGTGCGTTAAGGTTAAACCTAAAATTGTGATTGTATATGAATTAGTTATCGATGTATTTAAAAAAATTTAAAGTAGTTGCTATTTCCAGATTTGAGGGTGTTACATAAAAAGACTTTATTACCCTCTAGCTCAAAACACATTATAGTCTTTTCATTTATGACATTCAATTAACATTTTTGTACTTAAGATTCACAAATTTGGCAAAATAGTAAGTGTTCTAATTATGAATAATATTAAATAGACAATAAATTCCTTTAAGTCAAAAGACAAAACACCTATGCTCAGTGGTTAGTTTTCAATTAATAAACGGTTAAGACTTAAGACAACCATTTGGTAGTAGTTAGAATACATGAATTAGGTGTCTTTTCTTTTTTAAGAGGTATAAAGTCTGAAGTCTTATTTTACTTCTGATTGATAAGAGATGGTCATGAAGTCTGAAATATGAATCAACAAGATTGTATGTTTCTGTAACGTCTGGAGGCGTCTCGAGAGAAAGAAGAGCATATGAACTGAGGGGTTTTAAAAAGTTAGGTCACCACTTCTTATTTCAGACGTATTTAATAGTTAAGAGATTTTAAAAACTAGAAAAAAAACAAACAGTCTAAATCTAAAAAGGTCTGAATGATTCAGATTTAAGAGTCATTAATAGTTTTTTTTAAACAAACAACTCCTTAGTATTAAAAGTGAAACCTAAGATCTAGTCCGTTAAACTCCTTTTTGTAATTAAATTTATTAATTTTTTTATGTGATTTTCACTTATAAATGAAAGAAATGTAAAGCTTAGAGCAACGTCGTATGAGTTTTGTAGTTTCTTTTCAATGGGTTACCATAAAAAATAGAGTTGTTTAGGGAAATTATTATTTTAGTTAGGCCATATTTGACAAACATAAGCTAGTTTATTTTTTAAGCTTATTATAAAAACTCCGTTTGGATGGATAAAAATTAGCTGATAAGCTAATTATTATAACACTACTTGGAGTGGCATTTTGATAAGATCAACGAGCCTTTTGTCCATTTATTTCAATTATACCCCTGATTTGTAATAACCAAGCCTTAATGTGTTAAATTCTTGGAAAAAGAGAGCAAAAGTGAAAATAAGGAACTTGCGAGGGGCATGGGTGCAATTTTGTGAAAAAAATATAAAAAGGGGTGAAATACCCTAATCTCTCAGGGAAGAGCTAGCGTCGGCTGAAAATTGTGAATGAATAGAAGAGAAGAGCAAGAAGGGTGTTGGGATAAAGGAGTGCAAGAGAAATTATGGGAAGATTCATCCTTGGAGATAAGCCTTTATCGATTCTTTAACGTTTTTTGCTATCTTAATGGATAGCAATTTGAGGAAAACTAAGGGAATGGTTCTTGTATATGCGTATTGATGTGTTGTGGTTAAAACCTTGGATTAGTGCTTTTAGTCCTGTTATTTTTTACTTAATGGAGAGTCTAAATCCCATGGGTTGTCGGATTGGGTTTAGGGTGAAAAACCCTTCGTTTTGAGCCGATTTGGGAAAAACCCATCTTATTATCAGGGGCTTCCAGTCGGGAGTCGGCCGATTGCCGATAGGCGCGGCTAAAAGGGGACCCGAGAGTTACCCCAACCCCGATCAACAACAGGGAAAAGCCTCCACACCCGGGTAACACTAGGGGTGCCTTCAAGACCCGGATGGAATCAGGAAAGCTTCCAACCCGGGTACCCCCGGGGGTTGCTTTCAAACCTAGATGGAACCGGGATAGCCTCCACACCCGGGTACTACCAGGGGTCGCCTTCAACTCGGGTAGAACCGGGATTCCTCCCCACGCTACCGGGATCCCTTCAAGACCCGACAGAGCCGAGCTTCCTAACCCAGGCAAGGTCGACATCCTCCAACCCGGCAAGACCGGGAGTGTCCCAACCCAGAACAGTCGGATACCGCGATTCGATAAGTTGAGGGTGTTATTGCCTTTGTGTCGGTCAAACCTGGGATCCTGAGTTTGGTCCTTGCATTTCAGTAAATACTGTTATATTTCTTTAGGAGTGGGTAAACTTCAGGTATGACTAAAGGGGTGATCTTTTGGCAAATTTGTAGGTTCCCGAATCGATTAAAGTAGGAATCATGTTCGGTCAAGTTACCCACTTTCAGGTGAGTCTCCTCGCTCAAATTTACTGTTAACTGGAAATGGATGCTGTGGTGGGTTCACCACGTTCTCTTTAAATAAATAACATATGGAACTACGAAATATTGTGCTTGTTGATGTTGATATTGTGGTGCATACATTTTTCTATGAATGATATTGTATGTGAAATCTCGTTGCATTGTGAGGAATGAGAGCCATGGCTTAATGTTAAGCATCAGGGATGGTTGAACCGTGTGCCTGGAATCCTTTTCCTGTCCACACTGACGACATCTACTGGGGGGGGGGGCGGATGGGGATCTACTGGGGGCCCCGAGTGTGATTATTACATGAGTTAACGAGATTTGACGGTGCATTGATTTCGAGCCTGGAAACGAGTATGATTTCATTATTGTGAAGTGATGGATATTTGTTAACTCAAATGCTTGCAAATTTTTATATTATTTAATTGTTCTAAAATGCTTGAAGAAGGGAGTTCACTAGACCTTCTGGTCTGATCCTCGTTTTCAATTTTCTTAAAAACCATTTTCAGGTAAGGGAGCAGTTGGTGCTTTTGTAATTTAAAAGAGAATTGTGGAGAGCTAGGGAATCGGAGACGCTTGGTTAGTGGCGATGCTAGATGCCCACCTTTTAGACGTCTCGGTTGTGATAGAATCCTTGTCTCTTAAATTTATGTTGACCCTTATCTTTACCTTTATGCCATGTTTGTTAGGGGTCTTTACATGATTAATATTAATTATTATCTATTACAGTTAATTATTAAATAGATATTAATTATGATTAATATTTTATTAATATTATTTATTATTAATCTAATCAATTGTTTTTATATTATTATTATTATTACTACTTTTATTATTTTTCAATATACAACGTTATAGTGAAAGGGTAATGAGCGATCTTTACATTTATATCAATTCTAATTGAAGATCAACACAAATAAGATGTATTACATCAATTATCTTCTAAAGTGTAATTCATGAGTTATTTTGAGATTAAGGTGTCGTTTGTTTTTTAAGAGGTCTAAAGTCTGAAGTCTTATTTTAGTTATGATTAATAAAATGTGGTGTGTAAAAAGGTCTGAATGATTTAGGGGTTGTTTTTTTTTTTTTAAAACCTCTTAATAGCTCTTAAGTCTGAATCGTTCAGATCTTTTTACACACCACCTCTTATTAATCATAACTAAAATAAGACTTCAGACTTTAGACCTCTTAAAAAACAAACGACACCTTAGACTTAAGAGCCATTAAGAGATTTTTTAGAAAAAACAAACAACCCCTAAAAGTGATCACGGATTCAAACCCCTTCTTAAACTTCTCACTTTAACTCTTGTTTACACACGATATCTGTCTATATATATATAGAGTGGGGTTTAGGGGAAAACTTCAAAAGAATTGAAAAACTGAGGAACATCTTAACAATCGTTCATCAGTACGACATATACGTTTGCACACAAGTAATTGAAGATGTTTTCTGGTTTCTCATGCACACGTGCATACTGAAAACTTATTTTTATGCATATGTGCATACCGTCAGATCAACAGTTACTAGAGTGTTCCCTAATTTTTTATTTTTCTTTTTGTGATTTTCTCCTGAACCAGACCCCAAAAAGAGAGAGAGAGAGAGAGAGAGAGAGAGAGAGCATTTATATTGATTTGCCAAACGAATGAAAAATAATATCTATAAAGACTAAATTTTCAAATAAATGTTTTGTTTGCATCTATTTTTTTTCACCAAATATCAAAACATTTTAAGAAAAATCCAAATAAACAAACATCTGAACGGAAAATGTATTAATCAACTTACATGTCATGTATGCTAACACCTCTCATAAGTTGACACGATTTAAATTGTTATTTTATATTTTTATTGTTGATTTTATTTGTACGTTCTACATTTTGATACGGCAAAAATAAAAGTGTACGTATTTTACGACAAGCATAGAGTTAAATTTGTGGTACATGCTTTGTTCTTTAGGTGGTACCATATTTAATGGCCACCCGTTCAAATCAAAATTCCTTTTAATTATTAAAAGTTTGGTCTTATTTGATAACATTTTACGTTTTCTACGCTTTTATTTAACATAAAAGACTAGAAGGGGACAATTTTAATTAATTTATGTTACATGTTATTGTTAAAGGATTAAGTGTGTGAATTTACAAAAAAAATAGTTATAAAAAGAAACATTGAGAACAAACGGTTTAATGTCATGCATCACATAATTAAATATTTACAACTTAGGGTCAGATTCATGGGAAAATCTAAAAAAAACGAAAAACTGAGGAACATTGTGGTAGTCCTTCATCTGGAAGGTATTCATTTGTGCATACAAGTAACTTGTAATATTGCATGAGTACATAAACACAAGTGCATAAAAACAAAAAAAAACAACTTAATTTACTTGCATGCATTATGCACAAGTGCATACCGTCCATATCAAAAGCTACCAAGGTGTTCCACAGTTTTTAATTTTTTTGAGTTTTTTCTTTGAATCTCCCTCTTAAAATATAGAAGGGGTTATTATGCAACCCTTTACATGATGCAGCTTATGCAACCCCTCTATCCACCACTTATTTTATTTTCAGTTTTTTTTCTTTATTCTTAATTATATAAAATGAGTGGTGGATAGAAGGGTTGCATGAGTTGCATTTAAACGTTATTCTCTCTCTCTATATATAACATATAAATTATTTATGGAATTAAAATAACAAAAAAAAATGTTAATCGAGTATGACTTTGACATATTTTGACGTATTTTAATTTTCTTTATCTAGTTAACCAATTATCGTCTTACTTCGAGTATCCATAAGAGCATAATGTCATTTTTTTCAATTTGAGGTTTCCCAACGTAGCGAGTGGTTTTTCACAAGAGGTTTTTTTTATTAGAGATTGTAATTACATGACTTATTTTTTTAGAGGTTTTTATATTTAATCAGTTTTAGTTTTATATACGTTTATAAAAGGTTCATATTTAATCAAATTTATTTATTAGTATAATAAATAATATAATATATATACATATTTTAATACAATTTTTACATATTCTTTGAAAGCCCATTTTTTATAAATTCATTTTTTTAATTCTTTCAGTACTTTTATATAGTTTTTAAGTATTTCTTACATAACCCAATTTTTATATAACTTTATAAATTTCAGGAATTTATTAAGTATAATGTAATAACCCCATTTTTAATTTTTGGTAAAATAAAAGGTTTGGGGATGATTTTGACAATTTATCCATTCTTGAGGGGCCTTTGTTGTAGATTGATGTTATAAAAAAAGAAATATCCTCATTTATGTCGCTCATCCTCAATTCTTCTTCTTATCAACCTGCATGTGGGTCTTTTTAGAGAAATTACTTTGGAGAGAAATCAATGGCGAAAGAAGAAAAAAAAACTGGGTAAAAGACCAATTACTTATTGGTTTGTATTATTTTTTTCGGTTTGAGCAATTTTAATCGTTAAGATTCTGTAACACCCCGATTTCCGAAAGGTATCATTTCAAGTAAATACAGAAATCGGTATTCTAGGGAAAAAAATAAGATATAGGATTTTGGACTTGAATCATAGATTTTATAGTCTTGGTAGATGAAGGATTCAATTACGAGTCCAACGGTTCTTTCCGGAGCAAAATCAGAGTTAAAACGAAGAAGTTATGACCAAAACAGTGTTCGGGCAAGAAATTTAGGCGGCAGTGCTCCGCACGGATGGACCCGCGCCGCCACCCGCGTGGAGCCGTTGTGTGCACAAAAAAGGGGAAAATCCGGCCCCCAAACCCCATTTTCACCCAAATCTCAAATCTTCTCCCCATTTCTCTCCCAACTCGACCCTCCAACCTCCCCAAACAAACCCTAACTTATTTTGAGTGTCTTTCTCTTAAAATCAAGTGGTCCTTCTTCATCTAGCGAGCTTAGAGGTTAGAACCATAATCTCTCATCTTCATCTTCTTCATCAAGATATTTAGGGTTTCATCCACCCTTGTTCTCCCTTTTGTAGATTTTGAGTTTGTGGTGTATTTTGGTAACCTAGAGGTGTGTTGGTGGTGGATTCAAGCTATTGGTTAAGGTAAACTTCTAATTCTTCATCTTTGAAAATTAGGGTCTTTGGTATAAATGAGATCTTCATGTAAAGTGTTGGGGAACGATTCTATTCGGTTAAATATCTATGTTTATGGTTGGAATCTTATGAATCTAGGTTTCGGAGGTTTTGGGTTTGAGGATTCAAGTTCCTTCAAGGGAGCTCTACGTGGGTAAAATCTAGATTTAGCTTAAATCTAGCAAGATGAGTTCAAGTTTATTTGTGAAAACGGTGTACATGCCAAAATGTTTATTTTAAAGTGTTTGTGTTTTACATTAAATTGTTACCTGCTGATAAGTTTTGGTTATTTGGAGATATTTAACTTTATAAACTTATGTAACACACATCTTTGTGATTTTTGGGCATTCTGATGAATAAATCATTTTGATATGTTTCTTGATGATATAATATATAAATGGAGGTCATTTTATATAATTGTCCATTTAGTGCATACAATTTTATAAACCGTTGGAAAATGCACATCATTGTACTACGAGTCATTTTGACAACATGAAGAGAACGAGTTCATTTGGAAAATGGTTTGCCTCAACCAATGATGAAATTTGAGTTAATCATAGTTTTGGTCGTTGTGTTTGCATGATAGTTAGTCAATCGTGTTTCAATGTTTATACCGGCATTCATTTGGGGGTTTACATAAATTTTTGGGCCTTTGGCTCAATTTTGACTAAATTGAGTCTTGAGGACATTTGTCCGATTTTAATAACTTGAAGTGGAGTCTTGGGTGTGAGTTGCATTTATTGCACTTTATTTTGGAGAATACATGTTTTGAGTGCGTGTGTCGTCCAATAGGAGTCATGTGTTTTAGACTGTAATGCATTGGATCCATAGGCTTGTAAGTCATTCGTGTTTAATGGTGAGGACTCTTGGGATTCTCACTTTGAGAAATAATGTCGTGTTGGCATTGGTGTCGTCCCGGTTGTTTGGCGAAGAGGAACCTTTATGGGTTGTACTTCGGGACCATGGGTCTTGTGTTTAGATGTCTAATTCTTGTGCACGAGGTTAAACATCAAGAGTTATCAAGTGAGGAGTTGAGACTCCTATCTTGAATGCTAGGGAGTAGGCACTAGGGGTCAAGTGGGTACCCCGAGGATGAAACTCCGCTAGAGACCGAACAGACACTAAGATCCCGTATCCTTGAGGTGTAGCTCGGCAGAGCAGACAATAAGGGATGCGATATTTGGGACTTGAAATAAAGTCCGACTGGAGGTGTAGTTCGGCGGAGCAGGCAATACAGTCACGACTGGAGGTGTAGCTCGGCAGAGCAGGCAATACAGTCACGATCTGAGGTATAGTTCGACAACATGGCTATGTGGCTTAACTTTGTGTTCCGTCGCGTACAATGGAATCGGGTCTCCCCCGTCACCGGAAGGTGTTAATTGGGTATTTAATTGTCTCATTTTATTATCCATGTTTTCGGTGATATTTTGCATATGTGGAATTGTTTACTCAAGGTTTACGGGTTGTGTATTATGCCCTGCCTACATTTGGGATGTTCGAGAAGTAAATCTTATTTCGTAAATTTTATAAATTGGGAGTCTCTCTCTATTCTTATTTTGAGTAAGCTTTGGGTTGAATCTAAATTTACGGAAAACGTTTTATATCGGGATTTTTGCTCTTTAAACAGTTTGGTTTGGTTAACGTATATATTGGTGTCCCTTTCGTTTAAAATGCATATTACCGGTAAACGAGTCGTTTTTATATTTGAAGCATATCATTTTGAAAGATTACGATTCTAATTTGCATTCTTCCTTTTTAACGATTCACTTATAATTGTTGAAAACTCTTGAGCTCACTAGGCGTTAAGCCTAACCTTTTCATTTGTCGGCATGTGCATCAGGTTCCAGTTGGGGGTCTGGTTCTAGCAGGACTATGAAGAGTTGAGTCTTAGCTTTTCGCAAGTGTAAGTAGTTGGTGAAGTCTTTCGCAGTTGGAGATAGTGACTGTTATTGGGTTTTAGTAGCACCCGTCCTTATTATAGATTGTATGTATATAATAGAATGTACGTATTGAGGTTAAATCTTAAATTGTGTTTATAGATGAATCAATTATCGATGTTTTCAGAAAATTTTAAATTAGTTGTTATTTCCAGAATTGAGGGTTTTACAAATTCGGGATGAAATATTTGGATTCAAGATTAGTTTTTATTTAACCATTTTTTAACTGAAATGTATATATTATCAGTGGCGAAGCCAGAGGGGGAGCAGCGACCCCCCTGGTTTTCTCAAAAAAATCATTGATATAGTAGCATTTTATTAAATATGTATATAATATTGTAGTGAGGGGCTGGACTAGTGAAGGCTATGAGGCGGTGGAAAGTGGGTTTATCACAGGAAGACAACAAAGCAATTATACAAGTGAAATGTGCAACCTAAGTCCTTGTATTTTGGGCCTACTTTAAAAATAACCCTCAATTATCTAAAACCAGATATTACAATTTAACCAATTTATATATGCAAATATTCACTTTATATAAAAAAAAATCATCATAAAAAAATAGGATAATTATTTTAATAACCTAATAGAGATTCCCTCTTCGGACCGGGCCTTAAGGCTTAACGGATCCATAAGTCATTCATGCTCACCTAACACTCACAAGTCTCACCGTTTCTGAATTCATGACAATTGAAGCATGGTTGCTCACTATTTGCAACGATCGCTTCTTCGAATCTCTATTTCAGACTTTAGCTTCATGCTAGGATTTTGATTTTCATCAAGCTTATGTGTTAGATATTAGTTTTTTATATTAACTAGTTTAACATTTAACAAACATTGATAAATGTCTAATAAAGAGGAAAACAACCTCTTTGTTAGATATGAATAATTCTCATAGTTGTTAACACTAGACGTTTGAAAATTAATTCATTGTTGAATCTGTAAATGTCGGTATTTCATCAATATAATATTGTTGTTTTTGCTATTTTTAGAAAAGTAATATTTTCTTCTATTTTTTTATTTGGTGCTCCCCCTCGTACTAATTTCTGACTCTGCCCCTGTATATTATCAAATGGTTATTATTTCGATGTTATACCAGATTGGTATATTTGAATTATTACCGTTAATTGTAATACGGTTTTATTACTTGTTGTTTATTTTTAAAAACATGTGGTGTGATTATATATTATTGGGAATAAGGGACTTTCACTAGGGGTGTGCATCGGGCGGGTCGGACGGGTTCGGGTGGGAAAACCAAGAACCCGGTCGGATTTCGGATATGGAAATCAAGACCCGAATTTAAGGTTTCGGGTTTCGGATTGCTTCGGGTTCGGGTTGGTCGGGTTGATGTCGGTCGGGTTCGAGTATTATTATAATGCAAAAAATATATAAAAATTCAATCGATTTTGAGGATGAATTCAATCGATTGAGAGATTGATGAAATCGATAATAAATTTATAAATTAGAAAACATTTTGACTGACTAGAAATTTACAATTTTTAAAAGATAATTAGACAAGTAAATATATTTATATAATATATAAAATATGTATGTATATTATTTCGGGTTTTCGGGTGGGTCGGGTGGCCAAAGATCAAACCCAACCCGAACCCAAATATCCCAAAAAATGTCGGGTTTCGGGTTTTCGGTTTTCGGGGTATTCGGGTTTTGCAAAAACGCCTGTATTTTCAGTTCGGGTTCGGATTTCGGACTATTCGGGTTTTGCACACCCTTAACTTTCACAACAGAAGCTTGTGTGTGTGTGAGACTGTAATGGTCCGTGCAGAGGGTTATATATATATATATATATATATATATATATATATATATATATATATATATATATATATATCGAGGTGAGTTATTATGCAACCTTTTACATGATGCAACCCTTGCAACCCCTTTATCCACCACACATTTTACTTTTACATTTTTCCTTTTTTTTTAATTACATAAAATGTGTGGTGGATAGAGGGGTTGCACCATGTAAATGAGTTGCATTTGAACGCCCCCCCCCCCCCTCTCTCTCTCTCTCTCTCTCTCTCTATATATATATATATATATATATATATATATATATATATCTTTTTTGGCCCGCAAATATGTTTCGTGTGGTGAGCCACTGCCGATATTGATTGCGGTCTTATCGAAGTGTGCGTATTTATACTTGCGGATATGTTTCGTGTAGTAAGCCACTGCCGATATTGACTTCGGTCTTACTGGGGTGTGCGTTATTTTGAAAAACGACTATTGTGGTTAGTTACCTGGAAGGGATGTTGTGCCTGAATGTCAATTTATGACTAAATGATTTATGACATGTCAAAGTGATTTCATTGGATTATTTATCTGACAGAGATTTACTCACTAGACCGTATGGTCTAACCTTTAATTTTGTTTTCAAAAATATGCATTTCAGGTGAATTTTATATGGGGATTGTGATTGCTAGTCTGGGAAAAAGGGTAAGCAATAATTATTGTGGTGAATGTTGTCTCCATTTACCGGTTCGCTAGTAATTGATCGGGTTGTTTATTTTGGTTAAAGGTTATGGTGATTATAGATTGGTAAAAATTTAAATCACCGGTTAGAATTTCTTATTGCGGTTGAAAATATTCTTACCATCATTGTATTTGGGATGATTCTGGGAAGAGTGTTTTAGTTGATTCGTTTCGAATCGTATTTAGCTGGTTTCACGTTATTGTGGTTAATTTGGAAACCGGGTCGTTACATATAACCTTTTGTACATTTTTTTACCTTTAAATAACGTGTTTGTATCAATTTTATACAATATTTTTTACAAATAAGAATATAAATGATATAAAATTAAAAAAAAATGATGGAATCATGAAAACTTTGAAAAACTTGCGAAAAAACTTTAGAATTATTTTTGTTGTAACGAAGATATATTGAGACTTTTGAGTTAACAATAATACAAAACGAAAAACCTTAAGAGTGAATGAAATCAATGTCAAAATCAACAGCTTCGAAGTTCATAATAAACATAATTATTGTGATGTTGATTTTATTCCTATGATTTTTACCTTAATACGAAAAACTGATGAATTATTTGGTTCCGACATTAAAATATAATAATAAAATAATAATGAATTCAATTATTGCAATAAATAAATATACAATAAGATAGTTCACCAACCAATAACCTCATAAAAATGAGCGACGACTGCACTTTTATTTTAAATTCATCATTCTAATTATTAATTATAATAAGAAGGCTTTTAAATAAATTAATTTCTTAAATCATATTTCCTAAAGTGGTTATAATGCCAATAAAAAAAAACATTGCATATTTATTAGAGGATCAATCATGATAATTAATCACTCATCATTAGATTCAAGAATGTATATAATTACCATCCATATAGAATTGGAATTGTATAAGATTTTGTTGTTGTTGTAAGAATCGTAGGAATCCATCTAAAACACTTGGATGAAGCATGCCTCTTGATTCAAATCGTTGGAGATAGAGAGGAGAATCTAGGAACAGGTCTACTAGAGAATAAATCGATTGAGATAGAGAGAAAAATCAAGGAACGATTTGGCCAACGATGCTTCAAAGGGTGGGATTAGGTCTAGAGGGTGGATGTGTCGGGTTTTGAGAGAGAGAGAAAAGAGCCTATTTTTGTTTCTTTCAGAGGGTTGGGTTATGATAAAAAGAGGGGTACAAATGAAAAATGGGTGGCTAAATGGGGAGGTGGGGAACAATGATATTTTCTGGCTGACCGAATAAGCCATCAGTTTAGCCATTAAGTCACACTCGAACACTGTTATATGGCTTACCAAATAAGCAATACAGGTTAGTCAACCCATTAAGTCGCAACCGAACATCCCCTAAGGGCCTGTTTGTTACCAGCTTAATGAACTTAATGGCATTCACAACTTATCCGGTCATCTATATATGACTGTTTGATAATGACTTAATGATATACAAAATGTCTTTTCAGTAAGCTTTTAGGGAGGAACTTTATGTAGAAAACCCAGTTTTTCCCAAACGAGTCATTGCCAACTAGAAAAACACTCATTCCATCTATGAAAATACTCTCCCAAACAAATAATTCCCAATTTATATAGACAGATTAATCCACATAGACAACTTTATCCATATATAACTTAATGGAAAACCAACCAAACAACCCATAAGTTGTGTATGGATAAAACTATTTGTGTGGATTAAAATGTTTGTATACTATAGATTGAGAATGTTTTTGTTTTAGAGGGTTTTTTCAAATATGAAAGAAATGTGTTTTTTAATTGGGATAGATATATTTGAACAAAAAACTTGAAGTTTTGCTTAAAGCTCCCCCTCCCCTCTAGAAGCTTACTAAATAAGTCACTTTCTATATTATTCAGCCACACCAAACAGTCATGTATATCTGATGGAATAAGCTGTGAGTCATATTAAACTCATTAAGTTGCTAACAAACAAACCCTTATCATACATGAATAAAGGTTAGCATACCTTATAATCTTAACCTACATTTAACACGAAAACCTTCACACATCGTAACCTCAATCTTAGCATACCTTAACACATCTTAACATGCAATCTCAATATATATTAGCATTAGATATTGATTTACCTTAACATAAGCTAGTTAACATATATTAAAACACATTACCTAGGAAATGTTAACATACGAGAACCAATACGATCTGAAGCAATGCTAATGCATCAACCTAATGACCGATTGACCCTGCTTCGTTTTCCAACAACAACGTGCACACAAGCGCACGAATCCCTCAATATCAAGGGCCACACAAGGATTCATATGGTTCCCACCAAATATTGAATTCCCATTGGAACCCAACCAATATATGTGTATGTGTGTATATATATATTTATATATAGAGGTTGAGCTCGATTAAGACCATTTAGCATTTATGAGACCAGCAAGGACCATTGTAAGGTTTGGAAATAAATTTTGAAGGTTTTACATGTGTACAAATAACCAAGACATGCTATATATAATATTAATTGATTAGGATTATGTTCCGATGAGAAGTGAAGTTATGGTGAGAAGCGTAAGAAGGGATCTCAACCTTTGATGTACATTAGAATGAGATGCACCATATGCACTGGATCAGTTCTCGTATCAAACGCGATTCATAGATATGTTAAAAATTAAAAGTGATCAAGAATTCAAACTTCTTCTTATGCTACTCATCTTATCTCTTCTTCTATCTTCACCTGATTGATTAGTTGTCTTTTTTTAATTAGTTTTTTTATAAACAAAGAAAACAAATAGACTTATTGGGTACAGTATACCCACATAGTAAGAGTGGAGTGGAGTGGAGTGGAGTGGAGCTCATTGTTGTTTTTATAATAAAAATATAAAGAAAACAATGTCAAAATTACTTACTAAAAAATATTTTAGAAAATGAATTTTAAGTTTTAAATTCTAGATCATGATAATTTTTATAAGAATTTTTCTTAAATAAATTTGAGTTATTTAGTTGATCAAAAAATTAAATATTATGTTAAAAAGAAAATAATAAATAATAATAAAAGCTAGAGACTATGTGAGTGAGTGCTCACCTCTCACACTCAGCATCAATATCAGAAAGGTATCTTCAGCTTTCCATCTACACAACAAAACCAAACAAGAATCAAGTTGTACTCCATGCATCAAAACATGTGCATTACTCTGGTTTTAGCACTTTATCCCCTGGAAAAAGGTCCATATTAGAATTTTTTTTTTTATAGTAATTGTTTAACCCATTGGTGGATATATAGTGATAGAAAGTACTGTGTTTATGCGAAGAATCTTTGAGATTTCTTTATAATTTATAAGAGGAATCTTTGATATTTTTCATCTAATTGTTCTTATTTCTGCTTTAATCAAAGGTAATCTTTATCTTCTTTCATCACTACCATTCATCTAATCAATCTTTTTTCTTTTAATTTTTAATTTTGTGGGTTCTGTTTCATTATCAACCCTCCTCCCACTTTTTACTTGCAGCAAATTGGGAATCTTTACTTCCTTCACTGAAAATGGCAGCACTTTGAGCAACTTTTCAGGTTTGTTCTATCTTTTTGTGAAGTAGATTTGATTTTTGGATGGAGATTTATAAGATTTTGACTTGTTATTGGTTTTTTTACTGTATGCACATAACCTGTTTGATGATATGCTTGATGTTTTAAGCTTCTTGTTTTCAAATGGGTACCCAGAAATCATTCAAATAAAAGTTTCAGGTTTTGGATTTATAGATTTTAAAAACAAATCTTTATGATCATATGCTTGATTTCTAGGTTTCTTATGAAATATTTCTGTTTTAAGTTCAATGTTCTGGAAAAAAATATCAATCTTGATTTAGGGTTTCGCTAATAGATCTTCAATTTTTGTTAAGTGTTCATTTAGTCAGATGGATTTGCGGCGTTTCAGAACATGTTTAGCTTATGGGAATTTCATATTTTTATTCAAGATTCATGGTTGATGCTAAATTTAGTAATTGCAAATTCTAGATTTTGGGGGATTTTTGTTTATGTCTACAGTTGTTCTTCAGTTTCTTCTTAAATTCAAACATATGATGCATCATTTGATTTGTTTTCTGTAGATTTGAGCCCGAAAAAGGAAGCTTTGTGAATTTAGTTATCGGTCTTTGATCGAATAATGATGTCGAGATCTTACACTAATCTCTTTGAACTTGCCTCCGGTGAATCACCATTACCATCATCGGGTTTTAGTCGAGCCGGAAAGAAATTGTCGCGTGTCGCGACCGTGCCAGGGGTACTATCGGAACTAGATGATGAAGGTTTTAGTTCCGATGCCCCATCATCAGTTTCTCAAGATCGGATGATCATTGTTGGAAACCAACTCCCACTTCGGATCCACAAACGGCCCGATGGGAGTTGGAACTTCAGTTGGGATGAAGACTCCCTTCTTTTGCAACTCCGAGATGGACTTGGTGAAGATGTAGAAATCATCTACATTGGTTGTCTTCGAGAAGAAATCGAACTGAAACATCAAGATGACGTTGCTCAAGAATTGCTCGAAAACTTTAAATGTATACCGGCATTTATACCACCCGATCTTTTTAGCAAATTCTATCACGGGTTTTGCAAGCAACACTTATGGCCGTTGTTTCACTACATGCTTCCGTTATCACCGGACCTCGGGGGACGGTTCGATCGCTCCCTTTGGCAAGCATATGTCTCGGTTAACAAGATCTTTGCCGATAAAGTAATGGAGGTGATTAGTCCCGATGACGATTTTGTTTGGGTACATGACTACCATTTGATGGTTTTGCCAACCTTTTTACGGAAACGGTTCAATCGGGTGAAACTCGGGTTCTTTCTCCATAGCCCGTTTCCGTCCTCCGAGATATACCGGACCCTCCCAGTAAGAGACGAGCTTTTACGGGCACTTCTAAACTCCGATCTTATCGGATTCCATACGTTTGATTATGCCCGGCATTTTCTTTCTTGTTGTAGCAGAATGCTTGGTTTATCTTATCAATCAAAACGAGGCTATATTGGGCTCGAGTACTATGGCCGTACTGTAAGTATCAAGATATTACCTGTCGGAATTCATTTGAAGCAACTACGAAATGTTCTTGATCTCCCTGAAACCGAGTCGAAAGTTGCAGAGTTACGAGATCGATTTCGAGGGAAATCCGTGTTGCTTGGGGTAGATGATATGGACATCTTTAAAGGCATAAGTTTAAAACTTTTAGCGTTCGAGAATTTGCTGACTCAACATCCCGAAAAGAGGGGTAAGGTGGTTTTGGTTCAAATTGCGAATCCGGCTAGAGGTCGAGGAAGGGACGTCCTCGAGGTCCAGTCGGAGACTCATACCACTAGGGAACGAATTAACCGGAAATTCGGTCGGCAGGGTTACGAGCCTGTGATCTTGATCAATCACCCGCTTCAATTTTACGAGCGGATTGCTTATTATGTGATTTCCGAGTGTTGCCTTGTGACTGCAGTAAGAGATGGGATGAATTTGATACCGTATGAATATGTTATATGTAGACAAGGGAACGATAAGCTGGACGAAACTTTAGGGCTAAACCCATCAGTTCCCAAAAAAAGTATGCTCGTGGTGTCGGAATTCATCGGGTGCTCACCGTCACTAAGTGGCGCAATCCGTGTCAACCCATGGAACATCGATGCAGTGGCTGAAGCTATGGATTCGGCATTGGTTGTTGCCGAAGCTGAAAAACAAATGCGGCATGAAAAACATTATCGGTATGTTAGCACTCACGATGTTGCGTATTGGGCTCGTAGCTTTTGGCAAGATCTCGAGAGATCGTGCCGTGATCACGTCAGGAGAAGGTGTTGGGGTATCGGATTCGGATTAGGGTTCCGGGTCATCGCATTGGATCCAAATTTCCGGAAGCTTTCGGTCGAACATATCGTTTCGGCTTATAAACGGACAAAAAAACGCGCCATTTTGTTGGATTACGACGGTACCATGACCTTGCAGAACTCAATCAGCACAAGCCCGAGCCCAGAAGTTATCGGAATGTTGAATAGTTTGTGTCGAGACCCGAAAAACGTCGTTTTTCTCGTTAGTGGGAAGGATCAAGTTACGTTGACTGAATGGTTTTCTTCTTGTGAACAATTGGGCGTGGCAGCTGAGCATGGTTACTTCCTCAGGTACAAATCTCTTCGATTGAGTTCGATTCTTTTACAGTCTTTATTACAAAAATGGTAACATTTTCGTGGGTAGGGAAAATAAGGACGCGGAATGGGAAACTTGTATTGCAGTGCCGGATTTTTACTGGAAACAGATTGCAGAGCCGGTGATGAAGCTGTACACCGAAACAACAGATGGGTCAACCATCGAGACGAAAGAGAGTGGACTTGTTTGGAACTATCAGTATGCCGACCCGGACTTTGGCTCGTGTCAAGCGAAAGAACTTTTAGACCATTTGGAAAGCGTTCTTGCTAATGAACCGGTTACGGTCAAGAGTGGCCAAAACATTGTTGAAGTTAAACCACAGGTAGTTTTCTCTTCCTTTTTCTAGATTGAACAATAAAGAGTACTCCCGCCTGTATCCCTCTGTTAGTAGAGGGATTCTGGTGGAAGTAAAGCCGATTTTATTATAGTGCCTTTTAAGTACTCCCACCAGTATCCCTCTAGTTAGCATGCTAGAGGGATGCAGGTGGAGTACTCGTTATTTTGAAATACGTTTTCTTGAAACGGTTTATTTTGGTCAAAAGTGATGGTAAGTTTGTTGTTGTTTTCCAAAGGGGATCAACAAAGGGCTTGTGGCAGACCGTTTGTTGACAACGATGAAAGAAAGAGGAATGGTACCGGATTTCGTGGTTTGCATAGGAGATGATCGGTCGGATGAGGACATGTTTGAGGCGATCACGAGGGCGATGGCAGGGCCGTCTCTTTCTCCGGTGGCCGAAGTTTTTGCGTGCACGGTTGGCAGAAAGCCGAGCAAAGCCAGGTACTTTCTTGAGGACACGACCGAGATCCTGAGAATGCTGCAGGGCCTTGCTGCGGCTTCTGAGATGCAATCAATGAAAAACGTAACTAAAAGTTTTCAAAAAGTGGTCATCGAGTAGGAGGAACCAGCGTTGTTCGTGTTTGAGGTTGTCAGGTTGGTTGTGAATAATCACGTTGTTCTCCGAATTCGGTAATGATTTACGGAGAGGGTTAGTTTTTATGTTTAGAAAGTTGCCAATGGTTTATGTGAAATTGTTGTTGTTGTTGTTGTTGTTGTTGTTGTTATAGAGTATGTTGGTTGTAGTTTGAACTTTGAAGTAAATAAGTTGACTTCTGATGATGCAAGTCAAACTTATGGATATGTATTTTCTGATTGACATCATGGTCAAACCCTTTTTCTGTATTTGTTGTCATTTAATATTTCATATTTTCTTTGAAATTAGACATTAAAATACACTTTAAATATTATATTTTACATTAAAAAAATCTTGAAAAAATATACTATAATTTGTAAAATTTCAAAATTCTAGAAAAATCGGTTCTTAGATGTAAACGGTCTGGGCTGAATTTGACCTTTGAAGGCAGGACTCGAACACACGGTACCTTTTGTGCAAGTACAAAAACCATCCAATAGATCTATTTCTATAGATTTTTTTTTTCATATAATCAAATTATGTCATTACTTAAAAAAAATTATGGGTCCGACTCTGCACAAGGTTAAAGTATTGATAACAAAAAAGTGAATTCATTCAAATAGTTCAACACAAAAAAAATACATTCTTAGGGTTCCTATGATGCAAATATTTCAAAAAGAAAAAATGGTAACATCTAAAATAACAAAGAATGCTATGATTTGTTGTTGTCTCTCATTAACGTTGGGACGACAGATGCAAGTCCTATGAAAAATATGATGCCTATCGATTGTATGTCATATAAATCACTGATGGATCGTAGTTCACCAAGTGTCGTTCCCGCCTGCACAACAAACATAATGCGATAAAAAAAGCGTCAACTCTGTACCATCACAAGGTATGGATTGCTTCCGAATCAGCAAATGACAGAAATGACTCGTTTTTACTCTTTAGTATGAATCAAGCATTGATGATAAATTATTGTTTTTTTTATCTAATGCCAGAACAAGTTGATAAGATCCTCCTTTTTACGTCCCCAAGCCCTTTCTACGGCGACATGGGGGCGAAAACAGGAAAGAGAGGCATAGTGGTCCCCAATTCTGACTAGAGACCAATTTATATATTTGGAAAAGTTATGAACTGAAATATAAATCGAAAGAGTATAATCACATTCACAAAGACTTAGAGGAAATTGAACTTACCCTGACAGCGACATAAGCAGCCGGAATGATCCCGATGAACGTTGCCAATAAGAAGGTATGATAGGGCACGTTTACAATTGGCGAAGCGACGTTAAGAAACGTGTTCGGCAAGGTCGGGGTCACTCGTAGGAAAAGCATGTAGTTCAGCAGCCGGCTTTCCCTCTTAGCCACCTAAAAAATTTGATAGAATTAACGTCATCAAATGCTAATAAAAACCACATAGGGGTGAATCGGTCACTCAACACTCACTTGGGTTTTTTTCACCAAAGGGTCATTGGACCCCACCCTCCATGGAGGTCAGGGTTCAAGCTTGAAAAGGGTGTGTGAGTTTTGCTGTATATAAAACACGCACCTGGTTTTGGAAGAAAACCAGTTTATCAGGCCATAAAGACAAGATAAGGGGGCGGCCGATCAAGTTCGATAGGAAGTAGCAAGAAGATGCGCCGGCGGTGGCAGCAAAAACAACGATGGCTACGCCTTTTAAGACCCCGAAAAGCGACCCGGCAAGCAGCGACATGAAAACGCTTCCCGGAATCATAAAAGTTTGCATAAAGATATATACCGTGCAATACACAAGAAGCACTTGTATCGTGTAGTCACTCGTGTATTGCTCGAGATCATCCCTAAAAAGAAAAAAAAAATATATTGACACTTTTAGAAACATTTTAAAAACACTTCAGCGTTCCAAAATAACTGCAACATTTCTTTCTAAAAAAGAGGTACCGTAGGATACGAAGATCTTCAAGGGTTCGCGGAAACTTAAGGAAGCTGTAGTCGGAATCCGGCAAGGAAAGGTAAACTCCGACGAGACCAACGGCGAAACCCAAAACGACACCCGATGCACCCATCATCTCCCAAACCGTCAACGGAAATTTGAATGGTTTCACTTGGTTTTCCCCATTGGATTTCATTGAAGAAGAAGAAGAAGGACAATTCGATGTTGTTTCAACAAGTTGTTGATGTTCCATCGAATTGAATTCTTCTTCTTCTTTTTCTTTGTTTCTAGTTCATGAAAACTGAAAAATTAGGGGAAAATTGAAGATTGATTTGATGTTTTGAAATGATGGCATTGCATTTAAGGCAAGTAATTATGGTATAAAGAGGAGACCCAACACGTTTCTACACCTCAATAAGGCAAGAAATTGTGGTAATTGAAACTATAACCGAACACGTTTCTTCTATAACAACCTCTTTGCCCTTTTGAAAGTTGACATATCTTGCAACTTCTCTCACAAGAAAAAGAGTGAATTGTGGATTTGGTGCTTATGTGTTTTGATAATTTTTTTGATTAGAATCCCTATGGTATGTTTATTGTGGATTTGGTACTTGTGGTTTTCATTTTGTCTTGACCATGGTCTCTCTGACTAACACTTCCGTTAACTCTGTTAAATCAAGGACTATTTTAGCCATTTTGTATAACTTTTGTCTTTTTCCTATAAAAATATAAAAACAATATTTCACACACACATATATATATATATATATATATATATATCAATATCAAAATAAATAAAATAAGATATTATTGTATAATTTGATTTGTTTAAAATTTTTAAACAATTAATTATATTAAATACGATTTAATTTTATTGTTTTATTATAGTGGTGGAAAAAAATAGGGTTTTATTGCTTTAATGTCATTAAAATTTTAATTTAAACAAATTAAATCATAAAACTATATCTTTTTTTATTTAGAGCGAATAAAATAAAATATGGTTTTATGATTTAATTTGTTTAAATTAAAAAAATTATTATGTTAAGAACGATTTAATTGTATTGTTCTTTTTCTATCATTGCAATAAAAATAATTTAACACAAAAATCATTGAAAACCACTAAGAAAATGAACTCCAATTTTATCATCAAAAAATTAGGGGTTCCGTTTTTCATATTGTTTTTATTCAAAAACTCAAAATCAACTATTTAAATTATTACCAAATGGCAGGTTCACATATACTATTATAACTTAAAATTGAACAAATCCCTATATAAATTTCAACTAGGTTTTCATACCCAAATAAGCAAAAATACTAAAACTATAAAATTAAATCGAATTTAGTATAATTGATTTTTAATTTAAACATATCAAATAATGTCTTATTTTATTTATTTTGTTATCGTAATATATATATATATATATATATATATATATATATATATATATATATATGTGTGTGGGGGGGGGTATAAATTATTGTTTTTACTTTTTTATAGGAAAAAAGGACAAAAGTTAAGCAAAATGGCTAAAATGGTTCTTGAGTTAACAAAGTTAATGGAGGTGTTAGTCAGAGGAACCACGGCCAAAACAAATTAAATACCACAAGGACCAAATCCACAATAAACATACTATAGGGACCATAGTCAATAAAATTATCAAAACAAAGGGACGAAATCCACAATTCACTCCAAGAAAAAAGAACTAGATATATGTTTTTAGAATAGAGTGAATTTCGGGTGTTTTTAACCCTTTTTTTATTAATAATTAACGAGTTGGGTATTTTTGATTGTATTTCCATAATAAATTAATTTTCATAATGCAAACCACAAAGAACTAGGTTGTTAATTTATTTAGGAATTCAGTTAGTTTAAAAACTGCAATCGTATGTACCCAACTTGTTAAAAGAATACAACTATCAAAAGTTTAAGACATATTTTGTTAATTTTTTAACCACAAAAACCACGGAGGATGAAAAATGTAATTCACTTTATGTTTCAAAATGTATTTCTTTTACAAGATAGTAATTTTTATCATCCATGATTTAAGTGACTATTTAGAAATGTTATATCGGGGTAATTTATACCAAGGATGTTTATGATAGGTGAATTGAATTGAAATGAAATGAAGTTTTAAGCACTGAATAAATTTGTTTGACATGTTTAGTGACAACTTATAAGTCGGTTTTTTGATTTGGCTACCATATTAACTAATTAACCGTTTTTAATTAAATACTGCAACAAGAATGTATCTAAAGCTATGGAATTGACAAAATAAACAACAAATAAACTCGAAAATGAAAATTAAAATTAAAAGAATTACTTACCTGGAATGTCGAATGAATATATGCCAAAAGATATATGTGACCTTTGACTAAAAAAATAACTTGTAAAATACAAATAAATAACCGAGTAATAATCTGTTCAAAAATAAACAAACAAATAAAAATATTACAAAACAATTAACTTAAGGGCACAACGCTAAAAACTTGTTGCGTGTATCGTTAAACATGCAACTGTTCAAATTTATCGATGATTAATTACCAAATATGTCGCAAATTTTTTAGTATAAGAATTCATATATTCACACATTAAATATACCTAAAAGCGTAATCGTGCAATGCAGCGAGATACATCACGATTTTAATGTTTTATTTTTTTATCGATTTACAATACGATTTTGGATGATTTTGAGAAAGTGATAATGTTTTTTTTATAAATTTTTTTAATTTAGGCTTATAATATAATGTTTTTTATATAAAAAAATTTAAGTATTTTGTTATAAATTCAATGATTACCTTATATATTTTAATGACATCTAAAAAAATAACCAATTACATATTTAATAATATAATTAAAATAAAATTATAGTAATATAATATATTAATTAATAGTGATACATGGAAAGGTCTGCATAAAAGGAAGACCCTGCACATACCAAATTGGTAGGTGTTAGAAGTCTGCAGTAGTAATATGTATCTTGTGCTTTGATACTTGTAAATTAAAAGATTTTTAAAATCTTATATAAAATGATGGTACATTGTGCCTAATAATTTGTATTTAAAAGTTTTTTATCCGTACTTTATAATATAGTATAGATAGATAGTATAGAAAATAGACCGAAAAAGAAAATCAAAATGAAATTTGTTGCTTTCCTTACAAAAAGAATGGGCCACAAGCTGGGTCAGGGTCTGCTGGGCTCGTTTTGGGTAGACACTGGGTCTGGGCTGCTGGTTTTTAATGAAAAAGGGTTTACAAATGAAAGGTTCAAACTCACAACTAATGTCCACAGATGTGCTTCAGCAGAAGTATTTATATACATGATTTCAATATTGAACACATGGCAAAAATTGACACGACACGCTGATTCGACACAAACTCGGCACGAAATAAACGGGTTTGGGTGATACATTTCAACCCGTTTCAGTAAACAGGTTGACACGACACGACACGAAAATTAAACGGGTAAGGTCAGGATCAAAAATTTCAACTCGAAAAATGACCCGAATAACCCGTTTATATATATATATATAATAAGTTTTCTTTTTAATACTTTGGATTTTTATTGTTTTAGATTTGGTTATAACTTATAGGTTTTGAACTATAAAATTTGGATTTCTAATTCTTTCATTTGAATTTTGGATTTATATTATTTTGTGAATTTTTTATTTTTAATTTTTAGTTTTATAAATGTTATGTCGGGTTAGGGTTGGGATTTTCTGATTCGTTTATTAAACGGACCGGGTTCGGGATAAACACTCTCAACCCGTTTAACTTTGAACCCGACATGACACGTTTGCCAACTCTATTGAACACAATCTTTTTTTTCTTCTATATTTTGGCACAACTCGAGCTCTAGAAATGAACTAGTTTTACCAAGAACGGTTTTAATGTGTATTTTCTAGTTATTCAAATGGAGCTCAAACCTACGTTAAAAAGTCTCGTTGAGCTATCAAATTGAGTTTGAACTCGGTTTAAAACCATTGAATCTAACTTTAGCTTTATTGAGATCGAGTTTGAATCAACTCGTCCACAAAACTACCTAAGACAAAATATATGAAGTTTGCCATATACCAAGTTAATTGGTATAAAGTTTTTATTTTCATTTGGTGTTTGTTGGTAATTGTACAATACCAACATTGCAAACCTGTAAAGTTGAATACGGAAAATAAATGTATATGATCAAGTCGGTACGGTTTTTATACATGTTGGCTAGTTTTTTATTTGGTAAAAAATTGTGACCCCTAGTTGGTATGTTATTGTAGTACCCAGGGCCGTATCTGAGGGAGGGCGGGTTGGGCGTACGCCCAGGGCCCACAAAAATTAGGGGCCCAAATTTTTTTTGTATATAGTAGTAGTTTAATAAATTAGTTGTAACACCCCCAGTCCCGCGTGGCTGAGGACAGGATGTGTGTCACACTTTTGACCCAAAACACAAAATATAAACTAATTAAGCATTAGGGTCGGTATCAAGAAATTAAACACAACCCACAAGATAACTTTTTGTGGAACCTCAAACATAAACACAACCGGCTAAAAATAAAGCGTATAACACATGAACAACAACTAAACTATCAAAAGATCCACCGGTTGTAACTTCAGGCCTACTCGGTCAGTTCCCAGAATTTCCCTGAATCTTTTCTACTGAACCTGCCGTGTCAGAAACAAAGAACACGGCTGAGCACAATTGCTCAGTGAACAAATTAAATATATATATAAATAATAATAGCGGAAACAAATTCATTTCGTAGCGGAAACAATCATAATAGTTTGACATAACATAAGTCAAAGAATAAGCCAACATATGAGTTATAAAATACTTTTAAAAAAATGTGGTAAAGCATCGTGTAAAAATAAATTACAAGACCGGTTTCCCAGTTCATAATCACAAAGAGGATTCAACGGATGAAACCTTCAATGTGTCATAAATTCCACGGGAGGATCAGTCCACATGGGTTGTGGGATGAAGTGCGGGCACACACATCCATTCCCGTACGCAACAAATACGTATCATAATGCGCATATCCTAGGACCAGTCCATACGCCCCCACCCATGCCTAGGTAAAGCTCACACTATAGAGCACCAGTATGGGGACGCTGTGGTTTACGAGCACCACAGAGCGTCACAATGATCTATGCCCTGATCACTGTGTCATACAAATTACAACATCAAGTATAAATCATGAGAGTTAAAAGAAAATAACCACCATGAAATCTATCAAACGACCTTTATGGTTCAAAATATTATTGAAAGAAAATGTTCACTATCAAAATCGTTCAACTAAAGTTTAAAATGACTTTTCAAGCCTCACATAAGAATAATAGTTGAATGAACATGAATACTTTCAAAGTATCGTTTTTCCAAAGTGATTCATAAAGTAAGCACAAAATCATAGGAAAGTTGTTGTACAAAGGAATATCTTATTTCGACAAAATAAAGGAATTTCGGATTCGAAATACATGCACTTACTTTTGTAGTATCATGATTTAATCATGGAATGGATAATCTTATCAAGGGATTATCCTCGTATAGAATGAAGTAGGGAAATCCGTACCTCAATTGAATTGAGATGCAACACGAGATTAATCAAGACCGATGACGAACTTTAACCCGTTCGATTTTCTATATAAACCACCAATTATTATTAACCGCACAACCTAAAACTCAAAGCTTATAAATACTAGCTTAAACAGAAATTTATATTCTCTTAAACATTAAACCGATCACTTGGTGTGCGGTTAAATATCTAGATATAAATATCACCATTTAATTCTAAACTTTACCCATTTGTAATTTTAACAAAAACAAACATTCCTATGTATGTAAATGATTATAACTTTGCTATATCTAACCATAATCTACCAACCAACTTCAACTACCCAAACTTATCAACTTAAATAACTTAAAAAGAAATTTATACCTCTAAGAAGGGCTCGAAGCGTAGATTTCGAATATGTAATTTTTTCGTCGATTGCTTCAACGGATTGAGAGATAATCTAAAGAGAAAATTGAGATGAGAGAGAGAATGAGGCGGTGGAGAGAAAAGAAAAACCACAGGGACGATGCAACGTAATTTACTCTTATAGATATGTATATATATCTATGTTTTTTTTAATTATAATAATAAGTTTGGATAATTGACGACTTTAATCCCTCAACAATCCTTAATTGACATTTTAATATTATATATATAGATATATAGATATAAAACGTAATATATATAAAATATATATATATATATATAAAGAGTTTAGGTTAATGATAATTTTAACCCTTAACTATCCTTGATTACCATTTTTAATTTCGGTTCAATTCGGTTAAGAAGTAATTATACGTTTTTCAAAACCGAGTCTTATACGGGTATTACATTAGTAAATAAAAGAGACAAATTGTTTTTAGTATATTCATGGGTCTAAAAAAGAATTTAATATTATATTAACCATTAAAGGCCCAAATATTTAATAGATAATTACATTGGAGAAGAAAATATGTAAAAATTAAAATTTTCGTTTATTTTATAATATTGTCTATTGTTTCTCTAAGTTTTTTATATAGTGGGAAAGTCTAAAACAACTTATTTTGAAAATCTTATATCTTCTCTATCATTCATCTTTCACCGACTCTTGATTATTAAATCACATAATTCTATTTTTGTTTTAGTATATAGTAAATTTCTTGTTAGTAACTAAGAAACCCTTATCTTTAAAAAAATTATCATTCATATGAGACGGCCCAACTTAGATCTATTTTATGATTTTAAAACCACCTTGTTTTCATACATTATTGAATATTTATTATCTAATATTGAGTGCATTAATTTTAAGTCATGATCTCCTATATAAAATAAGAATAAGATCTTAAGCTATAACCATCAACGCTTTTAATTATGAGAATAATGATTCGGAAAAGTTTGTTTTAACCCCAACGTTGTGTTTTCGAGTATTTTTTTTATGAAGTTTCATAAAGGAAGGAAAAGTAGGGAAAAAGGAAAATCTTGTGTTCTCGAGTTAATTGAGAGAAAGGAAAAATCTTGTGTTCTCAAGTTTTTTAAAGAGAAAAAAAAATGAATGTTGATTTTCCTCCTAAATGTGAGAGGAAAGAAAAATAAAGAATTTAGAACAATTAAATATATTTAAAAAATCACACATATACCCATCAATTATAATCCACTATGAAATAAATAAGAGTATATTTGTAAAAATAACAGTTTTTTTTCTTTTTCCCTACTCAAGAACATTAAAAAAAATTCTTCCTTCCCAAATTCGAAAACATATCGTAACAGTTTAAAATAGTGATGAAAGCCATTAATATGAGGTGACATGGAAAATAAACTAATATTGATTTACAAAATGTTACTCTGGATAGTCAATATTGTGACCCCAAATGATGTCGATTGATATACTAAAGAGATATATCATAGGATGATTTTAACCCTATAACAGATTGACGATGCTATGTAAAATGTGATGGTAAATAATATTAATTTACAAATTGTTATTGATTGATTTTGCGTCTAGAAATACTACGAAAAACGGTTATATATAAAGTATTAGTATTTCTTCAATTCAATGTTATCCTTGATGATAAAAAAAATACAATAATATTTTTTCTTACTTATTGAGGGCCCCTTTTTTAATCTCGCCCAGGGCCTATAAAATATCAAGAACGGCCCTGGTAGTACCACGGTATTCAATTTGTTGTATTGTGTATCAACCGACTTTGCATTCTTGGTTTAGTAGTACCAACTAATAATATATATACCAACTTAATTCGTTGGTTGGTTCTGGATGATTATCAACCGTTCGATTAGAAATGAATGCACATTAGGATGAGATGCACCGGATCAATTCTCATCTAACCCGCAATTCATAGGAGGGCACTTGATTAAAAGTGATCACCGGTTCACAGGGAGGGAACACAAGCTTTTTAACCGCAGGGGCCGAACCTAATATATTATATAATTTATAGTCCTTACCAAGAGGGATGGACCCAAGAATATTTTCATAGGGTGGCACCATATTTTTTCATACAGTTTTTATTAACGTATCTTCATCTTTTTACCAACGTTCAGTATCGTCCGATGTGTTTTCAACCTAATTCCGCCGTTTCAAGGGATTTTTAAAGTTTTTTGCTTGATTTCGAGGGATTTTCGATTTCGAGAGACCTTTTCGGTATTTTTTGTGGATTTCAAGAGATTTTTTCGGTTTTTTGGGTTGATTTCAAGAGTTTTTTTTGGTTGTTTATGATGTACGGTTGCACTTATAAAATAATACGGTTGCACTTTCTAAAACGATACGATTGTACCTTTCACAGACCTAACATGTTTGTTCGGAATCTTGAGATTGAGAAGAACTAACATGTTTTTTTTTAAACCCATGAATGGTAGATTGGGTGTGCGCCTGTCCAGTGCGACTGCAACCGACGATTGCAGTGTGCGGTCGACCGTCGGCCACTGCAGTTTGCTATGTGCCTGTCCTGTGTGATAGACTGATAGCTAGAGAGTCGAGAGAGCCAGAGAGGAGAGTTGTGAGACGAGAGACGAGAGGCTGAGAGTTGTGCGCCTGAGTCCTGTGCCGTTGTGCGATAGTCCCTAAAACCTTATTGGACTCATCCCTAAAAACTTTGGTGGACCGTGGACTTTCATTTGACTCATCCCTAAAACCTTAAAAAAATTAAACCTTTAAAGACCTCCTAATCAACCTTTCACGTTTGAAAAAAAAAACAGGAGTCTTGGCCCCTAGTAGCCCCTTAAGGGTCTGCCGATTCAGATCCACTTCTTATGCTTCTCATGTTAACCTCAACTTCTCACACGATCCTTCGCTTTTATTTCATATGATTGTATCGATTTTGATATATGACAATTAACTGTAACAACTAAAAATAATACACAATTCCATATTCATAATAAAAACCTTTGGTAGAGAAAACCTACTAATTCGTTATATTAAAAAGACGAATGTGTTAAAACGTATTTTTAAGATGATTTCATTATATTGTACTTAATCTTTTGTTTTTCTTTTATTAAAAAAAATATTATTTTAAAAAAATTGTAATATTTATAATTTTTGAAGAGATTCAATATTCTTTTACATATTTACCAATTAACAACCATTACAAAACCTCTAAGAGGCGACCAACATGGGGGACCTGGGAGAACGTATTGAGAATTTGAGATTGTATCCATAATTTTTGTCAAACGAATGCATTTTATTTTTAGGTGGATCAAAAATTAGTAAAGTCATGGTTTGATTTGTGGAAAAGTCAAAATGGTTTGACTCGGGAAAAAATGAATTGTATCGATTTAAGGAATAAAATATTTTTTTTTCCAAACGGAATCGACCGTTTGAGACACAAATAAGCCCCATGTGTTTTTTTAATCGAATTCCACCATTTCGATTAATTTTTTCAGCGTTTTGGTTGATTTCGAAAGAGTTTTTCGGTTTCTTTTAGTTGATCTTTATAACATCCCAACCAAAAATATAAATAAGCTGATCGATTCTTAAAATAAAATTCTCAATTCTCAAAGATCGAATAATAATCCAAGCCATAATGGTCCCAACTGACAATAGTTAAAACAAGGTTTGCAGTAACAACCTATACACAACTGAGAATAAGAAGAATAAACTAAGTATTGGTCTTCTATCCGCCCCGCTAAGCCTTCTCTTTGCCCTTAGCTGCCTTGTCTATCTCACGACGCCCTAAAAAGATTTTTAATTTTGGAAGAGCGAGGGTTAGACCATAGGTCTAGTGAGTTCCCTCTAACAGTTAAGAAACAAAACATACTTTCCAGAATTAGAAGAAACATTTAATAATGGCACGTGAATAAAACACGCTACGGACCACACGACCGTCAAAGACGATGTGTCTAACTCGCGATGCCTTAATGTTGAGACACGCCCCCAACGACATAAACGGGTCACACTCCCCGGCACGAGTAGGCGGGCCACACTCCCCGACTTAGGTCACGTAACCCACAAGTAATGTATGCATACATTCCAACAACAACAATTTATAACATACTTGAACAATTTAGTAAAATCATGCCATTATAAATAAATCAAGTTTAAAATAAACTTCACATGCTTTCATCATCAAAGGTTTGGTTTAGAAAAACTCACCTGAAGTCCACCGTTAAAATCTCCCGCCTAATTGAATAGTCCGAGTTGAACCTATAAATCGAGACATCGCTCGGTAAATTAACGGTATCTTCTAATTAAATAAATTTAGTCCTAATACCGTTATTCCAAGTCCGTCTATCCTTGGTCGAACTTAACCCGTTAAATCTAAATTGAAACGAAACACTAAACTTGAATACTTAAATAACTTCCATAAATTTAAAGGACGTGGGCCGACTAAGAAAGCCCAATACCATACTTTTGTTTAAACTCACTGGACCACAGACCTTACTCAACTCCACGTGGGCTTCGGCCCACTAGTCTCCAAACGGTGACCGGGTAAGACCCCGACTGATACCACTACCTTCGCCCGGAACTGCTACCTCCGACAGGTACTGAACATCGATAGACCGATACGATGGGAGGGGTCGACCGGTCTCTAGCTTCGACCGGTGTCCATCCTGACCGGTATCCACTTTACACTACTCGACTGGGATCGTGAGGTTGACCGGGATCAACTTTCGACCGATACTAGCCTTGACCGATGTCAACATTCGACCGATATCAACCTCGACCGATGTCAACATTCGACCGATATCAACCTCGACCGATGTCAACATTTGACCGATATCAACCTCGACCGACCTCACGACCGGAGTTGAAACTGATCGAACGAAAACCCAAAATTTCAATACGCAGGACTGCAAATCTCATTACTTTCATACGATTGATTGCAACATAAATTTCCAGATTCCTTAACGAGTGATAAACTTAAATTTACTGAAATTTCAATAATCCAGGGATTAACTTAGGTTGATTTCTCTATCATTCAAAACCCAGAAATCAAAGTTCAGACTCAAAATCCCACCCCCATCTATGGCTAAAACGAATTAATCGATCGTGAAAAAGCAGATGAATATACATAGAGCCTTACCTTCAACGAAGATGATTAAATTCTGAATTCCTTGCAATTTCTTCCCTTCCTCGTTCTCTTTCTCCGATCGCTCCAGAATCCCTTTTCCAAAACAACCGCCACACCCCAAAAATAAATGCACAAAACCCTAAGACATTCTATAATAACACATATTTTCACCTAGCCCCTTACAGATAAAGTTTTTGACCATACTCCACCCCAAACTTTGAGTTAATCGCTTTTAGACCGGGTTATTACAATCTTAAGCGACTTTTCAGTTTTTGGTTGATTTCGTACGACTTTTTCAACTGTTGTTCCATGTATTCACAAGACACCCCTCAAATTTAGCGTATGTATAAGGGGGTGTTTGGGATTGCTTATTTAAAACAACTTATGTTTTTTTTTAAGTGGTTATCAACTTATGTTGTAACAAAAAAGAGTTTTATAAAAAGTGTTTGAATTACCTTATTGCGGTACCAAAACTTAATAAGCTAATAAGTTGTTATTTAGGGATGTTTGAGATTGCTTATACATGTAAAATAACCAAAAAAGTCATAAGTTGTTTCATATCTATACATATAATAAATAAGTAATTAGAAGGACACGTGTCGCAATCTGGTGAACCCATTTTTTTATTTTCTCACCTAAACATGTATCTGGACACATTTTACATTATAAATTCATCCACATTCATTCCACCTTAAATGTTTTTTTAATTCAATTTTTTTTAATTTATAATTTACATTTACAACCCTTATAATTAGGTATGTAGTTTACTTTTAAGTAAAAGCCTGAAAAAACCCAACAAACTATCTGATTTTGAATGGTTAAGTCCTTATACTATTTTTTGAATGATTAAACCCTTAAACTTTCTAAAACCGGTTAAATACATCCTTGTAACATGTAAAAACAGGTTAATATGATAAAAATTTAGGAAAAGTCTATAAAAACCAACAAACTATTTGATTTTGAATGATTAAGTTCCTGAATTTTTTTTTAGCAAATAAATCTCTAATTTTTTTCCTAAATCTTATTACCAAATAAATCATTGAACTTTTTTGAAGAAATAAATTCCAAACCTTTTTTAAGAAACAAAACCATGAACTTAATTTTAAACCAATAAATCCAATTTTTTTCTTGCATGAACAGAAAAATATATACAAATCCATTCACCGACAATAAAGACATGAACAATTAAAGAGAGATAACGTATATCATTTTTATTACTAATTCCGAATAATTCAAAATTTATGCCTAAAATATAAATAGATACATACAAAAATTATATTCATCATTTCACTAAATATACCAAAAAACACATATCTTTTCACGAAATATACCAAAAAACGCGCATCCCTTCACAAATATATAAAATAAAAATGCCCTATATGTTTATCCCTAACAGGAATATATTACAAATTATCTCATTTGTAATAACAAAGTAATGTTTAATTTAAAGTAAGAGTCTAATCAATCGTTTGACTTTAATGTATACCATTAACTAAAGGGTCGTTTACCCAAACATTTATCCGGTAAGTGTTTACCAGTAAAAATCGACACCCTAACTTATTTTACCGGGTAAGATTGTAGTCTATCAAAAAACTATCGCGTGCAACAATTTACCCGGTAAGCGCTTACCGGGTAAGAGTCGTCACCTCCACTTACTGGGTAAGACTCTCCATCCTTATATCGTTCTTACCGGGTATGATTTTCGGCCCTTGCGATGTTCATCCGGTAAGGTAAACGAGCCAGTAAGCAGAGTTTTTTTTTTGGTATATCTGTGTACAGATTGACTTTTTTTGTATATTTTGTGAAAGGATTGACGTTTTTTTTTGTTATATACTTTGTGAAAGGATGAGAATAATTTTTGTACAATTATACGTATCTATTTATGTTTTAGACTTTTAGGCATAAATTTTGAATGATTCAGAATTAGTAATAAAAATGTATATTTTTTTTTCTCTTTAATTGGTTCATTTTGCTATATTGTCGGTGAGAGGAATTATATATATTATTTTTGTTCATGCAAAAAAAAAAGATTTATTTGCTCAAATTTAAGTTCATGATTTTGTAACTTCAAGAAAAGTTTAGGATTTATTTGTTTAAAAAAGTTCAATAATTTATTTGGTAAAAAATTTAGGAAAAAATTTAGAGATTTATTTGTTAAAAAAAAATCAGGGACTTAAATATTCAAAATCAGATAGTTTGTTGGGTTTCTTTAGACTTTTCCCAAAATTTTATTACATTAACCTGTTTTTACAGGTTACAAGGATGTATTTAACCGGTTTTAGAAAGTTTAAGGATTTTATCATTCAAAAAAATAGTTTAGGGACTTAATCATTCAAAATCAGATAGTTTATTGGGTTTTTTCAGACTTTTCCCTTATTTTTAATCCCTTACTTTTTGTTTTTTCATTTTAGACTCTTATCATATAAACATAAATAATGTATATGAACTAAAATGCATTAAAAAACATTTTTATTTTTTACAAATTATGTCATAATAATTGATTCGTCAATACCTTCGAAAGGAGTCCAATATTGAAGATGCTGTTAGGGCATTAGGGGAAGTAAAGGGTTTCAATTTATAAATAAAAAAGATCATTATAAAATATTTATAAACTAGTTTAAGTATAGAATTGACGTAATAAACAATAATTATTGTAAGACTCGATAAAAAAAAAATATATATATATATATATATATATAATTATTCTTACCCGAATTTAACCGTAATTAAAAATAGCAACCAAAGATAGTTGAGGGGTTAAAATCGTCCAACAATTAAACTCTTTAAAAAAAAATTAATTAATTAGTATAAATATAAGTATCATGAGTTTGTTTATGTTTTAGAAGAAATTACAATTCATCGTCCCTGTTCAAACCGACTCTCATTTTCTCTCTCTCTCTAAATCTCTTCATCTCTCTAAAATATCTCTCAAATCGTTGAAGTAATCGAAGAAACAGTTACGTATTCAGAATCTACTCTTCGAGCCCTTCTTAGAGGTATAAATTTCTTCTTAAGTTATTTAAGTTGGTAAGTTAAGGTAGTTGAAGTTGGTTGGTAGATTATGATTATATATTGTAAAGTTATAATCATTTACATGTATAAAAATGTTTGTTTTTGTAAAAATTACAAACGGGTAAAATTTAGAATCAAAATGGTGATATTTATATCTAGATGTTTAACCGCACACCAAGTGATCGGTTTAATGTTTAAGAGAATATAATTTTATTATTAAGCTTAGGATAATAAGCATTGAATTTTATGATATGCGAGTAATAGTAATTTATGGTTTAAATAGGCAATCGAACGGGTTAAACTTCATTCCGTTGTATCTCAATCCGATCAAGGTATGGATTTCATTTCTTTTGAATCGTGGGCAACTATTTGTTGTAGTTGACCCTTCCTAAAGGTGGTTCACCACCTTGTGATTGATCAACCGAACGTGATCAACAAATACGAAATTGTACACACACATACACATTGGTTTTGGTTTTATTGAATCAATTGTTTGAACATTTTGATGTTTTATTAAAATGTGTCTCGTATGAGATTGTTTATGAAAAATGTGAAGTATATAGATTATAATTTCTGTGATCGCCATTTGGGTAAGTGGCATATGTTTAGTTTTCATTGATTTTAGAAGAACCCAATAAATGGGCACATTATTTGGGATGCCTTCTATGGCGGCTTTGTTGTCATAGCGTCCTGCAGATGACGGTCCACCAGAGTTAAGCCTATGTGGCTTACGTGAACCCACTCTGGGGGGACTTGGCTAACTTTGTTGGCTCCAGGGCGGATGAATCGATTCTAGAATTTTACCCACAGAATATGTGACCGTGGTTAAATTCACGGGGGATCCGTTGTGTGTGCCCGCATGCCGACCCAGTTCGTGTGGTTTGGCCACCCCACGAACACAACGACTGGAATTGACGGACTTTATTTATATTACATTTTGAAGTTAAAGTGTGAACTGTTCTTGAGATTATTGCTTTTGATTATATTACCGAACGTTTCTTTTGATTTAAATGAACTATGAACTTCAGTCTCAAGAACTTTCTTCGAATTGAATTTTTAAGTCTTCCGCTTCGTTATCGATGTTTTTATTATTATTTACGAATTTATATTATAATCCATTCACTGAGCCTTGTGCTCAGCCGTGTTTTTGTTTTCTGACACGGCAGGTTCAAAGTGACGATTACGGGGACGGGACTTGAGATCGAGCGTGAAAATTTTGAAGTTCTTAGACTTACTTTATCGTATATGTTCTAAGTTTATAAACACTTTTTGAAGTGTAAAAATTATGGATTGTAATATATGTTTAGAGTTATTAGTAGCTCTGATTTAGTTGCGTAATTATGTTAAGTTCTGTTCGTGACATCACCCGTTCCGAACCACGGGGACGGGGGATGTTACAAATATGGTATCAGAGCATAGGTTACGACTTGTAGATTAAATAAGTTTGACCTGTGAGAATTGGGTAGACATTAGAATGGGTATACTAGAATTTAATTATATTTATTGATTTTCAATCCGTAACTGTTTTGAATTCTGATCTTGATGTTGTTTTGTATTAGAATGTCGAGAAGTGGTCGCCCGCGCAAGTCTAGATCTCAACATGAGGGTAACCCAATTCCCAACCCAGTGAGCGGTACTAGTGAACCTAATATTGCTGATGTGGTCCGTCAAACCATGTCAAGTATGATGCCTGCATATCTTGAACAAGCCATCCAGGCTATGCGACAGACGGCACAAAATCTTCCTCCAAATCCGAATACAAATCCAAATCCAAATCCAAATTCTGGTCCTACATCAAATATTGGAAATCCCGGATCAAGTTCGGGTAATCCAACGGGAGAAATGCATACATGGCTAGAGAGGTTTAATAAACAGAAACCTCAATCTTTCTCAATGGCCGTAGATTCAGTAGATGCTGAACACTGGATTCGGCACATCGAAAAGATTTTTAATGTCTTAGATATTCCAGATCAGTACAGGGTCCGCTTGGCTACTTACAAGTTTGAGAAAGAAGCGAACAATTGGTGGGAAGCTTGCGTTCAAACTGACCCATCTGTTAAGAACTTATCTTGGGATAACTTCAAAGAATTTTTCTTCAATCAGTATTTTACGGCGGCAGATCGCGATGCTTATGTGCAAGACTATTCAACGATCCAACAAGGCGAGGAAGAAACCGTTGCCGACTACATGGCTCGTTTTCTTAAGTTTTCTCGTTTTGCAGGAAATACCGCAGGCACACAAGCGCAACAAGCCAATAAGTTTAAATGGACACTTAACTCGAAGTATAAGGATAGTCTCTTGAATCTTCCTTTTAATACCGTTACTGAAGTGGCCGACGCAGCGAAGAATATTGATCGGTCACAACAACAACAGTTAACTTCACGCGTTGACAATAAGAAACGTGGACCTAGATCTTTCCAAAGCAACCCACGTTTTGTAAAGTCAAAGTCGAACATTAACCCACATAAAAGTTCAAGTCAATTCACGCCACAACTTCCAGTGTTTTCTAACAGAGGGAGTCAAAATGTTTCGAGTCCAATTAATATTTGTGATAAGTGCAATCTTCGACATCGGCCGGGTCCGTGTCTAAAGATGACCGGTTCGTGTTTTAATTGTCAAGAACAAGGGCATATGGCCAGAGATTGTCCTAAAGTTGGAAAAGGAAAAGGAAAACAAGCAACTACTAGTGGGCGAGTCTTTGCATTACCTGGCGACAAATCTCAAGCGAGTATGATTTCAGGCCATGTTAACTTAAATGATTTATCTGTTTATGCCTTGTTTGATACCGGAGCAACACACTCTGTTGTTTTTGAACAATTAGAATCCCGGTTAAAACCTTATGAACAAACCACCGAATGTCCAGTCGTAATATCTACCCCAATGGGTGGTTCAATCTGTGTGTTAACTCGATTTTCAAATTGTCCGTTAATTGTTGGAGATCGCATACGGGAGGTCACTCTACTTCCAATGCATATGTCCCACTTTCAATTAATATTGGGTATGGACCGGTTGTCACACCACCATGCAACTATAGACTGTAACGCCAAGCAAATATTATTTGGAGATGTTGACAAACCAGAGGCAATCTTCCAAGGAGGTACTCCAAAAGAAGATGTTAGCGCTTTAACTTCTATTACGGTGCACCAGTATACTTGGCAAAGTAATAAAGGTTTTCTGGCCTCGTTACAAGATCCCGAACAGATAATCCCTACATCTACACCCGTACCTGTTGTTTCTGAATATCTTGATGTGTTTCCCGACGATTTACCGGGTATACCACCAGTCCGGGAAGTCGAATTTACCATCGATCTAGTTCCGGGAGCTTCTCCTATTTCTAAGGCTCCCTACCGAATGGTTCCAACTGAAATGAAGGAACTCAAAACTCAACTCGATGATTTATTAAAGAAAGGTTTCATTCGACCCAGCGTTTCACCCTGGGGAGCTCCGGTTCTCTTTGTTAAAAAGAAAGACGGTACGATGCGTCTTTGTATTGATTACCGGGAGCTTAATAAAGTAACGATCCGTAACAAGTATCCGTTGCCGAGAATCGACGATTTGTTCGATCAATTACAAGGGGCACAATACTTTTCCAAAATTGATCTTCGGTCCGGGTACCATCAACTTCGTATCCGAGATTGTGATATTCCGAAAACCGCATTCAGAACTCGCTATGGGCACTACGAATTCTTAGTAATGCCTTTCGGGCTAACTAATGCTCCAGCGGTCTTTATGGATCTTATGAATCGGGTTTTCAAAGATTATCTCGACGACTTTGTTATCGTGTTTATTGATGACATATTGATATATTCAAAGTCAAGAGAGAAACATGATCAACATCTTCACATCGTTTTGGAAACTCTTCGAACGAAAAAGTTATACGCAAAACGTTCTAAGTGTGAATTTTGGCTTGATCAAGTATCTTTTCTCGGACACGTAATTTCTGCGGAAGGTGTCAAAGTCGATCCAACGAAAACTGAAACTGTCACTAAATGGCCTCGACCTACGAACGTATCTGAAGTTCGTGGTTTTCTGGGTCTGGCCGGTTATTATAGACGATTCGTTAAAGGATTTTCAAAAATATCTCTACCGTTAACCCGATTACTCCGAAAAGGAGTCAAATTCAATTGGGATTCCGAACAAGAATCTAGTTTCGAGGAATTGAATCATCGATTGGTTACCGCACCTGTTCTTGTATTACCGTCTGGCACCGGAGGTTTTCAAGTTTACAGTGATGCTTCAAAGATAGGTCTCGGTTGTGTTCTTATGCAAAACGGTAGAGTGATCGCATATGCATCATGTCAATTAAAGCCTTATGAGGTCAATTATCCGACTCACGATCTCGAATTGGCTGCGGTTATCTTCGCACTTAAAATTTGGCGTCATTATTTGTACGGTGAAACATGTGAAGTTTTCACCGACCACAAGAGCCTTAAATATATATTTACTCAAAAAGAGTTAAATATGCGTCAACGGAGGTGGCTCGAACTTCTAAAGGATTACGATGTTCATATACAGTATCATCCGGGTAAGGCTAATGTAGTCGCCGACGCTTTAAGTCGTAAAGTTGTGGGACAGGTTTCCTCGTTACTTGTTCCTACAGAGTTAGCTTTGGAGATTGAACGGTTCGGACTAGAAATCTATCCGAGTTCACAAACAGAAATTCTATCGAATCTGATGGTAGAACCGACTCTAATTTCTCGGATAAAAGAAGCCCAACAAGACGACGTTGAATTGTGGGTGAACTTCCAGCAAGCAAAAGAGAATGTTAGTTCGGAATTCAGGATCGATGATGATCACGTGTTGTGGTTTCGGGATCGTCTTTGTGTTCCGAATAACTCGGAGCTTAAAGATCAGATTATGACCGAATCTCACAAATCTATGTTTTCTGTTCACCCGGGTACAACAAAAATGTATCGCGACTTACAGACCCATTACTGGTGGGTTGGAATGAAACGAGATATCACCGATTTTGTAGCTCGTTGTCTCACTTGTTAACAAGTTAAAAGTGAACATCAACGTCCGGGTGGTCTTCTCCAATCGCTGAACATCCCGGTATGGAAATGGGAACACGTAACTATGGATTTTGTAGTCGGACTACCCCGCACGACCTTGAAACACGATGCCATTTGGGTAGTGGTTGATCGACTGACAAAATCGACTCATTTTCTTCCTATCCGACAAACATGGTCAATTGATAAATTGACAGAAGTATTCCAACGTGAGATTGTACGTCTCCATGGCACTCCTGTATCAATTACCTCCGATCGAGACCCACGTTTTACATCTCGATTTTGGGAAGGTTTACATAAAGCTTGGGGCACACGTTTGAATTTTAGTACAGCCTTTCATCCGCAAACTGATGGGCAATCTGAACGTACGATTCAAACACTGGAGGATATGCTCCGAGCATGTGCGATGGAATGGCATGGAAGTTGGGATAGTTATTTGTACTTAATAGAGTTCTCCTATAATAATAGTTGGCAGTCAAGTATCGACATGGCCCCGTATGAAGCACTTTATGGTCGAAAATGTCGAACACCGACTTGTTGGAATGAAGTTGGAGAACGTATTCTTGAAGGCCCAGAACTGGTACAAGTTACTACCGAGAAGGTCGAAATTGCGCGTCAAATGATGAAAGAGGCTCAGGCTCGTCAAAAGAGCTACGCCGACAAGCGACGACGACCTATCGAGTTCCAACCGGGAGATAAAGTTTTCTTGAAAGTTTCCCCAACTCGCGGTATCATACGTTTCGGTCTAAAAGGAAAGTTAAGCCCGAGATATATTGGTCCCTTCGAAATTCTGGAAAGGGTTGGCATTGTGGCTTACCGGTTAGCCCTACCGCCGCAATTATCCCAAATACATAATGTGTTCCATGTATCTTCACTTCGAGGGTACAACTATCATCCCTTACACGTCATTGAATATCCCTTGGAACGTATAGAACCTGATCTTTCTTATCGCGAGGAACCTGAAGCGATTATTGATCGTGATGAGAGAGGTACACGAAAGAGAGTGATTCCTTTCGTAAAAGTTCTATGGAAAAATCATTCTGAACGTGAGGCGACGTGGGAAACTGAGGAACACATACGACGAGAATACTCCGAGTTCTTTAATCAATGTGAGTTTCATCTCTAAATTCGATTTCGGGGACGAAATCTCTTTTAAGGGGGGGAATAATTGTAAGACTCGATAAAAAAATATATATATATAATTATTCTTACCCGAATTTAACCGTAATTAAAAATAGCAACCAAAGATAGTTGAGGGGTTAAAATCGTCCAACAATTAAACTCTTTAAAAAAATAAATTAATTAATTAGTATAAATATAAGTATCATGAGTTTGTTTATGTTTTAGAAGAAATTACAATTCATCGTCCCTGTTCAAACCGACTCTCATTTTCTCTCTCTCTCTAAATCTCTTCATCTCTCTAAAATATCTCTCAAATCGTTGAAGTAATCGAAGAAACAGTTACGTATTCAGAATCTACTCTTCGAGTCCTTCTTAGAGGTATAAATTTCTTCTTAAGTTATTTAAGTTGGTAAGTTAGGGTAGTTGAAGTTGGTTGGTAGATTATGATTATATATTGTAAAGTTATAATCATTTACATGTATAAGAATGTTTGTTTTTGTAAAAATTACAAACGGGTAAAATTTAGAATCAAAATGGTGATATTTATATCTAGATGTTTAACCGCACACCAAGTGATCGGTTTAATGTTTAAGAGAATATAATTTTATTATTAAGCTTAGGATAATAAGCATTGAATTTTATGATATGCGAGTAATAGTAATTTATGGTTTAAATAGGCAATCGAACGGGTTAAACTTCATTCCGTTGTATCTCAATCCGATCAAGGTATGGATTTCATTTCTTTTGAATCGTGGGCAACTATTTGTTGTAGTTGACCCTTCCTAAAGGTGGTTCACCACCTTGTGATTGATCAACCGAACGTGATCAACAAATACGAAATTGTACACACACATACACATTGGTTTTGGTTTTATTGAATCAATTGTTTGAACATTTTGATGTTTTATTAAAATGTGTCTCGTATGAGATTGTTTATGAAAAATGTGAAGTATATAGATTATAATTTCTGTGATCGCCATTTGGGTAAGTGGCATATGTTTAGTTTTCATTGATTTTAGAAGAACCCAATAAATGGGCACATTATTTGGGATGCCTTCTATGGCGGCTTTGTTGTCATAGCGTCCTGCAGATGACGGTCCACCAGAGTTAAGCCTATGTGGCTTACGTGAACCCACTCTGGGGGGACTTGGCTAACTTTGTTGGCTCCAGGGCGGATGAATCGATTCTAGAATTTTACCCACAGAATATGTGACCGTGGTTAAATTCACGGGGGATCCGTTGTGTGTGCCCGCATGCCGACCCAGTTCGTGTGGTTTGGCCACCCCACGAACACAACGACTGGAATTGACGGACTTTATTTATATTACATTTTGAAGTTAAAGTGTGAACTGTTCTTGAGATTATTGCTTTTGATTATATTACCGAACGTTTCTTTTGATTTAAATGAACTATGAACTTCAGTCTCAAGAACTTTCTTCGAATTGAATTTATTAAATAGGGAAATTAATTAAACTAGCCATTTTAGAAAATCGGCTTTATCTCATAACCAATCTCTCCCTCAATTTATTAAAATAGCCCATAAGTTCGTGAAATGTGTTCGTATATACGAACACATCCTTAAAACTGATAAATTTGACATATGTTCGTATATACGAACATAATTTAAAAACTCATTAAAAACTGATACCTTCGTGAAATGGTTCGTGGAATTCCAATATATTACGAAGATGTGATATATCACGAACTGAAAGTTTCATTTTTAGCCCAATATCGTGAAATGTCTTGTTATATACGAACCTGGAAGTTACAATTTTGGCCCTTGATCGTGATATTAGAATTACGCACTCAAATTCAAATTAAAAAAAAAGTTACAATTATGGTCCCTTATCTTTGGAACATAATTCAAATTGTAAATCATTTGATAATTGGGCCAAAGTTGAGGGACCCTAATTGTAACTTTCTTAATTTTTTAATAAAATGAGTTCGTGATACACGAACACATATCACGACGTTGATTTGATAATTGGGCCAAAGTTGAGGAACCCTAATTGTAACTTTCTTAATTTTTTAATAAAATGAGTTCGTGATACACGAACACATATCACGACGTTGGGTTAGATTTGTAAATATTTTTGAATTATGTTCCAAAGATAAGGGACCATAATTGTAACTTTGTTTTTTTTAATTTGAATTTGAGTTCGTAATTCTAACATCACGATCAAGGGCCAAAATTGTAACTTCCAGGTTATTATATATAAAGACATTTCACGATATTGGGCTAAAAATGAAACTTTCAATTCGTGATTTATCACATCTTCGTAATATATTGAAATTCCACGAACCATTTCACGAAGGTATCAGTTTTTAATGAGTTTTTAAATTATGTTCGTATATACGAACGTATATTACGAACATATGTCAAATTTATCAGTTTTAAGGATGTGTTCGTATATACGAACACATTTTACAAACTTATGGGCTATTTTAATAAATTGATGGAGAGATTGATTAGGAGATAAAGCCGATTTTCTGAAATGCTAGTTTAATTAATTTCCCTAATAAATAATTATCTTTATAGTTGGTTCAAACAATAAAACTAAATATCATGAGAAAGAAAATATATGGAATGTTCAATTAATTAATATAACCCAACAGTTACAAAGTATCAATGGAAATGTTTGCAAGTAGCAAACTAACCCATTGACAAACCCACAAAGTTGCCTACCACAATGTCTACCAACAACAAAAGTACCGTACAGTGCTAAGACCACATGAATTAGAGGAAACCAAATTACAAACTAACAACTGCATAATCAGCTGCAATTTGCACAAAAACAGCAACTAAATCGATCCTCATCAACACATCAACCTCTCTCGAACCATTAATCATGATCTTCCCATTCGTTGTCTGTGTAACATCCCCCGTCCCCGTGGTTCGGAACGGTTGATGTCACGAACGGGACTTAACATAATTACACAACTAAATCAGAGCTACTAATAACTCTAAACATGTTACAGTCCAAAAATATTACACTTCAAAAAAATGTTTATAAACTTAGAACGTTTATATAATAATGCGAGTCTAAGAACTTCAAAATTTCACGCTCGATCTCAAGTCCCGTCCCCGTAAACGTCACTCCGAACCTGCCGTGTCATAAAACAAAAACACGGCTGAGCACATGGCTCAGTGAATGGATTATAATATAAATTCGTAAATAATAATGAAAACATCGATAACAAAGCGGAAGACATAAAAATTCGATTCGAAGAAAGTTCTTGAGACTGAAGTTCATAGTTCATTTAAATCAAGAGAACGTTTGGTAATATAATCAAAAGAAATAATCACAAGAACATTTCACACTTTAACTTCAAAACGTATATAAATAAAGTCCGTCAATTTCAGTCGTGTTCGTGGGGTGATCAGCCACACGAACTGGGTCGGCATGCGGGCACACACAACGAGTCCCCCGTGAAATTAACCACGGTCACATATTCTGTGGGTAAAATTCTAGAATCGATTCATCCGCCCTGGAGCCAACAAAGTCAGCCAAGTCCCCCCAAAGTGGGTTCACGTAAGCCACATAGGCTTAACTCTGGTGGACCGTCATCTGCAGGACGCCATGACAACAAAGCCGCCATAGAAGGCATCCCAAATAATGTGCCCATTTATTGGGTTAATCTAAAATCAACGAAAACTAAACATATGCCACTTACCCAAATGGCGATCATAGAAATTATAATCTATATACTTCATATTTTTCATAAACAATCTCATACGAGACACATTTTACTAAAACATCAAAATGTTCAAACAATTGATTCAATAAACCAAAATCAGTGTGTATGTGTGTGTACAATTTCGCATTTGTTGATCACGTTCGGTTGATTAATCACAAGGTGGTGAACCACCTTTAGGAAGGGTCAACTACAACAATTAGTTGCCCAAGATTCAAAAGAATTGAAATCCATACCTTGATCAGATTGAGATGCAACACGTGATTAATCGAGAATGACGACGAACTTTAACCCGTTCGATTGCCTATTTAAACCACCAATTATTATTAATAGCATAACCTAAAACTCAATGATTACTATCCTAAGCTTAACCATGAAATTATATTCTCTTAGACATTAAACTGATCACTTGGTGTTCGGTTAAACATCTAGATATAAATATCACCGTTTTGATTATAAACTTTACCCGTTTGTAATTTTGACAAAAACAAACATTCATATACATGTAAATGATTATAACTTTACAATATATAATCATAATCTACCAACCAACTTCAACTACCCTAACTTACCAACTTAAATAACTTAAGAAGAAATTTATACCTCTAAGAAGGGTTCGTCGCGTAGATTCCGAATATGTAATTATTTCTTCGATTACTTCAACGGATTAATAGAAATTTTAGAGAGAAGATAAAGTTAGAGAGAGAGAGAGGAAACTTGATGGCGGTGGTGAAATGAATCGAAATAAAAATGATGGAGACGATGGATTCTTTTACTTGTATTTAGTTTAGTTTTTTTTTAATATTATATATATATATATATTGTTTATACGTAATATATTAATTAATATATATATATAAAGAGTTTAGGTTAATGACAATTTTAACCCTTAACTAACATTGGTTACCATTTTTTATTTACAGTTCAATTCGGGTAATAATAATTACATGTTTCTAAAAACGGAGTCTTACAATTATTCCCCCCTTAAAAGAGATTTCGTCCCCGAAATCGAATTTAGACAGGAAACTTACATCGATTACAAAACTCGGGGTACTCCTGTCGCATGTGTTCCTCAGTTTCTCCACATCGCCTCACGTTCCGAGTGATTCTTCCAAAGAACTTTTACAAAAGGAATCACTCTCTTTCCTGTATCTCTCATCACGATCAATAATCGCTTTAGGTTCCTCGCGATAAGACATATCTGGTTCTATACGTTTTAAAGAATAATCAATAACATGTAGGGGATGATAGTTCTACCCTCGAAGTGAAGAGGCATGGAATACATTATGTACGTAAGATAATTGCGGCGGTAAAGCTAACCGGTATGCCACAATTCCAACCCTTTCCATAATTTCAAAGGGATCAATATACTTCGGGCTCAAGTTTCCTTTGAGGCCAAAACGTATGATACCACGAGTTGGAGAAACCTTCAAGAAAACTTTATCTCGGGGTTGGAACTCGATAGGTCATCGTCGCTTGTCGGCATAGCTCTTTTGACGACCCTGAGCCTCTTTCATCATTTGACGCGTAATTTCGACCTTCTCGATAGTAACTTGTACCAATTCTGGGCCTTCGAGAACACGTTCCCCAACTTCATTCCAAAAAGTCGGTTTTCGAACTTTTCGGCCATAAAGTGCTTCATACGGGGCCATGCCGAAACTCGACTGCCAACTATTATTATAGGAGAACTCGATCAGGTACAAGTAACTATCCCAACTTCCATGCCATTCCAACGCACATGCTCGGAGCATTTCCTCCAATGTTTGAATCGTACGTTTAAATTGCCCATCAGTTTGCGGATGAAAGGTTGTACTAAAATTCAAATGTGTGCCCCAAGCTTTATGTAAACCTTTCCAAAATTGAGATGTAAAGCGTGGGTCTCGATCGGAGGTAATCGATACAGGAGTGCCATGGAAACGTACAATCTTACGTTGGAATACTTCTGTCAATTTATCAATTAACCAACTTTGTCGAATAGGAAGAAAATGAGTCGATTTCGTCAGTCGGTCAACCACTACCCAAATTGCATCGTGTTTCAAGATTGTGCAGGGTAGTCCGACTACAAAATCCATAGTTACATGTTCCCATTTCCTTACGGGAATGTTCAGCGATTGGAGAAGATTACCCGGACGTTGATGTTCGCTTTTAACTTGTTGACTAGTGAGACAACGAGATACAAAGTCGGTGATATCTCGCTTCATTCCAACCCACCAGTAATGAATCTTTAAGTCGCGATACATTTTTTTGTTGTACCGAGGTGAACAGAAAACATAGAGTTATGAGCTTCAGTCAGAATCTGATCTTCAAGCTCCAAGTTATTTGGAACACAAAGACGATCCCGAAATCATAACACGTGATCATCATCGATCCTGAATTCCGAACTAACATTCTCTTGTGCTTGCTGGAAGTTAATTCACTGTCGTCTTGTTGGGCTTCTTTGATTCAAGAGATTAGAGTCGGTTATACCATTAGATTCGATAGAATTTCCGTTTGCGAACTCGGATAGATTTCCAGTCCGAACCGTTCGATTTCCAAAGCCAACTCTGTAGGAACAAGTAAAGAAGAAACCTCTTCCACGACTTTACGACTTAAGGCGTCGGCGACTACATTAGTCTTACATGGATGATAATGTATATCAACATCATAATCCTTTAGAAGTTCGAGCCACCTCCCCTGACGTATATTTAACTCTTTTTGAGTAAATATCTATTTAAGGCTCTTGTGGTCGGTGAAAACTTCACATATCTCACCGTACAAATAATGATGCCAAATTTTAAGTACGAAGATAACCACAACCAATTCGAGATCGTGAGTCGGATAATTGACCTCATAAGGGTTTAATTGACGTGATGCATATGCGATCACTGTACCGTTTTGCATAAGAACACAACCGAGACCTTTCTTTGAAGCATCACTGTAAACTTCAAACCCGTCGGTGCCAGATGGTAATACAAGAACAAGCGCGGTAACCAATCGATGCTTCAGTTCCTCGAAACTAGATTCTTGTTCGAAACCCCAATTGAATTTGACTCCTTTAATGAGTAATTGGGTTAACGGTAGAAATATTTTAGAAAATCCTTCAACGAATCATCTATAATAACCAACCAGACCCAGAAAAGCACGAACTTTAGATACATTCATAGGTCGAGGCTATTTAGTGACGGTTTCAATTTTCGTTGGATCGACTTTGACACCTTCCGCAGAGATTACATGTCCGAGAAAAGATACTTGATCAAGCTAAAGTTCACACTTGGAACGTTTTGCGTATAATTTTTTCGTTCGAAGAGTTTCCAAAACGATGTGAATATGTTGATCATGTTGCTCTCTTGACTTTGAGTATATTAATATGTCATCGATAAATACGACAACAAAGTCGTCGAGATAATCCTTGAAAATCCGATTCATAAGATCCATAAAGACCAATGGAGCATTAGTTAGCCCGAATGGCATTACTAAGAATTCATAGTGCCCATAGCGAGTTTTGAATGCGAGTTTTGAATGCGGTTTTCGAAATATCACAATCTCGGATACGAAGTTGATGGTACCTGGACCGAAGATCAATTTTGGAAAATTATCGTGCCCCTTGTAATTGATCGAACATATCGTCGATTCTCGGCAACGGATACTTGTTATGGATCGTTACTTTATTAAGCTCCGGGTAATCAATACAAAGACGCATCGTACCGTCTTTCTTTTTGACAAAGAGAACCGGAGCTCCCCAGGGTGAGACACTGGGTCGAATGAAACCTTTCCTCAATAGATCATCGAGTTGAGTTTTAAGTTCCTTCATTTCAGTTGGAGTTATTCGATAGGGAGCCATGGAAATAGAAGAAGCTCCCGGGACTAGATCAATGGTAAATTCGACTTCCTGGACTGGTGTTATACCCGGTAGATCGTCGGGAAAGACATCAAGATATTCAGAAACAACATGTGTGGGTGTAGAAGTAGGGAATACCTGTTCGGGATCTTGTAACGAGGCCAGAAAACCTTTGTTACTTTGCCAAGTATACTGTAATAGAGTTTAAAGCACTAACATCTTCTTTTGGAGTACCTCCTTGGAAGATTGCCTCTGCTTTGTCAATATCCCCACATAATATTTATTTGGCATTACAGTCTATAGTTGCACAGTGGTGTGACAACCAGTCCATACCCAATATTAATTGAAAGTGGGACATATGCATTGAAAGTAGAGTGACCTCCCGTATGCGATCTCCAATAAATAATGGACAGTTTGAAAATGGAGTTAACAAACAAATTGAACCACCCATTGGGGTAGATATCACGACTGGAAATTCGGTGGTTTGTTCGTAAGGTTTTAACCGGGATTCTAATTGTTCAGAAACAACAGAGTGTGTTGCCCCGGTATCAAACAAGGCACAAACAGATAAATCGATTAAGTTAACACGACCTGCACAAGGTATGTAGGTATCATACTTGACATGGTCTGACGAACCACATCAGCAATATTTGGCTCACTTGTAACCCCTTCTGGGTTGGGGTTCGGGTTACCCTTAAGTTGAGATTTGGATTTGCATGGGTTACCACATCTCGACATTCTAACGTAGAACAAGATCAATATCAGAATTCAAAACAGTTACGAATTAAAAATCGGTAAATAGAATTAAATTCTAGTCTACCCATTCTAATGTCTACCCAATTCTCACAGGTCAAACCTAGTTAATCTACAAGTCGATACCTATGCTCTGATACCATATTTGTAACATTCCCCGTCCCCGTGGTTCGGAACGGTTGATGTCACGAACGAGACTTAACATAATTACACAACTAAATCAGAGCTACTAATAACTCTAAACATGTTACAGTCCAAAAATATTACACTTCAAAAAAATGTTTATAAACTTAGAACGTTTATATAATAATGCGAGTCTAAGAACTCCAAAATTTCACGCTCGATCTCAAGTCCCGTCCCCGTAAACGTCACTCCGAACCTGCCGTGTCATAAAACAAAAACACGGCTGAGCACATGGCTCAGTGAATGGATTATAATATAAATTCGTAAATAATAATGAAAACATCGATAACAAAGCGGAAGACATAAAAATTCGATTCGAAGAAAGTTCTTGAGACTGAAGTTCATAGTTCATTTAAATCAAGAGAACGTTTGGTAATATAATCAAAAGCAATAATCTCAAGAACATTTCACACTTTAACTTCAAAACGTATATAAATAAAGTCCGTCAATTCCAGTCGTGTTCGTGGGGTGATCAGCCACACGAACTGGGTCGGCATGCGGGCACACACAACGAGTCCCCCGTGAATTTAACCACGGTCACATATTCTGTGGGTAAAATTCTAGAATCGATTCATCCGCCCTGGAGCCAACAAAGTCAGTCAAGTCCCCCCAAAGTGGGTTCACGTAAGCCACATAGGCTTAACTCTGGTGGACCGTCATCTGCAGGACGCCATGACAACAAAGCCGCCATAGAAGGCATCCCAAATAATGTGCCCATTTATTGGGTTAATCTAAAATCAACGAAAACTAAACATATGCCACTTACCCAAATGGCGATCATAGAAATTATAATCTATATACTTCATATTTTTCATAAACAATCTCATACGAGACACATTTTACTAAAACATCAAAATGTTCAAACAATTGATTCAATAAACCAAAATCAGTGTGTATGTGTGTGTACAATTTCGCATTTGTTGATCACGTTCGGTTGATCAATCACAAGGTGGTGAACCACCTTTAGGAAGGGTCAACTATAACAATTAGTTGCCCACGATTCAAAAGAATTGAAATCCATACCTTGATCAGATTGAGATGCAACACGTGATTAATCGAGAATGACGACGAACTTTAACCCGTTCGATTGCCTATTTAAACCACCAATTATTATTAATAGCATAACCTAAAACTCAATGATTACTATCCTAAGCTTAACCATGAAATTATATTCTCTTAGACATTAAACTGATCACTTGGTGTTCGGTTAAACATCTAGATATAAATATCACCGTTTTGATTATAAACTTTACCCGTTTGTAATTTTGACAAAAACAAACATTCATATACATGTAAATGATTATAACTTTACAATATATAATCATAATCTACCAACCAACTTCAACTACCCTAACTTACCAACTTAAATAACTTAAGAAGAAATTTATATCTCTAAGAAGGGTTCGTCGCGTAGATTCCGAATATGTAATTATTTCTTCGATTACTTCAACGGATTAATAGAAATTTTAGAGAGAAGATAAAGTTAGAGAGAGAGAGGAAACTTGATGGCGGTGGTGAAATGAATCGAAATAAAAATGATGGAGACGATGGATTCTTTTACTTGTATTTAGTTTAGTTTTTTTTTAATATTATATATATATATATATATTGTTTATACGTAATATATTAATTAATATATATATATATATATATAAAGAGTTTAGGTTAATGACAGTTTTAACCCTTAACTAACATTGGTTACCATTTTTTATTTACAGTTCAATTCGGGTAATAATAATTACATGTTTCTAAAAACGGAGTCTTACAGTTGTCTTGATTGTTCTCCATTTTTACGACATCGTTTGCGGCGTTGTGAGCCATGTAGACCAATCCAGCTTCCGTCCACGATGTCTCCGAGAAATCCATTCAAAACTTTTCCGTTGGAACTCGAAAAACAAATCCGCTATTCGTCGTTTATCCTCTTTGAATATGACCCGATTTCGGTGATCCCAAATTAAATATAGCATGCTCCAAACCATTTCTTTCCAAAGCGAAGTTGTGTCGTTGCTTTCTACCAATCCGTTGAATGACCCAATCGGACCGTTGTGCATATTCCACCAACTTGATACTCCCTCCCAAATCTTTGCAACCTCTTCACACTCGACCAATGCATGATTTACCGACTCCACCATTTTTTGACATCTCGGACAAAGTATTGACGGTATATCCAACCCCATCTTATCCAACACTTTTTTACACGGAAGCCTTCCTAGTCTTGCCCTCCACATAAAAATGTTCACCTTTTTAGGTACCTCTTTTAGCCACTTCGTTTCCTTTACATTTTCACCATCCTCGACCACCCTCTCCTCAATTAGATTTTTTAATTCATGAACCGTGAACTCTCCACTTACACCACACAACCACTTATTTTTATCTCTCGACTGCGGTTTTGGTTTCCAATCACCCACCAAACCAATTAATGCCTCCAATTCTCCCTTCTCCCTCCCCATCGGTTCTCTCCTCCATGCCTATTTCCACACCCATTTACCATCTACCCATTCCCCTATCTCTCTAATTGTTGCGTCTTTCTTAGTCTCCAACCTCCATAATCTTTCAAATTTTTTCTTTAGCACTTCCTTCCTTATCCACCTATCCGACCATATTGATGTCTCACTTCCACACCCCACCTCCTTTCCAAATGAATCGGCCAAATTAACCCCCACTTTATCTAACTCTTCCTTGATCCTAATAATGTTGCTCCACACCGATCCCCTCCCTCCTTTGACTCGGCTACTCTCTTCCTCTATACCGCCCCCTTCCCGTAAATACTCTCTACAACTTTTACCCATAACGCATCTCTCTCACAAAGAAACCGCCACCACCACTTAGCCAACAAGCTCCAATTTGAAGCACGAAGACTTCCCACCCCAAGCCCCCCCGCTTTGAAATCTCGAATCACTTTTGACCATTTAACCCATGCCACCCCTTTAGAAGATGACCTATTTCCCCCTCCCCAAAAAAATGAACTTCTCACTCTCTCTAATTCTTTAATCACTCCACTCGGGGCACGAAAAAGCGAAAAAAAATTCAAAGATAAGCTACCAAGAACTGATTTTACCAATGTATGGCGACCGCCGAAAGAGATCAATCTTGCTTTCCATAATGCCAGCTTGTTTTTCAATTTTTCTACCACCTCTTTCCAACTTTCTACTTTGCTCATTACCGCACCAACCGGAAGTCCAAGATACATAAACGGAAGGACACCATGCCCACAACCAATACCACGCGCCCAAGCTTGTGCCTCTTCCTCCTCCACGCCAATCCCATAGAACTTGCTTTTGGAAATGTTAATCTTTAGTCCGGATGCCTCGTAGAAACAATTAAGTATCTTCATAAGGTTTTTGAGGTTCCTAGTACTCCATTTACCAAAGAAAATGGCATCGTCGGCATATTGAAGATGGGAAATTTCCACTTCTTCCTTCCCGACTTTAACACCTTCGAATAAACCTTCGCCTTTTGCTTACTTCATCATCGTGTTAAGACTCTCCGCTACAATTAAGAATAAAAACGGTGCTAATGGATCTCCTTGACGAAGTCCTTTTTTCATCAAGAATTCCTTTGTCGGTGACCCGTTGACCAAAATCGAAATGGTAGACGATTTTAAGCATGCCTTAACCCACTTACACCATTTAAATCCAAACCCCATTTCTTTCATCGTATTTAGGAGAGACTCCCATTCGACGCTATCATAAGCTTTATCAAAATACACCTTGAGTACCAAAGCTTTCTTCTTTGTTTTCCGAATGAACTCCACTACTTCATTTGCTATGAGCACCCCGTTAAGAATTAACCTTCCTTTTATGAAAGTTGTTTGTGTGCCGTCGATTATCCTTCCCAAAACTTTTTTCATTCTCTCTGATAGGACTTTTGACAAAATTTTATAAGCAATACCAATCAAACTTATCGTCCTAAACTCGTTGAGTCCGATTGGGTTTTTTTTTCTTCGGAATGAGAGTTAAGAATGAAGCATTGCAACCCCGACTAATCTCTCCCCTTTCCCAAAAGTTGTCTAAAACCACCATGAAGTCGTCTTTGATCGTTGACCAAAATTTCTTTATAAAAGCTATTGTAATACCATCCGGACCGGGAGATTTATTACTTCCACATGCTTTAACCGCCTCCCAAACCTCCTCTTCCGAGAACCTCCTTTCCAAGATCTCCGCCTCCTCCCTCATTATTTTATTTATCTTACCACTTTTTAGTTTCGGGCCCTCCGTTATTCTTGACGTGAACTTCCTCTTGAAAAACTCAAAAACGCCCTCTTTAATCTTTTCCGGTTCTTCCGTCCATTGAGAATCGATATTTAATCCCCGTATACCATTTTTCCTTTCTTTCTTTCGAATCATCGCATGAAAATACTTTGAATTTTCGTCTCCATCTTTCACCCATTTTACTTTTGCCTTTTTCCATGCAATTTCCGTCTTCTTTTTTTCCGCTTTTAACCAATTATTCCGAGCCTCTAACCATCGTCTCCTTTCATCTGCATTCAAGCTTCTATTTTCCAATATTCCTTCCAACTTCTTCGTCTCTTCCTTTAACTTCTCCAAGTCTCCCTCCAGTACCCGGAATTTTTCATTGCTTATTTTCTTCAATGCTAGTTTGACATTTTTTAATTTATCCCTAAAGATGCAATCCGGAGACGTTGAGATCACATCAATACTCCAAGCTTCTTTAACCGCCTCTTCCACTCCTTCTTCTTCTAGCCACGTATCGAATATTTTGAACGTCTTCGGACCAAACCCACAACTACTCACATGTAGCATAATAGGATGATGATTCGACCACTTTCGGTCAAGTGCCTTCACCCCAAGATTTCTCCATGCCATGTAGAAATCGTTTGTCATGAGAAATCGATCCAACCTACTACATTTCTTCCCGTCATCACTAATTCTTGTGTATTTTTGACCCCCCATTGGAATTTTCACTAATTGGCTATTCCTGATAAACTCATTGAACTCCTCCGTACCCCTCTTATTTGATATCGAATTCAATCTTTCATGACTACTCCTCACCTCATTGAAATCCCCAAACACACACCATTTGATTTCCTCCTTGTTGCATAAGTTCTCGATGATCTTCCATAATTCTAGTCTCTTTTTTTGCTCTCTCGGTCCATAAATATTAATAAAACCCACATGCCCACTTACCCCTTTCCACTTCCCGACTGCCACTATAAAATTATTTTCAACCACCACATCCTCACAATTGAATTCATTTTTGTCCCACGTCAAAAGAAGACCACCCAAATTTCCAATGGGTTCGGCTTGGACGAAATCCACCTCATCGCTTCCCCATAATTTTATAATTTGATTTTCCTCCCAACCCATATGTTTCGTCTCTTGTATACCTAACATGCTTATTTTTTCTTTGACACATATTTCTCTGATCCAAATTCTTTTTTCCATCGACCCTAATCCTCTTATGTTAATTGAAACAACTTTCATCCAACTTTTTAATTCGAACTTTACGTACCTGGCTTGATCGCTTTATCGCCTTGCGTCCTTGTCCCAAGACAAGCCAATTCTTCTTCCAAATTCTTTCAAGTTGCTCGTCCCATCTGAGCTTTTTAATTCGTCGGACGCCGCTGTAAAATTTCCCGATGAAAGTCCTGTTCTATTTTTCCTCTTTCTCCTTTCTAAAATTATTTGACCTTGCTTCTGCCCACTTGCTCTCGCCATTTGCTTCAATAAATGAAAACTTACCTTACCCCTGCCGAGTCCCCCATTGTCCATCTTTTTCAAAAAAAATTCTCTTCCAATCGCATTCCTACGATCTTTTGATTTAAGGATCATTGAAACTCCTTCCTGTTGAACTCCTTCTGTGATTTCCTTTTCCAAACTTACTTGACTTCTCCTCGTATCAACCTCCCTCTGTTTATTAATTGGGCCTTTTAATTCTGCTTCTCCTTGGACTGGAAATTGATTGTTAAATTTCTTTGATACTACACCTCGTGGGCTTCCATTATTTTTATCTTTTTGGTCTGCCGTAAGAAAAGTATTTTTAAGGCCCACTCCGTTATTTGTATCATATGATACAACCTCTTGACTCACTTCCACGTACCCACATTTATTGACCTCATTTACTGCTATGTTTCCTTCTTCCCCTACATGAGCACCGTCATCGAGATGGGAGTTGTAATTATTTCCTTCCTCTTCCCGAAAATGTAACACTCTAAAATTCAGAGTAAATTAAAACCTGGAAATATGGCAACAAGACATCCGTATTGATATAAACTTCCCATAAAGGGGATCAGTCCTTAAGACTATACAAAATCTGAACGGATATAGAATTCATCAACAAACTAATCTAAACATATACTATCTAGATTACATAAGTTGTTGATCCAGAATCATCCAAAAATGTGGGACTTAACAACGCCCAACGATCCAATACTACACAATCTCAAAAACCCTCGAGATCAATCCCGGCACTCAAGCCCTTTGCAACCCGCCGCTAACGAGAACCTGATATACATATCATTTGATAAAAAGTGTTAGGCTTATAAAGCCTAGTGAGAACATACAATTTATACAAAATCAGAGATATAAATATTTGCATCCAAACGGGAATCTTTCAAACGAGCATTTCCAAGTTCTCCATTGATAGGAACATAATCCATTTAAAATGAGGTCATAAACCTTCTTACCAGAACCTCACAATTTAATGCACATGTAGTTCTTTTATAAATTTTCCGAAATATAAACATCAGTATCATAAGGAAATCTTTTCAAAAAGGTTTAATTTATAAAAGATAATATTTCGCCACAACCGGACCTTTTCGGTCCAAAACTCATCGTACGATGACAAAAGAACCATTTTATCAAGGATTGTGGTGTAACACAAAGTAAACCACCAATCCGAGTTATGAGCTAAATACTGGAACCATGGCCACGAACGCTTTGGTCCGTACTACGATGTGAGGGAGGCCCCCAAGGAACCAGTCATACTCTTCGTTAGACTACATTTGACCCATGGCTAGTAACAGGTCTCACATAACCGTACCAAGTGCCCCCGAGGATTAAATGTATCTAACTACAACAGAAGGGGCATATTCTTCTCAGCCAGAAGTCGACTCGATACCTAGGGATCCACTAGTATAGTCATGACTTGTCACAATATTTCATGTGACTAACAAAGCTAGATAAACAGCTTTCAACACATTTATATTTCAAAATGCCATTTTCCAGACCAACTGCTGGTAAGAATGAAAATCATAAAAAAATGAGTTCATAAACATTCTTTTGCATAAGCTACATAATCAGCAAGTAAAACATCATTTTACTTCAAATAAGTTGAAATCCATCATTTTAGTCAAAAATGATCGGGAACCCTAAAATCTCCCAAAACTCAAGTTATATCAAATATGCAGGAAACTTTGATCTGAAACCATGGAGATATATAGGAGTTCCAAAAGGTAGCTTTTGATATGTATACAGTTTTTAAAATGATAGTAGGAACTCACCCAATAGGTTTATACGAAAACCCGAAGAACCAGATATCAACCCCCTTGCGAAGACGAAGCTTTCTACACCGAAACCCCGAGCAATGCACTTAATACTAGCGATTAACGGAAGCTCGAAGATCCAAGGAATACCAACCAAACTTAGAGAGAGATAGATAAATATTTAGAGAGAGAAAAGAGAGAGTTAGAGATTGAGAGAATGAGATCACAAGAGATATTTGTGGCTGAAGCCACTTAAGTCGGCCAGGGACTTTCGCGGGTTATGCCGCGACCTCAACTCGCGGCATAACTCGCCCGCGTTCTCAAACCCAAAGACCAACAGCGGACATCGCGACTAATGCCGCGACTACCACTCCCATGCAAGTCGCGAAACTCACTGGAAGTTCCCAGATTTACCGAAATCCATAAACTCGAACTTTATACCAGACGAGGTGCTAACGACAAAAGCTGTACACAAAAATACAAAATTATATAACGAAATTCAGGGTGTTACAGAAAACAATTTGAATCCTTCCCCTGCGACGTTCTATCTTCCTCCTCGATCATCATCGCCAGAGCTTCTTTTCCGGTCAGGCCTTTTTCCGACGATTCTCCATTTTCATTGACCATATGATCGTTTTCCTCTCTCCTGTCACGTTATCTATCTTGAAAACTAGGATCTTTCAAATCCTCACCGCTTCTTCTATCGTTAAAAACACTTTCCTCCACGCACCAATCCTCGTCGTCCTCCCCCTCCTCTGTCCATTCTGACGGTATCAACGAATCGTCCGTCTCCCCTTCGCTACTCAAATCAATGTTCTCCCAATAAACCGATTGACCCACCTCCTCCTCCGTTACCCATATTCTATAGTATAATTGTCCAAATTTAATACATCTAAGTTCGTCGATACGAAGACGGATTGATGTCGCTACTTGAACTCTTCCGTACTCAAGGATTGAACTTGATTCCCATTCACAATTTATTAGTTTCATTGTATTACCCCACTTACTTACGATCTCTTGAAACATTTTCTCATTCCACACGTGCAACGGGACGCCGTAGATCCTAAGCCACACTAGTCTTTCCGCCGAGCAAAATCCTACCGACCACCGTCGTAGATCATTAATCCAAAAGTGGAAACCGTGCTCTTTATTGTTTAAAATCTTCGACATCGCTTCCTCCTTTTCAAATTGTAGCATCACGTTTCTGCCTCCCAAATACTTCACTGAGCAGTCCCCAATATCTCCCATTTTACATAGCTTTTGTATATGTTCTATATTTTCCATTGTTTTCACATTACCTACCAAACATTTTTTCAGCCTATCTTTGGACTTTTCACATGCTTGCCAACTTCCGATCACCTCCTTGTTCCTTGCCTCTTCCAGATTAGCCTGAGTTTTTTCACCGGCAACCACTCCGTCATTGTTTCGACCCTGCCTTACAACCTCACTAAAAGATCTCTTATCATTTTTAACATTCCAGTTCACCAAGTTTCGAGCCTTGTAGGTTGTTCCATGTGTGTTGATCAGATTCCTCCGTCCGACTTCATCCTTTCTTGCTCCTTTATTCGTCATGAACACTCTCATCCTGTAAGTTCCAATCCATAAATCGTTTAATCTTTTCTCCAGTTCCCCGCTATCCCTAACGTGCTTAAATCTAACGAACCCAAATTTTTTTCCACACCTCATTCTTCTTTTTGCCATGTACACATCTGCTACTTCTCCGTATCGTTTGAACGATTTCCACAAATGAGGTACCTCCCAATCTTCGGGGAAGTTGAAGAACATATACGACGTTAGATTCCGGATGTCGCTATTCCAGTGGTAGACTCTCGTTCGATCGCATTCTCTGTATTTATCTTCGCTTAAACCTGCCCCTAATCTCACAGACTCTCTCCTCACTCCCCTCACCTCACCAGCTCTCACTCTCCCTCTCCTCACACTCTCCGGCAACCCCTCACCTTCCCGGCTCTCTCTCTCTCACTCTTTCTCATTATGAACTACTTTTATATGGAATGTTCATATGTAAATTATTAGGAAATTAATTTGAAAATATATATGTTAATTCCTATGAACAATTTGTAAAGTCGATTCACATGTATCATCAAATAGTAATGATTTACTTTATATATATATATATATATATATATTTACTTACTCACGATATTTAAAATGTGCCTTGTTTTTAGGGAAATTAATTAAAGTAACTGTAACACCCTCAAATATGAAAATAACAACTAATTTAAAATTTTTTAAATACGTCGATAATTGATTCATCTACAATCACAAAATAAAGTTTTAACCTCAACACATATAATTTATTCTCTACATATAGTCTATAACGAGGACGGGTGCTACTAAAACCCAATAATAGTCGCTATCTCCAAACTGCGGAAGATATCATCAATCACTTACACTTGCACAAGGCTAAGGCTCAACTCTTCATAGCTGTTAGAACCAAACCCCAACAGGAACCTGATGCACATGCCGACAAATAAAAATGTTAGGCTTAACACCTAGTGAGCTCAAGAGTTTTCAACATATATAAATTAATCGTTTAAAAAGAAAGAATGCAGTTGAAATCATAATCTTTCAAAATGATATACTTCACTTATGAAAATGACTCGTTTACCAATAAATATGTATTTTAATCGAAAGAGACACCGAGTTAATTGATAACCAAACAAAATTGTTTTAAAGACTAAGATCCCAATATAAAACGTCCTTCCGAAACCTTAGATTTAACCTAAAACTTGCTCAAAATGAGAATAGAGAGAAAACTCTCAATTTTATAAAACTCGGTAAAATGTTATATCTCGACATACCCAACACGGGTGGAACGTGACCCACAACTCATAAAACCAAAGATAAAAACCCATATAAATAAATATTGTTGTGAACATGGACATTAGTCCCAAAACTCACACAACCATAAAATGGAAAGAAACCAAATACTGAAACGTAGAAATGACGCATTTCATTCAAACCTTAATATACGTGGGAAACCCCAATATTAAGTCCATCATTTATCGTGGACCACACAAAACCAAAGTTGGTAAAAATACGACATCAACATTTAAAATACCACGGATCCACGACGGAGGGACCCGTATACACTGAGAATAGAGGAACACGCAAGTAGGTCGCCCATACAACTTCCTCGTGTGTCGTCTAAACGTTTCCATCTTGGGTGGCGAGAACACGTGAATGGGGCCACCCTTGATGTTATTGGATTTCACCACGTATCCCGGACTTAGTTCCCATGTCAAACCAGACATCACAACCTCAGACCGTTTACTGCCTCTAGCCATACCCCGTCGAGTTCCACCCCAAGGACTTACGGACACGGGTGCCTATCCAATCTAGACGAGTTTCAACTCGGAGGCTCATGCCACCTATTGCCTACTCGCTAGAGAACCCAAGCGGTCAACGGTCATAACCAACCTTACCCGCTTTCCCAAAACAGACAGACTTACGTGCCTATGGATCCATTACAACACTGTCTAACGTTACATGACTCCAAATGAAAGACCAAAGCTCCCAAAACATGTAACTCTCAAATGCCATGAAAATGGGCCATCATACCCAAAGCCCCACAACAGTTATTAATCTGGACAAATGTCCTCAAGACGCAATTTAGTCAAACCCGAGCCAAAGGCCCAACAATTTACGTAAATCTCCAACGAAAGCATTTGTAACATTAAAACATGTTTAACCGACGGTGATGTAGACACCACGACCAAAAGTATAATTAACCCAAAACTTTTCATTAGTTGAAACAAAACGTTCTCCAAATGAACTCATACCCTTATATTTTCAAAATACCTCATAATACAATAATATGCATTTTCCGGAAAGGTTTATAAGACCCAAATACATCAAATGACACTTACATCAAATGGACCCCAAATATATATATATATATATATATATGTGTGTGTGTGTGTGTGTGTGTGTGTGTGTGTGTGTGTGTGTGTGTGTAAAATCATCAATGAAACCTTTCAACATGATTTAGTTATCAAAATTCTTAAAAATCCCACAATGAGTGTTTCACCATGTTTATAAAACTAAATGTTTCAAAATAACCAAAACATATCAGGTGATCAGTAGTTAACAATTTCATGTAAAACACAAAACACTTTAAAATAACATTTTGGCATTTACACCGTTTTCACAAATCAACTTGAACTCACCTTGCTAGATTTAGGCTAAATCTAGATGTTACCCCACTTTGAGCTTCCTTGACGAAACTTGAATCCTCTAAGCCAAAACCTCCAAAACCTGGATCCAAACATTTTTAACCGTAAATAATCATATTGAAACATTCCCCAAACATTTTACATCAAAATCTCCATTTTGACCACAACCCTAATTTTAACCTAAATTTCTCCAAAAATCTTTCCAAACCGAAATTTAAGGAATCAAACACTAGAAGATCATCAATGAAGCATTTACATCACCTATTAAGGTTTAGAAAAGGAGGGGATAAACTTATCACTTAGGTTTTGGTGAAAACCAAGAAAACCCTAAAATTTAGCTTGAGGTTGAAGATGAAAATGAAGGTGGTGAATCCTTGACCCAAGCTTCCAATCTTACCACTTGATGGTGTTTTACTTCCATAAAATCCAAGGATTTGAGCCAAAATGAGTTAGGGTTTGAAGGGAGAAGAAGAAAAACGATTTGGGAAAGAAGGGAGGAAGTTTGGATATGAGAAAAATGTTGAAAACTCGCACTTAACAGCGACCTGCACCCTTTGTGCGACATTGCCCTGGGCAATGTCGCTGGTCATAGTCGCTGGTATGTACCAGCTCACGGTACACCCCATGCGACTGTGACTCATCATAGTCGTCGGGCATTGTCGCGGGACCTTTCCGGAGCCCCAAAACTCGACTCTTTTACAGCCTAGACTCCCGATACTCCAACGGACTTTAAACAATACATTTCCCAACAAAAACCCACTGTTAACAAGCCGCAGAAACATTCGGGTGACAATTACTTACTGAAAATTACGGGTGTTACAGTAACAATTTCAAAAAATCGGGTTTACTTCCTAGTCATTCTCTCCCTTATTTTTATTAAAATAACCATTAAGTTCGTGAAAGGAGTTCGTATATACGAACTCCTCATTTGAAGTCAAAAGTTTGATCCATATTCGTGATATGTGTTCGTATATACGAACTAAACTTAAAAACTCATAAAAAAATCAGTTCGTAAAAGGGTTCGTGGAAAAAATTAAAGAGGTAAAGAAATTTACCTTTTTGACCCCTGTTCGTGAATCTCCTCATATACGAACCTGGAATTTATACACTTGGCCCCTCATCGTAATCTCCTAATATACGAACCACATTTCTGAAGAAAAAAAAAGAATGTTACAATTTTGGTCCTTGGAAATGTAATTTTAATTTTTTTTTTGAAAATGCAATTAATATCTATATAAGAAAACATGGGCCAAAATTGTAACTATTTTTAAAAGTTTCAAAACCATGTTCATGAAAGACCAGCAAATGAAGAGAACAAGGGCCAAAATTGTAATTTATTTAAAAAAAAATTGTAGATGTTCGTGTATACCAGGAACATGCCACGAAGTGGGGCCAAAAATGTAACATACTTTAATTATTTTCCACAGATGAGGAGCCAAAATTGTAACTTTTTTTCTTCTGAAATGTGGTTTGTATATTAGGAGATTACGATGAGGGGCCAAATGTGTAAATTCCAGGTTCGTATATTAGAAGATTTCCGAACAGGGGCCAAAAAGGTAATTTTTTTACCTCTTTAATTTTTTCCACGAACCCTTTTACGAACTATTTTTTTATGAGTTTTTAAGTTTAGTTCGTATATACGAACACATATCATGATATCATGAACATGAAACAAACTTTTGACTTCAAAGGATGAGTTCGTATATACGAACTCCTTTCACGAACCTAATGACTATTTTAATAAATTAAGAGAGGGAATGACTAGGAGGTACTACTTTAATTAATTTCCCTTGTTTTTAACATAATAGATTTTTAACATTAAAATTCAAAACTATATCGCTTTGAGAAAAGATAGTCGCTTTATGCAAAAAGAAAATGGGTTAGACTAAATACACCCTAGTCTAATTTCCAATCACACCCTAGTCTAGGAAAACCCATTAATTATTCTATTTTTTCCTAATTATTCAATTGTTTTCCGAACCAAACACCCAAACATGGTTTTTTTTATTTTTTAAATGATAGTTACAATTTTGGTCCCTGGACTCATTTTATTTATTTACTTTATACCTTTCGGTTTTATATTTTACATTTTACATTTTTATTATATTAACACATATAAGTGTATATTAACTAATATACGTTAAAAAAATAATTTTTAATTTTAACAAGTTACATCATTATAATCGTCTTCTCAATACCTTCGAAATGAGTCCAATATTGAATTTTTTTTATTTAATTGTTATAAGAAGAAAAATACAAATTGTACAAAGTCCAAAATTAATTTTTAAAAACTAATCCTCTATATTGACAAAAGCTTGTTGAGTTGGTTTGAGTTGCTTATAGAATTATAGACGTGACATATATATGGTTTGTCATCCAGCTGCTGACGGGATTTTGTTCTGGGTCCATAATGCTGAAATGGGAGGCATTGGGTACTCTCCTTCTAACTTGACCACCACGTAATGATTGATGTTTACGTGTGAAATTGTAAAGACCCGATGGTATTGAAACTCTTCGGGACCTTTCCAGAGAGGAAAACAAGTCATACAACCTCCAATAGTTAAAAGGTGAAAGATCACACCAAACCTATTGGCTATCAATATACCTGTCTCAGGCATAGTCATCCAGTGTTGCTCTGGTGTTGGCGAATCCCAAAAAGACAACGAAGTAAGTATTTCATCGATTCCATAGAAAACTCCAGAGTATGCCTCATATGAACTCGTTAACTCATCTAATAATTGATGACGAACATAGGGCCATTGGTCTTCTCCATACCCGAGACAAACAGCTATTGATCGGAAACCACAATTCCCATCACCCCTTACATCTTGTATATTCGTGATGTATGGATGAAAGATTTCTGGAATTTGCTTCAACATAAACTATGTCCCTCCGGCAGTATCTCGTTTAAGTCAATCTGGTGTGACCATTGGCTTATTGGTTCCTCGTTCAAGTCCATGAAGGATGAGTTATGCCTAGGTGGTTCCTCGTTCAAGTCCATGAAGGATGAGCTATGCCTAGGTGGTTCCTCGTTCAAGTCCATGAAGAATGAACTATGTCTAGGCAGTTCTTGATTCAAGTCCGAACAACTGTATCTGTGAGGAACTTGAGTTTGATTATGAACGCGCTTCACTTTTGGGCGTCCACGAGTGTTCTTCTTGACCGAAGGTTCACCGATCAAGATTTTTGATGGATCCGTTATCCCCCTCAACTTTTTTAAAAAACTGGATTTGCCATGATCCGGTTGATTGATGAATATTTCTTTAAACCTTTGCATATCATGATCACAATTAAGATCACCATATTCCACAGATATAGAAGGCGACAAATCAAGCTTTTTCCAAAATGCATCAACCGAATCTAATGGAATGGGCATATATGCAGTCAAAATAATAGAATATCATTAAACAGTAATAATGGCATGAATATCAATTTCAATTAAATGTAGATATATATAAATATCAATTCAATCTTGTAGATTAAACATACCTGCACCGACGTATATCGCAAGTTCGTGCGCACACGGTAACCCAAAACACGTACGCAGTTGACAACCACAGTTCTCCGGAGTTAAGAAAATTTCATATTGGACTTATTTCGAATGTATTGAGAAGACGATTATAATGGTGTAACTTGTTAAAATAAAAAATTACCTTTTTAACGTATATTAGTTAATATATGCTTATATGTGTTAATATAATAAAAATATAAAATATAAAATATAAAACCAAAAGGTATAAAGTAAATTAATAAAAAGAGTCTAGGGACCAAAATTGTAACTATAATTAAAAATAAATAAAAATGAACGGTTGTGAATTTGCTTGAAGAGTAAATTACAGATCTGGTCCTAACGTTTGGCGTTTGTTACAGAATTGGTTTCTAAAAGAAAAATACATTTTACAAAGTTATAATAAAATGTAATTGTTACAAAAAGAAAAATACATTTTACAAAGCTATAAGAAATCAAAAGTTACAAATTTATAAAATAAAATGTTACAAATTTTATAAATTTATAAAATCAAAACACACACATATATATGTCACGTCTAGAATTCTGTAAGCAACTCAAACCAACTAAAAAAACTTTTGTCAATATAGCGGATTAATTTTTAAAAATTAATTTTGGACTTTGTACAATTTTTATTTTTCTCTTTATAACAATTAAGTCAAAAAATATTCAATATTGGACTCATTTCGAAGGTATTGAGAAGACGATTATAATGGTGTAACTTGTTAAAATTAAAAATTAATTTTTTAACGTATATTAGTTAATATACGCTTATATATGTTAATATAATAAAAATATAAAATGTAAAATATAAAACTAAAAGGTATAAAGTAAATCAATAAAATGAATTCAGGGACCAAAATTGTAACTATTATTAAAAAAAATTAATGGTTGATGTGAAATCAATGCTATAATTCTAACATTATTTAGGAAATCAATTTTATAATTATAACATTATTGCACCCTAGCCATGTAGACTAGGGTGCACGAAGCAGCACCCAAATAAAAATCAAACTTTTAAGGAAATGTCATAGACATAAAAACAAGTCATGTTCTAAATTTTTTTGTCATTAAATTGGTTATCATAATTTAATATTTTATTCTCTTAGAATTAGTCATATTTTATAATTTTTTAATTGAAAAGTTGATTATATTCCTTATAATTATTCATTTATAAAAAAATTAGTCTTGTTTTAATATTTATTATTTAAATTTATTGTATAAAACGAGTAATGCATTAAAATTTATTAATAATAAGAACAATTTATGAAAATAACGCAGAGATAAAATAACGTATTTTAGAATACATTGATTCAAAAAATAATCAAATTTAAAAATAATAGTGACTATAAATCTAATAATACTTTAAACGTGTAACTCGTGAAATAAAAACTCAAAAGAAATAAATAAATAAACTTAAATTAATTCCCCACATATATCCGATGGATAATACATGAAATTTTTTATAAAAAAAGATAGTGTAACAAGTCAATTTTTAAAAGAGTGAATTACATTGGTGGTCCCTATGGTTTGTTCAAATTTTGAATTTGGTCTCTAAAATATATTATTTATGCAGATGGTCCCTAACTTTTCAATTTTATAACACTCAAGATCGCCAAACTTAATACAATTAGTTAGCAAACCATTATAAATGACTAATAAGTATTTACACAAACTAGGGAGACCAAAATTGTAATTCACTCTCAAACAATAATCAAAAACATTAAATTTCTTGAATCATTAAAAACTTATTCACCTCTTTTTCTAAAATAACTATTAAAACTATTTTATATAAAACTAATAAAATGAAAAAATAAATTTTATGTTAAAAAATCCCATTTTTTTTCGTGATTCACCTCTTTTTAATTAAATTCCTTAAAAAAACACTTTATACAACCAATTATAAATCAAATTTCTTAAATTAAGATAAATATCAAATAAAACTATTTATATTTATATAAAAACTATTAAATTAACAAAATGGATTTTACATTAGAAAATCCGAAGTTTGGAGCAAAACATTAGTATTTGGAGCAAGTATTAAGAAAGTGTTTGTTGTCCAAAAATATAAAAAGTTGCAATATATCATCATATCGGTGGAAGTGCTCACGTGGTACTTCAAAGTTAATATATCGCAATTTCTAATATTTTGGAACAATAAACATTTTCTTTATAATTATTCATATAATTAATCATTATTTTTGTAGGATTTTACGATAGTTTTTCATAATTATTTGAGTAATTGTTTTTTTTTAATTTTAATTCATAGTTAGTATTTTTATTTGTTATTACTTTAATTATTTGTAGTTTGAGTATATATAAATAATTCACCTTAACCTTACTGGGTTTAAAATATTTCGATTTTAAAATAATGTCCTACCAAAAAAAATGTGAATTTCTCTTGATTTTTTTTTTATTTTTCCAAACTTGATATTTTCTAATGTAAAAGTCATTTTATAATTTTAATAATTTTTAAATAAGTATAAAGTTTTTTATTCGATACATACTTTAATTTTAAAAAATTGATTTGTGATTGGTAATAGTGTGCTTTTTTAGCAGAATAATTTAATTAAAAAGATGTAAATCACTAATTTTCTAATAGAAAAAATATTTTATCTATTTAAAAGTTTTTAAATAAATATAATTTTTATGTAATATGTGGTTTAATTTAAGAAATTAAATTTGTGATTAAATATATGAAACACTCTTAATAATTATTTCTAAAAAGGTTGTGGGTAAGTGAAACACAATAAATTTAGAGTGAATTACAATTTTGGTCCATGTAGTTTGTGTAAAGTTTGATTAGTTCTTCATAATGGTTGCTAACTGGCGATGTTAAGTTTAGAGACCTTGAGTGTTATAAAATTGAAAATTTATGAACCATCAACGTTTACTTGTTTATTTTAGGGATCAAATCTAAAATCTAAGCAAACCATAGGAATTACCAATGTAATGCTCTTTTTAAAAATACCCAAAAGTCAAAAAATTGGAATAAATGAATAAAATATATTAATCTGCGACCTGTATTGGGTCAATGGATGATATGAAATAAGAAAATAGTGTAACAAGTCAATTTAAAAAAAATCCTTTAGAGCACATGTAATGCATGATGACTTTTAATTTTTATCACATTAGATTTTCACCAACTTTTTTTTAACAAAAACCTTCTTCAATGTAAAAATCTTTTCAATAGTTTTTTCATCAATTACATTATAATCTATCCTCATCTATTTAATTTTTTTGTAAAAGTCCCTCATTTTGATTTGTCGTTTTAACAAAAATTACTTATAAAAAAATGAATTAATTGAAAAAAAAACGATAAATATATTATTGTTAAAGGGAAAAACAAATAGAACAACAATATGGAGAGAATAACAATAAGATAGAGAGAAGAAATCTATATTTCTCATTAGTCATAGCCCTTTTAAATAGGGAGGAGTTTACAAAGAAAATGAAACATTCATTATGGTAATCTAATAATAAGAAAATATTATGTCAATCACTTCCTTTTGATGATGACACGTAATCCGTCAACACTCCCCCTTGTGCCGAGTCAAATGAGTGATGGTGCACAATTGTTGCCTCGTTAAAACCTTACGCCAAAATAAAAACCCAGTGGGAAAAAATAAAAGTCTGACGAAGGAAAGAGTACAACGCACCAGCTTCTTTGTAATACATAGACTTTTCCTTCAGTCTAGTTTTCTCTTAGATTCGTACATTAATCGAGAGAGTTAGGAAAACATGATGATATATAAACAGTCGCATCACTAAAACCTTACACCAAGGAACAAAACCCAATGGGAAAAATAAAACCTTGGTTAAGGAAAGAGCACAACATACCAATATCACAAATATATTAGACTCCCCCTTTTGTCTACTACTACCCCTGATTTGTGCATTAATCCAGGGAGTTTGGAAAACATTTACGTTTACTTTCTACATGTTTCCCAATATATGAATTTAGGTAATGATTTGGTAAAATATGTCATGTTCTCCTGGCATCTTACTTGATTCAATTGAATCTCGAGGAGAGTTTTCTTATTGCTGATTGTATAAGACTTAAGCAGAATATGCTTTGTGTTATCACCCTTGATGTATCTTATGTTCATTTCTTCGATACATGATGCATTATTTCCATATATGCAAATAGGATACTGGTTGAACCTAAAATTACTAACTCCTCTAATATATGTATGATAGTCCTTAATCATATACATTATCTCATGGAGAGTAATATTATTGGATCAGTTCAAGGAGGTAGTTACAAGGGTTTGCTTAGCTTACTTCCAAGCAATCGGCGTATTCCTAGTGATAATTCCTTATCCAATTTGAGAACAACCTTTGTATGAGTCAGACAGATACCTAATATCAGCAAAGACATACCAAGAGGTTGTTTGGTGTTTTTTTTTATAAGAGCTAGTACTTTTGTTGCTTACATTCTAAGTAGGTATTGAAATTTCATTTTCATTATCAATCTCATTTTTATTTCTACATGGAAAGTATAAGCCCATGTTAACAGTTCTAAAAGATTTACTTGATATCATTCCAAATGACATTGCGTTGGCGCTGAGCTAAATCTAGCTAATAAGTTCACTGATAAATACAATATACGGTCAAGTGTATTATGTTAAGTACGATAATGCGCATATTGTACTTATATAGGGAATTCCAGCTCCTAACACTTTTTCGTCACCATCCTTTAGACGAAATGGACAATTCCTTATATCCAACACTTTGACCAATCATGGGAGTGCTAACCGAATGCGCTTTGTCCATATTAAATTGCCTTATTATTTTCTAGACATATGCGATCAGTGAACTAATATTTCACAAACTCGGTGTCCTGGCTGAAATAGCTAGACAAACCCAAGTTTTCCCAATATTTTTATCTCAAATTTAGATTTCAAGTTGCTTGTGGTTTCTCTTATTTCATCAAGAGTGCCTATTATGTTCATAACATCGACATATAAAGCTACTTTGAAAATCTAGAACTTGTTTTTCTACATAAATACGCAAGGGCACAGTTCATAGTTCTTATATATCCTTTCACAATCAAGTGTTCACTTAGGGGGGTTATACCACATATGCATAGATTGTTTTAATCTATAAAGTGAGCGTTTCAATTTTATTGCAAACGCACTTCGTGGTTTAGAGTTACTTGATTTTGGTAATGTAATGCCATCAAGCACTTTTATATCTCTGAATCTAGATCCACATAGAGATATGTATTAACCACATCCATGAGTTGCATTTCCAGTCCTTCGGAAACTACTAGGCTAATTAATTAGCAGAACGTTATAACGTCCATCATGGGAGAGTAAGTCTTCTCGCGGTCAATCCAGGGCGTTGTGAGAAACCTTGCGCCAAAGGAGAGTCTCATACATTATGACTTAATTATTCTCATTATGCTTTACGACAAATGATTTATCTATGTCTTGCAGGCTTTACACTTGGTAGGTTAGCACTACCAAACCAAATACCTGTTCATTTGTCAAATAATATGATTCTCCTGGATTGCTTATTTAGGCCAATTTGATCTTTGTTGATATTTTTCAACTGAGCATGGTTCGATGTCAATGTGCTCTATCACCTCATAAGCAACAATATATGTGAAATATATCATCAATGAGCATGTATGATCTGTCCATCGACTCATATGCACTCTCATAATTCATTTGAGATTTCTTTGATCTTTGGAATCAATATTAATTTCGGAGCGTCCTCCAGTAATGATTCATAGACATAGTTTAATCAGAGACAATCTCATGAGAGGTTTATGTATTGATGACAAATAGTTGTGTCTTACTCTTCTGTCTTCTCTTCCTTTAGATGAGTATCTATCGAACCAAGTAGCTTCCCCCATTTCCGTTTGGGAGCTACGACCTCAACCACACCTCCACCATGTGTGATTACAACGTACTTTCCAGCAACGTTGTGCCCTTGTTTGGGGACTTTAACCTTGCGAGTATATTTGCAGCTCGTATATGTGATCTTGTCACTTATGGAATAACATTAAACGTATCAGGTATCGAGTCTGATTCGTTTGACTTCAACTTTACATTATGAAGTTTCAGGATCAAAATGAGACAGAGTGGGAATATTCAATGACACTTCATGTCGTTCCTACGGAAAATCCTTTTCCTATCTCTCCCTAACGACGGGAAGACTGTCTCATCAAAGTGACAATCCGCAAATCTAGCGGTAAAAAAAATCATCCGTCAAGGATTCTAATTAGCGGATAATAATTGGAGATTCATATCCAACAAATATACTTAATCATTTTAAAGACCCATTTTGGTGCGCTGTGGGGACGCAATTGGCACATATACTGCACAACCAAACATGCGTAAATGTAAAATATCAGGCTGATATCCAGTTACCAACTGGTACACATGAGACTGGTTAGCTAGTAATAGGTCTCAAAATGAAGAAGTAAAGTTGCATATAGTATTGCATAACCCTAAACACATGTAAGTAAATCAGTGCGCATAACTAATGTCTTGGCTACCATTTATATTCTTTTGATGACAACATCTACGAGACCATTTTAGATATACATATGGGGTATAGGAAACTTTATATTGATCCCAATACAAATGCAATAATCATCAAATCCTTATGATGTAAATTCTCCAGCATTCCAAGTCATGTAGACTTGATGAATTAATCAGGGTGGTGAGCCCTTAAACGTATAGCTAGTGCTAGGAGTGCAGTATTTCATGTGGACAATAATACGACATGCGTTCATCGTGTCGAAACCAGAACCATAAAGTTTTAATGGCCCGCATTCTGGATGTTTATGTCCATAAATATCACCTTGTATTCGTTGTAACAATGGAATATTTTTGTATTATGTCTTTAGCTTTAGGATGATCTCATTCCTGTCTTGGCTAAGGATTAGGGTATATACAAAAGTTCTAGGTATTCGAGAGGGCATATTATGATGGCAATGTTATTTCTTATGCTGCAGAAGTCAACAGTTGCAATTTGTCTCGTTTTGCCTATCACTCGAAAGAGAATGTGTCTATGTGTATTTTGCAATACACGGATCACTATGTCATAACCATGGTGTCCCACATGGTCATGTCGAAACATATATGTGTCATTTCCCTAAAGTTCTTTATTGGTGACAAAAATGTTTCGATGGCTCAATAATCTACTAGCTAGTTTGACACATATATATATGTTTACTTTCAAATTCATTAAAACTTATGTATATATGCTCATTATAATTTCCATTTGATACGAATATCTTTACAAGGTTCCTATTGATCTTGTACCAACAAGAAAATGACAGTTCATCGTCTAAGTATTTCGGTTGAATGAATTATAAAATAAGTATTTGTCTATCATTTTAGATTGTGTGAGAGGTAAAAAAAATAAATTATCCTCGATACATTCCTACACCGAACGGAGAATATTGAATTTTTTGCATTTGTTATGATGTATTTCTTTACATCTATAATGGTTACATATTCGATTACTTAGCAGAGAAATTAATTTTAATACTTAAAATTAATTTTCAAAGAAACACATGCTTAATCAATATTAAATATTAAATTAATATTTTATAGTTCATTTTCAACTTGTTCCCTTTTTGATAGAAGCATGTTTTAGTGCATTTTTTATTTGATTGTCCATTATCACCTGGGATAATAGTTGTATCCCTACTCCAGGTGTTGAAAAATCCTCCCTGACTCTTACCAATACCCTGACCCTTTATAGGGTCTCGTCCACATGGTGCATAAATATGTCAAATTGTTTTTAACTCACAATCATTTGGAGTTGTTTCCACCTCTAACGCTTTCATTATTGATATCGAGAATTTTCTTTGTCCCGACATATGTGGCGTTGTTATTTGAAAGAACTTTGTTATGTCTCTCAACCACTTGCAGTTGGTTGATGAGTTTGTCTAAAGGTTACATTCCAACTTATATTGGTTTAATAATATTTACCGATGTATGAAAAGTAAAAATAATGTTATGAATCATGTCATCTTCTATGAGCTCCTTGTCATAGAGATTGAGACGCATTTTGGGATACATCATTTTTTTTGTTGAAATCAGTTACCTTTTTGTAATCGTATAAGCGGGTTTCATTTCGTTGTACGATTAGTTCGAGAAGTACATGTTCATGAATACTTCCGATTATCTCTTTCGGGGCATCCCACTGTTCTTTGGGGTTTTTAGTGAAGGTATTCTTATGAAGATTATGATTTATTTATCGTCTCAAAACATGATGGTATTTGCTTGTACTTTTTCAAGAGGTTGTTTTAGGGTCAATAGGAAGTTAATGGACTTTAGGTATTTTCTTGTACCTTTTCAAAAAGAGGTTTATATACTCATTTATGATACTCAAATTCTTTTGAGTTTACGACGTTGATTTTGGGATAAATTGATTCAACCATTTACATATATAAGGAATAATATATGATTTTCTTTTTGATAAGACAGTGAATTGTGGTTATAATTATTATTTTATGTATAAAATTTCATTATCATAACCATATTGGATTTTTGTATGCTTTAATTTTATTGATAATACTTCATCAATATTTCAATTTGCAAAAACAAATCACTCAATCTATTGGATTTCCAGGTAGTAGGGGAATCACATGGATTTCTTAAGTCCCTACAAACCTTAGGGCTATTTACACCCGTTTGACAAAATCCAATCGATATTTTGAGATTTATTTAATTTAAATATAAAATTATTAATTATAGAACATTTGGCATGAGGCCAAAATGACTATGAGTTTGACATATAAAGCCAATTTTAATACCTTAATAGTATGTTTGGAGTTTTTGTTAAGATACCAAAATATGGGGGTTGGAAATGTAACTTCTAAAATTTAATTACAGAATTAAGAATTATGAGTAGAAACTCAAGATAAACATTTAAATTTATATATTAAATTTTATAAAGCATTCAATGTCAAAATGAATAAACTACAAAACATTTTAACAATTATATGATCCTCAATCACAAATATGACTACTAAGAATTCAAGAGACTTTAAATATACTTAAATAATAATATAATATTTGAATATTACAATATAAATAATAGGAACATATTTACATATTCATATATAGTTGGTTTAAAATAGCAACTAGAATATTAAATAACCCATATAATTGAATTAAATAAATTATCATATCTTAAATTAGCTTGGTATAAAACAAACATATATGATAAAAGTGTATATTTTAGGAATATTTAAACAAATATATAAAAAAAGTTTATTAACTAAAATAAAATAATAATGAATTTATAAATTGACATACATATAGAAGATTTCAAAAGAGATAATAATGGTATTAGAAATCCATAATCAAGTTTATAAATATCTATTGCCCCATATAATTAAATTAAAAATGGCAAGCCAAGTTAAATAAATTAAATATCATATTCAAATAATAATTAACTAGCATATCTCACAATAATATATTAGTCTAATTTAAAAAATACCATCAAATTGTAGACATAAATAAATACATAACATTATATGATGAAATTGACCATCTAAACATGTTTAAACTAATTGAATAATCATAAATAAATAAAAATAAAAATAAATTCAAAATTATAAATTATAAATCTATCATATACATAAAAGCTACCATTATGTATTAAAACACAATAAGTTAATATAATAAATATTTAATAAATAAAACCAATTTAATAGGAGGTAAATACAAACCATATTTCAAGTACATATGGTGAGCTACATTCGTGAAAATTAATTGAATAATACGATTTTTTTTTACTAATTGCTTTTTTTAACAACAATTCTAAAGTTGCATAGTCCTAAAAAAAAATCGTTGATTTCAAATCAAATTAAATAACGATCAATTACTATTATAAAAAAAACCATATCACCATTAAAAACATAGAAGGATTTTGAAAGTAATTGGTTACAACCTTTCAAATTGCCAGAACCATTTTTATGTTTATTAAAATTGATTGAAACCACAAACTAATAAGAATAAGAAAAAATAAATAAAAACTGAACATATAAGCATGATCATGGCTAAAAGAGTTAACCAAGATTAATCATAATTCATAGACAAAAAAATTGTAAGTTTTTGTAGAGATACTTACTTGAATTGCAATATTGGAAAAAACAAACCTTCTAATCGTGGTAGATTGCGAATAGAACAACCGTTTAATAGCGGCGGAAACGATTACGTGCTGATAACGTGTTAAAGGGAAAAACAAATAGAACAACAATATGGAGAGAATAACAATAAGACAGAGAGAAGAAATCTATATTTCTCATTAATCATAGCCCCTTTAAATAGGGAGGAGTTTACAAAGAAAATGAAACATTCATTATGGTAATCTAATAATAAGAAAATATTTTGTCAATCACTTCCTTTTGATGATGAGTTTGACACATAATCCTTCAACAATTATATGATTCTTATATTATTTTTAATTATTCGATATTTGTGTCATTTTGATCTTAACGAAAGTTTTTTAATAATGTATTTTGTTATATGAAATATATTTGGTTTTATTATAAATATTTAATGGTTGGATTAATTAATTAAAATATACTAAGGTTTAAAATGAAAATTATATTAAAAGAGGGGATAAAATGAAAAATTAAAGGGGTAAAATATAAATTGACAATTGCAATAACCGTTGATGGAATAAAAACTTTTCATAAAAGCTTTTCAATTAGCTTTTCATTCCAATGGTAAAAAGTAATTATAACGACTTATTGAAATAGTAAAAAACCTTACGATAAACTCCAATTGGAGATACTTTAAGAGGTTGTTTGTTTACATCTTAATGGTTTCATTAAGAGACAACCTCTTAATCGCTAAGAGGTAAATCTTGTTTGGCAAAAAAAGGATTGTCTCTTAATGGTTCCAAAATTCTCTTAATGATTTTGTATCATGACCCTCCCTTAACCATTAAGAGCCCTGATTTCATTATGAACAATTAGCAAACAATCATATTTCATTTTACACTATATCATAAAACCTCTTAATCATTCAGACCACTTAATCATTTTGCACTAATCCATTAAACAACTGCCAAACAACCCCTAACTCAAATTTTATATTTTGTTTCAAAAATAATGTATAATCTTCTTATGTTAAAGAGAAAAACATATGAAACAACAATATGGAGAGAATAACAATAAGACAGAGAGAATAAGTCTATAATTCTCATTAATCATAAGCCCTTTAAATAGGGAGGAGTTACAAGTAGATAGTTAGGATATATTTCAGTTCTAATCTAACTATGATATATTTATCTCTATCTCTATCGTCATATCCTTTAGACGATGACACACTTATCCTACAACACTCCCCCTTGTGCCGAGTTAAAGGAGTAGTGGTGCACAGTTGTTGCCTCGTTAAAACCTTACGCCAAAATAAAACCCAGTGGGAAAAATAAAAATATGACGAAGGAAAGAGTACAACGCACCAGCTTATTTGCAATACATAGACTTATCCTTCAGTCTAGTTTTCTCTTAGATTCATACTTTAATCTTGAGAGTTAAGAAAACATGATGGTATATAAACAGTTGTCTCACTAAAACCTTACGCCAAGGAACAAAACCCAATGGGAAAAATAAAACCTTGGTTGAAGGAAAGAGCACAACATACCAATATCACAAATATAGTAGACTCCCCCCTTTTGTCTACTACTCCCCCTGATTCGTGCATTAACCAAGGGAATTTGGAAAACATTTCCATTTACTTTCTACACGTTTCCTAATATATGGTTTTAGGTAATGACTTGGTAAAATATGTCACATTCTTTTGACACCTTACTTGATTCACTTGAATCTAAAGGAGGGTCTTTTATTGCTGATTGTATAGAAACTTAAGTAGAATATGCTTTGTGTTATTACCTCTGAGGTATCTTATGTTCATTTATTCGATACATGATGCATTATTTCCATATATGCAAGTAGGATACTGGTTGAACCCAAAATTACTAACTCCTCTAATATATGTAATGATAGTCCTTAATCATATACATTATTTTATTATCTCATGGAGAGTAATATTCTTGGATTAGTTCAAGGAGGTAGTTACAAAGGATTGCTTAGTTTACTTCCAAGCAATCGACGTGTTCCTTGTGGTAATTCTTTATCCAGTTTGGGAACAACCTTTGTATGGGTCAGACAGATACCTAATATCAGCAAACACATACCAAGACATTGATTGGTGTTTTTCTATAAGAGCTAGTACTTTTGCTGCTTACATTCTAAGTAGGTATTGAAGTTCCATTGTCAATCCCATTTTTCTTTCTATAGGGAAAGTATATACCCATGTCAATGGTTCCAAAAGATTTGATATCATTCCAATGACTTTGCGTTGGCGCTGAGCTAAATCTAGCTAACAAGTTCACTGAGAAATACAATATATGGTCAAGTGTATTATGTTAAGTACGATAATGCGCATATTGTACTTGATAGGGAATTCTAACTCCCAACATTTTTCGTCATCATCCTTTAGACGAAATGGATCTTTCCTTATATCCGACACTTCGACCGATCATGGGAGTGCTAACCGGATTCGCTTTGTCCATATTAAATTGCCTGATTATTTTCTGGACATATGCGACCGGTGAATTAATATTTCACAAACTCGGTGTCCTAGCTCAAATATCTAGACAAAATCAAGTCTTCCCAAGATCTTTCCTCTCAAAATCAGATTTCAAGTAGCTTTTGGTTCCTCTCATTTCATCAAGAGTGCCTATTATGTTCATAACATTGACATATAGAACTACTTTGAAAATCTGTAACTTGTTTTCCATAATAAATACGCAAGAAAACAGTTCATCGTTCTTATATATCATTTCCCAATTAAGTATTCCATTAGGCGGGTATACCACGTCCGCTTAGATTGCTTTAATCTATAAAGTGGGCGTCTCGGTTTTATTGCAAACATATTTCGTGGTTTAGAGTTACTTAATTTTGGTAATGTAATATCATCAATTACTTTTATATATCTCTAAATCTAGATCCCCGTAGAGATATGTGGTAACCACATTCATGAGTTACATTTCCAGTCATTCGGAAACTATTAGGTTAATTAATTAGCAAAACGTTATAACGTCCATCACGAGAGAGTAAGTCTTATCATGGTCAATCCAGGGCGTTATGAGAAACCTTGCGCCAAAGGAGAGCCTCATACATTATGACTTAATTATTCTCGTTACGCTTTCTGACAAAGACTCAATTATGTCCTACGGGCTTTACACTTGGTAGTTTAGCACTACCTGACCAAATACCTGATCCTTTGTCAAAGAATATAATTCTTTCTGGATTGTTTCTTTACATTTAGGCCAATATGCTATTTGTTGATATTATTCAACTGAGCCTGGTTCGATGTCGTGTTCGATCATCTTATGAGCCATCGTATATGTGAATAAATCATCAATGATTATATATGATCTGTCCATCAACTCATATATACTCTCATAGTTCATTTGAGATTAATATTCATCTCTAGAATCAATATTAACTTCGGAGCGTTCTCCAATGATGATTCATGGACATAATTATAATTAGAGACAATCTCATGAGAGTTTTGTGTGTTGATGATAAATGGATGTGCCTAACTATTCTCTTCCTTTAGAATAGTATCCATCGAACCAAGTAGCTTCCACCATTTCCATTTGGTAGCTACGACCTCAACCACACATCCACTATATGTGATTGCAACGCACTTTCCAATGGCGTTGTGCCCCTGTTGGGGACTTTATAACCTTGTGAGTATATTTGCAGCTCATATATGTGATATTGTCACTTTCGGAATAACATTAAACGTATCAGGTATCGAGTCTGATTCGTTTGACTTCAACATTATGTTGTGAAGTTTTGGGGATCAAAATGAGACAGCGTGAGAATATTCAATGACACTTCCTGTCGTTCCTATGGAAAATCCTTTTTCCTATCTCCCCCTAACGATAGGAAGACTGTCTCATGAAAGTGACAACTCGCAAATATAGCGGTAAAGAGATCACTAGTCAAATATTCTAATTAGCGGATAATTGTTGGGGGTTCATATCCAACATTTACCAAATCGTCTTTAAGGACCCATTTCGATGCACTGTGGGGGCGGGGCGCAATTGGCACATATACTATAGAACCAAATATGCGTAAATGTAAACTATCAAGTTTATATCCAGTTACCAACTGGTACACATGAGGTTGGTTAGCAAGTAGTGGGTCTAAAAACGACAAAAAGAAACTGCATATAATAATTGCATAACCCTAGGTAGATGTGGGTAAATTGATGCGCATTATTAATACCCTATATGTCATCATATTCTTTTGATAACAACTTCTATGAGACCATTTTATATATACACATAGGGTATAGTAAACTCTACATTGATCCTAATACATATGCAATTAACATCAAATCCTTATGATGTAAATTCTCCAGCATTCCAAGTCATATAGACTTGATGAAATAATAAGGGTGGTGAGACCTTAAACATATAGCTAGTGCTAGGAGTGCAACATTTCATGTGGACAATAATACGACATGCGTTCATCGTGTGGAAACCAGAACCATAAAGTATTTTAATGGCCCGCATTTTAGATGTTTATGTCCATAAATATCACCTTGTATTCGTTGTAACAATGTAATATTTTTGTATAATGTCCTTAGCTTTAGGATGATCTCATTCCTATATTGGCTAAGGATTAGGGTATATACAAAAGTTTTATGTATTTGAGAGGGCATATTATGATAGCAATGTTGTTTCTTATGCTTCAGAAGTCAACAGTTGCAATTTGCCTCATTTTGCCTTTCACTCAAAAGAGAATGTGTCTAGGTGTATTTTGCAATACACGGATCACTATGTCATAACCATGGTGTCCAACATGGTCATGTCGAAACATATATATGTGTTATTGCCCCCAAAATTTCTTTATTGGTGACAAAATATGTTTCGATGACCCAATAATCTACTAGTTTGACACATTAGTTTCCATGATATATGTTTCCTTTCATATCCATTGGAATTTATGTATATATGCTCATTTTCATTTCCATTTGATATGAATATCTTTACAAGGTTCCTATTAAACTTGTTCCACCAAGAAAGTGACAGTCCATCGTCTAAGTATTTGGTTGGAGGAAATTTATTAATTCAATGAATAATAATCTATTTCTTGTATGAGATGTCATAAAAAAATCAAGTTCTCCTCGATACATTCCTACACGGAACGAAGAACATTGAGAGTTTTGTTTTGTTTTTGATGTATTTCTTTACATGTATAATGGTTATAAACTCGAGTGTATATTTTGCAGAATCAATTAATTTGATAATTAAAACACATTCAAATGTAATTATATTCAACTAATCTTAGATATATTTCATTTTCAATTCGTTCCCTTTTCGAAAGAAACACTCTTTAGTGCATTTTGACTGTCCATTATCACCCGGGACAATAGTTATATCTCTACTCCAGATGTTGAAAAATCATTCCCGACTCTTACCAAGACCCTGACCCTTTCTAGGGTCTCGTCCACATAGTGTAGAAATGTCACATGTGTGAAATTGTTTTTAACTCACAATCCTTTGGAGTTGTTTCCACCTCTAACACTTTCATTATTGATATCGAGAATTTTCTTTATCCCGACATATGTGGTGTTATTCGAAAGAACCTTGTTATGTCTCTCAACCACTTGCAGTAGGTTGATGAGTTTGTCTAAAGATTACATTCTAACTTATATTGGTTCATTAATATTTACTTATATATGAAAGGTGGAAATAATATTAGGAATCATGTCATCTTCTGTGAGTTGCTTGCCACAGAGATTGAGACGCGTTTTGGATATAACATTTATTTGTTGAAACCAGTTACCTTTTTGTAATCGAGTGAGTGGGTTTCATTCCACTGTACGATTAGTTCGGAAAGTACATATTCATAAGTACTCCCGAATATCCCTTTCGGAACATCCCACATTTATTTGGGGGTTTATAGTAAAGGTATCCTATGAAACTTAGGATTTATATGTCGTCTCAAAACATGAGGGTATTCGTTTGTACCTTTTCAAGAGGTTGGTTTTAGAGTCAATGGAGAGTTTGATGGACTTTAGGTATTTTCTTGTATCTTTTCAAAATGAGGTTTATATACTCATTTATGATACTTAGATTCTTTTGAGTTTACGCCGTTGACTTTGAGGTGGGTTGTTTCAACCATTTACATATATAAAGGATAATATATGATTTTCTGTTTTGTAAGAACATGGATTATGGTTATGAAATTTCATTATCATAACAATATTGGATTTTTGTATGCTTTAATTTTATTGATAATACTTCATCAATATTTCAATTTGCGAAAAAGAAACCACTCAATCTATTGGATTTCCAGGTAGTAGGGGAATCACATTGATTTTTTAAGTCCCTACAAACCTTAGGGTTGTTTACACCCGTTTGACAAAATCCAGTCGATATCTTGTGATTTAATTAATTTAAATATAACATTTATTATAGAGCATTTGGAAAGATGCCAAAATGACTATGAGTTTGGCATAGAAGTCAATTTTAATATTTTAATACCTTAATAGTATTTTTGGAGCTTTTGGTAAAAACCAAAATATATGGGGTTTGAAGTGTAACTTCCAAAGATTAATTATATAGTTTAAAAATAATGAGTAGAAACCCATAATCAAGATAAGTATTTGGATAATTTTTTTTTTTTTGACATTTTAATGTTATTTTTGGAGCTTTTAGCACAATAACAAAAGTTATGGGGGTTGAAAGTGTAAATTCCAAATATAATTTATAAGATTGAGATTAATGAGTAGGAACTCATAAACAAGATAAACATTTGAATATTATGTGGATAAGGCATAAAAATCTATAAAAGAATTACTAAACATTTTAATACCAAATTAAAACAATTGATTTAGATAAATAAATACAAATTAAGTTGTCCACTTCAAAGTACATTATCAATAACAATAGGATAAAATAGAATCATATATAAAACAATTAAAATAATAATGATCCGATAGATAATGACAAATTTTAAGTTCAAATGCAAATTAAACAAATAACAAAATTAAATCAAGAAAAAATTAGATAAGAGATAATTCTAACAAATCAAATAATAACTTTTTTTTTATCAATAACAATAGGATAAAATAGAATCATATATAAAACAATTAAAATAATAATGATCCGATAGATAATGACAAACTTTAGGTTCAAATGCAAATCAAACAAATAACAAAATTAAATGTTGATAAGTCCAAGAAAAAATTAGATAAGAGATAATTCTAACAAATCCAATAATAAATTTTTTTTGAGGGTTCAGAACTAAATCTACAAATATTAATTTCAACTATAAGATTGAATTGAAATTGAAATTTACAACATCGAAGATTACTAACATATTAGTCGTTATAATAATGAGTTGTAACAAATTAATTTATTTAAATAAGTAAATAATAATAACATGATTAAGTTAACTAACTAAATATATGCAATATTATAAACTTATTTAAGAATACCTAAATTAATAACTATAACAAAAATTGAGTCAGTAAATAATTGTTTAAAATATATAAAATACGATTTCAAATCCACTTATCCATATATTGATTCAATTGGAATAAAAGATAAAATATAACCAACAAAACACAACATACATAACAAATTACTTCGAGACTCAAAAGCGAACACTTTTAAAAACAAGCCAATATGCATATAAAATTTTCAAAACAGAAAGTTAACCGAGACAAATTTATGGTTTATGACATGAATATTACGCCACATAAATATTATATGTGTGTAAGAATTCTTACTTGGATTGTAGCATCGACGGAGGGATAGATTTATGAAGTTGGAAACCCGAAATTTGATTGTCGAACTAACCGATTGAGCTTACGTGCTGATAACGTGTTAAAGAGAAAAACATATGAAACAACAATATGGAGAGAATAACAATAAGACAGAGAGAAGAAGTCTATAATTCTCATTAATCATAAGCCCTTTAAATAGGGAGGAGTTACAAGTAGATAGTTAGAATATATTTCAGTTCTAATCTAACTCTGATATATTTATCTCTATCTCTATCGTTATATCTTTTAGACGATGACACACTTATTCTACAACATCTAAAGATTTGTTAGGTATTTTTAAACTTAAATTTTCAAATTTAAAAGTACAACGTCATGAAGGTAATTTTAACGTCTAGTCCATGTAGATTAGTACCCAACATTGGTACGTGGGTCCCACTCCTCGTAAAATATAACGGAAAGGAAATTTTGAAGTAAAACCCATATTTTACTTGTTTTCACATTATATATCTTTACTTTTTTTTTTTTTTTTTTTTGGTAACCGTGGGTTTCTGGACCAATTTATGTGCCCCCGACTAATCCCTGGACGACCATGAATGGCCTGGAGTCATCGCAGGTGAACCTCCATGGGCACAAGGGCTTTGGCAGCGCCTGGATTTAAACCCTGGATAGATGAGATTTTTCACTACGTCCCCCAAAGACTTTACCAGTACGCCACAACCCACTTAATTTAAAGTAAAAAGTTGTGTTATCAACGGAACTAAAAAACAATTTCATCCCTATCTATATCTCTAACAACTTTTGTCCACTAACACACTCATCAGTCATTCATTTTAGAATATTGATAGACAAAAATGGAACGTGATTCAAAGAGCGTTACAATTTTATGAAACAAGTCTTTCTTAAAACCCACTTTTATAGTCAACATGAAAGTATTGGTAGGTGCATTCAAGCCGTGTAAATATAAAGATGTTAGGTGTAGAAGCAAATCAACAACTTAAAAACCTCTATATACCTCTACTATATGAAAAACCTCATCCAAGCTTTTTCATTGTTTTTTCAAACTATTCACGGTTCCACCATTTTAACTTTATATCATTTATATTCTCATTTATAAAAATAAATACATTAAAATTTATATAAATACATATTTATTTATATCGAGAAAATATTATTAATTTAATTATGTATTTATTTTGCATAACTTTTTTAAATATTTTAATACAATATATATTATATATAAACTTCTTGTATAAAACGTATGTAAAATAAAAATTAAAAAAATGTTAAACTTAAAAGTATGTATAATCGAAAATAAAAACTGGGTCATTAAGAAATCTGTTAGAATTGTATAAATATATCAAATTTGAGATATTGATTTAAATATATAAAAATATAATTATTTTCATTACGTATTTATTTATATTATTTATTTAATAATTTTATTTAAATATGATTACTTTAAATATAGTAATAAATAAAACTGGTTAATAAATAAAACTGATTAAATACGAAACTTTTATAAAATTCTATAAAGTTACAACTAATTAAATACGAAAAACCTATGAAAAAGCAGGTCGTGCAGTTACGACCTATGACGAAAAATCTTATGAAAAAACTCAAGTAAAAAACCTCTCCACTATTTAAAAAACCTCAAAATGAGGTTTTTGCTTTTTGAAAAACCTCTCAAAAAGCTCCTAAAAAGCTCCCAAAAACCACATTGTGGATGCTCTAATCACATGTTACTTGAGTCCATTATTTATATTGTTTTCGCCCCTTAATTTGAGATAAAATGTAGTATCATAACGTAAACTGACCCAAAAGAACAATCTCACTTCTACGCATATCTCTGCAAAATTTGTCCACAAACACACTCATCCAATTGTTGTTTAAAATATCAATATATTTGTAAAAAAAAACGTTATTGTCTTGCCGTTCAACAAGCATTACAAACACACTCATTTTTTACATTAGTTGGTTCACTAGTTGTTGGTTGATAAGTTAATTGTTATCTAATAAAATAGATGGCTAATAAATTAGTTATATAATAACCGAAGTTCTAAATCGTAAAGAGAAGGAATGTTTGGTGACAAAGGGGAAGAGTTCAAAGTATAGGGATGAATTGTAAGTCTTGACTAAAAAGGGTAAAACCCCTAAACCGTTCTACTTTGGGTTTCATTCTTTCTTTCCATTTGTGGCGGCTTGGAAGAGCAGAGGGAGAGAAATTGGAGACATCGTATTGGGAGGAAGTGCACCTATGGAAAGGAAATTCTACACCAAATATCACCAAGGTAATCAACCAATCTCATTCTTATTGATCTTTGCCTGATTTATCAATATCTGAGAGCTATTTTTGGGTTTTGGTATAATTATGGTGGATTATGGATGAAAATGGGTTAAGAATGAATAACATTAGTGGTGTAAAGGTTTTGGTATGATTTATATATTGCATTTTAAGGTTTAAGAGCTTTGGGGTGAGATTAGAGTATGAAATTGTGGTTTCTCGAAGGTCGTTGTGGAACCCATCTGGGAATCGACAATCCGGGAAGAAACCCGGTAGTGGGAAACTGGGAGTAGGCATGTACCGGGACCGGGAACACGGGGAGACCGGGAACCTGAGAATGGGGAAGACGAACCCGTGATGAATGGAGGGTCGGGAACCCGGGACGGGGTGTAAACCCGGGAAGACCGAACCCGGAAGGCGGGTGCCGGGTTTGGGAGACCCGGGAATGACAAAAACCGGGAGACGAGCAGGTCAAACCCAGGAGGGGCGACGACCAAAGCCCAGGAGTCGGGAGGTCGATCTGGGTTTTGGGAATTGGATGGAAATCCGGAAAATCCCACCCAGGAGCATGTTTTGGGTGGACTTTTCCCAGTTTTCGGGAATCCTTTTGTGGGAGATTGGCAACTGTAGTTTGGACTGTTTTTATGATGGTGTTTAGAGATAACCGAAAATGAGCGAGTGACTTATCATTCTCGTTATTCTTTTAAATCGCAGGCGTTTTTTTAAGAAGCATAAGCGTTAGTGAGAAAATTTTGAGAAAGGACACCAGGTGAGTTTTCTAACTGAAAGTGTGTTGACTTGTGTTTTATATTAAACGCATGAGATGTTATGAAACTGCATGTTGATCTTTTATATGATCTGCATGTTTCGATATGTTGTAAAAGTTGAGGTATTTTGTATGCATACATTTGAAAATGGATGTGTAACGGCTAAGTCGGAGGGTGTGTGTAACACCCTTAAAATTGGAAAGAACAACTAATTTAAAATTTTCAATAAAATCTCAAATAAAGATAAAATATCTTACAACAAGTCCAAACTTGAATTACTAATCTAGGTTCAACTATCAACAAATAAATAAAGTCTTACACGAAGACTAAATCGCGTCGGGTGTTACTAAAACCCAAATACAAGTTGCTATTCCCAAGATAAAGACGGAAGACTTCACCAGGTTACTCACCCTCGTGGATATAACTAATACTCAACTCTTCGCAACAACGCTAGAACCATTTCCCCCATCCGGAACCTGATGCACATGTCGACAAATAAAAAGGTTAGACTAACGCCTAGTGAGTTCAAGAGTTTACAACATGGAATAAGTATATTTGTTAAAGGGAAATAATACAATTTAAATCGTAAACCATCAAAAGATTTACTTTAAATATCAAACGACAACATTTTCCCAAAAATACCTTTAAAACAAGGGACTCAACTTGAACCTCCTTTTGTAAGGCCATTTTATCCCAAACTCACCCAAAACGTGAATAGTAAGCAAACTCCCAATTTATAGTAATTCGAAATAAAATTTCACTTCGCGAAACACCCCAAACGTGGGCGGGGCTTAATACACAACCCATAGATCTTGAGTAAACAAACCCAAATATGCAACACGTCACTGAAAATATGGATAATAAAATACTACCCTTTAATACCCAAATAACACCTTCCGGTGACGGGGGAGACCCAATTCCATTGTACGTGGCGGGACACAAAGTTAAGCCACATAACTATGTTGTCGAACTACACCTCAGATCGTGACTGTATTGTCTGCTCTACCGAGCTACATAGGCATGAAAATGGGGCGGGGACCTCAATCCCCATCCCCGTCCCCATCCCCGACCCCGCCGGGGAATATGATCACATCCCCATCCCCAACGGGGAACGGGGATCCCCAACGGGGAAACGGGGATTTTCTTTTTCGTTTATGTAAACTATTTAAATCAAATATATGAGACACCGCACATGTTTAAATATCACATATTTCCAATAAACCTAAAATCGAAAGAAATTTAATTTAGTATAAAAAAATCACATCATATAATAATTATTAACTTAAAACCAAAAGAAATTCAACCGAATTCGGAATTTTTTTTTTAACTTCACACGTACCAAAAGATATCGAGTAATATTCAAAACCATATCGAGTAATTGTATTTTGATTGACATCCAAAATACATACTAACATCCAAAAAATAACAATTTTATATTATAAACCTAGTTAGGAAATAGGAAATTATGAATTACCGATTTAGTTTAAATAAATAATATATATTAAATATTAATTAAAATATATAACGGGTACGGGGCGGGGCGGGGAGTGTGATACCCGTCCCCGTCCCCATCCCCGGTTTGAGACAAACGGGGATCCCCGTCTCCATCCCCATCCCCGGTTTAGCGGGGAATCCCCATCCCTGATTGGGGCGGGTGGACCGGGTTCCCCAACGGGTCGGAGCCCATTTCCATGCCTAGAGCTACACCTCCAGTTATGACTCTATTTCCTGCTCCGTCGAGCTACACCTCCAGTCGGACTTTATTTCAAGTCCCAAACACTGTATCCCCTATTGCTTGCTCCGCCGAGCTACACCTCAAGGATACACGATCTTATTGCCTGTTCGGTCTCTAGCGGAGTTTCATCCACAGGGTACTCATTCGACCCCTATTGCCTACTCCCTAGCATTCAAGATAGGAACCTCAGCTCCTTACTTGATAACTCTCGATGTCTAACCTCGTGCACAAGAATTAAACATCCAACACCAAACCCATGGTCCCGAAGTACAACCCATAAAGGTTCCCTTTCGCCAAACAATCGGGACGACACCAATGCCAACACGACATATTTTCCCAAAGTGAGAATCCCAAGAATCCTCACCATTAACACGACTGACTTACATGCCTATGGATCCAATGCATTACAGTCTAAAATACATGACTCCAAATGAATGACACACACACTCAAACATGTATTCTCCGAAATAAAGTGCAATGAATGCAACTCACACCCAAAGCTCCACTTTAAATTATTAAAACCGGACGAAAATCCCCATTACCTGACAAAGCCGAAAACCGAGCCTTAAGCTCAACCAGTCAAACGACCATATGCTAAAATCTACAAAATGCAATAAAATGCAACGACTACATTTATGCAAACACATGTTTCAACTACATGAATAAACTCCAACATAAATCATTTTTCACAAGTTTATAATCTCATTTACTCTATCCAAAACGTCCCATGACACACATTTAAATGACAATTACTCAAGAGATTTATGCCCATACTATAAATCATTTAAATACTAATGTCACCGGTTTACTCAATAAAATACTTGAGTTACATTTTTTCCCAAAACCAAAGGTTCATAAGTTCAGAAACGTTTGCAAGGTTGGGAATGACCAAGCGCCCATGACTCACACAGTGGTATTTTTAAAACATTTCACGATACAAAATGCACGTAATACCAACAAGCATAAAAATGCATTCTTACCCAATACTTTTCATTTAGGTAAATAAGTCATCAAATCATTTTCATTTCGATGCATTTAACAACAAACTCAAAATCCCCAATATGAGTGTTTTATAAGTTTACAAGGTTAAACACTTCCAAACAATCAAACTTATCAGCAGTTAACATTTTAATGTAAAACACAAACACTTTAAAATAAACATTTTGGCATGCACACCGTTTTCACAAATCAACTTGAACTCACATTGTTAGATTTAGGCTAAATCTAGATTTTACCCCCAACTTGAGCTTCCTTGAAGAACTCTGAATCCACAAGCAAAACCTTCCAAAAACCTATCATCACAAGTTTCCTATCATAAGTACACTAGTTCAACCATTTAGAATCGATCCCCAAACATTTTACATCAAAATCTCCAACTTGGCCAAAACCCTAATTTTTGACCTAATTTCTCCAAAACCATCAAATCCGAAATTTAAGAAACCAAATGCTAGGAAACCATCAAGAAGTCATTTATAACTTATATTAAGGTTTAGAAATGGAGAGGATAAACTTACCACTTAGGTTTTGGTGAAAACCTAGAAAACCCTAAAATGAAGCTTGAGGTTGAAGATGAAGATGGAGAGTTCTTGGTCAAGGCTTCAATCTACCGCATGATGATGGTTCACCCCCACAATACCAACGGATTTGAGCCAAATATGTTCCAAAATCACTGTAACACCCGTAATTTTCGATAAGTAAATGTCACCGGAACAATTCTGTGACTTATAACCAGTGGGGTTTTGTCGGGAATTGCATTGTTTAAAGTCCCTCGGAGTATCGGGAGCTTGGCGTTGAAAAGTCGGAAGTTTGATGCTCGGTACGTCCTGGGCGATTGTGCCCGCGACTGTGACAGGGTGTCACTATCGCGGGGTACTGTCGCGAGGAACGTACCGCGGGCACCCCCCTTCGGGCGACTATGCCCGGGGACTATGCCAAGGGCATAGTCGCGTGGCACTATCGCCGGCGGGTGCAGACCTGCTTAAAATCGCGAACTTCAACCCTCTTTCATTCCAACCTTCCCCCATTTCACCCTCTTCTCTCTAGAAACCGAACCCAAAACCTAAAATCGGTTTCTATGTATCCATGGCACCAAACCTATCATGTTCCAAGTGTTCTCCCCCACCCAACAGAGATTAGAAGCTCCACCTTCATCTTCCTCATCAAGTTCAACGGTTGGGAGCTCGGGTTGAAGAGTTGGATTGGGTGTTCTCGGAAGTCTCATCGTCTTCAAAGGTAAGTTTTCTTGTATTAAGGTTATAAATGCTCCCTTGATGGTTTCTTAGTGTTTGGTTTCTCAAATCTCGGACTTGATAGTTTTGGGAGAAACTAGGGTTTGGATCTCGTTAGGGATTTTGGTGTATTATGTTTGGGGAATGTTTCTATATGGTTGGATGTGGTTATTTACGGTTGAAGTTGTGTGGATCTAGGTTTTCGGAGGATTTCGGCTTGAGGATTCAAGTGTTTTTCAAAGGAGCTCTAGTTGGGGGAAGATCTAGATTTAGCCTAAATCTAGCAAGGTGAGTTCAAGTTGTTTGTGAAAACGTTGTACATACCAAAATGTCTATTTTAAAGTGTTTATGTGTTCTACATGAAAGTATCAAATGTTGGGTTATTTGCTAATATTTGATTTTTGGAAGTATTTAACTTTGCAAACTTTGTATAATACCCACATTTGGGATTTTTGGGCATTTTGATAAATGTGTCACAAATGAATGTGTTTTGGGGCTTCATTGCATAACTAAATCCTTGATCAAAGAAATACACTTTTAAATGGTTGTTGGGTGTTATGCATCATTCATGAAATGGAATGTTTTATAAAGTATTACTTGCACTTTTATGCGAGATATTTGAAAGAGCGTTTATAGTCTCATTTTATGATTTTCATTCTTATCAGCAGTTAAGTTTGGAAAAAGGCATGTCTTTTGTGTTATGAGGCATTTTGGGAATATAAAGGTATAAGTCATTTGGAAAATTGATTGCCTCAACTAACGTGGAGTTTTGAATTAATTACACTTTTAGTCGTTGTGTTTGCATACCCGTGGGTTGAATGCGTTTTATCGTATTTTTACTTCATTTATAAATGGGTCAATGGGTGCTAAGCCTGCGGCTTGGCATTTTTATTTGAGTTGGAGTCTTTGGACAATTGTCCAGTTTTGGTAGCTCGACTTAGAGCCTTGGTTGCGATATTGGATGAGGAGCTCGACCTAGCAACCATTCGGGGTTGAACTTGAGTTTCCGTGGGTGTATGTTTAAAGCCACTGAGCCTGACATCCCTTGCGCTTGTATTTATTGTTCCGGCGTGGGACGACTAGTTTTCCACGTCGAGGCACATTTGGCATCGGATTGGGTTATAAGTCCTTCGTGCTCAAGTATTACGATATTGGATGAGGAGCTCGACCTAGCAACCCTTCGGGGTTGAACTTGAGTTTCCGTGGGTGTATATTTAAAGCCACTGAGCCTGACATCCCTTGCGCGTACTTTTGTTTATATGACTAGTCATAACAACATAAAATGGGCTTACTTTGTGGACCGTCACATTTTATGGAATCGGGAATCCCCCGTCACCGAAAGGTGTTGTTTTTGGGTATTGAGTTTTATTATCCAAGTTTTCGGTGACGTTTTGTATATTTGGGTTTTACCCTTGATTTATGGGTTAAGTATTATGCCCCACCCGAGTTTTGGGTGTTTTGAAATATAAGGTTTAACCGTACCTTCTTAAATGGAGAGTTTAATTTATATTTGCGCTTTGAGTGAGTTTTGGGTTAAAGCTAATTTATGAAGGGGCGGTTTACATTGGTATCATTCTTTTATAGTAATTTGATTTGGAAAACGTCCGAATTGGTGTTCTCCGTCTAAAATGCATATTATTGGAAAACGAGTCGTTTGCATATTCAAAGCATACATTTTGAAAGATTATGAATTAAAATGCATTACCTATTTTCGCAGACATCTTTATATATGTTGAAAACTCTTGAGCTCACTAGGCGTTAAGCCTAACCTTTTTATTTGTCGGCATGTGCAACATGTTCCAGTTGGGAGTTGGTTCTAGCAGTTTTATGAAGCGTAGAGCCTTACTAGACACTAAAGTAAGTAGTTGGTGAAGTCTTCCGTAATGTTGGAGATAGTGACTATCTTTGGGGTTTTAGTAGCACCCGTTCTTATCATAGGCTTTTGTATAGAATGAATGTTTGTATTGAGATTAAATCTTAATTTGTGGTTGTAGATAATTCCTTTATTGATGTATTTAGAAAATTTTAAATAAGTTGCTATTTCCATATTTGAGGGTGTTACAAGTTGGTATCAGAGCTTAAGTTTGAGGGAATTAGGTATTGATTGTAGGATGCCTAGACTCAAACTAGCGTTTCTATAAGAATTGTAAGTGAAGTTGCACATTAGGAACCTTAAGATAAGATATCGTGGAGTTGATCAAGTCACTAGAAACGGGATACTTGTCGAGGGTCACAAGGATGAGCATGTGCGGTACGTTCATAATGGCACATGGCCAGTGTTATGGTGAACCTACATACTACATGTATATACTTGAACTACCTTGGTATGATTACCGTTGGGGTAGTGAGAAGGTTTCTAAGGGAGTAATCTAAGGAAAACGTTGATGTCTATAGCAATGTCACGTTGAAGTGATAGTTAAGTGCGTTGAATGCATTAAGTTGATCGTCTTGAGTAAGAATAATTGGTTGGAGTAGAACCTTGAGCTTATGGAATTGACGGCATACGAGGAGAGATTGCAAGGTGAACCGATGAAATATCCGAGTGTCGCTTTAAGATGTGGAGTATCCGGATGACAATAGTAGGAAATTGAGATTGTTGTCGTAAGATGCTTGATACACCTGGATGGTATTAGTATGCCGGGTTGTTGAGAAGCGTAGTCTAGAGGGGTGAATGCCGACCAAATTCATGCACTAAAATTTATTTCTGAAATAAATTTGCATAAATTGTTTCTTGTGTTCGTAAAACAGAAAGTGGTTTATATTATAAAGTTTTGGTAGAGCATTTAACACGCATCAGATTTTAAACTGTGAGCTTAAGCATGCATAAATTGTTTTGTTGCACGTAATTGCAAATTGTTATAAAAAATCTCTTTATTCACGTCTCTTGTTTAACGCTATTTGCGGATATGGTAATATCCATGTTTTAATGTCATTTGAGTATTGGGCAAGTAGCTATGAGATTTTAACCTAGGCATTGGATCTCCTCCACATATGTCAATGGTTTTGAAGGAAAAGTTATTCCCACGTGTTGAGTCGAAATTCCTTGTGAATTTTAGTTTGTGTGAGTTTTGTTGAAATTTCATGGAGTATTGTTTTACACGATGTCTTTTTATGCGTGAGTTTTAATTTTGTTTTTTTAGCTTGCGGGTTAGTTGGCGTCGTGTCCCATGTGAATTTTGTTAAAGGTGTCATTTTACCTTTCATTGCATTAAAAGAGGAAACTCTTAAAGGCTTAGTGTTTTAGCCATATTGCCGTCTTACATTCTTGTTGAGAAATGAAAATTTGTCACTGCATGATTTTAGCATTATTGAGTTTTGCGAAGATTCAGTTGGGTTAGGGTGCCTCGTCTTACGTCATTTTGCGTTGCGTAAAATAATTTTGAGAACATGTGCATATGCATCATTGTGTGCGTTAATTTATGAGTTGTGTTCAATACTTTGTTTCATGCGAGTCTTGCATCGACACTTTTGCAACCGTAAGAGACACCTTAAAAATCTAAATGTCGCATGATTGCATCTTGAGTTTCATACGAGTATAGGTGCATACTTTTGGGTTGAATTTGACTTTCACTCGCGTGACTAAAAATGCGAAATATTTATGTTGTCTTAATTAAATTTTAATCTAAGCGTACTTCGCTTGTTGACTTTGTTGTTATAAATTTTCCGTAATACATGAAATGAATTTGCTGCATTGCGCGAGTACACTTCTAGTTATGATATAATAAATATAAAATAACTTAAAAAGCAGGTTGAAAAAGTAAATGAAGAAAAATATATAAATGACATGATTAGAAAAGGTGAAAAAAAATATGGAACTCAGACCTAAAATAGTTTTTCAAGAAGGTAGCTTATAGCTTACCAAATGAGATTTTTTCAATAAGTTCATAAAATAAAAAGACCAAATCTTTTGGTCCAAACCACACACTCATTATGCCATCCACACTAGTTCGTCGATCTATAATCAATCCAATTTTTTTAGTGGACCGGATGAAGGTCAAATAAGATAAAAACTTAAACCAAAATCAAACCATACCGAGTCGGACACTGTCGTTAACCAAATCAATTTTTTAACGGGTTCAGACGATACCTAATATATACTTTTGTACTGTATAACAAAGGTTGCAAATAAATCATATATACACAAAAAGGTCAAATTTACAGTAAATTTTGTTGGGAGGGCAAGAATATGAAACTTCATAACCGAGGGATCCAAAGTGTAATATTTTCATCTATTGCTTTAATTTTCTTTCCTATTAAAAAATGAAAATACAATTTAGGGGTTGTTTGGCAGTTGCTAAATGGTTTAGTGTAGAATGATTAAGTGGTCTGAATGATTAAGAGGTTTTTATGATATAGTGTAAAATGAAATATGGTTGTTTGCTAATTGTTCAAATTGAAATTATAGCTCTTAATAATTAAGGGAGGGTCAAGATACAAAATCATTAAGAAAATTTTGAAACTATTAAGAGGCAACCCTTTTTTTTACCAAACAAGATTTACCTCTTAACCAGGGACGGATGCAGTAAGGAGGGGTAGGGGTCCTGGGCCCCCTACCAGCCCTGCACGTGACAGCTAATTTTTTTTTAACTTGTATTTTAGTTTGATATAGCTTCTGGGACCCCAACAAAATATATCAAAGACCCCTTAACCCCTTTCCAATTCCTGAAACCAGAAAACACTCCTTGGTCTAACGTCATGTTCTCGTTGTTCGCCTCATCGCCTGTTCCTTGGGCCCCCATCAATTATTTTTTCTGGATTCGCCACTGCTCTTAACGATTCAGAGGCTGCTTCTTAATGGAACCATTAAGAGGTAAACAAACAGCCTCTTAGTTAGAGTTTGAAAAATGAAAGGTTTTCATACTTAAAAAAGCAATTTTAAAATTTTAAAATATTTACATTTTATAGTAAACTAGCAGTGTACCCGTGCAATGCATCGGAGTGAGCAATTGTAAATCATATATTTATAATTTATGTGGCATTAGTAGTGATAAACGCATAACTTGAGTTTTTTTAATTATGAAGCATTAAGAAATTATATTAAAGTAATCGTTAAATGTATATTTGAATTTTAAAAACATGTATTAATCAACGATATCTAACGAATGATAATATTTTTTTCAAAATACTGAAATATAGAATAGGTAAAAATAACAAATATAATGTTGGATAATATTATTTTGTATCTAAACGTATATATAGGTTCATTATTAGTTAGTTTTATAGAATTCAAAAGGCTTTAAAAACTTGTATACATGAAGAAAATACATGTATTATTATAATTAAAGAAATATGTTAATTTGAGCAAGTAAATAACTTTTTTTCTTTTGGAGAAACCCTAAATGGAAGGGGAAAAACTTGAATATGGAAGATAGTGAAAAAGTAAAGTTTGAATTTTTTTCAAATGATTTGTACCTTATGCATACTAAGTTGTAAATTAAGAGATTTTTGAAATGTATGCATAAAATGGTAGTACCTTATGTTTTATAAGTAGTAATTAAGAGTTTTTTATTCCGTCTTTATAATATAGTATAGATATAGATTGATAGATATAATTCATATAATGTTCGTATCTTGAAATGATCGATTTTGATTCCTTTATAACATATTCTGTTTTTAACTTTACAATTAATCAAACTGTATAAAAAAGTTCGACATCATGTTTTTTAAGTGTTTGAAGGTATCTTGATAACCAATATACTTTATTAAAATGTCAAACAAAATAAAAATAAGATACAATAAATATTCATTAAATCATTATATACATTTTAACAACAAACATATCATATATGAAATATTAATATAATGTAAGAATGTGATTTTTAATATAGGTGTATTGTACAGTTTTTAAGTCGAAGATCTCTTGGCAGTCATGCTTTTAATGGCGTGAAAATTTATTAATTCGTAGATATTCTGTTAACTTGTTATTTTCGTCATTTCTTATTTATATTTTTATATTAATAAGCTGTAAAATTTATCTATTTTAAGCATTAGAATTGGAATTTCATATTCTTACTTTTGTCTTTTTTTGTTAATGAACAAATCATTGCTTTATCTGAAAGAATATTTTATATAAAACTATTACCAAATATTCTTTTTTTAGTTTTAAATATTAAGATTTTATGTAAATATTCATCAAAACGAGAATATTTTTTAGGTTTAAACACATTTCAAGATGCAACTTATCCCTTCATAAATAAATAAATTAAAAAGAGTGGTGGAATAAGATTCATAATAAACGAAAAGGGCCTAAGCTCGATCTTGAAACTTAATATTTTACATATTATAATATGTATATTTTTAATAACAAAAAATATTTTTGATGTTGGATCATGGATGAGATTATTTTATTTTAATATTAAAGTAACATATTTTTCGTATAAATTAATCAAAAATTACTTATTTTTATTACTTAAATAAACTAATAAAATTTTAATAATTAAGGTTATTTTTAACAAATTAGTTAATAAATTAATTACTAGTTGTTAGTTAATAAGTTAATGAGTAAATTACATTCTCGGTCCCTGTGGCTTATTGATATTTTAGATAAGGTCCCTAAAACGCGTTTATTACATTGGACGTCCCTGTGGTATGCACAAGCGCACACAGAAGGTCCCTCACACTAACGGAATAAAAAAGATTATGTTAGCTCAGCTAAGCCAAATGCTATTTTGGTCTTTTAATCATATTTCTTTGTTTTTTTTACCAAATGGACCAAAAATGTAATTTCCTCTAAAACCCACCCACCCCACCCGTATCCTTTCTTTCTTCCTTGTTTATTCACTCCTTTTTTTCTCTTTCTTTTCCCCTTCTTTCTTTCCCTTTTTTTCTCACTCTCTCCATTATCCTCCTCCATTAGAACACCTCCATGCACCCCACGTGCAACTTTTCTTCCTTCTTTTTTTCTTTTTTTGTTTTTAGATTTTTGTAACAATAAAAAGATATTCAAAACCAGAACAAACCCACATAAAAAAACCATAATCAAAAATCAAAACAAACCCACTATTGTTGTGTAATATATATATATATATATATGTGTGTGTGTGTGTGTGTAAACCACAATACCATTCATTGTTGTATCAATGAGATGGAGGTGGACTACGTGGTGGCGGTGGGTTAGCCGAAGATGGAGATGAGGTGGTGTTTCACGTCTTTGTTGTGAGCCCGTTGGAAATGGAGGTTGATAAAAAAAAAAGAGGTCATAGATGGGTTTCATGATGGGGTGGTTTCACGCTGTTCCACGTTTGGGGTAATGAGGTGGGTTCAAGGAGAGGTGTGAAAGATGATTATGGGTTTGTGTGAAAAGAAGGGAGATGAAGATTGTGAGGTGGCCGAAGTTGGTTAGCTGGTGATGATGACTTAGGTTGAGGGGACGGGTTCTCATGGAGAAGATGTTTTAACCGGAAATGGAGTTCACTAGTGGTAATAGCTTCATCGGATATGGAGTTCACATTCTCTATGTATACACACACACACACACACACACACACATATATATATATAGTATAATAATAAAATATTATATAATGTATATATATACACTAGAGTACTATAATAATATAATATAAATTACAATATAATAATATAACAAAAGGAAATAGAAAAAGATAAAAAAAGTGTAAAAGACAAAAATACCCCTTTAGTTAATAGTGCTAATGGATTTTGTTAGAGGGAGGGACTAAGAGTGTGCGCTTTTGCATACCACAAGGACGTTCAGTGTAATAAACGCTTATAGGGACCATATCCAGAATATTAGCAAACCATAGGGACCCGGAATGTAATTTACTCTAAGTTAATTGTATGTATATATATACAAACATTTATGCTTGTTGGAACTAAATAGACATTTTCAAATGAAAAAGTAAAACTTTTCAAATTTATAAATTAATAAACAAAAATAATGATGTCACTGATTCCACGTGGAATTTTTAGCGATTGAAAAGTAATGACTAAGCTCCATGGTGGGCCGGGGTAAGGTGGTTTTATAACTCTCGTGAATATAAGAAGGTGTAACTCGCAAGTAATAGCTCTTAACTCGATGTAAGAAATCATCCCAGTCACGTAATTGACCCCTAAACTTATCCCATTATGATTTACATAGCAACAACTTCTGTCTGTAGGTACACTCGTCCTTCCACCGCTTAAAAAAGTTGAAAGGTGGCAAAAATAACCTTTGGTACAATGTCATTTGCCAAACGTTACAAAATGAGGTTTCTTATGCCAAAACTTTTTTTTTCGAGATTAAAACCGGGTGCGTTCATGGTTTTGAAGTCGTTCAAGACACAACTCTCCATTTCACGAGGCGGGAAGAGAATAAACGTGACTTAAGGTCGAGGAAAGGTGTTCAACAAGGTGAATAACAGTGATAAATATGAGTCGAGATTGAGAAGGAGATGCACGTAACCAAATAGATGAAATAGCATTTGTTTGGTAAACAACAAGAAACTGTTTATAGGACAACCAGAACCAACAAAATTCATACAATATATTTCATATTTCTTGAAAATACGATTTAAAAAAGATAAGATGTATGTAGATCTAATATTTATTTTAAAACTATTAAAAAATAAAAAGTTGTTAGTACTAATTTAACAAGGATGAAAGTATATATAACAATGATTGTTCACGAAATCCATGAGGGAAGACCGTGGTCAAGTTAACAAGAGACTTGTGGGTCCACAAGTCATTATGGTGGACTTACGTCACTGGTGGAGAATTAAATCACAGCCGTTGAATTAAGGTTGCATATAAATCCAACGACAGCTAATACACGTAGCTTAATATAGAAGAATATGCCATGTGGACTATCCATTCTTGTAACCATAGTTAAATATTTTTAACTCGATACATGAGTTAATTCACCATCTCAAACCCTATATATATCCCCCCTTCACCCAACAACACACTCGTTCTCAAGACATACATACCACCTGTAAATCTCTAGAAAACAATGTCTTCTCTTCAATTCAATCCCATTGTTATTTGCTAATTCAATCAAAAACCGAAAAACCCTAATTCTCAATTTGAAATATTTGTTATGAGCTTTGTGATTGCATTGGTGAAATTAGAAGAAACTAGAGTCGTTGAGAGATTGAGGAGATGGCGGAAGTGACGACGAAGCGATTTAGTGTTGGTTACGCACTGTTACAGAAGAAACAGCGGAGTTTTATTCAGGTTTCTTTGCTGAATTCAGCGAAAGAACGCGGTATCGATCTCATTAGGATCGACACCGACAAGCCGCTGGTGGATCAAGGTCCGTTTGATTGTGTGCTTCACAAGTTGAACGCTGAGGACTGGCGGAAACAGCTCAAGGAATACTCGGTTCTGAACCCTAGCGCTGTCGTGATTGACTCCCCTGACGCAATCCAGCGACTACACAACCGGATTTCGATGCTAGAAGTGGTTTCGGAGATTGAGGCGGAGGAGGTGAAAGACGGTGAGTCGGCTTCGTTTGGGACACCGAAGCAGACTGTGATATACGAACAGGAGAAGCTGAAGGATCCGACGTCGTGGGGCGAAGGATTGAAGTTTCCGGTGATTGCGAAACCCTTGGTAGCGGACGGGAGTGCGAAATCGCATAAAATGTCGTTGATTTTCAGTAGCGAGGGTTTGGAGAAACTGAAACCCCCTACTGTGTTACAGGAGTTTGTGAACCATGGCGGGGTGATTTTCAAAGTGTATGTGGTTGGGGGATATGTCAAATGCGTGAAGCGGAAGTCGTTGGCGGACATTAGTGATGAAAAATTGGGGGGCTTGCAAGGTTCTTTATCGTTTTGTCAGGTTTCTAATTTGAGTCCTCATGCAAAGAATGACGATACGTACTATAAGATTTTGGAAGATGCAGAGATGCCTCCGATGAGCCTGATAACTAATATCGCTCGCGGCCTGCGTAGGGCGATGAAATTGCATCTTTTCAACTTTGATGTCATCAGAGATACCAGGGTTGGGAATAGGTATCTTGTTGTAGACATCAACTATTTTCCTGGCTATGCCAAGATGCCTGGTTACGAATCTGTCTTGACAGATTTCCTTTGGGGTGTTTTGACCAACGAAGAGGCTAGGTCTTTTGATTACCAGAAAGAAGCAACGAAGTTGGTAGATAACATTGGTGGCTATGGGGAGGAAAAAGGGCCTCTTCCTGTTCAGGACCCTTTTCAGGTCTGATAATGCAGAAATTGGGATCAGTTTTACTGAAGTGTATGCTGATCCCTGATCTTGAGTTTGTTGGTTAATGAACTCTTGCTGTGGACATTTTCTTCTAGATAGTTGTTAGTACAAGGGTTATCTTTAGGGTTCTTGGCTTTTGTTTTCTGCCTCCTGACAGGCAGTTTACATGGTGTTCCTTGTTGATCATGTACATTCCATCCTTTGCTTTGGAGATAGGTACTTCCCAATACTCTGAAAGTTTTTAGGGAGGTTAGGTTGCTTTATGAGGCATATTGTATTCCATGGCTTAGAAACCTTTATAATGTGTGCCTTGGCAGCTTTAGTGGATGAATCTTGTGTTTTTGATGATGATGATATTAGTTCTTCCCCTATTGCTGTAGTATACATGTTGTCTTTTCATTTTATTTAGTGAAATCGTAATGCTTCAAATTCATTGACACATAACTATGCTACTTGAGTGTTTCTTCTATGGCAATGTTTCGTAATTGAGGTCATTTGCTCAATATCGTACAGTTGTACCAAATAACAACGATTTGTTTTGCATTGATGTGGCTGCTATATATATATATATATATAGTTAAATGCAAGCGTCCTCATGTTTATGACAAGACACGGTTGTTGGTGATTGATGCAATTCTATATCACAATGAATAATTTTAGTCAGCACATATTGCCTACGATCAGGCTTCCCTATGAACTCGTGGCAACTTATTCCTGTTGCCTGAATTCTGTTGACTATTCCTACATGACCTGATCCTATGTCATTTTTTTTGAAGTATACAATATTTATATACGTCAAATAGTTACACACACTCCTCACCTTTGGTCAGGTTCGAACCCTTACCTCCTAGGAGGCTGGGGTCTACTGGTAACCTGGGTGTACCTAGGCAATGACCCTTTGGTCCTGCTGCTATGCCTTTTGTGAGTTTTGTCCCAAGTCTAACTAAATTCTATCAAGGATCTTATGGCTTAATTTTCTGGTGGTAATAATGAATGGTTTGTGTCAAAAGTAGGGAAAAAGGGGGTAGTCCGGTTTTATCGTGAAGGGCTCAAATAAGTGATAAAGCACTTCCAACTCCTAACACTAGTTACAACTTGGGAAACAGAAACAATGGCGATGATTGTTAAAGCATGTGATGGTGAGATAGATGCTTTATCTTTTTCTGTAGGTTATTGAATGGTTTACGGTTGTGTATTTATATGCCTTTTGCTTTAGTTACTGATGAGCTCAACTAAAGTTGGTGATATACGATAGTGAATGTTCTTTGCTGGTGACATTTTGTTGGCTGATGAAACTTTGCAAGATGCCAAACATGTGCAGACATGTTGGTGGATGAGATGTTGGAACATGAGATGTATGCATTCAGCCTGTGCAGACATGATGTAGTCAGGAAGGATATCTTCTGCTAGTTTATTTGAGGTGAAGAGATTGATGAGGATGCTAGTCATAAAATAATGCTAGGATGGATGATTTAGTGACAGACTTTGGGAGTTCTTTGTGATGAGAAATTCCTTCGATGATGAAAGGTAAATTTTGTAGGATGATGGAGATACATGCTGATTTAATGGGCAGGATGTTGGGTCACCAAAAACAAGCATGTTAACAAGATCTATAGTAGGAAGGTGATTGCTGAGGTGGATATGTGGCCACAAAAACACGGAAAATATGGAAGGAATTTGAGTAAAGGAGGTGTGTGGCTGCACGATGATATGGGGAGAGGGTGGTGATACATTGAGCATAAGCTAATGCAATATATAGCTTGAATGCACCGGTGATAAGAGGAGACTTATACCAAGATGAGGTTGTTAGGATAAGGTAGAAGCCGACTAAGATTGACATGGGGGAAGTAACGAAAGAGATTCAAATGGAGTTGCTTATCCTGTGTAGCTAGCTTTAGATATGAGAGTGATTTGTTTTCATGCTTACTCTTTATAATGTCTTTTGGCCTACTGTTTTTAGTCTACGTTAACAAGTTCAAAATAAAATACTTTTTGTGGCAGGGAACTGCATTCTGGTTATGCAAGCATCTTTTTTGGATCTTATGACTCAAGTTTCCTTTTGTTTATGGCATGTCTTGGCCTTGCAGCTTAGGCTCTTGCTTGGTTGTTTGTGTAACATAGTGTCAACCTCGAAAAGATGATAGAGTGCTCTGATCTAATTTGACCAACAATTCATGCCACCTTCACCATGCAAGGGCGTAGTGAAAACCACTTGCAATGTGCTTGTAAGTTAGTCTCCTTATTTAATTCCTAGTTTTTTCCATGACATTTTGGTTCCAGAAACCAGCACATGGGTGGGGTTTAGACCATTAAGCTAGATGTATGTCAGCTGATATTATGGTCAGTTGTATCCCTTTTGGTTTACTCATCTTTGCATGGTTCGAAAGTGCCGTGTTGTATAATATCGAATCATAAAAGTGCATGGTTCGTTATCTTCAAGTTGTTGGAGGCCAACTGGTTTTTAAGGAAATATTTTTGCAAATCTTGCTGATCCTAAATTTCTGCTATTGACTCTACCATGCTTTTTAATGCGATAAAATGCTCCCCTACAATACCATACATGCCTTCTTTAACCTACTTATGTTTGCTACTGTTGTATACCCTAATTTTTTTCATGCAGAATGCTTTGTTTCCACGTTCTGGAAAAATACTCGTTTCATGATTTGGACAAACAAATAACAAGGATATTATGTTTTTCTACTTTGTAAATTGTAAGCATACATTTTGTCATCACAAGCTTGAATAGCTAACGAAAGGGACAGGTAGCTAGATATGTTTTAGTGGAACTACTGGTTATCTGTTGTTGGAAGCCCAATGGTCTGGAATTTAAGAGTCAGGTTCAGTATATGGAAACTTTCTCTTATAGTATTATGTGTTGCATTCTGTCATTTGACTTTGTGAATCAGACTGAACGAAAACTTGCTGTGAAATGTTCTTGTGGTATATCTAACTTCGCTTCTGCAAGATGGTATTGTTGTTTGTGACTTGCTTGCACTCTTTAATGACACATCACTAACAAGTAGTTGGTAAGTGGAAAGGTGTAACTTATATGTTCTTTGCATTTGATAGTGGTCGAAAATCAACTTCAATTGAACTATGAAAATATTTACTTTTTTCATGTGGTTTTAGTGGTGTGTTGGTTTTAATCCTCTATTCTTATTTATTTGGAGGTTCTAAAGGTTTATTTAGTGTTCTGGTTACTGGGAAGCTTTATTAGCTTTGTTCTATATTGTTGTATGTGTTCTGTATGTTTCTAAACCCACTAATAGTTTGATACTTGGATTTAATTGTATCAGTAGCGTCAACTGTATGGTATTATAATTTCCTTCAACTTTCATGATTAAGAATTTCTATCTCTGACTCTAGCTTTCTCAGCTCTGGTATATATGCTCACATGGAGGATAAATCTCTCTTTTTTCCCCTCTTAGATTAAGGGTGGTGTGGTGTGGAGTAAAGCATGCTGTACACTTCCCATTCTCAACAAGTAAATTTATTGCCTACATGATGATAACAAAGATCAGTAAGTGGGTTACTATAGGTTACGTATCACTGATTCCACCATTTACCTTCAATAGCTGGAGTAGAACAAAAGAACTGGACTTCTTGCAGTTAAAGCAATGAATGTATTTCTGAATGCCTTCTCCATGAAGCTAATCTTTTGTTTTGATGGGTTGTTTGTATAGGTATCAGTTATCACATGTTTCTAGCCTTTTGTATGCATTTTTAACATACACCATTCTTGGAATTTATTGTGAATGTAACGAATGAGGTTCTTGCTTTAACCTACTTACGCTAATGAGTTTGCGACATGATCCAACTTCGATTCTGTTCAATGTTTGTCTTAGTTACGGATAACGGAGTTTTTAGTGGAAACATGTGCCGTTTTTAGCTAACGTCTTTATGTTAGGGAGGGGTTGCAAGGTATTTGAATCGAGTTCTTGAATTACTTTCTTCCTTTTTCTTGTTTTGTAGGTCTAGACTATGGATACTATCACATGTCTAGGGTTTCTCAATATCTTCACCTTGTTAGTGTTTGTTATATATGCAACATACACATACAAGTGCAGAGCGTGCACACACATTTAATATATATATATATATGTGTGTGTGCGTGTGTGTGTGCATTATATATATTAAGTTATATATTTGTGTCTTCAGTTTGGTTATATATATATAATTTCTTCGAAACTTTCACTGTTCTGAAGTTTCACTATTATGGCACAGCATTTAATATCTTAAATACTCTTGTAAAACCTGATAAAATATTGGACCTAGCATATTTAATGCACTGGTCTGTTCCTCACTTCTTTAAACTAGTTTTAGAGCCAACTTGTGCTGTTGATTCTATGCAAATCCTATGGGGCCTTAATTTTGTTGATTCAGCGTACTCTTGCTAACAAATGGTATATAGTATATCCTCAGGACGAATTGAATATACTTCTTTAGCCTCTTAGGTCAAGGATGTTGTGCCGTGGCTGTAAATCCTTTTTCATGTTCAATTGTTTGTCATCATCAGTTTTTTTCCGTTTCGGTTCCAGTAGTGGGGGTTTCTGTATTGTGGTACTGAGGTCATCAGGAGCTTTACAACTGCCTCCCTGCTTGTATGGGGTAAGGGCGTGTGTTAGTCCCTTCCAATGCCCTTCAAAGGTAGGGGCGTAATGTGCTGGCACACGATTTGTTACTTAAACAAATAATTTATCCTTAATGATCATGGAACATCATGCTACAATTTCTTCACTTTGATGTGTTCTACTTGTAGTTTGTCGTTGGTATCATGACTTAGTAATGAACTTCCTGTGGAACTTACTACTTTCAACAAGGTTTGCATTTGGTAACGTGCTTTGACGTTGTATTGCAGATCCCGTTAGCTTAAAAGAAGACAAGATTGCAGATTTTTTCGTAGATATAGGGCATCGGCTTTCCGGTTTTATATGTCTGTTCTTAAGACCGTTACGAACTAAGGTTATTCTGTTTTAGGAAATTGCTTATCAATTCTGTGATATTATTAGCATTCTTGACCTTGTAGCGCAAGATAGCCTAGTCCTTGATGGTTTTTTGTGACTTCGTTATTGGCAATGGTTAATGACAGCTAGCATGTAAAAATAGGTGTGGCTTTGGGATTGCCTATGTGGTACTTCGAAGCTAATTATAGGAATGGAATGTTCTCATACAAATGTTCCCAAACACTGGAAGGTGGAATACATCATTCTTTGGTTGGTCTTCGTAACTGATTAATTTAAACGAAGTGACTGCTCTACTATTAGCCAATTACTTGCTCTACACATCCATATTGAATGGTAAGCAGCTGGCGCTTTAATTCTCCATGTGAATTTTTTGATTCCCGATGCTTTACAACATGTTCTTTGACAACTGTAATGTGACTATTGTCTTAACTATGGCTCGAATTTCAAAATTTTGTTGTATTCTAGATATTTGGCCTAGTTTAACCGTTTCTAAGTGTATTTTTCATATGCTTCTGTTTACAGAATTCACATTACCACACGCCTATAAATCTTTAGGGAGTTCTTATTGTGTTTTGTAAAGTGTATATATCAAACAATTGTCTAATCCTTTTAAAAGCGCTGTCGTGCGCAAATTGTGCTACAAGTTAGCATACCATGCCATCTTGATTTAGGATCTGACGTAATCTCCTGAGGAAATACCATATGCTTTAGATTCAACGGTATTCACCACCACATCATGTCAAACGATGCCCAACATGCATTAGAAATACATGCATTAGTAATCAATTATGAATATTTCTGGATTTGCTGTGGCTCTGTGGTGTTCAATATGTGTATGTTCCATTTATGGACCATAGTCCATAAATATGTAAATTCTAAGTTCTGGATTGCTTTTGGCATGCATGCACACTTTCTTTCTCTTGGTTTTCTTATTGATACTTGCCTTACTGTCATGCAATTTAATTATCATCAGTTCTCATCCACATATCTCAGTATCTGCAACACTTTTAATGAACTCGTACAGTTGTGCCTTAATCTCTTATGTCAGATGAAGTTGGTTAAAGCCAAGAACTTGCTGCACTCTGTCATGCTGGAAGTGTTTAAAGACAGGGTTTTATGATTTCCCTTGTTTTGCAACTTATAGTTTAGTTGGCTGTAGCTCCTGTCTCTGTAGCTTGTCGATTGATGGATAATAGTGCAAAGCTTTAACAGATACAGGTCTCTCTCTCTCTCTCTCTCTCTCTCTTGACATCTTACATGGCATCAGCATGATAGTCGACCAGGTTTTCTTACTTGGGAACTACCATGTGTCATAAGAACTTTCCTGAATGGCATGAAAAATTATACGAGGTTATCTACACAATACCTTTTCTGTGATGATGTTAAAGCTAGTCGACTGAGACCAGAAATGGAGATGCCTTGTACAAATTTTATATTTGAAATGCTCCCTCAATCCCGGAAAAGACCAACTTTATGGTTTGTTTGTTGCACGGAAAGTGTTTTCTTCATAATTTGACGTTAAGACAAAATCATTATTAATAAATTGCCTTTGTGATTTTGAAGATTGGATATATTATCAATTTGTTAAATTGTATTTTACCTAGGATATAGTTGGAAAATATCTGGAAATTCAGTTTAACTTTTGAAATAGTCTTCATGACCTCCTACAAAAGTAAAAAATGAGCAAACTCTTTTTCTGTTTTCACTCGGAAGGAGGTCATAAAGACCACTGAGGCGCTGCAGATAACTAAATACCTGGGCCGCGTAGACTTAAAAGATAAATATCCAATACCTAGAGGCCTCCTCTAGGCCTTGTTTAGTTCTTCGTACTCATGGTTTCCTCCATCCTGGGTTGGCAACTTGGCATTTTGGTTTACTAGCTTTTTGGATAATACGCTTCTTACAATCCAGGTGAACATAGAACTAGTAATTTTGGCTGTATCTTGTGTTTGCTTCCAACAGATAATGGTAGATGAGGCAGTTATAATACCTAAATTACCAACTATGTGCCCAATTCAATTCATGATTCATGTTCAATTAATCGTTCTCCGACTTTTTAGGAATCTTGGTCGAAGTACCGATCCTTACAGTCTAGGTTATTGGCTTCATTTACTCTTCAAGGAAGATGTAACACCCTAAAAATTTATGTAAAATAAAACCTAAAATTTCGGCAACATGACGGCTAAAAGTAAGGATTTAGAACCTGTAGTGAAAAACAACATAAACCCCAAGACATGGGTTAGTTTGTACAACCAAATGTAGCGGTAAAAATGAAACATAATACACAACAACCTAGTTAATCTAGAACGATTTAATTAACTAGATTAAATGCGGGTGTTGCTATGTCTCCAAAATCGCTCTTCTCTCAAGACCCCAAAAATGATGCCCAAACCATGGGTGCTCCTAAGTGTGCTTTTGGCGGATCAAGGTGCCCTAGACACACCGCTAACTGAACCTGGGAGTCAAAGAACACACACACACAAGTGTTAGGTTGGAGTTAAGGAGAATTTATAAGATGTTCACATTTATCATGGATTACAAGTAAAACAAGTAAATGTTACCGATACGCCTTTTAGATTAAAATTCGTGCCATCATCCCGCTTGGGACAAGCAATTAAAACTTGTTCGAATCACCAGAGAAAATTTCCAGATAACGGGGAAGACCTGTTCCATCTTGGGTGACGAGAACACATGAGTGGGGTCACCCGCGATGTTAAATTGGATTTCACCACACATCCTGATCCTAGTTCCCATGCCACGCCGGACATCACAATCCTCAGACCGTTTATGCCTCTAACGCTTACTCCGTCGAGTTACGCTCCAAGGACTTATGGACATGGATGCCTATCCAAAGTAGACGAGTTACAACTCGGAGACTCGCGTCACCTATTGCCTACTCGCTAAAGACCCAACGGTCAACAATTGCATTTCATTCAAGAACCATCTAATTCCTCGTGCACAAGGGATTAGACATAACCTTCATATTTGAATATTGCACATATGCATATAATTGACATCTTTCATGCAATGAACATGTACCATTTAAAGCATAATAAGGCATTCTCACGTATATTAATTACTTGGCTACTAGAGTGACATAATAACTACATTGGTGGACATAGGTCCAACTGCTGATAAGAATAGTTCTACACATTTTTCATACCCAACATAATCATCTCCATAACATTTATTGATATCACCACATTAAATGATTTCTCCAATAACAACCTCCATACATGACAAATACATAAGCCTTTGTTTTAGTTTACTTGAACACTTTGTAATATTCATTTTAGCACATAATAACACAAATAGAAATAGTTAGGGTTTAGGAGACTCACCAATAGGATTGTAGAGTAAAACCCTAGAATAGAGAAAGCCTTAGAAATGAGGAAATGGATGGTATTGAGACTTGGATCCTTGAAATCTTTGAGGAGTAATGCTTCTACAACCTTAGAACCCTAATAATCATCAAACCTTAATGATTCAACTACCAAACATTAAATGAAGAGAGAAGGGGGAAAGAGTGTGAAAATCGCACCTTGAGTGTGTGTGCTCGACCTCTAGACTGAAAATCCCAAAACAAGACACAAAACCCTCAAAAATCGCATTAAATGAAAAACACCCGCCTGGCCCCTTCGCGCGACAGTGCCAGGGGCACAATCGCGGCAAAATGTACCGCGGGTGGTACACCCCTCGCGATATTGCCCTGGCGACAGTGCCATTGGCACAGTCACGGGGCACAATCGCCGGCCACACCTCAGTCGCTGACCGATCCCGAAATGACGCGAAAAACTTGATCCAATCAATACTAAAATCACCAGATTAGTTTCGGAGCCTTTAATTATAAAATCATAACTGATAATCATCAAACGAGGTCTAAAATTCGGGGTGTTACAGAAGAGGAGAATGATGATATTAGTTGTCTAAAATTTATGGTCATAGCCATTCAGAGAAGCTTGTAACATGGTAGGGAGCAAAAGAGGTTTTTTGTAATTTTAAAGGAAAATCGTGAGTGTGGTCAATTTACTTCTTAAGTACTTATTAAAACGAGAAGAAAAATTCGAACCTGGGGATATACGAAGTATGATCAACTATTATTAGGATGTGGTTTTACTAGAGACAGGAACATAAATGTATAAAGGTAAGCCTATATTTCTTGGTTTTAATAGGACATCATACGAGCATTAATTCTTTCTACTATTGTTTAAACATAATCAAGTTATTAATGACCGAATGAAACCAAGAAATAACCCATCACGGGCGAATTTATAGAAGACCCCCTTTAAGATCTTGTGAGTTTTTGAGAGAAAAATAAATTGTATCTTATCCTACAATATCTTAATTACAGCTGCTATTTATGAAGAAGTAACAACCACTTTCTTTATTCTAGTAGGATCCTAAGATTAATAAAACTCTACTTTAGTCAACTACATAAAAAGACAAAAATACTTGACCTTGTACCTGTCCAATAGAACAAAAGACTCCATATAGGATTCTAATTGTTTTATAATTCGACACTCCCCCTTAACCTAGGTTGCACATATTGTACATACCTAGCTTGCACCTCAACTCATCAAAGCTTGCACCTCAACTCATCAAAGCTAGCCCTCGGAAGAGCTTTAGTCAAAGATATAAGCAATTTGATGTTTAATAGGTGTGAAAACAAGTTGTATGACGTCATTTTCTATCTTCTCTGAAATAAAATGTCAGTCAATCCCGCCCCTGCTATAGGTGGGTAGTTTATCTGGGGCGAATGCAAGTAACGGAGGTGTGCGAAGGTAGGCTTAAGCTAAGATTCTACTCGTGAGCGTAATGGACTAATGGTATAAGCCCGACTGACTGTGAGACCGACTGACTGTGAGACCGACTGGTCGAACAGAGATGATCTATGTGTTTGGTTCGGTCATGATGAACCGGGTTCTTGGTAATGCTAATTGTAGCTTGATTATCAAACATCATTCATGATGTGTTTTAAATTAACCACAAGCATACACAATGTCATGAACTAGAGGAGACAATAATCGAGTACCAACAAATTCAAAATTATGAGTTAACTTGTTAGCTACACAAATGGAGAAGAAAAATGGGATCGGAAATCAACAGTACACAAACCGAGATGAACTATAAATTCCATTCAACAATCAACTAAATATAGATAAGGCGAGAAATAACACTCATTTACCTAAAGGTCTAAAACCCTCTTTCGAGGTGTTGCCTATCTATCATGTATTGTGTTTACTTTCATAAGAGTTCAACGTGACAAATGCAATAAGGTCAAATCACAACAGTTCTCAATTGATAACGTCCCCTATTTTCATAGGGGAACTTCAATTTAGAGCTAGGTTAACGAATTCAAGATTCAACTTTCGCTCGATCACGAAGGAAGAGACAATTAATTCTAATCATTAATTCGGAAACAAATCCGAACTTTCACTAGTGATCTATTTTCTCATAAACACAATTGCGTTAAACCATTTTAACCAACCTAACTAAAACCCTAATATGATGTTTCATCAACCGATATAAAGATTTACATAGATATCAGATTCATATAAAGTTCATTCCAATCCCAAACAAAGAGATACCGACTAAACAAAGGCAACCAAGAAGAACAATAACAAGCATAACCATTAAATGCAAACAATGAAAAAGAAAGAAGTAGAAATACTGGTACCACAATGAGAACCAAAAAATAGAGATGATTACTAACAAAAGTTTAGAATCAGAAACCAAAGCAACATATTAACCTAACTAAGAAATTCAAGGAGAAATGATGAACAAAGAGGAAAACCCCTTTTCAAACCCTGCATAGAAACTGAAGGTGACTCTGAAGGTCACTTCTGATTTCTGAAGGCACCTTCAAGCTACCCTGATTCCAAAAGATGACTGCGACCTTGAAGGCAACTTGGAACTCGCTTTTGCTAAGCGACTTTAAAGGCTAGCTTAAGCTCGCTTTTGAGGTCGTTTTCAACAAGATATGGTGTTTTGAAGTTAGTGTTGAATGGTTAACTTCTTTTTTTCCGTCTAGTCTCTCTATTTGCTTGATATATACACGTCTTTCATCATTTTTAGCATTCTTTGATATGTGCTTCATTAGACTCGAGAACACGATGAAACACACTATTTTCAGTTGAAAGAACACACAAAAGCTTGAAGAATCGGGAAAGTTATTAACGAAATAATGGAGTTATCAATTCGTATTGGTAATTGACCACCTAACTTTAGTTTGTTTAGGACATTTGAATCCATATTTTCTCACACATTCCAAAAGCTAGAGCTCTAACTTCAGCCTCAACACTAGTGCTTGAGACAACTGCTTGCTTCTTACTCACAAGTAGATCAATCGTCCCACTAATTCTTGGTATCTTCTCTTGTCGACAGGTACACTCTCTAGTTCAGATACAAGTTTGTTTTACTCATCTATTGGAGTTTTGGCTGGTTTACAACCCAAAATTCTTGTTTCTTCCAATAAATCCAACCCATACTTCCTTTCAGACAACTATTCCTTTCCATCGAGCCACTTCCACCCCAAGGAAATATTTGAGATTTCCTGTCCTTGGTTTGAAATTCTTGTGCTTGATGACACTTAAGGTTTGACAATTTTTCTTCATCATCGTATCGATCATGTCATCGGTGTAGACAATAAGAATATCAATTCTTCCTTTTGAGGGAACTTCAGAATAACTTATGAGCTGATTGACATTGCTTGTATCTGATCTTCATTATAGATTTTGTGAATCTTCCTAACCATGCCATAAGTGATTGCTCGAGTCTATAGAGTGTCTTTCTCAATTTACACCTTGGTATTAGTGTAAGTTTTCAAATCCTCGAGGAATTTCCGTGTATACGACTTCTTTGAGGTCTTCCTTCATAAATGCATTTTTGATATTGCTTTGATACCAATTCCAATCACAATTGATAAGAAAAGACAAGAGTATTCAAATAGGATGTATCAGACTAATTAGCTTGCCTAATTTTAGTCTAATTAGCTTGCCTAATTTCATATTTCCTTTATTATTCAAGGGTGCTAAGTGTAATTATGTTTTCTATATATTTGGGTGTATTCCTCCTCTTTTGTATCAATCAATAATATAACCTATTTCAAATTGGTATCAGAGCCAAGTCCTAAACCCTACGGCAGCCATCCAGCGCCGCCTAAAACCCTACGGCAGCCAACCAGCGCCGCCAACAGCGCCAATCTGCGCCACCTCTCTTCTGCTTAAACCCTATCTCCCCAGCGCTAATCAGCGCCGATCATCACCACCACCACAGCGCCGATCATCACCACTCTTCACCACCAGCGCCGATCAACCCACACCCTAATCATGGCAGCCATCATCCCCTTCTCTCCTCAAGAGAAAACCATACACAACTCTCACAAATTTTCCTTCTCTCTCAAACCTACAAACTATGGCTATTGGCGATCCATGATAGAAGCCTTTCTTACATCTCACAACCTTTTTGGTTATGTTGATGGAACTATCCCATGCCCTGACCAAAAAGTCACCACTGATACAGCCGTCACCGACAACCCTAGCTACATCCCGTGGATATCCAACGATGCCCATATTCGGATGCTTATCATCGCCACTGTATCCGAAAATTCTTATCAACATATCCAGGGCAAAACATCACGTGACGTATGGCTATCGCTTGAACGCGCCTATGCCCCTGTTACAGCCTCTCATGAATTTACCCTAAAAAACCAACTCCTACGAATCACCATGAAAGGTGATGAGAAACCAGCCGACTATCTGAGCAGGGTTCACGAATATGCTACTGCCCTTGCTAATATTGGAGAACCGATGAAGGACAAAGACCTGGTTATGCTCACTATTGCCGGTCTTCGTGACGAATACAACGTCATCAAGGGCAATCTTCTAACTCGCTTACCGCCTGTTCGCTTCAATGAACTGCATGGTCTTCTATGTGATCATGACTATGTCTTCACAAAGAATCTACCTCCACAGGCTTTTCTGGCTCCTACTGCTCCAACTTCTCAGCCTCAACCGGCTCCTACTCTTAACCAACTTCAGAGCATTCAACTTACTGCTTCTCAGCTTGGTTATCAATTGAATCCTCTTCCTGCCCCACGGGCTCAAGCTTACTATGGCTCTCGGTCTTCCAACAACAGTCGCGGTGAACGGGGATCTCGTGGTTCCTCTCGCGGTCCCTCGCGTCATGGTCCCAACAATCGCCCTCGAGACAACCATGGCTCCCGCCAGTTCTCTTGGGCTTCAGCCCAAAACACCGTTTATGGCCACTGCAACAGGTGTGGGATAGGTCATCTACCCTCCCAATGTCCGAATCAGCCGAATCAGCATGCTTCCGCACCACAAGCCAATTTTTTGGCCCACTATGATGCTGCCTCTTCTTCCGGTTCCACTTGGAAACCAGACACTGGTGCAACCCATCATGCCACACCAGACCTATCTAGCATGGACAACTCGGAAGCTTACTATGGTAACGATTCTTTATTTGTTGGTAACGGTAATTCTATACCCATCGTTCACATTGGTTCATCCAAAATACACTCGCCAAACAAAACCTTTTCCCTAACCAACATTCTTCATGTTCCGCAATTAAAACAAAATCTTTTATCTGTTCAAAAATTTTGCCATGATAACCATGTTTTCTTTGAATTTCACTCTTCTTATTTTGTTGTCAAGGACGAGTCTACACGCACTACCCTCCTTTCGGGTCCCAGTGAACAGGGCTTATACTCCATCCGTCTTCCTCAACTCAAGTCACTACCCAAAGTCGCCTTCACTGCCGTCAAAGCTTCTTCAACCACTTGGCATCAACGTCTAGGACATCCGCATGCTCAAGTTTTTCGTTCAATCGTTTCTTCTTGTTCCTTACCGGTTTTAGATAAACTATCAAATAATTTATGTTCTTCTTGTCAATTAGGGAAGTCATCAAAGTTGTCTTTACCAAACTCCACTTTTCGCAGTAATAAAATCTTAGATCTTATTTATTGTGATGTTTGGGGTCCTTCTCCACAACCCTCTCTCGATGGTTATCGTTATTTTCTTTTGTGTGTTGACCACTTTACACGTTATATGTGGATTTATCCTTTAATTCACAAATCCGATGTGCTTCCTGTCCTCACACAATTTATCAACATGGTCGAACGTCAATTCACCACCAAATTAAAAAGCCTTCAATCTGACTGGGGGGGCGAATTTCGACTCCTCACCACTCTCTGTCACAACCGTGGCATTATTCATCGACGTTCTTGCCCTCACACCAGTGAGCAGAATGGCTTTGTTGAACGCCGTCATCGTCACGTTGTAGAAACTGGACTGACTCTTCTCGCCCAGTCTAGCCTCCCTCAACGTTTCTGGTTCTCGGCCTTTGACACCGCCGTCTATCTCATCAATCGTCTCCCCTCTCGTGTATCCTCCCACAAATCTCCTTATGAACAAGTCTTCAACCGCAAACCCGATTACTCTTTTCTCCGAGTCTTTGGTTGTCAGTGCTTCCCTTACCTCCGACCATACAATCATCACAAAATCGAGTTCCGGTCCACTCCGTGTGTTTTCCTTGGTTACAGCCCTGTTCACCACGGCTATCGTTGCTTTGACTCGTCTAATGATCGACTTTACATTGCCAGACATGTCCGTTTCAACGAACATGTGTTTCCCTACCAACCCTTACCACCCCCACCACCCCGTCCCACTCCTCCTTACACCTCTATCTTTCCTGACCCACCCCTCTCCTTTCCACCCGAACCTCCTTCTACACCTCCGCCCACACCCCCGTCGCCTCTTCCTCAAAACTCACCCATCCCACCTCCCTCTTCCGCTCCACCACCCGCCCCTACTTCCAATCCACCACCTGCCCCTCGACCTCGGCCTTCAAACCTACGTCCCAATCCCAAGCAACCTGACCGTTTTAACCCAGTCGCTTATTCCACCACCACCTCCTCATCCTTACCTCTTGAACCCACTAGCTTTACCGTTGCTAACAAATGTTTAGAATGGCGCCAAGCAATGGCTGATGAGTTGTCTGCACTTCATAGGAATGGCACGTGGACTCTTGTGCCCCCTGTTCCTAACGCTAATGTTGTTAATTGCAAATGGGTTTACAGGTTAAAAACTGATGAAAATGGACAGGTTACCAGGCACAAAGCTCGCCTTGTGGCCAAAGGCTTTCATCAACAGCATGGTGTCGACTATCATGAGACCTTCAGCCCGGTCATCAAGCCCGTCACTATCCGCACTGTTTTGTCTCTTGCTGTCACTAACAAATGGCCTCTCCGACAGTTGGACATTCAGACGGCTTTTCTGCATGGTGACCTCAAGGAAACTGTTTACATGAGACAACCCCCTGGTTTCATTGATCCAACCAAACCTGATCATGTTTGCTTGTTACACAAGTCGTTATACGGGCTCAAACAAGCTCCCCGTGCCTGGTTCATCAAACTGTCCACCGCTCTTCATCAGTTGGGGTTCTCTAGTTCCAAAACCGATCCTTCACTCTTCATCCTTAATTCTCCAGGTTCGCTTGTCTACCTGCTGGTTTATGTTGACGACATTATTATCACGGGTAACAACTCTGTCGTCATTACCTCGATCGTTAATCAGCTCAACGCTCTTTTTAAACTTAAGGATTTGGGCCAACTGCACTATTTTTTGGGAGTTGAAGTTGTTCACAAGGGCGCTGACTTAATTCTCTCACAACGCAAATACATTCGTGAGATCTTACATCGTGCTGGTCTTGCAGACTGCAAACCGATTGCTACTCCTATGAGCACCTCCATTGTATTGTTACCGGACGATAGCCCATTGCTCGATGACCCCTCTCGATATCGGCAAACCGTTGGGGCTCTTCAATATGCCACTCTTTCTCGTCCTGACATCGCTTTTGCCGTTAATAAAGTTTGCCAGTTTATGCATGCTCCCACTGAGAATCATTGGAGCGCTGTCAAACGGATCTTGCGTTACCTACAGGGAACCGTTAACTTGGGTCTGTGGATCCGTCATGATACGGGATATCAACTTCATGCCTTCTCCGATTCTCATTGGAGCCCCAATCTTCAGGCTTATTCCGACTCCGATTGGGCTGGTTGTCCAATTGATCGTCGATCCACGGGGGGATTTGCCATATACTTGGGGTCGAATCTCATCTCTTGGTCCGCCCGCAAGCAGAAAACTGTCTCCCGTTCCTCAACGGAGTCCGAGTATAAGGCCATTGCTGACACTGTTGCTGAGTTGATTTGGTTGAAGTCTCTCCTACGAGAACTTGGTTTAAATAGCCAGGCACCCACACTTTGGTGTGATAATCTTGGTGCAACATACCTCACTGCTAATCCTGTTTTTCATGCACGAACCAAGCATGTTGAAGTCGATTATAACTTTGTTCGTGAGCAGGTGACTCAAGGGAGTTTGAATGTCAAGTTCATTTCCACCGATGACCAAATTGCTGATATTTTCACCAAGCCCTTATCCTGTCAGAAGTTTGAGTTTCTACGGTCCAAGTTACAAATCGCTAACCGCGCTGAACTTGCGGGGGAATATCAGACTAATTAGCTTGCCTAATTTTAGTCTAATTAGCTTGCCTAATTTCATATTTCCTTTATTATTCAAGGGTGCTAAGTGTAATTATGTTTTCTATATATTTGGGTGTATTCCTCCTCTTTTGTATCAATCAATAATATAACCTATTTCAATTGGATGCAACTTAGCCTTGGGTGCAAATGTTTCTTGATGATCAATCCCATATGATTTGAGTGTATCCCTTAGCTACTAAACGCACTTTCAACCTTCAATGCTCCCATCTGCTAAGATGCTAGTGTGGTGGGGATATTGTACAAGAACAAGGCAACGCATAGAGTTGTGAGAACTATTGTTGTATAAAACTACTAGTCACACCATGAAGCTATAGGAGCGAGTGATCGAGGCCAAGTTGCCGCATGAAACGGGGGTGATGAAAAACCATTTCGGTTCATGCGAGAGAGATTGAAAAATGGATGCAATCCACCTCCTCAGACCCCCTCATAGAGAAATATAGAGAGTGTAGTAAGAACCTAAGCATAGTGTTCACAAACCTCGAGAAGGCCTATATATCGCATATCTCAGGACGTGACATGGAGGAGCCTAGTGGACAGAGGGGTACCAGGGAGGTACGTGAGGGTGATACAAGATATGCATGTGCAAACAATTATGTGTCGAGAAAGTGGGTGTGATGGAGTATTTCCTGGTGAAAACAGAGTTACACCAAGGATTGGGTCTAAGCCCATTCCTCTTTGTTGTGATCTTGGATAAGATTTCTTGTGGGGTTTTAGGATGTGTCTCATGCTGCATATTATTTGCGGGTGCAATTGCAATGGTAACAGACGAAAAGAGTTGTGAACACTAAGTAAGAACAATGAAAGGAGACATTGTAAACATAATGCTTGTGCATTAGCTCTTCAAAGACGGAATACCTATGGTTCACTTTTAGTACAGAGCGTATGTAACATTCCAGGCCAACCATACCATATATTGTCTGCTTTGTCCCACACACATGGACTCATGGTTTTAAAACGCGTCTGATAGAGGAGGTATCTAGTCCCTTATAAGGCAACTTTCGATCCCCTCGTCAACCAATGTGAGATCTTACAATCCACCCCTGGGAGCCCAACGTTCTCGCTAGCACATTAGTCCGACTCCCGGCTCTGATACCATTTATTGTAAGATCTGGTTGGGGAGGGGAATAAAGGTTGCCTTATAAGGGACTTGATACCTCCTCTATCAGACGCGTTTTAAAACCGTAAGTCCAGGTATGTGGACAAAGCGGACAATATCTGGTACGTCTGGCCTGGGATGTTACAGCTAGAGCTGTAAACGAATCGAACGAACACGAACGGAGGCTTGTTCGTGTCCGTTCACTTAACTTAACCGAACAAATGAACACAAACGGTAAACGAACGAAATTTTTTGTTTTCATGTTCGTTCGTTTAACTTAACCGAACGGACACGAATGGTAAACGAACGGAATTTTTTGTATTCTTGTTTGTTTAGTAAGAAAATATGTTCGTTCATGTTCGTTCGTTAAGATGCTAAACGAGCGAACGTAAACGAACGAAATTTATTGTGTTCATATTTGTTCGTTAAGGAAACGTCTTTGTCCGTGTTTGTGTTTGTTAAGATGCTAAACAAACGAACTAATTAAATAAACATAAGTGAACATAAACAAACAAACACAAATGAACAAAAAACAACCACTATTACTTATCATTTCGTCCTTATAAGATGACATAACAAAATGTAAAACAGGTAAATTTAGGAGGAATAAAAAAGGAATTCTGCTTAATTTAATTATTGATTTTACATATTAATGTCATAATATATAAATATATTATGTATATATAAGCGAACATAAACGAACGTAAACGAACAAACGTAAATAAGTGTAAACGAACATAAATAAATGAACGTTCACGGGCATAAATGAACGAATAAGGCCATTGTTCATGTTCGTTCATTTAACTAAACGAACAAAAAAATGTGTTCATATTCGTTCGTTTATTAAATAAATGAATATAAACGAACTTCCCGCCGAACGGTTCGCTGAACGTTCGGTTCGTTTACAGCCCTAGTTACAGCGTAATGACGAAGGAGTAGAAGTCAACATTCAGGAACAAAAGGTATCCTAGACGAATAGTTTCAACATATTTATGCTCCATGATTCAAAATGAGGGAGATCTCATTAACTTGCGAAATCCTTGCTACTTTCGTGGGATATATTAAAAAAGAACTTTTTGACAAAGGGAGTTGAAGCAACATTTTTTTCAAAATCCTTGCAACCTTCAAAAAACTTTTTGACAAATATTCTCTTCAATACTTATTTGCAAACCGGGGTTTTTACGGAAACAACCTCTCTACCCCTTGGGGTAGAGTGTAGGACTGTGTACATCCTATCCTACCCCTTGACGCTACGTTCATGGGATATATAGGGTATGCTTGATTTAATTTGGTTTACCCGCATAAACTTTTAGTTACAAACATCCAAGGTGCATGTTGTAGAACACATTTTCACATAGTACAACTAATCATAATGAGTTTTGAATGCTACTGCACAATTTGTGCAGTGAGTGCTGTCTATTTACTCCCACAATTGTCTTTCATGTTATTGCTTATTATATTTTAATGGGTAGTCAAATGCTTTATGCATTTGTTGGTTTGTTTCTGGGATAGTTGAAGGAGGTTACTTTCTTTCTACAAATATATTTTCACGTAGTTGTCTCTACTTCTAGAGGTCTGCTAGATATCACACAACATTGTTTCTCTTGTGAGACTTTATGTTTAGCAGAAGATGTCTCTATGTGTGCTTGTTCATGATTATTTACCAGTAGTCATGAAGCTGGGCATAATTGTTATGTTGTGCTGTCTTATTTTATCTTCTTTCTGGTAAAACCTTCCTATGGAACAAATGCACTAGCAATTTGTACCTTGCATCACATCTGTGCAGATTTGGCCGTTCCTGCTCTGCAAAAAAGGAGTTCAGCTATGGTTGCTTGTTTGATGTAAGAATCTGCTGAATTTAGAAGTGGTTGTGTTTTTTGTTTTTGGCAGCCCGAGGAAATTAGTCTTAAAAAGCAGCTGTCGCTGGTAACCTTGCATATATTTGATGGAGGAGTTCTTGGTGGAGGGGTGGCCATGAAAGTCGTCTTTGAGCCATGGTCTGCTGCTGGTATGTCATGTTTCTTCTTTGTCGATCTAGTCCTTAGTATTTAGGTGTCATTCATTGACTGTTTGCTCACCCATCCATGTTTTTAGTAGTTTTGTTTTCATTTATGTGATTCTTAAGGTGCCAAAATCCTTTTGTCAGTAAATTTATGCTTTTAACATACATTTATGCTCATTGCTTTTGTGTGAAACGTTGTGGCTTTAATGCTTACCACACGTTGGCCTTCATCACATAAATTTATCAATGTGAAATATGAATACAATCCTTGGTAGAAAGGTGATGCTAACTCAAACCACATACACTGAATAAAGATGGTGTGGTAGATATTTCTCTTAGCTAATCTACATGCTGGGCTGTTCCAAATACTTGATACATATGGATTGTACTATGAATGGTAGTCAAAGGAAATTCCCGAAAGGGAAGTTTATATAGGTGTTCTTTTAACATCTTTGAAGTAGAAGTTTAGATGTTCTAAAGATAATATTTATCATTCTTTTATGTCTTGAGATGGATGTTTATACGATCCTTTAGCTTCAATATCCTCCACCTGCAGTTCACCTGATCCAACCCCTTTAACATGATTCCATTTCGAAATGCCATTAGAGGTTGTCAAATTCATAGATTTAACATACAAAGATGTAAATGGTGAAGTGACATGCAAAAATTTAATAAAAACGTACCCAAATATCATCACAAGGCCAAAGCGCACACCAAACTTAATGCAACTGTGAACATGTGCACAAAGCCACAAAAAGTATATGCTCGCTGCAATATTTTCAACCATAGCACGTTCACCATCCTGTCCTACACTACGAAATCCCGAGATGGAAAGGGAGGTTACATTCAAACCTAAAACAAACCATCAACATAAGTAGCAGAGCACTATTTTAGATACAAGCATCAAACATGATTAATGTCTTCAACTGACCTCTTATGTAGGGGTGATTCTCATCCCTTTCTTCTCAGTTTCCCTTGAATACAAGAAAGAAATGTGGCTAGGCCAAACGCTTAGTGCACGGATATGATAGATAACAATACAAATAATTGAACCATAGATTTTAATGAAGTGTTCGCTCCAGTGGCACGTTGGGATACAATAAGAATGGTGCTAGATTTGGCTGCTCAAAAAGGATGGATCGTGTTTCAACTTGATCTTTTAAGTGATTTCCTTGAATGGTGAATTAAATGAAGATGTTTATGTGGATCAACCTCCTCGTTACATACAAGAAGGTAAGGAAGATAAAATGTATAAACTCAAAAGGGCACTTTACGGCTTTGAAAAATGCAGTCATGAGCATACACTATTTGTGAAAGCTGAAGGAAATGGTAACATCCTGATCGTAAGTCTTTATGTTGACGATCTTATTGGTAAACCTCCGTTAAGATTTACCTACACTAGAAAGAAGTATTGAGGAGTGTTTAGTGTTTGACTTTCTCTTTCTAGTTCTGGGTTAATAAAGTGGGAAGGGTAATTTTGTACTTTTTCTTTAGAAGAAATAAGGCGTAGTTTGTTTAGTTGGGGTTGGGTTGTTGGGTGAGTCATTCTGTTTTTCCAAATTGTAAAGTGAGTTGTTGCTCTTGGGAGAGAGCAGACCTCTTGAAAGTCTGTAAAACATTTCTCATTTGATTTCAATACAATTCGGTGGGCTATTTTGGCCGGAGTACAACAAATCTTCACCGGAAATGATATAATTGAGACCATAGACCACCAGGCCATCACCCAAATAGTGTTGGCATAATCTGAAATCCAAATTGTAGTAGAAACTATAACTGAATCACACCTTAAATCATCATATGAGGGTGATAAAGAAACTATAATCATGTGTAAAAACAAGATACATCTATCAGCCAAGCACATGTGAAACCAACATTCAAAAACTCTGATTCTTATTATTTACGGCGGTGCTGTTCTTGCTGCTGTAGGTTGATTAGCTTTGAATAAGCCCCGTTTTCGTTCTCAACTAGACTCGAATGAGTTCCTTTCTCCACTATTTTCCCATTTTGAATTACTGATATCTCATCTGCATTCTTAATAGTCGATAGCCTGTGTGCAACTACCACACTGGTTCTGTTCTTCATTAGCCGGTCTAAAGCCTGTTGAACCACACGCTCCGACTCCACATCAAGAGCACTCGTGGCTTCATCCAACAGTAGTATTGCTGGATTCTTTAGGACGGCTCTTGCTATAGCTACCCTCTGCTTTTGTCCACCGGAAAGTTGAATCCCTCTCTCTCCGACTTTTGTTGAGTAGCCCTCCGGGAGGGCACTAATGAAACTATGTGCATTCGATAGCTTAGCTGCTTCAATCACTTCACCTTCCGAGGCTCCTTCTTTCCCGTAAAGTATGTTTTCGAAAATTGATGTTGCAAAGAGAGCCGGTTCTTGCTGGACTAGCCCGATGTGGCTTCGTAGAGACTTTAACTTTAGCTTCTTGATGTCCTTTCCTGTGAGATTTGAAGATATTATATATAGATAGAGATATATATAAATATATATATCACAATGCAATGAAAATGGGTATTCTTATAAGTTTAGAGAAGCCTACCATCAACCATGACTTTCCCGGACGTTGGATCGTAGAACCGGAGAATTAGAGAGAGAACAGAGCTCTTGCCCGAGCCGCTTTGTCCCACCAGTGCCATGCTCTTGCCTGCTCGAACCTTCAGATCGAAATCCTTGAAAATCAAGATGTCAGGTCTCGAAGGGTAGCTGAAATGGACACCTCTCAGCTCGATGGACCCCTCGACTCTCGTTATATCTTCTCCCACGTCACTCACCACTTGCGTTCTTCGGTCGAGAACCTCGAAAACCGAAGCAACCATCTGGTTTCCCTTCAATAAGTCTGGTGCCATTGCTAGCGTTTCGCCCATGGCCAACGCGGTTACAATCAGAATCATGAATGATTTCATGACTGATTTGAAGCCCGATAACCCCCTCTCCATCAACACCGAACCATACCACAACGCAAGGCCGTAGGATGAGAAGATGAAGAACTGCGATACACCATAAAACAAGCCAGCGATCTGCCCACGGTTAAACGACTGTTTGGAAGGTCCAACGAGCTCTCGAGAATAAAGATCGAGCACTTTGTTTTCAGAACAAAATGCTGCAACTGTTCTTATGTTACTAACAGCCTCACCAGCAAGCATATTAGCTTTTAGATAAGCTTTGCTCAGATCACCACCATACCCTTTCATGAACATTTTCTGAAAGAAAAGAAACTTCATCAGAAAAAATGTGAAACCGAACCGAAGATCGGAAAGTTGATCAGGAGAGAAGAGATGGAAACCTCGCTTATGTGACCGCTAATGATCAAAGGGTACATGGCCATCACGACGAGTGTAAGCCTCCAGTTCAAGATGAAGGCGATGATGAAGGAAGTGCCGATCAACCCCAGATTCTGTATCAGTATCGTTGTCCGATCGACAACAACCGTTCTTAGTAACGTTGCATCACTTTCTAAACGGGAAGCGAGCATCGAGCTTGTGTTGTTGGTGTCGTCAAACCAGCCAATCTCATTCCTCAGAATAGCTGCAAAAATTATGATTATAAACCAAACCAACAAACCCGGTACGTACCACCGGAGGTGGGGTCCGGGGGGGGGGGGTTGAGATTTACGCAAGCCTGACTTCTACCCGGAAGAGTAAAGCGGTTGTTTCCGTGAAGACCCCTGATATTAGTGTATGTGTACATCTTTAATTATGGATGTATTGAACTTTCTCCCCTTTTTACCTGAAAACATCTTTTGACGAACGCGAAGAGTGAGCCTCTCTGCCATGATCCCAAAGCATAGATGAGTGATGGCGTAAACGGTGATACTTACTCCAGCACCTAAGCAAAAGAGAAGAGCGATCTTTCTGACCTCATGCTGCGTGGTTTCCCAGTCCATGTAATAAGCCACGAGGGCTTGGCTGATCCCGAGAGCAAAGAGAGGCATCAAGGATCCTGCGATTAGGGCGCCTATGGTGCCCGTTAAGCCATAAGCCCAATCGGGACGGATCATCGAGTATAATCTTTTTGACGAAATGTGTGGTGCCTTGGTGTATTCAACACCTTCAACACCGATCTTGCTGACGGAATCTCGATCGGAATGAAAACTAGCCCCTATACTCCGTGTGGTTGTCCGGGATAGTTCGCGAGAAAATTTTAAGCTATAATGGGAGATCCAGAAGAGTGAAAATCAGTATTCCGTTAACTCATATAGTTAGCTGAAAAACTAGCTGTCGACCTATAAGCTAGCTATTAGCATATAAACTATTTATGTTTGGTAAAATCTAGCCGATAAGTTAGATGACAATGTAAAATTACTTAAAAGGACATGTTGAAAAATTAATTGTAAAATATAAAGGGTACTTGAAGTAGCTTTTAAAAAAGCTAGCTTATGGTTAACGGAACAAAAAATTTTCAATAAATTTAAAAAATAAGCTATTTTATGGTTGTGAACCTTAATGGGATCATGGTTCAAGTAATTCTCACTCAAGTATGCAAGGAAGTATTGATTGCAAACCTTGAAGGTCTTCCCATGGATGGCACACGCGATGGGGCACGATGCAAGGAAGCCGTTTCTTGTAGTTGAATGAGCGATGCATAAGCGCTATCAGGTCGGGACATTAGCTCGTCATGGCTTCCGGTTTCAACTATCCTCCCATGTTGGACCACAGCTATTGTGTCTGCGTTTCTAATGGTGGAAAGCCGATGGGCAACGATCACGGTTGTCCGTCCCACCATTACACGGTCAAGCGCCTCTTGCACGCTCTTTTCAGATTCAGTGTCAAGGGCACTTGTTGCTTCATCTAACAGAAGGATTGACGGGTTCTTCACGATCGCTCGTGAAATCGCAATCCGTTGTTTTTGTCCTCCCGATAGTTGTATCCCTCGTTCTCCCACTTGTGTCTCGAATCTCTCCGGAAGGTTGTTAATGAACGTGATTGCCTCCGATAACTTTGCCGCATGCGTGATCTCCTCGTAGGTAGCCGAATCCTTCCCGTACAAGATATTCTCTCTTATGGTTGTGGCGAAAAGGGCAGGCTCTTGATTCACCAGCCCAATCTGGTGCCTGAGCCATTTGATGTCGAGTTCACGTAAATCGGTCCCGTCTAACAGGACCTGACCCGATAGTGGCTCGTAGAACCGTTCTATCAATGATATAACCGTGCTCTTCCCTGAACCACTACCGCCAACAAGCGCAACAATCTTACCAGAAGGTATATCAAGACGGAGCTTGTCAAAGATCACCACATCTGGTCTCGACGGGTAACTAAAACGCACATCGTCAAACCGTATGTGACCGTCCACTTTGGCAAGCGTCCGGCCCGTTTTTGCACTCGTTTGGGTCACCGTCGTTCTCTCTATCATTTCAAAAATGGGGTATGCTGCCGCCTTGGCCCTGATGAAGGCACTGATGTCCGGTGCTGCCTGCCCAAGCGACCTGCATCGACAAACAAAAACCGTTGATATACCCATCGTTTTCTCTAGGCATTTCTCGTGAACACTACAACAAAATTGGCTTTATAGGAAGACAAACATATCTAAATGTCCTAATAAACCGTTTTATAGGACTTCAATTTATAAAATTTGTATCCAATACAAAAATGTTACAATAAGTTGATATGATGTTTTTGGCATCGTAACAAGATTTTTAGTACATTTTGAAAGAAAGTGTCATATTACTGTTTTTATAAGACATTTTTGAGAAATGTCTTGTGAAGACATTTCTCAAAAAGTATCATATAAAAATATTAATAGGTAGTTTTATTTCAAAAGTGACAAATAATTTGTTAGACCACCCAAAAATGTACTATCAACTTATTCTAACATTTTTATATTGGACGCACGATTGTTTGATCGTATAAATTTAAGTCTTATAAAACAATCTACTTGAGATATTTTGGCGACCTATAAAATCCTCGATTGTTGATTTAGCCGAAGTTTGAGGCGGAGGGAGGACTTACAGGCCGGCAATGACGACATTAAGCATAGTGGTGAACGAATCACCACCATTAGCGATGTTCTTGTGGACGACGACGCTGGTGTACCAGACGAGCAAGGACCAAGAGAGGAAGAGAACAAAATGCAAGGTCCCGAGGCCCAAACCTTTGGCTAGACCGGCTTTCTTGCCGTATTTGTACGTGTTCGACAGCGCTGCAATGTATGAATTCACTGCCTTCTCTTCTCCAGAAAACGCTTGCACGGTTCTTACATTCCCAATCACCTACCAATCAATTACGTAATAATTAATTACAGACTGGAGTAACTCGGATAGTACTGCTGAGTCAATTGACCATTTCGGCTATTAATAAGAAAAAAACAGATTGATCGAAGTACCTCTTCAGCGATTTCACCGGCCTTGACGTAAGATTTTCGGACTCGAGCGATGAGGCCGGTGGCGACGTAAGCATAGACGCCACCTGCAATTGCAATCGCAGGTACAATTGACAAAGTCACCAAACTTATCTGCCAAACTCTAACGAACCCGATTATGAATCCTGATAAGAATCTGCTGATGTAGTGCATGAAGTTCCCCACCTGCACCCATCAATTATCCTTTTAAATTATTTCAAAAAATTTACAAATATATTTCTTCGTTTTAGAAAATGTTTTGAAGATTAAAAAAGAAATCTTATTTTTTCATTTTTGGAAATTCTGGTGGAGATGTTTTAGACGATTTGTAAATATCTTACTGATATAATAATCTTAAAGGTAAATTTGATTTTTTGTGTGTTATAATAGTTTATTTATTTATTTATTTTGGTTGTATAAAATTCTATATATATTTGTATAAAAAGGATAAATTGTTTTGTAATAAAAATAAAATAATAAGAGAGTAAAAATATAATAAATAAGTGATTGAAGACCATAATTGCGGTGTATGGGCGATTAGAGAAGTGGGTACAACTCCAGCCTGCCCAACTAAGTTACAACCTCATTAATTACAAACCGCCCCCCTCAATAAATGTGGCATTTATAATTTCACCCCCAACAATATTCTCTTCCCACTATTAACACCGCCTTTCATAATTTTATTTATTTTCTTTAAATAAAATTTAGATGTTTTTTTTTGGAAAGGGTATCCTGGGCCTATGACCTAGACTAATCCCCGGCAATTAGGGCCTTTGGCCCAGCTGCTAAAGCGTGCAACCCTGAGTTTATCCTCAGTGGCCACAAGTGCTGCTATTGGGGCTCGAACCTGGGTTGAGCACTATGAACTCCCCAAGCCTTTACCACCACACCATAACCCTTGTGGTTATAAAATTTAGATGTTGAAGGTTGCATATTCTAGATTACTTATTTCTGTCCTAAAAATAAATGTTTATAATAAAAATGTGTAGTTTTAGAAGTATGTAATTATATTATTTTTTATTTAACAAAAAAATTATCTCCATCTCATTATAAAGGTAGGATAAAAAAGTAGATATTTACTTTTAAAAATGGTTATATAATTTTAAACAAACTAAAATAGTAATGTAAATATTTATTTTAGGATGAAGGGAGTACTAATTTTTATAAAATATATATTTATTTATGGTAAGGAGTAAAACGTCATTTTACATGTTTAGTTAGTTAGGAATGTGTCATTGTATGTAAAAATCCCAATTTAATATATGAAATTAAAGAATATACAACCAAAAATGATGGTTGAATATTAATTTGCGCACCTACTCATTGCTAAATTTATTATGAATTGCTAAAGTTTCTTTTTCCTTAACTTATATACACACATGTATAGAGAGAGGGAGATAGAGAAATGTTTAAATGAACGTTAACTATTTAAAAAAATACGAATACTGTAAATCATGTGTAAAATCATATATGATTCGACATTAACGGCAAAAAATGGATGCGGACGACTTTGGCTGCAACTTAAGTCGCCTACAATCATATATGATTTTGTATGTGATTTGTTGTTATCGTGTTTTCTTAAATAGATAATGTTTTTATATGAACCCATATATATATATATATATAATGTTTTTAAGGGTTGCAAAATATTATACATATATATAATGTTTTTAAGGGTTGCAAAATATCCTTCCACTATCTATATATATATATATATATATTGAGAGAGGGGGAGACGCCTATCTTTTTTTAGGTGATGACATCATTTGACTATAAGAAACAAATATAGGGATACTTTTCATAAAATTGTCATTGGTCTATTGATTAGTTTATTATTTTTCATGTATGGTCTTGTGTTCATATCTTTTATTGTAATTTTTTTTTTTCAGAAACATGATAAATCTGAAATTAAAAGGTAAAAACTAAGAAAATGACACTAAGGTCTGGGATGAAAGAAAAATCTTGCGAACAAACTTTACCAAAGAAAATTTGTGTTCTCGTTATAGTTTCAAGACAATATATGATGGCACACAACAAATTTATGGTTGCAAGTGCCACCACTAGCACCACCTAGGTCCGTCCATGCTTTCTGATATATTATACATACACAGTCACAGATAATCATAAAAATAGTTTTTTGTGATATACATTTAATGCATAATCTTTAACTACTAACAAACTTTTTTTTGTTAAACTTAATTAAGTTAAGTTGAGTTCTTTTCCAACAACATATAAAAACCAACTTAATGTCTAAACAAGAGCAATAAATAATCATCAAATGTTTTAACCCAACATAAAAATTAATAAAACCCTTATAAATTATTATTATTATTATTATTATTATTCTAGCAATACAATTAAATGATCATTTATTTCCATCTATGTAAGTCCAATCCATCATACCAAAAAAATATAGATATACAAAAATAAACACATTGCATTGACCCTGAGTTTATCTTCATAAAATATACAAAATTTTATCGTCCCAAGAAGCGACACAATGACAATGAATTTCCTTTCTTTGAAAAGATAACGGGATTGGATATGAATTATGGTTTACAAGTTTTTTCAATATAATAAACCGTATTTATGGGGAGTTCTATTAAATTATATATTTTTGTAAGAATATAATTTAAAATCTAAGCAATAATGTAATGGGTGAAATATCGTGTAAAAAGTTGAGGGTAACGTGAGAAATGAATCTGAACCGTTGGATAACTTTTAGAAGAGAATTGATCCGGTTGCATCCATTTCTCATCCAACGGTTGATAACATGTTAACCTCAATTTCTCACAAGAACCCAACACTACATATATAATTGAAGATTATATATAATTACCTTCTCAGAAATGGCATCTTGAACAACGATTATATCACTAGTAATTGCAGAAATGACTTCTCCAGTTGAAGCTTCAGTATCAAAAAGACTGATATCTTGGCTTAACATCGACCTCAAATACGCCATTCTCATCTTTGCTGCTTGCCTTTCTCCACTATGCATCCAACAAGCCACCTCTACATACATATATATATATATATATATCAATTTTATTTTTATAATTATTACTATCAAACTTATAAAACTAAAAATTGCTGAAAATTATCTAAAACCCAATAAATATTCAATCAACTCTTTTTCTTTCACATGAAAATTAAGCTAAAATGCAATTAAATAAATTATAAAAACTTACCAATCCAAGAAGAAAATAGTATCACCACACTTAGATACACAAAATCCAATGAATACTGCCACAAAAAATAGAAGCCAAAAAAAATGTCATATTTTAAATTTTCATCATCTTCCCACCACTAAAACAAAGCATTTTCTCCAATCCCAACATATCTTTTTATAAATTAATTAATCTATTAAGCAATCAAGAAATCCAAACTATATATAAAATCATCAAAAATTAAATGATTCATTATATAATTGTTTGTTTTTAATAAGATTTCGTTGTTGTTCAAAAAATATATATATATACCTTGGCAACTTTATGTGAAGCTTCTTTCGGAAAAAGATAAGCAAGGCCAATGATGTTGATCAACTTGCCGAAAAAAATAAAGAAAACCGGCACCGATGCACCGTGAATGCATGCTCCGATCGACCCAAGAAACATAAGAAAATAATCATACGAATCGGCAAATGCAAACAGTTTTAGCATCGAAACTTTTTTGGGTTTGGTGGAATTAGCTTTCTTCTTCTGATCATCTTTAGTGTCGCCACCACCACCATTGCCACCGCCACCGGCGTCGACGACGGAGGGTGTGTTGCTGATCATATTATTATTATTTAATTAATGATTTTTTGTTGGGAGAAAAGAGGCGGAGGAGAGGGGGGTTAATGAAGGTGAAGAAATGGGTTCGGTGGTTTAAGAGGAGGCCATTTAATGCAAAGCGAAAGTAAAGCATAGGAAGGTAGCTAGCCAGAGTGTGTTGACTCATGACATAATATATATTGGGTATTTATGGATGCAGCAGCAGCATCATCATCTATCATGTATCATATATATGTAGAGAAAATATAGGTTACAAACTTAACCTATTTAATGCAATCAAATTATCCTTACTATATTATAAACCATCTATAAAAAAACAATTGTTAAAGCTTAATTTACCGTTATTTAATACTAATTACTTAAAATCTTTTAAAAACAACCATTAAAATTTATGTACTACATTTAATGTTATTTATTAATTCTTATCCCTAACCATTTAACTCCCTTAAAATCACTTCCACTTCAACTTCTCTAAAATCACTTCCTGCATAACTAAATACATGATAAAAATCTAATTTTAAATATATAAAATATAATTAAGAAAATCTAACAGAATATTTAATGTTTATTTTATAAAAAAAAACATTATATTATTAAACCTAAAATAAATTACAGGATAAAAACAAAAAATAAAAGGAAGTATTAAAATCGTGATGTATCTCACACAATGCACGAGTACGCTTCTAGTTAACTTATAATAATACTATTACTACTTGAGAAATAATATGATGTTTTCATATTAGAGGATTTTTTTTATGTGGAGTATGTTCAACAAATTTTCTAAAATATAATGAATTTTTTAAAATATAGAAAGTGAATGTTTTTTTTTAAATTCATTTTCAATAATGATATTGAATTATTACTATTTTATATATATTTTCTTTTTCCTAAAAGTGTGTTGGGTGATACAGTTATATAATATTTTAATAATATAATTGATGTTAAAATCAATAAAATAGAGAATATGTAGAAGTTGAATGTAATTTTTTTTAAAGATTTTAACTTTTGGTTCTCTAATTTAAAATAAATATATTGGTGATGTTGTTACTTATAACTTTATAAGAGCATCTACAACAGATTCTCTAGATTTTTGATATTTTTGCTATAATAGATTCTCCAAAACATTGTCTAAAATGTAGAATGTACGAGAGAGATGATGAAAATCTTCAAATTTGAATAACTCTCCAAAAGTGATTACTTAGAGCCAAGGTTCAAAATGGCGTGCATGAGACGTGACGTGGCGGCGATGTCAAGCCTTAAACCCTTATACGCCACAACGAGGACGCGGTGTTTTTTAAGGTGTGACATAAGGAAACAAATTTGTATGTCATATTCAAAATTATATATATACGTATATGTTTTATATATTTTATTCTAATCAAATAATGATATTATAGAATGTATATTCATATTGGAAGAAAAAAAAATTATATAAATTACTAATATTAATATAGTTTTTTATTAAATATTTAAAATAGAACTTAGAAAAATAATTTTACAACTTCGTTTTAATCGTGAGTCCATAACGTTTATGACTTCGTGAAACTGTGAGTGATGTGGTAGCTAAATCTATAAAAGTGTTAAATCCAAAGTTAAAAATGTAAAAACACGGAAGATAAAAAAAAATTAAAAAACATATATATTTAAAAAAACGTGCATCGCGGCGCGCCTGCCTTAAGGTGTCATAGCGTGAGCCACGACTTACATAAACGTAATGGTCATTTCGTAACGGTGGAGACGCATCTTGTGCCATATCGCGCCATGGCGCGCCTTTTTAAACACTGCTTAGAGCATTCAAGGGTGGCCCTTGTGCAGGGCGAGATGGGCAATTGCCCAGGGCATCGGAAGCGCAAGGGCATCAGAGCCCAATCCTTTTATATGTGTTACCAGGCTATGTTTTCTCATTTTTTTTAACCCAAATTTGCTCTCAGTATCGATCTGATCTTATCTGTGAAGCTCTCGCTCTCCGCTCTCAACTCCAGCATCTGATCTCGGCCTTTTGCTCTGCCCCTCAACATCGACCTCTCGATCTCATGAGTCACGATTTGTGACGCTCTTGCTCTCAGTTATACTTTTCCCTTCACCACATGGGTTTTGCTTCTCTGCAACTTTTATTCTTTCAGGCCTACACACACCTAAAGGCGCTTCTAGGTTTTTTTCTTTCTGATTAGATTTAGGTTATTTGGTTACTAGGTTATTTGTTATTAGCTAATTTCATGATTCAATTGGGGGATTATAGATGATAGTTTATGTCCCTTCTCACATTTGCCTAACTGAAAACATTTCTGAGCACTTTCTTCCTACTGTAAATAAGATTCTTTAAGTCGGCCTCATTTTTGTTCTTCTAGAAGTAGACTAGAACAAATATTCATATTATAAACAAGTGATTTTACATTCACAAATATAACTTATATTATACGTATAAAGTGATCATTTCTTAGGCGTAATTTGTTTTGCTCTGTTTTTTTTTTTTTTTTTTGTATTTCGCTGAGTTTCTTGGATTTAGGGCATATCTTTGACTCTCCGTCCAGAGCATCCAAAACCATAGGACCGACTCTGAGAACATCTCTAACAGATTCTCCAAAATAGAGGTTTGGGGGATTTTTGCTTCAACGGATTCTCCAAAACCTTCTTCAAAATGGAAAAAGTATGAGAGAGATGATGACAATCTACAAACTTAAAGATTTCTCCAAAAATGATTACTTATTAAAAAGAGAAATGATTTTTTATACATTCAACCAATGAAATTACTTGAAATTAAATGTTTATGAGAGGAAAATAATATATTAAGGGTTGTGTTGAATATTTTAATAATATAATTAATTGTGTTATCTCCAAAATAGAACATCTATTGGAGATGAATGTAACTTTTTTTAGAGATTTTGACTTTTTAAATTTCAATTTTTGAGAATTTGTTGAAGATGGTCATAGAGCATTTCAACATATTCTTTGTAAGAGTCAAGATCTCAAAAATTTTACATTAAACTCCAACATATTCTCTATTTTAGAGATTTCAACAGTCTAATTTTATTAAAATATTTTATAAATTTATAATCTCAATACAATTTTTAAAAAAGAGATTAAAAATAATATTGATTCAATCTTATTAGGTGAGAATAGATAAAAATTTACTCTCTCTTTACACGTCAAGTTTTAAAGAATTTTTTAAACTTGATTTTTTTTAGTTTTCTCTATTTTAGAGAACCATATAGATAATCTATTGGAGCAAAATAGAGAACAAAAACCTCATTTTCTCTATTTTATAGAATTTGTTGGAGATACTCTTAGGAAAGCAAAATAATTATTTATCCTTCCTACCAACAATGAGAATGTAAAAAATAATATTTTTTTAAAAGAGAGAAAATAGAATTATGTTGAATATTTTAATAATATAAATAATATTGTAATCTATAAAATGGAGAAGTTGTTGGAGATGAACTTAAACTCTTTTTAGAGATTTTGATTTTTGATTCTCCAATTTGGATAATCTATTGGAGATGCATTAAAAACCCATTTCTGTACCCTTTTTTTTGTCACATTATTGTCAATTCACAAAATTAAGAACCTGTTTGAAACTCGACAATGGCAGTTAGAACCTCTTTGTCACATTATTTTCAATTTACATTATTGTCACATTATTTTTTTTGTCACATTATTGTCACATTATTTTTTTTTGTCACATTATTGTCTACTGGAAGCGTACTCGCGCAATGCAGCGAGATACATCATGATTTTAATGTTTTTTTTTATTTTTTGTTTTTTATCGATTTACAGTACGATTTTGGATGAGTTTTAGAGAGTGATAACTTTTTTTTATAAATTTGTTTAATTTAGACTTAATAATAAAATGTTTTTTATATAACAAAAAATTAAGTAGTTTGTTAAAATTCATTAATTATCTTATACATTTTAAATTTTTTATATTTAAATTGAGATGTTTATCCTGTTTTGATTATGTTTATCAGAATTCAAATTTCATAATTTTAGGGTTTGAGGATTAGAGATAAGGATTTTGGGGAATAAGAATGAAATTTATTAATTAGGGTTAAAAGTATTTAAAAGTAGTACATATTGCTTCATTAGTTGTTTTTAAGAGATTTTAAGTAGATTAACATTAAATAATAATACATAATGCTTAACGGGTTGTTTTTAAGAGTTTTTTATGTTTCTTTTATAATATAGTATAAATTATTTGTCTTTTGAAAAATCTGTTGGAGATGGTCTAGAACCCCAAACAAACTCAATTGATCAATAATTACTTAGATAATATATTATATAATTATCAATAATTACTTAGACTATGATAAATCAATCATATTTATTGAAAATGATATAATTAATTAATTTAGGATACGTGTTTAACAAACGTGTCATTAAAGTTTTGGTCACCAAAACCCACACATGAAAGATGCCATCACTCATGCTAAATGTGTGAAACTTGTATCACTATTTTGTTTCACGAAATTAGACTGCTGTAAATTATCAACTTTATTGTGTTTGGTGTGTATATAGAGAGACGATTTAAATGAGAACAATAACAAAATAAGATAATAAAAAATGGTCGAATCACATATGATTTTTCACTAAAATCACATCATGCGACTTTGGCCGTGACCTGAGGTCATGGGACACGTCGCCCGTACACCCTTGCGTTGACCGTTTAATGTAAAATCACCTGTGATATTACATGTGATTTGATTGTTTTCTTATTTTGTCATTGTTCTCGTTTGAACTTCACTCTTTCTCTCTTTCTATATATTAATCAACAGTAGATCTATGTCCCCAAAACATCTAAGACTTTGTTTGGCAAACTAACTTATAAGCTAGCTTATAGCTTATAAGCTAACTTTTCAAAACGTTTCAATAAGCTAGCTTATAGTCATCCAAACACGTACCAGGAAAAAAAGCTAGCTGATATTTGCCAAACATAGCCTAAGGGATGTTGTTTGGTTACGCATTTAAGTGGAAGGATATTAACCACTCAATTGTTATTCAAGTACATAAACATCTGATTTTATAAAATTTATTTCTTTTTATTTCGGTTTTCTTTAGTAATTTGATGACAACTTATTAAGTAATTGGTATTATTTATAAATAAATAATCTTTTAGAACTCGAGTTTATAATTTGCACATGTAATATATATATATATATATATATATATATATATATATATATATATATATATATATATATATATATATATAGGCTCAATCATTTGCTAACCAAGATATTAATGTTAACCGTGCTAACCAATCTGGACCGTTAGTTATTTATATCAATGATTCACAATTAATTATAATTTTAATTTTAGAAATATTAAATTAAAAGATTAGAAAGTTACGGTGCATAAGAGCATAGGGTTAAAATTGTAAAAATACAAATAACATTTCTAAAACATATGCACACGTTACCAAAAATATTAGGCACAAAATTAGGGATTCCTCTCATCTAGATTATACTAAATAACAATACGATTGCTTCATGATTTCAAAATCCGGGCAAAAAAGATGGAATCGTTGATGGGAAGAAGAGGGAAACTTAGAATTCATCCACCGATTGCTTCTTATAATCGAGAAAAACGGAAACACAATCTCAATCAAGGTTGAAATAGGCGCGCTACAGATGAAATTGAAGGCGGGAATCGACGAATGAGAGGTAAAAACCTAATTTTCTAGGGTATATAAAAGGGGTTTAAACTTATATCTACCTTGTTGACACCATTCTTGCAGTACGAAAGCCTAGTGAGGATTTTCAAGAAATGTGGTCTTTCAAGATTCAAGAACATGATGGAAACTCCTGTTGAGGTCGACCTAGAATACACATAGATAGCTACTTTTATAATTTTGGATGTGCATATATGCATTGTTCTGGAGTTGTGCATATGGGTATATGGTAAGAACTGGTCATTTGTAGTTGTGCATATGAGCATATGGTAGTAGAGATCAGTATAGACCTGGGAAGTGTATATCTTTATGGGTAAAATGTTTTGCATCTTCTGTGCATATGTGCATTGCAATGCATAAATGCATTTTAGTTCTCTATGCATTTTGAATACACATAGATAACTACTTTTATAATTTTGTATATGCATATGTGCATTGTTTGGTAATTGTGCATATGGGAATATGGTAAGAAGTTATCATTAGGAGTTGTGCATATGAGCATATGTTCATGCAGTTAGAAAGTTATTGGATGCTTAAAATTAGGTAGAAGATAACTTCCATATTAACTTGATAGGCATCACATTTTAATTTAAAAATATTACATTTAAAGAATAGATAATTACCATAACAAACTCCTCAAAATATGGAATGAGATTGGATGGGGAGTGAATTGGTAAATACCAATATTGCCCTTTGATATTTAAAAATCATTAATCGCATGACATAATCTCTAGGAAGCTTTTGATTGATCGAAAATTGGTTAGCACGGTTAGTACCAATGTCGTGGTTAGCAAATGAAGGGGACCCTATATATATATATATATATATATATATATATATATATATATATATATATATATATATATATATATATAGCCTTAGGTTCATTTGAGAAATAGTAAATATATGAGAAATAAAGAAGTAATCCTAGCCATTCATATGGTCAAGATCGGATTTGACTGGTCAAATATTGTGGCTTTGACAGGTCAAAAGTTGCGGCTATTCCTAAAATAGAAGGACACTTTCGTAATTTTTACAAAATACATGGGTTGCGTTCATATATGAACATGTATAATTCACATATGAACTATATGTTCATATATGAATCAGTGTAATTCACATCTGAACTCTTTTAACTGATTCATATATGAATCTTTGTGATTCATATATGAACTAATTAACTGATTCACATATGAATTAATTAACTGTAAGTTCGTATATGAATCAATTGAACTAATTAACAGATTCATATATGAACTAATTAACTGATTCATATATGAACATATAGTTCATATGTGAATCATATAGGTTCATATATGAACTCATCCTGCATATTTTACGAAACTACCCCTCTACCTTCTATAGACCATGCAAGGAATTATCAGGTGTTTCGCGGTCAAAGCCGCAAATATTGACCAGATGAATGACTAAGATTACTTCTCTATTTTTCATACATTTACCATTTTTCAAATGAACCTCTCCCTGTATGTATATATATATATATATATATATATATATATATATATATATATATATTTTAAACTCTATGTTGGACCTACATAAACCAACTAATAAAAACCTTCAAAAATATAACAAATGTTAGAGTCTTTTAGGTGTAACACCCTAAAATTTCGGGTAATTTTAAAAATTGAAAATTCGGCAATATAACGTTTATAAAAAGGGCAAACCACCCATAAAGGGGTAAAGCGTAAACATTTACAAAAAACCTGTAATAATGTATGGGGAAACGACAACAAACTAATCTAAAACTACATCTAGCTAGATTACGTTGGTTGTCAACCCAATACCAAAAATGAATAATTGTTTCAATGCTAAAGCTTCCAAAAGTTTTATCATTCAAAAATGCCCTCAAGAGAACACGCTCTTCTCTCAACCCCTTGACGACCCGCCGCTAAGGGAACCTGTTATACACATCATTTGAGAAAAAATATTAGGCTTAAAGCCTAGTGAGAATATACAATTTATATGAAAGACAGTAAAAGAATTAGTTGCAACATAAATAAACCGTTTTCATCAACATCCTTGTAAATGGTTTAGTAAACACATAATGACCTTCCGGTCCAGACTTTATCTTGCGATGACGGGTGTAAGCCCGAATTCCAAGGATTGTGGCGAAACACAAAGTAAGCCACTTTCCAAGTTTTGAGCTCACCATACTAGGATCAAGGCCGCGAACACGCCGGCTCGAATAAATATGTGGGGGGATGGCACCCAATGATCCTAGTCATACTCATTCGCTAGGATTTACATTTACGACCCACGGCTAGTAACCGATCTCACATAATCGTACCAAGTTGCCCTCTAGGGTCCAATGTCTCAACTAGCTACATACGGGAGTTACCCCTAAATAATAAGTCAACTAAATACCTATGGATCCATTTGTAATAGTCTAGACTCGTCACAATACACTTGTGACCAACTATAATCAAACATATAGTTCATGATACCATTTAGTTCCAAATCACATTTTCATGGTTAACTGCTGATAAGAAAATACAAAGCCCAAACATGAAACATAAGGCTATCTTTCCATTTCCAATATATATCTTCACCAAATAATTTTCAAGTGTAAAAACTATTTAAATGGCAACAAGGATTTCTTCAAGATTTAAACCATTTATTTCTCTTTCACAAGGTAATCCTTTTCAACCAAATTCCCATGGTATGCTAAATATGAACTTGGCTAAAAGTCACAACTTGAACATTTACTCATCAAAATAAAACAACGACATATTTGTAGTTCTACACATGGATTATACTTTCGTTTTACAAAAATGGTAAGAAACCCTAAAAATCTCCAAAACCCCAAGTTAGGTCAAAATCTCATAAATGATGAAAATGTAAACAAGGAGATGATTAGAAGTTAAACTATGTATTTTGATGTGTATAAAGTTTTAAGAAAAAGTAGATGAACTCACAATGGGTTAAATACCAAAACCCTAGAAATTTCTAGTTGGAAAGAACTAGCACTTGAGAGCTTGAGATCTTCACGAAGTTGCCTTAGATTCACCTATACCAACACCATTAATGAGGAGAGGAAGATTGATGGTGTAATAAATGAGGAGGAAGACTTAGGGTTTAGAAACTTACCACCTACTGCAGAGAGAAATCGACCAAACTCTAGAAAAATCAGATAAGAAGACTTATTTTCGGAGCTGGTCTAATAAATGCAATTGTGCCCGCTCGCGATAGTGACAAGCGATAATGACATTGTCACTATCGCGGGGCAGGGTCGCGCCATCTGTACCGAAAGTCGTAGGATTTTTCGCGATAGTGCCCTGGCGATAGTGACACTGTCACTATCGCGTGGCAAGGTCGCGCCAGATGTACCGAACCCAAAAACTCCAGATTTCGAACCCGCGACTTACGATACTACAACAAGGGAAAAGATATAACGGATATGAGTGAAATTAAACGAATAAAGGTTACAAATACGGACAAGTTGGGAATCTAGATTTACACAAGATTACGGGTGTTACATTAGGTCACGTTTCGTTCGTAGAATGTTTTTGAGTGAAATAGAATCTGTCAAAAAAATTTGACTTTGAAGGAATTGGAATGAAATGTTGTCAGGTTTGACCACATGTTTGGTTGACAAAATTGGAATGGAATATATTAAAAGAATTGGAATATGTCTGTTTGGTTCACATAATGTACCTTGGAATTGGAATGAAATGTTGATAAATGACCAAAATAACCCTTTTGGTAATTTTAATTTTTCTAAACAAAAAAATGCTTTAATAAAATAGTCATTAAAAATTCTTTATTTGTAATGGTGGTTCAAATTGGTGGTGGTCAGTGGTGGTTTAGATCGGATATGGTTGGCGTTGGTTCAAATCGGTGGTGGTTGGTGGTGGTTCAGATCGGCGGTGGTTCAGAGCAGCGGTGGGTGGTAGTTCAGATAGGCGGTGGTCAGCGGTGATTCAGATCGACGGTGGTCGGCGGTGGTTCAGAACGGCGGTGCCCGACGGTGGTTTAGAACAACGATGGTCGACGGTCGTACAAAACGACGATGGTCGGCTGTGATTCAGATAGGTGATGGTTCAGAACGATGGTGGTCGGTGGTCAGCGATGGTCGGTGGTGGTTCAGATGGGCAGTGGTTCAGAACGACGGTGGTCAGTGGTGGCCGACGATGGTCGGTGGTCAATGGTGGACGACGGTAGTTCCGATCGAGGGTGGTCGGTAGTGGTTCAGAACGGTGGTGGTCGGTGGTGGTTCAGAACGACGGTGATCTGTAGTTGGTGGTGGTCGACGGTGGTTTAGATCGACGATGGTTCAGAATGGTGGTGGTTCAGAACGACGGTGGTCGGTGGTCGGCGGTGGTCAGTGGTTGTCCGCGGTAGTTCTGATCGGCAGTGGTCGGCGATGGTTCAGAACGACGGTGGTAGGTGGTCAGCGGTGGTTCAGATCGGCGGTTGTCGGCGGGGTTTAGAGAAGGAACCGATAGAGGCATGGTTTAATCAGATAGGTTTTATGTGATTAGATTATATTGGATTGAGGCATATGTGGTATTATGAAGAAAAAAAAGAATTTCATTCCATCAAAATACCTTGTAGTTGCTAAGGAATTTAGAGATTTCTTCCATGAAAAAAAAATGAATCAAACAAAGGAATGAAATTTGATCAATGGAATTCAACATTTCAATTCCAGCAGATTCCTTCTTAATATGCGAACCAAATGTCACCTTACTTTGTTTCCCTTTCCTTCATAAAGAAAAGGTCATTGAACTAGTCATAATAATTCAACTCTAGCAACCATGAAATCATATATAAACTCATTGTATGTTTCATTTTCCACCTATGTAGGACAATGATTTGCAAAAGCAATATTGACTTTAATATTGATTATTGATATAAATTTGTTAAAAGAACATTACAATAAAACTTTTTAACCATGATTAAAAATCAAAGAAGGCTATAAATATGTATAGTTTAATTGCTGGAATTATGACGATTTTACCGAAAATAATATTCATGAAAATAACTTCTATAATGTTATGTCATGTCATTTTATTAACACAATGCTTTAAATCAAGATTCAGAATGTCTCTCTTTCATGTATAGAGGGTTGCAAGTAACAGAAAGCCAAATTTGATATTTAATAATAAATCAATTTCATGATATAACGTAATAACTTAATACGCCTGTTAAGTGCATTTTATGCACCTAACTTTGTATATTCTAGTTGCATTTTTCTTTATATTTTAGTGTTTAGTTTAGATTTTTCATGCATTTTTTCATTTCTCTCTTATTCTCTCTAATCACGGTTGAAAATTCTTTTGGGGATAGTTTTTATGCTTTTGGTATATGTTTTGTGCAAATTATGCGTTCTAAAGGTGAGATAGATGAAGGCGTGCTCAAGGTGGAAAGAGAAAAGAAGGAGATGATCGAGAGTAAGGAGGAGAAGCCGTTGAAAGAGACGAAGTCGGAAGAAAATAGTTGTTCTCCATGCTTCGCGGACGCGAAGAAATACATTTGATTCAAGATTTAGAGTTTCTGTCACGGTTTCGCGGGCGCGAAGATTTATTCGGGGTCGTGAAGCACTGCTCCAGAAACGTTCTTTTTATTTTATGATGCACCTTCACGGGCGTGAAGTTTTCTTCACAGTCGCGAAGGTCGTTGGGCCTATTCTTTTTTTGGGCTTTTTAGCTTAGTCTTTTAAAACCCTTTTAGGTTTTTTTTGGACACACACTTTTTTTTAATAGCATAGGGAGGAGTCGACTTTTGCTGAGGAGAAACACCTTGATCGATCTCCAAGTTTGGGGAAGAATATTGCACTACAAGCTTAGGCCATTGGGATCCGATTAACCATCGGTTTTTCATACATCTAGTATCTTCTTCCCTATTCTCTTGATATACTTAGTTGATTTCTTGTTTTTGTTTGAATATTGCTAGTTATCTAATCATTCTTAAAGTTTCTTCATAAACTCTTCTTCAATTCTTGTTTATTTGCATCAAGTTTTAGTTTTTCTACATCTCCCTATGTGTATTTCATTATCTTTCTCCTTTTTGTATATATATATTCCTTATTCTCTACCCTTGATTCTTCTCTTGCTCTTTATCTTAATTTACTGCATTTATATAATTTTCTGCACCCATTAGGTTAGATTAAATCAATTTTATAATTTTCTGCATCTATTAGATTAGGTTAGATTAATTTCCTGCACATGTTTGTTTATTAGTTTTAGTGTTTATTCCTAGTTTTGTTAATGTTAATTGTTATTAGATTGCATCCTATGTAATTATTGTTTTAGTCTACGTTTCTTTTATCTTTAGTTTTGTTAGAGTTTAAATAAATAGTTTATTGTTTGGTCCCGAGTCGGTTTTCGTTTTATTGGGTAATCGTCCCTTAGGATTGAGGTTTTGGTATTGACCAATTGTTCTTAAAACAAATGTTGGGGTTATAATCCATTTTAATTCTAATGAAAGTTAGAGTTAATTTAATTGTTTTTTAACAAAACATTTAGTCAATTTGATTAGTTTTTGACGAGACGAAAGTTTAGTCTTTTACTTGGGTTAAATTGGTCAATGACAACGGCTCTAACATGCGAATAGTTAGGGACGTTGATTGGGAAAAATTATTTGTTTTAAACCTTAATGTTTCTTTCCTATGTACATATATTGCGAGAATAAATATGTGTCTTGGTTTAGAAAAGTTTTTCCACCTCGAAAGAGGGTTAAAGTAATTTTGCAAAACGAATTCTCACCATTACCAAAAATCCTAAGTTGACGTTACCCAGTACCCCTTTAGTTGTAGTTGTCTTTTATTTTCCTCTTTTTATCTTTCTTTCCTTTATTCTCTTTTATTTTATGTCACTTAGTTTAATCATCAAATCAAATTATCTGATTCGCATAGCTAGACATGATTATTAAGTGGTTAGTGTTTAGACCGTCACCTCCCTGTGATCGACCCGTATGCTACAAAACCCATACGTTTGCGGTATAAATTTTAAAACAAACATCAACGCCTATCATCAAATGTATCAAAATTAATAGATTTTTGGTCAAGTTGGGTATGAAATAAGTTTTGTTGAGAAAACAGTTGTTATATTAAATAAAAACTAGAGAAAAGTCTGAAAAAAACCCAACAAACTATATGGTTTTGAATGATTAAGTCCTTAAACTATTTTTTTGAATGTTAAAACCCTTAAACTTTCTAAAACCGGTTAAATACATTCTTGTAACCTGTAAAAGCAGGTTAATGTGATAAAAATGTGGGAAAATCTATAAAAACCCAACAAACTATCGGGTTTTGAATGATTAAGTCCTTAATTTTTTTTAACAAATAAATCTTTAATTTTTTTCTTAAATCTTTTTACCAAATAAATTCTTGAACCTTTTTCGAACAAATAAATCACAAACTTTTTTTTTGAAGAAACATAATCATAAACTTAATTTTAAATAAATAAACCCGAAACTTTTTTTTGAAAAAACAAAATCATAAACTTAATTTTGAACAAATAAACCCAAAACTTTTTTTGAATAAGACAAAAAAAGAGGTTCAAGGGAAAACCTTAAAAAAAAGAAAACTGAATAACACCTTGGTGGCCCTTCATTTGGACGGTATGCACTTGTGCATACAAGTAATTTGTAACATACACATGTGCATATGCATAAGTGCATAATGCATTTGTGCATAAGAACCAAAAAAACAACATAATTTACCTGTATGCACAAATGCATACCGTCCAGATAAAAGGCTACAAGAGTACTGTTCTTCAGTTTTATGTTTTTTTTAGGTTTCCCCTGAACCTCTGTCTATATATTATCTCATTTGTATCATAAAATTGCAACCCTATGTTAATTCCTTAAAACATGTTATTTCTCTACTGAATGAATATTTATGATAAAAAGAAAAGAGTAAACTCCAACTTTGGTCCCTGAGGTTTATTGATTTCTTTGAAAGAGGTCCCTATGGTTTCATAATTCAAGTTTACATCCCCAGGGTTTGGATTTTGCTCTAGAAATGGTCCCTGGACACTAACACCGTTAAAAACTTTGTTAGAGGCAGGGGCATTTTTGTCCAACCATATTTTTGTCCCCTTTTTGTAATTTTCTTTTGTTTTTTTCTTATTTTTGTGTAAAACAATTGAAGTATATGGACCAACTCTGTAAATTTTATAACTCTTCCGGTCATCTTCTCCGGCTAGATTGCCGATCATCTTCTCCGGTTAGAAACCCTCCGGCCAGACCCTATCGTAACACGTCTAACACCAACATCAATTAAACCCAATCCAAATCCTAATCTCAACACCAAAATCAAAATTAAAATCAACCAAAATCAAAATTCGTTTGTCGATTTGAGAGGAAAAAACTGAAAGACAAATTTATAACCATCACAAAAACCCACTGAAAAAACGGCACCAAGAACATCAAATTGTTCATAACCCATCGCAAATCTGAATCAATCAAAACCCAAAATCATAAAAGTAAATCATAAACAGTACATCAAAATCCTGTTCTAAGCAAATCCATCGATACAACCTGTAAAAATCAAAAACCAAAACCTTGAAAATCCATGGATGTAAACCAAATCTGTAATCAAAACCGGTGAAGAAGAAGCTCTGACGTCGACGAGGGACCGAAGTCGTGTGGGAGAAATTAAGTTAGTTTCCCCCGGCACCTTGCGGCGGCGGCCAATGTCGTCCCAACGAGTCGGTACCACTGAACAACAATTCCCCTCATTTCACTTCCTCTTCTTTCTTCTCTGTCACCACCCCCATCGACGATGACATCTTAGGTCGACCAATCAAAACAATAGACCATCAACCGCAAAACACAAAGTGATGTGGGTGTAGAAAAAGAAAAGAGGGGGTGACCTTCTTGACAACCAGGGGTACATTCGCAGCTGAAGCGTCCCAACGGCATCGCCGTAGCGATGGCTCGTGCAGCCGCACGTGACCTCAACGTAATCATTGTTGCCACTCTTGAACCCACTTATCTCCCTCACCTCTTCATCGCTAAACATTGTGGAACCATCCACCACATTCTCGTCCACACCAGAGAGAGAGAGATCTGATGGGAGTTTAATGGGGCTGAGAGAGAGAAAACGAAAGGGGTTTTGAGCGTTTATTTAGTGTGTGCGTATGTGTATACGAGAGAGAGAGAGAGATGTGTTGGTGAATGGCGGTAGTGTTGGTCACCGCCGGTGAAGCAAGGGCGATGGTCCAACGAGTTACACACGGTCATATATATATATATATATATATAAGTATATATATTAGTTAATTACATATAGGTCCTAAGGTTTGTTTGTATTTACAAAAATAAAATAGAATTACAAAAAAGGGAAGAAAACATGATTGGACGAAATTGTCCCTGACACTAACGGACCAAATAGACGTCGTTAGTGTCCAGGGACCATTTCTAGAGCAAAATCCAAACCCTGGGGATGTAAACTTGAATTATGAAACCATAGGGACCTCTTTCAAAGAAATTAATAAACCTCAGGGACCAAAGTTGGAGTTTACTCAAAAGAAAATTATATTAGAATTAATACATTATAACAAACATGCATAAAAAATGAAAATTTTATTAGTAATGGAAAAGGTTTAATTCTTTTTGTTTAATTGGTTCATTTTACTCTGTTGTTAACAAGAGAAATGTTTAAAAAAAAGTTTTAGATTTATTTGTTCAAAGTTAAGTTCATGATTTTGTTTTTTCAAAAGAAAATTGAGATTCATTTGTTCAAAAAAAAAGTTTGAAGAATTTATTTGGTAAAAGGATTTAGGAAAAAATTTAGAGATTTAATTGTTAAAAAAATTCAAGGACTTAATCATTCAAAATCAGATAGTTTATTGGGTTTTTTTAGACTTTTCTCAAATTTTTATCACATTAACTTGTTTTTATAGGTTACAAGAATGTATTTAACCGGTTTTAGAAAGTTTAAGAGTTTTATCATTTAAAAAAATAGTTTATGGACTTAATTATTCAAAATCATATAGTTTATTGAGTTTTTTTAGACTTTTCCCTAAAAACTAAGTCAAACTTCGTTATATTTTTGTCTTTTCAAAAATAAACATAATACATTTAAATACTGAAGTTTTTACGAATGGCTGAGTCAAAATAAATATCAAATAAAATATGTTCGATTTTAATGTAGTTTATGTTTATATGAATGTGAAATCCTTAACAATAGAAATAGAATATTCGAGTGTTTAAAAATATTGTATGTTCACGCATGGTGATTGGCGACCATTAGCAAGACCACCATTGACGGGTGTAAATGATTCGAGCTTTTAACAAGCTACTTGAGCTTGAGTTTAATAATTCTCGAACTCGTATCGAGCTTATAATACCAATGTTTGACTTGACTAGTTCGAAAACTCGATTAAACTTTGTGAGTCAAGTCGAGACGAACTGAGCTATTCGAACATGCACTTTTTCGAGGCAAACATATTTTATATGTTTATAAATTATATAATCAAAATATAGAAATCATCGAGCTTCAACAAATAAACGAGTTAATCGATATCGAGTTCGAGCTCACAAATGAGCAACGAGCTTGAGGTTAAACATTGAAAAAATATTCGAGCTCGAGCCCGACTTTAAAAAAGTTATTCGAGTTCGAGATGATATTTTTTTTTCTAGTTAAGCTCAAATAATCTATTACTCGACTCGACTCGTTTATATCGTACCACTCCCAAGTCAGATCTTGGCATCCCATACGTGATATATCAAAACCAAAGCTGATTTTTTTTCGTTGTCATTAAGTTAAATAGTGGGAAATAATGAGTAAGGGTGCTTAAATTTCCGACCAACCCAACCTAAGAAAACGCAAAAGAAAAAAAAACTCAAACTGAGGTAACCCGATACATAATTGATACAAATTTTGTCTAAACCGCATCTATTGGGTTGGAAACAAGCAGGGGCAGAGTTAACATATAATAGGTGGGGGGATGGGCCCCCACTAAAAAAATAAGAAAAGGATTTTTCTTAGTACTTTTTACCATTGTTCTCCCTAGTAATTTCTCGTTAGGGCCCCTCACCAACCAAAAAAAGTACAACGAAATCAAACAAAACACCAAAAAGAACTCCTGACATCAACCAAAAAAACCGAAATAGTTCCTCGAAATCGATAAAAAAAACTTAAGAATCGCTCGAAATCAATCAAAGAAACTTTAAAAATCTCTTGAAACGGCGGAGTTAGACTAAAAAAACATCGAACGATTTTGTGGACCTTTAATCTACTTTAAAGGTGCCCCCACTAGGCAAAAATCCTGGATCCGCCACTGGAAACGGGTTAGGCCCAAAGTAAATCGGTCTACTCGATAACCCGACCAAAACTTGTACGTTTTTTTAATGGTTTTAGACTTTTAGCGGTTCCTCTTTCTCTCAACTCTCAAGTCTTACTATCTTAACCCTACTTTAGATCTTTCCACGATACCACTCCGATTGAAATCGCACGAATCTAACCTTCAAGTCTTCAAAAATCGTCAACATCAATTGAATCAAGAGCCAAGAGCTACTCTTCTTCTACCCTTCTCTTTTTAACCTTATTTTTTTATTTCCATTTTGGTTTTAGTTTCTTTAAACACAATCACTTGGTGTTAGATTGTAAAATGATGTACTAAAGTTTCAACTCGACCAACCCAACCAACCCACGTTTGGTTTGGGTTGAGATTTTTCAAACAGAAGTGTTTTCAACCCGGCCAACTCAACCCAAGTCAACCCATGAGCACCCCTAATAATGAGATACCAGAATACAACATGAACGAAAACGGTAGAAACATAAAAATTTGGGGTTTAAAGTGGAAATTATGAATAGAGGGCCAAATGTAGTTTCTCCTACAATATAAAAGGGCATGTTTAGTAAATAGCTCAAACTCAAGAACATGCGTAACAATTTTCACGTAAATGGACATCAATTCATCGGTAAATGATCAAAATTTTTAATTTTTACAGAAAACTCACCCCCAAAAATCTTGTAACAAAGAGAAATCGATGGCGCAAGCGATTTGAGGTACAACTCTACACCATTTCTAGTTATTTTTTGGTTGAAATTGTTGTGTTTCGTGGTCCCAATTTAGTGATATGATGATGGATTTTGGGGATTGGTGCAATGGGGTTTCCAAATAGGCGTATGCATACGACATCTAAGCAAGTACTTTAGCAGAAACACAGTGGTCACTTACGTTACAAACGTTAATCGGATAAGTACTTATCGGATCATTTACATTACCGTGTGAGCATGATAAGACCCGAAAATCTTACCAGATAAGAGCATGACGATGACAGAGAATTTTAACCGGTAGGTAACTGAGGGGTTAGCGTGTATAGGGTAACAAATGTTTACCAACAATCTTATAATGTCATTTTGATGGACAAAAATGTTACCCGATAACGTAAGTGAGGATGGTACCTCTAGTCTAATAATTGTTTACAAGATTAACGTTGCTAACCTTGTGGGGTTAGCTTAACTGGTGATAAGGCTTGTGCCTTTGAGATTCTTCTCAGAGGTCACCGCCCACCGGTTCGACTCCTGCAAGGATACTAGAGATTTTACTGCCTGTTTTCCAGAGCCCCTAAGATTAGTCGAGATGCACGCAAACTGACACAAGAATAAAAAAGAAGAAAAGAAAAAAAAAAGAAAAAGAAAGAAAGATTAACGTTGGTAAAAACGAGGAGAATGATCGTGTGAGAAGTTGAGGTTAACATGAGAAATGTGAGAAGTGAATCTGAATTGTTGATCACTTTTAATAAAATGTCTTCCCATGAATTGCGGCTTAAAAGGGAATTGATTCGGTGCATCTTATCTCTGTGCATCTCATCCTAATATGCATCCATTTCTCATCCAATGATTGATAACCATTTCTCACGTAACCTCAACTTTTCACCAGAACCCATCCCTAAATTTTTTCAAGTTATTTACCGATGCATTTTCTTTGTTTTTGTATAGAGTTGATTTGGTCATGGGTTTGGGTCGTTTGCAAAGATCAAGTAACCCCTGACTGGGTCAATTGGACCATAGGCGGGGCATATCTGGGTCAGATCCGAATTCTGATCGACCCACATTCTTTTCTAATCTTCAAGAAATTTGAAATTGGCCCTGAGCTTCTAAAAATTACAATTTCTGCCCTGTTTTAAACAATTTGAAGTTTTAAAAAACTACTTTTAGCCCCTAATACGCGAATTTGGTCACTGGTTTAAATATTTTACTCTTCAGAGGTTAAATAAATTCAAATATTTCCAGCAAAATAGAAACACTTTGCATTTATTTTTATTTTGAGAAATCAATTTTCAAAAATTATTTAATTTGAGGAGTCAAATTGCACCTAAATAGAAGCACTTTATAAATTGTAAATTGCACCAAATCATAATTATTTTATGTTCATTTCTATTTTCAGGAATCAAATCTTAGAACTTCGCATTTTGAGGAACCAAAATGAGACATTTGCATTGCTTTAAAGTTTTGAGGAACATATATTGTGGTTAACGAGTCCTTTGAACAAAAAAGAAAACAATACATAAACTACAATGATAAAAAAAAAATTAAAAAACCAATAACAATAAACTACAAATCACGTGGGAAAAATTCATAGTTTATTCTAGAAACTGGAGAACTATATGCCATATAAAGGGAGGTTTGAACGAAAACAATAATCAAATAAGGAAACATAAAAACGGCCAAATCACATACAAAATCAAATGTGATTTTACACTAACGGTCATTGTAAGAGTGTGTGGACAACTAAGGGCCTGTTTGTTAGCAGCTTAATGAGACTCACAACTTATTAAGTCAGTTATATATGACTGTTTGGTAGTGGCTTAGTGATATAGAAAATGGCTTATTCAGTAAGATTTCAAGGGGGGGCTTTATGCAGAAAACCAAGTTTTTTTTCCAAACCAGTCTCTCTCATTAAAAAACACGTTCCTTCCATCTATGAAAAAAACTATCTCAAATAAAAATCTTTTAAATCTATACAGACAGATTAATCCACACAGACAACTTTATCCATATAAAACTTAATGGAAAACCAACCAAACAACCCCTAAGTCGCATAAATCACATGTGATTCAACCGTTTTATTATTCTTTTATTTGGTTAATGTTTTCGTATAAAGCTGACCCTCTTTATATATATGGTAAAAATAATTTTTAATATAAGCAATAAAAAATAAATCTTTATTAAATGCATTCAACCCGCCCATTTATTTTATAGTAGCTGGAAAAGAGGATATAAGATATACCTTGATCTAGGGTTGTGAATTTATCATTATATTTATTATTATTTTACCATTGGAAAAAATAATATAAATTAATATCATATATTGTTTTTCATGGATAAAAATCATAATATCTTTGATAATAATAATCACAGTAATGGTATATTTACCTTTTGGGAAATGTCTACTTGTCTATACCTACTCCTAGTTCCAACCATTAATCACAATAAATTCACAATCAATGTTTCATTAACTTTTTATTTGGATTTGATTACAAATTTTATGCCCATAATGTTGACAAGTCAGGAGCAGTTTATCAAACGCTTACCAGGTGAATGTTTAGAGCATCTCCAACAGCTATGCTAAAATAGAAAAAAGTGAGATTTTATCAATTTTTTTGCTCCAACAGCTATGCTATATCATATGCTAAAATAGAGAAAAGATGAGAGAGAAGGTAAAAATCTCCAAATTTGGAGAAATCTCTAAAACCCCATATTGAAGAGAAAGAAATAATATTTAATTCTTTTCCATCAATAGAAGACATTGAAGTTGTATGTTTAAAAGAGAGAAATAATATTTTATTAAAATAATTGATGATAAAATTACTAAAATAGAGTAGTTGTTGGAGTTGGTTGTAATTTTTTTTAGAGATTTCAACTTTTTATACTCTATTTTAGAAAAATTATAGCATAGCTGTTGGAGATGCTCTTACAAAACTTATCAAAGTTATATTACCTTAACCGATGAATATGACAATGACCAATAATCTTACCCGGTAAGAACGAAAGCAATGGTCAATAGTCTTACCCGGTAAGTGAGGGCAGTGACTCTTACCCGATTAACGCTTACCGGGTAATTTTTTGCATATGATACCGTTTTAATGGACTAAAATCTTACCCGATAAGGTAAGTGATAGTGTTGAAGTTAACCATACTGGGTAAGTGTTCAGGTAAACGGCCCTTTAGTTATTGGCTAATATGTTAGCTAGATGTCAGTTATAAGCTAACTCACAAACTAATAATGTTTGGTAAAGGTAGTTGCTGATAAGAGTATCTCCAACATCTATACTATTTTAGAAATTTTAGAGATTTGAAAAAATATGCTCCAACAACTATGCTAAACGCTCCTCTAATATAGTAACAAAAGAGAGAGAGAATGAAGAGATCTTCAAATTTGAAAATAGGGAGAGAAAATATAGCATATCTGTTGGAGTCGGAGATGCTCTAAGCAAGACGACAATATAAAATGGCTTCTTTCAAGTTAATTTTGAGAGTTAGCTTCGTTCTTCTTAGACATTTACTGTAACACCCCTAAAATTGGAAAATAACAGACAATTTAAAACTTCCAAAAATCCCTTAAATACATAGCATCGAAATAACAAATATCTAAAGTTACAAGGGTAATAAACACCACAACATGTATCAGAGTTCAAATGGAACTATCCAGTCCCACAAACGGGAAACAAAGTGTAACGGGTGCTACTAAAACCACCAAATCTGTTATCTTCTCAAAACCGGATGACGTCACTAAGTCATCCTACCGGAACTTCTTTCAAGCTCCACTCGCCTCTCAGATCCATCTAAGACCTGATATACATGTCGATAAGAAAAAGTGTTAGGCTTAACGCCTAGTGAATTAAAGCAGTTTTATCATATAAATCATAAAACGTTTAAATAGAATACTTTCTTCTAAAAACGACCGCCCCCGAAGTGTTAGTTATAAAAAGGCTTTGATTTCAAACCATACTATTTTCAATACCAAACACCCTTTTCCAAATAATGTTCACCAGTCAATTTTCCCAAAACGCACCCACGAGATAATTCATCAAAATACTATTTATATAAATAAAATGACACATTTTAACACCAAAGGTGTGAGTAAGGGAATGCCCGAAGATAACACCTTTCGATGAAGGGGGAGATCCGATTCCATCGAATGTGATGGAACACATAGTTAAGCCACTTATCAACGTTTACGAGATTCACTTGGGGTCATGGATCCCCGTATACGACTCCTCTGAGCAACCACCGCAAGATGCCCAAATGACCCTAATGTCTACTCAATCTCTAGACGAGTCTCACCACAAAGTCACAACTCTCCGTATCCGGTTCACCATGGGCACCACCGCAAGACTTAACTCCGTATACGGGTCTCCAAGAGTGTAACACCCTCAAATATGGAAATAACAACTAATTTAAAATTTTCTAAATGCACCAATAAATGATTCAGCTACAACCATAAATTAATATTTAACCTCAATACACACATTCATTCCATACATACAATCTATAACAAGAACGGATGCTACTAAAACCCAATAGTAGTCACTATCTCCAAACTGCGGAAGACTTCACCAACTACTTACATTTGCACAAGCTAATGCTCAACTCTTCATAACTACTAGAACCAAACCCCAACTGGTACCTGATGCACATGCCGACAAATAAAAAGGTTAGGCTAACGCCTAGTGAGTCCAAGAGTTTTACATGAGTAAATATATCTTTAGAAGAAAGAACCTCATTTGAAACCATGACCCGACAATTGGTGTCCTTTAAAACGTGGAAACGACCCTTTTCCAAAATCATGCACTTTCCAAATATGGACACCTCATTTAAAACTTGCTTTATAAATTGATGCAACTTGAACTAACTCGAAACATGAACCATCATCAAAACCATGAACATCGTGCGTCCGAAAACATGGACACTAGGTCCAATACTCACACGACCATAAATGGACAGACTTTAATTACCAAACACGGAGTTGACATAATTCATTCAAACCTTAATATACGAGGAGGATGGTCCAATATTAAGGTCCTCATTTTCTGTCAACCATAAAGACTCAATGACAATAAAGTAAAACATCCTTATATTTAAAAACACTGATAGTCGACAATGGGGGAAACCCGTATCCGTTGAGGGTGGAGGGAACACAAAAGTATGCCACCCAACAAAGTTAATCGCATGACACCTTCCGACATCACAGCCAGATGTCCATACGACTTCTTTACAAGCCCACCCCAAGTAAAGTTGACCTTGATGAACAACCCGAAGGACTCCACCCCAAAGGCCCGACACACTTAAAGACTACCTCTCAGGCAGTATTCCAAGCGGCGGGGGTCCTAGCGCCTACTTTGCCTGTAGCGCTACCAGACTCAACCCCTCCCAATGCATACTTGTAAAGTTTCCGGTCATAAAACATGGGTACTGACGGTCACCCGCAATACCCAATCGACCATCCAAAACAGACTGACTGACGTGCCTATGGATCCATTACAACAACGTCTAACGTTACATGACTCCAATTGAAAGACCAAAGCTCCCAAAACATGTAACTCACCAATGACACAATTTAAGCGTCATCATACTCAAAACCCACGATGGTTATAAATCCGGACAAATGTCCACACGACTCATTTAGTCAAAACCGAGCCAAAGGCCCAACTCTTTACGTAACTACCCAAATAAAAGTATATATAAACATTGAAACACGTTTGACCCATTATTATGCAAACACGACCAAAAGTATAATTAACTCAAAACTCATCATTGGTTGGGACCAAACCATTTTCCAAATGAACTCATACCCTTATGTTTTCAAAATGCCTCATAACACAATAATATGCATTTTCTGAAGAGGTTTATAAGATCAAATGCACAAAATGACACTTACATCAATTGAACTCCAATTATATATGTAAAATCATCAAATAAACATTTCAACATGATTTATTTGCCAAAATACCTAAAGATCCCAAAATGGGTGTCTCAACATGCTTATAAAACTAAACATTTCAAAATAACTAAAACTTATCAGCAATTACCAATTTGAGGTAAAACACAAACATTTTAAAATATAAACATTTTGGCATGTACACCGTTTTCACAAATCAACTTGAACTCACCTTGATTTCGCCCAACGATCTCTTTTGAAGGTCACTTGAATCCTCAAGCCGAGAGCTTCCAAAACCCTTTTTGATGATGAGACTTTCCGAGGACACCCAATCCAACTCTTCAACTCGAGCTCCCAAAAACCTAGATCCACACATTTTCAATCGTAAATAACCGCATCCAACCATAAAGAAACATTCCCCAAACATAATACATCAAAATCCCCAAGGAGATCAAAACCCTAGTTTCTCCCAAAACTAACAAGTCCAAGATTTGATAAGCCAAATACTAGGGAAACATCGATGGAGCAATTATAACTTATTACAAGGTTTGGAAATGGAAATAACATACTTACCACTTAGGTTTTGACGAAAGCCTAGAAAACCCAAAATGGACTTGAGGTTGAAGGTGAAGATGAAACTTCTTGACCATAGCTTCCAATCTTTGATGGGTGGAAAGAGGAACTGTAACACTCTAAAATTCAGAGTAAATTAAAACCTGGAAATATGGCAACAAGACATCCGAATTGATATAAACTTCCCATAAAGGGGATCAGTCCTTAAGACTATACAAAACTCGCACGGATATAGAAATTATCAACAAAACTAATCTAAACATAATTGTCTAGACTACATCACTTGACGAACCAAAGTTCATTAAAAGATGGGACTTAAACAATGCCCAACGCCAAAATAATAGACATCTCAAAATGCCTCGAGTCCACGCTCGACTCTCAAAAACCCTGTGCAACCCACTGCTAAGGGAAACCTGTTATACACATCATTTGAGAAAAAGTGTTAGGCTTAAAAAGCCTAGTGAGAACATACAGTTTATAAATTTCAAGGGATATAACATTTGCATCCAAAAAGGAAACCTTTCAAACAAGCATTTCCAAGTTAACTGATGTTAGGAATAAAATCCATTAAAATAAGGTCATAAACCTTCTTTCCAGAACCTCACAATTTAATGCACATGTAGTTCTTCGTTTTGATTAGCTTATGGAACCTCACAATTTAATGTACATGTAGTTCCATAATTTATTAACGGCCAGAACCTTACAATTTAATGCACATGTAGTTCTATATTCGTTAACGGCCAGAGCCTCACAATTTAATGCACATGTAGCTCTATATTTGTTAACGGTCAGAGCCTCACAATTTAATGCACATGTAGCTCTATATTTGCTTTACTTGGTAAACTCCAAATAATATCAGTCAACTCAAAACCTAGGGATCCACTAGTAATGGTACAGACTCGTCACAACAACATATGTGACCAACCATAATTAAACATATGGTATAAACACATTTTATAAACAAAATGTCATTTCCAGTTCAACTTCTGGTAAGAATGAAAATCATTAAAATGAGTTCTTACACAATCTTTTCGCATATCCACATAATGTACAAGCAAAACATCATTTTACTTCAATAAGATGAGAGCCATCATTTTAGTAAACTCAAATGATCGGGAACCCTAAAATCTCCCAAAACTCAAGTTATATCAAATACGTAGAAAACTTAGATCTGAAACCACGGAGATATATAGGAGTTCCAAAAGGTAACTTTTGATATGTATAAAGTGTAAAATGATAGTAGGAACTCACCCAATAGGTTTATACGAAAACCCGAAGAACCAGATATCAACCCTCTTGACAAGACGAAGCTTTCCACACCGGAACCTCGGATCGAAAGCTAGATAATAATCACCAAACTCTAGAAAGAGAGAGAAAAATCTAGAGAGAGGATGAGAGAGTTTGAGAAAAAGTGATGAAAACCCCAAATGAGATATTTGATTGGAAAACCCTTAAGTCGGTCCAGGCAACCTCGCGGGTTATGCCGCGACCTCAACTCGCGGCATAACTCGCCCGCTAACACAAAACCCACACAAACAGGGGGTTTCGCGGGTTGTGCCGCGACCTCAAGTCGCGGTGCAACTCGCGTGGTTCACTGTGGTTCGACCAAAACCACCAAAATCCAAACTCAAACTCCCAACCAAACGGGGTGCTAACGACAACGCTTGAACACAAGAATAACAAGATTACATAACGAAATTCGGGGTGTTACAGGAACACTTGGAACATAATAGATTTGGTGTCTTGGATGCATAAAACAGATTTTAGGGTTTGGGGTTCGGTTTCTAGAGAGAAAAAGGGTGAAAGGGGGTTGAGATAAATGAAGAGGGGTTGAGATAAATGAAGAGGGGTTGCTCAAAGCTGCTTAAAAACGACCAGGGGCCGTCGGCGATAGTGTCACGCGACTATGCTCTTGGCATAGTCGCCGGGCATAGTCTCCCGAAGGGGGAGGGCCACGGTACATCTCCCGCGATTATGCCCCGCGAGAGTGACATTCTGTCACAATCGCGGGCATAGTCGCCCAGGTCCCTCCGAAGGTCAAAATTCCGACTTTTCGACCCGACGTGCTCTCAGTCCGAAATTCAAAACCCACAAACACCATTTGGATAAGATCTATAACCATGGCTTAACCGGATAAGGGTGAATTAAGGGTTAACCAAAATCACGGGTGTTACAAAGAGCATCACCGCAAGCTTACATAACAACATAACTTGGGGACCACTCACTATACTCAAACATGGACATTAAAAACTCCATGACGAACATAACGACTCATATGTCTATGGATCTAATGCATTACAGTCTAAATATTACATGACTCCATATGAATGAACTAACGCATCCAAAACATGTAATAACCAACATCTGTGCAGTAATTACACTTCCATAAAGCGCTCCATATTGAGTTATTTAAACCGTACAACGTCTCAAAACTCATTAGAGTATAAGTCAAGCTATAAGGCATCATAAAACATTTGGAAATAAGAATAAAGCCAATATAACTACATGTGCCGAAGTATAACTTTCCCAAAAATGGTATTTCTCCAACGTATAATTGGCCGAAGGCCTAAACCGTAAGATTCACAATTTCCCAAAATACTCATCGTGTCAAGAATGGCAGTTTTCCATTTACTCACACTGTTAAAGCCGAAATAGTTAAAAGCAACAATATCCCAAAACTCATAAGTAGGGTAAAATCCCAAAATAACCATTTGTACCCAACTTTTTGCAAAATAAAACCCAACACATTAGGTTGCCTAAATTCTCCAATAAGTCTAATTGATCTCCATTAGTTGGTTTAAATATCATTTTGAGGATGAAACACCCAAACACACTTAGCAAATCATTATAAAGCTTTAACATCCCAAGTATGTACAAAATACACATTTAACCATAAAACTCATCGATTGTAAATTGTGCGTGTAACATACGTTCTAAATCCCCTTTCTGGTGACTCAAACACCTCATAAATTATTGTAAACCATTTTCAAGGGTTTTATAACACAAATATGTGTAAGTGTACAAATATTCACAAAACTTATCAAAATTCATGGATATATTTTCAAAACCCCAAAATACGTGCATTATGACATATATATAGTTTTTCAAAGTAACTATAACTCACCTTGCTAGATTTAGACTAAATCTAGGTTTTTACTCCAAACTTGAGCTTCCTTAATGAAGGCTTCAAATCCACAAACATCCACCACTAGAAACCTTGTCTAGGTCACAAACAAACCAAAACACACCGAGAGTAACTCCCAAAATCAGATCCAACACTAATCTTTACCAAAATCCCAAATCTCCAAAATATCCAAAAATAGATCAAAAGTCATAGTACGAGAGATACATCAAGGGAGATGTTCTAGGAGGTCAAGATGAAAGGTTTTAACAGAACAAAGGTCTAGGAATGATTATAATGACTTACAAGTGAGTTTCTTGGAAAACCCCAAGATATGCCAACAATGGTGAGGAGATGGTGAAGAAGATGAATGTGTTGATCTTAGGTTGATGATGAAGACCTTGAGGAAGAATAATGGTTGAACACTTCAATGAAGCCCCAAAATCGCCCATAACCCTAGTTTTCCCCGTACGGAACGTTTTAGAAGAAAAGAATGAGGAGAAATGGGGTTAAAGGACGGTTTTCCTCCTTTTTATTCGCATAGTGGTCGCGCACGGTCGGCATCGCGGTTTGACTCGCACAGAGAGCCACGCTGAGTTCTGGAGTTGAGAAGGAACAGAGCCCCGTGCGGATGGCGATGTGGTTCGACTCTCGCGGAGAGCTTCGCGGAACCCTGCCAACATTTTCCGTCTTCTTTTCGGCTACCTCGCTCAATATAAAAAATTAGGATAGAAACTCCCAAAATATGGGATGTTACATTTACCACATTCATGTTCATCTTTTTATCTTAATTATTTTGATTTTCAAATCAAATTATATATAAACAAATCATCTTCAACTAGGGGTGCTCACGGGTTGGGTTGATCGGGTTGAAGGCTTTTTAATAACTCAACCCAATATAGGCGGTTTGAAAATTTTACAACCCAACCCAATCAAAAGTACAACCCAACCCAACCCAAACCGTTCGGGTTGATCGGGTTGTGTTTAAACAAGATGAAATCAAATTTAGAAATATAAACATAAAGAAAACATTTCTTTGAAATACAACCGAATGACCGATAATTCATGAGAGTATGTAAGTTAATAAAAAATATTACAATATTACATATAAAAATGTCTAAACCAAATGATAATATGTCAATCAACAACAATCGTTTTAGACGTCTCCAACCCCGATGTTTTCGCTTTCTTGGCCTTGAGGTTGGTCGTGATCATCAACCATTTGGTACAAATTATTCATACTTCTTAAATCTTAAATATATCACATTTAGTTAATTTTTTAGTTTGCACATATATATATATATATATATATATATATGTGTGTGTGTGTGTGTGTGTGTTTATATTATTAAACATATATACAAATGAGTTATATAGAGATGAATAATAGATTGAGAATATATGTAAATGAAGATGGTACACAATAGTCTAATTTTCTAATTTACATATTAATAAAGACTTAATAATCATATTAAATCCACAAAATAAAAGGATCGGATTCATCGGGTTGGGTCGGGTTCAAATAAAAGTAATCCGATATCAACCCAATACCTACGGTTTGAAGATTTTACAACTCGATTAAACATCGGGTTGCTTCGATTTGAGTTATTTCACGTTGGGTTGGATTGGGTTGGTCGGGTTGATTGGGTTTTTGAGCACCCCTATCTTCAACCCAAATCAAAAACCCAAAACTATAGTACCAAATTTGAGTAGATGTGTTTTATCAAGTAGAAGAAGATTAAAAAATATTGATCCTGAAGAAATTAAATTGAAAATTTTGAAATAAAAAAAAAAAAACTAAAAACAACAATGAAAAGATTTCGAGAGTTTTGAAGCTAATTAAAATTTGAAATCAAAATCTTTGTACCTTGAAATGCCTATTGTTGAAAACATGAATGTTCTAACAAAAAGTAACATCAACAATCTCGTTGTAATTTGATTTCGATTATAGAGTGAGCTACAATTTAGAGTTTTGATTTTGTTTATTTTATTTATCATATTTGAGAGTTTTCAAATTTGGTTTCTACATTAAAGAATTTTTTTTATTTGTGATTCCGTTAAAAAAAACAACAGATAAAAAAAAAGATAAAATGATCTCACACATGGTAAATTTATCGTTGATTCACTAAAGATATAAACTTCATAAATCACTAGAAGTGTACTCGCGCAATGCAGCTAGATTCATCACAATTTTAATGTTTTATTTTATTTTCTGTTTTTTTGTCGATTTACATTTACGATTTTGGATGGTTGTGAGAGAGTGATAATGATTTTTTTATATATAAATTTGTTTAATTTAGACTTAATAATATAATGTTTTTTTTTTTATAAAAAATAAGTATTTTGTTAGAATTCAATTATTATGAGTTAGTTATTAATTCAAACATATAACTTTAGAAATTTATACTCATACATCATGACTTGTATTATTGAATTTTAGATAATGTGTATCAATAAACAGTACGCAATGCATAAAAGTACAAAACGACGACCAAAAAATCAAATTGGTTCTAAAAATATAAAACCATAACTTATTACAATAAATTATAAATTTAAAAATACATCAATAATAATCGAATAAAGATATATAAGATAGTAAAACATAATAATTGAACCCAATTACAAACTTAGCTACAAAATATAATGTAATTTATTTTGGTTTAATATTATAATGGTTTTTTATAAAATATTCTGTTAGATTTTTTTTAATTATATTTTAGATTTTTTATATTTAAAATTTGATTTTTATTCTATATTTAATTATGCTGAGAGTGATTTTAAGAGAGTTAAAGTGGAAATGATTTTAGGGGAGTTAAAATGGTTAGAGATAATGATTGAAAATTAATAAATAACATTAAATGTAGTGCATACAACTTTAATAGTTGTTTTTAAGAGATTTTAAGTAATTAGCATTAAATAACGGTACATTAAGCTTTAAGACTTGTTTTTAAGAGTTTTTTATATCTGCTTTATAATATAGTAATAGATGTAGATTATGTTGAGAGTGATTTTAGAGGAGTTAAAGTGGAAATGATTTTAGGGGAGTTAAAATGGTTAGAGATAATGATTGAAATTTAATAAATAACATTAAATGTAGTACATACAACTTTAATAGTTGTTTTTAAGAGATTTTAAGTAATTAACATTAAATAGTGGTACATTAAGCTTTAAAACTTGTTTTTAAGAGTATTTTATGTTTGCTTTATAATATAGTATAGAAATAGTTGTTTTTAAGAGATTTTAAGTAATTAGCATTAAATAGCGGTACATTAAGTTTTAAGACTTGTTTTTAAGAGTAATTTATGTCTGTTTTATAATATAATTAGTGTTGGGCCCATGCATTGCACGGGAGGATAATTTTTTTGTTGGAATATTGAACCGAGTTAAAATGAAACGTAATTTCTATGTTAACAATTAATGAAATACAATGTGAAAAACGAATGTATTTTCATAAGTGGTTAACTTGTATATATTCTTAATCGTTTGTTGTTATGAGTTTGTGCAATAATATTGGTAATAGTCTCACAACATATTTATCTGACTATTGACTTCAAGACCTCATAGTATTAGTCGATAAAAATAAAGATATGTATATATATATATATATATATCTTATTCCCCTACTTCGAAAAATATGATTGTGGGTTTTGAAAAATATAAATAAATCCTCAGTAAATAAAATAAAATATAAAAAAGTAGTTTTTCAAAGAAACAAAAATATAGTGGAATACATTTTGTTCAGTTGCAGGTTCCGTCATTAACACCCGACCGTTCGTCTTATTCTTGTAATCGGATGATACATAGAGAAGCTATATATATTTATAGTGAATGTAGAGAATATTTTAAAATGTTTTATTTTCATTTTCGATTTTACATTTAAATGTAAATATATTAAAAATATGGAAGAATATTTTTATATCTACATCGTTTCTATTTTATTTTCTTTACACTTGGTTAATTTGGAAAGTATTGCGGAATATTTTTATTTTAAAGAATACGATAATTTATTAGTATATCTCGTTATTTTTATTTTATTTTAAAGAATATGATAATTCATTAGTATATCTCGTTATTTTTATTTTTAATTCATATCAACCTTCTTTTTTCTTCTTTTAATGCTCGTGAAAAAAAAATACGTGTAGATTTTATATTATGCTAATATAAAATACGTGTAGATTTTATAAAATACAATAGATTTTATATCAGCAAAAAAAGTACGGAAGAAAAAAGAGTTTATATTACATCTCATTATGTAAAAAGATTTTATAAAATAAAATATGGAAAAAGATTTTATAAAATAAAACATGGAAAAATCATTATGAGATGTAATATAAAAAATACGGAAGAAAAAAGATTTTATATTACATCTCATTAATATAGATTTAAATGTAAAATCTACATTTAAAATAAATTATGCTAATAAAATCTATTTTATAAAATCCTCTACCAAAAAAACAAATAGTTATATTAATAAATGAATATTCATTCCACAAATAGATGATTATATGAGATACTGTGCTTGGAAAGATTGTACCAAAGCATTAAGAAATTGTAAATTAAGTAATTTGCTTTAATTAGTTGTAACTTGTGCTTAAAATGTTGTAATTAAGAGTTTTTTATGTCGTTTTTATAATATAATAGAAGCGTACTCGCGCAATGCAGCGAGATACATCACGATTTTAATGTTTCATTTTATTTTTTTGTCGATTTACAGTACGATTTTGGATGATTTTGAGAAAAGTGATAATGTTTTTTTTTTATAAATTTGTTTAATTTATGCTTAATAATATAATGTTTTTTATATAAAAAAAATTAAGTATTTTGTTAGAATTCAATGATTATCTTATATATTTTAATAACATCTAGAAAAAAATAGTCAATTACATATTTAATAATATAATTAAAACAAAATTATAGTAATATAATATATTAATTAATAGTGATACATGTAAATGTCTGCATAAAAGAAAGACACTGCACATACCAAATTGGTGGGTGTTAGAAGTCTGCAGTAGTAATATGTATCTTGTGCTTTGATACTTGTAAATTAAGATATTTTTAAAATCTTGCATAAAATGATGGTACCTTGTGCCTAATAATTTGTATTTAAGAGTTTTTTTATCCGTCCTTTATAATATAGTATAGATATAGAAATAGTTGTTTTTAAGAGATTTTAAGTAATTAACATTAAATAGCGGTACATTAAGTTTTAAGACTTGTTTTTAAGAGTATTTTATGTCTGTTTTATAATATAGTATGGATATTGTTAAAAAATGACGACTGTTTGAACACATCATGTAAAAAGCAAGTGAAGGAACGTAAACTAAAAAATAGACTAGAGACAAAATTTGCAATATTCTCTTTTTAATTAAAGAACCATAGAGTGCATCATATTTTACGTTTTTATCATGGTAATTTATTGATTAATATTAAGATATAAAATATTTAAATTAAAAAACAATAAATTATTTGTAAGAAAAATTCAACCATTCAAACAAGAATGGATGACAACCAATTTATGAGCCAAATTGAGTTACAAATCCAATTATGATGACGATACCTTCGTAAATGCACTTAATTTCATAGCCAAAATGAACTCTAGGTGTTGACATCTCAATCAATTTGTATAAACTCATTTTCGATTATTCAACTTATTCAGTATTGTTAAGATCAATTATTATTAAATAAAATAAAATTAAAAAACAATTGGTTCGTCTATTAAATGATTTTATACAATAAAGTTTATAACAACCAACTAATTTTCATAAAGGCTTGTTAAAATATCATATGTGTGGAATTTGAATTTTTTTTTTTTCTATTATCTGTTTTGTTGATGTATTTTTTTTTAAAAGTGTAAGATACATATTTAATGGTAAAGTTATTATTTAAGACCTCTTAGTTATTATGATAAAGTCTTTCAATGGTAAATGAAGTCTTTTAAAATAATAATTCTATAGGTGCATATGGATGGGGTTATGAATTTAATGAACCTTTATAAAAGCATCCCACATTTGGGCTTGATTGTAAAAATATGAAAATCATTTTTATTTTAGTTTTTAATAGGGAAAATTGCATGAAAATGGAACCAAGTTTCACTTGATTCATATTTTGGGGAATAAACTTTTAAAATAATTATTTAGGGGTCTAAAGTAAACTTTTTGTTTATTTGAAGGTTTCGTTGACTTGTTAACCTGCTAATGATGACATGGCCCAAATGTTTTGCCAACTAAGATCCATGTTATTATTATGATTTAAATATAGATCTAAAAATGCCTGATATGGCAAATAACTTTTTTAGAGTAAACTATGATTTTCGTTTTTATTGAAAATTTCTATTTTCACCTCTATACTCTCAAATAAATTATGGTTTTCGTCGGTCGTCACTATGGTTTGCTACTTATTTCGGTTTTCATCCTTAAGATTAACTTTCTTAACTTTATATCGTTGATTCGGGGACATTTTGATCCTTCAATTCTTTTCATGTTTTACTTACTTTTATTAAAATAATACCCCACACCCACTTCTTTTTAAAAAAAACAAAAAAAAAACACACTCACTTCTTCTTCCCAAGAACACATCGGCACTAATGTTCACCGTCTCCGGCAATAACCAGAAAGAACCCCTTCCCTTCCCGACATCCTCGATTTCAATATCTATTTAAACAGTGGATGAACCTTGACAATGGTGATTCGATTACACAAGGATGCAAATCTATATTCAACAACGTTACGGTCGATTAGAAGAAACCGTTTCCGATCTTCGTAGGTTACGATACTCATCATCTTTGTAAAATAGCCCGACCAAACGATCCCTTTGCAAATCTAGAGCCCGAGAATCCAGGGACGGACGCAACAACTTTTTCATACCGTGGCACCATATTTTTCATACGATTTTTATCGACATGTCTTAATTTTTTTTTACCGACGATCAATATTGTCCGATGTATTTTTAGTCTAATTCCACCGTTTCGAGGGATTCTAAAATTTTTTGCTTGGTTTCGAGACATTTTTAAGTTTTTTTTATCGATTTTGAGTGATTTTTTCGGTATTTTTTGGTTGATTTTAAGAGATTTTTTCCGTTTTTGTGGTTGATTTCAAGAGATTTTTTATGGTTTTTTTGATTGATTTCAAGAGTTGGGTTAGAATGGAAGTGAAGAAATGGGCTTTCAAATTAAGATTTGGTGCACCTTTGAAGTTTCGAAAATAAATACGGTAGCACACTCGAAAACGATACGGTTGCACCTTTCACGAACGTAAAAATTTTACCCTTCGTCGGAGAAATGATACGGTGGCACGTGCCACCGTAACCACCCTCTATGTCCGTCCCTGCGAGAATCGTCGTCATCAATCTAATAATCTATAGCATGAGAATCGTCGGAGCAACAAATTGACTTGCAGGAATACCTTATCACCATTTCTCGAGTAATCTGAGGAGACGACACATGTTACAGATCTAGAACTGTTCGAAGTAGGAGATGGTCGATCGATTAGAGATGTGAGTGATGGCTACGACAAACAGACGGAAGGAGATGGTCGATTGCGGAGAACAGAAGTAGGAGGAAACAAAGAGACGGTTGGGGTTTTTTGGGTTAAAAAGTTAATCCTTTAATTTTTTAATTAATAACTAGAAGCGTACTCGTGCAATGCAGCGAGATACATCACGATTTTAATGTTTATTTTTATTTTTTGTTTTTTATTGATTTACAGTACGATTTTGAATGGTTTTTATTGAGTGATAATGGTTTTTTATATATAAATTTGTTTAATTTAGGCTTAACAATATAATGTTTTTTATATAAAAAAAATTAAGTAGTTTGTTAAAATTCATTAATTATCTTATATATTTTAAATTTTTTATATTTAAATTGAGATGTTTATCCTGTTTTGATTATGTTTATCAGAATTCAAATTTCATAATTTTAGGATTTGGGGATTAGAGATAAGGATTTTGGGGGATAACAATGAAATTTATTAATTAGGGTTAAAAGCATTTAAAAGTAGTAAATATTGCTTCATTAATTGTTTTTTAAGAGATTTTAAGTAGATTAACATTAAATAATAGTACATAATGCTTAATACATCACAATTTTAATGTTTATTTTTATTTTTTATTGATTTACAGTACGATTTTGGATGGTTTTTATTGAGTGATAATGGTTTTTTATATATAAATTTGTTTAATTTAGGCTTAACAATATAATGTTTTTTATATAAAAAAAATTAAGTAGTTTGTTAAAATTCATTAATTATCTTATATATTTTAAATTTTTTATATTTAAATTGAGATGTTTATCCTGTTTTCATTATGTTTATCAGAATTCAAATTTCATAATTTTAGGGTTTGAGGATTAGATATAAGGATTTTGGGGGATAAAGATGAAATATATTAATTAGGCTTTAATAGTTATTTTTAAGAGATTTTAAGTAAATAGCTTTAAATGATAATACATAAAGCTTAGTGAGTTGTAATTAAGAGTTTTTTATGTCATCTTTATAATATAGTATAGATAATGATGATAAGGCAACATTATTTCCACCTAATAAACTTTTAAGTTATTATTTTGCCATGTCATCTTAGAATTACCTACTACCTGTTGAAAAGGTTAACGAGACCCTTATATAAACAAAAGATTTGATTCAAACCCTTAAATGATAATTTTAAAAGTTGATTCCCCAAAATAGAAATAAGGTGAAAGTTGGTTCAATTTTGATGCAATTATTCCTTTTTAATATTATACTAAAATTTGAAAATAATCAAGAAACTTTTTTAAACTTCACAAAATTTTTATTGGAAGTAATATAGATCAAATTGGTTGCCATTTTTTTTTACATCTTTTATAAGTAACATTGATAGGTAGGTTTACACCTCAATCTAACTTTAAGTTCATGGTGTTGAATCAAGTAATACGTACGAAAGCACGAATCTTTTTATATATAAAAGTAAGATCCAATAATGATGATGTGACACTCTAAAATTTGAATATTCTATATTTTTTTAATGGAGGTTGATTTTTGTCTATCCCACATTGATGAAGAGATGAAATTTTGGCAATTGATGTTAGGTATATGAAAAGAGGTTGAAATGTCTTTGGTATATCTCATAGGTTGGATCATCTTTACTAATCCCTTAAAATTATGTTGTTTGTTCATGTCGGCTAACCCTCCAAACTCATGGGGTTGCTTTATTTTTGCCAACCTTTTTTTGCAAAAATGTTAATATATATAGAAAAAATAAATATATATATATATCTTTATATATATAAAAGCAAAAACCAAGAGAAATGACATGGCACAATGTGGATTGAGAATTCTAAAATATTGGATTGTGTTTAACTTTGGTCATCCCACATTGATAGAATAATGAAATGTTGGAACATGAAGTTGGTTATAAAAAGAGAAGAATGCCAACTTTTTTGACATAACCTATGATTTGTTTTAATCTATTTTGGATTAAAGAGTTTATTTTTAGTTACAAATTTGTTGATGTTGAATACATATATATATTATATATTGTATTACAACTATCTTTATTTTTATACATCTTTATCTTTATATATATAAAAACAAAAACCAAGAGAAATGACATGACACAATGTGGATTGAGAATTCTAAAATATTTGATTGTGGTTAACTTTGGCCATCCCACATTGATAGAATAATGAAATGTTGGAACATGAAGTTGATTATAAAAAGAGAAGAATGCCAACTTTTTTGACATGACCTATGATTTGTTTTAATCTATTTTGGATTAAAGAGTTTATTTTTAGTTACAAATTTGTTGATGTTGAATATATATTATATATTGTATTACAACTATCTTTATTTTTATACATCTTTATATATATAAAAGCAAAAACCAAGAGAAATGACATGACACAATGTGGATTGAGAATTTTAAAATATTCGATTGTGGTTAACTTTGGTCATCCCACATTGATAGAATAAAGCAAAAACCAAGAGAAATGACATGGCATAATGTGGATTGAAAATTTTAAAATATTGGATTGTGGTTAACTTTGGCCATCCCACATCGATAGAATAATGAAATGTTGGAACATAAAGTTGATTATAAAAAGAGAAGAATTGCAACTTTTTTTACATGACCTATGATTTGTTTTAATCCATTTTGGATTAAAGAGTTTATTTTTAGTTACAAATTTGTTGATGTTTAATATATATTATATATTGTATTACAACTATCTTTATCTTTAAATATATAAAAGCAAAAGCCAAGATAAATGACATGGTACAATGTGGATTGAGAATTCTAAAATATTGGATTGTGGTTAACTTTGGCTATCCTACATTGATAGAAAGATGAAATGTTGGAACATGAAGATGATTATAAAAGGAAAAGTATGCCAACTTTTTTTTACATGATTTATGTAACATCCCCCGTTCCCGTGGTCCGGAACGGGTGATGTCACATACGAGACTTAACATAATTACACAACTAAATCAGAGCTACTAATAAACTCTAAACATATATTACAATCCAAAATCTTATACTTCAAAAGATTTTATAAACTTAGAACGTTTATATAATAATGCGATTCTAAGAACTCCAAAATAACACGCTCGATCTCAATTTCCGTCTCCGTAAACGTCACTTCGAACCTGCCGTGTCAGAAAACAAAAACACGGCTGAGCACAGGGCTCAGTGAATGGATTATAATATAAATTCGTAAATAATAATAAAAACATCGATAACGAAGCGGAAGACTTAAAAATTCAATTCGAAGAAAGTTCTTGAGACTGAAGTTCATAGTTCATTTAAATCAAAAGAAACGTTCGGTAATATAATCAAAAACAATAATCTCAAGAACAGTTCACACTTTAACTTCAAAATGTAATATAAATAAAGTCCGTCAATTCCAGTCGTTGTGTTCGTGGGGTGGCCAAACCACACGAACTGGGTCGGCATGCGGGCACACACAACGGATCCCCCGTGAATTTAACCACGGTCACATATTCTGTGGGTAAAGTTCTAGAATCGATTCATCCGCCCTGGAGCCAACAAAGTCAGCCAAGTCCTCCCAGAGTGGGTTCACATAAGCCACATAGGCTTAACTCTGGTGGACCGTCATCTGCAGGACGCTATGACAACAAAGCCGCCATAGAAGGCATCCCAAATAATGTGCCCATTTATTGGGTTCTTCTAAAATCAATGAAAACTAAACATATGTCACTTACCCAAATGGCGATCACATAAATTATAATCTATATACTTCACATTTTTCATAAACAATCTCATACGAGACACATTTTAATAAAACATCAAAATGTTCAAACAATTGATTCAATAAACCAAATCAATGTGTATGTGTGTGTGTATAATTCCACATTTGTTGATCACGTTCGATTGATCAATCACAAGGTGGTGAACCACCTTTAGGAAGGGTCAACTACAACAAATAGTTGCCCACGATTCAAAAGAAATGAAATCCATACCTTAACCAAATTGAGACGTAACACGCGAGACTGAAGACGAACTTTAACCCGTTCGATTGCCTATTTAAACCACCAATTATTAATAATCGCATAACCTAAAACTCAATGGTTATATTATAAGCTTAAGCACGGATTTTGTTCACGTAGACATTAAACCGATCACTTGGTGTGCGGTTAAACATCTAGATACAAATATCACTATTTTGATTCTAAACTTTACCCGTTTGTAATTTTGACAAAAACAAACATTCCTATACATATACATGATTATAACTTTGTATTATATAATCATAATCTACCAACCAACTTTAACTACCCTAACTTACCAACTTAAATAACTTAAGAAGAAATTTATACCTCTAAGAAGGGTTCGTCGCGTAGATTCCGAATATGTAGTTATTTCGTCGATTACTTCAACGGATCGTAAGATAATCTAGAGAGAAGTTATTTGAAAGTTTAGAGAGAAAGAGAGATGAGAGAGAGACGGTGCACAGGGACGATATGTAATTTACTCTTATGAATTAATTTTTTTTTTTTTTATATATATAATTATATAGTTTGGTTAATTGACGGTTTTAATCCTTCAACTATCTTTAGTTGCTATATTTAATTACGGTTCAATTCGGGTAAGAAAAAAAATATACGTTTTATTTTAAAACCGGGTCTTACAATTTATGATTTGTTTTAATTCATTTTGGATTAAAGAGTTGATTTTTAGTTACAAATTTATTGGTGTTGATATATATTGTATTACAACTAATAAGATACACTTATTTCATTTAATTTGTTTATTTTTTATATCTTTTTGTCTTTGTATATATAAAATGAAAAACAAGACAAAATGACATATCATGATGTGGATTAAGAAATCTAATATATATATATATAAAAGTAAAATTACCCAAGAGAAATGACACGCCTCAAATAAGAATCATCAATATATATATATATATATATATATATATATTTATATAAAAGAAAGAACAATAGAGGATGATATGACATTGTGAGATTTGAGTAATGTAGGTACCTATAAGAAACGAGGACATTTAGATTTGATATGAGATACGAGTATTCTCAAATACTACTATATTCTGGTGGTGTTTTACACATCTCACATTGATGAGTGAATATAAGATTGGAGAATGAAGATATACCTGTAGAAACATAGAGATTTAGATTTTGATAAATTAAAGGATTACTTGGCTAAATATTCTTTTTGGCCGATCCCTATTTTTGTTAAAAATACCCATTTATATAAGCAAATAAATCGATAGACAAATGTATACAAATCATTATATTTCATCAATTTATACAATATTATCAATGTTGAACCTTGATGTCTTTTTATTTTCTCACAAGTCACAAGAAGATTTAAGTATTCTCAAATCTTGAATTGTGATGTTATTTGGTTATCCCACATTGATAGAAAGAAAATAAATTTGGAAGAATGGATGAGTATGTAAAAGTTGAATGAGATGTCTTATTTGATTGTCCCACATCGACATAAAGACAATAGATTTGGAAGAAGATGTTAGTATATAAAAGCTGGATGAAATGTCTTATTTATTTATCCCACATCGGTAAAAAAAGATAGATTTGAAAGAAGAGGTTACTATATAAGAGGTGCATGAACTGTCTTATTTGGTTAATCCACATCAACGTAAAGATAATAAATTTGGAAGATGAGGTAAACAAAAGAAAAGGCGGATAAGATGACTTATAAGTTTAAAAGTTTGTGGCAACCTATGTGGTTGTCTCATTTTAGTCGACCTCTTTCGCTAAAAATCAAATTTTATAAAATATTAATCTTTATGTGACTTTATTTATATAAAAAAGAACAACCATAAATAATGAAATGACATTGTGAGATTTCAGTATTTTAAAATATTGCATTGTGTTGTAGTTCAATTATCCCACCTTGATGCAAGGTGCAAGATTGGAGAATGAAGATGACTGTAAGAAACAAGGGTTGATTTTGATAATCAAAATTTTAGTTGGATAAATATGTTTTACCTCAGGATTGAAATCCCATAATAAATTAGCAAGAAAGTAGGATTTGGAAGAGAGGGTTGATATTGGCTGTCAACTCTCATTTTCCAAAAAAAAATTATATATATATACAAATTAACCACTCATTGAAACACATCAATTATTTTATATTGTATTCAATTAACTGTTAACTGACGAATTATGTTTTATATATCTTATCTCGATATATATATTTCCTGAAATAATTATCGCCACAACTGATGATGTGGCCTAACCAAGTTTGAGTATTATTAAACGTTAAATTATGGTTTGGTTAAATTATCCCACATTACTATGAAGATGATAAAATTTAAAAATAGATGGTTATGTATGAGTAGAAGTTGGCTTGAAAAATTTAAAAATAGGTTTGACTAAATATATTGGCCAACAATAATTTTTCAAAAAATCTATACATCTACTTTAGGCCTTAAGTTTAAAACTTAATGTCAACATGTTTGTTAGAGTGTTTTTATTATATGTCACCTTATATATAAACTCAAGAGCATCAAACGAACTTTTGGAACGAATCAAGTTGGATATCATATTAGCGCATTACAAGTTTGAGTCATTAAAATAATAAGCAACATTTTTTAAGTTCAAACTTCAAAATTATCAAACTCAAATTTGAGCCAGACGGTGATTCCTCAAAACTTTCGTAACAACAATAATGATATGGGTGTATGACATGTTGTTTCATTCTAAATAACATAACAAAAAAGTTAATGTCAATACGTGTCAAACTCTTCGTAACAATAAAATGTTATCAATACGTGAAAATAAACCACTTATGTAAATACATTCTTCATTTTAAATTGTATCTCATTAATTATTAAGCAAAAAATTATGTTCTATTTTAACTCGGTCAAGTACTTCTTTAAAAAAAATTATCGCTACCGTGCAACGCATGGGGTTGCCACTAGTATATATAAAAGAAAGATTAGGAAAGAGAGTTAAGGAGAGACCTCCATGGCTATTTATCTTTTTTCTCCTATTTTTGAATTATTTTTAAATAATTTTATCACATTAAATCCAAACTTTTATTAAATGAGTCTAATTTTTTTTTAGTTTAGTCTAATTATTAAAGTAACAACCAATAGTTGGTTCAAGGAGAAGTTTTTCACCCTATTTATCTTTTTTGTCCTTATTTTGTTTTATTTTTAAAATAAAATCAACACATTAATTTCCAACCCTTTCATTTTCCTACCTTTTAACTTCATTTTTCATTTTTTTATAAATAAAATTTAAAGCTACAAATATATAAAACTACATATATGTTTATTTATATCAATACATGTAAATTTTAATTACATGACAACTGAAAAAATAAATCATCAAAATCAGTCAATATATATCAAAATTTCTCAATCAATATATCAATATAAATATTAAAATATATTAAAGTAAAAACCATTATTTGAGCATAAAAAATATTTATATATAAAAAAGAAAGGATGATGATGTGACACTCTAAAATTTGAGTATTCTATATTTCTTGAATGGAGGTTGATTTTTGTCTATCCCACATTGATAGAGAGATGAAATTTTGGCAATTGATGTTAGGTATATGAAAGTAGGTTGAAATGTCTTTGGTATATCTAATGGGTTGGATTATCTTGGTTAATCCCTTAAAATTATGTTGTTGGTTAATGTCGGCTAACCCTCCAAACTCATGGGGTTGCTTTATTTTTGCCAACCCTTTTTTTGCAAAAATGTTAATATATATAAAAAAATATTTATATATATAAAAGAGTGATTGATGCCTTTGAAATCTATAACCATGGATGGAATCAAAACCAACCAAATGGTTAAAATAAAAAGAGAAACCAAGGATGATCACTTGGCAACATCCTTGGTTTTAGTATTTTTCAAATCTTGAAATAAGATTGAGTTTCATCATATGACGGTTTGAAGAAGATCCATATATATATTGAAAGAGAAAGCAATAAGGATTACTTGGTCACATGAGGTTTGAGTATTCTTCAAATCTTGAGATAATGTTGAGTTTCATCATCCCATATTGGTGTAGAAAGATGATAGTTTGGAACAATATGATGGCTATATAAAAGAGTGATGGATGCCTTTGAAATCTATAACCATGGATGGAATCAAAATCAACCAAATGGTTAAAATAAAAAGAGAAACCATGGATGATCACTTGGTAGTTTTCATATATTGAAATAAGGTTGAGTTCCATCATATGACGATTTAAAGAAGATCTTTATATCTGTTATATATATTAAAGGAATAACAACCAGCAATTAGGTGACATCTTCTAAACATCCAATTTTTTTTTTTTTCTCAATTTTGGATTTTTTTTAATAATGTAATTATTAGCAAACAATTAATCTATTTTTATTTCACATTGCTCTATTTTTTTTAATTTGCATAACAATAAATGAAATACAATCGATATTTAAGAAACTTATATAAATGAAATTACAATGAAAATATTAAATCAATACATTTAAAAACTCATTATATAAATGAAATTACAATTAATATGTATATTTTTATTCACATGACACTTGAATATAATATATGTATATTTTTATTTTTATAATAATACGCTCATTAAAATTAATATAAATAAATAAAATGAAGATGACTATTAATCATGTCAATATAATACATTTTATATCATTTATATATATAAAAGACAGAACCACATGTAATGATGTGACATATTGAGAGAACATGGTTGTTTTTAAAAGATTTCTAAAATTTTTGATTTTAAAAAATGATTATTTTGTTAAAGATTTTTGGGTCACTATATGAAAACTTTTTGCTATATTATGTGTTGATATTTTTTTGTAATTTTACTAACATCATGTAACTCTCCAACCTATTCATCTTCATCTTCCACACCCTCTCAAATTCTCTCTATCCTATACATCTCTAAATTTTATTCATCTCAATGTATTTCTTTCTCTTTGGTTTCTCTTTTATTTTACTTTTGATATTATTTATTTCTTCATTGTTTTTTTCCCGTGTTCTACTTCTCCCATAATTTTATATATGTTCGTATTGTTATTTAGATTGCATATAGTTTTTATGTATTAGGTCATGAACATTTGAAGTTCAATATGTGATTTTTTGGTTGCAATATTAGGTAAGAATTTTATATATGTTGGTTTTGTGATTTCGATCACATTATAGTTTATATATGTTTGTATCGTGATTTTGTTTGCACTATAACTATTATGTATTAGATGAAGATTTGAAGTCTTCAAGTTCAGTATGTGAAATTTTTACTTATGTTGAGCGCTTTTTGGTTTACAGGCTCTTGGGTTTTTTAACTTTCACGTATTAATTCATGAAGGTATGAAGTTTAGGTTGTGGGAATTTGTGGTTATGATTTAATGCAAAGATTTTTTTCGTAAGTTTGTTTTGTGATTTATATTGTATTATAATGGTATGTATGTTTGTATCATGACTTTGATTCCCTTATATTTTTAAGTATGTTCGTATCCTGATATTGATCGCATGATAATTTTATATATGTTCATGTTGTGATTTTATAATTTTTTTATCTATCAGGTCATGAAGATTTGAAGTCTGTAGATTTGGTATGTGATTTTTTACTTATTGTAATATGGTTGGTCCATTCACTATATTGTTTTTAAATTTCAGGTGTGTGTTGAGGATGAACTAATGACACATGTACACCATCCTTCTTGGTCCCTTATAAATTGTAATCATCATCCTACAAAACTATGTTTTTTTCGCCCAAACAATGACAATAATAATGACCCTGTCATGTGCTAAATCAAATTTAATTTTTAATTGAAGTTCTTCGATTTTTTGCTAACCATGATTAGGTAAATCGGTATATCTCTAATATCACGCATATTATTACATATATACCTTGCATTACTCTTATTTTATTTTGAATTTTTTAAATTTTATTATAAATTTAGTTATATCACTTCTTTTATAGTGATTCTACATCTAATTATTCAGATGATCATATGTTTTGCATAAACCCGCCATAATGCTAAATTGAAAATATTAATTTCGCATATAAATATGCCACCATAATGCTTAATATTACGGAAACGTTCGCAGCTAACAATGTTTATACAAATTGAACTTAATATCGAATCATTATTTTGCATCAAAAAATGTATGAAGTTCTTTAGTTATAGGAAAAAATATCAATGAAAATAGTTTGCATCAAAATCACCTAATACAATCATCGTTTTATATTACAATTTATTATTGAATTAATTAGTATATAATAAAAGGAATTAATTACAGACTAAGTATAACAATAACTACAACTACTATTAACTGGGCAGGGCTGTCAATTAAGGTGATTGATTTAGTAATTAATTATCTAATTAAACTAATGGTAAACTTTATCAACTTCATGAAACAAAAAAGATGAAAACTTTATCAGCTGCGAAACAGTTGAGAGTTAAAATCCTTAATTATGGTTTTCACATAAAACGCATTGATTACAATAATTATATATATTAACATTTAACTGATGAACAGTAATTTACAGATTTGGTCCTTGAGGTTTTTAGTAAATTACAGATTTGGTCCTTGAGGTTTTATCTCCCTGTTAGATTTAGTCCAATGTTTGTAGAATTACAGATTTGGTCCCTATAGTTTTATTTTCCTCTTGGATTTAGTCCCCATAATTTGTTGATTCCAAAATAGACTTTTGATTTTGCATTTGCGTAACGTTTTGGTCCTCGAAACTAAAAGTTGTTAGCTCCTGACCGTTAAGTAAATGACATTTCGATCATTTATAACCTTTTCATTTTCTAATTTAAATAAATAAAAGTTATATAATAAAAATTATTTTTATTATATAAGCATAAAATAAAGATCCCTTAACATGCATCACATCTCAATGATTGTGTCTTCTCCAACCCAAAACCTTCCGCCTTCCCCATCAATCCAAGCACATAGTCGTAGGTGATTCACGCACCAATTTTTTATTTATTAATAAAGTAATTTATCATAATTTATTTTATGTTTAATAATGATGTAAAATTTGTTTAATTCATATTTTTATTATAATTTAATTTAGGTTTAATAACAATGTAACTTTTTTTAGGTTTAATGATGTAATGTACCATTTGCCAATTTATTTTCGCTTCCTATCATACACACACATCATCCTGATAGGGCATTTTGTAAATTATAGTGATGTTGCTAACAGACACAAAATGTTTTGTTCTCATAATTTTTCATGCTCAAGTTTATGGTCTTAATATTTCTTTTCATCTGCAGCAACGTGCGGGCATTAATCCCACCTCGTTATTAGGTAAATTACAAGGGCTTGTCAAATTTTATCAGACATTATCAAACATATACGTCAGTTTGAACAAATATACTACTTTTACCTTTATGTCCGAGTAAAGCGAGTCAAATAACTTCAAGATTTGACCGAATATCACTAAAAAGTCTTGTTAAATCACATTTTAAAATATACACATCAATATTTATTACATGAAATGATAAAGAAATTAAATAAATTATGTAACATGTGAATTTTTATTTTACATGTAGATATAACATATACTTTTTATCGCTGCTTTGTATATTATTAAATTAAATTATTGAATATTATATTTACAAAATTGAAAAAGTTATACATAAAATCATATTAAAATCTGTTATTTTTGGAATATATAAAAGTGTAAAACTTATGTCTTTGAAGATTACATAAATAAATAAATTACATTATAAATTTTCTTTTCATTTAACGAAAGAATCGAAAAAAAGCACATTTAATAATAAAATAAAAATCAACCAAATGAAATAATAAAAAATGGCTCTTTTCACTTTATAAAGGAAAAACAATATTTTTTAATTGGTTGAATAAAAGTTGACATTCTATTCCATTTGGAGATGGTTAAAAATCGGTCTCGGATTGGGTTGGGTCGGGTTTAAATCAGTCCTTCCTTGATTTCCTTTTCGTAACTGGTTGCGGTCATAACCAAAAACCCATGACCCGGTCTCCATGTTTTGTAACTAGTTCTGGTCTTGGGCTAGGTGCAAACCGCAATTTTTTTATCCAAAAAAAAAATTTGTTTGAAGATTTTTTTGAAATCATCATATTGAAATGACTTAAAAAAATTTTAATTGGGTCATTCAGATACACTCTCAAAATATTTTTAAATCTTTTTTTATACAAAAGTGTTATAGATGAAATATAATTACAATTTTTGAGATTTAGTATTGGAACACTTACAAAAACTTGAAAAATGTCAAAAGAACTAGAAAATTTTGAAAAGAAGTTGAAGTTTTTTGGTAAATAAAACTCCAAAATCTAATAAAAATATTGAAAAACTTGATATATATAATCTATAAAATTAAATTTAAAAAAAGCGGCCTACGTAATGTTGGGCTGGGCTGGCGCAAATCAATCCTTAACACTTACTACCAGTCTCGGTTCCAATCGGCCGCAGTCCTGATCTTACGCTGGTTCTGGGCTGCATCGGCCCATTTTGACCATCTCTAATTTCATCAAAGGACTATCCAATTATTTGGGCTCAAGAGAAAGGGGGTTTAGAAGGCCCATTTCATTGTGGACTTGTAGAATTTTAATCTTGGTCCAGTTTGATAATATGTCAGGCCAGGGTGACCCTCTTATTAGATAACAATGGCATAAATTGGATTTTGAAAAAAAGATCATTTTTGCCTTTTGAAAATCTAAATCGAGAATGAGACAGTAAGAGCATATACAATGGATTTTTTGAAGGAAAATAAAATAAAAATGAGCTTTAAAACACGAAATCTCATATTCAATTCTAACAGATTTTTCATTTTGAAGATTACAACATTCATTATAGAGTAAATTACAAATTTGGTCTCCAAGGTACGTCAAAAATTATGGATTTGGTCCCTTTATGTATGAAACCTCCAGGTATACAGATTATTATGAATTTGGTCTTTCACACTAACGACCATCCAACTTGTTCGTTAAATATAACTTTTTAGTTGAAAATATCTAGTTGAAAAGGCTAAAAATAAATTAATAGTGGATCATAATCCATATAGTTAAATTTGTGGGTCATTGATGTATAATAATCATTACCTAACAGATTATATCACAATCGATATATGATCACATATAACATTAATTCATTATCGACAGTGGCGGAGCCACATGTAATCTAATGGGGTCTCTTGACCCCAGTCAAAAGTTTAAAATATCTAGATTTAGCTTAGAAAAATCTTTTACCTTTCACAAATGGCTTGGTTTCATACTTATAGAACCCATTCAATTTTTATGAGACCCCACGTATTTTATTCTTTTTCCACCAAACTCAAAAGAAACAAATTCATTTCAATGTCTTGTGTATTGCTTTGTTAAAGCCATTTCAATATTAGTCATCTCAATATCTAGTTTTCTGTATTGTTTTATTAAATCAATTTCAATATCTTGTTATTTTAACTTTAATACAAACTGATTTAATATATGTTAATTGTTTTATATGCTCAAAGCCTCAAACCAATTATCTAGCTATAAATCATGTAAAATTATGCTATACTTTGCTTTTCAGTTTAACCTAAATAGTAAAAAAATAACTGGAATTGAACCGTTTAACCCGAAAACCAAATAACTTGAAATCATTTTTGTTCGGTTGGGTTATTCGGTTTCCGAAATTTTTTGACACTCGTAAGTCTGACCCCAGTCACCTAAGTTTCTAGATTCGCCACTGATTATCGATACAAAAATATTGATAACCATGATTGAATGTAGTTTTGGACCGGTTAACTTACATGGGACGAGTATCATTCCTAATATACATAGGGTACGCAACACTCAAACTGTATATTTTTCTTGTAATTTACTTTTTCTTTCCTCATGATTCTATTAGCACTTGGCATTATTGAAGGGGTACAAAACTTTGTATCCAATATAATTGACTCAAATGAATAATTACTTGGTCGGTAATGATTTTTCGTTATAGTAAATTAACATAATTATTACTCCCTTGGTCTCAAAATAAATGCACACTTTACAAATTTAATTTATCAAAAAATAAGTGTCTACTTTCAAAAATAAAAGTTTATTTTTTCATTATATCCTTAATTAAGAGATGAGAAAATTTTCTCTCTTTATTATTAAGGGTAACATTAACCTTTACTAGTTAAAAAATATAATAATTATATAATTCTAAAACTATATATATTTTTCATCGTAAATATTTATTTTAGGTCGAAGTAAAGTCTAATTTTAAGCTTTGATCGTAGTCTTTTCGGTTTATTCTAGCAAAATGGAAAAAGTCAATGCTCATATTCACTTGCACGCCACCTTTAATTTCATGTGATGAACCATCAACGGAATAAAAAATAATCTATTACTCGTATCTTTGTTTGCTCCTTTAATCAAATTTCCAACATACATAATAGAAGATTTCCCCCATCAGTTTACCAAACACTTATCGGCAAGAGTTACCACTCTCACTTTCCTTATTAGGCAAACATTCTTGGCCATTAAAATAGATTGTTAGTAAGCGTCTTTTACCCAAACATTAATAGCATAACAGTCTTCTTCCTTATTTATCGGGTAATATTCTCAGCTATTGCTATGCTTCTTACAAGATAAGAATACCAGATATGATTCTCAGTCCTTAAAATGATTGAATAATATCTGATAAATGCCTACCAGGTAAGCAATGATAAACCTCACTACTAAAAAAATAGAAAATGCAAAAGAAATGGTTACAAAAATTAGAAAACAATGAAACGATTAATAATGGGAAATTAAGTTAAAAGGAGATATGATTTTATTAAACTTATTGGCCATAGCATAGCCCTCATGTTCTGTACAAACAAGTTGAAACTCGAAAACGATTTAAGATCTCTACATCTCCTTCGTCATTCATACTGATCATACCGACGTCAGGTTAGATGATCATTCCGGTTTATTAATTATAGTAATTAACAACTTATAATCCATCCTTGATCAGGTGTATATTGTGGTTGTTACATAAGGAAATCGAGGTAAGATCGATCCAAACCTAGAAAGCTGCAACCATTGCTTCTGCTCCAGGAATCGACACCTTAGATCCGAATTCATCTTCATCTTCATCTTCATCTTCTTCTGCTTCCCACATAAATTGCGCGTATGATCCCATCACCATACTGTCATTTTCCAGATCACAGTTGTTAGTTGATTACAGGTACGTTTGTGTGAGTTTTGGCGCTAAAATTAAACGATGACCTAACACTGCCTCCATTAATTGATTAATTGATCGATTGATGAACATGATAGAACGTACCAATCGTCAGGAGAGGCACTAGCGGCCTGATCGAAGTAGGATTTAGCTCGCTCTCCATCTCTTTGTGTATCCCAAATTAGTTTGCCGTACAACGATAGAAGTTCACCGTCTCCAGGACTCGCAAGTATCGCTCTTCCGTAATACTCCTCTGCTTTAACAGCATCTCCTTCTACCTAGATTTAGCAAATTAAAGTATAGTTAGTCGTAATTACAACAGATTCATCAAATTAATTGACGATTGATTAATGATTAGAGGTAAAATGGATCAAACTGTATAATATATACCTCGTGCAAGAATTTGCCGTAGTTTCTGAGGATAAGTGGATCACTAGGGTTCGACTTCAACATTTGTTGATAATAGGCGCCAATTTTATTCCGTTCGTAATCGTTGTTATTACTTCCGCCGGAAGATCGTCGTCCGGCACCAAAACCATCGCTATCTCTTCCACTTCCACTACCGGCGCTAGGAAATTGCAACTCATCCACTGCGATTCCATTTGCCGGCGTGGAACTCATCCGATCAAAACATTTCTCTGCAAACTTCAACGATCCAATACCTCCAACAACATCCTCATAAGACAACGACTCCTCGTCCACCTCCGGTAACATCTCCGGGAAGGTCTGTGATCCGGCACTGGTCGATTTCAGTCTAGTAATCCCCTGCGGCTCGGACATGGTTCTGCTGATTCTCCGACGATTGTTATTCACCTCCAAATGTAACAACGGTGAAAACTCCACCTTGTGATCACCACCGGAGAAAGAACCGTGACGAACCGGAATGGAGAATCTAGGTGAACCGGAGAGTAACGAGGAATGAATGGGTACCGAACCAGTTCGGATAAGAACAGTCTTCATTTTCAAATTTTTTCTTGAAGAGATTTGAAGATCGGATGGTGTGTTAATGAGGTTGAATTAGAAGTGAAGTAGTTTGTGTATATATGGGGGGACTTAAGACAACCGTGAGTTTGACGGTGTTGATTGGAATAGGGGACACGTGTAAGGGGGGATGCACGTGAGAAGGGGAGGAGATCACATGCGCATGGGCCTCATGGCAGACCCGGTGGAACAGCAGGCGTTGGTGTGTTAATTGTTATGACGGAAACGTAGACTGGGAAAAGGGGGTTTTCGTTGAAAGAGGGTATCACGTAGAAGACGTGGAAATGAGGTGACGTGGATACTGCCACCGTTGAAGACGGCGTTTCAAATGTTAAAAGTGGACCCCACTTAAACCGTAGGATATTTTTTAGGCATCGTGATTTGTCCCGACATGGTGGTGAACTCGGTTCACCCGATTAATCGGTGTTCAGGATTTCCCGATAAATCGGGTCCGAGATCCGGGGCCGGGATCCCCGCTTGATTGAAACTGGGGCTGGGGTCGGGTATCACACTCTACCCCGCCTCGTAAAAGATATATACAGTGGCAGAACACAAACATCATAGCCTCGGGAGCCGAAAAATGATATTACAAATTTTGGAGACCGAAAATATAGAAATATAAAATCATTGAGATTTTAATATGTTTTTTTGACTATGATCTACTAATAAATTTTATTAGAAATATAAAAAAAAATCGTTAAGCATAAGAACATTAACAAAAAATATATCAATGGTTTATATATTTTTGTAATAATACTATAATATAGTAATAAATTTGATAAAATCTAGATACAGAAACAAAGATTAACAAATGTAATACTAAAATCTAGATATTTCACGTTATTTATATATAAGTCAAATAAATTTATAAATTTTTATACCATTCATAAAATTATATGCAATAAATATGTGTGCACATGGGAAGAAAAGAAGTAATGAAAGAAAAATAATAATATTTGGTAGTAAAAATAAAAGAAGTTGATAACCATCTCAACAGAACACCAAATACATATTTTTTTTACTAATATATGGTATTTGTTCCTAAATTTGCAGGGGCCATGGCCCCCTTTGGCTCTCACTGTGTTCCGCCCCTGTGTATATATGAATATTAATTTAAATATTTTGTTAATATATATTATTTATGTTTCTCCCTAATTAGGTTATGATTTCAGTCTTTATGTTTCAGAGTTCAAACGTGAGAGTTGAGACGAGTAGACGTCAATGACCACCAGAATGAGTAGACGACCACCAACCTCGTTGTCGGTCCGTCCACAGCTTCCACCCTTCGTCGGTCTGTTCACAGCCTCGTCAACCACTGTTCGTCAACCACTGTTTAGTTCTGATTTCTGACTTCCGAGCAAAATGTAATGGGTTGTTTGGTTCATGGAACTTGAAGGAATTTGAATGAATTGGAATAACTAATTCTATTGACCAAATTCGAAGCTCATATTTTGTTCACGGAAAATGAAAGCGATGGAATCCTTCCAATTCCATTGAATTATACAATTTAAGGAATTCATTATTTCTTGACTTAAGTGAATGGACTGAATTCTTATCAACCAAACGCGTAGTTAAATTCCATCAAATTTCAATTCTTCAAAGTCAAATTCCTTCGATTGATTCCAATTTCATCAATTCCATTATGTGAACCAAACCCCCCCTCCCTCCCCCCAGTATTGCAATCTTTACTTCTCTACTGTCGATTGTTCAATGTTTATTGTTATTGACTTCTCATATTATTTAATTTGGTTATCCAGACTCCAGTATTGACCGGGTTTGACCGTATAACAAACCGGGGGTGGAAGATCAATCCTCGTACCTGCCGGGGACCGGTGGCCTTTACCATAAACCGGGTCAAGAATCAGGGACGGACTCAGAAATTTTTTTATACGGTGGCACCACATAATATAGACAAAAAAATTTACAAAAAACACGGTTTTATCGACGTGTCTTCATCTTTTTACCGACGTTAAACATTGTTTGATGTGTTTTTTTGGCCTAATTCCACCATTTCGAGGAATTTTTAAAGTTTTTTTGCTTAATTTCGACGAATTTTTAACCTTTTTATTGATTTCGAGGGATTTTTTTCGGTTTTTTTGGTTGATGTCAGAAGTTTTATTTGGTTTTTTGGTTGATTTCAAAAGACTTTTTTTGGTTGATTAGAAGTTACGGTTGCACCTTTTTGAAGTTTTCAAAATAATACGGTAGCACCTTCCAAAACGATACAGTTGCACCTTTCACGAACCTAAAAATCTTACCCTTCGTCGGAGAAAAGATACCCATGCCACCATGGTAGCTCCGTCCATGTCAAGAATTATGAAACCCGTCCCGTTGCCATGCATGTTTTCTTTTTTCTTTAAATGATAGTTGTTAAGGTCTAAATTTTAAATTATGCATCAATTTTTTCATTATAAATCTCCAAGCATGAGACGATTGGCAAACGTTTAAAACCGTCGTAGTTTGATAGCTCTTTTTTTTTTAAATATTAAATAATATTTTAAAATTTAATTACGAAATAAATTTAGATCCTGTCATATATCATTTAAAAACAATGGAAAAAGTAAATTTAATTGGAAAAAAACTTATGGGCGGCGCATTTGGTTTCTAAATAAAGAGCAAGGAGTAGCAGCCAAGGAAACCCTCACGTGACTCACGTATTATGTGTTTTATCCCAGAGTTTTTTTTTTTTTTACCAAAGTTAAGATATCCATCTCTAAATTTATATACTACTTGTCTATTAATAATAATTATAAATACTAACATTTAACAGTACTGTTGATAAATTTCAGATTTGGTTCTTGAGGTTTTTAGTAAATTACAGATTTGGTCCTTGAGGTTTTTAATAAATTACAGATTTGGTCCTTGAGGTTTTATCTCCCTGTTAGATTTAGTTCTATGTTTGTAGAGTTACAGATTTGGTCCCTATAGTTTTATTTTCCTCTTGGATTTAGTCCCCATAATTTGTTGATTCCAAAATAGACTTTCGATTTTGCATTTATGTAACGTTTTGGTCCTCGAAACTAAAAGTTGTTAGCTCCTGACCGTTAAGTAAATGACATTTCGATCATTTATAACCTTTTCATTTTCTAATTTAAATAAATAAAAGTTATATTATAAAAATTATTTTTATTATATAAGCATAAAATAAAGATCCCTTAACATGCATCGCATCTCAATGACTGTGTCTTCTCCAACCCAAAACCTTCCGCCTTCCCCATCAATCCAAACACATAGTCGTAGGTGATTCATGCACCAATTTTTTATTTATTAATAAAGTAATTTATCATAATTTATTTTATATTTAATAATGATGTAAAATTTGTTTAATTCATATTTTTATTATAATTTAATTTAGGTTTAATAACAATGTAACTTTTTTTAGGTTTAATGATGTAATGTACCATTTGCCAATTTATTTTCGCTTCCTATCATACACACACATCATCCTGATAGGGCATTTTGTAAATTATAGTGATGTTGCTAACAGACACAAAATGTTTTGTTCTCATAATTGGTCATGCTCAAATTTATGGTCTTAATATTTCTTTCCATCCGCAGCAACGTGTGGGCATTAATCCCACCCCGTTATACAACATTGATGATAGTTTATAATAAGAGCATAAACAATGGTGGAATCTTAAAAAATCTTAATTTCCATATTTTTTTCTGTCACATCAATAAAATAATAACCTTAATAGAACTTTATAATGAAGCAATTTTTTATTTTTTATTTATAAAATGTAACAACAAAAAATAATAAAAAAAGAAGGTAAATAATAACCCGGGTTCTTGTTCAAACACTTGGGTTCGTATTAGAACTAGTGATTGGATAAGAATCTCTCTCCCACATTGGAGGTTTCTATAAAAACCCAAATAGGAACCTCAACAAGAACATCCAATGTGGATGCTCTAAGTGTTTTTACATTTATTTTATAGAAAAAATAGGTAATTCTTTTATTAATAATTTTTTAAAGTTCAATAATACATTTTTTAAAACAAATATATTATTACATTTACCATTAAACTTGCCAGTGAAATATAAAATATTTAAATCGATATATAATTTAATAAATGTAATAACCGCATTAAAATATTAAAGGATAGAAGTTTGGGAGAATTTTCGTTAATTTATTAAGTGGAGGGGTCTAAGTGAAATATTGATAAAGAGGGTAATAACACTAGACCTCTATTCTTTTATTTGTTGGCGGCTCCATCGTTGTGCAGAGAAAAGAAGGAAAGCTTTGGGCGATTTGGGTGAGGAGGTCAAGAAGGGGCTTTGAGATTTTCAAACTGGATAATTTTCATCTTCAAGGTAAGAGTTCAATCCTTAATTGATGTTCTTGCTATAGAGAAATGTTAAGATTTTAATCCCTGTGTATTGTTGGATTTGAGGAAGGAATAGTAGGAAATCTTCATGTTTTTCCTTCTTGTTAATCAAGTTGTGAATCTATTGTTGGGAAGTCCTAATTGGTTCATGATTCCATTTACTTCTGGTTATAGTAGAAATTTAGTGATCTGGAGCTTGGAAAAAACTGTGGTTCGAGTATTGGGGTTTTGACTCCGGTCGTTCGCCATCGAAATTACCAGACCGAATGACCCCGGTCGTTTGGGGCACCGGTCAAGACACAGGTCGCTATTTTGTGTAGATGTCGGTCAACACAAGGGGAGACCCCGGTCGAGGCGACTCCAGTCGGTGGGGGGAGACCCCGGTCGGTGTAGGGACGGCCCCGGTCGGTGCACGGGGGGAGGCCCCGGTCGGCGCACGACAAAGGGGGGGGGTGACCATGCGGTCCGGTCCCGGGCCCTGTTCTAAATGGGCCGAAGCCCATATGCTTGTAGAGTAATTCTATTTAGTAGACTTTGGTTGTTAGTAGTATCGGCCCATTTCGTTTAGCCTTAAGGTCGATGTTTTTCTTAGTGGACTTGTGCACTTTTAGAGAATGGGGTAAGTTGGAATTATGGTCAATCCTGTGTTAAATAAAAAGAATTTCGAGTTCACCAATCAATGTTCCCTTTATAGGTTTCGGACCGGGTTATAAGATTAGGCGCGAGTTTTGAGCGGAGGACGCCAGGTGAGTTTTCTTTAAATTAAATTTTAAAGATTAAAGACGACCAATTTTGTATGCGCGTTTAAATAAGATTCTTTCTTACAAAGGTTTATTCGATATGCGAGAATTGTTGAAAGTACATTATATGTATTTTGTTATTTATTAGTAGAAATGTATGCATACATTGTTTTATTTACTTTGTGCTCAAAGTCGGGGGGGTTCCGTTTATGCCAATGGCGGGTGTGTCCCAAATAAGACAGTGTGAGCCAGACACACTATTACTTGCGGGTGACGGTAGTGTGAACCAAAGTGTTTGATGAAAGTGTGAAGTTTTGATAAAGTTAAATTGAGCTATTTATCGCATATCTATTTGTAACGCCCTCAAACTCGGAAATAACAACTAATTTAAAATTTTCTAAAATACATCGATAAATAATTTATCTACAAACACAATAGAGGATTTAACCTCAATAAACACATTTATTCTCTACATACAGTCTATAATAAGGACGGGTGCTACTAAAACCCAATAATAGCCATTATCTCCAACTGCGGAAGACTTCATCAATCTACTTACTCTCGTGTAAGTCTATAGCTCAACTCCTCAAAGCACTGCTAGAACCAAACCCCAACTGGAACCTGATGCACATGCCGACAAATAAAAGGTTAGGCTTAACGCCTATTGAGCTCAAGAGTTTTCGTTAGAGATAAATAAAGCGATAACTTTAGGAATGTTATTTGAAATCATGATTTCCCAAAATGTGATACAACTAATTTGGAAACAACTAGAAATGAAATACATTAAATCTTAAAACGATCTCTTTTCATCATTCACCCCTTTCGTGATTAAAATCATAAAACACACGCCTCTTTAAATAAAGTCAAAACCCAAAGCGCACGTAAAACATAAATGATATTATAATGATAAAACGTTGAAAACATAGATAACTCAAACTTCCAAGACATCCCAATAACTCGAATGAGTTTCAATAACCGAAACCTTAAAACATTAATAAATACCCACACTCAAACGTCTCCGAAAACATGGATTATAAAACTCCATAACCAAAACCACACCTATTGGTGACGGGGAAGACCCGATTACATTGTACGTGACGGAACACAAAATACATCACATAGTTATGTAATAAATCAAAACATGTGGGTTACACATAAAACACCCACTGAGCTCAACTACTCCAAGTCTATTTCCCGAAAACATCAAGTCAACCACTCCAGGTCAATTCTTGAGAGTCCCCAAAACCGGGCAACTCGGGCACAATGGAATTACACCTTACTGTCCATGGGACGTTGCCCGACCGTATAGGCCCACACCCTACTTACCATGGAGCTCGATGCCTATTCTGTGCCAAATGGTGAACCAACTTCCCAAACGGGGACAGATGAACACCGTGCCTATGGATCCATTGCACTAACTAAACCATTACATGACTTAAAACGAATGAACTAACGCGTTTAAAGTATGTAACTCTCAAATAAGATGCAATAAATGCAAATCATAACCAAACGCTCTACAATGAGCTATTAAAACGGACAAGTGTCCTCAAAACCCAACAAAATCCAAACCGAGCCAGAAACTCGACAAACCCAAAGACCCAACGTTGAAAATCATAAAATGAAATCAAATATAAACAACCCGTACTTATATAAACCCATGCTCCAAAACATGTGATTAATTCCAACGTAGTTTAGATTGAGACAATTCATTTTCCAAGTGAGTTTACAACATTTATTCTTTTAAAACGTCCCATAACATAAAACCATGCATTTCTCCAAAACACAAATTGAAACGCATTTATACTTAAAATCTACTTCCATAAAATAAAGGGAAAAGTCCAAAAAAAACCCAAAGGACTTTAGTGTTTTGAGTGATTAAGTCCTTGAACAATTTTTTGGAACAAATAAGTCCTTAGACATTTCAAAACACTAAATAAATCCTTGAACTTTTGGAAACCTGTTAAATACATCCTTATTACTTAAAATGTAACTTGTAACCTACATAATAGGTAAAACTACAAATTAAAAGAAAAAAAAGTCACCTACTTTATCACCCTACAAATAAGAAAAATAACTAAAATAGTCAATCTCATCAACAAAATTAATTTTTTTAAGCACTTTTCAAAGTTTTTTCTTAAAATAGTCAAAACATATTATTTTTTTGCCTTAAAAAATGTGTTTGGCAAAATAAAATAAAATAGAAAACATCTTTATAATTTGTTATTTAATTTACTTTATATTTTTCTACCTTTTTATTTTCATTTTAACTTTTTATTATATTAACACACATAATCGTATATCTATATCTATATTATATTATAAAAGAGACATAAAAAACTCTTAATTACAACATTTTAAGCACACAATACAACTAATTAAAGACAATTACTTAATTTACAATTTCATAATGTTTTGGTACAACTTATAAAAGTTCAATGCTTGAATACGTATAACTAACTGTAGATAAGCACTTATTTTTATTTTCTAAAATATCTAAAAAATTTAACTATTGATATAACTAACCGATAAATATAAATGTTATTATATTTAAAATTATTGATAATATATTTTAATAAAAAATAAAATAGGTAGTTTATCTCATAGTGTTTATCATATATTTAATATGTTTATTTGCAGTTAGTTATACAAATAAAAACATGGGACTTTAATAAGTTATAATTATGTTTCATTAACTTGTAATTTTGAATTTAAATTAATATATCTATACTATATTATAAAGCATTTAAAAATTAATTTTTATGCATTAGGTACCACTTATTAATGCATATTACTTAAAATCCAAAAGTACAAATTAATTAAACATAAGTACAACTTATAAAAACTCAATGTTTGAATTCGTGTAACTAACTGCAGATAAACACTTATTTTTATTTTCTAAAATATCTAAAAATTTTAACTATTGATATAACTAACCGATAAATATAAGAAAATTCGAGATAAATCATCTTATTTTTATTTTTTATTGAGGTATGTTATCTTTTTAATTTTAAATATAAAATATCTTAAATATAGTTATCATTTAAATTAAACATCTTTTGACCCGTAACAAAATACTTTATTATTATTTTTTATAAAAAACCATAATTAAACTAAACTAAAATATATTTTTGTTTTAAATCTAGGTTTATCAAAATCGTAAAATAAAATAAAAAAATACTAACAAAAAGTATGAATAATGATCGAGGGTTCGAGTTCTAGATTTTAGAAACCCGCTACATTGCGAAGGTACATTTCTAGTATATTATAAAAAAGACATAAAAAATTCTTAATTACAACATTTTAAGCACAAAATACAATTAATTAAAGTCAATTACTTAATTTACAATTTCATAATGCTTTGGTACAACTTATATTTTATTATAAAGATGTAATTTATTTTACTTTTAGTTATGATCTGTTTATAAAGATAATGATACATTATTTTGTTATGTTGTTATATTTATCTATACTATATTATAAAAGAGACATAAAAAAACTCTTAATTACAACATTTTAAGCACAAAATATTATATTTTATTATAAAAATGTAATTTATTTTAATTTTAGTTATGATCTGTTTATAAAGATAATGATAAATTATTTTGTTATGTTATTATACTTAAAATTATTGATAATATATTTTTAATAAAAAAATAAAACAGGTAGTTTATCTCATAGTATTTATTATGTATTTAATATGTTTATTTACAGTTAGTTATACAGATAAAAACATGAGACTTTAATAAGTTATAATTATGTTTCATTAACTTGTAATTTTGAATTTTAACTAATATATATATACTATATTATAAAGCATTTAAGCTAAACTCTTAAAAACTAATTTTTATGCATTAGGTACCACTTATTAATGCATATTATTTAAAATCCAAAAGTACAAATTGATTAAACATAAGTACAACTTATAAAAGTTCAGTGTTTGAATTCGTGTAACTAACTGTAGATAAACACTTATTTTTATTTTCTAAAATATCTAAAATTTTTAACTATTGATATAACTAACCAATAAATATAAAAAAATTCGAGATAAAACATCTTATTTTTATTTTTTTATTGAATTATGTTATCTTTTTAATTTTAAATATAAAATATCTTAAATATAGTTATCATTTAAATTAAACATTTTTTGACCCGTAACAAAATACTTTATTATTATTTTTTATAAAAAACATAATTAAACTAAACTAAAATATATTTTTGTTTTAACTCTAGGTTTCTCAAAATCGTAAAATAAAATAAAAAAAAGACTAACAAAAAGTATGAATAATGATCGAGGGTTCGAGTTCTAGATTTCAGAAACGTACGTTTTTTTTACAAATTACACCATTATAATTGTCTCGTCAATACGTTTAAAATGAGCCTAATATTGATTTTTTTGAATTTAATTTCATACTATTAAATATCATAAATACGTACTAATTATATTTAATATTTACACTTTCTATCCTTTAAGTTATTTATTTAATAGTATAAGATTAATTTGTAATTATAAAAGGTAAATATTAAAAATAATTCGTACGTATTTATGATACTAAATAATACAAGATAAAGTTCAAAAACAATATTGAGTTCATTTTGAACGTATTGACGAAACGACTATAATGGTGTAATTTGTAAAAAAAAACTAATTTTTTTGATATATTTTAGTTAATATCCGATTGTGTATGTTAATAAAATAAAAATGTAAATGAAAAATTAACTGATATAAAATAAATTAAACAACTAATTATAACTTTATAAGAATGCAAAGTGTAAATTTTTTCTAAACTATAAGCAGAAAGTGAATATTTATACATAAAATTTTCTACGTGAGGATGTTTGTTATTTTTATTTTTTTGAAAAAAAAACAATCCTTGTGCAGGAAAAAAACATTATATGGAAACTTTGACAATTTTAGGAAAAAAAAACTTTGAAAAATGGTAAAAGAAAAATAAATATGGTTGATGAGATTGACTATTTTAGTTAATTTTCCCATTTTTAATTTGTAGGAGGATAAAGTAGGTGACTTTGTTTTTAATTTGTAGTTTTACCTGCTATATTGGTTGCAAGTTAAATTTTTAAGTAATAAGGATGTATTCAACAGGTTATCAAAAGTCCAAGGATTTAGTTAACAGGTTTTGAAATGTCCAAGGACTTATTTATTCCAAAAAATTGTCCAAGGACTTAATCACTCCAAACACTAAAGTCCATTGGGTTTTTTTGGACTTTTCCCTAAAATAAATCATTAAAATACCAAAATACATGATTTATTTATCATAATGCCCAAAATCCCAAAGATGTGTGTTAAATGAGTTTATAAAGTTAAATACCTTTAAAATGACCAACTTATCAGCAATTAACAAAACTTATCAGCAGTTAACAAAACTTATCAACATTTAACAATTTCGTTAAGGCACAAAACCCTTTAAAACAAACATTTTGGCATGTACACCGTTTTCACAAATCAACTTGAACTCACCTTGCTAGATTTAGGCTAAATCTAGATTTCACCCAACGAGCTCTTTTGAAGGTCGCTTGAATCCTCAAGCCCAGAACTTTCAAAACCTAGATCCATACATACCGAACCATAAATATCCATAAACAACCACATAGAAACATTCCCCAACATTATATACCAAAATCCCTAAACGAGACCAAAACCCTAGTTTCTCCAAAACTAACAAATCCGAGATTTGATAACCCAAACACTAGGGAAACACCCAAAGGACGTATATAACCTTAAATCAAAGAAGTTTACCATTAAAGATGACGAGACTTTCCGAGAACACCCAATCCAACACTTCAACCTGAGCTCCCAACCGATGAACTTGATGGGGAAGATGAAAATGGAGGTTTCGTGACTCAAGATTCCAACTAGTTAGATGGTGAGCAAACATGTGGTTTGGGGAGAAAAACCCCCCCAAAATAGGTTAGGGTTCGGTTTTGGAACTTGGGAGAGAAAAGGGAGAAGATGGAAGTGAGAAATGTGGGAAAATGGTGCAAAGTTCGGACTTAACAGCCTCTTAGCCCCCGCCAGCGACATTGACACATAGTCGCCAGCTCCTTAGAGCCCGCGGTACCTCTCCCGCGAGAGTGACACGGCGACAGTGACACTTGTCACTGTCGCGAGCACTGTCTCCCAAACCCCTTCGAGTCCCAAAACTCGACTTCTTCCATTCCAACATTCTCGAAACCCTTAGGAACTTTAAACAAAGCATTTCCCAACAAAACCCCAAGGTTTACAAGTCACAGAAACGTCTGGGTGACAATTACTTACAGAAAATCACGGGTGTTACACTATTCTTGATTATTGAATTTTAAAGTGTTGTTAGGAGGGACTCACTAGACCGTTGGTCTAACCCTCGCTCTTTCAAAAATAAAAATCTATTTACAGGTGGGCGTGAAGCTAAGGGATCGGGTAAAGGCAAAGAGAAGATTTAAGCGATTTCGTCAATAGAAGACTACCATATAGAAATTTTAAATTACTCTCAGTTGTGTAATAGGTTGCCTTAGTGCAAACCTCAGATTTAATTGTTATTGTAAGACCTTTCTCGGTATGGAATTTTGTTATACGTATCTATTTTGAATTAGAGAAGTTGGGTTGTTATAATAAAAGCTTTCAATTAATTAATCAACTCTTTCAACATTTGTAGTTAAATACTAAGCATTATTAGAACGAATTTCTGTAAAACCATTGTCACATAAAATCCGTTAATATCAAATTGTTGCCACTCACGATGATGCTCATGGTCGACAATGGATAAATCTTGTCGTTGGGTCGATATCCGTTGAAATTAATAACTAAAAACTATGGCGAAACATTTAATAATGTATTAGGAATTGATTTTAGCAAGAAAATCAGATAAATAAATAAACACATTTGCGATTAATAAAACTGGATCACAAGAAAACACCCAGACCAATAGGATATGAACCAGGCCACTTGAATGGACTTAGGGGCTGTTCGGTTCGTTTTGTATTAAGACCTGTATGGATAAAGTTGTCTGAATCGTTAAAGTTGTCTATATCGATCTAGCTAAACTATTGTTCGGTTGATGTGCTGAATAAATAATCTGAATGATGAAAATGACTATTTTACCCTTGGTTTACATTGAACATTTTTAGATGAAATTTCACAACACTGTAAACAAATTAGAAAAAACACCCAAATCTATAAACCCTAAATAAAAACTATAAACAAATCATTTAATCTGTAAACCATAAATAAAAATTGTAAACAAATTGTCAAATTTTAAACCCAAACCTGTAAACCCAGATCTCGATTCCATCAAATTGTTAAATCTCTAAATCTGTAAACCCAGGTCTCGAAGGAACTCGTGGGTCTTCATCACTGAAGGAACTTGAGAGTCCAAGAACTTATGAATCCTAGAGAGAGAAATTAGAGAGAGAGACTTGGAAGCGCAAAGTTGAAATTGATTAAAGTGTGCATGTGTTTCTTACAAGACACAAAGACCAAGGGGACTTAAATACCCTTGGTCAAATACAACACAGTATGACACTAAACACAGTAATTGACCAAGACCTATAAATACAATGATTACTATAAAATCAGACCTAACAATCTCCCCCTTAGTAATCATTGGCGCTTTGGTCTTCAAAAATGATCTTCTAAATCAGCATGGACCATAAAAGCGACTTTGTGAAGCTTTCTGACTTTTAAAAAAAAAAAATTATTCTCAGCATTTTGCAGATTGAAATTTTCTTTGCTGCTTAAGCTCAAGACGATACACCTCTTTTGAATGATCTTGAATGAACTGTGGTGTTCGGAGCAGGAACAACCAACGAATCGGTTGTAGCTGAAAGAATAGAATCTTTGAGCGAATCTTGATCAGCAGATAAACATTTGAGCTCTTTGTCTCTTTAACATCTCCTTGACTTCTCCCCCTCATGACCTTGATGATCTTGATCAACTTGGTCATGCAAATGTTGGAGACGAGACAACGTAAGATCTGCAAAAACAAAGAAATAGAGAAAATAGAGGAGGTTTGGGCTTCATGTTGGATGCGCAAACCAAGGTTTGCGTTTCATGAAGGAAGCGCAAATCAAAGTTTGCGGTTGAAGAAGGAAACGCAAAGCAAGGTTTGCGTTTCACTAAGGAAGCGCAAATCAAAGTTTGCGTGACATGCTGGATGCGCAAATCTAACTTGGAGTATGAAAATTTTACTTGATTAGCCCTTTGACTCCCCCTACACAAATGCACTAAATTTGACAATTCAAGTTAGCATTCGTATAAAAAATCAGATACTCCCCCTCAAAAACAGATATAATCTTTGAAAAACATTCTCTTTGTTCACTCCCCCTTGAATAATGCATAAACCCATTAAAATATTTTTTATGAGAACACAAAAATCAAATATGAATGTAGAAAGAAAAATATACTGAATGTAAATTTTGAAACGACTAAACTTATAAAATTTTAAACACTAAACAAATAAAATTCAACTCAGTAAAATATCACAAATTTATCAATCAATTGAAATCAAGCGTGTGTTGTTGGATACAAGAACAAGTTTTATTGCATATCAAGTTAAAACATGTTCAGTTTCAAAAACTTCCAGCAATCTATTCAGTGTGCTCACAAGCGAATCTTTGATTAGCTTCAAGAAAATGCAATTCTAAAAATATAATAGAGAACTTTGCATATACTCACACTAAGCCATCAAAAATTAAGATTTTCACAAATTTATAGGTTTATCGCAACTCAAACATATCACCAAGTATCATGAGATGTGTGCTTATTGACATCTTTTTAGCAATGTGCTCATTGACATCTTAACATGAGTGTGCTCTTTGGCATCTTTTAAGCGCGTGCACTTTGGCATCTTTTTAATCAGAGAGTTAATTAAGTAAAGAACATGCCGTAAACGTAACTTTCTATCTGACCCTATTGCAGGATTTGGGTCAGCCACTCCCAGACCAGCTGGCCTTAGGGGACTAGGTGTCAAGCACCCCTTGGAACTTACTTTCCCGGATCAGAAAGGCTACATCGATATATTCTAAACCCATTCATACCAGTAAAACATGACTTTCGATCTGATTCTATAGAAGGATTTCTGTTCGATCACTCCCAGACCAAATGACCTTAGGGGACCAGATGACGAGCATCCCACGGAACTTACTTTCCCAAACCAGAAAGGTCACAGGTACAAACTTTTCAACTCAGAGATTTCTGTATTTTTAAGAATTTATTATTCATCTCAATCACTTAGATCAAAGTCTAAATGCTTAGTCCATATTTTCATTCCGATCTATAATTCTGATCATTTAGGTAGTCTAAGCAAAGTAAACTATAAAAAATTCCGAATCACACAACTTTAAAGCAGTAATAAAAGTTTCAAACATGTTGCTGACTTTTCGACTTTTTGTAAGACTTGAAATTTGATCATATAAAAACTTTAATATAAACAAAAGAACTTGAAAATTTATCCTAAACACATATTTTATTCAAAAGAAAGAAAAAAATGTAAAACTTTACTTTATAGAATAAAATTTGTAAAGATTTAAACTTTTAAACTCAATATGCCGATGTTAAAAATTCTCATTAAAGACAAAATGTAAAGACTTCGGCAAATTGATATTTAGTTGGAACAATATAAAATTCAGTTATTTCATCTTTCACATTATAAAAATAATTTGTGTCTCAAATTAAAAAATTGGGTTATACAAATTCACGAGATAGATAAACAAGCTCAGATTATTAAAACATTGAGAAAAACTGGAATAACATCATATACAGAGATATATGCAGCGGAAATAAAATTGATGTACTCACAGTATCTCATTAGTCAGAAGCTTAAACTATGAAGAACGAGTTCTAAACTGATTTGTTTAGAAATCATAGTCTAAGAAGTACGGGTCCTGAGCTAAAGTACTCAGAAGCCAACTTTCTCTTACTCCCCCTTAACATGTGATGCCTGCACCTTTGAATCAGATAAAGATTTGGGTACCCACTTGTATTTGGGCCCATATTTGTTAGTTGCAGTTCGTATGGGGAAATATTTGTTAGACTTGACATTTAAAGCACGAGGAATATGATCAGAAAAATAATCACAACCATCAGAAGAGAAAACATAATCATCTGAACTAGAATCAGAAGACGAATATGAGACATTTTTGGAAATTTGAAACATTTGCTTTATAGAGTATTTTGAAATTTTATTACAATGAGCAAATGAATCACTATGATAAAATTTGTCTACATATCGATCTCCCTCAAACTTAGAATCAGTAAATTTCAGCTTCGCTCTCCAGATCTGCTTCTTTGATCGAGCGCTCAAAGCCCTATCTGTAAGAATTGAATCAGAAGAATTAGAACTGTCAGAAAGAACTATATCTCGTTTCTTTGACTTCTTTGACCGTCTTCTTTTACGCTTAGGTTTATAATATTGATCATTGAGCGTAAAAGAATCATCAAGAATTTTAGACTTAATATTTAAATCAGAAGAAATAAATTTATCTAAGCAACCAATCTGATCAACTAATAAATCTGAATTAGCCTCGGAATCTGAAGAATTTTGAGAAAGGTTTTTAAAATTTGAAACTTCCTTTTTGTTTTCCTTAGAATCAGAAGAAAGATTAGAAATAAAATCTGATTTTTGAGAAAATAAATTTTCTTCAAGACTAGACGTCATGAAAGAAAGAATAATATCAGATTCAATTTTATTCAAAATATTTTGATATTTTATCTTGTCTTCAAGATCAATAATTTTTCATTCTAATACTAATGGAGGAGTATATTTTTTCGAATCATAAATGATTGGAGAAATATTTCCTTTATCAGAATCAGGTGCATAAGGAGCAAAATCATCAGACATTGAAGATTTGATAGGAGATATATCATTTAAAACTCTTCTACCTCTCCTTGATTTTTCAGGAAAATATTTGGCATTTTCAGACGTATAAACAAAAGGAATTTCATTTTTCTTATTATTTATCCTTTTCTCATTTTCGATTTCTAACACTTGCTTCTCATTCATCCAATCAATTTTAAATTGAGGAGCATAATGAGCAAGAGTCAGATAATCGTATTTATATAAAGTTGGGGATTTTTCAATCGCATTGTTTAGATAATGAGGATTTTCAAAACTAAGTCCCCACTTTTGTTTTAAAGTTTATTCACTCCTTGGCTTGTTCATAAAAATTGTTTGTTCAGATTGGTTTATTCGATAAAGCTTTTCTTCTAATTTATTTATTTTATCTGAAAATTCATCTTTTAAATTAGTCATAGTTGTCAAAGATTCAAGATAAGTCTTATTTTAATTTTCCAAATCATCCAATTTCTTTTGAAAGATGTCTTTAGTGTTTTCTAAAATTGATTTTTCATCTTTCAAAGAAATTTTCAGTTTGTCAATCAAATCTGACTTTTCAGAATTTAAATTCTTTTCAGATAAAAACTTAGAACGTAAATCAGACAAAGCATTAATTATGATATTCATCTGAGAGGTAATGAAATTATAGTCAAATTCAGAATATACCTCATCCTCATCTGTTTTGGAATCATCTGACTGATCATCACCGATTAAGCACATCTGAGCGATCTCGACGTTTGAAGCTTCATCATCGGAATAATCCAGCCAGAATTCTTCCTCGGCCAGCAAAGCAGTTCCGTTCTCTCTCTTTTCTGCTAGTTCCATTTTCTTCCTATAGTAAGCAGAATCCCTAACTTTCTTAACTCGACACTCCTTTGAATAGTGACCCGACTTTCCACAGTTATAACAAGAAGCAGTCTTAGGCTCGGGCACTTTGACTGTAGAAGCAGAAGTGAAGCGTGAAGAGTTGGAACTCGATCTGGGTTGGAACTTTTTCTGGTAATGCTGAGAAAGAAGGATCATAACTTTCTGTAAAGCCTCTCCATCATCTTCAGTTGATCCGGTGTAAGCATTTTCAGACAATGCTTGTTCAGATAATTGCTTTATGAGGAGAGCAACCAGATCTACTGTTTTCTTCTTTTTATCCAACTTGGCCTTTTTCTCTATTACCAAGCTTTCATCAGAATCTCAAACATCACTTGGATCTGCATAGAAGAGATTCTGACATCGTTCCTCAATCTGTGACATGATTTATTCCATTCTGGTTGCAATATGTTGAGAAACTTCAGATTTGTCTCAAGCTCAGTCTTTTCAACCTTAATCTTCCGAAGATCATTGATCACGACACAAAAACGATCAAACACATTCTTTAGTGGCTCCCCGTCCTTGGCTTTGAATTCCTCAAAATTATTCATGTAGCGCGTATGCTTGAGTTGAGTAGCTACTGAAGAACCAAGCATAATCTTCTCAAGCTGTTGCCACATCAAATTAGGATGAGTTTTGAAACAATCAATCCTGTTGTATACAAAGTTTGGCAAGGCCATCATTAGATTTGCTTTAATATCCTGATCAGCTTGATATGCAGTCAACTCATCTTGTGAATACTCTTTAGTAGGCTTATACATTCCAGAAGCCAATTTGGGTCTATCAAACGGTCCTTCAGATAAAATTGTCATCATGTCATTTCCATTCTTTTGTCGTTCAATGAAGTTTATGAACCAATCTTGCCACTGTGTAAATTCATTTTCGTCTATTAGCACTGGAGGTCGATTTTCTGAACCCAGAGACATCATGAAGTCACTCGTGTAGAATTTAGCTTGAAAAGCAAACTTTGAAGAATCCATAGGTAACAAATTTTTTTTTTCAGACTTTTTTTTTAACTAAGTCTGGGAGACGCGCAAATTGAAGGTTTGCGTTTGAAGAGAGAACCGCGAACTGAACTGAATCGCAAACTATAGGTTTGCGTTTGCTTAGAGAGACGCAAAGTGAACTTTGCGTTTGCTTTGAGAAACGCAAACTGTGACTTTGCGGGTGAAGGAGGGTGCGCAAAGTTAGCTTTGCGTTTGTAGAGGGAAGCGCAAACCAATCTTTTCAGATTGCACTTGATACGCAAGCTTGAGCTTTGCGCTTGAGGATCGATGCGAAAACCAATATAAATCAGTTTTTCTTGAAAAACAACCTGAAACAAATGTGATCGATTATCAAAAACGAAACTAATGAAATCAAAAGCAACACAATTCGATCACAAACAAATCCAAATTTTATGAGAAATCAAGAAAACGAGATTTTCTTGAAAAATTCAAGAAAATCGATCAAATTTTCGATTTCAATCACAAATTCAGATTTAGAAAAAATAATCTCTCAATCCTCTCAAGATTCAGTTGGCTCTGATACCAATTGAGAGTCCAAGAACTTATGAATCCTAGAGAGAGAAAGTAGAGAGAGAGATTTGGAAGTGCAAAGTTGAAATACGAGGGATGACACTAAACACAGTAATTAACCAAGACCTATAAATACAATGATTACTATAAAATCAGACCTAACAGAACTCGTGGATCTTCATCTTGATCTGACCTTGTTGGTGGTGGCTCCGGCGGTGGTGGTGGTGGCGGCTCCGGCAGTGGAGTGATTTGGAGGAAGAAATGAGTCTAAAAGACGATCAAATCGAGCATATGAACCAACGTTTGCGGAAACTTCAGTCGGAACACGAGAAGTCGAGCCGGTCGATCGAGGAGTTGGGATGTCGGAGTCGAGAACTCGAGTGGCGGTATCAGGCAGTGGCAGAGGCATCGGTGGTGGCTCTGTCGGCGGCGTCGGTGGTGGTAGCTCCGGCGTATGTGGGTATTGTGTGTTTTCCAGAGAGCGTTGAGGGGAATGAGGTTTTTCCAGAGATGATTTTTTCAGAGAGGGTTGTGGGAATGAGGGGTATTGAGTGTCTTTTGGAAGGCTGAATGTAAAAGACCCATAAATTCTAACTGACCGATTCAGCCATGGGCTGACCGATTCAGCCAATACCGAACACTTGGATATGGCTGTGCGAATCAGCCATATCCATTATACAGCTCATTAATCCACAAACAAACAGCCCCTTAGGAACAACCACTTGTTGGGCTTGTATGCCTTGTATGGCTTTTAACTCTTTTTTCATTCTTAGAATTAGAGTTAAGCCTTTACTTGTTTTTTTTCCTAAGCATTTTTTAGGTCAGTGTTTTGTCTTGGGGTATGCCCCTCGTATTTTGTAGTTCCTTTTTTTCCTTGAATAAAGTTTTTCCTGGGGTTCCGTTCCCTTTTTCCAAAAAAAAATGTGTGCTTGATATCTGGGGCCTGGGCTATGCTGTTGTCTATGTAGATTAATCTGTCGAAATATGTTGATCCAAACTCTCTCAGTGATTTGATAACGACCCTCTTTTATACTTAGTGAAAATTACGTTATTATATGTATTAGTGTTTCATCATCAGCGATCAGACTGAGTCTGTTCAGTTATCGCTGATGACCTTTCTGTAAACATTAATATGTATTAGTGTTTCACTTTCAGCGATCAAACTGAGTCTGTTCAGTTATCACTGATAGTTTCCTATGTAACACAGTTAACGTAATCCCTGAAGACAAGTCTCGCGTCAACATAGTTCATAGCTGAATCGAAGACGAAGCCACTGAACAATAGATAAGTCTACTAGTGACCTGATGCGGATATCAGCGAAGACCAGACAAATCTACTTACGCGAAGAAGCCTGAGGAAAAGCTTCAGCGATAGCTGAACTTCTTTATCTCTGGAAGAAGAGATACTCAGCGATCAACGATCACAAAGCTTATGCCTCAAGTTTTCTTTTGTCTTACCTTGCACAACCAGTACGATGTGTCAGAACGGACAAGTCTCTGTCACAAATCGTACACCAACTCTGTCAACTACACTGTTCATAAAGTGGCCAAAAGCATGTCTCCAAAAGTGAGACTACCAAAGCCAATCTATGAATGCCACGTGTAAAGTACCCTGCCATGCATTTAATGCATAGGGTATAAATAGGAAGCTCACTCCTTCATCTGAAGGTGTGCTCAATCCTTGAACTCCAAAATAGAAACCCTTGTTTTCTATCTCTCTAAAAATCCCCCATTCTCTGAATTTCTTGTGCAACCATCTTAGTGTTTCTTAAGTTTGTTTAGATTGAGTCTGTCTTAATCTTATTCCGCAACAAACTTGTAAATTGTATTTTGATTTATCAATAAACAATTTATTAAACTTTAATTTCTGTGTTTGTATTCAACCCCCCCCCTTCTACAAACTTGTTAAGCACCTTCGGGACCAACAAGTGGTATCAGAGCAGTTTGTTTAATCTAATAAACAAGATCTTGCTGTATACTCTTCCTTGCTATTCTAAAATGGCACTAAACACAAACACAAATTACTATGATAATGGTTCACTTTCTAAACCTCCTCGATTTAGCAGAGATAACTTTTCTCTATGGAAAAATCGAATGATGCTATTTCTTGAAGGTGCGGATCCTACTATACCTGAATATATAGAAAACGGACCCTATGAACCTGTTAGAATTATAGCTGCTGTTCCTGCTACTGCCACCACTGAAGCTGTCCCTGAACGATATGTCGTTAAGGAAATAAGACAGTGGAGTGATGAAGATAAAAAGAAGGTAGGCATAGATGCAAGAGCAAAGACCATTATATCAATGGCTCTGCCTGATGAAGTTTTCCATTCCATCATGCATCTAAAAACTTCTAAAGAAATGTGGGAAACCATATGTGTTCAATATGAGGGCACCACTGAAATCCAAGAGACCCGAAAGATTAACTTGGTGAGACAGTATGAAAGTTTTATCGCTGGTAAGAATGAATCTCTCTCTGACATTCATCAGCGGTTTAACTGCCTGATCATTGACCTAAGAACTGTTGGAAGGACCTATTCTAATTCTGAGGTCCTAACAAAATTCTTGGAAAGTCTTCCTGAAAGCTGGGACAGTTATTCAATATGTCTTAAGCTGACAAAGGACTTACATACTCTCTCTCTAAGCACTCTGTATGGAATATTGCTCAACTATGAGCAATCTAATCTCCTGAAGAAGAATCTTGTAAAAGATTCTAAAGACTCCAAAAGCACTGCTGTTGCTTTAGTCTCATCAGAGATAATTCCATCTCAGCGATCTACTCTCACCATCACTGAGTTAGATTCTGAATCTGAGGATTTATCAGACCCTGATCTTTCAGAGTTTAATGAGTCCTTAGCACTCTTGACAAACTCTTTTAAGAGATTTGCAAGAAAGAGTAACTTCCGAAGAAGTAAACCTCTCTCTCTTACTGAAAAGCCAAAATCAACTCCGGTTGATAAGGCTACAGCCACTTGCTATAACTGCGAAAAAATCGGACATTTTGCTAGTGAGTGCAGGTCTAAAAAGGTCTTCAAACCTTCTACCTCAAGAAGATCCAGTGATGACAAATACCATAAGCTGAAAAACAAATATCAAAAGCTGAAAAGCTATCAGCAAAAAGGTAAAGGTCTCATCGCTGAAGAACATGACTGGGCTGAATCAGAAGAATCATCTTCTGATGAAGAAGAAGTTGCTAATCTTTGCCTCATGGCTGAGATTAAAGAAGAAGTAGAAGAACCATCTGAACCTTCTATGAGCTACATATCATCTCAGGTATCCATCTCTACAAATCCCTCTCTGCCTGAAGCTGAGAGAAGTCGCGCTGTTGATGTGCTGACGATTGACCTTTATAATGCTCTAAACGACAAAACTCAAGCTGAAAATAAAAATGTTTATTTAACACAAGAGCTAGAGAAATGTCATGAAAAGATCAGTGAACTAAATCTTTTAGAAGAAAAGCTAAAAGATCAAGTCATTATAAATGAAATCATCAGCATTGAACGCGAACAAGCCATCGCTGCTCTAAAAGCAGAAAAGGCTCATGTTGAAAAATGGTGCAAATCATCAACAAAGATCTCTGAGATAATAAATGCTCAAACTCCTGAAAGTGATAAAACTGGTCTTGGTTTTTGGTCACCACAGGATGATCCTAAAGAAGAAAGTTCCTCGCTTAAGTTTGGAACTTTTGTCACATCTTTCTTTGACACTTCTTATAATCAATTCTATCCCTGTTCTTCTTCTAATCCCATCCCTGAGGAGATATCTGCAAGATCTAAGCCTGCAGATAAAGGAAAGTCTATTCTCCCTCCTCAGAAGGCTTCCAAGAAAACCAAACTGAAAGTTCCTTCCAAACCTTCAGTGGATAAACCTTTTAGCTCAGTGACAGAAATCTTTGATATCTGTCCTCCAAAGCTGAAGGTTGATCTAAAGCCCGTGAAATCTGAAGAAATAAAAATTCCTCCCAGATCTCGTGCTAAAGGTATTCTTGGAGCTGGACCTGCTCATCTTAAGTTTTCAAAACCTTCTGGCTATAAATCCACCATCAGATATAGAAAATGTTATCACTGTGGATTCACTGACCATATTGCAAGTAAGTGTCCAAATACCACCAAAGCTGATAAAACAGCCAAAGTGAAGAAAAATACCACTAAGGTTAAGAAATTAACCAAAGTGAAGATTACCACTGAAGCTGAATCTTCATCAGCGGTGAAGACTGCTGAATCTTCCTTATCCACTAACTCTGAAGGACCCATTGAAAAGTGGGTACCAAACAAAGCTTAATCTTCCTTATGTATGCAGGGATCAAAGGGCATCTGGTATCTCGATAGCGGATGTTCTCGTCATATGACTGGACAAAGAGACCTGCTCACTGAATACAAGGAAGAGAAAGGTCCCTCTGTGACCTTTGGTGGAAATGGAAAAGGATTTACCCGAGGGTTTGGTGTCCTCAGCAATGGGACAACTACCTTTCGAAGAGTCGCTTATGTAGATGGACTGAAGCACAATCTTCTAAGCATCAGTCAGCTATGTGACAAAGACTACGAAGTTCGCTTTTCTAAGAAAGCATGTTCAGTGGTAGATGAAAAAGGAAAACTTGCTCTCAGTGGTTATAGAAGAGAAAATGTCTATGTAATAGATATGGACTCTACTATCACTGATAACTTATGTTTTCTCTCTAAGGCCTCTTCTGATGTCAACTGGCTATGGCATAAAAGGCTCTCTCATCTAAACTTCAAAACCCTGAATTCTCTCTCGTCTAAGGAACTGGTTTCTGGTCTTCCTCAGCACTCATATACTAAAGAATCTCTCTGCTCAGCATGTGAAAAAGGAAAACAAACAAGAGCTAGTTTCAAGTCGAAACAAGTTTCCTCAGTAACAAGTCCTCTTCAGCTCTTGCATATGGATCTATTTGGCCCTGTCAATATCCAATCAATAGCTGGAAAGAAATATACGCTTGTCATTGTAGATGAATATTCTCGCTACACCTGGGTTATTTTTCTTCGCTGCAAGAATGATACTCCAGAAGAACTAATATCTTTTGTCAAAAAGATGGAAGTGCTGAATAATCTTACTGTTCGATCAATAAGGAGTGATCATGGAACTGAATTCAAAAATAGTTCCCTGAACAATTTCTTTGAGAACAAGGGAATCTCTCACAACTTCTCTTCAGTAAGAACACCTCAGCAAAACGGAGTCGCTGAAAGAAGAAACAGAACGATCATAGAAGCTGCTAGATCAATGCTCAGCGATTCTCACCTCCCTACTCAATTTTGGGCAGAAGCTGTAAACACTGCATGTTTTACTCAAAACAGATCGCTGATAATAAAGCGATTTGGGAAGACAGCTTATGAACTCTTTCTTGGAAGGAAGCCTTCTATCAGTTTTCTTCATATCTTTGGTTGTCAGTGCTTTATCTTAAACAACAAAGATCAACTTGGAAAGTTCGACCCAAAAGCTGATGATGGAATATTTTTAGGATATTCCTCCATCTCAAAAGCCTACAGAGTTTTCAACAAAAGAAGACAAACCGTAGAAGAAACCATTCATGTCACGTTTGATGAAACGCGCTCAGCGAATTCTAAACCAATCGCTGACAATGAAGAACTGAATACTTGGATGATCTCTCACTATAGAGAAACTGAACCTTTCTTCTCAAACCAACAGCACACTGAAACTCCAGCTGCTGATGAAGAACCAAGTATCATACCTCCCACCGCTGAATCCAACTCATGGATTTCAGCTGAACCTCTAAACACACTTCTACCATCAAATCCATCTACATCTGAAAACCCTTCTGAAAGCATTGGTGTATCTAATGTTCAACAATTACTAGCTGATGAACCTCAAGCATCTTCATCAGCGGCTGCTCCTATTGTTGATCCTATCGCTGAAATAAGCAATCTTGCTCCTGCTCAGCGATGGACCAGAGATCACCCCATAGATCAAATTCTTGGTAATCCAGATGCAGGTATTCAGACACGACGAAGCTCAGGTAATATCTGTCTCTTTGTAAACTTTCTCTCCTTAATTGAACCAAAGAAGACTGATGATGCCCTCAGAGATCCAAACTGGGTCAGCGCTATGCAAGAAGAGCTGACTGAATTCTCTCGAAACAAAGTTTGGAATCTCGTTCCTAGACCATCTGATAAAACTGTAATAGGCACCAAATGGGTGTTTAGAAACAAGTTAGATGAACATGGAATTGTAACCCGCAACAAGGCTCGACTTGTTGCTCAGGGATACAGACAAGAGGAAGGCATAGACTATGATGAAACCTTTGCCCCTGTGGCCAGGCTCGAAGCAATTCGACTATTCTTAGCTTATGCAGTCTATAAAGACTTCATCGTTTATCAAATGGACGTAAAATCAGCTTTTCTGAATGGAAAACTGAATGAAGAAGTTTATGTAGAACAACCACCAGGGTTCTATGACCCTAAGCATCCAAATTATGTTTATAAATTGGATAAGGCTCTCTATGGTCTAAAACAAGCCCCTCGTGCTTGGTATGACACTCTCTCATCTTTTCTTATCTCTGAAAATTTTGAACGTGGCAAGATTGATAATACGTTATTTTTCAGGAAGATAAAAGGTCATATAATTCTTGTACAAATATATGTCGATGACATAATATTTGGTTCTACTAACCCATCTCTATGTACTCGCTTCGCTGAAAGAATGAAGAAAGAATATAAAATGAGTATGATGGGTGAGCTGACATATTTTCTTGGTCTTCAGATTAAACAATCTGACAAAGGTACTTTTATCTGCCAAGGTAAGTATGTTAAAGACATGCTGAAGAAGTTTGATTTAACACAAACTTCAGCGATGAAAACTCCTATGGCACCACCACTGACACTTAACAAGGATCCATCTGGAAAACCTGTTAATGTCACTGCCTATAGAGGAATGATAGGCTCATTGTTGTATCTTACAGCAAGCCGACCTGACATCATGTACTCTACTTGTTTATGTGCACGCTATCAATCTGAACCCAAGGAATCCCATCTGATCGCTGTAAAGCGAATTTTCAGATATCTGAAAGGAACTCCTAACCTCGGTCTTTGGTATCCCAAAGACTCAGGGTTCGATCTAACTGGTTATTCTGATAGTGATTTTGCAGGCTGTAAACTTGACAGAAAAAGTACCACTGGTGGATGTCAACTCTTGGGAGGAAAGCTAGTAAGCTGGACAAGCAAGAAGCAAAATTCTGTGTCCACTTCCACAGCTGAAGCTGAATACGTAGCCGCTGGAAGCTGTTGTTCACAAATCCTATGGATGAGAAATCAACTATTAGATTATGACCTTCAGCTGTCAAAGATTCCTATCTATTGCGACAGCACTAGTGCTATCGCTATAGCAAACAATCCAGTGCTACATTCAAAGACAAAACACATAGAGATCAGATATCACTTTATCAGAGATCATGTGATGAATGGTGATATTGAACTTCACTTTATCCCTACTGACTTTCAGCTTGCTGATATTTTCACCAAACCTCTTGATGAGACAAGGTTCAACTTTCTCATCAGTGAGCTTGGAATGCTGAACCTCGAAGAATAATTCTTCAGCGTTCATGTATTGTGTCAGTAATCAAAAGTTCCCCTCATCATTCTCTCTGATAAACATTCTGACTCTCAGGTATGTTCTCTCTCCCTCAAAGATGTTTTTCTTCAAAATATAAACTTTAATCACTGAACTTTCTTCAAATGATTAAAAGCTTTTTTTTAAAAATACATTAATCACTGATATTTCCAATCAGTGATCTTTTAAAAGGAAAATCTATCCCTATCTTTCCAATCAGGGATACTTTTAAAAAGGAAAATCTATCACTGACTTTTCTTCAGTGATCATTTGAACGGACAAATGAACAGTCTCTCTCCTCTATGACGTCATTTGAACCGACAATCCACGACATGCCTTTTCTGACACGTTCGTCCGTTGCCCTTCTATCCAATCAACTTCGTGGAACGTGTCAATGTCATGATGATTTCTTTTCCCGCTTCATTCTCTCTCTTATCTCTCTTCTCTCTCTTCGTATAAAAGGAATTCTTCTCTCCTTTATACGGTTTACGCTTTCAAAACTTTCAAAGCAAGAAACAATCTCTCAAGAACACTCAAGCAAGTAAACCCAGAATATTGAATCTGCAACTCTTTTTCTTCAAGATACACAGGTTTATTTCATGTTTATATGCTTTGTTCATATGCTTTTTATTCTTTTAAAATCCTACTCGCTGTCTATGGATTTTATAAAACGTTTTTTTAAAACTAAAGATCATTCTTTCTGATTTTATGTTTTTAAATAAAAACCTTTTGGTTTTAAAGTGTTCTTCCTTCTTTCTACCCAGAACACTATTTTTTTTCTCTTAAAAATAACTTGATAATTTTCCAGTTTCCCTTCATCTATGGAAACTGGTAATCATATTATTTTTAATCTAAATCATTTCTTCTATTATGCCTCTTTCCATAACAGAAATGACACAGTCTTCAATCGTTGCTTCCAAGCATGTACGATTCGCTCTCACTGAAGTTGAGATTACTAAATGTAATCATTTGGCCAGACTCGACTTCAAAGCTGACAAATACCCACATCTGGTGGAAGCTGCTGAATTCCTCAAGCAGTCATGCATAGCTTACGCGATCACTGTGGATCCTAAGCCCTCCAAGACTCTACTTCAGCAGTTCTGGTTCACTGCTGATGCTACTGAACTTACAAACAGGAAAGGCGAACGAGTCCCTGCTATCTCGTTCAGCACGGAATTAGGGCCAGGGAGCATGACCGCTCTTAGCCTCAGGAAATCCTTACGATTCCCTGACAAACCAAAGAGTGGATTTGACGCCCTCCCTACTGATGATGAGCTGATATTCTTCCTGGACGCAATGGGCTATTGTTGGGAAAACAAACCAAGATCCTCTATTCCTAACAAGAAACTCACCAAGATTCTTAAAGCTCAGATGCCATCACAACTGAACTTTATCTTCTCGCACATAATTCAGTGCATGAGTGGGAAGAGTGGTTCGCTGGATCAAGCCAGCAAAACACAACTGCAGATGGCATACTCCGTTATCGCTGGTCAAAACTTTGACTACGCCACAGCCATCTTTGAAGATCTGAGGTCGAGATTAGAGAAGCCTGAACGAGATCCCAAGATCTCATATGTACGTTTCATATGTACGTACATCAAGTTCCTCTATCCCAACACCTATCCTACCAAAGATGATGGCACCTTTGCCAGGGTTGGTCAACGATCACTGGAGGTCAAGCCACTCGCAGACGAGGTAAGTATCTCTCTCCTTCGCTCTCGTCTCTCTCTCCATTCTTCTTCATCTTCAGCGACCACGCAGACGGTTCCTTCGTCTGCTATCCCTGTCGCTACCACTACTTCCAAAAGACCATCAGCTAGTCCAATTGGTCCTTCCAAAAAGGCCAAAAAGACTAAGGAAAGTACACCTTCTAGTACTATACCTGAGGGAGCTTCTCAACAAGCTACCTTAGATGCTTTTGTGGGTCTTTCCTCCACAACTTCAGCAGTCACTCATACTGCCGTGTCAGCGATCTCACTCGCTGTCACATCATCAGTAACCCCACCTACTATCTCATTCCCTGAGATTAACCCCATCCCTACTTCTATCCCCAAAACTCTTCCCTTCTCTCCTCATTTGGTCTCTGAACCTGCCACCTCTTCTTTCCCTATAGGACCTGAGCATCAAACTTTTGAGGAATCTATGCAGTTCTACAAAATGTTTGATACGTCAGGTACACCTATAATCCTAAACACTTCTCTTCCCCCCTCTCCAAATAAGCCCATATCTGAACTAACATTATTTTCAGGTCCTAGCTTGGCGACTGTTGACACGCATGTCAACAGTCTAGGAGACAAGGTGGATGCTCTCACCAACACCATCAATGAAACCACCAACGCCGTCAATCAGGCTGGTGAGGAGCTGAAGAAGTTGACCGCCACTTGCTCATCCAAAGCTGAGAACTCTCAACTTTCAGCTCTCGAAGAACAAGTCGTCCAACTCAGAGAGTCCTCTCGACTTTTTCAAGGACGATTTGAGTCTCTTACAGCTGACGTTCAGGGTCTCTCTTCCAAGGTTGACCTCTGCACATCCCTTCTTCAGCAAGTGCTACAGAAAGTGAATGAACCAGCTCCAGCGCTGCCTCCCTCCTTCACTGAAGATGATCGTACCAACCTCAACATCGCTGTGGAATTCATTCATGATGCCACATGCGACATACCTGCGGTTGAAGAACGAGTTAAGCGTCTGGAGGCTGACGTTCAAGTGCTCAAAGCTTCAACAGCTACTCCAGCAGCTGAACAATCCCCTACCGCTGATAATGACAAAGTGGGGGAGAAAGCTGAAGAAACTTCTATCGCTGCTGCTGGGGATGCTGAGACTCCAAAGGAACCTCCCTCTCAATCTGAGGGGGAGAAGGCAAAAGAATCCTCATCGATTCACTCCATTCTCTTTGAAGAGGATGAGGAAGAAGACGATGAAGAGGAAGATGATCTAGATCTTGATGATCAAGAAAAGGATCAGCCCTCCGATGACGACGACGACGATGAAGACCAAGCTATGTGGTTCTCTAAGCCGAACGTCGTATCAGGGACAACTTCGCAAGAGGTTGTCAAAACAGGGGTGAGAGGTGATACATCTTCAAGTGTTCCTTCGCAAAGCAAAGACAAGCAACCAATCGCTGAAGAATGCTTGAGGACTGGATCACAATCTGAGGGGGAGCATCCTTCTCAGGTATGTCTTTCAATTGTACCACTTTTCTACTCTTTCCAAACCCCTATGTCTTTCTAGCCTTTATCTCTCTCGTTCTAAAAATACACTTATCCCTTCTTTCCTTCTTTTTCTAACCAGACAGTTCTCACCCCTGCTTAAGGGTTCTGAACTACAAATAATACCAGCGACTATCGCTGAAGAAATAATCCCAATCTCTATCACTGAGATTGATGAAGAAGAAGAAGATTCCCTGGTCCATCCAGGAAGGCCCTCTCGACCATCTCATTGGTCAGAGGAAGTGCTGAAGAAAAGAGTTGAAATGATCGCTCAACTAGAAAGTCAACGGCTGAAAATCCCTCTTCAAATATCCACAGAGCTCGACTTCCTTACTGAAGCTGAAAGAGAAGAATCTGCCAAAGCTGAGAAGCTGATCGCTGAATGCAAACGAGATGCCCAACTCGCTTTAAAGATTCAATCTTCTCAAGTCAAGGACAAAAAGCTGAAAAGCAAACCTGTGGAAGTTCAAGCTGCACTACTGAAAGAAATTGAAGAGGAACGCTTCAAAGAACAAGAGATCAACGATAAGTCTATCGAATGGTGCAAACAAAAGATGGATTATCGTTCTGATCTTCTTCCAATATCAGCCGTGACTATCTCTGGTCGCAAGAAGAAAGATCAACTCTCAGTGACCATGGAGATTACCAGAGAGGATGGAACCCAAAAAGCAATGTACGTATCAAAACTTGAAAGCTTCGGATTTACGGAATGGTTAGAGTTCTGGGATGCGCTGAAGAAATCCAAATCTACATACAGAGGCTACGTTGAAGGACTCCTTGAAGCCCTCATAAATAGAGTCGTTTCTGTACTAAAGCTGCCATCTCCTCTTCCTCCCAAATCTGTGAAACTCAAGAGAAAAATTGGGTCCTCCTCCTCTGAAGATGTCGCCATCATCAGGAATGAAACTTCTATCAAATTTTCAAGAGATGCACTGTTTGGTCCTCCTCCTGATCTTTCAGTTCTGGACTTATCTCTGCCTCCTGGTGGTCCCTTCCAAGCTGGTCAAGTAATCGACAAGCCTTATGGAATATTCTTCAGAGATGATGATGAGGAACTCAGATTTCAAAGAATCTCTGAGATTCCTATCTGTCCTCTGAATCATCTCAAGGATCTCTTATGCTTATGGTGTGACTTCTTCCCTGCCGCTGAAAAAATTAAAGAAATTATCAGTCAAGAATCTTTGGAACGAAGACAGAAAGGAGAAGAAATACCTGAGTATATGATCAATCCTCCCAAATCTTCTTATAGCTGATAGATTAGTTTTCTTATCTGTAATCTGTTAGTTATACTTACAGTAGTTAGTTAGTCACTTGTACTTATGATTTTCATATCTTGTAATTCTATCTCTGAATTAAATGAAAATTGCAGTGATGTACTTAACCCTATCAGTACTGTAAAAGATCCCTCAAAATAGTAATTGGGACATGCATTCTATGAGTCCTTGTTATTCCTATATTTTGAATTAAAAAGTAATTTTCTTTTGTTACTTTGTCATTATCAAATAGGGGGAGATTGTTGATCCAAACTCTCTCAGTGATTTGATAACGACCCTCTTTTATACTTAGTGAAAATTACGTTATTATATGTATTAGTGTTTCATCATCAGCGATCAGACTGAGTCTGTTCAGTTATCGCTGATGACCTTTCTGTAAACATTAATATGTATTAGTGTTTCACTTTCAGCGATCAAACTGAGTCTGTTCAGTTATCACTGATAGTTTCCTATGTAACACAGTTAACGTAATCCCTGAAGACAAGTCTCGCGTCAACATAGTTCATAGCTGAATCGAAGACGAAGCCACTGAACAATAGATAAGTCTACTAGTGACCTGATGCGGATATCAGCGAAGACCAGACAAATCTACTTACGCGAAGAAGCCTGAGGAAAAGCTTCAGCGATAGCTGAACTTCTTTATCTCTGGAAGAAGAGATACTCAGCGATCAACGATCACAAAGCTTATGCCTCAAGTTTTCTTTTGTCTTACCTTGCACAACCAGTACGATGTGTCAGAACGGACAAGTCTCTGTCACAAATCGTACACCAACTCTGTCAACTACACTGTTCATAAAGTGGCCAAAAGCATGTCTCCAAAAGTGAGACTACCAAAGCCAATCTATGAATGCCACGTGTAAAGTACCCTGCCATGCATTTAATGCATAGGGTATAAATAGGAAGCTCACTCCTTCATCTGAAGGTGTGCTCAATCCTTGAACTCCAAAATAGAAACCCTTGTTTTCTATCTCTCTAAAAATCCCCCATTCTCTGAATTTCTTGTGCAACCATCTTAGTGTTTCTTAAGTTTGTTTAGATTGAGTCTGTCTTAATCTTATTCCGCAACAAACTTGTAAATTGTATTTTGATTTATCAATAAACAATTTATTAAACTTTAATTTCTGTGTTTGTATTCAACCCCCCCCCTTCTACAAACTTGTTAAGCACCTTCGGGACCAACAAAATATATTGAGAATTTTTTTGTTTGAAAGAGTTTTTTCATAGACCGAACGGACATGTTTTTTTTTATCCCAGAGGGGTTTGGAAAAAACTTGCCTTTTTACATAAAATTCCCTCCTAAAAGCTTACTGAATAAACCATTTTTTATATTATTAAACCACTATCAAACAATCATTTATAACTAACCGAGTAAGTTGTTAGTCCCATTAAGCCGCTAACAAAATAAGACATTACCTTCCAAAACAAAAATAAATAAAATAAAAAATAATAATATGGATTTTGAAACCTGAATATTATTACAATACAAGTGTATTGATTCTTTTTAAGGTTGGAAATGGATAATGTGTTCTTAGGATCTTGAGTGGAAGTTCTAATCTTGAAAAGAAATGTTTCTACAAGCATACCAACCACCAATCCAAGGATGCCTCCATCAACAGTCTGGAAATAAATCAACATTAGGCTTAAAGATCCATCCATCTACAACCCTTATCATCTTTATGTTGAATTTCATTAAAAAGAATTTGAATATCTACATATAATAAATGTATTATTAGCCTCCATTGAATATATAATAAGAATGCATAAATGTAGACAAATTGTACCATTACTGGACTGTATCCAAACAATTCCCTGAATGTAAAATGTTCAAGTGAGTAGCCTGTAAACATTGTTAGTGCAACATGTAGACTTGCCAAAGTTCAAGACTTGTGTTAGATGAAATCTTACGAATGTAGAAAACACCATTAGTATATCCCACATCGAGGTAGTGTTTGGGAAGAGTAAGATATAGGCAGACTTGAACCCCCCCCCCCCCCTAAAAAGAAAAAGAAAAAGAAAAGTAGAGCAACTATTTCCATGAAGACCCCTGACCTCTACGTTGAGCAACCATTGCATTATACTACATTAATTTATAATTGTATGGGTAGACTAAAGATTGGGTTCTCGTGAGACCCGTGATACCAACTATGAAGACACAAAAACACATTGAATCTTCACGACCTGCAAAGGTACAAAACAAACCTTTAGTGTCGATCTTTTGCTGTGAAGATTCAATGTTATTTTGTAGTCAGACACATCTCACATGATCCCAAGTCAGTAGACTATGGTGGAGTTCTCCCAAGCAATCTATATCATGCTAAATGGCTTTAAATTTAATAACTTCAATTCGAAGCCAAATGGTTATACAATTAACAACTTCAATTTGAGATGGTCTCAAGCAGGTCTTCCTTCAACAGTCATCGCCCAACTACACAATTGCTCCACTTTCCTAATTCTATTCAAGATATTGTATATTGCCAATAACATAAGCTATGAAACCTTCAACCCAAATTCAAAAGATGGGAGATTTAGAAGTCGAAAGTCACAATACAACCAAAAAGATTCAACCCAAATCCAGAAGATGGAATATTCAAAAATCAAAATCACAAAACAATCAAAAGATTCAAACCCCGATCATTTACTTTTAACAGATTAAAGAACTGAAACAAATAACTAAAATTCGCCGAAACCCAACTGATTTTTGTATGAAGAAAAAGGCTCACTCGAGGACTGTTGAGGATGAAATGCGATCCAGAAAGGAGGGTCGATAGGGCGAGTCTGGACGACGGATCGGAGGCGACCCATATGAAGCGAAGAGGCTTGTAGGGTACAAAAGGAGAACCGGTTGTACCCCTTAAAATTCAAGAAATAACTGCAATAACTCTTGATAATATAGTATAAATATAGATTATTGAATAACTAATTCTTGAGATTTATGTATTACATCTTTCTTTGATATGGATCATATAAATTTTAGGTCTTTCATTTCATATTTAACCATAATCTTTAACCCTTAAGTTTTGAGGGATCAAAGTAAACAAAATTAAAACACCAGAGTACCAAATAGTACTAATCTTAAAGATTAACATAACTGGTTGGGAACCCTGCAGTTCATTGATTACGGAGCTTCTCTTTCGAGTCCTTTCTCATGGAAAAATGGTTCTATACTCACAAAATTTCCCTAAATTCGCCTAATCCACCTCCACAATCCATTCTTTTTTCTCGTTTCAATATAGTTTGGGTCTTCATGCATCATTTAACTACTTGGAATCAGATTATAACTGCTTTCATCGGGTAATTTCCCCTTTTCCCCATTTCCTAACTTCATCTCTCATCTCGATTTGTTTGAGACACGAATTTGTCTCGTTGTTTGATTTCCTTTGCTGGGTTTGTTTGTAATCTGTATGGGTTTCTTGTTCTTAGCTCGTTATATACTCGAATTGTTGCAATACCTCTTTATTGTATCTAGAATCTAAAACTTCTAAGCTGTATAACATCTTGTTTTCTAGTTTAGGTCATTATTCAACTTGTTTGTACTAGTTCCAAATCCTCAAACAATTTCCACCCTGTGCCTTTTGATAAAAAAAAAAAAAATCACAACTTGATTTTGGGGTTGTTTCAAGAAACTGTAATTCTTAGGGTTTTGCCTTCCAATTTGTGTAATCAAGAAATCTTGAGGGTTTGGGGTGTACCCATAATGGATTATGGTCAAGAAAATGGAAATGTTGTTCAAATAATCACCGGAGGGGTTCCAAGAAATGGAATTGATAACTGGGGTGATCAAGCCGTTTGGGCAACAGAAGATGAATATGGTATTTGGGATTCGGATTCTAACTACAATGGGCGGCAATCGCAAACCAGATCCGGTAACGGGGGTAACGGGCAGTTGGGGGATGTACAGGGCACTAGTCGATCGAAGGCTATCGGGAAAATGTTTTTCAAGACGAAAATGTGTTGCAAATTCAGGGCGGGGACTTGTCCGTATGTAACGAATTGCAATTTCGCGCATAGCATCGAGGAACTGAGAAGGCCTCCGCCGAATTGGCAGGAAATCGTGGCTGCTCACGAAGAGGAAAGAGGTGTTTCGTCGGAGCCGAGAGAAGAGTATCAGATTCCGTCACTTGGATCGTCTAGCTTCACGGTTGACACTCAGAGATCTCACAAAGGGAAACATTGTAAGAAATTCTACACCGAAGAGGGGTGTCCGTATGGTGATAGTTGCACTTTTCTTCACGATGAGCAATCGAGAGCTCGAGAAAGTTTTGCTATTAGTTTGGGTCCTGGATCTGGTGGCGGATATGGTGGAGTAAACGGCAATGGAGGAGGAGGAGGTGGTGGAGGAACGGTAGCGGGAGCTGCTGCTACCGCAGCAGCATCCAATTCCACGGTAAAGCCTTCGAATTGGAAAACGAGGATCTGTAACAAGTGGGAGCAAACGGGATATTGCCCGTTTGGTACCAAGTGCCATTTTGCGCATGGAGACGCAGGTATAGTTCTTCACTAATGGTTCAAATCCATTGAATGCTATCTTGAACTAATTTCATCATAGTAACCCATTTTGCGTATGTTTGTAAGTATTAGTTATTGTATGCAACACTAATACCCGTTTTTGGTTTGGGATCTGTGTGGTGTATATGTATATGTATATATATATATATAGTTCACAGGTTATGAAACAGGCATATGACGATTTTACGAATAGGTCATGCCGAAATTTCGGTAGAAATGCTGTTATTGAAAGTAGGGTGTTAGAGAATATATGTATGTGTATGCATGATACAAGTCTATAGTTGGCCAAAAGTTGGAACACCATGGTTACCAATTGTGTATCATTGTATTTGTGAGGACTTTTAAAAGCGTCATATCAACTTATTGTAACACTTTCATATAGGACGAACAGTTGTTTGGTCCTATAAAGCAGTGTATTAGGATATTTAGGTGGCGTATATTTTTAAGAGGTCTGAATTCTGAATTCTCATTTCACTTCTGATTAAAAAGAGGTGATGCCGAATGCTGAAATCTGAAGCAATAAGACTGTTTGTTTTTGTAACGTCTGGAGGTGTCTTGAGAGAAAGGAGAACATATGAACTGAGGCAGCAATAAGAGGATTTAAGAAGTTAGGTCACCACTTCTTATTTCAGATGTATTTAAGAGTTAAAGAGGTACTGAAAACTGGAAAAAACCAGACTTAAGAGCCATTAAGAGTTTTTTTTTGAAAAAACAAACAGCCCCTTAGACATACTTAGCGTCTTGTAAAGCTGATATTGTTGTAGTGCGGGAGATTACTTTAAGTGTATAGTTGAGTGAATTTTTATACAGACATTGTTGTAGGTTACTTAGGAGACACTTGTATTATATAACGTTTAAGGAATCGTAGTATCTTGTAACAATTCGTATCCTATATGACATGATTTCGATACATGTTATGATCGTGATATTATAGCAGTTTATGGCGGATGTATATACGGAAATTAATGGTTCTTTTGGCAGAACTGCATCGATATGGTGGTGGGCATGTCGACACAGATGCTAAAGATTCTGTCTTTCCTTTGGACTCAAATAAGCCAGGAATCATGCCTTCGAAACCTCCAGCTGATATCGTAGTCGCTTCTGCCCCATTAGCTGCCCATTCTGATGGTTACCATGTCGGAGCTCCGTCTCAGAGGCTGCCCGGTGTCATCCCAAGGACCGGGCAGAGACCGTTTCAGAAATGGAAGGGACCTGATAGAATTAGCCGTATTTACGGGGATTGGATTGATGACATCGAATAGGCTTCGTGGAACCAATGCCTTATACTACCTGAATCCATCTACCCTTTTGGGAATACTAGATTTCTTCGATATAATTTATGTTGTTGAAAAGCTTCAAAATTTATCGTCTGTAATCATGAATCGAACCGTCTCTATTTTGTCCCACGTTTGTGGATTATATGGACAATGGGTGTTTTAAAATTGTATCGATCAATTTCTGTTTGGTTTCATGCTTCATGTTGGTGTCCGACGCTTAGACTTTTGATTATATCTTCTTAATATATGTTGAAACATTCATTCTTTCATCAACCCTTCATTTGGAGATAAATATGATGGGTTTCTCCTCTTCAAATTTCAAAAGTTCAAATGCTTTCTCCTCTTCGAAATACCCGATATCCGATCGGGTTTTCGGGTTTTTATATCATTAAGTCATGTATTGGCTAACTGAATAAGCTAGGAGTCTCATTAAGCTTGCGAGTCTAGTTAAGCTGTTAACAAAAAGCCCTAAATCTACTCCAATAAATAATCAGACAAAGTGAGTTTGTAAATATAATATATATATATATATATATATATTTATCTTTTCTCATTAACGTAAATCAACATTCTTACACCAAATCTAAGCATCCCCATACCCCAAATTATAAATTATCGCGTATGGGAAGATTTTGACCCCAAATTATATTACTGGTTGATGAACTTAATTTCACAAATAACATGAATCGTTGAATGCGGCAGGCCCCAAATTACACCAAAACCCAACAAATGACATGCCTACGTCATCATCTTTCAAAATATCATCAAAATCTCTCCTTCCCTTCTCTTTCCCATTGTTTTCCCTCTGCTAATAGGCCGGAATTTTTCACCTCCGGCCAAGTTTCCGACCAAGTTACCGGCCGTCGGGAAATGTCGACAAACCCCCCACACGCCCCACCGCCTACGATACCTTACACCTCTCCTCCCATCACCGTCATCCTCACCATCATCCTCCTCCTCTTCTTCTTCATCGGTTTTTTCTCCATTTACTTTTGCAGGTGTTTCATGCATAACTTGTTTTATTCGTGGCATCTCCGCCACAACCCATCCAGGGGCGGCCCCGCCCCCGGCATTGGAGGGGACAGTGTCGCCCCTGGACTCGATCCTTTGATCATAAGTTCTTTCCCAACCTTCACGTATTCGAGCGTTAAAGAATTCCGGCGAGAAAAGTACGGTTTAGAATGCGCCATTTGTTTGTCGGAGTTCAAGGACGATAGCCTCCTTCGCCTTCTAACGAAATGCTTTCATGTCTTCCATCAAGAGTGCATCGATCTCTGGCTCGAGTCGCATAAATCGTGCCCGTGTTGTCGTTGTAGTCTCGACACGCCGGTTGACTCGCCGGAGAAGTCTCCGGTTTCGGTTGGTACCGGCTCTCTGCACGAGAATCATGATTCGGTTGGGGATTTTTCGGTTAATATCGACGTTAAAGAGAACGACGAGAAGGAGGAGAAAGAGAGAGAGAAAGAGAGAGACGAAAACAAGAAGGAGAAGCATGTCGTTATTGATGTCGATCCCGAGAGGGACGGGGATAAAGAGAGAGGAGACGGGTTCATGAGGTCGAAGTCGACCGGGCATTCGATCATTAGGAATAATAAAGGATGTGAAAACGACGATAAATTTACGTTAAGGTTGCCGCAAGACGTGCGAGCGAGACTCATTCCGAGACATAATTGGACAAGAAGTTGTACCGAATTCGGACAATATAAAAGCAAAACCTCGTCGAGCAAAGACGAGGTATCGCTAAACAGAGACGGACACAATGCATAGGTTAGAATTTGTTAGATCTTACGTAGTTACGTTATATGTTCATATAACCAACTTCATATTGTAAATTTCGTAGTAAGTAATGTATTTAGATCAGACCGTCTTTTTCTTTACAGAGTCTTAAATAGTCATTTTAACAACTTTTTGTTATTCATTAAAATGTTTTTAATTGTATTTGATTTTATGCTTCTTTGTTAAGCCCTCCCCAAGGACGTCGTTTTCTTCATGAAATCGGTGAACGTTGTGGAGAGGGCCGAGCGTGGTCGGTGCATTAGATTTCGATGATTTTATGGAAATGACTTCTAATTAGGATTAGGGTTTTCAATTTGATAGATACATGATGGATTGGACCGAGCATAGGATTAGTTCTAGGACCCTTGGTCGGGACCGAGATCGGCCGACCTGGTTTTGAAGAGACCGATTTGGACCGTCTCGGCCCGATCCAATTTGGGCATTTCTAATGGTGATCGATGATAATTATGATACGACTATTTTCTTTTTAATCAACAACGAAAACTGTTATTTCTAACGATCAACATTGAATGTATGCCCTATAATTCAATTGAAATTATTATTTACAAAAAAAGGAGTTAGAAAGACAAAAATATCCTTATAAGAGAGTCATAAGAGTGAATTTAACATTTTCTTTTATGGTGTTAAACGGAGGAATCCACTCTGTAACAAATTGCAAACCACGATGACCGAATTTAAAATTTTCACCAAAATATAAGGACCAAATATGTAGTTTACTCTAAAATTAATTAAATTAAGAGTGAATTATATTGTTCAAATTTTGGATTTGGTCCGTAAAACAAATTATTTACATTGATGGTCCCTAACTTTTCATTTTCATATAACCCATGGTCCCTCCACTTAACAAAATTAGTTAGCAACCATTATAAATGACTAATTGATCTTTAAACAAACTATAGGGACTAAAAGTGTAATATGCTCAAAAAGTTGATGTAATTCACGTTTTTTTAATTTTTATTAAAAAATACTTTATATATTTAATCATAAATCTAATTTATTAAAATAAAAAGCTTATATTAATTAAAAAAAATTATATTTAGTTAAAAACTATTAAATTTACAAAAAAAGAATCAGTGTTAAAAAAATCTCAAGTTAAGAAAAACAAATGAAATCAAGATAAATTCGTATATCTTTAAGGAATTGAAATATACAAGCAAAATATTGAAAATTAAGTTCGACTAAGGTGAGATTATTAATATATAGTCAAACTACAAATAATTAAAATAACAATAAAATTAAAATTATAAATTAAGGTTAGAAAAACATTGATTATCCAAACAAGTAAGAAAAATTATCACTACAACCAAATTAGGTGTATATGACACAAAAAAAAAAACGTCTTAAACACCCATCTTTTTATAGGACGTTTGTTTTTATAGGAAACTTTTTTAAGTAGTGTCATATAAATATGCTAATGTGATGTTTTGTATTATAAATGTCTTAAAAACTTGTTAGAATATCCAAAAACGTCTTATAAACTTATAAAGTAGTCTATTAAGGTGCTTGATTTTTTTGGCGTCATATAAACCTAATTTTATTGTAGTAATAATTTTTCTTAATCGTTTGAATAATCAGTGTTTTCTTAATCTTAATTTATAATTTTGATTTTGTTGTTATTTTAATTATTTGTTATTTGACTATATATTAATAATCTCACGTTAACCGAACTTAATTTTTAATATTTTGCTCGCATATTTCAATTCCCAACTTTATATATATATATAGGACGATAATCAAATGAGAACCAAAAATAGGTTGAGAACAGTGAAAACCGATCTAAACCATAATTTGGTTTTGATCCAATGGTTTTAATTAAAAGTGATTTCACTTTCAACTTATTTCAAACTTGCATTGCCTTTAATGACCATGGATTAAAATTAATCAACGGTTTAGATTGGTTCTCACGGTTCTCAATCTTTTTTTGGTTCTTACATGATTTAACCCATATATATATATTAATTTATCTTGATTTCATTTGTTTTTCTAAACGTGAGATTTTTTAAAGCTAAATGTTTTTGTGATTTTAATAGATTTTAAATAAATATAAATTTTTATATTTAATATATATTTTATTTTAATAAATTTGATATATGATTGGATATATAAAAAATAATAAGAAATTAAAAAAAACATGAATCACATTAAATTTAGAGCATATTACACTTTTGGTCCCTATAGTTTGTTTAAAAACCGATTAGTCCTTTATAACGGTTGTTAACTAATTTTGTTAAGTGGAGGGACCATGGGTGTTATAAAAATGAAAAGTTAGGGACCATCAGTGTAGATAGTTTATTTTAGGGATCAAATCCAAAATTTAAACAAACCACAGGGACCATCAGTGTAATTCACTCATAAATTAATGAAAAAACAGGAAGAACCGAAGAAGGCCCTCTTTAAGGGGCCGGTTAGCTTGGAGCCCAAACATTCAATACGTTGTACGGAAACGAAGAAGGCCGTAGATTTTTGCAGATCTTCAAGAACCAAAGAGTCAGTCATTTTGCAATCAACAAACATCCTTTGATTCCAGATGAAGGTAGTATTATTTTCTATGATTCACATTTAAATTTGTTTAATATATTCATATATGTTGATATGTATGTTAATAATGTTATGTGTTCATCAGAGGTTCTGCAATCTAACGTCATCTTCCATGCCTGAACGCTTTGGTCTTTCAGCAATGCTGCCTTTACGATTCCTTTTCGCTAAATTCTTCGATAAAATTGTGGTTCCTTTTTTATTTTTTCAGGAAATTGATTGAATTATGTTTTGGGTTTCCAGTTTTGATTATGATTTGGTAATCTGATGCAAATTCTACCGCAACATACATTGAGCAGCAGCGAAATTGTTACATTCACACATATACATGTATAATAGTAACTTGTTACACACACACACACACACAATTTTCACTATTAGAATCTATTTCTTCAAATTTTACAGAAATTATGGTCTGTACATGATTAAGATCACAAACTTGAGGGTATTGTGTCATTTTATACCATAGGCTACTGTTACTTGGAACTAGGTGATTTACCTTGTCAGGTAAATTTGACCTCAACTCCAACGTGAAACGGGAAGCCAATGGTGTAATCTAGGCAGCATCTGTCTAATCTCAAACTTTGAGGCATATAATTCCACTCAAGATGCTCTCTCTCTCTCTCTCTCTCTCTTTCCTGCTTTGCTTATTATTTTTTCCCCTGCTACATCGAACATGCAATTATGTAGTGCCAACTCGTTTCATGTAAATCGTTCTATTACTTCGCTTGGAAACAATAATATGGTTGCCATCTCTCATAATCTGCCATAAGCAAGTGCCCGCTCAAGAGATATTTGTGTGATATTAACAGGTGATATTGATAGTTGGTGATTTGGAGGGTACTCAAACCAGTTTGATTAAAAAAGGAGCCCGGAAAATAGTTATTGGACCTGTAGAATCGGCATATCTAAATCGGAAACTTCTCCATGCTTGCTTTAATCACATGCATTTAAGTCATGTAAAATTGCTGAATACTCATTTTTATAGTTGTTTAGCTCGACATGATTAAGACAAGATCCAAACTTTCTGTGTGGAGAGGAATACCTTAGGGTTGTGGTTGCTTGCTTCCTCAGATATGTCTTCTGATCATTTAATATACTTATGCATATGTATAATTGTGACTAACAAACTTCATGGGAGATCTTTGTTATGAATTTGATAAATCATACCGAAGGATGATGATATGCAAGTAGCTCTAGGCAAGTGTTAGCAGTGAAGGGGATGCAATGGTTGAGAAGTGAGGGAATGGTGGGAGCTGGGCAGTGCACACTTCTGTTCCATTGCTGCTCCTTTTGAGAATTCTTGCTTTCACTCCTAAGTCGGCTGAATTCAATCTTGTTCTTCTATATCATTGGAAATGAATCCAGCAGTCTGGCATGATCAGTCTCTCATATCCATGTGGGCTAGCAAGTGCTTCTTTAGACCCTTATTTGAACATCTTATAATAAATAGGAGATCAAGACTTCTTTCCCATAAGACCCCATAAGCTAAATGGTGCCATGATCCACAGTAGGAGAAGAGATTATATAAACTGATAATGGTACGCAAGGTTGTATGGGACTTATCTTGATGCAGTTCCCAGTCTCACAACCTTTGCCTTCCCTGATGCTGTGTTGGACTTCCTAACCTAGCTTTCCCGTTGTACCTCACCATGCCCCACCATGCTGATGTTATCAGGGCAAGTATGAGTTATCATGCGTCTCTAGTATTGCTGGTGAAGAAAAGGGCCAATACCTGGAGAATAGAGATTTGGCATCAATTATCTGGCACTTAGTGCCATTACCATTAAAGAGATATTCCCCATCCCATATTGAGGAATTGCTTGATAAATTACAGGGTATCAGGGATTCTCAAACCTTGATTTGAGCAAGACTGGTCTTTCTTGTTTCGTCACATATTGAACGATTTGCATAGAGCTGGGAAGGGGGTTTGATCCTTCATTACCCCAATCAGCTTAGTGATTCATTCAAAATAGTCATTTTGTCTGGGGAGAAGCTGCATTTGTGCTTTCTTTCTCTAATTTCCCTTGTAACGCAATCAATCAGAGAAGGCATCAAGCAATTCCTCAATTTGGTGGTCTTTTTTTTTCTTGTCACACAAGCTTGATTATTATTTTCACTTCAAGATCACTGTTACTAACCGGAATCAATGAACTAGTATATCTGCTCTGCCAAAATAGTAATGGACTTGCCTTATGAACTTATGATGTACAATTTGATGATTGAGTCAATTATGTGATTATAAGTTCATTTAATAACAGAACCAATAGATTTTAGGATCCTTGTCTAGCCACTTTGTTTAGAGCATATTGCTATTACAGAAAAGTTCATGTAACTAGGTCTGCTGAAGAAAACAGAGAAAATCAGGAGCCATCGAATATCTTTTCAATCAATTAGTCGTGTTCCATGTCAAACTACTCACTATATTCAAGTGAGAGACAATTGTGCAATGAAGTCTCCTATTCGACGATATTCTGATTGATTCTGGAATAAGCTACCATGTGCCGAATACCAGTTTTCATGAAAAAGCAAAACATCATGAGGCAGAATGGGAGTGTATACCTCTGAATGACTGAAGAACCAACTGGTGTATTTTGATTATGTGGATCAACACACTCTTTTTTATTAGGTTTCTAAGAGCTAATCTTCTAAAGGTGCAGAGGCTTGGATACTCATCAGCTTCATAAAGTCGGCATGGGTTATCGACCAATGGCACGTGATGGCACCCCTAACAACCTATGAACCAGCAACTGTGAATTAGGTATTTTCGGAAGTTTATGCCCACTTGCCTCTGCTCCCTGAAAGTACAGTAATTCTAACTGTTTTTATATTTTCGAGTTTGATGCTTATGTAATGCAAAGGGTAAAACACTGCATTTTTTCAGGTACATTTGGTACTGTAACATGTGGCATCTCATTGTTTCCTCTCCACTATAGGTGGTAAACCAGTTACTAGTGGGTTTCACATGATGAAACCTAGATGCAATCATCATTTCTTGCGCATTGAATGTGGCTGAGTATTTACGATAAGGGAAAAAAGCTGGAAGTTCACATTATTCTATAGAAAATAGGGCAATGCACACTACAAATTTTCGGAGACGATTGATGCTTGATATTGTTCTTAGTATTATGATATACAATGAATATGCACAAATGTGTTAATTCTACAACTTTTTGAACTTCAGTCCATTCCTTTCATGAAGCTGCTGCTGGTGGGTGGTTACAAAATACGGAGATCTTGATAAGAACTTCCAGTGAACAATTTTGATGTTACGGGATTCTGAAATCATTTTCAGACCATTAGCATGAATAAATACCACTGTGTCATAAACATGAGTAAGCATTGTCGATTTGCTACTGTCTTAGATTTTGTAATCGCCATTAGTGAAGTGGAGTTATATATTCGTACCATTGATAGGTAGTATATTGGAAGCGTGCAGACACTGAAACTTGTTAATTGAAAACAATTCACTTGTTAATGAAAGAAAAGTAGCTAGACAACTTTATCAAGAAAAAAAGTAGCTAGATAAAGTAAGTTATGTACAAATTCTGTTACCAACCTCGAAAAAAATGTTGGAGAGCTGTTTTCTATTGATGATTACTTTGTGGTATACTCTCCTTTCTAGTCTTTATTGGCCTATTCTATTTTTCTCTTGGTTACTAGAGTATTGACCATTAATTCTCATAAAGCATGTAACCACTCACTGGGCACAGACTGATGATTGTCATGTAGATCATGTGACCTTCGTTTATTGAAAGTGGGGCACATGACATCAAGTGAGGTTTTTTTCCCTTCTTCTTTGGTTTCTACACATTCTAATAATAGTTAAACACGATGATTTAGGTGACAACATAATAACATGACTAAACAGATTAGGGAGGACATGCTCTAACTAAATAGATTTTGTATGCTTATTTCTCTAACTTCAGAGGTTCTCATTTTAGTTTGTTATCATCTTGTAGATGGAAGGTTGGCTTTTTCTTTTCCTTTTCCTTTTTCATTGATAATCTTAATCTTTGATGGAAAATAAGCTAGTGCATATGCTTTGAAGTTGTTTACTTCTCTCATCCTTAGTTGGTGCTTGATCATGTGAGCTGAATTGCTCAACGGGCTGTGTCTGATGTGATCCTCTATTATGTGTAAGAAGCAGTACAAACTTCTATGCTAGAAATAGCTCATATCCTGTCCGCCTTTTCTTGTGAAACATTTCGAATGACATTAGTTACCATTTGGTTTAACATGATGACTAGAGTGGTATTTTCTTGATATTGGTTATACGCGGCTTGGTTACATGGAGCCTTTTCTGGAGTTGTATTCATTGGTTACTAGTTTAAGGAATGATTCCTAACATAAAGTTAGGGGTACTGTTACCTTTTTCATTTCATAACAGACATGAACCTGTTTTGTAGTGGGGTGGGACGTTGGAGTATTTAAACTTGAAAACTTGAAGGCGCTTTAAAACAGAACACCTTCTTTAAGGATCTCTGTCCCTTACTATTAAAGCCGTGTTGCTAATGAGTTATATGATTTCTTAGATGTATTGAATCTGAAGTTCTCACAAGTATATACAGATTAGATGTGCCTTTTTTACAAAGATCATTTTGATATAAAGAGCAAGTTAAAAGTCATGTTTCTTAGAATAAGATGACTTATGAACATCAGTAGTGGCTTTTCAGGAAACTAGCTAGTAGAGAACTTTTGCAGACAAATTTGAAACTAAATATGCACATTTTCGTGTGCATCAGACCTTGGGTGTAAACTTATGCCTGGTAATTTGAAACTAAATACTCAACTGTTTGACCAACCAGGTGTAGACTACGTGTATAGGACTATAGGGTAGTTTTAAGTTGTAAAGATTTGCAAGATAGGAAGTTAAGACATGTGGTTAGCCTTACTCCTGATAAGGATTCTAGTCATTCAATGCAAATCAACTTTTTTTTTTCTTGATGATAATCCAAAAGGGTGTTCCAAAAATAGTTTCAACAACCCCCCCTAGCTTCCTTAGTGAACAACACTCACTTATTTACAAAAAAAAAATCATCCTTTGATGTCCTTGGTTAGGGGCATTGGCAATTTGGCATACAAATTAATTGACGATTTTTATCCATTTGATTGGTCGTGGTGTTAGCGGATGTATTATAGAACCATGATCTGTGATAACATACTCTTTCCATTTGCAAAACTCATGTTCTTCAAATTCTCGAAGTTCTGTTTACCAAGATGCTGGGATTTATTTCTAGGCATATGGAAAGACTTGCTCAATGTTTTACGTTTGTATAGAGGGTTGGAAAATGTTGTTAGAACATATTAAGATGGCTTACAATTTTAGAAGGTCATCATTGCTGTATATAGTCTGAGAGTCCTAATCTTGATATTTTTTCTATCATTGCAGCTGTAGCAGTTTAATATTCTCACCCAAAAAATCAATAAATTTGCAGGTTTTTTGCAATAATAATGCTTTCAGATTATATTCCTGTAAGTTACCTATTCACCACTCTAAGAAGCATTCAACAGAAATACACTGGCAATTTTTTTGCAGGGAGAAGAATAGACAATTTAAATTCCTATTTTTTTCGTGCTTTATCTTAAAAAATGTTGCTTGGTTTGTTGATTTTACGGACTGGATATCCGTTTGTATCGTTGCTCACTCTCCTGGGTATCTTGGTTGCCAATGTCATTATGTCTATATGTATTTTGCTGCTGCGTTTACAGATCATCATACGGAGATTATCATACAGGGTACAAGTTAAAAAATATCATAATTGTAACCATTAAATCTTTTAATCCCAATTTGGTATGACTGAAAATATGTTCATGTTACTTGATCCATTTTTGCAATACCTCTTTCCAGACAAATCCCTGCTGGTCTATGACAATACTCGCTTGCACCCGTCAATAAGGCTGTTGGATTACATCAACTATTGAAACAACAGGTAATGCTACTCTTCTTGACAGAAAAGTCATATTTTTTTTTTTTAATTTTAGTTATTATAAAAAAGCCATAGGTTAAAATAATATTTTAAAATTGGATATGCTAGCATAGCAAATATGTGTCATATTGTACATAAGTTTAGGCCCATAGATTATTTGAAGTTAGCATGTACAAATGTACAAGCGGTTTTGCATTATGGTGATGCCAAATGTATGTAAGCGTACAACAGTGTTACTGTGCATTTGGTCAGTTATGATATTTGTCTTGAGATGGTAGAAAATGATGAAGATGAAAAGAGTTAAATGTGAATGATTGGTATAATATGTAGAGTATTATTAGGAAAGGAGATGCTTGTTGTCACATGGATTTTAGTGGCAGGAGGTTGTCAGACAGGTTGGACCATGGTCCAAGCGAGACCACCCCCACCTCTCACCAGTCATCTTCACCACACCATTACTGTTTACACTGATCCTATCCTACCCTTGTTTATGAGAGAGAAAAAAATATATTAAAGAAATGCTGCTTAATTTGCAAAGACTTCCCTTGCCCTTCAATATACATACATACACACACACATATATATATATATATATATATATATATATATATATATGTAAATGTACACATCTTACCTCATGACCATTTGTATATAACCTGGTATCCATATGGGTTTGTCTAAACTAAATATCAGGAGTCTCAAGGTGTCACAATGGGCAACAAAGTTGTTATTGTGAAGCATAAAACATTAAAACCCTGATAAAATTACCCTTCAGTTTTTGTTTCCTCTACGGAAAATTATACGCAGGACTTATATAAGGATACATAAGGTACTTAAAAACCGGTCTTAGCTACAAATCTTATATTAGCTACGTCGGCCAAGCATATATAGGGACCTTCAGTCTTAAAAATGATGTGGTTTATTTGTAGGGACCTTCTTCAGTCTTAAAAATGATGTGGTTTATTTGTCTTTTTTTGAAGGTGGCTGAGTTAATTTTGTCTTATGTTGGTATTGAATAGGAGCAACAAGTCTAGGGTTAGTCGAGTTTGGTGTTGATTCAGCATCATCTGACAAAGATCAAATGTAAGATTTTGTTTTGTGGTACATGAAATCTAATATGAAAAGTATGGTTAAGATAAACGATTGCCATCTTTTGTTTGTCTTTTCTCATAGGTCTAACAATGAATCCTCCCTCCTGTAGCACCAATTGCTTACTTTTAATGATTTGATTTGCCATTACATGGTCAATGAACTGGTTTATTTGGCTCACATGAACCATTCAACTCTCACTTCCAACTCCCTCTACAATTGACTCATTATACTTACTATATTAAATCATATATATAACTTCTACTTTATCATTATAAAGGAGTGTAATCATATATGATAATACGACTTCTATGTGTAACTTCTCTTATGATCCTTCCTATGTATTATATATATATATTCCTATGTATTATTATATATATATATATTATATGTATAATATATATATATATAAGAGAAGTTACACATAGAAGTCGTATTATCATATATGATTACACTTCTTTGGGTGTTTAATAAATCATTATGCATTCATTTGTAAATATTTGTAACAAGCATTAAATGTATTGATAAGCTTATTATTCTTGCAAATTACTAGTATTATGAGAATCAAGATTTCTTTTATGCATCATCATGTTCAACATTATGATTTTATGTTTGATTTGAAGGAAAACTTTATTCAACAAGAATCGTATGGGACATTGCTTAAATATACTTTTGACTGTAGGATCCAAAAATTGGAATCAAATTATGAATTTAGTACGCATTGATACCCTCCCTCCACAAATGATGATGGGGAAGAATCTTGATGGAAACAGAGCCATTTGTGTACCAACACATAGTAACCCTAAAACAAAGGCTATGAAAGGTAGTAGGTTATATATATATATATATATATATATATATATATATATATATATATATATATATATATATATATATATGGGCAGGTTCAAACGAGAAACTAAACATTTTGCGAGAAGGCGAGAAGTGTTTAATTATGATACACAAACTTAATCATATATGATTAAACACATGTTATATTGGCAATACATAGACGTTTAATCATATATGATTAAGCACACCTACAGGCAGCGATATCATATATGATTAAACACTTCTCGCCTTATCGCAAAATGTTTAACTTCTCGCATGATCCTTCCTCTCTATATATATATGTATATGTATATAGGGAGAGGTTCATTTGCGAAATGGTAAATATATGAGAAATAGAGAAGTAATCTTAGCCATTCATCTGGTCAACATTTGCGGCTTTGATCGCGAAGCACCGGATAATTCCTTGTGTGGTCTATAGAAGGTAGAGGGGTAATTTCGTAAAATACACGGGATGAGTTCATATATGAATCTGTATGAATCACAAATATTCATATGTGAATCTGTTAATTAGTTCAACAGATTCATATATAAATCTTTGTGATTCATACAGATTCATATATGAATCACAAAGGTTCATATATGAATATGTTAGTTAGTTCAACTGATTCATATATGAATCACAAAGGTTCATATATGAATCAGTTAAAAGAGTTCAGTTGTGAATTGCACTGGTTCATATATGAACATATAGTTCATATGTGAATTATACATGTTCATATATGAACACAACCCGTGTGTTTTGTAAAATTTATGAAATTGTTCTTCTATTTTTGGGATAGCCGCAACTTTTGACCGGTCAAAGCCGCAACTTTTGACCGGTCAAAGTCAAATCCGATCTTGACCATATGAATGGCTAGGATTACTTCTCTATTTCTCATATATTTACCATTTCTCAAATGAACCAAACACTATGTATATATATATACATATATATTGGTTCATTTGATTATATATTGGTTCATTTGAGAAATGGTAAATATATGAGAAATAGAGAAGTAATCCTAGCCATTCATATGGTCAAGATCGGATTTGACTAGTCAAATATTGCGGCTTTGACCGGTCAAAAGTTGCGGCTTTGACTGGTCAAAAGTTGCGGCTATCCCAAAAATAGAAGGACAATTTCGTAAATTTTACAAAACACACGGGCTGTGTTCATATATGAACATGTATAATTCACATATGAACTATATGTTCATATATGAACCAGTGCAATTCACAACTGAACTCTTTTAACTGATTCATATATGAACCTTTGTGATTCATATATGAATCAGTTGAACTAACTAACAGATTCATATATAAACCTTTGTGATTCATATATGAATCTGTATGAATCACAAAGATTCATATATGAACCTTTGTGAATCACAAAGATTCATATATGAAAGATTCATATATGAACCTTTGTGATTCATACAGATTCATATATGAACTCATCCCGTGTATTTTACGAAATTACCCCTCTACCTTCTATAGACCACACAAGGAATTATCCGGTGCTTCGCGGTTAAAGTCGCAAATGTTGACCAGATGAATGACTAAGATTACTTATCTATTTCTCATATATTTATCATTTCTCAAATGAACCTCTTCCTATATATATAGGTTCGTTCGGGTAAAACCGCAAAAAATAAAATCTGAATAACACCCTAATAATCATTCATTTGTATGGTATGCATATGTGTATACAAATAATTTGTTTGGTATGGACATGTACATAACACGCACACGTGCATAGAAACCAAGAAACATCTTCAAATACTTGTATGTATATGTGTCTATCGTACAGATGAATGGTTATAAGGGTGTTCTTCGTTTTTTTATTTTTTATTTTTCTTTGAAAGAATGTTCAATTGCAAACATTTTTACCGTCGTGAATCGAGAGACAAAGGAGATCGTGATATGTGTCCCAGGTAGTCCACATTAATCATGAATAATGAACGTGAGTGTTCGCATGAATTTTTATACAGTGATACACTATTAATGATGAATGATATATACCATTAATGATCCATGATAAATGATAACAATTCATGATGAATAATCCGTGAATGTCTGGGAGACTGGGACACATGACACTCTCCTTTTTCTTCCGGTTCACAACGAAACTTAGGTTTTCAAGTGAACCTGCCTATATATATGTATGTATATACAGATGAATATCGTGTGAGAAGAAAAGTTAAGGTGAGAAGGGGCTGAACGCTTGATCACTTTTAATCACAAACCCTCCCATGAATCGCGCTTGCTACAGGAATTGATCTGGTGCCTCTCATCCTAATGTGCATCCCAAGGTGGAGATCCCTTCTCACTACAACGTTCATTTTCACCGAACCCTATATATATATATATAATAAATTGTGAGAATCTTGAGAACCAATGCATCATGTGATATTTCATATATGATTTTCTTTCATCAAATACTAGGATTTAGGAAAACTTTTTGACATGCTTGTAAAACAAAAAGTACAGGTAAAAGAATTTCAGATCGTGAACAAAATATATATGAAATAGTCCCATTGTGAAACAAATATATGTTTCTTTAATCATTATCATAATAGCTATACATGGAAAAAAAACATATGAAAGATACTTTAAAATAAAAGTTTGCACGGTTCTCATAATATATAAGGTTGTTATTTAATTATGTCCATATATACATGTATTTATATATTATTTATGTATATGATTGATGATGATGAAGAAGAGTTGAAGTTGGCAAGTTCAGAAAACAAGAAAGAGGTTTGAAAGGTGTGGGACAAAGATTCTCAAGTGCAATTATGGGTGTCCAATATTGTAAATAGCCTCCTCCCATCACTCTGGCTATAAATGTACCTTGTATCAATATTAAACAGTAGCAGTAGCAATTAATGACAAAGCCAGATTCCATCTATTTCATCTCATCTCATCTCATCATTGGTATATTTAATACTATCCTCATTCTTATTGTCATTTTCAACTTCAAATTACTTTGCATTTAAGTACCATTAAATATAACAACCTTTTCTGTATTTACAACTATCCTTGATGTGTGATTCTTTCTTGTAATCCTCATTTTTTTTTATTATTATTAAATTCATATGCTTGTGTTGTATTGAAAGAATATGAACCAACTCAAATTGAAATGCAAATGTACAAAACTTACACCAAACCTCAACATTACACAACATATAATCATACTAAACATAACGCACATCTAAAAAGAAATCGGGATTAACCAAATACAAGTCAAAACTGTCAAAAAGCAAAAAAGAAAAACTACCGACTAAGGTCCAGGGGATGTAATGGAAAAGTTACCTGGCACTACCAAAGTTCTTGTGGCCATGGAGGTGAACCTGCAATGACTTCAGACAGTTCATGGTCGTCTGCGAATTAGTCGCTACACACATAATTTGGTATGAATACCCACGGTTATTAAAATAAATTGTGGTGTGTTGATGACATATGTGATATACCTAAGTGAAAATACAAATGATGCAATGAGCTATTTACTGAAATGATCGTCAATTGTTGCGACAATGGATTATGGTGATACGAAAGCTATTGCTTAAGTGTCATGTAGGATAAAAATACTGATATGACATAATCCTAAATAAGAAATTATAAATTTGATAATTACAAATATAGTAATTGTTATTACGATGGTTGATGTCACATCAATATTTTTTTATTGAAGTAGCAAAAAAGTGTATGGGTATATTTTTTTTAGTTGTACCAAGAGATTGATGTTGGTAACCGTTAATTTTAATCAAGCATTTTGATGATGTTTTTTTTTGGAAGGGTGCCCTAGGCTATGCCTAAACTAATCATTTGGTAAATTATGATTGTTAGACATCAACCTTGATTAAATCTCAGTGGTCACAAGTATTGTGTACGTCTGAATTCGAACTCTGGACAGATGAGATGTTCAACATTTATTAATAGAAGAATGTAAACAATTTATTCAATTTTTAATATTTGTTATAAGAAACATACAAATATAGTTGGACTATTTTACAACATATTTATATAACTTTGTGTTTATTAAATTATAATCCTTTAATATTCCTTTTGAGAAATAACAAATTACTAATGTTTAAAAATGCAAAAACTAAGTTTATTAATTATGATTTTCACATTTGTTCTTTATATTATCTACCTCATTGTCTTTTTAATTTTTTTTCTTGTTAACTGTGAATGTTTGTCTCAATTTGTACATACCTTGATTAATCTTAAGCAAAACACTCAGAAAAATTCCAATAACTCGTACTGATGACCTCTTTTTAAACCAAAATTTATTATCAAATGAGCTAACTCTAAAAGTTTTTCTTATACATGTTCATTTCTTTCATATTGTAGTTCTCATATCTTATTTTAATCATTCTTTTTCTTCCCCCTTTTTTCCTTCCTAACATCTCTCCTAGCATTCGCCCCCCCTCCCCCCAAAAAAATAAAAAATAAAAATAAAAATAAAAATAAAAATAAATAATTTATTTGATACTCATTGAGAGTTTCACAAAATTCTCATTCACAAGTTTCATCAAAACCTAAAAATTCCTGTCCCTTGATAACTAGATTCAATAGAACCAAAGGCAGTCTTCTTTTCTATTACTATTTCTTTTTATACATACATAAATATTTTATTACCTTTTTATATTATTAATGTCCTGATTTGATCTAAAATCAGGTCCAAATCATAATACTCTTTTAGGATTAATTGTTTGTGTGGGTGAATCTGGATTTTGTGGTTAGTGTAAGCTTGGATAAATTTCTGGATCGTGCATTGAAAAGCACTTTCTAAATATTATATTTCAGCTTTAGATCAAGTCCGTTCCTGATATTCTATAGACCCTGGGCGACGTGAGAGTGGGCCCTCGATAAGTACGATAAAAATATTAATATGTTGTGTTTATTATTAGATTAACAACGAATTTAGAAAATACTAATATTTCATATAAAACCGTTTTCCAAGTATTCCTAGACGTAATCAAAAATTATTTCTAGATTAATATTATTTATCATATCATTTTTATATAACACTGTAAATTTGTTCTACCATCGAACACATCATATGATATACCTTTAATATATAGATTGACATCATTTTGGGTCAGAGTTTTGACTATTCAGAGTTACACTTTATGTTAATCAATGTAAATCAGTTGGTTTTCCATGTCACATCATGTTAATGTTTTCATCACCAATTAAAATTTAATTTAAGTTTAAAACAAACTTTTTATTAACTATCAATCTTAGAATCTAAAGTCCATGTTGGTAATAGTTTGAGAGCTTATTCTTGTCTTAGAGATATGAGTCAATATTGAATATTGTATGAAAAACAAGGGTAGTTTTGAAATTTATAGATATAAGTTGGATCGTCTCATTTTGTTGGTAAAAAAATTTCAAAATGTATAAGTTTTTTTAGTTAATAACAAGAAATATACTATATTCTGATACAAAAATAGAATTCATGCAAATGCAAGGGCGGATGTAACATGTAAAAGGTGGGGGGATGAGCCCCCATTTAAAAAAATATTTTTTTCTAGGTTAAAAATCATTTTTTTTAACTTCCTATCATAGTTCCTCCCAGTAATTTTTCGTCTGTACCCCCACCAACCAAAAAATTCTCTTGAAATCAACCGAAAAAGTCTCTTGAAATCGATAAAAAAAATACTAAAAAGTCCCTTGAAATCAAGCAAAAAACTTTAAAAAATCACTCGAAATCGTGGAATTAAGCTAAAGACATATCAAACGATTTTGCGGGCCTTTATGTAACACCCCGATTTCGAAAAGCATCATTTCAAGTTAATACTGAAATCAGTAGCTTTAAAGGGGAAAAAAAGATATATGATTTTGGACTTGAATCCTAGATTTTATAGTCTTGATGGATAAATGATTCAATTACGAGTCCAACGGTCCTTTCCGGAGCAAAAACGAAGCTATAACGAAGAAGTTATGGCCAAAACAGTGAACGAGGAGAAACCAGACGAACAGTGCACGGGGCGACTTGTGGAGCGACTTAGGCCTCCCCGTAACCCTCCCGGAGCCCTGTTAACCCATTCGGGCGACTTGTGGTGCGACCTAACCCGCCCGGTAACCCGCGCGGAGCCCTGTTCGAGCTTAAAACCCGATTTTCAGCCCTAGAACTTCATTTCTTCATATCTTTTGATCCTCAACTCCGATTTGGGTGATTCAAGTTGCCACGGTTTTGTTTTTGAGAGATCTTCAAGGATCTAGCAAGATATTGGAAGTCTATTGGAGTGTACTAGAGTATTTTGTGGTGGTAAGCTCCTCATCTCTCCCTATTCATCTTCTTCACCAAAGTTTTATAGGGTTTCATCCACCCTTTGTTCTCCCTTTCATAGATTGGAGGTTTGTAACCATTTTGGTGAACTAGAGGTATTTTGGTTGGTGGATTCAAGCTTGGGTTAAGGTAATCTTCTATTCCCTTCATTTATGGAAGTTAGGGTTTCAGTATCAGTTGAGATATTCATGTTTAAGGTTTGGGAAATGATTCTTTGTGGTTGATTATGATTATTCATGGTGGAATATGTATATTTATGGTTGGAACCTTGTGGATCTAGGTTTTGGAAGATTTGGTTTGAAGAATCAAGTTCTTCAAGGAAAGTTCTAAGTGGGTAAAATCTAGATTTAGCCTAAGTCTAGCAATGTGAGTTCAAGTTGATTTTTGAAAACGGTGTACATGCCAAAATGGTAATTTTAAAGTATTTTACATTTTACATGAAATTGTTAACTGCTGGTCAGGTTGGTTATTTTGAAAGTATTTAACTTTATAAACCTGTATAACACACATTATTGTGATTTTGGGCATTTGGATAAATGAGTCATAAATGGGTGTGTTTGGTAACTTATTGCACACATGAGATTATTTGGTTAAAAAGGCATTTTAGTGTTGTTTGGGGTAAAATGTTCAATTTTGTGTTATGGAACGTTTTGAAAGGATAAGGAGCCTAAATTTGATTGGAAAACCTTTTGACCCGACTTAAACTGTGTTGGAGTCCATTCGAGTATTTTGGAGCATGTAATTTCATGGTATGGGTTGAGTGAGTTTATTACTTGCAAAATGTAATCTTTGGTCAAAAGAGGTTTTGAGCATTTTGGCTCGATGTCGTTTTAAAGGAGTCTCGAGGACACTTGTCCGGTTTTATATGGCTTAATGTAGAGTCCAGTTATGACGTACGTATTAATGCGTTGTGATGCGTATTGAGGTTGGTTACAGACTTGAGTGCTTTGGTCATTCATGTTTAGTCCGGGAAGGTTAGACAGTGTTGCAATGGATCTATAGGCACGTGAGTCGGTCTGTTTTGGGATGGTCAATTGGGTATTGCGGGGTTGAACTTCGGTACCTATTTTTATGACCGGAAACTTTACAAGTGATCGCTAGGAGGGTTGAGTCGGCTAGTGCTACCAGAATAGTAGGTGTTAGGACCTCCGCTACTTGAAGTAATGCCTGGGAGGCAGTCTTTAAATGTGTCGGGCCTTTGGGATGGAGTTCTTCGAAATGACCCATCAAGGTCAACTGACTTGGGGTGACACTTGTAAATGAGTCGTAGGGAAATCGGGCTGTGACGTCGGGAGGTGTCATGCGATTAACATTGCATGGGTGGTATACTTCTGTATTTCCTCCACTCTCAACGGATACGGGCCTCCCCCGTTGTCGGCTATCAGTATTTTGAATTAAGGACGTCTTATTTTATTGTCATTGGGTCTTTACGGTCGCGTGAGTATTGGAACTAGTGTCCATGTTTTCGGACGTACGATATACATGGTTTGATGATGAGTCGTGTTTCAAGCTAGTTAAGTTGCATCAATTTATAAAGCATGTTTTGAAATGAAGTGTTTATCTTTGAAAGTGCATGACATTGGAAAAGTGTTGTTTCCACGTTTTAAAGTGCATCAATAGAAAGGTCATGATTTTAAGTAAAGTTCCTTATCTTAAATGTGAAGTAAAACTCTTGAGCTCACTAGGCGTTAATCCTAACCTTTTTATTTGTCGGCATGTGCATCAGGTTCCAGATGGGGGTTGGGTTCTAGCAGATATGAAGAGTTGAGCCTTAGCTTTGTGCAAGTGTAAGTGGTTGGTGAAGTCTTCCGCGGTTTGGAGATAGCGACTACAATTGGGTTTTAGTAGCACCCGTCCGTGTTATAGATTGTACGTATAGAATGTATGTATGTAGTGGAGGTTAAATCTTAAATTATGTTTGTAGAGGAGTCATTTATTGGTGAAATTAGAAATTTAAATTTGTTGGTATTTCCAGATTTGAGGGTGTTACAAGTTGGTATCAGAGCTTAAGTTTGAGAGATTTAGGTGTTGATTTTGAATGCCTAGACTCAAACTAGCGTAATTTTAAGTGATTGAATATGATATTGCACAATGAGGCACTTTAAGATTTGATGATTCGAGGTGAGTGGAGTCACTAGGAACGGGAGTCACACCGAAAATGGCAAGGATGATCATGTACAGTGCGTTCATAATGGCACCTGGTCAGTGTTATGGTGAACCTACGAGTCATATGTGTATGCTTGAACTGCCTTGGTATGACAACCGTTGAGAGTAGCCATTAGAAGAAGTCGATGATTTTAGTATTCGTCACTTGTAGTGACGGTAGGCACGGTGATTGCATTAAGTGAATCGTTTTGGATCAGATTGATTGGTTGAATTAGAACCATAGACTTTTGGAACTAATGTATCTCGAGGAAAAATTGTGAAGTGAACCTATGAAATCCTTGATCTTCGCCTTAAGATGTTGAGCATCTGGATGATGATAGTGTAACTAAGAAATCGAGGAGCATAGTTTCGAGGTGTTGGGTGCCGGTCAAATCCATGCACGAAATGTATTTCTGAAATAAATTGCATCGATTATTTCTCATATTTCCAAAAATCACCATGTGAATCACATCACGAAATCTTGAAATGTTTAGCACACTCAAGTTTTTAGATCATGATCTTAAACACACATAAAGCTATTTTATTGCATATGGTTGCAAGCTTTGTTGTGACTTTGTTATTCTCATTGCTGCCAAACGCTATTTTCGATTATTGTGATGCTCGTATTTTGACGTTGCGTAGAGTCTTGGACAAGTAACTACGACTTATGACCTTAACATTGGATCTCCTCCACATATGTTAAGGCCTTAGACGAAGAGTTATCTTCCACTATTTTAGTGTTTGAGTTTTTTGGGGAGTTATATTCCGTGTGAGTTTTGTTAAGTTTTATGGAGTATTGTTTTACGACGTTCACGACGTGTGGGTGAACCTTGAAATGCACAGTCTAAGTCCTTTGTGTGCGTTGTTTTATGGGTTGTTGGGAAATTCATTTCATAAGAATTTTGGTGGTGTATGTCACCCCATATGTTATTTTGGTAGTTTCAAGGTTGTGTGGGTTCGTTTGTGAGTTTTATGTAAATGTAACCCGTTGTGCACAACTTAGTGGGTGAGTTGAGTTAAACTTTTAGTGTGAGTAAACTTACGAAAAACCCAGAATGGGTTTGTGTTGAACTGAGACTTTGAGCATTCTTTGATTGTCGTTTTATCATTGTTGCATCACGTAATCCGTTGTATTGATTTACTCGCATGCATGACATAATAGTCACTATTTTGGGTCAATGAGCGTTTTATCCGAACGACTAGAGTCGAAGTCGATTTAAATTATTTTATGTTTGACCAAATCGCAAGCACTTCTCGTTTTACTAAATTTGAGAAATAAATTGGTGCATGTGGGTCGTGTAGGAGATTTGACTCCATGTCATTTTGTGGGAAAATGGGGAATTTTGGAACTTGATTACGTAAATTTCTCTTTCCGGAGCTTATACAAACATTTGTTGCACTCCGCTTTAGTGCGGGAAATTATTTTACGTACACAACATAAAGTGATGCATATTCGGACCATAGTGGTCCATTTAAAAAGGTTGTTGCGCATATTTTATTATTGTCGTTATTAACGTAAGTAGTGATTAAATAATTTCGAAATATTTTCTTATCTGTGTGACTTTGTACACCTACCGAGTAAAACGGTAGTGGATTTTATTCGCATGTTTAATTGTTATAAAGCTTATGAAGTTGGAAGTTTTATAAAATGTTAGATTGGCATTGTAACTTGAAAAAAAAACCTTGAACTCATTAGAGCCATAACTTTAAACCCTCTTTGTGAAAGGAGCGTCCGTGTGGTTTTGAAGCGTCGGATAAGGCGACCGGTGGTCAGTCCGAATTTTGGGATTTTGGTTCTTGGATTGACTCGCACAGAAGTAATGGGGGTGTTAGGCTTGTGCCTTCTCCTAGTTAATTAGGTAATGATCTTCCCATTTCGATACGTCTTTGGGTTAAAACCATGTGTGGTTGCTTAGGTGTGTTTGGGTTTTGAATTTGTGGATTAGTGGTACGTCAGCATGCTATGTGTCTATGGTGTATCACCCGAATGAGTATATGTGACTATTGATGATATTATGGTTGACTAGTAAGGACGTTTGATTTGGACAATTATTTCCAAGAGTAGGTGTCAATTTCGTATCAGCATTGCTAATTGGGAATGGAATATTTGTTGGTATATCCGCATTTCATATAGTTGTGTTGAGGATAGGTGTTGACACTCGGTTTTGGGAAATAATCGTTAGTATGCCTCAGTGCACATCTGTTGAACCTGGTGTTGCAAGTTGAGTGATAACATTAAGGAATGTAGGTATTAATACCTAGGAATCAATCGTTAATAATCTTGTAATCAACGAAGTTTCGCGGATTCGGCAATCGATGTTAGAATGCATTATGAGGGTTGTGTAGACGCGAATTTTGGGGCAACTCACTATCTACAGATGTTGTGTTTGGGTGGTTAGCTTGAGGATTTGATTTATTGTTGTGCTGAATCGGATCAAACTTGTTGATGGGAAATTTCGTGGAAGAAAGAACGATAAGCCTTTTTGGGTGTTGCTTATGGGGGATATTTAGTGAGGATATCGTTACGGATCTTAAGTAGGAATCTCTTATTGAAAAGGCCTTGATTTGTTGAGATTGTAAGAATCGTTTTGTAACAGCAGCAAATGATCAGCTCATCGGTTATATATAAGGATTCAGTCGCCACTCGGGTAAAGTCGTCATGGATGGGGCTACATGGAATTGAAAGGGGTATGGTTAATCAATAGTTGGGCCGTTTCTATAGAATTTGTTGTGTTCGTAAAAGGCAAGAAAAAGAGTGTAATGTGATTCAATGAAGGGCGATTAGAGGTGTGTAAGGTCAAGTTCACTCTGGGGTACCATTAGTGAGAGTGGTTAGCTTAGAGCCGTAAGCTATGTTGAGGGATACGTTCAATCTAAGGTTGGGAGGCAACCGGAAATTTATTGATGGGGGAATGAATTGATAAGGACTCGATGCTCTTTCCGTCACCGGTAAGATGCATTGAACCTTAGAATTTGAGTTTATGGCGACTTGTTATGTGGAATTCAGTGACAATGTCCACCGGAGCGTAATAGGGTTCGTATATGAGGTAAGGTTCGTAAAGGAATCCCTTTTGGATAGGGAATCAACTGATCTTGCCAAATGCGATGTTAGGTTCTTGGTTGGTGCCAGATTTCGAGGACGAAATCTCTTTTAAGGTTGGGAGGATTGTAACACCCCGATTTCGAAAAACATCATTTCAAGTTAATACTGAAATCAGTAGCTTTAAAGGGGAAAAAATAAGATATATGATTTTGGACTTGAATCCTAGATTTTATAGTCTTGATGGATAAATGATTCAATTACGAGTCCAACGGTCCTTTCCGGAGCAAAAACGGAGCTATAACAAAGAAGTTATGACCAAAACAGTGAACGAGGAGAAACCGGACGAACAGTGCACGGGGCGACTTGTGGCGCGACTTAGGCCACCCCGTAACCCGCTTGGAGCCCTGTTAACCCATTCGGGCGACTTGTGGCGCGATCTAACCCGCCCGGTAACCCGAGCGGAGCCCTGTTCGAGCTTAAAACCTGATTTTCAGCCCTAGAACTTCATTTCTTCATATCTTTTGATCCTCAACTCCGATTTGGGTGATTCAAGTTGCCACAGTTTCGTTTTTGAGAGATCTTCAAGGATCTATCAAGATATTGGAAGTCTATTGGAGTGTACTAGAGTATTTTGTGGTGGTAAGCTCCTCATCTCTCCCTATTCATCTTCTTCACCAAAGTTTTATAGGGTTTCATCCACCCTTTGTTTTCCCTTTGGGATGGAGTTCTTCGAAATGATCCATCAAGGTCAACTGACTTGGGGTGACACTTGTAAATGAGTCGTAGGGAAATCGGGCTGTGACGTCGGGAGGTGTCATGCGATTAACATTGCATGGGTGGTATACTTTTGTGTTTCCTCCACTCTCAATGGATACGGGTGTCCCCCGTTGTCGGCTATCAGTATTTTGAATTAAGGACGTCTTATTTTATTGTCATTGGGTCTTTACGGTCGTGTGAGTATTGGACCTAGTGTCCATGTTTTCGGACGTACGATATACATGGTTTGATGATGAGTCGTGTTTCAAGCTAGTTAAGTTGCATCAATTTATAAAGCATGTTTTGAAATGAAGTGTTTATCTTTGAAAGTGCATGACATTGGAAAAGTGTTGTTTCCACGTTTTAAAGTGCATCAATTGAAAGGTCATGATTTTAAGTAAAGTTCCTTATCTTAAATGTGTTTACTTATGTAAAACTCTTGAGCTCACTAGGCGTTAAGCCTAACATTTTTTATTTGTCGGCATGTGCATCAGGTTCCAGATGGGGGTTGGGTTCTAGCAGATATGAAGAGTTGAGCCTTAGCTTTGTGCAAGTGTAAGTGGTTGGTGAAGTTTTCCGCGGTTTGGAGATAGCGACTACGATTGGGTTTTAGTAGCACCCGTCCGTGTTATAGATTGTACGTATAGAATGTATGTGTGTAGTGGAGGTTAAATCTTAAATTATGTTTGTAGAGGAGTCATTTATTGGTGAAATTAGAAATTTAAATTTGTTGCTATTTTCAGATTTGAGGGTGTTACACTTTAATCTACCTTAAAGATGCCACCACTACCTTAAAAGAGTTAGTAAAAGATGAGTGATGAAAAATATATCAAGGTTTGTTGGACAAAGTAGTTTTATATATTAGTACTGAATAAAAAAACTTAGAGAAACAATAAACAAATAAGCAATACTATAAAATGAACGATCAATGAACTTTTACATATTTTATTCTCCAATTTAATTAACTAATACATGTTTGGACCCTTAATATAATGTTAAATTCTTTTTGGTGACCTATTAGATACTTAAAATTTTTTTGTCTATTTAATTTACTAATTTTTTTAACTACTACTATATATAGCATATAGTATATAGAAATTTTTTTGGGGCTCTATTTTTTGTGAGCCCTGGGCGTACGCCCGGCCCGCCCTCCCCCAGGCACGACCCTGCTTTAGATATGTTTTAGGTTAACACGAACTTAGTAATGGGATACTCCAGAAATTACATACACAAATTAAGGAACAAACTCGTATATTTATATTCACCAGATCAACTATTTATGTATTTATAAGAGAGATCGACAATTACAGACCGTTTGGTGGTTAATATATACCACACATCAGTTACAACTGTTAACGAATAAGATTTAGTGACAATTACAACTGACTTCAGACGCTTTGAGTCAAAGGCACAGAGCCCAGAGGTTCAACTCACGATCAAATGATCATGACAGAAGTCCCCTAATATTTGATCACCATCCTTAGTCAACTACTTAATGTTTAGAGGTTCTGGACCACGACTTAGGCTATGAAGACTAAGAACCTCTAACCAGATGGATCAGAGGCTCTGAGTCCAAATGCTCTAAACAATACTTAGGGGTTGTTTTTTTTTTAAAAAACCTCTTAATGACTCTTAAGTCTGAATCGTTCAGGCCTTTTTACACACCACCTCTTATTAATCATAACTAGAATAAAACTTCAGATTTTACACCTCTTAAAAAACAAACGACACCTTAGACAATTTTCACCAAGTTTAGGAACAATTTCGAAAAGGTTTACAACCACCGCCCAGGGGCGCTCTCCCTTGGACCCCGCAAGCGGGTGCGACCCCCATTAACCCCCCCTTTTGGCGAATTTTGTTTGCCTTGTCACCTTATTCATCTGAGTGAATCACAATTACAACGAAATTGATTAATGACACTAAAATCACCAACAGTACGTTTGAACATGGACAATCAAATCCTAAATTCAATAGTTGTCGTAAATAAAATATACGAGTCTCAAAAGATAATATCACGTTCACAAAGACAGATGTGACATTAGAAAACAATTTGTTAAATATATTTTACTTTTAATTTTTTGCGTTAATAATCATCTTGAAAAGTTAACCATTTAAGTTTTGAAAATATTTTGCAAACTAATACAATTATGTATTTTTCGTCATTGTGAATTCAGAACATCCAACGTACTTATGAGTTAATCTTTCATAAAATTTTTGGATAAAATTCCTCTTGCTATCAAAGTATTGCGCAATCTTTGTTCTCCATCTAATTATGAGTTAATATTGATTTCTTTAAACCAGTTTTTCAAATTATTTTAACTTTTTTCTTAAGTACGAATATATACCATTACTAGAAAAGCGACTATTGCTATCGGTGATGACTTTATCCACCATGTTTGATCCGATAGACTTAATTTTACCGATGGATCATCTACGGATCCGATTTTCACAACAGATTTTTCTGCCGGAGAAAAACTTATGTTTTGTAGTGTACATTTGTACATATAATATTTCTCTTTCTAAAATGTGATTTCTTATTATTTTAGAAGATATGACGTCTTTTGTTTGAATGCATCTACCAAATATATATCCCTTTTTTTTTTTACTTTGAAATCAACAAATATCGTTTACTGTTTTGGGCAATAAAAAACAAAAAAGGATGTAATATGTAGACCAATGCTTTTTTATACACGACATGCAATTTAATTAGTAGAATAGACAAGTCATAAAGTAATGTCAACCATTCTCTAGGGTTTTTTTTTGTTGGCTTAAAATGTATGCTCTAAACAAAGTTTGAGTATTTTTGTGAAGGGTAAATTCTACTTAAATCATAATCAGACGATTAAAATTTCTTGTATCAAATGACTGTGTATTTAAGATCGGTTACTTTTCATACTTGCCTTTTCTCTAAAAGAAATTGAGCTTAAGTAATTATATGCTTGTGAATTCTTCACGAAAAATACTGATTTTAAAGTATACGGGTCTCAAAGTCTTCTAGATTTAATTTGTTTTAGGGCAAAAGAAAATAATAATCATCAAATGGTTAATGGAGATGTCAGTTTATGAATTTTGTAGTACATTATGAGTGACCAAATAATTGTAAACGATAACAAAAGGTACAAGATGAAATGGATTATTTTTAACCCGACAAAAAGACATGGATATATCAAATGTTATTTTAGATATTAATTTAATAAAATAAGCAAATTATCTGAACCGTATACAAAACTCCACTGTAAAAAATTCACAAACTTTCCAACCTCTAACATTATTTACTCGTCGACCACCAACGAGCTAGTAGCATTTTGACAGGATATAATATTTCTCAAGATTTTGAATGTACAAGTTAAAATTCCAAAACTAATATTTTGTCAATTTCAACATGCCTATCCGTACAATGTTAGAAACTATTGAAATATTATTATCCTAAGTTACAAAAATAATAATAAGAATAAAGTAAAGAAAAAAAAGTGTATAGATGTAAAAAGGAAAACAAGTGGGGAAACTGCAAAAAGAAAAACAATTTATCATGAAGAAGGATTGCTTTTGTGCATAGCTTAGGGTTGTGTTGTTTTTATGCATACTTGTATACATATCTTGGTCCCCCACATCTTGATTCTATCTATGGACACCACCAACACCCATTGAGACACTACAGTCATCATCAAACTCACATTTTTTATTCACAATGTTTTTGTTTTCTGTTTATATTTTTCTAATTCAAAAACTACTTAAACACACTAGTTATGAATTGACAAAATTCCCTTTGATTTATAAAATCTTGTAAACAACTGAACCAAATCAATTATACCCGGTAAATTTCATGTAAACCACAAGGGTTGTGGTGTGGTGGTAAAGGCTTGGGGAGTTCATAGCGTTCAACCCGGATTCGAGCCCCACTAGCAGCACTTGTGGCCACTGAGGATAAACTCAGAGCTGCACGCTTTAGTAGCTGGGCCAAAGACCCTATTTGCCAGGGATTAGTCTGGGCCTAGGATACCCTTTCCAAAAAAAAAAAATTTCATGTAAAGGTCTAGGTAAGATCTGAGGTATGCCAGATGTACGTGTAAATTTATATATATATATATATATATATATATTTATTTTGAGAGAGACAGAGGTGAGTTCATACGAGAACATCTATTTAATTAGAAAACACGAGAACAACCGAGTACATACAAAATCATATATGATTCACGAACAAAATCATATATGATTCACGCGACTTTAGGTCACGCCCAACATTGCCTGTGTCCGATTTTTTCGAGTTAATGTAAATGCATATATGATTTTGTACATGATCTGCTGTCTTTTGCTGTTTTATTAAATAGTTAGCGTTCTCGTTTGAACCTTCCACACAGACTCTCTCTCCCTCTCTCTCTCTATATATATAGGGTTGGGTTCGGGTGAGAAATTGAGATTAACGTGAGAAGCGTAAGAAACGGTTATCAACCATTGGATGAGAAATGAACGCACATTAGGATGAGATACACCAAGATGCACCAGATAAATTTTCTTTATAAGACAATTCATGGGAGGACATGAGATTAAAAGTGATCAACGATTCATATCCATTTCTCACGCTTCTCATGTTAACTCAATTTCTCACACAATCATTTGTTTTTATATATATATATATCTATATACATATTATTTTTGAGGAAAATGGTTTTGCTTTTATGAAAAGTAAATAAAAATGATGTATTGGGAATTGAAAGGTGTATATGTAATATATTTGATAGAAAAATGGTGAAGATTAGGGATATGATGCACGTGAGAGGGGGTAAAGGTGTAGTGCTTTTCTACCTCACAAAAGTGAAGGAATGAAAAAACAAGTCTTCACCCCCATCCTTCAATTATTATCCACACCTTTGACTTTCTTTATCTTTATCTTTATAATTTTTATAAACCTTTTTAAATAAAAAAAAACTTACTTTTTTTTTCCTTCAATAATATTTACCACATTTAAAGCTTTTGTCATCTTTGTAAACCATAATTTTGTCACCTATATTGTAGATATGGGCAAAGTTATAAATTCACTTGGAAACATCAAGAATCTAGCTAGCAAAAATGATAATTAAACTACAAAGTTATAGTATATTTATATACCAACATCATTTAGTTTTCACATGCTATAGTTAAGTAATTAAAATAAACGGTTTATATCTCTGATTAATTTATCTTCTTTATCCGTCTTTTTAAGATTGATACAATGTGTTTGTTAGTACAAAGGAGTGCACATAATCACAATTATATTAAGGCTAGCTATATTGACAATGTATTAGTTGTTTCTATTATATACGTTATTCGAACTTCTCTAGCATTGTGTTCATCATGTCTTCCTTTGTTGCATGACTTTGATTTAATTAATTGTTGTGCTTTATAACTTGTGATTCTCTTCCTCTTGCATTGTGATCGTCGAAAGCCCTCCAAATGTAAGGAAACTTTCCAAGTTTCAATTCAAGTACCTGATCAAATTGCCAAGCTAATTAAGGATATTTGATCGAAAAACATGCTTAACTCAAGGCAAAGAGTTAACATTTGTCATGGAATGTGCTAAGAAGCTCTGTCAAAAATCACCATACACGCTGGTATGCATGTTACATATATGTAAGAATCACTCATTGAACAAGTAGTGTAGTGTACAACATTGCATTATTTTGTAGGTTTTTTATTCGCTGAATGGTTATAGTGTATATGCAATATCCTATATCTCCTTATGTGGAGGTATAGAGTACTAAATGAACAATAAGAGCATCTATAACATATATTTGCTATGATAGAGAAAATATAGATTTTTCGACGATTTTTATATGAAATTGGGTTCCAACAAATACTTTGACATATCTAAGAAAAATGAGGATTTAGAGAAGGTAACATTCTTAATGTTTGGAACAACCTTCAAAAATATTGCAACGATATATTTTTGTACATCTTCTCATGCATCTGATGTATATTTTTATTTATATGTTTGCTTTCCAATAAAAGAATGATCAGGCACCCTATGAATATTTTAAATTTTATTGTGGTATTAATTGAACTGAATATTCTAATACTATAATTAACACTATTTGTTCAATTTTTTTTTGAAAGGTTGAATTTGAATGTAATATTTTCTTTTTAAAAATCTAATGGAGATGTTCTAACACAAGTTGATATTGTAATGCATTATGCTTTTCATTTTGGCCATGTACTTTTACATTGGAAGAAAGGACACATAAAATTGGAGAATTGGAGACCATGTTTTTTTAAGGATGATAGAAAATCCCTTTAACCACCATGCTCAAACCATCTGAACTTAAATTTCAAGTACCACTCAACCTCATGACCACCATGCTCAATAACCCTATAAGTTGGTGGAGAGTATATTGTATGAAAAATGTATATATATATATATATATATATATACACACACACTTATAGTATGTTTGAGAAATTTTATCTTTCTTGTAGCCTTTTGTGATGAATTTCTTGTTTTATCGAAAGACTCGAAAAAAAAATGTAGCGATATAGATGTAATCAAGTAAAATTTTGATTGCATGGATGTAGGGGGATGAGCCTTAACATACCTTATCAAGAAATGAACATTGAACCTAGACATTCCATAACAAATATCAACATACATGTTGCGTTTGGTATGCAGACTTGGTGGGACGAGACGGGACAAAAAAAAAAAAAAATAGTCCCATGTTTGGTAAGCCATAGGACAAAAATGAGATGGGACAACATGGGACAAAAGCTAAAAATTTTTGTTCCACCAAAAAGGGTGGAACAACATAGGACTATTTTCAAGATTACCATTTTACCCTTAAAATTGATCAGACTAAACCTAAACCCCAAAACACAAATTAGTCTAAACATGTCCCGTCCCGTCCCGTCCAGTTCTGTCCTGTCCCGTCCCATCTAATCTGCGTACCAAATGCTACCACATGAACATACCTTATCATACCATAACATGAAATTATTAATATACCTTAATATGAAAAACGTTGACCTTAACAAACCAAATTGTGCCCATATGCGAATATAAAGACGAAACTTCCCTTTTTTTATTACAAAAAACAGTGTTGATCGTCGTAGGATCAAAGGTGATCACACGAAAAGGGGAGTTACCATGTATTTTCATTATAAAGAATTTTCATCATGAATATATAATGACACCATTCATAATGAATAAAGAATGATCATGAACAGTTGGTTCGCATGTTTTCGAAATATTTCTGATTATCCTTGCAACTCTCTCTCTCTCTCTCCCTCTCCAAAGGAGATAGATCCAAGGAGAATCTAAAAAACCTGGAAGAACCACAAAAAACGGATGAAAAATAATGTCAAATTAAATAAAAATGATTTTGACAACAAGAAAAGGAGCACTTTATTAAGCAAAGAAAGGGCCTAGTGAGAGATTAAAACACTAGGAGGTTTGATTTCAAGTTTGATTTCGATTTAAGAGGCGATATCGATTTCGATTTTAGGAGATGATTTCGATTTTGATTTTTCTCCCCTTTGTTAGTTTAGTTTGATTTTGATTTTGATTTCAAGTTTGATTTCGATTTGATGTTTGTAGAATAGCATTTAGCACGTATAGTTCCCAACCTGAGTAGACTAATCTAATAGAAGTTTGATGGTGATGCCTATTATTTGATTCATTATGGTGTCACCAGTGAGTATGTTTTACTTCATTCTACATATATTCCAAACTTGTTATGAAAGTATTGCTTATGTAGGATTGTAGTATACTTTTTCTTATTCTAATCATTGTTGCTGCTTTAAATGTTATGTAACACCCCGAATTCTGAGATCCGTGTATTATTCTTTCTTATTTTGGAACCTTTCCATTGTTGGAAATTATTAGTATATTATCGAGCCTTCGGATTTAAGCATCGTGAGTTGAAAATCATCAAAATTTGGGAAGGATGGGGCTGCTCGCGATTGTGCCCGCGAGAGTGACAAGATGTCACAATCGCGAAGGGCACTATCGCCGGAGGTCATGTGGCCACGGTACATTTCTCGCGATTGTGCCCGCGAGAGTGACATGGTCATAATCGCCGGGGCACTATCGCCCAATCTGTACCGTACGTGATGAGGCGCTCGCGACCTTGCCCGCGTAGTGACAGATGTCACTATCGTCGGGGCACTATCGCCGACGGGTGCTTTGGGTATAAAAAGCCAAGTCGCGATTTTCAGTCATTTTTATCTGGTTTCTAGGGTTTGGGAGCGTTTTCTCTACTGATTTCGGTAAGTATCTTCCATCTACACTTCTCTCCTCATTTATGGTGATTTTAGGTCATTAATGGTGGTCCTTATCACATTTAGGAGTTGTTGTTGGTGAACTCTCAAGTGATAATCATCTCACCTCTACTCTCTCAATTTCTAGGGTTTAGTTTCTTTCAAGGAAACTACTAAGGTGAGTTCTTACCTTTTTACTAAACCTTATACAAGTCAAAAGGAAGATTTTAAATACCTAATACCTCCTATTTCATATATATGATTTGTATAATTTTGTGCTAAACCTAACTTTTGGGGATATTAGTGTTTGTGATGATTTTTGGGGAAATGATGATTTATGAACTTTAATAATGTTCTTTAGCTTGTTTTACTTGGGTTATACCTTTAAGTGAATGACATTGCTATGCAAAACTTATGAACTTGGAAATATTGGTATTGTGGTTAACTACTGATAAGTTTGTATGTTTACTCACTTCATATTTTGGGGATTTGAAATAAAAAGGAATCATCTATATTTTGACTAGTGGCCTCTTGGTAAACAATGGAAGTGGTTTTGGTGGAAAACACCCTTCATATCATTTATTTCATATTAACCATTGTTGGGATTACTTGTTGAGCCTTATGCGCATTATTTGGCTTATTTGATGCATTAGGAGTTATGACCCCGTATTTGGTTTATCATTGTTCCGGCGTGGGACGACTAGTTTTCCACGTCGAGGCACGTTAGGTACCGGATGAGGTATAAGTCCTTCGTGCTCAAGTATTACGATATTGGATGAGGAGCTCGACGTAGGAACCCCTCGGGGTTGAACTCGAGTTTCCGTGGGTGTATGTTTAAAGCCACTGAGCCTGACATCCCTTGCGTGTACTTTAATTGTGTATTGGCTTTACTGACTCATCGAATGACTTACTTTTGTGTTCCGTCATTTGTGTTAGTAAGCGGGTCTCCCTCGTTAACCCAAGAGGTATTTGTTATATTTCAAAGAGTATTATTGTTATCATTACCATTATTATTGAGGTACAAAGAGAAACTCTTTTATTCACTTTTATGTTTGATTTCTTAAACTACAAATGTTTGATCTCACTAGGCTTTAGCCTAACACTTTTTCTTAAAATGACATGTATAACAGGTCAGGTTTCCGGTGGGGTTCGTCGGGACTGAGCGGATAACTTTGGGGTCAAGAGCGGTCTTTTTGGGAGATGTATAGACTGGCGTTTTGAATAGTGAACATACCTTTTGGAAGAATAGCAACACCCGATACTAATATTTCTTATTTAAGTTAGATTATTAGGTTGTTAGTGTATTCTTCATTTGATTAATTGTAATGTTTATAGCTTTGTTTCCTCGTTCTATCGGGATGATACTTTGGGATTGATTATAGCAGGTTTTATACCCAGGTTTTTATCTATTTATTGCCGTCATATTGCAGAAATTTCGAATTTTTATTCTGCTAATTTTTAGGGTGTTACAAGTTGGTATCAGAGCATTAGTTTAAGCGAACTAGGTATGGACGTAGGGTACCTAGACTTAAGCTGTGGATTTAAGCAGTGATTTTGTGAGATTGGGTAGAACTCTTAAGATAAGATAGTTTTAGAGTTGACGGAAGCTACACAAGTTAAGAGTTATGGTAATGGGAATGAAAATTCTTATGTATCGCATGTTCATAATTTCGCCTAACTAACGTTATTATTAAGATGTTTTACGTGATTATGCTTGTTTTCCGTTGTTATGATGATTAATGAATGTGGTAGTACGTTTCCTTGCTTATAGTTGTATAGTCTTATCTTATCTATATTCTCGCGTGTGTGACAAGCTATGGTTAATAGGGGTGTTCATCCAAACCGCCAAACCGCACAAACTGCCCGCACCGCACCGCACCACACCGCAAAACGCGGTTTAGGACTTTCGCGGTGTGGTTTGCGGTTTGCATTTTTACCAAACCGCACTATGCGGTGCGGTTTGCGGTTTTGAGTTTTCAAACCGCGGTTCAAACCGCACTGCACCACACTTTTTATATTACTTTTAAATTTTTTATTTTAAACACACACACACATATATATAACAATTTAATTTAATATTTATATAATCGGGCTTGTGTTTTTAAATTTTAATTATGGACTTTAAGTATTTATAAGTCTTCTTAAAAGTTTAAGACCCAACAAATGGAAAAAATTGGGCATTGGCAATTGAGAGTCAAGATGAAGACGAAAGAAAAAGTTGGAGACGTCACTTTATCTGTTTATCGTATTGAAACAATTTATTTTTTTAGATTATTTCTTTGACTATTTTTAATTATGCATTTTGGAGTTGGATGTATTCAAACTTTTTATTTTTTTGGACTACGGTTACTAAATCGTTGATTTTCTAATGTATTTTAAACTTATAATTTTTTGGATTGTACGCATAAAGTGCGATAGGAACAAACCGCATAAACCGCACCGCACCGCATTTCGCGGTGCGGTTTGGTGCGGTTTGGGAAAATGCTCAAAATGCACATGCGGTGGGGTTTGCGGTTTTGCCCCAAACCGCACCGCAAACAGCCCTAATGGTTAATACGCGTAATCGACCAGAAGGGCAGGATACGACGACATCTACGGCTGATCAACCGAGAATAACGAACAACGATTTTCCCCTACCGTTTATAAATGCGTTGGGTGGAGGACCGGAGCATGTACCTCGACGTAACATAGTTGCAACTCATCCGATTATGGAAGAGGTGACTCCGGAAACTAGAATGATGGAGCAGATGATGCAAGCAATGAATGCAGCTATGGCTCAACAGCAAGAGGTATTCTTGAAGCTCTTGGATGACCGAGATGCTTGAAATTGTATTTCCCAATCAATTCAAGCAATCTCAATCTAAAACAAGATCTAACAATGTATATTTCTAGAGAGAGAGTAGAGAGAGAAAGTCTTCAATAGTCATATATCTAACATTGAAAGCGTACAATGAACTCTACTTACAAACAAGGTATTTATACCACAAGTCTATACAAGACAAACTTACAAGACTAAACACCAAACTACTAGATTGACTTAACTAACTTTGACCTTGTTGACTTATCTTGACTTGACTTTTCTCATTAAATCTTGTATACAATTAATGCACTAACATTCTTCCCCTTTGTATTCAAGATTTAAAAAAAATTTGACACTAGTCTTTAACGCTTGATTCTTCAACTTTTGTCTCTGACATCTTGGACTTTGAAGCTTTAACAATCTTCAGTCTTTTAGTCTTTGAAGAGTCTTCAGATAAGCTTGAAAAGTCTTTCACATTGCATCTTTGGAAAGTCAACAAGTCTTCAACACGAATTTGAATTCTTGAAACTTTGAAACTCTTTGAAAACTTCATCTTTAAGCTTTGAGGAATCTCTGATCATGTATCTTCATCTCTTATAATCTCGGACTGTCTTCGGAAAAACAAACTTTCACGAATCTTCTTCAGAATCTTTTAAAAACTTTCATCTGATTTAATCTTTGAATCATCTTTATTTCTTCAGAATCTCTCCGCAAGTCTTTTTGACTTTGACATCTTCTTTGATGACTTTGAAATTGATCTTTGTAGATGTCTCCCCCTTTTTGATGATTGTGAGCACCATAATCATCAAAACATCTTCAATTTCAACATTCTCTTTGATCATCCCCCTTTGTATTCAACATAACAATCTCTTCCTTTATGAGAATTTGACATTTTCCATCCTTTGATCTGAGTATCTGAATCATGAACTGTATATACCCGAATCTTTTCAAATTCAGATATAATGAACTTGGTAACCCTGATTCAACAAATGAAACAGTTAGAAATGCCTGTCGATAACACAAAGTTACTGTGTACAACGGATGTACACGTTAAGGAGCTGGTTTGATGATGACTCCCCAGGACTTCCATTCAATCATTGAAAAACACAAGGTTTATCTATGAATGTTCTGACAGAAAAACAAATTTTCTGTGTGCTCGTGCTTGTGTATGAAAGAATTTAGCACAATGATTGTGTTTCATAAGGATCAAATTGTGTAAACTGTTGAGACAACAACAAATTGTACACGAACTCAATGTGCATGAAATAGGTGCGAAGGTGGGGCAACTTTCCTTCTTTTTCAATATCTAAATCTTCCGAGTGAAGACTATATAGCAGATATGCTGCATCCCCAAAGAAAATGAAACATTTCTTTGTTAAGAAAGAAACGAGTGGCTGGTGGGGTTATAGCAAGAGTTGGCATGGGTTCACTGCCTTTTTCAATGATGGTCACCAAAGAATGTGAACCAATCAGATTTTGTGGCTGCCTGGCTCAGAAAGTGGTTGGTGCAGAGTTTTATATTCTTTTAACTCTTTCTCACACCCTCTTTCTTTTTAACATTTAAGCTCACTTCTAACCAAACTCTCCTTTACATTTTACCACTCCACACAATGAGAAAAACTCAACCGGATGAGTTATCTCCCCCACTCTTTGATTTATGACCCCTCACCCCTCAATCATTCAAGGATAACTTCCTATGTAGGAAACACTAGTTTACGTGAATCCATGGAAGTTCTTATAAGCTCACACATGAATCCCATGTAAGTCCTAATAGAATAGTTGCTCAACAGTTTAACTGAACAGTTAAGCACAAAATGTGATAACATTGTCAAAATGTATGCTCATGAGATTTGAGCAATTGAACTTTGAAGATTTCTCAAAACAAAGATATTGAATGAATGAAATGAAATCAAGAGAATTTTTTTGAGAATCTGACAATGTATCAATCAGATCAAATAAAATGGTTAGGGTATCAAAGAAATTGATGGTTTGTTTATATGAACGAATATAAACAATTTAACAATGAAAGCACAAATTAGAAATGATGCTTGATGCTCAACAACATTTGAAAGCAAACGAGAGTATTACCATCGAAAAATTATTTCTTTTAGATACATGGTAATAACAAATTCAAATGAAGTACTGAACTGGTGTGTGTGAATACTGGACAGTATATAGAAAAGATAATACGCAAGTATTAATCTTTGGAAACACACGGTCAGTTAAACATTGAAGCTCAATAATGAAAAACACTTAAAATCACACTTCTTAATTCATGAAATCGTTTGAGAATCAGAAGTGGATTGAACATTTCAGAAACTGTTTTTCATGCTTGAAAGTTGTTCTTCTTTCAAACAATCAGAGATTTAAGATCAGAAGATATTTACCTTTGAGCTCCCCCTCAAATCATGACAAAATGATTTAAGTCAGATAAGTTCCCCCTGGATATTTACAAAATATCCATGTCTGAACATTAAGAACGGGTCCTGATCTGTCATGTGATCAGAAGCCACAATGACATTAAAGTCCGGGTTCTAAACTGAAGTGTTTAGAAGCCATTGTTCTTTGACTTTGAAGTCCGAGTCCTGAGTTGATTTACTCAGAAGTCATAGTTATTTGACATTGAAGTCCGAGTTCTAAGTTGTAGTACTTAGAAGTCAAACATCTTGCTCCCCCTAAACCTGTGGTCCTGATATGTTAGATTTAGGAATCCACCTCTCATTAGATTTATATCTTTTAAAATCCGAAATATGAGAAGTAATTCTGTAAAATCCGTACCAGTTATGAGCAGATTCTTGTCGGACGAAATCATTCTCTCCACAGTAAGAACAACATATTTTCTTCTGTGCAATCCTGATCAAATGATTAGTCGAGTAATATATATCAGAATTATCAAAAGATTTACCTTTATGCGTACTGTTCTTCTTGGCATTGGTTGTGGATTTGAATGATCTGTCATTCTTCTTCTCTTCATCTGAAGAACTCTTCACTCTCCAGACCATCTGATTTTTCTTAGATTTCTTTCCAAGAGATTTAACATAGAAGCTCGCTGGTCCATCAACAGATTTTTCATAAAATAGATTTGATGGTCGAATCTGACTTGATTTGACAATTTTAGGTTTGACACTTTGCTTTTTCAAAACATTTTTCTCATGAATAGAACTTGAAGCTGTTTTGAAAGAACAAACTGATTTTGTTGAAAGATCAACAGGTGATTGATTAATCACATCAGCTGAAATCTTTTCTGATAAATTGACGTTTGCAGCTTCTAAGTTCTTTATTTTTTCAGATAAAATATTTCTTTCAGAAATCAGTGTGTCAAACTTCTTTTTCAAATCAGATCTAGCCATCTTTTCTTTTAAAATATCTGATGATAGAACAGATAATTTGGATGTGAGCTTAGGTATTTCAGATTCAAAATATGAACGTTCTTGTTCAAAATCTGTTTCCAAGTTCTTGTTTTTCTCAGAAATATCCTTGAAAATCCCAGCATTTTTCTTTTCAAATAATTTCTTTTCATGCTCAAAAGACTGCTTCTTTTCTTTGAAAATATTTCTTTCTTTTTCGAGCAAGTCTTGTAAAGTAGAAATCTGCTTAGGAAGTTCAGTGTTTTTATCTTCAAGAACTTTTCTTTCTTTGGCAAAAGTGTCTCTTTCAGTGATTATAACTTTTTCAAAATCAGACACTTGCTTTGAAAGTTTAATGCATCTCAGCTCAAGATCCTTTTTCTCTTGTAAAATTTTCTTGGAAATCTCAGATTGCTCTGATACCAAATGATATTGTCCAATCAAACCACAATCAAATAACAATCAAGAACAACAAGAATCATGAGGAAATCACATGTGTATTGATGTCACAAGTGATAGGGTTACAAGTGTTTCTCTCTCTAGATTATCTCAAGGATTACAATTAGGCTAGTTACTTCTAATGAAAGACAAGGAAGACCTATTTATAGGTCAAACAAGGAACAAAGGTAAACTTACAAAAGTCAATATAAAATGATCTAAACTAAAATACAATAACAATCTCCCCCTTTTAGATCATTTTGCAAATTTGCTCTGGTCCCATCTTCTAAAACAGATTCTTCTGATCCCAAGGTATGCTTCAAACCTCCTGATGTGCTCTCTGAAATCAATCTTCTTGTTGATCTCTTCAAGCATAACTTCCATGTTAAGAGACTCAATTTTTCTGACAGCTTCATTCTTTCTAAATCTTTCCTGCTATGACAGAAACAATTTGTCTTCAAGCACTTTCCGCACATACTTCAAAGTACCATCTGAATACTTTGCCAATTCTGATGCTCTCATGAACTGCTTCTTATGAAACTTGGTGTTTACATACATCACACCCAACTCTGGATATTTGGAGATCTGAAAAGGCTCTAGAACTCTGATCTTAGGATGGTTGAAGTTTGGTGCCAGCAGGTTTACTCTGTTCTGATTGGTTTCAATGCCAAACTGAAAGTCAAACGAATAAGCATTGTAGACACTCCTTGTCATGAATCTTTTAATGGCATCCAAAGCATAAGCAACAACTTGTGACCTCCTTCCCTTACTCCTGTCTCTGAACTCATTCACAATGAACACAATGTCTGAGAAGTTCAAGTTATCAAAATCAGCTTCTGTAAAGGTACTGATCTGCATATCTTTCCTTTAAATTGTGAACTTTGGATAGTGAACATTAAGAATCTTGCATATGTGAACATTTTGAATCTGCAGAATCTCTTCTCTTTTAGCAAATGAGGACATTCTGCTCTGAGTCTTCATAAATCTGATGTAGTTGGCCTGATAAACTTTATCTCTATCTCCAACACCATAAAAACAAGCTTCATCAATCGGCTGCAAAGAAGAAACAAAGATTTTGGTAGACTCTTCCAGAAATGGTACTTTGAGAAACTTTCTGATGATCTCAATGAACTTCAAAGAATCTCCTTCAACATCATATCCTGTAAAAGGAACAGTACCAACTCTAACATCTCCTTTGAACGTCACCTTCCCCATATTGCTGATTTCATAAGTGATGAGCTCTTCTGCTTGCATTGTTTCAAGTTCTGGACCATGAGCTTTTGAGAATTCTTCCACTTCCATAGGAGTAACAAAAACAGGATTTGGCTTTAACTGTATAGAGGTTTCAGCTGCACTTAATATCTTTGGACTATCTGGGTTTCGAATGTAAGGAAGTGCACTATCTTTGGCTTTGGCTACTTCTTCTTCTTCTTTTCTTAATTCAACTTTTGCTTCACGAACTATCTATCTTTCCTCCTTTTCTCTTTGCTTTCTTTCTTTGTACAGCTTATTCCTGAAGTCTTGGATATCAATAATGATTGGCCTTTCTTCTTCAAGATCTTTTGGTTTGGGCTTTGAGGCAGGAATTCTTGATCTTTTTGACTTTCTGGGCTTATCATCTTTTGGTTTCTGCTTGGGTTGATCAGCTGGTTGTTCAGAATCAAAATCTTCAGGCAAAGGAAGAGTAACTCTTGGTTCAGAAGCATCAAGGTTTTCAGGGATAAAGAAGTTTCTTGTGGGAGAGACAATAGGAATAACAGTCAATATTTCATTTTCATCAAACAGTCTGTAGGATGGTGGAGTATAATCAACTGTACTAGCAATCTGTGCAACCTCCACAACTTCAACTTGTTGAACTTGAAAAGTTTGATCAAGATCTGCAATCTCTTCATCTTGACTATCAAGATCATCAAAATTCTCATCTAGATTTTCTCCAAACAAATCATCTAGCACATTCTCACTATTACTCAGATTTCCTTGAGCAATTGAATTCTGTACAAATTCTTCAACTGTAACTGAATTCTCAGGATCTGGTCCATCACTTTGAATATTATGCTCAATAACATCCATTCCCTCCTGCTTTACTCTCCAATAACTGTCATACCTAGCAGCAGCCTATTCATCATCATCACTTTCATAGTCATCTAGGTTGACAAAGTTTTCAGCAGTAACTCCCAACATCTCCATAACTTCCTCAACTGTGGCAATCGTAGGCTTTTCAACCATTGATTCCGTATTGTCATAGATCATCAACTCTACTTCAGCTTCTGGAACATTCTCATCCAACTGTTCTCCATGTATAGTTTCAGCTACTTCAGTCCCCTGCTCCTCATCAATAACAATAACAGTATCTTCTACAGTTTTCTGTCTCTTATTCATCTCCCACTCATGATCTTGATCAGAATCACGATCATGCCTTTTCTTTAAAACTGCATTAGATTGAGCCTTGCAAGAAAGTTGAACTGTTGTGGTTAGATCCTGTAAGTGCTTCTCCACTGAATCTTTGAACTGGTTGAACTGAGACTGTGTGACATAATCTACTGGAACCTGAGGAACAATTGGTTGGGATTGTTGCCTCAGTAAACCAATAAGATCTGCTTCGGTTTGATTTGCTGGAGCTTCGGATAACAGCTGGGCTAGAAGTAAAGATTTTAGCTCAGAAACAGATTGAACTGGTGATGGTTGTGGAACAGATGGTGGTGGAAGTGTTTGCTCAGGCTCCTCAACAACAAGATTTTTTCCTTTCAACATTCTCATAACCTTTCCAATCTCCTCCTCAAACTTTTTAGTTGCTTTATTCGTTTTCGACTAAATTTCTGCGATAAAGAAGTTTCAACGACCTTTAGGGCATCATTGAGAAATTCCCTTGAAACGAATTCGGGTAAAGTAACACCGGGGCTACTCAAGCTTCCCGTTAACACAACTGTTGAAGATACAACAGTGTGGCCTGTTCTCAAAGCTGGCATAACGTTAGCAATGACAGGACTTCCACCTGATCCTCGTAGTCCGAATTGCGGATCTACTACAGATGTTCCGATCGGGGCACTAAGACTCCCGATGGTAGAAGATATGATTGGTTGTGTCTTAGGAATGAAAATAGATGTAACAATTGGTTCTAGACTCAATGGTGCACTGAAAGAAGTCAAACTCGGGGGCAACTGAGATCTTGTTTCAATACCTGCCATTTCCGAGTGAAAGGCAGATAGAGTATGTGCTAAGTCCCCGTGTAAAGATGAGACTATAGCCTATTGAGAGGCAATAAAATGGCTGACTGAGGTGTGCATATGCATTAGTGGGCGACTAATATCTGTTTCAATACCTCCTGCTCGCAACACATGCGGCGAGGTAGTAAATGTGGCTGCCCTTCTGGAATGGTAGGTTCGAGTACACACTCGCTCATCATGTTCTTTTTCTTCATTCACTCTAGTCCTCACATTTTCTGAGTTTTCAACTAATACTCCCTCTTCCTGCCTTATAACTCCAGAGTCAGAAACAATATTTCTGATTATTGAATCAACACCTTCCAAGTCAAGATCTCTTGCAGTAGAACCTAGACTTTGGTGTAAAGAAACATTTTCCAAAAATCCAAAACTATGACCCATGTTATCATCAGTATTAGCATTCTAATCATTTCCTTGATTTGCTGCATCCTGTTCTGATGTTGCTGAAGGTACCGAAGTACTAGAAGAGCTTGCTTGACCAACCGATATAGTTTTCTTAGAGTTCTGACTTTCATTGGGATTCTCTTCCTTAGTGCCCAATTGAGGAATGATAGCAATCTCAGGTTGAGATGTAGGAATCACTAAATGCATGGCAGATTGTGCCTGTGTTCCCACACCCTCCAGTACAGAAGGCTGACCCACTCCTGAACCCCTCTCTATATTTTCTCTCTGCTCACTTTCCCGTTCAACTACTCCCGTAGTATGTTGAACCCTCATTGACTCCTCTCGACTAACTGGTTCTGAGTCCTGGGTAGGGATCTCCGACTCTGGCAATCCCATGGACTCCCTATACTGCCTAACACTTGGAGCATTTGAATCGGCATAAGCAAGCAGTGCAACAGGAACTGGCATCTCAAAAGTGAAGGATTGCTTCTGCTTTTGAAGATGTGTCATTTCATTTTCTGGGGCACTTTCATGATGTAATCTCTTTGGAACATCTCGGCTGGATCTCAGAATACCTCGGACAATAAGTTGTAAAAATCTCTGATAAGGCACATATTTTGGCTTCTTTGAATGTCTCTTGCTCAGAACTTTCTCATACAGCTCAGTCTAGATGGCCACAACATAATCAACATGCAAATCATAGATGATAGCATGGAGCAGTCTCAGAGTATGAATATTGGTGTTGTCATGCCCAGAATGTCGTGAAGTCAAGCACTTGTTGATCACTGAGAAAAATTGATAATAGAATGGAGGCAAATTTGACTTTCGAAAATCACTTATCTTTGAAAGACTTCCAACATATCCTAGAGCACGAATACCAGCAAACATTTCGAGATCTGTAGGATAAGGATCAAAAGTTGTCTTTCCTTCTCTTGAATCTGGCAAAGGTAAATCAAGAAGCAGACGAAGTCTTTGATAGGTCAGGATGGATGTGAAGTTGTCGATGCGAATGGTGAAATGCTTTCTGTTGCCTTGCACTACATGCTCAATGGTTCTCCATGCTTGTTGTAAATAGATCATTGGTACAGTAGCAGTTGCAGTTAAGGCAGTACAGATTGGATGGTTTTTCAGTATCTCCTTTATCAATGGCTTGACCATGAGATTGTCAAATATCACATGATGATTATTTGGCGACAAAGAGAGATAATCTTGAGGATTGATCAATTGAAGATCTGGGTCAGCACCAACTTCAGAAAAATGGGATCGAGAAGAAGGCATGGGCATCTCTCGTGACACAATAGGATCATGTTCATCCATCTGAACACTTTGATCATGAATATTTTCCTCCGCCATTGATTTCTTGAAAAATATCAAAAGTATTGGATAAAATCCAATATGTCAGTATAAATCCAAAAACTTGTTTTTAGAAAACCAATTTTGAAGTACAGAACAATGTACTTTAAGATTTTGCAATTGAAAGCACAGTAAGTTGCAGAAAACAAATTGCAACTTCAAATGAACAAAAACTTGATAACAACACACAAAACACATCAAAAATTTACAACAACACTTAACACTTTGAATTTATTCTGTCAAAATGATGTTGGATTAAAAATAATACTTGAAATCTAGAACTTACTAAAAATACTGATTCTGCAAAGGTAACCAAAACTCTTAGAATTTTTAAACTTGCAAAAATACTTAAACTTTAACTAGAACTTATCAAATCTTGGATTTTATCCTGAAATACGAATTCATTTTTCAAATGAAAAAATTCAAACCTTTTCAAATTCCAATTTACTTGAAAATTTTGAAATTCAAAATTTTGAATTTTTTTACAAATTCAAAAACTTTAACTTTTCAAATCCAGAATCTGACTTATGATTATAATCTCTTTAAACTCACTTTAATCTTGAATATAATGATTTAAATTTATGAATTGAAATCCAAGATTATATTTTAGAACACATTTCATGAGTTCAGATTGATGAGTTCATGAGTTCAGTCCATCCAACGCTTGTTTAGCATTCAAAAATTTCGAATCTTTAAGCCATGGATTTATAACTTCAGTTCAAAAGTTCGAATCTTTTATCCAAGAGATGAAGATTTCAGTTCAGAACATAAGTTCAAGATCAGTTCAATATGTTCAAATATTCAGAAGTCCAAAAGTTAAGGAAACCTGCAAAAATCAATATATATCGACCAAACCCAGATTTCATCAAGTATGATTTTCAATATCAAAATATTAGTTTGAAAGAACAAATCCAAAATATTTAGTGTCTGTTGATACAGAACATCGACGACAAGAAGATGAACAGTTAAGAACTGAATCGACAAACTGAAATGAAACCCTAAAATCGATACTGAAAAATAAGAACAAACAATCAAATGAACATAAACATGATAACCTACACTGATTCTTCGAAAGAGATGAACTAGAAAGTTGAAAATCGCAAGAGGAGTCAAGAGAAAAAATCGCTAAGTGATGAAATCCGCTAGTTGATAATGAGAGAAATAAAGAGATAGAACACATATATACTCGACAAAACTCGCAAGTCAAAGAATTCCCAAGTCACTGTTCATTCATAGAACTCGCAAGTCAAATAACTCGCAAGTAACTGTTCATTGCACAAAACTCGCACACAACGCACGAATTGAGTTTTTCTTCTCTCATATCAAGAAAACAAGGTATTTGTCCCAAACAATGACAAATATGTGTGTGTTTTTCACTCAAGAAACAATTTAAGTGAAAAATTCGTGAAACACGCAAGCCTAAGGAGTAAGAAAGTTAAAACTCGCAGGCTGAAAGAAATTTCTCGCCCAAACTCGCAAGTAACACCTTGCGCGTTTTTGAAACTCGCACGCCTCAACTAGCTCGTTTACCCAAACTTGCTAGCTTCACCTTGCGCGTTTATTAAACTCTCTAGCTTTACCTTGCGCGTTTATCAAACTCGCTAGCTTCAGCTTGCGCGTTTATCAAACTCGCTAGCAATGCCTTGCGCATTTGGTGAACTCGCTGACTATGCCTTGCGCGTTTAAGCGTAAACATAGTGCTTTGCGCGTTTCCATACTTAGAAAAAATTTGAGAAAAATTTACAGAAAAATGAAATCTTTCCAAAAATGAAAACTTTGACTTTCCCAAAATAGCAACTTTTCAAAATTGACTTTTTAGCACAAACCAGTATTTTTCTTAGGAAAAACTTTTCAAACTTTTCAGATCTTTCAAATATATATACACACTTACAGACTTTTGCATTAAGCTCCCCGTTGAAGTATGCACACATCTTGATTTCTCCCCTTTGAGTTTTGCTGTGAAGCACAAATCATTAAGTACGAGTCCTGATCTGTTGTGATCAGAAGTCATAGTCCAATATACAAACCTGTAAGAGATATAAAACTTTTGGTACTCATTGAACATGAGTCCGGGTTTGTTAACAGTATCCAACTTCTTGAATTTGAGGAAATGAATTACTAAAACATACCAGATGTAAAGAAATGCTCCCCCTCAGAAATATAAAGAATGATGTAACTATTCATTAAGGTTCAACATACCAAGTTTGCTGATTAGAAAATTAAATCTCTTTTCATCAAGAGGTTTTGTAAATAAATCCGCAACCTCAAGATCAGTTGAAACAAAATGCATTTCTACATCACCTTTTTCAACATGGTCTTTAATAAAGTGATACCTGATATCAATGTGCTTCGTTTTTGAGTGCTGCACAGGATTTGATGTGATTGCTATTGCACTCTTGGAATCACAGTAGATTGGTACCTTGTGAAAAGTATATCCATAATCTCTCAGCTAGGTTCTCATCCATAGAACCTGTGAGCAGCAGCTTGCAGCCGCAACGTATTCCGCTTCAGCTGTAGATTGTTTCCTGCATGATCTGCGTCAGTATATGCTATTAATTCAAACTTAGAATCTTTTGGATACCAAAGACCCAGATTTGGTGTGCCTTTGAGATACCTCAAGATTCTTTTGACAACAGAAAGATGAGAGTCTTTAGGATTTGCCTGATACCTTGCACAAAAACATGTTGCAAACATAATATATAGCCTACTTGCTGTCAAATAAAGAAGAGAACCAATTATACTTTTGTAAGTATGTTGGTCTACTGATTTTCTGGAGATATCAGCATCCAACAGACTGCCAGCTAACATTGGGGTTTTCATGGGTGAAGTAGAATTCATGTAAAATTTCTTCAACATGTCTCGGATATATTTAGCCTGATTTATAAAAATCCCTTCCGAGTTTTGCTTAACTTGCAGGCCTAAGAAAAATGTGAGTTCACCCATCATTGACATTTGAAAACGCTTTTTCATGATATTTTCAAATTCTACGCACAATTCTTGTGAAGTAGAGCCAAAAATTATGTCGTCAACATAAATTTGTACAAGTATCAGATCCTTACCTTTCTTTTTGAGAAATAAAGTAGTATCGATTGTACCTTTCCGAAAACCTGACTCGGTTAGATAGACTGATAAGGTTTCATACCATGCTCTTGGCGCTTGTTTTAAACCATACAATGCCTTGTCAAGAATATATACATGATCTGGGAACTTTGGATCCACAAAGCCTTCAGGTTGACTCACATAGACTTCTTCATGAAGAATGTCGTTGAGAAAAGCAGACTTCACGTCCATTTGAAATACTTTGATATTCTTGTGAGCCGCATAAGCAAGAAAGATTCTTATGGCTTCAATCCGAGCAACTGGTGCATATGTTTCGTCATAATCAATCCCTTCTTGTTGATTGTAACCTTTTGCAACCATCCTTGCTTTGTTCCTCACGATAATTCCAGCCTCGTCCTTTTTGTTTCGGAAGACCCAATTTGTTCCAACAATTGATTTGTCTTTGGGTCTTGGTATCAATCTCCACAATTTGTTTCTTTTGAACTCATTCAGCTCATCATGCATTGCATTTATCCAATCTGGATCCTTTAAAGCTTCTGACGGCTTCTTTGGTTTAATGTTGCTCAGAAAACTTGAAAACATGCAGAAATTGGCTGTTGTCGGTGGAAAAGCAGATCTGGTAGTCACTCTAGCAGACGGGTCACCAATTATGTTTTCTGGAGGATGATTCCTTGTCCATCTGTGTGAGCTTGGTAATACATCAACCTCTGTTTGATTATTAGAAGAATCAAACTCATCTTGTATTGCTGGTTCTTTAGAAGTTGAAGTAATTTGAATTTCTGATCCTTCTGAAGAAGATACAATTGGACTTGATGTGCTTTGCAATGGAACAACTTCTGCAGTGGGAGTTTCCAACACATTTCCTTCAGGTGTAGATGAAATATCTTCACTATTTGTTGAAGTTGTGTTGTCTGAAACTTCTTGTACTTGAGTTGTAGAAGCTTCTCCATTATCTTCAGAGGGTCCTGATATATCTGCAGTGGTGGTAGATGTATCAGTGATAGTTATATCATTTTGACCTTGTATGTTCTGAAAGTCATCAAAAGCATCATAAAACATTAAATCTAAATCTGAATAAGTAAAAGATTTAGAAATCTCAGTCTGTTTTGAAGTAGGTTCCACACTGGTTGATGTGGAAGCTTTATCACTAGATCCAAGTTCTGAACTGCTTTGTTAAGAAATTATTGTCTTTTGTTATTCCCAATATTCAAGTTCTAATTGCTAAAACAGAATCAAGATGAGAATCACAAATCATATGTCATTGATGAATCACAAAGATTACAATTTCACTTTCTCACTCTACTCTCTCTCTAGAATGATGTAACAATAACCTCTTCTCTAATCTGCTCTTTAATCTGAATTGTTACAAAATGACATACACTATTATTACAAAGACTTACAAAGGTATTTATATCCCCATACAATTACAAGGAAAGTAAAATACAAAATACAAATGTTGACTTTGACTTTATTAACAAATTAACTTTGACTTTTCATGAGAGTTGACTTTTCCAGCTTTGACTTCTTGATCTTTTGTCTTCAATAATGATCTTGAATCCAACAAATATGTGCTCTAACAATCTCCCCCTTTGGATCAAGATCATTACAAAAAGATTTAGCAATGCGATCTTCTCTCTTTAAGCTCGATTTGATTAAGCTCCCCTTTTGAACAACCTTTATCTTCTCTTGTAATCTCCCTTTGATACAAACATGATTTACAAACTCCCCCTTAACACAATGAAATTCTTCTTTGATAAGCTTTATCTTCAAAAGCATTTAGCAATCTTCTAAACGTCTGATCTTTAAACAAAGTAGCATTCTCTTCCAAAGGTTGTAACCAAACCTTTTTCCTCAAATTATCTTTAGATTTAGCACACTTTGCTCCAGCCAATAATCTTCAACAATTCTGTTGCTTTCATCTTTCAACAATCTTGAATATTTTCTCTCAGCTTTGACTCAAACTCTTCATTCGGACAATTATTTTTCAGTCAAACGCTTTCAAAAATTTCTTGTATTCTTCTCCCCCTTTTTGATGATTTGAGCATTGATATCATCAAAACTTTTCTTCCAAGAAATGTCTTTGACCATTTTGATCTGTCGAACTGAGCCTCTGATTCTGTGATCCATAACCAAGTATTCATCTAGATCTTTGCAAATCTAGACAAAAATAAGAACATGTAACACCTGAATCAACAAATGAATCAGTTAAAATGCCTGTCAGTAACACGAAGTCACTGTGTGTAACGAATACACATTGGAAAGGAGCTTTTTGATGTTCACTCCCCCAGGGCTTCCATCCAATCATCGAAATACCACAAAGGAAATTTCTATAAATGTTATGACAAAGAAACAAATTTTTTGTGTGTTCGTGCAAGTGTAGAAAGAATTAAGCACGAAAGATTGCTTTTTAAGGCTCAACATAGTGTAAACCACTAAGACAACAGTAGATAAACATAGACTCAATGTGCATGATTGAAGTGCGAAGGTGGGGCAAACTTCCTTCTTTTTCAATATCCAGATTTTCCAAATGAAAACCAGATAGATTATATGCTGCGTCCCCTTGAAAATATGAAACATTTTCTTTTTGAGAAGAAAATAAGTAGCTGGTGGGGTTTAGTCAAGAGTTGGCATGGGCTAGTTGCCTGTTTCAATAACGTTCACCAAAGAGTTGTGAAACGCTAGTAATGTGGCTGCCCGACTCAGAAAGTAGTTGGTGCAGAGTTTAATATTCTTTTACTCTGTTCTCACACTCTCTTTCTTTTGATCATTAAGCTCACTACTAACCAAACTCTCTTTTCCATTTTACCTCATCACACCCACACTCATTTCTTTTAGACTCCTCACACTCAATCACTATTGGATTAACTTCTTGGGTAGGAAACACTGATTAACGTGAATCCATAGAAGTTCATTTAAGTCCTAGCACAAAGAACCCATAATATCCTAATAAGCATGTGTTGCTCAAGATGGTTTAACTTTATCAGTTAAAGCTCATATACAGATGTCAGATGAATGTATGCTCATAAAATATAATCATGAAGATTTGAGAATTTGTTTTATTAGACATTGAAGCATTTTCAAACAAGTATATGAAATGAATGAATATGAATGCAAAAGACCTGTTTGAAAATCTGACATTGTATGAAAATGATCAGAAATGAAATGATATAGCAATAAAAGCTTATGGTCAAAATAACAGATATTGTCCATACGAAACAAAATATAGACACTCTTGAAATGACGTTTCGAAATGAAATGACGCTCAAGATACATTGAAGTACAAGCGAGGTGTCTTACCATCAAAAATATGGTTCAATATGAGACATGGTAAGAACAATTTGAACAAGAAATGAAACCGGTGTGTGTGAATACTTGAAAGTATATGAAAAGACAATACGCAAGTATTTATCTTTGGAAACACACGGTTTGTTAAACATTGAAGCTCAAAATAAAATGAAAACATTTAAAAATCACACTTCCAATTCATGAAATCGGTTTAAGAATCGGGAAGTGGTTTGAACATTTAAGAACATGTTTTCTATATCTGAAAGTTGTCCTTCTTTCATATACATTTGAGATTTAGATAAAAAATTTACCGTTTCGCGCAATCTTAAATCTCATGAAGTCAGCTAAAGTCATAAAGATATGATCTTGATAGCTTCTCTCATTCTGCAAAAGTCTTAAAGTCATGTCAAAGCAACTTTTATTCACAAAAATTAAAAGACATAAAGCAGTAAAACGATTAAAGTACGAGTTCTGATCTGAAGTAATCAAAAATCATAATCCTTTTACTCCCCCTGAAATTATGCATCTAAAATATGTCAGTTACAAAGCACATGATAGAGATCTACAACTCCTTTTGGAATGTAGTTCGTCATATCTATCGGATGCAAAAAATTTCAAAAAAAAAATATATGTACTCCCCCTTGAAGGTTGATATCCTCGTTGGAGTATCAGAGTACAATCTCTTATATCAGCCCGGGAGTATCTTTCTTTAAGCATTGAAGTCCGGGTCCTGAACTGTAGTATTCAGAAACCACACTTCGTTGAAGTACGGGTTCTAAGCTGATGTACTCAGAAGCCTTGGTTCTCTTACTCCCCCTTGACTGTAGGTGCCTGCAACACATAATCAGTTTTTCGGTTTTGGTACCCACTGGTATTTGGGTCCATATGTGTTAGTTGTAGTTCTTATGGGAGTAACTGAATAAGAACCATACCAGTAATGATCACTAACTTTATGAACAAAATCATATGTATGACAGTAAGAACAATACCTCTTTTTAGATAACCTGATCATTTGATCTCTCGAGTAAGCGAGACCAGGTTTACCTTTTAGCATTTTATTCTTCTTAGCCGTTGATGCATAAACACATGACTTGTTACTTGTCTTTTCTTCCTTCGTTCCTTTCTTTTCTTTCTTCTTCCCATCTTCAACTGGTTTTACTTTCCATACCAGCTTTTCTTCAACATATTCATTTCTTCTTCTCCTTCTTCTGTATGTATCTGAACCATCTACATTTTCATCAAAGAAAATGTTAGTTTTACGAATCTGATCATATGATTGAACTGACCTTTTTGTTGAAACAGTTTTTTGATGTGAGCTTGCAGCTGTCTTGAATGAGCATTCAGAATCAGCTGGATCATCTCTAGGTATGTGGATTTGTGACTCTGGAATCGTGTGCTCAGTCACCACCACCTTGGAAATGATATCTTCAAGCTCTTTTATCTTTGAAGAGTAACTGTCTCTTTCTCGGACAAGTTGGTCAAACTCTCTCTTAAACTCAGACTTCGCTTTCTGATCCTTCAATGCGCTTTCAGATAGTTCAGATAACTTCACAGTAAGCTTCTTGATCTCTGTCTCAAAGATATTTCTTTCTTCCTCAAAGTCCTGCTCAACATTTGTTCTCTGACCAGATATCTCTTTGAAGAGTCCAACATTCTTCTGTTCTATGATCTTTCTTTCCTTTGCAAACTTTTCTCTTTCCAAAATAATCACTTTCTCAAAGTCAGAAACTTGTTGAGAAAGTTTTAAACATTTCAGCTCAACTATCTTCTTCTCATCAGCACATTTTCTTGAAAAGTCTGAGAATTTCTTAGCAAACTCTTTCTTTTCAATGTTAAAAACAGATCTTTCTTTGGCAATCTTTGTCTCCAGATCAAATATTTTCTTTTTAAGTTCAGCATTAACATCCTTCAGATTCTTAATCTCAGAACTTTCAACAGATGCTGCTAACTGGAGTTGCTCAATCTGTTTTTCAAAATCAGAGATTTTTCTGTTCAGCTCAGAATTCTCAAATTCAAAACTCAGTACCTTCTCTTCACTAAACCCACAATACTGTTTCTTTTCTTCAATGCTTTCATCATCTTTTAAATGCTGAGATTCAGAGATTTGCTTCAGAAGATCATTATTGATCTTTTTCAATGCATTGACTTCTTCTTTTAATACCTTCTTTTCATCATGATATTTCTGTGATCGCTTTGAATATCGCATAGCTGATAAAGTAAGATTTTGAATATCTGATTTGAGTGAAGCAATCTTTTCTTCATCATCAGAAAGACTCATCTTGAATATCCTAAAACAAAAAGAACTTGAACTTGATCGTTAATCCAAATGAAATCTCAAGAATACAGAAAAACTTGAAATAAAAATTCAAATTTTTTGATCACAATCAGAACTATGTCCCCCTCCGCAGACTTAGCACGGGGGTCCCGCTACCTGGTTAGCGGGTGGGGTCAAGGGGCAACGCCCTTGCGGGGTCGAGGGACAGCGCCCCTAGAGAAAATTTTTTCACTATTAAAGGCCATATTACAGTTTTGAAAATTTCTCAGAAAATATTCTAAGTATAGAAACTCGCAAGTTACTATTAAAAATATGAAACTCGCAGACGCCTAAAACTCGCAGATCACTATTCACAGATAAACTCGTAGGTTGAGGCGTGCGCGTTTCAGAAACTCGCACGCAAAGACTTGCGCGTTTTGAAAAACTTGCTAGTCGCTGAAACTCGCTAGTCGCTGAAACTCGCTAGAGACTGTTCTCGAAGAAACTCGCTAATGCCTGAAACACGCAAGTAACTATTCACGTTGAAACGCGCTAATAGAGACGTGCGCGTTCCCAAAACTCGCTAGGCACTACTTGCGCGTTAGAGCAAAACTCGCTAACCACTACGTGCGCGTTCCAACACTTTGAAAAATTTCTCAACTCTCCAAACTCGCAGATAACACCTTGCGTGTTCTAAGAACTCGCTAATAACGCCTTGCGCGTTTTAGCCAAAAATGAAATTCTTCAACTTGCGCGTTTCTCAGATCTAGCGCGTTCTTCAGATTTCTTGCGTGTTCTTCATCTGTTTCACCAAAAATTCAATCTAAACTTTGAATTTCAGCACCAAACTTTGAGAGTTTACTCACCTAATCATCGAAAACTCATTACTAACAACTAAATTCGATCTACAACACAAAAATATACAAATTGATTCAAATATAGTGTGTTGAACTCGTGAAACAAAAACTCAACAAAATCCAAAAATTCGAGAAAATTACAGTGCAATTCTGAAATTAAACCATACAGACTCGATCTAATTCACTCAACAATTATAACCTGATCAATTTCAACACCTAATTCGCACAAAAACTCAGAATATGATTCTACGGCTCAAGAACATAGTGTCGAACATTTTCTTAATTTGATTTCGATTTGGATATGCTCTGATACCGATTGTTATTCCCAATATTCAAGTTCTAATTGCTAAAAACAGAATCAAGATGAGAATCACAAATCATATGTCATTGATGAATCACAAAGATTACAATTTCACTTTCTCACTCTACTCTCTCTCTAGAATGATGTAACAGTAACCTCTTCTCTAATCTGCTCTCTAATCTGAATTGTTACAAAATGACATACACTCTTGTTACAAAGACTTACAAAGGTATTTATATCCCCATACAATTACAAGGAAAGTAAAATACAAAATACAAATGTTGACTTTGACTTTATTAACAAATTAACTTTGACTTTTTATGAGAGTTGACTTTTCCAGCTTTAACTTCTTGATCTTTTGACTTCAATAATGATCTTGAATCCAACAAATATGTGATCTAACATCTTTGTTTCATCAAAGGATACATTGATGCTTTCAATCACTGATCTCGTTCTTGTGTTGTAAACTCTGTATGCTTTGGAGGTTAGTGAGTAACCAATAAAAATTCCCTCATCAGCCTTCTCTTGAAATTTGGCAAGATTTTCTCTATCATTCAGCACATAGCATCTGCATCCAAACACACGAAAGAATTTAACATTTGGTTTACGACAATTAATAATTTCATAAGCAGTTTTATTTAAATGTTTATTAATAATTGTCCTGTTTTGTGTGAAGCATGCAGTTGCTATTGCTTCAGCCCAAAGAAAATGTGGTAGACTTGAATATTCAAGCATTGATCATGCCGCTTCCACCAAAGTTCTGTTCTTCCTTTCCACAACGCCATTTTGCTGTGGTGTCATTGCAGCTGAGAAGTTATGTGAAATGCCGACTGAATCCAAATATGATTGAAGAGTTGAATTCTTGAATTCAGTGCCATTATCACTTCTGAGTTGTTGCACTTGACTTTGAAGAAGAACTTGTATTTTCTTTATGAATTTGATGATGAGATCTCGAGCATCCGACTTTTGTCTCAAAAACTCTAGCCACGTATATCTGGAGTATTCATCAACCATGACCAACACATACTTCTTGCTGTTTATTGACTGAATTCTCATCGGACCGCACAAATCCATGTGAATAAGTTCCAAGCACCTTGAACAGTTAGATAGCATCTTCAACTTGTGAGAACTTCTTTTCATCTTGCCCTTTTGACATGTAGAACAAAGAGAGTCTTGTCTTATTTTCAGCTCTGGAAGCCCGATGACAAGATTCTGAGTCCTCAACTTGTTCAATTCTCTGAAATGTTGATGAGAAAACCGACGATGCCATAACCAACTTTCATCTTCTGAAGCTTTTGAAATAAGACATACAGGTTTTGAAGCTTGCAGAGTTGGAAAATGTACACCATATAGTAATCCCATTCTTTCTCCTTTGATTAACTTTGTGCCTAACTTATCCTTGATATAACAGAAGTCTTCATCAAATTCCACTTTGCACTTCTTCTCAGTAAATTGACTGATAGAAAATAGGTTGTACTGTAACCCCTCGACATATAGAACTTTAGAGATAGAGATCATTCTGTTCTTGAGAACACCGTATCCTCTGACATAACCATTCATCTTATTCCCGAAGTTAACTGTTCCTGCATAATGTTCTACATAGTCGTGCATCAGGTGTTTGTAAGCTGTCATGTGTCTAGAGGCTCCTGAGTCTATAATCCACACATGACAAGCCTGCAAAAACAGTTACTTCAACTTAGGTACCCATATAAAAATGGGTCCTTTCTTGTTAGTAGCATTCTTATCTTTTGAACTTTTTCTTTTTACAATTTGTGCATTAAGTATATCTTTAGGAATCCATCTTTGCACATATCGTAATTCAGCAACTTTCTTTAACTCAACTTTTTGATTTTTAGACTTGACAGTATAAACTTCAGCTTTTGATTTATCAGAAGAAGAAGTAGAAGATTTAATGTTTTTCAAATGGACTTTTCTCCTTTTCTTTGAAGATTTAAGTTTAAGAGAAAATGAACTTTCATAACAGAATGAACATCGCAATCTAGTAGAAGCTTATGTCAACAAATCAATCTTTGAAAGAAATTTTGATTTATTAGAACTTTGTTGACATTTATTACAAGTTGGAGCTACTATATTACATGCACTGTCATGAGTAGTATTCAGAATCTCTTCCACCTTCTGCTTGTCTTTGCACACATTTTTCTTCAGTAAGAAATCTGAAACACAATCAGAAGTCATGTTAGTCAAATCAGAATTTAAACATACTTCTTCAGATGAAACAGTTACTTCAGAAAGAATCTTGTCATTTACCAGCTTAGAAGAATTAGAATCTGAAATATCAACTTTCCTTTTCAAATCAGAATTGATTAATTTTTCTTTCATAATATCTGACGATAAAACAGATAGATCTTTGACATACTTAGATATTTGACTTCGTAAGCTTTGGCGTTGATTTTCAAATGAGTCTCTTTCTGTTATCAAAATCTTTTCAAATTCAGAGACTTGCTTTGATAATTGCATGCATCTAAGCTCAAGATCTTTCTTTTCTTGAAAAGTTTTCTTTTCAAGATCAACTTTTTGACTTTGTAAAATTGAGATTTCTTTTTCAAGAACAGAAATCTTGTTTAAAGCATCTTGATGTTCAATATCAAAATTCTTAGAAGTCATTTCTGGAACATGTTTGTTTAAAATTAAAGACTTTTCATTTCCATCTACTATAATATGACATGTAAATATCAAGTCAGATGAATCAGAAACTTGTGAAGTAGTATGAATCTCATTTTCTTTTGGAAAGATATGTTCAAATTCAACGAATATTTTCTCTTTATTTTCATAAGAAGAATTCAATTCGTCGTATTTAAAATAGACATTTTTGAGACCTTGAGATTCATACTCCATCTCATTTTCAGATTTATCTTCAAAAATAGGTTCTGTTTCTATTTTAGTCGATGTCTCTGAAATAGTCTCTGTTTTAACAAACGTCTCAAGGATTTGTGGAACTGAAATAATAGGCTTAGAATCATTTTTGTTTAACTTGTAAAGTTTTTCTGGTGCCTTTTTTAAAACATCCACATCTGAAAGACCTAGACCAAACTTGGCCTTATAAAATTTGTTTTCCTTTTGACCGCTTGTTAAAATTTTTAGTGTCTGTTCAGTTTGACTTCTTTTGAAAATTAAATCTTCTAACTCTTTTATTCTGGTATATGCCTCAATTCTGTCTTTCATGACCAGTTCATACTGAAGAGTTAAGTCCAGTTTTTGATCTTTAAGAGTTGAAACTTCTTTTTGCAAATCAGATATTTCACTTTGAAGCTTTACTTTGTCCATTTTTAAAGAATTTTTCTTTTCTTCTTTATCATCTGATAATGTTTTGTACAACAAAACTTGATCTTGATGTCCCTGTATGATGAATTTTTGTTCTTCAAGTTTTTCTTTTAGTTTCAAAAATTCTGAATTCACTTGAGTTAGTTGGGACATCAAGTTCATCAACTCTTCATTTTCAGAAGAGTCAGATTCATCAGACATTGAAATTACCTCAGTATCAGACTCTTCTTGTAAGTGAGCCATGAGGTTGTAGTGGACCTCAGTCAGATTTGCTTTCACTTCACTTTCTTCATCATCTGAATAGTACAACCAGATTTCATCTTCAGCTTTCAGAGCTTTCCCTTTTTCAACAGCCTTTGCAAGTTGAGCTTTCTTCTTGTAATATTCATAGTTTTTCACCTTTTTCTCTGGACAATCTCTAGCAAAGTGACATGACTTTCCACAGTTAAAGCATTTTTCTAATTTATCTTTCTCTTTATCTTCCTTCTTTTCCTCTGTCTTCTCTTCCTTCTTTTCTTTCTCAATCAACAATTTTCCTTTGAATTTACCTGACTTGTAACCATCATGCTTGGGTTTGATGTAGAATTTCTTCTTTGCAAACTTCTTGTGAAATCTTGTGGTTAACAAAGCCAGTTTTTCTGTGAAAGCAGCAATCTCATCTACTTCTTCAGGTTCAGTATCCTCATCCTCTTCCTCAGAACTGTCAGAAGAATCAACAATCTTAGACATCATAGCTTTTGCCTTTAATGGTTTGCTCGATCCAGATGCTGCTTTTAAAATCAATCCCGGATTCTGTGTCAGTAAAGCTAAAGAGTCTTCCACTTTCTTGTGCTTTTCTTTCAACTGACTCAAATCTTTTGTAGCAGCAGCTTGTTTCTTGATGACATCTTCATGTTGATTTAATGCAGAAAACAGATCATGTAGCTTTTCTTCATCCATATCTTTGTTAATCTGCATCTGAATTGTATAAACTTCCCATTCTGGCTGAAGATTTTTAATAAACTTGAAGTTTATCTCTGAATCTGATTTATGAACTCCATTTTTCCTCAGTTCATTCAGGATGATGTTATACCTATCATAGGCATCCTTCAACGATTCACCATCCTTAGCCTTGAAACCTTCATAAGCAATAATGCTTTGGTTTCTTTTAGTCTTTTGAGACTTGGCCGATCCAAGAAACTGCTTCTCCAATTCATCCCATATATCTTTAGCTGAATCACGGTTGTCAACTCGGTTGAATATGTCGTTTGGAATTGCCATGATCAGAAAAGTCAGTGCATCAGTGTCTCTTTGAACCAATTTCCTATCATTATCATTGTACTAAATTGGACTCTTAGCAACATTTCTTTCTAGAATATCTGGTGTGGTTTCATTTCCAGGAATCCTTGCTACAGTGACATGAGGAAAATGGGGTCCTTCCAGAATAGAAATCATCAAGGATTTATCTTGATTGTTCAGAAAATTTATCATCCTCTTTCTCCATTGAGAATATTCTTCTGCTTGAAGAACTGGAGGTTTGGATTTCGAACCCATACTGAGTAGATCTCTAGACATGATTGTAACAGAAATGTGATTTGAACTGATCGTTCAAGAAGAGCAGATTACACTCGGTGTGTAAAATTCAAGACTGATCAAATTTGAAACAACGGACAAAAATGACTAAGTACTCAAACTCACAGACCACAGAATTGCTTGAAACTCGCAGACCGACAAAACTCGCACACCACTGTTTCGAACAAACTTGCAGACCAAGCGACTCGCAGAACACTGTTTCTGATAAACTCGCTAACTGTACCGTGCGCGTTTCAGAAACTCGCAGATGCTTATTCGCACGTTTTGGCAAACTCGCAAGCAAACTCGCAGATGGAAGAAACTCGCAGATCAAAGAGCAAAACTCGCTAACTTCAACTTGCGCGTTCTATGAACTCGCTAACTTCAACTTGCGCGTTCTATGAACTCGCTAACTTCAACTTGTGCATTCTATGAACTCGCTAACTTCAACTTGCGCGTTCTTGGGAAGAACTTGTGCGTTTCACGGATCTAGCGCGTTCTTGGGTTTTCCTTGCGAGTTTTTTACCTGTTCGATCAGAAATCAATTAAAACTTGATTTCTGATTCTGCAAATCACACAATTAGTCCACGATATCAAACTAATCAAGATTACAACACTAAATTTACGAAAGAAATCAAAAATTACAGTGCTCAAATCGAAAATACAGTGTTCGACTTCTACTATTCAAGAAACCAACATTTTGATCAAATTGATCAATCTAAAGTACGAATTAGTCTATGTGATTTGAATGAAAGATGATCCAATGAATAAAACGAACACAATCAAATCAATTTCTTGATTTAATTGCACAAAAACAAGAAAAACATGGATCAAACAGTGAAATATCAGTCCGCCAAAAAAATATTTCAAAAAAAAAAAACTTCAAATCTGATCGAATCTGCTTCTTCTTGTTCGCTCTGATACCAAATGAAATTGTATTTCCCAATCAATTCAAGCAATCTCAATCTAAAACAAGATCTAACAATGTATATTTCTAGAGAGAGAGAGTAGAGAGAGAAAGTCTTCAATAGTCATATATCTAACATTGAAAGCGTACAATGAACTCTACTTACAAACAAGGTATTTATACCACAAGTCTATACAAGACAAACTTACAAGACTAAACACCAAACTACTAGATTGACTTAACTAACTTTGACCTTGTTGACTTATCTTGACTTGACTTTTCTCATTAAATCTTGTATACAATTAATGCACTAACAATGCTAATCACCGTAAGCCTGAGGTGGTAGCTGAAAATGTGATTGTGGCGGGATCCGGAGGTTCGGAGCCCGTTGTCCCTTCTAATGAAACTCCTCCTTCTGGTCCGCCTAAGACTTGTACCTTCAAGCCATTTCTCGGATGCCGACTGCCTGAATTCAAGGGCACTGATGACCTGGTGGCATGCATGAACTGGATTAGAGAGATGGAGCAGGCCTTCCGATCAAGCGAGTGCGGGGAAAACCAAAAAGCCGTATTTGGGTCTCAAATGCTTAGAGGGGCGACCCTCACATTGTGGAACGTATATTCCACTTCTATTGAGGCCACCGTATTGGCTCAACTAAGCTGGGAAACCTTCAAGAAGAAGGTTATGGAAGAATTTTGCAACGAACGAGCTATGGACCAGATCATCGATGAGTTCCGGGGTTTGAAAAAGGGAAATTTATTGGTGAAGGAGTACAACAAGCTGTTCATGGACAAGCTGGGATTGGTGGGACATCTGGTCCCCACCGAGAAGGAGAAAATCAAGGCATACATTAAGGGTTTGCCTACAGAAATGATGAATATGGTTCAAGTGTCTAAGGCCTCTACCCTTCGAGAGGCTATAGAAGAGGCGCAACTTGTGGAGGACTCCTACGGTCCGAGTAAGGTGGAGAGAGGTGGAGTAGGTGAGAAAAGGAAGTGGGAAGGGGGTCCCACATCTTCAAATAGGTCAAATAACTTCAACAATAATCAACGGGGAAATGGTCCGAGACGGGATTCCCCGTGGTGTTCAAAGTGCCGAAGTAAACACACTGGCCCTTGCAATTCGGGGTCCGATCCGTGTTTTAAGTGTGGAAAACCCGACCACCGTTTCAATGATTGTCCAATCAAATATTGAATTTGTTTCGGGTGTAAAGAGTCGGGCCATATTAGAAGTGAATGCCCGAAGGCAAAGGCGAACTTTAACGGAGGCAAAAAGGTGGATACTCCTAAAGCAACTGGGAGAGCTTTTCAGATGACCACCGAAGAAGCGAAGGCATCAACGGATGTAGTGTCGGGTACGTTTCTCCTAAACTCCGTACCTACGCGTGTATTATTTGACTCAGGAGCTAGTTTTTCGTTTGTATCAAGTTCGTTTTGCCCAAAACTATCCATGCCCACTACTAGTTTAGAAGATGCGTTAGTGGTAGAGCTAGATGATGGTGATCAAGTAGTGGTTCGGAATATTCTAAGAAATTGCAAGCTTGAAATCGAAGGGAGAGAGTTCCCGATTGATCTAATGCCTATGGTTATCGGAGGATTTGATGTTGTGGTCGGTATGGATTGGTTGTCGACTAATCATGCGGAGATTCTTTGTGCAAAGAAGTTAATCTGAATTCCGGGTTCGGATGGTCACGCGGTGACCGTGTACGGTGAAAGAAGAAAGGGTGAAGTTTCAATCATCAGTATGGTGAAGGCACGAAAGTGTTTGGCAAAAGGATGCTCATCCTTTTTGGCATATGTAATAGATTCCAAACTCGAGAAGAAGAAGTTAGAAGATGTCGAAGTGGTAAGGGAGTTTCCCGACGTATTCCCGGATGACTTTCCTGGGTTACCACCCGACCGTCAAGTAGAGTTCAAGATCGATCTGACGCCAGGAGCGTTCTTATAGCCCGAGTTCCATACCGTTTGGCCCCGTCGGAGATGTAGGAGATGATGAGCCAATTGCAGGATCTTCTGGAGAAGGGATTCGTAAGGCCGAGTTCTCGCCTTGGGGAGCACCGGTCTTATTCGTGAAGAAGAAGGATGGTACTATGCGAATGTGTATCGACTATAGGGAGTTGAATAAGGTAATCGTGAAGAACAAATACCCACTCCCTAGGATCGATGATTTATTCGGCCAACTTCAAGGAGCGGGTTGTTTTTCGAAGATTGATCTCCGTTTGGGTTATCACCAAGTGAAAGTCAAAGAGGAAGACATTCCTAAAACCGCTTTTTGGACGCGCTATGGTCACTATGAATTCCTAGTGATGCCCTTCGGATTGACGAACGCCCCAGCGGTGTTTATGGATTTAATGAATCGCGTGTGCCGACCCTTCTTAGATAAGTCTGTCATAGTGTTCATTGATGACATTCTTATCTACTCAAAGGATGAAGTCGATCATGCTCGACACCTTCGGGACGTCTTAGAGATCTTGAGGAAAGAGAAGCTCTATCCAAAGTTTTCCATGTGCGAGTTTTGGCTGAAGGAAGTGCAGTTTTTGGGGAATGTAGTTTCGAAAGACGGAGTGAAGGTAGATCTGGCTAAGATTGAAGCCATGATGAATTGGGAACCTCCCAAAAGTCCATCCGAGATTCGAAGTTTTCTAGGCTTGGCGGGGTATTACCGAAGGTTCATACAAGACTTCTCCAAGATTGCTTCTTCGTTGACAATGTTGACCAAGAAGAATGTAAAGTTTGTGTGGACCGAAGAGAAAGAGAAAGCATTTAGGACTTTGCAAAGGAAACTGTGCGAGGCTCCGATCTTATCCTTGCCGGAGGGATCGGAGGATTTTGTGGTCTTTAGAGATGCGTCCAAAATGGGACTTGGATGTGTACTAATGCAAAGGGGAAAAGTAATCGCGTACGCATCTAGGCAATTGAAGGTATACGAGAAGAACTACCCCACTCATGATTTGGAGTTGGCGGCGGTGGTGTTCGCATTAAAGTTATGGCGACATTACCTATACGGTACAAAGTGTACCTTGTACATGGATCATAAGAGCTTGAAGTATGTTTTTGATCAGAAGGATCTCAACATGAGGCAACGAAGGTGGTTGGAGTTGCTTAAGGATTATGACTGTGAATTACTCTACCACCCGGGTAAAGCAAATGTGGTGGCCGATGCCTTGAGTCGAAAAGAGTATAGCGGGAGACTTCAAGATAAACTTACGAGAATCGAGTTGGTGTCAAGCCTCATGGAAAAGATTAAAGAGGCGCAGACCGAAGCATTAAAGGAAGAAAACCTCAAGGAGGAAGTGATGTCAAAGCAACAGTTATTGTTGACCGAAGATAGTCGAGGGATAAAGTGCTTCAATGGTCGAGTTTGGGTACCAAAGTTTGGTGGTTGCCGAGAGCTACTTTTGGAGGACGCACATAAATCCAAGTATTCCATCCACCCGGGAAGCACCAAGATGTACCGGGATTTGAAACTACACTTTTGGTGGCCAATTATGAAATTGGATGTAGCACATTATGTGGAGCGATGTGTAACTTGTTCACAAGTGAAGGCCGAGCATCAACGACCCTATGGAAGTCTTCAATCGCTTGAAATACCCGAGTGGAAATGGGACAAGATTACCATGGACTTCGTGACCAAACTACCGAAGACCTTGAGAGGGAACGACACTATTTGGGTTATTGTCGACCATTTGACTAAGAGTGCTCACTTCCTAGCGATGCGGGAAACCTTGCCGATAGATAAGTTGGCGAAGCTTTACATAGACGAGGTAGTGTCTATACACGGTATACCCTTGTCAATTGTTTCTGATCGTGATAGCCGATTTACGTCGAGATTTTGGGGAGCTTTACATCAAGAGTTGGGCACGCGGGTGAATTTGAGCACGACTTATCACCCACAAACCGACGGACAAAGTGAAAGGACGATTCAAATGCTTGAAGACATGCTTAGATCATGCGTAATCGACTTTGGCGGTAGTTGGGATACCCATCTACCTTTGGTGGAATTTGCGTACAACAACAATTATCACTCAAGTCTTGGGATGGCCCCATTTGAAGCTTTGTATGGGCGGAAGTGTAGAAACCCCGTGTGTTGGCTAGAGGCGGGAGAGAAGCAGTTTTCCGGCCCGGAAATTATGCAAGAGACGACCGACAAAGTTAAATCTATTCGGGAACGGTTGAAAGCGGCGCAAGATCGTCAGAAAAGTTACGCCGACAAAAAGAGGAGACTGGTAGAGTTTCAAGTGGGAGATCGTGTGATGTTAAAGGTGTCCCCTTGGAAGGGATTGATTCGGTTTGGGAAGCGCGGGAAGCTAAGTCCCTATTTCCTTGGACCGTTTACTATTCTTGAGCGCATCGGACTCCAAGCTTACAAGTTGGACTTACCGCCGGAGATGGACGGGATTCACCCCACTTTCCACGTGTGCTATTTACGGAAGTGATTAGCGGAGGAAGAAAACGTCATACCTTTGTCCGAAATTCGAGTGGAGGATAACCGTTGCATCGAAGAGCCCGAATCCATTTTGGAAAGGGTAATCAAGAAGCTTATAAATAAAGAGGTAGCGATGGTAAAGGTTCAATGGAAACACCACCGCGACACCAATGTGACTTGGGAAGCGGAAGAAGACATGAGGCGTAGATACCCTCATTTGTTTAGTTAGTAGGATTTCGGGGACAAAATCATTCCCAAGTTAGGGAGGATTGTAACACCCCGAATTCTGAGATCCGTGTATTATTCTTTCTTATTTTGGAACCTTTCCATTGTTGGAAATTATTAGTATATTATCGAGCCTTCGGATTTAAGCATCGTGAGTTGAAAATCATCAAAATTTGGGAAGGATGGGGCTGCTCGCGATTGTGCCCGCGAGAGTGACAAGATGTCACAATCGCGAAGGGCACTATCGCCGGAGGTCATGTGGCCACGGTACATTTCTCGCGATTGTGCCCGCGAGAGTGACATGGTCACAATCTCCAGGGCACTATCGCCCAATCTGTATCGTACGTGGTGAGGCGCTCGCGACCTTGCCCACGTAGTGACAGATGTCACTATCGCCGGGGCACTATCGCCGACGGGTGCTTTAGGTATAAAAAGCCAAGTCGCGATTTTCAGTCATTTTTATCTGGTTTCTAGGGTTTGGGAGCGTTTTCTCTACTGATTTCGGTAAGTATCTTCCATCTACACTTCTCTCCTCATTTATGGTGATTTTAGGTCATTAATGGTGGTCCTTATCACATTTAGGAAGTGTTGTTGGTGAACTCTCAAGTGATAATCATCTCACCTCTACTCTCTCCATTTCTAGGGTTTAGTTTCTTTCAAGGAAACTACTAAGGTGAGTTCTTACCTTTTTACTAAACCTTATACATGTCAAAAGGAGGATTTTAAATACCTAATACCTCCTCTTTCATATATTTGATTTGTATAATTTTGTACTAAACCTAACTTTTGGGGATATTAGTGTTTGTGATGATTTTTGGGGAAATGATGATTTATGAACTTTAATAATGTTCTTTAGCTTGTTTTACTTGGGTTATACCTTTAAGTGAATGACATTGCTATGCAAAACTTATGAACTTGGAAATATTGGTATTGTGGTTAACTACTGATAAGTTTGTATGTTTACTCACTTCATATTTTGGGGATTTGAAATAAAAAGGAATCATCTATATTTTGACTAGTGGCCTCTTGGTAAACAATGGAAGTGGTTTTGGTGGAAAACACCCTTCATATCATTTATTTCATATTAACCATTGTTGGGATTACTTGTTGAGCCTTATGCGCATTATTTGACTTATTTGATGTATTGGGAGTCATGACCCCGTATTTTGTTTATCATTGTTCCGGCGTGGGACGACTAGTTTTCCACGTGGAGGCACGTTAGGTACCAGATGAGGTATAAGTCCTTCGTGCTCAAGTATTACGATATTGGATGAGGAGCTCGACGTAGGAACCCCTCGGGGTTGAACTCGAGTTTCCGTGGTGTATGTTTAAAGCCACTGAGCCTGACATCCCTTGCGTGTACTTTAATTGTGTATTGGCTTTACTAACTCATCGAATGACTTGCTTTTGTGTTCCGTCATTTGTGTTAGTAAGCGGGTCTCCCCCGTTAACCCAAGAGGTATTTGTTATATTTCAAAGAGTATTATTGTTATCATTACCATTATTATTGAGGTACAAAGAGAAATTCTTTTATTCACTTTTATGTTTGATTTCTTAAACTACAAATGTTTGATCTCACTAGGCTTTAGCCTAACACTTTTTCTTAAAATGACATGTATAACAGGTCAGGTTTCCGGTGGGGTTCGTCGGGACTGAGCGGATAGCTTTGGGGTCAAGAGCGGTCCTTTTGGGAGATGTATAGACCGGCGTTTTGAATAGTGAACATACCTTTTGGAAGAATAGCAACACCCGATACTAATCTTTCTTATTTAAGTTAGATTATTAGGTTGTTAGTGTATTCTTCATTTGATCAATTGTAATGTTTATAGCTTTGTTTCCTCGTTCTATCGGGATGATACTTTGGGATTGATTATAGCAGGTTTTATACCCAGATTTTTATCTATTTATAGCCGTCATATTGCAGAAATTTCGAATTTTTATTCCGCTAATTTTTAGGGTGTTACATGTTATATTACACTCATTGAAGCATTTTTTGGAATTTGGAACTTTTCTCAACATTATCAGAATTCCACAACTGTCAAGTTGTATGTGAGTCCGTGATCGTTAACAGATAATCAAACAACAAACATATAGATGATAAACCAACCTGATTCGATAACAAACGATGATTACAAGGTTGATTCTTTAATCTCTCTGTTTGTTTTCTCTCTGTGTGTTCTTGATGGACCGATATATGATTATCTAAGATATTAGAAGTTGTAAGATAATAAATATCTCATAACCTTATATATTTCAAACATAATATCTTAACAAAATATAATATATAAAACTTAAACTAAATATCCTAAATCTAATATCTAAATAATATCTAAACATAATATCTAATAAGCATCTAATTAAAAGATACCCTAAGATATTAAAACTAACTTTGACAACTTATTACAAATGACCCTAGACTATTGTTGAGAGTGACTTGTCAGCTTTTAGCTTTGGATTGCGATCTTTGGATTGGATGATCTTGAATCCAATAAGACTGTGCTCTAACAATCCCCCCCTTTGGATCAAGATCATTATTAAAATGATTTAGCAATTTAATATTCTCTTTCAACTCAGAAGATGCAATCTCCTTCTTTCTCTTCAGAATATAATAATCTCCAGATTTAGCTCAGAATTCTTTAGCAAAGTATCTTCAAAGAAAATTTCTTCAAAATCAGCATGTCTTCAGAATACTTGCTCTAACAATGTGTTGTTCCCCATTTCTTGTGTAGGTCTTCTCCCCCTTTTTGATGAAAATAACAATGATTTCATCAAAATCATGTCGTCAAGAAATGTATGTCTTACAGATCCTCTGATCCGTCAATTCAAAAGATATTTATCCGGATATTTGCAAATCTAGATAACATAGTTGTGTAACACCTGAATCAACAAATGATTCAGTTAAAATGCCTGTCAGTAACACTAAGTCACTGTGTGTATTGAGTACACAATGGAAATGAGCTTTTTGATGTTGACTCCCCCAGGGCTTCCATTCAATCATCGAAAACACCACAAGGGAAAATTCTATGAACGTTATAACAAAGAAACAAATTCCTTGTGTGTTCGTGCATGTGTTAGAAAGAATTAAGCACGTGATGATTACTTATAGGCTCAAAATTGTGTAAACCACTAAGACAACAGTAAGTTAAACACAGACTCATTGTGCATGATTGAAGTGCGAAGGTGGGGCAGACTTCCTTCTTTTCAATATCCAGATTTTCCAAATGAAAATCAGATAGGCTTCACCTCCATTTCTTTTACAGAATAACTCTGAAAGAATTCATTTGAAAGATATTTCTTTTGATATTTAGGATCATCATTATAACTATTATTCAACTTCGCATAATAAAATGGAAGGTGAATTTTAGCTGATTTCTTTCGTTTTTCAGTTTCCTTGGCTTCATCCTCTTTAGATAGTCCAGTCCAGAAAACTTTAAGATCAGGGATTCTTCGAGCAAGTTTCAAAAATATTAAATCATAAAGTGCAGGCACTTCAGATATACCATTTTTAAGATAGAGAGGATTTTCGTACCCGAGTCCCCATTTCTCTATTTCCTCTTTGGGTTTGTTCAGATGAATGGTTTGTTCATTTTGACCCAATTTGTATAACTTCTCTTCCAATGCTTTTCATTTTGCAAGTAAAGATTCGTTTTCTTTGGAAGTTGAAGTTTGCAACTTCGTAAGCTCTCTGAAATCAAACTCACTCTTTCTCAGTTTAGAATTTATTTCAGAATTCTCTTTAAGATTAATGGTCTTTTCTTTTGCGCTGGTGTCATTGTTTCTATGTAAAACCTCAATCAATACTTTCTTCTCAGCAATTTCATCGCTAAGTTTCTGTATTGATTGGTTTTTGTCTTTAATGACACCCTTATCACGTTTAAGATTCGACTCTAAATCTTGGAGTTTTATCATCATGGCATGCATTTGATTTAAGAATTTTGATTCAGTTAAATCACATACCATTTCATCAGAATCAACTTCGGTTTTTATTTCCATCTGACACATCAAGCACAAGTGTGCTGTCTCTTTCTTTTCTCTTTCTGCTTCCAAGGCAGAAATCTTTCCTTTGTAAAGTACAGGTGTATTCTCATCCATACTGATTGAATTAGCTTCGCTGGAATTCATTCTGTTTCGTTGATGAGCAATAAGAACTTGTACTTGAATGTTAGTCCAGAAAAAATCAGATAAATACTGAACAAAACGACTAAGCCTGGAACTGGCACAAAGAGCTGAATTTGCGCTACTTGAAGGTGGTGCAAAAATAAACTTTGCGTGAGAGGCGGGTCGCGAGAACAGGAACTTTGCGCTAGTAGTTATTGGTGCGAAATGATATTTGCGCTAGACGAAGGTCGCGCGAAATGAAAGTTTGCGCGATGTGTTGATGGCACAAAAATTGTAACATCCCGAAATTTTGAAGAACTATTATATTCGATATAGTTTGGTAATATTGAGATATAAAACGAACTTTTAGAATGTGGATATATGTTCTTTTAAGATGTTAAAGATACTTAGAAATATCAAGTATTTGGAAGAATAACAAATAAATAAAATGCAAGTTTAGTGTGGAATTTGGATACTTGAAACCATGGTGGTCAAAGTAAGAATCCAAAAACTTGAGGGTGTTAACTAAACAACCCTTTTAATAATAAGAAGACAACGTCTTCTTCTTCCTTTGTAAAGTATCGATCGAAAGCATGAGTGAGAGAGGGAACGCTAGGGCTCAAGAAATGCTCAAATCATGAAAACCAAATATGTTTATGGATCATAGGTTGAGTTTTAGCATCCAAATCGAAGGAAGAAACCATATTTTTGGTTGATGAGGTGAAGAACTCGATCAAGGGTTTAAAATTCGAACTTGATGCTAAAAATTGAGGTATGTGTACATAACTATGTTTCAATTCGGTTTATACTTTGGTTTAGTGCATTAATTCGACTAGATTGAGTAGGTTATTTTCTTGTTTTGATTTCTAATTTGTTGTCTTCAACCTCAAAACATAGTGTAACCCATTTTAGGGTTCATAAGTTGAAATGGGCATAAATAGGTGAGTATACATGATGTAATCAGTTTGTGGCAACATTAAGATGATATGCGATGTACCCAAGTTGAAAATTTTGATCCAAACATGTTTTTGAAATGAGAATCAAAAGTTTGAAATAAATTAGTTGACTTTTCAAAAGTCAAACTGTTTTGATGTAAACTCAAAATTTGCTTGTTATATACGAAATTAAAGGTTGAGAAGGAAATGGATATATGTATTAAACATGTATAAAGATGTTCCAAAGATTAAATGAACATTATATATATATATATATATATTTGATAGATTTTCAAGGTTAGAGATTATTCTTGACCGGTTTGAACTATAAGACGAAGTTTTATGTGTTCTTTGAAAATTACAAAGGGACTTGATGTATGAATTATCTAAACATCTTTCTAAAAGTTCAAGAAACATGTTTTAAGACCTCAACTTCAATAATAATGTATTTGAGAAAATGAGGATATGACACCATTTTGGAATACGAACAATAAACCTTATGTCACAACAAGTTTTATGGGTACCTTGAGTTCATACCATAATGTTTTGATAAAAACTTGGGTGAAGTATACCTATGGGTGCTTTGGTTCGGAGTTCAATATTGGAACTACATAGGTTGAAGTAGGTAAAATATATGTGAATATGAGTTTTGAAAGTATAACATAAACCATAAAGTGATTTGGTCGAAATTGATGTTTTCATTGTTGCTGGAAGTTGTAAAAATCGTAGTAAAACACTCGTAACTCAAAATTAAGCTTATAATAGTTTTCTGGAAACGTTAGGATGTCTTCCACAATCGATCTCTTTTGAGGATGAGTTAATTTGGGTCGTAGGTAACTCAAAAATCGAGTTTAAACAGAGCTGGTCTGTTTTATGACGGGTATATATATAATAAATCTTCAAATATTCGTAAAACATTGGTCTTAGATCCGTTTGGATTGGTTCTTAATAAGTTGGAAAGGTAAAAAGGATGTCTAAATATTTTGTTTAGAGTAGTTATATTAATTTGGTGATCACATATCGTTTGTATAGGTTGGAAGAAGATTGTGCAAGTTGGTTGAAAACTAGATTTAACTTAATCTAGCAAATGTGAGTTCAAGTAGATTTTAAATTGGGTACACGTCAAACGTATGTATTTTACATTGTTGATTCATGTTGCTTGTGTTTGAATGTGTGTCGTGGAAAATATGCATGATTTGAACAAGTGTTATAAAATGTGGTTAATTAAGGTTTATACAAAAGTAAATTTGAAGGTGAAACAAACATGCTAAATGATTACAAAAACGTCGTGTAATATGCTTTTGATGTTTTAAAACATAAAGTTTATTTAGCATGATATTGAGTTCAAATTTTGGTGAAGTATACTTTGTATAAATGAGGTACTATGAGCTATTTGTTGCTCTCTGACGGTGATGAATTAGATCCGGATCTGGCGACTTAGGGTCACCCCCTTTGTTGCGGTTGTATTGGGGTCACTCCCCTTACAATTGATGGGTTGCTCCCATCGGGTGTTGTTGGAGTACCGTGCATGGATGGGTGCCAGATACTCGGCTAATAGGCATAGTGTTTGTAAGACACAACGAGCACATGGTGATTATGCCGAAATTAGCCTAACGGATAAGTGGACTGCTGGGTAGTGCTCCTTCACTGATTCCGGTTTTGTTGCGGGTCTCCCCCACGTGGTATGATGTTTGTTACCTCATCGTAAAATTAATAACCACTTATTTTATTTCTTGGTGAGAAGAAATGTGTCCATTTGTATATTTCTAAATGTTTGCAAATCATGTATTGTTTTAGAAATACGAACTAGTTACATGAATCAGTTTGATTTTGATTGAATGTTGGGAATTAAATGAATGTTTTATTATGTAAACTCTTGTACTCACCAGGCGTGAAGCCTGATTTGTTTTTATTTGTCGACGTGTATCCCAGGGTCAAGATCAGGTGCAGGCGGTAGTGCTAGTGGTAAGTAAAACAATCTTGTATATGATACTTATGGAATGGCGTATCGAGTGATAACTCTTTTGGGATGATGCTTGAGTTGCAAATAGTGTTGTAGTGGAAATTGTTTTAGCATTATCCGTATAATTAGTATGTATGAAAATATGATTGCCCACATATGTGGCTTTTACATATGTAAAATTTTGGGAAATTGATATATACAAATATAGACAGGTTATAAAAATGGTAAAATCATGAATATACGAATGGGTCATGCCGAAATTTTAGTAGAAATGTTGTATAAGAAAGTAGGGTGTTATAAATTGTACTCGACCGGGGCCTTGACCGGTATGATGTTCGACCGGACTATTGATGCGACCGGAGAGATGTTTTTTTTGACGGGGGTACTGTAGCAACCGGTTACTATAGCGACTGGATCACTGTAGCGACCGGGTCACTGTAGCGACCGGTACTGTAGCGACCGGGATATTTCGACCGATGTTGAGTTTTTCGACCGGTAAGGTGTGTCGACTGGTGTTTTGTTCGACCGATAAGGATTTTCGACTATGGAGTATTCGACCGGTACCTTTACACGACCGGTATGGAAATTTCGACCGGTAATATGTTTGACCGGTAAAGAGATCGACCGGTAATATGCTTGAACGATATGAAACCTTCGACCGGTATCGTTTCTTCTTCGATAGATTGGCCCTGTAAATCCCAAATACACCCAACTAGAAAACGAATTACAGTACCAAACTTTGACAATGTGATCGACTTGCCAACTACAACAATACACAACCTTTTGATTTTAAAAACAATCACTGTTTTGAGATTTTGATCGATTGAACAGTGTTTGAAAATGAAGAACACAGAGACTTTTTCAAAGTTTGATTTTGATCTGGTATTCAGCTCTGATACCAATTGTGAGTCCTTGATCGTTACCAGATAATCAAACAACAAACATATTGATGATAAACCAACCTGATTCGATAACAAACGATGATTACAAGGTTGATTCTTTAAGCTCTCTGTTTGTTTTCTCTCTGTGTGTTCTTGATGGACCGATATATTATTATCTGAGATATTAGAAGTTGTGAGATAATAAATATCTCATAACCTTATATATCTCAAACATAATATCTTAACAAAATATAATATATAAAACTTAAACTAAATATCCTAAATCTAATATCTAAATAATATCTAAACATAATATCTAATAAGCATCTAATTAAAAGATACCCTAAGATATTAAAACTAACTTTGACAACTTATTACAAATGACCCTAGACTATTGTTGAGAGTGACTTGTCAGCTTTTAGCTTCGGATTGCAATCTTCGGATTGGATGATCTTGAATCCAATAAGACTGTGCTCTAACAATCTCCCCCTTTGGATCAAGATCATTATTAAAATGATTTAGCAATTTAATCTTCTCTTTCAGCTCAGAAGATGCAATCTCCTTCTTTCTCTTCAGAATATAATAGTCTCCAGATTTAGCTCAGAATTCTTTAACAAAGTATCTTCAAAGAAAATTTCTTCAAAATCAGCATGTCTTCAGAATACTTGCTCTAACAATGTGCTTATATGGACCTGAAAAGTTGATCTTGATTTAAAAATCATAGCCACTTTAGAATTGAGTTGATGGTAACACTTCAGTAGTTCACTTAATTGTTTGAGGATTAACTTTGGTGATCAATTTATGATTTTAATAAAATACCCATATCATAAAGTCAAAATATAAATCGATGATCTTTCGTTGAATGAATAATATGCATATTAGTTATCCTCTATATTTTTGTTCTAAGGTCTTTTGAAATGAGCGTTAGACATCCTTGAAGCTTGATTTCCATCACTAAGTAAATAACATGACAACTGGAAGGTTGATGTTTACCATTTATAATTTGCACATGTTATGCTCAGCCATTATGTCATTTTGTTTTAATGTCTTCTGTTTGTTTAAGCAATTGGACAAAGACAAAGGAAAGACTCAACATCGACATAAATGTTGTAAGCATAAAGTTAAAGTTGCAGGTTACCATATATTGGATTCATACTTGGTTGCATAACAAAATTTGATCTACTATAGTCTTCCATGTAATATAACTGTTATCTGTTGGTTTATCTAACAAAAAAGTAAATCGAAGAGATAATGCGACTTAAATTTTTTAATAATTTGTTTAACAGAATGACGTAATACAACTTCTGTGAGCCAAAAATGGGAAGTGGCAAGATGATGAATATGAACGAGAAATCCGAATTGTGCTCAACATGTGACTTTCCATATACCCATGTTGATATACATATTACATAATCAAAATATCAAATCAAGCAATCCAACTTCACTGCACATGTTCAACCAACAGCTTCAAGAGAGTTATTTTTTGGTTAATTATTTCCCATGGACATTAACTTTTTGATTCTATGCTTTTAATCTAGTTGGGACACTGTTATGCAGGCATGAAGGTTAGAGAATGTTGTTGGATGGTACCATTCTCATTCTGGTTATGGATGTTGGTTGTGCAGGATTGATGTTTCTTCACAAATGCTCAACCAACAACTTCAAAGGCAATTTCTTCACAAATGCTCAGCCAACAACTTCAAGAGCAATTTATACACAAATGCTCAAACTCAACCAATAGCTTCAAGAGAAATTTCTACACAAATGCTCAACCAGTAGCTTCAAGAGCAATTTCTACGCAAATACTCAACCAGTAACTTCAAATGCTTATACGATTTCAAGTCATCTCTTGATTGTCAAAACTTTGGAATAATATTGGGTCAAAACATGAACTTGAAACATCCAAGAAAGAAGTTGAAGCATCAATCAAAGCAACGAAGAATTTCTTTGGGAATGATAATATTTGAGAATTATGTAATTGAAACACCCTAAAATTTAGAGTAATTTAAAATTTTGAAAATTTGGCAATATGACGTTTGTATTTGGAATAAACCACCCAAAAAGGGTAAATGTATAAAGCGTTTACAAAACCTGTGAATGAAAATGGAAATCAACAACAAACTAATCTAAACAAGTACTATCTAGATTACATCGGTTGTCAACCCAAATTCACAAAATAAAGAGATTGTTTAAACGCTAAAACGCCAAATATCTAATCATCTCAAAAATGCGTCAAGCCCCACGCTCGCCACTCAAACATTTGGCAACCCACCGCTAATGGAACTTGTTATACACATCATTTGAGAAAAAAAGTGTTAGGCTTAAAGCCTAGTGAGAACATATAGTTTATATAATAGAAGAAACGTAGTTAAATTGTAACAAAAAGGAAGTCTTTTCAAGAAAGTTGAGTTTACAATTGAAATAATATTCACGTAGGGACCTTTCGGTCCAAAAAGTACATCTTGCGATGACGGGGGAGACCCGATTTACCGAGGATCGTGGCGGAATACAAAAGTAAGCCATTTTCCGAGTTATGAGCTAAATACTTGGAACCATGGCCACGAACAACGCCGGTCCGTACTCAGATGTGGGGGAGGGCACCCGAGGAACCAAGTCATACTCGTTCACTAGGATTATATTTACGGTCCATGGCTAGTAACCAGACCCATATAACCGTACCAAATTGCCTCCGAGGACCCAATATCTCAACTAACTACAAAGGGAAAAAACGTCCCAAACATAAGCCGACTCAATACCTATGGATCCACTAGTAGTAGTCTAGACTTGTCACAATTTCATTTGTGACCAACTATAGTCAAACATATCTTCTTTAATACCATTTATTTCCAAAAATGCATTTTTATGTTTAACTGCTGATAAGTATTTGCAAAATCCAAGCATAAGAGTGAAAATCATAAAAATAAGAATATACATATTCTTTTAAGTAACCCACATAAAAACACAAGTAAAAACCTTATTTTACTTCATATAGGATGGAACCCTTCATTTTAGTTGAAAGTGGTGGAAACCCTAAAATCTCCCAAAACTCAAGTTAGGTCAAAATATGAAAAACATGAACCAAAACCAAGGAGATGTATAGGAGTTTAAAATGTAATGTTTTGACATGTATAAAGTTTGGAAAATGGAAGTATGAACTCACCAAGTGGGTTTTTGAAGAAAACCCAAAACCCTAGCTTGATTTCTTGGAGAAGATGACAATGGAGATGGTGGTTTTATGCTCTAAGCTTGAATCCTTGGTTGAAGCACCTAACTTCTAGCAATAAATGTGGTAGATGAGATTTGGTGGAACCCTAAAATCGGTTCTTGGAAGGGGAGGGGTTTAGAGGGAGTGAAATAAATGAAGTGGTTGAGATAAGAATGAGAAATGGGTCAAAATCCGTTTTTTAACCAAAACAGACCCCGACGGCGACCTTGCCACGCGATAGTGACAGTGTCACTATCGCGAGACACTCTCGCAGAGAACGTACCGCGAGTTTGGTGCCTTCTCGGCGATTGTGCCAAGCGATAGTGACACATGTCATTATCGCGAGTCACTCTCGCGTGACTTGTAACGAGCCCCAAAATGCTCAAAACTCGAGATTCTCGCATGGGTCGATTCAAGGCTCGAAAGTACAACATAATTCACTCAAAAAGATAAATTGAAGGTGAAGAAATGACCAACGAAGAACGGAAACTTACATTGCAAAATTCCGGGTGTTACAGTAATGTTGTTATTTCTTAATTGTTCGTACACGACAATGTTTGGGAATTATGTAATGTTGCTATTTCTTGATTGTTCGTACATGACAATCTTTGGGAATTATGTAGTATTACTATTTCTTTAATGAAAATTTTCAGTTTATTCGTTGTACATTGTTATATCTTTTCATTGTTATATATTTTCATTGTTGCTACTGCATCTAGTTGTCGTATGTACTTAACAATAGCTTTGCATCTTAATTGGAATTTTGAAAGACAAGTTTCAGACTCTGGCTTCACTTAAGTACTCAACAATAGCTTTGCATCTTAAATAATCATTTTCACTGCACATTTGAAAGACAAGTTTCAGACTCTGATGACTCATGACATGGTATTGGTCTTTCCAAAGGTGCAACATTTCTTACATCCCAATAACAATCAGTCAATGGGACAAAGATTACATGATATACCTTCTACTAGTTCTAGGAATTATTAGACATGACGATCCACTGCTCGTTTTCTGCTAATACTCACTTTACATTTTTAACGCTACATAACATGGTTAATTCCAAGTTGCAGCAATAAATATGGTTGTTATGTGAGATTGTTTTTACAAATTCTTTGAGTTCATAGAGAGTTTGTAGGTGTCTTTCATGTCACACTAGTATCAACTTTTTACCTTGTATGCATCTCAAGAGACCTCAAAACAGTCCCTAATGGACTTGCAGATTAGCTAAACATGGATGCCAACAACATTTTCTTTCAATAATTTAATCTCCACCATAAAGACTAAATTCCATATCATGCTACCAATTACAAATCCATTACACAAGCATATTCTAATTTATCAAGTATGGATGCCATCATCATTTTCAAAATATTTTAATTTCCACTAACTATAAAGATACCAATCACAAATCAAATATACACACAACAACCTATGCTTTGTTATGAGGTTTTTCTTCCCAAAATGTTATGTAACACCCTAAATTTTAGAGTAATTTAAAAAAATCGGCAATATAACGTTTGTAAATGGAGTAAACCACCAAAAAGGGGTAATTGTAATATAGCGTTTACAAAAACATGTAGATGAATATAGAAATTGACAACAAACTAATCTAAATAAATTACATCTAAATTACAATGGTTGTCAACCCAAATCCCAAAATATCTAAATCAATAGAACGCCAAGACTCCAAATATCTATTGTCCAAAAACGTCTTGAGCACCACACTCACCACTCAAACCTTCGGCAACCCACCGCTAAGGGAACCTATTATACACGTCATTTGAGAAAAAGTGTTAGGCTTAACGCCTAGTGAGAACATATAGTTTATATAATGATTTGGTAATAATTTAATTTCAACAATAAGTAACCATTTCAAAGAGTTGGGTTTATGTAATAACCCGGTTAAAAGTTTGAAATCTCAAAGTTTGGGTGGTGAGTGGTCAAATCCATGTTTGAGAGGGGCCTAAGTGTAAATATATATATATATATATATATATATATATATTTTTTTTTTTTTTAAAAGGTTTAACCTAGAGCCTTGGACCATTTTTCTGGGAGGCGGCTGAGGATTTTGGGGAAGTAAACAAATTGAAGTTAAGGGGAAATCAAAGAAGGATTGCTAAAGGTTTTCTCTCAAGGTAACACTTCTGAATTCATCTCTTCCTTTCCATTTCTTTTCCTTTTTGGTTGAGGTGCCCTTGTTGTTTGGGTGAAATCTGATAGAATTAAGATTTGATTAGAATGGTTTTTGGTTCTGCATCTGTTTCGTCTCAGGGGAGTTCTTTTCTTTGGTTTGAGTTTTGAGGAGTTTGATCGATGTGCTAAGCTTAGGAGGTAATCGGGTTAAAATGAATGAACTAATCGGTCTGTGTGTCTGGGAGTTCGAGAACTCCAAATCGCCTCCGGCCGATTGTTGTTTTGGTCGAAAGCGTTATCGGTCTAAGGTAAATCTTCGGTCAAAGAGAAATCTTCGGTCGAATGGAAATCTTCGGTCGAATGGAAACCTTCGGTCAAAGAGAAATCTTCGGTCGAATGGAAACCTCCGGTCGAATGGAAACCTCCGGTCGAATGGAAACCTCCGGTCGAATAGAAACCTCCGGTCAAAGGTTTTATTTGGGTTGGTCATGGTTATGTAGCAGGTCCGGTCAAATGATGAAAGTTCTTTTCTAAGAAAGTGGGCCGAAGCCCACGTGGAGTTAAATTGAAATTTTGGTCCACTTAGTTGATTTGTTGGTGATGGCCTTGATTTAGAGTCAGGCCCATTTTACTAAGAATTGTTAGAGTTATTTAATTTATTTAAATTATTAAACCATTTAAGGATTTTGGTATTTTGTCTCTAGTTAAATTTAACAGGTTAAGTTCGGTTAAAGGTTAGATGATGTTGGGATGAGGGTGTTAAAGTCAAACTTCGCTAAAATAGAACGTATTGGAATTTACCGGATGATGCCTTGTTTTATAGGTTCGGTTCGGATTATAGAGTAGATGTAGCTTTTAAAGCAAAGGACTTCAGGTGAGTTTTTCTAAACTAAACCTTTTAATGATGAAAGCATGTGAAGTTTATTTTCTTAAACTTTGATCTATTATAATGGCATGATTCTTTTAACTGATCAAGTGTGTTATAAATTATTGATGACTATATGTATGCATACATTAATTGTGGGTTACGTGACCTAAGTCGGGGAGTGTGGCCCGCCTACTCGCGTCGGGGAGTGTGGCCCGTTTATGTCGTTGGGGGTGTGTCCCAACATTAAGGCAGCGTGAGTTAGACACATCGTCTTGAACGGTCGTGTGGTCCATAACGTGTTCTCTGTAAATGCTATTATTAATTGATGTCTCAAATTCTGGAAAGTATATCTTGTTGCTTATATGTTAGAGGGAACTCACTAGACCCATGGTCTAACCCTCGCTCTTTCAAATCTAAATAAATCTTTTCAGGCCGTCGTGGTTTAGGTGGTGCAGCTAAAGGTATGGAGAAGGTCTAGCGGGGAGGAATAGAAGACCGTCATTTTTGCCATTTATTTTAGGCATCTCAGTTGTGTAGGTTGAATTGTTTTATTTTAAACCTTGATTTAGTTATTGTTGAACTTGGGACCCCTCTTTGTTAGATAAATACTTTATGGTGGTGCTTTATCGTTAAAGTTTAAATCTGTGGTTGTTTCCTTTTGTTTGGGTTGTTACAGTTTATAAGTGAAATAGTAATCACATTGTGACCTTACAATCCAAATACATCTTGCGATGACGGGGGAGACCCGATTTTCCAAGGATTATAGCGGAACACAAAAGTAGGCCACTTTCCAAGTTATTGAGCTCACCATACTAGGATCAAAGCCACGAGCTCTCCGGATCGTACTCAGATGTGGGGGATGACACCCAATGATCCTAATCATGCTCATTCGCTAGGATTTACATTTACGACCCACGACTAGTATTCGGTCCCACATAACCGTACCAAGTTGCCACCCTAGGGCCCAATGTCTCAACTAGCTACAAACAGGGTTTAACCCAACATTAAGCTGACTCTATACCTATGGATCCATTAGTAATAGACTAGACTTGTCACAATTACATTTGTAACTAACTAAAATCAAACATATGTCTCTTAATACAAACCATTTCCCAAAAATGCATTTCCTTGTATAAACACTACCAAGTAAGATCAAGTCCATCCAAGGGTAACATAATGACCATTTTCCATCCTTTAGAATAGATTCTTTTCAAAATACTTTTCTCAAAGATCTCATCATTTTATGATGGTCGTTGTCCCAACGTCAATAATACATATCTTTCTTCACAAAGATTCATTTTATCAAACAACTTCACTATATTATGAAATCATTAATATAACAAAATAAGGTCTTTCAAATAACCCCTCACCAATAAGCATGTGAAACCGCATTTTACATCATATATGGTAAAACCCCTTTATTTTATTAGTAAAAGATGAAAATCTTAAAAATCTCCAAAACCCTAGTTTAGGTCAAAATCTTTAACAAGAATATAAAAGTAGGGAGATGATTAGGAGTTCAAAAATGTTATTTTGACATGTATAAAGTCTAAGAAAAGGAAGTATGAACTCACAATGTGGGTTTGTCAAAACCCTAGAAATCCCCAAATGTTCTTGGAAAGGAAGAGTGGTTAAGAAGACTTAGATGACTTAGGCCTTAGATCCTAGCTTGGAAGTGAAGATCTTGATGGAGTGGTGGTTGAGCCTCTTTAAGAAGAACCAAAATCGTACCTTAACCTAGCTTTTTAGTTGAGATCATTTAAGAAGAAGAAGAGAAAGAGTTATGGCCAAAAATCCACAAAATCGGATCTTAAATGCACCCAGACACCCGCGGGCGATAGTGACACCACGATTGTGCCATGGCATTCTCGTCAGGCATAATCGTTGAGAATGTACTATGGCCACACGAGTTTGGGCGATTGTGACAGGGCGATAGTGCCCTGGTCACTCTCGTAGAGAGTGTACCGTGAGCAACCCAAGGCCCGCGAATTTGCCCTTGGCATTGTCGCCGGGCATTATCGCCCAGAAGGTACCGAAAGCAAAAAAAATTCCCATTTTGCCCCTGAACCTCTCGTGCCCCGATACACAACGAAGAGAATTCGCATACTCATGAAAATAGAGTTAGAGGTCAAGGAAAGGTACAACGACGAGTTTTCTTACCAAAATTTCGGGGTGTTACAATCCTCCCCAAATTGGAAGCGATTTCGTCCTCGAAATCTTGGCTACACGAACAGGTGAGGATATCTCCGCTTCATGTCCTCCTCAGATTCCCATGTCACATTGGCTCCACGATGATGCTTCTATTGCACATTACCATCGTGACCTCTTTGTGACACAATTTCTTGGACTTAGTAAGATTTTACTCCCCTTTTTGTAGTGGATCCATCGAGGATCGAATCGGACGTGAAAACGGAAGGAAACCGGGGGAAATGAATTCCCGCGGTTTGGTGCATGGCTTGGAGGTCGCGGAACAAACCACCCAAGTTGTTGGGTTGACATCAGAAGACACGCGCGACCTACCACGCGACCTCAAGTCGCGGGCAAGGCCGTGGGAGCGACCTGGAGGCTTACAATCGACATTTTTGGGTTTTTCTTTATTTGGTTGCATCTCCTTCATCCTAGGTCCGATTTGGGCGATTCTTAGACCTAGGGTTTCGTTTTTTGAAGCTTTTCAAGATGAGATAGAAGAGGATTGGTGATCTTGGGTTGATCTAAGGTTTTATGTTCAAGGTAATCTTCTCCCCTCTTCATTTAGATACTAGGGTTTGATGTTTTCATCATCTTCCTTACACTCTTCAACCTTGGTTTGATTTTGGTAGCTTTGTGGTGAAGGAAACCTTGAGGAGGTGTTGGATCTAAGATCTAGGGAGATTTCTTGGAGGTCTCAAGCCCTCATCAAAGGAGATTCAAGTTTTGGGGGTAAAATCTAGATTTAGCCTAAATTTAGCAAGGTGAGTTCAAGTTGCTTTGTGAAAACTATGTACATGCCAAAATGGGTATTTTGAAGTAATAATGTGTTTACTTTACATTTATCAAAGGTGTTGAGTATTTGACAAATTTTTCATAATTGGTAAATCGGGTTGTTAAACCTTATCAAATGTCCATCCTTGGTTTTTAGGTATTTGTCAGGATCGAAACTCAAACAAGAATTTAACACAAACTCAGAAACAATGTTAAAGAAGTTGCGGAAAAACACTTTAACAAATATCAATGGAACAATATATAGAACTCAAATCACAAGTTTATATTGATTCAACTTGATGATTACACAAAACCTCAATCTGTTTAACAGGCTAAACAGACGTTCTATACTTCTCTATAGAAAGGATCTAAACTATTCTTGAGGTTAATTCTCTCTAAAAAAAACGTATGAATTATTGTTTATCTATCAAAGACTTCTATACTATATATACGAGACCGAGTACAAGATAATTATCAAAATAAAATTGATCTTCAACATCAATACCATAATTATCTTCAACCATATCTCCAACTCATCTTTATCTTCAAGTCTTCTTTATCTTTAGAAGCAGCACTAACCTTCTTTTAGCAGTATTAAACATTGAGCAGTATAAACATCCTCAGCAGTATTAATCCTTGAGCAGTACTAACCATGCTTGCAGTAGTAATCTTTCAACTAGCAGTAGTATCCACCCTTTGCATATTCTGACCCAACAATCTCCCCCTAACTTAACTTTTCAGGATGAGAAGTTAAGTTCTTCAACTTAGAGTCTTCATGATGCTTTCAACACTTCAGCTCAGTTGCCTAGATTTGTATCCAGTCCCAGACTTTGATTGATAATTCTTCTTACATTATCCTGGCCATTTCTGAATCCTTTGAACATATAAGCTTTACATTCAACATACCTTGCAACTTGACTTTGCTGTGATCATAAATCTTATCCACCAGGTAGTACTCATGATAAGCTCTGTCTACAGTGATGACATAGACTCCACACCTTTCAAACAACATCCAATTTTCTATTCTTTGGAATTTATTCTCCAGATGCAGATCTCTGACTACATGTTGAACTCTACTAGGATCAAACATCATGCACAAGTACTCCATGGATAGTTTTATTAAGCTCATTCCTGCTTTTGTCAATTCCTCTTCATACAAGCTCATTCTAACCTTAAACATTTCTTCTAGGTCTGATCTGGAACAGCTTCTGATGAATTTTCCCCAAGTAGAGTAGACCTCATACTTGTCTCCCATCCTTTTAATCCTGAAGTATTTCTTCCTTTGATCTTCCAGGATATCCCAATGGATAATTTCAAGAGCTTGGACTGATATTGGGTCAGCTTGTACTGGATCTTTATCTGTCACTGTCATGTACAAGTCAAACTGCTCATTTGATTGCTGATTGGACTGCTCTGGATTCTGCTTTGGCTCTGCTAAAGGTTCATCAACAGGTTCTGCTTCTGTTCTTTCTTCTTCAATTCTTTCTCTTTTTGCCTTTGGCTTGGTGGCAATGGTTTTCTTTCTTTTAATTACTCCCATTTGATGAGCCAAAGTCTCTTCTTTATTTTCTTCTTTCTTTTCCTTGACAGGAGTTCCTTCTTCATTTTCTGGGAAGGGTTGTTGGATGTTGAGATCATGCCTCTCTTTCATCTTCCTTTCAGCTTCTTCCCTTTGAGTGGAGTCCCCTTTTAGTTTGGCCATCTCCTTCTGGTAGAGTTCTTCAAGCTTTCCAAAGGACATACTTGTAAACATTCCCTCAGGAACTCCAATAGCTCCTTTCAGGAAGTTTATCATTTTCCTTCTTTCTTGGTTTGCTAAGTATGTCTTGGAAGGTTGTCTTTGCCTTTGCACAACAGTTTTCTTTATTACTTTCTTAACACTAGTAGGCTTTAAACTCCTTTGATATTCTTCATTCAACTTTTTGGCCATATCCAATGCAAGCTCTCTATCTTTGGCAGATTGAATTTCTTCCTCCTTTTCCAGTTCTGCTTGCAGCTTTTTAGCCACTTCTTCATCCAACTCAATCTGTTTCTGTTTCTTCAATGTTTGCTCAGATTCAACCATCTTCTCCTTTCCCTTATTCTTTGCATCATCCACACTTATCTTTTTCTTTTTCTGATCTGATCCAACTTCTTTGATTACCACTACCTTAGCCTTTGGAGTAGCTTTGGGAGTGTCAAGCTTTGCCTTCACCAATGTTTCAGCAATTTATATCTCTTCCCTGGATAAGTCTGTTTCTGCTGCTGGAGAAGTTTCTACTTCTGTTGTAGTTACTGCTGCTGGTGTGGTTTCTACTTCTTTTGCTTTTTCTGCTGCTTTGCTACTTTCTGATTTTGTACCCAACTCCCCCTCAAATACAGAACTTTGTTTGTCCCCTTCAGCTTGTCTGCCCCCCTTGTTGAAAGCATCTCCCCTTTTCTTTAAAACATACTGCTTTCTTCCCTTTTTCTGCACCAACCTCTGAACCATCTTCTTTAGTTTGGTAATCTGCACTTGTTGAGACAGTATTACCAGTTTCGTCTCCTCTATATCTGCACCCTGTTTGATGACATCAAGATTGATATATCCCGTAGTTTCCATCAATTCATCATAGTTATATCTGTCCTCACCTCCTTTGGGTGTGTTGACCACCCTTGAAGGATCCTTGGATCTTTTAGTAGAGGTCTTCTTCCTAGCAGAAGCAGCCCCTACTCCCTTGGTTTCTTGGCACCTGGGACCTTTGGATGATTGCTCACCCAAAGTTGCCGTGGGGAAGGTCTTAGGGATGTTCACACTGTCCTGCTCTGCACTTTGTGCGAAGTCAGTAGTGTGAGCCTCACTGCCCACATGCTCAACCTGCTCCTTAGTGAGCACCTTCTTGGGGTTGGGAGACACCCCTGTGGTTTCCCTATCGATATTCTCTAATGGAGAATGCTCCATTAGAGGTCTTGAAGGCTGTGGGGGTGAAGGTACAAGAAGGGAATGAACCTTCTTTACCTTTTTCCTTATATAGATTTTGGTGATGGGGAAGGTGCGCTTTTCAATAGGAATCTGAGGAGGATTACTAGAAATGAGTGGTGTGGGTAGGTCATCAGTTTGGTTGTCTAAGGAGGGCTTTGACACTGATGCCTCACCATGGGAATGTGACACACCCATCATTGTAGAGAACAATGGGGTGTCTTGGCCAGAAAAGTCCTAGAGGGGCTTTTCATGTTTGAGAATACCTTCCCTTTGGGAGGTTTTGGTGCATACACCTCTTGAAAAGAGGGTAGATCCGTCAATTCTTTCAGTATAATCTCTTGTACAAACCTGGGATACATGTAAAAGCTTTTGGATTTGGTATCCAGGTTTGACATAAAATCATTGAAAACATTTGAGAGAAATTGAACTTTCTAGAGGTAGCTAAGCAGACCAAAGCATAAGCTAAGGTACTGCTAAACTCACTCCATCCAGTTGTTTTTCTTGAAATGCAATGTTGAAGGGTATGAACAAAAAATTTCCACTGCGGTGAAAATCTGTTCTTGAAAAACTTGAATACATCAGTGGGACCTTCATACCCCATATTACTAAAAGTTTGGAAGAGATCTTCCTTAGGTAAGGAGGTTATACCTGAGGCATCATCTAAGCATAGATGGATGCGAGTCCCTTCTTCAGCGTGAATGGTAGCATTGGCCCAGAACTGTCTTTGATGTTCCACATAGATTGTGGGATTGACAGTGAGAGTGTGGGCGATGTGTGAGGATTTGAGGAAATCCACTATGGCATGGAAACCTTCATCTTGCTTTGGTTTCTGCAACATGGCGAGCTCGTTATGTTCATCAAATAATGCTCATCCTGCCATCGTTCTAGATAATTCTAGCGTTCAAAACGTGAATGGGGTTGACACTGGTAAGCAAGAAATCAAGAGAGAGAAGAAGAAGCAATGGAAGTTCAAAGAGCCGTTTGTATTTTGGCGGTCACAGAGGGTATTTATAGGTGGAGGGTTTCAGCTAGAAGCAGTACTAAGTACCCTAGCAGTATTAACTAACTCACAGTATTAACTCATATGAGCAGTAGTAACACATACTGGCAGTACTAACACGAACTAGAAGTATTAACACATACCAATAGTAGTAACCCTGATTAGCAGTATTAAATAAGTCAAGCAGTAGTAACTTTGCACTGGCAGTATAAACCACCTAGCAGTAGTAACCATACTTAACCATTTTTGAAAAATTATCATGAGTAATATAGCGAGCAGTATTAACTGATTTAGAAGTACCTAGTATCCATTTGAAGCAATCTGAAACACTGAAACACACAAGGTTAGTAGCACCATGCACAATACAATATGAGAAAGTAGACAGGAAGGAATCTATATAGGTACATAAGACATAAGACAATAGGCTTATTCAGAGTTTATCATGCCCACACTTGTGACCAAAAATGTGAATCTACCCACATCAAAAGGTTTAGTGAATAGATCAGCAAATTGGTTACTTGTATGAACTTTCACAACCTGAATTAGCTTCTTTTCATTACAGTCTCTGATAAAATGATACCTGATTTCTATATGCTTTGTTTTGGAGTGCTTGACTGGATTATTAACAATGATAATAACACTGTTGTTATCTATGAAGATTGGAGTGTGAAGAAATGTCATACCATAGTCCAACATTTGATTCTGAATCCAGAGTACTTGAGAACAACAACTTGTAGCAGCTATGTACTCTGCTTCTGTTGTAGATGTGGACACTGTGGTTTGTTTCTTGCACTGCCATGATACTAGTCTTGCACCCAAAAACTGACATGCCCCTGAAGTTGACTTTCTATCTAAATTTGCACCACCCAAGTCACTGTCTGAATAAGCAAGTAGGTCAAATGGTGAGTCATGAGGATACCAAAGACCTAATCTAGGTTGGCCTTTGAGATATCTGAATATCCTCTTGACTGCTTGAAAGTGTGACTGCTTAGGCCTTACTTGAAATCTTGCACACATACAAACAGAAAACATGATATCTGGTCTTGAAGCAGTGAGATACATGAGGGAGCCAATCATGGATCTGTAGTGATGAACATCCACATCCTCCCCCTCAAGATTTGCAGTGATCTGTTTGTGTGTCTCCATGGGTGTGCTTGCAGGCTTTGAGTCTGAGAAACCAAACTTATTAAGAATGTCCTGCACATATTTGGATTGACTTACAAAAATCCCATCTTTCTTCTGCTTAACTTGTAGCCCTAGGAATAAGGTAAGTTCACCCATAGAACTCATCTTGAATCTCTTGTGCATCAAATCTTCAAAATCTCTGCACATTTGATCTTTTGTGGATCCAAAGATAATATCATCCACATAGATTTGCACTATTAGGATGTCCTTCTTCTTCCTCTGAATGAACAGAGTCTTGTCTATGATTTCTCTTTGAAAACCATTTTCCAAGAGATAGGTAGACAGAGTGTCATACCATGCACTTGGTGCTTGATGTAGCCCATAGAGTGCCTTTTTCAATTTGTAAACTCTGTCAGGATACTTTGGATTTTCAAATCCTGGAGGTTGACAGACATACACTTCTTCTTCAATTTTCCCATACAGAAAAGCACTCTTTACATCCATCTGATAGACCCTGAACTTCATGAAAGAAGCATAGGCTAAAAATAGCCTGATTGCCTCTATCCTTGCCACTGGTGCAAATACTTCTTCATAGTCAATACCTTCTTCTTGAGTATACCCTTGTGCCACTAATCTGTCCTTATTCTTTATTACAACTCCTCTCTCATCTTTCTTGTTCCTGAAGATCCATCTTGTGCCAATTGCTCTGTGTCCTTTTGGAAGATCCACCAGATCCCATACATCCTGCAGCACAAACTGCAGTAGCTCCTCTTGCATTGCTTCTATCCAGCTTGGATCCTTCATTGCATCAAATGCCTTTTTGGGTTCAACCTGTGATAGAAAGCAAGATAATAAACCTGATTGTAGATCTTTCAATCCCCCTATCTTGCTTTGTTGCCTTGTGATTATTGGAGAATTGATGTCACCAATCACTAATTGAGGAGGATGATTCTTCTGAGTTGTTGTAGCATTTACAGCCTCCTCATTAAGATTGACTTCAAGATTGGTGTCATTCTTTTTTCTGGAGAGCTTCCACCATACACTGAAGAATCATCATCTGTGTCTTCCTCTTCCAAAACTGGCATCTCAGGACCTTTGATTCCTGAATCTGAGAGCTGATCTTCCTTTTCACCTCTGTCCTCTTCATTCTGAGCTGGTTTAGTGTCCTTTGAATCTGAAGTATCTTTCTTATCTTGGTCACATAATTCAACAGGATCAGCAGTAGGTGTTGGGAACAGCACAAACTCTTGTCTTTGAACTTGTGCCTGTTCTGTCCCTGTTCCTGCATTATGCTCATTACTTTTGACACATTACCTTTTCCACTTATCTTACCACCTTCTGGATTATCACCAAAAGCAACATGTTCTCCATCAATTCTTTTGAAGTTTTGAAGGCAGGCCATGTTACCTGTCATGTGCCTGGAACAACCACTGTCAACATGCCAAATGCTCCTTTCCTTGAGCTGTTGGTTGCCCTGCATATTTAATAAAGCAGTTAGTTTTTAATAGGAACCCAAGCCAAGGTGGTCTTGGGTTTTCCATTCTCATCAACATATTCATATTCAGACTGGATGAGATTATCACACTGAGAAATCTTATTGCTTGAATACTTTGTCACAATAATGGGTCTGTTACTGGAAGCAGTACTAACTTGATTGGCAGTACTAACTTTGTTAGCAGTACTAACATCATTAGCAGTACTAATTGGGTTAGCAGTACTAATTTTGTTAGCAGTACTAACTGAGTTAGCAGTAGTATTGCTTGCAGCAGCATTATTTCTGTCAGCAGTACTAACTGAGTTAGCAGTACTAACTGAGTTAGCAGTAGTATTGCTTGCAGCAGCATTATTTCTGTCAGCAGTACTATTAGAAGAAGCAGTACTAACAGATTTCTTTACTTTTGGAACCCAAACCTGGACAAAGTTGTTTGCTGTCTTTTTTTTAAGTTACTCCTAGACTTATTTGGAGTATTTTTATTTGAATTAGCAAACTTATTCTAAGCATGATATTTTACAGGAGCACTCTTCTCAGCCATATGATTTTTTATTTGCTTCCTATAACCAACAGGATTTTGTATATTTCTTTGAAAAGTGATCCTTTGATTGATAGAATTAAAATAGCAGTGTTTGGCTAGATGATTTAACTTGCCACAGATAAAACAAGGCTTTGGTCCGTTAATTTTTCTCAGATCAATTCCTTGTTTTAAAGCCCACTGATTATTTATATTTCTTTGATTTCCCCATGTTTTATCATGTTGTTGGGGCTGATTCTATTTACAAGTACAGGGATTAACAACAGTAGTTTGCATGTAATGAACTCCCTGTGCCTTTCCCTTCCCTCTCTCAGAGGTCTCAGCTTTTACATTCTTAACAGTCTCTTCCTCAGACTTCACTTTCTCACTCTTGACAAAAGGTTTACCCCCTCTTTCATTTGTTAGTATGTGGTTTTCTAGGGGAATATCTTTTTGGTCTTTCTCCTTCTTACTCTCAGAGTCCTCTTCTTCAGACTCTGCCTCAACCACTACTTTGTCTAAAGGATCTACTTCAGTGGCTCCTTCAGATAATTCCTGCTTGTCCTGTCTTTCTAATAGATCAGAGGTGGGAGGAATATAGTTATTGTTGTATGGTGGAGGTGTGGTGTTGTAACCTATTCGTCTTCTAAGTTTGTCATGGACTTGAGTTTTTAAAAGTGAGTCCATTGCTTTAGAAGCATTGGAATATTTCTCAATGTCCAGCTTTGCTTTCTCAAAATCACTTCTTATCTTCTCACATTCCTCTTCAGACTTTTTAAGCTTAACCTCTAACTGATTTTTCTCCCACTTCCAGTAGTTTGTATCATAGGAATGTTGAAGTTCATTAGCCTGGTAAGACTTAATTTTTCTTCAAACCTCTCAACAATCATGACATACTCTCTTCTATCTTTTTCTAACCTTTTAAGGTCATCACACATACTCTGATTGTGATCCCTGTACCTTTTAACAGTTTCAAAACAGGTTTTAGAGCAAAGATTAGAAGTTACCTCTGTGGGAATATCAGTGCTTTCTGAAACTTTAGCCATTAAAGCTTGATTCTGAACTGCTTCTTCTGCTTGGTCACTCCAGTCAAATCCCATTCCTTCTTGGGAAACAAGAGCTTGAGAAAAGTTCCTACTGTTGAAGCTAGTGGACTGTGATGGTTGATGGTTGCTAGTATGCTGTTGAGGCATTCCACTTCTGCATTCTCTTGCAAAGTGCCCCAACTTGTGGCATTTGTAACATTCAACCTTGGATTTATCAAATCCAACCCCTTCTTCTCTTTTCTGAGCAAAGTTGTTCCTTCCAGTCCTTTTGATGAATATTTTTACCCTCATAGTCAGCATAGCCATCTGCCACTTGATGTCCATCTCTTCCAGATCATCAGCATTTATCTGTTCTAATTCATCATTAATTAGAGAGGAATTAGCATGACTGGTTAGAAAAGCTTCTAAAACTGAGTCATTGGATCCATCTTGCTTTGATCCAAGGACAACACTAACTGATTATGTATTAGCAGTAGAATCAGTAGAGGATGATAAAAGAGCAGTATTGTATGAGTATCCAGAGGGCCTCTTCTTTGCTTCTACCTCTGCTTCAAACACCCTAAGGTCATTATAGAGGTCATCCAATTCCTTGTCCTCCAATTGGTCATTCTGTCTGAAGGAGACAGTGTACATAGTCCATTCATCACCAAGAGATCTTAGAAATTTTCTGTTAACAACATCTTGATATATCTGAACACCAACAGTAGCCAACTCACCAATTAGCTTATTAAATCTATCAAAATTTTGAGTCATGGACTCATTCTTTGTAGATATGAAGTTTTCATACTGCTGCTTTAGTATGGCCTTCTGATTTCTCTTGGTACTTTTGGTACCAGAAAATCTTTTCTCTAGAGAATTCCAAAGAATTTGTGCATCAGAACAGTTGCAAAATTGATGTTGGTACTCATTAGGTATAGCCAAAAGCAGAGTGCTCAAAGCTTTCATCTCTGTCTGCCTCAACTTCCTTTCTCCACCTGTTTTTGGTAGAGGTCTCTTTCCTTCTGCATCCATCTTTCCTCCATCAGAAGGACCATTCTCAATGATGTCCCACATTGAGAAGTCTGTGAGAAGAATGTACTGCTCGATTCTAATCTTCCACATGTCAAACTCATTGGGTTTGAGCATGGGAACCTTTGATACCAAAACACTGTCGCTTGAACTGTCCATGATTAAAGGTTTCTGAATTTTCAAGCTCTGATACCACTTGTCAGGATCGAAACTCAAACAAGAATTTAACACAAACTCAGAAACAATGTTAAAGAAATTGCGGAAAAACACTTTAACAAATATCAATGGAACAGTATATAGAACTCAAATCACAAGTTTATATTGATTCAACTTGATGATTATACAAAACCTCAATCTGTTTAACAGGCTAAACAGACGTTCTATACTTCTCTATAGAAAGGATCTAAACTATTATTGAGGTTAATTCTCTCTAAACAAAACGTATGAATTATTGTTTATCTATCAAAGACTTCTATACTATATATACAAGACTGAGTACAAGATAATTATCAAAATAAAATTGATCTTCAGCATCAATACCATAATTATCTTCAACCATATCTCCAAATCATCTTTATCTTCAAGTCTTCTTTATAATTAGAAGCAACACTAACCTTCTTTTAGCAGTATTAAACATTGAGCAGCATAAACATCCTCAGCAGTATTAATCCTTGAGCAGTACTAACCATGCTTGCAGTAGTAATCTTTCAACTAGCAGTAGTATCCATCATTTTCATATTCTGACCCAACAGTATTTTAATGTGTAACCCCCAAGCATACATCATTTTGGTGATTTATTGCATAAAATGAAAGTTATTTGACGTTAACGTGATTTTGGTGTTTTTGGTTTATAAATCGTTGGAAATTACACGTCGTCATGTCACGGGACATTTTGGGAAAATGATGAGGGTTTTAAATTGAAAGATGATTTGTCCCAATAAATTCATGTTTTAAGTTGATACCGATCATTGAAAAATGTATTGCATAAATGTCGTTTAAATGCATTTTACCATTTGAGGACCTTTAATTGTTGGCCAATAGGATTTCGAGCACCTTAACTCGGTTGTGACGTAAAAGAGTCGTCGGGACATTTGTCTGGTTTTAATGGCTCAACGTAGAGCCTAGTTTTGATGTATATACTAAAGCGCCTTTTTGCATATTAATGATAATTATAGGCTCGAGTGCATTGATCATTCCTGTGTAGTCATGTAATTTTAGACTATGTTGCATTGGATCCATAGACACGTAAGTCAGTCTGTTTTTGATAGTCAATTGGGTGTTGTGGGATTTGACTCCGGAACCCATGTTTTATGACCTTAACCTTTCAAGTGGTCACTAGGAGGGTTGAGTCCGGGGTGGTGCTACCCTGTGTGGGTAGGCACAAGGACCTCCACCATTTGTGGCAATGCCATGGTTGTAACCCTCGAATGTTGTCGAGCCTTGTGCTAAAAATCCATGAGGATAGAAACTAAAGTCAACCGACTCTTTAGGTGAAACTTGATGAGGAGTCGCAGGGACAATGGACTTCGGGTCGGACGTGTCATGCGATTAACATTGTGTGAGTGACATACTTTTGTATTCCTCCACTATCAATGAGTACGGGTCTCCCCCGTTGTTGACCATCGGTACTTTAGATATTTAATTGTCCATGTTTTTACATTTGAATTTCATTATATTTCATGGTTGCGTGAGTATTGAATTTAGTCCCATGTTTTCGATGGCAAATTATATTTAAATGGATTATCTTCCATAAATTATGAGTTGAGTTTTATGCCCCGCACGTGTTTTGGGTGTTTCGGGTTATAAAGTTTGATCCACATTTTTATAAATTGGGAGTCGATTTCTATTCTCCTTTTGAGTGAGCTTTGGGTTGCATCTTTTTATAAAGAATGTTTTGCATTGAGGTGTTCATCTTTGAAAATGCATGTTATCGGAAAACGAGTCGTTCGTATTTAATGTAAAGCATTTGGAAAGATTATGATTTAAATTACATTCTTTCCTTTTAACTAGGTATTTGTTCATGTTAAAAACTCTTGAACTCACTAGGCGTTAGCCTAACCTTTTTATTTGTCGGCATGTGCATCAGGTTCCGGTTAGGGAATAGTTCTAGTGACGAGATGAGTGCTAGTTGGCGCACAAGAGGTGAATAGCTTGGTAAAGTCTTCCGCATTTGTTTGGGGAGAGCAACTTGTATTTGGATTAAGTAACATTCGACTTCAGTTGAGTCCTTGTATGTTATTGGAGTTTATAATTGTTAAGGATAATTACAGAATTTGTATTTGAGGCACGTTAAGTTTTGATTTGTTGAAGAAAGTTTTGTCCCTTACTTGATGTTATATCGAATTTTTTTATTAGTTGTTCTTACTAAATTTGAGGGTGTTACATTTAAACAGTGCATATATGGATATGCATTTATGCATATTAATTTGTTGGTACAGTGCATAACTTTGTTTTCATTTGTTTATGTGTTTTCTGGTCATTTTGTGATGCAAGTATCTTCTAGTTTTTTTTACGATTTGCATATGTAGCATTTTGACGATATCTTTTAGAACATCGAGAGGTTATTGATGTGCATATGGCCGGTGGTTGGTTGGCGTTGAATGTGCATATGTGCACATGGCCGGTGGTTGGTTGGCGATGGAGGTGGGCGGTGGTTGGCCGGTGTTATGGTGTGTTCGTGAGTTTTGGTTTGGCTAAATCTATCTTCAGGGAAGAAATCCCTAATTAAATGGGATTTGTTTTGGTAAGCACGTGTTCCACTAAATAAATGAGATGATATTTTTACTAAAATACCCTTGTGCATATATGCAATGTTTATTATCAACCATTTTCAAAAATTTTATTTAAATGAAAAATCAATTAATTGTGAACCGTCGATCTCAACAATCTACGACTGAGATTGGTTAATACGGTTAATACCAATGTCATGGTTAACAAAAGAATGAGACCATATATATATATATATAGAGAGAGAGAGAGGTGGTTTCAATTGGAAACCATATTAGATTGAAAACTTTGGAAACCGTCAATTTCATAGGTTAAATCAATGAAATTGGTTCATAAAGTTGTTTAATATGATCAAGTTGTTTCATATAATTCTTTTGTTAATGAAATTGTTTCATATATTTGTGTTTTTTATGTAGTTTCATCTATTTTTCTCATTCTGATGAAATTGTTTCATGTATTTTCGCAGTCTGATAAACTTTTTCATTTTTATATAAAAAACACAAATATATGCAACGATTTCATCAATAAAAGAATTATATGAAACAATTTTATGAAACAATTTCATTAACTTAACCAATGAAATCGAGGGTTTTCACGATTTTCAAAATTAGAGTGGTTTCCATTTGATCGCTCCTATATATATATATATATATATATTATATATATAGTGAAAGGATATTTTGCAACCCTTAAAAAGGTTGCAACCCTTGCAACCCACATCTTAACCGTTGGATTTATGAAAAACGGTTATTTTGTTTTTATTTTTTTGATTTTTTTAATTGAAAATATTAGACCCATATGTATTGTAACCGTCGATCATTAATCCAACGGTTAAGAAGTGGGTTGCATGGGTTGTAAGATTTTCATGGGTTACATAGTGGAAGGATATTTTGCAACCCTGAAAAATGTTGCAACCATTGTAACCCACATCTTAACCGTTGAATTCATAATCGACGGTTATTGTTTTTTTATTTGTCTGTTTTTTTTAATTAAAAATATTGGGCTCATATCTATTGTAACCGTCGATCATGAATCCGACGGTTAAGATGTGGGTTGCAAGGTTTGCAACCATTTTAAGGGTTGCAAATAAAATAACCCCTATATATATATATATATATATATATATGGTGCGTTTCTTTTGCAAACCAAACAATTTGTATAAACTATGCAAACCACTATATTAGGAAACAATAAATATATTTATGAAAAATGATTATGATTCATTAATAATGATTGTGATATATATGGAAAATGTTAAGTTTATTCATTATAATCATAATTTTAAATTAGGAAATGTTAAGTTTATTCATTATAATCATGATTTTAAATTAGGAAACATAATAAAATCATATATTTATTAGACTTGATGAACGACTAAGATTGGTTTGCATAGTTTGTACAAATTGTTTGGTTTGCAAAAGAAACGCACCCTATATATATATATATATATATATATATATATATATATATATATAGAGAGAGAGAGAGAGAGAGAGAGAGAGAGAGAGAGAGAGAGAGAGAGAGAGAGAGGGGATGTTCAAATGCAAACTTTTTAATGGTGTAAACCCATGCAACCCACTTATCTACCACATATTTTATTTTCCCATTCTTTTATTAAAAAGATAAAAACAAAATATGTGGTAGATAAGTAGGTTGCATGGTTTGCATCACTAAAAAGTTTGTATTTGAAAGTGCCTATATATATATATATATATATATCCACATGTAAGTGAAAAGTTCAGTTGTCGCTTTTGGGCATAAGGGAATTCACCTTAGATCTTGCCCCACTAATTAAACAACATAATGACGCACCCAACATGTACATTATAATTAAAAATATAATCAATTAGGAGTATTACTTACAAGTTTAAGATATCATTTATTTTCTTTTTTTTTCTAAATACAAATTACAACATTTTTGTAGAATTGTTTTTATATAAGCATTACTACAACAAAACTTATTTTGTAACCTTTCAAATAATATAGTTCAAAAGGTGCAATACCATAAAAAAATAATAATAATAAGACGATTTAATTTTTAAATTATATTACAATGCAATTTAGTAGGATTTTTAGAAATTTATTTCATTACAATAGAACTTGTTATGTCGTCCAACCTCGTCCTAGGAATTTAATTTAGTACACAAATACTTAGCACTATAATATTAAGGGGGTGTTTGGGATTGCTTATTTGAGAGGCTTTTTAACTTATTGCGATTTGGCATCGGAGATAAGCTCTTTTGAGTGTTTGGATGAGCAAAAATTAAAATGGCTTATAGCGGTGTCAAACCGCCGAAAAACGCTTTTTGATAAGTCATTTGGTTTTAACTTATCAACTTTTTGAAAAGTGCTTATGACTTTTTTGGTTATTTAATATGTATAAGCAATCCCAAACACCTTCAAATAACAACTTATTAGCTTATTACGTTTTGGTACCACAATAAGCTAATCCAAACATTTTTTTAAAAACTCCGGTTTAACACCGTATAAGTTGATAAGCACTTTTTAAAATAAGTATAAGTTGTTTTAAATAAGCAATCCCAAACACCCCCTAAGATTTTCATAAAATACTCTAATAAAATGATTGTGCTTCCCGAATGACCATCATCGTTGTGCGCTGGCTAGACCACTAGCTAAGAGTGTAAAAAAAGCTAGCTTATATTACATGCATCGTAGTCTAGAAACGGTAGTAATTACACAATGTAAGAGCATCTCCAACCACAACACCAAATTTAACACCAAAAACACCAAATTTGTTAGGCCCATCAACACCAAAAAAATATCCAACTCCAACCACACTCTAAAAAAACACCAAATATATATTAAATGTATGTATAATTTACTTAATATAAATATGTTAATTTTAAAAACAAATTATTAATGTTAAAATGTTAATTTTGGTATTAAAAAAAATACAAAATAGTGGATCAGCTAGGTTTTAACGAAATGCCGGTTGAAGGAGAGGCCGACATATTTGCCGTGTGAAACCAAAGGCCGGCAAAAAAAATTATACCGGTCGATTGGAGGTCTCCGACCGGCAAAAAGGGGATATACCGGCCGGTTGGAGATGCTCTAACATACCAATTAGTTGTATTGTATATGTAACATTTTTGCTTTTCAAAAGATATTCAAAATTGAAATTATGCATTTACTTGCTATTATAATCCCAAACAAGTGGGTAAATAAAATTCAAACTATAAAAGACATTCATTTGAGTAATTAATAAATATATATTTAAACATATTTACTTACTTAACCAAGATTAATAATTATTTAAACATGTTTACTTAACAAAGATTACCCCATAACTAAGTAGTAGAATCATTGCTAGCTAAAATCTTGAGATAAAAATTAGAAAAAGTATTAGTACGGCATTATGCATTCTTTCTTTCATTGCTTATATTCTAACCGTTTAAATTAAATTATAATAAGCTTAATTGTATATTTAATATTTAATATAAAATTCATGACAAACGTTTTTTCTATCAATAAAATGAAGCTTACAAAACCACATATTATCGATGTGATGACATTTTCGCTCACTCGTAATTCATGCATCGATCTTTGATAACTTATAGTAAACATTATTTAACGGTAGCTTTTGGAACTAAAAATCCTTAATTAGGTGATAATTTGAAAGAAATTTTTAACCAATTAGACAATTATTAATTTAATGAAAATTAATTAATGTTGGTATAATAATAATAATATTCATAGATTACCAATATTTACCGGTACTGTAGAAAAAGTAAAAGTAAAAAATTAGAGAGGATAAGGAAACAATTGAATAAATAATGGTAGCATAGCATAGCATAGCTAGGTCACACCACTCTCCCTCCCTCCCTCCCTCCCTCATATGATATATAAATAGACATATGTGAACAAACAAACACAAAAGCCTAAAGTTGCCACACATTAGATAACAAAAAGAGAGAGAATTGAAGTATGGCTTTGGAAACACTTTCTTCCAATGAACTCCTCAACTTCATAATCTATGACACCATCTCTGCAACCCCTTTTAGCTGCAATGACTCCTCTGAAACCACCACCACCACAACTACTAACACTAATAATCCTCCAGCTTGTAGTAGTAGTAGTAATTTCTTCTTCCACCTTGAAAACCAAAACCCTAACCCTCCTTTGAATCAACAACTCTCAGCCATGGAAATTATGACTTCTAATTCTTCTCTAACTACAACCACTGCAAAGATGTCTATGGCGGTGCAAGCTTATTGCGGTGGCAAAATCCCAGAAAAGAACTACATGATGAGTAGTAATAATAACAACAATCAGAATTTAGGGGTACAAAAGAAGAAGAGGAGAAGAAGGCCTAGGGTTTGCAAGAACAAAGAAGAAGCTGAAACTCAAAGAATGACTCACATTGCCGTCGAAAGAAATCGCCGGAAACAGATGAATGAGCATCTTGCGGTGTTGAGGTCTCTCATGCCGGAATCTTACGTCCAAAGGGTTTGCTTTCTTTCTTTCTTTAATTTAAATTAAATGTAGATCTAAATTCTGTATTATTATACATGTATGTGTGTGTGTTCATCATTGATTTACTTTTTGGAGATAAGGTTTATCAAAATAAAATTAATTCCAATTTTTTGAACAACAATAAGCAAATATATTAAAACCAGAACGTTAGCTTTCAAAGAATTGGAGAAGCATAATTTTTCCACAAAATGGCATTTGAATTACTTCATTTGAATTCTTTAATTATTTTCAAAATCTTGAAAAAAATCTTGCTTCATTTCTTTATTTTCTATCAACTTTTTAGGTGAAATAAACTTCCCAATTAAATTATGTATTAGTAACGTTTTTGTTGATAGATAATGCAATGCCCATCCATCTATGTTCTTTTCAGAGGAAAATATTAAAAAAAAATCAATAATAATCATTGAGATATTCTTGTCATATATACAAATTTAATTCAAATAAATTAAACAACATATATAAATTGTAATTGTGTGAGGTAAATCATGTATCATAATAAATAATTGATCTTGGTGAGTAATTAATTACTAGCTTGAAAGAAAGAGTGAGTGAATGTGGAACCACAATTACTAGTTAGAATGACTGGATGTGTACCAACTACGACAAACCAGTCGAATCTTTGACATCTCTCTCTCTCCTGGTACAAAATCTTAGACACTGTAATTAACACAGCTTCATCTATATATCTCTAAAAGCATTAATAATTATACATATATCTTCTTTTTAGAGATCCCTTTTCTTGTCAATTTGTCGGATGCATTTAATTAAATTAAATGGCCCCCCTAGGACAACCCATTCTATGCAATGAACAACAATAACAAGCCAAATTTTTGCAGTTTCATATGGTTGACTTAATTGTTTACACTTACATATATTCCCAGAAGAAAAAAGAAATAATTCATTCATTCATTCCCAATTAAAACACTGTATTAATTTGCTTATTTAATCATGACAATTATACCCCTTTAATTTGTACATGTTCTTGCTCAGGGTGATCAAGCTTCCATTGTTGGTGGTGCTATTGAATTTGTCAAGGAGCTTGAACATCTCTTGCAATCTCTTGAAGCTCAAAAGTTCCTCTTAACTCAACAACAACAACAACAACAACTAGAAGAAGAAGACGGTGATTTCACGGATAATATGAAGCTATCATCGACTCCCCCTCCGTTTTCACAATTTTTTTCTTACCCACAATACACCTGCTCTCAAATCCCCAACAAATACACTTCAAAAAGCAAGGCAGCCATTGCAGATATCGAGGTCACGTTGATTGAAACGCATGCCAATCTTCGTATCCTATCGCAAAAACGACTCACTCAGCTCTCGAAAATGGTGGCATGTTTTCAAACCCTTCATCTGTCTGTACTCCATCTCAATGTCACCACATTGGAACCTTTGGTTCTCTACTCCATCAGTGTTAAGGTACGTAAAATTAAATAAAATTAACGTGTATCGGATGTTACAATGTAAGGTTGTAGTACGGTACAACCCTACATTGCATCATCCGGACACATTAATTATACACAAAAATGAATACTTGGTCATGTATATAATGTTCATGCAAAAAGTGCTGGAAAATGACAATGACTTTACATTGGATGACTTCACAATGCAAAAAACCAGCTTTTGAGATACTACTAGTACGTTCCATTTTTATCATTAGACACAAATTTCTTTTTCTTGGAAAATGAAAATTTCATAATAGTGCATGATCAAGAAAAAGAAGTTTGTATCAAAGTTACACGGTACAAGTTTAAAGTTCGAATCTTGTACTCGGTGTCACGTAATTAATTACTAAAAGATGCGTTAAAAATATATGATCTTTGGGTTTTTTAGGAAAAAAAAGATAATGATAATGATAATAAAAGAAGGTGTGATATATAGGAAGGGTAATTTTGGGAATTCCACCTGGTATGACCTAATTCCGTTAATGTTTTGGAAATGATGGGCAGAAAAAGATGTTTGTTTCCAAAAACGTTGTTGTTTCCTAGTTTGGTTTGTTTGTCTTGTAATTAATATTAAGGAAACACTCAACATCATTATATACATCACATTGTTGAAATTAATTAAAAATGGGAAATTAAAGAATTAAAATATATATATATATATGCAGGTGGAAGAAGGATGCAGGCTCAATTCAGCAGACGAGATAGCAGGTGCAGTTCACCAGATGCTCAGAATAATTGAGGAGGAAGCTACCCTATGTGTTGATTCCATAAACTAGAAAAAATAGCTAGCTGCTTGTGTTTTTACCAATTTACCCCTTTGGGATTTCTGTAAAATTACCATAATGCCATCTTCTACATCTCTCTAGCTAGTTTTGTTTGCTTGGTTGGTGCACAGTAAGTAGTATTTGCTATGACTTTCATGTATAACAGTAGTTGACTTACATCTTTCTAAGATCAATATGGAGTGATGTGAGTTGAGCATGATGCATTAATGATATAATTAAGTCACCAAAAATACATAATATTATTATTTAAAAAAAAAGTTATTGATATAAAACACCATTGTTTTTGCAACAACAAAAAAAAAACTATTGTTTGTATAAATTACTCTGATACATAAAAGTTAAATATGAACATATATATAAATGTGAATTAAAGACCTGGTTCAAAAAAAGAACCAATGTAACATATTCAAAAGTCAATACGAAAAAGACACAAAGAAAGACAAATAATGAAGCATAATTCTCTTATATTTTTGTATTTTTTTTGGTTTATATGTGTGGATCTCTTCAAATTTGCATTTCTCCACACAATGCAATGCCAAAACTTTGGGGAAGAGGAAAACTGAAAAGGAGTTCTTACTTCACTGTCATACATGCAAATATCTATGTTTTAGTCTTGAGAAGCTTAATTAATAGAGGCAAAAATGGCTGACAAAATATATATATATATATATATCATATTGGAGGAACGAAATTAATATATGGCGTAAATTGTAGAATGTTTCATCTTATATATAACTTCAATTTTTATTACCCTTGTAACTATTTAAACGATTGAATCTTTACCAAATTGACCTAAAATTATGTAATTAACCACTAGGTCTTTGGCCTAGTGGCCACCTCTCTTCCGTAAACGCTTCTACCTGGGGTTCCCGTATTAGGGTTCGAATCCGGGGGGAGACAGAATGTCTTTTCCGGTGCAAGCTTGTAGAGGGATGGCTTGTAGGGTCCACAAAAGTGGGCCATGGGGCCATGGGTCCCCGCCAATAAACCTGAAAATTATGTAATTAACTTAATTTCCACTCGTATTTTACTTAGGGGTCATTTACCAAATTATTACCCGATAAGCGCTAAATGGCAAGAAAATTCACCTTCATTTACCTTATCGTATAACATCAGTAGCCATGAAAATAGATTGTTGGTAAACATTTTAAACCCGCTAAGCGCTTACCGGGTAAGAGTCGTTTCCCATGCACGCTTACCAGGTAAAACTCTTGGTCATTACCTTATCTCTTACATGATAAGATTCTCGGTTATTTTTATGCTCAATCAATAAGCTAAATGATATTGGTAAATGCTTACCCAATATGCGTCGAGTAAACGGCCTCTTAGTATATAATATTACCAATAAAAGCATGGCAATTTCATCCTCTTAATATATACTCATATTTGGATGGAGCTTAACATGCAAAAGAATTATTTACCCCAATTTTATTTAGATTATAATGGGAAGGTCAATTGACCCATGTTCATGTCTTATATAAACACCCCCCAGAAATATGTTGTGCAATTTGCAATGCTTTGTACTAATTAATTAATGTTAATGTAATTATATATCATCTTTTTCAAGATATTTTCAGAAATTCTAAATTAAAATAACCAAAAGGTAACTCTTTTTTAACCTAAGGACTAAGGAGTATCAAAAGAGTGGCTAATATTGTCCAATATATAAGAATGCAAGTGTACAATATGGTCCCTAATTAAGAGCATGTGCCCTTAAATTGACATATCAACACCATGTCACCATCTTCTATCCAATTCCTTTTCCACATGTCGTCTTCTTGACACCTCACCCATATTCAAACCATATCAAGAGGAATTTTTGGCTTAATGCAACCCAGTGATCTCTAGGGTTCTTATGTTGCAAGTTAATGTTACTTGAGATACATCACTAAGTGAGTTGATTTGAAATTTGAAACAAAAAATGCAAACCTAGCCTTGTGACCAAGTATGCCTGAACAAAGCAGAAAACCCAAATAAAATGCAATGTAATATGAAGAACTTGTGGCCATTTTTTAAATGTAATGGAACTTGTTGTAAAACCAGAACTAGCTAATGTTTCCAAACCTAAACCAGAAAACCCTTGGTCAATTGTATGCAGCTAATAAAGCAGTTTCAAATTCAATAGGATTTCATTATTGTAGATGCATAGATGGATTGTTCCGACTTTCGTTCTTCAATTCCTTCGACAAAAGAACGTGATGATCACTTATTAGACGATCCATGAATTATCGAGTTAATTTGATGTCTACTTAAAGGTGCAATCTCCTCACATATACCTTGAACAAATCAAAGAGTTGGAGAAAGTGTTGATCATGATAAAGTTTCTCATTGATCTGTGGGTAAATTATTGAGAAAGGTTGAACCCTAATTCCTTTGCGTTTTCCTTTCCCTTTTTCGCTTTTGAAGAAAGTAGAAATCTTACACTCATTGATAAAAAAGAGAGTAGGGCATTGTTGGTTTGTTGAAGTTCAGTTCAGAAAAAGAGCAAGAAGAGGCGAATAGTAGTAATCAACACGTGGGCAGAAAGAAGAAATGCACGCATTTTCGTATATCTACATCCTAAAATTTAGACATATACGTGTGCCACAACGAAAGAATCATTAATGAACGTAACATCATTAAGCATCCATCGTTTTGGGTTTTATTAAAAGTGATATATCACTCTCTTATCGTTACGTGTTTGTAAAGTTCGCTGCAAGCCAATTCGAGGAAATATATCCGGGTGCGTATTCATTCTTAATTGCTTATGGGGTCGTACACACATTAATCTGCAGGTCTCATTCATTCGATCATTTTAAGGAGTTAAGTCAAATTAATATGTTTAGTATATGTCTATTTCTTGTGTAATTGATGACTATAACGTTGTGTCGGTGCCACAGAGTTAATTGGATATTTTATTCAACAAAAAATTGAAAAACATCTATTTAATTATAAAAGAGATGCTGCCAAAATTCAAATATGGTTGTTTTAGCTTATAACTTATTGTTTGTTTTTATTGTTTGCGGAAACACAAATTAATACAAGTCCCTTTCTACTTGGGTATAGTTCTATCAAGTCCTACAAAAGAAAAAAGAAAGATGTCGACGAGCACGTGTAAGGGATTAATGATTGGGGCATGTATATAATAATTTTGAGTTAAACTTAATTATATTCATATTTAAGTTAGGGCCCGTTTACTAAACGCTTACCCGGATAAGCGCTTACCAATAAAATTTAACACTATTTACTTACTTAGCGGATAAGATTTTAGTCCACCAAAACGGTATCGTATGCAACAATTTTCCCGGTAAGTGCTAACCGGGGTAAGAGTCTTCGCCATCACTTACCAGGGTAAGACTCTTGGTCCTTGCCTTAGCTCTTACCGTTAAAATTCTTGATCATTGTCATCTTCATCCATAAGGTAATATAACTTGGTAAACGCTTACTCGGGTAAGCGTTTGGTAAACGGTCCCTACTCAAAATGATTTAACTTTGTTTGGTCAGAGCATATATATATATAAGGGAGGTTCTTGCATCCCATCATATATATGAGTTAATTATATATATATATATATATATATATATATATATAATATGCTATCACTAATCCATTTATCGAGGCTCAGGGATCCTTTTGAAAGAATTGGGTATATATAGAGAGAGAGGAAGGTTCATGTGAGAATCCTAACAATTTAAGAAAATAAGAGGAGCATTCTCAGTCAATCAAATTAGAATTCCCGTTTTATTTAAGGAAGGGTATTTGTGTCATTTGAAATCATATTGTAGATCACATATGATTTACTAGAGATACCAGATTTTTTTTAATCACATATGATTTACTAGGTGTTCCTAACAACAATTCATCATATACTATCAGATTGTAAAATGAGATCACATATGATTAATAACTAAGTGACATCAGATTGTTAAACAAGATCACATATTGTAACATCCGGAAATTCTCAAGGTAAGTATTTATTCCTTTTAAATGCATTAAATGTACCTATGTGAGTATATGAGCCTTTGTATGCGTTTTATGATAGTTGGTGTGTCGAAATGTCGTATAATCTGACTTACCGTCCTTAATTGTTCAACTCTCGCGTTAGTTGTTGAATCAGGTCAAAATTCGGGACGTTTGGGGTGTGGCGCGACAATGACAGGCGACTATAACATGGTCACTGTCGCCGTGTCAAGGTCGCGGGGAGTGTACCGTAGGGTGGGGGAGTTCATCGACTATGACACGCGACAATGACACGGGCAATGTCGCCGTGTCAATGTCGCATGGGATGTACCGAGACCTCGTGTCTAGGTGCGACTATGACACGCGACAATGCCCATGGGCATTGTCGCCGGGGCATGGTCGCCCGCGGAGAGCAGACTTCATTGATTAAAACCCTTTCAACCCTCATTTACCACACTTATCATTTTGAAAACGGGAGAGCCTCCTTTTGGGCGATTTTTGAGCTTCTCAAACACACACACACACTTATTGCTAGGGTTTGGGTTGTTGGAAGCATTAAAGTGGTCATCCAAGCTATATTCAAGTGTTTCCTTGAAGTGTTCATCAAGATTCTCGTTCCTCATCTTCAAGACTCATCTTTTCCAACTTCTAGGGTTTCCATATTTTCTAGGTTTTGGGTTCAAAACCTAGATTGCGAGTTTACTAAACCTTTGTTAAAACTAGATACACATCATAATCTCCTATTTGTTACTTTATCTCTATATGTTCAAATGTTTGGGGATTTCTTCATGAAAATAGTTGGAGGATGTATATATAAGGGTGATTTGCCATGATTATTGTTATATGTATCATTATTTGGGATTTGTCTCATAGATACATAATGTGGGTACCTTGATATGTTAAATGTATGCATATATGGGTATTATGATGATTCTAGTTGGAACACCATTTTGGTGATATGTTTATATGCATGATGAGCATGATTTACATTGGGTCTGTTGTTAGACATCACGAGGATAAGGTGGTAATATTATACCCGTAGTTGGTATTGAATTATGTGGGTTGAAATATACCTAAAGGACCCCTTATAAATGTTATGTGGACGAACCAAGTCAGTACACTAGGAGGATATAGTCTTGGGCGCCACTGTGATGGTATGTGCCTAGACCTCCGCCACTCGGGGAATTTTCTGAGCGATAGTCTTCGGGTGGGCCAGGCATTTGGGGTGTTCCTTGTTAAGGGCATCAAGGTATATCGACTCTTGGGTGGGACTTGATTGGTGCTTTGGGTCTCCCCTGATGACTCCACATTTATTGAACACTGGTTAACTGCTGATAAGAATTGTATCTGCTCCTGTATGCTTATTATTGTTCAACTCACTAGGCTTTTTGGCCTAACACTTGTTTGGTGTCGATGTGTATCTCAGATTCTAGCGACGGCGGTCTTAAGCAGGTTTAGTCGCTTTGGGGCGAGAGCTTGGGGAATTGCACATGGACGCATTATACTTTTGGATATAGACCGTTTGGGTCTATAGATGACAATCCTTTTTGTAATCTCTTTTCTAGATGTAGAAATTAGATTAGTTGGTTGTTGTTAATTGTCCGTTAAATTACAATTGTGATTAAACAGGTTATTTTTATATATATTCCCCATTTTTGGGAGGCTCTTGCTATGGCAATTTTAGCATACCCATGTCCGTTTTCCGGATTTTTGTTATCCCTATTTTTAGGGTGTTACAAGTTGGTATCAGAGCTTTAGTTTAAGTGAACTAGGTATTGTTTAGCATATCTAGACTTAAGCTTTAGACTTTATGACTTCACTGTCCACTTGGGGTAGGAATTCTAGGTGGGGAGAGCGTTAGGACTACGAAATTACTGTAATTGAAAGTTGTGATGATGGTGACCAGAATACTTGTGTATGGTTCGTTCATAATTTCACTTAGCTACTGCTATTATGAATGCATTGTTACGTGAGCATACTTGGTCTACTATTATTATGATAATTGATGAAGGTAGTAGTACGTACAATGAGTTCAACTCGCTTAGTCTTTTCTCAATCTATTTCTCGTACGTGCATGACAGATTTTAATGGTAAACACTCGAAGTAGATTACCGGACATGCCAGAAGGGCAACCAGAAGTGGAATCTGCAGCAATACGACCCCCGGTGGGGGCAACCTCCGATGACATTCCTATACCCAGAATCTTGGCAGGAGGGCCTGAGCACATTCCACGCCGGAACCTCAACATAGGTGACGCCATCATGGAGGAAGTTACCATGGAGACCCGGCTTCGGGATAGCATGATGTTGGCCATGAATGCGGCTTTGGCTCAACAACAGTTGGCCATGACTTCGGCCATGACCCAACAACAAGAGTTCTTCATGAAACTTCTAGAGGATCGAGACGCCAATAACCGTCAACCCGAGACTATGGCTGAGAACGTTATTGTGGGGTCAGGTGGACCGAATGTGGTAACGATTGAAGAACCATCCGCTGAGGGAATCAGATCAAAGATCAAAGGGTGTACCTACAAGACGTTCTTGGGGTGTCACCCTAAGGAGTTTGCGGGTTCAGACAACCCGGTTACTTGTATGTACTGGCTTAAGGAATTAGAGATGGCCTTCGAGTCCAGTGAATGCGATCCTTCTCAACGGGTCAAGTTTGCTTCTCAGCTACTTCGGGGAGAGGCTTTGATTTGGTGGAACCTCACCCGATCCGCCCTCACCCCAGAAGTTCTGGCTAAGCTAACTTGGACGGTGTTCAAGGAGAAGATCATGGACAAATACTGCAGCGAGCGGTCGTTGGACAAGTTAGAACGGGAGTTCCGAGATCTGAAGAAGGGGAATATGTTGATTGTTGGCTACTCCAAGCTCTTCTTGGAGAAGCTAAACTTGGTGGGACATCTAGTCCCCGACGAAAAGTCAAAGATGAAAGCGTATCAATCGGGTTTACCGGCCGGAATGCGAACAGATATAAGAAATGCTAAGTGTTCGACTCTACAAGAGGTCATCGAGGAGTCCTTACTCATTGAGGACGACATCAATTCGGAAAGGGATGAGAAGAGATATGTTGGTGAGAAATGGAAATGGGAGGGGCCATCTGGGCCCGTTCGTCAATCTAGACCCTTTGTAAGCGGGAGATCGGGTGATCAACGCCGTGAAGATCGGTGGTGCCACAAGTGCAGATCAAAGCACTCGGGGCCGTGCGCTGCAAGGACTCTCTCCGGTCCAGCTGGGTGTAGCAAGTGTGGTAAGAAAAACCACACAACTCGAGAGTGTTCCCTACGTGGGGCGGTATGTTATGAATGCGGAGAGCCGGGGCACATGAAGCGAGAGTGTCTAAGGTTGGTTAGAGGAGGTGGTGGAAATTCTGTGGGTTCGACGGCTAGGGTCGAGCAACCATCCCGGGCACCGAGTCGAGCTTTCCAGATGACTACCGAGGAGGCGAAGGAGACCGCGGATGTCGTTTCGGGTACGTTTTTAGTAAACTCCATACCTGTTCGTGTCTTGTTTGATTCGGGTGCTACGTGTTCTTTTGTGTCAGATGCTTTCTGTAACGATTCACCACTCCTATTAGTGTCCTTCCCGATGCGTTAGTAGTAGAAATAGCTAATGGGGATCAAGTGATCATTCGTGGCCGTTTTTATGATTGCACTCTAGAGATCGACGGAATTTCTTTCAGAGTAGATTTACTACCTATGGCTATAGGAAAGTTTGATGTAGTCATAGGCATGGATTGGTTAGTGAGGCATAAGGCGGACATCTTTTGCTCCAAAAAGATGATTCAAGTACCGTTGCCGGAAAATGGTGTGGTAACCATTTATGGGGAAAAAGGAAAGAGAAGTAATCCTATTATATCATCTCTAAAGGCTCGCAAGTTCTTAGCGAAGGGTTACCCTTCGTACTTGGCCTACGTTGTGGACGCTAAGAAAGAAAATAAGTCGGTAGAAGATGTGGAGGTGGTGCAGGATTATCCGGACGTCTTTCCGGAAGACTTACCCGGATTACCACCGGAGCGACAAGTGGAGTTTCAGATTGACCTCACACCGGGAGCGGCTTCAATAGCTCGTGCTCCATATCATTTGGCACCAACAGAAATGAAGGAGATGATGACGCAACTTCAAGAGTTGTTGGAGAAGGGCTTCATTCGACCAAGTTCATCACCTTGGGGAGCACTGGTTTTGTTCGTGAAGAAGAAAGATGGATCCATGCGGATGTGCATAGATTATCGGGAGTTAAACAAAGTCACGGTGAAGAACAAGTACCCTCTACCTCGCATCGACGATCTTTTTGATCAACTCCAAGGGGCAGGATGTTTCTCGAAGATTGACCTTCGGTCCGGTTATCATCAAGTGAGGGTGAAGAACGAAGATATTCCAAAGACGACTTTCCGAACGAGATACAGTCATTATGAGTTCTTGGTGATGTCGTTTGGCTTAACCAACGCTCCGGCCGTATTCATGGATTTGATGAACCGTGTGTGTCGCCTATTTTTGGATAAATCTATGATCGTCTTCATTAACGATATTTTAATATATTCAAGGGATGAGTCCGAACATGGAAGACACTTACGGGAAGTTTTAGAAGTTCTAAGAAGGGAGAAATTGTTCGCGAAATTCTCGAAGTGCGAATTTTGGCTTCAAGAAGTGCAATTCTTGGGGCATGTGGTATCAAAGGACGGGGTAAAAGTGGACCCGGCAAAGATCGAGGCAATGATGAGTTGGGAACCCCCAACAAGTCCGACGGAGATTCGAAGTTTCTTGGGTTTAGCGGGTTACTACCGGCGTTTCATTCAGGATTTCTCAAAGACGGCTACACCGCTCACTTCTCTTACAAGGAAGAATGTCAAGTTTCTTTGGACCGATGCACAAGAGCAAGCGTTTCAAACGCTCAAGAGGAAGTTGTGTGAAGCCCCGATCTTCTCCTTACCCGATGGATCGGAAGACTTTGTGGTGTATAGTGACGCTTCCAAGATGGGACTTGGGTGCGTACTAATGCAAAGGGGGAAGGTAATAGCCTACGCGTCGCGACAATTAAAGGATCATGAGAAGAACGATCCGACTCATGATTTGGAGTTGGCGGCGGTAGTTTTCGCGTTGAAGTTGTGGCGACATTACTTGTACGGGACCAAGTGTACTCTTTTCACGGATCACAAGAGTCTCAAGTACATCTTCGACCAAAAGGAACTCAACATGCGACAAAGGAGATGGCTAGAGCTTTTGAAGGATTACGATTGTGACCTACTCTATCATCCCGGTAAGGCCAACGTGGTGGCGGATGCGTTGAGTCGAAGGAGTCATGATGGAGGTGTCAAAATGTCCCTTGCTAGGATCGATGTGGTGTCAAGTTTGTTGGAAAGTATAAGAGCGAGCCAAGCGGAAGCACTTAAAGAAGAGAACCTCAAGGCCGAGGGTATGTCCAAACAAAAGGAACTCTTAGCAGAAGATGGTCGTGGACTCAAACTCTTTCAAGGGCGAATTTGGGTGCTAAAGATTGGGGGAAATCGTGGCTTACTTCTCGAGGAAGCTCATAAGTTGAAATATTCTATACATCCCGGTAGCACCAAGATTTATAGAGACCTAAGGTTGAATTATTGGTGGCCGGTGATGAAGCTGGACGTGGCTAGCTATGTGGAAAGGTGTGTCACATGCCTTCAAGTCAATGCGGAGCATCAAATACCGTATGGGAGCTTGCAACCGTTGTCCATTCCCGAGTGGAAATGGGACAACATTACTATGGATTTCGTGACGAAGTTACCAAAGACCTTGCGTGGGCACGACACCATTTGGGTAATTGTTGACCGGTTGACAAAAAGTGCGCATTTCCTTGCAATGCGGGAGACCTTGCCAATGGAAAAGTTGGCCAAGCTTTATATTGACGAGTTGGTGTCGAGGCACGGAGTTCCGCAATCTATTGTATCGGATCGGGACAGCCGATTCACCTCGAACTTTTGGGCTAGTTTGCAAAAGGATTTGGGTACTCGACTAAAATTGAGCACGGCGTATCATCCTCAAACGGATGGTCAAAGCGAGAGGACGATCCAGACATTAGAAGATATGTTGAGGTCATGTGTAATAGACTTCGGGGGAAGTTGGGATTCACATCTACCTCTAGTATAATTCGCGTACAACAACAGTTACCATTCGAGTATCGGAATGGCACCATTCGAGGCTTTGTATGGACGGAAGTGCGGAACCCCGGTTTGTTGGTTAGAAGCGGGCGAAAAGCAATTCGCCGGGCCGTAAATCGTTCAAGAGACGGCCGACAAGGTGAAAGAGATCCGAGAAAGGCTAAAGGCGGCACAAGACCGACAAAAGAGTTATGCGGACAAGAAGAGAAGGCCGATTGAGTTTCAAGTGGGTGACCGGGTCATGTTGAAGGTGTTTCCGTGGAAGGGGATCATACGTTTCGGGAAACGTGGGAAGCTTAGTCCTCGTTTCCTTGGACCATTCGTTATTTTGGAAAAGATTGGTTTCCAAGCCTATCAGTTGGATTTACCACCGGAAATGGATGGAATACATCCTACTTTTCATGTATGCTATCTTCGAAAGTGCCTAGCCGAGAAGGAAAGCGTTATTCCCTTGACAGAAATTCGGGTGGACAATGAGAATCGTTGCATTGAGGAACCGGAGGGGATCTTAGAGTCAAAGGTGAAGAAGTTACGACATAAGAACGTAGTCATGGTTAAAGTCCAATGGAAGCACCATCAGGGTGCTAACATTACTTGGGAGTCCGAAGATGATATGAAGAAGCGTTATCCTCACTTGTTTGCTTAGAGTAAGATTTCGGGGACGAAATCCAAATTAGGTGGGGAGGATTGTAACACTCGGAAATTCTCAAGGTAAGTATTTATTCCTTTTAAATGCATTAAATGTACCTATGTGAGTATATGAGCCTTTGTATGCGTTTTATAATAGTTGGTGTGTCGAAATGTCGTATAATCTGACTTACCGTCCTTAATTGTTCAACTCTCGCGTTAGTTGTTGAATCAGGTCAAAATTTGGGACGTTTGGGGTGTGGCGCGACAATGACAGGCGACTATGACATGGTCACTGTCGCCGTGTCAAGGTCGCGGGGAGTGTACCGTAGGGTGGGGGAGTTCAGCGACTATGACACGCGACAATGACACGGGCAATGTCGCCGTGTCAATGTCGCATGGGATGTACCGAGACCTCGTGTCTAGGTACGACTATGACACGTGACAATGCCCATGGGCATTGTCGCCGGGGCATGGTCGCCCGCAGAGAGCAGACTTCATTGATTAAAACCCTTTCAACCCTCATTTACCACACTTATCATTTTGAAAATGGGAAAGCCTCCTTTTGGGCGATTTTTGAGCTTCTCAAACACACACACACTTATTTCTAGGGTTTGGGTTGTTGGAAGCATTAAAGTGGTCATCCAAGCTATATTCAAGTGTTTCCTTGAAGTGTTCATCAAGATTCTCGTTCCTCATCTTCAAGACTCATCTTCTCCAACTTCTAGGGTTTCCATATTTTCTAGGTTTTGGGTTCAAAACCTAGATTGTGAGTTTACTAAACCTTTGTTAAAACTAGATACACATCATAATCTTCTATTTGTTATTTTATCTCTATATGTTCAAATGTTTGGGGATTTCTTCATGAAAATAGTTGGAGGATGTATATATAAGGGTGATTTGCCATGATTATTGTTATATGTATAATTATTTGGGATTTGTCTCATAGATACATAATGTGGGTACCTTGATATGTTAAATGTATGCATATATGGGTATTATGATGATTCTAGTTGGAACACCATTTTGGTGATATGTTTATATGCATGATGAGCATGATTTACATTGGGTCTGTTGTTAGACATCACGAGGATAAGGTGGTAATATTATACCCGTAGTTGGTATTGAATTATGTGGGTTGAAATATACCTAAAGGACCCCTTATAAATGTTATGTGGACGAACCAAGTCAGTACACTAGGAGGATATAGTCTTGGACGCCACTGTGATGGTATGTGCCTAGACCTCTGCCACTCGGGGAATTTTCTGAGCGATAGTCTTCGGGTGGGCCGTGCCTTTGGGGTGTTCCTTGTTAAGGGCATCAAGGTATATCGACTCTTGGGTGTGACTTGATTGGTGCTTTGGGTCTCCCCTAATGACTCCACATTTATTGAACACTGGTTAACTGCTGATAAGAATTGTATCTGTTCCTGTATGCTTATTATTGTTCAACTCACTAGGCTTTTTGGCCTAACACTTGTTTGGTGTCGATGTGTATCTCAGGTTCTAGCGACGGCGGTCTTAAGCAGGTTTAGTCGCTTTGGGGTGAGAGCTTGGGGAATTGCACATGGACGCGTTATACTTTTGGATATAGACCGTTTGGGTCTATGGATGACAACCCTTTTTGTAATCTCTTTTCTAGATGTAGAAATAAGATTAGTTGGTTGTTGTTAATTGTCCGTTAAATTACAATTGTGATTAAACAGATTATTTTTATATATATTCCCCATTTTTGGGAGGCTCTTGCTATGGCAATTTTAGCATACCTCATGTCCGTTTTCCGGATTTTTGTTATCCCTATTTTTAGGGTGTTACACATATGATTACTAACTAACAACATTTCTTATAGATCACATATGATTTACTAAGAGATTTCAGATTGTTTCTTAATCACATATGATTTACTAGGTGTTCAATCACATATGATTAATAACTAAGTATAACAGTTCTTATAGATCACATATGATTTACTAAGAGATATCATATTGTTAAACAATATAATTGTCCCTATACATCACATATGATTAATAACAATCCTAGTAAATCACATATGATTCAAGTCGAAGTCGAATCCATTGATGTTGCAGAAGTTTTGTTCGTCTTTTTCATATTATCGAACTTCTTTGAACTTCATTTCACTATTGATCTTCAACTCTGTAACGAATCGAGAGCAAGATTTCAGGGTTGAAGCTTTTCGAAAGTTTCAGTGTGAAAATAAACTTTCCGGCACACAACACACAGAATCAACTCCATCTTCATGTACTATTTCGATTATGTGTTTCTGAAAGGTTATTTTGCACCGGCGATCGGAATCGATTTGAGTACATCACACTCGTGCGTAGCTGTCGAATCCATTTAAAACCCTAAAATCAAACATGCAATAAAATCTCAAACCTGTCGAATCCATTGAATGTGTTATCAGAATCTTCTTTGTTTTCATATTCTCAACCTCGTTTGAACTGATTGTGTGTATTGATCTTCAAAATTTTACAGGTTGAAGGTTTTGGGAGCGATTGAAGCTTCTTGGGTTTTCTCCTATTTGGTAGGGATGATGATTCCCTAAAATCAAATTCAAATATTACGTCCCTTTTTTTAGTGACTTTTCCAATTTTGCCCCTACATTTATTTATCCCGTGTCCATCTCACCTATATTTCATTTTTATTTTTATTTTTTGTCATATTTTAATCACAACCATTGATTTAATAAAAGAAGGGCTAAGATGCATCCCTTTATTTTCTTAAATAGGTCCCCTCCTCGTATGAACCCACCTCTCTCTCTCTCTCTCTCTCTCTCTCTCTCTCTCTATATATATATATATATATATATATATATATATATGCGAGAAGTAAACTAATTTGCGAGAAGGCGAGAAGGAATGTGGACCACATAATTTATTAACTAAAAAACCATAAATAAAAAATAAAAAATAGTTTTAGAAATTAGGATAATTATCATTTTAAATTGGATAAATCCTTAAAATTCTCATTATATCTTTTAGATTTATTTATTAATTAATTTTTTAATTTTTTTTTTCTAAATATACTTTTAATAAAACAATTCACACTTTTAACCAAATATCACATGTGATATCATTATATGAATATTTATGCATATCACATATCATATTATCACATGTGATAATAGTATATATTTTAGTTAATCATATGTGATTATGTATACTTGTATTTATATATCTTTTTGTGCTGTAAATATCACATATGATAATTGTATATGTTTTAGTTAATCATATGTGATTATGTATGCTTCTATTTATAGATTTTTTTGTGATGTAAATATTATCACATGTGATAAGTGTATATATTTTAGTTAATCATATGTGATTATGTATATTTATATTTTATAGATCTTTTTGTGATGTAAATACTATCACATGTGATTATGTTTCATTTATATTCAGACATATATTATCATATGTGATATTTACAAAAATCCACCTAGTGGGATCATATGTGATACATAATAATATATCACATGTTAAACGAAGTTAATCACATGTGATTCAAACCGTAAATCTAAAAAATAGAGAAAAAAATGGTGAAATAAATAATGAATTAGTTATGGATATCACATGTGATATTTGATGAAAATTATGATTTTATCTAGAAAATAATAATTTAATTTTGATAAAAATATTATGAATTTATTAAAATTAAAAAATAAATAAATTTAAAAGATATTATGAGATTTTTAAGGATTTATCCAATTCAAATTGTAATTATCCTAAATTTAAAAAAAAAATATTTATGCTATTTTATAATTAATAAATTATGTGACTCATATTCCTTCTCGTCTTCTCGCAAATTGATTACCTTCTCGTTTGAACCTGCCCCTATATATATATAGAGGGAGGATCATGCGAGAAGTTAAAAATTTAATGAGAAGGCGAGAATTGTTTAATCATATATGATTACACGGCTTGTAAGTGTTTAATCATGTATGATTAAACGTCTATGTATTGTCAATATAACATGTGTTTAATCATATATGATTAAGCTTGTGTATCATATATGATTAAACACTTCTCGCCTTCTCGCAAAATGTTTAGCTTCTCGTTTGAACCTGCCTCTCTCTCTCTCTATATATATATATATATAGTGGAAGGATATTTTGCAACCCACATCTTAACCATCGGATTCATGATCGGCGGTTATTTTATTTTTCTGTTTTTTTTAATTAAAAATATTGGGCCCCGTATCTATTGTAACCGCCGATCATGAATCCGACGGTTAAGATGTGGGTTGCAAGGGTTGCAATCTTTTTCAGGGTTGCAAAATATCATTCCAATATATATATATATATATATATATATATATATATATATATATATATATATATATATATATATATATATATATATATCATGCCTATGACATATACACCAGCATCCCATCGTATATATATATAGGATCCAGGGGCGAGGTCCAACAATATTAGTGTGGTACCGCCGGTTGACTTCCGAAATATATGATATATATGTTTGTAGATATTGTCTAGCAGACACTTCACGCATGTCCTGATGCATGCTTTGGATCAAAGGAATTGAAATGATCAATGAGACACAAGGAAAAAGCTTATTGTTGTATCTATATGAGTTCTACATTAGCAGGTAATAAACATTAATTAAGTATGCATTATGGAAGACCTCATGGATACCTAGCTATCTCGATGTGTAGGACCCAAGTTTAACCAAAAACAATACACAAGAAAAAGAAATCCAAATTTTTGTTGGTGATTTTAGTGTCATCAAACATTTTGATGTAATTGTGATTTACTTGAGATCGATTAAAACGATAAGGCAGACACACGTAAGTTAGAAGGTGCGGAGTGCACGCTTACAAATTTTGTCTCTATCATCTTAGATCGCAATAAAGCGGGGTTGAAGTTCTTAAGGACTTAGAAATTTCTCTAAGTCACGATTTTCAGCAATTTCTCTAAGTCGCATTTTTCAGCAATTATCAAGTTGTCACTAAAAATCACCTTCAGCTTGTAAAAGCAGTTGCTGAAAAGATGAAGGCTAGCTGAAGGCTATCGCTGATAGATTATAGCTGTCGCTGAAAGCTGAAGGTTGTCGCCGAAAGCTATCAGCTGTCGCTAAAAAGCTGTTGTCTAGAACTTGAATTCGGTTGTAACTACTTTTTGACTTTATCCATTAACAATTATATATAACCGTTTTACAACTGTCTAACCGCCAATAACCATCGATCTCTCATTTAAATATGTAATTTGAGAATCTGGGTAAATATATATCTCATTTCCACAGCCTTTGGTAGTGAGCAAAAACCTTAAGAATTATCCTAATACAAAGTTCGTGAACCTAAGGCTTATAGGGCCAAATTGTTGTATTTGGAAAGTGCTTTCCACCACCCGATTCCTTGTGTTTACCATTGTGAACTGTCACACATGTAAATATCATACCGATTAATTCTTTGTAAGATTAGCGGTTCAATACGTACTACTACAAAGATTAATCAAACAGTTTCAAGCACACTCACGTATTTATAAATTCATAATAGCATCGGCCAAGTGAAATCATGAACGTATATTACATAAGAATTATCGTTGTCATCATCACAATTTTCAATCATTGCAATTCCGTAATCCTAACACTCTCCCCACCAAGAAATGCTCTACCCATATGGACAATGATGTCATAGGCACCTACAGTCTAAGTCTAGGCATACTAGAGATGACACATAGTTCACTTAAACTAGAGCTCTGATACCAACTTGTAACACCCCAGAAATTGGGATAAACAGAAATTTCCGGAATTGGAAATGTGGTATATAAAATATGTCAAAGCACGAACCTTCCCAAAAAGGGAACAACATACGCATGTTATAATATCAAGTTTGTATAAATAAACAATGAGGGAAAAACAACCCTCTAATCTAAATCCTATCTAGGAAAAAGATTAACTCAAGTTGTCATCCAACTCCAAAATGTGACTTCTATAATTGGCGTTCCAAAAATATTCCCAAGCTCATCTTTAAGGTCAACTCAAACCATCTTAGCGGTCGCGCCGCTAGAACCTGAGATACACATCAAAGCAATCAAATGTTAGGTCAAACGAGCCTAGTGAGTTCAACAATAATATAGCATGATCAGTTAAACAGTTATAGACAACAAGAGCCATAAAGGAATCAATGGGGGAGACCCATCACACCAATGAGTTTCACCGCAAGTCAATGTACCTTGATGTTCACTCTCATGAGCAACATCCCAAAGGCCCGACACATCTAAAGACTACCTCCCAGACATTACTTCAAATGGCGGAGGTCCTAGGTGTATATCGTCAAGGTGGCACCCTAAGACTACATCCTTCTAGTGCTTACTCATGGTTCATCCAATATACGTTCATAGCATTCCATCACTATACATATTCCACATTAAGTAAAATACATGTATATGATCTCCAATATTTCCAAACCCAATTTAGGTACAACACCATATATCATGTAAGCTTATCAACAATATTCTTCGTTCACATGGTATCCCATAGCATTACCCAACCTTTGTCAATAAATACACTCATAATACTCATATCATGAACCTTAGCTAAAAACCCTAACATTATCCAAATATGAACAAGTAGGTCAAACTTATCAGGTGATTGACATAATTTAGAGAAACAAGTAAAAGTAACATTAAACATATAAAGAAATGTATCTCATTTAAAATAGTTAAGAAAGAACTCACTATCTAGGTTTTGTATAAAAACCCTAGAAAACTTGGATGAGAATGTGAGGAGGTGAAGACTTGATTTATGCCTTAAATGCTCCACTTAAATGCTCCTCCAAGTCCTTTGATCACCAATAAATCTTCCCAACTAAACTAGGGTTTCAATAAATGTGGGAAGGGTTTGAGATAGAAGAAAAATCGCCCAAGTGCTCTTCAAATCAGTTCTAAAACGAGTGAGGTGAGAAAAATGAGGTCAAAAGGTCAAAAGTCAGATTTTATACTCTCAACCCCCGCCGGCAACAGTGCTCGGCGATAGTACCATTGGCACTGTCGCGGAGGCACAATTGCGCTTATTCTGAGTCTCGGTACGTCCCGAGCGATAGTGACTGGTGATAGTGCCATATGTCACTATCGCGGTGGCACTCTCGCGCGAGATCTAGGTGTCACGGTACAACCCCCGCGACCTTGACAAGCGATTGTGCCCAAGGGCACTATCACGAGTCACTGTCGCCCCAGCCTCCCGAGATGTCGTTTTCTCGTTACAACTGTTCTTTGGTCGCGTGTTTTAGGTCTTCCTCTTAAGGTTCAAAAATAAGAAGTTAAATTATGGTAAGACAACATTAAAGACTCCCCAATCACAAATAATCATACTAGAATTTAAATTGTAGTTAATGAACACTACCTTAAACTCTCGGGTGTAACATGAAGGGAACCATGAATTATGGTATCACTTATATCGGGTTTCCTTCGGTAATCGAATGCTACACGGATGTGAGTTGGATATCCAATGTAGAGGATCATTCTTCTACTAGTGGGTGGGCATTTTTTCTCGGTGGAGGTGTCATCTCTTGGGCCTCAAAGAAACAAACTTGCATCACAAATTCCACCATGGAATTTGAATTTGTGGTCTTGGCGGCCGCTGGTAAAGAGGCGTAGTGGCTAAGGAATTTAATATATGAGATTCCTTTATGGACGAAACCGATATCACCGATTTGTATTCATTGTGATTGTGTTGCAACCTTGGCTAAGGCATATAGCCAAGTATATAATGGAAAATCAAGGCACTTGGGAGTAAGACATAGCATGGTTAGAGAATTAATCATGCATGGGGTGATATCCGTAGAATTCGTTAGAACTCATAATAATTTAGTCGACCATTTGACAAAGGGGTTGGCTAGGGACTTAGTGCACAAGTCCGTGATTGGGATGGGTTTAAAGTCGATATAAATTTTTATTAATAAGATACCCAATTCTCATTTAATACAATGTTAAAGGTTGAATTCAATGTGGAAGGCTTATTAATAAAATTGAAGCACATGATAATATCATCCCAAGGTATGTGCTTAGACCTACAAGTATTGTAAGGTTGAAAAATTATTTCTTAATGATTCTTTTGAAAAATTGCATATGCAGGTGCAAGAGATAAAAAATCACCTAAGTGGACGTGAAGTGTGGCCGCTTCAAGAAAGTTTTCGACTTGGCTTTCTATACGTTCATGAATGGATAAGGACACAAGCCCTCTACAAATGTGTCATCTAGATTTGTACGAACATATGTGTAAATTATCTTCGTGTATTCAAATGGATTGACAAGTTCAATTCTTAGAACACCCCGATTCTCGAATATTTGGAATGTGTAATATACTACAATGAAAAATCAATCTTCGTGACATTTTTATTTATGCATTTGTTTGAATTTTACATATTTATGTTTTGAATAGTGAATCAAAGGATTACACTAAAATGGGGAAGGAATGTTGGTGATTTTAGTGTCATCAAACATTTTGGTGTAATTGTGATTTACTTGAGATCGATTAAGACGATAAGACAAACATACGTAAGTTAGGAGGTACGGAGTGCACACTTACAAATGTTGCCTCTAAGATCTTAGATGGCAATAAAGCGGGGTTGAAGTTCTTAAGGACTTAGAAATTTCTCTAAGTCACGTTTTTTAGCAATTTCTCTAAGGGGGCGTTTGGTTCGCAGAATGTTTTTGGATGGAATGAAATCTGTCAAAGGAATTTGACTTTGAAGAAATTGGAATAGAATGTTGTCAGGTTTGACCACCTGTTTGGTTGGCAGAATTGGAATGGAATCTGTTAAAGGAATTGGAATCTGTCTGTTTGGTTCACATATTGTAGCTTTGGAATTGGAATTGAATTTTGGTAAATGACCAAAATACCCCTTTTCATTATTTTAATTTTTTTAAACAAAAATTGTTTTAATAAAATAGTCAATAAATACTTTATTTTTTTAACTAAAAATACTTCAATAAAATAATTATTAAGTACTTTAATGTGTAAAAAAATTGAAATACACAACCCAAACATAACACTAAACCAAATGACGTTATTAGATCGGTATTAAAATTGTTCCAAAATACTTACATGCCACCAAATACATGTCCCAAAATACTTACATGCCACTAACTACATGTTCTAAAATGCTTACATGCCACCAAATACATGTCCAAAATACTTACATGCAACCAAATACATGTTCAAAATACTTACATGCCACCAAAATACAAAAGCATATTCACCTATACATGTCCAAAAATCATTGATAACCAAGTAATCATTCTCGCAACATAAACCTCACAAACTCTTCTCGAGTTTCTCCTTCATAGTTCCAAAAACTTAACACGGCTTCAGGATCATGTGTTATTTTCCTCAGTGTCGTAAACCTTTCGAATGAAGTAAGATCCATTTTGGCAAGTTCAGGACCAACGATGGACTTCTTTTCATGTACCTCCGCCTCAAATTTCACCAATTCTTTCGATGCGCTTCCAATTCTATCTCCAAGTATGACAACAGCATTCTTTATTGCATCAACAAGAGGATCACTTCGCCTATTGCGCTTCCTACTACCTTTAGATGTAAACTCTTGACTCGGTATTTGGCTATCTACTGTCGGAGACTCCATGTTTTCATCAGATTGTTGTCCTTCACTTGGCATCTCGCTATCTTCCATGGCAACATGTTCATCTAGCCCAACATAGTCTCTCGCTTGATTGCCATGAGCACGATCCTTTCCGAAAACATAAGACAAGTCTTCATAATGAGGAAATGGTTTGTTTCTCCATTTTGAAGCCTCTTTATGTACCTAGTTTGGCAAAAGAAATAAAAAACCTTAAAAATCGAAGACACAGTAACCGGTATACCAAATAGATATTTTGAGAAAACACTATAAAAATCGATTTTCAGAAACACTATCAATCAAATAAGTATATCAAGTTTAACAAATTAAAAACACCAACATTTACACAGACTACATGTGTTATATTAATACAACCCTTTATTCCCATCATAAAGATAATATTATCTTTTACACAGACTACATGGTCAAAAATTTGGATCTACTTGGTGCACACACAAAAGAAATGTTTCATAGACAATTAACAACTACAGATGCATACAAGAAACGGTTCGTAGACAAGGCCAATTAGAATGCATACAGGAAGCACATATTGTATTTGAGATCAACTAATTAGGCCACTTAAGTACTAACCAATGTTTTAAAACCGGTCGTAACTGACCCAAAAAACCGGTCGTAATTTCCCAAAAAAACTGGTCGTAATTGACCCGGTCTCTTCACCGGTTCCCGGTTCAACCGGTTGAACCGGCCGGGTCAACTCGGGTTTTAAAACATTGGTACTAACTCAAGTTAAATTTGTGTTTGTATAAAAGTTCTAAAAAAACAACTTGGAGTTGATAACCTTAAAAACAGAGTGGAACAAACTAACAAAAAGCTCAACTTAAGCTGAAACATGATCTCTAGCTGTCTGTCGTGCTTAGGCCCCTTCTTCCCTAATAAAAGAGTCCACCGCCTGCCTTAGTAGTCTCAAATAAGGCGTGCGGGCCTGCCCCTTTTTTTAGTAGGTGATTCACTACCGAAGCTAAGAAAAGGCTGGATCAAGAAAAGGGGGTACTACGAGCCCTCTGCCCCACACATCTAACCAGTTCGCACACAACTCGAATTAGTGAGCTGAGCTCAGCTCACAAAGAGAAATTGTTTTGCATCATCATCATGGTGTTAGAAATTGTTGTAATTTCTCGTATAATTAAAAAAATACTAACATGACATTGTTTTGGCAAAAGAACAACAAAGATGATTGCATTCGAGAACATTTATCATACCAAATCGATTTTCAAAATCGATGTTTTAGAGGTGCACTGATTGAAACATATGAAACACAAATATGAATATTTTTTTTAATTTATGGTGCACTGATTATGTATGTATATATCTTACATTTGACATTGAGCAAAAGTAACAATATCAATGTTTCTTATTTACAGCTATCAATCAAATATAAAGCTTTAAACCAATCTCCTGAAAGAAGGATGTACATGGAGTATTGGCAGAGAGATTGAATCAACTTATTGAGGGCAACATAGGGTTCATACCAAATCGTAACAATGTCAAAAATGAAAATCGATTTTCAGAAACACTATCATACCAAATCGATTTTCAGGAATCGATTTTCAGAAACAAATGAATCGATTTTCTGAAGTAAATGACTAACCAAATCGATTTCTCAAAATCGATTTTCAATCAGTTAACACATTATCTTTCAGAAATGGAGAAATCGAGAGAATAAATGGAGAAATCGAGAGAGATACTTGTTGAGAAATCGAGCGAGATGCCTGTTGATGTTGGTCGAGCTTTTCAAAATCGATTTCAGAAACACTATCAAAATCGATTGAAATCAGTAACAATGTCAAAATCGATTTTCAGAAACACTATCAGACAAAACACACACACACACACACACACAAACCCATTCACTATCGAGAACATTGTAGCATCAATTATGGGTTAAGGGAAGAAGATGAGTGGGTGTTAAATGTAGAACAAAGTCATCACAACCTCGATTATTTTCTAGTTAAGACCTTCGATTAATCGAAAGCAGTACCAAAAGCGATATGTTGATCATCATTATCATCATCCTCGAATAAATAAATAGATAAAAATGGTAGCAGTTTACCATCAATCACAAATCGATTTTCAAGAATCGATTTTCAGAAACAAATGAATCGATTTTCTGAAGTAAATGACTAACCAAATCGATTTCTCAAAATCGATTTTCAATCAGTTAACAGATTTCAGAAATGGATAAATCGAGAGAAGAAATGGAGAAATCGAGAGAGATACCAGTTGAGAAATCGAGCGAGATGCCTGTTGATGTTGGTCGAGCGTTTATGGAGAAGACGAGAGAGACACTTCTATGTCTGATAGAAAATGTAGGGAGCGTTTATGGAGAAGACGAGAGAGATACTTCTATGTCTGATAGAAAATGTAGGGTTTATTTGGTGTGAAGGGTATTTTTGGAATTACTAAAGTGTCAAATACCATTCCAATGAAATGCTCCCCTTTTAGGATGGAATGTCAAATTCAGCCATATATAGAATTTAATGGAATTGAAGATTCCATTCCATTTAAATACTTGAACCAAACAAAGGAATGGAATCTGGTCAATGGAATTCAACATTCCAATTCCACCAGATTCCATCAAATTCTGCGAACCAAACGCCCCCTAAGTCGTGTTTTTCTGCAATTATCAAGTTGTCGCTGAAAATCACCTTCAACTTGCAAAAGTTGTCGCTGAAAAGATGAAGGCTATCGCTGATAGCTGATAGCTGTCGCTGAAAAGATGAAGGCTATCGCTGATAGCTTATAGATGTCGCTGAAAGCTGAAGGCTGTCACCGAAAGCTGTCAGTTGTCGCTGAAAAGATGTTGTCCAGAACTTTTATTCGGTTGTAACTACTTTTTGACCTTATCCATTAACGGTTATAACCATTTTACAACTGTCTAACCACCTATAACCGTTGATCTCTCATTTAAATATGTAATTTGAGAATCTGGGTAAATATATATCTCATTTCCATAGCCTTTGATAGTGCGAAAAAACCTTAAGAATTATCCCAATACAAAGTTCGTGAACCCAAGGCTTATAGGGTCGAATTGTTGTATTCGGAATGTGCTTTCCGACATGATTCTTAAGATTATCTGGTCTCGATACCATCTATAAATTACACAATACCTAACAATTTTTTCCAACACCAAGACTTTAATATGTTACATGAAACATAAATTCTCATACTGAATCAAAGAGAGGGGATTAATTGACGAGATCTTTTTGTTGAGTAAAAACTGTCAAACTCGTTTCCACAAAAATAGTTTGTTACTGATCACGTGTAGCTCAGTTGGCAAAGGGACTTTGCCAAAATACAAGATAGGTTCAGGTTTGATCTTAGACCCCCGCTAGCCTCACATTGGTGTCCTTGGAAGAGGGTTTCGTGTGAGGCCGATTGGGGTGTCAGGTAATTCACTTTTCACCCAAAGAAATGTTTGTTACCGGATATGAAAAGGAATATATACTCTGATTTGCAATTCAAATACATGCATATTATGGATTTTGCATTGCTAAAGGGTAAGTCTTAACTTGTGTGGCGTTGATATGGCTTAATGAAAGCCATGGGAGTAAACTTTCGACATTGCATTAGTTATGCTACGTCTTTGTCATTACTAAATTGGCTTAGTCGTTTATTTAAAGGAGAAATTTCTCTTTCCCACTTCTTTCAAAACATCTATTTCAATACTAAGGTAATTTTATTGTCGTTCAATTTTCTTTATGCAAAAAGAAAGTCTTTTTGGAGTGCAAATTCTATAAGGCAACCATCAAACCAAACATAATGTAGAGGTTAGAGTGTTAAGGCTCATGAAAGGGAAGTGTGAAGTTGTAGAAAGAAGGATGCTAGGTACATGGGCCCACGCCTAAACCATGTTAGATAGGATACTAATGCAACAAGATAAGGCCAATGGTGTCTTTTTTTTTTAAGTCTACAAGTGGGTTGTTTTTTTTTTGAAGTATATAATATATATATACGGCAAATGCAAATAACAAGTGCTTTGTTATCTGTTAATAGTTGTTAACTTGGTTTTAACAGATTATTTAACTAGAGTTAGCTTAATTGGCTAGTTGGGTTGTGTTTTAACTGTAGTTAATTGATAGATACCGAATGTGATCTTATGGGCAGAGTTCAAAGTACCGCACATTTCAAATAAATTGAAGGAGGGAAGACTTATACATGTTTGGAGGCCTTCGTAGGAGATGTCGTCGCCGACAATGAGGGTCAAAGTTTAATGGTTGAGGGGTGAGGAGGAGAGTCAGGCCAAGGAAGATATGAAATGAAAGTATGAGACTTGACATGATGACTTTAGACATTTTTTATGACATGATCTCAGATAGGGGTGCACGGACATGCATGATCAGGATAGCAGATTTTGTGTAAAGACTTGTGGCTATTATATATGATAGGGGAGGGGTTGGAGTAGTTGGGGAAGGTATGAGGGCCGAGAACTAATGGATCCAATCCCAAGGTTAATTAGGTTGTGGGACTCTTTGAAGGTGGTTAGGAATAGCTTCTTTGCGAGTCTAGTTTGAAGGGGGTCTTTTAGTACACTTACCAAGCTAGTGTTCTACTACACTTAGTCTTTAGGTCATTTAATTGGTTGTTTCGTACTTCCCAGTATGCATTTATCCTTGTTGTTTAAAGCATTTTTCTCGTGTTGTTTACCACGCTTACTTGCACTTCTTTTCTGAGCAAATCTCTTCCGTGCCCAAGTTTGTATACAACTCTCTGTTAACTATCCAAAACTTCATTTCTTGCTTTTCTTAGACTTTCTTTTAGGGTAGCTTCTCACACCCAAAAGTTTTTGCAAAATCATTTTCGCAAATCTTTTAGCAAGTTGGGGTTATCTATGGAATGATGGAAACAAGTTATCGCTATTTTTTGGGTAGAGAAAATGTATGCATACTTTTACTCTTTCCCCAACCCTATTGTATATGGAATTACTGGATCCGTTTTGTTTTATTTTTATTATTGTCAGACTTTTCAAAATCCATAAAATACAAATATATATTATGATATGATAGCCGAATCAATTCATTAAAGAATTGTTAAACAATCCCCATGGTGGCCATGCATGACCAAATTCCCAATTAGGTACACGGGGAAAATTAAAATTAGATCGACTGAATGGGAACTATATATTGACAATGACAATACATGAATGTTTTTGGGTTTATTTCGTTTGGGGATATTAAGGGGGTGTTTGGGATTGCTTATTTGAGGGGCTTTTTAGCTTATTACGATTTGTTACCGGAGATAAGTCATTTTGAGTGTTTGGATGGAACAAAAAGAAAAGAGCTTATAGCGGTGCCAAACCGCTGAAAAGTCATTTTTGATAAGTCATTTTGTTCTAACTTATCAACTTATTTGAAAAGTGCTTATTACTTTTTTGGTTATTTTGTATGTATAAGCAATCTCAAACACTTTTAAATAACAACTTATTAGCTTATTACGTTTTTGTACCACAATAAGCTAATCCAAACACTTTTTTAAAAACTCCGGTTTGACACCGCATAAGTTAATAAGCACTTTTCAAAATAAGCATAAGTTGTTTTAAATAAGCAATCCCAAACACCCCCTTCATTTGTATATTCAGATATTTGGTTGTTTAGTTTTAATTATGAAAGACTTGAAAATAACAAGAATAAATCAAGTCATATTTTTAGGGTGCATTTCCCTTCTTTTTTTTTTACATCTTTACACCAAAAATACATAAGCCAAAAGTGTGTTCCTTGATGATATAAATGATTAATAATAATTGAGAAGGTAAGATTGTTAAGAGAAAGTTAATATTTGAATAATTAGGGAAAAAATCCATTTGAATATGCATGTGGACTCATATGATTAATTTGTAACATCGTCCACTTGTAAATCTTCAAATAGATTTTTTTTTCAGATTTTTCAATAATTCATACATAAACATTTACTTATTACATTCTCACGATATTTTACTTTCTTATTTGAAACGAATAAATGCTACATTACCTATCTTGTCATTAATATTCAATAAATTAAGCATACATGATGCATATTGTATATCCTCTTTGTGGACTTTTTTATTTTCTAATAATATTGGGTGTCTCTAAAAAAACATGATGCATATTGTATCACTAAAAGTGAATAAAAGAATAATGGTATAGTAAAAAATTAAACTTCAAATGTAAATATTATTCTTAAGTCTCTATCTCTCTCTCTCTCACACATACACCTATATACCTACGGCTACGTACATAGATTGCTACAATAAAATTGACATTATAAAATGATTGTCATAAGAGTATTAAATGAGACATTTGTGTTACAATAATTTATAACTAACTAACTGTTAAAGCCCTTGTGGCCATGGAGGTTCACCTGCGATGACTCCAGGCCATTCATGGTCGTCCGTGGATTAGTCGGTGCGCATAAAATGACCCGAAAACTCACGGTTACCAAAAACTAACTAACTGTTACAATAAATCTCATGTGATAAACTATTTATTAAAATACTAATTTATCACATGCAAACTTTATATATTGCTAATACATGGTATTTGTTCCTAAAACCGCAGGGCCATTGCCCCCTTTGGCCCTCATTGTGTTCCACCACTGAATCAACTTATTTAATTTATAATATTTTTATATAAGATACATGTTCAATTGTTTGACCATAAAAACTTAAATCCTATAATATAGTCTATTTAGACATTTTAAACAAATTTGGAGTCTTATTAAAACCGATACTATACATACCTATAATGTGTGTGTATATATATATATAAGGCATCTGTACTTGTGTATGTAATATTAGTTCTAGGAAGACAACTATACGAGTGTTTTACCCAGGTCTTTAAGAATTTGTATTCTATATATACACTTCTAAGTTCTAAATTCCTTCTAGGGTTTCCACGTAATTATTATTTTTATTATTTCTGGAAATTTTGATTTGATTGTTACAATTTATCATATTAATTAATGATATACAAACAGAAGAAATCGTTGCAGGTCAAGAACTTATATATATATATATATATATATTATGATGTTGATGATAAGGTTGCAAAAGAAAGAAAGAGTGGATTTGAACCGTTCATACTGTGTGTATATATATTTGTGGCACACATCATATCGGGTGATGAGCCGCAATGAAGATGAAGGAGGATATTGCAAGAGAAGAGAACCACAGATGAAGTGATTATTGAAGCTTGGTTACGCCCCCACCCAGCTTATCAATAACGTCTAACACAGCCAAATTAATTAATTTACGTACACACACAACTACACAAGTTTCAATATGTTATCGCCTTGGTAAAGAGAGAATAAAACAATGAAATCAAAGTGTTTTGGTCGTGTATAGAGTGCCGTGTGACAGAGGGCAGCCCAACACATGGCTTTGCCGTTTAAAAGTATCAACTATATATATATATATATATCTCATTCATTCGTACATATATATATATATATATGGGCGAAAGATTGGGTGAGAAGTTGAGTTAACGGTGAGAAACGTGAGAAGTGGATTTGAACCGTTGATCTCTTTTAATCTCAGTCTGCCCATGAATTGCAGTTTATAAAAGAATTGATCTGGTGTATTTCAGTGTATCTCATCCTAATATGTGTCCATTTCTCATCCAATGGCTGATAACCATTTCTCACGCTTCTCACAGTTAACTAAACTTCTCATCGGAACCGAACCGAACCCAACCCTATATATATATATGTGTGTGTGTGTGTGTATCTGTATATGTATGCATATATTAACATATTTAATTAGACTCAGATTCATATGAGAACAATTACTAAATAAGAGTAAGAAAACGTCCAAAAAAACGGCCGAATCACATGTGATTTTATCATTGTTCTAAAAGGCTCGCAGTAAACGTCGCTATGGCATGCCATGGTTCAAGCCTTGTGTCTCACGCCATGTTAATTAAGCTTGTGCGCGCCATGTCTTAATGCACGGTTTTTGTAATGCGCTATTTGATTTTTCTTTACATTTTTAATGTCTTATTTGCTAGTTTGTATATAACCTAATATAATTTGTTTATTATCATTGACCCATTGAGTAATATCACGAAACTTATGTTTTAATATATAGTATTATATATGATATAGAGGTTTGCCGTCATAACTCATGCCTTGAAAAAAGACGTGACCTCGTCGTAGCTCCTAAGGCTGGGGTTTTAGATTCGTCACACCTCACGCTATTTAGAATCTTCGATTTTTTACTAAAATTAATCGTGTGTAAAATCACATCTGATTCACGCAAATTTCAGGTCGCGGGCCATGTTGCGCGCACATCCTTGTGTTGACTATTAGAGTAAAATCATATGTGATTTTGCATGTAATTTAACTGTTTTTCATTCTCTTATTTTCTTATTGTTCTCGTTTGAACGTCCTTCATTTTAATTATATGTGTATATATATAGATAAATGATATAAATACATTCATATGAGTATATATGTGATAGATATGTCAAGGCCTCAAATATTAAAAGAACGTACATTCTAAAGTTTCTAATCTTTAATTTAGACGTCCAACTTATAAACAGATTGATAAATTATCTTTCTCCTTGTATGATTTTTCAAAATATAATAAATAAATAAAAACTTAAAAAAAAGGGAAGAATCGTGCATAAATAAATAAGTAAAATAAATAAAAAGATGAAAGCAGGTGGGGGATAGGATCGATGAGGTCTGCGTTGATTCCAATATAAGATCGACCTACATTATAATAAATTTGTAAGTATATATATATATATATGTCATGTCTCTCTCTCTTCATTAATTAAGGTTTCTGTCATTTTGTGATATTCCTTTGTTGACATGCATACATTGTCACTCTCGAAGGAAGGACCTCTCTCTACTCGTTCATGCATGCTTTTGTTTCATGTCTCAATCTCTACTTCATAAAAAACGTACATAATAATATATTAATATTTACTTCTATAAAATCAAAGTTGTTTTTTTTAACCAAAAAGGGTATTATTGATAACTAATTAAACAACATATATAATGTAATCCATCCTTTACAAAATGAAATGCATAGTCTCGTTAATTATCATTCATCTTGAAAACTAATTTGATCAAACAAAAAAGATGGTACTTAATCCAACCATGTTTAATTAAGAGCAAATATTGGAACATTCTACCTTCCAAGACAAAGGTGGAGATCCTTGATTCTAAGTGAGGAGTGTTCTAATAAATATGCAATATTATTGGTTGTTTGCGAGAAGAACAAACTACTATATGTACGATCGATGAAATTAATCCTACTATGTTGCCTGAGACAATAACTGAAATTATGGGGACACAAAGTAAATGTGCTTCAACCACAACAGTTGTGGCGTAGTGGTTAAGGCCCTGGAGGATGTGGTGGAATATCACATTTGCCCAGAGTTCGAATCCAGGCGTACACAACAATTGTGGCCACTGAGTTTATCAGGGCTGATTTCTTGCAGTCATAATTTGCCGGGATTATTCTAGGCATAGCTTAGGACACCCTTCCAAAAAAAAGTGAATGTGCTTCGATGAGGTATATGGTAAACCTTCATTAAGATTTACCTACGCTAAAAAGAAGGTTTGAGGGGTGATTGCCTTTTATTGTCTAGTTATTGGTTAATAAAGTGGGAAGGGTATTTTTGTACTTTTCCTTTAGGAGAAATAAGGTGTAGTTTGTTTAGTAGTTGGGTTGGTTGAGAGGAGGGATTCATTCGGTTTTTGTCAAATTGTAAAGTGAGATGTTGCTCTAGGGAGAGAACAGACCTCTCGAAAGTCTTATAAACACTTTTCATTCAATTTCATTACAATTCGGCTGGCTATTTTGGCCGGGGTACATCAAATTGGTATTAGAGCCTTTCCGATCTGAATATGGGAACGAGAAGCGCCACAATGAGAATCGATGATTTGGAGAGCAGTGTAGGGTCGATCGAGAAAAGTTTGGACAAAATTGTGTTACAATTGGAAAAGCTTAGTAACAACGTGGCCAGCAAATTGAATTCGGCGGAATCTTCTGATGGTGAAGAAGAGACGACGTCTGGAGTAGCTAAGAAGAGGAATACTGGAAATCTCGATTCTAGTCGTTTTTTAGTAGTAAAAGGGCAGAAATTAGAGATTCCGACTTTTGATGGCAAGGATCCATATGGTTGGATACTGAGGGTGGAACGATACTTTGCATTGAATCGATTGATTCAAGAGGATCAAATTGACGTGTCGTTGATTGCTTTCGAAGGAGATGCACTTAAGTGGTTTCAATGGGAAAACAAAGGCCATCCTATTACTCGTTGGGAAGATATGAAGCAATTGTTGTTAAGACAATTCAGGTCATTAACGGCAGGATCTTTGTGTGAGCAGTTTATGGCGGTGAAACAAGAGAGTTCAATCGAAGATTATCGAAGGCGATTCGTGGAATTGGCGGCCCCGTTAGACGGTATTCCAAAACAAATTTTCCTGAGCCAGTTTATTAACGGTTTGGAGAACTCAATTAAAGCGGAATTGAGATTGATAAATTTGTTATCGCTTAGTGAAGCTATAGAGATCAACTGTTAAGCAAGGAGAAGAGTTCGTATTCGATCGGAAGTATAGTTCGTTGTTTGGATTTGTGGCTGATTCAGTGTCTCCGACTAATTCAGTGAAATCTCCGATTTCGTCTGGTAAGTCGGGATCTGAATTTCGCAAATTATCAGATAAGGAGGTTCAACAATGTAGGGCGATGGGGCTGTGTTTTCGGTGTGATGAAAAATATGCACCAGGACATAAGTGTAAAAAAAGGAAGTAAATGTAATATTGGTGCAAGAAGAGATAACAGAGGAGGGACGAAAGCAAAACGTTGAATACGGCGGAGATCGGTTCGAAAGTGGAGGTGCACTTAAATTCGGTGGTTGGCCTTACGAATCCGAAGACGATGAAGATGGAATAAACTATCAATAACCAGAAAGTGGTGGTCCTTATTGATAGTGGCGCGACACACAATTTCATCTCTAAAGAGTTGGTGAAACAATTAAAGTTGGAAGTAGAGAACACGAGAGAATATACAATCACGATGGGATCTAGTAATGTGGAGAAGGGAGAAGGGGTGTGTAGAGGTATAGCTCTGGTTGTACAGGAGTTGGAGATTAGAGAAGAATTTTTGCCTATACATTTAGGTAATAGCGATGTGATTCTTGGTATACAATGGCTGGAGACTCTCGGAGCGACTTATGTTAATTGGAAACTGCAGATTATGAAGTTCTCTTGTGGTGGTAATTCTGTTTCGTTGAATGGGGATCTAGCACTGGGTCGATCAATGGTTTCATTAAAAGCGATGGGGAAGTTAATTGATCAGGAATGATATGGCATTCTGGTCGAATTGGGAGTGATGTATATTTCACAACAGGAAACAGTGGATAAAAGTGGAGCGATCGAACAATTGTTGACAGAGTTCGAACAAGTGTTTAATATGCCGCAAGGTTTACCACCGGAGAGGGGAAAGGAGCACAACATAGTGCTCAAGGATGAATCAAACACGATTAACGTGAGACCATACAGGTATCCTCATTAACAAAAGGACGAAATTGAAAAGTTAGTAAGGGAAATGTTGGAGGCGGGGGTAATACGTCCTTGCGAGAGTCCATTTTCGAGCCCGGTGTTGTTGGTTAAGAAAAAGGATGGTAGTTGGAGGTTTTGCATTGATTATTGTGCCTTGAATAAGGCGACTGTGGTATACAAGTTTCCAATTCCGGTAATAGACGAACTTTTGGACGAATTACATGGAGCAACGGTATTCTCGAAACTCGATTTAAAATCTGGTTATCATCAGATTCGTATGAAGGAGGAGGACGTGCATAAAATGGCGTTTAGAACCCACCAAGGGCTTCATGAATTTATGATGATGCCCTTTGGTCTAGTTAATGCTCCAGCCATGTTTCAGAATTTGATGAATGAGGTATTCAAGGACTTTCTACGTAAATTCGTCTTAGTATTTTTTGATGATATTTTAGTGTTCAGCAAGTCGATGGAGGAACACAAAAAGCACCTTAAATTGGTGTTGAAAGTCCTTGATCGTCATAAACTATTTGCTAACAGGAAGAAGTGTGAGTTTGGGCGAACTAAGTTGGGGTATTTGGGTCATATGATATCAGGAAAAGGAGTAGAAGTTGATCCTTCCAAAATTAAGGTTGTTATGGATTGGGAAACGCCTAAAACGATTACGGAATTGAGGGGGTTTCTTGGATTGTCGGGATATTATAGGAAGTTCATAAAGGGTTACGGGTCGATAGCCAATCCTCTTACAAATGTATTGAGGAAGAACCAATTCTAATAGAGTGACGAAGCGCAAGCAGCGTTTGTGGAGTTAAAAAATTGCCTAGCCTGCACTCCGGTTTTGAGATTACCAGATTTTTCCAAAGAACTCGTAGTTGAAACGGATGCTTCGGGCTATGGGTTGGGGCCTATTTTGATGTAGGATGACCAGCCTATTGCTTATTTTAGCCAAGCTCCAGGATTGAGAGCTAATCAAAAGTCGGTTTACAAGAAAGAGCTCATGGCGATTGTGTTGGTTGTCAAGAAGTGGAGACCATATTTACTCGGGCGCAGATTCATGGTTCGTACCGACCAACAAAGTCTGCGTTTTTTGTTGGAACAACGTGTTGTTGAACCGGAGTACCAAAAATGGGTAAGCAAACTGTTGGGATATGATTTCTCAATAGTTTACAAACTAGGGAAGGTGAATCAGGCGGCTGATGCTCTATCTCGTAAGATCGTGGCAGCGAAATGTTCGAATCTGGTAGTTCCTCAATGGCGACAGTGGGATGAATTGAAACAAGAGATTGATGCAGATACTTTTTTGACACAAATTAGAGATGATTTATTAGTTGGCAACAAGGAGCATAAGGGGTTCAAACTTCATCAGAATCTGCTGCTGTACAAGGGCAGATTGGTTATTCCTAAAACATCAAAACTAATTCCGCTAATTTTTTCGGAGTTCTATAGTTCTCCGATTGCAGGTCATGCCGGTGAAGATCGCTCGTATCAACGGATCGCTTCGGAAGTCTTTTGGATCGATATGAAAAAAGATATTATTGACATGGTTAAAAAATGTGAAACATGTCAGCGAAGCAAAGTCTTAAGTGGTAGTCCAGCTGGTTTACTTCAGCCGTTAGTTCTACCTAGCAAAGTTTGGGACGAAGTTTCGATGGATTTCATTGAAGGGATGCCTCGTTCGAATGGGATGAATACTATAATGGTGGTGGTTGATAGGCTCAGTAAATACATCCATTTTATTGGGATTAAATACCCTTTTAACGCGCAATCGATAGATGTTGTGTTTGTGGAAGAGATTGTAAGGTTGCATGGAATACGTCAATCGATTATCTCAGATAGAGATAAATTCTTTTTGAGTTCGTTTTGGAATGAGCTATTTCGATTGCAAGACACAAAATTAAAGTTTAGTTCGGCGTACCACCCGCAAACTGACGGACAGACGGAGGTTGTCAACAAAGGCTTGGAACAGTATTTACGTTGCTAGGTCTCTGATCGGCCGAAGCTGTGGAGTAAGTGGCTAGCATGGGCAGAATTTTCCTATAATTCGTCTTACCATACGACACTTAAGTGTTCACCTTTTCGAGTTCTATATGGGAGAGATCAACCCCCTCTTCTCCGTTATAAAACGAACTCTACCAAGTTGCAATCGGTTGATCAAGAATTATTGGACAGAGATGAAATCTTGGATGAGGCTCGAATGCATTTATTGAAGGCGCCGTTCAGAATGAAACAGCAGGCGGATCTCGGTCGAAAAGATGTTTCTTATATGCGGGGTGATTGGGTGTTTTTGAAGTTGAGACCGTATCGACAAAAGTCTTTAGTTTTGGGGAATAATCCCAAATTATTGACAAAAGTACACGCAAGGGATGTCAGGCTCAGTGGCTTTAAACATACACCCACGGAAACTCGAGTTCAACCCCGAGGGGTTCCTACGTCGAGCTCCTCATCCAATATCATAATACTTGAGCACGAAGGACTTATACCTCATCTGGTACCTAATGTGCCTCGACGTGGAAAACTAGTCGTCCCACGCCGGAACAATAATAAACCAAATATGGGGTCATGACCCCCAATGCATCAAATAAGCCAAATAATGCACATAAGGCTCAACAAGTAATCCCAACAATGGTTAATATGAAATAAATGATATGAAGGGTGTTTTCCATCAAAACCACTTCCATTGTTTACCAAGAGGCCACTAGTCAAAATATAGATGATTCCTTTTTGTTTCAAATCCCCAAAATATGAAGTGAGTAAACATGCAAACTTATCAGTAGTTAACCACAATACCAATATTTCCAAGTTCATAAGTTTTGCATAGCAATGTCATTCACTTAAAGGCATAACCCAAGTAAAACAAGCTAAAGAACATTATTAAAGTTCTTAAATCATCATTTCCCCAAAAATCATCACAAACACTAATATCCCCAAAAGTTATGTTTAGCACAAAATTATACAAATCAAATATATGAAAGAGGAGGTATTAGGTATTTAAAATCCACCTTTTGACATGTATAAGGTTTAGTAAAAAGGTAAGAACTCACCTTAGTAGTTTCCTTGAAAGAAACTAAACCCTATAAATGGAGAGAGTAGAGGTGAGATGATTAATCACTTGAGAGCTCACCAACAACACTTCCTAAATGTGATAAGGACCACCATTAATGACCTAAAATCACCATAAATAAGGAGAGAAGTGTAGGTGGAAGATACTTACCGAAATCAGTAGAGAAAACGCTCACAAACCCTAGAAACCAGATAAAAATGATTGAAAATCGCGACTTAGCTTTTTATACCCAAAGCACCCGTCGGCGATAGTGCCCCGGCGATAGTGACATCTGTCACTATCGCGGGCAAGGTCGCGAGCACCTCACCACTTACGGTACAGATTGAACGATAGTGTCCCGGAGATTGTGACCATGTCACTCTCGCGGGCACAATCGCGAGAAATGTACCGTGGCCACATGACCTCCGGCGATAGTGCCCTTCGCGATTGTGACATCTTGTCACTCTCACGGGAATAATCGAGAGCAGCCCCATCCTTCCCAAATTTTGATGATTTTCAACTCACGATGCTTAAATCCGAAGGCTCGATAAGACACTAATAAATTCCAACAATGAAAAGGTTCCAAAATAAGAAAGAATAATACACGGATCTCAGAATTCGGGGTGTTACAATCCTCCCCAACTTGGGAATGATTTTGTCCCCGAAATCCTACTAACTAAACAAATGAGGGTATCTACGCCTCATGTCTTCTTCCGCTTCCCAAGTCACATTGGTGCCACGGTGGTGTTTCCATTGAACCTTTACCATCGCTACCTCTTTATGTCGGAGCTTATTGATTACCCTTTCCAAAATGGATTCGGGCTCTTCGATGCAACGGTTATCCTCCACTCGAATTTCGGACAGAGGTATGACGCTTTCTTCCTCCGCTAAGCACTTCCGTAAATAGCACACGTGGAAAGTGGGGTGAATCCCATCCATCTCCGGCGGTAAGTCTAAATTGTAAGCTTGGAGTCCGATGTGCTCAAGAATAGTAAACGGTCCAAGGAAACGGGGACTTAGCTTACCGCGCTTCCCAAAACGAATCAATCCCTTCCAAGGGGACACCTTTAACATCACACGATCTCCCACTTGAAACTCTACCAGTCTCCTTTTTTTGTCGGCGTAACTTTTCTGACGATCTTGCGCCGCTTTCAACCGTTCCCGAATAGATTTAACTTTGTCGGCTGTCTCTTGCACAATTTCTGGGCCGGCAAACTGCTTCTCTCCCGCCTCTAGCCAACACACGGGGGTTCTACACTTCCGCCCATACAAAGCTTCAAATGGTGTCATCCCAAGACTTGAGTGATAACTGTTGTACGCAAATTCCACCAAAGGTAGATGGGTATCCCAACTACCGCCAAAGTCGATTACGCATGATCAAAGCATGTATTCAAGCATTTGAATCGTCCTTTCACTTTGTTCATCGGTTTGCGGGTGATAAGTCGTGCTCAAATTCACCCGTGTGCCCAACTCTTGATGTAAAGCTCCCCAAAATCTCGACGTAAACCGGCTATCACGATCAGAAACTATTGACAAGGGTATACCGTGTCTAGAGACTACCTCGTCTATGTAAAGCTTCGCCAACTTATCCATCGGCATGGTTTCCCGCATCGCTATAAAGTGAGCACTCTTAGTCAAACGGTCGACAATAACCCAAATAGTGTCGTTCCCTCTCAAGGTCTTCGGTAGTTTGGTCACGAAGTCCATGGTAATCTTGTCCCATTTCCACTCGGGTATTTCAAGTGATTGAAGATTTCCATAGGGTCGTTGATGCTCGGCCTTCACTTGTGAACAAGTTACACATCGCTCCACATAATGTGCTACATCCAATTTCATAATTGGCCACCAAAAGTGTAGTTTCAAATCCCGGTACATCTTGGTGCTTCCCGGGTGGATGGAATACTTGGATTTATGCTCGTCCTCCAAGAGTAGCTCTCGGCAACCACCAAACTTTGGTACCCAAACTCGACCATTGAAGCACTTTATCCCTCGACTATCTTCGGTCAACAATAACTGTTGCTTTGACATCACTTCCTCCTTGAGGTTTTCTTCCTTTAATGCTTCGGTCTACGCCTCTTTAATCTTTTCCATGAGTCTTGACACCAACTCGATTCTCGTAAGCTTAGCTTGAAGTCTCCCGCTATACTTTTTTCGACTCAAGGCATCAGCCACCACATTTGCTTTACCCGGGTGGTAGAGTAATTCACAGTCATAATTCTTAAGCAACTCCAACCACCTTCGTTGCCTCATGTTGAGCTCCTTCTGATCAAAAACATACTTCAAGCTCTTATGATCCGTGTACAAGGTACACTTTGTACCGTATAGGTAATGTCTCCATAACTTTAATGCGAACATTACCGTCGCCAACTCCAAGTCATGAGTGGGGTAGTTCTTCTCGTGTACCTTCAATTGCCTAGATGCGTACGCGATTACTTTTCCCCTTTGCATTAGTACACATCCAAGTCCCATTTTGGACGCATCGCTAAAGACCACAAAATCCTCCGATCCCTCCGGCAAGGATAAGATCGAAGCCTTGCACAGTTTCCTTTGCAAAGTCCTAAATGCTTTCTCTTGCTCTTCGGTCCACACAAACTTTACATTCTTCTTGGTCAACATCGTAAACGAAGAAGCAATCTTGGAGAAGTCTTGTATGAAGCTTCGGTAATACCCCGCCAATCCTAGAAAACTTCGAATCTTGGATGGACTTTTGGGAGGTTCCCAGTTGATCATGGCTTCAATCTTGGCCAGATCTACCTTTACTCCGTCTTTCGAAACTACATGCCCCAAAAACTGCAATTCCTTCAGCCAAAACTCGCATTTGGAAAACTTTGCATAGAGCTTCTCTTTCCTCAAGATCTCTAAGACGTTCCGAAGGTGTCAAGCATGATCGACTTCATCCTTTGAGTAGATAAGAATGTCATCAATGAACACGATGACAGGCTTATCTAAGAAGGTTCGGCACACGCGATTCATTAAATCCATAAACACCGTTGGGGCGTTCGTCAATCCGAAGGGCATCACTAGGAATTCATAGTGACCATAGCGCGTCCTAAAAGCGGTTTTAGGAATGTCTTCCTCCTTGACTTTCACTTGGTGATAACCCGAACGGAGATCAATCTTCGAAAAACAACCCGCTCCTTGAAGTTGGTCGAATAAATCATCGATCCTAGGGAGTGGGTATTTGTTCTTCACGGTTACCTTATTCAACTCCCTATAGTTGATACACATTCGCATAGTACCATCCTTCTTCTTCACGAATAAGACCGGTGCTCCCCAAGGCGAGGAACTCGGCCTTACGAATCCCTTTTCCAGAAGATCCTGCAATTGGCTCATCATCTCCTTCATCTCCGACGGGGCCAAACGGTATGGAGCTCGGGCTATAGGAGACGCTCCTGGCGTCAGATCGATCTTGAACTCTACTTGACGGTCAGGTGGTAACCCAGGCAAGTCGTCCGGGAATATGTCGGGAAACTCCCTTACCACTTCGACATCTTCTAACTTCTTCTTCTCGAGTTTGGCATCTATTACATATGCCAAAAAGGATGAGCATCCTTTCGCCAAACACTTTCGTGCCTTCACCATACTGATGATTGCAACTTCACCCTTTCTTCTTTCACTGTACACGGTCACCGTGTGACCATCCGAACCCGGAATTCGGATTAACTTCTTTGCACAAAGAATCTCCGCATGATTAGTCGACAACCAATCCATACCGACCACAACATCAAATCCTCCGATAACCATAGGCATTAGATCAATCGGGAACTCTCTCCCTTCGATTTCAAGCTTGCAATTTCTTAGAATATTCCGAACCACTACTTGATCACCATCAGCTAGCTCTACCACTAACGGATCTTCTAAACTAGTAGTGGGCATGGAGAGTTTTGGGCAAAACGAACTTGATACAAATGAAAAACTAGCTCCCGAGTCAAATAATACACGCGTAGGTACGAAGTTTAGGAGAAACGTACCCGACACTACATCCGTTGATGCCTTCGCTTCTTCGATGGTCATCTGAAAAGCTCTCCCAGTTGCTTTAGGAGTGTCCACCTTTTTGCCTCCGTTAAAGTTCGCCTTTGCCTTCGGGCATTCACTTCTAATATGGCGTGGCTCTTTACACCCGAAACAAATTCGCTCTTTGATTGGAAAATCATTGAAACGGTGGCCGGGTTTTCCACACTTAAAACACGGATCAGACCCCGAATTGCAAGGGCCAGTGTGTTTACTTCGGCACTTTGAACACCACGAAGAATCCCGTCTCGGACCATTTCCCCGTTGATTGTTGTTGAAGTGATTTGACCTCTTTGAAGATGTGGGACCCCCTTCCCACTTCCTTTTCTCGCCTACTCCACCTCTCTCCACCTTACTCAGACCGTATGAGTCCACCACAAGTTGCGCCTCTTCTATAGCCTCTCGAAGGGTAGAGGCCTTAGACACTTGAACCATATTCATCATTTCTGTAGGCAAACCCTTAATGTATGTCTTGATTTTCTTTTTCTCGGTGGGGACCAGATGTCCCACCAAGCCCAGCTTGTCCATGAACAACTTCTTGTACTCCTTCACCAATAAATTTCCCTTTTTCAAACCCCGGAACTCATCGATGATCCGGTCCATAGCTCGTTCGTTGCAAAATTCTTCCATAACCTTCTTCTTGAAGGTTTCCCAGCTTAGTTGAGCCAATACGATGGTGTTGGGTCTGAAATGAGCTAAGTCTGGATAGTGCTGCTAAGCTTTGAAGATTACTACTGCTGAAGACTTTAGTACTGCTACTTGAAGATTACTACTGCTAGAGGTATTACTAGTGCTAGTAGTTAGTACTGCTTGAAGAGTTAATACTGCAAGCTTGGTTAGTACTGCTATTGATGCTGCTGAAGATTAATGCTGCTCATGAAGATAAAGATGGATTGATTGCTTAAAGCGAAAGACAAGGAGATTGAAGATAATTATGAACTGGATGCTGAAGATCAACTTTAATTTAATAATTATCTTGTAATCTGTTTTGTATATATAGTATAGAAGTCTTAGATCATAGATACACAATACACATAGAGAATACGTATTGTTTTGTTTTAGAGAGAATTAGCCTCAAGATTCTTAGAAATCCTTTCTTTAAGAGAAGTATTGAACATCTGTTGATCCTGTTCAACAGATTGAGGTTGTGGTTGTAATCATTAAGTTAATTAAATATAACTTGTGATTTGATCTCATATACTGTTCCATTGATTTAATGTTAAAGTGTTATTCCGCAAACTTCTTTAACATAGTTTCTGAGTGTTTAAGTTTAATTCTTGTTTCGAATTTCGATCCTGACAAGTGGTATCAGAGCCAAGGAACTCAGAAATCAATAATCATCATGGATGGATCAAGAGACAGTGTTCTGTTTTCAAAGGTCCCCATGCTCAAACCTAATGAGTTTGACATGTGGAAAATCAGAATAAGGCAGTACATTCTTCTTACAGACTACTCAATGTGGGATATCATTGAGAATGGTCCCTCAAGTGAAGGAGAGATTGGAGCAGATGGCAAGAGACCTCTACCAAAGACTGATGGAGAAAGAAATATGAGGCAGACTGAGATGAAAGCCTTGAGCACTCTGCTCTTGGCAATTCCTAACGAATACCAACATCAGTTTTGCAACTGTGGTGATGCCAGAATCCTGTGGAATGCTTTGGAAAAGAGATTTTCAGGTACCAAAAGCACTAAGAGAAATCAGAAAGCAATTCTCAAGCAACAATATGAGAATTTCATGTCTACAAAGAATGAGTCTATGACTCAAACCTTTGATAGATTCAACAAGTTGATTGGAGAATTGGCCACTGTTGGTGTCAAGATGGACCAGGATGATGTCAACAGAAAGTTTTTAAGATCTCTTGGTGAAGAATGGGTAATGTATACAGTATCATTCAGACAGAATGATAATCTGGAGGATAAGGAACTTGATGATCTCTACAATGATCTAAGGGTGTTTGAAGATGAAGCTGAAGTTGAATCTAAGAAGAAGCCATCTGGATACTCTCACAATGATTCTCTCTTATCATCTACTACTGATTCTACTACAAATACAGAATCAGTTAGTGCTGCTTATGGCTCAAAACAGGATGGTCTCAATGATTCTGTTTTGGAAGCCTTCCTTGCTAGCCATGCCAAAACTTCTCTTATTAATGATGATCTGGATCAGATCAATGTTGATGATCTTGAAGAGATGGACATCAAGTGGCAAATGGCAATGCTTACCATGAGAATCAAAAGATTCATTAAAAGGACGGAAAGAAACAATTTTGCCATGAGAAGAGAAGATGGTGCTGGATTTGACAAATCCAAGATGGAATGCTACAAGTGTCATAAACTGGGACACTTTGCAAGAGAATGCAGAGGAGGAATCACTCAACAGCATGGGAGCAGCAATCAACAATCAAACAACAGGATCTCATCTCAAGCACTTGTCTCACAAGATGGAATGGGATTTGACTGGAGTGATCAAGCAGAGGAGGCAATCCAGAATCAAGCATTGATGGCTGAGGTTTCAGAGTCTTCAAGCACAGCAATCCCCACAGAGGTAAAATCTAAACTTTGCTCTCAAGCCTGTCTTGAAACTGTTAAAAAGTACAGGGATCACAATCAGAGCATGTGTGATGATCTTAAAAGATTGGAGAAACATAGGAGAGAGTCCAGTTTGATCATTGTGAATTTTGAAGAACATATTAAGTCATACCAAGCTAATGAACTTCAACATTCATATGATCACAACTATTGGAAGTGGGAGAAGAAGGAGTTAGAGATTAAGCTAGAAAAATCTAGAGAGGAATGTGAGAGAATAAGGAGTGAATTTGAGAAGGCCAAATTAGATATTGAGAAATTTTCCAATGCTTCTAAAGCAATGGACTCTTTACTCAAATCTCAAGTTCATGACAAACTGAAGAGAGGTATAGGCTACAACAACACCCCTCCACCTTACAATAATAACTACATTCCACCCACCTCAGACCTCTTAGAAAGACAAGAGAAGAAGGACTTACCTGCAGGAGCCACTGAAGTAGATCCATTAGACAGAGTAGTGGTTGAGGCAGATTCTGAAGAAGAGAACACTGAGGATAACAATAAGGAAGACCAGAAAGTAATTCCCCTAGAAAACCATATTCTGACAAATGAAAGGGGGGGGGGGGTAAACCATTTGTCAAGAGTGAGAAAGTGGAGAAGTCTAAAATTGGGGAAAAGACTGTTAAGAGTGAGAAAGCTGAGACCTCCAGGAAAGGGAAGGAGAAGGTACAGGGAGATTACTATATGCAAACTACTGTTGTAAATCCCTGTACTTGTCAACAGAACAAGCTCCATCAACATGATAAAATAAGGGGAAATCAGAGTGTTAGACCACAGTCTCATTGGATTCAAGATCATCCAATCAGAAGATCCAATCTGAAGCTAAAGCCGAAAAGTCGACTCTCGATATTAAGTCTAATGTTACTTTGTAATAAATGTCAAAGTTAATTTATGTTTATTATAATTTAGTATTTACTTTAACTTAGTTTAAATATCTAAGTTAGTTATATATTAGTTTAGTTAGTTAGCTGAAATGTAAAAGCTCATGTGTACATACGCATAATGCCAAGAAGAACAATGCGCATAAAGGTAAACCTGATTTTGTCTACACAAGAGATAAATTAATCAGTTTATCAGGTAAGAAATTTTATTGTTCTTATTGTCGTACACATGATCCTGTTCACAAGACAAGTGATCATTACTGGTACGGTTCTTACTCAATAACTCCTATACGAACTGCAACTAATATTCATGGACCCAAATACCAGTGGGTATCAAAGAAAACTAAACCTGTGTTGCAGGCACCTACTGTCAAGGGGGAGTAGGAGAACAATGGCTTCTAAGTAAATCAGCTTAGAACTCGTACTTCAACGAAGTTTGACTTATAAACACAACAGTTTAGGACTCGCACTTCAATCATCAAAAGACCTTACTCCGTGCTAAAAAAGAGATTGTACTCCGATACTCGAATGAGGAAATCAACCATCAAGGGGGAGTACATACATATTTGTCTGAAATTTTATGCATATCTTTTACAACTGATAATTTACTGATGCATAATTTCAGGGGGAGTAAAAAGGTGATGACTTCTGATACTTTCTGATCAGAACTCGTACTTTCATAGTTTTACTGCTTTTTGTCTTTTCAATTTAAGTGAATAAATTTGCTTTGACTTGACATAAGACTTTTGCAGAAGTTTTGAGAGATGCTTAAAAGATCATATGTTTATGACTTTAAGCTTAGCTTCATGAGATGTAAGATCGCACGTTAAGGTATAATCCTTTATCTTAATCTCATATATGGTTGATAAGTGGACAACTTTCAATCATAGAAAACATTGTTATCAAATGTTCAAACCACTTCCCGATTCTTACACCGAATTCATGGTTTGGAAGTGTGACTTTAAATGTTTTCAAGTTCTACATTGTGCTTTAACAGAAATAGTTAAACATATCTGAGCATCATATGCATAATAGGAAAACATGATTTCTTTGTGCTAGGACTTAACACAACTTCAATGGAATCACCTTAACCAGTGATTTCTACCCAAGAAGTTAATCCATAGTGATTGAGTGTAAGAAGTCAAAAGAAATTAGTGTGTTAAACAGAAAAAGAAAGTTTGGTTAGAGTGAGCTAAATGTTTAAAAGAAAGATGGTGTGAGAACAGAGTTAAAAGAATATCACAACTCTGCACCAATTTTTCTGAGTCGGGCAACCACAATTCTAATGTTTCACAATTCTTTGGTGATCATTATTGAAACAGGCAAGTAGTCCATGCCAACTCTTGATCAAACCTCACCATCTACTCATTTTCTACTCAAATAGAAAGTGTTTCACATTTTCTAAGGGGAAGCAGCACATTTGCTATCTGATTTTCATTTGGAAATCTGGATATTGAAAAGAAGGAAGTCTGACCCACCTTCGCACTTCAATCATGCACATTGAGTATGTGTTTAACTTACTGTTGTCTCAGTGGTTTACACAATTTTGAGCCAATAAGCAATCATCCGTGCTTAATTCTTTCTATCACAAGCACGAACACACAAGGAATTTGTTTCTTTGTCATAACGTTTATAGAAATTACCTTTGTGGTGTTTCGATGATTAAATGGAAGCCCTGGGGGAGTCAACATCAAACAGCTCCTTTCCAATGTGTATTCGTTACACACAGTGACTTAGTGTTACTGACAGGCATGTTAACTGATTCATTAGTTGATTCAGGTGTTACAAGAATATTTTGTCTGGATTTGCAAAGATCTGGATGAATATCTTTTGAATTGACGGATCAGAGGCTCCAAATGACAGGCATTTCTTACTCACCGTTTTGATGAAGTCGTTGCACTTTCCATCAAAAAGGGGGAGAATCTAAAGCATGAAGAAATGTCCATTACATCACAAGATGAAATAAGAGAAAAGCTAACAAAGAAATGCGAGATCAAAGTATTCTGAAGACATGCTGATTTCAGATAAATTTTCTTTGAAGATACTTTGCTAAAGCATTCTGAGCTAGAGAAAGAGATTGCATCTTCTGAGCTGAAAAAGAAGACTGAATTGCTAAAATCTTTTTAGTAATGATCTTGATCCAAAGGGGGAGATTGTTAGACCACAGTCTCATTGGATTCAAGATCCAATCTGAAGCTAAAGCCGGAAAGTCGACTCTCGATATTAAGTCTAATGTTACTTTGTAATAAATGTCAAAGTTAATTTATGTTTATTATAATTTAGTATTTACTTTAACTTAGTTTAAATATCTAAGTTAGTTATATATTAGTTTAGTTAGTTATGTTATTTAGTTAGAAATAATATCTAGATATTATAATAGTTGTTAGATAATATCTAGTATTAGATATTGTTTGGTAGAACTCTCAAATCAGATCTCTCATAATCGACACATACAAACACACACACAAAAGGTGTAAAAGAGAGAGTTCTTCAAGATCAAACATACCGAACCTTGTAATCGTTATTTTATATATCAAACAGGTTGGTAATCGTTTATTTGATTTATCTGGTTAAGATCCTTGTTCTAAATCAGGGACACACACAGAGAAACAAAAATAACCAGTGGGCTCAAAAACAGGGAATTGATCTAAGCAAAGTCAATAGACCAAAGCCTTGTTTTATTTGTGGCAAGTTGAATCATCTAGCCAAACACTGTTATTTCAATCCTATTAACCAAAGATTTACTTTTCAAAGATAAACACAAAATTCAGTTGGTTATAGGAAGCAATCAAGAAATCACATAGCTGCTAATATGAGAACAGTACCAATGAAAACTGGTACTGCAAAATTTCATATTCAGAATAAGTTTGCTAAATCAAAAGAAAATACTCCAAGCAAATCAAGGAGTAACTCACATAATAAGAAAGCAAACAACCTTGTCAAAATTTGGGTTCCAAAAGTCAAGAAACCCGTTAGTACTGCTAACCAAGTTAGTACTGCTAACAAGGATAGTACTGCTACCAGTGTTAATACTGCCAAGCCTATAATTAAGACAAAGTATTCCAGCCATGAGATCCCTAATTCTAATCATCTCATCAAGACTAATCTTACTGAGTGTGAGTATGTTGATGAGAAAGGGCAACCCAAGACCACTTTGGCTTGGGTTCCCTCAAGACTCTAACTGTTTTATCTTATGTGCAGGGCAACCAACAGCTCAGAAGGAATAGCATTTGGCATGTAGACAAGGGTTGCTCTAGGCACATGACAGGTAACATGGACTGCCTTCAAAATTTCAAAAGGTTTGATGGAGGACGTGTTGCTTTTGGTGACAATCCAGCAGGAGGTAAGATAAGTGGCAAAGGTATGGTTTCAAAAGGTAAGATGACCTTTGAAGATGTTTACCATGTTGAGCAATTGAGATACAACTTGTTAAGTGTATCACATGTTTGTGACAAGAAACATAGTATATTATTTACTGATACTGAATGTATTATCCTTGCTCCAGGATTCAATTTAGTTGATGAAAATATGATACTACTTAAAACTCCTAGAAAGGATAATGTTTATTGTTTGGACTTAGAGAGTGTTTCATCTGATTCATCACTAAACTGTTTGTTTTCAAAAGCTTCTTTAGATGAATCATCTCTTTGGCATAGAAGGATGTGTCACATGAATTTTAAAACTATGAACAAACTTGTGAAAAACAACCTTGTAAGAGGGTTGCCTCAAAAAGTGTTTTCATGTGATGATCATTATGTTGCATGTCTAAAAGGCAAGCAGCACAAAACTTCTCATAAGTCCAAAGAAATAAACACAATCTCATCACCTCTTTAGTTATTGCATATGGATCTTTTTGGTCCTACAAATGTGATGAGTATTGGTAAGAAATCCTATTGCTTAGTCATTGTTGATGACTTCTCTAGATTCACTTGGGTATATTTTCTGAGGACTAAGAATGAGACAAGTGGACTGATCAAATCCTTTGTCCTTAGAATTGAAAACCAAACAAATCTAAGAGTTAAAGTCATCAGATCTGATAATGGAACTGAGTTTAAAAATAGTGACTTAAACAGCTTTTGTGAGACTAAAGGTATTGAGAGACAATACAGTGCTCCTAGAACTCCTCAACAGAATGGTGTTGCTGAGAGGAGAAATAGGACATTAATTGAGGCTGCTAGATCTTTGTTGGTAGATTCAAAGATACCCATTACTTTTTGGGCAGAAGCAGTTAATATTGCTTGTTATGTCCAAAACAGAATTCTAGTAGTCAAATCCCAAGGAAAGACACCTTATGAACTTTTCAAAAAGAAGAAACCTTTTATTGGATTTTTCAAACCTTTTGGGTGTCCTTGCACAATTCTCAACACCAAATCTCCCTTAGGCAAGTTTGAAAGCAAAGCTGAGGATGGATTTCTTGTTGGATATTCCTCTCAGAGTAAGGCATATAGAGTTTTCAATAGTTCTACCAGAATTATAGAGGAAAGTGATAATGTCAAATGCAATGAGAACACACCAAATCAGATTGGTGCAGGTCCTGATTGGCTGTTTGACATTGACTCACTAAGTAATTCTTTGAGTTTTAGTCATGTGCAAATTGCAGGAACAAGTTCAGAATAGGTACAAGCACAGAAACCAGAGTTTGTGCTGTTCCCAATACCTACAGTTGATCCTGCTGAATTCTGCCAACAAGAAAAGAAAGATGATCCAGAAACAAAGGATTCTGAACCAGATCAGAATGTAGATGCTAAAGGTGATGAAGAGGATAAAGGTGATAAAGAGAACACTCATCCTTCAAGTCCAAGAAACTCAGGTCCTGAAAGGCTCATATTGACAGAAGATGACACTGATGATGAAAATTCTTCAGTGTTTGGGGGAAACACTCCTGAAAAGAATGACTCCAATCTTGATGCAAGTATTAATGAGGAGGTTGTCTATCATACAACAACTCAGAAGAATCATCCTCCTCAGTTGGTGATTGGTGATATCAATTCTCCCATGATCACAAGGCAACAAAGTAAGTTAGGAGGACTGAAAGACTTACAGTCAGGGTTGTTATATTGTTTTCTATCTCAGATTGAACCCAAGAAGGCTTATGATGCAATGAAAGACCCAAGATGGATACAGGCAATGCAAGAGGAGTTGTTGTAGTTTGTGTTGCAAGATGTGTGGGATCTGGTTGACCTTCCACAAGGACAAAGGGCAATTGGAACTAAATGGGTTTTCAGGAATAAGAAAGATGACAGAGGTTTAGTGATAAAGAATAAGGTCATGATTGTGGCACAAGGGTATACACAAGAAGAGGGGATATATTATGAAGAAGTATTTGCACCAGTAGCCAGAATTGAGGCAATTAGGCTGTTTCTAGCCTATGCTTCTTTCATGCAGTTCAGAGTATTTCAGATGGATGTTAAGAGTGCATTTCTATATGGGACAATTGATGAAGAAGTTTATGTTTGTCAGCCTCCAGGGTTTGAGAATCCTACCTTTCCTGACAAAGTATACAAATTAAAGAAGGCACTCTATGGGCTACATCAAGCACCAAGAGCATGGTGTGATACTCTGTCTACCTATCTCTTGGAAAATGGTTTTGAAAGAGGCATCATTGACAAGACTCTGTTCATCAAAAGGAAGAAGAAGGACATCCTGCTTGTACAAATCTATGTGGATGACATCATCTTTGGATCCACAAAAGATTATATGTGCAAGGAATTTGAGGAGTTGATGCATAAAAGGTTCAAGATGAGCTCTATGGGTGAACTAACATTCTTCCTTGGGCTACAGGTTAAACAGAAGCCAGATGGTATTTTCATAAGTCAATCCAAGTATGTGCAGGATATACTTACAAAGTTTGGATTTTCAGAAGCAAAGCCTGCAAGCACACCTATGGAAACACAGAAACAGATCACTGCAGATCTTGAGGGGGAGGATGTGGATGTTCATCATTATAGATCCATGATAGGCTCCCTCATGTATCTCACAGCTTCAAGACCAGACATTATGTTTGCTGTATGTGTGTGTGCAAGATTTCAAGTGAGGCCTAAGCAGTCACACTTTCAAGCAGTCAAAAGGATATTCAGATATCTCAAAGGACATCCTAGGTTGAATATTTGGTATCCTCATGACTCACCATTTGACCTACTTGCATATTCTGATAGTGATTTGGGTGGTGCAAACTTGGATAGAAAGTCTACCTCAGGAGGATGTCAGTTTTTGGGTGCAAGACTAGTTTCATGGTAGTGTAAAAAGCAAACCACAGTGTCCACCTCTACAACAGAAGCAGAGTATATAGCTGCTGCAAGCTGTTGCTCACAAGTGCTATGGATTCAGAATCAGATGTTGGACTATGGTATTACTTTTCTTCACACTCCTATATTCATTGATAACAACAGTGTTATAAGCATTGTTAATAATCCAGTCAAGCACTCTAAAACCAAGCATATAGAAATCAGGTACCATTTTATTAGAGACTGCAATGAAAAGAAGTTAATTCAGGTTTTGAAAGTACACACTAGTAATCAATTTGCTGATCTATTCACCAAAGCTTTTGATGTGGGTAGATTCACATTCTTAGTCACAAGTGTGGGCATGATAAACACTGAATAAGCCTCTATCATTTTCTCCTCCAGTACCATTTCTGTATAGACTCCTTGATGTTTCTTTTCTCATATTTTCATTGTGCATGGTGCTGCTGACCCTTTGTGTTTAAGTGTTTCAGATTGACAAGTCAAACTATGGTTAAGTCTGGTTAATACTGCTAGGTGGTTTATACTGCCAGTGCAATATTACTACTGCTTTCTACTGCTTGTAAGTGTTAATACTGCTCGTATGTGTTAATATTGCTAGTAAGTGTTAATACCATTGGCATGTGTTTCTACTGCTATGTGTTACTACTGCCAGAAAGTGTTAATACTGCTAGTCTGTGTTAATACTGCTTGTAAGTGTTAATACCGCCGGTATGTGTTTCTACTGCTACTCGTTAATACTGCGGGTATGGGTTAATGCTGCTAGGGTACTTAGTACTGCTTTTAACCGAATCCCATACCCTATAAATACCCTCTTTGACCGCCAAAACCCAAACGGCCCTTTGAATTTCTATTGAGTGTTCATCCTCTCTTTCTCTCTAACATTCTTGCTTCCCAGTGCATAAACCCTAGTGTTGATTCAAACACAAGAACGATGGCAGGACTGGAATTTGTTGACGATCACAATGAGCTTGCAATGCTGCAAAAACCCAAACAAGCTGAGGGTTTTCATGAGATTGTGGATTTCCTAAAATCCTCACACATCGCCTATGCGTTAACTGTCAATCCCACCATCTATGTGGAACATCTGCGACAATTCTGGACGAATGCATCCATTCAGACAGTTGATGGCAATCAGGTCATCCAATCAAAGGTCTGTGATAAATCTATCACAATCACAGAAGGCTGCATTCGCACTCATCTACGTCTAGATGATGCATCTGGTATGTCTACTCTCCCTAAGGAAGACCTATTTCTCGAAATTGGTCGAATGGGGTATGAAGGTCCTACTGAGGTTTATAAGTTCTTCAAGAGCAAATTTTCACCTCAGTGGCGATTTTTTGTTCATACTCTGCAACATTGTATTTCTCGCAAAACAACTGGATGGAGTGAGTTCAGCAGTACCATAGCTTATGCTCTTGTCTGCTTAGCTACCTCCAGAAACTTTAATTTTTCACAAATGATTCTGAATGATTTGCTGTCAAACCTGGATACCAAAACCAAAACTAAAAGATTTTATACGTATCCAAGGTTTGTACAAGAAGTACTTAACAAAGAATTGACGGATTTACCCTCTTTTCAAGAGGTGTATGTACCTAAACCTTCCAAAGGGAAGGTGTTTTCAAACATGAAAAGGCCTAGTAAGGACTTTTCTGGAAAAGACACCATTGTTCTCAACAATGATGGTTGTGTCCCATTCCCATGGTGAGGCATCAGGGTCACAGCCCACATCTGACCAACCCACTGATGACCTACCCACACCATTCATTTCAAAGGATCCTCCTCTGATCCCTGTTGTGAAGCCAATTTCCCCCATCACTCAAACATATGTAAGGAAAAAGGTACAGAAGGTTCCTTCCCTTCCTGTATCTACACCCCAACATCCTTCAAGCCCTCTGATGGAGCATTATCCATCAGAGAATATCCAAAGGGAATCCATAGGGGTGTCTCCCAACCCCAAGAAGGTGCTCTCTAAGGAGAAGGAAGAGCATGTGGGCAGCAAGGCTCACACTACTGATTCTGCACAAGGTGTAGGTCAGGATAGTGTGAACATATCTAAGACCTTCCCCACGGCAACTTTAGATGAGAAATCATCTAAGGGTCCCAAGTGCCAAGAAACCAAGGGGGTAGAAGGTGCTTCTGCTAGGCAGAAGGCCTCTACTAAAAGATTCAAGGATCCTTTAAGGGTGGTAAACACACCCAAAGGAGGTGAGGACAGATATAACTATGATGAATTGATGGAAACAATTGGAAATGTGAACTTAGATGTCATCAATCAGGGCTTGGAGATAGAGGAATTGAAAAAGGTGATCACTTCTCAACAAGTGCAGATTACCAAACTCAAGAAGATGGTACTCAGTTTGGTGCATAAAAGAAGAAAAAGCAATATGTCTTGAAGAGAAGAGGAAGTGCACATGATGCTTCCAAAAAGGGGGAGAGTTCAGAGGCTATGGAATTTCAAGTTGAGGGGAAGTTTGATGGTGAATCTGAAAAGAATGGTGAGAAGAAAACTGGTAAGGCAGCAGAAACTGAGAAAGCAGCATAAACTGAGAAAGCAGCATAAACTGAGAAAGCAGCAGAAACTGAGAAAGAAGCAGAAACTGTTAAAGCAGCAGTAACTCAGTCAGCAGTAGAAACAGTAGAAGCAGTAGTAACTACTGCACCAGAAGGAGAAACAGAGACAAAAGAAGTAGAAACAGAAAAGGAAGCAGCAGAAACTGACATGACTATAGAAGAAATAGAGATTGCTGAAACTTTAGTGAAAGCAAAGAATGACACTCCTAAGGCCACTCAAAAAGCTAAGGGAGTGGTGATCAAAGAAGGGGTATCAGAGAAGAAAAAGACAAAGGTCAGTGTGACAGATGCAAAGAAGAAAGGGAAGGAGAAGATGGTTGAGCATGAGAAACCAGTGAAAAAGCATAAGAAAATTGATTTAGATGCTGAATTGGCAAAGGAATTAAATGTACAGTTTGAAAAGAAGCTTGAAAAGGATAATGAACTTCAAAAAGCCAAAGACAGAAAGATTGCTTTAGATCTGGCAAAAAGGCTAAATGAAGAATACCAGAAAAGCTTGAAGTTGGTTGCAAAGAAGCTTGCAATGAAAGCAACAAGACAAAGGAAGTCTTTAAAGACCTTTCTAGCTGCACAAGAAAGAAGAAAAATGATAAACTTCTTGAAATGATCTGTTGGAGTTCCTGAAGGAATGTTTACAAAAATGTCTTGGAGCAGAATTGAAGACTTATACAAGAAGGAGATGGCCAAGCTTCAAGGAGACTTCAGTCAGAGGGTTGAGTTTGAAAGAAAAATGAAAGAGATACATGATCTGAACATTCAACAGCCCTTCCCTGACAGTGAAGAAGGCACTCCTACAAAAGAAAAGGTAGAAGTGAAGAAAGAAGAAACACTAGCTCAGAAAATTGGAGCTGTAAAAAGAAAGAAGTATATTGCTACAAAGCCAAAGGCAAAGAGGCCTAGAACTGAGGAAGTTGAGAAAGAAAAGGAAAGTGAAAGAATGGAAGCAGAACCATCAGAACCTACTGTTGCACCTCCTACAGAGCATGTTGAAACTGAGCATAGTCAAGAACAACCAAGTCAATCTGATGTGCAGTTTGATTTGTATATGACAGTAACAGATGAAGAACCAGTGAAAGTTGATCCTATCTCAGTGAATGCTCCAGAAATCATTCATTGGGATACTTTGGTGGACAAAAGAACAGAATACATCAGAATCAAGAGAATGGGTGATCAGTATGAAGTTTATTCAACCTAGGGAAAGATCATCAGAAGTTGTTCCAGAACAGATTTGGAGGAGATGTATAAGATTGGTATGAATCTATAAGGCTATGGAGTTTTTATGCATGATGTTTGATCCAGATAGAGTGAAGTATCTTATCAAAGACCTGCATCATGAAAATGGTTTTAAAAGAATTGATCATTGGATGATTTTTGAAAGATGTGGAGTCTATATCTTAACCATTGATAAAAGCTATCATGAGTATTACTTGGTGGATAAGGTATATGACCACAGCAAAGTAAAGTTGCAAGTTATGTTGAAAGCTAAGTTGGTATGTGCTAAAGGTTCAGAAATGGCCAGAATTGTTATCAAAAGAACAATCAATCAAAGTCTAGGTTTGAATCCTGATCTAGGAATCTGAGCATTTATTTTGAAAGCATCATGAAGACCATATTTTGAAGAACTTAACTTCTTGTTTACAAAAGTTAAGTTAGGGGGAGATTGTTGGGTCTGAAATGAGCTAAGTCTGGATTGTGCTGCTAAGCTTTGAAGATTACAACTGCTGAAGACTTTAGTACTGCTACTTGAAGATTACTACTGCTAGAGGTATTACTACTGCTAGTAGTTAGTACTGCTTGAAGAGTTAATACTGCAAGCTTGGTTAGTACTGCTATTGATGCTGCTGAAGATTAATGTTGCTCATGAAGATAAAGATGGATTGATTGCTTAAAGCGAAAGACAAGGAGATTGAAGATAATTATGAACTGGATGCTGAAGATCAACTTTAATTTAATAATTATCTTGTAATCTGTTTTGTATATATAGTATAGAAGTCTTAGATCATAGATACACAGAATACACATAGAGAATACGTATTGTTTTGTTTTAGAGAGAATTAGCCTCAAGATTCTTAGAAATCCTTTCTTTAAGAGAAGTATTGAACGTCTGTTGAGCATGTTCAACAGATTGAGGCTGTGGTTGTAGTCATTAAGTTAATTCAATATAACTTGTGATTTGATCTCATATACTGTTCCATTGATTTAATGTTAAAGTGTTATTCCGCAAACTTCTTTAACATAGTTTCTGAGTGTTTAAGTTTAATTCTTATTTCGAATTTCGATCCTAACAGGTGGCCTCAATAGAAGTGGAATATACGTTCCACCATGTGAAGGTCTCCCCTCTAAGCATTTGAGACCCAAATACGACTTTTTGGTTTTCCCCGCACTCGCTTGATCAGAAGGCCTGCTCCATCTCTCTAATCCAGTTCATGCATGCCACCGGGTCATCAATGCCCTTGAATTCCAGCGGTCGGCATCCGAGGAATGCCTTGAAGGTACAAGTCTTAAGCGGACCGGGAGGAGGAGTTTCATTAGAAGGGACAACGGGCTCCGAACCTCCGGATCCCGCCACAATCATATTTTCAGCTACCACCTCAGGCCTACGGTGAATAGCATCTCGGTCATCCAAGAGCTTCAGGAATACCTCTTGCTGTTGAGCCATAGTTGCATTCATTGCTTGCATCATCCGCTCCATCATTCTAGTTTCCGGAGTCACCTCTTCCATAATCGGATGAGTTGCAGCTATGTTACGTCGAGGTACATGCTCCGATCTTCCACCCAACGCATTTATAAACGGTGGGGACAAATCGTTATTCGTTACTCTCGGTTGATCATCCGTAGATGCCGTCGTATCCTGCCCTTCTGGCCGATTACGCGTATTAACCATAGTCTGCCACACACACGAGAATATAGATAAGATAAGACTATACAGCTATAAGCAAGGAAACGTACTACCACATTCATTAATCATCATAACAACGGAAAACAAGCATAATCACGTAAAACATCTTCATAATAACGTTAGCTAGGCGAAATTATGAACATGCGATACATAAGAATTTTCATTCCCATTACCATAACTCTTAACTTGTGTAGCTTCCGTCAACTCTAAGACTATCTTATCTTAAGAGTTCTACCCAATCTCAGAAACTCACTACTTAAATCCACAGCTTAAGTCTAGGCACCCTACGTCCATACCTAGTTCGCTTAAACTAATGCTCTGATACCAACTTGTAACACCCTAAAAATTAGCGGAATAAAAATTCGAAATTTCTACAACATGACGGCTATAAATAGGTAAAAACATGGGTATAAAACCTGCTATAATCAATCCCAAAGTATCATCCCGATAGAACGAGCAAACAATGCTATAAACATTACAATAATCAAATGAAGAATACACTAACAACCTAATAATCTAACTTAAATAAGAAAGATTAGCATCGGGTGTTTCTATTCTTCCAAAAGGTATGTTCACTATTCAAAAACGCCGGTCTATACATCTCCCAAAAGACCGCTCTTGACCCCAAAGCTATCCACTCAGTCCCGACGAACCCCACCGGAAACCTGACCTGTTATACATGTCATTTTAAGAAAAAGTGTTAGGCTAAAGCCTAGTGAGATCAAACATTTGTAGTTTAAGAAATCAAACATAAAAGTGAATAAAAGAGTTTCTCTTTGTACATCAATAATAATGGTAATGATAACAATAATACTCTTTGAAATATAACAAATACCTCTAGGGTTAACGGGGGAGACCCGCTTACTAACACAAATGACGGAACACAAAAGTAAGCCATTCGATGAGTCAGTAAAGCCAATACACAATTAAAGTACACACAAGGGATGTCAGGCTCAGTGGCTTTAAACATACACCCACGAAAACTCGAGTTCAACCCCGAGGGGTTCCTACGTCGAGCTCCTCATCCAATATCGTAATACTTGAGCACGAAGGACTTATACCTCATCCGGTACCTAACGTACCTCGACGTGGAAAACTAGTCGTCCCACACTGGAACAATAATAAACCAAATATGGGGTCATAACTCCCAATGCATCAAATAAGCCAAATAATGCGCATAAGGCTCAACAAGTAATCCCATCAATGGTTAATATGAAATAAATGATATGAATGGTGTTTTCCACCAAAACCACTTCCATTGTTTACCAAGAGGCCACTAGTCAAAATATAGATAATTCCTTTTTGTTTCAAATCCCCAAAATATGAAGTGAGTAAACATGCAAACTTATCAGTAGTTAACCACAGTACCAATATTTCCAAGTTCATAAGTTTTGCATAGCAATGTCATTCACTTAAAGGCATAACCCAAGTAAAACAAGCTAAAGAACATTATTAAAGTTCATAAATCATCATTTCCCCAAAAATCATCACAAACACTAATATCCCCAAAAGTTATGTTTAGCACAAAATTATACAAATCAAATATATGAAAGAGGAGGTATTAGGTATTTAAAATCCACCTTTTGACATGTATAAGGTTTAGTAAAAAGGTAAGAACTCACCTTAGTAGTTTCCTTGAAAGAAACTAAACCCTATAAATGGAGAGAGTAGAGGTGAGATGATTAATCACTTGAGAGCTCACCAACAACACTTCCTAAATGTGATAAGGACCACCATTAATGACCTAAAATCACCATAAATGAGGAGAGAAGTGTAGGTGGAAGATACTTACCGAAATCAGTAGAGAAAACGCTCCCAAACCCTAGAAACCAGATAAAAATGACTGAAAATCGCGACTTGGCTTTTTATACCCAAAGCACCCGTCGGCGATAGTGCCCCGGCGATAGTGACATCTGTCACTATCGCGGGCAAGGTCGCGAGCACCTCACCACTTACGGTACAGATTGGGCGATAGTGCTCCGGCGATTGTGACCATGTCACTCTCGCGGGCACAATCGCGAGAAATGTACCGTGGCCACATGACCTCCTGCGATAGTGCCCTTCGCGATTGTGACATCTTGTCACTCTCGCGGGCATAATCGCGAGCAGCCCCATCCTTACCAAATTTTGATGATTTTCAACTCACGATGCTTAAATCTGAAGGCTCGATAAGACACTAATAAATTCCAACAATGAAAAGGTTCCAAAATAAGAAAGAATAATACACGGATCTCAGAATTCGGGGTGTTACAGAGTATTGGTAAACCTCCGTTAATATTTACCTACGCTAGAAAGAAGGTTTGAGGGTTGATTGCCTTTTATTGTCTAGTTATTGTTTAATAAAGTGGGAAGGGTATTTTTGTACCTTTCCTTTAGGAAAAATAAGGTGTAGTCTGTTTAGTAGTTGGGTTGGTTGAGAGGAGGGATTCATTCTGTTTTTGTCAAATTGTAAAGTGAGTTGTTGCTCTAGGGAGAGAACAGACCTTTCGAAAGTCTGTAAAACACTTTTCATTCAATTTCATTACAATTCGGCTGGCTATTTTGGCCGGAGTACATCAAATTGGTATCATAGCCTTTCCGATCTGAATATGGGAACGAGAAGCGCCACAATGAGAATTGATGAATGACGATCAAAGAAAGAATGCTTGAATTCAAGCATAATATGTGGATCAAAGTAATATTTTTAAGCATAATATGTGGATCAAAGATTCGGTTGAGTTTTCGCAGGTTCGGTCGAGTAGGCGTATCGAAGTTACTGTTTTTTACCGCATTGCGTTAATTTCTTTTTTCGGTCTGCAATCTTTAATCCACTCCTGCAGATCACTTAGTGCAGGTGAGGCTTGGCCCTCTGTGTTTGCTCCTTGCAAACTGATTGTATGTGGGTTGTGGCTTTCCTGTTGTGTTGTCTTTGTATTGTGGATATTCCTTTGCTTGAAATATATGGTATGCTTGCTGTGCAAAAAAAGTATTGTTTTTAAGTATGTTAAATGATAGATGCAAATGTTGTTGGCAATGTAATGCAAATAGAATGAAAGAAAAGAATAATGGCACTAAATGGCTTATAGTGGACTGGAAATGGTTGTAAGCCGACACATGTCGACTTTAGAACAGTCTAGGAGACTTCTAATGCATCATAGTGAAGTTGTGACTTTGTATTAAGATGATGAGCATAAGCGACATGTGTACACTGAGTTGGAAGTTGTGTCAGGATCTTAATTCTAAACAAGAATAAACACTCAGAAACAATATTAAAGGAGTTTGCGGAATAACACTTTAATATTCAATAACCAATGAAAACAGTGAATCAGAAGAACAACTTGTAAACTTTATTGAATGATTGTAAAGCTACAAGATTCAACACTCAACCTCAATATTGATGAACAGGCTCACCAATACGAATTCTACTTCTCTAGAATTGGGATTACAAACCTTGAGGTTGATTATCTCTATCAAAACAAAAATTCAGAATCCTATATTTTTCAATTCTAAACTATTCTTTATATAATGAAGATAAAAGATAATTACAAATAATAAAAGATCTTCAAAATAATCTTCCATCTTTATCTCCAAGCTTTCCATAATCTTCAAACTTGATCTGCACGAATCTTGATAATCTCATAAGCAGCACTAAGTCTTCAGCAGCATTAATACTTTGAGCAGTATTAATGTTCAGCAGTACTAACTACTAGCAGTACTAAAATTGCTTAGCAGTAGTAATCTCCTCTAGCAGTATTAATCTTGACTTAGCAGTACTAATCTTGATCAGCAGTATTAACTTCACTCAGCAGCATTAATCTCAGAAGTAGTAATCAAGTTCTTCTAGCAGCATTAACTATACTTGTGTATTTCTGAATTTCCCAACAAGTTGCATAGAGAAGTATAAGGCAAGTCGGTGCAGGCAACTTGTTCAAGATAGCCTTTTCTATTGGGTGCATGTCAGCTAGTGATTAATGTGAGCTAAGTTGGTATTAGTGTTGAGTAACTTGTGTGTAGGTAGTATTGCAAGTAGAACCAATAAACCTATACAACGAGGTGAGCTTTATGTGTTCTATAACCGAGATATATACTATATATGTTTTTAGTATTTTGATATATAAAATATGCATGCAAGGTGTTTGTGTAATTTAAAGCTTTCAAGTGTATTTAACATTTTATGAAATAATGTTATATACTTGACACTGCGAGTGAAGTAAGGGTAGCACATGTCCCATGGTTACTTTGTGTTATGCCAAGAGATGTAAGAGCATCTACAGTAATGAACCTCTTAAGAGTTCATTGCTTTGCCACATCAGTTTTCTCTCTCTGTCACATCAGTTTTCTCTTTCCTACACATTTCATAAACCTTTCATCTCTAATCATGAACCGGTCCATGATTTATATAATAAAAAACCATAATAATAAGTGCTTCGTGGATCTGGTGGTTATTTTGTGGAGATAGGTTATACTTGGATATGGTGTTTGATATGTGTATGGTGATTTTTTGTGTAAGCTAGATGCCTACTCGAAATTTACTTATTGTGTGAATTGATGGCTTCATGGTTAGACATATGTTTTTTTTTGCAATTTAGTGTTTTTAGTGTTCTACGATTGGAAAAATTGTGTTTGCAGTAGTCAATTTGCTAAACAAACATCTACTAGATGCAAATGAGTACTTTTTAAGACCAACGACGATTTGGATAATGTTTGGAACTAAATATCAACTTTTTTATATTTGTGGGTTTTGAATTGTTTTGAGGTTCAAATGATGAATCTTTGAGTGAAAAATTAGTATATGAGACCAAAAAGTAAATTTTCTCTTGAACAAAGGGAGTTAATTTGGGTGGAGTTGGAGGCTATGGATGTATTCCTGGTATGGTTGATGTTGAAATATTGCATATTCTAATTTGAAGGTTAGCTTAGGAGCTGGTGGTTGGCCATTTTAAATCATGTTAGATATAGCTTTACTCTCTAATGGTTGGTGACAAAAGCTTACTTTATTGCTTCTGTATTTCAATGCAACTTCTTCGGTGAATTTGTAGTTTAGAGACATCCACCAAGTTTTATGCAATAATTTGTTATTATGGTAGTGTTACAACAGGAAATGTCTAATAACGCCATGTAATTTATAAATTATATATTATATTGACCCAGACGAGTCTAAAAACCGTCAATAACCTCTAAAATTAACCTGGACCGTTTAAATTAATTTGAGATTTAATCTGGATAGTTTAAACTAATTATTTTACGGTTATTAGATCCAGACTTCGGCCCACTACTATCTTCTCCCCTGTTACCTCCACGTCCCGATCGTGTCTCCTACTTCTCCCGTCTTCCATGATCCCACGATCCTCATGCCCCCGAGTTCTCTCCCATCGTCCAGATCCTCTCATCTCCTCAGTCGGTTCATCTTAAGATACGAACCTCACCAGTGCATTCCCGATCTTTGCCCCGCCTCTCTGATTATCCTTCTCAATTGATTCCTTCTTCTCAAAATTAATAACACTACTGTCAAGATGCATGTCTCCTCTAAAGTCACCAATTCATTTTCTCTAGATGACGATTATGGTTTTGTTCAAAGCTTTAGCATCCTCTCTCGGTTAGTGTTATCGATAATCTCTAGATTATCTCTCCTATCCCGATCTATGTTCAATGCTTTATCGCTCCTTCCCTATATTGTATTTTGTATCTTCGATTCAAATGGCTTTCCAACAATGCATATTAGGTTTGGGACGATGAGCAAACCAGGGAACAAAATTTAATCATTCATTTCGGCTGCTAACTTGGGCTTTGAATGCCTTAAAAAAAGGTTTTGTTACAAGACAGTTCCAAATTAGGTTCCCTCCATTCCAAAATCAATGTCCACAATGAAAAAAGCAAATATTTTTAAAGTTTTGTAATAATTACAATTCTTAATTAAGTAATAACTAAGAATTTTACCCTTCGTAGTAGAGGGAGTACTGCATTTTTCAACCTCATAATCAATTGTAGGATTGGAAAGTAGGCACTAAAAGTGGAGACATGTTTTAAGATAAGCTAAAATAGAAATGTAGACACTTATTTTGTGACGTAGAGAGTATTTGGTATATAATTCAAAGAACGTAATATTGTTTTCACTGTTTCTTTTCTTATGCAAATATACTTGGTAATTGGTCCAGATGTCAAGCTCTACATTTACTGACCGAGCGAGTGGATCGATGAGGCGAGGGAATGAGGTAGAGGCCAATCCCAGACACAAGACAAAATTGTTCTCCATTAGGTGGTGGGTCTTCGAATCCAAGAAAAAGTATGTGAAACACCCAAATAACTGTGTTAGTTAAAGACTGATCACTTAAATAATTGAATCTAGATTACAATCATGTCGTGTACTCGACCAACGGACGGGTATAACACTAGTTTAAACAATGAAAAACCTCACCGTGTGAATGAATTTGATAATTTAAGTAGGTGAAGGGTTTAATTATTTAAATATAAAATATTTATAGGACCCACATTTTAACCATCAAGGAGCGGTTCCTCTATGAGGACCGCTTTGCTGAGGTGGCAAAGAAGTCTTTTGCTCTCAATGGAAGGGACCGATTCTCTAAATTGATGAGGTGGCAAAGAACCACTGCCTTGTGGATGCTCTAAGGACCAATATAGGTAATAGTGCCCATGTACCATGTCAAATTTACTAGTGCCTTATGCCATAAATTGACCTTTATTATATTGTGAAGGAGTTGAAATTTCATGAAAAAATATTTTTACATGTGTAGAGTTTGCATGCACGATTGTTTTAAGTAATTAATTTATATACACTACAACAAAATGGATATGTTAAGGTGCACAACCATCTAAATAATATGAATTTTAAGTTTATAGAAATGATAATTATATGTACTCTTAAACGAAGACGTTACAATAAGTTGTTAAAAAGAAATCTAACCACCTAACAAAGTATATTCTTAGTTGTTAGGACAAAATTGAACAACTAATTAATACGACTTAAAAATTAAATCTTCTTATTCCAACAATGAAATTAATACTTAATTTTCATATATTTATTATTTTTTTTTTAATTTACATTTACATCATCTCTGTCTTATTTTTATTCCAACAATGAAATTAATACTTAATTTTCATATATTTTTTATTTTTTTTAATTTACATTTACATCATCTCTCTAATAATGTATATTTATATGATTGATGAAGGAAAATAAGACAAAAATTTAAGACGTTGAGAATTTTATCATAATCTGAATGCCTATATAAGTGTTAAAAGATTAATTCGATTTGGATTATATTTATCTAAATAAGGAGAAGATATACTCCACGTATTAGTTTTCTATTAGGATTTCTATGTATTTGTTTTCAATTAGGATTAGTATGGATTTCCTTATTTTATGTTAATTAGTCTGGCTATTTAAAGCCCTTCTTAGATTTCTTAATAATATAAGCATAGTTCATTATTTACCTTTGCAATTCTTCTCCAAATCTCCAACAAATTTGGTATCAAAGCCAGGTTATTGTTCATACGATATTGTTCATCGCCTGAATTGCTACTGTTCATCGTTCCTGTCAACTATGACTACAAGTTCGTCTACTCGCAACATTGCATCACCACAAATTCCAGTGTTCAAAGTTGAGTCTTATGAATATTGGAGCATCAAAATGAAGACTTTGTTCAAATCGTAAGATCTGTGGGAACTAGTGGAGAATGGAGGTACAGAAGCAAGTAACGATGAAGCAAAACAAAAAGAGAATAAAAAAAGGGATGCCAAAGCCCTATTCTTTATCCAACAAGCAGTGGATGAAGTCATTTTCGCTCGCATCGCAGCAGCAACCACAACAAAACAAGCTTGGTTAATTTTGAAGACCAAGTTTCAAGGTTCCTCAAAGGTAATCACCGTAAAGCTCCAGTCTTTTCGTCGTGAATTCGAAACCGCTAGAATGAAAGGAAGTGAATCAGTCCAAGAATATTTGGCACGCATATCGTCTTTGGTAAGTCAAATGAGATCTTATGGAGAAACAATCAAAGATGAAATCATAGTTGCTAAAGTTCTCAAAAGTTTAACCCCCAAGTTTGATCACGTTGTAGTCGCAATCGAAGAATCGAAAGACTTATATGTGTTCACGTTTGATGAATTGATGGGCTCTTTACAAGCACATGAAGTAAGGATCAACAGGACAGCAGAAAAAGAAGGAGAAAAGGCTTTCCAAATCAAAGGTGAAAGAGAATTCACTAATTACAGAGGAAGAGGACGCAGACGCAGTAGCTTTCGAGGACGGGGGAGAGGCCGTAACACCTTGGTCCAATGTTCTTACTGCAAAAATATGGACATAGTAAGAAAGATTGTTGGTCTAAACCAGAAGAAGCAAGTTACGGAGAAGAAAAAGAATCGGAGGACTATCTATTCATGGCCTACACAAGCAGAGATGTACATACCAACGATGTATGGTACCTTGACAGCGGGTGTTCCCACCATATGACAGGAGATAAAACTAAGTTTAAAGACCTGGATGCTTCGATCAAATCTCAGGTACGCCTAAGTGATGATAAACAATTAAAACTCGAAGGACGTGGGACTGCCATGATCAAGGTAGAGAACCTATTTAAGCTTATAAAGAATGTAGACTATGTTCCATGCCTTGCTCATAATCTTATCAGTGTTGGCCAATTAATAGAATATGGTTATTCGGTGACTTTCGATGACTCACGATGCTTAATAAAAGACAAGAAATTAGGAAAGTTACTTGCAGAGGCTAACATGTCGATCAACAGGATGTTTTCTCTTATGTTTCATCACGATACAGTGGTTGCTTTGGTAAATCAACAGTCGAATGACAGTGATCTTTGGCATGTATGATACGACCATTTAAACACCAAAGGTCTACAACTATTAAGACGCAAAGAGATGGTCAGTGGGCTTTCGTCTATTATGGATCAGAAAAAAATATGTGAGGGTTGTGTGCTCGGAAAACAAGCCAAGAAGCCTTTTCCAGTCGGAAAGTCAAGACGAGCAACCGATGTTTTAGAGCTAGTTCATGCCGACTTGTGTGGTCCAATGAAGAACGAATCCTTATCAGGCAACAGGTGTTTTTTGCTATTCACTGACGACTTTAGTCGAATGAGTTGGGTATATTTTTTGAAATTAAAGTCGTAAACCTTTGAAATTTTCAAAAAATTCAAAGCTTTAATGGAGAAACAAAGTGGCAAGAGTCTAAAGGTGCTGAGAACAGATCGAGGTGGTGAATTTACATCAAACGAATTCACGATATACTGTATAGAGCAAGGAATAAAAAGAGAAGTAACAACCCCTTATACTCCCGAGCAGAACGGAGTGGCCGAAAGGAAGAATCGAACGGTGGTGGAGATGGCTCCATCAATGCTAAAAAAAGGTCTTCCTGATAGATTTTGGGCAGAAGGAGTAGCAACAGCTGTATACCTCATCAATATGTCACCAACAAAGGCGGTCTGGAATCAAACACCTTATGAGGCATGGTACGGTCATGGTTTTAAAAATCGTTTGAGGCGTACGCCTCGAGGCAGGCCTCGAGGCGAGGCGGTCCAAAACCACTCATGAGGCTTAAGCCTCATGGTCCCTGGACGAGGCTTACGCCTCAATCAGTGAGGCGGTGCCTCGAGGCGTTGAGGCGTGAGGCACTAGTGAGGCGCAAGCCTCAGATGCTTTTTGTTTTTTTGTGAGAATTTGGTGATAAACTCATGACTTTTATTTAAAAAAAATAACTTGTACTTCTATTTACAAAGGTAGAAAGTCAAAAGCAAAAGTAAGTGTACTTTTAGTAATTTAAAAGTACAAAAACCCACTTTGGGGTGTCATTTCCTCTTCCCTAGAAGAAATTTTATGAACTTGTGAAATTTAAATTTGGTATGGAATTATGTTTTGCTTATTATTAGTATTTATGAATTTTATTTGGTATGGAATCATGTTTTCGACATATATATTCTTTATTATACATACACACACACACACACACACATATATATATATATATATTACATACACTCCTCGAGGCTTACGCCTCGGACAGCCTCGAGGCTTACGCCTCGCCTCCCGAAGGGAAAACGCCTCGAGTCCCGATTGGGATTTTTAAAACTATGGGTACGGTAACAAACCATCGATAAGTCATCTATGTGTGTTTGGAAGTGTGTGTTATACATTAAAAACAGGTGACAAACATAAGTTGGAAGAAAAATCACAAAAATATATATTTGTGGGTTATTGTCCCAACTCCAAAGCTTACCGTCTATTTGACCCATTAAAGGAATGCTTAACTGTGAGTAGAAACATAGTATTTGACGAGCAGGCATCATGGAAATGGAACGATGAAGATAATTATCAGACAAGAGTAGTTGAAAACGAAGAGACCGACATTGAAGAAACAAAAACATTGGAGAGTTCCCAAAGCTTAACACCACCACTAGCAAGTCAAAATGCAAGTTTGAGCTCATCACCAGCAAAGTCTTGGTCTAGCTCTCCTGCGGAAGAGTATAATGTCAATAAATCAGCTACAAAGGATTCAATTCAGCTACGGAGAAGTGAGCGAGGCAACATTCCACGACGACGATTCGACATTGAGGGAGAGGATAACTCATCTATGGTCCTGTTTGCTGGTGATCCGACTACCGTGGAAGAAGCAATGAGAAGCGACGAATGGATAAAAGCTATGGAAGATGAATTAAATTCCATCCAACGTAATCAGACATGGGAATTTTCGGATCTTCCTGAAGGAAAAAACATGATTGGATTGAAATGGATTTTTAAAACAAAGTTTTTGCCCGACGGGAACATTCATAAACACAAAGCAAGATTGGTAGCCAGAGGGTACACTCAGAAACAAGGTGTAGATTACGATGAAACGTTTTCTCCCGTAGCACGTTTTGAGACGGTTCGTATGATTTTAGCATTGGCTGCCCAAAAACAATGGAAAGTGCATCAATTCGATGTAAAATCGGCGTTTCTCAACGGTGATCTACATGATGAAATATATAGATCAGCCTCCGGGCTTTGAGGACCTAAGCAAATCAACTAAAGTTTTGAGACTAAAGAAGTCTTTATACAGGCTTAAACAGGCCCCAAGAGCTTAGTATAACAAGATAGATGAATTCTTTCGAAAGGAAGGGTTTGAACGAAGCATGAATGAACCAACCTTATATGTCAAAAGGCAAGGTACACATTTTAACACCCGTAAATTCCTATCTGTGAAAGCCAATCCCTTGAAGAAATCCTTGATTCTGATCATATAATTTCATTCCTTTGTTAAAGGTGTCATTTTACCTTTTATTGCATTAAAAGAGGAAACTCTTAAAGGCTTAGTGTTTTAGCCATATTGCCGTCTTACATTCTTGTTGAGAAATGAAAATTTGTCACTGCATGATTTTAGCATTATTGAGTTTTGCTAAAATTCAATTGGGTTTAGGGTGCCTCGTCTTACGTCATTTTGCGTTGCGTAAAATAATTTTGAGAACATGTGCATATGCATCATTGTGTGCGTTAATTTATGAGTTGTGTTCAATACTTTGTTTCATGCGAGTCTTGCATCGACACTTTTGCAACCGTAAGAGGCACCTTGAAAAATCGAAATGTCGCATGATTGCATCTTGAGTTTCACACGAGTATATGTGCATACTTTTGGGTTGAATCCGACTTTCACTCGCGTGAGTAAATATGCGAAATATTTATATTGTCTTAAATTAAATTTTAATCTAAGTGTGCTTCGCTTGTTGACCTTGCTGTTATAAATTTTCCGCAATACATGAAATAAATTTTCGAATTGCATATCGTTGTAGTTACCATCTTGGTCAAATGTGTCTTATCGAGGCGGCTTAAAGTTTTAAACTCGATTTGAGAATTATTTGCATTCTTATCATTTCATCGAACTTTGGGGAATAAACTGTTGCATATGGAGTGGTTAATAATTTCATGTTGCAACGAATTTTGGGTTGGGAAGTTAGAACTTTAAAATTAATTTGTGAATGTCTCTTTTGGGAATTGTACAAACTTCTATTACACATGTTATAGTGCGGAAAGTTATCTTTCATATGCATAGTATAAATTGATGCATTACTAGGACCATGGTAGTCCGTTTGAAATTTTTGTTGCACATCTCTTGTTACCGTTTTTATTAACGTAATTACTGATCAAACGAGTTTTGGAAATGGTTTTATATGCGTTGTGTTGGTAACCTATTTTGAAACCTATCAGATGGACGATAGTGTGTTTTCACTGTACGGTTAATCGTTATAAAACTTGTGTATTTGAATGTTTTATAAAAGTTTAAATTGGCATATTATTTGAAAAAACTTAAACTCATTAGGCCTATAGGTTTAACCCCGTCATGAAAGGAGTTGTGTTTAGGGACTAAGGGAGTCCTTGGGATTTGAAGCGTCGGATGATCCGACTTGTGGTCAGTCTTGAATGTTTGAGGTTTCGGTTGTGAATTTGCTCGCATTTGTATTAATGGAAATAGTAGATTTAAGTCTTCACAGTTAATTACGGAAGCAATCTTATACCTCGGTAATCATGCGAGATAAGGTCTTAAGTGATTACATGCGATTAGATTGGGTTCGTTTTGGGGGATTGCTCGTCGGTGTGACACCATGGTTTATGTTGATGGTGTATCGTCTCAGTGGGTTCCGTGATTAAAGAATATTTTGGTGGTCGGTCTGTTAGAAATATAAGATTTGAAATTTAGCACTCGGTTAAGTGTCAAACTTAGTACGGCTATCTGTCTAGATTGGGATTTTGGACGGGATGTCCATGTTTTCGAGGTCACCGTTTAGCCCTAGGTGTCGACTTGTTTTCTTGGAGTCAGTGGAGCTGGGAATGTTTGGATTTATCCCGGTCGAACCATGAGAAATATTGACCTTTCAGTGACGGAATTTGGAAGGAGTTTGGGTGTTGAGGATTAAGTATCGATGTGTTTAAGCATTTCCGTGGTGGTAAAGCTTGTGTTAAAGGATTGTTGCGAGGATTGGTATTAGAACGGAGTTGAGTGTTGACCGAATCTGGGCTAAGTAGTATCTGAAGGACGCTTTGGTGCGCCTTAGAATAATATCTTTATCGATATTAAGAATGGATCAGTTGAAATCTGAGGAACTTGGAAGTTTGGTTACGATCTTTGACGTTGTGTTCGGAACCGTAGATCCGAAGGAAAGGTTGGTCAGCGAGAATTTGGGGTCACTAACTACCTGGAGGTAGTAATTGTCACCTAAGGTTGGGAGACGACCATAACCTTGTGAGTAAAAGGTTATTTTGGAGAGTTAAGTGTACGCTCGGTTAGGAGTATATTGTGCCCAAGAGGGGCAACAATATGAGTATCGGTGTAAGGGACGTGTTGGTGGTGCTAGCAACGGGTTAAGATCAATCTTCCTGCGGGTGAGATTTCATGGGAACCTAGATTTCAAGGACGAAATCATTCTAAGGTTGGGAGGATTGTAACACCCGTAAATTCCTGTATGTGAAAGCCAATCCCTTGAAGAAATCCTTGATTCTGATCATATAATTTCATCCCTTACGCCTTACCTTTTAAGCCTTATCGCATCGTGTGTGCTCCGGATGAAAATGGAAGAAATCGGGGCTCGGGACACTCTGGGCGATAGTGCCCTGGCGATAGTGCCCTGGGCACAATCGTCGGGCACAATCGCCAACAGAGTGGTGCCCGCGGTACAGTTTGGGCGATAGTGCCCTGGCGAAAGTGCCTTGGGCACAATCGCCGGGCACAATCGCCTGCGGCCTCTGGTTGTTTTAAAATCGATTTTGAGCAGCCCCACCTCATTATTCTCAACCCCTTTCACCCTTTTTCTCTCTAGAAACCGAACCCCAAAACCCTAAAATCAGTTTTATGCGTCAAGGGCACCAAATCTTTTATGTTCCAAGTGTTCCTCCTTCCACCCATCAAAGATTGGAAGTTATTGGTCAAGGAGCTTCATCTTCATCTTCAACCTCAAGTTCATTTCGGGTTTTCTAGGTTTTTCGTCAAAACCTAAGTGGTAAGTACATTCTTTCCATTTCCAAATCTTGTAATAAGTTATGAATGCTCCATTGATGTTTCCCTAGTATTTGACTTATCAAATCTCGGACTTGATAGTTTTGGAAGAAACTAGGGTTTGGATCTCGTTGGGGATTTTGGTGTATTATGTTTGGGGAATGTTTCTATATGGTTGGATATGGTTATTTACGGTTGAAGTTGTGTGGATCTAGGTTTTTGGAGGATTTAGGCTTGAGGATTCAAGTGGTTTCAAAAGAGCTCGTTGGGTGAAATCTAGATTTAGCACTAAATCTAGCAAGGTGAGTTCAAGTTGATTTGTGAAAACGTTGTAGATGCCAAAATGCCTATTTTAAAGTGTTTATGTGTTCTACATGAAATTATCAAATGTTGGGTTATTTGCTAATATTTGATTATTTGAAGTATTCAACCTTACAAACTTTGTATAATACCTACATTTGGGATTTTTGGGCATTTAATATATGTGTCACAAATGAATGTGTTTTGAGGTCTTATTGCATAAATAGATCTTTGGTCAAAGACATACACTTTTAAATGTTTGTCGGGTTTTATGCATCATTCATGAAATGGAATGTTTTGTAAAGTATTAATTGCACATTTGTGCGAGGTACTTGAAAGAATCTTTATAGTCTCATTTTATGATTTTCATTCTTATCAGCAGTTAAAGTTGGAAAATGCATATTTTGTGTTATGAGACATTTGGAAAAATTATAAGGGTATAAGTTCATTTTGGAAAAATGGTTGTCTCAACTAATGTTGAGTTTTGAACTAATCTTACTCTTGGTCGTTGTGTTGGCATATCCGTTGGTCGAGTGCGTTTTATCGTATTTTTATTTTCATTTATCAATGAGTCAATTGGGTTGCTAAGCCTGCGGCTTGGCATTGTTATTTTGATGGGGTTTTGGACAATTGTCCAGTTTTGGTAGCTCGACTTCGAGCCTTGTTGGCGTTTTTGGATGAAGCACGTTAGGTATCGGGTGCGATGTAAGTCCTTCGTGCTGCACGTTAAGGTACCGGGTGCGGTATAAGTCCTTCGTGCTCAAGTTTTGCGTTTTTGGATGAAGCACGTTAGGTATCGGGCGCGATGTAAGTCCTTCGTGCTGCACGTTAAGGTACCGGGTGCGGTATAAGTCCTTCGTGCTCAAGTATTACGATATTAGATGAGGGGCTCGACATAGGAACCCGACGGGGTTGAACTCGAGTTTCCGTGGGTGTACGTTTAAAGCTACTGAGCCTGACATCTCTTGCTTGTACTTTTGTTTATATGACTAGTCATAACAACATAAAATGGGCTTACTTTGTGGACCGTCACATTTTATGGAATCGGGAATCCCCCGTCACCGAAAGGTGTTGTTTTTGGGTATTGAGTTTTATTATCCAAGTTTTCGGTGACGTTTTGTATATCTGGGTGTTACCCTTGATTTATTTGTTGAGTATTATGTCCCACCCGTGTTTTGGGTGTTTTGAAATATAAGGTTTAACCGTACCTTCTTAAATGGAGAGTCCAATTTATATTTACGCTTTGAGTGAGTTTTGGGTTAAAGCTAGTTTATGAAGGGGCGGTTTACATTGGTATCATCATTTTGTAGTAGTTTGATTTGGAAAATGTCCAAATTGGTGTTCTCCATCTAAAATGCATATTATTGGAAAACGAGTCGTTTGCATATTCAAAGCATACCTTTTGAAAGATTATGAATTAAACTGCATTATCTATTTTCACAAACATCTTTATTTATGTTGAAAACTCTTGAGCTCACTAGGCGTTAAACCTAACATTTTTATTTGTCGGCATGTGCATCAGGTTCCAGTTGGGTTATGGTTCTAGCAGCCACGAAGAGTTGAGCCTTAGCCTTGTGCAAAAGTAAGTAGTTGGTGAAGTCTTCCGCAATTTTGGAGATAGTGACTATTATGGGGTTTTAGTAGCACCCGTTCTTATCATAGGCTTTTGTATAGAATGACTGTTTTTATTGAGATTAAATCTTAATTTGTGGTTGTAGATAATTTCTTTATTGATGTATTTAGAAAATTTTAAATAAGTTGTTATTTCCAGATTTGAGGGTGTTACACACATGATCTATTAATAGTAAGTCTTTATGTCGATGACATGATTTTTACGAGCTCCTCGAGTCAACTTATAGCAAACTTCAAGAACTCTATGAAGTGTATGTTTAAGATGACAGACTTAGGAGAACTTCACTACTTCTTGGGCCTTGAAGTGAAACAAGCAAGTACAGGTATATTTATTTCTCAAAATAAATACATAGAAGATACTTTGAAAAGGTACAACATGATGAACTGCAAAGAAGAAACGACACCCATAAATGTAAATGAGAAACTAAAAGCAGAGGACGGGACGGAACGGAGCGTGTAGATGGTGGAAAATATCGAAGCTTGATAGAACACTTAATATATATGACTCATACAAGACCCGATATCAGCTACTCGGTGGGAGTACTTTCTCGGTTCATGCATCAACCAACCAAGCATCACTTTGGTGCTGCCAAGAGTGTGCTTAGGTACTTGGCTGGTTCAAAAGAATTGGGAATATGGTACAGAAAATCTGACGGTTTCTCCTTAAAGGGAAATAGTGATAGTGATTGGGGCAGTACAGTTGATGGGATGCGAAGTACCTCTGGAAACTGTTTTTTTCTGGATTCGAATGTTATTTCTTGGAGTTCAAAGAAGCAAGCTACAGTTGATCTGTCATCCACGGAGGCGGAATATGTGGCTCTAACGGCTGCAGCTTATCAGGCAGTTTGGCTAAAACGAGTTTTAGGTGACTTAGGTGAAGAGCAAAATGGTGCGACAACTCTTTTTTGTGACAATAAATCTGCAGTCATGTTGGCAAAAAATCCAAATTTTCATAATGGAACCAAGCATATAGAAATCAAACATCACTTTATCCGTGAGTTACTGAGCAAAAAGGAGGTTCATCTAGAAGAATGTAGGACTGATCAATAGATTGCAGATGTGTTCACCAAAAGTCTGTCAAGGAAGAAACATGAAGAGTTTTGTGAAAAACTTGGGTTGTCCAAATTCGAATGAAAAGGGAGTGTTAAAAGATTAATTCGATTTGGATTACATTTATCTAAATAAGGAGAAGATATACTCCACGTATTAGTTTTCTATTAGGATTTCTAGGTATTTGTTTTCAATTAGAATTAGTATGGATTTCCTTATTTTATGTTAATTAGTCTGGCTATTTAAAACCCTTCTTAGATTTCTCAATAATATAAGCATAGTTCATTATTTACCTTTGCAATTCTTCTCCAAATCTCCAACAATAAGTACCATATTGTTTAAATGTTATGAATGAATCTTTGGGTAAAATCTTTCTTAAAATATCAGCATTATTCGTTTGTAAAGGATTTTAAAAGAAATTATAAATATTTTTAAAGACATTAATTAATTAAGTATGAAATAATTTAAAAAATTAAATTTAATTAATGATAATGATAATAAGTAAAAAATTTGGGTAGGATGAGTTGGATGCATATGTTAAGAGGGACATCCACTTTTAACATGTGCCTGCAGCTGCATCTCTGCATCACTATAGCTGCTTCCCCTCACCTACTTCAACTCGCCAATTTTTATGCTACAACGTATTCCCTCTTCAAAATATATAATTTATTTTAAATCGATAATTTATAATTAATTTCATTTCATTTTTTATAGAAGATATTTTGAAATTTAGGTTTTAATAAAATAAAAATTACAAAGAACATGGTCTCGTAATTTGGACTGTCTGTTAAAAGTCGAAAATAAATTATATTGACATGAATGACAAATAGGGGTGAACATGGTACGGTACCATGTTTTTTTTCTCAATACCGTGTACCAACCAATTATAATTGATACGCTAAAAATTATACCGTGTATCAACCAACTCTACTTGGTACCAACTTAATTGATACCAACATTTTTTGGTTGGTACATGTTGGTACGGTTTTGTACCAACATATCAAACTTTGAAGTTACAATTACTAACTTGATGTTCAAACCTGTTGTTCAAAGTTGTTGCACAAAATTTGAAGTTACAATCTGTTGTTCAAAGCTGCTACTGTTCAAAGTTGTTGCTCAAATTTTGAAGTTACAATTACAAATCTATTGTTCAAAATTTGTACCAACATCCCAAACTGATAATACAAATATTCAAAGCTTCAAATTGATAATACAAACTACAAAGTTCAAACATGTTGTCCAAATTGATAACACAAATGACAAAGTAACAACTAAAACAGTAACCAGATAATCTAAGCATGTTCATTAACCAACCTAAACTAAATAGACAAAGTAAGAAACATAAGTGAATAGAATCTAACAGAAGTGAACTACATCAAATAAAGTAAGAAACAGAAGTGAACAATTACTTGTATTGTTTGACACTCTCTTTCAACGATGGCAATAATAGAAGAGAGGATACAGGAAGTTAGGGTTCATATTCATATTTCAGTTATGGCAATAATAGAAGAGATGAGACCTATCAATTGAAAATACAAACCTGGAGTGTCGATTGCAAAGAGAGGAGCAGACTGGGAGGCGTGAGACAGAGACTTAGGGTTCGTAACTCGTAAGTAGACTGAACTCTGAAGAGAAGAAAAGAAAAACTAAAAAAGGGTTTTGCATTCGTTGGCTCACACTGTTATGTGAAGACGTTAATTTAGTCGGCAAACATATCCAAATTCTAAAGTCTCAGTCCACTAACTAGTAACTAATTAGGCCCACTAAAGTCCACTCACTATATATGGGTCATTAAAAGAAAAACAATCAGATGATTTAAAATTTTAAATTATAAGAATTAAATATATATGATTTCATTTTCTATTTAATAATTTATAAAAAATAATATATATATATATATATATATATATATATATATATAAGTCGGTACAGTACGGTATTACCGTGGTACACGATTTTCAATACTACTTACCGACCAAGTTATTGAAGTTGGTACGGTAGTACCAACCAATTTAGTTGGTACCAATATTGGTACGATTGGTAAAGAGTTGGTTGGTTTGTCATGGTACAAATTTGACACCCCTAATGACAAATTAAAGAATATAATTTTTAATATATAATTTTTTTGATTCAATTTTTATTATGACATAAATTTAAATAATAATGTAATTTATTTTTTAATTTTAAATCATTTTAACAATCATAAACTAACTTATATATGATTAACTTATTTATTTATATTGTCATATATTTTATCAGATATTACTAGTTTATGAGTTAACAATTAGGTTATTAGAGAATAACTAACTCTTAAGAACTAAATGGGGCCTTTGGCATAATGGTACTTAGAGGTGGCCAAATTGCGTCCAACCTAGGATCGATTGGAACCGGTTTCAATATCATTTGGCAATATTTTGTCAATCCCCTGGACTAGGGACGGACCCATAAATTTTTTTCATATGGTGGTACCCTATAATATAGATAAAAATGATTACAAAAAACACGGTTTTTATCGACGTGTATTCTTCTTTTTTCCCAACGTTCAATATGTCTGATGTGTTTTTAGCCTAATTTCACCATTTCGATAGATTTTTAAAAAATTTTGCTTGATTTCGAGAGATTTTTAAGTTCTTTTTTATCGGTTTTGAGATATTTTATCGGTTGTTTGGTTGATTTCAAGAGTTTTTTTTTTTGGTTGATTACGAGCTACGGTTGCACCTTCTTGAAGTTTCCAAAATAATATGGTATCACATTTCATGAACCTAAATTTTTTTACTGTTCACCGGAGATATAATACGATGGCACGTACCACCGTGACCACCATACCAGGTTCGTCCTTGCCGTCAACATCCCAACTCTTGATCTACAAACGTCAAAGGTTCTCATGCATTTCATAAAATTTGTTCATGCTTAAATTCACACATGCATGCAATCATATAGCTTAAACATACTTAGATACTTGGTACAATATATTTGCATATAGGTAGATTTCTCAATTTTGAAAAGTTGTTGAACTTTCATTGATATATAGGCCTTTCTGTGTTATTCATGATAATCAACTATGAACATTTCATTATAACATTGATAAACATGTATCCATACATGATCTAAGTTGATCAAACCAAAACCAGATTTATTATGTCCGCAATAGACACCTTATAAAATTTGAATACATCATACATTTTCAAAAACTTTTAATTTTAACCTTCGTAAAACCAAAATTAGGTCATGGCCATCTCAAAGAGATTATAGTGAACATCTCATGGGCTTAAAGCCTAATATCGAACATATAATTAACCTTAAACCATTCCAAAACATCAAATCAACATTAATACGATTGTTTAATCAAAAAATCGTACATCTAATCATCAATTAATCTTGAAATACTGTTACACACTTTCTCTTTGTCCTTGACTTCCATAATTCACCAAGGGTGTGTTTGGTAGAGAGAATTGAAGACAGAGAAATGGAAATGATTTCCATTTCTCTTGTTTGGTAACACAGAGAAAAGAAAATTGAGAAATAAGGCAATTCCATTTCCCTATTTTCATTTCTCCACAAAGTGAAGGGAAATGGTGAGAATTGAAATCAGAGAATTGAGGGTAAAAAACACATCGTCTCTTCCCTCACCTCTCACTCTCGGCGCTCTCTCTCTCTCACTCTCGGCGCTCTCTCTCCAACCGGCGAGCTCTCCATCTCGGCTTCCCTCACCTCGTCGCTCTCTCCCTCACTCTCGGCGCTCTCCCTCTCCGGCGAGCCCTCACGGCATCGCTCTCTCTCCCTCTCGGCGCTCTCCATCTCTCGGCGATCTCCATCTCCGACGCTCTCCCTCCCGGAGATCTCCATCTCCAGGTTGAATCCACCTCCACCTCCACCCCTTACCACCACCAAACCCACCTGATCGTTGCAGCTCCGGCCACCACCAGCGAAAGAAACGAGCCGAGACTTGGGTCAAAGAAGAAACTCGATCATAAGTTATAATTTTTGTTGTGATTCAGTGATGTGATTTGAAAGGGGTTTTTTAGGGTTCTTATTTTCAGTTCTAAATAGCATCTAATTCGATCATAAATGATTTCCTGGTACATTTCTCTGCTGAATTCTCTATGCTACCAAACAGGAGAGTCAATTCCTATTCTCCAGACCAATTCTCTTTCTCTGCAATTCCATTCTCTGCAATCATTTCTCTGCAATTCCATTCTCTGTACCAAACGCACCCCAATAGTACTCATCCAAAAATCTGATCATTCGTTAGGTTTTGCTTCAGATGGAAAGAGTTATTTTCTCCCAATAATTTTGTTAACTAATTAAAGGGTCGTTTACCAACTACTTATCGGGTAAGCATTTACGGGTAATAGTCACCACCCTTACTTGCCTTATCCAACAACATTATCAGCTATTTAACGGGTAAGATTATCGTTCCTTGTTATGCCTCTTTTCAGGTAAGATTCTCGGAACTTGACATGCCAACCCGCTAAGGCAATGGACACCTAATAAGCATGTACCTGATAAGCGCTTACTGGATAAGTATTTGATAAACAATCCTTAAATTATGTTTGAACTCTGAATGAAGTAATTAATTAGCGTATGGGCAAAATTATTAAATTTTAAGTTTTTTTTTTATGTAAATTGTAAATTTTGATAATGAAATTAGAGAAATAGTCAACCGTTGGGCGGCAAGTACTGTATGTAGTGTGTACTGCATGCTCAACCAGTGGAGCCAAAAAACGGACGTCAAGGTTCGGAGCCCCACCGCCCTCCAATATTACCTTGCAAAAATAATTAAGTTTGACTTTTTACAAATTTTAATATTTTTAATAATCTTTGCTACTTTTACTTTTACTTTTAAAAAAATAATCTTTGCTACTTTATTAAAAGTTATATAAGTTTCTATCTCTTAAAATTTTGAGTAAATTACATTTTTGGTCTTTATGGTTTTCATTCATTATCAATTTTGGTCCCTCTTGTAAACTAATTACATTATTAGTCACTATGGTTTATGTTTTATTTTAATTTTGGTCCTTTTGATTAACTCTAGTTAAAATAGTGGTTACTTTTTTGTCTTTTTTTTGTCTTATTAGATCATAAAGTAAATTACAATTTTAGTCCCTTTGGTTTGTTTCTTTTCATTTTTGTCTTTCCTACAATTTTATTTTTTATTTTATACCCCTCATTATATTAATTAATTAATTATATTTTTAATTAAAAATATGTATTTTATTTTGTAAGTTATATCTCTAAATTTTGTTTGCCGATATCTGTAAAATAAGTTCAGTATTGAATATTTTAAATTTTTATGCATATATATATGCAAGCAAATCCACCTACACTAATGCAAGAAATATTTTCTACTTTAACTTGGGTTCAAAAAATGGGTCATTTTTCTTCTTCTTAATAATATAATATGAAGATAGAAATTTATCTATGTCTATTAATTAAAAAAATGCATCGTTTCAGATATTTCATTTTTTATTAAATAAATTTAAGTTGATAATTTTTAAATTTTTAAATTTTTTAATAATTATACTATAAAGTTTTTGTTTGACACATTTAGAGAAAACATTTAATTAAATTAGAATTTGAAAACGATACATTTTTTTATTAATAGACAGATAAATTTTGTTTTCAAAAAATGATGGCTGAAAACGATTTTTAAGTTGGGTTCAAAAGATGTACATTTTTTTCTTATTTATGTAATATATGAAACGATGCATTTTTTTAATTAATAGACATAGATAAATTTCTCTCTTCATATTACATTATTAAGAAAAAAATGACCCATTTTTTGAACCTAAGTTAAAGTAGAAATTATTTCTTGCATTAGTGAAGGTGGATTTGCTTACATATATGTATGCATAAAAATTTAAAATATTCAATATTGAACTTATTTTACAGATATCAACAAAAGTATTTTAGAGATATAACTTACAAAATAAAATACATATTTTTAATTAAAAATATCATTAATTAATTAATATGATAAGGGGTATAAAATAAAAAATAAAATTGTAGGAAAGATAAAAATGAAAAGAGACAAACCAAAGGGACTACAATTATAATTTACTCTATGATCTAATAAGACAAAAAAAAATTAACCACCTTTTTGACTAGAGTTAGTCAAAAGGACCAAAATTGAAACAAAACGTAAACCATAGTGACTAATAATGTAATTAGTTTATAAGAGGGACCAAAATTGATAGTGAATAAAAACAATAAGGACCAAAAATGTAATTTACTCTAAAATTTTCTATCTATATACTATATTATAAAGTACGGATAAAAAACTTTTAAATACAAATTATTAGACACAAGGTACCATCATTTTATGCAAGATTTTAAAAATCTCTTAATTTACAAGTATCAAATCACAAGGTATATATTACTACTATAGACTTCTAACACCCACCAATTTGGTATGTGCAGGGTCTTCCTTTTATGCAGACATTTCCATGTATCACTATTAATTAAAATATTCTATTACTATAATTTTGTTTTAATTATATTATTAAATATGTAATTGATTATTTTTTCTAGATGTCATTAAAATATATAAGATAATCATTGAATTCTAACAAAATACTTAATTTTTTTATATAAAAAACATTATATTATTAAGCCTAAATTAAACAAATTTATAAAAAAACATTATCATTTTCTCATCTATACTATATTATAAAGCACAGATAAAAAAACTCTTAAATACAAATTATTAGGCACAAGGTACCATCATTTTATGCAAGATTTTAAAAATCTCTTAATTTACAAGTATCAAATCACAAGGTACATATTACTACTACAGACTTCTAACACCCACCAATTTGGTATGTGCAGGTCCTTCCTTTTATGCTGACATTTTCATGTATCACTATTAATTAATATATTATATTACTATAATTTTGTTTTAATTATATTATTAAATATGTAATTGGTTATTTTTTCTAGATGTCATTAAAATATATAAGATAATCATTGAATTCTAACAAAATACTTACTTTTTTATATAAAAAACATTATATTATTAAGCCTAAATTAAACAAATTTATAAAAAAACATTATCATTTTCTCAAAATCATCTAAAATCGCACTGTAAATCGACAAAAAAATAAAATGAAACATTAAAATCGTGATTTATCTCACTGCATTGCACGAGTACGCTTCTAGTTTTTAAAAATACACGTATTAAGATATTATACATAAATTAATAATATATATAAAAGAAAATTCAACTTTTATGATATTCATATTTCCTTTTCTCTAAACACTAAGGCTTTGTTTGGCAAACTAGCTTATAGCTGATAAACTAGCTTTTCAAAACGCTACTTTGAGTAACGTTTCAATAAGCTAGATTATGGTCATCCAAACATGTACACTAGCTTATAAGCTGATTCAGAGGCACATATTTCCAAAATTACCCTTGTCTCGTCTATTTTGTTTGAATTCTTGGTAGCAGCCAGATTTAGGGGAAGGGACCATAGGTGGCAAGTGAACAAAGCTTTCCGTTGTTGCAAAAATTTCAACAACAAGGTTCTTATCCTTCCTCTCACGTTTGTTTGTTGTAGATTTCGTATTCTGCTACTTGTCTTGAATTTCTTCGACTTAATTGTGTTAAATTTCTTCAACTTCTCTGTGTTAAATTTATTTGATTCCACTACAATTGTTGTGTTCGATTTCTTGAATTTCTATTGTTAAATTTCTTTTTTTTAAACACCATGTGTTTGATAAAAGTTTCCAATGAAAATTTTTGGTATTGACTAGACCTTAATCATTTTTCATGAGCACAAGATGATTCATTATTATTATGTTTAGGATGGTCTAAAATCTTAGTATAAGGGATACATATTCTACCACTCTTTTATGCTTGCCTTTGTGTAAACAGGATTCAACATTTTCGTTGGATCCTCCTTTTATCGTAATCATGTTTGACCAACCCAGGTCACATGGATGCTTGCAAAACATGCATGAACCACCATCTTCAATGAATGATTATGGAGGGGATCAAGCTTGTTGCTCATTTTCAGACACTCAAATATAAGCATCTTGTAGAAAACGTGTCCATATGACCTACATTTACATACACAAGAATTAATTGGATGATGAATGAATATTTCTTTGATCCAGAGTACAATTCATTGTCATTGTTTGAATAATTTACTAGAGTACAATTCCTTGTCAAGATATTTGTTGTGGGTAGATAACAAGTCGGTTAGAGCATCTCCGGTGCACTCCCTACATCTATTCTTTAACAAATATAGGGGGTAAAAAGAATTACACCAATGCACTCCCAACATTGAACCTTTTTTGTTGTTGTGTATATATGTAGGATTTGATGTTATTGGTTGCCTTGACTCTTACGGGTTTGTGTCCAACATCTGTCGAGGAACAAAAAGTAAATCAAGGGAGAAAAGGTAGAAGACATAGATGGAAGGAAACAAATATTTAATTTATTTTTGCAAAGCTATATGTAATCTAATTGTTTGATTAAGAACATTTATTAAACAACTATGTTTCATCTAACACTAAATCAATCATATAAAAGGTTAAAATGGTAATTTCATGTTATTTATATGTACTGATCATTTAGAACATTTACCAAACAACAATTTTATTTTTCATTGTATAATGAGTATGTCTCTTAATAATTCTGACTACTTAATGATTATGTACCAAATCATTTACCAACCACTACAAGAAAATTGAGTTTTAGAGAAGGATTTGTAAGTGTATCTAATAGGAAGGATTTGGTTGACAAAAGTGAAAAATGTATCTAAATGCCATACGATTTTTAGAAAGGGAATTTAATTAAAATACCCTTTTTTGAAAAATCAGTACCCAAAATGCCCCAAATCTTGTAATTTTTGCCAAAATACCCCCTAGGTCCGCGTTTTTCACTGTTACACGCGGACCTGGTACGCGTTTTGGCCGCGTTCACTGTTACACGCGTACTCGACCCGCGTTTTGGCCGCGTTTCCCCCTACACGAGGACCTGGTACGCGTTTGGTCCGCGTTTGGTCCGCGTTTGGTCCGCGTTTGGTCCGCGTTTGGTACGCGTTTGGTACGCGTTCACTGTTACACGCGTACTCGACCCGCGTTTTGGCCGCGTTTCCCCCTACACGAGGACCTGGTACGCGTTTGGTCCGCGTTTGGTCCGCGTTTGGTCCGCGTTTGGTCCGCGTTTTTTGTTACAAACGAGGGTTAGGTCCGCGTTTAATAGTGTAAACCGTATTAGGGTTTTGAAAATTAGGGTTTCAGGCCTATGATTTCATGTGTGGTCAACTGTTTGTGACGTATTTTTTGAATGATTTTACTGTTTTTTTCCACATTTTAGTCTGATTCTCATACAATAAGTGTACCATTGTCATTGAATATGTGGTTCACATTCATTTTCTCCATTCAATTTTTCCTATAAAGATTAGTAAGATTAGATGCAAAATCGTTCATCACATCCACTTGAATTGCTTCATTTTTCATACTACTGAAAAAATGAGTTCATCTGTTCAAAAAACTAGAGTCTTATTATGTTTCGATGGTCAATGGGTGCAAAACAACAATGGGTGGGATTATATTGGCTACACAAAGCGTGGTGTATATATTCCAATAATGGTTGCGTATAAGACGTTTATCGATTACGTCGTGGGAAAGTGTGGAATCGGAGATTCTGTTGCTTGCAAGTTGGTGTTCAGACGTGCAGATGGCTCACTGATGGAGATAACCAACGATGACGAAATCCTTGGTTTTATGCTACTTGCAGCCGATTCAGAAATACCTCCACAACTTTTTGTGTATGTCGCACCATCGATGGGCGATGACGAAGATGATGACGAAGGTGATGACGAAGATGATGACGAAATCCATGTCGGTGGTAGTCAACTGGAGCCTGACTCTCAATTTCAGGCATCCTACGACACCACACTTTATTCTGATCATGCATATCGTCCTAACGAATCTTATCCCGAAGTTGTTCCGGAGACGCAACTAGAAGAAGAAGAAGAAGCAGAAGACCCAAAAAGACGGTTTGTTGGAGTTGCTGATGACGAAACACATGTTTTCACAACTGGTATATCTGATCTGGACAGATCAGATACCGATAATGACGAGGACGAAGAAACATATACCCCTAGCAATAAATCATTTGGTGCGTTAAACGATTATTTTGATATGCCCCCTTCTCTTCCTAACCCGGTCCCCCATATACCAGCCTACCAACCCGCACCTTACAATCGTAGTACAACTATACATGAAGGTCAAATATTTCATACGAAGGAGGAAATGACCGTACAGTTGGGAATGAAGTTCTTGCGAGAGGGTTTCGTGTTTAGAGCGAAGAAATCCGACAAACGCAGATACAAGGTTGTATGTGACCAACAAAATTGTGAATGGAGTATGTCCGCGAAGTCTGTGGGCCCTAAAGGAGGGTTGTTTGTCGTTAGAAAGTTGAACGACGTACACACATGTTCGAGGACACAACTAAATGCTAGCCACCGGCAGGCCAACAAAAGGACTTTGGGCCACATACTGAAAGACAAGTTTCTTGACGCTAGCAGGTCATTTCGGCCGAAGGACATCGTCAACGATATAAATCAGCAGTACGGGATAAACATTGGTTACCACCAAGGATGGCGTGCGCGTTGCAAGGCACTACTAATGGTGAGAGGCACTCCCGAGGAGTCGTACGAACGACTCCCTGCGTATTTATATAACTTGGAGCTGAAGAATCCGGGTACACGCACCAGAATAAGGACGGATTCAAACGGACGTTTCGAATTGTGTTTCGCTGCACTTGGATGTGCGGTAAGTATATTAAATCGTCGTAGCTTTACATATTATGAATTTTAACATTTACAAATAATAACCACATACGTTTATTGCAGATCCGGACGTTTTTGACAAATCTGCGTCCTGTCCTTGTAATAGACGCTGCCCATTTAAAGGGGCATTACCTGGGTATGATGTTCTTGGCGGTTGCCATGGACGGAAATAACAACATTGTGCCCTTGGCTTTCGGAGTAGGAAAGTCCGAGACGGGGGAGGAGTGGGGTTGGTTTCTGAACATGTTGCGGGAATGTATCGGCTCCCCGGAAGGGTTGGTGTTTATGTCCGACAGGGCTCCTTCCATAAGTGCGGCAATTTCTGCCGTGTACCCCTCCACCCCTCACGCCCTATGTTGTCGACATTTGGAGATGAACGTGAAAAGCGCGGACAAACGTATCACAACAAACAAGACCACGTATTGGAAGGCGTGCAAAGCATATACTATTAGGGAGTTCGAGACCTACATGAATGCACTACGATATGAAGTACCTCGTGGAGCACAAGTTATGGACGAGGCTGGTAAAGAGAGGTGGTCAAGGGCCCATTTCCCTGCACAACGGTATAACATAATGACCTCTAATAGTGTAGAGTCGGTGAATGCACTGTCCCGTTTTGCACGCAGGTTACCCATTGTCGGCCTTATAGAGTACTTCCGAGATTTTCAACAAGAGTGGTACCAACTTCGACGACGAAAGGGAGGTTGATAGACTCTAAAATCTTTAACTTATATGTTTGTTGCATTTTTCGTCTTCCGTATAAATCGTAACACAATTAACACATATTTGTAGATGAAATGCGTAATCATCTCACACCAATGGCGGAGGAGATAATTAGCAGAAGGTCGGGAAAGTCTGCGACGTGGAGGGTAAGTCAGATTGGACATGGTAAGTTCAACGTTCGGGATATCCGTTATCACGCGACTGTCGATATGGTCAACGGTGTTTGTGAATGTAACCAATGGCAATATTCTGGTTTACCGTGCGGTCATGCCATCGCTGCTGCAAGGTCAATGAATCGTAGAGATTGCAGCGATCTGGCTATATCTTACTACACGTCCAGTACTTACCGGTCAACATATCATGAGTTGATCTATCCTGTTGGACCCCCTCAATCATGGGTTTTGCCACACGTCCCCCTTCCGCCATGCTATCCACCGTTAATAACCAAGAGACGTGCGGGGAGACCAAGAAAGAACGATCGACGTCCATCTCGTGGTGAGGATCCGATACAGAGAACGTGTACTAGGTGTGGAGCAGTAGGACATACTCGTGGTGAATGTCCAACTCCTGCCCCTTCAACCGTGCCCAGGAGAGCTTCTACTAGCCAAAGATTTCGCTCTCAAGGGTCATCGGACCTAGAACCACATGGAACTTTAAGGCGTGATAGCATTGACCTTAACATTGACTTCCCTTGATTGTAACCACCTCATCTTCTATGCTAAGTGATATTGTTATTATGTTAATTGTTGATTTTATCTACCTTATCGTGATTGTGAAATTATATTATGTGTAAATAAAAGATAAACCATAAAAGCATCGTTTTATTGAAATTAAAGAAAACGAAATGGTGCATCCGTACAACATTCAAGCATCGATAAAGTAAAAATTAATGCATAAAATAAAACTTAGGTTAAACGTTAAAGTGCATCCATACAACAACCACCCTTTGAGAAACCTACTACGGGTAGATTTCCCGGCACTTCGTAACCCAGCCAGCCTTTGCCTTCATATGCTCCTCCATGACGGTGTAGTTTTCTTTTATGTCTACCAGTTCATCTTCTAACTTTCTAATCTCCTTTTGTTTCTCCCTGACATCGCGCTTCATATTCTCCAGGAGGTCCTTCTGCTCCGCAATAGTTGCTTCTTTGTCCTTCTGAAGTTCCATGTTTTGTAGCCACGTCCTGCCTGTATTTCGTATCTCTTCATTTGCCTCATCACAGGACCTTTTCAACCTGGTAGGCAGTACCTGAGACATTGGTAGACCTGGCCCCTGGTTGGATTGATACGTAGGAGGGGGCATTCCTCCATGAGCAGCGTAGTATGCGGCTTGGGCATTGTTAAACTGCTCCCACTCCTGAGGCGTTATCGGTTCATCGTAAGCAGTTAACCCAAACTGCGCCCAATCCTCCGTTGTATCTGGTGCATTCCAGTCAATCCTTGAAGCTCCATCATTTAATTGGTCGATGTCCACGGAGCGTGAAGTGCCAGCCCCATTCGCTGACCTTTTCCCCCTACCGCGTGAACCTCCAGCCATCAAGTAATGAAAAGTTAGATAATGTATAGAATGTAGATAATATTTGTAAATGAAAGTGAGGTTAGAAAGGATAGATATGAAGTTGTGAAATACTACTTCACCGGAGCATCTACTTATAGTCCATGCGAAGATCGGTTCATGATAGTTTCAAAGGCATGGTCAAACGATTCCTCTGCAAAGCCTGAAATGATTTGTTTTTTGTGCCATGGTCAAACGATTCCCCTGCAAAGCCTGAAACGCGGACTAACCATGGTCAAACGATTCTTCTGCAAAAACTAAAATGATTCTTCTGCAAAGCCTGAAATGATTCCTCTGCAAATACTGAAATGATTCCTCTGCAAATACTGAAACGATTCATTTTTTTTAACAATTGTTCCTTGTTACTATAAATACCCGTGTTATAGTAACTGTGAAATTCACAACACTAAAGAGTTGTCGGTTTTTTACTTTTACTTTCTATGGTTTTGTTTCATTAATAAAATCGTCCAATGTATTTTGTGGTTTGATGCGTTTATATTTTTATACTACAAAATTATACCGTCATTGAAGTGTACAGCAAGAAAGTTGAGCTTAACACTTCCAAAATTGTATCACCCGAGCATATAAGAAGTCGTTGGGGATTCCAGAAAAACCAAGTGTCGTGTAGCCATAGTTTGACATTTCAATGACCGACAATGTTACCTACTCACTTCATTTAATGACGTCGTTCCAATATTTGTTTAGATGAACTTGTACCGGTTGTTTTCGAACCCTACCAGTTTGTCATTAATAATTGGTAAGTTTAAATAATATTTTGTTTTTTATTTACCAAAAGAACTTTTTCATGTACTACCTTTTTCATATCAATTTGTGATCTTGGGAGTTAACGAATTCTATTTTTATATAAAATAAAACATCCGATCCAAATTAGTTATCTAAGTAAAAAAGGGTTTTAATATTTAAAATGACTTTAAAAAAAAGAATCATATTTGTTATTTCAAGAGGCCCATCACAACTCACAAGTAACATAAAAAGTATCTCCAACCTAATCGTTTATTTGGACAGCCAACGAGAAAAGGGTCTCCGCCATGTAATTACGCCATTCCCTTGCCACATGCTCAGTTGCATCTGGTGCAACTGTTGGGTGCAGACCTTCAATAAACTTGGATATGTTACGACACACCCACACACCGCAATCCCCAAGGCCCCCTGTCTGTTGAGGTGCATCAGGATCATAGATAACCTCTAATTTCTTGCTGGCCTTGATACGATCCGGCGTGTCGTGTATCTTTTTTAACAACTTCGGCAATTGTTTTTTGAAGATCCCAAGGCGTTCTTCCAAGGGCAAAGTGTACCTTCTTGCTTGTAAACTGTCAAATAAGACCAGCCTCATTTCACGGAGGTACAGAACACCGAGCACCCAATGTTTGTCCACGACGCATATGGGGATGTATACCTGAGATTTTACAATAACACAATAATAGTTAGTAACAAACAAGTTGAACAAAAATTATGTAAATCGATTTCCATACCTCGTCGATGTCCATCCAAGCTGGATGAGTTCTATGGCCCAGTCCATTGCATGTTTCAAACACAGACCTGTATCCTTGGCCCGGCCGTGTAAGCCACTCAAAGAAGTTGGAGTCCATGACCGTCCATCTGGCATGTGGAGAGCGGGATTCTTGGATCATTCTAACCCAAGCGTCGATTTGCTATACACAAAACGTAGATTGTTAGACCTGTCATTAGAAATGTAGTTGTTTATATGACTATATTTAAATACTAACCAGATCCTCGAAATCCCCACTACCACCTACACCCAACAGTAGCATGAAAAAACCGGCATTCATTTGAAGGCCGCCGTAAAATGGACACATCAGGTGGGGGAGCTGATCACTGATACATAATTCCCTGATCTGTGCCGCCGAAACAAACACCGATTGCCCCGCGTCAGTCATCGTAGTGTCTCCCCCATCCTTTCCCTTGCCCTTTGCCTTCACCCTTGCCTTGGTTTTTTTCTTAGGTACTGTTGTGGTCGAAGCTTGTTGGACATATGGGGAACAAAGGGCTGGCCCCACAACAGCGACCCGTCTCGCCCTCTCATGTGCTGCCTGATCTGGCTCATGTATGGGCATGTCAGCATCCTCAAAGTGGTGATCGATGATATCATCAGCCATCGGAGTACTCACCCGCGCCTGGGTGGTGTCAACCCCCGACTCCGACCCCATCGAATAAGGGATGGAAGTTCCCAAAAAATCTTCCACCAACCCGCTTAGGACGGACAGCCCCGGCCCCGGCTCCATCATCTGGGGTCTGTAATAGTCCCCCGCCTGCATCCCAAACTAGTGACGTAGGTCATTATAAGAATCTTCAAACGTAATAACAAAAAAAAAACAACAATGAGCACTCGTCGTAACTTACATTTTGCTGGAATGATGGGGTCGAGAAAGGGTAGTTTCCTCCGGTTGCCGCCTGTGTGTACCCCGGCGACGTGTAGGCTGGCGTCGTACTTGTCATCCCAACCTGGTGACATGGATTATAATGAGCACTCTTAATAATTACTTTCAAACGCAATAAAAAAATAACCTACATTTCGCTGGGATGATGTGGTCGCATATGCCGCACCCGTGTACCCATGCATTTGCCCAGGCGACGTGTAAGTGGGCGCCATGTTCGTTGACACCTAATACAATCATGGAACGTAATATCAATACACAAACCAATATTAAAGTATTGGGCGTAATATCCCCAAATTAAGTTAAACACTAACGTGAGTGTGGCGAAGGTGTGCGGTGAGGGCCTCGAGCTCTCTTATGCGTCTGGCCATATCGAGGGCCTCGAGGTCTCTTACGCGTCTGTCCACGGAGGTCATGTACTCCCACTTATCTTGGTATGGGTCTATATCAGGCATCCTATGATGGGTGGGGCTAGGGGGAGCTTGATAGGTGGGGCTAGGAGGAGCCTGATAGCTAAAGCTAGGGGGAGCTTGATAGCTAGAGCTAGGGGGAGCCTGACGTCGCGTGCCATCATCGTCATCTTCATCATCATCGTCATCATCGTCATCATTGTCATCGGGATCAGGACCTCTACGTCGGGACCTCTTTGTCGGTCGCCTGCCCGCCGAACTTTCAAAAAAGGCGACGCTCCGTCGAAACCAACTCGACTGCTGCTCATCCTGAGTAGGCCTCAGTTCCGCATATGGCGCATCAACAACCTAAAAAATTATAAGACATATAAATCACAAATAGTTTTTTAATTACTACAATTAAAAATATAGTAAGAGGGCGTACGCTCAAAGCTGAGTTGAAGATCCCAATGCATGCAGACTTACTAAGGACAGCATCTCGATCCCATTTGGTTCCCCTAATCAACCTGTCGGAGCGCTTGGTGAAATTTTGCCGGCAGGCAGGAAACATCTCCAAGATCCATATCTGGAATTACATAAATTGAACAAGTACGTTAGAATAAATCCAAAATTAGCAAAATTAGTTAATGAATTGATATTTATGTTATTGTACTTATCTAACCTTTAGGGCGTGTGCAAACCCGTTCAACGTCATCTTGTTGTGCTGGTTCTTCTGCTTGCGTCTGGCGATGGCACCGTGGAGTCCTTTGTATGAGTGACTCCAGATGTAGCTACCCCACGGATAGCGGTTAAACCTCTCAAAGTCATCGACAGCGATAAGTACAGTAGAGGAAACCGTCAGCCTTGGATCACGACCCATGAACATCAAATCCGCCATCACCACCAAGCAAACACGCACAGCATCCTCATCGGATATCGCACTCAGACCAGTTCTCATCGTCTCGAGGACGGTTCTCAACGTCAAGATACCTGGTGCAAGGCCGGGCCAAACCCTACTAACGAAGGACTCATCTGTCAAGGTAGGAAGGTCGGGTATTTGTCCGAAAAGGAGTCCTGTTACAATACAGAACTCACGACGACCAAAGTGCATGCGAGTCCCACACACGTGAAAATACAATTCCTCCGGCAGTGGTCTCGCAACCTCGACCTCCATCTGTAAAAACATGTGTACTAGAAGGGGGTCCTGTACAATATTGGTAAGCTCGAGCCATGGCCCGAAAGATGTGCGGCTAAACATTTCATGTAAACGTTGTGCCCGTTCAGGTGGACACGCTTCAAAAGCATCTCTAATTTCCTTTACAATGGAGATGCGGCATTTGAACGAAAGATCGACGTTATCAAAATCGTCCTACATAGTAATGCAAGGATGTTGTCAACGCACCTAACTTATAACAAGCCCAATCTCTACACTTTTTTTATACAAAAAAAAAAACGCAATCTCTAAGATTAACGCAATCTCTACAATTATTTTATGAAAGTAGCGCAATTCTTAAAACAAGCCCAATCTCTACACTTTTTTTATACAAAAAAAAACGCAATCTCTACAATTATTTTATGAAAGTAGCGCAATCCCTAAAACAAGCCCAATCTCTACACTTTTTTATACAAAAAAAACGCAATCTCTAAGATTAACGCAATCTCTACAATTATTTTATGAAATTAGCGCAATCCCTAAAACAAGCCCAATCTCTACACTTTTTTATACAAAAAAAAAACGCAATCTCTAAGATTAACGCAATCTCTACAATTATTTTATGAAATTAGCGCAATCCCTAAAACAAGCCCAATCTCTACACTTTTTTTATACAAAAAAAAACGCAATCTCTAAGATTAACGCAATCTCTACACTTTTTTATACAAAAAAAAACGCAATCTCTAAGATTAACGCAATCTCTACAATTATTTTATAAAATTAGCGCAATCCCAAAAACAAGCCCAATCTCTACACTTTTTTATACAAAAAAAAACGCAATCTCTAAGATTAACGCAATCTCTACAATTATTTTATAAAATGAGCGCAATCCCTAAAACAAACGCAATCTCTACAGTTTTTTTATACAAAAAAAAATGCAATCTCTAAAATTAACGCAATCTCTACAATTTTTTTATGAAAGTAGCGCAATCCTAAAACAAGCCCAATCTCTACACTTTTTTATACAAAAAAAAACGCAATCTCTAAGATTAACGCAATCTCTACAATTATTTTATAAAATTAGCGCAATCCCAAAAACAAGCCCAATCTCTACACTTTTTTATACAAAAAAAAAACGCAATCTCTAAGATTAACGCAATCTCTACAATTATTTTATAAAATGAGCGCAATCCCTAAAACAAGCCCAATCTCTACACCTTTTTTATACAAAAAAAACGCAATCTCTAAAATTAACGCAATCTCTACAATTTTTTTATGAAAGTAGCGCAATCCTAAAACAAGCCCAATCTCTACACTTTTTTTATACAAAAAAAAACGCAATCTCTAAAATTAACGCAATCTCTACACTTTTTTATACAAAAAAAAACGCAATCTCTAAGATTAACGCAATCTCTACAATTATTTTATAAAATTAGCGCAATCCCAAAAACAAGCCCAATCTCTACACTTTTTTATACAAAAAAAAAACGCAATCTCTAAGTTTAACGCAATCTCTACAATTATTTTATAAAATGAGCGCAATCCCTAAAACAAGCCCAATCTCTACACCTTTTTTATACAAAAAAAAACGCAATCTCTAAAATTAACGCAATCTCTACAATTTTTTTATGAAAGTAGCGCAATCCTAAAACAAGCCCAATCTCTACACTTTTTTTATACAAAAAAAAACGCAATCTCTAAAATTAACGCAATCTCTACACTTTTTATACAAAAAAAAACGCAATCTCTAAGATTAACGCAATCTCTACAATTATTTTATAAAATGAGCGCAATCCCAAAAACAAGCCCAATCTCTACACTTTTTTATACAAAAAAAAACGCAAACTCTAAGATTAACGCAATCTCTACAATTATTTTATAAAATGAGCGCAATCCCTAAAACAAGCCCAATCTCTACACCTTTTTTATACAAAAAAAAAACGCAATCTCTAAAATTAACGCAATCTCTACAATTTTTTTATGAAAGTAGCGCAATCCTAAAACAAGCCCAATCTCTACACTTTTTTATACAAAAAAAAAACGCAATCTCTAAAATTAACGAAATCTCTACAATTATTTTATAAAATTAGCGCAATCCCAAAAACAATCCCAATCTCTACACTTTTTTTATACAAAAAAAAACCGCAATCTCTAAAATTAACGCAATCTCTACAATTTTTTAATAAAATTAGCGCAATCCCAAAAACAAACCCAATCTCTACACTTTTTTTATACAAAAAAAAACGCAATCTCTACAATTTTTTTATGAAAGTAGCGCAATCCTAAAATTAACGCAATCTCTAAAATCAACGTAATATGTAAAACTAAAATTAACGCAACCTCTAACATATTATCAACATAAACGCAACACTCTAAAATTAACACATAATCACTAAAATAAATATAAAATTAAAACGCGGTTAAAGGAAACTTACCGAAGAAAGTGGTCGACCCATATCCGACTTTTATAAATGCTAACCAACCGAGCCGAGATCCGAGCGTGTGTAATACACGATATATTTGAGAGAGTGAAATAGATGGGATACCTTTGAGAGTGATGGTTTGAGAGTGATGGTGGTGGGGTTATGGGTGGGGGACACACTTATTTATAGGAGCAAACCCTAACAAATGAAAGCATCCACACCGTCGATCTCTAAACCCTAAATAAACAATGCTATGGGCGGCCCCCAAGTACGCGTTCTACAGTAAAAAACGCGTACCAGATACGCGTTTTATAGTGAAAAACGCGGACCAAACGCGGACCAAACGCGTACCAAACGCGGACCAAACGCGGACCAAACGCGTACCAGGTCCTCGTGTAGGGGGAAACGCGGCCAAAACGCGGGTCGAGTACGCGTGTAACAGTGAACGCGTACCAAACGCGTACCAGGTCCGCGTGTAACAGTGAAAAACGCGGACCTAGGGGGTATTTTGGCAAAAATTACAAGATTTGGGGCATTTTGGGTACTGATTTTTCAAAAAAGGGTATTTTAATTAAATTCCCTTTTAGAAAAGCATGTTAAGGCAAATTATACACCACCAGACTTGTATCTAGAAGTATTAGAGACGGTTTTTAGAAAAAGCTTCCCAAAAAATGAAACCCAAAACTTTAGTAACGCTTTTATGGAGCGTATCTAAAAGGTTTTCCTTTGAAATAAATTAAAAAATTTACGAAAATTGTGTTGAAAATCTGAGAAGAACACGAAAGCCTAATTTCTACGATTGTCTTGCATCTCGCCTCTTTTCAACGTTATCAGAGCCCATTCTCATCTGAGTTTTCAGCAATGCTCGTCTACAGAATCTCAAATTAGTTCATCAGTTCATTCTCCTCTAGATCACGTCGTTTGGCTAGGTAATTTTCAGTTCTATCCCATCGTTTTTTGATGCAAAATTGCTAAATTTGATTCAATTACCACAATAAGAACACGTGGTTGTTTTCAATTTGGTGAACTTTTGTGGATGAGTATGATCAGAGAATCCATGGATGAAGATTGAAAAGTAGATTTCTAATTTCTAAAATTTAGGTCAAAATTGAACATTATTTTGGGTCGGTTCAATGCAAAGCAGTTTGTGTTCGTATTGCTCTCAGCTTAAGGTTTTGTTATTTGATTTATTATTTGATTTATTATTTCTCCTAAGATTGCATATTGTGTAGGTTTGTAGATGCCACTAAATAAGCATTTCATCGATTACTGGTAATTGATTTGAATATGTTGTTTGTGGTTTGCTAACAGGATTTGATTATGAATACATATCCATTAATCTGTTCAAACGAGAGCAACACAGTCCTGGTAACGAATTCAAATTATTTCAATTTCAAGGGTTATAATCTGAATGAGCATGTTAGCTGAATATGTGCTTGTATCCACTTCTTTTCTTTAGTAAAAGAATACAAAGTCTGTATTTGAGAATATTCATGAAGAGATTAAATGCATGAGATAGAATTTTATTAAAAAAAAAAACTTTGGTTCCATGTGTGTAACAGAAAGTATCTGATCTCTCAATGTTCAAATTGTATCTTCTCTTATACATATTTGCCCATTAGCAGTCGATACAAGGTGTTGCTGAGATTGATTGTGGTCCTTAAGTCTTCTCAAATTTGCCATATTTAGGATTCTTTGGGATATTTGATCGTTAGTCAAAGGCTTCTTTTGAACTACTTGCCATGCCAAACTTACAAAAGACATTAAAAACTTTATCTTAATCACAAATCACATGTCTTGAGATATCTGGTTTTCTCAAACAAGCTTCATATTGGAGCCACAGTGATGCCTCTCCTTAACAAGAAAGTGATTGCCACTAGATACATTGATGGTCTTCAAGTTTGATGCATTTTAGATTTTTATTTCCAAGAAATCTTTTTTAACGGTGAAGTCCTTAAAAATGGAGCAGTGCAAAAGAGCTAGTAATTTCAGTGATGAGTAGACAAATTGGTAATTTAAGAGACCATATAGAGGCCTAGAGTTGCAAAGATGATGAACGATGGAATGATGTTTGAAAGTCTCATTTTGAATGTGATGTTGTGCAAGTCTCAGATCGATTTCATCCAACAGGAACTGCAAGCTCTTGAAGTCCCTCTTGTAATGGTGTGTTTTATTGCTTCTTGCATTACATTTGTTCTTTGTTTGACCCTGTAAGATAACTAATGGTTTAGTGTTATTAAATAGTTATGATTCGTATTTTTTTCTTCTTCATGTATATGGCCTAAAATCACAATGTAAAGAATGGTATAGTTAATCTCCTTATTCTACTTAGTAGCAGGTCCCAATTTACATCCAGTTTGTCTGATCAGTGCTTTGACTAAGGGGCTGTTTACCAACGCTTGCCCGATAAGTGCTTAGCGGTAATAGTCAACATTTTCACTCAACTTACCGAGTAAGATTTGAGTCCTTTAAAACAGAAACTTATGGAACAGTTAGGCTTAGGACTAGTTATATGCCAAGGACCCGTTAGAATTTTGGCTCTATTCCCTTTGTAGGTGGGAAATCTGGAAGATGTTCTGAGAAAAAATGGAGGTAACTAACTTATTATTTCACATGAGTCCCAATTCATTTCTTGCTATAGTATGATTATATAATATTATATATGGCTTGGATGACAGATGAGTGAGAAAATTTTTGGTTAGGAAGATCTGATTTTCATCAAATTGTTTGGACCACAGCGAAAATGCGTTACATGTATAATGAAAAACACCCCACGTGTAAGCGCTAGCTCTTTCTTACTATGTATGGTTGTGATTGATACCTCAAGATCCATGTGGCAGGGACTGGCTTGTTAGGAGTTGTGTAACTTAGAGATGGTATCGAGACCGGATAAACTTAAGAATCGTGTTGGAAAGCACTTTCCAAATACAACAATTCGACCCTATAAGCCTTGAGTTCACGAATTTTGTATTGGGATAATTCTTAAGATTTCTCTCTTTTTCAAAGGCTGTGAAAAGAGATTTATGTATGTCCACAGATTCTCACATTACATGTTTAAATAGAAGATCGACGGTTATTGGCGGTTAGGCGGTTATAACCATAAATGGATAAGATTAAAAAGTAGTTACAACCGAATTCTATAAGCTATCAGCGACAAGCTATCACCTATCAGCGATAGCCTTCCGATTTTCAGCGATAGCTTTTAGATTTTCAGCGATAGCCTTTATAATTTCTAAAACACGACTTAAATAAATTTATAAGTCCTTTAGAACTTCAACCCCTATTAAGATAATAAAGGTAACATTTGTAAGTGTGCACTCCGCACCTTCTAACTTACGTATGTTTACCTTATCGTCTTAATCAATCTCAAGTAAATCACAATTACACCAAAATGTTTGATGACACTAAAATCACCAACATCACCAGTTTTTGACAAACTTAAGTTGAATTGGCTAAGGGGTCGTTTACTAATTTCTTACCGGGTAAGCGCTTAGCTTAACGCTAAGAGATTCACCTTCATTTACCTTTTCGTTACCCATGAAAATGGATTCTTGTTAACTGCCATTTGGAACACTGCTTTTGCACTTGCCATGTAACTTTGCAGAATTAGATGTTTATAAACGAACCCTTGTACAATTTCGATATATAGAGTTTGTTTGTGGGATTAATTAAGACTTGATATTCTGTTTTTTGAGATTATTTGATATTCTGTTTTTTGAGATTATAATGTACATGCCATAGTAATTAATTGCTCTCTCATTATTTATATGATAATAGAACCAAATTGTTGAATTTGTCATTTGACTTTGTAGGAATTTGTTTTCAAATAAGAGGAAGACTCTCTTCCAGTTCATTTATTCTTGTTTTCTAGGTAGGCGACTTCGAGTTTATATTTATATCTTCGTTTTGATGATTCATTGCAATCAATTAGAAAGTTATGTTTATACTATAAAATTATGTTTGATTTGGTTACAAAATTGACCGATTTGTGATTTGGTGGCCTCAGTTGCATTAGAATCTGTCGGTGATTCATTGGAAACTATTAGGTTTGGCTCTAAGAATTTCGATTCATTCAATATTTATGTTGTTATTTAATTAAGATCAAGATTAAGATTGCTTGCTTCCAATTTAAAAAAAGAAGAGGAGTTTTGGTGTTATGTGCAGGTTTGCAAACAAGTCTCGAGTCTATACTCAACATCCTTACATGAGACTGCGTGTAGTAGGTTTGTTTATTGATTTTATGGGGCTAGAATTTTATCTTCATTGTAACTCTGCTCTCCTGCCAAGTCATAAACTTCAAATTTGGTGAATTTGCTGACCTCATGCTGAATCTTTCAAGTGCATCCAGAACCCCCATTTCAATTAGGTTCACCTTACTTTGTCAAGCAGCATGTGAGGCTCCTTTGGGAGGGTTTACATATGGAGAAAAATGTCTGTTTCTTGCTAATGATTGGCATGCAGGACTAGCCAGTGTATGTGATCAACTTACTTAACACCTTTGTTGTTTCTTTTTAAAATAAGTTCCATTCTGGCATCTGTTATTCTAAGCTTCCTTGTGCAAATTTCTTTTATTCGTAACTGCTGAATTTGATTTGGTTCTTTGTACTAGACTATTGGCAACAAAGTATCGTCCAAATGGAATATATAAAGATGCTCGGAGTATCATTCTGATAACGGTAGAGTTTATTCCAGACTAATTAAAATTTTTAATTAATTTTATGTGCATATGAAAGGGAGTTGAACCTGCACCAACTTACGAATACACAAGTACTTCATTTCAGTTGATAATTGATGCATTGTCAATGGCTCTGTGTATTTTGCAACCTGCTTTAAAGTACAAGTTTTTTCTCATAATTTATCTCATAATCTAACAAGGCGTATTTTGCAACCTGCTTTAAAATAATTTATCTATATTTTAAATTTAAACGGGCCAAGGAAATGGCTGGTAACTACTGTGTGAGGTTGTTGTCGGAGAAGATGATAAGAGTATGCAAATTCTGCTTATCTTGGCATACTAGAAAGGTATACAACTGAAAGTTATTCTATACTACAAATTATTCTAAGAAGTACCCAAATAACATAAAGGAAATGACTTTTTTTCTGCATGCTTCATACTCCCCGCATTTTATACTAAAAATTATTCCAAGTACCCAAATTACTTCTTCTTTACTATTCTAGAATATTACTTAGGTATGGGCTTGTGCTTGTGTCGGTGCATAATAGTAATATCGAGATACGAGGACATGAGACCTTCTGTTTTCCTTACGACAAGGGTACGTAATGGTCAAATTTAAATTTGATGTGCTTTTTAGATACACTTGTCTTCTTATTTAAAGTAGAATCTCATGCCATGATCCAATCTATAGCATTTTAGTCAAACCAACATAACGTAGTAATTGTTGACTAGTTATAGAGAAGCTCACAATTCAAAAACTTGTTTTGGGTCCATTAAGCTAAAACTTTTCTTTTGGTTTATCAGGTTTCGAAGTTGGTATGACATGAAGCTGCTTTGATGTCCTATTGACTTGTTGCATGTAAAAGAGAGGAATTTGCACATTGAAGATCTTGGATGGTGTAGTATGATTTTGGGGGTGTTTTTTTTTTGTTTGTTTGATAAGTTAGAAAAGATGTGTGGATTCATTGAAACATTATGGTTTGTTTTGAAAACTCGGTCTTTTATGACAAATATAAAAAAAGTTGTTTTGGGATTTTGATGTTTTTGTTTAGTATTGTTATTTATTTTATTATAATATATATATTTGAAATATGGACTATATATATATATATATACTAGCCGTCTACCCGCGCGATGCAGCGCGGGTGAATCACAATTCTGAAGAAAATAAATTTTTTGACACCGATATTTTTTGTTCAACAATAGTCACTGCACTGACATGGGTTATTTCATTGAAGTTCACGTGTGTCGTCTCCATAAGGGTCGTACATTGACTACTTCCTTCACCAATAGCTATTTTTTTTTTGCATGATATTTGTGTACTAAACAAGAAGTTATTTCCCTTTGATTCTGCATGATATTTGTGGAGATATTTTGAGTAATGTTCTGTGTTTAAGATTAATCATGGCCGGATAAACTTTACCAAACTCTGATCTCCATCAGATCTATGTTAAGAATCTATCTGTTTTTTTTAATTATTTTAAGCTGAGGGTTGTTTACCAAAACTTTTGGGTAAACGCTGACTGAAATAAGAGGTATGACTGGAATAACATGTCTGATTCAAATAATGATTAATTAAAAATCTTGTTTACACATTATTTTACATTAAGTGTTGACTGATTAAAAATGACTTTTATAACCAATTGTCACTTTATTTATCAAAAACTTTATAGAACACAATATACGTTTTATTATGATATTATTTATATTTATGTAATTGTAACATTTATTAAATTTTAATGTAAATTTAATGCATAAGTTTTAATTGAATTTACTTTTTTTTGAAGAAAAATTGAATTTGAAACCATGCATAATTTTGAAAAGTGATTATTAAAATATTTAAATTTAAAAGTACTTCAAGAAAATAAGAGTCATTAGAATATATTATATTTTTATTGAATAAAACTATTTTATATATAAAAGTATGTACTGCACATTTCCAAATAAAAGTTATTGATTGATACCCTTTAGACGTCATAGGGAAAAACCCCCCAAGAATGTCACCGTCTTTTGCTTCTCAACCTCAAAACTAAACACTTTATCTCTTAACTGGTTTCGTTCAGAAAAGATTTGTGAGTTTATCTTTTTCAGTTCATCACATATTTTTCCAGCAATATTTGTTCTTCTTCTGAGATCATCAAGCTTTTTTTGCATTAATTCTTTCTTTGACCAGTATTTCATCCTTTGTAATTATATTTTCATGAGAATTTGAATAAGAATAAATTCTAGATTTCTTTATGTATATCAACAGACTTCGTTAAATTTATACGTTTTTATAATAAAGTTGATTTTCAGTAAAAATAATAGTTATCGTGAGAATAGTAAGAAAGAATCTCCATCATTTGATCAATTATAGTTAAAAATCAATTAAAAATCTCTTTTAAACTAATTAATGGGTTATTTTGTGACTTAATCTAAAGTATTAGATCAACACTAATTAAAAATGAACAATGATCAAAATCCCTTCTTACACTTCTTACATTTTATGTGAAAGAGATAATGTATTATGTATTTTTAAAAGGAAAAAAATAATTAATTTGATTGTAATTTTGATGGTATTTATAAATTTGTAACTTTTTACATTCTAAATATTTTAATAAGAAAAGTCAAAATCATAATCATTTACATACATTCGAATTTTATGTAATAAATGGTTTATATTTTAGGGGTTGTTTATGAAAATGAAAATGAAAACAAAAATAAAAATAAAAATAATAGGGAAAAATTTTCTTTACCTTCAATTTAACTTGGAATAAAAATTTAGACTTATGAGAAAATGGATCCATCATATATTCATATTAAATACAATCAAACAGTTTTTTATACATTGTTTTACTATAAAGTCGAGGGGCTTATAAGAAAAAAATTAAAATCAGTACAAGCTGTTAGATATAACCTATATTACTCTTCATTATTATCTATACAATATTCTAAAGCACGGATAAAAAACTCTTAAATACAAATTATTAAGTATAAGGTATCATTATTTTATGCACGATTTTAAAAATCTCTTAATTTACAAGTATCAAAACACAAGATACATATTACTACTGCAGACTTCTAACACCTACCAATTTGGTATGTGCAAAGTTTTCCTTTTATGCAGATCTTTCCATGTATCACTATTAATTAATATATTATATTAATATAAATTTGTTTTAATTATATTATTAAATATGTGTAATTGATTATTTTTTTTATATGTCATTAAAATATATAAAATAATCATTGAATTCTAACAAAATACTTCAATTTTTTTATATAAAAACATTATATTAAAATCGCGATATATTTCGCTGCATTGCGCGAGCACGCTTCTAGTATATATAAATTCTAAGAGATATTTATAGAAGCTTACATGATTAAAAATCCAATAAATCAATCATTATCAACATTTAAAACCAATTATTTATACTAAACTTTCTAAAAGACATCCCCCAATATAATCTTGACCATCAATTAAGAAACTCAACGACTGAGATGAAAATAACATTATATTCCCAAAGATTAATATGTGGGCTTTATCCAAATTAGTTTCCCAGCAATTCTTTAAGAACCATATGAAATAAAAGTACAACTTATACTGCAAAAATTACAAATCCCATCAGCATCATTATGGCAAATTTAACAAAGCATTGCTCAGTGACCTTTCTTTTCTCTTTTTTTTCTTTCATAAAAAAACCCCACACGGCCACATAGTTTGTTTTCTCCATTTTCATGTTAAACACAAAGCTTCGATTTCATATCTATATCGGTTGAAGAACATGATTACATAGGGTTGTCAGATGTAAGTATGGAGAAAAAAAGCCTGTGAAATAGCTAACGGAGCAGGGACCAAAATGTCAAGATTTTAACAGACTTAACGATGCTCTGTTAAATTACTGTTCATCATCCCTACCAAGTATATGCATACTTTGAACCTCGATATCTTCTTCATTATTCAACCAATATTCACGAAATTTCTTGCAAAACGATCCTTGTTTAATTCTAAATCAATCCCAAGGATAAATGTTCGAGCATGCAACGCTATATGATCTGTATTTTGGCGTGATTAAGCTCCGATGAATATGATTTTCCGATGAGTGTTTTTCAGTCTTTGAAGGGCTGAAAATACCTGAAAAACGATGAGAAACAACAAATTAACGATATTCTGAGACTAATACATTGAAAGCAATCGTTAAAATCAAATTCCGGCGAAACCCGTTTTTTTCGGCGAAAGTCCGGTGAATCTCCGGCGAACTTTCAAACAACGATATCTCACTCGTTTTTCAACAAAATTCAAACCTGAAACTTGCTATGATCTCTAAATCAACAGAGGAACATGTTAGGAGCAATAAAATCGATCAAAAACAACGTACTCGTAGACCCACTTGTTGAACTCAATCGGAAAATGTGCTACAAATGGGCATGAAGAATGGAGAAAACAAAACCTCTTACAATGAATTATATGCAACAGATTGTTTTGAGCTGAGATGAACCCCTGAGTAAACACAAAAAATTACATATGAAAATTCTGTTAGAAGACATCATATAGAACTTTCATCAAACACTTTGTGTACATAAAAACAACACATGAGTTTAATTTAACACAAGAAAACACATATAACATCAATCGAGTCATGGTGAGTAGAGATGAAGAAAATCGAGAGATAGAGATAGTTGTAGAAGGTTACACATAAGTTTGAAAATGAAGAGAGAATTTCAAATTTCAAAATTTGGATATGCAATCACTTAGAAGCGGGAATTGATGTAGTGTACACAATCACTTGGAACAAAGCTTAATATAGAAAGAAAAAAAGTTGAACAGAAAGAAAGAGAAGGCTGGACATTTCACTTTCGGTGGTGGTGGTACTAAGCTAAAATGATTTGTACATCATGCTTTAAAGCATGTAATTCATAGTTTTTCAGATTTCATGCATAAAAAGCTTGTACATTAGGCTTCATGACTTGTCTTTAAGAGTTTTGTTGTAAATGTATTATAAGGTAGTAATAGATATATATATATATATATATATATATATATATTTGTGTGTGTATATATACACACCCTTTAGAGAATGAAATGATTTTTTTAAGTGTAACTAAATAATACTTTATGGAAGGTTTACAAAAAGCGTCACTAAAGCCTATACTTTTAGAGAAGGTTTAGATTATGTGTATCTAAAGGTAACATTCAAGTGTAATTAAATGATACCTTTAGAGAAGCTTTTCCAGAAACCTTCTCTGAAGGTACCTTTTTGTGACGTTTGAAAACCGTCACTAATGCTTGAAAAACGTCACTAAATACATACTTTTAGAGAAGCTTTTTATAAAAATTCTGTCGACTTTTAGAGAAGCTTTAATATTGTATCTAAAACCCCAAAAAGTTTCTCAAAAAAATAACATAAATGTACCATACGAAAACCCTCTCTAAAACTTTTAGCTATCGTTATATAGGCAAGCTTTTTGACGGAATTGAAAAGTTTCTCTAAAACCTTTAGAGAAGTTTTTCATATTTTTAAATACAAAAGAAAACCTTCTCTGAAGGTCATTTTTTTTGTAGTGAACTCCCACACAGCCCCTTTGTAACATATAAAAATAGTCCATAAAATTAATAATCAAAAAATAACTCTTTCGTCCTTTCAAGACCACACAAATTCATAAAATAAAATTAAGAAAAACAAAATAAAGATGTGTTTTTTATTTATTTAAAACATGATGAACCTTCTTTTAAGGCATTCAAAATGAAAAGGGTTTGTGGATTTTGTAAGGTTTTGAAGGAGTCGTAATTTTGTAACTCATGAGCCATTTACATTACTTTATCCATGAAATTTATTCATCCATTTATATAAAACAAAAATTATAAGTATTTATTTTATAAGAAGTATTAATTTTGTAGAAGTATTAATTATATTATAAATAATTTAAAACAGTTTTAAAAACCATTTTTAATTATACATGAAACACTGTTTATTGATATATATATATATATATATTACTTAAAATCTAGATTACAAAACAATTCGTATGATCTCGGCATTTTATGTATACTTAATTAAGTCCAAGTTAAACATACTAACTAATATAGTAGTCTTGTTTTGATTTTAAATGGAGTTTTCTTTAACATATTATAATTTTGAAATTATTAATATTTAGAAATCAAAATAAAACAAGTATCAAATGAAACGGTATGGTTTTCGCTCAGATATATAGGTTGTTAGAGTATTTTGAACTGATTCTATAAAATGGAGAAAATGAAGAACTTTGGGCATGTTTTTTGCTTCAAGATATTCTTAAAATTTTATTTTCAAAATGGAGAAAATTTGAGAGAGGGTATATAATTCTCTAACTTTGGAGAACTCCCTAAAAATTTATTACAATGAAAGATAGATATTTTTTTAATATATTATAATCAATATTAAACTTTGAAATTATATTTTGAGAGAGATAGTATTTTATTTGATGAAGGAAACATTTTAATAATATAATCAATATTGTAATCTCTAAAATGCAGGAATTGCTTGAATGTATTTTTGTTTTGGAGATTTTGAAGTTTTATTTTCCATTTTGGTGAATTTGTTGGAGATGCTCTTAGACCATCCACGACAATAATTTCTTATGAATTTTTCAAGTGACATATAGGATTTCTTAATTAGAAATTTAATGGTTGTAAGTATGATTTCTTAATAGGTGTAATATAACACCCTAAAATTTAGAGTCAATTTAAAATTTGAGAATTCGGCAATATGATGTCTATAATTGGAGCAACCCACCCTAACGGGTAAATGTATAATAGCGTTTACAAAAACCTGTGAATGAATATTAAAATCGACAACAAACTAATCTAAACAAGTTACATCTAGATTATATTGGTTGTCAACCCAAATTCCAAAAATACTATAATCTTTTACACGCCATGACTCCAAAAGTATCTACTATCCCAAAATGCCTCAAGCACCCCACGCTCATCCCTCAAACCTTGGACGAACCACCGCTAAGGAAACCTGTTATACACGTCATTTGAGAGAAAAAATGTTAGGCTTAACGCCTAATGAGAACAAACAGTTTATATCAATACTTTTGGAAATGATTTAAGTGCAATAAATAATTGATCTTTCAAATAGGTTAATTTATAAAATACAACAATAACCACATGTCGACCTTTCGGTCCAAAATACAACTTTTGATGACGGCAGAAACCCGATTTCCAAGGATCGTGACGGAACACAAAAGTAGGTCACTCCCCAAGTTATTGAGCTTACCATACTAGGATTAAGGCCACGAACTCGTCGGCTCATACTCAGATGTGGGGGAGGACACCCAATGATCCTAGTCATACTCATTCACTAGGATTTACATTTACAACCCACAGCTAGTATCCGGTCCCACATAATCATACCAAGTTGCCTTCCTAGCGTCCAATGTCTCAACTAGCTACAAACGGGGTTTAACCCAAAATTAAGTTGACTCTATACCTATGGATCCAGTAGTAATAGTCTAAGGTTTGTCACCATATCATTGGTGACTCAAACCATAATCACACATATGGCTTGTATCCATCTTCTCACAAAATGTTTTGTTTAACTTCACAAACCACTTCTCCATTTGATAAAGACTTAGCCATAAACATTATTTAATACTAATAACCAAGCACCATTTTCATTTTCTCAAAATACCTTCATTTAACAAATACCAACATATAATAAAACCATAAACATGGTTAAAAATGCATTTATTACCATTTTCCATCACAAATGTACAATACTAAACGCATTTATAGTCCCAAAAATCATAATACTTCTTCATATCTCAAAATAGTATGAAACCCTAAAAATCTCCAAAATCTCAAGTTAGGTCAAATCATTTTTAACACCAAAACATAAATAGGAGATGATTAGAAGTCTAAAATTAGTTTGACATGTATAAGGTTTAAAAAAGGTAGGGATGAACTCACAATTTGGGTTTTATTGAAAACCCTATAAATCCAAATATTCTTGAAGAGAGAGATGAAGGCTATGGAGTTATTAAGATCCTAGACTTGATCTTAGGTTGATGATGAAAGCCTTGAGGAAGATGGTGGTTGATCTCCTTTAATGCACCCAAAAATCGTCCCTTGCCCTATAATATTGAGGAGAGCATTTAAGATGGAGAGAATGAGAAGTTATGGCAAAAAGTCCTCAAAAGTCGAACTTAAAGAGCTCCTGGTACCTGCTGGCGATAGTGACCCAGCGACAGTGATAATGTCAAGGTCGTCGGTCATAGTCGCGACATATGTATCGTAAGTCACCAGCCTTTAGCAACAATGCCACCGCGATAGTGACTTGTGTCACAGTCGCAGGGCAATCTCGCGCCATTCGTACCGTGTGGGATTCCTCTCCAGCGACAATGCCCTGGCAATAGTGACAGAGTCACAATCGTCGGGCACAATCGCGCTCTTGGTACCGAGGCCCGAAAACCCGAGATTTCGAACACGCGACTCACCCACCATCTTGAATGGAACCGAAGATTCATAAAGATACATTGATGATTGATTTAAATTGTAAATTGGGTAAATTTGGTAATTCGAACTTACAGAGATTTACGAGTGTTACAATCCTCCCCAACTTGGAAATGATTTCGTCGACTAAATTGGACTACACAAAAAGGTGGGGATATCTCCGCTTCATATCTCCCTCAGCTTCCCAAGTCACGTTGGCCCCACGGTGATGCTTCCATTGCACTTTGACCATGGTGACTTCTTTGTGATGCAATTTCTTGGATTTCCTTTTTAGGATAGCTTCGGGTTCCTCACACATCAGTTACCCTCATCCACTCTTATCTCGGAAAGAGGAATGACGTTTTCCTCTTCCGCCAAACACTTCCGAAAGTAACAAATATGAAACGTGTTGTGGATCCCGCTCATTTTCGGTAGGAGTTCCAATTGATAGACTTGCAACCCTACACGCTTAAGCACCGAATGGCCCAAGCAAACGAGGACTCAACTTTCCGTGCTTTCCGAACCGGATAATGTCTTTCCAAGGTGACACCTTGAGCATCACACGGTCACCCACTTGAAACTCCATCGGCCGCCTCTTCTTATCGGCAACGCTTTTTTGCCGGTCTTGAGTCGTTTTCAACCGTTCCCGAATACCCTTTACCTTATCGGTCATTTATTTTTTAACATAAATAAAAACCTTTATTTATTGAATTGAAAAGATTTTATAAATTAAAATAAAGTATTTTATCTAAGTAATTTATTTTACTTTATAATAACTATTTAAATTAATAAATTATCGTAGTGATATTGTTATTTGATTAAAATATAGTTTTTATTACTTTGAAAAATTGGTTAAAAATCATTATGACGGAGTATAATAAATTAAGTTTTTAGTCCCTGTGGTTTGTTAAAAATTATGGATTTCGTCCATGTGGTTTTGAAATTTCGGTTTTGGTCCTTATAGTTTGTAATTTATTTCTATTTTCGTCCTTAAGGCCAAAACACTACTTTTAAATATGAATGACTAAAATAGAAATGAATTGTAAATCATAGAGATGAAAAAAACAATAAAATTTAAATTATAAAAACAAAAAAGGTAATTAATTACAAACCATAAGGATGAAAATCATAATTTCAAAACCACAAAAACAAAGACAGAAATTTTCAACATACCACAGGGACTAAAAACGTAATTTACTCTTTCGTTTATAAAGCATTAGAAGCGTACTTGCGCAATGCAGCGAGATACATCACGATTTTAATGTTTCCTTTTATTTTTTGTTTTTTATCGATTTACAGTACGATTTTGGATGATTTTGAGAGAGTGATAATGGTTTTTTTTTATAAATTTGTTTAATTTAGGCTTAATAATATAATGTTTTTTATATAAAAAAAATTAAGTATTTTATTATAATTCAATGATTATCTTATATATTTGAAATTTTATTATATTTAAATTGAGACTTTTATCCTGTTTTGATTATGTTTATCAGTTAGTTATGAATTCAAACATATAACTTTAGAAATTTGTACTCATGCATCATGACTTGTAATCTTAAATTTTAACTAATGTGTATCAATAAATAATACTTAAGGCATAAAAGCTTGTTTTTAAATATTTTATTCGATAGTTTAATAATAATGTAATTTATTTTAGGTTTAATAATATAATATTTTTTTTATAAAATAAACATTAAATATTATGTTAGATTTTTTTAAATTATATTTTAGATTTTGTATTTAAAATTTATTTTTTATCCTGTATTTAGTTATGTGGGAAGTGATTTTAGGGGATTTGAAGTGGTAAATGATTTTAGGGGAGTTAAAGTGGTTAAAGATAATGATTGAAAGTGAATAAATAACATTAAATGTAGTACATAAAGGTTTAATGATTGTTTTTAAGAGATTTTAAGTAATTAACATTAAATGACAGTACATTAAGTTTTATCAATTATTTTTAAGAATTTTTATAGATACTTTATAATAATTGTATTGTGATGAATCGTGTTACTAACAAAGTAACAATGATGAAATGTGTAGTTGGAATGTTTAGGCCCAGTCCATTAAACAATTAAATGGGCTAGGGTAAAGAGACCGTTTTTGGGCTACGATTTCATGCTCATTGTCATCGTCTCTTGATGATATAAGTTTTAACGATAATCAATTAACATTATGTTTAGAAAACTAGCAAAAAAGGTGTTATTTATATCTATACTATATTATAAAAAAGATTTAAAAAACTCTTAAAAACAATCTATTAAGCATTATGTACTATTATTTAATGTTAATCTACTTAAAATCTCTTAAATCTATATCTATATCTATACTATATTATAAAAGATATATAAAAAACTCTTAAAAACAACTCATTAAGCATTATGTACTATTATTTAATGCTAATCTACTTAAAATCTCTTAAATCTATATCTATATCTATACTATATTATAAAAGATATATAAAAAACTCTTAAAAACAACCCATTAAGCATTATGTACTATTATTTAATGCTAATCTACTTAAAATCTCTTAAAAAACAACTAATGAAGCAATATGTATTACTTTTAAATGCTTTTAACCCTAATTAATAAATCCCATCCTTATCCCCCAAAATTCTTATCTCTAATCCCCAAACCCTAAAATTATGAAATTTGAATTCTGATAAACATAATTAAAACAGGATAAACATCTCAATTTAAATATAAATAATTTAAAATATATAAAATAATTAATGAATTTTAACAAACTACTTAATTTTTTAAAAACATTATATTATTAAGCCTAAATTAAACAAATTTATAAAAAAAAACATTATCACTCTCTAAAAACCATCCAAAATCGTACTATAAAACAAAAAATAAAAAGAAACATTAAAATCGTGATGTATCTTGCTGCATTGCGCGAGTACGCTTCTAGTTATATTATAAAGCACAGATAAAAAAAACTCTTAAAAACAATGTCTAAAGCATAATGTACCGTTATTTAATGTTAATTACTTAAAATCTCTTAAAAACAATCATTAAAGTTTTATATAATACATTTAATGTTATTTATTAACTTTCAATCGTTATCTCTAACCACTTTAATTCCCCTAAAATCACTCCTCATTTTAATCCCCTAAAATCACTCCCTGCATAATTAAATAAAGGATAAAAATCAAATTTTAACTATAAAAATCTAAAATATAATTAAGAAAATATAACATAATATTTAATGTTTATTTAAAAAAAACATTATTAAATCTAAAATAATAAAAATTAAATTTTAAATATAAAAAATCTAAAATATAATTAAGAAAATATAACATAATATTTAATGTTTATTTAAAAAACATTATATTATTAAATCTAAAATAAATTACATTATTATTAAACTATCGAAAAAACTTTTAAAAACAAATTTTTATGCATTAAGTACTGTTTATTGATACACATTATCTAATATTCAAGATTATAAGTAATGATGCATGAGTACAAATTTCTGAAGTTATATGTTTGAATTCATAACTAACTAATAAACATAATCAAAACAGGATAAACATCTCAGTTTAAATATAAAGAATTTAAAATATATAAGATAATCATTGAATTCTAACAAAATAATTAAATTTTTTTATAAAAAACATTATATTATTAAGCCTAAAATAAACAAATTTATAAAAAAAATCATTATTACTCTCTCAAAACCATCAAAAAAATAAAATGAAACATTAAAATCATGATTTATCTCGTTGTATTGTACGAGTACGATTCTAGTTATATTAAATCATAGTAATGTGCATTGGGAATATCATTTTATAGAAAATATTGCAATTTGCAAATTAGTAATGAACTTTTTTTTCTATTACAATTAACGTGTTAATATGATCGAATGTTTCTTGAAAAAGATCAACTGTTCTAAAGATACACACTACTAGAGAAATGGTTATACTATCCGGTTGGAAAATGATATACTACCCGGTTATATAACCGGGTCCTATAAGGGGGCGGTAGTAATGTCACTATTATACTAGGTGGTTGAACAATCGGGTTGTATTTGCCTAATAGAGCCCGATTTTATTATTTCATCGTGTAGTATCTAGGTAGGAATTGGCATGAATGTTTATTAATATAACTCGATTCTTTTTAAGTAACCAGGTAGTATCTTTGCCAAGATGACTAATGGAACCGGTTTTTTACGAAACCGGGTAGTATTAGTATGTTTCTCTATTATCAAAGAAGCAGAAGCATCTGATCGAATCGATACTAGAAAATCACAGATTACGAGTAATATGAAAATAAAAATTAAAAAAGATCCATAATTAGACTAGGTATACCACAAGAATCAACGAAAATGTAGATAAAAAAAACATATATGTAGATTTGTTAAGCATTTTCACATCTCAAAAAGGACAAACTTATTCAAACCTCAAAACACACTCTATATCTACTTATACACTTTCGTTATAATCCATGTACCATATCCACATAACATACCTCCATGTAGTTTGCAAGAACCCTCTTTCAGTCTCACCGTAGTCTGCATATGAATGCATCGTTGTTAAATTGTATAATTTGATTGAAAAACAAAACATATAATTATAAAATGACCTACTTTATGTAGTTTATCATAATCATGAATGAAAAATAAATCAACTAACCAACTTTTAAAGTTAACATCTATACGACGTGTATTGTGCTATATATATAAACTACTCATGAATGAACAACATACCAATATCAGTTCACCAGATGTTTTAGATAAACACTCGAAAAGCAGGTAGCCCGTGTCTTAGCTATATCATCAAACTTTCTTTTTGTAAGGGGTGTTTGGTTGTTCCATGGTACCTAGATGCAAAATAAAATACATATTGTTAAGTTATAACCACAAGGTTGAGTGCAATAGACACAATGAAAACATTATTAACACATACATATATTTTTTGGGAAAATTGATTGTTGATATGAGGCAAAATGAAACATGAAGTACATAACATAATACCCACACTCCCAACCGGATTCTTGTTGATTGCACTAAATTAGAAAAACGGAAGTGTGTATTAGAAATATTCAACTACGAAAAAGTTATATGAATGTAGAGTGAGATGAATTACATGTGAGCACTCCCATCTAAATAGCCCTGATTTATCCGTTTCACACGGACCCACTTCTTCATGATACCTCGTAACAGCCCTAAAAGAAACATAAACAATAGTAGTGTTAAATATATGTAACGAGAAGTTATCCCCACTTTCAATAAATGTGTAGAAAAATTGATTGTTGCTTACTTCATCTAAATCATGGATGAGATTACACCATCCAACCACATCCCATCTTAACAACTCTCATGATACAGTTAGTTAGACAAAACAGAAACATCTTCCAAGATCACACACTTTTTGTAGGTGTCATTGAATGCTTTTTGGTCTCAAAAGATGACATACCTGAATCTTATTTAACACTTCTTCATTAGATTGATAAATTGGAAGTTGAGACCCTTTATGTCTTGGAAGATAAATAGTATATTGCACCAACCACTAATTGCAATTTAGAAATCTTTCACTCACTTAAACCACACAACTTGCATCCATTGCCCCACATTACTTCTTCTTTCCTCCTTTTTCTTTCATATTGTTTTCTGGAATAGCAAAAAACTCTTTGGATAAAAGATCATGTGGTGAAATGATAATTCAGGGTGTTTTTATGGCCTAACATGATGATCACCCAAATACTACGTGTAGTGATTGGTTGAGTCACTGACATCCTTACTAGATAGAGCACCAAATTTCTTTGTTCTAGTGTTGGTCAACATTATCTTTTCTTACCTTAAAAACTCTAACTATGATGCCTTTGAAGCCGATATAGTTCTTTAATGAAGTTGAAATCCAAGGATACCTTTAGGTCTTTGTCAGCTAAAGGACTATTCAGATTCACCTTGCTGTCAAATTGAAGAAAAACCATGGAAATGTTATCAACTAAAGAGCAATAAACATTGCTTTCAATTTGGTTCACTTTCCAGATTCTAGGTAGGAAACTTTACAATTTTGTGTATGTTTTAATATTTAGATTCCGTGATCTGCAAGTTTTATAGTTGATGTGTTGTGTGATAATTTTTAAAAGCAGGCATCATTCATCAAGTATATTGTGTTCTAATGTGGGCATATTTAGTGGTATTTAATATTGAAAACTTTACGTACGTTTAATTTTATTTTATGAAGTTAGACACAAAAAACATACATTAGTGGATGTGAGGACTCGAGGACATGGCAGGCAGGCAGGCGTTGTGTTGGCAGATAGCTACATACCGTGATGACAAGCATGATTAGGAGTTAAATAGTCCACAAGTGCAGGGGACTGGCTAATAGTCATTCTCTTGCTATATATATTTTGTGATAAAAGGTTTAAAAAGTTAGTTGGTTACAAATTTAGATGAAACTCAGCTATAAGAACTTCACTTCCAGGTTCACCAAGGCTCCATCAACCTCTAGCTTCCAATCATATAAGGAACGATTGGTTGATATGAAATCTAGTTTAGACTCTACAATCCAATCCCTCATAATATGGTTATTCTTGACATATAACTTATTTTTTAAACAGTATCAAGTGTTCTTTGTATGTACTACAGAATTCACAAGATAGCAACAAAAATGAGATGTAGACAAATTAATAAACCATGTGAATGTTGTGTTTGATTTTTTTGTATCTGGACTATAATTACGTCTGTAACACTAACCTTACACTAAAATTGCTAGAGTATTTAAAATAAAAGCAAAAGGACTAACCAGGTATAGATTTGTAGAAACAGTCGGGAATGGAAGTAATGTTTTTAGACAAGTAAGCGGCCTGACCCATGTATTGTATAACCAAACAAGGGTACACAAAGAATCCAAATGCGAGCTGCACAAATGGGTAAGTATTAAATTTACCATAACAAGAGGCAAAAGGCAAATTGGTTATTTATCTGGAAAAAAAGGATAATTTTAAAGGATGCTACAGGTTTGCGAGATTCCATTTTCTATCATTCACAAACAAAAAAGGGTGTACGCCAATGTCTGGGGCGCCCCCACCGTATCGGTCCCACATTCATGCATCACGGGGGAGGTAAGTAGCGCAAGACCAAGTGGCAAAGGGTGATGACCAGACTCGAATGCGGGACCTCACACTGTCACACAATTGGCTTACATTCACGCCTTTGCCACTAGGCTAGATCGCTGGGACTTCATTCACAAACCATAAACCCTGTATTTAAGTTTTTTCTCCAAAGCCATGTCATTGATAAATAGGCAACCTAGAACCATTGGTAGACTTACTCTTATTGAGGAGGCAGTAAAATGGTCGAGATTTGCAAACATAGCTTCAGTTCCTGAGCAAAATATCCCAATAGTTAGTACACCCACTGCTTTGTAAATATTATATCTCGCAACATTAAGTAACTGTAACACCCGTAATTTTTGGTAAGTAAAGGCCACCCGGACATTTTTGTAATTTATAATGGCGGGATTCTTGGTGGGAAATCATTACTTAAAGTCCCTTAGAGTATCGGTGATATTGGCGTTGAAAAAGTCGAGTTTTGGGGCTTGGTACAGGCACGACTACAATGACTGGCGACTATGACAGTGTCATAGTCGCACCTGTCAATGTCGCAGCAAAAGTCATAAGCCATGGGGAGGTTAGCGACATTGCCATGCGACAATGCCCAAGCATTGTCGCTGGTCAATGTCGCACTGGAGGGGCAGCAGGTTGTTAAGTCGGGATTTTAAGCATTTTTCACATTTCTCATTTCTCAAATCCCACCCTTTCTCTTCCAAACCGATTCCCCTCTTCTTGGTTCAAACCCTAGCTATTCTTATGGCCATTCACCTTGATTATGAAGCATTTCCATCACCATCTAAGTCTTGGAAGTCTAGGATTCAAGAAGATATCATTCCACCATCTCAAATTGACGTCTCCTTCAAGAAAATTCTAGGGTTTTGAGTTCTCTCAAAACCCACTATTGTAAGTTCATCCATTTTCTTTCTAACACTTTAATCAACTTGCAAATGCTCCATCTATGACCTCCTAGTGTTTTTATTTATCAAACTTTGGGTTGGATGATTTTGGGGAAGTTAGGTCAAATTAGGGTTTTTGGCCAAAATAGAGATTTTGATATAAAATGTTTGGAGATCGATTCTATGTGGTTGAAGATGTGTATTTATGGTTGGAAATTTATGGATCTAGGTTTTTGAAGGATTTTGCTTGTGGACTCGGATTTCTTCAAGGAAGCTCAAGTTGGGGTAAAATCTAGATTTAGCCTAAATCTAGCATGGTGAGTTCAAACTAATTTGTGAAAACGATGTGCATGCCAAAATGTTCATTTTAAAGTGTTTTGTGATTTACATGAAATTGTTAACTGTTGATCACCTGATAAGTTTTAGTTATTTGGAAGTGTTTAACTTTATAAACTTATAAAACACCCATCTTTGGGATTTTTGGGTATTTTGATAAATGCATCAAAATGAAAATGCTTCGATGACTTATTTACCTTAATAGGGAATATTTGGTGAAAATGCATTTTTTATGATTGTAGGTATCACGCGTATTTTTGTATCGTGAAATGTTTTAAAAATATCAACGTGTGAGTCATGGGCGCTTGGTCATTCCCAACCTTGCAAACGTTTTTGAAGTTGTAAACCTTTTGGTTTGGGAAAAGATGTAACTCAAATATTTTATTGAGTAAACCGGTGATGTTGGTATTTAAATGATTTATCGTACGAGTATAAACCTCTTGAGTAATTGCTATTTAAATGTGTATCATGGGACGTTTTGGGAAGAGTAAATGAGATTATAAACTTGTTTGGGAAAATGACTTATCTCAATCTAAAGTATATTGGAGTCTATTCATGTAGTTGGAGCATGTGTTTGCATAAATGTTGGTCGTTGCATTTTATCGCATTTTGTGGGCTTCAACATATGATCTTTTGATTGGGCTTAAAGCTCGATTGTCGTTGGTGTCGGGTCTTGAGGATATTTATCCGACTTTAATAACTTAAAGTGGAGCTTTGGGTGAGGGTTGCATTTATTGCACTTTATTTGGAGAATACATGTTTTAAGTGCGTGTGTCATTCGTTTGGAGTCATGTATTTTAGACTGTAATCCATTTGGATCCATAGGCATGTGAGTCAGTCATATTTAAGGATGAGGAGTCTTGATATTCTCACCTTTGGAATTATGTCGTGTTGGCATCGTTATTGTCCCAATTGTTTGGTGAAGAGGAACCTTTATGGGTTGTACTTCGGGACCATGGGTCTTGGGATTGGATATCTAATTCTTGTGCACGAGGGTTTGACGTCATGTGTTATCAAGTGAGGAGCTGAGGCTCCTATCTTGAATGCTAGGGAGTAGGCACTAGGGGTCGAATGAGTACCCTGAGGATGAAACTCCACTAGAGACCGAACAAGCAATAAGATCGTGTACCCTTGAGGTATCGCTCGGCGGAGCAGGCAATAGGGGATACGGTGTTTTGGGACTTGAAATAAAGTCCTACTGGAGGTGTAGCTCGGCAAAGCAGGCAATACAGTTACGAACTGAGGTGTAGTTCGACAACATGGCTAGGTGGCTTAACTTTGTGTTCCGCCACATACCATGGAATCGGGTCTCCCCCGTCACCGGAAGGTGTTATTTGGGTATTAAATGGTATTATTTTATTATCCATGTTTTCGGTGACGTTTTGTATATTCGGTTTTTATTCTTGATTTATGGGCCGAGTATTATGCCCTCCCGTGTTTGGCTATTTTGAGAAATAAAGTTTTATCCGCAATTTTATAAAATGGGGAGTTTAATTACTATTCACGTTTTGGGTGAAATTGGGGTTGAAGTTGTTTTACGAAAGAATGTTCATGTTGGATTACTTGTTTTTAAAGGTGTATGATATTGGAAAACGAGTCGTTTAATATTTATAGTAAATCATTTTGAAAGATAATGATTTAAACTGCATTCTTACCTTTAACAAATATATTGGTTTAATGTTGAAAACTCTTGAACTCACTTAGGCGTTAGCCTAACCTTTTTATTTGTCGGCATGTGCATCAGGTTCCGATGGGGGAAATGGTTCTAGCGTTTCTGCGAAGCGATGAGTGCTAGATGTATGTGCAAGAGTGAGTGGCTTGGTGAAGTCTTCCGCATTAGTGTTGAGAAGAGCAACTTGTATTTGGGTTTAGTAGCACCCGACCTTGAGTTAGTCTCTATGTAATATTTCATTTGTTATGTTGATGGAAAATTCTAGAATCGTATTTTAAGTATGGACTTATCGCATGAAGTTTTATTCGTTCCTTGAGGCATATTTATAAAAAAAAATTAATTAGTTGCACTTTCCAAATTGAGGGTGTTACAGTAACCTTAAAGAATACAAATATCCCTTCCTTTTCCAAAAAAAAAAATACAAATCTCCCTAAAAAAGTTGGAATAGTAGGTGAAGTGCTTCCTAGACTAGATGTTAGACTCTTTTATGATATCCAAACATTCTGTCCTCTTTCCCAAAAAAAAAGACATATACAAATGACACTTAATATGTAACACCCTAAAATTCAGAGTAATTTAAAATTTGCAAAATTGGGCAATATGACGTTTGTATTTGATATAAACCTCCCATAAATGGGAAAAGTACTAAGCCTTTACAAAAACTGTGCACGGATATGGAAATCAACAACAAACTAATCTAAACATAAACTATCTAGATTACATCGGTTGTCAATCCAAAAATCACCAAAATAAGGGACTTAATTTCATGCCCTTCATCAAATACTATTCATCTAAAAAATGCCTCAACCCATGCTCGACTCTCAAGCCCTTGGTAACCCACCGCTAAAGGAACCTGTTATATACATCATTTGAGAAAAAAGTGTTAGGCTTAAAGCCTAGTGAGAACATACAGTCTATAACTTCAAGAGATAAAGACAATTGTATCGAAAGGAAATCTTTTCAAGAAAGTTTAGGTTACAATTGAAATCTTTGTCACATAAGGACCATTCGGTCCGAAAATTCATCTTCCGATGACGGGGGATATCCGATTTACCAAGGATTGTAGGGAACACAAAAGTAGGCCACAATCCGAGTTGTGAGCGTAAATACTTGGAATCCGTGGCCACGAACAACGTCGGTCCGTACTAAGATGTGAGGGAGGGACCCCAAGGAAACCAAGTCATACTCGTTCACTAGGACTACATTATGACCCATGGCTAGTAACCGATCTCACATAACCGTACCAAAGGTCCCCGAGGGTCAAGTTCATCCATAGCTACAAAAAGGGGAAAAGACATCCCAATAATATAAACCGACTCAATACCTAGGGATCCACTAGTAATAGTCTAGACTTGTCACAATTTCATTGTGACCAACCATAGTTAGTCATATGGTTCCAATAACATTTTAATCCCAAAGTACATTTCCAAGTTTAACTGCTGATAAGAATGAAAGTCATAAAATGAGATTATATACATTCCTTCAAGTAACTCACATAAAAGTGCAAGTAATACCCATTTTACTTCAAATAAGATGGAACCCTTTATTTTTCTTGAAAATGATTGGGAACCCTAAATTCTCACAAAACTCAACTTAGGTAAAAAATGTGATAAACTTAAATCCAAATCCAAGGAGATATGTAGGAGTTCAAAATGTAAGTTTTGACATGTATAAAGTTTAGAAAATGATAGTAAGAACTCACCAAGTAGGTTTTAGAAGAAAACCCAAAACCTAGATTTTGACTTCTTGGAGAAGATGAAGATGGAGATGGTGGTGAAGCTTCCAAAACCGAAACCTTGGACGATGCTCTTAACTCTAGCAATCAATGAGGTAGATGGAGGTTGAACCAAACCTAAAATAAAGTTAATGAAAAGGGAGAAGGTTGGGAGAGAAACTTGGAAGAAAAGAAAATATGAAATGAGAAATTTAGGCTGAAATCCTCATTTAACCCGCTCAGGGCCACCGCGCGGGTTGCGGTGCGGCCCAACTCGCGCCGTGACTCGCGCCGCCCACTAGAACTTCAAACGGACAGTGCACCGCATGGGTTATGGCGCAGGCCAAGCCGCGCAACAACTCGCGTGGGCCACTGCCATCAATTTCTCTTTTAAACTGGTCAACCCAAAATTCGAGGTGTTACAATCCTCCCCAACTTGGAGATGATTTCGTCCCCGAAATCCCAACTACTCGAAAAGATGAGGATATCTTCGCTTCATATTCTCTTCAGCTTCCCACGTCACATTGGTTCCCCGTTGATGCTTCCACTGCACCTTGACCATGGTGACCTCCTTGTGATGCAATTTCTTAGACTTCTTCTCTAAGATAGCATCGGGTTCTTCTACACACCGGTTACCCTCATCCCCTCTTAACTCGGAGAGAGGAATGACGCTTTCTTCCTCCGCCAAACACTTCCGAAGGTAACATATATGGAACGTGTTGTGGATTCTGCTCAACTCCGGCGGCAGTTCCAATTGGTAGGCTTGCAAACCCACCCGCTTAAGCACTTTGAAAGGTCCAAGGAAACGGGGACTCAACTTCCCACGTTTTCCGAACCTGATAATGCCCTTCCATGGCGACACCTTAAGCATCACACGGTCGCCCACTTGAAACTCCATCGGCCGCCTCTTCTTATCGACATAGCTCTTCTGTCGATCTTGGGCCGCTTTCAATCTTTTTCGAATGCTTTTGACCTTATCGGCCGTCTCTTGCACGATTTCAGGTCCGACAAATTGCTTCTCTCCCGCTTCAACCCAACACACGGGAGTTCGGCACTTCCGCCCGTACAACGCCTCAAATGATGTCATCCCAATGCTCGAGTGGTAGCTATTGTTGTACGGAAACTCCACCAAAGGTAGGTGAGAGTCCCAACTGCCCCCGAAATCGATGACACAAGACCTCAGCATGTCTTACAGCGTTTGGATCGTCCTCTCGCTTTGACCGTCGGTTTGTGGATGGTAAGTCGTACCCAACTTTACTCGCGTACCAAACTCCTTCTGAAAACCATCCTAAAAGTTTGATGTGAACCGACTATCGCGATCTGATACGATCGACAAGGGTACTCCATGCCTGAAGACCACTTCATCGATGTAGAGTTTTGCTAACTTGACCATCGGCAAGGTCTCGTGCATAGCCAAAAAGTGAGCGCTCTTAGTCAATCTATCGACTATTACCCAAATGGTATCATAACCTCGAAGAGTTTTGGGCAACTTCGTCACGAAGTCTATGGTAATATGTTCCCACTTCCACTCGGGAATTTCTAAGGACTGCAGACTCCCATACGGTCGTTGATGTTCGGCCTTCACCTGTAAGTACGTCACACAACGCTCTACGTAATGCACCACATCAAGTTTCATCACCGACCACCAATAATGTAACTTCAAGTCCCGGTACATCTTTGTACTTCCCGGATGAATGGAATACTTGGACTTGTGGGCATCCTCAAGAAGTAGTTCACAGTTACCCCAAACTTTGGGCACCCACAGACGACCATTGAACAGTTTTACCCCACAGCTATCTTCCGTTAAGAGCAAACGTTGCTTTGTCATGACTTCCTCCTTGAGATTTTCTTCCAACAATGCTTCTACCTGCGATGTCTTGATCTTCTCAACAAGACTAGACACTAACTCGATTCTCGAATAGGTAGCCCGAATACTTCCGCTATAGTCCTTCCGACTTAACACATCGGCCACTACGTTCGCCTTACCGGGATGGTAAAGCAACTCACAATCGTAATCCTTGAGTAACTCGAGCCACCGCCTTTGCCTCATGTTTAACTCTTTTTGATCAAAGACATACTTCAGGATCTTATGATCCGTGTAGAGTGTACATTTCGTGCCATAGAGGTAATGTCGCCATAGCTTCAAGGCGAACATCACCGTTGCTAACTCCAAATCGTGGGTAGGATAGTTCTTCTCGAGAATTTTAAGTTTCCTCGAGGCGTAAGCGATTACCTTGCCTATTTGTATCAACACGCATCCTAATCCCATTTTCGAAGCGTCGCTATAGACCACAAAGTTTTCCGACCCTTCAGGTAGCGACAAGATTGGAGCTTCACACAACTTCTTTTGTAGGATTTCGAACGGACTCTTGGGAGGCTCCCAATTCATCATAGCTTCAATTTTGGTGGGGTCCACTTTCACTCCGTCTCGAGTGACAACGTGACCCAATAATTGCACCTCCTCAAGCCAAAAGTCGCACTTGAAAAACTTGGCGTACAATCTCTCTTTCCTCAACACTTCTAGGACTTCACGAAGGTGTTGCTCGTGCTCTAACTCGCTCTTGGAGTACACGAGTATGTCATCAATGAATACGATAACCGACTTGTCCAGGAACGGTCGACACACCCTATTCATCAAATCCATATACACCGCCGGTACATTAGTTAGACCAAATGGCATCACGAGAAACTCGTAATGGCCATAACGCGTTCTAAAAGTTGTCTTCGATACGTCCTCTTCTCTCACCTTCACTTGGTGGTAACTCGAACGTAAATCGATCTTGGAGAAACATTCTGCTCCTTGGAGTTGATCGAACAAGTCCTCTATCCTTGGAAGCGGGTACTTATTCTTCACTGTCGCCTTGTTCAACTCACGGTAATCGATGCACATCCTCATCGTGCCATCCTTCTTCTTAAAAAACAAGACCGGAGCTCCCCAAGGTGACGAGCTTGGTCTTATGAAGCCCTTCTACAAAAGTTCTTGGAGTTGTGCCATCATCTCTTGCATCTCCGATGGACCAACCGGTAAGAAGCTCTAGCAATAGGAGTCGCTCCCGACACGAGATCAATCCGAAACTCCACTTGACGATCGGGTGGTAACCCGGGCAAGTCGTTCGGAAAGACATCGGAAAACTCCCGCACTATCCTCACATCTTCAAGCTTTGATTTCTCTAGCTTAGCGTCGATTACGTAGGCTAGGAAAGACGAGCATCCTTTTACCAAGCATTTGTGTGCTTTAGCCATGGTGATTATTGCTACATCACCTTTCCTCTTCTCACCATAGATCACAACAACTTCACCACTAGGATTGGGAAGTCTAATTAATTTCTTGGAATATACGATCTCGGCATGATTGTTTGCCAACCAATCCATGTCGACCACTACATCAAAACCTCCGATAAACATCAACATCAAATCGATCGGGAGTTCTCTCCATTCGATTCCGAGAGTACACTTCTTCAGAACATCATGGATCAGAACTTGACTACCATTCGCTATCTCTACCACTAACGCATTCTCTAGACTATTAGTGGGCATAACAAGCTTTTGACGAAACAACTCAGATATAAAAGAGAAATTGGCACCAGAATCGAACAGTACACGAGCAGGTACGGAGTTTAGAAGAAACGTATCCGATACCACATCAGCGGATGTCTTGGCCTCATCGACCGTCATCTGAAGAACTCGCCCTGGAACCCTAGATGGGTTCTCTCTCTTCTCTGGCACGCTACCCGACTTGAGCTTCGGGCAATCTCTCTTCATATGCCCCGGAGTCTTGCACTCATAGTAGACAAGCCCTCTGATCGGACAGTCGCGGGTGGTGTGATCAGATTTACCACACTTGTAGCAAGATTGAGGAGTGGTGCTACAGTTACTGTTGGATCAAATAATTGTATTCAAGATTAAAGGGTTTAATTTGTATTTACTTGATAGTTAAAGTTTGGGGTTTAAGTTGTAATAAGTTAATAGTTTATTAGCTATTGGGCCCAAGCCCATTAGGCCTTAAAAGCCTAGGTATTTAATGTGTTAATTAGTTTAGTTTTAGGGTTAGAACTCTCATTATTAGAGAGGTAGATGTTTTCTTAGTATTCAAGGATATAAAGAACACACAAGGTTTAACTGTTTATTCAAGGGATTGGTATGTTATTCTGATCTTATATCTCTTGATCTATATTGTGTTTTGTGATTGTTAATCAACTAGATTAAACTGGGATAACAAGTGGTATCAGAGCCAAAAGAATCAAGTTTTAGGATTAAATCTGTGTTTTTTGATATTACTATTCATCGAATCACTGTTCATCGATTTTTTTCTGTTCATCGACTTTTTCTAGGTTCATCAAGTGAAAATCAAGTTAATGATTTAATGTGTTTTTATGCTTTAAATTGATCTGATTATACTCGATTTATGCTAGTGAAAGTTATCTATTTAGTTTATTACACTTAAGATCTCAGATTAATTGGTTGTTTGATGATGTTTGTTCATATCTGGGTTCGCATAAATATCAACCACTGTGCTGTCAAAATCGTTGCATGAAAGTTGAAATTGATATTTGATTTTGTTTAAAGTGTGATCGATACATGTTTCTGGGTACAAAAGTCTGATCTTTGCTTTAAATTTATGTGTTTTGTGTGGTTTATGGGTTGATTTTCTGGGTTGTTCATCGTGCTGGGTCGAGCAAGAACATACCGGTCGAACCTTTAAGAACATCGGTCCATACACATTACCGGTCAGACACACTATCGGTCAAAGCCATTATCGGTCCAGACCAATACCGGTCAACATCACTTTATCGGTCCATATCTTATCGGTCCGTTTTCATTATCGGTCAAGACCAATACCGGTCGAACTCACTACCGGTCCACAGCCCATACCGGTCCAACACCTATACTGGTCGAAGAAGTTTTCCGGTCGTGCATCTTACCGGTCGAACACGTTTACCGGTCGAGCATAACGCCGGTCATTACATCTTACCGGTCGAAAATCCTTCCCGGTCGTGCAAGTTACCGGTCCAAGCAAGTTCCCGGTCGACTTCTGCTTTGCGTGATACACTACTCGCGAGAACTTCCCTTTGCGCGACCCAAGGCCCACGCAAACCTCACTTTGCGCCACTGCCTTGTAACGCAAACCTCACTTTGCGCCAATCACTGTTCACGCAATCACTGTTCATGCAGTCACTATTCACTGTTCACTTTTGGGAAAAAAAAATTTCGTCAGATTTTCACAGTTTGATTTGTCAGTATTATCTATTTGAGTTTTATACTGTTTGAAAGGACTGCATTTAATTATTTTTGGAAATTAATTTTTCTGAAATTTTTTTAGTGTAGTTTTATCTTGATTCTAACGATCTCATCTAGTTGGTTGTCTTAATACAGAAAAGTTTGATTACTAACCGTACAGCTAAGATGTCGAATCAGCTTCTCTCAATGGGCTCTCAGTCCAAACCTCCTGTCCTCATGGCTAATGAGTATCAGCAATGGAAGACCAGAATGACTCAGTTTCTGAATCACAAGAACGGAGATTACATGGCAGCAATCATTAATGGTCCAGAAAATCCAATGAGCACAGTAAAGGGTCAAGCTGCAACAGAAACCTCTCCAGAAATCCCTGACAGACAGGTTCCTAAACCTTATCAGTTCTTTACTGAAAAGAAGAAAGCACAGTACAAGATAGAAGAAGAGGCTCTAATTTATCTGACTATGGCTATTCCAAACGACATCTACAATCGTGTAGACAGTCAGAGCTCTGCTAAAGCAATCTGGGATGAACTAGCAAGACAGTTTGAAGGAAGTGAAGCCTCCATCCAAGCTAAGCAGAATCTATGCATAAATGCATACGAGGGATTTCATGCAAAAGAAGGAGAGTTGCTACTAGATACCTACAACAGATATAACATCATTCTCAATGACTTGCGGAGGAACAATATCGCTAAATCTGCTTCTGAGATAAATTACAAGTTCATCATGAATCTGAATCCAGAGTGGAAGAACTTTGCCATCAACCTCCAGATGTCCAAGAATATGGCTCAAGAAAATGTCACTGATATCTTCTCTACTCTTTCTCAACATGAGGATGAAGTGAGATCCATTAATAATGAGTCTAAAAATCTGAAGGACTCCGTGGCTTTCATAGCCGGCAAAGGCTCTGTATCCTCTGCAAGGTCAAAGAAAAAGGTGTCTAAATCTCTAGTTACCGAAGTTACTGACTCTGACTCTGCTTCAAGTGATGAAGAACTGGAGATTGATTCTGATCCAAATATTCAGAAGTTCTCTGAGGACTTGGCTCTAATTACTCGACGATTCAAGAAAAGCTTTGGTAAGAAGAAATTCTACTCAAAGCCAAAGTATGATGGATACAAGAAAGAGAAGTCTGAGATGCGATACAAGTCGAGGCATGGAAGGAGAGAGGAAGGACGAGAAGACAGGAAGGAAGATAGAAGAGAAGGAAAGTGTAACACCCTCGAAAATGAACAGAGCAACTAATTTAAAACTTCCAATTTATACAACAAAAAGATATAATCTATTTTACAATCATCACATAGGACACCTCAAAAGAATATTGGATTTAACTTTAACAACTAAAAGGTTAAGTCCCGCAGAAAGACTAATCAAAGTCGGGTGTTACTAAAACCCCAAAATATCAGTTGCTCTTATCAACGACTAACGCGGAAGACTTCATCAAACTACTCACCCTTGCACAAACTCTTAGCACTCAACACTTCACCAAAAACGCTAGAACCTCTTCCCCCATCCGGAACCTGATGCACATGCCGACAAATAAAAAGGGTTAGGCTAACGCCTAGTGAGTTCAAGAGTTTACAACATGGAATAAATATATTTGTTAAAAGGAAAGAAAGTAATTTAAATCATAGACCTTCTGAAAGATTTATTTTAAATATCAAACGACACCATTTGCCAAAAGTACATCTTTAGAATAAGGAACCCAACATGAACCTTCTTTCGTAAAAACCACTTTAATCCCAAACTCAACCAAAACGTGAATAGTAAGCAAAGATCTCATTTTATAAGAATATGCAATAAAACTATACTTCTCGAAATACTTCGAACATGGATGGGACATAAACACAACCCATAAATCTTGAGTAAACAATTCCCCATAAATAAAACGCCACCGAAAACATGGATAATAAAAAGACACAATTAAATACCCAATTACCACCATTCGGTGACGGGGGATACCCGATTCCATTGTACGTAGCGGAACACAAAGTTAAGCCACATAACTATGTTGTCGAACTACACCTCAGATCGTGACCGTATTGTCTGCTCTGCCGAGCTACACCTCCAGTCATGACTATATTTCAAGTCTCCACCACACCGTATCCCTTATTGCCTGCTCTGCCGAGCTACACCTCAAGGATACGCGATCTTAGTGCCTGTTCGGTCTCTAGGGAGTTTCATCCTCAGGGTGCCCACTTGACCCTTAGTGCCTACTCCCTATCAGTCAAGATAGGAGCCTCAGCCCCTTACTTGATAACACTCGATGTCTAACCCTCGTGCACAAGAATTAGACATCTAAACACCAGACCCAAAGGTCTCGAAGTACAACCCATAACGGTTCCTCTTCGCAAAACAACCGGGATAACACCAATGCCAACGTGACATATATCCCAAGGTGAGAATCTCAAGAGTCCTCACCGATACATACCACCGACTCACGTGCCTATGGATCCAATACAACACTGTCTAGAATACATGACTCCAACTCAATGACTCACGCACCCAAAACATGTATTCTCCAAAATAAAATGCAATAAATGCAACTCACGCCACAAAGTTCCACTTAGGTTATAAAACCGGACCAAAGTCCCAAAATCCTGACAAAGCCGAAACCCAACATAAAGACCTAACAATTTACGTAAATCTCCAATGGGTGCCAATATGAACATCAAAATACGTTTGACCAACATTTATGAAAATACTCCGACTCGAGAGTAAATAACCCAAAACTTCTCATTGGTTGAAACAAACGTTTTCCAAAAGAACTTATTCTCTTCGTGATACCCAAAATGACTCATAGTACCATTACATGCATTTTCCCACAGTTTATAAAATCGTATGCACCAAATGAACAAATATATAAAACGATCTCCATTTATCTCTTACATCATCAAAGAAACATGATAACATGATTTATTTATCAAAACGCCTAAAAACTCAAAGATGCGAGTTACATAAGTTTATAAAGTTAATTATTCTGAAATAACCAAAACTTATCAGTAGTTAACAATTTAGTGTAAAACACAAACACTTTCAAAATAGGCATTTTGGCATGTACACCGTTTTCACAAATCAACTTGAACTCATCTTGCTAGGTTAAGTTAAACCTAGGTTTCAATCCCTAACCATTGGCCTCCAAAAGCATAGATTCTACCCAAAGCTTTCCAAAGACATCCATTCCAACTCTTCAATTCAAGCTTCCAAAACCTAGATCCACACATTTCCAACCGTAAATAAACATATTCAACCTTCTAGAATCATTCCCCAAACATTTAAACATGAAAACCCCAACTTATACCCAAACCTTAATTCCTTATAAGAAGAAAACGAGGTATTACCTTTACCATAGGTTGAATCTATCAACTACACATCTCTTGGTCACCCACGGGAGCCACAACCACAACCTTTAAGAGAATGGAGAGGGTCATAAGGAGGGTTTGATAAAACCCTAGAAAGTTGAAGGTGAAGATGATAAAGTGGACACATTGAGCTTAAGCTTCCATAACCTTGCTAGATGGTGAAATAACACTTGAAATCCCGAGATATTGAGTATCAAAAGCTCAAAATCAACAATGGTGGTCAAGAGGTTCGGTTTAGAGAGAAAAGAGAGGGTAGGGTTGAAGGAGGTTGAAACAAATGGAATGAGATAGACAAAATTCGAGCTTTAAAGGCTCCTGCCCCCGACCGCGACAATGACCGACGACTATGCCCTTGGCATAGTCGCGTGGCATTGTCGCCCGCGTCCAGGCACTCGCGGTACCATCCCCGCGATTGTGCCACGCGATAGTGACATATGTCACTATCGCCGGGCACTGTCGCCCAAACTATGCAGAGTTCCGAATTCCTTCCTTTTTCGCGTTCGAAAGCTCTCGATACTCCAAGGGACTTTAAATAATGTTTTCCCACCAAACATCCCACCATTTACAAGATACAGGAACTTCCGGGTGGCCACTACTTACCGAAATTACGGGTGTTACAATCCTCCCAACCTTAGAATGATTTCGTCCTCGAAATCTAGGCTCCCAAGAAACATTGCCCGCAGGATAGGTTGTCCTTAATCCACTTGTCAGTATCACTATCATAACCCTTATGCTGATACTCACGCCAGCCTCCCCCTCCCGGACATATAACACTTATGTCCGAGTGAACACTTAACTCGCTAAAGTAGTCTTTACCCACAAGACTACGGTCATCTCCCAACCTTGAGTGACGCTTACCACCTCGAGAGTAGTTTGTAACCCCAACTTCACACCGGTCAACCCACGTTAACTGAACATGCTTCTGAACCCAAACCAAAATTCGACATCAACCTTCAAGGAAGTCCCAAAATTCTTGATGATCAGATCTTGGTATTGACAACGTCGTCCTTTCGAGGCGTACCAATACGATCTTTAGGTAGCTGGTTAATGCTGATCTGGCTACCATCCACCCCGATCTATTCTCAACCTCAGAACATTCCCTTAATAAAATCTTTACCTCTACAGGAAACACTTATACCTATCGATACCCACTCGTCAACATCTAATCTTCTTTTAAATTCCACCTCTAAGGGGTCAACATTCTCATGACTTAACGGGTATACTTTCGAACATTCCCATATTCAATGACTTTCAGAAGACAAGTTGACGCCTAAAGCCAAAATGGTGATATCGAAAACGTGGACATTCCGCCCAATATTTTATCTCAGAAGTATCGTCGCGTTAAAGTTGACACCTAACAGGGTACTAAGATTCCAAATCCTACATTCTCAACAAACGGACCACCATAAATACGTAAATCACGGAACCTACTAAGACAATTCATCATCAACATACACCATGATGTCCAACTGACAAGTGATTCATTAACTCTAACCCATCCAGATGCCGATAATCACTCAAGGCATCTTCTCGCAGGTCTACAGAAGCATAAAGGTCACTCCTAAGATAACGGGGAAGGCATGAATATATTTCCTCAACTATTCAAACGTGAACCGATTCAAAAATTGAAACCTAAAATCAAGATAGACCGCAAGAAGGATCATCCAACGCTTCAACTCTCAAGGACTTCTCTAGTCCTTTAATTACAACTCCTTCCACGACAGGGGTTTAAATTTATAAGCCTAATGAGTTCAAGGTTTTCAAATAATATGCCAATTTAAACTTTTATAAAACTTTCAAATACATAAGTTTTATAACGATTAACCGTACGATGAAAATACACTATCATTTATCGATAGGTTTCAAAATTGGTTGCCCACACTACGCATATAAACCCTTTACAAACTCATTTGATCAATACTTACGCAAATAAAACGGTAACAAAAGGTGTGTAACAAAATTTATACTATTAGCATGAAAATAAATTCCTACATCCCAACATGTGTGATAATTATTTGCACAATCCCAAAAAAAAACTTCACGATTTTTACTTTAAAGTTTTCCTCTTTAACCCAAAAATGTTGCGGCATAAAATCCTCAACAAATTTCATATGCAGTAGTTTATTTTCCCAAACTCGGTAAAACGATAGGGACATTACTAAACATCAAATCAGATTTAAACTTTGAGCTGCACAAGTATATGTGCAATAAAATGTTGGTACAACTCCAAAAGAGAAATTCACAACTTCAACTTTAAAAATCTTTTCCTTTAAACCACAAAACGTCCGAGGATAAAATCCCCAACCAAGCCCATATACGTCAGTTTATCCCTCAAGACTTAGTAAAACGATAGGGGCATATGATTTGGTCAAACGCAATTATATGTACTCGTCCAGAAATAGCATTTACAATGACATGCATACCGATAACTCCTTTAATGCATTACAGAAAATTTATAACCGTAAAACCAACAACTGAACATGTATAGATTAAAAGTTTAATACGAGACAACATAAATCTTTCACATACTTACTCACGCGAGTGTAAAATTAAATTCCACCCAGAAATTGTACACACACACTTGTGTAAAACTCACGATGCAATCATGCGACAATAAGATTTTCAAAACGCCTCTGACGATTGCAACAATGCCGGTGCAGACTCGTATGAGACAAAGTATTAAAAAAGCTCATAAGTTGATGTACACGTTAATGCAAGTCTACACATTCCTAAAATTTATTTTTATTGCGCGACTCAAACTGTCATAAAATAAGACACCTTATAACCAACTGAATTTTCACAAAATTCGCTAACGCTAAACCAGGCGGTGTCAAAATTTTCATTTCCCAACATAAAAGTATAAGACGACAATAAGTCTAAAATGTCAAAATTCTAAAACCACAACGTAAGGTAAGGTGACCATTTTCAACAAAACTTTGATGAGACACGACGCCTAATAAACGCGTAAATTTACACGCAATAAATTTAAAATCCACGCATCTCAAAATACACTCACGCACTCCAACACGTCGCAAAACTATACTCGAAACTTAAACACGACTCACACAAACCAAATCCTCCAGAAAATTCCGACTCAAGAACATGGGGACAACTCTTCCTTTAAAACCTTAACATACGTGGAGGAGATCCAATGTCACGGTTAAAAATTCTACAGTTATTTGTCCAATACCCAAAATGACATTAAAATACGGATCTTATAATATCCAAAAATAGAGTTAGGCACAAAATGAGGATGAAGAGATTTCCAATAAATAAAATATTTGCAACCACGAACAACGAAACAATTTCGTGCATGTTTAAACTCACGGTTTAAGATTCGATGAATGCTAAACACTTTTCCAAAATTTCGTAATATAGCTCACTTTATGCTTTGAAAACATGAGAAACAAATAATGCAAACTCATTTTAGAAATAATGTCGTGCATGGTTTTGGCCGGCACTCGATACCCCGAAATCACGTTCCTCAATTTTTCGTCCTACCAACATCATCCGGATGTTTAAACATCTTAAGGCGATCATCGACGATTTCGTCGGTTCTCCTTACAATTCTTCTCGAAATAGAGCCAATTAACACGCCTATGGTTCTGCTCCGACCAATAGCTCTGACTCAAAGTGGTCAACTTAGTGCATTCAACGCGCTTAATTATCACTCCAAAGTGACATTGCTATAAACATCAATCCTTCCTTAAATTACTTGCTTAGAAACTTTCTCACTACCCCAACGGTCATCATACCGAGTTAGTTCAAGTATACACATGTAGCATCTAGGTTCACCATAACACTGGCCAGGTGTCATTATGAACGTACCGTACATGATCATCCTTGCGACCCTCGACAAGTTTTCCGTTTCTAGCGACTCGATCAATCCCAAATATCTTATCTTAAGGTACCTAATGGTGCAACTTCACTTTCAATCACTTAAAAGAGCGCTAGTTTGAGTCTAGGTATCCAAAATCAACACCTAATTCTCTCAAACTTATGCTCTGATACCAACTTGTAACACCCTCGAAAATGAACAGAGCAACTAATTTAAAACTTCCAATTTATACAACAAAAAGATATAATCTATTTTACAATCATCACATGGGACACCTCAAAAGAATATTGGATTTAACTTTAACAACTAAAAGGTTAAGTCCCGCAGAAAGACTAATCGAAGTCGGGTGTTACTAAAACCCCAAAATATCAGTTGCTCTTATCAACGACTAACGCGGAAGACTTCATCAAACTACTCACCCTTGCACAAACTCTTAGCACTCAACACTTCACCAAAAACGCTAGAACCTCTTCCCCCATCCGGAACCTGATGCACATGCCGACAAATAAAAAGGGTTAGGCTAACGCCTAGTGAGTTTAAGAGTTTACAACATGGAATAACTATATTTGTCAAAAGGAAAGAAAGTAATTTAAGTCATAGACCTTCTGAAAGATTTATTTTAAATATCAAACGACACCATTTGCCAAAAGTACATCTTTAGAATAAGGAACCCAACATGAACCTTCTTTCGTAAAAACCACTTTAATCCCAAACTCAACCAAAACGTGAATAGTAAGCAAAGCTCTCAATTTATAAGAATATGCAATAAAACTATACTTCTCGAAATACTTCGAACATGGATGGGGCATAAACACAACCCATTGGTTGAAACAAACGTTTTCCAAAAGAACTTATTCTCTTCGTGATACCCAAAATGACTCATAGTACCATTACATGCATTTTCCCACAGTTTATAAAATCGTATGCACCAAATGAACAAATATATAAAATGACCTCCATTTATCTCTTACATCATCAAAGAAACATGATAACATGATTTATTTATCAAAACGCCTAAAAACTCAAAGATGCGAGTTACATAAGTTTATAAAGTTAATTATACTCAAATAACCAAAACTTATCAGTAGTTAACAATTTAGTGTAAAACACAAACACTTTCAAAATAGGTATTTTGGCATGTACACCGTTTTCACAAATCAACTTGAACTCACCTTGCTAGGTTAAGTTAAACCTAGGTTTCAATCCCTAACCATTGGCCTCCAAAAGCATAGATTCCACCCAAAGCTTTCCAGAGACATCCATTCCAACTCTTCAATTCAAGCTTCCAAAACCTAGATCCACACATTTCCAACCGTAAATAAACATATTCAACCTTCTAGAATCATTCCCCAAACATTTAAACATGAAAACCCCAACTTGTACCCAAACCCTAATTCCTTATAATAAGAAAACGAGGTATTACCTTTACCATAGGTTGAATCTATCAACTACACATCTCTTGGTCACCCACGGGAGCCACAACTACAACCTTTAAGAGAATGGAGAGGGTCATAAGGAGGGTTTGATAAAACCCTAGAAAGTTAAAGGTGAAGATGATAAAGTGGACACATTGAGCTTAAGCTTCCATAACCTTGCTAGATGGTGAAATAACACTTGAAATCCCGAGATATTGAGTATCAAAAGCTCAAAATCAACAATGGTGGTCAAGAGGTTCGGTTTAGAGAGAAAAGAGAGGGTAGGGTTGAAGGAGGTTGAAACAAATGGAATGAGATAGACAAAATTCGAGCTTTAAAGGCTCCTGCCCCCGACCGCGACAATGACCGGCGACTATGCCCTTGGCATAGTCGCGTGGCATTGTCGCCCGCGTCCAGGCACTCGCGGTACCATCCTCGCGATTGTGCCACGCGATAGTGACAGATGTCACTATCGCCGGGCACTGTCGCCCAAACTATGCAGAGTTCCGAATTCCTTCCTTTTTTGCGTTCGAAAGCTCTCGATACTCCAAGGGACTTTAAATAATATTTTCCCACCAAACATCCCACCATTTACAAGATATAGGAACTTTCGGGTGGCCACTACTTACCGAAATTACGGATGTTACAGAAAGAGAGAGGAGAAGAGAGAAGAATGAAAGGATGAACCAGGAAGATGCTACAACTGTGGCAAATTTGGGTACTTCTCAAGAGACTGGAAGTTCAAGAAGGTAAAGAACTCACAGTACTATGCAAGAAAGTCACTCATTGCCAAGAAAGCTGAAGAAGGAAAAGTAGTGATGGCTGAAGAAGAAAACTGGCTGTTCCAAAGCTCCGATGACGAGGCACAAGCGCACTTCACCCAAGTATCTTATATGGCAAAGCTGGATGGTGACGATGAAGATTCTGAGGCACAATCCGAAGATGCAAACTTTGAGGTAAGTGATAATTCTGAACTTATTGAATCTTTAATGGCCCAAATATATAGTATGAAAGATGAATTTGCTTTACTGAAAGGTAAACTTAACTCTGCACATCAATCTGTCTTAAGCTTTCGTGATGAAAATGCCTTATTAAAAGTTGTTGTGAAAGAAAAAGAAAAAGAAAAGGATGATTTAAAAGCTGAAAAAGATTCTTTAAAAAGAAAAATACCTGGTTTAGAAACGGATCTTGTGAATCTTAATGCTGAAAAGGGTGAGTTTCAAATCAAATTTGAAGTTTGTTATAAAGAAATAAATGAAGCTTTCACCAAAATCAAGCAATTGGAGGATATTAATATGAAATGAGGTCAGACTGAGCAGACATTAAATCTGTTGACCAATAAACTCCAAGACGAAAGGTTTTATAAAGTAAAACCAGGTTTGGGTGTGCCAACTAACGAAATTTTGAAAAAGGCACCGGAGCACCTATATAACTTTGATAAATTTGGCTCCGCAATCAGATCCATTCCTGACATTCGTGCAACTTTTGTTGAAGCAAGTTCTCCTAAACCTTCTAAAGAGACCAAAGGTCGAGAAGAAATGGGAAAGAACAAGTCTGGTGACACTGATTCTCAAAATCTTTTTAAATCAGTTGGTTTTAAATATGGTGATTTGAATAAAAGCTATGAGACTCGAAAGATCGAATTTACTGAGTTTGAATCACTATTTACCACACCTTCCAAAGAATCAGTTAGCACCAACACAGTTCCACCTGAGACTGCATGCAAATATGATGAGTATGAATCGGATGTTGATCCATCTACTATACCATCAGTCTCAAATCCCATTGCTTCTAAACCTTTACTTGTTGAAGAGATTGAAGAAGAACCTGTCATCACGAATGAATCTTGTGTTCAAAATGATAAAACGGAGTTTATTTAGTCCATGACTGAAGAGATATTTTCTGAAATGATGAATGCTTCAGATTTTGATCCTGTTTCTGATTTAAAGGAGTCAAATTCTGTGAATGATCATACATCTGAATTAAAGAAGCAAATTGATATGTTGCAACAGTCTCTTGATGAGGTTGAAGATGAAAACTTTGAGCTCAAATTTAAACTTGAAAAGTCTTTAAAAGAAAATCAAGAGCTTTGCACAGAGATCAATGATTTGAAAATTACTTTGTTTAAAAATCCTTCAAGTGATAAACAGATGTTCAATGATCCAAGCTGGAAGGTAAGAACCAATCGAGAATTTGATGCTCCTGCAAAACCTTCAGTTGTTTACTCTGATTGTCCTGAATATCCACCGAGTATTTTTTAGAAGGGTGAGACTTCAAATAGCTCTAGAAAAGAACCACCTTCTAAGTTAGAGACTAACAAGGTTCCTGTTTCTGTTTCAGATATAAAAGGAATTGGAGTTGGGAGGAGTAAGAAGAATAAAGATAGTAGTTTGAATAAGAATGATAGGTTATCTAGTGAAACTTTTGCTTTAAATAGTTGTACTTCAGACAGTGTTATTTTGAAAAGTAATTCTTTTGATGAACATGAATGTAAGGTTTGTTCCGATAAATCTAAGTTTATGAATTTTGCTCGAAAGAATCTATACTGCAAACACTGTTGGGATAACTCATTCAAATACTACTCCCCTCCAAAGTCCAAACAGAGTAAGAGAAAAGCTAAACTGAACCTTAAGTCTAATTCTAATTCTAATTCTTCCGCACAAACCAAAGTGTTTCGAGCTAAGGTTGCAAATCCTACTTCTAAAAAGCACTTTCAGGAACTAAATGTTAAGATGGTTTGGAAATGGGTTCCTAAACCCCGTTATGAATGGAGAGTGAAAGTTAAACCAACTGATATTCCTGAATTGCTTGATGCTAACCGCGAAGGACCCATCCTGATATGGGTACCTAAGCAAAACTAATTGTCTCTTTTGCAGGCCTGTCGACTGTGGGTGATAGATTTCGGGTGTTCACGCCACATGACAGGATTCAAGCACCTCTTGCATAACTATGTGGAGGAGCCTGCCGGAGCAGTTAGATTTGCAAATTCTGAAGCCAAAGGTCACGTCAGCGGATATGGAATGCTCGATAATGGTGTTGTGAAGATTCAAAGAGTGTTATATGTTGAAGGACTTGATCACAATCTGTTTAGCACCAGTCACTTCTGTGACATGAAATATCAAGTCCGCTTCACAACCACTCATTGTTATCTAGAGGATCCCGATGGTTACGAAGTTTTCAAAGCTGAGCGCCATGGAAATCTATACTATGTAGATTTTCCTACACTGTCTGCCACACGTCCAGTATGTCTGCTAGCTAAAGCTTCTAAAGCACAATCGTGGACGTGGCATCGACATTTTATCTCATCACAATTTCAGATCTATAGCAAAGCTACAGAGACAAGGTCTAGTCAAAGTTCTGCCAGAAATGAGGTTCGAAAAAGACTCACTCTGTTCCGCATGTGAGTTGGGCAAAATGAAGCGTAGCTCATTCAAGTCCAAATCTGATTCATCGACCTCATCTGCACTGGAACTTCTTCATATGGACCTTTGTGGCCCAATGCGAACAACATCTATCAACAACAAGAAGTATGTTTTGGTAATGATAGATGACTATTCAAGGTATACATGGCTCGAGTTTCTTCGCAACAAGTCAGATGCGCCAGAGTTGATTATCGATTTCATCAAGCGCATTCAAGTACATCTTTAACTGTCAGTCAGAACTATTCACAGCGACAATGGCACGGAGTTCAAGAATGACACCTTGAAGAGTTATCTTACTTTTGTGGGGATTTCACACAATTTCTCCGCAGCCTACACTCCACAGCAAAATGGCATTGTTGAACGGAAGAATCGCACGCTTGTTGAAACAGCTCGTACTATGCTTTCATATTCAGATCTACCTATGTACCTTTGGGTCGAGGCAGTTGCTACATCATGTTTTACACAGAACCGTACCATTGTGGTCAAGCGCTTTAATAAAACAACATATGAGTTAATCAACAATCGTACACCTAATATCAAATTTCTTCGTGTCTTTGGTTGCAGGTGTTATCTTCTTAGAGAGTGTCAAGGATTATCAAATTTTGATAAGAAAGCGGATGAAGGATATCTCGTTGGATACTCTCTGACATCCAAAGCTTATCGAATTTACATTATTCGAACTAAGACGGTTGTTGAGAGCATGAATGTCTCCTTTGATGAGAATTCTACAAGGACTTCTGGACACAACAGTTCAGAACTCAGTCGTAAGGACAAAGCTTCTATTCACTCCAGAATAGAACCAGCTACTAAAGGATCCACTACTTCTAACTCTAACTCTACTTCATCTGAGTTAGATTTATTGTTTATTGATGCCTTTAATGATATTTGTGCAGATTTTGATAAAGGCATATCTACATCAATAACAAGCTCGGAGGTCCCTACCACTTCTGAAGACATGTCTGGACCTTCCGAAGAAGTCACTGAAACTTCATCTCCATCAGGTACAACTACACCGTTAGTTTCTGACTCTACTAATGTTGAATCCATCTCTACAGATAGTTCTTCTGGAAACGAAGTCACGAGTATTTCAACTGCTAGCCCAGAAGCTTCAGTATCAGAAACACTAGTACAAGATGTCTCGAGCACATCTATGGAGCAACCTGCCGTGCATGATGAAAACGATGTGTCAAATACGCAGCAAACAGTCGAATCCTTACCAAGCACACATCGTTGGACTAAGGATCATCCCCTGAACAACGTGATAGGTGACGTACAATTTGGTGTCACAACAAGATCTGCATCAGCAAACTTCTGCATGTTTTCAAGCTTTCTTAGTTCCCTAGAGCCAAAGAAAGCATCCGAAGCTCTACGTGATCCCTTCTGGATTTCTGCCATGCAAGACGAGCTTTTACAATTCGAAAGGAACAAGGTATGGCGTTTGATCCCACTACCTAAAGGTAAATATGTTATTGGAACAAAGTGGGTTTTCAGAAATAAGAAGGACGAAGCTGGAGTAGTCGTGAGAAATAAAGCTCTATTGGTCGCAAAAGGGTACTGTCAACAAGAGAGCATTGACTATGATGAAACATTCGCCCCGGTTGCAAGGATCGAAGCCATCAGAATCTTCCTAGCCTATGCAGCGCACAAAAACTTTACAGTCTATCAAATAGATGTAAAGTCAGCTTTCCTGAATGGCGTTCTGCATGAGGAGGTCTACGTGGCACAACCTGAAGGTTTCGTTGATCCTCATCACCCTGATCATGTCCACGTATTAGACAAAGCACTTTATGGTCTTAAACAAGCACCGCGAGCCTGGTATGAAACTCTCACTAAATTTCTCTTAGCTTCTGGTTTCAAGAAAGGTACAGTAGATACTACCTTATTTCTGAAAAGGCAAGGTGAGGACTTGATTCTCATTCAAATTTATGTTGACGACATAATATTTGGGTCGACAAATCAGAAATTTTGTAAGAACTTTTCAAAAATAATGGAAACAAAGTTTGAAATGTCGATGATGGGTGAATTGAATTTCTTTCTTGGTTTACAAGTAAAGCAATTACCCGAAGGCATATTTATTAATCAAGCTCAATACATAAAAGATATTTTGAAAAAGTTCAATATGTCAGATAGTTCAGTCATGAAAACACCAATGGCAACTGGTGCACTCTTAGACGAAGATCTCTCTGGGAAACCTGTTGATCAAAAGGTATATCGTAGCATGATTGGTTCTTTACTTTATCTGATTGCAAGTCGCCCAGATATAATGTATGCCACATGTTTTTGTGCGAGATATCAGTCTAATCCTAAAGAGTCGCACTTAACTGTTGTTAAGCGAATCCTTAGATATCTCAAATGCTCTCCTAATTTAGGCCTTTGGTATCCAAAGGATTCTCGTTTTGATCTAACCGCCTTTACAGATGCTGATCATGCAGGATGTAAGCTAGACCAGAAAAGCACCTCTGGATCATGTCAATTTATAGGTGACAAACTTGTGAGTTGGACTTCAAAGAAACAAAACTGTGTTTCAACATCCACTGCCGAGGCTGAATATGTAGTTGCTGCTAGCTGTTGTTCTCAAGTCCTCTGGATGAAGACACAGTTAAAAGACTTTGGATACAACTACAAGTGTGTTCCTATTTATTGTGATTCCAAGAGCGCAATCGCTATAACTGCTAACCCGGTACAGCATTCGAAGACCAAGCATATAGATGTACGCTACCATTTCATCAAGGATCATGTAGAAAAATGTGACATTGAAATGCATTTTGTTCAAACTAACTTCCAGTTAGTTGATCTTTTCACCAAGCCGTTGGATGAAAAGCGATTCCATTTTCTAATCAGCAAACTTGGTATGTTGAACATGTCTTAGACCTTACTCATGATTCAAGGAGGAGTATTCCAAGTTTTGATCTTGTGTTTTATTTTCCAATTGTTACTAACGAGAGAGGAATCATTTTCACAAATGATTATCATAATTTTTTTATGTGCAGTATTGTTCAAGTGACTATGGCTTCTAATCACATCAGATTAGAACCCGCACTTTAGTGCTTTATTTTTTTGCTTTATGATAAAAAAAAACTTCAGTTCAGGAGGAGCTTAAAAGTCAAAGAGCTTAATTGAAAAACTCCTTAGCGCTTAATTGTCAAACTCTTTTAGTTTGAGGGGGAGAATTGCATCGTCAAACATAACTGTTTTGACTTCTCCAATATTTTATTCTTCATGTGTAACTGTATTCCTTTGTGCTTACATGTCCAAAAGACTGTTGAACAACATGTACTTTTAGGAAAATACAAGGGATTCGGTGTGAGAGCTTAACAGAACTTCCATGGATTCACGATAATTGTTTGAATTTGAAAAGATTCGAAAGGTTACTACTTTCTATTTTAATTTCAAAAGATTGAAATAATCACTTTCTCCATCTGGAGAGACTGCTCTTATTTCACACAGGGCTCGTTACATGAAGACCGTGATTACGTGATGATCATACACAAAGGGGGAGATTGTTTTGATACGTTTTGATGATGATGATTCTCACCACTCATCAAAAAGGGGGAGAATATACAAAGGGGGAGATTATAATCTAAAGACTACTAAAGATTTCAAAGATATCAAAGTGTCTGAACTTATTTGATCTATCAAAAGTCTGATTGAAGATAATCGTCAGAAAGACACTTGCTATTCAAAAGAGGAATTTGAAGACTGTGTAAAGCTACGAGGATATATCTACTACAATTTTCAAGAGAAGAGAAGACTCGAAGACTATTGCCAAATTTTTTTAATCTTGAATCCAAAGGGGGAGATTGTTGGATCAAATAATTGTATTCAAGATTAAAGGGTTTAATTTGTATTTACTTGATAGTTAAAGTTTGGGGTTTAAGTTGTAATAAGTTAATAGTTTATTAGCTATTGGGCCCAAGCCCATTAGGCCTTAAAAACCTAGGTATTTAATGTGTTAATTAGTTTAGTTTTAGGGTTAGAACTCTCATTATTATCATAATCGTATTTTGTTTAGAGAGAGGTAGATGTTTTCTCTGTATTCAAGGATATCAAGAACACACAAGGTTTAACTGTTTATTCAAGGGATTGGTATGTTATTCTGATCTTATATCTCTTGATCTATATTGTGTTCTGTGATTGTTAATCAACTAGATTAAACTGGGATAACAGCTACCATGGTGCTTGGTTCAGCATTTCTGGCACCATCTAACTTCTTGATGACCACTGAAGCTTCGGTTTCCGACAAAAGGTCGGGTTCTCTTGGGAGGTATGGAATTGCTCTCCCACTTTCTCTTGTCAACAACCACCACAACCTTCTCCGGTTTACCCTTCGCGTAAACCTCTTCCATAAATTTGCCTCCTCAATTGTCTCACGAAGGTTAGAAGCCTTCGAGTTGCGGACCATGGACATCATGTCCGACGGTAAACCCATTAGGTAGGCCTTTATCTTCTCCTTTTCTGTTGAGGCCACGTGCCCCACTAACCCCAGCTTCTCCATGAACTGACGGGTGTACTCCCTCACCGTCAGGTTTCCTTTCTCAAGTGACCGAAACTCCGCCTCGATTCGATCCATGGCCCTCTCGTTGTAGTATTCTTCCAAAATTTTCACCTTGAATTCGCCCCAAGTCAGTTGGGCCAAAACAGTAGGAGAGAGGGTGGACTGGATAACATTCCACCAAGTCAGCGCCGGATCTCTGAGCAGTTGAGTACCGAACCTCACTCTTTGGTCATCTCCGCACTCAAATAAACCGAAGGCTTGTTCGACCGCTCGGATCCATTTTACACACGCAACTAGGTCTTCGAAACCAGAGAACTCTGGTGGTCCACAACCCAGAAAAGATTTGTAGGAGCAACTCTTCTCACTTCTCGGAGCACCAACAACCCTGTGCTCTTCAGTTCTGATTCTGTTCCCGGTGCCTCCAGAGCCAACCAACACATTCTCTTCCACCGCCTCGTGCCTTCTGAGGCTGGCATCACGGTCCTCCAACATCTTTAGAAACACCTCTTGCTGCTTCTCCATAGCCGACGTCATCATTTGCATGACGCTGGCCATCATGTCAGCTCAAGGGTTTGCCTCTTGAACAACTGTGTTGGTTCATGCCAACTCCACTCGAGGCACTTGCTCCACCTCCCCAGTGAATATCGGCGGCATACCTGGAGGAACGACGGTTGGCACTCTAACCATCGGGTTTGGCTCGGGCGAACTAACATCGCGAAGATCTCTGTCGCCTAACGGATGACTACGTGTGTTCACCATAACGGAGGAATGCCTGCCACACAAGCACGAGAAGGAGTAAGAGAGAGATCAACAGAATAAGTACAAAAGAACGTACTACTACATTACCAATTGTCATAGTAACGACACCTCAAGCACAATCACGTATAAATATTCTCATAATAACATTAGCTAAGTGAGATTATGAACATATAATACATAAAGGTTCTTGTTACCATCGCCACAACGTTTGATAACTGTAATTTCCGTCGACTCTAAGACTAACCCATCTTAGAAGTTCTACCCAACTCGCAATCGATACTTAACATTCTCAGTCTAAGTCTAGACATCTTACATTCATGCCTAGATCACTTAAACTAGAGCTCTGATACCAACTTGTAACACCCTAAAATGCGGAGTAATTTCAAATTTGCAAAATTGGGCAATAAGACGTTTGTATTTGATATAAACTTCCCATAAATGGGAAAAGTACTAAGACTTTTACAAAAACTGTGCACGAATAAGGAAATCAACAACAAACTAATCTAAACATAAACTATCTAGATTACATCGGTTGTCAATCCAAAAATCACCAAAATAAGGGACTTGATTTCATACCCTTCATAAAATACTATTCATCTCAAAAATGCCTCAACCCATGCTCGACTCTCAAGACCTTGGCAACCCACCGCTAAGGGAACTTGTTATACACATCATTTGAGAAAAAGTGTTAGGCTTAAAGCCTAGTGAGAACATATAGTTTATAATTTCAAGAGATAAAGACAATTGTATCGAAAGGAAATCTTTTCAAGAAAGTTTAGGTTACAATTGAAATTTTTGTCACATAAGGACCATTCGGTCCGAAAATTCATCTTGCGATGACGGGGGATACCCGATTTACCAAGGATTGTAGCAGAACACAAAAGTAAGCCACAATCCGAGTTGTGAGCTAAATACTTGGAATCCATGGCCACGAACAACGTCGGTCCGTACTAAGATGTGAGGGAGGGCCCCCGAGGAAACCAAGTCATACTCGTTCACTAGGACTACATTATGACCCATGGCTAGTAACCGATCTCACATAAACGTACCAAAGGCCCCCGATGGTCAAATGCATCCATAGCTACAAAAAGGGGAAAAGACATCCCAATAATATAAGTCGACTCAATACCTAGGGATCCACTAGTAATAGTCTAGACTTGTTACAATTTCATTGTGACCAACCATAGTTAGTCATATGGTTCCAATAACATTTTAATCCCAAAGTACATTTCCAAGTTTAACTGCTGATAAGAATGAAAGTCATAAAATGGGATTATATACATTCCTTCAAGTAACTCACATAAAAGTGCAAGTAATACCCATTTTACTTCAAATAAGATGGAACCCTTTATTTTTCTTGAAAATGATTGGGAACCCTAAAATCTCCCAAAACTCAAGTTAGGTCAAATATATGATAAACTTAAATCCAAATCCAAGGAGATATGTAGGAGTTCAAAATGTAAGCTTTGATGTAACATCCCTCGTCCCCGTGGTTCGGAACGAGTGATGTCACGAACGGGACTTAACATAACTACACAACTAAATCAGAGCTACTAATAACTCTAAACATGTTACAGTCCAAAAACATTACACTTCAAAAAGTGTTTATAAACTTAGAACGTTTATATAATAATGCGAGTCTAAGAACTCCAAAATTTTCATGCTCGATCTCAAGTCTCGTCCCCATAAACGTCACTTCGAACCTGCCGTGTCAAAAAACAAAAACACGACTGAACAACATGGCTCAGTGAATGGATTATAATATAAATTCGTAAATCATAATGAAAACATCGATAACGAAGCAGAAGACTTAAAAATTCATTTCGAAGAATGTTCTTGAAATTGAAGTTCATAGCAAAAGAAATGTTCAGTAATTTTCAAAGACAATAATTTCAAGAACGGTTCACACTTTAATTTCAAAACGTAATATAATTAAAGTCCGTCAATTCCTGTTGTGTTCGTGGGGTGATCAGCCACACGAACTGGGTCGGCATGCGGGCACGCACAACGAGTCCCCCGTGAATTTAACCACGGTCACATATTCTGTGGGTAACTTCTAGAATCGATTCATCCGCCCTGGAGCCAACAAAGTCAGCCAAGTCCCCCCATAATGGATTCACGTAAGCCACATAGGCTTAACTCTGGTGGACCGTCATCTGCAGGACGCCATGACAACAAAGCCGCCATAGAAGGCATCCTAAATAATGTGCCCATTTATTGGGTTATTCTAAAATCAACGAAAACTAAATATATGCCACTTACCCAAATGGCGATCATATAAATTATAGTCTATATACTTCACATTTTTCATAAACAATCTCATATGAGACACATTTTAATAAAACATCAAAATGTTCAAACAATTGGTTCAATAAACCAAAATCAATGTGTATGTGTGTGTGTACAATTTCGTATTTGTTGATCACGTTCGGTTGATAAATCACAAGGTGGTGAACCACCTTTAGGAAGGGTCAACTACAACAATTAGTTGCCCACGATTCAAAAGAATTGAAATCCATACATTAATCAAATTGAGACGTACACGCGATCAACCGAGACTCACGACGAACTTTAACTCGTTCGATTGCCTATTTAAATCACGAATTATTATTACTCGCATCATATAAAACTTAACGGTTATTATCCTTAGCTTAATCACGAAAATATATTCTCTTAAACATTAAACCGATCACTTGGTGTGCGGTTAAACATCTAGATATAAATATCACCGTTTTAATTCTAAACTTTATCTGTTTGTAATTTTGATAAAGACAAACATTCCCAAACATATATTTGATCATAACATTGCAATATCTAATCATAATCTACCAACCAACTTCAACTGGCCTAACTTACCAACTTAAATAACTTAAGAAGAAATTTATACTTCTAAGAAGGGTTCGTCGCGTAGATTCCGAATATGTAACTATTTTCTTGATTTCTTCAACGGATTGAGAGATATCTTAGAGAGAAGTTTGAAAGATTTTGAGAGAGAGAGAGAGAGAGAGATGAGAGAATGGCGGTGTAAAAAAACGAAACACAGGGACGATAGGATTGTAATTTAGTCTTATAATAGATTTTATTTTTTTATTCTTATATTTTATATAAAGTTTAGTTAATTGACAACTTTAATCCCTCAACAATCTTTAATTAATATTTTAATATATATATATATTATATATATATATATATATAACTTTTATACGTAATATATATACTAGAAGCGTGCTCGCGCAATGCAGCGAGATACATCACGATTTGAATGTTTCATTTTATTTTTTTGTCGATTTACAGTACGATTTTGGATGGTTTTGAGAAAGTGATAATGTTTTTTTTATAAATTTGTTTAATTTAGGCTTAATAATATAATGTATTTTGTATAAAAAAATTAAGTATTTTGTTAGAATTAAATGATTATCTTATATATTTTAATGACATCTAGAAAAAATAACTAATTATATATTTAATAATATAATTAATACAAAATTATAGTAATATATAATATATTAATTAATAGTGATACATGGAAATGTCTGCATAAAAGGAAGACCCTGCACATACCAAATTGGTGGGTGTTAGAAGCCCGCAGTAGTAATATGTATCTTGTGCTTTGATACTTGTATATTAAGAGATTTTTAAATTCTTGCATAAAATGATGGTATCTTGTGCCTAATAATTTGTATTTAAGAGTTTTATATCCGTGCTTTATACGTAATATATATATATATATATATATATATATATATATTATATACTAGAAGTGTAATCGCGCAATGCAGCTAGATACATCACGATTTTAATGTTTCATTTTATTTTCTGTTTTTTGTCGATTTACATTACGATTTTGGATGGTTGTGAGAAAGTGATAATGATTTTTTATATAAATTTGTTTAATTTAGACTTAATAATATAATTTTTTTTATAAAATATTCTGTAAGATTTTTTAATTATATTTTAGATTTTTTATATCTAAAATATGCTGAGAGTTATTTTAGGGGAGTTAAAGTGGGAAATGATTTTAGGGAGTTAAAATGGTTAGAGATAATGATTGAAAATTAATGAATAGCATTAAATGTAGTACATACAGCTTTTATGGTTGTTTTTTAAGTAATTAGCATTAAATAGTGGTACATTAAGCTTTAAGACTTGTTTTTAAGAGTTTTTTATGTCATCTTTATAATATAGTATAGATATATATAACGAGTTTAGGTTAATGACAGTTTTAACCCTTAACTATCATTGGTTACCATTTTTTTTACAGTTCAATTCGGGTAAGAATAATTATACATTTTTAAAACAGAGTCTTACAATTATCCCCCCCCCCCCCATTAAAAGAGATTTCGTCCCCGAAATCGAATTTAGATAGGAAACTTACATCGATTAAAGAACTTGGGGTACTCCCGTCGCATGTGTTCCTCCGTTCCCACGCCGCCTCACGTTCTGAGTTATTATTTCAAAGAACTTTTACAAAAGGAATCACTTTCTTCCGTGTACCGCTCTCATCACGATCAAGAATCGCTTCAGGTTCCTCGCGATAAGAAAGATCAAGTTCTATGTGTTTCAATGATGTATAAGGGATGATAGTTATACCCCGAAGTGAAGAGACATGGAACACGTTATGAACATGAGATAGTTGCGGCGGTAGAGCTAACCGGTAAGCCACAAATCCAACCCTTTCCAGAATTTCAAAGGGGCCAATATATCTCGGGCTCAACTTTCTTTTGACACCGAAACGTCTAATACCACGAGTTGGGGAAACTTTTAAGAAAACTTTATCTCCCGGTTGGAACTTGATAAGTCGTCGTCGCTTGTCGGCGTAGCTCTTTTGACGAGCCTGAGCCTCTTTCATCATTTGACGCGTAATCTCGACCTTTGCGGTAGTAACTTGTACCAATTATGGGCCTTCGAGAATACATTCTCCAACTTCATTCCAACAAGTCGGAGTTCGACATTTTCGGCCATAAAGTGCTTCATATGGGGCCATGTCGATACTCGACTGCTAGTTATTATTATAGGAGAAATCGAAATCGATCAGGTACAAGTAATTGTCCCAACTTCCATGTCATTCCAATGCACATGCTCGGAGCATATCCTCCAATATTTGAATCATACGTTTAGATTTCCCATTAGTTTGCGGATGAAAGGTTGTACTAAAATTCAAACGTGTGCCCCAAGCTTTATGTAAACCTTCCTAAAATCGAGATGTAAAGCGTGGGTCTCGATCGGAGGTAATCGATACAAGAGTGCCATAGAGACGTACAATCTCACATTGGAATACTTCTGTCAATTTATCAATTGACCAAGTTTGTCGGATAGCAAGAAAATGAGCCGATTCTGTCAGTCGTTCAACCACTATCCAAATTACATCGTGTTTCAAGGTCGTTCGGGGTAGTCCGACTACAAAATCCATAGATGTGTGCTCTCATTTTCATACGGGAATGTTCAGCGATTGGAGAAGACCACCTGGACGTTGATGTTCACTTTTAACTTGTTGACAAGTGAGACAACGAGCTACAAAGTCGGTGATGTCTCGCTTCATTTCAACCCACCAATAATGGTTCTTTAAGTCGCGATACATTTTTGTTGTACCTGGGTGAACAGAAAACATAGAGTTTTGAGCTTCGATCAGAATATGATCTTTAAGCTCCGAGTTATTCGGAACACAAAGACGATCCCGAAACCACAACACATGATCATCATCGATCCTGAATTCTGAACTAACATTCTCTTGCGCTTGTTGGAAGTTCGCCCACAATTCACCGTCGTCTTGTTGAGCTTCTTTTATCCTAGAAATTAGAGTCGGTTCTACCATCAGATTAGATAGAATTTCTATTTGTGAACTCGGATAGATTTCTAGTCTGAAATGTTCGATATCCAAAGCCAACTCCGTAGGAACAAGTAAATAAGAGACATGTTCCACGGCTTTACGACTTAAGGCGTCGACGACTACATTCTCCTTACCCGAATGATATTGTATATCAACATCATAATCCTTTAGAAGTTCGAGCCACCTCCGCTGACGCATATTTAACTCTTTTTGAGTAAATATATACTTAAGGCTCTTGTGGTTGATAAAAACTTTACATGTCTCACCGTACAAATAATGACGCCAAATTTTGAGTGCGAAGATAACCGCAACCAATTCGAGATCGTGAGTCGGATAATTGACCTCATAAGGCTTTAATTGACGTGATACATATGCGATCACTCGTCCGTTTTGCATAAGAACACACCCAAGACCTTTCTTTGAAGCATCACTGTAAACTTGAAAACCGTCGATGCCAGACGGTAATACAAGAACAGGTGCGGTAACCAATCGATTTTTCAGTTCCTCAAAACTAGATTCTTGTTCGGAACTCCAATTGAATTTGACTTCTTTTCGGAGTAATCGGGTTAACGGTAGAGATATTTTAGAAAATCCTTCAACAAATCGTCTATAATAACCAGCCAGACCCAGAAAACCACAAACTTCAGATACGTTCGTAGGTCGAAGCCATTTTGTGACGGTTTCAATTTTTGTTGGATCGACTTTGACACCTTCCACAAAGATTACGTGTCTGAGAAAAGATACTTGATCAATCCAAAATTCACACTTGGAACGTTTTGCATATAACTTTTTCGTTCGAAGAGTTTCCAAAACGATGTGAAGATGTTGATCATGTTGTTCTCTTGACTTTGAGTATATCAATATGTCATCGATAAACACGATAACAAAGTCATCAAGATAATCCTTGAAAACCCGATTCATAAGATCCATAAAGACCGTTGGAGCATTAGTTAGCCCGAAAGGCATTACTAAGAATCCGTAATTCCCATAGCGAGTTTTGAATGCGGTTTTCGGAATATCACAATCTCGGATACGAAGTTGATGGTACCCGGACCGAAGATCAATTTTGGAAAAGTATCATGCCCTTGTAATTGATCGAACAGATCGTCGATTCTTGACAACAAATACTCGTTACGGATCGTTACTTTATTAAGCTCCCGGTAATCAATACAAAGACGCATCGTACCGTCTTTCTTTTTGACAAAGAGAACCGGAGCTCCCCAGGGTGAGACGCTGGGTCGAATGAAACATTTCTTCAATAGATCATCGAGTTGAGTTTTGAGTTCTTTCATTTCAGTTGGAGCCATTCGATAGGGAGCCTTGGAAATAGGAGAAACTCCCGGAACTAGATCAATGGTAAATTCGACTTCCCGGACTGGTGGTATACTCGGTAGATCATCGGGAAACACATCAAGATATTTGGAAACAACATGTATGGGTGCAAAAGTAGGGATTACCTGTTCGGGATCTTGTAACGAGGCCAGAAAACCTTCGTTACTTTGCTAAGTATACTGCTTCACAGTAATAGAGGTAAAGCACTAACATCTTCTCTTGGAGTACCTCCTTGGAAGATTGCCTCTAGTTTGTCAATATCCCCAAACAATATTTGTTTGGCGTTACAGTCTATAGTTGCATGGTGGTGTGACAACCAGTCCATACCCAATATTAATTGAAAGTGGGACATATGCATCGAAAATAGAGTGACCTCCCGTATGCGATCTCAAATAAATAACAGACAATTTTAAAATCAAGTTAACACACAGATTGAACCACCCATAGGGGTAGATATCATGACTGGAAATTCAGTGGTTTGTTCATAAGATTTTAACCGGTATTCTAGTTGTTCAGAAACAACAGAGTGTGTTGCCCCAATATCAAACAAGGGATAATCAGATAAATCGATTAAGTTAACATGGCTTGCTCAAGGTATGTAGGCATTACACTTGACATAGTCTGACGAACCACATTAACAATATTAGGCTCACTTGTAACCCCATCTGGGTTGGGGTTTGGGTTACCCTTAAGTTGAGATCTGGATTTGCGTGGGTGACCACGTCTCGACATTCTAACACAGAACAATATCAAGATCAGAATTCAAAACAGTTACGGATTGAAAATCGGTAAATAGAATTAAATTCTAGTCTACCCATTCTTATGTCTACCCAATCCTCATAGGTCAAACCTAGTTAATCTACAAGTCGATACCTATGCTCTGATACCATATTTGTAACATCCCCCGTCCCCGTGGTTCGGAAGGAGTGATGTCACGAACGGGACTTAACATAATTACACAACTAAATCAGAGCTACTAATAACTCTAAACATGTTACAGTCCAAAAACATTACACTTCAAAAAATGTTTATAAACTTAGAACGTTTATATATTAATGCGAGTCTAAGAACTCCAAAATTTTCACGCTCGATCTCAAGTCCCGTCCCCATAAACGTCACTTCGAACCTGCCGTGTCAAAAAACAAAAACACGACTGAACACATGGCTCAGTGAATGGATTATAATATAAATTCGTAAATAATAATGAAAACATCGATAACGAAGTGGAAGACTTAAAAATTTATTTCGAAGAATGTTCTTGAAATTCAAGCTCATAGCAAAAGAAATGTTCAGTAATTTTCAAAGACAATAATTTCAAGAACGGTTCACACTTTAATTTCAAAACGTAATATAAATAAAGTCTGTCAATTCCTGTTGTGTTCGTGGGGTGATCAACCACACGAACTGGGTCGGCATGTGGGCACACACAACGAGTCCCCCGTGAATTTAACCACGGTCACATATTCTGTGGGTAAACTTCTAGAATCGATTCATCCGCCCTGGAGCCAACAAAGTCAGCCCAGTCCCCCCAGAGTGGATTCACGTAAGCCACATAGGCTTAACTCTAGTGGACCGTCATCTGCAAGACGCCATGACAACAAAGTCGCCATAGAAGGCATCCCAAATAATGTGCCCATTTATTGGGTTATTCTAAAATCAACGAAAATTAAACATATGCCACTTACCCAAATGGCGATCATAGAAATTATAGTCTATATACTTCACATTTTTCATAAATAATCTCATATGAGACACATTTTAATAAAACATCAAAATTTTTAAACAATTGGTTCAATAAACCAAAATCAATGTGTATGTGTGTGTACAATTTCGTATTTGATGATCACGTTCGGTTGATCAATCACAAGGTGGTGAACCACCTTTAGGAAGGGTCAACTACAACAATTAGTTGCCCACGATTCAAAAGAATTGAAATTCATACCTTAACCAATTTGAGACGTACACGCGATCAACCGAGACTCACAACGAACTTTAACTCGTTCGATTGCCTATTTAAATCACGAATTATTATTACTCGCATAATATAAAACTTAACGGTTATTATCCTTAGCTTAATCATGAAATTATATTCTCTTAAACATTAAACCGATCACTTGGTGTGCGGTTAAACATCTAGATATAAATATCACCGTTTTAATTCTAAACTTTATCCGTTTGTAACTTTGATAAAGACAAACATTCCCAAACATATATTTGATCATAACATTGCAATATCTAATCATAATCTATCAACCAACTTCAACTGCCCTAACTTACCAACTTAAATAACTTAAGAAGAAATTTATACCTCTAAGAAGGGTTCGTCACGTAGATTCCGAATATGTAACTATTTTCTTGATTTCTTCAACGGATTGAGAGATATCTTAGAGAGAAGTTTGAAAGATTTTGAGAGAGAGAGAGAGAGAGAGATGAGAGAATGGTGGTGTAAAAAAACGAAACACAAGTTTTTTATTCTTATATTTTATATAAAGTTTGGTTAATTGACAATTTTAATCCCTCAACAATCTTTAATTAACATTTTAATATATATTATATATATATATATATATGTTAAAAGGAAAAACAAATGAAACAACAATATGGAGAGCATAACAATAAGACAGAGAGAAGAAGTCTATATTCTCATTAATCATAAGCCCTTTAAATAAGGAGGAGTTACAAGTAGATAGTTAGGATATATTTCAGTTCTAATCTAACTCTGATATATTTATCTCTATCTCTATCTCTATCATCATATCCTTTAGACGATGGCACACTTATCCTACAACACTCCCCCTTGTGCCGAGTTAAAGGAGTGGTGGTGCACAGTCGTTGCCTCGTTAAAACCTTACGCCAAAATAAAACCCAGTGGGAAAAAATAAAAATATGACGAAGGAAAGAGTACAACGCACCAGCTTCTTTGCAATACATAGACTTATCCTTCAGTCTAGTTTTCTTTTAGATTCATACTTTAATCTTGAGAGTTAGGAAAGCATGATGGTATATAAATAGTTGTCTCACTAAAACCTTACACCAAGGAACAAAACCCAATGGGAAAAATAAAACCTTGGTTGAAGGAAAGAGCACAACATACCGATATCAAATATATAGTAGACTCCCCCTTTTGTCTACTACTCCCCCTGATTCGTACATTAATCAAGGGAGTTTGGAAAATATTTCCATTTACTTTCTACACGTTTCCCAATATATGGTTTTAGGTGATGACTTGGTAAAATATGTCACATTCTTTTGACACCTTACTTGATTCACTTGAATCTAAAGAAGAGTCTTTTATTGCTGATTGTATATAAACTTAAGCAGAATATGTTTTGTGTTATTACCCTTGATGTATCTTATGTTCATTTCTTCAATATATGATGCATCATTTCCATATATGCAAGTAGGATACTGGTTGAACCCAAAATTACTAGCTCCTCCAATATATGTAATGATAGTTCTTAATCATATACATTCTTTAATTATCTCATGGAGAGTAATATTATTGGATTAGTTCAAGGAGGTAGTTACAAGGGTTTGCTTAGTTTACTTCCAATCAATCGACGTGTTCCTTGTGGTAATCGTTTATCCAGTTTGGGAACAACCTTTGTATGGGTCATACATATACCTAATACCAACAAACACATACCAAGACATTGTTTGGTATTTTTTTATAAGAGCTAGTACTTTTGCTGCTTATATTCTAAGTAGGTATTGAAGTTCCATTATCAATCCCATTTTTCTTTCTATAGGGAAAGTATAAACCCATGTCAATGGTTCCAAAATATTAAATTGATATCATTCTAATGACTTTGCGTTGGCGCTGAGCTAAATCTAGCTAACAAGTTTATTGAGAAATATAATATATGGTCAAGTGTATTATGCTAAGTACGATAATGCACATATTGTACTTAGATAGGGAATTCTAACTCCCAACATTTTTCGTCATCATCCTTTAGACGAAATGGATATTTCCTTATATCCGACACTTCGACCGATCATGGGAGTGCTAACCAGATGCGCTTTGTCCATATTAAATTGCCTGATTATTTTCTAGACATATGCGATCGGTGAATTAATATTTCACAAACTCGGTGTCCTAGCTCAAATATCTAGACAAAACCAAGTTTTCCCAAGATCTTTCCTCTCAAAATCAGATTTCAAGTAGCTTGTGGTTCCTCTCATTTCATCAAGAGTGTCTATTATGTTCATAACATTGACATATAGAGCTACTTTGAAAACCTGGAAGTTGTTTTCCATAATAAATACGCAAGAGAACAGTTCATCGTTCTTATATATCCTTTCCCAATCAAGTATTCCATTAGGCGGGTATACCACATCCGCTTAGATTGCTTTAATCTATTAAGTGGGCATTTCAATTTTATTGCAAACGCATTTCGTGGTTTAGAGTTACTTGATTTTGGTAATGTAATATCATCAAGCACTTTTATATATCTCTAAATCTAGATCCCCATAGAGATATGTAGTAACCACATCCATGAGTTGTATTTCCAGTCATTCGGAAACTACTAGGCTAATTAATTAGCAGAACATTATAACGTTCATCACGGGAGAGTAAGTCTTCTCGTGGTCAATCCAGGGCGTTGTGAGAAACCTTGCACCAGAGTCTCATACATTATGACTTAATTATTCACATTACGCTTTAGGACAAATGATTTATCTATGTCTTACAGGCTTTACACTTGGTAGGTTAGCACTACCAAACCAAATACCTGTTCATTTGTCAAATAATATGATTCTCCTGGATTGCTTATTTAGGCCAATTTGCTCTTTGTTGATATTTTTCAACTGAGCATGGTTCGATGTCAATGTGCTCTATCACCTCATAAGCAACAATATATTCGAAATATATCATCAATGATTATATATGATCTGTCCATCGACTCATATGTACTCTCATAGTTCATTTGAGATTAATATTCGTCTCTAGAATCAATATTAACTTCGGAGCGTCCTCCAGTGATGATTCATGGACATAATTATAATTAGAGACAATCTCATGAGAGTTTTGTGTATTGATGATAAATGGATGTGTCTAACTATTCTCTTCCTTTAGAATAGTATACATCGAACCAAGTAGCTTCCACCACTTCCATTTGGTAGCTACGACCTCAACCACACCTCCACTATGTGTGATTGCAACGCACTTTCCAGTGGCGTTGTGCCCCTGTTGGGGACTTTTTAACCTTGTGAGTATATTTGCAGCTCGTATATGTGATCTTGTCACTTTTGGAATATTAAACGTATCAGGTATCGAGTCTGATTCGTTTGACTTCAACATTACGTTGTGAAGTTTTGGGGATCAAAATGAGACAAGGTGAGAATATTCAATGACACTTCCTGTCGTTCCCATGGAAAATCCTTTTTCCTATCTCCCCCTAACGACGGGAAGACTGTCTCATGAAAGTGACAACCCGCAAATCTAGCGGTAAAGAGATCACTAGTCAAATATTCTAATTAGCGGATAATTGTTGGGGGTTCATATCCAACATTTACCAAATCGTCTTTAAGGACCCATTTCGATGCGCTGTGGGGGCACAATTGGCACATATAATCAAACATGCGTAAATGTAAAGTATCAAGCTTATATCCAGTTACCAACTGGTACGCATGAAGCTGGTTAGCAAGCAGTGGGTCTTAAAACGACAAAAAAAACTGCATATAATAATTACATAACCCCAAGTAGATGTGGGTAAATTGATGCACATTACTAATACCCTAGATGTCATCATATTCTTTTGATAACAACTTATATGGGACCATTTTATATATACACATGGGGTATAGGAAACTCTACATTGATCCTAATACATATGCAATTAACATCAAATCCTTATGATGTAAATTCTCCAGCATTCCAAGTCATGTAGACTTGATGAAATAATAAGGGTGGTGAGTCCTTAAACGTATAACTAATGCTAGGAGTGCAGTATTTCATGTGGACAATAATACGACATGCGTTCATCATGTCGAAACCAGAACCATAAAGTACTTTAATGGCCCGCATTCTGGATGTTTATGTCCATAAATATCACCTTATATTCGTTGTAACAATGGAATATTTTTGTATAATGTCCTTAGCTTTAGGACGATCGTATTCCTGTATTGGCTAAGGATTAGGGTATATACAAAAGTTTTATGTATTCGAGAGGGCATATTATGATAGCAATGTTGTTTCAGCAGCAGTCTATGGGTTCGAAAAGGGTTTATAATATTTGAGCGTTCGTGCTGATAACGTGTTAAAGGGAAAAACAAATGAAACAACAATATGAAGAGAATAACAATAAGACAGAGAGAAGAAGTCTATATTCTCATTAATCATAAGCCCTTTAAATAGGTAGGAGTTACAAGTAGATAGTTAGGAGATATTTCAGTTCTAATCTAACTCTGATATATTTATCTCTATCTCTATCTCTATCATCATATCCTTTAGACGATGGCCACTTATCCTACAACAATATAACTTTTATACGTAATATATATATATATATAATATAATATATATATATATATATATATATTATATATATAAAGAGTTTAGGTTAATGACAGTTTTAACCCTTAACTATCATTGGTTACCATTTTTTTTACAGTTCAATTCGGGTAAGAATAATTATACGTTTTTAAAATGGAGTCTTACATTTGACATGTATAAAGTTTAGAAAATGATAGTAGGAACTCCCCAAGTAGGTTTTAGAAGAAAACCCAAAACCTAGATTTTGACTTCTTGGAGAAGATGAAGATGGAGATGGTGGTGAAGCTTCCAAGACCGAAACCTTGGACGATGCTCTTAACTCTAGCAATCAATGAGGTAGCTGGAGGTTGAACCAAACCTAAAATGAATTTAATGAAGAGGGAGCAGGTTGGGAGAGAAACTTGGAAGAAAAGAAAAGATGAAATGAGAAATTTAGGCTGAAATCCTCATTTAACCCGTTTAGGGCCACTGAGCGGGTTGTGGCGCGGCCCAACTCGCGTCGTGACTCGCGCCGCCCATTGGAACTTCAAACGAACTGTGCACCAAGCGGGTTATGGCGCGGGCCAAGCCGCGCGGCAACTCGCGCGGGCCACTACCATCAATTTCTCCTTTAAACTGGTCAACCCAAAATTCAGGGTGTTACATAATAGGATTTTGGCAAATTGAAAAATACATGCAGTGCCCCTAAAGGAGGTCAATTTTGGCATGGATAATGAACAAGTTGGCCATTACCACAAAATACCAGCACTGTTACAGGAAGTCTTGTACCTGCTAAAATGCAAGTTTCAACTATTCTACTTGGTTTCAACTATTCTACAATGCTATTAATATATCCAGTCAATATATAAGTATGAAGAATTTATTGTTGTTCTTAGGGTGTAAGATTGAAGATCCAGAAAATGGATATTGTTGTAGGTCCTGACTCACCTTTGTTGGTGGTTCCCCCTTGTACCCTAAACCCCATTAACAAGAAGGTAATCATAATAATGAGTAAATAAAGAATATAACCATTTTCAACAAACACCACCGCACTGGATGTAGCCAAATATACACTATGTGCTTTTTTAATACCAGCAAACCCTTATTAACACAAAACTCAATAGGTTGTATGGCTGAGTAAATTAGAGTAGGGTTAGTTTTTCATTAAGTTATGTATGGATAAAGTTATCTATATGGATAAATCTGTCTTTACAGATTGGAAATGTTTTTATTTATGAGAGTTTTTATTCAACACCACAATGAATTGCAATTTAGTTTACCCATTAAAACAACTAAATTCATATATAGTTTAATGGATGAAAAAGAAAACATAAGTTTGCAGCACCTCACTTTATAACAAAGGAACATATATATGATTGAAAACTCCTATGATGAAAATTGGTAACAAATTCCATATCAATAGAGTAAAGCAAGGTGAAATGGAAAGAAAAACATAGCCATAACAACTAAAGTTATACTTTTTTTTACCAAAATCACTTCATGTTGTCCAATCAATATTCCAATATTCTTCCAATTGTACTAATAAAATTTGAAATGAGATGAAGAAAATCAGAAGCAACATTACTCGATGTGTAGTACTTTCACATGGATAGGAGGAATAGATTTTTTTTTTTGTCTGCAATTAACAGCAGTACCAGAACGTTCGTCATTACTGAAATTCTCAGAGGAATACAGGAACAGGACTAGCCAGATCTCCTCCAATCGCCGGTAAACCCTAGCCATTTGGAAATAAGTAAGTAATAACAAATTTAGAGCACTACATTTGGAAATCATGAAAAAACCATGTCGTACTTTTGACAAGTATATTCGCACAAATTAGCATCTACATTCGAGTTGGAAAGAGAGCATACTTATCGGAAACAGTTAATCCAGTGAAGAACAACAGAGATCCGGTAGCAACTCTGTTCCCTCTGGTCTGAAGCTCTCTCGAAGTCTTAGTTTTGTTCTCGTCGAAAAATGGAGGCGTGTGATCAGCTGATGTTTATACCCGACCCGATCAGATCTGAAATTGGTTATATGGTTTTTGGGTCAACGTGACATTTGGGCCTGGACTTTATATAGGGTGGTTTACTACCACAACATTCAACGATAAAAGTTGCTTTTTTCGTCTGTACATAATGAAAAAGATATACGATTTTAGAAATGTATAATTATTACATTTTTTAATTAAGAAAACGATAATTTTAACCTTAATTATATAAAAATAAATTTTCTTCATCTTATAATAATGCTTTAACTCAGCGGTTAGAGTATTGGTTTTATTCTATATTATGTGTCACTCATTCAAATCTAGTAATAGGTATTTGATTTTGGTATAAGTTGCATTTATTAGTACCAACGCCTCATACAAATGAGACTTGGAAAGCGAGATAGAGCCTAACTACTACAAGAGGAGGTTAAACGTCCAATTCTATAAAACTTGTAATAAACTTAAAAAAAAGTTTATACTACCCGCTTGTTTATATAACACCAGGTAGTATAATGAAAACATGGAACCCTAAAAAATCACATACTACCCGGTTGTTTGTAAAGCACCGGGTAGTTTTATAAAAACGTGCTACCAAGTAATCAAATACTACCTGGTTGTTTGTAAAGCACCGGGTTGTTTTATAAAAACATGCTAACAAATAATCAAATACTACCTGGTTGTTTGTAAAGCACCAGGTAGTTTTATTAAAACATGTTAACAAGTAATCAAATATTACCCGATTGTTTGTAAAGCACCGGGTAGTTTTATAAAAACATGCTAACAAGTAATCAAATACTACACGATTGTTTGTAAAGCACCGGGTAGTTTTATAAAAACATGCTACCAAGTAATAAAAAACTATCTAGTTGTTTGTAGAACACTGGGTAGTTTTATAAAAACATGCAACTATTACTATAATACTACCTGGTTTTTTCTATAACCGGGTTGTATTTAGAGGGTTATATTTGCATTTGTGTAGTAGTGACACTTGAATTCAATTTTTAATCCAGAGAAAAAATATCGACAAAGTAACTTTGAAAATATGTGGAACCTTCAGATTTACTTTACAAAAGAGCTCTTAAGAGAGAAAAGAGATGTTTTATCATATATAAAGAAAAAGGGTTGAAGTATTGTCGATGTATTAAGCAACTAAAAGAATTAAAATCTAAGTAAATGATACTAATTTTTACACATGGGTATATATGTAATTTCATATGATTAAGCATGAAACTTGATGGAATAAAATTATTCTGATTGCAAACAAAGAAAATTAGCAATAATCTAACAAAAATGATCCACTCTTTGAATTAAGGAGAAAACCCTAATTAAGTAGGCAAATGACTAGAAACTTTTAAGTTCTTCCCTTTCCATCCTCTAATGAACAAGTACCTCCCACTAGAAAATGATCTTTTCATCATATCACGCCTAATAACATCACCATAATTCAAATACATGTTATTTTCAACATTCAAAACCGATCCCAAATCGTATCCATATCGACATTCTTCCGATTTCAAAACTTGTTTCGATGATCCAGCACCGTCTCCAAATTCGCATTCCATTTCATCTTCTTCTTTAATGAACAAGATATCCGCTACCGATAATTGGGTTTGGCACAAATAACCCATAGACACCGATCTTCTGACTTCCCCTTCACTTGCCTCTTCTCCAATATCGATCACAACATCATGTCCTCCTAAATCCCTAGTAACCGATCTCCTTGACGCAAACACCTCAGGAGGAGGAGGTGGTGGAGGTGGAGGTGGAGGTGGTGGTGGTGGCGGCGGCGGCGGTGGTGGTGGTGGAGGAGGAGGAGGTAAAATAAGTGACTTGGCATTGACACAACTTACATTAGCTCTACATAATGGGCAATTTGAATGACTTGTAAGCCAGGTATCAATGCAATGAACATGAAAAGCATGGTGGCATTTGGGCAAAAGTTTAAGACTTTCATCTTCTTGAAAGTCTCCTAAACAAACCGGGCACTCCGTACCAGAAACCAAGTTGTCTCCTTTCGTGTACTTGCAAACCCTAATCGAATTGATCATATCCTCATCCAAACCCTTACCCGGAATATGCCAAGGTCCAAGATTTAAAGGGTCATCTTCGATGTTAAATTCATCCTCACCCATTTCTGAATCTAGGGTTTCATGATTTTGAACCTCACTCCTTCTTAAAGATTCGGAAGAATCATTATTTACAACACAAAGTCGGGAGATTATAACGTAGTAACTAATCAAAAGGCATGCACTCCCGAAAACACCAATGATCACGATCACAAGAGGTGAGAGAGCGGAACCACTTGGATCATTGTCAGAAAACCCCACGGGCGGTGGAGGAGAAGGGAGGACGACGTAGTTGCACCATTGTTGACAGTATAAGTTGCAAATCTTTTTGGAACAATCTTGATTGTTCATATAAGGAACCCATGTTGTCGGACTTTCCCCGGACCCCATAATCGTAAAACTTAATTGTAATCAACAAATACTTGTATAACAAGTATAGAATCTAAGAGAATTCCATGCATATGAATTAAGGAGTTGAAGAAATTCAAGATGTAGGATGAAGTATTATGAACTTTAATCAATATGTGGTGACATTAAGCAAAGGAAAGAGATGGGTATATATTGAATTGAAGAAACACAACAAATGAGATGAAGTGAAATAAAGAGAAATCTTGAGGGAGATTGATAGATCAAGTAGAGAAATCTTGATTGAGTTTGATCAAGTGTCAAATTGGATTTAGTCTCGATAGGATTTAAAAGAAGAAAGAAGATGGAACATGATATTTAAAACATTAATGGAAAATCATGAGAGCAAGATACTTAGTTGGAAAGTGGATTAAAGCAAAGAATGAAGAAAGAATGTGCTTTTGATGTGGGGATATATTGAGGTGACTTTTCCCCTTCAAATGAATTCTCTTTTCCTTTTGTTTGGTTTCTTTTTCTTGTTGGTCTCCTCTTGTCAAAATCTTTACTATTTTCATGGCAAAAATGGTTTCTTGACTAAAGTTGATGTTTTCCTGAGTGTTGTTGGTGGGGTATGGTATATATCAAAGTAATAGAAAGCATTTTATTACTTTTCCATTGTCCAATAGAAATTTCCATAATTTTATCTTCTATTATCTAATAAATTAAAGATTGTATCTAATTTGGTATGTAATTGCCTTTTTAGTTATAATTATATAGGATAACTTAAAGATTATGATTTCAAATATTATATTTATACAATTCTAATAATTTTTTAATTAAACTTACCTTAATAGGTGGATGACAATAACTTCATTTCATAAACAGTGATCCGACATATATATTTTCTACAAAATTATGAAAAAAATTCGTTTCAAGATTTTGCATGTAAATTTCAATGTCGAGCTAAAAACTATTGCTTACCCAACGACTAGCAAATATTATTTATGTTTCACCCAGTTTTTTAATTATTTTTAGAAGCAATTTTAAATTTTTGATGTAATCAAATTCTTTACTAAATTATTCAAACTGTTAAGTTACAATTATTTAAGATTTTATAAACCATGAATAGGTGAAGAATGATATGTATATACATAAAACTTGCAATACGATTCATGTAAACGTGTATAGAGAACATTAAACATGGTTTTCTTGTTTCAGAATTGATGGTTCGATATGACCTTCCAACCACTCTTGTTGAAATCTACAATCATTGACATTTAAGAATCTAAACATGGTGTAGACTATAAAATATATACATCTAGCTAGCCTAGTTAAATTTGGAATATTGTTTCACAATTTGGTATTTCAAAGTGGAAAAGTTTGAGTTTGAATCAGATACCGTTGACAAATCTTTGTTTGAGGAAAACATATTTCCAATATCTCAAAAAGTATTAAGTCTAGTATATATACGAGGGAAAGAGAATCTTGTAAGTTTTGTAGAATAGTTTTATAGAATCGAACGGAACATCAATTTGTTAGCTTGCCAGCTGACAATATATATAAAATGATTTGTCACAACAATCTTGCGTCTTTTATACACCGTAAAGTCCAAGGTCGGAGATTAAATGGTTGAAACTTTTGGATGATAAAATCGGAATTTTTACAATGATTTGTCTTGAAATTGAAAATAATTAAATCTAAATTCATATGCATGTTTAATGGAGTTGAAGTTGAAAAGGGAAAGGGAATAAAGGAGGATGAGAATATAATTATGAGTGGCTAATGTTTAATATTAGAAAAGATTAGATTAAGATCTAAGTAATGATGTTATTTAGTGGTTCCAACATATCATCATGTGACAACAAGCATATATGCTTGCTCGATTCAAATATTAAATTTTGAGGAATATATATATATATATATATATATATATATATATATATATATATATATATATATATATATATATATATATATATAATCAGGTTCAGGATAAAACCTCAAAAAAATGGAAAACTGAGAAACACATTGGTAGTCTTTCATCTGAACGGTATGCACTTGTGCATACAAGTAATTAAGTTATTTTTTGGTTTTTATGCACATGTGCATGTTATGCACTTGTGAATGTTATAAATTACTTGTATGCATAAGTGCATATCGTCCAGATCAAAGGCTACCAGAGTGTTATTTAGTTTTTATTTTTTTGAGGTTTTTCCCTTAAACCTCCTTTCTCTCTCTCTCTCTCTCTCTCTCTCTATATATATATATATATATATATATATATACACACACAGGGGCGGACCTACAGCCACGGGAGGGGGGTCCCGTGCACCCGCTCACTTGATTGGCGTAAAGGAAAAAATATAGACGTCTTGAAGGTGCATCTGCTTGATTTTTAGGATGCCTTGAAATATTTTAAATCTGAATTTAAACACAAATATGCAATTGGTGGGATGGTTTCTGATGGTTAAGTTAAAGCTCCCTTTAGTAGAGGTTTGAGGTTAAAACCCAACCTTTTGCTATTTTTCTTTTTTTAGTTAAATCTAGTGCAAGGATTTCTTTTTTTAGTTAAATCTAGTGCAAGGAGGAACCAAGACACAAATAAGGTAAATTAAAAAAAACGTTTATAAAAACTCAACAAACTATTACATTTTGAATGATTAAGTTCCTAAACTAATTTTTTGAATGAAAAACCATTAAACTTTCTCATTTTCAATGATTAAGTCTCTGAACTATTTTTTTGAATGAAAAAAAAATTATTAAATTTTCTCATTTTGAATGAAAAAACCATTAAATTTTCCCATTTTGAATGATTAAGTCCCTGAACATTTTTTTCATTAAATTAAATCATCGAACTTCTAAAACTTGGTTACTTACATACTTTTAACCCAAAAAAACTATTTGTAATCGGTTATCTTTTGATTCTTCCTCTTTTAGTAAATAAAAAATAGATCAAAAATAGAGAGATTGATGGCAGGGGCAACAACGTGTTAGTCGATATGGAGAACGGACAACGTTCAGGCAACGAGGAGTGGAGAGGCGGAGCGATATGGTTGTTCGTGAGGGGTTTTAATGGTGTAGAGTTTGAGAATGGTAAGCTGATTTAGATTTGTTTTTACTTTAAAACCTTCATATTCAGTTACAGGTACCTTTAAAAAAGAGAACCAATTTTTAGAAGTTCGATGGTTTATTTATTCAAAAAAATGTTTAGGGACTTAATAATTCAAATTAGAAAGTTTAATGGGTTTTTCATTCGAAAAAATAGTTGAGGGACTTAATCATTCAAAATGAGAAAGTTTAATGGTTTTTTCATTCAAAAAAATAGTTCAAAGACGTAATCATTCAAAATGGAATAGTTTATTGGGTTTTTTGAACTTTTCCTATTAAAAAAAAGGAAACCATTTTGGGTTTCAATATTTTTTTAAAAATTAAATGAAACAGAAAAATTCTTCAAAAATCAACAAAAGATTGAAAAATTCTCTCGAAGTTAACCGAAAAACTCTATCGAAATCAACAAAAACAAACTAAAAAATTTACTTTGATATCCACCAAAAAACTTAAAAAATCGTCCGAATGCCGGAATTCGGCTAAAAACATATCCAGCGGCTTTGGCGGCATTTGATCCAATTTAAAGGTGCATCCGCTCGGCCAAAATCCTAAGTCCGCCACTGTATATATATATATAGGGAGAGGTTCATTTGAGAAATGGTAAATATATAAAAAAATAGAGAAGTAATCTTAGCCATTCATTTGGTCAACATTTGCGGCTTTGACCGAGAAGCATCGGATAATTCCTTGTGTGGTCTATAGAAGGTAGAGGGGTAATTTCGTAAAATACACGGGATTAGTTCATATATGAATCTGTATGAATCACAAAGATTCATATATGAATTTGTTAATTAGTTCAACTGATTCATATATGAATCTTTGTGATTCACAAAGGTTCATATATGAATCTTTGTGATTCATACAGATTCATATATGAATCTGTTAGTTAGTTCAACTGATTCATATATGAATCACAAAGGTTCATATATGAATCAGTTAAAAGAGTTCAGTTGTGAATTGCACTGGTTCATATATGAACATATAGTTAATATGTGAATTATACATGTTCATATATGAACACAGCCCGTGTGTTTTGTAAAATTTACGAAATTATCCTTCTATTTTTTGGATAGCCGCAACTTTTGAGCAGTCAAAGCCGCAACTTTTGACCGGTCAAAGCCGCAATATTTGACTAATCAAATCCGATCTTGATCATATGAATGGCTAGGATTACTTCCCTATTTCTCATATATTTACCATTTCTCAAATGAACCAAACACTATATATATATAGGCGAAGGATCGTGTGAGAAGTTAAGTTAATGGTGAGAAGCGTTGATATCTTTTAATCTTAAGCCCTCCCATGAATTGTGACTTAGAAGGGAATTGATCTGGTGCATCTCGATGCATCTTATCTCGGTGCATCTCATCCTAATGTGCGTCCATTTCTCATCCAACTGTCGATAATCACTTCTCGCGTTTCTCACCATTAACTCAACTTCTCACCGGAACCTAACTATATATATATATATAGAGAGAGAGAGAGAGGAGGTTCAGGGGAAAACCCAAAAAAATAAAAAATTGAGGAACACTCTGGTAACCATTCATATGGGCGGTATGTACATATGCATACAAGTAATTAAGTTGTTTTTTAGTTTTTATCCACGTGTGCATGTTACAAATTACTTGTATGAACATGTGCACACCGTCCAAATGAACAACTACCAGAGTGTTCCTTAGTTTTTCATTTTTTTGCATTTTTCTTCTAAACCTGACCACACACACACACACACACATATATATATATAGGGGAGGTTTCAAGTGGAAACCAAATTTCATTGGAAACTTTGGAAACCAAATTTCAACCATTGATCTTTTTAATCAATGGTTAAGATTCATTTGAATTATATATGGTAATAAATTAATTAATTTATTAATAAAATATAATAATTATATATGGTAATAAATTAATTAATTTATTAATAAAAGATAATAACAATATATCAAAACTATCTTTTTATTACTTGTTCATCAATATGCAGTATGTAAAAACTCAATTAAGTTTCATTACCAAATATGTTTAATTACCTTTTCATTATGTTTCACTATATCAAATATGTTTCATTATATCAAATTTGTTTATCAGATTTCACCATATTAATATTTTGTTTCACTATATCGGGTTTCACTATATTAATATTTTGTTTCATTATCTTTCCATTATGTTTCACTATATCAAATTTGTTTAATCAGGTTTCACTATATTAACATTTTATGTTTCATCAGGTTTCACTATATTAATATTTTGTTTCACTATATCAAATCCATTATATTTCACTATATTAATATTTTGTGCCTTGAGGCAATTTCATATGAATACTTGAAAAATTAAATATTTATTTTTTATATTAATATTTTAATCAATCAATGATTCACCAGAATCAAAAATAGAAGATCCGTATGATTAAAATTTGTTTTCCTAAATTAAATATCTCATTTTTACATTAATAAATGACTAACATTACCATATATAAAATAAATAATTATTAATATAATAATAATAATAATAACAATTACCATATATATTATGAAATTATGTAAAAGACTAAAATAACATTATCAATTAAAAATAAAATTAAAAAAAAAGAAATTCAATGATTGGTTGATTTCGGTTTCCAAAGTTTCCAATGTAATACTGATTTCCAATTAATCTCTCCCCTATATATATATAAGGAAGTTTATTTAGGAGCCATAAATATTTTAATAACTTAGTAACCAGTCTTTTTGTGAGTATCCATGATGCATGGATGTCATGACATATATTCATGATGAATAATATTTATCATGAATACTCATTTATGATGGATAATATTCATCATGAAAACTCACAAAATAGATGGTTCCTGGAAACCTTAAATATTTAAGGTTCTTAAATGAATTTGACGGGTTCAAATGATAACAACTTCATTTTACAAAAACGCGAGTACACCTTTTTACTATAGTCAATCACATGTGCTACTGTAGTCCATCACATATGATACACATGTGATACTAAATCAGATACACGGAAAACCTTTGGAGTGACCTAGGTTGCGGGTCAAGTCAGCCGCACACCATTAGGCTCTCTCATGTGTATTATCAAATGTGATAAGGATGTTCTCGATGTGATACTATAATTCATCACATATGATACACATGTGATAGTAAATCAAAGATACGAACAACCTACGACGTGACCCAGGTCGTGGGCCAAGTTGTCCACACACCACCAGGTTTCTTCACGTGTATACATGTGATAAAGGTATTCTCGCTTTTTAGTTGCACGGGGTTGTAACCTTTTATTGGGTTGCAAAATAACCGTGACATATATATATATATATATATATATATATATATATATATATATATATAAGGGTCTAATAAAATGAGAACTACATAGTTTGTGATAACTAATCAAATAGAAAAAAAAATATTTTAGTAAATTTATTTTTATATCTAATTAAGTTAAGATTTCCTAAAATATCTCATTTTTTCTTTCACACGTATTCTCTAACCTTCTCTCTCTCTACCATAAACCTAATTTTCAAATTTTAGGGTTTGGATGTATCACATGAAAAGATCACGGATATCACAATGGGTATCACATGAAAGTATCACGAATATAATAGTGCATATCACAAGGAGTATCACCTTGGTATCACAATTATGGATGTCAAAATAAGTATCACAGTGTGACACAATTTATTTTGGGTATCATAATCATGATCGTTTGTATGTATCTTTTGTTAACAAGTGTTTTTTTTGTAGATATCACATTGTGTATCCACCGGAATAAGTTTCACTGGAGGCCGGAGAGATTAGAGAGGAGAGAAGAAAGGGAGGAGAGATAAAAAAAATTTTAATACCTAAAATGTTCTTTAATTAAAATTTCAATCAAAATTGCAAAATTAATAATTTTATAATTTATTCTTTAATATGTGGCTACATTGGATCTTACAGTTATCACAAATAACTGAGTTCTCCATTGAATGACCACACACACACACACACACACACATCCATCAGATCATCTAATCTAACGGTTGATAATGTGTTTTTTAGTTTTTCATTTATTTGAGGTTTTCCCTTGAACCTCTGTCTATATATATATATATATATATATATATATAAATTGGTCAGTTAGCGGTCATGGTTTAAATTATACATAAAATCATTATATTATGTGAAAATCATTTTTCTAGAAAAATAAAACAAAATTAAAATCAAGTTTAATGTTAAAAGAAATGATAATAATAAACGAAAAGATTGTTTTGTTGTCAAAGGAAACAGGGAGTCAAAAAGGTTAAAGAAAATGTGATGGAACTTGACTTGGTCAATGGAGTCACATTCTTGGGTCCATAGGCCATAGGTTGAGTGTGATCAAAAGTTTTTGAAATCGAATCCTGATGTGATATAGGAGTTTGAGTTAGTCAAAAATTAATTACTATACACTTTTAACGATTGAAATCTAATTATTTATTTATATATATGTGGTCGATAGAATATATTAGGTTTCCTAAATTTGTCCTATCACCTATTATAACTTTATTGTACATGACATACAATTGATGGTTATGTAAACTTAAGAGTTCTGTTAAGTATCTTATTAGGTTACGGAAGGAAAACTATCCTTCAAAAGTACCCATTTTGTTGTAGTAGAAATACAAGGTCAGAGATAGGGGTTAAATATGTCTTTTTAATAAAAATGGAGAGTATAGGGCGACACAAGTTAATTCATCAAAGCTATGAACTTCATTAGAAAATGGGCAAACAGATTCAATTTGAACGTGTTCACGGTTAATGGTTTGGAGGGAGCATAGGCTCAAATTTTACTATAGCTCAAAACAATACATGTGCCTAAGTATGTTTTATTCCTGTCCAGTAGCATATCAAGGTCTTAAATTCGTTTAGCAAATGGTTTGGATCAAGCATCCCTTAAGGTCGCCAATTTGACAAGACTGGGAGTTTTGGTGTCAGTGATGTAATCAACGAATGTCACAAAGTGAAGCATGCTAACTTGCTAAGTTGGTCTATATGTTGTTTAAACATGACAATTGATAGATATGCATGTTATTAGGAAATTAATGAAAGAAAACATAGTAAGGAACGAGTAATATGACCTATGTATGCAAATTGTTCGCACACATGGGACTATGTGTGCTAAACACGACCTCAAATGTGATCCTGAAGGTTGCATAGGCAAGATTGCACATGTGAAAATACGAGTGAGATTTGAGTTCGTCAAACAAGTCAAATGTGAGCTCCAAGCTCACCAATAAGGTCTCATTGACAGATCAAAATGGGAAGAGCTAGGCAAGCACAAAGCTTGTTGAAATGCACGCAAGGTCATAAACGACCTTTGAAATTGCACGTGAAGTCGCATATGTGTCTGTCAGGTGTGACATTGTTTAATGAAATATAGAATATCAAGTTTAATTATTACTAGTGTTCCACGTACCAAAATTCCATGTATGATGTGTATAAGTAGCGTGCAAACAAGGGCGAGCTAGCCTAGACTTGAATTGGGATAAGTTTAAAAAAAATCCTACAAACAAAAGATGTTTTCAATTCCTAAAGTTTTTGAATTTTCTAACATCTTCCTCAAGATTTCTTACAAACTCTACACATTTAAAACAATTATAATAACATATACAAATGTTGAACACTTTTAATTTTTAAAAAATTCATTTGTTTTATAAAGTTTACTTTATAAAAGCTCATCCAATTTTGAAGTTTTCATAGTAAGTGTTTACCTTTTATAATTTTACGATTACATGATGATTCGCTTTTAATTTGACGTTTAATTCTTCATCGCACACTTTATAATAAATTCTTTAATTTATAAAATGGCACACATACTATTATAACTTGTTATTTTTGTTGCACATCTTCCAATGCATATGTCATTAATTAGTTTAGTCACATGGATTATAAAGTGTATATTTCAATAATTTATGTTGATTTTATATGTACGCTATGTGTTCACATTTTAAAGTTTAAGCATGATACATGTGTTAATATTTTCTGAAATGGGCCAAGCACTAGACACTGATAGTGACATGATGGGTTATCGCAAGTGATGTGTCGATGAGGATTTTCGGGTTTTGTGCAAGTTTATGGTTTTACATAATTCATGTTTGATTGGTTTTTCAAGCTTTTACATGTCATCTATGTTTACACTCGACTTATTACACGTTTAATTGAGAGCTTACTCATTGGCGGACGCACAACATAGGCCCCCAAAATCACATTAATTAAAGGATAAGTTTTAAGTTTTTTCTTTAACAAAAAACTATTAATAGCCCCCCAACAAATTAAATCTAATTCTTGTTATCTCATTTACAATTTTTACGAGCTATAACTTTAAGGATCAATTAAACTCTAATTACCTTGACTTAGAAGTTTCAATCCGTTGAAAATCATTTTATATCTCATATTTTGGTTGCTATAATACTAATGATTTGATGAATCACTATATTTTATTTTTATCATAAATAGTATATAAAAAATCGAAGTGAATAAGTTATACTTATTCGATTAAACTGAATCATTTTACCGAAAATCGAATAAACCAAAATAATATTGGTTCGAAAGAGTTATTCGGTTCCAAAAAATTTTGGACACCCTTAAATATGCCCCCAATAAAAAAAGTTTCTGGATCCGCCACTGAGCTTACTCACGGACATTAGGTGCTAGATGTTGCTATGAATAATGAACTACATTTATGTTTACGTTAAACCGAGCTATATGTATTCCAATTTGTTTAAGTTTGTGTGGATGCTTATTTTGTTTCCATGTATTATGATCACATGTTCATGATGATGATGTAATTTTCAAGCAAAGAAATACAGTCACGACCCTAAAAAAATAGGACGTGAGAATATCTCCAACAACATTGCTAAATTTTTTCTAAAATAGAGAATGGAAAGTCAAAATCTCTAAAAACATTTTCTTCTAACTCTAACATCTTTTCTATTTTAGATAATCAATCATTAATTATATTATTATAATATTTCATAATTTATTATCCTAGTACACTTTTTAAAAAAACTTAAAATAAAATGTTAAAAATTGAATCTTATTGGTTTGATTGAATAAAATAATATTTTCTCTCTCCAATTTAGAGATTATAGAGAATTCTCTATATTTAGAGATTTTTTGATCTTTCTCTATTTTAGCAAACCATATAGCAAAGCTGTTGGAGAGGAATAACAAAGAAAAAACCAGATTTTTCTATTTTAGCAATGCTGTTGGAGATGCTCTGACAAATTAATATGATACGCTTTAACAATTATTATTTATGTTCTTACAAAACCAAAATCAACTTTTTTTTTTGGAAAGGGTATCCTGAGCCTTTAGTCCAGACTAATCCCTTAGCAATGAAATCGATTGCTAAAGCATGCATTCCTAAGGTTATATCCAGTGATCAACCAAAATCAACTTAAATTTCATTTATGAACAGTAATTATAAACTTTATTTTTTGGTATCAACTAATCAACTTTTAATAAGGTTTTGGCTTTCAAAAACAATATAAACAAGTTATTTTCATCTTTTCTTGGTTTTAAATTGCATTGTTTTAAATGACAAAAATAATTTATTAACCAAAAAAACTAAAACATATAAAAGCAATATAAAACAACCCAATTGAAAGTTTGAAACAATGATGTGAAGCCCAATGATCCAACTTCAAATTTCAGCCATCATTTACTAATTGAAGCAAAAACATCATGACATCTTAAAGGTGGTATGATTGTTAGCAGCTTATTAAGTTTAATGGTACTCACAGTTTATTCGATCAGCTATAAATAACTATTTGATAGTGGCTTAATAATATAGAAAGTGATTTATGGGGAGCTTTATGCAGAAAGTCAGGTTTTACTTCAAACTTGTCATTCCCAATTAAAAAACAACCGCTCCTTTCATCTATGGAAAACCCGCAATCTATACTGATAGATTAATCCACGTAGACAGTTTTATGCATACAAGACTTAATGGAAAACCAATCAAACTGGACAATATCTATGAGTGTGCCTATATATTCCAACCAATCAACAAACCTACAAGATTTCCTCTTACATACTATGATTAACTGCTGCTAATTAAACACAAATTTCATACCTTCTTCTTCCAATAATACTGTCAGATTTTCTCTTCTTACCAAAATCTAGTCAACCACATGAACAAATTGAGACAAAACTAAGATGCAGCTGCTTCTTCTTCTGAAGGGTTTTCCTCATTGCTTTCAGATTTATCACTACATTTTTCATCGAATTTTAAGATGATCGACCGCCCAAGCAATTCCTGCAGAAACGAGCTATCCTTGTTCATAAAAGAAATGATTGGCAGAAAAAAGGTTGAAACTTTGAAGCACGGATAGATGGGACTTGTGTCGTATGAAGAACAACTGAAAGAAAATACACTAGATAATAAGAGCTTTATGAGATCGTTAACGCAATTTTGTTGAACCACGTAAAAATCATAGTCTTCTCTTCATTTCATGCGTTATAATTCATTTGAATCAAACACAAACAAGAGCGAAAATTAGTCGGTTACCTTCTCGTTCAACGCTGATATTGCAGATTCTGCTTCCCCCTTTGAGGCAAACGAGACAAACCCATATCCGGCAGAACCTCCCGAAGGGCCGAAAACAACTCTGGTGGAAACAGGATGGAAATCGGCAAAGAATTGTTTAAGATGCGAAGCCCTTACTTTCCACGCAAGATTTGACACGAACAGCTTATGGCGTGTCTCGCTCGGCCACAGGGAACCTGGAGACCGAGGTGTAGGTTTCTTGAATTTCTTTGCATATTCAACCTTAATAATCCTACCCAAAAGATCCTGCACCGAAAAAAATGTAGCAACTTTCTTTAAACTTTAATAACTTTCATATCGTTATGAGCTTGTACGATTCATGGGCGATCTTTGAGGTTTGATGTGGGTTATGACTGGTGACCCAATGGTTCACCCCAGGTGCAACCCTTCTATTTTAGTTTCTTGAACATTTTCTTGAACCTTACCCACTGTGGATAAAGCTAGCTTAGAAGTGAAAGAGCCCAAAGAAATCAAGAATCTTTTTATACTGTTATTTTGATGATTGATGATTATAATAACACACTATTTTCTGCACCTAGACTTGCATCATTCTTGACAATGTTATGGTTTGACTTTTGAGGTCAAATCAACATTTTGAAGGACTGATTTCTCATGTAATATCATTAAACAGTGATACCTTCAGTAGACAACCACATTCATCCAAAACCATACTCCATAAGGGGGGGTTCATCCAAACCACCCACACCGCACCCAAAACACGGTTTAGAACTTTCACGGTGCGGTTTGCAGTTTGCATTTTAACCAAACCGCACTATGCGGTGTGGTTTTGAAACCACAGTTCATACCGCACCACACAACATATTTTTTATATTTATTAATTATATATATATTACTTATGTAGTATTTTTGGACCTTGTGTTTTGGACTTTTGAGTTTGATCCAATACAGAAATTGGCAATTGAAAACCATGAAAGTTATTACATATACAAGACATCGTATGAAAATTCTTGAGAATCATAATCTCAACTGCCTACACACGTCCAATTTAGTTTGAAGTTTGTTCTTTTTTTTTCTTTCACTTCTTAGACTAATTTTATTTGTGCAATACGTATTTGGGAATCTGATGTATTGAAACTCTTTGCTTTTTTGAACTACAGTCACTTTATCGTCGATTCTATAATGTATTTTTAAACTTATAGTTAATGGATTGTAGCCATAAACATAAAGTGCTATAGGTGCGGTTTTAGGTTTATGCGGTGCCTCAAACAGCACCGGGAACACCCCTAAAATTACTCCATGTGATTTAGCCCCAAAAAAAAACTTGCATCAAAAGTTAGCCAAAGGACAATCTGAGTGCCAAAAAAATGGTTTTGACTTTTAACCATCAATGTAGCTCAAATAAAGGCTCTCGTGACAAATTCTATGCTGTAAAACCAAAATTCTGCATCCTACAATTGTATTGCTTAACTTGAATACACTAAATTCATGATTAAGATCAAAACAAACATGGCAAACAAAGGATAATCACATGAAACTATCTTAGAAACTGCAGAAAAAGAAAAAAAAACAAAGAAAACTTACATGAGAATCAAATTTCTTGATAACAGCAACAGCTTCTTCCCCAGAAGACATTGTAACAAATGCAAACCCTCTTTTCCCATCTTCCCGTTTTATTATCTAATCATTAAAAATAAAAAACAAATTATTCTAAGTAACATAGTACAAAAACAAATTATACATGTGTGTGATGCGAATTAAACCTCAACATCTGCTACAGTTCCACATTCACCGAAGAGATTTTTGACATCAACAACAGAGAAAGACCATGGAAGATTAAGAACAAATAACTTTTTTTTGTTATCTTCTTTCTGGGTTTGCTCCAATTTCTCTTCTTCTTCTAGTTCTTGTGTAATCTGGTGTTGGATTGGTGATGATGAGCAGAGTTGAAATTTAGTTGAAATTGGAAGAGGGAGGGTGAAAAGAGGGGATTTGAAGAAAATTTTGGGGGTGGAAGTGGGAATTATGAGGTTTGATTTTATAGGTAATAGGAGTGGAGGAGGGTTTGGAGAAGATGAGAGGTAGAAGGGTGAGAGGTGGAGTGATTCAAGTGCCACCATTTTTGTTTGCCTCTTTTGAGGCTGCAAAAGGATAAATGAAATAGTAAAAGATATATTTATATTTGGTAGGCTTTTGACCCATTGGGCCAAAACTTGTAATGGGTTTCCAAATTACTTATAAAGTATGGGCCCATGCACTTGTAATCAAATGGAAAAGGGCAAATATATAGTTTTTTTAATTTTAAATGGTTAATTATTCGAATTATTTTTTTAATGAGAAAACTAAACTTTTTTATTTTAAATTTCTAAACTGTTTTTTAAATAAAAAATTATTGAACTTCTCATTTTAAATGATGTCCTTGGTTATTTTCTTTAAATAAATATACTATTGAACTTTTAAAAACTGGTTACCTATATTCTTTTAAACAAAAAAAAAAATACTTGTACCTAGCTAGGAAGATTTAAAAGTAAAAAATACTTAAATCAGTTTTACCGTTCTCAAACACTACGCCATTTAAACCCTACTTACACAACAAAATTGCTCCCCCTCGCCACTCCTCGTAAAACTAATTTAGGTTATTAATTGCTTTTAGGTAGCTCTTTCTAGGTTAAAATGATGTAACGAACCAATTTTTAATAGTTTGATGTTTTATTTATTCAAAAAAATATCAAGGACTTGATCATTCAAAATGAAAAAGTTAAATGATTTTCTTTCAAAAATAATTCAATGACTTAACCATTCAAAATGGAACATTTTAATGGTTTATTCATTTAAAAAAATAGTTAAAGGACTTGACTATTAAAAATGAGAAATTTCATTGGATTTTTTAAAATTTTTGCCAATGAAAAGATATATGTGTGTGTATGGAAATAGATATATGTATGTGTATATATAATCCAACAATCAGCAAGGGTGATATGGTAATTTGGTCCCTGACAAAACGCCATTTTTCAAAGACAATCAAGGGATTTTCTCCCCTTTTTCAAAAGTGAAAGTAAAGTGACCTGAAATTGTACCACCCTTTTCCCTTTCAAAAACAACTAAACCTTATTCATTGCTTTCATACATCACCAAAACATATTTGTGTTCTTAACCCACCCACCCACCCCTCCAAACCAAACCATAATTTGATACATTTTCATCAAACATGGCAATGAGCAACAATGTGATCGGAGCAATCAACTTCGTCGCCATGTTGCTCTCCATCCCAATCATCGGAGCCGGCATCTGGCTGGCAACCGAGACCGACAACACCTGTGTCCAAATCCTACAATGGCCACTTATCGTGCTAGGTGTTTTGATCTTGGTTGTGGCCATAGCCGGCTTCATTGGTGGGTTCTGGCGACTCCAATGGCTCCTCGTCTTCTATCTCATTGCCATGCTTATACTCATCATCTTGCTCGCATGTTTGGTCATTTTCATCTATATGGTGACCATCAGAGGTTCAGGTCATCCTGAACCCAGTCGGTCGTTCTTGGAATACAAGCTCGACGATTACTCAGGGTTTCTGAAACGAAGAGTTAGAAGCAATTATAAATGGGATAAAATTAGAACTTGTTTAAGTTCCACCACTTTATGTGCTCAGTTAAACCAAAGCTATCGCATGGCTCAAGATTTCTTTGATGCACACCTTACCCCATTACAGGTTCTATCTCAAACTATATGCTTTCCGTTTTTAATTTATTTTCATTTTCTCAATATTTTACTTCATTTTTTTCAACAAGATTATGAAAAAATAGATGTTTTCTTTTCTTATACAACTAAAATTAGTACATTTTCATTTTTCTTAAACTAAAATAATAGATTTTATAGCCGCAAATGTTTTTATGAATGTTGGTCATTAGGGTTTGCTACGCATAACAACATTAGACATTATACTAACAAAAACTTGTTAATTATTTCACGTGTGAAGTCACATTATATCCGAACAAAAGTGGTTCAATATAAAGATTTTTTGTCCTCCAACATAGGTTGAACTAAAATCAGCGTAATGAAAAAAATTGGTTAATTACTAAAACATTCATGTTAAATTAAAAACTTTGCATAATTCTTTCGCCCGTCTGTCTCATTCATGTCGTCCATTATGTCTAGTCTCTTCTTTATACCAAACACACTCTTATCATTTTAATTAAACAATTTGAAAATATTTATTCCTAATTAAAGTTGATTAGGAGACATGTAAATTAAGGAGATTAGAATAAGTGAAAAAATGGTTTTCCTAAGAATAGGGAAAGGCAAAGAATCTAACCTTAGAATATATTTCTAATAGTAATTAACTCTATTTTTGTTTTGTGTTTAATTAAATACAGTCGGGATGTTGTAAGCCTCCGACCCAATGCGGCTACACTTTTGTGAACCCGACATATTGGATTAGTCCCATTAATAATGCGGCCGATATGGATTGCCTCAACTGGAGTAACGAGCAGACTGGGCTGTGCTATAGTTGTAATTCATGCAAGGCCGGATTGTTGGAGAACTTAAAGAAGGAATGGAGGAGAGCAAATATAATTTTGATCATAACCCTTGTGGCATTGATTTGTGTTTATTTGGTAGGGTGTTGTGCATTTAGGAATGCAAAGACCGAAGATCTCTTTCGTAAGTATAAGCAAGGTTACACCTGACTAATTATCGATCAAGCCAAGAACGTAACTTGTTTAACAAGACACGAATGTTCCACGTAACTTGTAGATCAAGATATGTGTAGTTTATGCAATATTATGATCGTACCGAGTGTGAATTAGTGCTCTAATGAGGTTTGGGTTTTTATTTGCGCAGGCTTTGTTTCGAAGGAATTTTTGTTGCTTTTTATCTTTAAAAATCTTATAAATAGTCGCCAAGTAAATTTTATGCAAAGATCTTGTTTAGTATTTTGCAGACTTTTCATCAATATGGGTACGAATTTATGTGTTATAGTTATCAATAGTTTACAATTTTTCTATCATCCTCAACTTGATAATAAAATATGTGGAAATTTATACCCATAATCATTACAAGTTATATATATGCAGTGGCGGATCTAGAAACTCAGGTGACTGGGGTCAGACTTAGGAGTGTTGAAAATTTTCCAAAACCGAAAATAACCCACCTGAACCTAACTGGTTTCGGGTTATTTGGTTTTCGGGTAAAACGGTTTAATTTCAGTTATTATTTTGTTATAACGGTTAAACCCAATAGCAAATTATATCATAATTTTATATATTTTATATCTAGATAATTGGTTTGAAGCTTTGAACATATAAAACAATTAATATATCATAAACCATTTTATATTAAAGCTAAAATAACAAGATATTGAGATGTATTTGATAAGACGATACAGAAAAACTAGATATTGAGATGCCTAATTTTGAAATGGATTTTGAGATGAACTTATTCCTTTTGGTTTTGGTAGAAAAAATCAAATATGTGGGGTCTTGTAAAAATCGAATGGGTTCTTCAAGTATAAAACTAAATCATTTGTTAAGGGTAAATCTTTTTTCTAAGTTAAATCTAGCTTTTTTTAATTTTTGACTGGGGTCAAGAGACCCCATTGAATTGTATGTGGCTCTGCCACTGTATATATGTACATAACATACATAGAGAAGAAGATTCAAATGAGAACGTTAACTATTAAAAAAAATAGCAGATCATGTATAAAATTATATGTGATTATACGTTAATCCGAAAAAATGGACACGGACGACTTTGGGAGCGTTCTAAAGTCGATCGCAAAGTCGATTGAATCATATATGATTTTGTATGTATTCGGTTGTTCTCGTGTTTTATTAAATAGATGTTGTTCCCGTATGAACCCACCTCTTTTTATCTCTCTCTCTCTCTATATATATATATATATATATATATATATTCTACAAATTTTATAAAAGTATTTATTATTTAAAAAAAACATTAACTAAATTATATATCAAATCGTGCGTTATATTTTCTTGTCATGGATAAAATATTATGATTTTCTATAATTAAAAAAAGATACACCTCTCATGTTTGTATATATTTCAAAATAGATGTAAATTTTACTTAATTTGAATAATTATAAATTAGATAATCTTAATATAAATCAAAATAATATGAAGATGTCGTATTTTTAAGTACTTAAAAATACTTATATATTTAAAAAGGGAGTAACTTTTTGAATTATGCCATGGGATTAAGCGACTTAATTGAAGGTAAAAGAAAGGAATAAAAGTGAAACAAGAAAGCATAAAGCAACGTGATTTGTGGAGTCTACTCTCTTCCCAACTTTTCATTTTTCTTAATCATTACGGTATGTATTTTAATTTTACTATGCATTTTAAGAGCCTCTCCAACATTATGTTATTTTAAAAAATTTAGAGATTTGGAAATTTTTTTCTCTAACAAATATGTTAAACTTTTGACTAAAATAGAGAAAAAGGGAGAGAAAAACGAAAAATCTCTGAATTTAAAGAAAAAAAAGAGGAAATATAGAATATCTGTTGGAGATCCTCTAACGTGTAAAATCTTTGATTTGTTTCTCAAAGATAATTGGTTCAAAATCCTTCATCTCAATGGCGGGGTCTCTCTAATTTTTTTAAATTCATGCAAGTTCGTTTGATCCTCATTAGTATTTCCAGTCAAACATTGATTTCGGTAGCATAATTTTAAAAGAGTTAGGTGTACGTAAGATTATGTGAGAATCAAAGTTTTATGTAATAGTGACATCCTTCATTTCGAAATAACATGTATCTATAACTATTTTACAAATACAATCTTACCAAAAATCATCTTTTAGCTTGGTTGACCATGCATAATGGTCGTCAAAATCTAGCATGTGCATTTTTCTATCAATTCTCATTTTTTTTAAGCATAACACTTGTTATGTTTTTATAAAATCTCACAAGTCTGACAAAATACACTAGTATGGACAAATGTACATTACAAATACAATGCCTCAAAATAAATCACATACTTGCATGCATTAAATTCACTTTAATGGCATGAATAAATGAAAATGAAAAACTAATATTGTTTAAATGCATGCTACCCATACAACCAAACTAAATACTAAATAACAAATATTATTCTAATCAATAATAATTAATTTTATTTGAATTAATTTTGAAGCTTGAATCTGATTATTTTTTCATCAACCCTTTGTCTAAACCTCAAATTACAAGCTTGTCCAAAAGATCATAGACGGTTTCGTCTTTACCGATATCATCAACGGCTACATCTGTCCGTGAATGTCCCCAAAATTGTAGTGAAATATTTCATATTTGGCTCCAAAATATAATGTATTGCTTCACCAAAATTTAATTAAATATTTTCACGACTAAAACATTGACTTTCGAATTTGAAAGGTCTATAAATCATCTGCTAAAGTCATTTACTTACTTCAAAATATTAATTACTAATGATTTGGTTAACTAAAAACAAATCAAGTAATAAACATAATTACCAAAGTAACAAACTAACTTAACGGCCCACCTTATGTTGACCCACAATTTCGGCCCACTACTGGAAGCGCAGAAAGATTTTAATTTTGGCCCAAGATTAAAACCTAAAAACAGGATTTTGTTTAACAATTATTACAGCAGGATTTAAACTCCCGCTCTTTTGAAAGGGAAACCTTAATCAAGCATTTTAAATCAATTTAGCTACATTAAACTTATGTCAAAAATGTAGTTATAAGAAATATATGGGCACACAAGGGGATACTACAGTGACACCTTTCTGGAATGTATTTTTTTTTTCATTACGACAGGATTATGAAACGGTGGCACAGGCAACCGTATGCTTCTTAGATAGGTGCACCTCTTTATTTCAGTGACAGGCGCTTCTAATTGGTGTGTTTGTGAGCCAAGCACTTTCTAATTCTTATACCATTTCCAATTAGACACACATTTTTACTTTTCTTAAAATTCAAAATACTTCAATCATCAAAGTTAACTCAGTATATATATGTTTTATAGTTTACATTTCAACCACATATCTTTTATTATTATTATTATTATTATTATTATTATTATTATTATTATTATTATTATTATTTATGAATGAATTGGTGAACATAAATGTTAGAGGAAGTCCAAAAGAATGATGTACTGAGATGGGGCCCTTGCAAGTTATGGCTCCATGCATGGCGTCCCTTGTCCCCATCTCCCGTCCATGCCATACAAATTGGGGATTGGAAACGAATTATATATATATATATTGTGGGAGGTTCAGGGGAAAACCTCAAAAAAATGGAAAACTAAGAAACACTCTGGTAACCCTTCATCTGAACGGTATGCACTTGTGCATGCAAATAATTTAAATAGTTTTTTTGGTTTTCATGCACATGTGGATTATGCATTTGTGCATATGCACATATGCATGTTACAAATTATTTGCATGCACAAGTGCATATCATCCAAATGAAGGCTACCAGGGTGTTCCTCAGTTTTCCGTTTTTTTGAGATTTTCCCCTGAACCTGACCATATACATACATACATATATACATACATACATATATATATATATATAGGGCCAGGTTCACGTGAGACCAAGTTGTTTCCGTGAGACCGCGTGAGACCAAGCCTTAAAACATGAAACTTCACACCGAAACACTGTGAAGGTAAAAAACATTCGAACCTTCATAATGTAATCACACTATGAAGGTAAAAAAACCCTAAACCAAGTTCAAAAAAATCTAACCTTCACAGATAAAAGACTGTGAAGGTATATCCGAACCTTCACAGTGAAGACGCTGTGAAGGTAAAAAAAACGAACATTCACAGCGAAAAACACTGTGAACGTAACATTTACGATGTTTTCCCTATGAAAAGTTTGATTTTTTTTACCTTCACAGTTTTTTGGTGTGAAGTTTCATACTTTAAAGCTTGGTCTCACCGGTCTCACGGAAACTGTTTGGTCTCACACGAACTTAAGTCTCTCTCTCTCTCTCTCTATATATATATATATATAGGGTTAGGTTCCGATGAGAAGTTGAGGTTAACTTGAGTAGCGGGGGAGAAGTGGTTATCAACCGTTGGATGAGAAATGAACGCACATTGGGATGAGATTCATCGAGATAAGATGTACCAGATCAATTTCCTTCTAAGACCTAATTCATGGGAGGGCATGAGATTAAAAGTGATCAACGATTTAGATCCACTTATCGCACTCCTCACGTTAACCTCTGCGTGTGTGTGTGGGGGGGGGGGGGGGGGGAGATCAAACGACAAACAAGGTTAAAAATAAGAGAATAAGAAGACAAACAAATTATATGTGATTTTACATGCGATTAAGGAATACAATGGTGAGCAGGAGATCAGGTCCGTGACCTTAGGTCACGGTCAAAGTTCCATGAATCATACGTGATTTTAGTATAAAATCACATGTAATTCAATCATTTTCGTATTTTCTTATCTGGTTACCATTCTTGTATTACGTAACACACAAACATTCTCTCACTACCTCTCTTTTTCACACACACACACTCTCTCTCTCTCTCTATATATATATATATATATTCTTTATTATTTTTAATCATAATTATAAATTAATTCGATGTAATTGATTGGTTCTTATCTCTTTAAACACAATGGCTACTTTACTTTTCCTTGATGATAAGTTGATAACTATATATGTCCCTTCAACTGCAACTTGCAATTGATTTTAAATATTTCCTATTTTCTTTTTATTCTAATGTCTTTATTGGGTTATCTTAACAATTTGATTTTGGCCACAAACAAGTTTTTAATCTCAAAACACATAAAACTGTATTTACCGTTTTAGATAAATATCGATGACTATATCAAAAATATAATCATAAAAATGTTCTTAGCGTTTGGTACGCAGACATGGTTGGACGAGACTGGACATGACATAACTAGATAAGACTGGACATGACAGGAGAAGAGGCTAGAACTGGACTGGACAAGACAAATGTATGTCTTGTGTTTGGTACTACTAGGACTGGATAGGACAGGACAGGACTGGACAAATTTTCCTAAAATTTGTTTGATAATTTATAGGGAAAAGTTCAATAAAACCCAACAAACTATTCCATTTTGAATGATTAAGTTCCTAAACTAATTTTTTGAATGATTAAGTTCCTAAACTAATTTTTTGAATGAAAAAACCATTAAACTTTCTCATTTTGAATGATTAAGTCCCTGAACTATTTTTTTGAATGAAAAAACCATTAAACTTTCTCATTTTAAATGAAAAAACCACTAAATTTTCCCATTTTGAATTATTGGCATATGCAATAGATGCCAAACTCGAGAAGAAGAAGCTAGAAGATATCGAGGTGGTAAGGGAGTTTCCCGATGTATTCCCGGACGACTTACCTGGATTACCACCCGACCGCCAACTGGAGTTCAAAATTGATCTGACGCCAGCAGCGGCTCCAATAGCCCGAGCTCCATACCGTTTGGATCCGTCAGAGATGAAGGAAATGATGAGCCAATTGCAAGATCTTTTGGAGAAGGGATTTGTAAGACCGAGTTCCTCGCCATGGGGAGCACCGATCTTATTTGTAAAGAAGAAGGATGGTACTATGAGAATGTGCATCGATAATAGGGAGTTGAACAAGGTGACCGTGAAGAAAAAATATCCACTCCCTACGATCGATGATTTATTCGACCAACTTCAAGGAGCGGGTTGCTTTTCGAAGATCGATCTCCGTTCGGGTTATCACCAAGTAAAAGTCAAAGAGGAAGACATTCCTAAAACCGCTTTTAGGACGCGTTATGGCCACTACGAGTTTCTAGTGATGCCATTCGGTTTGACGAACGCTCCAGCGGTGTTGTTGGATTTAATGAATCGCGTGTGCCGACCCTTCTTAGATAAGTCTGTCATCGTGTTCATTGATGACATCCTTATCTACTCGAAGGATGAAGTCGCCCATGCGCGTCTTCTTCGGGACGTCTTGGAAATCTTGAGGAAGGAGAAGGTCTATGCAAAGTTTTCCAAGTGCGAGTTTTGGTTGAGGGAAGTGCAGTTTTTGGGGCACATAGTTTCGAAGGACAGAGTGAAGGTGGATCCGGCCAAGATTGAAGCTATGATGAATTGGGAACCTCCCAAAAGCCCATCCGAGATTCGAAGCTTTCTAGGCTTGGCGGGGTATTACCGAAGGTTCATACAAGACTTCTCCAAGATTCTTCTTCGTTGACGATGTTGACCAAGAAGAATGTAAAGTTTGTATGGACCGAGGAGCAAGAGAGGGCATTTAGGATTTTGCAAAAGAAGTTATGCGAAGCTCCGATGTTGTCCTTGTCGGAGGGATCGGAAGATTTTGTGGTCTTCAGCGATGCGTCCAAAATGGGACTTGGATGTGTGCTAATGCAAAGAGGAAAAGTGATCGCATCTAGGCAACTGAAAGTGCATGAGAAGAACTACCCCACTCATGATTTGGAGTTGGCGGCGGTAGTGTTCGCGTTTAAGTTATGGCGACATTACCTTTACGGCACAAAGTGTACCTTATACACGGATCACAAGAGCTTGAAGTATGTTTTTGATCAGAAGGAGCTCAACATGAGGCAACGAAGGTGGTTGGAGTTACTTAAGGATTACGACTGCGAATTACTCTACCATCCGGGTAAAGCAAACGTGATGGCCGACGCTTTGAGTCGAAAAGAGTATAGCGGGAGACTTCAAGCCAAGCTTACAAGAATCGAGTTGGTGTCAAGTCTCATGGAAAAGATTAAAGAAGTGAAAACTGAAGCATTAGAGGAAGAAAACCTCAAGGAGGAAGTGATGACAAAGCAACGGTTATTGTTGACCGAAAATAGTCGAGGGATAAAGTGCTTCAATGGTCGAGTTTGGGTACCGAAGTTTGGTGGTTGCCGAGAGCTACTCTTGGAGGATGCACATAAATCCAAGTATTCTATCCACCCGGGAAGCACCAAGATGTATCGGGATTTGAAATTGCATTATTGGTGGCCGATTATGAAATTGGATGTAGCTCATTTCGTAGAACGATGTGTAACTTGCTCACAAGTGAATGTCGAGCATCAACGACCCTATGGAAGCCTTTAATCGCTTGAAATACCCGAGTGGAAATGGGACAAGATTACCATGGACTTCGTGACCAAACTACCGAAGACCTTGAGAGGGAACGACACTATTTGGGTTATTGTTGATCGTTTGACTAAGATTGCTCACTTTCTAGCGATGCGGGAAACCTTGTCGATGGATAAGTTGGCAAAGATCTATATAGACGAGGTAGTCTCTAGGCACGGTATACCCTTGTCGATAGTTTCCGATCGTGATAGTCGGTTCACGTCGAGATTTTGGGGAGCTTTACACCAAGAGTTGGGCACGCGGGTGAATTTAAGCACGACTTATCACCCACAAACGGACGGACAAAGTGAAAGGACCATTCAAACGCTTGAAGACATGCTTAGATCATGTGTGATCGATTTTAGCGGTAGTTGGGATACCCATCTACCTTTGGTGGAATTTGCGTACAACAACAGTTACCACTCCAGTCTTGGGATGGCACCATTTGAAGCCTTGTATGGACGGAAGTGTAGAACCCCCGTGTGTTGGTTAGAGGTGGTAGAGAAGCAGTTTGCCGGCCCAGAAATTGTGCAAGAGACGGCCGACAAAGTCAAATCTATTCGGGAGCGGTTGAAAGCGGCACAAGATCGTCAGAAAAGTTACGCCGAAAAAAAGAGGAGACCAGTAGAGTTTCAAGTAGGGGATCGGGTGATGTTAAAGGTATCCCTATGGAAGGGATTGATTCGGTTTGGGAAGCGCGGGAAGCTAAGTCCTCGTTTCCTTGGACCGTTTACTATTCTTGAGCGTGTCGGACTTCAAGCTTACAAGTTGGATTTACCACCGGAGATGGATGGGATTCACCCCACATTTCACATGTGCTATTTACGGAAGTGCTTAGCGGAAGAAGAAATCGTCATACCTTTGTCCGAAATTTGAGTGGAAGATAGTCGTTGCATCGAAGAGCCCGAATCCATTTTGGAAAGGGTGATCAAGAAGCTCCGACATAAGGAGGTGGAGATGGTAAAGGTTCAATGGAAGCATCACCGTGGCACCAATATGACTTGGGAAGCGGAAGAAGACATGAGGCGTATAGGCATGGAAATGGGGCGGGGATGGGGCGGGGACCTCAATCCCCATCCCCGTCCCCAATCCCTCATCTTCATCCCCGTCCCCATCCCCGTCCCCGCCGGGGAATATGATCACATCCCCATCCCCATCCCCATCCCCAACGGGGAACGGGGATCCCCAACGGGGAAACGGGGATTTTTTTTCCGTTTATGTAAGCTATTTAAATCAAATATATGAGACACTGCACATGTTTAAATATCACATATTTTCAATAAACCTAAAATCGAAAGAAATTTAATTTAGTATAAAAAAATCACAACATCATATAATAATTAATAACTTAAAACCAAAAGAAATTCAACCGAATTCGGAAAAAAAAAACTTAATTTCACACGTACCAAAAGATATCGAGTAATATTCAAAACCATATCGAGTAATTGTATTTTGATTGACATCCAAAAAATAACAATTTTATATTATAAACCTAGTTAAGAAATAGGAAATTATGAATTACCGATTTAGTTTAATTAAATAATATATTAAATATTAATTAAAATATATAACGGGGACGGGGCGGGGCGGGGAGTGTGATACCCGTCCCCGTCCCCATCCCCGGTTTGAGACAAACGGGGATCCCCGTCCCCATCCCCGGTTTAGCGGGGAATCCCCATCCCCGATCGGGGCGGGTGGACCGGGTTCCCCGACGGGTCGGGACCCATTTCCATGCCTAGAGGCGTAGATACCCCCATTTGTTTAGTTAGCAGGATTTCGGGGACGAAATCATTTCCAAGTTGGGGAGGATTGTAACACCCCGAATTCTGAGAACCTATGTGTGGTCGTACTCATTTTGGAACCTCCTAATCTTATGGATTTATTAGTTTACTATTGAGCCTTTCGGATTTAATCTTAGTGGGAGTTAAAATGTCATATTTTGGGAATTTGGGACTGCTCGCGATAATGACAGGGTGTCACCCTCGCAAGGGCACAATTGTCGAATGAGGATTTGGGTCTCGGTACATTTTGGGCGAAAGTGCCCGGCGATTGGGACAATTGTCACTCTCGCCAAGGCACTCTCGCAGGAGGATATTTGAGTTGCGGTACATTTTGGGCGATTATGCCCTGCGATAGTGACAAATGTCACTATCGCTATGTCACTCTCGTCGAAACTCATCTGAGTATAAATTAGACAGGTCGCGATTTACGGCCTTTTTATCTGATTTTAGGGTTTGGTGTGCGATCCTCTCTACCGAAAATCAGTAGGTATATCCTCCTAGACTTCTTTCTTCATTTATGGTGGTTCCTAAATCATTAATGGTGATCCTTAATACATTTAGGAAGTGTTGTTGGTGAGCTCTCAAGTGATTTTCATCTCCTCCATTTCTAGGGTTTGGTTCTCTTCTTAAGGGAACTACTAAGGTGAGTTCTTACACATTTTATCAAACTTTATACATGTCAAAAGGTGGATTTTGAATACCTAATATCTCCCCTTTCATATACTTGGTTTTGTAGAACATTGTGTTAAACCTAACTTTTGGGGATGTTAGTGTTTTGATGATTTTGGGGAAATGATGTGTTATGAACTCTATTAATGTTCTTTAACTAGTTTTTACTTGGGTTATACTTTTAAGTGAATGGCATTGCTATGCAAAACTTATGATCTTGGAAATATTGGTATTGTGGTTAACTGCTGATAAGTTTGCATATTAAACTCAATTCATATTTTGGGGATTTGAAATAAAGAGGAATTGTCTATATTTTATTAACAGTCTTTTGATAAACAATGGGAGTGGTTTTGGTGGAAAACACCCTCCGTATCAATTATTGCATATTAACCATTGTTGGGATTATTTGTTGGGCCTTATGTGCATTATTTGGCTTAATTGATGCATTGGGAGTCATGACCCCGTATTTGGTTTATTATTATTTCGGCGTTGGGACGACTAGTTTTCCACGTCGAGGCACGTTAGGTACCGGGTGAGGTATAAGTCCTTCGTGCTGCACGTTAGGTACCGGGTGAGGTATAAGTCCTTCGTGCTCAAGTATTACGATATTGGATGAGGAGCTCGACATAGGAACCCAACGGGGTTGAACTCGAGTTTCCGTGGGTGTACGTTTAAAGCCACTGAGCCTGACATCCCTTGCGTGTACTTTATGTGTTTATTGGCTTTACTGACCCATCGAATGGCTTACTTTTGTGTTCCGTCATTCGGGTTAGTAGGCGGGTCTCCCCCGTTAACCCAAGAGGTATTGGTTATATTTCAAAGAGCATTATTGTTATCATTACCATTATTGTTGTTGTATAAAAAGAAACATTTTTACTTATTTTTATATTCAATCTCTTAAATTGCAAAGGTTTGATCTCACTAGGCTTTAGCCTAACACTTTTTCTTAAAATGACATGTATAACAGGTCAGATCTCCGGTGGGGTTCGTCGGGACTCAGCGGATAGCTTTGGGGCCAAGAGCGGTCTTTTTGGGAGATGTATAGACCGACATTTTGAAATAGTGATCATACCTTTTGGAAGAATAGCAACACCCAATATTAATCTTTCTTACTTAAGTTAGATTATTAGGTTGTTAGTCTATCTTTTATTTGATTCATTGTAATGATTATAGTACTGTTTCCCCGTCCTATCAGGATGATACTTTGGGATTGATTTTAGCAGGTTGTATACCCAGGTTTTATCTAATTATAGCCGTCATATTGCATAAATTTCGAATTTTTATTTCGCTAATTTTTAGGGTGTTATATATGATGGCATTTATTTCGTGTCATTTGGGAGTTACATGTTTTGGGTGCTTTGGTCATTCAATTGGAGTCATGTAATGTTAGACAGCGTTGTATTGGATCCATAGGCACGTAAGTTTGTCTGTTTTGGGAAAGCGGGTAAGGTTGTTATAACCGTTGACCGCTTAGGTTCACTAGCGAGTAGGCAATAGGTGGCGCAAGCCTCCGAGTTGTAACTCGGCTAGATTGGATAGACACCCATGTCTGTAAGCCCTTGAGGTGGAACTCAACGGAGTATGGCTAGAGGCATAAACGATCCGAGGATTGTGATGTCTGGTATGGCATGGGAACTAGGACCAGGATATGTGGTGAAATCCAATAACATCACGGGTGGCCCCATTCACGTGTTCTCGTCACCCAAGAAGGAAACGGGTCTCCCCCATCGTCGACCATTAGTATTTTCAATGTTAATTGTCGTATCTTAATATTGTTTGTTTTGTGTGGTCGACAGTAATTGATGGCCTTAATATTGGGTTTCCCCCGCATATACTAAGGTTGAATAAAATACGTCATTTCCACGTTTTGGTATTTGGGTTCCTTTCATTTTATGGTTGTGTGAGTATTGGGTATAATGTCCGTATTTACGGTGACACTTGTTTATATGGGTTGTTATCTATGGTTTATGGGTTGAGTGTCATGTCCCACCCGTGCTTTGGGTGTTTCGAGATATAAAATTTACCCGTGTTTTATAAATTGGGATTCCGCTTTCTATTCTCATTTTGAGTGAGTTTTGGGTTGAATCTAAATTTACGAAAGAATGTTTTATATTTGGGATCTTAGCCCTTAAAACAGTTTGTTTCAGTTAACCTTTATATTGGTGTCTTTTTTTTGTTTAAAAATGCATATTATTGTTAAACGAGTTGTTTTCATAATTGAAGTATATCATTCTGAAAGATTATGATTTTAATTACATCATTCCTTTTTAACGATTCATTGTAAATGTTGAAAACTTTTGAATAATACAGCATTCAGGGTGAATAATACACGATTCATTATGAATAATACATGAATCATGAATTCGTGTATTATTCATCCTGAATGTTGTATTATTTATCCTGAATACTGTATTATTCATCATTAATAGTGAATGAACGTTCACCTTTGTTATTTATACTGAACGTGGACACCCAGGGACGTGCATACTTATTCATAATAAATATAACATATATATAACATTTCACGTAAAAAACGGTTAAAATGAAGAAAAAAAACTATATCGAGATGGATGTCATATCGAAGAGCACAAAATTTTCGCTTTTTTTTTATATAATTTGTTTGATTAAAATATTAGTAATTTTTATGATAATTTATTTTAAATTTTAAGGAGGTAAAAGTTTTTTAATTAAAAAAGAAAATAAAAAGTCAAATAAGGTATGCGCTGATTCAAAATTCCAATTTTGTCCCTAATCACTTCTCAATTAATGTTATTATGTTTAAAACATTGATTAGTTTTCTAAGTTTTGTTCAATGGCTAAGATTTGTTCTCATGCACATAATGAAAAATGAGTTTTCAATTGAATCTACCCCTATATACATATAAATATATATATAGAGGCCCATTCATTTGCTAACCGTGCTAACCGAATTTAGACCAATCAGAAGTTTCATAGAGTTTAGGTAATGAGATAAATGCTTTTAAATATTAAAGGGTAATATGGGAATTTTCAAAATTTCGACCCATTAGGTTTCCATATTTTAAGGTGTTTGTTATTATGGTATTTATCTTGAGTTTAAATATATTAATAAAAAATCAAATTTCGATTTACTTTAAACTAATTTTGGAAGTTATCTTTCAAAAAATTTTAAACAAGTTTATATCTTTCTAAGCTTTCTAACGGATCCAACATTGTTTATCATAAAGTGTTTTTTTTTGTTTGAAATCTCTGTTGAAGAAATTTTTTTGTTTCTAGTGAAAATCATAATGAGCGACAATCGAATCACCTCCGTTGTTGATAACGATAGATTTTTGGAATCTATTTTTGAAAGTCAAGACGCTCACACGTGCACCCGTCATAATGAACCAGTTCAATCGTTGAATACCGGATTATCTGCTCATATGCATTTTCTAGTAGGGTGCACATATGCATGTCTATATGCCACTATGGACACATGTACTTCAGGTTCAGTATTCCATTTCCATATATGACAAATATGCACATATGCATATGTTATTACAGGTTATGTATGTATATTCCAAAATGTGCACATATGCATATATAAATTGTGCACATGTATTTTCTATTTCCACAAACAAAATTCAATGCCTTATAAAAACAGATGCAATGTGTGTATATTGACTTCATACTAAAAAAAGATGCATTGTGTGCATATGGATTTCACACTTAATGTGCATAAATGCATCAGTGAAAAACTTGAACGCATTATGATACCCACAATTTAGATGGTTAATCCGTTTTTTTTCCGATGAATGTGGATGTAGTTTACGATTTCCCTTTGCTTTCTCCGGATTCGACGCCACAATGGTAATCTTGTTGTTGATTTCTTGAAGTATTGAGTTTTGATGGTTACCTAAATATTCTAAGGAAGAAATCCCTAAATGTTAGGGATTATATGATTTAAAAACATGTTACCGTAAATAACATTGGGTTGTTATTTTACCAAATTAACCCTGTGCACCTGTGCATTATTTTTAATCAATCCCTATCTATAATAATTAATTAAATGAAAATTCAATTAAATATGAGTCGTTGATCATCGTAATTAACGGTTGAGATTGGTTAGCACGGTTAACACCAATGTATATAGGGTCCCCTTCATTTGCTAACCACGACATTGATGCTAACCGTACTAACCAATTTTCAACCAATCAGAATCATCCTAGAGTTTATTTCATGCGTTCAATTCTATTAATTTTCAAAGGGTAATATAGACATTTCATAATTCACGCATATTTAATGTATTTTCATATTTCAAGGAGTTATTAATATGGTAGTTATCTAAATATTAAATATAATATTTAATATTTAATGTATTTTCATATTTCAAGGATTTATTAATATGGTAGTTATTTAAATATTAAATATAACTAGAAGTCTAGAAGCGTACTCGTGTAATGCAGCGAGATACATCACGATTTTAATGTTTTATTTTTTTTTTTTTTTTTTGTCAATTTACAGTACGATTTTGGATAATAGTTTGTCCTTTAAAAAGCTAAGACTTATCTGAAAAATCAGTCTCAAGCCAAATTGTTGGTTCCCTATATGGTTTTCCTCTTCCATGATACCTCTTTCCATCTTTCTGTTAGTCAAAAGAGAGTTTTCACCAAACAGGTTTTTGTCCTCTTCCACACTCAAAACCAACCTACACACCTAAGTCATCACTTTTTCTTATACCTTTTCTTACACATTTCTTTAGGAAAAAAAAAAGAATTTTTTTTTTGAAAACCCTCTCCCTCTCATCTCTCAACCGGCCCACTAAACCTCCCATCTTCTTCAAACCTCTTCTCCCTCTTTCTCTCTATCCCTTCTCCTAGAAACCACCCAAAATTCCTAAAACCACTCAACCCAAAAACTTCTACCTCCCCAAACCACCCACCATTAAAACCACTTAACCATAAAACCTCCCACCAAAAAAAAAAAATCTCATCGGTTCAACCCTCTCATGGCTCTCCAGAAAATACTCACCTGCGGCCCTCACCCTCCGTGACGCCCCTTACGCCGGCCTACGGCCACCGCTCGCTGCTCGTCGGTCGACGGTGGCGACCTTCCTGCTCCCTCACCAACGACAACCACAACCGCCATCGCTGCTATCCTCCCGCCATTCCCAGATATTTTGGATCTTCCGACAAGTACATCGACCCAAGTTGCTACATCGGTCCCTCCACCGCTTGCCGTTGATACTGACCATAGTGGCCAGACCCCGCACGCGTGATCTCTCGTTATTTTTAAACTCTTGGAACATTTATCTCATCTCTTTTGTATTATCTTCTTTTGGGGTACATTTTGTTATTCTCGTGCTGTGAACCTTATTTGATATTATCTGCATGGTTGCTATGTGTGTTTTATGAGCGTTCTCCCGTTTCGTTGTGCTAACAATGTCTGCAGGGGCATTTTATTTTTTTTCTTCGTATTGCGATGTTTGAAATGATGTAGGCCTTCTTTTCTCATTTTTGGCCCATACACGTCCCTTTCGTAACCTAGCCATTTTTTCCTAGATGACACCTTCCCGGCAATGGGGACATTGCCTATCTCTAAAGTTTGGGGAGGGGTTTTTAATCAACCCAAATAAATCCGAAAAAAAAGAAGAAAAAAAATTAGATTTAGATAGTTTACAATTTTAAAAGCCAAAGAAAAAGATACATTAGGCAATTGTAAACTATATTTTTGGGTTTGTTTTCAACATGGAGGTTAAAATTAATCAAAGGAAGAAAAAGGAGGAAAAAGTCAAGCCCACTCAAAAATCCGGATTATTCCTTTCGATTAACCCCACGCAAAAATATAAGTTTGGGGAATAAAAGGGAAAACCCAAGAATCGAGCGAGCATACATCCTCAAAAAGCCCTATTGATCAATGAAGCAATACGAAGACAAAAAAGGAGTTCACCGACAATTTCCAAAGGTAACGCATTGCCATCGCAGATATTTTGTTTCATCTTTTTTTAGCCAAAATTTCGGTCTATCTTTTTCTTTCATTCTTTTTTTTACTTGAGGACAAGTAATATCTCAAGTTTGAGGAGGTGATATCCCTCAATTTTTAGAGTTATTTGTCACTCTTTTTAACCCATTTTATAACTTTTTCCGTACCCATTTGAGCTTTTCTCGTTTCTTTGGTCTAAAATGTTCCAAGATTTTCTAAATAACTAATGAGATCAAAAAGTCGAATTTTCGAGAAATTTTCGTGTGCCGCTGTGGCCACAGCATCACCTCTGTGGCAAGTACCGTTCACGCAATTTTCTGCAGATTTTGGAATGCCATTTTGGTGAAAGTTCAAGGCTTGCTTGTTGGAGTTAACACCTGACCTTGTGCAAAAGAAGAGGCTAGATGAAGACAAAAACCTTGGAACAAAGGAATGTCATTTTGGTGAAAGTTCAAGTTTGCTTGTTGGGATTAACATCTTATCCTATGCAAAAGAAGAAGCAAGAAGATGGCAAAATCTCTGGAGCAAAGCAACATGAGAGGTCACTCTCATGTTGCTAGTAACCCTCTTCTTTTCTTCCCTATAAATATCAAAGGAGTTTGGCTTTGGAGCATTCATCCTTAACATCTCATATCACAACACTTGGAATCAGTAGTTGTAGAGCTTTACTTTGTTCTAGTAGTAATTTTCTTTAAGTATTATTTACTTTCTGTCCACCACTGTGGTGAGCTTGTGGCCACAGTGGTACGTTTACGCTTTATGAAATTTCAGTTTATGTACTTCTTCTTTTTCTTTATCATGTCTTTTAACATTATGAGTAGCTAAACCCCCCTTTGGGTGTGGGTGTAAGCCAACCCGAGAGGTTAAAATGTAACACTTGGGTGTTACCGCATTCGGCTAACTTCTCGGTTTGGTCATCCAAGTTGAAGCATCATCTCAACGCGGACAAGCCGATCACTTGTGTGTGTTAATATTAGATCTTAGACCTCGAGAGGGGCGGATCCGAATACGGCTTGGGTGATGCAAGGAGGTTTGAGAGAATCTTTAATAATCGCATAGAGATATGGATTTTTGCATAATCAAACTAAGATCTAGATGTCGGTCGAATTAGTGTGTCATAGAGATATGCGCATCTCTCCATACTGGCGGGGCTAAGATCTTCGAGATCTACTTAGTAAGATTGGTAAACCGAAAATTAGCAAGTGTGGTAATTTTATAATAAAACCGTTATCGCAACCGACACGACGTCGCTTCGAGAGGAGGAAATCGTGTGGGGTCCATTGCGACCGGTTTTGTTAACCATTTAAGTTATTAAAATACTCTCGGGGGAAACTTATACTCGTACCCGCTTTTTATTATCTTGTGTATTTAATATTTAATATTTCGCTAAAAATCAACCCATCAATTTTATAAATCTAACTTTGCACCGGAAGGTTGTGGAAATCTCTGATTCTTAGTTAAGTCCAATCCCTGTGGATACGATATTTGGTTCTTACCATTATATTACTTGAGAAGCGAACGCAATACGTGGTGTATACTTGCGCCATTATTGTGCCACATTTTACAGGTGTGCATTTTTGCCATCAATATGAATATGCTCAATGTGCACATATGCATATACTCAATATGCACATATGCATATTAGATACCAATGTGCACATATGCAAATAATATTCCAGCAAACATATGCATATATGCATTGTATGCAAGTGTGCACATATGCACTATCAAAGAAATCATTAGGTGAGTAGAACAATTTTTTGAAATCGATTTCTTCAGATCGAAAACAACAGATTTCTTGAAATCGTTTTCTCCAAATCGATTCTTCAGATCAAAATCTTGAAAATCGATTTCTTCAAATCCTGAAAATCGATTTCTTGATTGATCCTTCAGATCGTTTTCTCCAAAATTGATTTCTTGATCGATTCTTCAGATCGTTTTCTCCAAATCGATTTATTGATCCCAACTTTGATGATGATCGTGAATATCAAAAGGATTTTACTCGGATTCCTCCTGATTCGTCGTGATATAGAAGATTGTTGGAGTCGATTTCAACAACAGGGTGTTAGTGCATGTTTTGTTGGATAAAACGATTTTGGGGGATCAAATATCTAATTATTTGGGTTTTTTATTTAGTAGGCGCATGTTTCCCAAATAAAGGTATTGTATTTTTACCAAAGTACCCTTGTGCATACATGTAATGTATTTTTTACAACCGTTTTGAATATTTTAATTCAATTAAAAACCAATTAATTGTGGACCATTGATCTCATCAATCTACGGTTGAAATTGATTAGCACGGTTAGCACCAATGTCGTGGTTATCAAATGAATGGGCATCTCTCTCTCTCTCTCTCTCTCTATATATATATATATATATATATATATATATATATATATATATATATATATAGGGTGCGTTTCTTTTGCAACCCAAGCAATTTGTATAAACTATGCAAACCAATCTTAGTCGTTCATCAAGTCTAATGAATATATGATTTTATTATGTTTCCTAATTTAAAATCATGATTATAATTAATAAACTTAACATTTCCTAACTTAAAATCATGATTATAATGAATAAACATAACATTTTCCATATAATTAGTTTTTGAATCAAACAAAATATCCTATTCTATTTATCTAATACCCTTATATATATATATGTGTGTGTGTGTATAAATGTCATTTTTACCTTTAAAAATAGTCAAAAAGACTAAAATGATCATTGATTTAATTGGGTTAAAGGATTTATTTGAACGGTATTAATCAGAGGGATTATGGTCGTGATAAATTGAATACCACATAAATCAAATTAGTAAAAAATATAGTAAGGGAACCATATTTATAAAAACATAGGGATTAAATGTAGTTCCTTTTAATAAGTACTTCATCCGTCTAAAAATAAGTGTCCACAATTGACTTGACAAATAATTTTAAATATGCGTAATTGTTACACTTTTTTTTTACCAAATAACATTTTTATCCTTATTTAATTTCTCTCTCTCTTCACAATTATTATATAAATATGAGAATCTAATTATCTACTTTTTTAAAGTGGAGTTACAAACATAAATAAAAATGTTGACACTTATTTTAAGACTAGGGAGTAAGAGCATCTCCAACTAGGGGTGTGCAAAACATGAATAGTCTGAAATCAGAACCTGAACCGAAAACAAGGTGCTTTTGCAAAACCCGGATACCCCGAAATCCAAAAAATTAGAAACCCGTCTTTTCGGGGGATATTTCGGTTCGGGTTGAGTTTGATCTTTCGCCACCCGATGTAATAACCGGGTTTAAATGTAAAGAATGGATGAAAGCCCAAAGTTCAAGGGCTAGGTTGCAAATATTAGTAATAGGGCTTAAACCCTAACATTCTTATCCCCTAAATCATTTTCTCATCATTAGCGGCTAAGAGAAATCAGGGAGAAGGCATTGAGTGACTCAAGATTGGAAGAAATCAAGGAAGAACAATTGGAAAGGAAGACTCTACTCCTAGCCCAAGAAGGTAATCTTAGCTCAACCTATTATTTTTGAAGTTTGGATTAGTTTCATGTTTGTAGAGTTTTGAATGGTGATAAATAGATGTTATTTGGTTGATTTCATTGGGTTTGAGTATCATCTTTAGGAAATTTTGTGTTATTTGAATAAGGGGATGTTTAGGCAATTACTTAATCAAATTGGAGTCTTAGTATCGAACAAAATCGAGCCAAATCCCTTGATTTGGGACTTGGGCAGTATCTGGGTGTGACACCCTGGAAATCGCCGTCGAACCTGTGTGTTAAGAGAAACCCGACATGAACCTGGGAGACGGGAAACCGGGAGTACCGGGGGGGGGGGGGGGGGCGACCTGAGGAGACCGGGATAGGCCGAACCCGGTCAGTAGGGTGGAAATGGCTTTCGATTTGTTAGCGAGCATTGGGGGACATTTTCACCTTTGTTTTGTATATCATAGGTTTTCGGTTTAAGAATCGAGGGCGTAATTGCGAGGAAGTAAGCAAAGACTGCATGTGAGTCTTTCTAATTGAAAATGTTGTTTACATACGAACTTCTAACTGATGTTAGTTTTAAAATTTTATAACCGCAAGCGTACGAGAGGTGTAGCATACAGGTCGATCACAGGGAGGCGATGGATTAAACACAGACTCGTTCTAGACTATGGCCTAGCTACGAGAAATCATCAATATTTTGATTTTTGATATTAAAACTAATTAAATAAACAAATAAACGAATGGATCAATGCAAACTAACGGACATTAGGTAATGTCAACTTCAGATTTTGGTAATGGTGTAATTCGTTATGCAAAATTACTTCAACCCTCTTTCGAGGTGGAAAAACTTTTCTCACTCAAGACTTATATTTACTTTCGCAATATGTGTACGTTGGGAAGAAACATTATGATTTAAAACGAATATTTTTCTCAATCAACGTCCTTAACTATTTATCATGTTAGAACCATTGTCATTGATCAATTTAATCTAAGTAAAAGACCGAACCTTCATTCATATCTAAAACTAATCGAATTTAACTAACAGACGTTTTATAAAAATTGGTTAATCAAACACTAACTTTCGTTATATGAAAAATCAACCAATTAAAACTCAAAAGTTTATTATAAGAATAATTGATCAATACCACAACGTCTATCCAAAGTGACGATTACCCAAAAGAACGAAAGTTAAACTACGTCACAAAACGTAAACATAAATCTAAACAAAATAATAAAATTAATCTATGAAAACTATAAAGATCGATCTAAGGAGTGTCACTCTCCAAGAATCGTTTTTAACCTACGAAAGCGGTAAATAAATTAAGATTGATGCAATAAATTAAAAAAGGCGCGGAAAATAAATATAAGGAGAAAAGCATTAACGAATAAATTTAATAAATAATAAATTGAAATATAAAAATAGAGTACGAAGAAATAAAACGTTACAACGAATGTCATATATTGGATGAGAATCTGTCACATTCCACCTTCATCGTTAATCCATCAAAACGGTTGCATCTTCGTCCAATCTTCAAAGGCGTAAGGATTACAAATAAATGAAAAACTAAACTAAATATAAAATCTAAAATTTAAACTAAAAAAACTTACAAGAAAAAGAGAGAAAAAAAAATTCAAATCTAACTATTGATCTCTAAACCAAAAACAAAAGGGTAAACTAAAAACAAAATAAAAAAAAACGGCGGCAGCGCCGTGAAGGTGAAAGAAGAGAAGTGGTAGAACCTAGAAAACCAATTTCAATATAAATAGAATTTTTTTTTTCTAAATCAACCCTCATCTTTGTAGCATTTTCAAAAATGTCCCTCTTGATTTCTTTTATTTCAAAAGCTCTTTTGATGAATCATTTCTTTACATTTTGGTCTAACTTTGTTATATTTTTCTTGAATTGTGTAACAACCCAAAACAAACAAGAGTCGATCATGGCGTAATATAAAAAAAAATACGCCGAAACGGCCCAATTGTCTACCAAGAAGTCTTAAGGTTTGCGGACAAGCAACCTATTACCCAACTGAGAATACGAGTAGATAAAACTAAACGGACGGTCTTCAAGTCCAATACCTGCTCACAACTTCTCCTTTGCCCTTATCTGTCATTCCTACTTCGCGTCTGCCTGAAAAAGGTTTTAGTTTTGAAAATAGCGAGGGTTAGACCAAAGGTCCAGTGAGTCCCTCTTAGCAACAGTTCGAAATCCACACAATCATATAAAAGATTTATATTAAAATAAACCAATTCAGCTTTGATAAAATAAACTTCCACGCTTTCAATACGCGTTTTGGCTCACACTACCGCCACCCGAAGGTGACAGCGTGTCTGGGTCACACTGCCTTACTTGTGACACACCCCCAATGGCATAAACAGAAGACACCCCCCGGTATGAGCACAGACGGAACACCCCCCTCGACTTTGAGCATAACGCACTTACAACAATGTATGCATACATTTCCACAACAAAACATATCTCACGTATAAAAAGTCTCACAGGTATAAAGCATGCATAAATAATAGAAACGCTTTAAATATACTTTCACAATCTTTTAACAACAGAACAATCAGAAAACCTTTAGTTAGAAAACTCACATGCGTAAATATAACATCAAGCTTATACGAGGTTTTAGTTCAGAAAAACTCACCTTGGTCTTAGCGAAACCTCTCTCTCAAAATCCTTTAAAAGAACCTAACGACAGATAAACATTGGGTTGAGTCCCGAAATACAACTCAGACGTATGTCCCACTCAACACAAACCTAACCCAGGCTCCAGACTTCCGGACCCGGTGCCGTCTCCCGGCACTATCCTTTCCCCGGGGTTCCCACCTCCCAGGGTTCCTCCCGGGTTGTCGACTCCCGGCACCCTCCTATCCCCGGGCTCCCGTCTCCTGGGTCCGCCCGGGTGCCGTCTCCCGGCTCACGCTCTCACCGGGCTCCCGTCTCCCGGGTCCGCCCGGGTGCCGATTACCGGCCCCAATCGACACCGGTCTCCCCGGCCTCCCTCCCCCGGGACTCCACACCCGGTACTACTCTCCCCGGGTCACGACGAACAGTTCCGCCGCTGCTTTTTCGCAATGGCGATTTGTTCGGGGTTTAGGATTCCAAGCTTGATCGACTAGCATTTGGGAGAAGTGGGTTTCAATCACTAAAAAAATGGAGACCATTAATTGATTAATGCACAGATCTAAACATCCCCCAAACTGTTCTCATTGGAAGAACAAGGTTTTTCCCAAACGATCCAACCTCCTTAAACTCTATAAATATATAAACTAAAACAAAGGTTGTCCCAAGGAATTAAAAGAGATGTAAGACGAAGGTTTACCTTAAATCAAGAAACACGAATTCTTTTGCTGCGAATCTTCTCCAACAATATCTCCCTTTCATCCTTACTTTCACCTTCTTCACCTCTCTACTCTCTTAGCCGCCAGGGAAAAAAGATAGATTCATAGGGTTAAAACCCCTCTTACCAAACTTTCACTTTGACCCCTCCAACTTTCATCCAGTGCCAAACCTCCACCCAACTTCCATTTATTGCACTAGTTGTGGTCGTTACAAATTGCTCCACCACATAAATGATTGATCAAATGCTCCAAAAATCCATCACCATCCATGTTCACGCTTTCAACGTAAATTACCTATCAAAACCCGACAAAGTCACAAAACATCAAAGTAATATCCCCAACCGATGATTATACGAAAATTAACTAAAAATAATAATAAAATCTATGTGTAAACAATTAAACTAAATGCAAAATGCAATTATAAACTAATATGAATGCATGCACAAAATACACTTAACACTAACGCATGAGATGATTATGAAATTATATGTTTTATCTTGGTACAAAAAGTGATTTAATGTGTTTGCAAACATTTGAAGTGGGCAAGTTATGGCCTAAGACCGGGGAGGGGGGATCCCGTTTTCTGCCATTGGGGGGGGGGGGGTGTCTCAAATAAAGGTAGTATGAGCCAGACACATTGTTACTTATGCGTGACTTCAGTTGTGTGCCATCAGTGTGTATTGTTTGTGTGACGACTGGTAAAGTTGAAATTGTTTATAATTGCCTTTATATATCTTTCCATATGATTGTTGTGGCATGGATGCTCGCTTTTAGAGGGAACTCACTAGACCTTTCGGTCTATCTCTCGCTTTTCAAAACTAAAATCTTTTCAGGAAAGCGTGAGGTAGAAGGCTCATGTTAGGGGATGGAGAAGCTTTGAGCTGGAAATTGTGGATTAGAAAGAAGATGTGATAGCCTTCTAGTCCTAGTTCGTTTTTCTCTTTATTATTCCAGTTGTGTAATAGGTTGTTTCCGCAAACCTAACTTTGTACTTGAATTATTGAGTTTTACCTGGGAGCCTTTTTGGCGATTTACTCTTTATCTATGTATTCATGGTTTGGCCTTTGTTTGGGGTTGTTACACCTGACCCGTCCAAAAACTCGAAATAATATACATATATATTTTATATATTATAAAAATACATTTATTTGTCTTATTATCTTTTTAAAATCGTAAATTTTCGTCAGTCGAATTTTTTTCTAATTTATAAATTATTATCGATTTCATCAATCTCTCAATCGATTGAAACCCCGACCAACCCGAACCCGAAGCAATTCAAAATCCAAAACTTAAAATTCAGGTCTTGATTTCTATATCTGAAATCCGAACGGGTTTTTTGTTTGCCCACTTGGACCCGACCGAACTGTCCGATGCACACCCCTATCTCCAACAGCTTCTTCAAAATGGAGATTTTGGGTATTTTTTACTCCAACAGATTCTCAAAAAATTTCTCCAAAATGGAGAAAGTATGAGAGAGGTGATGAAAATCTCCAAATTTGGAGATATCTCAAAAAATGATTACATACGAGAGATAAATGATTTTTTTTATTCATTCTACTAATGAAATTGCTTTAAATTAAATGTTTAGAGGAGAGAAATAATATTTTATGAGTTGTATTGAATATTTTAATAATATAATTAATTATGTATTCTCCAAAATAGAAAATCTATTGGAGATGAAGGTGATATTTTTTGAAGATTTTAACTAGGGTGTTATTCGGTCGGTTAAATTGGTTTTCGATTAATTCGGATTGGGTTAATCGGTTTTCAAGCTTTTTAAAGATAATTGATAACCAAACCATAAGGTTCGATTTAATCGGTTTCGGGTTATTCAGTTTTCAGGTTATTTTGTTCTGTAACTGGTTAAATAGAATAAGAATTTATATTTTTTTGTTAGACAATTGTTCAAATAATTTTCCCAAGTTAAATGTTTGTTACTTCTAATATATAATTGTATCATATTCAACAGTTGACTTATATTAAGTAAAAATATCATCTATCAAAAACCAATATGTATCAAATAATATTCTTTTTCTTCATACGATGTAAATCAAGCAAAAAACGTAATATGGTAATAAAAAACATTATATATTACAAGGAAAAAAATTATATAGCACTAAAATATGTAAAATAACAATAGTATAACATGTATTTGGTTTATTTTTTATGAACTTGATATATATAAAATATTAATAGAATGTGTTATTCGGTTTAACCAAATTACTTAAAATTTAACCGAAAATCGAACTGAATAAATATCTTTATTCGGTTAACCAAATCTAGGGGTGTAATTGTAAATGATGCGAGTCGAGCTCGAGTATCAGTATATTCGACTCGACTCGTTAGTATATCGAGTCGAGCTCGAGTTCAAGTCGAGCCTATTCGAGTCGAGTGTTGACCGAGTTTTGACCGAGTCGATCTCAAGTGAGTCGATCTTGAGTAGCTCGCAAGTTGTTTCGTCTCATTTACACCCTTACATAGGTTCAAGCCCTTAGGCTCAAGCCATTTAACAAAGGCAAAAGATGTAAAACAAGGGAGGAGAAATATCTATATATAGCGGAGTTCAAAGAATTGGGTTCTATATCCCGCCAATGTTGGATGGATTAGACACACCATCAAGAGTTTACCCATGTCTTTTACACCATCATTTTCCAAAAAGAAAATCAAAAAACTTGAGTTTATTATTATTATTATTATTATTATTATCAATTAAATTAAAATAATATTACTAATTATTATTATTATTTTGCTTATCGAATATCTCACGAGCTTATCGAGTCGAGTATTAGGTCGCTCAACTCGACTCGTTAGTATATCGAGTCGAGCCTATTCGAGTCGAGTGTTGACCGAGTTTTGACCGAAACGATCTCGAGTAGCTCGCAAGTTGTCTCGTCTCATTTACACCCCTAACCAAATCGTTTAACCCGAAAACCAAATAATCGGAAACCGTTTAACATAAATTTCATTCGATTCAAGTATGTTATTCAATTTCAGTTATTTTTTACACATGTGATTTTAATATTTTAATTCTCTATTTTGAAAAAGAATTTGGAGATTATTTAATAAATTAACAAGTTGGGGATAGGCATGGAATTGAGGGTGCGTTTGGTTTGCAGACTGGATGGGACGGGACAGGACAAAAACTCACTGTCCCATGTTTGGCGTGACATGGGACAAAACAAAAATTCACTGTCCCACGTTTGGCGCGACATGGGACAGGGACAAAGACTGGACAAGGTGGGACAAGATGGGACAAAAAATGGTATTTTCTTGTTCCACCAAAATAGGTGGAACAACATGGAACAAAAGTGAGACAGAGACTAAAAATCATTGATCTACCGCCATTTGATGTATAATCCTAATATGGTATTAGTCATAAGGGTCACCACTACCCATTGCCGTTACTACCATCATCGCCGGCCACCAGTAGCCACCGTCAACCACCGTCGGCCACCTCTACCTATGTCTCCACCACAACAACCACCTCTACAACCATCGGCCATCGCCAGTCCAGTCCAGTCCAGTCCAGTCCAGTCCTAGCCGTACCAAACACAAGACAGACATTTGTCTTGTCCTGTCCAGTCCCGTCTAGTCCTGTCCTAGCCTCTTGTTCTGTCCTGTCCAGTCCTGTCCCGTCCAATCATGTCAGCGTACCAAACGCTACCTGAAAATCCGTATGCATGAAATGAAACGAAATAAGGATTCCTTTCCGTTGCTTTTAGCAATAAAATATTATAAAAATAAATAAAGTGAAGATTCTTAATGACGTCATGGCTTAGGCAAGCTGTTGACATGGAAAATATAAATAATTCATTGTAAAAAAATTATCAACTATAGAGTGAATTATGAATTTGGTCCATGTAGTTTAGTGATTTTTTTTTATCATGGTCCTCATTCTATGTTTATTGTGGATTTGATTCTTGTGGTATTTAATTTATTTTGATCATGGTCCTTGTAACAAACACTTCTATTAACTTTGTTAAATCAAGGACCATTTTAGCCATTTTGCTTATTTTTTGTCTTTTTTTGATAAAAAAAATATAAACAATATTTTTATACACACATGTATATATATATATATATATATATATATATATAACGACATTAAAATAAATAAAATAAGACATTATTATATGATTTAATTGTTTAATTTTTTTTAAATTAATTATATTAAATACGATTTAATTTTATTATTTTATTGTAATTGTGAAAAAATATATATAGTTTTATTGTTTTAATATAATTAAAATTTCAATTTAAACAAATCAGATCATAAAACTATATCTTATTTTATTTAGAGCGAATAAAATAAAATATAGTTTTATGATTTGATTTATTGAATTAAAATTTTAATTAAGTTAAAGACGATTTAATTATATTGTTATTTTATTATCATTACAACAAACAAGCTTATTGTTAATATTTTAACACAAAAAAATCATTAAAACCCGTTGAGAAATGAACTTTAATTTTATAATACTAAAAACAATATGAAAATTGATTTTGAGTTTTTGACTGAAAAACAATATGAAAATTGGAGCTTCTAATTTTAAGATGATAAAATTATAGTTCATTTCTTAACGGGTTTCAATGATTTTTGGTGTTAAAATATCAACAATAAGTTTGTTTGTTGCAATGATAGTAAAAGAACAATATAATTAAATCGTCTCTAACTTAACTAAAATTTTAATTCAATAAATCAAATCATAAAACCATATTTTATTTTATTCGATCTAAATAAATAAGATATAGTTTTATGATCTGATTTGTTTAAATTGAAATTTTAATTACATTAAAACAATAAAACTATATCTTTTTTCACAATTACAATAAAATAATAAAATTAAATCGTATTTAATATAATTAATTTTAAAAAAATTAAATAATTAAATCATACAATAATGTCTTATTTTATTTATTTTAATATCGTTATATATATACATGTGTGTATACATGTGTGTTTGTGTGTATAAAAATATTGTTTATATTTTTCTTATCAAAAATGACAAAAAATAAGCAAAATGACTAAAATGTTCCTTGATTTAACAAAATTAATGGAATTGTTAGTCAAAAGAACCAAAACCAAAATAAATTGAATACCACAAGAACCAAATCCACAATAAACATAAAATGAGGATCATGGTCAAAGAAATCACTAAACCACATGGACCAAATCCACAATTCACTCTCAACTATATTTCTAAAAAAAACATGTTTAAGAAATGAATGATTCTGAATATTTAAGAAATGAATGATTCTAAATATCAATATAAAAATAATTTTCTACACTTTAAAATAATATAATTAGTAATAAATGTGTATATAATGGCTGTGGGAATGTAAGTGTGACACGTAGCAACTTTTTAAACGTGGCATGCATCCCATCAGGAATCTAATTTACGGTTGGGAATGAAGTTTATTCATAGAGCGAATTATACGTTCGGTCCTTATGGTTTACCTATCTTTAGAATAGAATAAGAGTAAACTTCACTTTTGCTCCCTAACGTTTTTCATTTCACTTTAGTTCTAACGATTGTTAACTTTTTCTGTTAAGTCCATTTTAATGAGGGTATTTTAGTCAATTTATGTTTTCTTGAATTATATATATATCTATACTATTTTATAAAGCATTTGGATTGCTTTTCTTAAATACAACATTTTAAGCCTTATGTACCACCATTTATTGCATGTTTACTTAAATTTTCAACTTTACAAGTTTATAATGCACATGTACAACTGTCAAAGCTTTGTAAATCCTAACTCTCCGATCTCTCTCCAAGCACGTTGCTCTCATCATTTCATTTCCAACCTATTCGTCTTCTCCCCTCCCCCAAAATCAAGAGTTTACGTTTCCAATATAAAATTATCTCACTGGTCCAAAATCAAGTGTTTACGTTTCCATTGACGATTCAATAATTCATCCAGTGTCGATTCAAGAATTCATCTTTTACCATATGACGATTCATGCTCCAATGTGATGATTCTAAGTGCATATAATAATACGATTTCGGTTATTTTCATTTGTTGTTTTCATCTCTGTCTTCTCCTGATTTGATTCTTGCCATTTAAAACTCTCTCTCTAATCTCTCTCTCTCATGGTCAACCATTTGATAATGCAGGTACATTCACCTTTTTTGTTGTTGAACTTTGTGTTTCTGATTTCAATTTACTTAGATTTCGATGTGGAATAATTCCGAGCTGGGGAAGTGTTGATTTTGGAACTTAATTTGCTCTATTTTTTGCTTGTTTTAAATGGGATTTTTTTTGGTGTAAGAACTTCTATTTGATGCAGCATCTCCGATCTCTCATATTGATTAGTTGCAAAATTTTGGGGTCTTCAAAATAGAATCACACTCTTTATTCTCCATCTCAGGTAATTGTCCCCATTAATTTTACTCTGTAGTTTGCACATCCTAACCAATTTATGCAAAACATGTTGTTTACCTTGCAACAACGTTGCAGATTGTGTGCAATAGGAGCAAGATTGAAGAGTAGTTTCTATTTTATAACATAAACTGGGTATTCTATATATTATGAATCGCGATGTTGGGTTTCCAGAAGCAACTCATGCATATAATTAGTGTTGCAGATTTAGATTTCACATCTTGGTGGGTTTTTTTAACTTTTCTTATACCATAGCTTTCCCCTGGTATCAAACAACTGGTTTTCTTACTGCAACCTTTATTGTTGTTTTGCTTATATCTTTTGTTTAGCTACTCGGCTACTCTAAACATTCGTTTTTTTCTTCTTTTTGTTCTGTTAAAACGTTGTATTATAGAATGTCCAACTATTGAGAGATGAGCTCAAGTCCTAAAACCGTTTCTTTACGAAATGCATTTTAATGAATAGTGAGCCAAGGACACTTTTGTGCATCCTTGCAACAAATTGTGAGGCTTTACTATCCTAAGTGATTATCTTGTCGGTTGTAACGAATTTTGAAACCCATGGTAGAAGCAGTCCTTAATAAATAGGTTAACTTTTATCGACAACAGTTGATTAACAAAAGATTTTGCATAGATTCTGCCTTGATGAAGGTTATGAGGTATATACTGAACAATATTAAATGCACTGCAAAACAACTAATGTATACCATTTTAAAATGCGTTTATCCAGCAACACTCAAAATCTGATGTACAAAAGATTATTAGTGCTGATGGAACAAGTTTGGTCACAATACATATATGTCGTAAAAAAGAGATGGTTTGTTTCTTGTCTTATTTGCTCTTTTTTCTTTCAAGTGTAGTTGAACTGATAGATGAGTTGGCAGGTGGTGCATCAAAGATACTGCTGCTGGAAACAAAAAGTTTTCGATGACATGTTTCTTCTTTTGAGAGAGTGACATCTGATGCCAAAAGAAAATGTCAAGTTTTTTCTATGCAAGCAGAAAATTGATGCTGATTTTGCTGCTGCATTGAGTCTCTACTACAAAAATGGTAAGAGAAGATATATGAATTTTGGTTCAAAATTCATGAATTTTAGTTCAATGCATTTACCCAATGTCTGATGCATATGTATAACATGAATTGTGGTTCAAAATTGCCTCTAAAATTTTTCTACTTGCTATTTCTCTCATAGATGCCTCTAAACCTTAGAAGCTAATCTTATTCCAAGATAAATGACTTTAATTTGCATTTCATATTTAAAATGTCGTTTTTAAGAAAAGACGATTTTATCTATAACACTTTATTCAATTTTGATATACAAAATTGTTTTCTTTTAAAACTACGGAGTCACATGGTAAATTTGAATAATTTGTAAATGAGCTATAGTTTGATGCAGGAAGGTTGATTTGCAACTCTGTACCTACATTGGTTTAGATTATCTACATTTGAAACAGTGGTTTATGTGAAGTTTTTGTAGCAGAACATAGGCACTTACATTGTAAGAACATAGTCACTTGAAAAAGCTTTTAAGAGAGAAAACAGTGGTATTAACTATGTATTTTTTGTTATCTTTCTCTCTCTACAACAAAATTGGGTTTGTAGGATGTTTAAGTGTCCTAATAGAGTGTTTCGTATCACTTAAGCTTATACAACCAAACAAAAAAATGCTCTACAAGAACACTTAAATATTTTAGAGGTCTTATTTACTCAATATTGTTATAGTGTCTATAGGTTAGACTCTACACTTAAATATTTTAGATGTCATGTGATTGCTCCAATTTGTGTGACCATTCACATTTAATATGGACTAAGATGACTCTTGCCATTTAGATAGTTTCAAACAATTTTTCTGTTGGTCTTAAATAGAACCAATCAGAAATCTTCTTGTGGTTTTATTTATTGATTATGTTTTGAGTCTAATGGTTAAGGACTACATCAGAGAGGAGGATACTTTCAGAAATAGCAAGACTGGACCCATGGAGGATGGTGTTATCAGCATCTCAATACCCCAACAAGAAGGGCACTGAACTAAAGTTCTTTGGTTTTTTAGTCTTCTTTTTCTGTAAATGTAAATAGTTTTCTAATGTTTATTGTAGAATATTTGGTTTGGGCTTCTTTTGCAACATCTTACATGTGGTGTCAATAATTGATCCGCTTCCTGTATAAAGGTGAATTGAAGTGAACAAGAATTTGTATTTATAGATATTTTATGGTATTTTATTCTTGCTCATTTTTTGTTTCCTTCACAATGTTGCAAAGCCAAAGTTGTGTCTGGTCCACTCTTAGACTTTGTCTTAGCTCTTACCGTGTAAGAATCTTGGTTTTACCATATTTATCGATAAAAATAATGTGGTTTGGTAAGCGTTTGGTAAACGACCCCTAATGTAAAAATATGACCATTAATCCATTGACAACTCCATTCAAGTGGAGAATTTATTTGAAATGATGAATAAAATTTCAATTACATGCTAGAAGGCAATAGAAGATTGAGCTCAAAGGAAAAAGTGTTCATCCCAAGCTCAAGCCATAAACGAGCTTATAGAAATTGAATTGTTTAGGTTGTTACGTGTAACTCAACAATGAAAATATATCTGAGCTCGAGCACTAGGTTGGGAAAAAATCGAGCTCAAGCTTGAGCTTGATAATATCTACTCGAGCCATCATTTTTGTAATATTAATTTGTCGTTTCTCCTTGTATATTTATCTATTTTCAATAGAAATATACCATGTATTAGTGGTTACCCAAAAGACTATCAAGGTTTGTAACTTTTTACCGGATGTCTACAAAACATATGTGTTGTTCAAGAGGACTACATACTATCTCAAAATCTTATTATTTGCCTCTATAATTACAGTAGCAAAAGTGTTTGTTATTGTAAACTATTTATTTTGTTACAAACGGATATTTGAATTAACATATGTATCAAGGTAGCTGCCATTGTGACATTTTGAAATACTTTGGGATTTGAAAGAGGAATAAATCTTGATAACTTTTTCACATCCCGCCGCATTGCGCGGGTATGCAACTAGTATATATATATATATATATATATATATATATATATATATATATAGAGAGAGAGAGAGAGAGAGAGAGAGAGATATTTTGTTAACAAAAAAATGGTGTTAACTTTGTGAACTCTTTGGACCAATCATAATCATTCTTTAGCCATGATTATTTCAGATGTTAGAGTCAATGATTAATGGTACATAGGTAATTTACATTTGTAAGTTGCTTCATTGAATTAAATAGGATGTTACAAAACAATAATTGTTTGTTTTTAGAGATTGAAATTATATGATCGTTCTCAATCAAATTATTATGAATGATTAATCAACATGAACACAACATCATTCACCATATTGATTCAGATGATTTCTTAGTTTCTGGTGTTTTGAATGATAATCTTCATCAGTGAACCAAGTTCACATGATGTTCATTAGTGAACCAATTCACATGATGTTCATGCGTGAACCAGAGACATTAATACATCAATAATTGTAAATGGTCATTAATTAACAATTTTTCATAACTACCAACTTTTGTTCCTTATCATATAAATGTTCATTGATGAACTAATAAATCGTTCATAAGTGAACACGTAAAATGAGATTGATTTCGGTTTCAAAACGGTGAATGAAAGATTCCCGGATTAAAAATCGGTGCATAATAAAAGCTCTTTATCATTTCCAATGTTACCTTGTTCATTACACATCTTTTTTAAATTTACAACAAAAATTCCTTTGATGAATTTAATTCATAGATTTCAAACATTAAGGGTTAAGATTAGTTCATATAGTTAACCCCAATTATTAGGTTAAAAAAAACCAGCCTCTCTCTCTCTCTCTCTCTCTCTCTCTCTCTCTCTTTCTCTCTCTCTCTCTCTAGAGTTGGGTTTCGGTGAGAAGCATGAGAAGTGGTTATCAACCGTTGGATGAGAAATGAATCCACATTAGGATGAGATGCACATAGATAAGATGCACCAAATCAATTCTCTTCTAAACCGCAATTCATAGAAGGACATTTGATTAAAAGTGATCAACGATTCAGATCAATTTCTCACGTTTCTCACGTTAATCTGAACTTCTCACACGATCATTCGCCTATACCTTTCTCTCTCTCTCTCTCTCTCTCTCTATACATATACATATATATATATATATATATATATATATATATATTGTGGTTTTAGACGGGTTGGATGGCCAAAATCAAACCCAACCCAAACCTATATATCCTCCCAAAAGTCAGGTTTTCAATTTTCAGATTTCAGGATGTTAGAATTTTGTACAAAGTACAAACAACTCAACTTTTGTTTGATTTGGTTTGGTTTTGCTTCAGGTTTTCGAACTGTTTAGGTTTTACACACCTTTAGTTCCGTACAACATTATACATCAAAGCATTTTTTTTATAATTTTATTCTTTATACACATGAAATTGCAACCATTTTAAGAAATAGTCATATTAACTCCAATTAAATTTACAACTTAATTTCAGACTATCACTAGTAAGCATGTTTTTTGAATATCTGCTACGATCAAATAAAATCTAGCATTATGACTGGATAGTATTTAATTTTAAAATAATATATTTTTTCAATTATTTCTCGGCTCGTTTTATACTTAAAAGTACAAAATCTTCAACTAAAAGCTTTCCAAAAACAACATCATGGTAGTGCCTAAAATTAATGATTTATTTTTTTAGTTAAACACATCATTAACACATAATCTTTCACATCCACCATAAAACAACTAATATTTAATTAACTTATCCAAAACGAAAAAAATAAGATTTTGGATATGTTTTTCATTTCAACAAATTCTTCAAAACTTTTCTTCAAAATAAAGAGAGTAGAAGAGAGTGTAAAAAACTATCCAAATTTATAAAACTCCCCAAAAATAATTATAATGAGAGAGAAATATTTTTTAATATATTTTCACCAATTGAAATTGGAAATTAAATTTTTAAAGAGAAAATAATATTGTATTAGATAAATGAAATATTTTTAATAATATAATTAATTAATGTTGTAATTTCTAAAATGAAGAATTTGTTAGAGTTTAATATTTTTTTTAAAGATTTTAAAGTTTCATTTCCCATTTTAAACAAATTTTGAAAATTCTGTTAAAAATACTTATATTTTAGTAGGATTATAAATTTTAATTGTGAAACACATTTTTAGTGTATGGACGATCTTGAATGCAATGCACGTGTTGCTTGAACCAACACTTTACTTCTTGTACATGCATGATTTCATCGTTGCCGATGTTATTTTATATCCTTTAAATAAATAAAACTCAAATAGTTCATATACTAAAAGCATTATTATTAAAAACAACAATAACATTACAGGTCAACCGTACCGGATATCGTCTATTTTGTCCACACACCTGGACTCACAGTTTTAAAACATGTTTGGTAAAGGAGGTATCTAGTTCCTTATAAGGTAAATTTTGTTCTCCTCTCCAACCAATGTGGAATCTTACAATCCACCCCCCTTGGGAGCTTAGCGTCCTCGCTGGCACATCCGGCTCCCGGCTTTGATACCATCTGTAATATTCCAGATCAACCGTACCGGATATTGTCCGCTTTGTCCACATACCTGGACTCATGGTTTTAAAACGCATCTAGTAGAGAAGATAACCAGTCCCTTTTCGTTCCCCTCCCCAACGAATGTGGGATCTTACAGTATATTTTGTTTATAATGTTATTCTAATTAATCTTTATTTCGAGATCATCGTATTTTTATCATATATAAAACTAACGACTAATAACAAACAACACGTGTAACGACCCAACTCAACAATTCGGACAAAAGCATCATAATAGAAACTATATTAACTCGCCAAACGTCTCCGATGTGAAATCTCAATGATTCGAGTACAAAATCAGGTTTGCGGAAACAACCTTTTACACAACTCAGAATTATAAAAATAAAAAAAAAGGTCTGGAAAGCTAAGGCATCATCCTTCTAATCCACGGCTTCCAACTCAAAGTTTCCCATTTCCCTTACCCGAGTCTTCTACCTCACGTCTTCCTGAAAAGGTTTGTAATTTTTGAAAAACGAGGGTTAGACCGGAAAGTCTAGTGAGTTCCCTCTAACAACGAACATCCACGCCACAACAATATATAAAAGATAAAAAGGCAATTATTAACAACTTGCAGCTTTAAAAGTTAACACCAACGACACACGTTAATGGCACCCACTGAAGTCACACCCACTTGTGACAACGTATCTGACTCATACTGCCTTTAACTGGGACCCCCCCCCCCCCCAATTGGCATAAATGGGACACCCCCCGGTATAAGCGTTGGTAGACCTGGCAAACATGTCGTGTCGGGTCCAAAGTTAAATGGGTTGAGATTGTCTAACTCTAACCCGACCCGTTTAATAAATAGGTCAGAAAATCCCAACCCTAACCCGACACGTCTAACCCGTTTAACATTTATAAAATTAAAAATTAAAAATCGAAAATTCACTCCAAAATTCAAATGAAAGCATTAGAAATTCAAATTTTATAGTTCAAACTTATAAGTTCTAACCAGATTTAAAACATTAAAAATCCAAAACATTAAAAAGAAAACTTATAATATATATATATATATATATATATATATATATATATATATATATATATATATAAACGGGTTATTCGGGTCATTTTCGAGTTGAAATTTTTGACCCTGACCTTACCCGTTTACTTAAACGGGTTGAAATGTATTACCCAAACTCGTTTATTTCGTGTCGAGTTCGTGTCAAGTTAGCGTGTCGTGTCATTTTTTGCCAGGTCTAGGCAGGTCACACCTCCCCAACTCATGCCATAACATGTTCACACTCAAATGTATGCATACATAACAAGCGCCAAACATAATAATGTAAAACATGCGGTTTAGAAAACATCTCATGTAAAGGAACATGTTTGTCAACAAGGAATTGGGCAGAAAGACTTACCTGGTGTCCTTGCTTAATTCTTTCTCACCTACGCTTCCAACCCTTAAACAGAATACCTACGATATAAAGTTCAAAAGTGATAAGTCTCCCGATCGCTAGACAACGCACCAAAAGACACCTCAACTTAACTTAACCAAAACCAAGTCAGTAACTCCCCGTCCGGGTCTCCCCCATTCAGGTTTTTCCCTGTTCGGACCGTTCCCGCTTCCCGGGGTCGGCTCCCCGTCTTCTGGGTTTCGGCCTCCCCCGCCTCCCAAGGTTGGCCTTCCTCACCTCCCGGGTTTGGTCTTCCCGTCTCCCGGGGTTTCGGCCCTAATCCGGACAAGTCTTATCCGGTTCGGGCGATTCTCGGGACTGCGTACAGACCAAATCCCTTAAACCTACGATTCGATTCAAACCTTTTAAACATTGAAACTAAATGTCTCAACCTTCCCTATCAATTATTAACAACAAAACCCACATCAAAAGCCACTTCTCATGGGATGAAATCGATTGAACGTTGGCTAATACTAAAAACCCAATCACCCACTTGAATCAACAATCAAAAGATGATATATAGTGATAGAGATTACCTTGGAAGAAATTGATGCAAACTCCCTTCTCAAATCAACAATCCTCCTTGATTCTTCTCCAAAATCACACCTCAAATAAAACACACACTTTCTTCACAATATTTCTAGCCTCCACCGGGAAAAATGATTAGGGAAAGAGGAGCTTTAGGGTTTTAACCCCCTTACACTAATTACAATTAAGTCCTTGGACCATTAACTTTTCTCGAAAATTCCACCAATTACACAATTCTTTAAAATTTAATCTTGGTTATTACAATACGTGTTATAAGGGTTTTTATGTATTTTCGAGGTCTTCTTTAATCTTTTCAAAAGTTAAAAGCCACAAACCCAAACATAATCGATCATCAGGTTCCAACTTTTAAGAATACATTTCCTACATATGATAAGACCGCAACCAACAATTAATTGATCCATAGTTTTTGGTTTTGGAGGACAAAATTTGAATTTATAAACTTTTAGAAGAAAAAATTACAACTCATAATAGATGATCCACCTATGACCACTAATATCCCTTTCTATATTTTGATTAGTGGGTGTGAGTGAGTGAATAAGTTGCATTCTTCGTTTTCTATTTTTTTTTTTCATTTTAAAATTTAACAGCGTTAAATAAAATAAACTATTTACAGAAAATTAATATCTTTAAAGAAAAATTCGACCATCTATATAGTCATATTCAAATTCGAGTATGTTCATATTAATTAATTCTTTTATGCATTGTTTGGCAAAAATAAGCTAGCTTATTTTCTGTGTACATGTTTGGATGGACATAATGTGATGACCCGCCAAGCATGAGACGAGTTTCCTGAAGATTAACCAAATTCCGGAACCTTCTACACTACTCAAGAAGGACGATGACTCTTGTGGAAGCTTTTCTACCTCTCCATGAAAAATGGTAGAAGCCTCTTATGGAACATCTCTAGAAGATTCTACATGGAAGGGAGGAGGCCTTCCCATGGAAGGATGTATAAGCCTCTTGCATATAGTCTTACTTGATAGTTCTAGAATACTCCTTCTACATATCTAGACAGTTGTTCTCTAAATTGTTCCCTTGAGTAGTATAAATAGGTGGTGGCCTCATTTGGCTCAACAAACCTCAAAATATTATTTTAAGCTCTCTTGTAATAGTTCTCTCAAACAATACAAGTTTACTTTACATTCCAACAATCTCTTGTGTTCTCTTTACTTGCCTTAATCGTTGGTTGTTTCGGGAGTTTGGCTGACTTAGTTCGAGAATTAAGGCCGCACACGATCTTGTAGAGACAAGTATGTGACAATAAGTTAGCTTTTTGATAAACTACTTGGAGTAGCTTATGAGGAGTTTTTTGTGATTATTCCAATTATGCCCTCATTAATATTAATTATTATATATTAACTATTAATTATAAATAAATATTAATTATTAATTATTAAAATTTATTATTATTAATTAATAAATATTAATTAATATTATCTAAAAATTATAACATAAATTTTAATTATACATTGATATTAATTTTTAATTATTTAGAATTATTAATAGTTATATCAAAAAAATTTAATATTGATCAATATATTTTAGTTGTCAATTATTATTATTTTTGTAATTATTATTTGATTATTTTTTCCATATTATATGTAACGTTTACTTAAAATCATAAGTTAATGTAGAGCCTTTTTTTTAAATTTGGTTTAAAATTCAAAATTTATCATATATATAATAATAAATTTCAAATTCTTTTAATGATCAATCTATACTCTCTTCTCTCTTTCTCCAACCTTTTAAGGTCATCACACATGCTCTGATTGCGATCCCTGTACTTTATAATAATTTCTAGACATGTTTTAGAGCAAATGTTAGATTTTACCTCTGTGGGAATTGCAGTGCTTGATGACTCTGAAACCTCAGTCATCAATGTTTGGTTCTGAATCGCCTCCTCTGCTTGATCACTCCAATCAAAGCCCCATCCCTTCTTGTGAGACAAGAGCTTGAGATGAATTCCTGTTATAGTTAGTGGACTTTGGTTGTTGATTATTGCTTCCATGTTGTTGAGCAGTTCCTCTTCTGCACTCTCTTGCGAAGTGTCCCAGAATATGACACTTGTAGCATTCTACCTTGGATTTATCAAATCCAACAACATCTTCTCTTCTCATGGCAAAATTGTTCCTACCTGTTCTTTTGATGAATCTTTTGACTCTCATGGTGAGCATTGCCATTTGCCACTTGATATCCATCTCTTCAAGGTCATCAATATTGATCTGCTCCAGATCATCATTGATAAGAGAAGATTTAGCATGACTAGCAAGGAATGCTTCCAAAACAGAATCATTGGACCCATCATGTTTTGAGCCATAAGCAGCACTAGCTGATTCTGTATTAGCAGTAGAATCAGTAGTAGATGATAGGAGGGAAGCATTATGAGAGTATCCAGATGGCCTTTTCTTAGATTCAACTTCTGCTTCAAACACCCTTAAATCATTGTAGAGATCATCAAGCTCCTTATCCTCCAGATTATCATTCTGTCTAAAGGATACAATGTACATCACCCATTCTTCACCAAGAGATCTTAAAAAATTTCTGTTGACATCATCCTGGTCCATCTTGACACCAACAGTAGCCAATTCTCCAATCAGTTTGTTGAATCTATCAAAGGTTTGAGTCATAGACTCATTCTTTGTAGACATGAAATTCTCATATTGTTGCTTGAGAATTACTTTTTGATTCCTCTTTGTGCTTTTAGTGCCTGAAAATCTCTTCTCCAATGCATTCCACAGGATTTGAGCATCAGAACAGTTGCAAAACTGATGTTGGTATTGATTAGGAATTGCCAAGAGCAGAATGCTCAAGGCTTTCATCTCAGTCTGCCTCATCTTTCTTTCTCCATCAGTCTTTGGTGGAGGTCTCTTGCCATCTGCTCCCATCTTTCCTTCATTGGAGGGACCATTCTCAATGATGTCCACATTGAGTAATCTATAAGAAGAATATACTGCTTGCTTCTGATTTACCACATGTCAAACTCATTGGGTTTGAGCATGGGAACCTTTGAAACAAGAACACTGTCATGAGATCCGTCCATGATGATTTTTGATTTCTGAGTTGAAGGCTCTTATACCACTTGTCAGGATCGAAATTCGAAACAAGAATTTAATAAACACTCAGAAACTATGTTAAAGAAGTCGCGGAAAAACACTTTAACAGTAAATCAATCAAATAGTGTATGAACTCAAATCACAAGTTATATTGATTTAACTTAATGATTACAAACAAAACCTCAATCTGTTGAACAAACTCAACAGACGTTCAATATTTCTTTATTGAAAGGACTACAAAGAACCTTGAGGTTAATTCTTTCTAAACGTATATGCAAAACTTGTCAAAACTATCTAAGACTTCTATACTATATATACAGAACTGATTACAAGATAATTACAAAAGAAATATTGATCTTTAGCATCCATTCCATAATTATCTTCATCATTATCTTCAGCTCCTAGTCTTTCGTTCCAAGTCATCTTTATCTTCACGATCACCAGAAGCAGCATTAATCTCCTCAGCAGTACTAACCATGCTTGCAGTAGTAATTCTTCAAGCAGTACTAACTATTCTTCTAGCAGTACTAACTTTTCAAGCAGTAGTAAGACTACTAGCAGTAGTAAAATCTTCAACTAGCAGAGTAATCTTTAAACCCAGCAGTAGTATCCATCCTTAGCACATTTCAGACCCAACAATCTCCCCCTAACTTAACTTTTCAAATTGAGAAGTTAAGTTCTTCAGCATAGGGTCTTCATGATGCTTTCAAAACTCCAGCTTAATTGCCCAGATTTGGATCTAGTCCCAGACTTTGATTAATAGTTCTTCTTACCACAATCCTTGCCATTTCAGAACCTGTAGGGCAGACCAACTTTGCATTCAGCATCCCTTGCAGCTTTGCCTTGCTGTGGTCATACACCTTGTCCACCAAGAAGTACTCATGATAACTTTTGTCTATGGTTAGGACATATACTCCACATCTTTCAATAAGCATCCAATGATCAATCTTTTTAAATCCATATTCATGATGCAGATCTTTGACAATATGCTTCACTCTATCTGGATCAAACATCATGCACAGATACTCCAAGGCTAGCTTGATTAAGTTCATTTCTGTCCCTTTCAACACATTTTCATACAGTTTTATCCCAACTTTGTACATTTCTTCCAAGTCAGCTCTGGAACAACTTCTGATTACTTTGCCCCAAGTTGAATAAACCTCAAACTGATCACCCATTCTCTTGATTCTGAAATATTCTCTTATGTTATCCTTCAGAGTATCCCAATGAATGATCTCTGGTGCTTTCATTGAGATAGGGCCAGCTTGCACAGATTCTTCATTAGTCACAGTCATGTACAAATTCACCTGCTCATCAGATTGTTGATCAGACTGCTCTTGACCCTTTTTTTGAGTTTCAACTTGTTCACCTTGTTTCTGCTGCTATGATGGTTCTGCATCCATTTTCTCACTTTCCTATTCTTTCTTTCCTTCTTCAGTCTTAGGCCTTTTTGCCTTTGGCTTGGTAGCAATGGACTTCTTTCTTTTAATAGCTCCAATCTTTTGAGCTAAAGTCTCTTCTTGCTTCACTTCTGCTTTTTCTTTGACAGGAGTGCCTTCTTCACTGTCAGGGAAGGGATGTTGTATGTTGAGTTCATGCCTTTCTTTCAACTTTCTTTCAACCTCAACCCTTTGATTGAAATCCCCTTTCAGCTTGGCCATCTCCTTCTTGTATAACTCTTCTATCCTTCCAAATGATATACTGGTAAACATTCCTTCAGGAACTCCAATAGCTCCTTTCAGAAAGTTTATCATTTTCCTTCTTTCTTGATTGGCCAGGAAGGTCTTTGAAGGCTTTCTTTGGCTATGTCTAGTTGCTCTCAATGTCACTTTCTTAGCAGCAGCAGCAGTCTTCAACCTCCTTTGATATTCTTCATTAAGCTTAGTAGCCAATTCCAATGCAAGCTCTTTGTCTTTTGCAGATTGAATCTCTTCTTCCTTTTCCAACTCTTCTTGCAACTTTTTGGCCATTTCTTCATCAATTTCTATTTGAGTCTGCTTCTTTAATGACTTCTCAGGCTCAATCATCTTCTCCTTCCCTTTCTTTTTGGTCTCAACTACACTGAATTCTTTTCTTTTCTTTTCTTTTCTGTTTCAACTTCTTTGATTACCACTCCCTTGGCCTTTTGAGTAGCCTTGGGAGTGTCAAGCTTTGCCTTCACCAATGTTTCAGCAATTTCTATTTCTTCTTTTGTCAGTTCAGTTACTGCTGCTGGTTTCTCCTTTGTAGTTTCTGCTTCTGCCTCATTTACTGCTTCTTTACCAGTTTCTGCTGCTGATGTAGTTTCTACTTCTTTCTCAGTTTCTACTGCTTTTTCTGTTTCTGCTGCTTGTTTCTTTTCTGCTTCACTATTCAACTCCCCCTCAAAATGAGATTCCATGCCAACAGGGATTTGCTTTTCAACTTCATGCTCTTGAGTCTCCCCCTTTTTGGAAGCATCATGATCAATGTTCCTCTTCTTCAAAACAAATTTGTTTTTTTTTTCTTTTTGTGCACCAATTTGAGTACCATCTTCTTCAATTTGACTATCTGTTCTTGTTGAGAGATAATCACCTGCTTCATCTCTTTTATTTCCAGATCTTAATTGTGAACTTCCAGACTAATTGTACCAAGTGTGTCCATCAATTCATCATAAGTATATCTGTCCTCACCTCCTTTAGGTGTTTTTACCACCCTTGAAGGATCCTTAGATCTTTTAGTAGAGGCCTTCTGCCTAGCAGAAGCACCTTCTACCCCCGTGGTTTCTTGGCACCTGGGACCCTTAGATGATTGCTCATCTAAAGTTGTCGTGGGGAAGGTCTTAGAGATGTTCACACTGTCCTGATCCACACCTTGTGCAGAATCAGTAGTGTGAGCCTTATTGCCCACATGCTCTTCCTTCACCTTAGAGAGCACCTTGTTGGGGTTGGGAGACACCCCTGTGGTTTCCCTTTGGATATTCTCTAATGGAGAATGGTCCATTATAGGGCTTGCGGGTTGTTGGGGTGAAGATACAGGAAGGGAAGGAATAATTGTACCTTTTTCCTTTTATATGTTTTGGTGATGGGGGATTTTGGCTTGACAATAGGGATCTGAGGAGTATCAATTGAAATGAATGGTGTGGGTAGGTCATCAGTTTGGTGGTCAGATGTGGGCTTTGAAACTGATGCCTCACCATGGGAATGAGACATAACCATCATTGTAGAGAATAATGGTGTCTCTTGTCCAGAAAAGTCCTTACTTGGTCTTTTCATGTTGGAGAATACCTTCCCTTTGGGAGGTTTTGGTACATACACCTCTTGAAAAGAGGGTAAATCCGTCAATTCATTATTTAGTACTTCTTGCACAAACCTTGGATACATATAAAAGCTTTTGGTTTTGGTATCCAAGTTTGACATTAAATCATTGAAAATCATTTGAGCAAAATTAAACTTTCTAGAGGTAGCTAAGCAGACTAGAGCATAAGCTAAGGTACTGCTGAACTCACTCCATCCAGTGGTTTTTCTAGAAATGCAATGTTGAAGGGTATGAACAAAGAATCTCCACTGAGGTGAAAATTTTCTCTTGAAAAACTTGTAAACCTCAGTGGGACCTTCATACCCCATACGACTAATTGATTGGAAAAGATCTTCCTTGGACAGAGAGGTAATACCTGAGGCATCATCTAGTCGTAGATGAATGCGAATACAGCATTCTGAGATGGTCAGAGGTTTATCAAAAACCCTTGATTTGATGACCTGATTGCCATCAATGGTCTGTATAGAGGCATTGGCCCAGAACTGACGCATGTGCTCCACATAGATTGTGGAATTGACAGTTAAAGCGTAGGCGATGTGGGAGGATTTTAGGAAATCCACAATCTGATGAAAACCTTCTGCTTGCTTGGGTTTCTGTAGCATTGCCAACTCATTGTGATCATAAATAAACACCAGTCCTACCATCTTCTTGATCAAAACTAGGGTTACGTACTGGTAAGTAAGAATTCGAGAGAGAGAGAGAGAGAGAAGATGAACACTCGTAGGAAATTCAAAGAGTCGTTTGGATTTTGGCGGTTGGATAGGGTATTTATAGGTGGAAGGTTTCATTTAGAAGCAGTACTAAGTACCCTAGCAGTATTAACAAGCCCGCAGTACTAACCTATATAAGCAGTAGTAACACATACTAGCAGTATTAACACAGACTAGCAGTATTAACACAGACTAGCAGTATTAACACATACCAGCAGTAGTAACACTGTCTGGCAGTAGAAATAAGGTAAGCAGTAGTAACTTTGCATTAGCAGTATAAACCACCAAGCAGTAGTAACCATACTTAACCATATTTGAACTGGCAGCAGGATTAATAGTGAGAGCAGTGTTATCTTAACTAGAAGTACCAAGTTTCTAATCAGCAAGGTAATCTGAAACGCTTAAACACACATAGTTAGCAGCACCATGCACAATATATTATGAGAAAGTAAACATGAAGGAATCTATACAGAAATGGTACATAAAGACAATTTGAAGAGGCTTATTCAGTGTATATCATGCCCACACTTGTGACCAAGAATGTGAATCTACCCACATCAAAAGCTTTGGTGAATAGATCAGCAAATTGGTTACTTGTGTGTACTTTCAAAACCTGAATTAGCTTCTTTTCATTGCAATCTCTAATAAAAGGGTACCTTATTTCTATATGCTTGGTTTTAGAGTGCTTGACTGGATTATTAACAATGCTAATAGCACTGTTGTTGTCAATGAAGATTGGAGTGTGAAGAAAAGTAACACCATAGTCCAACATCTGATTCTGAATCCATAGCACTTGAGAGCAGCAGCTTGCAGCAGCTATGTACTCTGTTTCTGTTGTAGAGGTGGACACTGTGGTTTGCTTTTTACACTGCAATGAAACTAGTCGTGCACCCAAAAACTAACATCCTCCTGATGTAGACTTTCTATCTAAGTTTAACCACCCAAATCACTATCAGAATATGCAAGTAGATCAAATGGTGAGTCATGAAGATACCAAAGACCCAACCTAGGTTGTCCTTTGAGATATCTGAAGATCCTCTTGACTACTTGAAAGTGAGATTGCTTAGGTCTTACTTGAAATATGGCACACACACAAACAGAAAACATAATATCTGGCCTTGAAGCTGTTAGATACATGAGGGAACCTATCATAGATCTATAGTGATGAACATATACATCCTCTCCCTCAAGATCTGCAGTGATCTGTTTGTGTGTTTCCATAGGTGTGCTTGCAGGCTTTGAATCTGAAAATCCAAACTTTGTAAGGATATCCTGCACATACTTGGATTGACTGATGAAGATACCATCTTTCTTCTGTTTAACCTGTAGCCCAAGGAAGAATGTAAGTTCACCCATAGAGCTCATCTTGAATCTTTTGTGCATCAACTCCTCAAACTCTTTGCACATATAATCTTTTGTGGATCCAAAGATGATGTCATCCACATAGATTTGCACAAGCAGGATGTCCTTCTTCTTCCTTTTGATGAACAGAGTCTTGTCTATTATTCCCCTTTCAAAACCATTTTCCAAAAGATAGGTAGACAGAGTGTCATACCATGCTCTTGGTGCTTGATGTAGCCCATAGAGTGCCTTCTTTAATTTGTATACTCTGTCAGGAAAGTTAGGATTTTCAAACTCTGGAGGCTGACAAACATACACTTCTTCATCAATTGTCTCATATAGAAATGCACTCTTGACATCCATCTGATAAACTCTGAACTTCATGAAAGAAGCATAGGCTAGAAACAACCTAATTGCCTCAATTCTGGCTACTGGAGCAAATACTTCTTCATAGTCTATTCCTTCTTCTTGTGTGTACCCTTGTGCCACAAGCCTGGCCTTATTCTTTATCACAATTCCTCTCTCATTTTTCTTATTTCTGAAAACCCATTTTGTACCAATTGCCCTTTGTCCTTGTGGAAGTTCAACCAGATCCCATACATCTTGCAGCACAAACTGCAGCAGCTCCTCTTGCATTGCTTCTATCCAGCTTGGGTCTTTCATTGCATCATAAGCCTTTTTGGGTTCAATCTGGGATAGAAAACAAGATAGCAAGCCTGATTGTAGGTCTTTCAATCCCCCTAACTTGCTTTGTTGCCTTGTGATCATTGGGGAATTGATGTCACCAATCACCAATTGAGGAGGATGATTCTTCTGTGTTCTTGTATGATTGGCAGCCTCCTCATTAAGATGTGCTTCAAGATTGGAGTCATTCTTTTTTGGAGTGCTTCCACCATACACTGAAGAATTGTCATCATCAGTGTCATCTTCTGACAGTATGGGCATCTCAGGTCCTGTGTTTCCTGAATTATGAGCATCCACTTTATCACTCTTATTCTCTTCATCACATTTGTCCTCTTCATCACATTTCTAACGGTAAAAGTAATTGATTGAAATATGAACAGAACAAAAGTCATGTTTGAAAAGATGTAAATCTTTTATATATTTACTCATACCAACGTTATAATTAAATCCAAATGCAAATAGTATGCAACGATTGACATTTGTATAATGCCCAAAGATAAATTGCATGATAAGGGAATTTCCCAAAAACAACATGTGGGATGACACCGATTAGTAAAGCTACATTTAGACGCGTGCAGAAATGTATGAATACATGCTCCAACCTTATTTACGTAACGCCAAATGACGTACGATGAGACACCAAGGACCCAACTGAATTTTCGTAAGACTTACTAACGTGAAAACCAATTGGCGTCAAATTTTCGTTACTCGACAAATGTGTAAAACGACAATACTTTTAAGATATTAAACTTTTAGGAGCTTCCTCCTTTTACTGAAATGAAAGGTGAAATAGCGCTTTACAAAATTTACATGGGACACGACATCAACTAACTCGTAAGCTTAAAATAAGCAAAATTAAAACTCACGCATGGAAAGACATCGTATAAAACAATACTCCATGAAATTCCAACAAAACTCACACAAACTAAAATTCTCAAGAAATTCCGACTCAACGCGTGGGAATAACTTTTCCTTTAAAACCATTGACATATGTGGAGGAGATCCAATGCCTAGGTTAAAATCTCATAGCTACTTGCCCAATACTCAAATGACATTAAAACATGGATATTACAATATCCGCAAATAGCGTTAAACAAGAGACGTGAATAAAGAGATTTTTTATAACAATTTGCAATGACGTGCAACAAAATAATTTATGCATGCTTAAGCTCACAGTTTAAAATCTGATGCGTGTTAAATGCTCTACCAAAACTTTATAATATAAACCACTTTCTGTTTTACGAACCCAAGAAACAATATATGCAAATTTATTTTAGAAATAAATTTTAGTGCATGAATTTGGTCGGCATTCACCCCTCTAGACTACGCTTCTCAACAATCCGACATACTAATACCATCCGGGTGTATCAAGCATCTTAGGACAACAATTTCAATTTCCTACTATTGTCATCCGGATACTCCACATCTTAAAGCGACACTCGGATATTTCATTGGTTCACCTTACAATCTCTCCTCGTATGACGTCAATTCCATAAGCTCAAGGTTCTACTCCAACCAATTATTCTTACTCAAAGCGATCAACTTAATGCATTCAACGCACTTAATTATCACTTCAACGTGACATTGCTATAGACACCAACGTTTCCTTAGATTACTCCTTTAGAAACCTTCTCACTACCCCAACGATAATCATACCAAGGTAGTTCAAGTATATACATGTAGTATGTAGGTTCACCATAACACTGGCCAGGTGCCATTATGAACTTACCGCACATGCTCATCCTTGCGACCCTCGACAAGTTTCCCGTTTCTAGTGACTCGATCAACTCCATAATATCTTATCTTAAGGTTCCTAATGTGCAACTTCACTTACAATCGCTTATAAAAACGCTAGTTTGAGTCTAGGCATTCTACAATCAATACCTAATTCTCTCAAACTTAAGCTTTGATACCAACTTGTAACACCCTAAATTCTGGAAATAACAACTTATTTAAAATTTTCTAAATACATCAATAAAGGAATTATCTACAACCACAAATTAAGATTTAATCTCAATACAAACATTCATTCTATACAAAATCCTATGATAAGGACGGGTGCTACTAAAACCCCAAAGATAGTCACTATCTCCAACATTGCGGAAGACTCCATCAACTACTTACTTTAGTGACTAGTTAAGGCTCTACGCTTCATAGAACTGCTAGAACCCAACTCCCAACTGGAACCTGTTGCACATGCCGACAAATAAAAAGGTTAGGCTTAACGCCTAGTGAGCTCAAGAGTTTTCAACATAAATAAAGATGTCTGTGAAAATAGATAATGCAGTTTAATTCATAATCTTTCAAAAGGTATACTTTGAATATGCAAACGACTTATTTTCCAATAATATGCATTTTAGACAAGAACACCAATTTGGAAATTTTCCAAACCAAACTACTTCAAAGATGATGATACCAATGTAAGCCGCCCATTCATAAATTAGCTTTAACCCAAAAATCACTCAAAGCGTAAATATAAATTGAACTCTCCATTTATGAAGATACGGTTAAACCTTATATCTCAAAACACCCCAAAACACGGGTGGGGAATAATACTTAACCCATAAATCAAGGGTAAAACCTAATTACGCAAAACGTCACCGAAAGCTTGGATAATAAAACTCAATACCCAAAAACAACACCTTTCGGTGACGGGGGATTCCCGATTCCATAAAATGTGACGGTCCACAAAGTAAACCCATTTTATGTTGTTATGACTAGTCATATAAACAAAAGTACACGCAAGAGATGTCAGGCTCAGTAGCTCTAAACATACACCCACAGAAACTCGAGTTCAACCCCGTCGGGTTCCTATGTCGAGCCCCTCATCTAATATCGTAAGAGCACGAAGGACTTATACCGCACCCGGTACCTTAACGTGCAGCACGAAGGACTTACATCGCACCCGATACCTAACGTGCTTCATCCAATAACGCCAACAAGGCTCGAAGTCGAACTACCAAAACTGGACAATTGTCCAAAACCCCATCAAAATAACAATGCCAAGCCGCAGGCTTAACAATCCAATTGACTCATTGATAAATGCAAATAAAAATACGATAAAACGCACTCGACCAACGGATATGCCAACACAACGACCAAAAGTAAGATTAGTTCAAAACTCAACATTAGTTGAGACAACCCATTTTCCAAATGAACTTATACCCTTATAATTTTTCCAAATGTCTCATAACACAAAATATGCATTTTCCAGCTTTAATTGCTGATAAGAATGAAAATCATAAAATGAGACTATAAATATTCTTTCAAGTACCTCGCATAAGTGTGCAACTAATACTTTACAAAACATTCCATTTCGTGAATGATGCATAAAACCCGACAAACATTTAAAGGTGTATGCCTTTGATCAAAGATCTATTTATGCAATAAGACCTCAAAACACATTCATTTGTGACACATATATTAAATGCCCAAAAATCCCAAATGTAGGTATTATACAAAATTTGTAAGGTTGAATACTTCAAATAATCAAAGATTAGCAAATAACCCAACATTTGATAATTTCATGTAGAACCCATAAACACTTTAAAATAGACATTTCGGCATGTACAACATTTTCACAAATCAACTTGAACTCACCTTGCTAGATTTAAGCTAAATCTAGGTTTTTCCCCAACTAGAGCTCCGTTGAAGAACACTTGGATTCTCAAAGCAAAACATCCAAAACCTAAATCCATGCATATTCAACCATACATAAACCTAATCAACCACAAAGAATCGTTTCCCAAACCATGTGCATGAATACCTCAACTAATACCGAAACCCTAACTTCCATAACTTAAGAGAATAGAAGATTACCTTAACCCAAGATTGAATCCACCAACCAAAACACTTCTACTTCACCAAAATGAACACAAATCTCCAATCTATGAAAGGAAGCATAAAGGGTGGGTGAAACCCTAGAAAACTCGGTGAAGAAGATGAAATGGGAGAGATGAGGAGCTTACCACCACAAAATACTCTTGTATACTCCAATAGACCTCCAATCTCTTGCTAGATCCTTGAAGAGATCTCAAAAAAGAAACCGTGGCACTTTGAATCACCCAAATCGGAGCTAGGATGAGAGAGATATGAAGAAATGAAGTTTGGGGCTGAAAATCGCGATTTTAACACCCTGAAACACCCAGGCGATTGTGCCAGGCTATAGTGACAATGTCATAATCGCCGGGCACAATCACTGAGATTTTACCGAGCGTTTCTGGGCGCCGGGAATTATAGCCTAGCGCGTACCGAAACTGTTTTGGCCATAACTTCTTCGTTATAGCTCCGTTTTCGCTCCGGAAAGAACCGTTGGACTCGTAATTGAATTCTTCATCCATCTAGACTATAAAATCTAGGGTTCAAGTCCAAAATCAAAAATCTTATTTTTCCTTGATATATCGGTTTCTGTATTAACTTGAATTGATACCTCACGAAACTCGGGGTGTTACACAAAAGGTTTGAAAAATCCAATAAAATGTTTCTTCTTGTTAAAAAGTCCATAAGGTGTCTTGCCTTGAGATTTGACTATTAGAACTCTGTTTTGGACATCACAAGCAGTATTAACTGCTTCTGCCCAAAAAGTAATTGGTAATTTTGAATCTGCCAACAGAGATCTAGCAGCCTCAATCAATGTCATATTTCTCCTCTCAGCAACACCATTTTGTTGAGGAGTTCTAGGAGCACTGTATTGTCTCTCAATACCTTTAGTCTCACAAAAGTTGTTTAAGTCATTGTTTTTAAATTCAGTTCCATTATCAGATCTGATGACTTTAACTCTTTGATTTGTTTGGTTTCAACCCTAAGAACAAATGATTTGATCAGTCCACTTGACTCATCCTTAGTCCTCAGAAAATATACCCAAGTAAATATAGTGAAATCATCAACAATGACTAAGCAATAAGATTTCTTATCAATACTCATCACATTTGTAGGACCAAAGAGATCCATATGCAATAACTGAAGAGGTGAAGATATTGTATTTATTTCTTTGGACTTATGAGAAGTTTTGTGATGCTTGCCTTTAAGACAAGCAACACAATGATCATTACATGAAAACACTTTTTGAGGTAAACCTCTTACAAGGTTGTTTTTCACAAGAATGTTCATGGTTTTAAAATTCATGTGACACATTCTTCTGTGCCAAAGAGATGATTCATGTAAAGAAGCTTTTGAAAATAGACAGTTCAATGATGAATCAGATGATACATTCTCTAAGTCCAAACAATAAACATTATCCTTTCTAGGAGTTCTAAGTAGTATCATATTTTCATCAACTACCTTGAATCCTGGAGCAAGAATAATACATTCAGTCTCAGTAAATAGTATACTATGTTTCTTGTCACAAACCTGTGATACACTTAACAGGTTGTATCTTAATTGCTCAACATAGTAAACATCTTCAAAGGACATCTTACCATTTGAAACCATACCTTTTCCACTGATCTTACCTCCTGCTGGATTGTCACCAAAAGCAACATGTCCTCCATCAAACTTTTTAAAGTTTTGAAGGCAGGCCATGTTACCTGTCATGTGCTTAGAGCAACCACTATCTACATGCCAAATGCTCTTCTTCTTGAGCTGTTGGTTGCTCTGCACATAAGATAAAACAGTTAGTTTTTTGAGGGAACCCAAGCCAAAGTGGTCTTGGGTTGACCTTTCTCATCAACATATTTATAATCAGTAATCTTAGTCTGGATGAGATGATCAGAGTTAAGAATCTCATGGCTGGAATACTTTGTCAAAATCATAGGCTTGACAGTATTAACACTGGTAGCAACACTATCCTTGTTAGCAGTACTAACTTGGTTAGCAGTACTAACTTGGTTAGCAGTACTAGCTTGGTCAACAGTAGTATTGCTATCAGCAACACTATTTCTGTTAGCAGTACTATTTGAGGTAGCAGTACTAACAAGTTTCTTGACTTTTGGAACCCAAATCTTGACAAAGTTGTTTGCTTTCTTGTTCTGTGAGTTACTCTTTGACTTGCTTGGAGTATTTTCTTTTGATTTAGCAAACCTATTCTGAACATGAGATTTTGCAGTCCCAGTTTTCATTGGTACTGTTCTCATATTAGCAGCCATGTGATTTCTTGATTGCTTCCTATAACCAACTGAACTTTGTGTTTGTCTTTGAAAAGAAAATCGTTGGTTAATAGGATTGAAATAACAGTGTTTGGCTAGATGATTTAACTTGCCACAAATAAAACAAGGCTTTGGTCTATTGATTTTACTTAGATCAATTCCCTGTTTTTGACCCCACTGATTATTTCTGTTTCTCTGATTTCCCCTTATTTTATCATGTTTATGGGGCTTGTTCTGTTGACAAGTACAGGGATTTACAACAGTAGTTTACATATAATGAGTTCCCTGTACCTTTTCCTTTCCTTTCCTGGAGGTCTCAGCATTCTCACTCTTAACAGTTTCTTTCTCTGTCTTGGACATCTCCACTTTATCACTCTTGATAAATGGTTTACCCCCCCTCTCTTTTGTAAGAATGTGGTTTTCTAAGGGAATGTCTTTATGGTCTTCCTCATTCTTATTCTCAGAGTTCTCTTCTTCAGAATCTGCCTCAACCACTACTTTGTCTAATGGATCTACTTCTGTGGCATCTGTAGGTAAGTCATTCATATTTTGTCTTTCTAAGAGGTCTGAGGTGGGTGAAATGTAGTTATTGTTGTATGGTGGAGGGGTGGTGTTGTAGCCTATACCTCTTCTCAGTTTGTCATGAACTTGAGTTTTGAGTAAAGAGTCCATTGCTTTAGAATCATTGGAATATTTCTCAATATCTAATTTGGCTTTTTCAAGTTCACTCCTAATTTTCTCACATTCTTCTTTGGCCTTTTCTAGTTCAATCTCTAAGTGATTCTTCTCCCACTTCCAGTAGTTGGTATCATATGAATGTTGAAGTTCATTGGCCTGGTAAGCCTTAATTTGTTCTTCAAAATTCTCAATGATCAATCTATACTCTCTTCTCTCTTTCTCCAACTTTTTAAGGTCATCACACATGCTCTGATTGTGATCCCTGTACTTTATAACAGTTTCTAGACATGTTTTAGAGCAAAGGTTGGATTTTACCTCTGTGGGAATTGCAGTGCTTGATGACTCTGAAACCTCAGCCATCAATGCTTGGTTCTGAATCGCCTCCTCTACTTGATCACTCCAATCAAAGCCCCATCCCTTCTTATGAGACAAGAGCTTGAGATGAATTCTTGTTATAGTTAGTGGACTTTGGTTGTTGATTATTGCTTCCATGTTGTTGAGCAGTTCCTCCTCTGCACAAGTTATATTGATTTAACTTAATGATTACAAACAAAACCTCAATCTGTTAAACAAGCTCAACAGACGTTCAATATTTCTCTATTGAAAGGACTACAAAGAACCTTGAGGTTAATTCTCTCTAAACGTATATGCAAAACTTGTCAAAACTATCTAAGACTTCTATACTATATATACAGAACTCATTACAAGATAATTACAAAAGAAATATTGATCTTTAGCATCCATTACATAATTATCTTCAACTCCTAGTCTTTCGTTCCAAGTCATCTTTATCTTCACGATCACCAGAAGCAGCATTAATCTTCTAGCAGCATTAATCTCCTCAGCAATACTAACCATGTTTGCAGTAGTAATTCTTCAAGCAGTACTAACTACTAGCAATACTAACTCTCCAAGCAGTACTAACTATTCTTCTAGCAGTACTAACTTTTCAAGCAGTAGTAAGACTACTAGCAGTAGTAAAATCTTCAACTAGCAGTAGTAATCTTTAAACCCAGCAGTAGTATCCATCCTTAGCACATTTCAGACCCAACAGGTTTGGAATGTAATTGAATTCTATTATTTATAAAAAAAATTATAAAAACATATATTTTTAACATATTTTTAATCATTATTAAATATAGTATAGATAACTTCTGAAAATCTATACTATATTACAAAGCACGGATAAAAAACTCATAAAAACAATTGTTAAAGCTTAATGTACCGTTATTTAATGCTAATTACTTAAAATCTTTTAAAAACAACCATTAAAGTTTTATGTACTACATTTAATGTTATTTATTAACTTTCAATCCTTATCTCTAACCAATTTAACTTCTCTAAAAGCACCCCCCTGAATAATTAAATAATGATAAAATCAAATTTTAAATATAAAAAATCTAAAATATAATTATGAAAATCTAACAGAATATTTAATGTTTAATCTAAAATAAATTACATTATTATTAAATTATTGCAAAAACTTTTAAAAACAAGTTTTTATGCATTAAGTACTGTTTATTGATACACATACTTAAAATTCAAGATTACAAGTAATGATGCATGAGTACAATTTTCTAAAATTATATGTTTGAATTCATAACTAACTAATAAACATAATAAAAACAGGATAAACATCTCAATTTAAATATAAAGAATTTAAAATATATAAGATAATCATTGAATTCTGACAAAATATTTAGTTTTTTATATAAAAAACATTATATTATTAAACTTTAAGTTAAACAAATTTATAAAAAAAAAATTATCACTTTCTCAAAACCATCTAAAATCGTACCATAAATCGACAAAAAATAAAATGAAACATTAAAATCATGATGTATCTCACTGAATTGTGCGAGTACGTTTCTAGTTGTATGTTTGAACTTCATAAACTAAATGATAACCAACATATAAACATGGATCAAATACAAGCTGAGCATTGATATACATAATATGATTGAGAATTTCAAAAAACCGATAATAACCAACTGATTACTTTTTTTGATCTCTAAAATCACACAATATCACATAATAAAATTAAGAGGATATAAAATAAAACGAAACATGAATCAAGATTGAGGGTTTAAATTATCGAATTGAAAACAAAGCACTAAATTACATAATTACACTTCTAGTTTTATCAAAAATAGGCACATGATTATTTTTTAAAAAGCTTTTATTAAAAAAAACATTACATTCTATACAATTCTGATTTTTATAAAAGCACATTATGACTTGGTCTTATTAACATAAATATTAGTTTTCAATACCCAATATTTTCTCTTTAATGATTTGAAAACTCTTGCACAAAAAAATAAATTTTGATTATTTTCCAAAATTTATGAATTTAATCATCAAAATGGAAAGAAAAAAACACGTTTTTCATATATAAACCATTGATATGACAAATTCGAATGATAAATTTTTATTTAATTTAAGGAAAAGTCCAAAAAACCCCAATGGACTTTTGTGTTGGGAATAATTAAGTCATTGGATATTTTTTTGGAACAAATAAGTTATTGGACTTTTCAAAACATGTTAAATAAATCCTTAAACTTTTTAAAACCAATTAAATACATCCTAATTACTTATAAATGTAATCTGCAACTTGAATAGGAGGTAAAACTACAAATTTTATTTTCATTACCATTTTGACCACCACCCTAAATCATCCCCCACCACCGTGAACCACCTTATTAAATCCGTCACGATCAATGTCAAAAAAACAAAAAATAAATTAATTCAAACTCAATTCCAGAAATCAAGAGTATCAGTATATAATGAACATCAAATATTTTTACATCAAAACATATGAAACAACCTTTTCCAAACAAATTATATCAAATTTATGTGATTCACTAATACAAAATTATATCTAAATCAAAACCCTACCTTAAAATCAAAACCCTAAACTGATGCAAAATTATAACCAAATAAAAACCCTAAATTGAAATAGAGAATGAGAAATGTCTCTAGATCTGTCTTGAACGGGGAAGAGAAGGGGTTTAGAGTGGTGACAGATGTTGAAAGAGCAAAGGAGAGATGGTGTCGACGTTTATGAGAAGACACGAAGGTCGTGGTCGATCATAGTTAAGATGGTGCAACGATTCCTGTAACAACCCAACCAAAATACAGCATAATAACAATAAAAACTTAATAGTAATTCATGCCAAAGTGGCCCCAAGCGTACAACTTAATTCCAAGGTTTGCTACTGCAACCTATACACAACTGAGATAATTAAGGAAAAGAAACTAAGTGACGGTCTTCTATGCACTCCCGCTACACCTTCTCTTTACCCTTACCAGCTCTCTCTGGTTCACGCATGCCTGAAAAGATTTTTAGTTTTGAAAGAGTGAGGGTTAGACCGGAGGTCTAGTGAGTCCCCTCTAACAGATAAGCAACAAAATAACTCTCCAGAAAATTTAAATCAACAGATTTATAAACACACAAAGATAACACGCTACTGACCACACTACCGTCAAAGACAGTGTGTCTAACTCGCACTGCCTTTATTTTGGGACACACCCCCAATGGCATAAACGGGCCACACTCCCCAGCACGAGTAGGCGGGCCCTGTCACTATCGTGATGTCACAATCTCCGACGGGGGGTTTTAGCTTTAAATGTCTGATTTCAAGTGAGGAGCTCATTTATTTCATTTGGGGTTTTTGAAGGCAGACGATTTTTCTCTCTTAGGTAAGATTTCTTCACCTCAAAACTCAATCTCTTCAACATTTAATCCTCTCTAGAATCTTGTTGGGGGTATTAAATGCTAACCTAGGGTTTCTCTCCTTTGGTAGTCAAGTTCTAGCCATTTGGTGAACCAAGGTTTCTCCTCAACTACTTCTCATCTCCTTGAACCATCTAGGGTTTGGGGTATTGGAGCAATCTAAGTAAGTTTTCTTAACTTATGTACATTCATACTTGCACCATTACTTGTTTATGTGAAATATATGAAATGCATGGTGTTGACCTAAAAACTAGGGTTTTACTTATCTTCAATAAATAAGATTTTTGGGATGGGTGGAAGTGTTTAAATATGGGGAAGAGTGTTATTTACAAGTCTTATAGAAAAGAGGCAAACCACGATGTAGGTCTACATCCCTACAAAATGAAATGTCAAATGCCTAAATTCTTATCAGCAGTTGGGATCATTATACTAGTTGAGGATTTGCATGTGGTTAAATGAGTTGTAATTTCTTATGGTGAATATATGTCAAGCATGATCATACTATTTGGGCAAATTATATGTTGCATGAAGTTTGTCATCTATAATTGTTCATAACTCTTGTTGGGAGTCTTATATCTATTTCCTTGTGCACGAGGATTTAGATGGTATGCATGATTATTGCATTGTGATTGTCGTTGGGCATTTTGAGTAGACAATAGGGGGCGCAAGTCCCTTAGTTGTACACTCGGCTAGATTGGATAGGCACCCTTGCCTGTAAGACCTTGAGGTGTAACCCGACGGGGTAAGCGGTAGAGGCAGAGAGGGTTTGAGGATTGTGATGTCCGGCGTGGCATGGGAACTAGAACCGGGCTGGACGGTGAAATCCAATCTAGATCGCGGGTTACCCTGCTATACATGGAAAATATTTGTGTATAAATTGTACAGGAAATTACAATGTCCCGATTTGGGAGGTTTGGCATTGACCTCAATGCATTGGGAGCCGGTGACGATTAATTATTGTTCTTTTTTACATTATATCTGGTATCGGTATAACAACCAATAGGTTTCATTCTAACACTTGTGTTCATGTTTAAATGGTTCACAGGTTCCGTTAGCGGTGCGAGTAGAATGCCTTGATCTGTCAGGATCGCACCTAGGATTCCTCCATGGACCAGGCATAATTTTGGGAAAAGAGAAAGAGCGTTTTGAAGTCGTAATGACACCCACTTTAATCTAGTTGTTAATTATTCTAGATTGAATAGGTTGTCATGTATATGTCTTATTTGTTCCGCTACTTCATTTTTGAACTACCCCGACTCTGTTGGGTTTTAGTCAGTACATTTACAGGTTTTGGATTCGCCTTATTTTAGACGTTATATTGCAGAAATTTTAAGTTTTATTTTACCCAAATTTTTAGCGTGTTACAAGTTGGTATCAAAGCTCTAGTTTAAGTGAACTAGGTATATAAACACGGTGCCTAGACTTAAGCTGAGACTATTAAGCTATGAACTGTGAGCTTTGGGTAGAATTTCTAAGATGGGACGACCCTAGAGTCGACAGAAACTACGTCGTTGAGAATTGTAAAAGTGGTAGCGAGAATTTTTATGTAGTGTATGTTCATAATTTCAATTAGCTACTGTTGTTATGAATATATGATTACGTGAACGTATTTGAATTACTATGATTATGATGATCAATGGACCGTACGAGTATGTTTCTTGTGTGTTTTAGTGTTGCTAATTTCCATTTCCTAATTCTTGTGTGGCAGATCCGCAATGGTAAATACTCGGAGTCGCCCACTGAACGAGGGAGAGATGCCTGAGGATATTTCATCTAACCCGAACCCCGTGATTCGAGTGACAAATGTGGTTCCTCCCGGAATGCCGCCGATATTTACCGGACCAGAGGAAATCATACCTAGAGTGGAACTAGCATCCACAAGTCCGGTCATTCAGGATGCAAACCCGCAAGCTGACATGGTGGCCAGTGTTATGCAAATGGTAACATCGGCTATGGAAAAACAACAAGAAGCATTCCTGAAAATGTTAGAAGACAGAGATGCCAGTCTTCGGAGGCCAGAGGTGGTGGCAGAGAACGCGGTAGCTGGTTCGAGTGGTACCGGGGGCGAGAACCGTACTGAGGGAGTGGTGGTCTTAGAGACGGGAAGAACTGGAAAGGGTTGCTCGTATAAGTCCTTCATGGGGTGTAAACCGCCAGAGTTCGCCGGGGCCGATGATCCCGTAGCTTGCATGAAATGGTTGAGGGAAATCGAACAGGCCTTCAGGGCTTGTGGATGTGATGAGAATCAGAAGGTGAATTTTGGTTCCCAAATGCTTCGGGGTGCGACTTTAATATGGTGGGACGTCCACACCGCAACCATAAGGGAATCCGTGTTAGCGAAGATGTCATGGGCCACCTTCAAGAAGAAGGTTATGGAGGAATATTGTAATGAGAACGAGATGGATCTGATCGAGGAAGAGTTCCGGGCGCTAAAGAAAGGGGATCTGACGGTGAGGGAATATACCCGTCTCTTCATGGAGAAGCTGAATCTTGTGGGGCATGTGCCCCCACTGAGAAGGAACAGATAAAGTCCTATCTGAAGGGCCTACCTGCGGACATGGGAAACCGTGTCCAAAACTCGAAAGCTACAAATCTACGAGAGACCATTGAGGAAGCCAAAGTAATGGAAAGAGTCTACGCTAGAGACAAGGAAGAGAAGTCGAAGGCCGCAGAAAAGAGGAAGAGCGAAGTGCCTCCGAGCTCATTCAAGCGACCGAAGTTCCAATCGAACGTTAGAAACTTTGATGATCGCCGAGAGGCGAATTTGTGTCCCAAGTGCAAAAGCAAGCATTTTGGTCCTTGCAACTCCAACCCCCGACCAGTCACGTGCTACAAGTGTAATAATCGGGTCACACAAGTCCGCGTTGTCCCATGCCGGGGACACTTTGTTTCGAATGCAAGGAGCCAGGGCACATTAGGAGGGATTGCCCCAAGCTAAGGGGTGGATCTAGATATGGAAACCCACCAATTCACCCAAAGAGGGAAGCCGTGCCTAAAGCTCAAGGGAGGTCCTTCCAAATGACAAGAGAGGAAGCGAAGGAAACCACGGACGTGGTGTCGGGTACGTTCTTACTCAACTCACTTGCTGCTAAGGTGCTATTTGATTCTGGTGCGAATTTCTCTTTCGTGTCTCTTGACTTTTGCAAAGAATTGAACGTGCCCACTAGTACTCTTAGCAATGCCATAGTAGTAGAGTTAGCAAATGGGGATCAAGTGATCTTGCGGGAAGTGTTGGAAAAGTGTCAGCTATATATTGGTGGGAGTTGTTCGTTGTGGACCTACTCCCTATGGCAATCGGGAGTTTCGATGTGGTGATCGGAATGGACTGGTTGTCTCATCACAAGGCGGAGATCTTTTGTTCAAAAAGGATGATCAGATTACCGACTTCAAGCGGAAGGTTTGTCTTTGTCTACGGGAAGAAGCGTAAGGGTGAGGTGGCTCTTATTTCTTCCATCAAGGCAAGTAAGTGTCTTGCGAAGAATTGCCCTTCATTCCTTGCCTACGTGTTGGATGCCAAAGCAGAGAAGAAAAAGATTGAAGATGTTCGAGTCGTTAGTGAGTACCCAGAAGTCTTTCCTGACGATCTTCCGGGTTTGCCACCCGACTCCCAGGTGGAGTTTCGAATCGATTTAATCTCGGGGGCAGCGCCGATTGCCCGTGCACCGTACCGTCTTGCTCCGACTGAAATGCAAGAAATGATGTCACAACTTCAAGAGTTGTCGGAGAAGGGATTCGTGAGGCCGAGTTCCTCGCCGTGGGGAGCTCCGGTACTCTTCGTCAAGAAGAAGGATGGATCGATGCGGATGTGCATCGACTATCGGGAGTTGAACAAGGTAACCGTAAAGACCAAGTATCCATTACCCCGAATCGACGATCTCTTCGATCAACTGCAAGGAGCCGGATGTTTCTCAAAGATCGACCTTCGATCGGGTTATCATCAAGTTAGATTTCGAGAAAAAACATTTCCAAGACCGCCTTTAGAACCCGTTATGGTCACTACGAGTTCTTGGTTACGCCCTTCGGGCTAACCAACGCACCGGCGGTATTCATGGATTTGATGAACCGTGTTTGTCAGCCTTTCCTAGACAAGTCGGTCATAGTGTTCATCGATGATGTCTTGGTGTACTCGAATAATGATGAGGAGCATGAGCGACATCTCCGAGAAGTGTTAGAGGTGTTAAGGGACGAGAAACTCTATGCCAAATTCTCTAAGTGTGAATTTTGGCTAAGAGAGGTCCAGTTTTTGGGTCATGTGGTGTCAAGTGAGGGAGTAAAGGTGGACCCATCAAAGATTGAGGCTATGATGAATTGGGAACCGCCAAAAAGTCCCACGGAAATCTGGAGTTTCTTGGGTCTAGCCGGTTACTATAGAAGATTTTTCCAAGATCGCCTCACCGTTGACATCTCTAACAAGGAAGAACGTTAAGTTTCTTTGGACCGAGAAGCAAGAGAAAGCTTTTCGGGCCCTCCAAAGGAAATTGTGTGAAGCGTCAATCTTATCTCTATCCGAGGGGACAGAAGACTTTGTAGTCTACAGCGATGCGTCTAAGATGGGTTTGGGGTATGTCTTGATGCAAAGGGGCAAGGTAATAGCTTATGCATCCATGCAATTGAAGGAGCATGAAAAGAACTACCCAACTCATGATCTCGAGCTAGCGGCAGTGGTGTTCGCCTTGAAGTTATGGCGACACTACCTTTACGGGACGAGGTGTACCCTTTTTACCGACCACAAAAGCCTGAAGTACGTCTTCGATCAGAAAGAGTTGAATATGCGACAAAGGAGATGGCTCGAACTACTCAAGGATTATGACTGTGAACTTCAATACCATCCCGGAAAAGCAAATGTGGTCGCGGATGCCTTGAGCCGGAAGGAGTACAGTCATGGAGTTCAAGCCACCTTTACAAGGGTAGATGTAGTCTCAAGCCTAATCGATAAAATCAAAGCATCACAGTCGGAGGCCCTTCTTGAAGTCAACCTCAAAAGTGAAATTATGGTGAAACAACATCTCCAATTGACCGAGGATGGAAGAGGTTTAAAGTTATATCAAGGTCGAATTTGGGTGCCAAAGATTGGAGGATGTCGAAAGCTACTATTGGAGGACGCGCACAAGTCCAAGTACTCGATACATCCGGGAAGCACTAAGATGTATCGTGATTAAAGCTCAATTATTGGTGGCCAGTGATGAAACTAGACGTGGCTAGTTATGTGGAGCAATGCATAACTTGCCTACAGGTGAAGGCGGAGCACCAACGACCATACGGTAGTCTCCAATCCTTGGAAATACCAGAGTGGAAATGGGAGCACATCACCATGGACTTTGTAACCAAGCTACCGAGGACTTTAAAGAACCACGATACCATTTGGGTAATAGTGGATCGTTTGACCAAGAGCGCGCGCATTTCTTGTCCATGCGGGAGACCTTACCGATGGACAAGTTGGCCAAATTATACATAGATGAAGTGGTCTCGAGGCATGGAGTGCCACTCTCTATTGTGTCCGACCGAGATAGCCGCTTTACATCGCACTTTTGGGATAGTTTACAGAAGGAGTTGGGCACAAGAGTTAAGTTGAGTACCGCCTATCACCCGCAGACAGACGGACAGAGCGAGAGGACCATCCAGACCCTTGAAGACATGTTGAGGTCGTGTGTTATCGATTTCGGGGGAAATTGGGATACACACCTTCCACTAGTGGAATTCTCCTACAACAACAGTTATCACTCAAGTATTGGTATGGCGCCATTCGATCCATTGTATGGAAGGAAGTGTTGGACACCCATGTGTTGGTTGGAAGCGGGTGAGAAACAATTTGTCGGACCGGAGATCGTACAAGAGACGGTCGACAAAGTGAAAGTCATCAGAGAGCGTTTGAAACTGGCACAGGATAGGCAGAAGAGCTACGCGGATAAGAAAAGAAGACCGGTCGAGTTCCAAGTGGGAGAGCGGGTAATGTTGAAAATGTCACCGTGGAAAGGATTGATAAGGTTAGGAAAGCGTGGGAAGCTCAGTCCCCGTTTCCTTGGGCCTTTCACGATCCTTGAACGTATTGGTCTACAAGCTTACAAGTTGGATCTTCTGCCGGAGATGGACGGAATTCACCCCACCTTTCATGTGTGCTACTTGCGGAAATGCCTAGCCGAAGAAGAGAGTGTCATCCCACTTTCGGGAATCAGAGTGGACAACAATCGATGTATAGAGGAACCCGAATCTATCCTCGAAAGGAAGACGAAGAGGCTACGACACAAAGAAGTGGTCATGGTAAAGACTCAGTGGAAGCACCATCGGGGAACCAACGTAACTTGGGAATCGGAAGAAGATATGAGGAGGCGATACCCTCATTTGTTTGGTTAGTTGGGATTTCGAGGACGAAATCCATTTTAGGGGTGGAGGTGTAACGCCCAAAAATTCAGAGTAAATTTAAACTTCAAAAATAAGGCAATATGACTTTTGTATTTCTATAAACTTCTCAAAAGGTATATCAGTCCTTAAGACTTTACAAAAACCTGTACGGATTTAGAATTCATCAACAGACTAATCTAAACATAACTATCTAGATTACATCAGTTGACAATCCGAATTTCATCAAAAGAATGGGAATTAACAATGCCCAACTATCAACACTTTAGTCATCTCAAAATGCCTCGAGACCCAACTCGTCTCTCAAAACCCAGTGCATCCCACCGCTAAGGGAAACCTGTTATACATATCTTTTGAGAAAAAGTGTCAGACTTAAAGCCTGGTGAGAACATACAGTTTAATAAGCTCAAAAGATAATAACATTTGTATCATAAGATAATATTTCCAAAGAGGTTAAATCTTACAATTGAAACCTTTGCCACAACCGGGCTTTTCCGTTATAAACATGTCATCAAATGACCAACGATAAAACATTTTACCAAGGATTGTGGCGTAACACAAAGTAGGCCAAAATCCGAGTTATGAGCTAAACAATTGGAATCCGGGGATACGAACACATAGGTCCATGCTACAACGTGAGATCTAGCCCCAAGCAAAACCAATGTATACTCCTTCACTAGGATCATTATGAACCATGGCTAGTATCCGGCCTCACATAACCGTACCAAGTTGCCCCCGAGGATCATATGCCTCCATAGTTACAAAATAGGGAATATGACATCCCAATAATACAGTCGACTCAAAACCTAGGGATCCGCTAGTAATGGTACAGACTCGTCACAACAACATATGTGACCAACCATAAATAAACATATGGAATAAACACATTTTATAAACAAAATGTCATTTCCAGTTCAACTTCTGGTAAAAATAAAAATCATTAAAATGAGTTCTTAAACATTCTTTTCACATACCACAAAATGTACAAGTAAAACATCATTTTACTTTAATAAGATAAGATCCATCATTTTAGTAAACACAATGATCGGGAACCCTAAAATCTCCCAAAACTCATTTTATATCAAATATGTAGAAAACTTAGATCTGAAACCATGGAGATATATAGGAGTTCCAAAAGGTATATTTTGATATGTATACGGTTTAAAATGATAGTAGGAACTCACCAGTAGGTTTTAGGATAAAACCCGAAAAACCAGATAACGATCACGACGTAGAGGTGAAGCTTAAAACACCGAAACCCCGAGCAATGCACCTAATACCAGCGATTAACGAGCCTTTGAAGAACCCAAGAAACTTTAGAGGGAGAGAGAGATTTGAAGAGAGAGAGAAAATGAATCTGAGAAAGTGAAGATATTTTTGGTTGAAAACCCTTAAGTCGGTCAGGCAACTACGCTGGTTATGCCGCGACTTCAACTCGCGGCATAACTCGCCCGTGTCCCAAAACCCAACATCATCCTGTGGGTTTCGCGGATTGTGCCGCGACCTCAAGTCGCGGTGCAACTCGTGTAGCTCCACAAATTTCGTATCAAACAGAGGGTTACGCGGGTTGTGCCGCGACCTATAGTCGCGGTGCAACTCGTGTAGTTCACTGCTTGTCCCAAAAATTCTCAAAATCCAACTCAACTTCAAACCAAACACGGTGCTAACGATAAAAGCTTAACCACAAGAATACCAGAATTACAAAACGGAAATTCGGGGTGTTACAATCCTCCCCAACTTGGGAATGATTTCGTCCCCGAAATCCTAACTATTTGAAAAGATGAGGATATTTTCGCTTCATATCCTCTTCAGCTTCCCACGTCACATTGGCTCTCCGATGATGCTTCCACTGCACCTTGACCATAGTGACCTCCTTGTGACGCAACTTCTTAGACTTTCTCTCTAAGATGGCGTCGGGCTCTTCTACACAACGGTTACCCTCGTTTACTGTTAACTCGGAGAGAGGAATGACGCTTTCCTCTTCTACTAAACACTTCCGAAGATAACAAATATGAAACCTGTTGTGTATTCTGCTCAACTCTGGCGGCAGTTCCAATTGGTAGGCTTGCAAACCCACCCGCTTGAGCACTTTGAAAGGTCCGAGGAAACGGGGACTCAGTTTCCCTCGCTTTCCGAACCGAAAAATGCCCTTTCACGGCGATACTTTAAGCAACACACGATCTCCCACTTGGAACTCCATTGGCCGTCTCTTTTTATCGGCATAACTCTTCTGTCGATCCTGAGCCGGTTTCAATCTTTCACGGATGCTCTTGACCTTATCGGCCGTCTCTTGCACGATTTCAGTTCCGTAGAACTGCTTTTCTCCCGCTTCAAGCCAACACACGGGAGTTCGGCACTTTCGCCCGTACAATGCTTCAAAAGGTGCCATTCCAATACTCGAGTGGTAGCTATTGTTGTAAGCGAACTCCACCAAAGGTAAATGAGAGTCCCAGTTACCCCCGAAATCAATGACTCAAGACCTCAACATGTCTTCCAATGTCTGGATCGTTCTCTCGCTTTGCCCGTCGGTTTGTGGATGGTAAGCCGTACTCAACTTAACTCGTGTACCGAGCTCTTTCTGAAACCCATCTCAAAAGTTCGAAGTGAATCGACTGTCGCGATCCGACACGATCGACAATGGTATGCCGTGCCTCGAGACCACCTCATCGATGTACAATTTCGCTAGCTTGTCCATCGGCAATGTCTCGCGCATGGCCAAGAAGTGAGCGCTCTTTGTCAATCTATCAACTATCACCCAAATGGTATCGTGACCTCGAAGAGTTTTAGGTAACTTTGTCACGAAGTCCATAGTGATATGCTCCCATTTCCACTCGGGAATCTCTAGAGACTGAAGACTCCCATACGGTCGCTGATGTTCGGCCTTAACTTGCGAACACGTCACACAACGTTCAACGTAACGCGCCACGTCAAGTTTCATTACCGGCCACCAATAGTGCAGTTTCAAGTCCCTGTATATCTTTGTACTCCCCGGATGAATGGAATACTTGGACTTGTGTGCATCTTCAAGCAACAGATCACGGTTACCCCCAAGCTTGGGTACCCACACACGACCGTTGAACAGTTTTACCCCACGGCTATCTTCCGTTAAAAGCAAACGCTGTTTTTTCATGACTTCCTCTTTGAGATTCTCTTCTAACAATGTTTCAACTTGCGATGCTTTGATCTTTTCAACAAGACTAGACACCAACTCGATTCTCGAATGGGTAGCCCGAATACATCCACTATAGTCCTTCCGACTTAACGCATCGGCTACCACGTTTGCCTTACCAGGATGGTAAAGCAACTCACAGTCATAATCTTTAAGCAACTCAAGCCACCGCCGTTGTCTCATATTCAACTCCTTCTGATCAAAGACATACTTCAAGCTCTTATGATTTGTGTAGAGTGTACACTTCGTGCCATAGAGATAATGTCGCCAAAGCTTCAAAGCGAACACTACTGCTGCTAACTCCAAATCGTGGGTAGGATAGTTCTCCTCGTGCATTTTAAGCTGCCTCGAGGCGTAAGCGATTACCTTGCCCCGTTGCATCAACACACAACCTAAACCCATTTTCGAAGCGTCGCTATAGACCACAAAGTCTTCTGACCCTTCAGGTAACGATGAGATTGGAGCTTCACATAACTTCTTTTGAAGGATACGGAAAGCCTTCTCTTGTGTTTCGGTCCATTCAAACTTCACATTATTCCGAGTCAAAACTGTCAAGGAAGAAGCAATTTTCGAAAAGTCTTGGATAAATCTCCGGTAGTACCCTGCCAGACCCAAGAAACTTCGGATCTCTGACGGACTCTTGGGAGATTCCCAATTCATCATAGATTCAATCTTGGAGGGATCCACTTTCACTCCGTCTCGAGTGACAATGTGACCCAAAAATTGTACCTCTTTAAGCCAAAAGTCACACTTGGAAAACTTGGCGTACAATCTTTCCTTTCTCAACACTTCAAGCACTTCCCGCAGATGTTGTTCGTGTTCTGACTCGCTCTTGGAGTACACTAGTATGTCATCAATGAATACAATGACCGACTGGTCGAGGAATGGTCGGCACACTCTATTCATCAAGTCCATAAATATCGCCGATGCGTTCGTTAGACCAAAAGGCATTACAAGAAATTCGTAATGGCCGTAACGCATTCTGAAAGTTGTCTTCGGAACATCTTCTTCACTCACCTTCATTTGGTGATAACCCGAACGTAAGTCGATTTTGGAAAAGCAACCCGCTTCTTGAAGTTGATCGAACAAGTCGTCTATTCTCGAAAGCGGATATCTATTCTTTACTGTAGCCTTGTTCAACTTAATATAGTCAATGCACATTCTCATCGTGCCATCTTTCTTCTTTACAAACAAGACCGGAGCTCCCCAGGGTCACGAACTCGGTCTTATAAATCCCTTCTCTAAAAGCTCTTGGAGTTGTGCCATCATTTCTTGCATCTCTGACGGCGCTAAACGGTAAGGGGCTTTAGCAATTGGTGCTGCTCCAGGCACAAGATCAATCAGAAACTCTAACTGAGGATCGGGTGGTAACCCGGGCAAGTCGTTCGAAAAGACATCTGGAAACTCACGCACAATCTTCACATCTTCTAGCCTTGATTTCCCCAACTTGGCATCGATCACATAGGCTAGGAAAGACGAACATCCTTTTACTAGGCACTTGCGTGCTTTTGCCATTGTGATTATTGCCAATTCACCTTTTCTCTTTTCACCATAGATGACAATGACTTTGCCAGAGGGTTTGGGAAGTCGAATCAACTTCTTGGAGCATACGATCCCGGCGTGATTGTTTGAAAACCAATCCATGCCGACCACAACATCAAAACCCCCGATTAACATCGACAGTAGATCGATCGAGAATTATATCCCTTCGATACTAAGAGTACACTGCTTCAGAACATCGTGGATCAGAACTTGACTACCATCGGCTATTTCTACTACTAATGCATCCTCAAGACTAGTAGTGGGCATAGCAATCTTTTGACGGAACAATTCAGATATGAAAGAGAAACTGGCACCCGTATCGAATAAAACACGAGCAGGTACAGAGTTTATAAGAAATGTACCCGATACCACATCAGCGGATGCCTTGGCCTCATCGGCCGTCATCTGAAATGCTCGACCCGGAACCCTAGGAGGGTTCTCCTTCCTTGTTGGTGTGCTACCCGACACAAGCTTCGGGCAATCTCTTCTCACATGCCCCGGTGCCTTGCACTCATAACAGACGAGTCCTCTGACCGGGCAATCTCTGATAGTGTGACCAGTCTTCCCACACTTATAACAAGTTTGAGAAGTGGTATTACAGTCACCGTGGTGTTTAGTTCGACACTTGTGGTACCACCTAGCTTCCTGCTGATTGCTGAAGTTTCGGTTTCCGCCAAAAGGTCGTGATCTCTTGGGATGAGCAGAATTGCACTCCCACTTTCTCTTATTAGCCACCACTATAGCTTTATCAGCTTTGTTCCTTGCGAACATCTCCTCCATGTACTGAGCTTCTTCAACCATCTCGCGGAGGTTAGAAGCTTTAGAATTGTGGACCATAGATTGCATGTCCGCGGGTAGGCCATTCAGATAGGCCTTCATCGTATCCTTCTCTGTTAGGGCAGCGTTCCCCACCAGATCAAGCTTCTCCATGAACTGACGGGTGTACTCCCTCACCGTCAGGCTTCCCTTTACCAGAGACCGAAATTTTTTCTCAATTTGGTCCATTGTTCTTTCATTGTAGAATTCTTCTAACAACTTTTTCTTGAACTCGGCCCAAGACAACTGAGCCAACACAACAGGAGATAGGGTGGATTGAACAACATTCCACCAAATGAGCGCAGTATCCCTCAGCAGTTGGGTATCGAACCGCACTCTCTGATCATCTCCGCATTCGGAAGAGCCAAAAGCTTGCTCGACCGCTCGAATCCACTTCATACACAAGATTGGGTCATCGGAACCAGAGAACTCTGGAGGTCCGCAACCCAGAAAGGACTTGTAGGAACAACTTTTCCTATTTCCCGGAGCACCAACAATTCCGTGCTCCTCAGCCCTGACTCCTGCACCAGCACCTCCAGGACCCGCTACAATGTTTTCCACAACCGTCTCACTCCTCCGATTGTTCACATAGCGGTCCTCAATCACTTTAAGCAGAAACTCTTGTTGCTTTGCCATCTCTTCCCTCATTGCCAACATCATGTTGGCCATCAACTCAGACGGGAAACTAGCATCCCTGATGACTGGGTGGGACGAAGCCAGGTCTACACGCGGAATGACCTCTGCCCCCCCACCCCACCTAGTATTTGTTGAACAGGTGGACGCACAACAACCTCAACTCCCTCCGGCTGGTCAGCGGTGGAGGTTGTCGCTTCCAAACCATCAACACGTGTACGCGGTCTACCATGCGTATTCACCATGCCAAACTGCTTCACAGAACAGGAAAAGAGATAAGAAAGAGTTGGAATAAACACAAAGGAAACGTACTACCACATTACCAATCGTCATAGCAATAGAAATTCAAGTACACTTACGTACGATATCCTCATAATAACATTAGCTAAGTGAGATTATGAACAAATAACACATAAAGGTTCTCGTCACGATTGCCACAACGCCTGATAAACGCACTTTCCGTTGACTCTAAGACTAACCCATCTTAGAAGTTCTACCCGATCTCACGGATCAATTCTTATCATACTCGGTCTAAGTCTAGACATCTTACATTCATGCCTAGTTCGCTTAAACTAGAGTTCTGATACCAACTTGTAACACCCAAAAATTCAGAGTAAATTTAAACTTCAAAAATAAGGCAATATGACTTCTGTATTTCTATAAACTTCTCAAAAGGTATATCAGTCCTTAAGACTTTACAAAAACCTGTACGGATTTAGAATTCATCAACAGACTAATCTAAACATAACTATCTAGATTACATCAGTTGACAATCCGAATTAAATCAAAAGAATGGGAATTAACAATGCCCAACTATCAACACTTTAGTCATCTTAAAATGCCTCGAGACCCAACTCATCTCTCAAAACCCAGTGCATCCCACCGCTAAGGGAAACCTGTTATACATATCATTTGAGAAAAAGTGTCAGACTTAAAGCCTGGTGAGAACATACAGTTTAATAAGCTCAAAAGATAATAACATTTGTATCATAAGATAATATTTCCAAAGAGGTTAAATCTTACAATTGAAACCTTTGCCACAACCGGGTTTTCCGTTATAAACATGTCATCAAATGACCAACGATAAAACATTTTACCAAGGATTGTGGCGTAACACAAAGTACGCCAAAATCCGAGTTATGAGCTAAACAATTGGAATCCGAGGATACGAACACATAGGTCCGTGCTACAACGTGAGATCTAGCCCCAAGCAAAACCAATGTATACTCCTTCACTAGGATCACTATGAACCATGGCTAGTATCCGGCCTCACATAACCGTACCAAGTTGCCCCCGAGGATCATATGCCTCCATAGTTACAAAATGGGGAATATGACATCCCAATAATACAGTCGACTCAAAACCTAGGGATCCGCTAGTAATGGTACAGACTCGTCACAACAACATATGTGACCAACCATAAATAAACATATGGTATAAACACATTTTATAAACAAAATGTCATTTCCAGTTCAACTTCTGGTAAAAATAAAAATCATTAAAATGAGTTCTTAAACATTCTTTTCACATACCACAAAATGTACAAGTAAAACATCATTTTACTTTAATAAGATAAGATCCATCATTTTAGTAAACACAATGATCGGGAACCTTAAAATCTCCCAAAACTCAAGTTATATCAAATATGTAGAAAACTTAGATCTGAAACCATGGAGATATATAGGAGTTCCAAAAGGTATATTTTGATATGTATACAGTTTAAAATGATAGTAGGAACTCACCAGTAGGTTTTAGGATAAAACCCGAAAAACCAGATAACGATCACGACGTAGAGGTGAAGCTTAAAACATCGAAACCCCGAGCAATGCACCTAATACCAGCGATTAACGAGCCTTTGAAGAACCCAAGAAACTTTAGAGGGAGAGAGAGATTTGAAGAGAGAGAGAGAGAGAAAATGAATCTGAGAAAGTGAAGATATTTTTGGTTGAAAACCCTTAAGTCAGCCAGGCAACTACGTGGGTTATGCCGCGACTTCAACTCGCGGCATAACTCGCCCGTGTCCCAAAACCCAACATCATCCAGTGGGTTTCGCGGGTTGTGTCGCGACCTCAAGTCGCGGTGCAACTCGCGTAGCTCCACAAATCTCATATCAAACAGAGGGTTACGCGGGTTGTGTCGCGACCTCTAGTCGCGGTGCAACTCGCGTAGTTCACTGCTTGTCCCAAAAATTCTCAAAATCCAACTCAACTTCAAACCAAACACGGTGCTAACGATAAAAGCTTAACCATAAGAAATTATATATCAGAGATGGCGAGTAGTGGGTTTTGTAACCACCCCACCCAGTTAATCTTGATCTTCCTACTCCTACTAGTAGCCTAAAAGTACGAATGAGTGACAATATTATCCCACAACTCCGCCTTCTTGGGCTTACGATTTCTAAACAACGTCCCATTCCTGTGAGACCAAATACACCAAAGAGCCGTAAGTAAGACCGCCTCTAGACAAATTGACTCCACCTTCTTCAATATCAACGAACTCAACCAGTTCGTCCAATCCGAATTAGACTTGAGAGTCAGAATATCTAAACTCCACCACCGGCCAATTTTCATCCAAATATCTCGTGCCATATGACATTCGAAAAACAAATGTTCTACAGATTCGATATCCACATCACAAATCGGACATAGGATGGAATGCACATCAATACCTCTTTTAACAAGATTATCCCTAGTTGGGATCTTATTCAGACCCAAACGCCATTCAAGGACATTGACCTTTATATTGTTATATTTAGGCCAACTAGCTATAGGCCTTATTAATATTATTCACTACTACAAATTATGCTTTTATAAACGGTTGTTTTTGGGTTTTATACGTGGTTTTGGAACCGCGTATATCGCGTGTGTTTGTTAAAGTATCGGGCTTTTATACGCGGTTCCAAAACCGCGTATAAAACTCATCTTTTATACACGGTTTCAAAACCGTTTAGAAAAGTAATATTAACCGCGTATAAAAGTGACCGTCTTACACGGTTTTTAGATGAAACCGTTTAAAAAATCTCTACTAACCGTTTATAAAAGTATTTATCTTACACGGTTTTTAGATGAAACCATTTAGAAAAGTCATACTAACCGTTTATAAAAGTCTATATCTTACACGGTTTTTTGCTAAACCCGTTTACAATTGTATTAATTTTTCATGGTTTTCGTAACAAAACCGCGTATAAATGTAACCATTAATAAAAAATTGCACACATTTGTACACGGTTCTTTTACTAAAACCGCATATAATGAGTTATATTTATATTTTTAATATTTTCCTCGATTTTGTTACCATCCATTATTTCAAATGTTGGTGAAGCTGCATTATATCGATATGCTAAATTTCCAAATATGGTTCATATTCGAATACTGGAACATGTCAAACACAATTCCAAATACAAAAATCAACTAGACGCATAAATGTAGCATCTCGAAGTAACCATTAACCATTAAACTTTAAAAATCATCAACGTAAATGTAATATCTCAAAGTAACTTAACATTCTAATATTTTTCATCATATACTAAGTCTAACAATTCTTAAAACAACCCCCCCCCCCTAAATTCATTATCACATTTTAATCTCTTTCATACGCTTCAAAGTGAACGATCTCGCAATATTCCAGGCAACACTACAAAAAACCATTACATAAATATCTTAAAAACATAAATCCAACCAAATGAAAATATCTTTCCAACATATATAAGATAATAGAGATAAATAAAATATACTAGACAAATTTTCCTGCACCATGATCTTCCTCGTGGACTAACTCAAATGGTTGACTAGTAGATGCATCATCGAAGATAACCGACACTCGAGGCGAAAGTTGAACCGTAGATGACAAATGTTGTGGCACACTTAATTCTAGTATACATTCTTAAATTTATTGAAACAATTTCTTCATCTCATTCATATCTTATCTCTTATGTTTGTTGCATCAAAAATCAAGTTGAGCATGTGTAAGGAAGAAAACATAGACACAAAAAATAATAGGAAAAAGTTCTGTGTTGGGAACTGAAGATGTGAACAAGTCTTTAATGCTGCTAGTTCAGAATTACTACTGCTAGAAGACTTCAAAGTTAATACTGCTGAGTATTACTACTGCTAGTAGAATTAATACTGCTAGTCAAAGTTGAACAAAGTTAGTACTGCTTAGCTAGTTAGTACTGCTAGTGGTTAGTGCTGCTTAGTAGTTAATGCTGCCAAGACTTAATGCTGCTTATAAGGTAATGATCAAGAGATCGTGATAAACAAGGATATTTTGAAGATAATGATGGAAGATATACTGAAGATATTTTATTTATTGTAATTATCTTTTTATTCAGTATATGTACAGATTTGATAGAATAGTTTAGGAGAGATTAATTCATTCATTCTAAGTTTTAGAGAAAATCAACCTCAAGGCATAGATCCTAATTCTAGAGAAGTAGAATTCGTATTGGTGAGTCTGTTCATCAATATTGAGGTTGTATGTTTAATCTTGTAACTTCAAGCATTCAATACAAGTTTACAAGTTGTTGATTATATACTGTTTTGGTTTACTGTTTTATTGAATATCAAAGTGTTATTCCGCAACTTCTTTGATATTAGTTTCTGAGAATTTATTCTTGTTAAGAATTCGATCCTGACATTCTGTTTTGCAAGGGTGGATTCCAAAAGGCATGTAACATTGAAGTAAAAGAAGGGTGGATTCCAAACAGACCTTGATTGGAAGCTTTGAAGCAACACATATTTGCCTGGGGAAGAGATCTGCACTCGATTTATCCAAAACAGCAGTGTAAACCTTCACATCATCCTTTGTTATTTGATCCCTAAATTATTCAAATTGAAACCAAAAATGATACAAATGTCAATCTAGAATGTACAAGAATTGAGCAATGAATATTATTGTTTTCTTTCTTTGCTATACTTCAGATACATGTTCTAATTACCAATACAAGAAAGAGTAGTCGCAAAATTATGGCGGCATCTTCTTTGAAACACATCAAGATGCAAAACCTCAAACAAATAACTTACAACAAAACAAATGTACAACAAACCAAACTAGGAGTACAACTTGTAATTGAATGCATAACAATCCTAACATTAAAGAATTGAGTTCCAACTACTGAAAACACATCAATTCAAAGCCCCTAATTAAGATCCATGTAGACATCAACAATTTATATAAATAACTCTAAGGTGTCGTTTGTTTTTTAAAAGGTCTAAAGTCTGAAGTCTTATTTTAGTTATGATTAATAAGAGGTGGTGTGTAAAAAGATCTGAACGATTCAGACTTAAGAGTCATTAAAAGGTATTTTTAAAAAAACAAACAACCCCTAATAATTGATTCCATAGTTCCGTACTACTGAAACCACATCACGATTCAAATCATGTGAACACCAAGCAATTATAATCAATAATCAGGAGAAATACATATTTCAAAAACTACAAATGGAACAATTGTACTAACAATGCATGCCGAACAAATAAAACTCCAATTGAACGAAGAAGATTGAATCAACCAAAGTTTAACCCATGTAAAGCGACACAACGAATCACAAATCCCAGATCAAGAAACTTCAAATGCATCAAAATAATCGTATTAAACAACAATGAGTACCATACATTTAACTAGCGCATTCCCACAAGACCTTAAACAAACTTACAATCTATCAACAAATAATTGAATAAATTAAAAGTAAACCATGACAAAACACAAAACTCAGATCAGGAAACTACAAATCCATCGTAATCAATGTCGATAAAAATAGGAAACCATCATACAAAACAGTAAATGGTTTGAACTTACTATAAAGAGCGAGAGAAGATAGAGTAGATTCTACAGAAAATGGGCAGGTAGGTCACCTCAAACGATGAATCTAATATGGAAATACAATAAGAAAAGGATTAAGAGTTCCAATAAATACTTTCCTAATCAAAGCATCATTACTAATAAAATGTAGACATCTGAATATCTTACTAACCGAGGAATGAGGATTATAGTATGGACCAACTTAGTTGGCATAGATGGGGACTGCTTCTCAGGGGCAAAACACAAGCCTTTTAACATTAGGGGCCGAATTTTTCATGTTATCCTAAATGTGAAGCAAAAGTAATAAACAATATCAGTAGAAAGTCGTCCATGTTTTCTAAAATTTAAATTACAAGACAAAAAAATTAAAATCAGTCCTAAAAATGGTAAAATCCCTAATCTAAATCTAAAATTACAAGATAGAAATTCAATAAATCAACCCTAAACAAAAACACATATTCGCATTAAAATAGTAAAATTTAAAACTAAATCAAGAATTCAAGAAACTATTAATATGGCATAAAAATTGAAGTATAGCATGGAAGTTGAAACTTGAACAAGTCAAAAAAACACATGAATCGTTGTAATTGACAACTTGAAGACTTAGAAGGTAGAAAAATGGAACTTGTCATGTGATGATGAACTGGAGTGGCAGGGTGTCAAGTAAAAGTATAATATAAAAATATATATATATACTAAGGCATCCCTATTATGCAGCAAAAAAACTCAAGGGCCATGGCCCCTTTGGCCTCCATCGTCATCCGCCACTACTGCTTCTTCATCACTGTAACAGTAATCAGATGCAATCTGATTTTAATTGGGTCGTGTTGTTAGTCTGTGCGATGAAATATTACAAAATATGAGTAAATTGGATACACACAGTTGGAGATAACAATATCAAGAGAATGAAGAACTAGACCAGTAGAACAATTGTAAAAGCATAGCTCAATCACAAAGTTTTGGTAGGGTGGGGCTGATGCCCTTATTTTTGGCTGTAGCCAGAAGGTTCCACAGTACGAAAAAACCATTCGGGTGGCGATTTAAAAACATCCAAGATTCTTGACCTCTTTGATTACCCTTCGACTCGTAACCAAATTCCATCAAGAGTTTAAAACTTACATATGTGCTTATGCTAATCAGGATTTGAAGACGATAAATAATTGCTATCCCGCTTCTTGATTGTTGTACCGCCCATGCTATTTGCTTGCTTGCCATGACCATTAATAAACCCAGATATCAAGAACTTATCAATGCAACAATAAACAGAGCACTTGGAGGAGAGGAGGATAGGATGGACTTTGTTAGGTTTAGGGTTTTGCATTTTTGGTTTATGAATGGCGGGAACTAGTAAGTGGGAAATGGGAAAAACAAATTGGAAAAATAAATTAATTTCAATCTTTTGATTTTGAAGAAACATGCGGAAAAAAAGAGGGAAAAAGGGGTGGGAAAGTGTTTTTTGGAAAATTCTAATTGTTATTTGTCTAGTAATATCTAATTGGAATTAAAATTATATTCATATTTTATTTAAAATAACAAAGACTTAATTTAAAACTTAAATTTTCAACATTTAATCTTTTTTAAGTTGTAACTTAATTAATTTATGTGCGTATAAATGTACATGTACTAGTTATGTACATATTGATTAATATTTAATTTTCTATTACAAGTTCAATATTTCAGATTTTAAAATAAATATGTAATATATTTTGATTTTCGTTGGAGTACTTTTTTTACGTAATTAGTTGTATAATGACATATTGGTTACATTATATATGTCATAATGAGTCGTATGGGTCATGTTGGTCGTATTGAGTTCTATTGGAATGTAATCGGTCTTATTGGTAACGTATCATGTCCATTTATATTGGTTGTAATGGGTTGTATAATGACATATTGGGTTACACCGGGTTATAATGGGTCATATTGAGTCATGAAGGTCATATTGGGTTCTACTAGGTTGTAATGAATCGTATTTTGAGGTATTGGGTTATAGGGTTGGGTTACAATGAGAAGTGGTTAGCGACCGTTGGATGAGAAATGAACGCACATTAGGATTTGATGCACCGAGATGCACCAAATCAATTTCATTCTAAGCCGCAATTCATGGGAGAGCTTGAGATTAATATAGATCAAATGTTCAGATCCACTTCTCACGCTTCGCCTTGGGTTATATTGAGCTATAATGGATCTTATTAGGTGGTAATGTGTTGAATCCGATTATGTTGATCGTATAGTAACATATTGGGTTACATTGGGTTATAATAGGTGGTATTGGGTTCTTTTAGGCTGAAAGGGGTCGTATTGGGTGGTGATTGTTGTAATGGGTTGCATAAGATTTTGTTGGGTTGCAATTGGTTTATTGGATTATGTTTAACTGTAATGAGTCATATTTGCTTTTGTTGGTCGTATTGGGTTAGAACGGGTCATATTTGATCTTATTGGTCAATGGGTCATACTAGGTTATAATGGGTTATATTTGGACTTATTGATTTGTAATGGGTCATATTGGGTTATAATGGGTTATATTTTGCCTTATTGATTTGTAATGGGTCATATTTGGTCTTTTTAGTTTGTAATTGGTCATGTTGGTTGTAATAAGTAGTATAGGTTGTAGTAGGTAGTAATGCGTCATCAGGGGTTTAAATGAGTTGTAATGGGTCGTATTGGTTGTAGCTAGTGTCTCACATGGAGTAATGCTTGAGTCGTAGGGGTGGACCTACTAAGAAGGTCATGGGTGCACATGCAACCCATCTACCTTCTCGACGACGTAAAGAAACCTTTTTAGGGGTCTTAAAAGTATATCCCCTTAAAATTGATGTGTGCTCCCTTAAATTAACAAAGATACAACAACAACCTATTGCTAATGTCGTTACATGTAGTGATGGCCAAATGGGTCTGGCCCGATCCGATCTGGGTGGTCAACCGCGTCCAGGCCTGCTAAAAACCTTGCCCGGGTCGGCCCGGTTCATAGCCCAAAAATCAGGACCGGTCCATGTTTTTGGATGTTTTAGCAGCCCGGCCTGTAACACCCTAAAAACAGGGATAACAAAAATCCGAAAAAATGGACATGCGGTATTTAAAATTGCCAAAGCAAGAGCCTCTCAAAAATGGGGAAAATACACAAACCTGTTTAAATACAATCGTAATTAAACGGATAATAAATAACAACCAACTAATCTAATTTCTATAACCAGAAAAGAGATTACAATCAAGGGTGTCATTTATAGACCCAGAGGATTCTCTACCAATAATAAGTCCAAAAGCGATATTCCCAAATCTCTCATCCAAGTACTACGCCCGCTTAGAACCGGTGCCGCTAAAACCTGAGATACACATCGACACCAAACAAGTGTTAGGCCAAAAAGTCTAGTGTGTTGAACAATAAATAGCATGCATGAACAATTACAATTCTTATCAGCAGTTAACCAGTTTTCAACATGTATGGAGTCAACGGGGGAGACCCATAGCACCAATCAATTCCACTCCAAAGAGTCGATGCACCTTGATGCCCTTAACAAGGAACACCCCAAAGGCCCGGCCCACCCGAAGATCAGACCATACAGGAAACTTTCCGAGTGGCGGAGGTCTACTGGGCACATACCATCACAGTGGCGCCCCGAGACTACATCCTCCTAGTGAACTTGCCTTGGTTCGTCCAACATAATGCATATAGGAGGTCCTTAGGTATCTTTCAACCAAGTATATTTCACCCTCCTAATAGCTCGAGTCTAACATAAGACTTAAATATCCACATAACCACGTTGTAGATACAATAACACCAAGAGTGTATTCCGAATAGAAATCATCATGTTATACCAAACATATATTCCTTAATCATGTCAAATACCCATTGTGGGCACACATAATGTAAATCCCCAAATAATTACACAACATAGAGTAAATCATGGGATGATACTTCATATACATATATCTCACATAATCTCATGGAAATACCATCAAATACTTAAACCCATAAAGATGGCCATTTTGAGCAAATATGTGATAATAACAACAATTAAACAAATATGATGTGTATCCAGTTTTAACAAAAGTTTAGTAAACTCACCTTGCTAGATTTAGACTAAATCTAGATTTTACTCACTTAGAGCTTTCCTTGAAGAAACTTGGTTCTTCAAACCAAATCTTCCAAAACCTAGATCTACAAGGTTTCAACCATAAATATACATAATCAACCACAAAGAATCGTTTCCCAAACCATGAACATGGATACCTCAACTAATACCGAAACCCTAACTCCCATAACCGAAGAGAATAGAAGATTACCTTAACCCAAACTTGAACTCACCAACCAAAACACTTCTAGTTCACCAAAATGATTACAAACCTTCAATCTATGAAAGGGAGAACAAAGGGTGGATGAAACCCTAGAAAACTTTGGGGAAGAAGATGAATAGGGAGAGATGAGAAGCTTACCACCACAAAATGCTCTAGAATACTTCAATAAACTTCCAATATCTTACTTGATACTTGAAGAGCTCTCAAAAACGAAACCGTATCAAGTTGAATCACCAAAATCGGAGTTGAAATGAGAGAGATATGAAGAAATGAAGTTTGGGGCTGAAAATCGCGATTTTAACACCCTGAAACACCCAGACAATTGTGCCATGCTATAGTGACAATGTCACAATCGCCAGGCACAATTGCTGAGATTGTACCGAGAGTTTTCGGGCTCTGGCGATTGTGACAGGCGATTGTGACACTGTCACAATCGCCGGGCACTATAGTCGAGCACGTACCGAACACTGTTTTGGCCATAACTTCTTCGTTTTAGCTCCGTTTTTGCTCCGGAAAGAACCGTTGGTCTCGTAATTGAATCATTTATCCATCAAGACTATAAAATCAAGGATTCAAGCCCAAAATCAAATATCTTATTTTTCCTTAATATATCGGTTTCTGCAATAACTCGAAATGATACCTTTCGAAAATCGGGGTGTTACACGGCCCGAGACCGGTTTTTGGACCGGTCCGACCCGATCTGAATTTTTCAAAAAAAGTAGTCATTTTAAAGTCGTTATAGAGCCGTTGTTTTCGATTTTTTGACCGTTTTTTTGATTTTCTACCCCCCAAACCCCTATAAATACTTGTGTTGATTATGGAGTTAGACACCAACTTACAAAACGCATACAATTCTCATTTCTCGGTCTCACTATATTTGTTTCTCACTAGTTCTAATATAATATCTCTAGCTCTCTACTCTCTACTCTCAAAATGGCCGAAAAAAATTACCAAGTTGTTGCCGAGTATGGACGAAAAGTTTATTATATAATTAATTATTATATAAAGAAAGTAATTAAAAAAAGGAAGGACCGGCCGAAGGACCGGTTCAGGCCCGACCCGGTTTTCTAAGAACCGGTCCATCCCACCCTTAACTGGGTCACCGATATTTGGGTGAAACTCGGCCCGACCCGGCCCTTGAGCTTACTGTTTGGGCCCGAAGCCCATTTTGGCCCAGTCCGGCCCAAACGCGGTATGGGTAGATGTTACAGATGATTAATCAATTTCTTTTTATACAGTTATGACTTTATCCTTGTTAGTGTTGTCTATAATGATAGATGAATCAAAAACTTTCAATTGGACTTATTCTTTCAATTGGTATTTTTGTTTATCTCCTATTTTGCAAAAAAGGAAATTCAGGTAAGTGCTTTTTTATAAACATATGTATAAAAAGAACATATTTCATTTAGCTCCTTCATGCCTACCATAACTAGTTATTTCGGTTTTCTACTAACGGCTTTAACTATAACCTCAGCTCTATTTATTGGTCTGAGCAAGATACGACTTATTTGAAATTAATTGCACAATTCATAAAAGGAAATCTTTCTGAGCCCTATATTTGGCCATCACTAGTTACATGTGATATTATAGTTTGCAAATTCAAACCCCCTTTGTCGGCGAGTTTGAAAAGTCTGTCGGAAAAGTAACTTTTTTAGTGGCAAGTTATATGAAATTCGTGGCAAAGTTCATTTTTGACGGTGGCGTTTTCCTTCGATAAAAAGTCAAACTTTTACCGATGGGTTTGGAAAGTTCGTCCATAAATATAACTTTTAGCGGCGTGTTGTATTAAATTCGTCGGCAAAGGTTCATTTTTGCCAGCGAGTTTAGGAAGCCCATCGGCAAAAGTTTAAGTAAAAACAATTATTATTTAAAATAAAATACTTTTGCCGACAAGTTAATGAAATGCGTTGGTGAAAACGTAACAAAATACTTTATTATTAGTTTTTTTATAAAAAACCATAATTAAACTAAACTAAAATATATTTTTATTTTAAATCTAGGTTTCTCAAAATCGTAAAATAAAATCAAAAAAGACTAACAGAAGTATGAATAATGATCGAGGGTTCGAGTTCTAGATTTCAGAAACCCGCTGCATTGTGAGGGTACATTTCTAGTTATTATTATTGTTATATAATTATTACTCTTATTATTATTATTATCATTATTATTATTATTATTATCATTATTATTATTATTATTAACACAAAAACAATAATTAATACCGACATTATACGCGGTTTTGTTATGTTTATACGCGGTTTTAAATAAACAACCGCGTATAACAAGGTATGATATTTATACGCGGTTGTTTGTACTTTTATACGCGGTTTTTATACTTTTATATGCGGTTTTTAATAAAAAAAACCGTGTATAAAAGGGTATGACATTTATACGCGGTTGTTTGTACTTTTATACGCGGTTTTTAATAAACAACCGTGCGGTTGTATGTACTTTTATACGCGGTTGTGTATTCAAAACCGCGTATAAAGATTACCTTTTATACGCGGTTATTTATTTAAAACCGCGTATAAAACTAACAGGTTTGTATGCGGTTTATGGCTAAAAACCGCGTGTAAATGTAGCTTTTACGTACGGTTTTGTTAGCAATAACCGCGTACAAAAGTGACCCTTTCATACGCGGTTTTTAATAAATAACCGCGTATAAAATCTAACCTTTATACACGGTTTTATCGATGCAACCGTTTGTAATTGTCGAGTACTCTTTTTATACGGTTTTTAATCTAGAACCGTGTATAAAATCATATTTTTAGCAACGGTTCAAATTGAACCGTGTAAAAAGGTTCCAGATTCGTCTTTTATATGCGATTTTTGTAAAAACAACAAAAACCGTGTATAATTAGGCACGTATAAAATTCATTTATGTAGTAGTGATTCCTAACATCAACAAGCAACATAACTTATATTCAATATACAACAATCGATGAATACAAAAGATTTAATTTTAAAATGTTAAAGTCTATTCCCAAAATTATACATATGCAAACGTTTATTTCGGTCCTTTCATAAAATAACCAAAAGTTGACCCTTACAACCGAAAGGAGCCACCGACCCAAAAATCACGAAAGGACCACACTAGTCGTTCAAAACTGACGGATTAGGTTTCTCCCCGGATATTACCTACCCAAAAAGAACCTTTGAGACTTTAAATACATGTGTCAATTATGATCGAGGCTAGTTTCAATCATGAGTAAGAATATATTATTTTATTTGGTATTGTCAAATTTTATAAAAATAATGTACATCTTAATTGAAAATGTATTCTGCTCCAATGTAATGCATACACTTGACTGACTAATCAAAAAGTACTAAAGTTTGAATGGCGTTGAGTATTTTGTTGTTTTATACAACGTGTCATGTGCTCCGCCTAATTCCTTAAATTACCTTTTCATTTATCCCATTTTCTCATCTTTTTGGTGGGAAGTCATATCGATATTGAATATTTAGAAATATTTTATTAAGGAGTGAATTGCAAATTTGGTCCCTATGGTTTGCTGTTTTTCTCACATTTGGTCTCTAGAAAATTTTTATTGCAAGAAACTCTCTGTGATATGCAAAAGTGCTCGGATTTAATCCCTAAGGCTAACGTCTGTTAGTTTGCAGTTGTTAAATTCCCCCATGTGCCTTGCATATGAGGGTATATTGGTCTTTTTAACCATATATTTCTTTAACCCTAGCTAGAAGACTTCTTTTCCCCTTCTCTACCACCGGCCACCTACCTCTCTCTCTCTTTACCACCGGCCACCAACCCCTCTCTCTCTCTACCATCGACCACCCTCTCTCTACCATCGACCATCCCTCCTCTCTTTACCCTGTCTTTTCCTTTCACAACCATCTCTTCTCCAAACCATATCATCGTGGCTGCTCGATCTCTTCTCCATCATAACTGATCGACTACACCATCACTTATTACTCTCGATCGATTATGCATCGGGTTGATTGTACTTGGTTCTCAACGACAACAGGTCTCCAGTTCTATTTGGGTTGATTGTACTCGTTCGATTCTGCATCGGGTTGATCAAAATTTTCAGATTCGTTGCGAAGGCTAGAAAGTTCAACAAGGAGCATTCGCACCTGTTGAGCAGCAGTGGATGTTTACCGATTCCGATTTCATCGGACCAGTGGGTAGTTTGTGGTTCGATCGGGTAGTGTGTGGTGGGTATGTTGTTAGAGCTCAATGATGTTGGCTGTTGGGTTTCTATTTGGGTCTGATTATAAGTTTGAGTTTTGATTTTGATTTTACTTTGAGTTTGACTTTCATAGATAGATGGAAATTTTAGTCAATTTTGAGTTATTTGAGTTCATCTGTGGTCGATTAAGTGTGTGTGTAGCGGCAAAAGGTGGTCGCTTTTAGTTGGAGAAGATGACCGGAGTTAGGGCTTTGGCCGGAGAAGAGAGAGGGAAGAGTTTGATCGGAGGTTTTGGTCGGAGACGATGCTTCTCCGGTTTGGTCTGTATGTGTGTGTGTGTGTATATATATATATATATATATATATCATATAATAGTAAATTGCACTTTTGGTCCCTGTAGTTTTTTTTTAATGAAAAATGAATAAAATAGGCAAAATGACCAATATACCCTCATGTGCAAGGCACATGAGGGGGTTTAACGGATGTAAGTCTAACAGAGTTAGTCTGAGGAACCAAATCCGAGCACTTTTGCATACCACAGAGAGTTTCTTGCAATAAAATTTTGTAGGGACCAAATGTGAGAAAAACAACAAACCACAGGGACCAAATTTGCAATTCACTCTTTATTAAAAAAATAATATCTTATATATTATTGATTTTAAAACAATGATTTGCAGAGTTTCCACGAATTGATTGGTTTTCAAATGAAACGCACCCTATATATATATATATATAGAGAGAGAGAGAGAGAGAGAGGTGGTTTCATTTGTAAACCACCTTTATAATGAAAACTTTACAACCCATCTAATCACCATAAATTGTATTAATCAAGGGCCAATATTCATTTGAGTTATTTATGTTAACAAAAGTTAAAATTTAATATTTTTAATTAATGAACATATCAAGGAAGGACAATATCGTCCCAACCCAATTAATATTTTTTAATTAATTACAAAATCATACAATTAATATTTTTAATTAATAAAAATTAATGATTTTAATTAACGAAAATTAATTAAAACTATCGTCCAAATCCGATATTTCAGGGATGAAATCAATTTCACATGTGATGAATCAAATAAGTTATGACAGTGAAATTGTACTAAATTTAATTTCACATGTTTCATGAATTCAATTTCCCCTGTTTGATGGGTTGGTTTATGTCAACAGTTTCATCGATCGCATAAAAAAGGATGGATCCGTGAAACTGTTTCATCGATTGCATAAAAAAAGGATAGATCCATGAAATAATTTCATTGATTGCATAAAAAAGGATGGATCCATGAAATAATTTCATCGGCTGCATCAACAATTTCATCAATTGCATTCACCACAATTCTAATAGTTCATATCCATTCTAAAGAAAACCTCAGGAAGTTGTAGCTTATTCGCATTTTCTGATGGATGACGGTGGGCACCGTGAAAACGGGCGGCAAAAGCAACCACAGGGTTAGTGGTTGATGCAACACCAACCATCGATGAAGCAGATAATGACGATCATGGCAGAACGTGATGCCGCCATTCAAGAACGGAACTTAGCAATGTCGGAAAAAAAAGTCGGCCCTGGCTGAGCGGTGAAGTTTTCCAATTTCCAGTTGGTTCCCCTACTATAATTTGCTTTCTTTCTATAAAAAATATTTTCCTAAAATATAATCCGAAATTAATATAAAATATATTTTCCTAATTTAAAATTGTTATATATAAAATGACCACCATGCCCTTTTAATTAAAAATAATTCAATAATTAAGGAAAGTCATTCATTGGTCAATTTAGGTGTGCAAAGTTTGTATTATAAGAGGGGTTTGCCAATGATCCCTCCCCTATATATATATATATATATATATATATAGGGGCCTAATCAAATGAGAACTAGGTAGTTTGTGGTAACTGTGAGATCCAATATGAGCCACACATTTAGAATAATTAAAATTAATTTTAAATAAATAAAAAATGATATTTTAGTAAATTTGTTTAATTCCTAAAATATAACCTAATTCCTAAAATATAACCTAATTCCTAAATTTTCTTATTTTCTTTTACACAAAGGTACCACATTGTCTATCACGTATTTTTTATGTTTACAAAAGGGTATTATAGTGTACTATCATGTATTTTCGATCTTTACAAAGTGTATCACAATGTGCATCACTTATTTTCGATCTTTACAAAGTGTATCACGGTACGCTATCACGTATTTTCGATATTTACAAAAGGGTATCATAGTGTGCTATTATATATTTTCGATCGTTACAAAGTGTATCACAGTTTGCATCACGTATTTTCGATGTTTATAAAGTGTATCACAATGGACATCATGTATTCACCGGAATAATATTTGCTGGATAGAGGAGAGATAAGAGAAGAGAGAGGAGATCTAAAAATACCTAAAATACTTTCAATTAAAAATTTTAATTAAAATTACCAAAATTATTGATTTTCTAATTTATCTTCTGATTTGTGGTTAATATTGGATCTCACGGTTACCACAAATTACTTAGTTCTCCCTTGAATGGCCCCATATATATATAGACTTAAGTTCGCGTGAGACCAAACAGTTTCCGTGAGACCAAGCTTTAAAGTATGAAACTTCACACAAAAAAACTGTGAATGTAAAAAAAATCGAACTTTTCATAGGAAAAACACCGTAAATGTTACGTTCACGGTGTTTTTCGCTGTGAATGTTTGTTTTTTTTACCTTCACAGCGTCTTCACTGTGAAGGTTCGGATATACCTTCACAGTCGTTTATCTGTGAAGGTTTGATTTTTTTAACTTGGTTTAGGTTTTTTTACCTTCATAGTATGATTACATTATGAAGATTCGAATGTTTTTTACCCTCACAGTGCTTCGGTGTGAAGTTTCATGTTTTAAGGTTTGGTCTCACGCGGTCTCACAGAAACAGTTTGGTCTCACGTGAACCAGACCCTATATATATATATATATATATATATATATATATAGGGGTTGTTTTATTTGCAACCCTTAAAAAGGTTGCAAACCTTGCAACCCACATCTTAACCGTCGGATTCATGATCGGTGGTTACAATAGATATGGGGTCCAATATTTTTAATTAAAAAAAATAGAAATAGAAAAATAAAATAACCGTTGATCATGAATCCAACGGTTAAGATGTGGGTTGCAACATTTTTAAGGGTTGCAAAATATCATTCCAATATATATATATATATATATATCAAAAGTCCTCTAAATAACAATCAAGAAAATCCGTAACGGTATATTTTAGAATTTTGTGCTGAAATTTTATATAACTTTGGCAAAAATAGTTAAAATCATAATGTTACAATTTTGCTTTGGAAGATATAATAGAATCATAACATCCATTGACAAGGCACATAGTTTTTGAGCACATCAAATATAATAAACAAATAATTATATACACCTCTACGAATTACCTTGTAAATTCTTATTTTAAACGTTCATAGTTAGTCATATAGACAATGTTTTTTCATATATATATTTTCTATTTTCATAGTTGTATTTTATATTCTTCGAAAATAATAATTTAATAAGAGACTTGATGGTTTATCTAAAGAAAGCGATCATATCAAATTAATTCTTTTTTTTTATGCATCATCATGTTAGGTCGTGACGTTGATATAATAAAGATTTTTCAATTTATTAGTTAATTATGATATGAAATGGTATCTTTTTTCATGGAAAAGCCTAAGAGACTGTTTGACCGTTGTTGAATGGTTTGAAACAGAATAGTTAAGTGGTCAGAATGTTTAAGAGACTCTGTATTGTATAGTGCATAATGAAACTTGGTTGTTTGGTAACTGTTCTGAATGACAACAAATTACCATTTTAACCTTCTGTACCATTATAGCAATCACCAATTTTTTATAACCATGAACCAATTACTAACCATAAGTAGCAAATCAACAAGTTCTCTTTCCATGTACTAACCATGAACCAGTTACTATGAACCATGAACCGTAAGTTGAAATCAACAAGCTTTTATTAACAACATTAGCTAAAAAACCAAAATCACAGTGAAAAAAACCTTTTATGAATAATAACATTCCATAATCACAGTAAAAAACCAACACTAGCAATCAACAAGTTTTTATTAACCAAATCAGTAGCAACCAACAGTCGCAACCAACAATAGCAAATCAGTATCAAAAAATCGACAATATCAACAAATCGAGAAGAAAGACAGTAGTAATAAAGAGGAATCGACAATAGCAGCAAATCAAGAAGAAAGACAATAGTAGCAAGAGGAATCGAGAAGCGAACGACCAAAAAAATGGAGAAGTACCTGTGTAGGATGGAGGAGACGCTATCGTGGAAGATGGAGGGAGACGCTGTTGTGGAAGAGGGAGAGAGATGATGTCCGTGAGATTGATTTTGGCGAGATCGATTTTGGAGCAGTGTGGGAGAAGCGTGGAAAGGGCAAAAGTGGAAGAAGTTGAGATCTGAATGATTTAGTGTAGCCTTGGACTCTAAATCGCTAAGAGGCTCTTGTAATCATTAAGAGGTCAAATTTTTTTTTTTTTGTCAAACAGACTCTCCCTCTTACCGATTACGAGGTAGACTCTTAATGTAACCATTAAGAGCTAAACAAACTACCCCTAAATATTAAACAATCACTAGAGAAAGAAAAATTAATAAATATTTATTTATAACCCATTTTATTGTGCGATTTGAAACTAAAATCTTGTACTCCTTTTTATAATCATGAAACTTTTTCCACCTTTTCTAGTTACATTTATATAAGACATTATTTCATTTATATTTTTTTAATTTATAAAATATTTTCAATAACAAACAAAATTATCGTTGGTATATTTTGAAGGAGTAGTTAACTTTGAATCATATTACAATAAATATACTTCTAACATTATAATTTGAGTTTATATATATCAATTTGACTTGGTATTTGAAGAACGCAAAAAGCCAAGAAATATAACATTAATTTAGTGTAAAGTTTGTGAATTAATAAAAAAAAAGCTCCAAGTATATGGATGTCGATAGATAGATGATCGTACGAAATGAAAGGACAAAAGAAACGATTTTCGTGGCTAAGAAACTTAGGTTAGATAGATGACCGTACGAAATGAAAGGACAAAAGAAACAGATTTTCGTGGCTAAGAAACTTAGGTAGGTAGAAGTTAATAACAGGACCCTAGAATGCAAAGGTTGCGGAGCAATTGTTTCACAATATAAAAAAGCTATCAATCGTACTAGAATATGATATAACACAAATACATTTGTGTTATAAACGCAAAAAAAAACATTCATAAGGCACGGTATTTTGGGGAACCTCATCAGAAGTCACGAGTTCAAGTTATGTAAGACCACTGAAGATTTTTTAGATTGCTATAAAAAAATGCTTGAATTAGTCAAAATGTATACAAGTTGATCTGAAACATTTATGATAAACAAAAAAAATTCATAATATAATAACTATTCTGTTAGTTCACATATTTAACCACAAGTAACGGTAAACAAATAAAAATAATAATAATAAAAAAAAAAAAAAAAAAAAAAAACTTAAAAAGATGGAATTTTTTGCAATTAAGACTTGATACATGAAAAATTAGGCATTTATGTGAAAAAGGAGAATAAACAACAGATGGAAGGATGATAACATATCGATGAAATCGACGGTGGAGAATGATTTATGATTCCATCAAACATCACTTTTTTTCAACCAATCAAAAACTCCCACTACACCTCCACCATTCTTAGCCCCTTTCTTCCCACCATTCCCATCACTTGGTCCCACATACTTACACCTTTCTATTTTAGCAAATTTCTCCACCTCATGCATTACCACTTGTACTTTTTGCATTCATCCTTGTACCTTAAAAAAGGTTTGTTAGAGAATCTCCAACAGTGTTAAATTTTTTCTAAAATAGAGAATGAAAAGTTAAAATCTCTAAAAACATTTTCTTTTAACTCCAACAACTTTTCTATTTTAGAGAATCAATCATTATTTATATTATTATAATATTCTATAATTTATCATTCCAATACACTTTTTAAAAAAAACTTAAAATAAAATGTTAAACATTGAATCTTATTGGTTGGATTGAATAAAATAATATTTCTCTCTCCAATTTAGAGATTATAGAGAATTAGGGGTGTACGCGGGTTGGGTTGGGCGGTTTTTGACATTTTTACAACCCAACCCAATTACGACGGTTTGAAAATTCTCAACCCAACCCAACCCATTCAAAAGTATAACCCAACCCAACCCAACCCTTGCGGGTTAGGACGGGTTGGGTTGGGTTGGCGGGTTATAAATATACATAAAGTTGACGATTGAAATACGATAAATAATACTAAAAATGTAGCCAACAAAGTTATTAGTGATTACAAATGTTCGAGATTCTACATCCCATTTTCTTAAATGTGTTTGATTTATCATTGTCTTCGATTTTTGGAGACTTTAGGAGTATTTTCCATTGCTCGTATACATAAGAAATATGATATAAAAATACAAAGTTACAACCTACAAAAAAAACATATTATATTTCTCTATGCAATAAAAATCAAACTTTTAACAACATCAATGCAATGAAAACAAAAATTCATGGTTCCAACTTCTATTTTAAAACATACTCCTTATATTCATTTATGTTTATACTTCTAATTTAAAATCTAAAGTTTGAAACATACTTCGTATGTTTATTTATGCAATGAAAAAAAAAACGTCGATCTAGTTGTTTCAGTGCTCGTGAATTCGTAATTATTGAGACATATCGATCGACCTAATTGAATTAATTTGTGCCTTTACGTAGTTGGATTAATTTTGGTCTTTAGGTTGTAAATTGGACTAATATTTGTATATATATATTTTGGGTTGTTAATTAGACTAATATATGTATATATTTTTTGGGTTGTAAATTATAATGGTTGTAAATATTATATATATATGTATAAATTTATCGAAATAATATATATTAGCGGCGGGTTGGCGGTTTGGGTTGGGTTGAGTTTTGCTAACCCAATTTCAACCCTCCTAATTAGCGGGTTGGCGGTTTAGCGGGTTGGCGGTTTAGCGGGTGAGCGGGTTGGGTTTAATTGGGTTGTTAGCGGGTTGGGTTGGGCGGGTTTCGCGGGTTGACGATTTCTTGTACACCCCTATAGAGAATTCTCTATATTTAGAGATTTTTTGATTTTTCTCTATTTTAGCAAACCATATAGCAAAGCTGTTGAAGAGGAATAGCAAAGAAAAATCCAAAATTTTCTATTTTAGCAATGTTGTTGGAGATACTCTTACTTGCATGTTTATTTATACAAAATATATTCGCTATTTTATATCAGAATCAGTTAAATTATAAATTATATTAAAATCAGATTAAATCATATAAAAAAAAGCATTTAACGTTAAAAACATACAATAAAACATGTATATGCCACATAATTATTATAAAACAAAAACAAGAACAAACATAATTCCATTTTGGACAAATATTTGACATTTATTTTCCTACACTAGGATATGCAAAACTACTATATCAAGTTTCATCTTTTACACATTGTTTTATTTCTTATTTTTCTTTCCATTTTTGACCTTCTATTACTCTATTAACTATACGCTGCTTCTTTGTACAAGCACAGGATCTAATAGTAAATTCCCTCACACAGGCCTTTCTCAAAGCACTAGGTATCAGGGGGGCCTTTGGGTAATTAACCGAAACTTTAGGGACCAATTTTTAATATTCTATCACAAGTCCACCCATTGGGGCTCTATGAGGTATCCCCTTTCTCCTCTTCGCCGTCCTGAAGCTCGCCGCCGTCGGCGGAGGCGTTGACGGACTGAATCTCTGAAATCGGCGTCCATGGCCGCTGCTGCTGTAAGAATCCTCTGAATCCGATACTGAATGCTTTTTCTCCGGCAATATCTTCCTCTTTCTCTCGAAATTCTTCGACGTTCCAACAATCTGCAACAATCATAATCACAGATTCAATCATATCAATAAATAATAATAATAACAAATTTTGATTCGGTTTTTTTCATTAACTTTAGTAATCAATCATTCAATGTCGTATCAAGTGAGATTAACCCAAAGTTCTAATCTTTGAAAATAAAATTGAACGATTTGAAATTTTCGGAAGAATCCATTTCAAATCCGATCACAAATCATCATCGATAATCAAAAAAATAAACCAAAAAATTGGAAAAAAAACGCCGGAAAATATGGAAAATGAACACCATTGATGAAATTTGAAGTCAACTCCGGAAACAGAGGAGTAGTGAGAATTTTTTTCCAATAATTTATTTAAAACAAGTAATGAATCGATTAAATTTACCTTACAACCAAGTGAGCAGAATCGGAATGAATCAAGAAGACTTCGCTCACAAACTTCGCAAGTATTTGTGACACCTTTACCAGGCCTTGGTTGTGGTCGTTCGTTCAAGAACACAACTTTTGCACTGTTGATAATGTAAGTTTGAACTGAACTAATATCCAAATATTTTTGAATCTCAGAGACTCTAATCACATCATGATATGATGACCTCCTTATCTGCAAATTGATTAAAATCGTAACCCCCGTTATATATCGATAGAAATGGTTAGAAGAATGATGATGAAAGTCAATTGGTGAGAACCCAGATGGGTTGATAAAAGGGCCTTTAAGTCCAGATGATTCGAGTCAGAATCGATGATAAAAATGAAAAAAAGTAAAAAGGGGGAACATATATATATATATATATACCTGAATGTTGCGATGATCTTTGTGGTGATTGAGACAAAGAGAACAAAGGGCGCCATTCATGCAATCCAAGCAGTACATATTGCATTCAGACTTGTGGGAATCCGCGTGCAATTTACATTGAACAAAGAAAGTTTCTTGAAGCATCGGGTTCAACCATGGCGGCCATTTTTGTTGTTGTTCTTCATCAGGTCCACCAGCACCCTACATTACCATCAATTCACATCAATTAAACCATCAATTAAACCTGTGAAAAAGGAAGCATAAAGACTGAAATTTTCGATATGGTTTACCATAATCCGACGGTTCTTGGGTTTGATTTCTCGGACGATGGTGGATTCTTGATTATCGATCGCCAGTTTGATTAGTGAAGAGGGCGGAGCAGCGATGGCGGCGGTGGTGATGGTGGTGGTGGTGGGTGAGAATGGGGAAGAAAAACGGGGGGTTTATTTTGGAAGTGAAGGCGGCGAAGAAAGAAGGAGGGTACTTGTAGAAGAAATTGGTGGGTGGGGGTGGGTCGTTCTTATCCGTTCACACAATCAATGTAAATGGACAATTTACGAACCTAACTCCGAACCTGAATCTGAACCTGAGTGAACCATGGGTGCAAGGAACCGGACCTTCTTTTTTTAAGTTACATCTTCCACCCCTAAAGAAACTTATTTTTCAAAATTCTATAAAAACAGTTTTTTTATACACCTAAATTGGTCTCCTAATTATTCCTTTTTCAAATTAACCCAAATGTCACACCAAAAAAAATGAATCACTTCAGATTACCTTAAAATAATAAACAAATTACGAACCTAGATCCGCAATTGCAAACCAAAATAAATTTTCTTAAGGAAAATTGGGCAAATCATTTTTTTCTTTATTTGCGGTTCTGAATAATACAAATGTAGTGATATTTTGGTAAAAGTGGAAGAGAAATGACTAGAAGACCAATTTGAATATGTAGAATAAAAAGTCAAAATCTCTAATAAAAGTTACATCTAACGGTAGCAATTATATTATTTTAATTTTATGATTAATTATATTAATTAAATATTTAATATATTTATTAAAATATTATTTTTTTTCTTCTAAGCATTAATTTCAATACCTCTTATTGATGTAAAATAGTTAAAATATATTTATTAGTCTTAAATATAGGAATTTAGAGATTTTTCTAAATTTAAAAATTATATCTTCTTAATTTTCTTTCTTATATTTTATCATAGGGAAAAAAAATTAAAATTTTTAAAAATCTTAATTTTAATATAGCTATTAGAGATACATGTACCTTAAATAAGCATTTCTCTTTCAAATTACTACTTGTGTTGAGTGTGTAAAAAATATAATATTACTAATATGGTATATAACTAAGGACATGGAATATAAGTTAGATATGGATATTGGAAATAAATAAATAAAATATATTATTTTAATTGTAAATGAGGTAATGTGTTTTAATTTTTATTTATAAAAAATTGGTATGATGAGTTGGATCATTCATAGAATTAGTTGTTAACGACGAAGTCACTTTTGTTTTAGCAAAACAAAGTTAAACTTATGTTATCTTTTTTTACTTTATTTTTGAAAAAAATAAATTAAATTGTTTGAAGGGTTTATAAGACATGTTCAAAAACAAATTTTAACACAAGTTTCGATATGTGTGTCATGTTTTGTTTCTTTATGCAGTAATTCTGTTTCATTTGTCTCACATAAAAACAAATATGTTTATCTTTTTAATTAAAAACTTTTAAGTTAAAGTTACTTTATATAATGATAAATTATTCATCACATTTGATTCTCATATTACTCGTGAATATTATTATCTTTTTGGATTGCAAAAATTGTTTGATATTAATCCATCATTTTTATGTAACTTGATTCATTTCGTAACATTTCAGACCAATCGTACTAGATATTGTCCATTTTATCCATATATGTACTTACGGTTTTAAAATGCGTTTAATTGAGGATATATCTAGTCCATTATAAGGCAAATTTCGTTCCCTTCCTCAATCAATGTGGGATCTCACATCTAATACAGTTGGCCTGAAATGTTACAAATGGTATCAAAATCAGGAATCGAACTATTGTGTCAGCGAGAACGCTAGGCTCCAAAGGAGGGTGAATTGTGAGATCCCACATCGGTTGGGGAAGGAAACAAATGTTGCCTTAATAAGGGACGGATACATTCTCTATTAGACGTGTTTTAAAACCGTGAGTAAGAGACAATATCTGGTACAATTGGCTTAGGATATTACACATTTTTTGTTTGTCGTAACGATTTCCATTTCGAAATGTTAACAAAAATACAGTTTTTCTTAAACTATAATGTCAAAGTTAATAATCTAAGTAAGAGTCTAAGAGGTTTCTATATTTTGTCTATCATTGAAAATATATCATCTATCTATACTATATTATAAAAACGACATAAAAAACTCTTAATTACAACATTTTAAGCACAAATTACAACTAATTAAAGTCAATTACTTAATTTACAATTTCTTAATGCTTTGGTACAACCTTTCCAAGCACAATATCTCACATAATCATCTATTTGTGGAATGAATACTCATTTATTAATATAACTATTTGTTTTTTTGGTGGAGGATTTTATAAAATAGATTTTATATTAGCATAATCTATTTTAAATGTAGATTTTACATTTAAATCTATATTAATGAGATATAATATAAAATCTTTTTTCTTCCGTATTTTTTTATATTACATCTCATAATGATTTTTTCATATTTTATTTTATAAAATCTTTTTACAGATGTAATATAAACTCTTTTTTCTTCCGTATTTTTTTTGCTAATATAAAATAAAATAGATTTTATATTAGCATAATATAAAATCTACACGTATTTTTTTTGATAATATAAAATCTACACGTATTTTTTTTCACGAGCATTAAAAGAAGAAAAAAGAAGGTTGATATGAGTTAAAAATAAAAAATAACGAGATACACTAATAAATTATCGTATTCTTTAAAATAAAAATATTCCGCAATACTTTCCAAATTAACCAAATATAAAGAAAATAAAATAGAAACGATGTAGATATAAAAATATTATTCCATATTTTTAATATATTTACATTTAAATGTAAAATCGAAAATAAAAATAAAATATTTTAAAATATTCTCTACATTCACTATAAATATATATAGATTATCTATGTATCATCTGAGTACAAGAAGAAGACGAACGGTCAGGTGTCAATGGCGGAACCTGCAACTGAACAAAAGGTATTCCACTATATTGTTGTTTCTTTGAAAAACTACTTTTTTATATTTTATTTTATTTACTGAGGATTTGTTTATATTTTTCAAAACCCACAATCATATTTTTCGAAGTAGGGGAATAAGATATATATACATATCTTTATTTTTATCGACTAATACTATGAGGTCTTGAAGTCAATAGTCAGATAAATATGTTGTGAGACATGTCGTTTGAGTTTTAAATAATATAATAGAAAACTATTACCAATATTATTGCACAAAGTCATAACAACAAACGATTAATAATATATGCAAGTTAATCACTTATGAAAATACATTCGTTTTTCACATTGTATTTCATTAACTGTTAACAGAGAAATTACGTTTCATTTTAACTCGGTTCAATATTCCAACAAAAAATTTATCCTCTCGTGCAATGTACGAGTCCATCACTAGTATTTCATTAATAATAAACCGTTTGTTTTAAATTACATGTTTGACCATATGTTACATTTATAATAAAAATAAAATAACATTTTTTTAATTTTTGAAAGGTTCCCTAAATTAAGGAGTAGCTTAGGTAGGACATTATTTGTTGAAACATGCCCAAATTCAAGGTCTTCTAGACCTTATATTAAAAAAGTTAGGGACATCTAAATGTTTTGGTCCAAACATTAGTGGCAACATTTCATGTTAAGTCTTTATTGCAATAGCTAATGTTTCCCTTTCTTAGTAAATTACCTTTATGCCCTTTTAACAATTGCATAGAAAATTCCACTCCACCTGCTAAGTTTGGTCAACCAATTGGTTATTGGGAAAGTCATTATATTTAACACCAAACCTATTATTGTCTTGGGATGGGAGATATATATATATAAATATATATATATATATATATATATATATATATATATATATATATATATATGCTTCTAAATGAATTATTGGAACCAATAAATCTTTACTTTACTTGGAAATTGCATGAAAAACTCACCCACAATCCATCAAATTCAATACCATATTTCCATCAAATGTTATGAGAAAAAACTACTTTCCTATATTCTTAAACGTTAAACTTACGTACATCTTATTTATTAAACATATGTCAAATAAGATATACTGGATTCGTTTAATTTAACTGGTTTATTTCATGGAATGTTATTTTAAAAACATACGTCTTATATGTCTACATATATGTGTATGTAGTGTACATAGACACAAGTTAAGAAAAAAAAATGCTTTCGTTACGATTTGTATGAATCTTTTAATGATTTGTTACCTACGCTTTATTATCGTTAATAGATTTTATTATTATTATACTGTAATAAATATTAAAATTTGAAAAAGATAGATGATTTTAATATGTTTGGAGCTATATGTACGACATAGTTGTGGTTATCTTCTTAAAATTATTTTAATGGTTTGTTAGAAGCCACCGGAATTAAGGACCCCATTGTTCCATGTTGACCAATGAAATGAGTAGTTCTCTTTTTAAGTGTTGTCTCATGGTTTTGAAATCCAACTTTTACATTCTAGATTGTTCATTCTGATCAGATATAAAATTAAATAAGTAATTGATAGGTTTTATTAAATATTTATCTATATTATATTATAAAGATGGCATAAAAAACTCTTAAAAACAAGTCTTAAAACTTAATGTATCGCTATTTAATGTTAATTACTTAAAAAACAACCATAAAAGCTGTATGTACTACATTTAATGCTATTCATTAATTTTCAATCACTATCTCTAACCATTTTAACTCCCCTAAAATCATTTCCCACTTTAACTCCCCTAAAATAACTCTCAGCATATTCTAGATATAAAAAATCTTAAAGAATATTTTATAAAAAAAATTATATTATTAAACCAAAATAAATTACATTATATTATTAAGTATAAATTAAACAAATTTATATCAAAAAATCATTATCACTCTCTCACAACCATCCAAAATCGTAATGTAAATCGACAAAAAACAGAAAATAAAATGAAACATTAAAATCGTGATGTATCTAGCTGCATTTACGCGAGTACACTTCTAGCTCTCAATAAAATAAAAAAATTAAAGTTTATAACTACACATATTGATATTACTTTCCTTATTATCTAAAATAATGGTGTCAAATAAAAAGACTAATATAGATTTTCAACATTAATAACATATTGGAATATAGTTGTCTAAATTTTAAAACATTATTTCATTAATTTATTAAGTCAGGATTATTATTATTATTTTCCCCCTAATGTACAAGCTTTAAGCATTATGAGATTGAAATGGAAAGATTTTAATATGTGGAGGCTAAACTTGCAACTTTCGGAAACATTAAGGTTGGTTGGATCAGTTTTGAGAACGTATTTACTTGTCACTTGTGAGGGGCTAAATGTTTAGAGCATCTTCAACAACTTTATTAAAATAGAAAAAAATAGGTTTTTTTTTTCTAAACCTCTCCAACAGTTTTGCTATCTTGTTTGCTATAATAGAAAAAACTTAAAAATTTTCCAAGTTTAGAGAATTCTCTAACTTGATGATATGAGAGAGAAATGATTATTTTATTCAATCACACCAATTAGATTCAATTTTTATCATTGTATATTAAGTTTTTTTTAAAGTGTATTGGGATGATAAATTAGAGAATATTATAATAATATAAGTTGTTTTAAAATATCTAAAATAGCAAATCTGTTAGAGTTGAATGTAACACCTTTTAAAAAATTTCATTTTTGTTTTTCTATTTTAGAGAAATTATAGAAAATAGTTGGAGATGCTCTAACATTCCCCAAGCTTAGGATTTTTAAGATTAGATATATGAAATTATGAATTGTGTTTTATAAACAATTGCAAAATTGTAATATATGTTACCATAAAACTTTTGGTGGCTAATTTGTCAAAACAGCAAGTCATGACCCAGGATCGATTTGTACCCAAAAATGTTTTCATACGGTGACATCATATAATACAGACAAAAAATAATTACAAAAGCACGGTTTTTATCGACGTGTGTTCATCTTTTTACCGACATTCAATATTGTCCGATGTGTTTTTAGCCTAATTCCACAATTTCGAGGGATTTTTAAGTTTTTTATCGATTTTTTTGGTTGATTTCGATAGTTTTTCTTTTTAGTTTTTTGGTTGATTATGAGGTACGGTTGCATCTTCTTGAAGTTTCCAAAATAATACGGCAACACCTTCCAAAACGATACGGTTACACCTTTCACAAACCTACATTTTTTTTACCCTTCGTCGGAAAATAATACGGTGGCACGTGCCACCGTATTCAACACCACAAGTCCGTCCTTGTATGGTGTACGTTATGGTGCGTCATGAGGTAAGACGTATCTCCGTCGTTACGACAAGACTACAACATTTATGTAAGGCACGCCAAATGGCGTGCGTTTTTACAAGACGTGATTTTTTTAACTTTTGTATTTTTACATTTTAACTTTAGAATTTATACTTTTACGAACTTAGTTAATCACACCGCTCACAGTTTCTTGGATTAACCCATGCCATGGACTCACGACTAAAACTAGTATTCAAAAAGGCACGTCATGGCGTACGTTATGCTGCGTCATAGGGTAAGACACGTCTCCACCGTTACAACAAAACCATAGGGTTTGTGTAAGGGGCGCCATATGGTGTGCTTTTTTTACAAGACGGGATTTTTTTAACTTTTATGTTTTTACATTTTAACTTTAGAATTTATATTTTTACGAACTTAATTAATCACACCACTCACAGTTTCTTGAATTCACACATGTCAAACTAATCACTCACGGTTAAAACGAAGTTATAAAAACTCTTACAATTCTGTTTTAAATATCTGATCACAAACATTTTATATAAAACTGGTTAATTTATATGAATGTAAAAATTTTAATATCGTTATATTATTGAATACTAAATAGAAAACATATATGTATATATATATATATATATAGAGAGAGAGAGAGGTCCATTCATTTGTTAACCGTGACATTGGTGTTAACCGTGCTAACCAATCTCAACCGTAGATTAATGAGATCAATGGTCCACAATTAATTGATTTTTTTTATTAAAATAAAATATTAAAAACGGTTGAAAAAAATACAATGCATGTATGCACATGGGTATTTCGGTCAAAATACGATTCCTTTTAATTTGGGGAATATACACCTACCAAATTAAAATCCCGAATAATTAGGGATTTGATCCCCAAAATCGTGGGCATCATGGGCATTGTTTTCATCTTTTCTCCATCTCAATCCCCACAACCCTTTCTCAATCTCCCACCTCCAACGAATTCTCCATTTCCTACATCTACAACTCCGACTTCCAAATTCCACTGGTCACTCTTCCCGCCGACCATCCCTACAACTTCCAATCCACCGTGAAACGAAGAAGAGAGCGAGGAACAAAGAAGCAAAAAACACGAGCCAAGATTCAAAGTATCAAGAACCGGACTCACCAGAAAGTGATCGGAAAGTACGTGAAATCACCACCGGAGAATAAGATGGTGGTGGCGGCGACAAGGCATTTCCGGTGACTCTTGATAGCTAGTATTAGTTGTAGTTTTTGATTAGTTCAATTTTTTTTGTGAAAAATTCACTTGTTTTTTGTTAGTTTTTGGTGGATAAAAGATGAAATGCATAGAGAGGGTTTTGTATGTAAATGACATCTTTTTTGTTAGTTTTTGAATCTTCTTGATGATTGATTCAAGAAATCTGTTGTTTAATAGATGAAATATTACATGCATATGTGCACTGTAATTGAAAATGTATATGTGCACATTTGGAGAAAAACATACATGTACTATAATCACACATGCATATGTGCACAACTATCGGATATGAATATGAACGTATTTCCCAAATGCATATATGCATAGTTCTGTCTATTACCAAATTTATAAGATTCAAATCAAAATAAAATTTTAAATTAATATATTTAATATCAGGATAATTACCAAATTAAAAAACTCCTTTAAATATGGAAATAGATTAAATGGGGCGATATATTTAATATCAGGATAACTACCAAATTAAAAAACTTATTTAAATATGGAAATATGTTTACTGAAATATTACATGCATATGTGCACTATAATTGAAAATGCATATGTGCACATTTGGGGAAATTCATACATGTACTATAATTATACATGCATATGTGCACAACTATCGGATATGGATATGTACATATTTTCCAAATGCATAAATGCATAGTTATGTCTATTACCAAATTAATAAGATGCAAATCAAAATAAAAATTTTAATTAATATATTTAATATCAAGATAACTACCAAATTAAAAAACTTCTTTAAATATGGAAACAAATTATATATTTAATATCAGGATAACTAACAAATTAAAAAAACTTTTTTAAATATGGAAACAAATTAAATGGGGCGGTTTTTAGCAAATTCCCATATTACCCTTTCAGATTTAATAGTATTAATGGCATAACAAAAACTCTAGGAAGCTTCTGATTGGTCGAATTTTGGTTAGCATGATTAGCACTAATATCACGGTTAGCAAATGAAGGGGACCCTATATATATATATATATATATATATATATATATATATATATATATATATATATGGCATACAAATTTGGTGTCTTATGTCACGCCTTAAAAAACGTTGCATACTTGTCATGGGGTGCAAGGCTTAAGGCTTAAGGCTTAAGGCTTAAGGCTTGAGTTCACCGTTATGCCCCGTCTCACACCATTTTGAACCTTGGTTATGACCTATTTTGAAGTATTATTCAATTTTTGGAAATTTATTTTAATTGAACAAAATTCCAAGCAACTGATAAGATCTTGGTATGAAATAAGCCAACCTTAAATGAAAGAGAAATTGACTCAAAATCTCAAATAGCCTAACCCCCTCCTCTTTTCACCTCGTAGCTATTGCCCCCCCCCCCCCCCCCACCACCACACACACACATTTTACAAAAATAGCCCTAGGTCTACTTCTGCAATTGGGAATCTACGTGACACGTGTCACTCTCCCGTAAACCCTCCACACGGCAGAACACCCTTTGGTAGGTGTAACAGCCCAAAAATTCACACCAAACTATAGCATAATATAATCCAATGCCAAAGGTTTACAATCACGAAATCAAGAATTTAAACAACGGAAGTCTTAACTACAACCAAAAGTTACTAAATTTCAAAGGGTAAATGATCAAAACTAAATCTTCTCTCGCATCTGCTAAAAGCTCTAGACCTTCTCCTTTCCTCTCCCAGAAGCATTACATGCACCTCTTCCTGAAAATGGGTTTTTAAGATTTGAAAGCGAGGGTTAGACCGTAAGGTCTAGTGAATTCCTGACAAATATTAATAATTCACAAAGATAACAGTTGCAACGGTTTATGATAAATAACGAACCCCAATTCAAATGCAATGCGATGATTTACAAAGTAAATTAGTTTATATAACGTCCCAAACGGGTAGCACAATGATCAGTTATGCCCCCAAGTTACCATTACCATACGCGCATTCACGATCGGGGCCCAAGCAGACTCCCCTCTCGTATCGGGGCCTAAGCAGACTCCCCACTCACACCGGGGCCCAAGAAGACTCCCCGTCCACATGTGAAGGAAACGAATTCCATACACATTGGTGGTGTGAGATTTCCGTAATCGTTACAAGTTCAACAGTTCCCACATCGATGCACTTAACACAAAAAGTTCACTTATATAAATTTATAATAATCGGATAATTTGCGAGAATAATGTTAAACACAACATTAGTCAATAATAAAACCTCATGCATTCCAAGTTCAGTTTTCTTTTAAAATAAACATTTAAAAAGGGTTATGAGGTTGAGGAGTCAGAAACTCACCTGATTGAACCGATGCTCACTTAGCTAAGGATCGCTTCCCTATAGATTAATAACGAAAGAATAAAGAGGTTACCCAATGAATTAACTTAGAACGAAAAACAAACGCAACCTAAAACAACGTGAGTTCCCAGCCTCTACTCGACCGATCCCTCTTTCTGACCGACTCTCTCTCACGCCCGAACCCTATGCGCCGACCGGGGTCTAGGCTCGACCGACCCCAAGCGCCGACCGGGGTTTAGGTTCGACCGACCCCAAGCGCCGACCGGGGTCTCCCCTCCGGTCCCCGGTTCCTGACATCGCCCGGACCAAGGCTCACCAGTCCCCAGGGTCACGCCTCGACCGGACTCCCGTCTGTATTGGGAGATTGAGCGATTATGAACAACAAAATCCCACACCAAACCAGAATCCAACTCAGGTAGGGAAAATAAGCAACTTCTTACAATCTCTAATCTTGATGACAACATTTCTTTTAAAACTAACTTATATGAGATTCAAGCTAGAATCAGTAATCTGATTAACAATCCCAATAATAACAACAAAACCCTAATGTCTATCATCATACAACCCAATTCCATTCCAATACTTAGAAAAAGAAATGCAAACACAAACAAAAGGATAATAGAGATGGAGACTAACCTTTTGATGAAGAAACCTTGAAATTCCACTTGCCCTTAAGGTCGATCCTTCCAACCTTCCTTGCTCCTTCGGTCGCCGCCCCTTAAACCCACACACAGAATAAGAACGACTTTTTAGGGATTACCCCTTTTTCCTTTAGCCTTTAATTCCCTAATTTACAAGTCAGTCCTATAGGTTCCAAAAGTTCACCCACTAACCCAAATCTTTTCAAAGCTTAGATATTTCCACATAATTTAGTTATCTTTCACACACGGTCCTTACAGTTGGTACACCATACACCCCTGCAATTGCGGACCTAGGTTCACCTCCGCAATTGCAGACCTACGTGACACGTGTGGGAACCGGTTACACGCATTTAATACAAAAAAAAAATTATGGGGTTTGAGATGGGGGGACCGAGATATTATATAGAATAAAGAAGAAGAAGGTAGGTGGGGGTGTGGGAACTGGTTACACACATTTAATATAAAAAAATCTTAAAAAATCATCGGGTTTACAAGAGAGTGACACGTGTCACGTAGGTCCGAAATTGTGAGGGTGGATCTATGGCTATTTTCGTAAAATGGGGCGAGAAATGGTTAGGAGGTGAACATGGGAGGGAGATTAGGCTATTTGAGTCAATTTCCCTAAATTAAACTTGTAACTAAAAAACAAAATTAAAAGTATTGTTAATTTGGTTTAAACAATTTATTATGCACGCAAATGTTGCAAATACTTCATAAACCCATGCACAAACTTTAGCCTCAAGCGAACCTGGTGATCTAGTTAATTTTCATCAACTGTTCTTTATGAGTTTGTTTAGAGCATTTCCAACAGCTTTTTCAAAATGAAGAAAATGGAGATTTTGAGTATTTTTTTCTCCAACAAGTTCTCCAAAACTTTCTTCAAAATGGAGAAAATAAGAGAGAGAATGTAATTTTCTTTAAATTTGGAGATATCCCCAAAAATGACTACCAAGAGAGAGAAATTATTTTTTATTATATCACACCAATAAGAAACTTTGAAATGAAAGGTTTAGGTGAGATAAATAATATTTTATTAAATATATAAAATATTTTAATAATATAATCAATGATTTATCTTTAAAATGGGGAATCTGTTGAATTGTTGTAATTTTTTTAGAGATTTTACCATTTGGTTCTCCATTTTGAAGAAATTTTGGGAAGTTGTTGGAGATGCTCTTAGAGAGCCCAAATGTTATACTAGGGATAATCTTCAAGAATTTTCGCTAAATTGTGAATTTTGTATTGTATTTATCCAAGCTTTTGTACCACTTATATTGGAATAATAGCATATTTATGCATGTAATAAGGGGAATCGTTTTTCTAAAACACATATTTCTCTTTATTAAAACGAGACTTACAATTTTGTGCATAAGTTGTTTAAAAATCATATACTATATCTTATCGAGTTTCCATCCTCCAACTTTCAAACCCATATGCATGATCCAAAACCAACATTACGTTTTACTCAAAATTCAAATATTTAACAACAGTATATTACTCCAAATAGTGGATCGAACATTTCACTTTTTGTTAAAGACAACCTACTATGACAAGTCAGTGAGGTAATTTGCGTCCAATCGGACGATCATCACATTAAATTTATAACATGTTGATATCTTTAAAATTCAAATGTAACACTTATGATCATCACCACAAATTATTCTGCATTGTGATTCTATGTGGGCATTTCGACAATTGGAAAGACAAAAACTATCAACCATATATATAGTATTATGAGATATGATGTAAGAAGCTTCAAGTCACTATATAATCGTAATTCTTTTTCTGCATGAAAAAGTAAAATGGTTTTAATTTATAGATTGGCTTAAGTTTAAGATGCAAACAAAAACAAATTGAAAAAATCATCTGCATGTTTTGTTTCGTTTTTGATTCCAACGGTGAAAAGACGAGATCAATATCTAAAATCTTTGTATCTTTCTTTAAAAATAGCATTAATAAAAAATATTATTCTTCTGTGTTTAATTAAAAACACATAACCATCATACATTTAATTTGATGAGATTTGACACATCGTATATGTTAAATGGTTTTAAGGTGCAAGTTCAACCATGGTTTTAAATGCTATCATCAAAGAAAAACGAAAGGATTGACTCTAAAGATTATATATGATTTCTTAGTAATTATGTAGTAATAAATTGCAATAATATTCAACAGAATTAATGACAGCGAAATCAATGTTTTTTAATATTGTGAACAAAATAACACATTTTGAATGATCCACATCCATGACGACAACGATTTTTATCAATTTGGAGGTTTTAGGTAATCTCTACTTTGATAGCGAGGGAAGATTTCAAAATTTACTCTAAAATCAAGCTTTTTATTCAATATCTGACAAAATTGTTTTTTAAATCTAATTCAATTCGATTAGGCTAACTGTACCAGATATTGTCCGTTTTGTCCACACACCTGGACTCACGGTTTTAAAACGCGTCTGATAGAGGATCTATCAAGTCTCTTATAAAGCAACATTCGTTCCCTCCCCAACCAAAGTTGGATCTTACAATCCACCCCCCTTGGGAGCCCAACCTTCTCGCTGACACCCCAGGATCTGATACCATCTGTAACATCCCAGGCTAACCGTACCAAATATTGTCCGCTTTGTCCACACACCTGGACTCACTGTTTTAAAACACGTCTGATAGATAAGGTATATAAGACAACTTTCGTTCCCCTCCCCAACCAATGTAGAATCTTACATCATATTTTTATGTTGTGTAATAAATCATTGAATATGTTTTTTTAGTCATAAATATAAAAATCAACTTTGAATGGTAATAAAAATCGCTATTTAAAAAAAAAAGCACTGCTTTAATATTTATATGAATTAATGTGAATCAAAATCTCGAAAAAGCATTAATAATCTAAAGCTCGGTTGATATAAGCGGTATTGGTCAAATAAAACTTGTTGTCTCATGTAGGATAATACATGACATGGTCATCCGCAATGGTCAAGTCTTTTAAAGTAGGATAATATGTTTAACGTAACATCTAGGGAGGAATTCATTTTTTTGTCCCACCAAAATATATGGAACAATAACTAAGGTGATGAAACAAGATTATTAAATTAGTAAATTACTAATCTCAAATTAGAACACTAAGGGCATCCGCAATGGTCAAGTCTTTTAAAGACTTGATCTATTTGCCACGTCACCAAAAAGTTATCTTCAAATTACTACTCCAATGGTCAAGTATTCCAAAAGTTTTTTTTTGCATTTTTAATATATATAAACCCTAAAAAAACACTCTTGCCTATTCTTCAAGTCATTGCTTAAACACTTGACATCCACCAAGTCATTGTATGTCAAGCTATTCTTCAAGTTTTTGCTCCAATAGTGAAATTTGGCATCAAGTCATTAATCAATCTATTAAATTTACCATTGGAGATGCTCTAAGAGCACCTTCAACAACTATGCTGAAACATAAATTTTTAAAAATTTGGGAATTTTTTCTTCCTAAGGCTATGGTAAATGGTATGTTAAAACATAGAAAAGAAGATAGATGAGGTGGAATATTCAAATTTATAGATGATAGAATAATATTATTTTAAATTTTTTCCCACCAATAAGATATATTAAAATTATATGTGTAGGAAAGAGAAATAATTTTTTATTAAATGTATTTAATATTTTATTAATATAGCTAATGTTAGAAATTCTAAAATACATTAGTTGTTGGAGTTGAATGTAAATTTTTTTAGAGATTTTAATTTTTCATACTCTATTATAGAAAAATTATAACCTAGCTATTGGAGATAATATTCTTAACCCGTCTACCTCATTTTTCTCATCGAAACGTCCGGTTCCATCCAGTTTTATCTCGTTCGATTCAATTTTCATACTAAATGTACCCTTAGAAGAATTGTTGATGATAATAATTTTATATTTGTTATTCGAATTATATGTGCACGTGTTAGTTTTTTTTTATAGCTTTGCTCTTAACCATTGATGAAGGTTACAAAGACAAAGGAAGTGGTAGTCACTTTAGATATGTATTTAGTATTAAACTTTTAAATTTCCTTAAATAATACAGTTTTTTCAAAGTATATGTAATAATTAAAAGTTTCCCTTTTCCTACCAAGAAAGTATAGAAGCAAATTGTTATGATCAAAGTAATCGACACTAATTTTCACATTAGTTTATAGATTCGACATTTTACATATTACAAATCAATTTTAGATTTTTCGATTAACATACAGTTGATACTTTATATTTGGTCAATGATTTGAACCCAAGACATGTGATCCATGAATTTTATTGTAACACTTTTAGAGCATCTCTAACAGTTTCCCACATTTTGGATAAAATGAAGAAAATGAAGATTTTGAGTCTAAATTATGCTCCAACAGCTTCCCCAAAACTATCTCCAAAATGGAGAAAGTGGGAGAGAGAGAAGGGCTTTTTTTCTCGAAATATGGAGATTACCTCAGTAATGATTACCAAGTGAAAGGACCAATAAGGAACTTTGAAATAAATATGTAGAGAGAAATAATATTTTAAAAAATGAATTGAATATTTTAATATTATTAATGTTGGATTCTAAAAAATAGGGAATCTTTTGGAGATGAATGTAATTTTTTTTAAAGATTTTGATTCTTGGTTCTTTATTTTGAAGAAGTTTTGGGGAAGCCGTTGGAGATGCTCTTACACACAATCAAAATTTATAATATGACTTGGCATCTTGACATCCACGTTATCACTATTATAAGATTTACCGGTTACGAGTCAAAATGAATATGAAATAGAAAGAATTAAATCGCTTGTTACACTGTTTGAGGGGAAAAAATTCATTACCATTAATACAAGTTAAGACAAATTTCACTAAATTTCGATTTATTTTGATGGATTAAGTATTCACATTAACATTTGATTGGGTAAATTCTTTTTGATGAAATTGGGGCATTTAGAATAAACCGATTTGGGCCATCCTCCAAACTACAAGTTTTGAAATCCTACACCAACCTTACGTAATTGGCCCATACGTAGGCCCATCATGTCTACTTCTATTGTTTTTGATCCCATTGTATGTATTTTGATGTTTGTTTTGCATTTCATATTAGTTTATTTATTTAACCATGCAAAAAATAAAATAAAAAATAGATGAATCTATATTTAGGACTTAGAACCAACTAGAAAGCAAAAATATGGTGAAACATACTAGTCATGTAAATCTTTGGCTGTCAAGATTCAAGTTTCCATAGACTCAAATGAACAGATGATTTTATAATATTTTTCACCAAATCAAACGTTTTGAAATTAGACCCACGACGGTTGGGCCCCTTAGGGCCCGGACCATTACTATTTTGTTTGTAGATGTAGAAGTCGAAACAGAAGTAGACCCATGACGTTGGCAATTAAGGAGGCGGTGGATCTTGAAGATGAAGATATTAAAGATGGCGGTGGACAGTGGTGGGTCTAATTTATGATTTTTTTTAATTAATTGCAAATACTTATACATTATCTTTAAGAACATATATAATAAAAAGTATAAAAATAGAAAAAAAATCGAGGTTTGTAAAGAAATTCTTTAGGGCTAAAGGGTACTTAACGGATGGTCTTCAGTCTTAACAACCTTTAGCGTCAACAACGAAATCCGTAACAAAACAAAAACGATGGAATGTTCGGTGTAATTTCGATAGATGGCATGATGGTTTTAGATAGATGTTTTATTATTTTGACTTTGGATTTATTTTTCTAGTTTGACTTGTTCAAAAGTATTCTCTTTTGACTGTGAGAAAAATTACAATCCCTTTTAGCTAAAGTATTCAAAATTGCTGGTTCAAAAGTTATATATATAGAGAGAGAAATTGATATTATTTTTCAAAAAAAAAAAAAGAAAAATATTTTAAATTTTTCATTCAATTTTGATTCCAACCCATTTCCCATCAAATGATCAATTAGAAAACAAGTGATTTTAAGAGAATCGCATTTAAAAATATATATATATATATATATATCGTAATTATAATAATTGATTTATTTTATTTATTACGACCTATTGAATATTTTCCAAATTTGTGGTCTTTGCAAAGGAAAAAAAACTAGAAATAAGACCATAAGGATAAGCTTGTGTTAGCTTGAGAAATCAAAATCGTTTTACTTTATTTTAGGTGTTTAGATGTGTTCTAAATAAGAGAATTATAAAATTGAATGTATATTGGATGTCTTTTTTCTAAAGTTCGAATAATAAGATAATATTTTTTTTATAATTTTTGATAAGTAATGATTGTTTGATAAATTAAAGGATGTCTTCTCATATATAATCAAAAGAAAATTTTATTTATTTAAGGGTGTTGTTAAGAATACCCCCTCTACCAATTAAATACCCCCTCCTACAAACCTATTCTCCTCATGACATAATTCAAAATTTTAGATTTTAAAATATTTTAATATATAATTACAATTTATACCCCTACAATTATTTAGTTAATTTACTTTATACCTTTTACTTTTTAAATTTTCATTTTACACCATTATCATATTAACACATATAATCGTATATTAACTAAAATACGTTTTAATTTTAACAAGTTACACCATTATAATCGTATCTTCGATACCTTCGAAATGAGTCAAATATTGAATATTTTTTTATTTTTTTATTTTTTTATATTTTAAAAATATGTTAAAAAATACGTTTTAAAATACATTAAGTAAATCGATATCATGTATTAACTCTGAAATAATTTGTTATGTATTTTCAATCATATTTCATTTTTGTTTTGTTTTTGTCCATATTGATGTAAGTTGTATACCTTTATAATTTATCTGATTATAAATTTTTAATTAATTCAATAAAAAAATCTAATATAAATATGTATAGATTTGTATATCTCGTTTTTTTTCTACAATAACCGTTACAAATATTTATCGGTATGCTATCTTTTATATATATATATAGTAAAATTGATACGTATTTATTCTATTTTGTAATAGTACTAAATCAATAATGAAACAAAATAAAAAACTGGGTAAACTTCATAAAAACAACCGCCGTTAATCATTTCGTAAAAACAACTACCGTTAATCATCATTCCCAAACTACCTTTTCCCTATTTTTTTAATAAATTTAAATCCGAAAATTTCTCAACCGTCGATCAAAATAATGGATGACCTATATTGGTTTACATAGTTCACAAGATTAAATGGGTTTATAAAAGAAGCCTCCTCTATTTATATATATAGACAAATATAAATGAACGTAAACGAACGAACATAAATGAATGAATGTTCACGAACGTAAATGAACGAACGAAACTATTGTTCATGTTCGTTCATTTAACTAAATGAACAAAAAAATGTGTTCATGTTTGTTCATTTATTAAATAAACGAACTAACGTTCGATGTGATGTATTTTTTCTTTTTTTCAAAAAAAATATCGATTAAACAAGGTACAATATATAACATATAATAATATAATTAAATCAAAAAATATTCAATATTGGGCTCATTTCGAAGGTATCGACTAGACGATTATAATTGTGTAACTTGTTAAAATTAAAAAAATATTTTTTTAACGTATTTTAGTTAATATACGATTATATGTGTTAATATGATGAAAGTGTAAAATAAAAATGATAAAACTAAAAGGTATAAAGTAAATCTATTAAATGAGTTCAGGGACTAAAACTGTAACTATGAATTAAAAATAACAAAAATCATGAATTGTGAGTGGGAAGGGGGCATACTTTATGAGAAAATTTACAGGGGTTAGGGATATATTATCCCTTATTTAAACATCAAAACAACATAATGTCACATTTATTTTAAAATGAAAGAAGTACATAATATGGATTACTTTTTTGTCATATTTTTTAAAGATTTCATCTTCAGTTGCTTTTGAAAGAGGCTTTATTGAGAAATAAGAGTTCGAGTGTTCGAATGGATTTCGAGATTATCCTACAAGGAGTGTTCCCATCACATTTTTTTAAATAGGCTCTCTTTTCCGTTCATCGGGTTTGGTTCACCTTCCGTGGTCTTTGTTTTGTTTTCTCTTTGTTAGCTTATGTTATGTTTGTTTTCGCTTCGTTTGGCCTCTGCACCTCCCAGTAGCTTGTTCCGTACTTTCTTGTCTTTTTTACTTAGTATTATTGTTGCCTTCCCAAAAAAATACATGAGTTAAATCTTTGATGGTTATTTTCGATTATTCAAATTTCACATAATAAATTTAAGCAAATAACAGAATTTGTATATTTGTAATAAATATTAATATGTTTTTTTATAAAGTCTCAATACATTGTTTGTAGGAATGTTGAAGTATTAATTACAACATCTTAGACCATTTCAACACTTGGAAAAAGAATTTACGTGGTGTATGTCATTTTCAATAAAAGTAAATGTCAATGTTTGTAAAGGAAGATACAACAAGGGGACGAATTTTGAAATATTGTTGCGTTCATACCCTACCACAAAAGTTCATACCCCAAGCCATATTATTTCATGGTCACCATTTAATGACAACAACTAGTTTTCAATTTGACCTTTTCAAGTCTCAATATAATTTTTTTTTCCTCTTCTTTTTTGCCTTTGGCTATTACCGGTCCCGCCTGAATGTAATTCATATCTCCTTCGTCAGGTCGAGAAGGGAGGAAGCTCGTGGTGCAATAATTCATATCAGTATTTTTGCACTAGTTGCTTGTATCATCCGTTCACATAATAAAGTATACATCAAGATACAACTGTTAAACAACCTGATTGCATTATGTAAACAATCAGTTTTATAAGCTAGAAGAGAATTAATCTTCAAAGGTTGGTGTGTGGTCGGTTTTTGTTACGTGTCAATGCTAATTATGTGACACAAACCTTAGAAAATGTAAGCTTGTGATAGTTTATACCGAAGCAGACTAGTTGGTCATAGTGAAAAAATATCGAACAAGGAAGCAGTTGTTTTGTTGAGAACTAAATAAAGAATGCATGCCTCACCTCGAGGGTTCCAAAAATATTTGTTGCTCGTTATAACCAATTTAAGAATGAGTTAAAAAAGGAGGAGATGGGTGGATAAGATAGTACAAGGATAAAATGACAATGTTGTCAATTAAGACCACTACAACACAATGTGGCACCATGAAAATGTCACTTTTCAAAGAAAGGTGTTTGAGAGTTTGACCAAGTTAAAGTTAAAACTCGGTCTCGCTAGCCAACATTTAAATGCACATCAGTTGGTAGGAGCGGGTGTAAGAGGATTTTTAACAAATTCTTATATATATATATATATATATATAATGGAGAGTCAAAAATTAAATTTTCTTATATACTTGTATTCAATTTCAACATATTCTTTATTTGGAGTATTTCAACATTAGTTATATTATTAAAATATTCAATAGATTTAGTATCTTCATAAAGATTTTAAGTAAATTTTACACTAAATGAAAACATATTCAATTTGTTTGGTGGAAACAATAAAAAATAATTTCATTTTACCTAGCATTAAATTTTAAAGAGTAAATTACATATTTGGTCCCTGTGGTTTATGTGTTTTAACAATCTGGATCTCTACTTTGAAATATCTATGAATTGGCATCATTGTGGTTTGCATTTTATAACGCGTTGGGTCCCTAAATCTAACTTCGTTAAATTTTTTCAGTTAAGTAGGGTAATCATGAGGGCATTTTGGTCATTTTAATAATAGGGACCAAACATGTAATAAAAACCACATGGACACAGAAGCAGTCTTTGTCTTCTCCGGTGATACCTCCGTCAACTATCTCCGATCTCTACATCACACACATCTGAAAACCCAACTCCAGCTTCAAAAACATCCTATCAAAATGTAACACCCGTAATTTTCGGTAAGTAAATGTCACCCGGACATTTCTGTGACTTGTAAACAGTGGGATTTTGTTGGGAAATGTATTGTTTAAAGTCTCTCGGAGTATCGGGAGTTTTGACAGTGAAAAAGTCGAGTTTCGGGGCTCCGGAAAGGTCCCGCGATAATGCCCGGCGACTATGACAAGTCACAGTCGCACATGTCACAGTCGCAGAAGGGAAACAGAAGCCTGGGGAATACTGGCGACATTGCCCTGGGCATAGTCGCTTGGCAATGTCGCCAAAGCTGAGCATACTGCTGTTAAGTTGAACATTTCAGCCTATTTCTCATTCTCACTTCTCTAAACTTCCCTCATTCTCTCTCAAAACGTTTTCCTCTTCTCCCTTCAAACCCTAGCTTATTTGTGGCTCAAATCCTTGTATTTTGTGGAGAGAAAACATCAACAAGTGGTAGAATGGAAAGCTATGATCAAGGATTCACCATCTCCATCTTCATCTTCAACCTCTAGCTCATTTTTGGGTTTTCTAGGTTTTCATCAAAACCTAAGTGGTAAGTGTATCCCTTCCATTTCTAAACCCTAATATAAGATATAAATGCTCCATTGATGATTTCCTAAGTATTATGTTTCTCCATTTTCGTTTTGGAAGATTTTGGGGGAATTAGGTCAAAATTAGGGTTTTGGTTATAAGTTAGTGTTTTGATATAAAATGTTTGGGGAATGTTTCTATATGTTTGAATATGGTTATTTATGGTTGAAAATGCTTGGATCTAGGTTTTGGAGGTTTTGGCTTGGAGGATTCAAGTTTCGTCAAGGAAGCTCAAAATGGGGTAAAATCTAGATTTAGCCTAAATCTAGCAAGGTGAGTTCAAGTTGATTTGTGAAAACGATGTACATGCCAAAATGTTTATTTTAAAATGTTTTGTGTCTTACATGAAATTGTTAACTGCTGATAAGTTTGGTTATTTTGAAAGTGTTTAATTTTATAAACTTATATAGCCCACATCTTTGGGATTTTTGACATTTTGGATGAATAAATCATATATTTTGGTATCCTAATGATTTATTTTATGGAATTAGATTTTGAATATAAATGTATTTCATTTTGTGTTATGGAGAAATGCATGGTTTTGTGTTATGGGACGTTTTGAAAGGTAAATGTTATAAACTCACTTGGAAAACGATTTGTCCCAATCTAATCTACGTTGAAGTTAATTATATGTTTTGGAGCATGGGTTTACATAAGTACGGGTTGTTTATGTTTGATTTCATTTTATGGATTTCAACGTTGGGTCTTTGGATTTGTTGAGCTTATGGCTCGGTTTGGATTTTGTTGGGTTTTGAGGACACTTGTCCGCTTTTAATAGCTCAATGTTGAGCGTTTGGTTATGATTTGCATTTACTGCATTACATGTTTTGAATGCATTAGTTCATTCGTTTTGAGTCATATAATGGTTTAGTTAGTGCAATGGATCCATAGGCACGGTGTTCATATGTCCCCGTTTTGGGCATTTGGTTCACCATTTGGCACGGAATAGGCATCGGGTCACCATGATAAGTAAGGTGTGGACCTATACGGTCAGGTAGCGTCACATGGGCAGTAAGGTGTAATTCCCTTGTGCATAAGTTCCCCTGTTTTGGAACTTTCAGGAATAGACTCAGAGGAGTTGACTTGATGTTTTCGAGTGATGGACTCAGAGGAGTTGAGCTCGGTGGGTGTTTTATATGTAACCTACATGTTTTGATTTCTTACATAATTATGTGACCTACTTTTGTGTTCTGTCACGTACAATGTAATCGGGTTTTCCCCATCACCGATAGGTGTTGTTTTGGTTATGAAGTTTTATAATCCATGTTTTCGGAGACGTTTGAGTATGTGTATTTATCTATATTTTAAGGTTTTGGTTATTGAAACTCATTCGAGTTATTGGGATGTTTTGGAAGTTGTAGTTATCTACGTTTTCAATGTTTGATCATTATAATGTCAGTTATGTTTTACGTGCGCTTTGGGTTTTAGCTTTATTTAAAGAGGCATTTGTTTTATGATTTTAATTGGGGAATGGGTGAATGATGAAAAGAGAATGTTTTGAGATTTAATGTATTTCATTTTGGTTGCTTTCAAATCAAATGTATTGCATTTTGGAAATCATGATTTTAAATAGCATTCTTAAAGTTAATGCTTTATTTATCTCTAATGAAAACTCTTGAGCTCACTAGGTGTTAAGCCTAACCTTTTTATTTGTCGGCATGTGCATTAGGTTCCAGTTGGGGTTTGGTTCTTGCTGTGCTTTGAGGAGTTGAGCATTAGACTTACACGAGAGTAAGTAGTTTGGTGAAGTCTTCCGCAGTTGGAGATAGTGACTATTATTGGGTTTTAGTAACACCCGTCCTTATTATAGACTGTATGTGTAGAATGAATGTGTGTATTGAGGTTAAATCTTAATTTGTGATTACAGATGAATCATTCATTGATGTATTTAGAAAATTTTAAATTAGTTGCTATTTCCTGATTTGAGGGTGTTACAAGTTGGTATCAGAGCTTAAGTTTGAGAGATTTAGGTATTGATTTTGAAATGCCTCATTTTACTTCACACTTCTCATATCTCTCTCTCCCAAACCGTTTTCCCTAAGACCCAATACAAACCCTAACCCATTTTGGAGCCTTTTCTCCTCTAAATCAAGTGTTTCTTCTTCATCTAACATACTTGGAAGCTAGAGCTAAGATGTCTTCATCTCCTTCACCATCCTCTTCAATTTCTAGGGTTTTCACCCAAACCTTTTTATCATTTTGAAGATTGGGTGTGTATGGCTCATCTTGGTGCGAGCTAGAAGTGTTTTGTTGGTGGATTGGAGTTATGGTTAAGGTAACCTTCTATTTTCTTCATTTATGGAAATTAGGGTTTTGGGTATAAGTTGAAGTTTTCATGTTTAATATTTGGGGAATGATTCTTGATGGTGGAACATGTTATTCATGGTTGCAATTTATGGATCTAGGTTTTTGGAGGTTTTGGCTTGAGGATTCAAGTTTCTTCAAGGAAGCTCAAAGTGGGGTAAAATCTAGATTTAGCCTAAATCTAGCAAGGTGAGTTCAAGTTGATTTGTGAAAACATTGTACATGCCAAAATGTCTATTTTAAAGTATTTATGTGTTTTACATGAAATTATCAACTGTTGAGTTAATTGGTAACTTTGATTATTTGAAGTGTTTGGTTTATTAAACTTTGTAAAACACCACATTTGGGATTTTAGACATTTTTCTAAACGTGTCACAAAGGAACGTGTTTTGATGATTTATTGCATAAATAGGTATTTGGTCAAAAATGCACTTTTAAGTGTTTGTCGGGTTTTTATGCATCATTCATGAAATGGGATATTTTGGAAAGTACGAAGGTGAGTCCTTTGGTTTTGGGTCATCCCCGACTTTGGGAAACATTTCAGAAATGGAAAATCTTTTGGGTTTTGGGCCGAAGGCCAATGGTGATTTTGAGAATCAAAGATTTTGGGAAAATGTGTATTTGGTTTATGTAACCATATTGGCTCTCGTGTTTTAGCCAAACGTCTATTAAGCCTTTTAGGGCTTGATTTGTACTCGGTTGAGTCTTTGGAACATTCGTTCAGTTTTGGTAACTTGTTAAGGAGCCTTGGACGTACGGTGTACTTAGTTGCATCTTAATTGAGAGTTACATGTTTTGAATACGTTAGTTCATTCGTTTGGGTCATGTAACGTTTTATACTGTAATGCATTGGATCCATAGGCATATGAGTCAGTCAGTTGGTTTAGTGGGGACTTTATCCCCGCTTTGGGACTGGATATTGTTTATGGCTAGCGGGAGCTCGAGGTACAGATCGTGGGTGGTTGAACTCGATAACTGTGTAACCTTTATTGAAGGGCTCGAGGTATATATCGTGGATGGTTGAACTCGATGCCCGTTTATAATCCAGTCTGGTTACTCATCGTGGAATTTAGTGTCTGCGTTTGAAGTCTAGTGAGTGGTCCCCAAGTCATGTGATTATGTAAGCTTGCGGTGGTGCTCTTGGAGAGCCGTATACGGAGACTTGTGACTTTGTGGTGAGACTCATTTAGAGGTCGAGTAGACAATAGGGTCGTTTGGGTATCTTGCGGTGGTATCTCGGTTGGGAGACGTATACGGGGATCCATGGCTCTATGTGAAGCTCGAGAACATTGATAAGTGGCTTAACTTTGTGTGACCGCCACTTTCGATGGAATTCGGGTATCCACTGTCACCGAAAGGTGTTGTTTTGGGGTATTGAGTTTTATTATCCAAGTTTCGGTGACGTTTTGTATAAATGGAGTTTATCCATGATTTACGGGTTGAGTATTATGCCCCACCAGCTTTTTGGTGTTTTGAAATATAAAGTTTTAACCGCATTTTTATAAATGTAGAGTTCGATTTCTATTCGCGTTTTGAGGGAGTTTTGGGTTGAAGTTTATTTACGAAAGAACGTTTTATATTGGGATCTTGTCTCCGAAGTAGTTTGGATTTGAAAACGTTTATATTTGTGTTTTGCCTAAAATGCATATTATTGGAAAACGATTCATTTTCATATTCAAAGCATATGATTTGAAATATTATGATTTAAATTGCATTTCCTCTTTTCAAAGATATCTTTATTTATGTGAAAAACTCTTGAACTCACTAGGCGTTAGCCTAACCTTTTTAATTGTCGACATGTGCAACAGGTTCCGGTTGGGAATAGCTCTAGTGACACTGTGCAGAGAGGAGTGCTAGTACTGTGCTCGAGAAGTGGGTACCTTAGTAAAGTCTTCCGCATTTGTTTCGGGAAGAGCAACTTGTAGTTGGGATTAAGTAACACCCGACTTGGTCTAGTCCTTGTATAAGACTGGAGTTTATTTTTGTTGAGGTCAAATAGAGAGTTTATTTTGAAGATTTATCTTTTACTTGATGTAATATCGAAATTTTAATTAGTTGCTCTTACCAAATTGGAGAGTGTTACATACAACCCAACAAACAAAAGCACAAAAACCCAAATAACTTCTTTCTTTGTTTAACAAATATGACACAGTCAGAAAAATAGATGAATCCAAGAATTGAAAAAAAAATGAAAAAAAGTTTTTTACAGCAGATAAGAACAAATTTTCATATGGGTGTTTTGTTTCCACAAAGAGATTGTATAAATTATGTGGTGGATTAGTTAATTTTAACACCCTAAAAATAGGAATAACAAAAATCCGAAAATGGACATGAGTTATACAAAAATTGCCATAGTAAGAGCCTCCCAAAAATGGGGAATATATAACTAATCTGTTTAATTACAGTTGTAATTTAACGGACAATAAATAACAACCAACTAATCTAATTTCTACAACTAGAAAAGAGATTACAAAAGGGCTGTCATCTATAAACCCAACGGTTCATTCCAAAGTATAAAATGTCCATGTGCAAAATCCCCAAGCTCTCACCCCAAAGCAACTAAGCCTGCTTAGGACCGGGGCCGCCATAACCTGAGATACACATCGACACCAACAAGTGTTAGGCCAAAAAACCTAGTGAGTTGAACAATAATAAACATGCACGAGCAGTTACAAATCTTATCAGCAGTTAACCAGAGTTCAACAATATGTGGAGTCAACAGGGGATACCCGTAGCACCAATCAGTTCCACCCAAGAGACAATGTACCTTAGTGCCACTACCAAGAGTGACACCCAAAGGCCCGACCCATCCGACAACTACAACCATGGCAATACCCCGAATGGCGGAGGTCTAGGCATATACCCACACGGTGGTGCCCAAGACTACATCCTCCTAGTGTCTACCGACTTGGTTCGTCCAACATAATACATATAGGAGGTCTTGAGGTATATATCTACCAATGCATTTCGATACCAACCATGGGTACTATGCTACCATCCTATCGCATGAGTCTATCATGAGACCCAAATACCACCAAAATCAATGTTTAGATATTAAATTGCCAAAAGGCATTCCATGTAGAGTTTATCATCTACTATACCACATATAATCCATATCATGCGAAAATGCCATCAATGTACATTCATGGAGCAAATCCCAAATATTCAACCAATAGAGTAAAGCATGGCAAATGCTCATAGAAGATAATCCAACATATTGTACATAATGCTATCATCAAGTATTTGAACACATAAAGGTAACCAATCATGAGAAATGTTACAATAATACCAATAGAAGATTATGATGTGTATCTAGTTTTAACAAAAGGTTTAGTAAACTCACAATCTAGGTTTTGATCCCAAAACCTATAAAAGATGAAACCCTAGAAGAAGATGAGACTTGGAGGTGAAACTTGAAGACTTGAGGAGAGTTAATGCAAGATTCCAATGATCCAACCACCAAAGTAGGTTGTATTTATGAGGGTTAGGATTTGGTGAGAAAAGGAACTGATTTAAGAACTCCAAAAATCGCCAAGGGAGAGAGATGTGAGAAAAATATGGAAGAAAATCGGACAAAGAGTGGTTTTGGGGAATGAAGGTCGATCGCGACTTGTGCCGCGTCTTGCACCCGCGGCGTAAGTCGTCCGTGTGCTCAACTGTGAAGACTCCAGTGGATTACGCGGCTTGTGCCGCGACTTCCACCAGCGACTAAGTCGCGTAACTCACTGCCCAATAAATGCTCTTCCAAAACTTCCAATCCGACACCAAGCAACTAACATAGACGGAAATGACAATTAAGCATATAATTTCTACTTTGATAAACACATAAACATAATATTAACAAGGCCTCATACTTACCTGAAATTCTGGATGTTACAATCCTCCCCACCTAATTTGGATTTCGTCCCCGAAATCACCTTTATTCAAATAAATGAGGATACCGCTTCTTCAAATCCTCTTCGGATTCCCAGGTGACATTAGCACCACGATGGTGCTTCCATTGGACCTTGACTATGACTACGTCTTTATGCCGCAACTTCTTTACTTTCGTTTCCAAAATTGCTTCCGGTTCTTCCACATAACGATTTCCATTATCTACTCGGATTTCCGTCAAAGGAATCACGCTTTCCTCTTCGGCTAAGCACTTCCGCAAATAACAAACGTGAAAGGTGGGATGTATCCCATCCATTTTCGGCGGTAAATCCAATCGGTATGCTTGGAGACCAACCTTTTCTAAAATAACAAAGGGTCCAAGGAAACGAGGACTGAGCTCCCCACGCTTCCCAAACCGGATAATTCCCTTCCATGGAGATACTTTTAACATGACACGGTCGCCCACTTGAAACTCGACCGGTCTTCTTTTCTTGTCCGCATAACTTTTCTGTCGGTCTTGCACCGCCTTTAGCCTCTCTCGGATTTCTTTCACCTTGTCCTCCGTTTCTTGAACTATTTCCGGCCTGGCGAATTGCTTCTCGCCCGCTTCTAGCCAACAAACCGGGGTTCTGCACTTCCGTCCATACAATGCCTCAAACAGTGCCATTCCGATACTAGAATGGTAACTATTGTTGTATGCGAACTCTACCAAAGGTATATGTGAATCCCAGCTTCCCCCGAAATCTATTACACACGACCTCAACATATCTTCTAGTGTTTGAATCGTCCTCTCGCTTTGACCATCCGTTTGAGGATGATACGCCGTGCTCAAATTCAGTCTAGTACCCAACTCTTTCTGCAAGCTAGCCCAAAAGTTCAAAGTGAACCGACTATCCCAATCCGATACAATAGATTGAGGGACTCCGTGCCTCGACACCACCTCGTCAATATAAAGCTTGGCCAATTTCTCCATTGGCAAAGTCTCCCGCATTGCAAGAAAATGCGCACTCTTGGTTAGCTGATCCACAATTACCCAAATAGTGTTGTGACCGCACAAGGTCTTCGGTATCTTTGTCACAAAATCCATGGTGATGTTGTCCCATTTCCACTCAGGAATGGACAATGGTTGTAAACTTCCATACGGTCTTTGATGTTCCGCCTTGACTTGGAGGCAAGTGACACACTTTTCCACATAGTTAGCCACATCTAGCTTCATCACCGGCCACCAATAATTTAACTTTAGGTCTCTATACATCTTGGTGCTACCGGGATGTATAGAATATTTCAACTTATGCGATTCTTCAAGAAGTAACTCCCGATTTCCTCCCAACTTTTCCACCCAAATCCGTCCTTGAAAGAGCTTGAGTCCACGACCGTCTTCCGCTAAGAGTTCCTTTTGCTTCACCATGACTTCGGCCTTGAGGTTCTCTTCTTTAAGTGCTTCCACTTGACTTGCCTTGATACTTTCCAACAAACTCGACACTACATCGATCCTTGTAAAGGACACTTTGACACCACCATAATGACTCCTTCGGCTCAATGCATCCGCCACCACATTGGCCTTACCGGGATGATAGAGTAGGTCACAATCGTAATCCTTCAAAAGCTCGAGCCATCTCCTTTGTCGCATGTTGAGTTCCTTCTAGTCGAAGATGTACTTGAGACTCTTGTGATCCGTGAAAAGAGTACACTTGGTCCCATACAAGTAATGTCGCCACAACTTTAACGCGAAGACTACCGCCGCCAACTCCAAGTCATGAGTCAGATAATTCTTCTCATGATCCTTTAATTGTCGCGACGCGTAGGCTATTACCTTCCCCCTTTGCATTAGGACACACCTAAGTCCCATCTTGGAAGCATCACTAAACACAACAAAGTCTTCCGATCCCTCGGGTAAGGACAAGATCGGAGCTTCGCACAACTTCCTCTTGAGCGTCTGAAAGGCTTGCTCTTGAGTATCGGTCCAAAGAAACTTGACATTCTTCCTTGTAAGGGAAGTGAGCGGTGTAGCTATCTTGGAAAAGTCTTGAATGAAACGCCGGTAGTAACCCGCTAAACCCAAGAAGCTTCGGATCTTTGTCGGACTTGTGGGAGGCTCCCAACTCATCATTGCCTCGATCTTTGCCAGGTCCACTTTTACTCCATCCTTTGATACCACATGCCCCAAGAATTGCACCTCTTGGAGCCAGAATTCGCACTTGGAGAATTTCGCGAACAACTTCTCCCTCCTTAGAACTTCTAATACTTCCCGCAAGTGTTTTCCATGCTCAGACTCATCCTTTGAGTATATTAGAATGTCGTCGATGAAGACGATCACGGATTTATCTAAGAATGGGTGACACACACGGTTCATAAAATCCGTGAATACGGCCGGAGCGTTGGTTAAGCCGAAAGGCATCACCAAGAACTCATAATGACCGTATCTCGTTCGGAAAGCCGTCTTCGGAATGTCCTCCTTATTCACTCTCACCTGGTGATAACCGGATCGAAGATCAATCTTTGAGAAGCATCCTGCGTCTTAAAGTTGATCAAAAAGATCGTCGATGCGAGGTAAAGGATACTTATTCTTCACTGTGAATTTGTTTAACTCCCGATAATCTATGCACATCCGCATGGATCCATCCTTCTTCTTCACGAACAACACCGGTGCTCCCCAAGGTGACGAACTTGGTCGAATGAAGCCCTTCTCCAACAACTCTTGAAGTTGCGTCATCATCTCTTTCATTTCTGTTGGTGCCAAACGATATGGAGCACGAGTTATCGGAGCTGCTCCCGGGGTGAGGTCAATCTGAAACTCCACTTGCCGCTCCGACGGTAATCCGGGTAAGTCTTCCGGAAAAACGTCCGAATAATCTTGCACCACCTCCACATCTTCTACCGACTTCTTTTCTTTCTTCGCGTCCACAACGTAGGCCAAGTACGAAGGGTAACCCTTCGCTAGAAACTTGCGAGCCTTAAGAGATGAAATAATGGGATTGTTCCTCTTTCCTTTCTCCCCATAAATGGTAATCACACCATTTTCCGGCGATGGCACTTGGATCATCTTTTTAAAGCAAAAGATGTCCGCCTTATATCTTACTAACCAGTCCATGCCTATAACCACGTCAAACCCACCTATAGCCATAGGTAACAAGTCTACTCCAAAAGGATTCCCATCAATTTCTAAAGTACAATCACAAAAACGGTTTCGAATGATTACTTGATCCCCATTTGCTATTTCTACTACTAACGCATCAGGGAGAACACTAAGAGGAGTAGTGAATTGCTTACAGAAGGTACTCGACACAAAAGAACATGTAGCACCCGAATCAAACAAAACACGAGCTGGCAAGGAGTTTACTAGGAACGTACCCGAAACGACATCAGCTGTCTCCTTTGCCTCCTCAGTAGTCATCCTGAAAGCTCAACTCGGTGCCCTTGGTGGTTGCTCGACTCTAGCTGTCGAACCCACAGAATTTCCACCACCTCCTCTAACTAGCCTTGGGCACTCTCTCTTCATATGCCCCGGTTCTCTACACTCGTAGCACACCGACCCCCGGATGGGGAACTCTCGAGTTGTGTAGCTCTTATTACCACACTTGACACACCCGGTTGGACCGGAGTAAGTTCTTGTAGTACATGGCCCCGAGTGCTTTGACTTGCACTTGTGGCACCACCGCTCCTAACGGCGCTGATCGCCCGATCTCCCGCTCACAAAGGGTCTTGATTGACGAACGGGCCTAGATGGCCCTTCCCACTTTCGTTTCTCTCCCACCTGTCTTCTTTCTTCCCTTTCCGCATTGATGTCATCCTAAATGAGCAAAGACTCTTCAATGACTTCTTGCAAGGTCGAGCCCTTAGCATTTCTTACCGCCATTCGCATCTCGACCGGTAAACCTTGTTGATATGCCTTAATCTTCGACCTCTCATCGGGGACCAGGTGTCCCACCAAATTCAGTTTCTCCAAAAAGAGTTTGGAATATCCCACAATGGTCAGAGTCCCCTTCCTCAGATTTCGGAACTCCCGCTCTAGCTTGTCCAACGCTCGCTCGCTACAGTATTTATCCATGATCTTCTCTTTGAACACCGACCAAGTTAGCTTAGCCAGAACTTCCGGAGTGAGGACGGATCGTGTGAGATTCCACCAAATCAGAGCCTCTCCCCGAAGTAGTTGAGAAGCAAACTTGACCCGTTGACAAGGATCACAATCACTGGACTCAAAGGCCATCTCTACCTCCTTGAGCCAATACATACAAGCAACCGGGTTGTCGAAACCTGCAAACTCCTTCGGGTGGCACCCCAGAAACGCCTTGTAGGTCCACCCCTTAGTCTTCGTCTTAATCACATTATATGTTGGATCCTCAACAGATAGAACAACTGGTCCACCTGACCCCATAACAATGTTTTCTGCCATTGTCTCCGGTCGTCAGTTACTGGCGTCTCGATCTTCTAAGAGCTTCATGAAAAACTCTTGTTGTTGGGTCATGGCAGAGTTCATGGCCAACATCATGCTATCCCGAATCCGGGTCTCCATGGTCACTTCCTCCATGATGGCATTATCCGCGTTGAGGTTCCGGCGCGGAATCTGTTCAGGTCCTCCTCCCAAGAGATTGAGCCCGGGAGGTCCCTCGGTGGTTACGCCCAAAGGAGGTCGGTCTACGGCAGATTCCACCTCTACGTGGCCCTCTGGTGTACCCGACATCCTACTCCGAGTGTTTACCATTTCAATCTACCATACACGTACGAGAAATAGATTGAGAAAAGACTAAACGAGTTGAACTCATTGTACGTACTAATACCCTCATCAATTATCACAATAATAGTAAACCAAGCATGCTCACGTAAGAATGCATTCATAATAGCAGTAGCTAAGTGGAATTATGAACGAACCATACACAAGAATTCTTGTCACCATCATCACAACTTTCAATTAAAGTAATTCCGTAATCCTAACGCTCTCCCCACCTAGGATTCCTACCCCAAGCGGACAGTGAAACTATAAAGTCTAAATCTTAAGTCTAGATATGCTAAAACAATACCTAGTTCACTTAAACTAAAGCTCTGATACCAACTTGTAACACCCTAAAAATAGGGATAACAAAAATACAAAAACGGACATGAGGTATACAAAAATTGCCATAGTAAGAGCCTCCCAAAAATGGGGAATATATAACTAATCTGTTTAATTACAGTTGTAATTTAACGGACAATAAATAACAACCAACTAATCTAATTTCTACAACTAGAAAAGAGATTACAAAAGGGTTGTCATCTATAAACCCAACGGTTCATTCCAAAGTATAAAATGTCCATGTGCAAAATCCCCAAGCTCTACCCCAAAGCAACTAAGCCTGCTTAGGACCGGCGCCGCCAGAACCTGAGATACACATCGACACCAACAAGTGTTAGGCCAAAAAGCTTAGTGAGTTGAACAATAATAAACATGCATGAGCAGTTACAAATCCTATCAGCAGTTAACCATAGTTCAACAATATGTGGAGTCAACAGGGGATACCCGTAGCACCAATCAGTTCCACCCAAGAGACAATGTACCTTAGTGCCACTACCAAGAGTGACACCCAAAGGCCCGACCCATCCGACAACTACAACCATGGCAATACCCCGAATGGCGGAGGTCTAGGCACATACCCACACGGTGGTGCCCAAGACTACATCCTCCTAGTGTCTACCGACTTGGTTCGTCCAACATAATACATATAGGAGGTCTTGAGGTATATATCTACCAATGCATTTTGATACCAACCATGGGTACTATGCTACCATCCTATCGCATGAGTCTATCATGAGACCCAAATACCACCAAAATCAATGTTTAGATATTAAATTGCCAAAAGGCATTCCATGTAGAGTTTATCATATACTATACCACATATAATCCATATCATGCGAAAATGCCATCAATGTACATTCATAGAGCAAATCCCAAATATTCAACCAATAGAGTAAAGCATGGCAAATGCTCATAGAAGATAATCCAACATATTGTACATAATGCTATCATCAAGTATTTGAACACATAAAGGTAACCAATCATGAGAAATGTTACAATAATACCAATAGAAGATTATGATGTGTATCTAGTTTTAACAAAAGGTTTAGTAAACTCACAATCTAGGTTTTGATCCCAAAACCTAGAAAAGATGAAACCCTAGAAGAAGATGAGACTTGGAGGTGAAACTTGAAGACTTGAGGAGAGTTAATGCAAGATTCCAATGATCCAACCACCAAAGTAGGTTATATTTATGAGGGTTAGGGTTTGGTGAGAAAAGGAACTGATTTAAGAACTCCAAAATTCGCCAAGGGAGAGAGATGTGAGAAAAATATGGAAGAAAATCGGACAAAGAGGGGTTTGGGGGAATGCAGGTCGATCGCGACTTGTGCCGCGACTTGCACTCGCGGCATAAGTCGCCCGTGTGCTCAATTGTGAAGACTCTAGTGGATTATGCGGCTTGTGCCGCGACTTCCACCCGCGACTAAGTCGCGTAACTCACTGCCCAACAAATGCTCGTCCAAAACTTCCAATCCGACACCAAGCAACTAACATAGACGGAAATGGCAATTAAACATATAATTTCTACTTTGATAAACACATAAACATAAGATTAACAAGGCCTCATACTTACCTGAAATTCTGGATGTTACATTATTAGTGTATTGAAAGAAGGTTTCAATTGGGGGGATGTACGGTGATGTAAATCGGAAACCACAGGGACGATGAAAAAATACTGGGACGATGTTCGACGCCGCAACGTCAGGGGAATGGGAGAAGAAGGCGACTATGAGCGGATCGTTGCACCCAGATCTAGAGATGGTAGCGATCGATGAAGGGGGAGGAAAGGATGGTCGTCGGCGGTTCATTCTTGGCATGGGTAGGGGAGTTCGAAAAGAGGGGAGGGAGGCGTTCACTGGAAAAAAGGGGAGGGGCTTGACGGGGTTGGGGAGCTACCGGGGGGGGGGTTGACGGGGTTGGAGAACCTGAGATAACGATGGCTGAGACGGCGAGATCTGGAGAAGGATTGGTCTCCGACGGTAGGGAGGAGACACTGGTCTCCATCAGTGAGTTAACCGGCGGTTCTGGAGAAGGATCTAGATAATGGTTCTGATATATTTTTATTTTTAATAAAAATATAAAATGTGTTAAATGACCAAATTGCCCCTTGCTTTAACCCACTTAACTGGAATTTTTGAATGAAGTTAGTTTTAGGGACCCAAGACGTTATAAAATGCAAACCTAGAGAATGCAATCCATAGATATTTCAAAGTAAGGACACAAACTGTTAAAACACATAAACCACAGAGACCAATACTGGAATTTAATCAATTTTAAAGAATTTTTCAACTTTGGAGATTTTTATCTTTTATCTTTTGTTTTATGTATCTTAAACAAAACTGTCACGTCGTGTTTTCTGGACCTTTTTTGTGAAGGAAATAAAGAGAAAAAGAAGAAGGAAGGGGGTGGGGAATAACAAAACTCGTATTAGAATGAAAAAGAAAGGAATCAAAAGAAAATTAAATGATGAGCTTCCTCCCAAGCGTAGGAAGAAAAGAAGGAAGGAAAAGTAATTATTAAAAATCATCAAAACTAGGGGTGTTCATCGGTTGACATCCAATGGATGTGAGGGGAACCGAACCGATCCAATCATCCATTGGATGTTGGATGTTTCCAATCCAATGAATGATTGGATCGGTTTGGTTCCATCCATTGGATGTTCTTATTGGGTATCCATTAGATCGGATTGGATCCATCCGACATCCAATGGATGATCAAATCGGATCGGATCCATTCAATGTGTTAATTTAATGCAATTTTCTAACAATGAAAGAAATTGATTAATCACTTTCAATTTGTGTTAAAACCAACACAAGTGAGACTAAGAATTCAAAAACCAACACAAAACAATTTAGATTTAAGCAAATTGCAAAAAAAAAAAAAGGATGATAGTTGGATGGAAAACTGGATGGTTAATTGGATGGGTAATTGGATGTTGGTCGTTTCGGTTCGGTCGGTCTTGGTTGGTTCTAGACTACCATCCAAGAACCGACCGATCCAGATTGGATGTTGAGATTTTCAATCTGATCCGATCCAATTCCAATTGGATATCCAATTATGGTCGGTCGGTTCTAATTGGATCGGTTGAGTTTCTGCACACCCCTAATCAAAACATACAATTGGACAAAATAAAAGGGTATATTTATAGATATGACATATTTTGTTTCTTTTCTCTTTTGTTCAAAAACATAGAAAATTGTTTAATTTATTTCCATTTACTTTCATTTCGAGGACACAAATAAAAAACTTATTTTGTAGTTCAATCCTTCTCCTTTCTTCCTAGATTCGAGAACACAATGTTAGCCTATTGAAGCCAAAAAAAATCTTTAAAATCTTCATTTCCTCTATTTTAAATAATATGTTGTAGATGTTCTAAAAAACTATAACATAGAGTTAAAAAAAATTAATGTTATTAAAGTAAAAGGGCCAAATATAAGAAACCAAATCCTCTAAATCAGTCTTTATTTTCAGTTAAGTGGTGGCAAAGAACATGGTTAAAAATAAAAAACCCAATATAAATCTCATATACTCATTATATAAAAAAAAAAAACAATGTATTACTATTATTGTATTTAATATATATTTATTTAATTTATTTTTATATTATCTATTTAATGATGTGTCTAGTTCTGATTCATGGTTGTGATCCTTGTATAAAAAACGCATGTATGTTTTTTTTAGAAAGGGTATCCTGGACTTATGGCCCAGACTAATCCCTGGCAATTAGGGCATTTGGCCCAGCTGCTAAAGCATGCAGCCCTGAGTTTATTCTCAGTGGCCACAAATGCTGCTAGTGGGGCTCGAACCTGGGTTAAGCGCACATGTATGTTGTTATAGGTAAATTGTAGTATACTACTCTGTACGAACCTTACCCTTGAATTTATGTGGAAAATAGAGTTTAGAGAGAAAAATCAACAGTGGAAGTTTTGGTGGTGAACTTTCGATCTTGGTTCGATTTGGATACAATTTATAAACTACTCTCAATAGGTATACTATGATTAGTAGCAGTCGTGGGTGCCAGTTATCGTCGTATGTCAAAAAAAAAAAGTCCACCACCAGTGTTACGATGGTGGTATGGTATTACCATAGCAAAAGTTTAGATTATGAACTGAATAATGCAAAAAATTGAAAATTTAGTTTACCAGCTATAAATATTATTATAATATAATTAAAAAAAATGATGCTAAATTTTGTAAAAAAATGTTCAATTTCAACTACAAACTTGAGAGAAGCCGGTGGCTAAGTTGGATCACAAACCTGGTGGATGGGTTAAAAAAGGCCACTAGCTCAAATGTGATTTTGGCCAAAACACGCGCTGAACAATCTTCGGTTAGGATTCGAACCAAGTACCTTCCTTGTGTGTTTCAATTTAAAAATAATACTAATAACAATTAAATAATGTATTAAATAAATATAAACATAATTTTATTATTTATTTCTAGTATCTCATATTTAGTCCCTATAATTTTAATTATTTTAATTTTGACCACATTTTTAGAAGATCCATTTTAAGAAAATTTAAAAATTGCCTCGTAGACCTTGAAATTTGATCACATTTTAGAGCATCTCTAACGCTATGCTAAAATAGAGAAAATATAGGTTTTTACAACTTTTTTGCTCAAACAACTATGTTATTTTGTATGCTAAAATAGAAAAATGAGTAGAGATATTGTAAAACTATATAAATTTAAAGAAATCTCTAAAACTTTATGGAAGAGAGAAATAATATAATACTATTTTTCCACCGCTAATAGAATTTTAATTGTAATGTGTAGGAGAGAGAACAATATATTATTAAACGTATTAATTATTTTTTTAATAAAGTTAATGTTATGATTGGTAATATAGAGTCGCTGTTGGATATGAATGTAATTTTTCTTAGAGATTTGGATTTTTTTTACTATATTATTGAAAAATTATATCATAGCTCTTGGAGATGCTCTTATGCAACAACACATAATAGCTTGTGATGATGAAATGATTAATGTAGCATGATTTAGGAAAGTTAGGAGTTGATTTAATTCGAAAATTCAGATTTGACACTAGACAACAAACTCCATCGTCGGCCTAAGACGAAGATTTTTTATAATTTATTATTGCAACCATAAATACTCTTTTTTTCTTATAAAAACGAAACTGAAAATATAAAAAAACTCAAGCAATCAACATTTTCATGTTTTTTACAAGTTCTATAAATTAAACGACATTTTCACATTTTATATGTTTTATCTAAAATCTTAAAAAAGTAAACAAGTATTGCCTCCACATGGTTATAATTACACGATTATTATGTACACGCAAGTACAGATGAAAAGTTGCATGTTAAACACATTTAATTAGGGAGAAGAGTCGGTACAAAACTTTTAAAGTGTGCATATTGACTTGTATTTTTCCTTTCATTTATGGTTGATGGAAATATTCTAAATCTAGAAAGCATTCAGACACCGTGTTCTATGTACCTCTTGCACATTCCCTCACTATGAACATGGTATATGAAATCAATCTTACATACAATATTGTAGAAGCATGATTTAATTGCTTAATACAGATCATTTACTTTTTGAAATCGATTTCATCTTCTTCTCCTATTCTCTTGTGTCCCTTAACTCCACCAGTCCATCATCACCCACTCTTCTTGATACCATTTTCATGGTGTACACTTATTCTCATCGATCTAATATTTTAAAATTCAATGAGCTATTATGGCAAAAAGAGAATCAATGAAGTTAACAACACCTTAAATTAAAATGATGAAAATATCATAAAATAAGAAAACAACAACGATTTTATAAGAAAATGGTTGATTCCTTTTCCCAATTTTTAAGGTTTCTTTGAAAAGCTCCAAAAGAGATCTACTCGATTTATATAAAATAATCGATTTCTCTCTAATTTTTTTTAGATTTCTTTTGTACATATTCCATAAAAACTCAATATAATTATCTAATGCCATAATTATTTAATCATGGTTATAAAAAATGGGAACCCTTTGCGTCTTAACCCCCACCATTCCTTTATACTTTATTCTTACTAAACTCCCAAACCTCCCTCCCCACCATTTTACGTTCACTCCATATTTGACCCCTTAAAAATAAGTGAATTACAAAATGGTCCTCCAATGATTCTTCAACTTCACTTTTCATCCCTGTATATGCTTGTTTTGTACTCTTGATTATTAAATTAGTACATTTTAAAGCACTCTTGTTAGTTAATTAATGATTAAATTTAAAGATAGATTCTTGGTCTCAACTTCTATAAAAAATCAAGCTAACCATAATAAAGTATATATCAAAATTAAACATGTATTTAACTTTAAAAATTGACGAGTTAATATCCAAATTACCACTAAAACCCAAATTTCTAGAAAGTTAAGAGTTCAAACATCAACAAAAATAAGTAAACATTAGTATTTGTTGCATATAAATTTTATATATTTCAAAAAAGTTATACGTTATGTCATTATCCATTTAAAATGGAGATTTAATAGGGTTCTTGAGGGACTAAAGTGAGAGAAAAAAATCCATTTGAGATGCAAAAGTAGAAAAGAATAAGTTTTAGGCAACAAAAAGCGAAATTCTGATAATTCAAGGACCATTTTTGTCACTCACTCAAACCTAAAAGCCTCTGGCTTGGGCCACCGACCAGTGTGTAAAATTTTGAGACCCATAATCGTTTTAACCATGGTTTATCAAACTTAACCACGGTTAGCCCTTTCCCTCTTCCTTTTTAAGCACCCCTACCGATTAACGAATGGACTAATTCCTAGAGAGAGAAAGAATCGAAATCAGTTACAAACAGATTCAACAGAATAACACACACACACACACAGTGATCTCTGAGGAACACGATCATGGCGTTTTACTTGGATGAAGAGCAAGTGTGGAAATGTCCAAATCATCCGTCGAAGCGGCGGAGGAGCGGTGTCTGCCCTACCTGCCTCCGTGAACGCCTCGTTACACTTTGTCCGGAATGTGCTAATACTCGTCCATGCGCCTGTTGTCCAGCTCCGATCGATTCCATGTCGTCTTCTTCCTCGTCTTCCTCGTCGTTTTCTCGCTTCCAGTCTTCGCGAGGCGGTAGCCTCCGCGACGGTTTCTTATCGTTCGCCGGCGCAGGGGAAGTAGGTCGCGTGTCGAATCTCATCGAAAACGAGCCTGCGTTTCGGAAATCGAGATCTCTAGCGATTCCGTTTCTCCGATCGAGATCGAAGTACGCTGGCGGTGGCTGCGATCGAGTGTTATTTGAGGACGACGACAAGAAGGTTCTGCCGCGGGTTAGCCGGAGCAAAATCAATTTCTGGTCGGTGTTCAGGGTGAGTAAGACGAAGAAATGCGATGTACACGGTGACGGACTGGAGGAGGATTCAAATAAGAGCGATATTTCGGCCGCAACCGATGATTATTCAAGGATGATGAGATCCAGATCAGTAGCTGTTGGAGCCGGTGACGGTTTCAGTCCGGTAGCCGCTAAACGTCGGGGATGGTATTTTCCGAGTCCAATGAAAGCTTTCCGACTATCGAAAACGTCCAAAGTACAATTACACGAACGGTCGCCGATGCATAGAGGCTGACTATCCGCTGCAAAGCACAAGGCAATTACTTAAATTCAACGCTTATTTTTATAATTTTAGCATATTTATTGGGGGTATATGGAAAATAACATGAGTGAGGAAATTAACATTTGGCTATTTTCTTCACATAAAACAGGGGGGAAAATCTAGGATTGTATATGTTTTAAAGAAGTAATTTGATGAGAATGCAATAATGTAAACTTTGGGTTTTGATGAAAATGCAATAATAAATTGGGAAGGGCAGCTAAAAGGTACTCTGTAACGTGGTTGTTACTTCTCCTAGTTGTATGTTTTCATGGATGGAATCTTTGCACATCTTGGAATAATAGGTTATTAATCGGGGAAAAGTTTTTGCACGTACTATAACATGATTTTGATTCGTCTTTTTATTGTTTCCTTTTCTCCAAAGAAATAGCTTTTTAATTAATCAACTGTACACAATGAAAGGAATGGAGTTATGAATCTCCATGACCAAAAGGGCTTTTAAGTGTCTGAATTCGAACCCAAGAAAGATGAGATTTGCATTACATCATTCCATTGAATTATTTAGTAGTTGTTTAACATGTACTATAAAAATAGAGTAAATTACACCGTGGTGTAATTATTTCAAAACGAAATGCAAACCACAGGGATCCCTGGTGTAATTATTTCAAAACAGGGACCATATCCAGATTCTAAGTAAACCATAGGGACCCTTGGTGTAATTTACTCATAAAAATAAGATTTTGTAGTACTGAAAATAGCAATTAATGTTAGAAGTGTAAGAAGGGAAATGGACTTTTGGTCACTTTTAATTAATTAGTGTTGATCTAATGGATCAGATTAAGTCACAAAATAACTTATAAAATCTTTAATTATGATTGATCTAAAGATAGCGATTTATTCTTATCATTCTCACGATAACTACTATTTTTATCGGAAACCAAAGTTGTGTGAACACATGATAAGTTATTGTTTATAATAACCATGATGTTATGATGAGATATAAATAACATAAAGTTGAAGATCAAATAAAAGTCGTATTAAAAGGCAGAAGAAAGAAATAGAAGGATTCAGAAAGGTCATGGAGAGGTGGCTAAAAGGCTACAACTAACTCCTGCTTCATTTGACTTATAATCCCCACCAACCTTGTTCAATAACCCCACTCTTAACTTCATATTTCAAACCTAATCTTATTACATTTTATTAAATGCTAATAAATTCTTTTACATCATCATTGTTGATTAAAAACTCTTCAAATTTGCTTATATAACGTTTTCCATTAATGTGATCAATTAATTTGTTGCTTGGTTGAAGGGGTATGGGGAGGCGAAATGATAATGAAAAATGGTGTTTGATTCAATATAATGTAATGAATGATTACGTAAAAGTGAGTAATTATCATTGTATAATATACCCATTCTTATTTTCATTCCATTAAAACGAACCAAGCACAACTAAAATTAAATATGTCAAAAATTATAAATTAAATATAATGTTTACTTAAGTTTAAAATATAATAATCACCTATAATGTCTTTCAATAGAAATAAATTAAAAGATTTTTTTTAAAAACAAACATCCCATATTTAATATACAAAACCGTTAACAAATTTAATATATTGATTTTTATAAAGAGACCCTAAGGCCCTGTTCGGTAGCAGCTTAATGGGTTGAATAAGGGATATGGCTTATTCGGTCAGCGATATCTGAGTGTTCGGTAGCAGCTTAAACCGGCTGACCGAATCAGCTACAAAATTGAAGTCATCTACACTCAGCCATTTGTTATTTTGTTAATTCCCTATTTACCCTCCCAACCACTCACCTTAATTAAAAGAAAACCTAAACCCACCTCTTCCTTTCTGGAACGAAGCTCTGGAACGAAGCTCAACAGTGGCCTTACTCCTTTCTTGAAGAATTGAAGAATTGCACAGCTGCTAATTGAAGAAGTTTGAAGAATTGCACAGCTGCTACTCCTTTCTTCCATTGATCTGGAAGCTTTCTGCCTTACTCCTTTGTGTTTTCTCGACGTTGGCCGAAGAAGCTCAACAGTGGTTTTAACCCATTGATTCCTTTCTGCCTTGTTCCTGATCTGTTAATTTGTGTTTTCACATGAAGAAGCTCAACAGGGTTGGCCAAAATTGTTTTCCAAATGGAAGAAGTGCAATGGCGGCACATAGATAGATGGGATGATTAGGGTTTCTAAAATTATTTAATAATATTATAAATTCAAGGGAGATGCAAATAAAACAAATTCTAATAAAATAAATTTAAAACAATTTTATATATGGAACAATTTTTAAGCAAAAAAATATTACCAGCTTTAAAAACATCTATGATGAATTTTTTTTACAAATTATATAATTCTCATGCAATTTGTTATTTTGTTTTTTTATTATATAGATTTAGGGGTAAAATGGTCATTTCTGACATTCAGACTGTTTATTTAGCACAACAACCGAACACCAACTTATCTGTTAACATCCAGACAACCATATCCACTCAGACAGCTATATCTATACAGGCCTTAACAGAAAATGAACCGAACAACCCCTAAATATCTCTTTATGTAATAACTGTCTTCTAGGGTAAGAAATATTGCTAAAAAGAAGGGAAATTAACTTAAATAACTAAAGTAGACAAAGAAATTGGTCTCATAACCATTTCTTTCCTGGTTTTGGACTTATGTCACTAGGTCCGCAATATCCAGGTCTGTAATTGGGGACCTGGGTAGAACATGTATTTTTTTTATTATTTATATTTGCAATTTTCATTTAAAAAATTACCGGGTCCGCAATTGCGGATTCCAAGGCTATAAACTTTTATTTTTTTAAGTAAAAAATGAGGAGGTTTTCTTTTCTTTTTTGGGAAGGGTGTCCTAGGCTAAGCCTAGACTAATCCCTTGACATATTATGATTGTAAAACATCAACCTGATTAAACCTCAGTGGCCACAATTAGTGTGTACCCCTGAATTCGAACCCTGGACAGATGAGATATTCTATCACATCCCCCAAGGCCTTAACCAGTACGCCACAACCCTTATGGTTAGATTTTCTTTTCTTCGTCATTTAACCAGGTCCGCAGGAAGTAGTGATATTTATGTAAAACTGAGAGAGAAATGACTAGAACACCAATTTCCTATATGTTCTCGAATGCATCATGGCTAGAGTATATCTAAAATGCAAGTTATTACAAACTGACATGAGGCTAAACAATTATTTCACTACAAAATAAAAATAAAAATAAAAAGAAATGTGAAAGTACAATTGATCTTGTTTACCTTTTTCAACATCTTGCCAAATCTTAATATGAGATACATGCATTACTACATACCACCTATTGAGTTCATAGTTTTATATAACCACATCTAGCATATATAAAGATGATTTAAAATGTAAAAGCATTTAAGTTGTTAGTTAATTAAATCAACTATGTATACACGTGAAATCTCTTGCCATCATCAACGTGCATTGTGAAAAATGTCATTTCTTACCAGTCCTCCCTGTTATAATGGATAATTTTCACAAACACCTCGATTTAACAATATATAGTATCAAATTGTCACTACCTTTAAAATCATTTTAAATTACTATGCATGTGCAATGCAAACAAAACTACTCTTAGAATGACTTAACCAAGCCATTAAACTAATACAATGTTGCCAAAGACATAACAGACAATTTTTTGGAAAGTAAAATATGATAATAGAATGTATATCAATTTTTGCTTCACATAAAAAAGTCACTTTACCTGAAAGGTGCGTAAGTAATTCCTATTATGTCTTATGAGCCTATTTAACCTCACAATACATTTTTAGAATACTGCTTTATAACCTTGCGTTTCTTAATAAACAAAACCTCTCACATGTCGTTCTACTATTGTTGATATTGTATTGTCTCATAACTCTCATTATATTCACACACAAGCATAATTCATCCCAATATTTATTTGACCATTCTTTTGCATTTATACTTTCGTATCAGTTTATAAAACACTCCAACCTTTTGCTTTTATTACACATTTTAGAACAATGTATATTCCAAAAACATCTGAAGATTAGTATTGTGAAAACATGACTAAGATATATTATGAAGTAACAAAAATATATCTTTTGTAGCAAAAATATGAATTCTTCGTAGAAAATTGTCAACAAGTAACGAAAATGTCATTTTTATAAGGTTGAAGAATTCTTTTATAAGGGGCTGTTTGACAGTTGCTGAATGGTTTGGTGCAGAATGATTAAGTGGTCAGAATGATTAAGAAACTCTTATAATATAGTGCGAAATGAAATATGGTTGTTTGCTAATTGTTCAGAATGAAATCAAGGCTCTGAATGGTTAAGGCAGGGTCAAGATACAAAATCATTCAGAGGGTTTTTGAACCATTAAGAGACAGACATTTTTTTGCCAAACAAGATTTACCTTTTAACGATTCAAAGGTTACATCTTAATGAAACCATTAAGAAGTAAACAAACAGTCCCTAAGTTTCATAAGAGCCGTACTTAATTACTAGAGTTAAATAATTAAAATTATAGTCAAAATATCATTTCATTAAATTTCAAGTAATTAATAGTGATGCTATATTTACATTTGTTTTAGAAAATCTTAATATGCATACTTTTATTATCCTTTAAAGACTATTAATTTAATAAATAATCTATAAATATAAAAACACATCTTGAATTCTATATTTATAATTATATAAAATTCAACATCTGTTTTTATTATTTTGTGGTAGTTTTGGTCGCACTCCTAAATTAAGTCAAAAATTTTGACCAAAAAACTACTGAGTTGATTTAGTTGAAAATAATTCGGACTTCAATTTAAGAATAAAAGTTTTTCAGTATAAAACAAATGACTTTTACCCCCTGGTCTAAAAAATTCGTCGCACAATCGTCATGACGCGTCATGGCACCAAGACTTGTGTGTCACGTCTGGTTAAGCCCATGGCATGCCATGGCCTAATGCGCAGTTATTGTAATGAAATATTTGATTTTTTTTTTTACGTTTTTAATGTCTTATTTGTAAGTTTTTATTATATAACCTAATTTAACTTGTTTATTATTATTGACTCGTTGAGTAACAATACAAAACATTTGTTTTTATATATAATTATTATATATGAATTAGAAATTTGACGCCATAAGTCACGCATTAAAAATGCCAAGGCTTTGCCGTGACTCCTAAGGTTTGAGGTTTGGCCTCGCCGCCACGTCACACCTCACGCCATTTAGAACCTTGCTTTTACCTACAAAAATCACCCAACAAATACCAATGGGGGTAGAATCCAATGTTTTTCAAGAATATAAATAAATAAGGGTCATTTTTGAGTTTCTCATCAATAATTTACCCTCTAACTTATGTGATGATTTTGTGACAAATCACCCATTTAGCGATTTCTCAAGAAAAAAAAAATTCCATTTAGTATTATTTAACATCAAATACATTATTATTTTTATATAAGTTGTATCTATTGATTAAAAGATTTACATGAAATCGATTTTTTTTATATAAATTTTATCGACTAATTAAATTAAAATAAAATTGGTCAATTAAACGTTCAATTTTTAGTAAATAACGTGTCAAAAATAACTGAATAAAATAATCACATGTTATATTTAGAATGAGAACATTAACAAGAGGCAAGAGCTACACAACACTTTCTTCAAAGACTTAAACGTGTTTTGTTTATATTATAAAAATAAGTAATAAAACAAACTAAAATAAAATAAAATAAAGTAAAACATAAATAATAAAAAAATATATGACAAGTATAGTTTGACCTTTTTATGTGTACTAGCAATAGTAGATGATGAATACTTGTTAAAGTTTGAAAACAATTGTAATTATGTGTTTATGATCTCTTTCATCAATCTCCAGCCTTTTGTGTTAAAAACCTTAAATCTTATAACTTTGCAAATAATCCATACCAATTGTCGGTTCCATAACAAGATCGTTTAGTGTATTTAACTATAACATAGATGGTTTTAAGCCTAAAATTTCAACGACAAATGTGATTGAGAATCATGTTCAAGAATAGTGATATTAAAATGAAGGTGATGGTAACTGCTTGCCAACTTGATCTCACCATCACAATCAATTATCTATGTTGAGGATATAATTGTTTTTGATTACACGCTTGTAATATGTGATTTATTATTTACATTATTTTTGATCAAATTATGAGACGGGTCCTCATTTTGGATGACTTGCTACTCTCGATGCATTGAATGTGTTTTTTAATAGATTCGTGTTACAAACACCTTTATCATCCAACAATCGATTATCATTCACTTGCATCATTCTCTATTCATGGAGGCTTTATAGCTTGGCACATGTCCATGTCGTTAAATTGAGTTTTGGTGTTAATTGGTTTATTACGGTTCGTTGGTTCAAATGTTGGTTTGATGATAGAGGTTAGTACGAAGTGTGAGATTCAAGTTTATGGGCAAAAAACTTTAGGCAAAACGATTTAAATAACGATCCTTATAAATCAAATTAATTTCTAAAATATCACAAAAAGGATAAATTTTTGCTACTCTCGATTTCAACGCACCAAATGATCCATATCTATGGGCCGTTTACTAAATACTTACCCGGGTAAGCACTTAGCGGTATCACTTGTTACTTTACCGTTCATACTTATTGAGCATGAAAACTACCTAGAATCTTACCCGGTAAGTGAGAGAAATGATTCTTACCGGGTTTAAGACGCTTACCAACAATCAATTTTGATAGTCTACAATGTTATACGATAAGATAAGTGAGGGTAATGTCCTTACCGGTAAGCATTTTGGTAAACGACCCTTTACATTCCAATAGCTTGCAACCAGATTGACGAGAGTCAAGTCCATCACAAGATCGCCTAGTGTATTTAACTACAATACGATTGTTTATAGTTCTCGTGTACAAATCACTGTTTTGCTCTTGTTTTTATTTATCTAGGCTGTAGGTGAAAAAGGTTTTGTAGTACGTACATAGATGTTTTGAAGCCTAAAATTTCAACGACAAATATAAATGAAAATCATGTTCAAAAATAGTAATTAAAATGAATGTGATGGCAACTACTTGCCAACTCGATCTCACCGTCACCACCCATGATGTGAATCCATAATATAATTTTCTTTTTAGTTATATGCTTGTAATTATATTACTTTTTAAATCTTAATCAAATTAATTAACACGTATCTCATTTTTATAATATTACTTTTTATTTATAGATGTTAAGAATTGGTTTTAGATGGTCAAAAACAAAACTTTTCACATGTTCATAATAAAAAAGACAAATATTTAAAAAAACGTATAACAATTATGTTTTTAAATTATTTAAAAAACAATTTAATTTTAAATAACAAGAAAAATGATTTTACAGACTTAGACATTTATTTAAGAGTAAACTACGATTTTCGTCCCTATGGTTTGTTACTTATAACGATTTTCGTCCCTGGTCTTTAAAAACTACTTTTTTTCTTCCTTGTGGTGAAATGATTTTCATTTCATTTCAGTTTTTGTCCCTAGGGCTAACTTTGTTTAAATAATTAGTTAAATCAAGGGCATTTTTGTCTTTTATTTTTTTAATTGATTTTCTAATACAAAATTAAAACACGTCCAATAATAATAATTGTTCACTTGTTTTATCCCACTAAAACATAGGGTATGAGTGCAATTGTTACTGCAAACTTAAATTTTTACTTCACTTTTAAGGTTAAGAGTGAAATTCAAGAACAAATAACCCACAAATTAAAAACATTCAAACCTATAAATAAAGGAAAATTCACCCAGAAAACAAAGAACAATCAACCAAAAATTAGGCCATTCTGATTTTTTAGGACAATTGAAGAACAATTAGGGGAAATCTATACAAATTTGGGTAAATAGTCCCCCGTCATCACTAGGTAATTGGTTTGGTTTATTCTATGTTGTAGTTTCTGACCTGTTGATCCTAAATCTCTCCCAAATGTTTGTTCTTCCAAGAATCCAGAAAATGAATCACATCCATTGTTCATCTGAGGAGTACTCTTAACGTTTTCAGACCATGAAGTGCTCTGGTTAATTTCACGAAGCACCTGAAACTTCTGAGGTGTTATTTGGTATGGTGACGCAGAGATACTAGCAGAGTGAATATGAGGAAGAATTGAATATGGGGAAGAACACAAGTTTTATTTGGTACGGTGTGATCTTTGGGTAGGGGAAGAAAGTAGGTCAAGAGAGAGTGAATAGAGGGAAAGAGAAGACAACGTTGAAAGGAGATCGATAAGAGGAAACCTTGGGGGAGGAGATCGGTGGTACACGATGGTGAAAGGGAAAGGTGATGGTGGTCGTAGGTGTTGCGATGGTGGCAGCAACGAAGAAGACAACTTAGTGGCTGTTGGTGGAGAACAATTTACAGCGACCGGAGGTGGTGGTGGTGCTCTCCAGAGATCGAGGGGGAGAAAGCAAATCTTATTTAATGGCGTTAGCCTAGAGGATGAGAAAGGAAAGAAATACAAACCACAAGGACGAAGAAAACAATTTTTAAAGACCATGGACTAAAATCGTTACAAGTGACAAACCACCGGGACGAAAATCATAGTTTACTCTTCATTTAAAAAAACATATAAACAATTAGTTTAATAACTTTTTTTTTTTGAATTTCGGTGACATTAGATGTGACATTTCATTGTTGGGCATAGAAAAAGGTTAGGGGAGTACCAATTGGAATAGTAAAGTGAGGGGATTGGGGCCCCCGATAACATGTGCAGCGGGACATCACGTGAGAGGCCATGCCAGCCACCGCACACGTGAACACGTCCTCTTCTTATTTTGTCCAATCGAATGTTTATTTCGTCAAACAACCTTTTCAATATTGTTTTTTTTTTCCTCTTCTTTTTCTTAATTACTAAATCATCCTTTTATTTTGTAATTATGTTTTCTTACAGCCTCCAACCAATATTTTGTTAATGATTTAAATTGTTGTAATTATTCTTCATTATGAAAATTTAATTACTAAGTTAACATAATTATACAGTTTTAATAAGGAAGTTTAAAAAAACTCAATAAATTTTCTCATTTTGAATAATTAAGTAGCTTAATTTTTTTTGAATGGTTAATGTCATAATATTTTTTTTATTGAATAAATAAACTGTCGAAATTTAGGATTTGGTTACCTACTTTATTTTTAACCAAAAAAAGATACTTGTAATCGGTTAGGGACATTATAAAGTTAAAAATAAAAAAACCAGTTTTACCATTCTCAAACTCTATGTCATTCAAATCTCTTACCTTCCATCGTCATCCACTCTCCATTACTGCTCATCGACGTCATTGTCTCTATCATCAATCTCCCTATTTTTTATATGTTTTTTTTTTAATATTCTTCCTATTCTTTTTATCTGTCTATACACATTTCATTAAATTGTTGGAAAAGCGAGAGAAGCAAAAAAAGATCCAAAAGTTGGAGATTGATGGTAGGGAGCAATAATGTAGATGAACAGTGATGGAAAGCAAACAATGATGGGGGTGCATGGAGTTTGAATGACATAGGGTTTGAGAATGATAAAATTGATTTAGGTTTTTTAAAACATTCTCAGTCGGTTACATGTTGCTTTTTTAGGTTAAAAGAATATAAGTAACCAATTTCTAAAAGTTTAACGATTTATTTATCAACAAAAAAAAATCAATGACTAAATCATTCAAAATATGAAAGTCCAATGATTTATTTATTTAAAAAATTAATCTAGGTATTTAATCATTTAAAATGAAAAACTTATTGTTTCTAACATTTTTCTTTTTAATAAATCAATTTTAAAAGTCATAGACACTTAGGGGTTGTTTGTTTTTTTAAAAAACTCTCTTAATGGCTCTTAAGTCTGAATCGTTCAGACATTTTTACACATCACCTCTTATTAATCATAACTAAATTAAGTTTTCAGACTTCAAACCTCTTAAAAAACAAACGGCACCTTAATAAATCATCATGTTGCTTTTACTCCTAACTTATACTCCAATCTATCACCAAACCTACACCTACACCTCCAATAACTTAAAAATGTTGCTAAATGAATATATTTTGGGTTAAACTGTGGTTAATTCATGTATTAAAAATGTAAAAATGAATGGTTGATATTAACTTGTGTGAGTATAAAAATAGTAAGTCGTTTATTTACCAAGAGCGTGTATTTTTATTGGGGATGGGGTTGGGTTATTCAAAATATAAGCCATTACTTAAAATGTCAAGTGAAACTCAAACATAATTATAACATAGTCGATGATGTTATAGGATGATAAACTTTAGATGCTATCAATTTTTGTTGTACATCACACAAATCTTTTAAAAGAGACGGTTTTTCTAATTGGTTAAAGTTTGTTTTGTCAATAAACTCGATTCCCAAAAAATTAATCGACTAAAATTTAGATATTACGTTTATAAAAAAGCAAAGCAAAAAAAAAAAAAAAAACCCTTTTAAACTCTACATTCTTTTTACTAGTTTAAATAAGTAATTATAATACTTAGGTAACTATATTTACTCACTTTAATTGACTTTAAGTTGAAGGAGATGCATAATATAAATTTTAAAATTGAGAAGCATTATTTGATAAAGACCCATTTTGTTGTTTTATCTTCTTCCCAAAGTTCAAATTCTTTAAAAGTTTCTAGAAGACTTTGTCCAAATGTTACATAATAAAAAAAATTGTTGCGTCAAATTTACTAGCGAAAGACCTTTCGAAAACTTGAGCATGGAAAGAGAGCCAGAGGGTAAGAGAGAGAAGAAGGGTTACAAAAATCTTTTATACAGATCAAGTTTTTTTAATTTAGCATGAAAATATTAAATTAATAATGAATCTAAATATAATCTACTTGAAATTATAATCGAGGAGATGCAAGATGACATCCCTAGACTACCTTGATTCTTGTAAGTTGTAAACAACTACATAAGTAACCAACTTTTCAACAAATAATTGCCATGGCCGATAAAGACTTTAACATAGCAAACATTAACTTTGACGTTTTTAAAACTACAACTATGATTTGACATTGAAAGATGATAGATTAATGGTGAATAACTCAACTCGAACAGGATAATATATTAGAAAACTTGATTTGTGGTTTTAAATGTTTCATATGGGTAAATGAGATTTGAGAAAAAATAATAATAATGATAATGATCAATATTGTAGGAAAAAATAAAATAAAATTGATCACTCATTTTGTATATTTGTATAATGGGTTGATTGTCCAAATTGTCATCTCGATCTTTTGTGTAACAACCCAACCAGAATAATCAAACGGATTAATTCTTAATATTAAAATACCAACATTTAATAATATTCGAAGCCGAAACGGTCCCAAGCTTACAATAGATAAATCAAGGTTTGATAAAACAACCTATACACAACTGAGATAACAAAAATAACTAAATGATAGTCTTTTATTCGCCCCGCTAAGCCTTCTCTTTACCCTTAGCTGCTTTGCCTAACTCGCGACGGCCTGAAAAGATTTTTAGTTTTGAAAGAGCGAGGGTTAGACCATAGGTCTAGTGAGATCCCTCTAAACAGATAAGCAACAAAATACTTTCCAGAATTTTAAGCAACATTTAATAATGACACATAAATAAAACACGTTACGGACCACACGACCGTCAAAGACGATGTGTCTAACTCGCGCTGCCTTAATGTTGGAACACACCCCCAACAACATCAACGGGCCACACTCCCCGACCCGAGTAGGCGGGCCACACTCCCCGACTTAGGTCACGTAACCCACGTATAATGTATGCATACATTTAAGCAACAACAATATGTAACACACTTGAACAATTGAATAAAATCATGCCATCATAAATAAACAAACGTTTAGAATAAACTTCACATGCTTTCATCATCAAAAGGTTTAGTTTAGAAAAACTCACCTGATATCCTTAGCTCGAGACTCGCGTCTATTCTTACAATTTGGTTCGATGCCTATAAAGGAAACACCGACCGATAAACCTCTCATTTTTCTATTTTTAAGCAGATTCGACCCTATCGTCACCAAAATAAAAACATCATCGGTCCGCACACCTAAAGACTCGAAACCAAAATATCCTACGTTACCGAAAATGGGTCGATACAAATAATAACATGAAACTCCACGCTACAACTCCATTAAAAGGACATGGGCTTCGGCCCAATACCAAACCCGAGCCCTTTGGCCGCCCGGTGAGAGAACTGTGACCGGGGTCTCCCCCCTTAACCGGTATTGATTCCGACCGGGGTCTACTCGACCCAGGTCTCTGCGACCGGACTATCGAACGAATAACCCAGGGCCCTGATTCTCCTACACAGATCGAAGATGAAAACTCCAAAATCTCACACAGCAGATTCAATCCATACTCTAATCGATGCAGTAACTCTAATTCATTAAACAATCCATTAACTACTTCAATTTCTACCAAGTTCTAATTATTTCAATTTCAAAACTCAACCCAGGGATTTTCCAACTTCATAACCATTTTCAATTCAATCTCCATTAATAGCTTTAGAAATAAACATTAAACCCTTACTATTTAAGAGATGAGGATTAAGATTTTACCTTACAGAACTTGAAGAAATCCGGTCTCGACTCCCTTGCTTTCTCTATCGATCGGTTGCTTGCAAGAGCTCTCTCTCTCTCCCTATGATAAATTCTTATCAGCCGCCTCCAAGCCCAATACTCTAGGGTTTTATCCCTAAATCCTCAAAATTCCATTATTGATCCCCCAAAACCCCCTTTTTAAAATTCTCACCCCAAAACTTTAAGATTTCTACTTTTAACCCGGTTGTTACATTTTGTATTTTCTTGTCTTCCAATTTTCCTATAACAAGTCGACGACTTACTTTACTTTCATATCGATATTTTTTATGTTCAAATATATTAGAGTTGATGGTTCTTGTACGTTACCATGGACTTGGTTACATATGTATCACAAATATCTCATTTATCACCAAATGTACAAGTCATATTGGTAAATGGAAATTATTATTATGTCTATCTTAGCTAGATTTCATATAATCTATATTCAATTTATCAATCATAACAATGACAGGGTATATTAGAGTTTCGTCTTCCAAGGGCTTTTATTTAATTTGGCAATATACATGATGCGTGAGCTTCTCATGTCAACAACGATGGGGATGATGGTCTTGTGGTTTCAATTTTTAAGCCATAGTGGGTGGTGCGTCGAGATTGACTTATTGTATAAGAATTTTGTTTATGATTCAGTTTTATAACCTTTAATAAACCAGGTGTTGGCTTAGCCCTCTTTATTTATTGTATAAAGACTATTGTTTTAGATGTCTTAATCACGATCAAAGACTTGTGCGTCGTAGTTTCAGTGCTATATTTTATGAGACTTTGGTTTCTTGTTAGTTTTAGAACTTTAAATAAACTAGGTGTTGGCTTAGCCCTCGATATTTATTGTATAAGACTTTTGTTCTCGTTGGCTTAATAAGATCAAAGACCAGTATATCATAGTTTTAGTGGTAGGGTGGGTGTTTTGGTATGATGTAGTCTTTTGGTTGGCTATATAAGATCACAATACATTAGTATGTATAATTTTTAAGTTTAACAAAATTAGACCAGTTTTTTGATATAAATTATTATACTTTGTATATGAATTATGATACAATATGATTGATTTTGGTGAAAAATAAAAACGTATTATAAAAACATTGGTCATTGCTCGAAACACAATGCAATATTGACATTTTTTGAATGGAAAATAAATCTAACAACTTATAGTTCAACACATTTTACATAGAACAAGACCATCCTCCACGGTCTTGGCCGTGGTCCAGGGCGGTGGGGAAGACCGACAAAGAAAAACCCTTGGCGCAGGGGCCGAGGTTCAACTGCGACGACGACAACAGGTGTCGATAGCCGACGAAAGCCTACGGTGGAACAATCGGGAAAAATCGCCGGCCATAAGGCCTCTTGCGGCTGGGGTAGAGAAAAAGAGAAGAGAGGGACACGACGGATTCAAAAAGGGATTGAAAGCCCTTATGGGCTTTTTTTTTCAGATTGTTAAACAAAAGGAAACCCAATTAGAATTTTAAAACGGGAAAAGACTTTTTCATAATATTTTGGTCCAATTAGAATCAGAGTTTAATCTATTTCGCCATTTATAATTTGTGTCCCTTTTAGCTAAATGACATCAAAGTGGCTCTGATACCATTGTTGGGTTTTAATACAAATTGTAACCGTTTAGACGCAACGGAAATTAAAAAAATATTTTGGTTACAAAATATTATATAGAAAACTTTTCTAAACAATTAAAACTCAATCGGATTCAATGATGCATTTAATTAAAATAAACCACACCATAGGGTGTTTAGAATATGTACCTTTTGAAGATCTGTCGGGGTTACAATTGAAGCACCAAGAAACCAAAGTAGGTTTCCTCTATTGGCAGTCCACACAATAACACGTTTCCCGTCTCCACCTGGTGCTAGCCCAAGAACCTAGATCTATATGTGTTTTACAGAAAAGAAAATGTTTCTTTTCTGTATTTCTCTGATAGGCTAATTCTAATTTCAATCGTCTTAAAAAATGGTTTAGCCTAATGCCCTATTTATACCAGAAGAATTATAGTTAAACTATAATTCAAATAAGGTTTAGTAATTATCTGTAATATTCAAATTCAAATATATATAATTATCTTTTAAACTTTAAATATATATATATATATATAATTACAGATAACACTACGTAATTAACATAATTACATTTTCACCCTGTAATTATCATAATTACAGTTTAACAGATATTTTCATAATTATCCTTCAAGAATAATTATTTCCTTAATCAACTTGATTTAATCCGGGTTTCTAAATATAGAAACAAACGTATTTTTTGTATGGGACCCTATAGGTTTACATACTCATTACCAGTATCCCTGTGTGACACGTGTCGTGGACATATAATAACTTAGACTCTTATTAATAGTTTGATTGCCGATGAAACAAAATCACTATGACTAAATAGTTCAATATTAAAATGCATGATATGTGTTAATCATAAGAACCAAAATACCAAATTTTCCAAATTGTACCCATCTTTTAGTTAGGTGAAATGAAAACTTAATTCAGCGAGATACTTGTAATGTTTGTTCCCAAAACATTGTTGCCGAAGTGCATCCTCATGCTTCCATCATGGTAACTTGTATTGTCACATCTATCAATCTAAACGGTAGAAATATATATATAGTGTTCGAAGAAGTTCAAAAGAATGAAAAACTTAAACGTTTGAAATCCATGTTTTACCTAAAAAAATCATGTATCATTTGAATTAATATTTAACTCAAAAAAACATGCACACCCTTTATACTTGAGGTGACAAAGCCATTTTAAAAAGAATATAAACGTAGGAAAAAGGACCAACATGTAATCAATCGTAGAATTTGCAATTTACAAAGGAAGAGATAGAGAATAAATCTTTGAGGGCTCATCATAACTTGCAAAATCAATTGAAACATCTCCAATGTAACCAAATCTTGAAGAGTCCTAAAAAACGTCAAAAATCCACAAAAAAATTTACTTTAGTTGCTTAGGTTGGTAACATATAAAATATTATCCATCTAGATTTGAATCAATATGTACCTAATACAACAAAGTGATATATTCTCTCATAAAACTTTCTGGTTTTTTGAATGTTGAGAGAATTTCATAGTTTGGCGATGTTGTTTTTTCTAATCACAACTTCAAAAAAACAAAAAGCCACCTATATTTAAAAAAGAGAAAACAGATGATTAATTAATTAACTTTAAAAAAAGGAAAAACGAATGAACATTAACATAAAAACAGGAAAACAAATTGTTAATAAACATACATTGCAATAAGTATGTAAAATTACTAAAAGTCCCTAGTTTTAATGATAATCTATACTATATTATAAAGTATGGATAAAAAACTCTTAAATATAAATTATTAGGCACAAGGTACCATCATTTTATGCAAGATTTTAAAAATCTTTTAATTTGCAAGTTTCAAAGCACAAGATACATATTACTACTGCATGCTTCTAACACCCATCAATTTGGTATGTGCATGACCTTCCTTTTATGCAGACCTTTCCATGTATCACTATTAATTAATATATTATATTACTATAAATTTGTTTTAATTATATTATTAAATATGTAATTGGTTATTTTTTTCTAAATTTCATTAAAATATATAAGATAATTATTGAATTCTAACAAAATACTTAATTTTTTTTATATAAAAAAACATTATATTATTAAGTCTGAATTAAACAAATTTATAAAAAAAACAACAAAAAAACAAAAAATAAAATGAAACATTAAAATCGTGATGTATTTCGCTGTATTGCGCGAATACGCTTCTAGTATATTTTATAAATGGGAATGGAAAAGTATTCAATATATTCATCATTTTAATTTTTTTTAAATTCATTTAAGTTACCAAATAAATAAAACAAAAGACTCATTTAATAATAGTTTTGATTTATAAGCATTGTTATCTTATTAAAAGAAAATTGACTCATTTTAATAAAAAAAATTATAATCATTGTTAGCTTACTAAAAAATATAAAATCAATCAATAAATAAATAAGTTCAATATAAGATTCTATTAGTTTTTTGTATTTTTCACTAAAATTTAAAAATTCAATACATATTTAATTGGTTTTTAAAATTTTAAAATGAAAGCTAAATAAAAATAAAGGTTTTAATGATTTTTATATATCTTAAAATGAAAAATGAAAACTTTTAGTAATTAATTTTTCTTTATACATATTGTAATAGGCTCATTTAATAATAGATGTATTAATTTATAAACATTTGTTAACTTACTACGAAAATAAAAATTAAATAGATAGACTCATTTAGCTTTTTAGTAAATAAAACAATAGACTCATTTAATAAAAGTTTTGATTTTTAAGTATTGTTATCTTACTAATAAAAAAATAGACTCATTTAATAAACAAATTATTTATAATCATTGTTAGCTTACTAAAAAAATAAAAAACAAATAAAAAAATAATTTCATTATAAGATCGATTTATTGTATTATATTTATATTGTTTTTTTTCATGAAAATTTTAAAATTCAATACATATATTAATTGCTTTTTAACTTACTAAGTAATAAAAATAAAAATTATAATCTTATAAATTGAATTAAAAAATGTTGGATTATTGAATAAAAAGTTTGATTAAATAATAATAATAATAAATTTTTAATAACACTAAAAAAAGTAAGACAAATTTAAATTATATTTCTTGATATATTTATGTTGTGTAAATAAATACAATATAAAATAATAGAGAAAATGAAAGGTTAAAATCAAGTTACACTCATTTAATGATAACTTTGTATTTAAAAAAATTCAAAAGTAGGAGAATATAGAAAAAGATGAATGGAGGCTTCTCATTGTGTCACCTAAACAACTTCAAGTTTTGCTTTTATACATATATAGATACTAGTAATGTGCCCGCACAATGCGACGGGATGTGAAATCTGGATAGATGTAAACAAACATAGATGTTACAAATAAACAAATGCATTTAATTGATCAAGCAAAAGTTGATCAATCAAGAATTTGTTTTACATTTTCAAATGCATTGGACTCGAAATAGACTTTAAAGAAGACATTGAAATACCAAGTGTCGACTACATTTGACATAAACCATCTTCTACTTTACTATAAGCTAGATCTACAAACCCATAAAAAAATCAATCCCACAAAGGCCAAGGAGACTACATCTACAGAAACACACGACAAAAAAATCTGTCCTGCTTCTTGTTGGTAAGTTGATCAAAGATTGTTTATTTTCATTTCGGCACCTACCTGAAAAAATATATGCAAGGTTAACCCCAACTAAGGATGCAAATGAGGTTTTATAAAGAAAAAGAATGCGAAAGATGCATACTTTGCAAGTTCCAACCTTGAACTAAGCTTGGTCTTCAATCCTTCTTTGGCACTGGCTCATTACTTCCCACCTGTTTATCGTCACGATGTTGATAACCAAGGATCAATAGGTTCTTATGATTTATAGGCACTCGTAGTCAATGCCAGCAGATTCAAACTTCTTGTGCCTTTTCTGGTCTCTTTTCAAGATTACATCTACCAACTTCTTGTGCTCTTCAAATGTCCTTTCCGGAATCCATCAAATTAGAGTTAACCAAGTGTTCCCGTATAACAGTAAAAAAATTGAAGCTGAAAAAGGATTTCTTGACCAAAAAGAGTGGCATATATTATATCTGGTTTTGGCATTTACATTTAATATGAACCGAGTACCAAGGTCTGTAATAGCGGTTAACACCTTTCCACCTAAAATCAAGAAGAAAAGTTCCCAAGTCAAACTACAAGCCATTACACACTTGTAACTCAATTAAATGCATAGCATTAGAATACTCAAAACCGACAATTTCATCCCATAGTTTATATCTGAAAAATCCCTTATAATAAATCTTATAAACACTGTCATAACATTACTACACACGTAAAATGGGAAAAAGGTTGACTTTATAAAATTAATCGTTCAAAATATATGTTTTCAATTCTACTGAGGTGTCGTTTGTTTTTAAGAGGTCTGAAGTCTGAAATCTTAATTTAGTTATGATTAATAAGAGGTGGTGTGTACCAATTCCAGTAGTTTTCCTTAAATTGAATTCAGAAATGGTTTTGACCACATCGTCTCTTAGTGCAAGGGCATCATGGTTACCTTAACTATAATCTTGCACATCTGTCTCTCCCTTTGATAACAACTAAATTCTTAATATTTATGATTCACATTATAAAGAAATAAATTCAACCACTCATACAACGACTTTGTATACCTCCACAAGTCAACATCTATGAAAGAATAATATATATACACACATACACACACATATATAAAGGCTCCATCTGATATCATGAAAAGCTTATCAATGGTAAACAACATAACCTTACAAATAAATTTGTTAAAAGATTGACAATCTAAGAATTAACCATTTACTGCAAAGTCTTTTACCAAATTGATGCTTAAGATAGAAAATACATGTGGTACGAAGCCATACACCGCTATTATTCCAATACCATGGATGGAGAAACTAAGATTCAAGTTGATGAAATACTTCTACCAATGGACTTAAATAGGTACATTAGATATTTGGTTTGCATAAACGGTTGCTGGTTTGGTTTTTTTATTTATTTATTGATTACATGGCTTTATAATTGGTGGTTGTTGTTTGATCTGTCCCATGGCCAAACCAGTCCTATTTTCTTCATTCTTGGGTTTATGGAATCAGCTACTGTTTGGTCCTCTCTATGCTATTTGATGCTCAACAACAACTTCAAATGGGCTGCTGTTACAGGTTTGATAATGGGTTCCACCTTCACAGATCTGTTTATTAGAACGATGTCCAATGCATCTTCTAATTCTGTTTGGCTGCTGTTCTATGTTAATTATTTTGGGGGTTAGACCTGTTTGGTTTATTATTGCAATGGCCATAGGCCTAATTGCAATAACTAATTTTGTTGTTGGGATGCTCTCCTTTAGTTATCAACTCTAGAATAGGGTGGAGTCATATCACAAACTGGTTTAAAGTTATGGGCTGCTGGTATATCGACATCGACACAGATCCATCCGATGGTTAGTCTTTTTCAATCTTCTTTATCTGGGTTTTTATTGTTTCTTCATATTCCATCAAAAAGTTGTCTAATTTAATTACTATAAATGGTTTGTGTGATTTTAGCCTAGTTTACAAGAACACACTATTCCTCGTCATAACTATTTGATTACTCTCAACACCCAATCGTTTTCTAAGTCTAATGTTGCTACTAAAAGTCCCAGTTACCAAGAAGGGGTTAATATATGAGTTAATGCTAGGGGAAACTTTATACAGATCAAACCTCAAGCTTTCAAGGAGAAGCAAAGTTATCCCAGCTGACTTAAATATAGCATGTCTGGATGTGTTTCTAGAACATGCCACTATAATCCTTTGTTTCTCTAATCTATAGCCATATACCTTTTGCAAATAGAAATAATGCTTAAATATGTAGGCTCAGACTTAGAGCATCCACAATGGAGGTTCTTACAACTTACAATAACCTAACTTTCTACTTTTTGCTTTCACATCTGCACTACCTCAACAAAATAAAGATCTACAATAGAGGTTATTACAAGAACCTAACCAACCCTTTCTCTTAGAGCTGGATAAACCTTTAAGAGAGAATATGATTGACCATCACACCCGAGATCTTTGATAGTGGCGGTATCCACTCATACGGATCATATACTATGGTGATCTTTTTTCTTTTTCTTTTTTGTCAATTATAGTGATTTTTGTATGCATTCCTATCTCAACAACTTTGAGTGCTTTGGTTAATTAGGTTGCAAGTTCTACTGTTAAGACAAATTACAAATTACACTAGTAACAAATTATGTCTTTACTTTTAGTTCTTTTAGTGGTCTTAGCAATTAGGTTCAATGTAGAACAACCACCCATAAGCTTTACTCAAAATCCTTTGGTACCTCTACTCTAGTCTCAATACCTTGATGTTATAAAAATTCATACAGTAGTTTTATGATCAACAAGGAGATAGATGCATTTTGACGTTAAATTATCTTTGTGCTTAAATAATCTCCTTGTTTTAAATACAGGGATTCTGAAAGTGAAGTACCATTTCTATTTCTCTTGATGCCCTATTTGCTAAGGATGACAATGTCATTGTTTCAAATGATTCTGATAGTTATAGGTATCTTTCAGAGGTTAAAGACTTAACTATATGTACAATGTTTTTAATTGATATTGAAAACTTTTATAGGCTTAATTTTTTGTATCATATAAAATAATTAGGACCCAAGCTGTGAAAATCTCTTCAGAAATGACAATGGTGTTCCTTTAGAAGGTTAGGCACTTCTTCTTTTCACCATATCTTCAAGTCTAATGTTTCTTTTTTCTCCCCTTGCCACTATGTTCTACTTGCTAACTTGAGTGTTGTCTTTTCTCCCCATACCTTAATGCCTTGCCTTTTATATTCTGTTTTTTAACTGGTTAACATCTATTTAGATGACAGGGATGAACGTGCTTTGTCTATTCACAATCAAAAGATCTATGAAGAACTTGCAAAGCATAAAAAATCATTGGACAAGTTGAAGAATAAAGTGAGTATGTTTTTTAAAATAAAGCACCGGGAATATTCAAGAAGAAGATCAACAAGGTTGACTATAAAGAAATCTGCAGAGCCAAGTGTGATGGAGATGGAAAGAAATGAACCTGTGAAGATCGATTCGTTTCTGGATGAAGCCAGTGAACCCAAATCGAGTTGCACATCGTGAACCCAAATCAAAAGAAAAATAAAAAAACAAGAGTTACCAATCGATGAAATCAGGTAAAATCAGAAAGAGTTAGGGTTTTTCATAGACTACCTGAAATCAAAATCGGAGAGGAGAAGTCGTGTAGGTTTCTTAAAATCAAATTCAACACAGACAAAGCTTGAGAGAGAGAGAGAGAGAGAGAGAGAGAGAGAGAGAGAAGATTTCACCGATGATAAATCTTGGCAGGTAGAAGATTTTATATGCGTGAAATTTGGGAGCCATCAAGTAGCAGGTAGAAAAAAATGTATAAATCTTCCATTTCAGTGTGGTTGAGTTTGTACTCTCAGTATGGTGTGAGACTGTGAGACGTGAAAGATCAGAAGAGAAGAAGAAAGAGTGTGGTATTGAAGGTATGGGCTGACACTAAAGAGTAGAAGTGGCTGAGAGTCGTACTAAGGGTGGTTGTGTAAAAAACAAGTGTTTTCACTTGTACATCATACATCAAATCTTGTAATTAAGAGTTTTTTGAATTTAATGCTTGAATTGATAGTACTTTATGCTTTAAAACTTGTCTTTAAGACATTTGGTGTAAACCAATATTAAGGTAGTATAGATAGATTGGAATAAGACTGAAAGTACATGGGCTATAATTGGAATGATCGAATAGTTGGAGCGTCATATTATTAAATTACTCTCAACTATTTAGAGTATCTCCAACAACTATGCTAAAATGAAAAAAAGGGATTTTAGCATTTTTGATGTTCCAACAGTTATGCTATACTCTATGCTAAAATAGAGAAAAGAACAGATATATTGTAAAAATATCTAAATAATAGATAATTTCTTCCCAAAACTAATTATTACCCCAAAAAACAAAATTTTCCTCTCCCAACTTTCCATAAAATGAATATTTTAATAATATAATTAAATAAATTGAATATTTTAATAAGATAATTAATACTAGAGTTGCTAAAATATAATAGTTGTTGGAGTTGGATGTAAATTTTTTTAGAGATTTTAATTATTTTTTACTCTATTTTAGAAAACTTTAGCATAGTTGTTGAAAACGCTCATAGTTCTTTTTGTTATAGTTGTAGTCGTAGGTTGTTTGAATTAACCCCGAGCCTTTCAGCTGATTTGTTGGTTTGGGCATACTTATAAATTTACAAATTCAGAAAAACTTAACTTGATTCAAAATGAAGAATGAAACTCAAAATCTCTAAAAAAAGATTATATTTAATTTAACCAGATTTTTTATTTTGAATATTACATCATTAATTATATAATTAAAATATTAAAATATGTAATAAAATATTAATTTTTAATATCAAAATTTCTTATTGACAAGAATATAATAAAAACTAGTTTTTCATTCATCCAAATTTTGAGAATTCACACCCTTACTCTCGTTCTTTTCCATTTTGGAGAATTTGTTCAAACATATATTTTTTTTTCAAAACCTTCATTTTTCTCCATTTTAAAGAATTTGTTGGAGAAGCTCTTAATTCTTCAATTAACTTTTTCAGCATTAATTCTCTATTGATATTAGTCGTATGTCTCACAAGGGACGTAGTTTTTTTTTCGTCTTCTTTAACTACGGCACAAACTCAATTTTATTGAATTCGGGAGTCCTTGCTTTCTGCGTTCCCTATTCTCGTCAACATATATTTGTACAAGATATAACCATAGAAACAATATACAACAATCATTCCTATCTAGTAATTGGGTTCATGAATCTGGGCCTGGACCTAGTAATTGGATCATGGGTAATAGCCAGAGACTTTGTGGTGGTGGCTGGTGTTGTGACTAACAGGCTTTATATGTCTTTCATTAATAAGTGATGTCATGTGTTAGTCATGTCATGTTAGGCAATATAGTCATTTTGCTTTCTAGGAGCATTTCCAACAGCTATGTTATAATTTTTCTAAAATAATGTATAAAAAGTTAATATCTCTAAAAATTTATATCCAACTCCAACAGCTACTCTATTTTAGCAATTCTATTATCAGTTGTATTAATAAAACATTATTTCTCTCTCCTAAACACACAACTTCAATTTTTCCTATTGGTGGAAAAGAATTAGATATTATTTCTCTCTCTTCAATATGAAGTTTTAGAGATTTCTCAAAATTTGGAGATTTTTACATTCTCTCTCTTCTTTTCTCTATTTTAGCATATGATATAACATAGCTGTTGGAGTAAAAAAATTGCTAAAATCTCACTTTTTTCTATTTTAGCATAGCTGTTGGAGATGCTCTAAGTGTGTGGCATTTTGGGAATTGAAATTCATTGAATGAATTTGACTTTGAAGGAATTGGAATGAAATTTGATGGAATTTGACCACACGTTTGGTTGGTAGGAATTTGATGGAATTCAATTATTTCACTTCAGCTAAGGAATGATGAATTCCTTGATTTGTGGAATTCAATGGAATTCAAGGGATTCCATCATGATCAATATGTGAACCAAACAAAGGAATTGGAATTTGGTCAAAGGAATTTTCCATTCCAATTCCTTCAAAATCCATGAACCAAACACCCCTAAAGAACATCAAGAACCAAAAACCCACAAAATGAGACCATTATCATAACGTTTTTGAACTTACCTAACAAAAATACATCGCAATGAAAATACAAATTAATGTAAATGCAGATCCTTGGTGGGATGGCTAGTGATTACATCAGAAGAGAGTGGTGGTGGTAAGTGATAAGGATATCATTATTGTTGGATCTTGAAGCTGAACTAATGTAGATTTGATCTTCAACTGATGGATGGATGGAGTTTATATCTGTCCATGTTGATGAACATATTGTTTAATGACCTCGGGAGACTAGCAAACGGGATAACTTAAGGGAAGAGATTTAACGCCCATTTAGCATTAGAGATGAAAACCATAACAAAGTAGACACCACAGTTGTAATGCCTTAAACAACAAGTTGACCCAATAACCTCCAATCAACTTAAACAATGTGAAATTTATTAATAAATCACACCTTTAAGTTTATAAGAAGTTCATAAATCTAACTTTCTTTCCACGTGGAACCGTTGTCATAACAGTGTTTAATTTGGTATATTTTCGAAAGTCAAGTGAAAAATCAAAGGTTTTCGTGAACCACAAGGAAACTTTTTGTAATTTACTCAAAGAATATAATATCACACTCAATTATTTACATAATAAAAGAAATAGTGAAAAGAGAGACGGTATTGTTTTCCACAATTTTAATGTCGTTAGTATTACTATATATCTTTGATATAAAAGAAACCTAACATTTTACGACGATATATTGTTTAATAAAAACATTTGATTATCAACAAAATATGATAAAACTAGAAAATTATATGAACATGTACTTATTTTAAAGCAAAAAGAAAAATATTAAAATAAAATAAAGATGGCCAATAAGCCACTAGGAATTATGTGAAGAGATAAGATAAAAGCCACTAACCCAACTAAAACCAAAACAAGATGAAACATTGCCCACTGCACCCTTTCTCGTTGGTTTTTTATTTTAATTGTAATGCACAACTTTAACCCACTAAATTCACATGTTAATTATATGTAAATCCTTCATCAAGTATATGTAACGTTGTAAGTGATAATATATATATATATATATTTATGATCATCATTATTTTAGAGCCATGCATGTAAAAACTTGTATAATTAATGGTTCATATATAAGAAATGTATTATAATTATGTAATATGTGATTTCAATGATTATTGATGAAAATTAATGGAATAATGTTTATAAGCTTTTAGTAAATATATATTTAAATAATAATATATTATGATACCACTTTTTTTATTCTAATTAGTCTTGTGAAATAACTCGTGCCATGATGATAAATGAATGTTACTTTTTGTTGTTAAGCATCTATACATATTAGTAATACCGACTTTTGTCTCTACTCAACAAGTAAATTTTGTAGTCCAATTGTATGATGATTGCTTCTCATTCTTTCATCGTTTTTACGGATTTAGACAAGTCTAGTATGTTAGACTGCCGCACCATGGAAGCAAAGTCAGATCCTTCAACCACTTGGGTTGTGACGCACTGGTAAAACCTTTGGGGGATGTAGTGGAAGATTTTATCTACACATGGTTCAAATTCAGGCGCTGCCAAAGTTCTTGTGGCCATGGAGGTTCACCTGCGATGATTCCAGGCCATTCGTGGTCGTCCGAGGATTAATCGGTGGACATAAGCTGACCCGAAAACTCACGGTTAAAAAAAAAAAAGTCAGATCCTTCGGTTCATCATGTGAATCGTCATCCCACAATGGTATGTATTATATGATTGTCGTAGGCTTATTTTAGCTTCTAAAGGGGTCAAAGCTATAATCAACAAGTAGAATCTCTTTCCTTTCACACTCTCCCATTTATTCTCAAAAACCGTGTCTTAGAATGATACAAGTTTTTGTTAGTGGAGTTGCTTCAAAATTTCCAACTCATATCTACATGTCTAAAGAATATCTAATGATGACATGAACAACTATTATCAATATAATTCTTTTATTGAATATATAGCTAATATATATTTAAAATCTATCAGATAATCGAAAAGAAGCGGTAATTAAATTTTGAGTATTTTTCGCTAGTATTAAATTGCTGAGACGACAACTCATTTTGGATGATTTGCTACACTGGATATATCGAGTGTGTTTCTTAATTTATTTGTCATAAAAACAGCCTTGTCATCCAACAATTGATTATCATTCACCTATTTCGTTCACTACTTAGCATCATTCTTGGTTCATCGAGGCTTTGAAGTTTGGCACAAGTTCCTATTGTTGGTGATTTAAAGCAAAAATACAAATATAACATTTATTTATACATGCAGCGGAAAGAAATCACCAAAAGGAATCAACGTATTGCCAATATGATTAAACGAAAAATACAAATAACGGTATACCTTTGTAGCGTGATTTGTAGACGAAGTGGATCCGCTTGTGTGTTCCTTTGAGACCAAGTATTCAATGGTGAATACCTCTAAAGTAGTCCACACTACACTTCCTTGATCACCACCGGATGCTAGTCCTCCTTTGTAACGATCTTAGAACCTCGATTAACCAAAAACCAAGGTAGAAGATCAAACGGGAAAACTTAGAGAGAGCAAGGGGAAGGGGCGCCGATTTGAGAGAGAGAGAAGGAGATATTAGGTTAAACCTAATGAGTTTATTTGATATCCTTATATAAATAAACCCTAGAGTTCTCTTGGACTTTTAACAAATTTCTCTTCTAAATCTTTTATGGGTTCAATATTAAATTAAGTTAATGGGGCTTGCTATTAACTTAAATTTAATACAAACCCAATAAGTCTAATTTAATGTTAATGCCCTTTTAATTTTCCCACGTTACTTAGGCTATATAATGTAAATACAATAATTACATTATATTAAATGGTATCTCAGTGTATATGTGTGTGACCCTATAGCCCCCACGTGTGTCTAGCCATATAATTATCTATTATGACATGAGCATATTCCAACAGCTCCTACTTGCACACATCATAATATATAACAAGTAATCATACAGGCAAAGGTTAGCGTCTAGCAACACACCAATGTCCCTAGAGACACATGAGGTTAGTTTCTTAAACGTCTCATTTTAAATGGTTTATTAAATCAGTCATCCCTTTGTTACAGATACCTTGTTGAATACTAGACATGGATCATATGTCATTCTAGTTGTTCAACGATTCTGTTTCTTGATCTGTTTGTTGAATTAGATTACCAAATTAATCAAGCATCATCTTAATTAAATTTGGGTACGACCGTACAAACATCTATTCAATTCATCGAGGGCCCCAGTAGTATCTAACTCTATTATCTATAGAGGAACAAATCCCATTTTGACTGCACGTGTCTGTCATGTGCTTCATATCAGTCCTGAAGATGATTTTTATAACAACCTTATTCAGGACAACGTTTAACCATTTCAAAGACTGACATTCCACCCACACAAAACCTGCTTGCATCTCAAGTCTAAGGACGAGTGACATAACCATCTACGAGATTCACTGGTGACACCGATCCATGCAATGAACTCTCGTAGGTTGGGTCAGTCCAATGTTCATCACCAATGAACAACATGTGAGTTTGGTAGCATCATCACCAATACGCTCACATTTGCCTTAACTCGATGATACTCTCGTATCATCAACTGACAATGGACAATTTAGAACAAATAATTTATTCATGGATTAAACATGCAAATATAGAACATAGTTGATATAAATGAAAACGACCATACCTAGTACATCAATTCATTGTAATAAAAACTGTTTAATGTTCCAATTATTCAAATACTAAAACAGATCTACATGAGACTACTAGCTGGTCGAAGTCCAATGTTCCTAGCATGTTCGATATGTTTGGTACAAAACATTGGTTTCGTAAAGGGATCATTTAAGTTGTCATCTGTATGAACTTTGAGAAGACGAATTTCACCCATCTCGATAACCTCTCGAATGTAGTGAATCTTCCTGCGAAAGTGTCTGGCGCCCTTTTGAACTCCAGGTTCGTTGGCTATGATAATGGCACCAGAATTATCGCAGTACATATCCATGGGTCTTTCATTACTGGGAACAACCCCAAGCCCATGAATGAATTTTCGTATCCAAACAGCCTCCATTACAGCTTCGGAAGCAACTATGTATTCAGCTTCTGTAGAAGACATCGCAGTAGTACTTTGCTTAGAACTCTTCCAGTCAACAGCGCCTCCGTTCATGAAGAAAACGAATCCAGTCTGAGATCGAGTGTCATCTCGATCTGTTTCGAAACCAGCATCAGTGTAGCAAGTAACACTGAGCTCTTTTTCTGTATCACCACCATAAACAAGGAACATATCTCTAGTATTTCGAAGATACTTCAATTTGTTCTTAACAGCAGTCCAGTGACTCTCTCCTGGTTTTTGTTGGTATCTACTCGTAAGGTTCTGAGAGAACGCTACATCAGGTCTAGTGCACCTCACTACATACATGATGGATTCCACAGCCGAAGCATAGGGGATTCCCTTCATCCGCTTCACCTCATCAGGTGTGGAGGGTCCCTGAGTCTTACTCAAGTTTACATTGTGTTGCATTGGAAGTTTTCCACGTTTGGAAGCATCCATTCTGAACCGTTTTAGAATTTTGTCAATGTATGCACTTTGACTTAAACCAATTAACCGCTTCGATCTATCTCTATAGATCTTGATTCCTAAGATGTACGTCGCTTCACCTAAATCTTTCATGGCAAAGCATTTTCCAAGCCAGGATTTTACATCTTGTAGCATTGGAATATTGTTCCCCATGAGTAATATGTCATCAACATATAAGATTAGAAAAACGACAATGCTCTCACTAGCTCTCATATATACACATGGCTCATCAAGGTTTTGGGTGAAACCATACATTTTGATTTCCTCATCGAACCTTTTATTTCAGCTTCTGGACGTTTGCTTCAATCCATAAATGGATCTTTGAAGCTTGCATACTTTTTTGGGATGTTTCGGACTCACAAAACCCTCAGGTTTCACCATATAGACATCTTCATTAAGGTGACCGTTCAAGAAAGCGGTTTTGACATCCATTTGCCAAATCTCATAGTCATAATACTCTGCTATGGCTATAAGAATACTAATAGCTTTAACGTCAACAACAGGCGAGAAGGTTTCTTCATAGTCAACCCCGTAGGTTTGAGTGTAACCTTTTGCTACCAGACGAGCTTTATAGGTGTGTACATTGCCATCCATGTCAGTCTTCTTCTTGAAGATCCACTTGCTCCCGACAGTCTTGCTGTTCTGAGGAAGATCAACCAAGTTCCAGACTTGATTATCTTTCATGGATTGCATTTCAGCATTCATAGCTTCAAGCCATTTATCAGATTCTGGATCCAACAATGCCGCTTGATAGTTAGAGGGCTCACCATGATCCCCCAAATTCTGCACCTCAGATTCGACACAAAAACTATATCGTTTAGGTGCTCAAGGTGTCCTTGCATATCTACGAATGGGAATTACATCATTCTGTGGTTCATCATCTGTATGTTTAGCCTCAACGTGATGTTCACTAGTGTTACCAGAAGGTTGTGCATCTTTGCTTTGAATCTCGTCAAGGTCTACAGTGCTCCCACTTGCTTCTTCTAAAATGAGACTGTTCTCAAGAAACTCAACATACCGAGCAACAAATATTTTGTTTTCGGGTGGGTAGTAGAAATAGTAACCCATTGTTGTCTTTGGGTACCCTACGAAGATACATTTAATAGATCTAGGCTCAAGTTTGTTCGGTGTGTCTCGTTTCACGAGAGCCTCACAACCCCAAACCTTCAAGTAAGACAGATTAGGGACTTTCCCGTGCCATATTTCATATGGAGTCTTATCAACCTTCTTGGTCGGAACCATATTGAGTATGCTAGCAATAGACTCTAGAGCACAACCCCAAAAGGATAGTGGCAAAGTAGTTAGACTCATCATGGATCGAACCATGTCTAGAAAAGTTCGATTTCTCCTTTCAGACACACCATTATGTTGTGGAGTGTATGTAAGAGTGAATTGTGAGACAATCCCACATTTAGTCAGATGATCTAAAAACTCTTGACTCATGTACTCTCTTCCTCGATCAAATCGGAGAGCCTTAATAGTCTTGCCGGGTTGATTTTCTACTTCATTTCGAAAGACTTTGAATGTTTCAAAGGCTTAATGTTTATGTTTAATCAAGTAAACATAACCATAGCAACTGAAATCATTAGTGAAAGTGATGAAGTAGCTAGAACCTTCCCTAGACACAGTTCTAAATGGGCCACATACATCAGTATGTATGAGTCCAAGTAGATCTTTGGATCTTTCACCTATATGGGAGAAAGGTTTTCTTGTCATCTTCCCAGATATGCAAGAGAGGCATTTTTCAAACGACTCATCGTCGGTTGACTTTAGAAGTCCATTGTGTTGCAACTTTATAATGCGCTTCTTGCTTATGTGGCAAAGACGTCAGTGCCATAGGTAAGTTGAATCCAAATTACGTTTGGATTTTTTAGTGCTACATGTATATATAGAACTATCATTTGAAACAAGACCATGCATGTCAATTTCATAAATACCATCACGAGGAATAACATTAAAATAAAATATATTATCTTTAGAAACCGAAATACCATAATCCGTAAAGGTATTAATAAAACCGTTATCCTTCAAACGGAAAAGCGAAGAAATACCCCTAGTAATAGTGGGTGCATAATGACAATTGTCTAAAACAATGATCAATCCATTAGGGAGGATAAGATCATAGCTCCCTATAGCTTCAACAGCTGCACGCTTTCCATTGCCTACGTACAGGTCCAAAGCTCCTTTGTTTAGCTTTCTACTTCTCCTTAGTCCATGCATATTATTACAAATGTGAGTTCCACAACCGGTGTCATAAACCCAGGATTTATTAGGAAAAGCATAGAGTTCTATAATGAAGATACCTGATGTGCTAGCTGGGGTAGCTTTGTTCTTCTTCAACTCTGCCAGGTAGGCAGGACACTTCCTCCTCCAGTGGCCTATCACTCCATGTCAGGATCTGATTCTTAACAAGAATAATAAAACTTAGAAACAATATTAAAGAAGTTGCGGAATAACACTTTAATATTCAAAATATCAATGTAACAGTAAAGAATGAATCACAACTTGTAAACTTTATTGAATGATTAAAGTTAAAATCTTTCAAACAAAACCTCAATCTTGATGAACAGGCTCACCAAGACGAATTCTACTTCTCTAGAATTAGGATTGTAAACCTTGAGGTTAATTCTCTCTCTAAAACAAAAACTCAGAATGAATTACTCATCTATCAAACTATTATATACTATATAAACAAAGATTGAATACAAGATAATTACAAAACATAAAATATCTTCATAATATTCTTCCATAATTATCTTCAACCTTCCACAATTATCTTCAGCCTTGATCTGCGCGTATCTTGATTATCACATAAGCAGTATTAAGTTGTAGGAGCATTAATCACTCTGAGCAGTACTAATCTTCACCAACAGCACTAACTCTGCTTAGCAGTAGTAACTTCTTCAAGCAGTATTAATCTGTCTTCGCAGTAGTAACTTATCTCAGAAGTAGTAACCATGTTGTTCTGGCAGTAGTAATCACTTAAACAAATCTTCAGTTCCCAACAATCTCCCCCTAACTTGACTTTTAGAGAAGAGAAGTCAAGTTCTTCAGATGCTCTCAAAACTCCATTTTCATACACCTATATCAGGATTCTGCCCCAAACTTTGATTGATAATTCTTTGGATCAAGTACCTTGCCATTTCAGAATTTGGTGCACAACCAAGCTTCTTCTTTAACATAGCATGCAGCTTTAATCTGCTATGGTTGTAAACTCTATCCACCAAGAAGTATTCAAAATGACTTGTATCCACAGCCAGTGCATATACTCCACTTCTTTCATACAGAGTCCAGTTGTTGATGGTTTTGAACACATTTCTGATGACATGCTGAACTTCCTCTGGCTTGAATAACATACACAGATATTCCATCACAAGTTTTGTAACTGGTATCCCTGGAGCTTTCAGCTTGTCAGCATATAGTTTCATCCCCACTTCAAACATTTCCTCTAAGTCAGATCTGGAGCATACTCTCACTATCTTGGCCCAAGTAGGATACACTTCAAACTTTTCATCCTTCCTTTTTAGCCTGATATATTCCTTACCATCTACTTCCATGGTATCCCAGTGAATAATCTCAGGAGGCTTGACACCAACTGGTTCAGCAGTTATAGGCTCAGGCACTTTCTCCATCACCACCATGTACATATTTACATCATAAGTACTTGATGGTTCTTCCTGAGATTGAGCTTTCTTTTCTTCAGATTTAGGTGCCCCTTCTTCTTCAGCTACCTTCTGATCTTTCTGAGCTTCTTCCTTATCCACTCTAGGTTTCTTAGCAGATTTCCTTCTAGCCATCATTTTAGTTCTTTTCAGAGTCCTCAAACTGTCACCTAGAGTAGCTTCTTTCTTTGGAGTTTCTTGATCATCAGGAAAAGGCTTTTCTATTAAAAAGTCATTACTCTCTTTCATCCTCTTTTCCATTTCAACTCTAGCTTTGTCATTCCCTTGAAGCTTAGTCATCTCTGCATTATATAACTCTTTGATCTGTTCAAATGACATCTTTGAGAACAACTCCTTTTTGACTCCCACGACACCTTTGAGAAAAGTGATCATCTTCTTTCTCTCTTGAGTACCAAGGTAGGTCTTTGAAGGTTGCCTCTTCTTTGCAGCCATTTTGATCAACACGGACTTCTTTAGAGTTGCAGCTTTCTTCTGTGCTATTTCTGTTGCCAAGCTTTGTTGATATACTTCATTAAGCTCTGCAGCTAGAGCTGTTGCCATCTCCCTATCTTTCTTCATTTGAACTGTTTCTGCTTGTTCAAGTTCTGCTTGAATCTTCCTAGCCAAAGCTTCATCTGACTCAATCATATTTTTCTTTTTAAGTGGTTGGTCAGATTCGACTATCTTGGCTTTGCCTTTATCCTTGCTTACTGCCTTCTTAACCCTTGCTTTCTTGATAACCTCACCCTTTTCTTTGATGACAACTCCTTTGGCCTTTGAAGTGACCTTGGGAGTATCATGTTTAACCTTGATTAGAGCTTCAGCTATCTCAGATTCTTCCAAATTTCTGCTAATGAGATCAGTTAGTATCTCTTTAACAATTTCTGCAGCTTCATTTGTTTCAGCAGCATTAACTGTTTCTGCTGCTTTGCTTGCTTCAGCAGCATTAACTGTTTCTGCTGCTTCTTCAAACACAATCCCTGTTTCTGTTTGTACATTGAACTCCCCCTCAACTCCATGTATCTCCCTCTCCAAGTTGACCTCAGCTTCTGACTCCCCCTTTTTGGGAGCATCAGTCACTGGATGCCTTCTTCTGAGCACAAACCTTTGTTTCTTCTTCTTTTGGACCACCTTCTGAACCAATTTCTTCAAGCCGCTGATCTTTGCTTGTTGGTTGATGATGACCTTTTGAGCTCATTTACAACCTGCTTCTGAGAATCCAGTTCAATTGCCATTTTGGACATGGCAGAAATCAATTCATGATAGTCATATCTATCCTCACCTTCTCCAGGAGTGTTACCCCCTTTTGATGGATCATTGGAACTTTTAGTAGTAGAGGTCTTCTGCCTAGCAGAAGCACCCTACACCCCCGTGGTTTCTTGGCACCTGGGACCTTTGGATGATTTCTCACCCAAAGTTGCCATGGGGAAGATCTTAGTGATGTTACCACTGACCTCCTCTGTGCTAGCAGGAGTAGTGGCAGCCTTCTCACCCATATGCTCATACATCTCCTCAGTGAGCACCTCCTTGGGGTTGAGAGACACCCCTGTGGTTTCCCTATATATATTCTCTAATGGAGAATGCTCCATTAGAGGGCTTTGAGGTTCTGGGATTGTAGGAGGTACACCAAGGGAAGGAGCCTTGTGTACCTTTCTCTTAGCATAAGTTTTGGTTAAAACAGGAGTTGGCTTATGAACCAGAGACTGAGGAAGTGATATAGTGGTTGAAGGTTGGGTTTGGCTCTCAGTGGGATGGTCTAGTGCGGGCCTTGACCCTGATGCCATACCTTCTTGGTTGTGGGACACCACCATCATTGTAGAGAACAATGGGGTGTCAACTCCTTCCGAGTCCTTGGCAGATCTTTTCATATTTGAAAAGACCTTGCCCTTAGGGATTTTAGGTACATATACCTCATTAAACTGAGGTATATCCGTCAATTCAGAGGTTATAACTGTCTGGACAAATCTTGGGTACATATAGAAACTCTTTTTATTTCCCAAGTTTGACACAAGGTCATTGAAAATCATTTTTGAGAAATTATACTTTCTGGCAGTAGACAAGCAGACCAAAGCATAAGCAATGGTACTGCTGAACTGACTCCATCCAGTAGTTTTTCTAGAGATACAGTGCATAAGGGTATGAACAAAGAACCGCCATTGGGAAGAAAAGTTTGCTTTGTAAAATTTGAAAACACCCTGTTGGCCTTCATACCCCATTCTTGTTAGATTGGAAAACAAGTCCTCATTAGGGATAGAAGTAATACCTGAGGCATCGTCTAGTGGTAGACTGATGCGAATGACCTCTTCAGTGACTATCAAGGGTTTGTCACACACCCTTATCTTGATGATCTGCTCACCGTTTTCAGTAACAACGGTGGCATTGGCCCAAAATTGCTTCTGGTGCTCGATGAAAATTGGTGGTGACACAGTAAGAGCATATGCTATGTGACTGGTCTTGAGAAAATCGACTATTTGATGGAATCCATCAGTCTGCTTCGGCTTTTAAAGCATTGCGATCTCATTGTGTTCATTAGTAAACGCCATGGATGCCATCGAGTTTGAGGATACTTGACTGAAACACACTTGTTGCTTGAGAGAAAAGAGTTAGAGAGAAGATGAACAATATGCAAAGAGTCGTTGTGAGCTTTTAGGTGGTCAAAGAGGTTATTTATATGATTCGGGAAAGAAGCAATATTAACCCTATTTTCCGTTAACGCAGTACTAACCACTCGCAGTATTAACTGAGAGCAGTAGTAACTGACTAACAGTATTAACGAATTAGCAATATTAACCAACTAGCAGTATTAACTAACTAGCAGTATTAACTGAGAGCAGTATTAACTAACTAGCAGTATTAACTGAGAGCAGTATTAACACATACCTGAAGTAGTAACTTTGCACTGGCAGCATTAAAACTGCACTGGCAGCATTACCTATACTTACACTGTTTGAAGCTTGTGTTAGTCTGAGCAGGGCAATAAACTTCCTGAGAAAGATGATTAGTAGCACCAAACAAATAAACAAATAACAGGTATACAAGCACTTTATAAACATGAGCTCATTCAGAGTTGACCATGCCCACACTTGTGACCAAGAAAGTGAATCTACCCACATCAAAAGCTTTAGTGAATAGATCAGCAAACTGGTTATCAGTATGAACTTTAGCAACTTGAATAAGCTTCTTTTCATTGCAGTCTCTAATAAAGTGATACCTGATTTTAATGTGCTTTGTTTTTGAGTGCTTGACTGGATTGTTAACAATGCTAATAGCACTGCTATTGTCAATGAAGATTGGAGTGTGAAGAAAGGTTACCTCATAGTCCAACATTTGATTCTGAATCCATAGAACCTGTGAACAACAACTTACAGCAACAATGTACTCAGCTTCTGTTGTGGATAAGGACATTGTGGTTTGCTTCTTACACTGCCAAGATACTAGTCTTGCACCCAAAAGTTGACAACCTCCTGAAGTAGACTTTCTATCCATATTAGCACCACCCAAGTTACTGTCTGAATAAGCAATCAAGTCAAAAGAAGATTCATAAGGATACCAAAGACCTAATCTAGGTTGCCCTCTTAAGTATATGAAAATCTTCTTAACAACTTGAAGATGTGACTGCTTTGGCTTGACTTGGAATCTGGCACACACACACACTGGAAACATGATATCTGGTCTTGAGGCTGTGAGATACATGAGAGATTCAATCATTGATCTATAAAGATGGACATCAACATCCTCCCCCTCAAGATCAGTTGTGATCTGTTTGTGTGTTTCCATTGGTGTGCTTGCTGGCTTTGAGTCTGATAGACCATACTTATCTAGGATGTCTTTCACATACTTTTATTGACTTATGAAAATCCCATCTTTCTGTTGTTTCACTTGAAGCCCAAGGAAGAAAGTAAGTTTACCCATTGAACTCATTTTGAAGCTCTTGTGCATCAACTCTTCAAAGTCTCTACACATCTAATCTGTTGTGGATCCAAAGATGATGTCATCCACATAGATCTGAACAAGTAGGATGTCCTTCTTACTTCTTCTAATGAAAAGGGGTTTGTCAATTATTCCTCTTTCAAACCCATTTTCCAAGAGATAGGTAGACAGAGTATCATACCATGCTCTTGGGGCTTGATGTAGACCATAGAGAGCTTTCTTCAGTTTGTATACTCTGTCAGGATATGATGGATTCTCAAATCCAGGGTCTGACAGACATATACTTCCTCATCAATTGTTCCATACAGAAAGGCGCTCTTCACATCCATCTGGTATACCTTGAACTTCATAAATGAAGCATAGGCTAGAAACAGCCTGATTGCCTCTACCCTTGCAACTGGAGCAAAAACTTCCTCATAGTCTATGCCTTCTTCCTGAGTGTACCCTTGTGCCACTAGCCTTGCTTTGTTCCTGATTACTATTCCTCTCTCATCCTTTTTATTTCTGAAAATCCACTTGGTGCCAATTGCTCTATGACCTTTAGGAAGGTCCACCAAGTCCCAAACATCTTGCAATTTGAACTGTAGCAACTCTTCTTGCATGGCTTCTATCCAACTTGAATCTTTCATTGCTTCATAAGCCTTCTTAGGCTCAATTTGGGATAGAAATCAAGAGAGTACTGTATGCTGCTGATCCTGCAAATCTTGAAGTCTGCTTTGATTCCTAGTCATCATAGGAGAAGTGATGTCTCCTATTACCAGCTCAGGAGGATGATTTTTCTGAGTTCTTGTCTGAAGACTAGGTTCTTCATTCATTCCCACATCTAAATTGGAATCATTTAAGTCAGCTGAGGGAATCTCACCAGCTGCTTCTGACTCTTCATGCTCTAAATTCTCATCATCTCTTCTTTCTTCTTCACTCTGACTTGGTTCAGTAACAGTCCCCCTTTCACAGATTTCAACAGGGGTCATTGTAGGTATAGGAAAGATCACAGACTGAGGTATAATATCTTGTACTTGTTCATCCCCTGATCCTTTACTTCCTGATCCTGCATGAACATCACTACTGAAACCCAAAGAGTTAGTTAGTGAATCAATGTCAAATAACCACTGAGGACCTGAACCAATAGGATTTGGTGTGTTCTCATTACATTTGACATTGTCACTTTCCTCAATTATTCTAGAAGAAGAATTAAATACTCTGTAGGCCTTACTCTAGGATGAGTAACCAACAAGAAAACCATCATCTGCTTTGCTATCAAACTTTCCTAAGTGAGTTTTGGTATTGAGAATGGTTCAAGGACACCCAAAAGGTTTGAAAAATCCAATAAATGGTTTTCTTTTATTTAAAAGCTCATATGGTGTCTTGTTTTTAGGTTTGACTACTAGAACTCTGTTTTGTACATAGCAAGCAGTATTAACTGCTTCAACCCAGAAAGTAATTGGAAGTTTTGAATCAGCTAACAGAGATCTAGCAGCCTCAATCAGTGTCATATTCCTTCTCTCAGCAACACCATTTTGTTGTGGAGTCCTAGGAGCACTGTATTGTCTGTCAATTCCTTTTTCCTCACAAAAGGTGTTTAGGTCAAGATTTTTAAATTCAGTACCATTATCTGACCTAATGACTTTTACTTTTTGATTTGTTTGGTTTTCAATTCTTAGAATAAAGGATTTGATCAGTCCACTTGTCTCATCCTTAGTTCTTAGAAAATACACCCAAGTAAATCTAGAGTAATCATCAACAATAACTAAGCAGTATGATTTCTTATATATACTTATAACATTTGTAGGACCAAACAGATCCATATGCAACAACTGAAGAGAAGAAGAAATTGTGTTCAACTCTTTGGACTTATGAGAAGTTTTGTGTTGTTTGCCTTTGAGACAAGCAACACAATGATCATCACATGAAAAGACTTTTGAAGGCAGACCTCTTACAAGGTTGTTTTTAACAAGTTTATTCATTGTTTTAAAGTTCATGTGACACATCCTTCTGTGCCAAAGAGATGATTCATCCAAAGAAGCTTTTGAAACAAGACAGTTTAGAGATGAATCATTTGAAACATTTTCCATATCCAAACAATAGACATTATCCTTTCTGGGAGTTCTTAGTAGTATCATTTTTTCATCAACTACCTTGAATCTTGGAGCAAGAATAATGCATTCTGAATCAGTGAATAATATACTATGCTTTTTGTCACAAACCTGTGATACACTTAACAGGTTGTATCATAACTGTTCAACATAGAAAACATCTTCAAAGGTCATCTTACCTTTTGTTACATCTCCCTTACCACTAATCTTACCTCCATCTGGAGTATTACCAAAGGCAACATGCCCTCCATCAATTTTCTTGAAATTCTTGAGGCAAGCCATGTTCCCTGTCATGTGCCTAGAGAAACCACTATCAACTTGCCAAATGCTCTTTCCCTTGAGCTGCTGGTTGCCCTGCACATAAGATAAATCAATTAGTATTGACTGGGAACCCAAGCCAAAGTGGTCTTGGGCCTCCCTTTCTCATCAAAGTACTTGCACTCCTTTTTGATGAGATTTTTAAACTCTTTACTGGAGTACTTTGTCAAGATGATTGGTCTAGAAGCACAAACACTAGAAGCAGTACTAATTTTAGAAGTACTAACAGAGTTAGCATCACTAACAGGTTTAGCAGTACTAACCTTGTTAGAAGCACTAACAGAGTTATCAGTATTAACATTTGAAGAAGTACTAACAATGTTAGTTTTGGAAGTACTAATACTCTCTGCAGCACTAACATTGATAGCAGTAGTATTGCTTCTGGCAGCACTATCTTTGTCAGCAACACTATTTGTGGTAGCAGTACTAACAGTTTTAGTGCTTTTGGGAATCCACATCTTGACACTCTTTTTTATAGTCTTTTTCTTCATGTGGCTTTTAGATTTAACATGTTTCTTAGCCACATGGTTCCTTTCATTCTTCCTATAACCAAAGGGTTTTTGCATAGATCTTTGAAAAGTTATCCTTTGGTTACTTGGATTAAAATAACAGTGCTTGGCAAGATGGTTCAATTTGCTACATATGAAACAAGGTTTTGGTCTGATGATTCTACTCAGATCAACTCCTTGTTTCTGAGCCTATTGATTATTTCAATTTCTTTGATTTCCCCTCCTTTTATCATGTTTTAGGGGCTCATATTTATTACCTGCACACTGTTTACAAGGAACAAGATTCACAACTGTAGTCTGTTTGTAATGGACCTTTTTAGACTTTCCCTCAGTCTTCTCAACACCCTCAGATTTGACCCAATCCCTTCCACCACCCTCATTGGTAAGAATGTTATTTTCTAAGGGAATTTCACCACTCACAGTGTTATCCTTACTCTTACCAACTTCTTTCTCAGTCTTGTCCTTAACAACTACTTCATCTAAAGGATCTACCTTAGTGGCTCCCTCATGCATGTCCTTCTTATCCTTAGTCTCCAGTAAGTCTGATTTAGGAGGGATGTAGTTGTTGTTATATGGTGGTGGTGTGGTATTGTACCCAATTCCAAGTTTAAGCTTATCATGGATTTGGGCCTTTAGCATAGAATCCATGGCTTTAGAAGCATATGAAAACTTTTCCACATCTAGCTTAACCTTGGCTAGCTCTCCTCTCAACTTTTCATTCTCCTCTTTAGACTTTGTCAGTTGGATTTCTAGATCATTTTTCTCACACTTCCAGTAATTTGTATCATATGTGTGTTGAAGTTCATTGGCTTGGAAACCTTTAATTTGTTCCTCAAACCTTTCAACAATTTTCACATAGTCTTTTCTATCCTTTTCTAATCTCTTAAGGTCATCACTCATACTCTGGTTGTGATCCCTGTACCTTTTCACAGTGTCTATGCAAGTTTGAGAACAGAGATTAGAAAGTACCTCAGTTGGGAGATCAGATACCTCTGTCATGAGAGCTTGATTTTGAATGTCATCTTCTGCTTGATCACTCCAGTCAAACCCCATTCCTTGTTGAGAAACAAGAGCTTGAGCAGAGTTTCTGTTCTGGTTGAGGCTTCCAGTCTGAGCTTGTTGGTGGGTGTTTTGAGACATTCCACTTCTGCATTCCCTGGCAAAGTGTCCCTTCATGTGACACTTGTAGCACTCCACCTTTGACTTATCAAAGCCTGCTCCATCTTTTATTCTTTGAGAGAAGTTGTTCCTCCCAGTCCTCTTGATGAACTTCTTCACCCTCATAGAAAGCATGGCCATCTGCCATTTAATATCCATCTCTTCAAGATCATCAGGATGAAGCTGTTCCAAGTCATCATTGATTAAAGAGGAGTTACCATGACTGGAAAGAAAGGCTTCAAAGACAGATTCATTGCCTTTTTCTTGATTTACTCCACTGGCAGCATTAACTGATTCAGGGTTAGCAGTAGAATCAGTTGATGCTGATAGGAGTGCAACATTATGGACATACCCAGTAGGTTTCTTCTTTGCTTCCACCTCAGATTCAAACACTCTCAGATCATTATACAGATCATCCAGTTCCTTTTCTTCAAACATGTCATTCTGTCTAAATGAGACAGTGTACATGGTCCATTCATCTCCAAGAGATCTGAGAAACTTTCGGTTGACATCATCTTGTTCCATATGAACTCCAACAGTAGCCAACTCACCAATTAGCTTATTAAATATATCAAAAGTTTGAGTCATAGACTCATTCTTTGAAGATGTAAAATTCTCATATTGCTGCTTGAGAATATCCCTTTGCTTTCTCTTAGTGCTCTTGGTGCCAGCAAATCTCTTCTCTAAAGCATTCCATAGAATCTGAGCATCAGTGCAGTGATGAAACTGATGTTGATATTCATTGGGGATGGCCAAAAGCAGAGTGCTTAAGGCTTTCATCTCTAATTGTCTCACTTTCTTCTCAGCATCAGTTTTTGGAGGTGGTCTTCTTCCATCTTGCCCAATTTTACCTTCAGCAGAGGGACCATTCTCAACAATGTCCCACATAGAAAAGTCTGTAAGCAGGATTGTAGATCCCAGTACAGTGCAATCAATAGTAAATATTCAATGTAGAACAATAATCAAGCCACAACTGCTAGTCATATGATTAATATGAAATCAAAGGGTTTAGGTTTACAGAGAGAATATCTGCTCAGAATATGTAAACCTATAGACTAGCAATCTAACAAATGACTTGAGTTACCGAAATATGAACTAGAAAAGCCTTTATATACTTAGGCTTTACAAACTAATGGGCTTATGGGCTTGGGTCCATCTAATTAATCAACTATTAATTAATTACAATAAGCACCCTTAAAAATACTTTATTCCACTTTCAATACACAGGACTTTTAGTCCTAACAATCTCCAGAAAAGATTTAGAAAAGGTGTGATCCAGAAAAGGTTTGTCTAAAACCCTTAATCGATTATCTGTCTTAGTTATTATTATCTGTTTGCTTGATCGATCTGGTATTGAAAATTTAATTTTCTTGTCGGTCGAACAGTTTGATTAATTGTTTCTGAAAAAGTTTTTTTTTGGTTACTGTTCATTATTATCGGTCTGAGTTATTGGGTGTTATCGATCTGCTCATAATCAAACTCTTTTTATCGATTGAATTGTGTGTGAGCTTCTGCATATCGATTAATCTGGGATTTATTGAATTTATGGTTTATCATTATCGGTCTGTGCTCTTCGTGTTCATCGTGTTCTTCGTGTTTATCGGTCGATTTATTTGTTCGATTTTATCGGTCTTTATCTGTTTTTAACGGTCCTGTGGTTATCTGCTCCCTATCGACCGATACTTTGGTTCGATCGATACTGTGTGTTTACCGGTCCTTTGGTTCGACCGGAAAGTTATTGATACCGGTCTTTTATTCGACCGGTAGATCAATTCGATCGGTACCCTGATTACCGGTCTTTGTCCTTTAACCGATATATTGTCACTTCCGGTCCTTTGGTTCAACCGGATGTGTTTTGACCGGAAATAAGTTTTGACCGGTAAGTTGCTAATACCGGTCCTTTTGGTTCGACTGGTACATTGTCAACACCGGTCCTTTGTTTGACCGGTACTCTGTCAATACCGGTTCTTTGATTGACCGGTACATTGCCTTTACCGGTCCTTTGCTTTGACCGATACCCTTGCTCGACCGGGTTTAAAAAAAAAAGTACAAAAGGGTCAAATTTTTTGTCTCACGATCATTTTGCAGTGCATTTATTTTAGCCCCCGTACTTCAAGGTTTCAGTAGTGTGTCATTTGTGACCCGAAACTTTCAAGTTTCACAATTTGTCACTTTTGGTCCCTGCACTTTCAAGTTTCATCTCTCTTCAAAGCCAGAGCGAATACATTCTATTCGAAACGATCAAAATGGTGTACCTACCAAGGCTGCAGTCCAAAAGAGAATATGAAGAGTGGAAAGTTCATTTTTTGAAGTGTGTGGACGAACATGAGGTGGGTCCCTACATCAGATTATCTTTGACTGAAGGGGAGATGCAATCCCAGATTCCTACAGAAGCTTCACCTGTGGAAAAGGAGGAAAGAGAGAGGGCTAACAATATAGCTCGAAATTATATGACTGATAGTATTACTTGTGAATTTTTTCATGACATTTTTAGTGAACTTATTGATCAAATAAATACCTACAAAATGACAGGAAAAGAGTTGTGGGATTGTACTGAATGGTTGGTGTTAGGGCCAAATGAGATTTTAAAAGGAAGAAAATTGGAAGCTGAGAACTCTGAGCTAAAAGGAAAGATTTCTATTTTGGAAGCTAAACCTCAGCAACCAGTCTCCGCTGAAAGCTATGAGGAAAAGATCTATGATCTGAAATATGTAAATGCAGAACTTCAAAAGCGTTTATCTGATTTGGAGCAACTGCTTGCTAAGCACAAATCTGATTTTGAGACTAAAGAGAAATCTTTCGCAAAGCAGTTCTCAGAATTCTCGAGAAAATGTGCTGATGAGAAGAAGGAAGTTGAGCTGAAATGCATAAAATTTTCTCAACAAGTTTTTGCTTTCGAGAAAGTAATCATCCTTGAAAGAGAAAAGTTTGAAAAAGAAAAGAAGGCCATTGAACAAAAGAATGTGGGATTCTTCAAAGAAATATCCGGCCAAAGAAATGATGCTGAGAAGGGATTTGAAGAAGAGAGAAGCATGTTGGAGACTGAGATCAAAAAGTTGACTGCCAAGTTATCTGAACTATCTGAGAAGGCACTAAAAGAGCAGAGAACGAATTCTGAATTCACGAAGAAGATTGACCTGCTTGTTAAAGAAAGAGACAACTTTGCTTCGACGATTAAAGTGCTTGAAAAGTCTGTATCAAGTACAAATCAGAAATCTGTCTCTCCACAAAGGTCAGTTAAATCTTTTGATCGAATTCGTAAAACTAACCTTTTCTATGATAGCAATATAGATGGTTCAGGTACACATCAAAGAAGAAGGAGATACAAAGATGAGGAACTGGTCTGGAAGAAGAAACCAGTTGAAGATCAGCTGAAAGAAAGAGAATCGTGTGTACATGCATCTAATGCCAAGAAGAACAAAGCGAGTAAAGGTAAACCTGATCATATCTACTCGAGAGATCAATTACTCAGGTTGTCAGGTAAGAAATACCATTGTACTTATTGTCGTACACATGATCACATTCACAAATCCAGGGATCATTTCTGGTATGGTTCTTATTCTATAACCCCCACAAGAACTGCAACTAACATTCATGGACCCAAATACCAGTGGGTACCAAAGCCGAAAACTGATTCTTTGTTGCAGGCACCTACTGTCAAGGGGGAGTAGAAGAACAATGGCTTCTAAGTAAATCAACTTAGAACCCAGACTTCAACGAAGTTTGGCTTCTGATCACATGACAGATCAGGACCCATTCTTCAACATTCAGACCTGGATATTTTGCAACTATCCAGGGGGAGCTTAAAAGACCTAAATCATTATATCATGATTTGAGGGGGAGCTTAAGAGGTAAATATCTTCTAACTCTAGATCTCTGATTGTTTGGAAGACGAACAACTTTCCAGCATGAAAAACAGTTTCTGAAATGTTCAAACCACTTATGATTTTCAAAAGGTTTCATGAATCTAGAAGTGTAAATTTAAATGTTTTTCACTTTTTGCGCATTAATGTTTAACTGACTGTGTGTTTCTAAAGATCAATACTTGCGTATTTTCTTATTCTTATACTGTAACGTATTCACACACACAGGTTCAGTACTTCATTTGTATTTGTTATTACCATGTCTCATAACGAACCAATTTTTTCGATGGTAATACCCCCGTTTGAAATTCAATGTTGTTAAGCATCAATCATAAGTTCTAATCTTGTGCTTTCATTGCAAAATTGTTTATATTCGTTCATATAAACAAAATATCCAAATCTTTGATACCCTAACCAATTTATTTGATCTGATTGTTACATTGTCAGATTCTCAAAACAAATCTCGTGATTTCATTTCATTCATTCAATATTCTTGTTTTGAGAAATCTTCAAAGTTTAAATGCTCAAATCTAATGAGCATACATTTTGAAAGTGTTATCTTATTTGAGCTTAAATGTTCAAGTTAAGCTGTTGAGCTACTATTCTTTTTAGGACTTACATGGGTTTTGTGTGAGAACTTAAACAAAACTTCCATGGACTCACGTTAACCAGTGTTTCCTACCCCGTAAGTTATCCTTGAGTGATTGAGGGGTGAGGGGTCTTAACTCAAAGAGTGGGGGAGATAACTCATCCGGTTGAGTTTTTCTTATTGTGTGGAGCGAAAAAAAAAATGAAAAAGAGAGTTTGGTTAGAAGTGAGCTTTAATGTTAAAAGGAAAGAGGGTGTGAGAACAGAGTTAAAAGAATATCAGAACTCTGTACCAACCACTTTCTGAGCCGGGCAGCCACATATTCTGATTGGTTCACATTCCTTGGTGACCATCATTGAAACAGGCAGTGAGCCCATGCCAACTCTTGCTATAACCCCACCAGCCACTCGTTTCTTTCTTAACAAAGAAATTTTCATTTTCTTTGGGGACGCAGCATATCTGCTATCTAGTCTTCAATCGGAAGATTTAGATATTGAAAAAGAAGGAAAGTTGCCCCACCTTCGCACCTCTTTCATACACATTGAGTCCGTGTAATATCTGTTGCTGTCTCAACAGTTTACACAATTTGAGCCTGATCAAGCTAAGTAGCTTCAATCATTCTACACTTTCACGAGCACACAAGGAATGAGTTTTCTTGTCATAACATTCATAGAAAATTCCTTTGTGGTTTTTTCGATGATTGAATGGAAGCCCTGGGGGAGTGAACATCACAAAAACTCCTTTCCAATGTACATCCGTTGTAAAAAGTGGCTCTGTGCTACTTACAGGCATACTAACTGTTTCATCTGTTGAATCAGGGTTACATTGTCCATTATGTCTGAATTTGAAAAGATTCGGATATATACATTTCATGAATTGACGGATACTCAGATCAAAGGACGAAGAATATCATATTATCATAAAGGGGAGATCAAAGAATGCGTTGAAATTGAAGAAGTTTTGATGATCATGATGCTCAAAATCATCAAAAAGGGGGAGAATTTTTCAAAGTTTTGAAGAATTTTCTGAAGACAATCTAAAGATCAAAGAGATGAAGATATGAGTTTAATGCTATGCTAAATTTGTTTATCTGAAGACAGTGAAGTTTTCAAAGTTTGTATTGATTCTTTCCCGTATCATGTGGTGTCTGCTACAAGTTTCTTCATTATTCCTCCTACGAGCTGATTGAAACAAGTTCTTAAGCTGAAAGCATATTCAACTCGCGGTTCAAAGAAAGATTCTTTGTTTTAAACTGAAGATGCACCGTGGAAAGTCACGTTACTCTCACATTATCTTTCTTGTGTGCTGATCCGATGTGATTGAGTTTCTACACTTAAAAGCTGCGTGATAGTGCATTCAGTCGAGGCTACTGTACATTGAATCTGGTTACAAAGTTGAAACTATGAAGACCAAGAGCTTTATTCAAGGGGGAGCGTGGAAAGACATGAAGTCAAGCAACACCAAAGTTCGTCAAAGAATCAAGAGGGAAAGAAGATCAAGGCCTGAAGATTTTTAAGTTGTTAAATGCTTTATTCAACTTTAGGGGGAGATTGTTAGGACTGAAAGTCCTGTGTGTTGAAAGTGGAATAAAGTATTTATAAGGGTGCTTATTGTAATTAATTAATAGTTGATTAATTAGAATAAGCACCCATATAAATACTTTATTCCACTTTCAACACACATGACTTTCAGTCCTAACAAGGATGTACTGCTTGATCCTAATTTTCCACATGTCAAACTCATTGGGTTTGAGCATGGGAACCTTTGAAACAAGAGTACTGGTTGATTCAACTGTGTTGTCCATGATGAATGAAGGTTTCTGAGAATACTAGGCTCTTATACCACTTGTCAGGATCTGATTCTTAACAAGAATAATAAAACTCAGAAACAATATTAAAGAAGTTGCGGAATAACACTTTAATATTCAAAATATCAATGTAACAGTAAAGAATGAATCACAACTTGTAAACTTTATTGAATGATTAAAGTTAAAAGCTTTCAAACAAAACCTCAATCTTGATGAACAGGCTCACCAAGACAAATTCTACTTCTCTAGAATTAGGATTGTAAACCTTGAGGTTAATTCTCTCTCTAAAACAAAAACTCAGAATGAATTACTCATCTATCAAACTATTATATACTATATAAACAAAGATTGAATACAAGATAATTACAAAACATAAAATATCTTCATAATATTCTTCCATAATTATCTTCAACCTTCCACAATTATCTTCAGCCTTGATTTGCGCGTATCTTGATTATCACATAAGCAGTACTAAGTTGTAGCAGCGTTAATCACTCTGAGCAGTACTAATCTTCACCAACAGCACTAACTCTGCTTAACAGTAGTAACTTCTTCAAGCAGTATTAATCTGTCTCAGTAGTAGTAACTTATCTCAGAAGTAGTAACCATGTTGTTCTGGCAGTAGTAATCACTTAGACAAATCTTTAGTTACCAACACTCCACAGTGATGACATGTGGCGTCCTTTGCAGGGTGCTCCTTTTTAGCAGGTGGGGAAATCTTAGGTTTGGGTTTGTAAACATGCTTACCCTTGCCACGACCTTTTCCCAGTGCTTGCGGTTTGGGTTTCTGGATTTTACCTGCCCTGATTGCTAGAACAGCAGGAGCTTTCTTGGGCATCCCTTGCTCTGCAAGTTTCAGCATAGCATGCAGTTCAGAGATATTCTTCCCCATGCTATGCATGTTATAGTTCATAACAAACTGATTGTAGTCCTTGGAGAGTGAGGTAAGAATCAAGCTCACTCCAAGAACTTGTGGCATGGGGTAACCAAGACGCTCCATCTGGTCAAGATTGCCTTTCATTTTCAAGACGTAAGCGCTAACTGACTGGCCATCCTCCTATTTAGAAGCGTGGAATGCTTTGACTGTTTCAAACAGTTCCTGTTCTACTTGTTGTTGAAACATGGTTTTCAACTTTCGTAGCATCTCAAAAGCTGTGAGTTCCTCCAAGTTCTTTTGGATCTCGGGTGTCATGCTCACTAGCATAAGAGAAACTACTTCTTGTTACTTGTTAAACCTACGTGTGTAGGCTGCACGAACTGTAGCAGAAGCAGTGGCAGGAGGTGCCTTAGGTAAGGCCTCTTCCAGATGCATCAACTTATTTTCAGCCTTGAGGACAATCCTCAGATTTCGATACCAGTCGATGAAGTTGATACCTGTCAGTTTCTCTTTTTCAAGAACTGACCTGATTGTTGAGTTGCTTAGGGTTTGATTGTTGGTTGTTGTCATCTACAAACATACAAAGTTCAAGATTTAGTATTTTCAATAATTAATCCTTTTTCTTTAAATTAATTACCCAATTATAATTTTAATTTTCACGAAAAAGGCTAAGATCCTCATTGAGGTTCTATCATTACATCAGTTGATCTGCTAGCAATGATAGATTCAATAGGTAGGTGACGTTAACCAATTGCATTACTAGTGCAATTCTTAGATCCTTATGGGACCCATGTCATCTAGTGGCCGAGCAACTAGTGTCAAGATGGCATGTTTAGTCCCATCTTTGCCTCGCGTCAAGGTCTCACCTGCTTAACTCAATTAAGTCATCCAATTTTGAAATCATGTGAAAATGGATCTAGGTCTCACGCATAGATAATAATCACCTCGGGATTACAATTCAACCTAGGTATCACGCATAGACAAAAGGTAATGGCGAGTGATTTCAATCCGATTGGACGACATGACTTAAAATTGTGACGGGTATGATATTTTGATACGCTAAAAAAATGTACGAAAGAAGCATGCATTCTTCATTCGTAGCATAAGTTAAAAACATTTCTTAACTTAGAGTCTAATTTGTTTTATTTTATGTGTATCGAGATGTCCATTAATAAGCTTGGACATTACATAAATTAAATAACCGATAAAACCCTTTTAAACGTTATTTATATAAAACAATAGTTTTAAGTTTTAAATCCAATTCAAACTTATGTAATAACCAAAACTAACGATTTAGTTTCAAAAGTGGTATGTGTTTAATTTTAGGTTTGAAAAACCCATTTGCAAGTTATAGCATCGGAGATATACATAACAACGCAATATGAAATAAAACACACAACCAATATGCGTAAAACCTCAACCGATGAAAAAACCTATGCTTGATCTCGTGAGCCATCACAACGGACCAAGAGGGCAACTAAGGACGGGCCAACATAAAACCTTAATGGGCTCCCACTTGCTCCAAGTCCATCAAGAGCAAGTAGAACCCATATGAAAACCAAACACCAAAACTCCCGAAAAATGCAGCAGCTTCGGGGCCCGAAACGACATGCAAGGAATCTTCCCCAACCGAAACATCCTTCTGCAAAGTTGTTCTCCTATAAGATACGCAACTCCAACAACAAGAATCAGCACATTCCGAGTTGTGAAACTCCGGGAATCCATTTTTCGTGCCGGTTGTTCAACATCTACGAAATTTCCTTTTCGTCTTTAACTTTGTCGCCATTCCATTCCAAACAACGGTTACAATTTTTTGACTAAATACATTTATTCTAACACTAAATTAAGTGAAAATAAATGAAATAATAATCTAAACTATTACAATCCAAAACCCCGATAAACAAAGAAACAAGGCACACAAACGGTCACGGTTTTCATCGGTTTTACACATCAACACAAACATAAAAGTGTTGGCTTGGTCCATGGAAAAAAATGTATGTTTTTTTTACCATGGATCTAAAAAAGAGAGAAAGCCAACGAATCGAAGAAAAACTACAATAATTAATCTACGATTAGTATATGCAATTTGTGGCAAAAAAAACCGATCCACAAAAGAAAACGTTTTTAGCCACTTTTACATATATGCGCTAATCATATGGCACATACGATGACTCTGATACCACTGTTGGTGATTTAAAGCAAAAACACAAATATAACATTTATTTATACACACAGCGGAAAGAAAACACCAAAAAGAATCAACGTATTGCCAATATGATTAAACGAAAAAATACAAATAACGGTATACCTTTGTAGCGTGAATTGTAGACTAAGTGGATCCGCTTGTGTGTTCCTTTGAGACCAAGTATTCAATGGTGAATACCTCTAAAGTAGTCCACACTACACTTCCTTGATCACCACCGGATGCTAGTCCTCCTTTGTAACGATCTTAGAACCTCGATTAACCAAGAACCAAGGTAGAAGATCAAACGGGAAAACTTAGAGAGAGCAAGGGGAGGGGGCGCCGATTTGAGAGAGAGAGAAGGAGAGATTAGGTTAAACCTAATGGGTTTATTTGATATTCTTATATAAATAAACCCTAGAGTTCTCTTGGGCTTTTAACAATTTTCTCTTCTAAATCTTTTATGGGCTCAGTATTAAATTAAGTTAATGGGCTTGCTATTAACTTAAATTTAATACAAACCCAATAAGTCTAATTTAATGTTAATGCCCTTTTAATTTTCCCACGTTACTTAGGCTATATAATGTAAATATAATAATTACATTATATTAAATGGTATCTCAGTGTATATGTGTGTGACCCTATAGGCCCCACGTGTGTATAGCCATATAATTATCTATTATGACACGAGCATATTCCAACACCTATCTTTAAATTGTGTTTTGGTGTTGATTTGGCTTATTACGATTCAATGATTTAAATGTTGGTTTGACGATACAGGTTAGCACTAAGCATGCGAAAGTTTATGGCAAAGTCATAATATCAAGCACTATGACGAAATTGGTGTTATAGGACGTCTAGAATGTTTTAAGTGTCCTAATATAATATTTTTTGAACAGTAAATTCATTATTATTACCAAGAAAAAACCAACAGTTACCAATACAGGATCAACACAAAGTAGTAGGAACCAAACCTAGAAATGATCGAACCCAAAACCAACACAAAAAAAGAAAATAGAGGAATCAGTTTGCGAGAAGAAAAATTAGAGAAAATCCACGAATTTCAACAGTCTCCACCCAGATTAGCTCGAATCCCCTCCAACCATGCAAGTTTACAATCGTAAATCAAACCAAGGAGCTCCTATGCCGAACGAACCCGTCCTCTCCATCGAACCATCTTTAACCAAACCGAATGTCTTTACACGTAAGAATCCGAGAGCCATATGGTGCAATCCAAAGCTAAATCTTTATCCCGGCGATTCACCCATTCGAAAGCTTTAAGTTGGAATTGAAAGAAGAGGTTCGTTATGGATCCTCTAATCTTTTCGAAAACAACCTTGTTCCTATTTGCCCAAATTAGGTAAAGAAAGCACCACACCACCACCGTTCATCTCCTCGAGCCTTTATCGTTATTACCCACTTGAGTTCCCGCACCGCTTAAATTATTGAAAAAAATTGTAACACCCGTGGTTTTCGGTAAGTAAATGTCAACCGGACATTTCTGTGACTTGTAATCGGTGGGGCTTTGTTGGGGAAATGCTTTGTATAAGACCCTCGGAGTATCGGGAGCTTTGTCGTTGAAAAAGTCGGAATTTGGACCCTCAGTACACCTTGGGCGACTATGCCCGCGATTGTGACAGGGTGTCACTCTCGCGTGGCACAGTCGCGAGAATGGTACCGCGGGCACTCCCCTTCGGGCGACTATGCCCGACGACTATGCCAAGGGCATAGTCGCGTGGCAATGTCGCCGGCGGAGTGCAGAGTTGCATAAAGTCTAATTTTCCGCCTCTCTCTCATTCCAACTTCCCCCATTTCACCCTTTTCTCTCTAGAAACCGAACCCAAACCCTAAAATCGGTTTTATACCCTCAAGTCACCAAATCCATGATATTCCAAGTGTTTCCTCACCACCCAACAAAGATTGGAAGCTATGGTCAAGAACCTCCACCTTCATCTTCCCCGAAGTTCGTGTTTGGGAGTTTGGGTTGAAGAATTGTTATGGGTGTCCTCGTAAGGTCTCATCATCTCTAAGTGGTAAGCTTTCTTGATTTTAAAGGTTGAAATACTCCATTGTTGATCTCTTAGTGTTTGGTATACCAAATCTCGGATTTGGTGGTTTTGGAGAAATTAGGGTTTTGGATATTGTTTGGGATTGTGATTTATAATGTTTGGAGAATGTTCCTTATGGTTGATTATGGGTATTTATGGGATGAAATGTTCGGATCTAAGTTTTGGAAGATTTCGGTTTGAGGATTCAAATGGCCGTCAAAAGAGCTCGTTGGGTAAAATCTAGATTTAGCCTAAATCTAGCAAGGTGAGTTCGAGTTGATTTATGAAAACGATGTACATGCCAAAATGTCCATTTTAAGTGTTTATGGGTTTACACGAAATTATCAAATGTTGGGTTATTTGTTAATCTTTGATTTGTTGGAGTATTTAACTTTAGAAACTTTGTATAACACTACAATTGGGATTTTTGGGCATTTAATATATGTGTCACAAATGAATGTGTTTTGAGGTCTTATTGCATGGATGGATCTTTGGTCAAGGAAATACGCTTTTAAATGTTTGTCGGGTTTTATGCATCACCATGAAATGGAGTGTTTTATAAAGTATCACTTGCATTTTTATGTGAAGTACTTGAAAGAGTATTTATAGTCTCATTTTATGGTTTTCATTCTTATCAGCAGTCAAAATTGGGAAAATGCATGTCATTTGTGTTATGAGGCATTTTGGAAAATATAAGAGTATAAGTTCATTAGGGAAAATGGGTGCCTCGACTAATGTCGAGTTTTGAACTAATCTTACTTTTAGTCGTTGCTTTTGCATATCCGTTGGTCGAGTGCGTTTTATTGTATTTTATTTCATTTACCAATGAGTCTTTGGGTTGCTAAGCCAGCGACTCGGTATTTTTAATTTAATTGGGTTTTAGGACAATTGTCCAGTTTTAGTAGCTCGACTTCGACCCTTGTTGGCGTTTTTGGATGAAGCACGTTAGGTATCGGGTGCGATGTAAGTCCTTCGTGCTGCACGTTAAGGTACCGGGTGCGGTATAAGTCCTTCGTACTCAAGTTTTACGTTTTTGGATGAAGCACGTTAGGTATCGGGTGCGATGTAAGTCCTTCGTGCTGCACGTTAAGGTACCTGGTGCGGTATAAGTCCTTCATGCTCAAGTATTACGATATTGGATGAGGGGCTCGACATAGGAACCCGACGGGGTTGAACTCGAGTTTTCGTGGGTGTACGTTTAAAGCTACTGAGTCTGACATCCCTTGCGTGTACTTTTGTTTATATGACTAGTCATAACAACATAAAATGGGCTTACTTTGTGGACCTTCACATTTTATGGAATCGGGAATCCCCCGTCACCGAAAGGTGTTGTTTTTGGGTATTGAGTTTTATTATCCAAGTTTTCGGTGACGTTTGTATTATTGGGTTTTACCCTTGATTTATGGGTTGAGTATTATGCCCCACCCATGTTTTGGGTGTTTTGCGATATAAGGTTTAACCGTATCTTCATAATTGGAGAGTTCAATTTATATTTACGCTTTGAGTGAGTTTTGAGTTAAAGCTAATTTATGAATGAGCGACTTGTATTGGCATTATCATCTTTGAAGTAGCTTGGTTTGGAAAATGTTCAAATTGGTGTCCTTTGCCTAAAATGCATATTATTGGAAAATGAGTCGTTTTCACATGTAAGACGTATCATATTGAAGGACTATAATTTTAACCGCATTCTTTCTTTTAAACGATTATTTTATATATGTTGAAAACTCTTGAGCTCACTAGGCGTTAAGCCTAACCTTTTTATTTGTCGGCATGTGCATCAGGTTTCAAGGTTGGGAGTTGGTCCTAGCAATCCTATGAAGAGTTGAGCCTTAGCTTTGTGCAAATGTAAGTAGTTGGTGAAGTCTTCCGCAACGTTGGAGATAGTAACTATTATGGGGTTTTAGTAGCACCCGTCCTTGTCATAGACTTTTGTATAAAATGAATGACTGTATTGAGGTTAAATCTAAATTATGGTTGTATATGATTTATTTATTGATGTATTTAGAAAATTTTAAATAAGTTGCTATTTCCAGATTTGAGGGTGTTACAAAAATTACCGTATCCAAGTCTACCTTCCACCATCTTCTCATGAGTCTCCACAAATTCTTCACCGGTTCGCAATTAATAAGTGCATGTTCGATAATTTCGATTTTTTTTACATATCGGACAAAGAGTGGAGATTAAGTCAACCCCCATCTTGTCCAGAACCGAACGAGAGGGTAATCAGCCTAGTTTTGCTCTCCACACCATAATACATACCTTCTTCGGCATCGATTTTATCCAATAAGTTGCAGTTGCGTTTTCGACCCTCGGTGTTCACTTCTCCTCTAATAATTCCCTAACTTTTTTAACCGTGAAACCGCCTTGAGGATCTAAGTTCCATGACACCCTATCCACATTTCCTCTCTTTGGAATATGATCCGCAATCATGGTCCATAGCCCCTTTATCCACTTCAAGTTGAAAAAGACTCTTGAATCTCTCCTTTAGTCTACTAATTGAGGCAAATCTATCCTCCCAACGTCTTATGCATGATACATCCCCCACATTCTTACCAAAGGATTCCGAGAAGTGAAGGCCAACTTTATCTATATCCTTCCCCACCTTAATTATGTTTGCCTAAGTCGAATTACCCCCCAAACCCCTTGGTGTACCTCCAATAGTCTCTCATCCCACCCATTTAATACTCAATTTATTACCTTAACCCAAAAAGCATCAGCTTCATTGTGAAACTTCCACCACCACTTCCCAAGCAAACCCCAATTAGCTTCTTTAAGTCCTCCAATATTCAACCCTCCCCTCTCAAACGATCCCAACACCTTTTCCCACGCTCTAACTTTCCTCCCATTTTCAACCTCATTACTTCCCTCCCCCCCCCCCCCCCCCCCCAAAAAAAAAAAAAAAAAAAAAACGAGTCCTCATACTCTCCAAACCTCTCAACACACTTATCGGGGTACGAAACAATGGAAAAAAGTATAATGACACACTACCAAGAACCGATTTAACCAACGTCCATCTTCCTCCAAACGAGATCATTTTTGCTTTCCAAGACGAGAGCTTACTTTTCATCTTATCAATCACCACTTTCCAGTGAGAGATTCTTCTCATTGTCAATCCAACCGGATAATTTAATATTTTATAAAACTTATATAAGTTTATAGGACCAAACTATACATTGTCTTATCTAAAGCGTTATAATAGGTTTACAGAATGTTTTTGGACATTTTAACAAATAATTTAAAAACGCTTTTGAAATAAAGTGTCATGTTGTCATATTAGATTTCAAAAGTGTCCTATAAGTTTATCTTTTTATAAAACAATTGTGTTTATACGACATTTTTTTCAAATAATGTCGTATAAAATAGCTAATAAAACACTTTATTTTAAAAACGTCTTAAAAACTTGTTAAAATGTCTAAAATTATTCTATAAACCTATTGTAACACTTTTAGATAGAACGATTTTTGGTTTCGTTCTATAAACTTAAGTCTTATAAAACATTTTATTAGAACATTTAAACATTTTAGGCTTTCTATAATACCAATTTTATTCTAGTGAGGTTTTCAAGATTTAAGGCTCTATATATACATCAAGCTTCAAGTTTAAGTTTTGAATTCAAGATTCAAGTTAAAGATAAATTTCTTTGTCAAGTTTGGTTCAAGTTTCAATTTCAATGATAACAATTCTATGTTTTTTGGTATTTTTAGATTTTCTATTGTTTGTGACTTACAAATAGGCTATCCGTCTTTCTTCAAAATATCATTTTATCTTTCTAGGTGATAATTAATTCAAACTTCAATTAAAATTGGATAGCATCCATATAATTAAAAAAGACAATCAAAATAAATGATTTAAATCAAGAATATATTGATATAAGAATACTAAATTCAAAATCAAATATGAATTTAGTGTTGTACGAAGATTTTACCTAATCTCTCCATCTATCAATATCTTCGTAGCACTACCATGAAACTATTTTTATTCATCAGCCCATTTCTATAATGGCATCACAAGGATCAAACTGAAACGTTTTTTTAATCATTTATAAAATATTTCAAAAAGCAATTAAGGTGGATCTAAATGGGTTGTGTTGGATTTCCATTTATACAATATGTAGAGAGAGAAATCTCCTCAATTGTGCAATTTAATCTGTTAGGAATTTGGGATTTGCAGATTATAAACGACTCGATGATCTTTAGGATCATAGTACACTTTTTCCAAATACAATAATTCGATCTTTAAAGTTTTGGGTTCACGTATTTAGTATTGGGATAATCCTTGAGAATAATCTATCAAAGGTTGTGATATCGAAATATTTGTACCCAGATTCTCGTTTTACATATTTTTATGAGATCGACGGTTACAGATGGTTAAATGATTATAAACGTTAATGGATCAGATTGAAGAGTAGTAACAACTGAATCAGATTCCAAAGTCTATATCTGATTCCAAACACTCGAACTCTGATTCCAAAGACTAAGTCTGAGTCCAAGCACACAAACGTTGCCTCTGAAATCCAAGTCTAAGTCAAAAGACTCGTCTGACCCTATAGTACTTCAGAGTTCTAAGCTTAGTAAATTTTCAAGGTAACTTTAGAACTCTGACGAGAAGGATCATATCTTGATTACACTACTCTAATTTATACTTAGTAAAATTTGTTAGTTTCAGATGTATATTAATCATATAATATCACAAAGTAATCAACTAATGATTAAGAATCATAATTCGATTACAAAGAAAATAGAAGAAGGTTTAAAACAGAAGCTGAGGCTCGGGTGTAACACGATTCCCTTAAACAGATTCGCCGTCTATTCCCAGGGTACAACAACGTATGCAGTAGTACTGCCGGAGATGACCACTTGCCTGGAAAATCGCCGGAATAATCGTATGCAGTATGTATTTCGAGAGAGTTGTGTAGTGTGTATGTATCTTGTCTAATGCAACCAAACCCCTCCCTTTTATATTGAAGATTGAAACTGAAATCATTAATATATAATTAACCAATAATTAAAGAATTAATCCTTAAAACCGAAATGATTAATTCAATAATTAACTGGTAATTAAAATATTAATTTCGTCTTCAATACGTTTGATTTGGGAGTTACAGAAATCGAAACAGTGCACGGCACGGGTTAACCCGTGACATAACCCGCGTGAGCCACTGGGTCAAAAATAAAATTAGCAAAAACCAAGTTGCGCAAGCTCGAGATTTCGGAGCTGCATTCGTTGTCCGCAGGTCGCGCCCACGCACAAATTCGTCGATTTAGCTTACGAAAATCTCAATCGGCACCCCCCTGCGCGCGTGTAGGTGTTGGAGTAAAACCATTCAAGGAGCTTGTAAACTCCTCACACTTCCATGGTTATAAACCATTAAATGTTTACTCCTTCTTCCTATGTGGGACACATTCCCACACCCACTAGATTTTACTAAGTTCATCCAAGTACTCAACTTTAAGTATCGATATCTCATTCACACACACTCCGTTTTGGACACATGATATATCGTTTTGAAGCTCTCATATAGGAGAACACAGACCCACTAAGAGTTGATTAGATATAATACATATATATGTATTTAAATGTGTCCAAAATTACTATAAACACATATTTTTACTAAATTTTCTAATAATCCCCCACATGAATGGAGATCGATCTTTGCATACGAAAAATTCCCTGCGAAATTTTGAATAGTCGAATCCTGCATAGGATAGGTATGTGTTACCCTTTGAACCTTCCCTTGTGAAACACACTTGGTCTCATAGCTGTCAGTTGACTCGATGTCTTTGAACTGAACTACCATTTATGTAGACGACAATACATTTCACACAAGACTCTTCCTAACAAGGTCATATCCTCATAGTCGTGTTCGTGATAGCCATAAACACTAGCCTAGTTCAACGAGAGTTGTCAGGAATTCCCCCCCCCCCCCCCCAATTCCCTTCGAAGCGACCCCACTTCTCTCTCACATAGGTGATTTCCAATAATCATTAAAAGCCATATTCCTAGCCTCACTGTCATTGATTAAAGAAATGGACTAGGAAGTTTATTAACTCCCCCACAGTTACCTCCCTCATTTACACAACTAGGTTTTCCTTTTGAACCCAGATCTTGGGATCTCCAGTCTTCTGGGTAAGATTTCGTTTGCATGAATTACTCATTAGAGGGCTTTAGTCCCATTCCTCTCGACGACTTATAAACTAAATCTCTACTTAGGCCTTTCGTAAGTGGATCCGCAATGTTATCCTTTGACTTCACATAGTCAATCGTGATAACTCCAGTAGAGAGTATTTGTCGAATCGTATTATGTCTACGTCTAATGTGCCTCAATTTCCCATTATACATTGTACTTTGAGCTCTACCAATTGCCGATTAGCTATCACAATGTATACATATGGCCATTACCGGCTTAGGCCATCTGGGAATATCCTCCACGAACTGACGTAGCCACTCCGCCTCTTCACCACATTTATCCAAGGCGATAAATTCAGATTCCATCGTGGATCTAACTATAATAGTTTTCTTGGATGATTTCCAAGATATAGCCGCACCTCCAAGTGTAAATACATATCCAGTTGTAGATCTAGAATCCCTTATATCAGATATCCAATTTTCATCGTTGTATCCTTCTATCACAATTGGATATCTTCCATAATGCAATCCATACTCACGTGTGTATCTCAAATATCTTAACAATCTAGTAATACTCTTCTAGTGTTCAAAACTAGGATTACTAGTATACCTACTTAGGCTGCTCACTGCATATGCTAAGTTAAACCCATGTCTTTCATGTCAAACTTAGATTTAAACATATCCTTCGTGGACTTTATCATTTTGTCATCACTACCAACGATAAGTATATCATCAACATATAAACATAAGATGACATAACCATGAGTAGTGTCTTTCATATAAACACATTTATCACACTGTCTTAAAACCGCATTCTAACATGGCTTGATCAAACTTTTGATGCCATTGCTTTGGATCTTGCTTTAGGCCATACAAGGACTTAATGAGTTTACAAACCTTGTTCTCTTGTCCTGAGGCAACGAATCCCTCAGGATGCTCCATATAGATTTCTTCTTTTAAATCTCCATTTAAAAAAACAGTTTTCACATCCATTTGGCGAATTTGCAGATTTCTAATGGCTGCAATAGCTAGCACGAACCTAATGGATGTTATTCTTGTTACTGGAGAATATGTATCAAAGTACTCTAGACCTTCCTTTTGTCTATATCCTTTGATTACTAATATTGCCTTGTATTTGTCATTACCGCCATCAGCTTTCATCTTTCTCTTAAAGATACATCGGTAACCTAGTGCCTTACATCCCGGAGGTAGGTCCACTAGTTCCCATGTATGGTTTTGTAAGATAGATTCTATCTCACTCTTGATGGATTCTTTCCATTAAGGTCCCTCTTAAGACGTAACCGCCTCATGATAGGTTTTAGGTTCACTTTCCACCATGTAGGTGAGAAAGTCGGGACCAAATGATTTTTCAACCCTAACATGCTTACTTCTTCTAGGTTCTATCACTTCTTCCTCAGATAGAACTTGTTCATCCTATCGAACGATTTCTTTATCTTTAGAAGATGAGATTTGATCTTCCTTGTTCAAACAAGGAAATACGTCTTTGAAGAATGAAGCAATACTTGATTCCATAATTGTATTCTTGTGTATCTCAGGATTTTTAGACTCATACACAAGAAACCGATAAGCACTACTATTTTGTGCGTATCCAATGAATACACAATCCACTGTTTTAGGTCCTAACTTTTGTACCTTGGGCGGAGGTACAACTACTTTAGTTAGGCACCCCCACACTCGTAAGTACTTGTAAGATGGTTTCCTATCCATCCAAAGTTCATACGGTGTTTCATCCTCTTTCTTGCGGGGTATCTTATTGAAAAGATAATTAGCCGACAAAATAGCTTCCCCCCACATGTTCTGACTTAAACCAGAACTAATTAACATGGCATTCACCATCTCTTTCAAGGTACAATTCTTCCTCTCAGCAATACCATTTTGCTGTGGTGAGTAGGGTGCTGTGAATTCATGTCGAATTCCATTTTTAGAACAAAACTCAGCAAATGGTGAAACATACTCACCTCCCCTATCACTTCTAACGACCTTGATTTTCTTATTAAGTTTATTTTCAACTTCATTTTTATACACGACAAACTTGTCTATTGCTTCATCTTTACTTTTAAGTAAATATATATAGCAATATTTCGTGCTGTCATCGATGAACGTGATAAAATATTTGTTCCCACCTTTAGATGGAACCAATTTTAAATCACACACATTAGTGTGAATTAAATCAAGGGGTTCGGTTTTTCTTTCAACCGATTGGAAAGATGATCTAGTAGATTTGGCTTCTATACATGTGAGACACTTGTGATTTGAGTCGATGTCAAATTTTGGTATGCAGTTTAATTTAATTAAATTTCGAATGGTCTTAAAATTTACATGTCCTAAATGGTCATGCCAAACATTTGGAAACTTAAGCATATAAGTAGAACTTGAAGTTACTTTATTCATATCATTAGCAACCATTACACTTAGCTTGAACATACCATTCAAGGCATATCCTTTACCTACATGCATACCACTTTTGGACAAAACATATTTGTCCGACTCAAATACTAGTTTGAAACCAAACTTGTTTAACAACCACCCCGAAACGAGTTTCTTGCGAAGCTCTGGGACATAAAAAACATCCTTAAGCTTTAGTTCTTTCTCGAAAGTCATCTTCAAAATCACATCTCCAAAACCCTTGACATCGGCGGTGGAGGCATTCCCCATGAAGAGCTTTTGCCCATCATCAACATCCTTGTAGGTGTTGAAGTTGCTCTTGTCATGACACACATGACGGGTAGCTCCGGTATCAATCCACCATTCCCTAAAGTTTGCACCAATCACATTCACCTCCGAGACCATGGCCGTGAGATCCGTGATCATTGCTACCAAGTACTCTTTCACCATTGTGGAAAACAAATTTCACGTGAAAACTTAGTACCGCAATATCAATCTGTTTACACAAACATAAAATGAATTAATTCGAAACAAACTCAATTAAGAGTCTGTTTACACGAACAAAAAAGAATTAAATAGAAACAAACTCGATTGAGAGTCTGTTTACACAAACAGAAAAGAATTAAATCGAAACAAACTCGATTGAAAATCTGTTTACACAAACATATCCTCATATCCTCATATTCTTAAATCGAAACAAACTCGATTCGAAACAAACTCGATATTGAATCTGTTTAAGATTGTTAGTAACGGACGTATATTAATCATATAATATCACAAAGTAATAAACTAATGATTAAGAATCATAATTCAATTACAAAGAAAATAGAAGAAGGTTTAAAACAGAAGCCGAGGCTCGTGTGTAACACGATTCCCTTAAACAGATTCGTCGTCTGTTCCCAGGGTACAACTGCGTAAGGAGTAGTACTGCTGGAGATGACCACTTGCCTGGAAAAATCGTCGGAATAATCGTATGCAGTATGTATTTCGAGAGAGTTGTGTAGTGGGTTTGTATCTTGTCGAATGTAACCAAACCCCTCCCTTTTATATTGAATATTGAAACTGAAATCATTAATATATAATTAACCAATAATTAAAGAATTAATCCTTAAACCTGAGATGATTAATTCAATAATTAACTGGTAATTAAAATATTAATTTCGTCTTCAATACGTTTGATTTGGGAGTTACATAAATCGAAATAGTGCACAACGCGGGTTAACCCGCGGCACAACCCGCTCGGGCCACTGTTTCGTGTCCTCATTCCAGTGCACGACGCGGGTTGCCGTGAGGGTTAACCCGCGGCACAACCTGCGTGAGTCACTGGGTCAAAAATAAAATTAGCAAAAACCAAGCTGCACAAGCTCGATATTTCGGAGCTGCATTCGTGTCCGCAGGTCGCTCCCACGCACAAGTTTGCCGATTTAGCTTACGAAAATCTCAATCGGCACCCCCCTGTGCGCGGGTAGGTGTTGGAGTAAAACCATTCAAGGATCTTGAAAACTTCTTACACTTCCATGGTTATAAACCATTAAATGTTTACTCCTTCTTCCTATGTGGGACACATTCCCACACCACTTGATTTTTACTAAGTTCATCCAAGTACTCAACTTTGAGTGTCGATATCTCATTCACACACACTTCGTTTTGGACACATGATATATCGTTTCGAAGCTCTCATATAGGAGAACACAAACCCACTAAGATTTGATTAGATATAATACATATATATGTATTTAAATGTGTCCAAAATTAGTAAAAACACATATTTTTACTAAATTTTCGAACAAAATTTTCACTGCCAATGGGCTATGCCCCTTGGAACCCCGTTAGGGGTTCTGCCCCTAGAACCCCTCAAGGGTGTGCAACCCCCTTGAACCCCGCCTTATGGCAATCTAACGTGATAGGGGCAACATTTGTGAGTGTGCATTCCACACCTCATAACCTACGTATGTGTAACACCCCAATTTCTTTATTAAGTAGCAACGATCTTCGTTTTGGATTTAATTCTAACACTTGGTATCACTGTATATATGTGTGTGTGTGTGTGGCATCCGTTCTTTTATATAGGCTTATATCGGTGTAGGGTCTATGTAATTATGAGCTCTTGGTATTCAATATCGTATTAGATGTATTTTAGAAATGAAAAAGGTCAATTTTGGTCAAACCTAGAGGTCGACGACTGTGCCCGACGATTATGCCAGGGTCACAGTCGCGAGAGGCATTGTCGCGGGCCCAAGAACACATTCGGTACACATTTGGTGTGTAATATCCAAGATCAAATTTGTAAAGGATGGGTGTAGGTGAATTTGTTAAAAAACCCAAAGCTTAGGGACCAAGTTGAAAATATTGGAAATAGGGATTAAAACCCTAATATGCCTACCCTCCTAATCTTTCTCAACTTTGGGAGGCTAAAGAAATCAGGAAGAATTTCATTGTGCGGCTGTGTGTGGCAAGTGGGAAGAAATCAAGGAAGGTCAATTGGAGAAGAAGGATCTACTCCTAACCCTCATCAATGTAATCCTAACCCTATCTCTTATCTCGATTTTGGTTGGATTATTGATTAGGGAGCTTTAGATTTTATTGGGGGAGGGTAAACTTTGTCTGAGTTCTTTCTAGATTGTTCACCCCTTGGTTAGAAAGCTAATAAAAAGGGATTTAAATATTTGATCTTAGATTGGGAGGTTTTGTATGATTTTCTTCTTGGGAAGGATTTCCCTTTTGATTTGTGCAAAACCTCTAACATATGGGAAAAATAATTACCGAGTTCTTAGTGGAATTTCACCCGGAATGGCCGAAACCCCGGGAGACAGGGTTCCGGGAGAGGGGAAGACCAGTAGAGTGGATTCCCGGAAGGGACGCCCCGGGAAGAGTGGGTCCCGGGAGGGAAGAAGACCCGGGGAGGCCGGGTGGGTGGGGTCCCGGGAGAGGGAAAAACCTGGGGAGGCCGGGTGGTGGAATCCCGGGAAGGGCTCCCCGGGAGGCGGGGTCCCGCGAGGAGTAGGAACCGGGAGTTGGTTGGAGGAGTCGGGAGCCGGGACTGGGGAACCTGGGAGTCGGGAAACCCGATGGACAGGCACTACAAAATAAAGGGCAATAACCGACGGCAATATCCGTCGGTGAAAGTACGATCCGTCGGAAATAAGCCCTCGTAAATAATATGATTAGCGTTTGAATTTCCGATGGATCACAGATGGACTTTACTGATGGATCACCTGCGACATGGAGTTTCCGACGGATCACCGACGACATGGAGTTTCTGACGGATCACCGACGACATGGAGTTTCCGACGGACAAGGTTTCCGACGGATTTTCTACGGAATGATTAGGTATTTAAAAAATTCAAATTCAAATTCAAAACATTTACCGACGGATAATCTGTCGGTAATCCGTCTGTGATTTACCTTTTTTTATTAAAGAAAATAATTAAAAATTGATAATTTCCAGTTTAAAACTTGTACAAAACCTGCCCATTTTTCATTTAGTATCCAAAAATTAAAAATAAAACATATTTCCAAAACGTAAAATTATCAATATATATATATACAAATGTCGCTAATACATCTAACTATCCTACAACGGGGGGAGGGAGGTTAGGGGAGGGGGTTGATCTTGAAACTCCTTCATGAAGGCCTCAACCGCCTTCATTTGCTCCTGTAACCGGAGCGTCGCTGCTCTCTCTTCCTCTAACTTCCGTTTTAGCTCATCTCTCTGAAATTATACACTTGACAAACATATAACAATGTTAGACAACATTTGACAAATATATAACACTGTTAGACAACATTTGACAAGCATACATCCATATTGATATGGTCGCGCGAGCTCCCGCTCGTACTAGCACCTGAATCACCGGAAATGGTATAATAGGGATCCTGACTGGTCCCCCATCCAAACAGGCAACCTTTATGCCGTCCTCCGACACTACGTTCCCACAACTCTGAGTCATTGGGAGGAACAGTGCCGGGATCTAAGTCCGGGTACTCCTCCTCCCTAATCTGTGAATAGTTACCCTACAATTTACAAATTAGACATTGTCAACTAAACTATAGAAAATTAGGAAGCATTTCAACTATAATTTGAACATATCCATTGCCTGCTTTTATCAAAACAATCATATCGTCTGCTCAACAATGGCAGCCTAAACTAAGTTTGCTATAATTTCTATTTATCTTATAAAACAAACAAAAATCTAGACATACATAATTGAACTTACCGATATATGAGCCGCTTTCGGGTAAACGTAGATCGGAGGATCTGTGGGCGGACCAGTCGCACCCGGTACAAGCTTCCTGTTGGTACAATGTGTTCTCTCATAAACCTCCCCACCAGTAGGCTCACGACCCCATGCCTCTCTCTACAATAGACAACTTAAATTGTTAGTAGGTAACAAAATCATGTATATATATATATATATTCATCAACTATATACATTTAGTCTAGTGGATAATAAATTACCATGCGGTCCCGATGCATAGGGTACTAATAGATCCACACGTGTGTCTGGATGTCATCCCCTCATACGTGGTGGCCCGATTGGCTGTATTGGACCCAGATATACGCCTAAACGCGTCGGTGTTCCATACATGTTAAAAATATGACATTAATCAATATAAATCCTAATACAACAAGATACAATCAAAACAAAAAAACCTGATCAATCATCTGGACCCAAAACTCATGTGGGATTCACTCTGGTGATGTGCACTAAGAATCGTATAGTTATGATAGTCGAACCGAATTCCATTAATAGCTAAAGCCTTCACAATGGCCCATTTACGGGCATCTCTCATCATGTCCGGGTACCTATTCATCAAGGTACGCCGGAATGCAAGTAATACGTCGACCTCCATATCAGGAGGCTAACTATAATACAACCGCATACACATTGTTTGGATTATGTAAAAATAAACCCACCCAATTAGTTAAATCGAGTCAAATACGTACACGTAAACGCTCCATCATCAGTGCAAAGTGCTCCTCAGGGACATCCCCATAATGAGCCCATGAACCAGCGAACATGGACCGAAAGATGCTAGCGGCCCTTCAGACCACTTGCATATCCTTAATCCTTCAACATAAAAAACATTAGGATCGATTTATTATGTACTAGAATAAATAATACATCACATCTACTTACCCGCCCACAGACAACACAATATTGGGGCATATGTGATGCAATATTGGGGCCTCTAACCCTCGAGCCCAATCCAAGTGACGACGTCGCAAGCACATCCTCATGCTGGATCTGATCTAGTCCCTCATCGCTAGCTGGAACGAACTTGGAATCGTCCTTAAGCTCGTCGGCGTAGGGGTCACCACGCCCGACGGAGCTGTTACTGCCCCTGCTAGAGCCTCTACCCATACCTCTACAACCGTGTCCCCCCATCTAAAAATAGAGAATGGTCGAAGTGGAATCACAGGGGTTGTGGAGGCTGGAATCGAGCAATCACAGGGGATGTTAATGAAGCAAGAACCAATAAGATGTTAATTAATGACATGGGGGATGTTAGTACATACCTAGGCTCCGGCGATCGGCGAGGTTGGCGATCGTATCCCGACAGTGAGGTCACCGTGAATCCAGTCACCGGTGAGGTTGCCTCTGTTCCTACCGCTTCTTTTCAGGCTGACGAAGTTTAGGCAGTGGGCGTGGGTGAGGGCTGACGTTCGATCGAGAGTGGTCGGCGTTCAAGGGATCGTGGTGGTCGCCGGAGAAATCGAGAGGAGAGGCAAAATCGAGAGGGGGGGATGAGGGATTAAAGAAATTAGGGCTTTATGCCCGCTCTTTTTTTAGAAAATTCAATAAAATCACCAACGGATTTCCGACGGAAATTTCGTTGGTAATTACCGAGAGAACTTAATCGTCGGTGACCACAGACAAATTTTCTTTTTTTAAATTTAAATAAATTTACTTTTAGTTTATTAATAATTATTAAACTATATTGTTTTTTAAATTATTAAATAAATTATTATATATTATTTAATATTAAAAATATTAAATAAATTATTAATTTATCAAATTATATTTAAACTGACTAAAATACCTCTAAACTAACTAGACTTAACGGAAACAGTTAACGGCCATTAGGAGAAAGGACCAAAGTGTTATGAAATTGTGTCATTTTGTAACAGTTTTGGTTCATCCTTCTAACGTCCATTATCTTTTTCCGTTAATTCTAGTTAGGACAGGGACCAAAAGTGTTATAGACACATACATACATCTATAGACATACGTATATACATACATATATAGACATACATACATCTATAGACATGTACATGACATACACACAATTATATGCATACGACATACACATGATATACATATATGTGCTATATACATACAAGCAATACATATGTATATAATACATCTATAGACATACATACATACATACATACATACAGAAGACATGATATAGACATACACACACACACACACACACTTATATGCATACGACATATACATATATACATTATATACATAAATATGTACTATATACATACAAGCAATACATGATGTATATATACATATATATACACACATACATAAATCTACAGACATACGTACATACAAATATAGACATGTACATGGCATACACACACACACAATTATATGCATACGACATATACATGATATACATATATGTGCTATATACATACAAGCAATACATATGTATACAATACATCTATAGACATACATATATACACACAAACATAGACATGATATAGACATATACACATACACATTTATATGTATACAACATATACATATATACATGATAATATACATATATATGTACTATATACATACAAGCAATACATGATGTATATATACATATATATACACACATACATACATCTATAGACATATATACATACATACATACATACATACATACATATATAGACATGTACATGACATACACACACAGACCATTATATGCATACGACATATACATACATATATGCATGATATACATATATGTGCTATATATACAAGCAATACATATGCATGTATACAATACATTTATAGATACATACATGCATAGACATATACACTTATATGCATACGACATACACATATATACATGATATACATATATATGTACTATACACATACAAGCAATACATATGTATACATATATATATATATATATACATGTACATATACTATATAGACATATACATACGTGCATACACATATAGACATGTACATGACACTTATATGCATACGATGCACATACATACATACATACATACATACATACATACATACATACATACATACATACATACATACATACATACATACATACATACATACATACATACATACATACATACATACATACATATATACATAAATACATCAACGGATCACAGACGAATTTCGTGGGAAAAAAATTAACGATTTACCGACGGACGATCCAATGGTTGTCGGAAATCCGTCGGTAATTTGCGACGGATCACCGACGGATTGTTGGAAATTAAAAATAATAATTAAATTAATAAGTTTTCCGACGGATTGCCGACGTAATTTAATATTTAAAAAATTCAAAATTAAAATAATTTTCGGTCTGTCGGTGATCCATCATAAATGTTTATATTTACCAACGGATATGTTGTTCGTCACAAATAGCTTCATTCCTCAGAAATTGGTCGGTGATCCGTCGGTGATTATCGACGGATTTTTGCCATCGGTATAATTGGTCAGTATTAAGGGTTTTCCTAGTAGTGTGGGAGGTGGGATTAGGGAGGTCGAGCCCGGAAGGGGAGGCCCAAAGAGAGAGAGAGAGGTCAGTAGTGGTAACCTTTTGGGACTTGGGGTATCTTACCAGCCTAACTTCTTTGTTCATAGTTATTCGGTTTAAGGACTCGTGTGCGAGCATGAAGGGTAAATCAAAAGCGGCAGGTGAGTCTTTCTAACTAAAAACATTATTGATGTTTATGTTACTTCGTACGAGAAGTTTATTCAAAATACTTGTTTTACCTTATAGTGGTGAATGTTCTTTTGATGACCGATAAAACGAAAACTTGTTTATAAATGTATGTAAATATTTTTTATATGTTGCTATGGTGTGGAACCCGTTGTTAGATGGAACGCACTAGACCTCTCGATCTAACCCTCGCTTTCGAAAACTAAAAACCCTTTCAGTAAGGCGTGAAGTAGGAGGATCAGGTAAGGGGAAGGAGAAGCTTTGATCCGGAAGTCGTGAACTAGAAGGATGTTACCCTAGCTTTCCAGTCTTACTTTGTTTTTCATTTAATCATTCTCAGTTGTGTAATAGATTGTTTCCGCAAACCTCGTATGTTGAGATGTACTATGGGTTGTTACACAGTGATTGTGTCGGCGATAGTGACAAAGTCACAGTCTCCATGGAACTCTCGCGGGGAAGGCACAAACCATGGTACAATTCGGGCGATTGTGCCCTGCGATTGTGCTTGTGACACTGTCGCCTGAAAATAGTGGCGTGCGCGTGACAGGGGTATTTTAACCAACCGTTTTCCTTCTTCATTCCACCACTCCTCAAATCAGGTTCAAGAATTTATTTCCCTCTCACTCATTGGGCATTTTTCTTCCCTCCTCAGCCACTTATCTCTCATCATTTACTTCTCAAAGAGAGTGAGACATTAATGCTCAACAACTAATAGGTTTCCAAGTAGTGAAGCTCCAAATATTTTAAAGTCTCGAGAATTTTCAAGGGTTTCAAGTCTCTACCTCCTCATTGCTAGGGTTCCATTATTTTAGGGTTTTCACCTACAAAACCCTTAGGTGAGTTTTCTTTATGCAATCATCTTCTTCAATGCTCTTATTGTGTTAAACTATGGTGTCTTAATGTGTTGGGGGGGGGGGGGGTTTGGTCTAAACTAGGGTTTTATGAACTTTAATTAAATGCGGATTTTTCTTCGATGTCCCTTCATCTAATGAACTTTGTATATATGAAACATGTTTTTTCATGTGTTTTTGATTTTTAAATCAAGAACTAGAATTTTATAAGTCTTGACCTAAATTTGAGGAAAATGGACATATTTTATACCCTAGTATATGGAAGATGACTCTTCATGGAAATCTTTAATCATGTTATTGGAAGAAGAGGGGTGGAATGTTTCTCTAGAAGAATAACTTGTGCTTATGTGATTTTACCATATATATGATGTTGGGAACTTATAAAATGAGAAGGGAGTATGATATGTATTCGACACTTACTTGAGACCTTTGCAATATTCTATACGTGAAATATGGAGCAAATAACATGATATGACTTGTTATGGTTATGGTAATTCAAACTTATATATGATCATATTGGTATTTCATGGTGTTTATCTCCTCGTGCATGAGAATTTAGATTTTATGGGTTATATGTCCATATTTGATAGGTCGTGTTGGGCCACTAGCGAGTATACAATAAAGGATATCAATGTCCTTGAGGTGGAACTCCTTGAGGTGGAACTCCTTGAGGTGTAACCACTGTTCTAAAAAACTCGCCGCACAGCCGCCATGGCGCGCCATGGCACCAAGGCTTGTGTCTCACGCCACGTTAAGCTTGTGGCACGCCATGGCCTAATGCGCAATTTTTGTAATGCAATATTTGGTATTTTTTATGTTTTTAATGTCTTATTTGCGGGTTTTTACTATATATAACCTAATTTAACTTGTTTATTAGTATTGACTCATTGAATAACACGCCAAAACATATGTTTTTATATATAATATTATATATAAATTATAAATTTGATGCCATAAGTCACGCCTTGAAAACGCCAAGGCTTCGCCATGGCTCCCCTAAGGCTTGAGGCTTGGCCTCGCCGCCACGCCATGTCTCACACCATTTAGAACCTTGGGTGTATCTCTACGGGGTAGGCAATAAAGGCATGGATTGGTTTGAGGATGTGATGTCTTGATGGCATGTGCACTAAAATCGGGACTTAAGGTGTAACCCAATAGGTGGCTCCATTCACGTGTTCTTGTCACCTTGATGGAAACGTGACTTCCTCGTATCTTTTGAGAGATGTCTCTTGTGTGTTAATGTTCAGGGGTGAGACATTTTTGCCAAGTTGAGATTGGTAATTATGAGATCAAGTAGATTCGTTAACATTTAATTTATGAATTTATTATCTCACTTGTAAACTATTTAACTTTATAAGATCTTACTAGGGTTCTAGCCTAACACTTGTTGTTGCGTACTTTGGCTTACAGATCCCACTAGGGGTGCGTCTAGCCCGTGTTGATTTGGCCGAGCGTGCGATTGTTGGAACTTAGTGTAGATAAGAGGAACCTTGTCCCACATAGGAGGCAAGAGAAAGTTTACACCACTTAATAAACTCCAATAAATGAACATTAAATGAATCATTTAATTGCTTAATATTAGTTTTCTCATTTTCACAAATATAAAATTTAATTTATGACAAAATTATATTATGTTTGTAGGGGGTGGTTCAAATAAGAAGACTAAGGTTATGTTTGGCAAACTAGCTGATAAGCTAGCTCATGAAAAAGTCAAGTTTGACAAAAATTAGCTTATAATCATTTAAAATACCAAAAAGAACATTAATTAATTATTTATAATTAAAAGTTAATATATAATAATGAATATTAATGAGGGGCATAATTGGAATATTTATAAAAAGCTCCTCATAAGCTACTTCAAGTAGTTTATCAAAAAACTAGTTTATGGTAATCCAAACATGTATCCAGAAAATAAGCTAGCTTATTTTTGCCAAACAATGCCTAAATATTATGAAAATGTAAGAAAAGAATTTAAAGAAAGTTTCTTATGTGAATTGATTGAAAAATCCGAAAAAGATTATTTGAAGATGCATATGTAAATTGAATCGTACACATGGATTTACATTTGCATTTTTAAATAGATTTTTCAAATGATTCACATATAAGCCTTTTTTTAATTAACCTTCAATATATCCGTATATTCTCACGACATTAATATGTCCAAGTTTATTGTAGTACTATTTGTAACATTTATTAATAAGAATCCTAATAAATATAAAAATAAAATAACTGCGACATTCAATAGTCGTCTTATTTTAAAGGTTTCAACCAAAATTTCCCAATAATACATTTCTTGTGAAATATGTATTTTTATGTTAATATCTAACAAATAATTTGTATTTTCCAAAAAGAAAGGCTAAAAGTGAAATATCCATATCAGTTTGCAGAATAATAGTGATAAATTCTTTGATATACATTTTGAAATGCAAAATTATTAACAACAAATATAAAATCCAATTTTGTATTTGATATACGTGAAAATATCAAATTCTAAATTTTCTAATTTATAAATTATTTTTTATAGGTATAAAAGTAATAATTTATTACAACTAAAATCCCCACCGTGGAATAGTGCACCTACACCACTTCGTTGACGTTGTTTTACAAATTGTAAATACTAATAAGAATTAAAGTCGAATATCCAATATATCAAGAAGATGGACAATCAAACACTTTCCGAAAAGAAAGAAGGTCCATTTTCCCATGTATCACTTGAATTCAAGACACTATTCGAAATCTTAGTGAAACTCTGGATTTGTTATCTCATGTTTGCTTTTCGTGAAAAAACACCAATTAAAGTCTGGGTAAAGACCAAAGATTTTGAGTGACCGAGCTAGATCTCATATCGAATTTGTAGCCCGTACGTAGCTCATTGCAAATTGGATATACCATATCTTTAAAAACTTTAAGTAGGAACACAATACAAAAGAAATGAATAAACATAAATTAATTAAGTATTTCTTACATAAATATCATATATAGGAAGCAATAATGTTTGTTTAGGCTTGAAAACCCTACATATACATGACAATTACAGATACAAATACCAGATCAAACCCATGGTATCTTTGAAAATTTAAATTTAAATTTTATATTATTTATTTATATTATAGAAGGATTAAAATTAATGTGGGAAACAGCAAAAGCCACATTACAATAGATCTTTAATTATGTAGTTGTGTGTTTCTAAGTGGACCACTATATATGTAGGGTCATACGCGAATTGAAGTTGCTTTTCTTTTGTGAATAATAATGTCAAGCCACTTGAAGAAGTAATGCTACCCAATGCCTATAAATATGCAACCAATTTCATGCAAATCACCAACAACTCACACTCTTCATTTTCATTCATCACCATGGCTTTTCACAAAGCTTCAACTGTGGTTTTCTTGGTTTTATTAGGTTTAGGGATTTCCGCTGCAACTAGAGCTCTCTTGACTGTTGAAGAGGGCTACATTCATGGTGGTTTAGCAGGAGGTGGTGGTGGCGGTGGCGGTAGTGGCGGTGGAGGCGGCGGTGGTTATGGGGCAGGAGGAGAACATGGGGATGGATACGGAGGTGGGTCTGGAGCTGGTGAAGGTGGTGGTGCAGGGTACGGCGGTGGGGCTGCCGGAGGTGGTGGCGGAGGTGGTGGTAGTGGTGGAGGTAGTGGGGGAGGAGGAGGAGCACATGGTGGGGGATATGGGGGAGGAGAAGGAGGTGGGAGCGGTGCGGGTGGTGGATATGCGGGTGGTGCTGGAGGAGCTGGTGGTGGAGGTGGACATGGTGGTGGCGGCGGCGGCGGCGGAGGAGCTGGTGCCGGTGCTGGGGGAGCAGGAGGGAGTGGATATGGTAGTGGTGGTGGGGCCGGAGGGGGTGCTGGAGGAGCACATGGTGGACATGCCGGAGGAGGTGGTGGTGGTGGTTCAGGAGGTGGTGGTGGAGGTGGTGGTGGTGCCGCCGGAACTGATCAGCATGGTGGTGGTGGGTATGGAAGTGGTAGTGGAAGTGGTGAAGGTGGTGGTCATGGTGGCTATATCCCTTGAAAAAGTCCCTCCAAAATGGAGAATTAATGGATGATAATAAGATTGGAAACAAGACATGGGTGAATGATCATAAATTAATTAATTAAGCCTATATACAATGTTAATCTATGAAGATTAGATGCATTTAATGAAGGCGACATATATATATATCAATTTGTGATCTTATTCCAAGTGTTTATGAATTTAAATATATGTTGATGTTTTGTGTTCTTAATTAATACTACTAAACTTATGATTAGTTATACTTGAGAAAGCTTGTCAAGTCCCAAGAAATTATATGAATAGTTGGGGAAAAACAAATCTTGTAACCAACGTGAATTAAATTTACAACGGCCAACAAGTCTTTTGAGTCCATGAAATCATTGCAAACCAGACAAGAATTATATATGACAAATATCTTAACCGTACGTATATAGATAGATCTGACTTCCTTCAATTATCAAGATCGCCATTGAATTTAATTTATATACCCATCGATGACAAGAATATGACAATTAAGAGGGTGGAAGACGATTGTGACCGTGATGTTCACCAAGTTCATTGGAGACACTTTGTTCATAACAAGGGTTTTAACAACGACTTTTGTTGTCGCTAAAAGTTAATTAATCGTCAAAAACTGTTTATGAAAACGATATGTCGTCGTTATATAACATATGACTGAAATATGCCGTCGTTAAAGACACGTCGCTAAAACTCACTTTTCTTCTAGTGGTAGCTTATTCCACAAGCATTGCCTGTGGTAAATTTTTTAAAGAATAACTAGTGTGGAAACCGCGCAACGCGTGGGTAATTTGGGTTCAATAACATGTAGATTATCCATATAAATAAATGTTAGTTGGTAAATATAATTATCTACAAATCCTATTCATATCATTTGTAACAATTAGTAGAAGTTAATTAGTGGATTTCTAATATAAATAAAGGGAGTAACATTACGATTGATCTATGGATACTTTTTGTATTGTTTGTATAATTCATAACATTGCACGAAAATGTTTCTTTTTGGAGAGCGAAATCTGACAAATTTAAAAAAAAATGTACACTTATATGACACGATAACTACCGTCCAAACGTATGTTCACTCTCCAAATGGGTTGCACTAATCCAACCGGCTAAATATAAGTGATTGAAACAACAAAGGTATAGAATTCTCAACAACCTTGAAATGTTGCAAAACATATACATTTCCTTCTTGTAACAAATACTTAAACTTAGTGACCAAGTTTTCCAAATCATTGTAAATATTTAACCAAACGATAAGCATAACACAATTTGTTAATAATTGGAATGAGCATAAGAATACGGTGATATAAGAACTTACATTTTCGTCAATGAAAACCATATCAAAACTAATCAAATCCTCATTTCTAAAAAAGAATAAATTCGGTACATCTCATAAAAGAGGAGTTACAAAATTGTGTACTGCATTTACTAATTAAAAACCACTTAAGAAATCTACCATCTTATACATCGACATAATCTACAAAATATAAAGAAATAAGTATCCTTCAATAAACCAAAGTGAATTCACAAAACAACATCAAATGTTTTTTAAGTATAAAATTTTATGTATTGCAAATACACATACACACTCCTCGCATAATAGAAAGATAAAAATTCAAGTTGGGAAAGATAATGTAAAAGATAAGTCTCGTACTAATTCAAAGCAAAACTCATAGAAATTATTAGCAGTTTTGTTTAGCTTGTATAAATCTCAAGTTTCTTGATCCGATGATATTCATAATAACTAATACAGTCAAATGTGCTTAAAATATAATATACAATTCTCCATGTGGTTTGAATTCACATAAGCGTAAAGATAGTATTGGTAAAATTAGCAACTGCGTGGTCTTTTTAGAATATAGAACACGAAGTATGCAAAGTTAAGGTAATGAGAAAAGAAAATATACAAAAAAGTGAGATTCTAAAGTTATTATAAATGTGGAAATTAGTAACTATAAAGAAAAAAATAAAACCATAAATGGTAGTGGTACAAAGATATTTGATTGGGTGATGGATAACTATTTATAAGATTCATGAATATTATTTATTTCAACATGCATGTATGATATGCATATTGAACTAATTACTTTATCCCGAGTTGGAAAGTAGATAATGTGAAGATAACAATTGTTTTTTAAATAAAATTTCACCATTTCCATGACCAAAACCTTTTCACCATTTCCATGACCAAAACCTTTTTTAGTGCAGTTGCCGCTAAGAGTAAAACGAAATTGCACATTGACCTAGCATAGGAAATAAACAGTGTCAATAATTTCATAGATCTTGATCAGTAAGTTTTCAAATTGTTTCTTGAAATCCAACACTAACATTGATTATTTGTACGATGAAATAAAATAAAATAGGAAACTAAAATTAATAGATTGAAATAGTATGCACGAATGATTTGTTGAAACTCAAAAAATAAAAGATGAAAGAATAGCTCTCATCTTCGCGAAACTTTCAATGGCATCACCAAGGAGTTATGAAACAGAAAACAAACTTTTAGTAACAAAACATAAACGACATACAAATATCAAGACTAAAATAAAAGATAAATGAAAAAGCAAGAGTTCCATTGTCATTAAAATCAATATATTTAAAGGTAGCAATTTGTTAAAAAAATTCATAAAATAAAGTATAAACATCAATATTTATCCCAACACATTACACGATATACAATCAATGCATATCATATGTATATAACATACATTCGTTGAGAATAAACATAGTAGAAACTACGTAGTAATAGTCAAACAAAGTTTGTAGGTGATAAAAAGTTTGTAGTAACAATATACTTAATAAATGGAAATCTTATTTGAGATTGCTTGAAATCCAAATAATTGTGTTTTATTTCTTGAAATTAAACTTTCAAGAGAAGACACAATCAAATCAAATAAACTACAAAACCTGAAATAATAGGTTGATTTGAGAGAATCGGAAGGCATTGTGTATACAATCCATCGGGGTCGAGATGGGGGATGGTGAAGGGAGGTCTTGAATTCAAAGCACAACCAAATAAAGTAAAATATGAAAATTAAATTGATAGGTTGATTTTTGAGATATTGTTTATTAGATGGAGAATACCAAAAGCTTGGAAAAAAACGAAAAAATTAGGTGATGGAGAGGAGTTAGGAAAAACAAAAAGACGGTGTCAAATGCAAACATAAATAAATAATCAATGTTTATAGCATTGGAAAGTCAAAAAAAAGGTTAAAAAGAGGATGAAGGAGAAAAAAGATAATTGAATTTCTTGATTATAGAAGATGCCACATCATTCATCTTGGTTTCTCCTTTAATATATATAGTAGTGGCAACCCCGTGCGTTGCACGATAGCGATAATTTTTTTGAAAGAAGTACTTGACCGAGTTAAAATAGAACATAATTTCTTGCTTAATAATTAATGAGATACAATTTAAAATGAAGAATGTATTTACATAAGTGGTTTATTTTCACGTATTGATAACCTTTTATTGTTACGAAGAGTTTGACACGTATTGACATTAACTTTTTTGTTATGTTATTTAGAATGAAACAATATGTCATACACCCATATCATTATTGTTGTTATGAAACTTTTGAGGAATCACCGTCTGGCTCAAATTTGAGTTTGATAATTTTGAAGTTTGAACTTAAAAAATGTTGCTTATTATTTTAATGACTCAAACTTGTAATGCGCTAATATGATATCCAACTTGATTCGTTCCAAAAGTTCGTTTGATGCTCTTGAGTTTATATATAAGGTGACATATAATAAAAACACTCTAACAAACATGTTGACATTAAGTTTTAAACTTAAGGCCTAAAGTAGATGTATAGATTTTTTGAAAAACTATTGTTGGCCAATATATTTAGTCAAACCTATTTTTAAATTTTTCAAGCCAACTTCTACTCATATATAACCATCTATTTTTAAATTTTATCATCTTCATAGTATTGTGGGATAATTTAACCAAACCATAATTTAACGTTTAATAATACTCAAACTTGGTTAGGCCACATCATCAGTTCTGGCGATAATTATTTCAGGAAATATATGTATCGAAATAAGATATATAAAACATAATTCGTCAGTTAACAGTTAATTGAATACAATATAAAATAATTGATGTGTTTCAATGAGTGGTTAATTTGTATATATATATATATATATATATATATATATATATATATATATATATATATTTTTTTTTTGGAAAATGAGAGTTGGCAGCCAATATCAACCCTCTCTTCCAAATCCTACTTTCTTGCTAATTTATTATGGGATTTCAATCGTGAGGTAAAACATATTTATCCAACTAAAATTTTGATTATCAAAATCAACCCTTGTTTCTTACAGTCATCTTCATTCTCCAATCTTGCACCTTGCATCAAGGTGGGATAATTGAACTACAACACAACGCAATATTTTAGAATACTGAAATCTCACAATGTTATCTCATTATTTATGGTTGTTCTTTTTTATATAAATAAAGTCATATAAAGATTAATATTTTATAAAATTTGATTTTTTGCGAAAGAGGTCGACTAAAATGAGACAACCACATAGGTTGCCACAAACTTTTAAACTTGTAAGTCATCTTATCCGCCTTTTCTTTTGTTTACCTCATCTTCCAAATTTATTATCTTTACGTTGATGTGGATTAACCAAATAAGACAGCTTATGCACCTTTTATATACTAATCTCTTCTTTCAAATCTATCTTTTTTTTACCGATGTGGGATAAATAAATAAGACATTTCATCCAACTTTTATATACTAACATCTTCTTCCAAATCTATTGTCTTTATGTCGATGTGGGACAATCAAATAAGACATCTCATTCAACTTTTACATACTCATCCATTCTTCCAAATTTATTTTCTTTCTATCAATGTGGGATAACCAAATAACATCACAATTCAAGATTTGAGAATACTTAAATCTTTTTGTGACTTGTGAGAAAATAAAAAGACATCAAGGTTCAACATTGATAATATTGTATAAATTGATGAAATATGATGATTTGTATACATTTGTCTATCGATTTATTTGCTTATATAAATGGGTATTTTTAACAAAAATAGGGGTCGGCCAAAAAGAATATTTAGCCAAGTAATCCTTTAATTTATCAAAATCTAAATCTCTGTGTTTCTACAGGTATATCTTTATTCTCCAATCTTATATTCACTCGTCAATGTGAGATGTGTAAAACACCACCGGAATATAGTAGTATTTGAGAATACTCGTATCTCATATCAAATCCAAATGTCCTCGTTTCTTATAGGTACCTACATTACTCAAATCTCACAATGTCATATCATTCTCTATGGTTATTTCCTTTATATAAATATAAATATATATATATATATATATATATATATATATATTGATGATTCTTATTTGAGGCGTGTCATTTCTTTTGGGTAATTTTACTTTTATATATATATATATATATATATATATATATTAGATTTCTTAATCCACATCATGATATGTCATTTTGTCTTGTTTTTCATTTTATGTATACAAAAACAAAAAAAATATAAAAAATAAACAAATTAAATGAAATAAGTGTATCTTATTAGTTGTAATACAATATATATCAACACCAATAAATTTGTAACTAAAAATCAACTCTTTAATCCAAAATGGATTAAAACAAATCATAAATCATGTAAAAAAAGTTGGCATATTTTTCCTTTTATAATCATCTTCATGTTCCAACATTTCATCTTTCTATCAATGTGGGATGACCAAAGTTAACCACAATCCAATATTTTAGAATTCTCAATCCACATTGTACCATGTCATTTATCTTGGTTTTTGCTTTTATATATTTAAAGATAAAGATAGTTGTAATACAATATATAATATATATTCAACATCAACAAATTTGTAACTAAAAATAAACTCTTTAATCCAAAATAGATTAAAACAAATCATAGGTCATGTCAAAAAAGTTGGCATTCTTCTCTTTTTATAATCAACTTCATGTTTCAACATTTCATTATTTTATCAATGTGGGATGACCAAAGTTAACCACAATCCAATATTTTAGAATTCTCAATCCACATTGTGCCATGTCATTTCTCTTGGTTTTTGCTTTTATATATATAAAGATTTCTCTTGGTTTTTGCTTTTATATATATAAAGATGTGGGATGACCAAAGTTAACCACAATCCAATATTTTAAAATTCTCAATCCACATTGTGTCATGTCATTTCTCTTGGTTTTTGCTTTTATATATATAAAGATGTATAAAAATAAAGATAGTTGTAACACAATATATAATATATATTCAACATCAACAAATTTGTAACTAAAAATAAACTCTTTAATCCAAAATAGATTAAAACAAATCATAAGTCATGTCAAAAAAGTTGGCATTTTTCTCTTTTTATAATCAACTTCATGTTCCAACATTTCATTATTCTGTCAATGTGGGATGGCCAAAGTTAACCACAATCCAATATTTTAGAATTCTCAATCCACATTGTGTCATGTCATTTCTCTTGGTTTTTGCTTTTATATATATAAATATATATAGATAGATTAGTTATACAAACACTAAGTACATTTATTAATTATACTACCGAGTAGTTGATACCTCGAATAACTTTGTTTCACAAAAAAAGGGTCTTCTTCTTCTTTTTTTCTAGGTGAAACTTATAACCTCACATACGCTGGCCACCACACCACCACCGTCGAGGAGAGGCACCACCACCACCGGCGACCATCACTTTCCTACATACATAAACCGTTTCCTGTAGAACATCACACCGACCACCACACCACCACCGTCGAGGAGAGGCACCTCCACCACCGGCGACCGTTCTTTTTTTACTTCCCCCACCGCCACCACTCTGCCACCGTCGACAACCACCACCACCACTTCGGTAATCCTGCAGAGCACCACCAGCGGCATACCACCGATCTCTCTTGGCTCCGGCGACCACCAAGACTCCAGCGAACCCAAGCTGACCTCAGGTAACCGACACATCACAAGCAGCAGTAGCAGGTAACCGACACACCTCATCTTCATAGATGGGCCTCTCGAAGTCGTTCATGTCGTTTTTATAAGATTTGTTGTCGTTGAGCTTTGTTATTTGTTCGTATTCGTATCCGTTTTGGGTCGTTCTTCAGGCTCGATAGTTGCGTGTGAGTTAACGTCCACCACTACAACAACGGAGAACGTAGTGATGGCTACATTGTGCATTCTCCGAAGGTTTTACCCATGCGATAAATTAAAAAAAATAGAAATTAACTATGGTTTCAAAGGTTTTCCCGGTGGTTTGGATTTTCCGGCGACCTACAAGTCGACGATGAGTATAGGTTGTACTCTTCTCTGTCTTTTGCTGCTAGGGTGCTATACTATTGACCAGATGTCAGGATCGAATTCTTAACAAGGATTATAAATACTCAGAAACAATATCAAAGAAGTTTGCAGAACAACACTTTGATATTTAATGAAACAGTAAACAAACAGTAAATCTGATGAATAACTTGCAAACTTGTATTGAATGATTGAAGTTACAAGATTACACACACAACCTCAATCTTGAAGAACAGACTCTTTCAAGACGAATTCTACTTCTCTAGAATTAGGAACTATGCCTTGAGGTTGATTCTCTCTAAAACAAAAACTCAGAATTATTCTCACTAAAAATTACTTAGCTATTCTAAACAAATCTATATATATATTGCAGAATAAAAGATAATTACTAAACATAAAAAGATCTTCAATATAAACTTCCATCTTTATCTCCAACTTCCATGAATATATTCAGTCCATCCAGCTGTCATCCTTCCATGCGAATTCTTTATCACATAAGCAGCATTATTCTTCAGCCATGATGATGTGATTTTGAATGTAGGTTTCTGAGAATACTGGCTATGATACCACTTGTAAGGATCGAATTCTTAACAAGGATTATAAATACTTAGAAACAATATCAAAGAAGTTTGCGGAATAACACTTTGATATTTAATGAAACAGTAAACAAACAGTAAATCTGATGAATAACTTGCAAACTTGTATTGAATGATTGAAGTTACAAGATTACACACACAACCTCAATCTTGAAGAACAGACTCTTTCAAGACGAATTCTACTTCTCTAGAATTAGGAACTATGCCTTGAGGTTGATTCTCTCTAAAACAAAAACTCAGAATTATTCTCACTAAAAATTACTTAGCTATTCTAAACAAATCTATATATATATATATATATATATATATATATATATATTGCAGAATAAAAGATAATTACTAAACATAAAAAGATCTTCAATATAAACTTCCATCTTTATCTCCAACTTCCATGAATATCTTCAGTCCATCCAGCTGTCATCCTTCCATGCGAATTCTTTATCACATAAGCAGCATTATTCTTCAGCAGCATTAATACTCTGAGCAGTATTAACTCCAGCAGTACTAACCATGCTCAGCAGTATTAATCTCTTCAAGCAGTACTAACTTTGAACTAGCAGTACTAAACTTGTTGAGCAACATTAATCTGCAACTTGCAGCATTAACTTACTTGTGCTGTACTTGTGCAATTCTTCAGTTCCCAACAATCTCCTCCTAACTTGACTTTTAGGAAGAGAAGTCAAGTTCTTCAGATCTGATCTTCAAGATGCTTTCAACACCTCACGTTCAATTGACCAAATTTGGATCTAGGCCCAGACTTTGATTGATAGTTCTTCTCACCACAATTCTGGCCATTTCTGAATCCTTAGTACATACTAGCTTAGCTTTCAGCATTCCTTCAAGTTTCTGCTTGCTATGATCATATATTTTGTCAACTAGGTAGTATTCATGATAACATTTATCAATTGTAATCATGTACACACCACAGTTTTCAAAAAGTATCCAATGATCAATCTTTTTGAACACATACTCATGATGAAGATCTTTAATCCTATGCACCACCTTCTCTGGATCAAACATCATACATAAGTATTCCATTGCCACTTTGAGAAGATTTTCTTAAGTACCTTTCAACACAGGCTCATAGAGTTTCATTCCCACTTTGTACATTTCCTCTATGTCTGCTCTTGAACAATCTCTGATTACTCTCCCCCAGGTTGAATATGCTTCAAATGCACCACCATTTCTTTTGAGTCTAAAGAAATCCTTTCCATTGTCTCTTAGGATATCCCAAAAGATGATCTCTGGAGCCTTCATGGAAATTGGAACAGCCTGTACAGGTTTTACTATAGTCATATACAACCCCACATGCTCATCTGATTGCTCTTTGGACTGTTCTGGGTTCTGCACAGGTTCTGCTGAAGGTGTAACTGAAGGTTCTGCTTCAGTTTCTGCTCTTTCTTCCACTCTTGGTCTTTTAGACTGCCTTTTGGAAGCAATTGTCTTCACCCTCTTTGCAGATTTAATTTCTATACCAACATTCTCTTGTTCTTCCTTCATTTCTTCATCATTGTCCTTTGAAGGTGTGGTCTCCTCAGGGAATGGTTGTTGAATATTTAGGTCATGCCTTTCCTTCATTCTTCTTTCAGCCTTTTCCCTTTGAGATGAGTCCCCTTGAAGCTTGGCCATTTCTTTCTTGTACAGCTTCTCAACCTTGTTGTATGCCATGTTGGTAAACATTTCCCCTTTGACACCAATTGCACCTCTCAGAAAGTTAATCATTCTTCTTCTTTCCTGATTGGCCAAAAAGGTCTTAGAAGGTTGTCTTTTCTGCTTCATTACTGGCATTCTCTGCTTGGACACTTTCACAGAGCTTTTCTTGGCTTCAGTTTCTGCTTTTAAACTTTCTTGATACTCAACATTTAGTTTTCTGGCCATTATCTTTGCATGCTCTCTATCTGTTTCTGTTTGAATATGTTCCTCCTTTTCCATTTGCTCTTGAAGCTGCTTTGCCATCTCCTCATCCATTTCAATCTGACTCCTCTTCTTTGAAGGCAGTTCAGTTTCAATAAGCTTTTCCTTTCCCTTTCCCTTTGTATCTTTCAAAGTTTCTTTACTTGATTCTTTTCTTTTCTTTGAGCCTCCTCCTTCATTAATTATCACTCCCTTGGCCTTTTGACTAGCCTTATGAGTGTCATTCTTGGCTTTAACCAATGTCTCTGCAATCTCCAGTTCCTCTATAGAGAGCCCTGTTACTGCTTCTTCTGTTTCTGCTGCTTTTTTTTTTCAGCAGCATTAACTGTTTCTGCTGTTTCAGCAGCATTAACAGTTTCTGCTGCTTGAGCAACTTCTGTTTCTGCTTCTATTGCATCCTCTGTCTCCCCCTCAACTTCAACTCTCTTTTCAGCTGAACTTTCTTTTTCTGTTTCCCTTTCTTGCTTCTCCCCCTTGTTGGAAGCATCTTGAGCATTGTTCCTCTTCTTTAGAACAAACTGCTTTCTCCTCTTCTTTTGCAATAACCTTGTCACCATTTTCTTTAGCTTGGCAATCTGGACTTGTTGGGACAGAACTATAAGTTTAAGTTCTTCTATATCTTTGCCCTGTTTGAGTACATCCATGTTGATGTTTCCCATGGTTTCCATCAATTCATAATAGTTATATCTGTCCTCACCTTCTCCAGAAGTGTTACCCTCTTTTGATGGATCATTGGATCTTTTAGTAGTGGAAGTCTTCTGCCTAGCAGAAGCACTATCCACCCCCTTGGTTTCTTGGCACCTGGGACCTTTGGATGATTGCTCACCCAAAGTTGCCATGGGGAAGGTCTTATGTATGTTACCACTGACCTCCTCTGTGCTAGCAGGAGTAGTGGCAGCCTTAGCACCCATATGCTCAACCTCTACCTCAGTGAGCACCTCCTTGGGGTTGGGAGACACCCCTTTGGTTTCCCTATTGATATTCTCTAAGGGAGAATTCTCCCTTAGAGGGCTAGAAGGCTTAGTGGGTGATGGTACAAGAAGGGAATGAGCCTTCTTTACCTGTTTCCTTGTATAAGTTTAGGTAATTGGAGAAGTGGGCTTATGAAGTAGGGACTGTGGTATAGATATAGAGTGGGAAGGTTGGGATTGGTTAGCAGTGGGATGGTCTAATAAGGTCCTTGACCCTGCTGCCATACCTTCTTCAGTGTGGGACACCACCATCATTGTAGAGAACAATGGGGTGTCAACTCCTTCCGAGTCCAGAAGGGGTCTTTTCATGTTTGAAAAGACCTTACCTTTGGAAATTTTTGGTACATATACCCCATCAAAATGAGGTATATCCGTCAATTCATGGGTTATTACTTCTTGTATAAACCTGGGGTACATATAAAAACTCTTTTTACTTCCCAGGTTTGAGACAAGATCATTAAAAAGCATTTGAGAAAAATTGTACTTTCTGGTAGTGGCCAAGCACACCAAAGCATAAGCAATGGTGCTCTTTTCTCAGCCATTTGATTCATTCTTTGATTCCTATAACCAGAAGAGTTTTGTGGCTGTCTTTGAAAGGTGACTCTTTGGTTAATAGGATTGAAATATGTCAGGATCGAATTCTTAACAAGAATTAATTCTCAGAAACAATATCAAAGAAGTTTGCGGAATAACACTTTGATATTTAATCAAACAGAAAATAAAGACAGAATATAATCAACAAACTGTAAACTTGTATTTAATGCTTTGAAGTTACAAGATTACTCACTCAACCTCAATATTGATGAACAGGCTCACCAATACGAATTCTACTTCTCTAGAATTAGGATCTATGCCTTGAGGTTGATTTTCTCTCTAAAAGAATGAAAACTGAAAGTTAATGACTTCTTGAACAAACCTGGGATACATAAAGAAGCTCTTTTTGTTTCCCATGTTTGAGACAAGATCACTGAAAATCATTTTAGAAAAATTATACTTTCTGGCAGTGGCCAAGCACACCAAAGCATAAGCAATAGTGCTGCTGAACTCACTCCATCCAGTAGTCTTTTTGGAGATACAATGCATAAGAGTATGGACAAAGAAACGCCATTGGGGTGAGAATTTTGCTTTAGAAAATTTGAAAACACCCAATGGGCCTCCATACCCCATTCTTGTAAGAGTTGTAAACAGTTCATCATTTGGGATAGAAGTTATACCAGAGGCATCGTCTAGACGTAGACGGATGCGAATAACCTCTTCAGTAACTGTTAGTGATTGATCACAGATTCTTGTCTTGATCATTTGCACACCATTTTCCACAACAATGGTTGCATTAGCCCAGAACTGCCTTTGATGCTCAATGTAGATTGTAGGTGATACAATAAGAGCATGAGCAATGTGGCTTGTCTTGAGGAAATCCACAATCTGATGAAATCCTGAAGCTTGCTTTGGCTTTTGTAGCATCGCAATCTCGTTGTGCTCGTCGATGAAAGTCATGGATGCCATTGATCTTAGTGGAAAGCGTGCCTGAAAACTTCGAACTTGAGAGAGAAAAGGTTTTGAGCGCAAGAGAACAGTATGCAAAGAGTCGTTATGAACTTTTAGGCGGGCAAAAAGTATTTATAGTATTCGGAATATAAGAAGTATTAACCTAGAGCAGTATTAACTACTAGCAGTATTAACTGAAAGCAGTATTAACCACTAGCAGTATTAACTGAAAGCAGTATTAACTACTACCAGTATTAACCACTAGCAGTATTAACTACTAGCAGTATTAACTGAAAGCAGTATTAACTACTAGCAGTATTAACTACTAGCAGTATTAACTGAAAGCAGTATTAACCACTAGCAGTATTAACTGAAAGCAATATTAACTACTAGCAGTATTAACTACTAGCAGTATTAACTGAAAGCAGTATTAACTACTAGCAATATTAACTGAACTTACTCCTTTTAACCTTGCTAAACACTGAGTACTGCGATGCATATCCTGAAAAAGAAGATTAGTAACACCAAGAAAAAATATACAGGTATAAAACCACTTTTTGAGAAGAAGATTATTCAGAGTTTATCATTCCCACACTTGTTACCAAGAAAGTGAATCTACCCACATCAAAAGCTTTAGTGAATAGATCAGCAAACTGATTATCAGTGTGAACTTTGACAACTTGAATAAGTTTCTTTTCATTACAATCTCTTATGAAGTGATACCTGATTTCAATGTGCTTTGTCTTTGAGTGCTTGACTGGATTATTTACAATGCTAATAGCACTGCTGTTGTCAATAAAGATTGGAGTGTGTAGAAAGGTTACCCCATAATCCAACATTTGATTCTGAATCCATAAGACTTGAGAACAGCAACTTGCAGCTGCTATGTACTCTGCCTCTGTTGTAGATGTGGATACTGTGGTTTGTTTCTTGCACTGCCATGAGACTAGTCTAGCACCCAAAAACTGACATCCTCCAGAAGTAGATTTTCTGTCCAAGTTTGCCCCACCTAGATCACTGTCTGAGTATGCTATTAGGTCAAAAGGTGAGTTATGAGGATACCAAAGTCCCAATCTGGGTTGCCCTTTGAGATATCTGAATATCCTCTTAACAGCTTGAAAGTGAGATTGCTTTGGCCTAACTTGAAATCTTGCACATACACAGACTGGAAACATTATATCTGGTCTTGAGGCTGTAAGATACATGAGAGAGCCAATCATGGATCTATAATGATGCACATCCATATCCTCCCCCTCAAGATCTGTTGTGATCTGCTTGTGTGTTTCCATAGGTGTGCTGGCAGGTTTTGATTCTGAGAAACCAAACTTGGTTAGAATATCCTGCACATACTTGGATTGACATATGAAAATGCCATCTGACTTCTGTTGAACTTGGAGTCCAAGGAAGAAAGTAAGTTCCCCCATGGAACTCATCTTGAACCTTTGATGCATTAAATCCTCAAACTCCTTGCACATGTTGTTTCTTGTAGAACCAAAAATAATGTCATCAACATATATTTGGACCAGCAAGATATCCTTCTTCTTTCTTTTGATAAATAGAGTCTTATCAATGACTCCTCTTTCAAAGTCATTTTCCAAGAGATAGGATGACAGAGTGTCATACCATGCTCTTGGGGCTTGATGTAGTCCATAAAGTGCTTTCTTTAATTTGTATACCCTGTCTGGATAGCTTGGGTTTTCAAACCCTGGTGGTTGACAGACATATACTTCTTCTTCAATTGATCCATAGAGAAAAGCACTTTTTACATCCATTTGGTAGACTTTGAAGTTCATGTAAGAAGCATAGGCTAGGAATAGTCTGATTGCTTCTATCCTAGCTACAGGTGCAAAAACTTCTTCATAATCTATACCCTCTTCTTGAGTATAGCCTTGTGCCACCAGCCTTGCTTTGTTTCTTATAACAATACCTCTTTCATCTCTCTTGTTTCTGAAGATCCATTTTGTGCCAATTGCTCTGTGACCTTTAGGAAGGTCTACTAGATCCCACACATCTTGTAGCTTGAACTGTAACAGTTCCTCTTGCATTGCTTCTATCCAGCTGGATTCTTTCATAGCATCATGTGCCTTTTTAGGCTCAAGCTGTGATAGAAAACAAGAAAGCACTGTATGCTGTTGATCTTGCATTTCCTGAAGTCTGCTTTGTTGTCTAGTTATCATAGGAGAAGAGATATCTCCTATTATCAACTGTGGAGGATGATTCTTTTGAACTCTGGTGTTGTAACTAGGTTCTTCATTTAATCCAGCCTCAAGATTAGATTCATGCAACTCAACTGAAGTGTTTTCAGATGCCACTTCATTGTTTTCTTGAGTCTCCTCATCTCTAGTGTCTTCTTCACTCTGACTTGGTTCAGTAAATGATTCCTTTTCACAGTCTTCAACTGAATTTACTGTGGGTATGGGAAAAATCACAGATTTAGGTATACTTTTTTGAACTTGTATGATCTCTGATTCTCCACTACCTGTTCCTGTATACTCATTACTGAAACCAAAAGAGTTAGTTAGTGAATCAATGTCAAATAGCCACTGAGGTCCAGACCCAACAGGATTTGGTGTGTTCTCATTGCATTTGACATTGTCACTTTCTTCAATTATTCTAGAAGAAGAGTTAAATACTCTGTAGGCCTTACTCTGAGATGAATATCCAACAAGAAATCCATCATCTGCTTTGCTATCAAACTTTCCTAAGTGAGATTTGGTATTTAGAATTGTACAAGGACACCCAAAAGGTTTAAAGAAACCAATAAAAGGTTTTCTTTTATTTAAAAGCTCATATGGGGTCTTGTTCTTTTGCTTGACCATTAGAACTCTGTTTTGGACATAACAAGCAGTATTAACTGCTTCATCCCAGAAGGTAATTGGCAATTTTGAATCAGCCAACAGAGATCTAGCAGCCTCTATTAGTGTCCTATTTCTCCTTTCAGCAACACCATTCTGTTGAGGAGTCCTAGGAGCACTATATTGTCTCTCAATACCTTTTTCTTCACAAAAGGTGTTTAGATCATGATTTTTAAACTCAGTTCCATTATCTGATCTAATGACTTTTACTCTTTGATTAGTTTGGTTTTCAATTCTTAGAATAAAGGATTTGATAAGACCACATGTTTCATCCTTAGTCCTTAGAAAATATACCCAAGTAAATCTGGAGTAATCATCAACAATAACCAAGCAGTAAGATTTCTTGCCTATACTCATAACATTTGTAGGACCAAACAGATCCATATGCAATAACTGGAGACAAGTAGAAACAGAATTTAACTCTTTGGTCTTATGAGAAGTTTTGTGTTGTTTGCCTTTAAGACAAGCAACACAATGATCATCACATGAAAAGACTTTTGAAGGTAAACCTCTTACAAGGTTATTTTTAACAAGATTGTTCATAGTCTTGAAATTCATGTGACACATCCTTCTGTGCCAAAGGGAGGATTCATCTACAGAAGCTTTTGAAACAAGACAATTTAGAGATGAATCACTATCAACATTGTCCAAATCAAGACAGTAAACATTGTCCTTTCTTGGAGTTCTAAGTAGTATCATGCTTTCATCAACTACCTTGAACCCTGGAGCAAGAATCATACACTCAGTATTAGAAAATAATATACTATGTTGTTTGTCACAAACCTGTGATACACTTAACAGGTTGTACTTTAATTGATCAACATAGTAGACATCCTCAAATGTCATCTTACCTTTGGTGACATTACCTTTTCCACTTATCTTACCACCAGTAAGATTGTCTCCAAATGCAACATGTCCTCCATTAATATGCTTGAAATCCTGAAGGCATGACATGTTTCCAGTCATGTGCCTAGAGCAACCACTATCAACATGCCATATGCTCTTTCCCTTGAGCTGTTGGTTGCCCTGCACATTAAATAAATCAATTAGTATGATTGGGAACCCAAGCAAAAGTGGTCTTGGGTCTCCCTTTCTGATCAAAGTATTTACATTCCTTTTTAATGAGGTTTTTAAACTCAGAGCACTCTTTATTAGAGTACTTTGTCAATATGATTGGCTTAGCAGAACCAACACTAGAAGCAGTACTAACCTTAGAAGTACTAACAGAATTAGCAGTACTAACAGGTTTAGCAGTACTAACAGGTTTAGCAGTACTAACCTTGTTAGCAGCATTAACATTGTTAGCAGTAGTATTACTTCTAGCAGCACTATCATTGTCAGCAACACTATTTGTGGTAGCAGTACTAACAGTTTTAGTGCTTTTAGGAATCCACATATTGACACTTTCTTTAACAGACTTTTTCTTCATGTGGCTTTTAGTTTTAACAGTTTTCTTAGCCACATGGTTCTTTTCAATTTTCTTATAACCAAAGGGTTTTTGCATGGATCTTTGGAAATTCATCCTTTGTTTCATAGGATTGAAATAACAGAATTTTGCAAGATGATTCAATTTGCCACAGATAAAACAAGGTTTTGGTCTATTGATTTTACTCAGATCAACCCCTTGTTTTTGTGCCCACTGATTATTCCAGTTTCTTTGATTTCCCCTCTTTTTGTCCTGTTTTTGGGACTCATTCTTCTTACATGCACACTGTTTGCAAGGACCTGGATTCACAACTGTGGTCTGTTTGTAATGGACCTTACCAGACTTTCCCTCTGTCTTCTCTATGTCCTTGGATTTGATCCAAGCCCTTCCACAATCATCATTGGTGATAATGTTATTCTCTAGAGGAATCTCACCACTCACCTTGTTCTCCTTACTCTTGCCAACCTCTTTCTCAGTCTTATCATCAACAACTACCTCATCTAAGGGATCTATTTCAGTGGCTCCCTCAGGCAAGTCCTTCCTATCTTTGGTGTCTAACAAGTCTGAAGTAGGAGGAATGTAATTGTTGTTATATGGTGGAGGTGTTGCATTGTACCCAATTCCTCTTCTCAGCTTATCATGAATCTGATTTTGTAGTAAAGAGTCCATTGCTTTAGAAGCATTGGAAAACTTTTCTACATCAAGCTTAACCTTGGTTAGCTCCTCTTTCAGTTTTTCACTCTCCTCTTTAGATTTGGTCAGTTTAAGTTCTAAATCCTTTTTCTCCCACTGCTAGTAATTGGTATCATATGAGTGTTGTAGTTCATTGGCTTGAAAACCTTTGATCTGATCTTCAAATCTCTCTACAATCCTTACATAGTCTTTTATATCCTTTTCTAATCTCTTAAGGTCATCACTCATCTTCTGATTGTGATCCCTGTACCTTTTAACAGTGTCTATGCAAGTTTTAGAACAGAGATTAGAACTTACCTCAGATGGGAGATCAGATACTTTAGCCATAAGAGCTTGATTCTGAATAGTTTCTTCTGCTTGATCACTCCAATCAAACCCCATTCCTTGTTGAGAAACAAGGGCTTGAGCAGAGTTTCTGTTGTTATTGAAGCTTCCAGATTGAGCTTGTTGATGGTTCTTGTTGTGAAACATTCCACTTCTGCATTCTCTAGCAAAATGTCCCTTCAGATGGCATTTGTAGCATTCTACCTTTGATTTATCAAACCCTGCTCCATCTTCTCTTCTTTGGGAGAAGTTGTTTCTTCCAGTCCTCTTTATAAACTTCTTAACCCTCATGGAGAGCATGGCCATCTGCCATTTAATATCCATCTCTTCCAGATCATCGGGATGGAGTTGTTCTAAGTCATCATTAATCAAAGAGGAATTTCCATGATTAGAAAGAAAAGCTTCAAACACATAATCAGTGCCTTTATCTTGATTTGATCCATTAGCAGCATTAACTGATTCAGAGTTAGCAGTAGAATCAATTGATGCTGATAGGAGTGCAACATTATGAATATATTCAGAAGGCTTCTTCTTTGCCTCCACCTCAGCTTCAAATACTCTAAGATCATTGTACAGATCATCAAGTTCTTTTTCTTCCAACTGATCATTCTGTCTGAATGACACAGTGTACATGGTCCATTCATCTCCAAGGGACCTTAAGAACTTTCTGTTCACATCATCTTGATCAATCTGTACTCCCATAGTAGCTAGTTCACCAATTAGTTTATTAAACCTGTCAAAAGTTTGAGTCATGGACTCATTCTTAGTTGAGATGAAGTTTTCATATTGTTGCTTTAAGATTGCCTTTTGATTTCTCTTGGTACTTTTGGTACCTGAGAATCTCTTCTCTAGAGCATTCCAGAGCATCTGTGCATCAGTGCAATTGCAGAATTGGTGTTGATACTCATTTGGAATGGCCAAGAGCAGTGTGCTCAAGGCTTTCATCTCTATCTGCCTTGTCTTCCTGTCTGCATCTGTCTTTGGAGGGGTTCTTTTGCCATCTTCACCAATCTTTCCTTCATCAGATGGGCCATTCTCAATGATGTCCCACATAGAGTAATCTGTGAGGAGAATATATTGCTTGATTCTGATCTTCCACATGTCAAATTCATTGGATCTAAGCATTGGAACTTTTGAGACCAAAGTACTGCTTGATTCTGTAGAATTTTCCATGATGAATAACTGTTTCTGAGAGAGTTTTGCTCTGATACCACTTGTCAGGATCGAATTCTTAACAAGAATTAATTCTCAGAAACAATATCAAAGAAGTTTGCGGAATAACACTTTGATATTTAATCAAACAGAAAATAAAGACAGAATATAATCAACAAACTGTAAACTTGTATTTAATGCTTTGAAGTTACAAGATTACTCACTCAACCTCAATATTGATGAACAGGCTCACCAATACGAATTCTACTTCTCTAGAATTAGGATCTATGCCTTGAGGTTGATTTTCTCTCTAAAAGAATGAAAACTGAAAGTTAAATTATTATTCTAAACTATACAATATATACTGAATATAAAGATAATTACAATAAATAAAATATCTTCAGTATATCTTCCATGTAGATCTCTAAGCTTCCATGTATATCCTTTCATACGAATCTTCATCATATAAGCAGTATTAATCTTCAGCAGCATTAACTTCCTTCTAGCAGCATTAACTACTAAGCAGTACTAACCACTAGCAGTACTAACTAGCTAAGCAGTACTAACTTTGTTCAAGCAGCACTAACTTTGACTAGCAGTATTAATTAACACTAGCAGTAGTAACACTCAGCAGTATTAACCTTTATGTCTTCTAGCAGTATTAACTCTGAACCAGCAGCATTAACCATACTTGATGAATTCTTCAGTTCCCAACAATCTCCCCCTAACTTGACTTTTAGGAAGAGAAGTCAAGTTTTTCAGAATTAATCTTCAAGATGCTCCCAAAACTCTATTATGGTCTAAATTCCTGTGTTTGCATCCAATCCCAAACTCTGATTGATGGTTCTTTGAATCAAGTATTTAGCCATTTCTGAATCTGGAACACACCTTAACTTTTTCTTTAACATGGCATGTAGCTTCAATCTGCTATGATTATACACTTTATCCACTAGGAAGTATTCAGTGTGATTTAAATCCAAAGTCACAGAATATACGCCACTAGTTTCATACAAAGTCCAATTGGTAACTGCTTGAAAAACGCTCCTTATGATCTCCTTCACTTCATCAGGTTTGAACATCATACACAGATACTCCATCACCAGTTTTGTAATTGAAATCCCTGGAGCTTTCAACTGATCTGCATACAACTTCATCCCTATATCAAACATTTCTTCAATATCAGACTTTGAGCATGTTCTGACAATTTTAGCCCAAGTACTGTAGACTTCATACTTTTCATCTTTTCTCTTCAGTCTGATATACTCCTTGCCATCTACTTCCAAAACATCCCAGTGAATGACTTCAGGAGGTTTAACTCCTACAGGTTCTGCTGCAATTGGTTCAGGCACTTTGTCCATCACAACCATGTACATCTTGACATCCTCAGTACTTGCAGGTTCTTTCATTGTAGATGACTCAGGTGCCTTTTCTTCTTCAGCAACCTTTTCAGCCTCTTCTTCCACTAATCTAGGCTTCTTTGTAGGCTTTCTCCTGGCAATCATCTTTGTTCTTTTTAGAGTCCTTAGACTTTCACCAATTGTTGTTTCCTTCTCTGGAGTTTCTTGCTCATCAGGGAATGGTTTTTGTAAGAAATCATTGCTTTCTTTCATTCTTTTCTCCATTTCAACCCTTGCAAGATCATCCCCTTGAAGCTTTATCATCTCAGCATCATACATCTTCTTGAGCTTCTCAAAAGACATCTTTGAAAACATCTCTACCTTGACACCTACTGCACCCTTGAGGAAAGTAATCATTTTCTTTCTCTCTTGAGCACCCAGGTATGTCTTTGAAGGTTGTCTTTTCCTTGCGGCCATTTTGATCTTAGCAGGCTTCCTCAAAGATGTGGCTTTCTTCTTGGCTTGTTCTGTTGCTAAGCTTTGTTGATAGGCTTTGTTTAACTCTGCAGCCATTGCTTTAGCTATCTCTCTATCCTTTTGCACTTGCATGGTTTCTGCTTCTTCAAGTTCAGCCTGTATCTTCCTAGCTAGAGCTTCATCTGATTCAATCAGCTTCTGCTTTTTCATTGGTTTATCAGATTCAACTAGCTTTGCCTTACCTTTCTCTTTACCCATCACCTTCTCAATGCTAGAGTTCTTTGCTGCATCACCTCTTTCTTTTATGACAACTCCTTTGGCCTTTGAGGTGACCTTGGGAGTATCATGTTTGGCTTTGATGAGTGTTTCTGCAATCTCAAGCTCTGTAAGGACCTCTTTTACTGTTTCTGCTGCTTCTTTCAGCTCAGCAGTATTAACCATTTCTGCTGCTTTACTTGAACTGGCAGTATTAATGGTTTCTGCTGCTGGCTCTGTTTCTGCTGCTTGCTCATTCTCCCCCTCAACATCATGTTTTTCCTCTTGCTCCCCCTTAGCTTTGGCATCAGCTTCTGACTCCCCCTTTTTGGGAGCATCAGCCACTGGTTTCCTCCTTCTGAGCACAAATTGTTTCTTCTTCCTTTGCAGAATCAGTTTCCTTACCATTTGCTTCAATTTGATGATTTGTTCTTGTTGTGACAGAACTATGAGTTTAAGCTCTTCTATATCTTTGCCCTGTTTGAGTACATCCATGTTGATGTTGCCCATGGTTTCCATCAATTCATAATAGTTATATCTGTCCTCACCTTCTCCAGAAGTGTTACCCTCTTTTGAAGGATCATTGGATCTTTTTGTAGTGGAAGTCTTCTGCCTAACAGAAGCACTATCCACCCCCTTGGGTTCTTGGCACCTGGGACCTTTGGATGATTGCTCACCCAAAGTTGCCATGGGGGAGGTCTTATTGATGTTACCACTTTCCTCCTCTGTGCTAGCAGGAGTAGTGGCAGCCTCATCACCCATATGATCTACCTCCTCCTCAGAGAGCACCTCCTTTGGGTTGGGAGACACCCTTGTGGTTTCCCTTTGGATATTCTCTAGGGGAGAATTCTCCCTTAGAGGGCTTATAGGCTTAGTGGGTAATGGTACAAGAAGGGAAGGAGCCTTCTTTACCTGTTTTCTTTTGTAAGTTTGGGTGATGGGAGATGTTGGTTTTTCAAGAAGGGACTGGGGAATTGATTTTGAGAGGGAAGGTTGGGCTTGGCTAGCAGTGGATTGGTCTAATGGGGGCCTTGACCCTGCTGCCATACCTTCATTGGTTTGGGACACCACCATCATTGTAGAGAACAATGGGGTGTCAACTCCTTCAGAGTCCCCAGCAGATCTTCTCATATTTGAGAAAACCTTGCCTTTGGGGGGTTTAGGTACATATACCCCCAACAGGTTGAGGTATATCCGTCAATTCATGAGTAATGACTTCTTGAACAAACCTGGGATACATAAAGAAGCTCTTTTTGTTTCCCATGTTTGAGACAAGATCACTGAAAATCATTTTAGAAAAATTATACTTTCTGGCAGTGGCCAAGCACACCAAAGCATAAGCAATAGTGCTGCTGAACTCACTCCATCCAGTAGTCTTTTTGGAGATACAATGCATAAGAGTATGGACAAAGAAACGCCATTGGGGTGAGAATTTTGCTTTAGAAAATTTGAAAACACCCAATGGGCCTCCATACCCCATTCTTGTAAGAGTTGTAAACAGTTCATCATTTGGGATAGAAGTTATACCAGAGGCATCGTCTAGACGTAGACGGATGCGAATAACCTCTTCAGTAACTGTTAGTGATTGATCACAGATTCTTGTCTTGATCATTTGCACACCATTTTCCACAACAATGGTTGCATTAGCCCAGAACTGCCTTTGATGCTCAATGTAGATTGTAGGTGATACAATAAGAGCATGAGCAATGTGGCTTGTCTTGAGGAAATCCACAATCTGATGAAATCCTGAAGCTTGCTTTGGCTTTTGTAGCATCGCAATCTCGTTGTGCTCGTCGATGAAAGTCATGGATGCCATTGATCTTAGTGGAAAGCGTGCCTGAAAACTTCGAACTTGAGAGAGAAAAGGTTTTGAGCGCAAGAGAACAGTATGCAAAGAGTCGTTATGAACTTTTAGGCGGGCAAAAAGTATTTATAGTATTCGGAATATAAGAAGTATTAACCTAGAGCAGTATTAACTACTAGCAGTATTAACTGAAAGCAGTATTAACCACTAGCAGTATTAACTGAAAGCAGTATTAACTACTACCAGTATTAACCACTAGCAGTATTAACTACTAGCAGTATTAACTGAAAGCAGTATTAACTACTAGCAGTATTAACCACTAGCAGTATTAACTACTAGCAGTATTAACTGAAAGCAGTATTAACCACTAGCAGTATTAACTGAAAGCAATATTAACTACTAGCAGTATTAACTACTAGCAGTATTAACTGAAAGCAGTATTAACTACTAGCAATATTAACTGAACTTACTCCTTTTAACCTTGCTAAACACTGAGTACTGCGATGCATATCCTGAAAAAGAAGATTAGTAACACCAAGAAAAAATATACAGGTATAAAACCACTTTTTGAGAAGAAGATTATTCAGAGTTTATCATTCCCACACTTGTTACCAAGAAAGTGAATCTACCCACATCAAAAGCTTTAGTGAATAGATCAGCAAACTGATTATCAGTGTGAACTTTGACAACTTGAATAAGTTTCTTTTCATTACAATCTCTTATGAAGTGATACCTGATTTCAATGTGCTTTGTCTTTGAGTGCTTGACTGGATTATTTACAATGCTAATAGCACTGCTGTTGTCAATAAAGATTGGAGTGTGTAGAAAGGTTACCCCATAATCCAACATTTGATTCTGAATCCATAAGACTTGAGAACAGCAACTTGCAGCTGCTATGTACTCTGCCTCTGTTGTAGATGTGGATACTGTGGTTTGTTTCTTGCACTGCCATGAGACTAGTCTAGCACCCAAAAACTGACATCCTCCAGAAGTAGATTTTCTGTCCAAGTTTGCCCCACCTAGATCACTGTCTGAGTATGCTATTAGGTCAAAAGGTGAGTTATGAGGATACCAAAGTCCCAATCTGGGTTGCCCTTTGAGATATCTGAATATCCTCTTAACAGCTTGAAAGTGAGATTGCTTTGGCCTAACTTGAAATCTTGCACATACACAGACTGGAAACATTATATCTGGTCTTGAGGCTGTAAGATACATGAGAGAGCCAATCATGGATCTATAATGATGCACATCCATATCCTCCCCCTCAAGATCTGTTGTGATCTGCTTGTGTGTTTCCATAGGTGTGCTGGCAGGTTTTGATTCTGAGAAACCAAACTTGGTTAGAATATCCTGCACATACTTGGATTGACATATGAAAATGCCATCTGACTTCTGTTGAACTTGGAGTCCAAGGAAGAAAGTAAGTTCCCCCATGGAACTCATCTTGAACCTTTGATGCATTAAATCCTCAAACTCCTTGCACATGTTGTTTCTTGTAGAACCAAAAATAATGTCATCAACATATATTTGGACCAGCAAGATATCCTTCTTCTTTCTTTTGATAAATAGAGTCTTATCAATGACTCCTCTTTCAAAGTCATTTTCCAAGAGATAGGATGACAGAGTGTCATACCATGCTCTTGGGGCTTGATGTAGTCCATAAAGTGCTTTCTTTAATTTGTATACCCTGTCTGGATAGCTTGGGTTTTCAAACCCTGGTGGTTGACAGACATATACTTCTTCTTCAATTGATCCATAGAGAAAAGCACTTTTTACATCCATTTGGTAGACTTTGAAGTTCATGTAAGAAGCATAGGCTAGGAATAGTCTGATTGCTTCTATCCTAGCTACAGGTGCAAAAACTTCTTCATAATCTATACCCTCTTCTTGAGTATAGCCTTGTGCCACCAGCCTTGCTTTGTTTCTTATAACAATACCTCTTTCATCTCTCTTGTTTCTGAAGATCCATTTTGTGCCAATTGCTCTGTGACCTTTAGGAAGGTCTACTAGATCCCACACATCTTGTAGCTTGAACTGTAACAGTTCCTCTTGCATTGCTTCTATCCAGCTGGATTCTTTCATAGCATCATGTGCCTTTTTAGGCTCAAGCTGTGATAGAAAACAAGAAAGCACTGTATGCTGTTGATCTTGCATTTCCTGAAGTCTGCTTTGTTGTCTAGTTATCATAGGAGAAGAGATATCTCCTATTATCAACTGTGGAGGATGATTCTTTTGAACTCTGGTGTTGTAACTAGGTTCTTCATTTAATCCAGCCTCAAGATTAGATTCATGCAACTCAACTGAAGTGTTTTCAGATGCCACTTCATTGTTTTCTTGAGTCTCCTCATCTCTAGTGTCTTCTTCACTCTGACTTGGTTCAGTAAATGATTCCTTTTCACAGTCTTCAACTGAATTTACTGTGGGTATGGGAAAAATCACAGATTTAGGTATACTTTTTTGAACTTGTATGATCTCTGATTCTCCACTACCTGTTCCTGTATACTCATTACTGAAACCAAAAGAGTTAGTTAGTGAATCAATGTCAAATAGCCACTGAGGTCCAGACCCAACAGGATTTGGTGTGTTCTCATTGCATTTGACATTGTCACTTTCTTCAATTATTCTAGAAGAAGAGTTAAATACTCTGTAGGCCTTACTCTGAGATGAATATCCAACAAGAAATCCATCATCTGCTTTGCTATCAAACTTTCCTAAGTGAGATTTGGTATTTAGAATTGTACAAGGACACCCAAAAGGTTTAAAGAAACCAATAAAAGGTTTTCTTTTATTTAAAAGCTCATATGGGGTCTTGTTCTTTTGCTTGACCATTAGAACTCTGTTTTGGACATAACAAGCAGTATTAACTGCTTCATCCCAGAAGGTAATTGGGACATGCATTCTCAAGGAATCTCTTATGCTTATGGAACTCAGATTTCAAAGAATCTCTGAGATTCCTATCTGTCCTCTGAATCATCTCAAGGATCTCTTATGCTTATGGTGTGACTTCTTCCCTGCTGCTGAAAAAATTAAAGAAATTATCAGTCAAGAATCTTTGGAACGAAGACAGAAAGGAGAAGAAATACCTGAGTATATGATCAATCCTCCCAAATCTTCTTATAGCTGATAGATTAGTTTTCTTATCTGTAATCTGTTAGTTATACTTACAGTAGTTAGTTAGTCACTTGTACTTATGATTTTCATATCTTGTAATTCTATCCCTGAATTAAATGAAAATTGCAGTGATGTACTTAACCCTATCAGTACTGTAAAAGATCCCTCAAAATAGTAATTGGGACATGCATTCTATGAGTCCTTGTTATTCCTATATTTTGAATTAAAAAGTAATTTTCTTTTGTTACTTTGTCATTATCAAATAGGGGGAGATTGTTGATCCAAACTCTCTCAGTGATTTGATAACGACCCTCTTTTATACTTAGTGAAAATTACGTTATTATATGTATTAGTGTTTCATCATCAGCGATCAGACTGAGTCTGTTCAGTTATCGCTGATGACCTTTCTGTAAACATTAATATGTATTAGTGTTTCACTTTCAGCGATCAAACTGAGTCTGTTCAGTTATCACTGATAGTTTCCTATGTAACACAGTTAACGTAATCCCTGAAGACAAGTCTCGCGTCAACATAGTTCATAGCTGAATCGAAGACGAAGCCACTGAACAATAGATAAGTCTACTAGTGACCTGATGCGGATATCAGCGAAGACCAGACAAATCTACTTACGAGAAGAAGCCTGAGGAAAAGCTTCAGCGATAGCTGAACTTCTTTATCTCTGGAAGAAGAGATACTCAGCGATCAACGATCACAAAGCTTATGCCTCAAGTTTTCTTTTGTCTTACCTTGCACAACCAGTACGATGTGTCAGAACGGACAAGTCTCTGCCACAGATCGTACACCAACTCTGTCAACTACACTGTTCATAAAGTGGCCAAAAGCATGTCTCCAAAAGTGAGACTACCAAAGCCAATCTATGAATGCCACGTGTAAAGTACCCTGCCATGCATTTAATGCATAGGGTATAAATAGGAAGCTCACTCCTTCATCTGAAGGTGTGCTCAATCCTTGAACTCCAAAATAGAAACCCTTGTTTTCTATCTCTCTAAAAATCCCCCATTCTCTGAATTTCTTGTGCAACCATCTTAGTGTTTCTTAAGTTTGTTTAGATTGAGTCTGTCTTAATCTTATTCCGCAACAAACTTGTAAATTGTATTTTGATTTATCAATAAACAATTTATTAAACTTTAATTTCTGTGTTTGTATTCAACCCCCCCCCCTTCTACAAACTTGTTAAGCACCTTCGGGACCAACAAGTGGTATCAGAGCAGTTTGTTTAATCTAATAAACAAGATCTTGCTGTATACTCTTCCTTGCTATTCTAAAATGGCACTAAACACAAACACAAATTACTATGATAATGGTTCACTTTCTAAACCTCCTCGATTTAGCAGAGATAACTTTTCTCTATGGAAAAATCGAATGATGCTATTTCTTGAAGGTGCGGATCCTACTATACCTGAATATATAGAAAACGGACCCTATGAACCTGTTAGAATTATAGCTGCTGTTCCTGCTACTGCCACCACTGAAGCTGTCCCTGAACGATATGTCGTTAAGGAAATAAGACAGTGGAGTGATGAAGATAAAAAGAAGGTAGGCATAGATGCAAGAGCAAAGACCATTATATCAATGGCTCTGCCTGATGAAGTTTTCCATTCCATCATGCATCTAAAAACTTCTAAAGAAATGTGGGAAACCATATGTGTTCAATATGAGGGCACCACTGAAATCCAAGAGACCCGAAAGATTAACTTGGTGAGACAGTATGAAAGTTTTATCGCTGGTAAGAATGAATCTCTCTCTGACATTCATCAGCGGTTTAACTGCCTGATCATTGACCTAAGAACTGTTGGAAGGACCTATTCTAATTCTGAGGTCCTAACAAAATTCTTGGAAAGTCTTCCTGAAAGCTGGGACAGTTATTCAATATGTCTTAAGCTGACAAAGGACTTACATACTCTCTCTCTAAGCACTCTGTATGGAATATTGCTCAACTATGAGCAATCTAATCTCCTGAAGAAGAATCTTGTAAAAGATTCTAAAGACTCCAAAAGCACTGCTGTTGCTTTAGTCTCATCAGAGATAATTCCATCTCAGCGATCTACTCTCACCATCACTGAGTTAGATTCTGAATCTGAGGATTTATCAGACCCTGATCTTTCAGAGTTTAATGAGTCCTTAGCACTCTTGACAAACTCTTTTAAGAGATTTGCAAGAAAGAGTAACTTCCGAAGAAGTAAACCTCTCTCTCTTACTGAAAAGCCAAAATCAACTCCGGTTGATAAGGCTACAGCCACTTGCTATAACTGCGAAAAAATCGGACATTTTGCTAGTGAGTGCAGGTCTAAAAAGGTCTTCAAACCTTCTACCTCAAGAAGATCCAGTGATGACAAATACCATAAGCTGAAAAACAAATATCAAAAGCTGAAAAGCTATCAGCAAAAAGGTAAAGGTCTCATCGCTGAAGAACATGACTGGGCTGAATCAGAAGAATCATCTTCTGATGAAGAAGAAGTTGCTAATCTTTGCCTCATGGCTGAGATTAAAGAAGAAGTAGAAGAACCATCTGAACCTTCTATGAGCTACATATCATCTCAGGTATCCATCTCTACAAATCCCTCTCTGCCTGAAGCTGAGAGAAGTCGCGCTGTTGATGTGCTGACGATTGACCTTTATAATGCTCTAAACGACAAAACTCAAGCTGAAAATAAAAATGTTTATTTAACACAAGAGCTAGAGAAATGTCATGAAAAGATCAGTGAACTAAATCTTTTAGAAGAAAAGCTAAAAGATCAAGTCATTATAAATGAAATCATCAGCATTGAACGCGAACAAGCCATCGCTGCTCTAAAAGCAGAAAAGGCTCATGTTGAAAAATGGTGCAAATCATCAACAAAGATCTCTGAGATAATAAATGCTCAAACTCCTGAAAGTGATAAAACTGGTCTTGGTTTTTGGTCACCACAGGATGATCCTAAAGAAGAAAGTTCCTCGCTTAAGTTTGGAACTTTTGTCACATCTTTCTTTGACACTTCTTATAATCAATTCTATCCCTGTTCTTCTTCTAATCCCATCCCTGAGGAGATATCTGCAAGATCTAAGCCTGCAAATAAAGGAAAGTCTATTCTCCCTCCTCAGAAGGCTTCCAAGAAAACCAAACTGAAAGTTCCTTCCAAACCTTCAGTGGATAAACCTTTTAGCTCAGTGACAGAAATCTTTGATATCTGTCCTCCAAAGCTGAAGGTTGATCTAAAGCCCGTGAAATCTGAAGAAATAAAAATTCCTCCCAGATCTCGTGCTAAAGGTATTCTTGGAGCTGGACCTGCTCATCTTAAGTTTTCAAAACCTTCTGGCTATAAATCCACCATCAGATATAGAAAATGTTATCACTGTGGATTCACTGACCATATTGCGAGTAAGTGTCCAAATACCACCAAAGCTGATAAAACAGCCAAAGTGAAGAAAAATACCACTAAGGTTAAGAAATTAACCAAAGTGAAGATTACCACTGAAGCTGAATCTTCATCAGCGGTGAAGACTGCTGAATCTTCCTTATCCACTAACTCTGAAGGACCCATTGAAAAGTGGGTACCAAACAAAGCTTAATCTTCCTTATGTATGCAGGGATCAAAGGGCATCTGGTATCTCGATAGCGGATGTTCTAGTCATATGACTGGACAAAGAGACCTGCTCACTGAATACAAGGAAGAGAAAGGTCCCTCTGTGACCTTTGGTGGAAATGGAAAAGGATTTACCCGAGGGTTTGGTGTCCTCAGCAATGGGACAACTACCTTTCGAAGAGTCGCTTATGTAGATGGACTGAAGCACAATCTTCTAAGCATCAGTCAGCTATGTGACAAAGACTACGAAGTTCGCTTTTCTAAGAAAGCATGTTCAGTGGTAGATGAAAAAGGAAAACTTGCTCTCAGTGGTTATAGAAGAGAAAATGTCTATGTAATAGATATGGACTCTACTATCACTGATAACTTATGTTTTCTCTCTAAGGCCTCTTCTGATGTCAACTGGCTATGGCATAAAAGGCTCTCTCATCTAAACTTCAAAACCCTGAATTCTCTCTCGTCTAAGGAACTGGTTTCTGGTCTTCCTCAGCACTCATATGCTAAAGAATCTCTCTGCTCAGCATGTGAAAAAGGAAAACAAACAAGAGCTAGTTTCAAGTCGAAACAAGTTTCCTCAGTAACAAGTCCTCTTCAGCTCTTGCATATGGATCTATTTGGCCCTGTCAATATACAATCAATAGCTGGAAAGAAATATACGCTTGTCATTGTAGATGAATATTCTCGCTACACCTGGGTTATTTTTCTTCGCTGCAAGAATGATACTCCAGAAGAACTAATATCTTTTGTCAAAAAGATGGAAGTGCTGAATAATCTTACTGTTCGATCAATAAGGAGTGATCATGGAACTGAATTCAAAAATAGTTCCCTGAACAATTTCTTTGAGAACAAGGGAATCTCTCATAACTTCTCTTCAGTAAGAACACCTCAGCAAAACGGAGTCGCTGAAAGAAGAAACAGAACGATCATAGAAGCTGCTAGATCAATGCTCAGCGATTCTCACCTCCCTACTCAATTTTGGGCAGAAGCTGTAAACACTGCATGTTTTACTCAAAACAGATCGCTGATAATAAAGCGATTTGGGAAGACAGCTTATGAACTCTTTCTTGGAAGGAAGCCTTCTATCAGTTTTCTTCATATCTTTGGTTGTCAGTGCTTTATCTTAAACAACAAAGATCAACTTGGAAAGTTCGACCCAAAAGCTGATGATGGAATATTTTTAGGATATTCCTCCATCTCAAAAGCCTACAGAGTTTTCAACAAAAGAAGACAAACCGTAGAAGAAACCATTCATGTCACGTTTGATGAAACGCGCTCAGCGAATTCTAAACCAATCGCTGACAATGAAGAACTGAATACTTGGATGATCTCTCACTATAGAGAAACTGAACCTTTCTTCTCAAACCAACAGCACACTGAAACTCCAGCTGCTGATGAAGAACCAAGTATCATACCTCCCACCGCTGAATCCAACTCATGGATTTCAGCTGAACCTCTAAACACACTTCTACCATCTACGTCTGAAAACCCTTCTGAAAGCATTGGTGTATCTAATGTTCAACAATTACTAGCTGATGAACCTCAAGCATCTTCATCAGCGACTGCTCCTATTGTTGATCCTATCGCTGAAATAAGCAATCTTGCTCCTGCTCAGCGATGGACCAGAGATCACCCCATAGATCAAATTCTTGGTAATCCAGATGCAGGTATTCAGACACGACGAAGCTCAGGTAATATCTGTCTCTTTGTAAACTTTCTCTCCTTAATAGAACCAAAGAAGACTGATGATGCCCTCAGAGATCCAAACTGGGTCAGCGCTATGCAAGAAGAGCTGACTGAATTCTCTCGAAACAAAGTTTGGAATCTCGTTCCTAGACCATCTGATAAAACTGTAATAGGCACCAAATGGGTGTTTAGAAACAAGTTAGATGAACATGGAATTGTAACCCGCAACAAGGCTCGACTTGTTGCTCAGGGATACAGACAAGAGGAAGGCATAGACTATGATGAAACCTTTGCCCCTGTGGCCAGGCTCGAAGCAATTCGACTATTCTTAGCTTATGCAGTCTATAAAGACTTCATCGTTTATCAAATGGACGTAAAATCAGCTTTTCTGAATGGAAAACTGAATGAAGAAGTTTATGTAGAACAACCACCAGGGTTCTATGACCCTAAGCATCCAAATTATGTTTATAAATTGGATAAGGCTCTCTATGGTCTAAAACAAGCCCCTCGTGCTTGGTATGACACTCTCTCATCTTTTCTTATCTCTGAAAATTTTGAACGTGGCAAGATCGATAATACGTTATTTTTCAGGAAGATAAAAGGTCATATAATTCTTGTACAAATATATGTCGATGACATAATATTTGGTTCTACTAACCCATCTCTATGTACTCGCTTCGCTGAAAGAATGAAGAAAGAATATAAAATGAGTATGATGGGTGAGCTGACATATTTTCTTGGTCTTCAGATTAAACAATCTGACAAAGGTACTTTTATCTGCCAAGGTAAGTATGTTAAAGACATGCTGAAGAAGTTTGATTTAACACAAACTTCAGCGATGAAAACTCCTATGGCACCACCACTGACACTTAACAAGGATCCATCTGGAAAACCTGTTAATGTCACTGCCTATAGAGGAATGATAGGCTCATTGTTGTATCTTACAGCAAGCCGACCTGACATCATGTACTCTACTTGTTTATGTGCACGCTATCAATCTGAACCCAAGGAATCCCATCTGATCGCTGTAAAGCGAATTTTCAGATATCTGAAAGGAACTCCTAACCTCGGTCTTTGGTATCCCAAAGACTCAGGGTTCGATCTAACTGGTTATTCTGATAGTGATTTTGCAGGCTGTAAACTTGACAGAAAAAGTACCACTGGTGGATGTCAACTCTTGGGAGGAAAGCTAGTAAGCTGGACAAGCAAGAAGCAAAATTCTGTGTCCACTTCCACAGCTGAAGCTGAATACGTAGCCGCTGGAAGCTGTTGTTCACAAATCCTATGGATGAGAAATCAACTATTAGATTATGACCTTCAGCTGTCAAAGATTCCTATCTATTGCGACAGCACTAGTGCTATCGCTATAGCAAACAATCCAGTGCTACATTCAAAGACAAAACACATAGAGATCAGATATCACTTTATCAGAGATCATGTGATGAATGGTGATATTGAACTTCACTTTATCCCTACTGACTTTCAGCTTGCTGATATTTTCACCAAACCTCTTGATGAGACAAGGTTCAACTTTCTCATCAGTGAGCTTGGAATGCTGAACCTCGAAGAATAATTCTTCAGCGTTCATGTATTGTGTCAGTAATCAAAAGTTCCCCTCATCATTCTCTCTGATAAACATTCTGACTCTCAGGTATGTTCTCTCTCCCTCAAAGATGTTTTTCTTCAAAATATAAACTTTAATCACTGAACTTTCTTCAAATGATTAAAAGCTTTTTTTTAAAAATACATTAATCACTGATATTTCCAATCAGTGATCTTTTAAAAGGAAAATCTATCCCTATCTTTCCAATCAGGGATACTTTTAAAAAGGAAAATCTATCACTGACTTTTCTTCAGTGATCATTTGAACGGACAAATGAACAGTCTCTCTCCTCTATGACGTCATTTGAACCGACAATCCACGACATGCCTTTTCTGACACGTTCGTCCGTTGCCCTTCTATCCAATCAACTTCGTGGAACGTGTCAATGTCATGATGATTTCTTTTCCCGCTTCATTCTCTCTCTTATCTCTCTTCTCTCTCTTCGTATAAAAGGAATTCTTCTCTCCTTTATACGGTTTACGCTTTCAAAACTTTCAAAGCAAGAAACAATCTCTCAAGAACACTCAAGCAAGTAAACCCAGAATATTGAATCTGCAACTCTTTTTCTTCAAGATACACAGGTTTATTTCATGTTTATATGCTTTGTTCATATGCTTTTTATTCTTTTAAAATCCTACTCGCTGTCTATGGATTTTATAAAACGTTTTTTTAAAACTAAAGATCATTCTTTCTGATTTTATGTTTTTAAATAAAAACCTTTTGGTTTTAAAGTGTTCTTCCTTCTTTCTACCCAGAACACTATTTTTTTTCCTCTTAAAAATAACTTGATAATTTTCCAGTTTCCCTTCATCTATGGAAACTGGTAATCATATTATTTTTAATCTAAATCATTTCTTCTATTATGCCTCTTTCCATAACAGAAATGACACAGTCTTCAATCGTTGCTTCCAAGCATGTACGATTCGCTCTCACTGAAGTTGAGATTACTAAATGTAATCATTTGGCCAGACTCGACTTCAAAGCTGACAAATACCCACATCTGGTGGAAGCTGCTGAATTCCTCAAGCAGTCATGCATAGCTTACGCGATCACTGTGGATCCTAAGCCCTCCAAGACTCTACTTCAGCAGTTCTGGTTCACTGCTGATGCTACTGAACTTACAAACAGGAAAGGCGAACGAGTCCCTGCTATCTCGTTCAGCACGGAATTAGGGCCAGGGAGCATGACCGCTCTTAGCCTCAGGAAATCCTTACGATTCCCTGACAAACCAAAGAGTGGATTTGACGCCCTCCCTACTGATGATGAGCTGATATTCTTCCTGGACGCAATGGGCTATTGTTGGGAAAACAAACCAAGATCCTCTATTCCTAACAAGAAACTCACCAAGATTCTTAAAGCTCAGATGCCATCACAACTGAACTTTATCTTCTCGCACATAATTCAGTGCATGAGTGGGAAGAGTGGTTCGCTGGATCAAGCCAGCAAAACACAACTGCAGATGGCATACTCCGTTATCGCTGGTCAAAACTTTGACTACGCCACAGCCATCTTTGAAGATCTGAGGTCGAGATTAGAGAAGCCTGAACGAGATCCCAAGATCTCATATGTACGTTTCATATGTACGTACATCAAGTTCCTCTATCCCAACACCTATCCTACCAAAGATGATGGCACCTTTGCCAGGGTTGGTCAACGATCACTGGAGGTCAAGCCACTCGCAGACGAGGTAAGTATCTCTCTCCTTCGCTCTCGTCTCTCTCTCCATTCTTCTTCATCTTCAGCGACCACGCAGACGGTTCCTTCGTCTGCTATCCCTGTCGCTACCACTACTTCCAAAAGACCATCAGCTAGTCCAATTGGTCCTTCCAAAAAGGCCAAAAAGACTAAGGAAAGTACACCTTCTAGTACTATACCTGAGGGAGCTTCTCAACAAGCTACCTTAGATGCTTTTGTGGGTCTTTCCTCCACAACTTCAGCAGTCACTCATACTGCCGTGTCAGCGATCTCACTCGCTGTCACATCATCAGTAACCCCACCTACTATCTCATTCCCTGAGATTAACCCCATCCCTACTTCTATCCCCAAAACTCTTCCCTTCTCTCCTCATTTGGTCTCTGAACCTGCCACCTCTTCTTTCCCTATAGGACCTGAGCATCAAACTTTTGAGGAATCTATGCAGTTCTACAAAATGTTTGATACGTCAGGTACACCTATAATCCTAAACACTTCTCTTCCCCCCTCTCCAAATAAGCCCATATCTGAACTAACATTATTTTCAGGTCCTAGCTTGGCGACTGTTGACACGCATGTCAACAGTCTAGGAGAAAAGGTGGATGCTCTCACCAACACCATCAATGAAACCACCAACGCCGTCAATCAGGCTGGTGAGGAGCTGAAGAAGTTGACCGCCACTTGCTCATCCAAAGCTGAGAACTCTCAACTTTCAGCTCTCGAAGAACAAGTCGTCCAACTCAGAGAGTCCTCTCGACTTTTTCAAGGACGATTTGAGTCTCTTACAGCTGACGTTCAGGGTCTCTCTTCCAAGGTTGACCTCTGCACATCCCTTCTTCAGCAAGTTCTCCAAAAAGTGAATGAACCAGCTCCAGCGCTGCCTCCCTCCTTCACTGAAGATGATCGTACCAACCTCAACATCGCTGTGGAATTCATTCATGATGCCACATGCGACATACCTGCGGTTGAAGACCGAGTTAAGCGTCTGGAGGCTGACGTTCAAGTGCTAAAAGCTTCAACAGCTACTCCAGCAGCTGAACAATCCCCTACCGCTGATAATGACAAAGTGGGGGAGAAAACTGAAGAAACTTCTATCGCTGCTGCTGGGGATGCTGAGACTCCAAAGGAACCTCCCTCTCAATCTGAGGGGGAGAAGGCAAAAGAATCCTCATCGATTCACTCCATTCTCTTTGAAGAGGATGAGGATGAAGACGATGAAGAGGAAGATGATCTAGATCTTGATGATCAAGAAAAGGATCAGCCCTCCGATGACGACGACGACGATGAAGACCAAGCTATGTGGTTCTCTAAGCCGAACGTCGTATCAGGGACAACTTCGCAAGAGGTTGTCAAAACAGGGGTGAGAGGTGATACATCTTCAAGTGTTCCTTCGCAAAGCAAAGACAAGCAACCAATCGCTGAAGAATGCTTGAGGACTGGATCACAATCTGAGGGGGAGCATCCTTCTCAGGTATGTCTTTCAATTGTACCACTTTTCTACTCTTTCCAAACCCCTATGTCTTTCTAGCCTTTATCTCTCTCGTTCTAAAAATACACTTATCCCTTCTTTCCTTCTTTTTCTAACCAGACAGTTCTCACCCCTGCTTAAGGGTTCTGAACTACAAATAATACCAGCGACTATCGCTGAAGAAATAATCCCAATCTCTATCGCTGAGATTGATGAAGAAGAAGAAGATTCCCTGGTCCATCCAGGAAGGCCCTCTCGACCATCTCATTGGTCAGAGGAAGTGCTGAAGAAAAGAGTTGAAATGATCGCTCAACTAGAAAGTCAACGGCTGAAAATCCCTCTTCAAATATCCACAGAGCTCGACTTCCTTACTAAAGCTGAAAGAGAAGAATCTGCCAAAGCTGAGAAGCTGATCGCTGAATGCAAACGAGATGCCCAACTCGCTTTAAAGATTCAATCTTCTCAAGTCAAGGACAAAAAGCTGAAAAGCAAACCTGTGGAAGTTCAAGCTGCACTACTGAAAGAAATTGAAGAGGAACGCTTCAAAGAACAAGAGATCAACGATAAGTCTATCGAATGGTGCAAACAAAAGATGGATTATCGTTCTGATCTTCTTCCAATATCAGCCGTGACTATCTCTGGTCGCAAGAAGAAAGATCAACTCTCAGTGACCATGGAGATTACCAGAGAGGATGGAACCCAAAAAGCAATGTACGTATCAAAACTTGAAAGCTTCGGATTTACGGAATGGTTAGAGTTCTGGGATGCGCTGAAGAAATCCAAATCTACATACAGAGGCTACGTTGAAGGACTCCTTGAAGCCCTCATAAATAGAGTCGTTTCTGTACTAAAGCTGCCATCTCCTCTTCCTCCCAAATCTGTGAAACTCAAGAGAAAAATTGGGTCCTCCTCCTCTGAAGATGTCGCCATCATCAGGAATGAAACTTCTATCAAATTTTCAAGAGATGCACTGTTTGGTCCTCCTCCTGATCTTTCAGTTCTGGACTTATCTCTGCCTCCTGGTGGTCCCTTCCAAGCTGGTCAAGTAATCGACAAGCCTTATGGAATATTCTTCAGAGATGATGATGAGGAACTCAGATTTCAAAGAATCTCTGAGATTCCTATCTGTCCTCTGAATCATCTCAAGGATCTCTTATGCTTATGGTGTGACTTCTTCCCTGCTGCTGAAAAAATTAAAGAAATTATCAGTCAAGAATCTTTGGAACGAAGACAGAAAGGAGAAGAAATACCTGAGTATATGATCAATCCTCCCAAATCTTCTTATAGCTGATAGATTAGTTTTCTTATCTGTAATCTGTTAGTTATACTTACAGTAGTTAGTTAGTCACTTGTACTTATGATTTTCATATCTTGTAATTCTATCCCTGAATTAAATGAAAATTGCAGTGATGTACTTAACCCTATCAGTACTGTAAAAGATCCCTCAAAATAGTAATTGGGACATGCATTCTATGAGTCCTTGTTATTCCTATATTTTGAATTAAAAAGTAATTTTCTTTTGTTACTTTGTCATTATCAAATAGGGGGAGATTGTTGATCCAAACTCTCTCAGTGATTTGATAACGACCCTCTTTTATACTTAGTGAAAATTACGTTATTATATGTATTAGTGTTTCATCATCAGCGATCAGACTGAGTCTGTTCAGTTATCGCTGATGACCTTTCTGTAAACATTAATATGTATTAGTGTTTCACTTTCAGCGATCAAACTGAGTCTGTTCAGTTATCACTGATAGTTTCCTATGTAACACAGTTAACGTAATCCCTGAAGACAAGTCTCGCGTCAACATAGTTCATAGCTGAATCGAAGACGAAGCCACTGAACAATAGATAAGTCTACTAGTGACCTGATGCGGATATCAGCGAAGACCAGACAAATCTACTTACGCGAAGAAGCCTGAGGAAAAGCTTCAGCGATAGCTGAACTTCTTTATCTCTGGAAGAAGAGATACTCAGCGATCAACGATCACAAAGCTTATGCCTCAAGTTTTCTTTTGTCTTACCTTGCACAACCAGTACGATGTGTCAGAACGGACAAGTCTCTGCCACAGATCGTACACCAACTCTGTCAACTACACTGTTCATAAAGTGGCCAAAAGCATGTCTCCAAAAGTGAGACTACCAAAGCCAATCTATGAATGCCACGTGTAAAGTACCCTGCCATGCATTTAATGCATAGGGTATAAATAGGAAGCTCACTCCTTCATCTGAAGGTGTGCTCAATCCTTGAACTCCAAAATAGAAACCCTTGTTTTCTATCTCTCTAAAAATCCCCCATTCTCTGAATTTCTTGTGCAACCATCTTAGTGTTTCTTAAGTTTGTTTAGATTGAGTCTGTCTTAATCTTATTCCGCAACAAACTTGTAAATTGTATTTTGATTTATCAATAAACAATTTATTAAACTTTAATTTCTGTGTTTGTATTCAACCCCCCCCCCCCCTTCTACAAACTTGTTAAGCACCTTCGGGACCAACACATTTGACATTGTCACTTTCTTCAATTATTCTAGAAGAAGAGTTAAATACTCTGTAGGCCTTACTCTGAGATGAATATCCAACAAGAAATCCATCATCTGCTTTGCTATCAAACTTTCCTAAGTGAGATTTGGTATTTAGAATTGTACAAGGACACCCAAAAGGTTTAAAGAAACCAATAAAAGGTTTTCTTTTATTTAAAAGCTCATATGGGGTCTTGTTCTTTTGCTTGACCATTAGAACTCTGTTTTGGACATAACAAGCAGTATTAACTGCTTCATCCCAGAAGGTAATTGGCAATTTTGAATCAGCCAACAGAGATCTAGCAGCCTCTATTAGTGTCCTATTTCTCCTTTCAGCAACACCATTCTGTTGAGGAGTCCTAGGAGCACTATATTGTCTCTCAATACCTTTTTCTTCACAAAAGGTGTTTAGATCATGATTTTTAAACTCAGTTCCATTATCTGATCTAATGACTTTTACTCTTTGATTAGTTTGGTTTTCAATTCTTAGAATAAAGGATTTGATAAGACCACATGTTTCATCCTTAGTCCTTAGAAAATATACCCAAGTAAATCTGGAGTAATCATCAACAATAACCAAGCAGTAAGATTTCTTGCCTATACTCATAACATTTGTAGGACCAAACAGATCCATATGCAATAACTGGAGACAAGTAGAAACAGAATTTAACTCTTTGGTCTTATGAGAAGTTTTGTGTTGTTTGCCTTTAAGACAAGCAACACAATGATCATCACATGAAAAGACTTTTGAAGGTAAACCTCTTACAAGGTTATTTTTAACAAGATTGTTCATAGTCTTGAAATTCATGTGACACATCCTTCTGTGCCAAAGGGAGGATTCATCTACAGAAGCTTTTGAAACAAGACAATTTAGAGATGAATCACTATCAACATTGTCCAAATCAAGACAGTAAACATTGTCCTTTCTTGGAGTTCTAAGTAGTATCATGCTTTCATCAACTACCTTGAACCCTGGAGCAAGAATCATACACTCAGTATTAGAAAATAATATACTATGTTGTTTGTCACAAACCTGTGATACACTTAACAGGTTGTACTTTAATTGATCAACATAGTAGACATCCTCAAATGTCATCTTACCTTTGGTGACATTACCTTTTCCACTTATCTTACCACCAGTAAGATTGTCTCCAAATGCAACATGTCCTCCATTAATATGCTTGAAATCCTGAAGGCATGACATGTTTCCAGTCATGTGCCTAGAGCAACCACTATCAATATGCCATATGCTCTTTCCCTTGAGCTGTTGGTTGCCCTGCACATTAAATAAATCAATTAGTATGATTGGGAACCCAAGCAAAAGTGGTCTTGGGTCTCCCTTTCTGATCAAAGTATTTACATTCCTTTTTAATGAGGTTTTTAAACTCAGAGCACTCTTTATTAGAGTACTTTGTCAATATGATTGGCTTAGCAGAACCAACACTAGAAGCAGTACTAACCTTAGAAGTACTAACAGAATTAGCAGTACTAACAGGTTTAGCAGTACTAACAGGTTTAGCAGTACTAACCTTGTTAGCAGCATTAACATTGTTAGCAGTAGTATTACTTCTAGCAGCACTATCATTGTCAGCAACACTATTTGTGGTAGCAGTACTAACAGTTTTAGTGCTTTTAGGAATCCACATATTGACACTTTCTTTAACAGACTTTTTCTTCATGTGGCTTTTAGTTTTAACAGTTTTCTTAGCCACATGGTTCTTTTCAATTTTCTTATAACCAAAGGGTTTTTGCATGGATCTTTGGAAATTCATCCTTTGTTTCATAGGATTGAAATAACAGAATTTTGCAAGATGATTCAATTTGCCACAGATAAAACAAGGTTTTGGTCTATTGATTTTACTCAGATCAACCCCTTGTTTTTGTGCCCACTGATTATTCCAGTTTCTTTGATTTCCCCTCTTTTTGTCCTGTTTTTGGGACTCATTCTTCTTACATGCACACTGTTTGCAAGGACCTGGATTCACAACTGTGGTCTGTTTGTAATGGACCTTACCAGACTTTCCCTCTGTCTTCTCTATGTCCTTGGATTTGATCCAAGCCCTTCCACAATCATCATTGGTGATAATGTTATTCTCTAGAGGAATCTCACCACTCACCTTGTTCTCCTTACTCTTGCCAACCTCTTTCTCAGTCTTATCATCAACAACTACCTCATCTAAGGGATCTATTTCAGTGGCTCCCTCAGGCAAGTCCTTCCTATCTTTGGTGTCTAACAAGTCTGAAGTAGGAGGAATGTAATTGTTGTTATATGGTGGAGGTGTTGCATTGTACCCAATTCCTCTTCTCAGCTTATCATGAATCTGATTTTGTAGTAAAGAGTCCATTGCTTTAGAAGCATTGGAAAACTTTTCTACATCAAGCTTAACCTTGGTTAGCTCCTCTTTCAGTTTTTCACTCTCCTCTTTAGATTTGGTCAGTTTAAGTTCTAAATCCTTTTTCTCCCACTGCTAGTAATTGGTATCATATGAGTGTTGTAGTTCATTGGCTTGAAAACCTTTGATCTGATCTTCAAATCTCTCTACAATCCTTACATAGTCTTTTATATCCTTTTCTAATCTCTTAAGGTCATCACTCATCTTCTGATTGTGATCCCTGTACCTTTTAACAGTGTCTATGCAAGTTTTAGAACAGAGATTAGAACTTACCTCAGATGGGAGATCAGATACTTTAGCCATAAGAGCTTGATTCTGAATAGTTTCTTCTGCTTGATCACTCCAATCAAACCCCATTCCTTGTTGAGAAACAAGGGCTTGAGCAGAGTTTCTGTTGTTATTGAAGCTTCCAGATTGAGCTTGTTGATGGTTCTTGTTGTGAAACATTCCACTTCTGCATTCTCTAGCAAAATGTCCCTTCAGATGGCATTTGTAGCATTCTACCTTTGATTTATCAAACCCTGCTCCATCTTCTCTTCTTTGGGAGAAGTTGTTTCTTCCAGTCCTCTTTATAAACTTCTTAACCCTCATGGAGAGCATGGCCATCTGCCATTTAATATCCATCTCTTCCAGATCATCGGGATGGAGTTGTTCTAAGTCATCATTAATCAAAGAGGAATTTCCATGATTAGAAAGAAAAGCTTCAAACACATAATCAGTGCCTTTATCTTGATTTGATCCATTAGCAGCATTAACTGATTCAGAGTTAGCAGTAGAATCAATTGATGCTGATAGGAGTGCAACATTATGAATATATTCAGAAGGCTTCTTCTTTGCCTCCACCTCAGCTTCAAATACTCTAAGATCATTGTACAGATCATCAAGTTCTTTTTCTTCCAACTGATCATTCTGTCTGAATGACACAGTGTACATGGTCCATTCATCTCCAAGGGACCTTAAGAACTTTCTGTTCACATCATCTTGATCAATCTGTACTCCCATAGTAGCTAGTTCACCAATTAGTTTATTAAACCTGTCAAAAGTTTGAGTCATGGACTCATTCTTAGTTGAGATGAAGTTTTCATATTGTTGCTTTAAGATTGCCTTTTGATTTCTCTTGGTACTTTTGGTACCTGAGAATCTCTTCTCTAGAGCATTCCAGAGCATCTGTGCATCAGTGCAATTGCAGAATTGGTGTTGATACTCATTTGGAATGGCCAAGAGCAGTGTGCTCAAGGCTTTCATCTCTATCTGCCTTGTCTTCCTGTCTGCATCTGTCTTTGGAGGGGTTCTTTTGCCATCTTCACCAATCTTTCCTTCATCAGATGGGCCATTCTCAATGATGTCCCACATAGAGTAATCTGTGAGGAGAATATATTGCTTGATTCTGATCTTCCACATGTCAAATTCATTGGATCTAAGCATTGGAACTTTTGAGACCAAAGTACTGCTTGATTCTGTAGAATTTTCCATGATGAATAACTGTTTCTGAGAGAGTTTTGCTCTGATACCACTTGTCAGGATCGAATTCTTAACAAGAATTAATTCTCAGAAACAATATCAAAGAAGTTTGCGGAATAACACTTTGATATTTAATCAAACAGAAAATAAAGACAGAATATAATCAACAAACTGTAAACTTGTATTTAATGCTTTGAAGTTACAAGATTACTCACTCAACCTCAATATTGATGAACAGGCTCACCAATACGAATTCTACTTCTCTAGAATTAGGATCTATGCCTTGAGGTTGATTTTCTCTCTAAAAGAATGAAAACTGAAAGTTAAATTATTATTCTAAACTATACAATATATACTGAATATAAAGATAATTACAATAAATAAAATATCTTCAGTATATCTTCCATGTAGATCTCTAAGCTTCCATGTATATCCTTTCATACGAATCTTCATCATATAAGCAGTATTAATCTTCAGCAGCATTAACTTCCTTCTAGCAGCATTAACTACTAAGCAGTACTAACCACTAGCAGTACTAACTAGCTAAGCAGTACTAACTTTGTTCAAGCAGCACTAACTTTGACTAGCAGTATTAATTAACACTAGCAGTAGTAACACTCAGCAGTATTAACCTTTATGTCTTCTAGCAGTATTAACTCTGAACCAGCAGCATTAACCATACTTGATGAATTCTTCAGTTCCCAACAATCTCCCCCTAACTTGACTTTTAGGAAGAGAAGTCAAGTTTTTCAGAATTAATCTTCAAGATGCTCCCAAAACTCTATTATGGTCTAAATTCCTGTGTTTGCATCCAATCCCAAACTCTGATTGATGGTTCTTTGAATCAAGTATTTAGCCATTTCTGAATCTGGAACACACCTTAACTTTTTCTTTAACATGGCATGTAGCTTCAATCTGCTATGATTATACACTTTATCCACTAGGAAGTATTCAGTGTGATTTAAATCCAAAGTCACAGAATATACGCCACTAGTTTCATACAAAGTCCAATTGGTAACTGCTTGAAAAACGCTCCTTATGATCTCCTTCACTTCATCAGGTTTGAACATCATACACAGATACTCCATCACCAGTTTTGTAATTGAAATCCCTGGAGCTTTCAACTGATCTGCATACAACTTCATCCCTATATCAAACATTTCTTCAATATCAGACTTTGAGCATGTTCTGACAATTTTAGCCCAAGTACTGTAGACTTCATACTTTTCATCTTTTCTCTTCAGTCTGATATACTCCTTGCCATCTACTTCCAAAACATCCCAGTGAATGACTTCAGGAGGTTTAACTCCTACAGGTTCTGCTGCAATTGGTTCAGGCACTTTGTCCATCACAACCATGTACATCTTGACATCCTCAGTACTTGCAGGTTCTTTCATTGTAGATGACTCAGGTGCCTTTTCTTCTTCAGCAACCTTTTCAGCCTCTTCTTCCACTAATCTAGGCTTCTTTGTAGGCTTTCTCCTGGCAATCATCTTTGTTCTTTTTAGAGTCCTTAGACTTTCACCAATTGTTGTTTCCTTCTCTGGAGTTTCTTGCTCATCAGGGAATGGTTTTTGTAAGAAATCATTGCTTTCTTTCATTCTTTTCTCCATTTCAACCCTTGCAAGATCATCCCCTTGAAGCTTTATCATCTCAGCATCATACATCTTCTTGAGCTTCTCAAAAGACATCTTTGAAAACATCTCTACCTTGACACCTACTGCACCCTTGAGGAAAGTAATCATTTTCTTTCTCTCTTGAGCACCCAGGTATGTCTTTGAAGGTTGTCTTTTCCTTGCGGCCATTTTGATCTTAGCAGGCTTCCTCAAAGATGTGGCTTTCTTCTTGGCTTGTTCTGTTGCTAAGCTTTGTTGATAGGCTTTGTTTAACTCTGCAGCCATTGCTTTAGCTATCTCTCTATCCTTTTGCACTTGCATGGTTTCTGCTTCTTCAAGTTCAGCCTGTATCTTCCTAGCTAGAGCTTCATCTGATTCAATCAGCTTCTGCTTTTTCATTGGTTTATCAGATTCAACTAGCTTTGCCTTACCTTTCTCTTTACCCATCACCTTCTCAATGCTAGAGTTCTTTGCTGCATCACCTCTTTCTTTTATGACAACTCCTTTGGCCTTTGAGGTGACCTTGGGAGTATCATGTTTGGCTTTGATGAGTGTTTCTGCAATCTCAAGCTCTGTAAGGACCTCTTTTACTGTTTCTGCTGCTTCTTTCAGCTCAGCAGTATTAACCATTTCTGCTGCTTTACTTGAACTGGCAGTATTAATGGTTTCTGCTGCTGGCTCTGTTTCTGCTGCTTGCTCATTCTCCCCCTCAACATCATGTTTTTCCTCTTGCTCCCCCTTAGCTTTGGCATCAGCTTCTGACTCCCCCTTTTTGGGAGCATCAGCCACTGGTTTCCTCCTTCTGAGCACAAATTGTTTCTTCTTCCTTTGCAGAATCAGTTTCCTTACCATTTGCTTCAATTTGATGATTTGTTCTTGTTGTGACAGAACTATGAGTTTAAGCTCTTCTATATCTTTGCCCTGTTTGAGTACATCCATGTTGATGTTGCCCATGGTTTCCATCAATTCATAATAGTTATATCTGTCCTCACCTTCTCCAGAAGTGTTACCCTCTTTTGAAGGATCATTGGATCTTTTTGTAGTGGAAGTCTTCTGCCTAACAGAAGCACTATCCACCCCCTTGGGTTCTTGGCACCTGGGACCTTTGGATGATTGCTCACCCAAAGTTGCCATGGGGGAGGTCTTATTGATGTTACCACTTTCCTCCTCTGTGCTAGCAGGAGTAGTGGCAGCCTCATCACCCATATGATCTACCTCCTCCTCAGAGAGCACCTCCTTTGGGTTGGGAGACACCCTTGTGGTTTCCCTTTGGATATTCTCTAGGGGAGAATTCTCCCTTAGAGGGCTTATAGGCTTAGTGGGTAATGGTACAAGAAGGGAAGGAGCCTTCTTTACCTGTTTTCTTTTGTAAGTTTGGGTGATGGGAGATGTTGGTTTTTCAAGAAGGGACTGGGGAATTGATTTTGAGAGGGAAGGTTGGGCTTGGCTAGCAGTGGATTGGTCTAATGGGGGCCTTGACCCTGCTGCCATACCTTCATTGGTTTGGGACACCACCATCATTGTAGAGAACAATGGGGTGTCAACTCCTTCAGAGTCCCCAGCAGATCTTCTCATATTTGAGAAAACCTTGCCTTTGGGGGGTTTAGGTACATATACCCCCAACAGGTTGAGGTATATCCGTCAATTCATGAGTAATGACTTCTTGAACAAACCTGGGATACATAAAGAAGCTCTTTTTGTTTCCCATGTTTGAGACAAGATCACTGAAAATCATTTTAGAAAAATTATACTTTCTGGCAGTGGCCAAGCACACCAAAGCATAAGCAATAGTGCTGCTGAACTCACTCCATCCAGTAGTCTTTTTGGAGATACAATGCATAAGAGTATGGACAAAGAAACGCCATTGGGGTGAGAATTTTGCTTTAGAAAATTTGAAAACACCCAATGGGCCTCCATACCCCATTCTTGTAAGAGTTGTAAACAGTTCATCATTTGGGATAGAAGTTATACCAGAGGCATCGTCTAGACGTAGACGGATGCGAATAACCTCTTCAGTAACTGTTAGTGATTGATCACAGATTCTTGTCTTGATCATTTGCACACCATTTTCCACAACAATGGTTGCATTAGCCCAGAACTGCCTTTGATGCTCAATGTAGATTGTAGGTGATACAATAAGAGCATGAGCAATGTGGCTTGTCTTGAGGAAATCCACAATCTGATGAAATCCTGAAGCTTGCTTTGGCTTTTGTAGCATCGCAATCTCGTTGTGCTCGTCGATGAAAGTCATGGATGCCATTGATCTTAGTGGAAAGCGTGCCTGAAAACTTCGAACTTGAGAGAGAAAAGGTTTTGAGCGCAAGAGAACAGTATGCAAAGAGTCGTTATGAACTTTTAGGCGGGCAAAAAGTATTTATAGTATTCGGAATATAAGAAGTATTAACCTAGAGCAGTATTAACTACTAGCAGTATTAACTGAAAGCAGTATTAACCACTAGCAGTATTAACTGAAAGCAGTATTAACTACTACCAGTATTAACCACTAGCAGTATTAACTACTAGCAGTATTAACTGAAAGCAGTATTAACTACTAGCAGTATTAACTGAAAGCAGTATTAACCACTAGCAGTATTAACTGAAAGCAATATTAACTACTAGCAGTATTAACTACTAGCAGTATTAACTGAAAGCAGTATTAACTACTAGCAATATTAACTGAACTTACTCCTTTTAACCTTGCTAAACACTGAGTACTGCGATGCATATCCTGAAAAAGAAGATTAGTAACACCAAGAAAAAATATACAGGTATAAAACCACTTTTTGAGAAGAAGATTATTCAGAGTTTATCATTCCCACACTTGTTACCAAGAAAGTGAATCTACCCACATCAAAAGCTTTAGTGAATAGATCAGCAAACTGATTATCAGTGTGAACTTTGACAACTTGAATAAGTTTCTTTTCATTACAATCTCTTATGAAGTGATACCTGATTTCAATGTGCTTTGTCTTTGAGTGCTTGACTGGATTATTTACAATGCTAATAGCACTGCTGTTGTCAATAAAGATTGGAGTGTGTAGAAAGGTTACCCCATAATCCAACATTTGATTCTGAATCCATAAGACTTGAGAACAGCAACTTGCAGCTGCTATGTACTCTGCCTCTGTTGTAGATGTGGATACTGTGGTTTGTTTCTTGCACTGCCATGAGACTAGTCTAGCACCCAAAAACTGACATCCTCCAGAAGTAGATTTTCTGTCCAAGTTTGCCCCACCTAGATCACTGTCTGAGTATGCTATTAGGTCAAAAGGTGAGTTATGAGGATACCAAAGTCCCAATCTGGGTTGCCCTTTGAGATATCTGAATATCCTCTTAACAGCTTGAAAGTGAGATTGCTTTGGCCTAACTTGAAATCTTGCACATACACAGACTGGAAACATTATATCTGGTCTTGAGGCTGTAAGATACATGAGAGAGCCAATCATGGATCTATAATGATGCACATCCATATCCTCCCCCTCAAGATCTGTTGTGATCTGCTTGTGTGTTTCCATAGGTGTGCTGGCAGGTTTTGATTCTGAGAAACCAAACTTGGTTAGAATATCCTGCACATACTTGGATTGACATATGAAAATGCCATCTGACTTCTGTTGAACTTGGAGTCCAAGGAAGAAAGTAAGTTCCCCCATGGAACTCATCTTGAACCTTTGATGCATTAAATCCTCAAACTCCTTGCACATGTTGTTTCTTGTAGAACCAAAAATAATGTCATCAACATATATTTGGACCAGCAAGATATCCTTCTTCTTTCTTTTGATAAATAGAGTCTTATCAATGACTCCTCTTTCAAAGTCATTTTCCAAGAGATAGGATGACAGAGTGTCATACCATGCTCTTGGGGCTTGATGTAGTCCATAAAGTGCTTTCTTTAATTTGTATACCCTGTCTGGATAGCTTGGGTTTTCAAACCCTGGTGGTTGACAGACATATACTTCTTCTTCAATTGATCCATAGAGAAAAGCACTTTTTACATCCATTTGGTAGACTTTGAAGTTCATGTAAGAAGCATAGGCTAGGAATAGTCTGATTGCTTCTATCCTAGCTACAGGTGCAAAAACTTCTTCATAATCTATACCCTCTTCTTGAGTATAGCCTTGTGCCACCAGCCTTGCTTTGTTTCTTATAACAATACCTCTTTCATCTCTCTTGTTTCTGAAGATCCATTTTGTGCCAATTGCTCTGTGACCTTTAGGAAGGTCTACTAGATCCCACACATCTTGTAGCTTGAACTGTAACAGTTCCTCTTGCATTGCTTCTATCCAGCTGGATTCTTTCATAGCATCATGTGCCTTTTTAGGCTCAAGCTGTGATAGAAAACAAGAAAGCACTGTATGCTGTTGATCTTGCATTTCCTGAAGTCTGCTTTGTTGTCTAGTTATCATAGGAGAAGAGATATCTCCTATTATCAACTGTGGAGGATGATTCTTTTGAACTCTGGTGTTGTAACTAGGTTCTTCATTTAATCCAGCCTCAAGATTAGATTCATGCAACTCAACTGAAGTGTTTTCAGATGCCACTTCATTGTTTTCTTGAGTCTCCTCATCTCTAGTGTCTTCTTCACTCTGACTTGGTTCAGTAAATGATTCCTTTTCACAGTCTTCAACTGAATTTACTGTGGGTATGGGAAAAATCACAGATTTAGGTATACTTTTTTGAACTTGTATGATCTCTGATTCTCCACTACCTGTTCCTGTATACTCATTACTGAAACCAAAAGAGTTAGTTAGTGAATCAATGTCAAATAGCCACTGAGGTCCAGACCCAACAGGATTTGGTGTGTTCTCATTGCATTTGACATTGTCACTTTCTTCAATTATTCTAGAAGAAGAGTTAAATACTCTGTAGGCCTTACTCTGAGATGAATATCCAACAAGAAATCCATCATCTGCTTTGCTATCAAACTTTCCTAAGTGAGATTTGGTATTTAGAATTGTACAAGGACACCCAAAAGGTTTAAAGAAACCAATAAAAGGTTTTCTTTTATTTAAAAGCTCATATGGGGTCTTGTTCTTTTGCTTGACCATTAGAACTCTGTTTTGGACATAACAAGCAGTATTAACTGCTTCATCCCAGAAGGTAATTGGCAATTTTGAATCAGCCAACAGAGATCTAGCAGCCTCTATTAGTGTCCTATTTCTCCTTTCAGCAACACCATTCTGTTGAGGAGTCCTAGGAGCACTATATTGTCTCTCAATACCTTTTTCTTCACAAAAGGTGTTTAGATCATGATTTTTAAACTCAGTTCCATTATCTGATCTAATGACTTTTACTCTTTGATTAGTTTGGTTTTCAATTCTTAGAATAAAGGATTTGATAAGACCACATGTTTCATCCTTAGTCCTTAGAAAATATACCCAAGTAAATCTGGAGTAATCATCAACAATAACCAAGCAGTAAGATTTCTTGCCTATACTCATAACATTTGTAGGACCAAACAGATCCATATGCAATAACTGGAGACAAGTAGAAACAGAATTTAACTCTTTGGTCTTATGAGAAGTATTGTGTTGCTTGTCTTAAAGGCAAACAACACAATGATCATCACATGAAAAGACTTTTGAAGGTAAACCTCTTACAAGGTTATTTTTAACAAGATTGTTCATAGTCTTGAAATTCATGTGACACATCCTTCTGTGCCAAAGGGAGGATTCATCTACAGAAGCTTTTGAAACAAGACAATTTAGAGATGAATCACTATCAACATTGTCCAAATCAAGACAGTAAACATTGTCCTTTCTTGGAGTTCTAAGTAGTATCATGCTTTCATCAACTACCTTGAACCCTGGAGCAAGAATCATACACTCAGTATTAGAAAATAATATACTATGTTGTTTGTCACAAACCTGTGATACACTTAACAGGTTGTACTTTAATTGATCAACATAGTAGACATCCTCAAATGTCATCTTACCTTTGGTGACATTACCTTTTCCACTTATCTTACCACCAGTAAGATTGTCTCCAAATGCAACATGTCCTCCATTAATATGCTTGAAATCCTGAAGGCATGACATGTTTCCAGTCATGTGCCTAGAGCAACCACTATCAACATGCCATATGCTCTTTCCCTTGAGCTGTTGGTTGCCCTGCACATTAAATAAATCAATTAGTATGATTGGGAACCCAAGCAAAAGTGGTCTTGGGTCTCCCTTTCTGATCAAAGTATTTACATTCCTTTTTAATGAGGTTTTTAAACTCAGAGCACTCTTTATTAGAGTACTTTGTCAATATGATTGGCTTAGCAGAACCAACACTAGAAGCAGTACTAACCTTAGAAGTACTAACAGAATTAGCAGTACTAACAGGTTTAGCAGTACTAACAGGTTTAGCAGTACTAACCTTGTTAGCAGCATTAACATTGTTAGCAGTAGTATTACTTCTAGCAGCACTATCATTGTCAGCAACACTATTTGTGGTAGCAGTACTAACAGTTTTAGTGCTTTTAGGAATCCACATATTGACACTTTCTTTAACAGACTTTTTCTTCATGTGGCTTTTAGTTTTAACAGTTTTCTTAGCCACATGGTTCTTTTCAATTTTCTTATAACCAAAGGGTTTTTGCATGGATCTTTGGAAATTCATCCTTTGTTTCATAGGATTGAAATAACAGAATTTTGCAAGATGATTCAATTTGCCACAGATAAAACAAGGTTTTGGTCTATTGATTTTACTCAGATCAACCCCTTGTTTTTGTGCCCACTGATTATTCCAGTTTCTTTGATTTCCCCTCTTTTTGTCCTGTTTTTGGGACTCATTCTTCTTACATGCACACTGTTTGCAAGGACCTGGATTCACAACTGTGGTCTGTTTGTAATGGACCTTACCAGACTTTCCCTCTGTCTTCTCTATGTCCTTGGATTTGATCCAAGCCCTTCCACAATCATCATTGGTGATAATGTTATTCTCTAGAGGAATCTCACCACTCACCTTGTTCTCCTTACTCTTGCCAACCTCTTTCTCAGTCTTATCATCAACAACTACCTCATCTAAGGGATCTATTTCAGTGGCTCCCTCAGGCAAGTCCTTCCTATCTTTGGTGTCTAACAAGTCTGAAGTAGGAGGAATGTAATTGTTGTTATATGGTGGAGGTGTTGCATTGTACCCAATTCCTCTTCTCAGCTTATCATGAATCTGATTTTGTAGTAAAGAGTCCATTGCTTTAGAAGCATTGGAAAACTTTTCTACATCAAGCTTAACCTTGGTTAGCTCCTCTTTCAGTTTTTCACTCTCCTCTTTAGATTTGGTCAGTTTAAGTTCTAAATCCTTTTTCTCCCACTGCTAGTAATTGGTATCATATGAGTGTTGTAGTTCATTGGCTTGAAAACCTTTGATCTGATCTTCAAATCTCTCTACAATCCTTACATAGTCTTTTATATCCTTTTCTAATCTCTTAAGGTCATCACTCATCTTCTGATTGTGATCCCTGTACCTTTTAACAGTGTCTATGCAAGTTTTAGAACAGAGATTAGAACTTACCTCAGATGGGAGATCAGATACTTTAGCCATAAGAGCTTGATTCTGAATAGTTTCTTCTGCTTGATCACTCCAATCAAACCCCATTCCTTGTTGAGAAACAAGGGCTTGAGCAGAGTTTCTGTTGTTATTGAAGCTTCCAGATTGAGCTTGTTGATGGTTCTTGTTGTGAAACATTCCACTTCTGCATTCTCTAGCAAAATGTCCCTTCAGATGGCATTTGTAGCATTCTACCTTTGATTTATCAAACCCTGCTCCATCTTCTCTTCTTTGGGAGAAGTTGTTTCTTCCAGTCCTCTTTATAAACTTCTTAACCCTCATGGAGAGCATGGCCATCTGCCATTTAATATCCATCTCTTCCAGATCATCGGGATGGAGTTGTTCTAAGTCATCATTAATCAAAGAGGAATTTCCATGATTAGAAAGAAAAGCTTCAAACACATAATCAGTGCCTTTATCTTGATTTGATCCATTAGCAGCATTAACTGATTCAGAGTTAGCAGTAGAATCAATTGATGCTGATAGGAGTGCAGCATTATGAATATATTCAGAAGGCTTCTTCTTTGCCTCCACCTCAGCTTCAAATACTCTAAGATCATTGTACAGATCATCAAGTTCTTTTTCTTCCAACTGATCATTCTGTCTGAATGACACAGTGTACATGGTCCATTCATCTCCAAGGGACCTTAAGAACTTTCTGTTCACATCATCTTGATCAATCTGTACTCCCATAGTAGTTAGTTCACCAATTAGTTTATTAAACCTGTCAAAAGTTTGAGTCATGGACTCATTCTTAGTTGAGATGAAGTTTTCATACTGTTGCTTTAAGATTGCCTTTTGATTTCTCTTGGTACTTTTGGTACCTGAGAATCTCTTCTCTAGAGCATTCCAGAGCATCTGTGCATCAGTGCAATTGCAGAATTGGTGTTGATACTCATTTGGAATGGCCAAGAGCAGTGTGCTCAAGGCTTTCATCTCTATCTGCCTTGTCTTCCTGTCTGCATCTGTCTTTGGAGGGGTTCTTTTGCCATCTTCACCAATCTTTCCTTCATCAGATGGGCCATTCTCAATGATGTCCCACATAGAGTAATCTGTGAGGAGAATATATTGCTTGATTCTGATCTTCCACATGTCAAATTCATTGGATCTAAGCATTGGAACTTTTGAGACCAAAGTACTGCTTGATTCTGTAGAATTTTCCATGATGAATAACTGTTTCTGAGAGAGTTTTGCTCTGATACCACTTGTCAGGATCGAATTCTTAACAAGAATTAATTCTCAGAAACAATATCAAAGAAGTTTGCGGAATAACACTTTGATATTTAATCAAACAGAAAATAAAGACAGAATATAATCAACAAACTGTAAACTTGTATTTAATGCTTTGAAGTTACAAGATTACTCACTCAACCTCAATATTGATGAACAGGCTCACCAATACGAATTCTACTTCTCTAGAATTAGGATCTATGCCTTGAGGTTGATTTTCTCTCTAAAAGAATGAAAACTGAAAGTTAAATTATTATTCTAAACTATACAATATATACTGAATACAAAGATAATTACAATAAATAAAATATCTTCAGTATATCTTCCATGTAGATCTCTAAGCTTCCATGTATATCCTTTCATACGAATCTTCATCATATAAGCAGTATTAATCTTCAGCAGCATTAACTTCCTTCTAGCAGCATTAACTACTAAGCAGTACTAACCACTAGCAGTACTAACTAGCTAAGCAGTACTAACTTTGTTCAAGCAGCACTAACTTTGACTAGCAGTATTAATTAACACTAGCAGTAGTAACACTCAGCAGTATTAACCTTTATGTCTTCTAGCAGTATTAACTCTGAACCAGCAGCATTAACCATACTTGATGAATTCTTCAGTTCCCAACAAAATAACAGTATTTGGCAAGATGATTCAATTTGCCACAGATAAAACAAGGTTTTGGCCTGTTGATTTTACACAGATCAATCCCTTGTTTTTGTGCCCACTGATTATTCTAGTTTCTCTGATTTCCCCTTGGTTTATCATGTTTTTGGGGCTCAGATTTATTGCATGTACACTGCTTGCAAGGGACAGGATTCACAACTGTGGTCTGTTTGTAATGTACCTTACCAGACTTTCCCTTTGTCTTCTCTATGTCCTTAGATTTGACCCAAGTTTTTCCACATCCCTCATTGGTGATAATGTGATTTTCTAGGGGAATCTCACCACTCACAGTGTTCTCCTTACTCTTATCATTAGAGTTTTCTTCTTCAGAATCTGTTTCAACCACCACTTTGTCTAATGGATCTACCTTAGTGTCTTCATCAGACAATTCCTTCCTATTCTTAGTCTCTAGCAAGTCTGATATAGGAGGGATGTAATTGTTGTTGTATGGTGGTGGTGTGGTATTATAGCCTATTCCTCTTCTAAGTTTGTCATGGATTTGAGTTTGGAGCAAAGAGTCCATTGCTTTTGAAGCATTGGAAAATTTCTCAATATCCAGCTTGGCTTTCTCAAACTCACTCTTTATTTTCTCATTCTCCTCTTCTTTCTGTTTCAGCTTCAACTCATACTGATCTTTCTCCCACTTCCAGTAGTTGGTGTCATATGAGTGTTGGAGTTCATTGGCTTGGAAACTCTTAATCTGTTCCTCAAAACTCTCAACAATTTTTGCATAGTCTTTTATATCTCTCTCTAATCTTTTAAGGTCATCACTCATTGTCTCGTTGTGATCCCTGTACCTTTTAACAGTTTCAATACAGGATTTAGAACAAAGATTAGATGTTACCTCTGTAGGAATTTCTGAGCTTGAAGACTCTGAACCTTTAGCCATGATGATGTGATTTTGAATGTAGGTTTCTGAGAATACTGACTCTGATACCACTTGTCAGGATCGAATTCTTAACAAGGATTATAAATACTCAGAAACAATATCAAATAAGTTTGCGGAATAACACTTTGATATTTAATGAAACAGTAAACAAACAGTAAATCTGATGAATAACTTGCAAACTTGTATTAAATGATTGAAGTTACAAGATTACACACACAACCTCAATCTTGAAGAACAGACTCTTTCAAGACGAATTCTACTTCTCTAGAATTAGGAACTATGCCTTGAGGTTGATTCTCTCTAAAACAAAAACTCAGAATTATTCTCACTAAAAATTACTTAGCTATTCTAAACAAATCTATATATATATTGCAGAATAAAAGATAATTACTAAACATAAAAAGATCTTCAATATAAACTTCCATCTTTATCTCCAACTTCCATGAATATCTTCAGTCCATCCAGCTGTCATCCTTCCATGCGAATTCTTTATCACATAAGCAGCATTATTCTTCAGCAGCATTAATACTCTGAGCAGTATTAACTCCAGCAGTACTAACCATGCTCAGCAGTATTAATCTCTTCAAGCAGTACTAACTTTGAACTAGCAGTACTAAACTTGTTGAGCAGCATTAATCTGCAACTAGCAGCATTAACTTTACTTGTGCTGTATTTGTGCAATTCTTCAGTTCCCAACACCAGAGAGCAGCTTTTTGTTTGGTTTTCTTTTCCTTAAGTGGGTTGTTAGATTAGTCAACAACCTATGGCCTTTTGTCTTTGTTTCTAAAAGTCAAGTAGGTTTAAAAAGAAAAAAAAGAAAAAAAAAACCATCAGCCTCAATCTTTTGCTTCTTTGAATTTTAAATTAATTATTTCTTTTAATTACTCATTGACCTCCAAAGGGTCCAACCTTTTAGTTTACCAGAGATATTGTGTTTTTCGTCAAGCGTGGTTAGGACATTTCGTGATGGATGCTCAGCAATGGCAGAAGGTTCACTATCGTAAGGGTACCCGACAACACGTTTCTCGTTTCTTGGGGAATCAAGATGGAGCACGGTTTAAAGGGTCCAAGGAAGCTCAATTGTACAGTATTTCCACTACTGTTTTTGTTTCTAACTTTCCCTCGCACTTTACCACACGAGAACTTTGGAATTTGTGCTCAAAATTTGGTACGGTGGTCGATGTGTTTATAGCCAAGAGAAAGACCAAATCCGGTAGAATGTTTGCTTTTGTACGGTATTGTAAGGTCGACGATGTACATGTTGTGATCAACAAGCTTTGTACTATTTGGATTGGGAAATTACGTTTAATGGCCAATATAGCTCGTTTTGATCGCAACGGTAAACCTTCCGAGGGGTGGAACCAAGGTCGTGATTCATTTAAGGTGCATCCTAGACCCGCTGGAAACAGCAAAGGTGGCACTTATGCGGACATTGTCAAAGGAGCTCCCAACGGTTCTTCAATCGAAGCTAAAGACGATTCGGTTGCCATTGTACTTGACATGGATGGAATGGTTGAAAATAACTTTCCATTAGCACTTGTCGGGTGTGTTTCCGAGTTTAAAACTCTCCCTAATGTCCATTATATTTGCAAAAATGAAGGCTTCTAAAACGTAAAGGTCAAATACATTGGAGGTCTATGGGTCCTTCTCGATTTCGATAATATTGGTTCCCGTGATAAGTTTTTTACGCATACAGGGGTTAATTCTTGGTTTCAAACGCTCGAAAAATGGTCCAATAATTTCAAGGTGGAGGATAGGCTAGCTTGGATTGATGTGGAGGGTCTTCCATTGAAAGCGTGGAATTCTAAGTCTTTCTCGAAAATATCTAGTAAGTGGGGAGAAATTGTCTTTTCGGATGATTCGGATGGTAACAATCTTTACAGTACCTGCCTTTGTATTCAAACCTCTTGGCCCTCGTTAATCTACGAAACGGTAAAAGTGGTCGTGAGAGGATGTGTTTTCCACGTTCGAGTGAAAGAGATTTGTGGGTGGACTCCGGATTTTCTTGTAGAGGAAAGTGACTCAGAGGTAGAAGAAGATGATGAAAGGGGTAAGGTGTCGAATGAGGGTTCGGAGACGAGGTGGATGAAATACCAGATTCATTCTCTAAAGATGAAATTCCGGTTGGTGCACATAATGTCGATGAAGACATTTTAAAGAATGCCTCGGTGGATCTAGGGAGGAAAGTGATGACCCGTTTAGCTTAAACAAGCTCCTTGTGGAAGACCTGAAAATTCCGGAAGCTCATAGCAAGGATAGTGGGATCCCAAATATCACCCCTCCCTTCCCACCTGGATTTACCCCCAGCGAGGGTGGAGGTATTGATGAAAGTCAGCAGGACGCATTTGACTTGAAGGAAGATGCGACAATTGTTTGTGGTGGTATTGGTGCCCCGATAAAGCCGGTTTATCTTGTCTCAGCGCCTTTAGGATCGGTTGAGGAGAAGGGGGGGGGGGGAAATGCTTCCTTGGGTCGCGAAAATTTTATGTTGTCTTCTATGTCCCAAAGTTCTCATCATTCTGCGGGTTCATTTACTTCTTCAAAATCTATTCGGGAAGGCTATTCTATGCTTGAGGAGTTATCTGCTACTATTGGTCTTGGATAAGCGTTAGGATTCCTCATGAAAGGTTGTGAAACTGATCTCAAAGCTATTATCAACAATCCAAGAGGTAAGAAGATGTCAATATGAATGTACTTTCTCTGAATGTTCAAGGGTTGGGGGTGTGGAGAAGAAAAACTGGGTAAGGGAGTTATGTGCGTGCCATGGGGTTAATTTCTTGTCTCTCCAAGAGACGAAATTGACTAGACTTGAATTATCTATGGTAAAATTCCTTTGGGGTAATTCTTTTTTTGACTTTGCTTCTAGTTCGGCTAGGGGTAGATCAGGTGGCATTCTATGCATTTGAGACAACACTTTCTTTAAAAAGTATCGTGTCTCTTCTTTGGAGTATTTTGTGGCTATATAAGGAATTTGGGTGCCTAATGGCCTATCTTTGTTGGTTATCTCGGTGTACGCGCCTCAAGAGGCGGCTCTTAAAATCAATTTATGGTCTATGCTCCTGGGTATGATTAGTAGATGGCATGGGGAGGTAATTGTGATGGGAGATTTTAATGAGGTTCGTGTCTCTTCAGAAAGATTTGGTTCGACTTTTCAGGCTAACTCCGCAGACAGATTCAATGCCTTCATTCGTGACGCCGACCTTCATGACCTTCCTCTTCGAGGATATTCTTTTACGTGGACAAATAAATGGGCTTCCAAAATGAGTAAACTTGATCGGTTCCTCTTGTATGATGGCCTTTTTGATTTAATGCCCAACATTTCGGGTTTGGTGCTTGATCGTAAGCTTTCCGACCATAGGCCTATTCTTTTTAAGGAATTATCCTTTGATTACGGGCCTACGTCGTTCCGTCTTTTTCACTCTTGGTTCGATATGCCCGAATTCGACCAAATTGTGAAAAAATCATGGTATGATGATAGTGCTCGTCATTCTAATGGTATGATTGCTTTTAAAAAGAAACCTCAATTATTAAAGAAAAATCTTCGTGTGTGGATTGATGAAAAAAGAAAGAGTGATATGGAGGTGAAAATTGACTTAAAAACAAGTATTATGGACAATGACGCTCGGATTGATTCGGGTAACGCTTCTAGATTGGACATCGATTCTCGTGTCCAATTTATGAAGACTCTGGGTGACTTGGAAAGGGTAGAAAATTTGGATGTGGTGCAAAAAGCTAAAATCCGTTGGGGAGTTAAAGGAGATAAGAATTCCAAGTTTTTTCATGGAATTCTTAAAAAGAAAAGACGTCAACTAGCGATTCGTGGAGTTATGATTGATGGCGATTGGGTTATGGAGCCAACCAAGGTCAAAGATGAGTTTTACTCTCACTTTCAAGATCGGTTCAACACTTGTGAGGGGGGAGTTCGTTCAAATTTAGAGGTGGAGTTTTCGAACGTTTTGTCGTCGGATCAAGCTTCCTTCCTTGAGGAGCCTTTTGTGCGGGATGAAATTAAAAAAGCAGTTTGGTTATTGGGGATATCGTTAGTAGGGAGCAATCCGCTTTCATAAAAGGGCGTCAAATTCTTGATGGTCCCTTAATATTGAATGAAGTTATGGATTGGTATAAAAAATCCGGTCTAAGCTTCTGATTCTTAAAGTTGATTTTGAGAAAGCCTACGATTGTTTAAGGTGGGATTACTTGGATTTAATTCTAGCGAATTTGGGATTTGGCATAGTTTGGCGTGGGTGGATTCGTGGATGCCTTGAGGATTCGATGGGGTCGGTCGTCGTTAATGGATCTCCGACTAAGGAATTTTACATTTGTCGTGGATTAAGGCAAGGAGACCCTCTCTCCCCGTTCCTTTTCATCTTAGCAATGGAAGGATTACATGTCATTATTCAAGATGCAGTTTCAAAAAATCTCTTCCTAGGTGCTTCTATTGGTAAAGAAAGGTACCCTCTGTCCCACCTTTTCTACGTAGATGATGCGATTTTTCTAGGTGAATGGTCTTTAGCGAATGCTAGGAATATTATTCGTATTCTTAGATGTTTTTTCCTTATCTCGGGTCTCAAAATTAATCTTCATAAAAGAAAACTGTTTGGGGTGGGGGTGGATTCGCAAGAAATCGAGTGTTTAGCCTCTCGTGTTGGGTGTGATGGATTGAAGCCTCCATTTTCGTATTTAGGCTTACCTGTTAGGGGTAATATGTCTAAAAATGAGGGTTGGAATTGTTAGTATACAGATATGTATTTCAATAATACATATAAAATAAAATAATCGAAATAACTTAATATAATCAACAAATGATTAGAGAAATTTAAATACAGGGAATCGACTGAAAATTAAAATCGAATAAACCGTAACGAGGCTGAGGCTCGTGTTGAACACGATTCCCTTAAACAGATTTGCCGTCTGTTCCCAGGGTACAACAGCGTAAGCAGTGTGTACTGCCAGATATTACCACTTTGCCAGGAAAATCGCTGGATAGAAACCCTATGCAGAGAGGATTAGAGAGAATATGTATTGTTCGGTATATCGAGTCTCGCGTATCGAGAAATGAACCAGAACTTCTATTATATACTCGATAACAAAACCGACAACTTAATATGATATTAATTAGTAATTAAAATAATTTTAATTACCATCACTCATATTAATCTTAACCATCAATCTAAAACAGTGAATGTCGCGACTTACCACGCGAGTAAACTCGCGGCACAACCCGCGTGGTATACTGTTTCTCGTCCTAAGACAGTGGATATCGCGACTTATGGCGCGAGTAAGCCCTCGTCTTAACCCGCGTAACTTACTGTTTTAACGTCCACAAACAGAACATATCGCGACTTATGGCGCGGGAAACCCGCGACCTAACTCGCGAACTGCACTGGATCAAAACAAAAATTTCGCAAAAACCAACCTGCGTAAGCACAAGATTTCGGAGCGGCATTCGTGTCCGCAGGTCATGCCCATGCACAAGTTCGTTGATTTTAGCATACGAAAGCCGCAATCGGCACCCCCCCTGCGCGCGGGTAGATGATGGAGTAAAACCAAACAAAGAGCTTGTAAGCTTCTTCCACATCTAAGGTTATAAACCTCATAAAATTTGGTCCTCCTTCCTATGTGGGACAAGTTCCCACACACACTTGGTTTTGCCAATTTTCATCCCAAACACTCAACTTTGAGCATCGATATCTCATTCACACATATTCCGTTTTGGACACATAATATATCGTTTCGAAGCTCTCATATAGGAGAACACAAACCCACGAAGAGTTAGATATATACAATGCATATACATGTATTTATTTGTGTCCAAAGGTAGTAAAAAATCACATTTTTACTAAAAATTTCCAACAGGAATGTGGTGTTCGAGAAATTCTTGGTCAAACTTTCCAATTGGAAAGTTAAAACCCTTTCGGCTGGTGGTCGGGTTACCCTTTTAAATCCATTTTGGGGAGCCTGCCTACTTACTTCATGTCTATCTACAAAATCCCAAGATTGGTTGACCAAGGCTTGGAATCTATCCGAAATAGATTCTTTATTGGTGTTGATGTGAAGGAAAAGAAGATGTCTTGGGTCAAGTGGAAAAAAGTTATGGCTAGTCTCAAACTCGGAGGACATGGTATTGGTAGCATTATGGCGTTTAACCGTGCATTGCTTTTCAAGTGGATTTGGCGGTTTTGGTTGGAGGATGAGGCTCTTTGGGTTAAAATTATTAAATCCATCTATGGCGACAAGGGCCTAATTGGTTCGAGTTTGCCTAGGCAAATTTCGAACTCAACATGGGTTTCAATTATAAAATCGGTCAACGCTCTAAAGGATAAAGGTATTGATCTTTTCTCTTTTTGTAAGAAAAAGGTGGGCGATAGTGTTTGGACCGTGTTTTGGGATGATGTTTGGCTTGGGGATTCTCCTTTTAAAATTCAATTTCCTAGAGTTTACGCTTTAGAATTGAATAAATCGGCGAATGTCAAGTCTCATTTGGAGTTAGGGTGTTGGATGTGTGTCTTCGAAGGGTGCCGAGAGGTGGGGTTGAGGCTATCCAATTTAGTGAACTACAACAAATTTTATCTACCTTTGTGCCCTCCTGTCAAAAGGATATATGGGTGTGGTTGTTAGAAGGGTCGGATGATTTTTTAGTGGCTTCAACTAGACGTTTAATTGATTCTAGTCATTTGGAGGTGGATTCTCGTTCTACTAGATGGAATAGACTTGTTCCCATCAAAGTTAATGTGTTCGTGTGGCGGTTGCTTCTCAATCGGCTCCCTACTCGGATAAATTTGGATAAAAGAGGTATCAATGTTTCGTCTCTTTTATGTCCTAATTGTGATATAGGAGTGGAGGATTGCAGTCATCTTTTCTTTTCATGTCCTGTCGCTAAAGACTTGTGGGTTCTCATTAGTCATTGGTGGCATATGGATATTCCGAATCTCCATTCTCATTCGGATTGGATTTCTTGGATTGACTCAATTCAGTTGAAGAGGGAGGTTTTCTGTGTTTTGAGGTCGTTACACTTACCACTTTATGGTCTATATGGGTGTTTCGGAATGGTATTCTCTTTGACAACCCGAAGCCAAGGAAGGCGTTGTTTTTTGAGAACATCATAACCCGTGCTTATTTTTTGGTAGCTCATAGAAGTAGCAATTTGTCTATTAATTGGGTTGGTTGGCTTACTAATCTTCCCCTTGTCATTACTCCTATGTAATTTTTTCTTTTTCTAGCTTCTTGCTAGTTTTATAAAATTCCGCCGTTCAAAAAAAAGAAATTTAAAATATGACCCATCCGAGTGGTATCATTCATCTGGTGGAATAAAAAATTCTTATCCCAAATTATCACGTATCATTCATGTCACCAATCACATAAATACTCGTTATCGGAGATAGAATAAGAACTTGAAGTAAATAAAATAAAAAATATATGAAATATGACGTGTCTTGATTTCATTTTTCGGACAAGAATGATGTCGGTCCAACAATACTATCAAGTTTTATAGAATAACAACACAAAATGATTACCAACCTGTATTGATTATAACAAACGAGTTGCAAGGTTGATCGATTTTAAGCTTGGATTTGTGTTCTCTGTTTTTCTCTCTTTTACACCTTTAAGTGTGTGTTTGTATGTGTGAATTCTCTGATCTATCTGAGAGTGAGATACACAACTAATCTAACTAGTGTGTTGAACACACTTCCTAAGATAATATCTAGATTTAATATCTAGATATTATTTCTAACAACTAAATAACTAAACTAGAAACTAACTTTATCTAACTAAGTTAACTAGATCTAATATCTAATAACTAATATAACTAATAACAATTACATTGAATTACATTGACATTTATTACAAATAGACATAGACTTTAATATCGAGAGTCGACGTTCCGGCTTTAGCTTCAGATTGCGATCTTTAGTTTGGATGATCTTGAATCCAATGAGACTGTGGTCTAACAATCTCCCCCTTTGGATCAAGATCATTACGAAAATGATTTTAGCAATTCATTCTTCTTGTTCAGCTCAGAAGATGCAATCTCTTTCTCTAGCTCTTAAATCAGCATGTCTTTTTCTAACAATCTCTCCCTTTGAAGAGTGGACGTGATTCTTGAAACATGTGATCTTTGCCATTTCTTGTGTAGTCATTCTCCCCCTTTTTGATGTTAAGTGCAACGACTTCATCAAAATTATTTGTAAGAAATGTCTATCTTGCAGTTAGAGCCCCTGATCCGTCAATTCAAAAGATATTCATCCAGATCTTTTCAAATCCAGACAAAATAGTCGTGTAACACCTGAATCAACTAATGAATCAGTTAACAAGCCTGTCAGTAACACTAAGTCACTGTGTGTAACGAATACACATTAGAAAGGAGCTGTTTGATGTTGACTCCCCCAGGGCTTCCATTTAATCATCGAAACACCACAAAGGTTATTTCTATAAACGTTATGACAAAGAAACTAATTCCTTGTGTGTTCGTGCTTGTGTTAGAAAGAATTAAGCACTTGATGATTGCTTATAGGCTCAAAATTGTGTAAACCACTGAGACAACAGTAAGTTAAACACAGACTCAATGTGCATGATTGAAGTGCGAAGGTGGGGCAGGCTTCCTTCTTTTCAATATCCAGATTTTCTGAATGAAAATCAGATAGCATATGTGTTGCATCCCCTTTGAAAATGTGAAACACTTTCTTGTGAAGAAGAAAATGAGTAGATGGTGAGGTTTGATCAAGATTTGGCATGGGTTAGTTGCCTGTTTCAATAATGATCACCAAAGAATTATGAATCACTAGAATTGTGGCTACCCGGCTCAGAAAAAGTTGGTGCAGAGTTGTAATATTCTTTTAACTCTGTTCTCACACGCTCTTTCTTTTAAACTTTTTGCTTTCTCTAATCACACTCATTTCTTTTCGATTTGCACACTCAATCACTAAGGATTAACTTCTTGGGTAGAAATCACTGGTTAAGGTGATTCCATAGAAGTTGTGTTAATACCTAGCACAATGATTCTTTGTTTTCCTATGATGCACGTGATGCTCAGATTGGTTTAACTATTTCAGTTAAAGCACAATTTAGATCATGAAAACATTTAAAATACACTCCCAAAATATAAAATTTGTTGAAAAATCGGGAAGTAGTTTGAACAATAAAAACAATGTTTCCAATGATTGAAAGTTGTCCTTCTTTCAACCATATATGAGATTAAGATAAAGGATTAGACCTTTACGTTCGATCTTACATCCCATGAAGCTAAGCTTTAAGTCATAAACATATGAACTTTTAAGCTTCTCTCAAAAATTCTGCAAAAGTCTTATGTCAAGTCAAAGTAAAATTTATTCACTTATAATGAAAAGACAAAAAAGCAGTAAGACTTTTTAAAGAACGAGTTCTGATCAGAAATAATCAGAAGTCATATCCGAACTCCCTTTTGACTTGAAGAGCTCCCTCTAAAATCTTGCATTACAAAAAAAATTTGACATTAAAAGGTACATGCACAAATTTTATGAGCTCCCCCTCGAAATAATATTGACCAGATGTCAATTTCTTCTCATTCTCCCCCTTGGATCATGAACATTTGATAGAAGTGCAGATATCAATCAGAGTTAAGAATGAAGAAATGATGAAAAAGTATACAATTTAGAGAACTTTTATAGGTAACTACTGATTAGATTTTAAGATTTAACATACCAAGCTTAGAGATAAGAAAGTTGAACCTCTTTTCGTCTAAGGGTTTGGTGAACAAATCGGCAAGTTGATAATCAGTTTTTACAAAGAAAAGTTCAATTGTTCCTTTTTCAACATGATCTTTAATAAAGTGATACCTGACGTCTATGTGCTTTGTCTTAGTGTATTGAACAGGATTCGTTGTAATTGCGATGACGTTCTTGGAGTCACAGTATATCGGGATCTTGTTGAAGTGGAAACCGTAGTCGCGCAATTGAGTTCACATCCATAAGACCTGAGAACAGCAGCTAGCAGCAGCTACATATTCTGCTTCGGTCGTGGAGGTTGAAACACAAAGTTGCTTCTTCGATGCCCAACTTACTAGCTTGTCACCGAGGAACTGTACGTGTCCTGACGTGCTCTTCCTGTCTAACATACAACCTGCATGATCTGCATCTGTGTAAGCTATTAGTTCAAAACTAGTATCTTTAGGATACCACAGACCAAGATCTGCAGTGCCCTTTAGATACCTAAATATGCGCTTCACAACAGACATATGGATTTCTTTAGGATTGGCCTGATATCTTGCACATAAGCATGTTGAAAACATTATATATGGCCTACTCAACGTAAGATACATTAAAGAACCTATCATCCCTCGATAAGTCCTAACATCAACAGCCTTTCCCGAAGGATCGGTGCCAATTTTAGTACCTGGTGCCATTGGGGTACCAATCGGTTTTGAATTTTCCATTTGGAACTTCCGAAGAATATCCCTAATGTATTTTGATTGATTGATAAAAATACCCGATGAAAATTGTTTTACTTGTAAACCGAGAAAGAAATTCATCTCTCCCATCAAGTTCATCTGAAATCTAGACACCATAAGGTTTGCAAAATTCTTACAGTACTTAGTATTTGTAGAACCAAAGATAATATCATCTACATAGATTTGAATTAAAATGATATCGCCTTTTTCCTTTTTGATAAACAAAGTGGTATCCACCGTACCTTTTGAAAACCCAGACTTGACTAGAAAAGTGGAAAGGACATCATACCAGGCTCGAGGTGCTTGTTTCAGACCGTAGAGTGCTTTGTCGAGAATGTAAACGTGATTTGGCTTCTCTTGATTGACAAAACCCTCTGGCTGAGAGACGTAGACTTCCTCCTTCAGAATTCCATTTAGGAATGCTGTCTTCACGTCCATTTGAAAGACCGTGAAGTTCTTGTGGGCTGCGTAGGCTAGAAACATTCTGATTGCCTCTAATCGTGCCACGGGAGCATATGTCTCGTCGTAGTCGATTCCTTCCTCTTGTCTGTATCCTTTGGCTACTAGTCTTGCCTTGTTTCGGATAACGGTACCATCTTCGTCTTTCTTTATCTTGAAAATCCACTTCGTACCTATAATGATTTTACCTTTAGGCTTTGGTACGAGTCTCCAGACTTGAAGTGCGTCGAACTGATTTAGCTCTTCTTGCATTGAGATCACCCATTCTGGATCAGCAAGTGCTTCCGATACGCGTGATGGCTCGAACTTGCTCAGAAAGGAGTCATGCATGCACATGTTCATTGATGCTGACCTAGTTTGCACCGGTTTTGATGGATCGCCAATTATTTGGCTTATCGGATGCTCTTTGGTCCATTTATGTTCATGAGGTAGTGGATTAGATGATTGTATGTCAGTGGTATCATCTACAAATCCACTTGTACCTTCTTCTGATTGTTCAGGAGGAATGATGGTTTCAGTTGAAGTGGCAGGTTCAGAAAGCTCAGCAGGTACAGCTTGATCTAGCTGTAGATTGATCTGTACAGAATCTCCTACTGTTGCAGCTACTTCTGTCTCTTTATCATTTGACACTTCTTCAATTGTTGTAGTCGGTATTTGAATTGTAATTTCTTGTTGAATCGGGGCGTTTGATTCAATAGAGTCATCTGAACTGGTTGGATGAGTAGTCGTTAAGTCTTCCATCCTGTCAACCACAACAGATTTCTTTACATTAGATCCAAGAAATTCATCATAAAACAATTCAAATAATAAATCTAAATCAGATAAATGGTTAGTTGAAGTTGAATCTTCGTCTGATTTATTCTGTTGAGACGCAGGTTCTGGAGTGAGTTGCCCAGAAGCTAGTACTCCGGTTATAACGGGTTCTAAACGTTGTTGTTCGGAAGCCATTTCTTCATCAAAGGTGACGTTGATGCTTTCAATCACCGTTCTTGACTTCTTCAGATAAACTCGGAATGCAGTTGATGTCGAGGAATATCCAATGAAGATCCCTTCATCCTCCTTAGCACTGAACTTATTAAGATTCTCCCTGTCATTTAGCACAAAACACTTACATCCAAATATATGGAAATATTTGATTGTCGGTGTTCGGTTGTTGATTAACGCATAAGGAGTCTTTTTGAACCTTCGATGTACCATGGATCGATTCTGTGTGTAGCACGCGGTCGAAACAGCTTCTGCCCACAAAAATAGAGGTAAGTCTGATTGACTTAGCATAGTACGAGCAGCCTCGACTAGCGTTCGATTTCTTCTTTCAACCACTCCATTTTGTTGAGGCGTTCGAGCAACAGAGTATTGATGTGAAATCCCGACAGATTCGAGATATTCTTCAACCTTTTGGTTCTTGAACTCTGTGTCGTTGTCTGTTCGTAGAAACTTGACCGGTTTCTGCAGATTCACCTGGGTCGTCTTTAGGGATGTGATGAGAACATCTGGTGTCTCATCCTTTGAACGTAGAAACTTTACCCATGTGTATCGCGAGTAATCGTCCACGATCACGAGTATGTACTTCTTGCCGCCTAAGCTTTGAGTTCGCATCGGACCGCATAAGTCCATATGCAATAACTCTAAAGGAGCATTGGTACTTGGTTCAGGCTTCGGTTTATGAGGTTCCCTCTTCATCTTGCCCTTTTCACAAGCTGCACAAAGATGTTCTCTTTCATATTTCAGCTCTGGAAGTCCTTTGATGAGCTTTCCACTGACCAGATTGTTGATGTACCGAAAGTTGAGGTGAGAGAGCCTTCGATGCCATAACCAGCTTTGTTGCATCGATGCTTTCGTCAGTAGACAAACTTGCTTGTCAGTCTGGACATTTGATAAGTTTATTGTGTAGAGGTCTGTTTCTCGAGTACCGACCAAGAGTTCTTCGCCGTCTTCATTGCGAACTGAACATCTCTTGGCTTTGAAGTTGACCTCTAAGTCTTTGTCATAGAACTGGCCTATACTGAACAAGTTGTGTCCTAAGCCTTCTACATATCTCACCTTCTTGATAGTGATATTGTCATGTTGTACATCACCGTATCCCATGATTGGAGAAAACTGGTCGTTGCCAAATCTTACTGTTTCGCAATATTTGTCTTTAAAATTGGACAGTATCTCTTTTTGCCCTGTCATGTGCTTGGAACATCCGCTGTCCAAGAACCATGTATGACTAGTCTGCATAAGAGAAATTACAAATTTAGATATTCATACGACAACATTGGAATTTTCACTTTGATTATCGAAGTGCGGGTCTTGAACCGATTTGTTCAAAAGCCTATTTTGACTTTGATGTTCGGGTTTTGAACTGCATTATCCAAAAACCTATTTTTGACATTGAAGAACGAGTCCTGATCTGTACATAATCAGAAGTCGCTTTCTCTTTAAGCTTTGTGTGCCTGCAACATAGATTTAGCCTTAGGTACCCACTGGAATTTGGGTCCTGCTGTGTTAGCACAAGTTTTTGGTACCCATTTCAAATTGGGTCCTCTTTTCTTTTGAAATGCATGTGAAGAATTAGTATGAGATGTATGCACATGGTAGTTGCCAAACCAATCTCCAGAATCTTGACAAGAAATAGAGACATGTTTATCATAAATAGAAGACTTTCCAGCAGATAAAGATAACTGAAATAATTGCTTCATTGTATATTGTTTCCGAAAAACAACAAGTTTTGGGTTCAAAACAGCAATATCAGCAATCACAACATCTTTAGTAAGCGAAGTCTTATTACAATTAACACTACTAAACGATAAAACGGTCTTGTCAAGCTTCCGTTTGGGTTGCCATTGAGAATTTACATCTGGCCTTTGCTTGCTCAGATCTGAAACATGTAAAGCTGGTGAGTTAGACCTTTGAGCAACAAGCGATTGCTTCTTCTTCGGATTACCAGTAGTGTTCGGTTTCTGTGAATGCTGAGATATTTTCTTACCTTTAGCATGTTTAGCTTTCACAGAGACTGAATTATCAACTTTCGTTGATTTTGCACCGTTCACAGGCATACTGGTTTTTCTTGAAGATTTCTTAACAAAGGATGAATGGTTAGGAAGTTTTGTATTAAAGTCAAATTGTTCAAAACAACCATCGAAACTACCGTTAGAGTTAAGAAAATTAAGCTCTTTATTTGATGAACCAAACGTATCCTCAGAGTTTGAAGCTTTTGAAATAACATAATTTGAAAACACAGTTGAAAAAACATTTTGCTCAATATTTATCAAAAGTCTTTCATCTGATAAAGAATTCTCGAGTTCAGAAATTTTACTTTCTAAAACGAGAGGAGGGACATATAGTTTACCTTTAATAGGCTTCGCCTCCATTTCCTTTTCAGAATAACTTGGAAAGAAATCACTTGAAATAGTTTTCTTCTTTTGATATATTGGATTTTCATTATAACTATTATTCAGTTTCGCATAACAAAATGGAAGATGAACTTTAGCTGATTTCAACCGTTTTTCCGTTTCATTGGCTTCATCCTTTTCCGATAGTTTAGTCCAAAAAGTTTTAAACTCAGGGATTCTGCGAGCTAATAGCATATTAAGATGATCATAAAGTCCTGGCACTTCAGACATCCCTTTTTGTATACAGTGAGGATTCTTATAACCGATTCCCCAATTGCCTTTGTTTTCTAACGGTTTGTTAAGATGAATGGTTTGTTCACTCTGACCTAATGAGTACAACTTCTTTTCCAAAGCATCTATTTTTGCAATTAAAGTTTTGTTTTCTTCAACACATGAAGAATGCAATTTTGTAAGCTCATATTTATCAATCTCACATTTTAGCAGTTTAGACTTGAGATCTGAATTCTCTTTAAGAATTAATGTCTTTTCCTTAGCGTTGGTGTCATTATCTTTATGTAAAACCTCAACCAATACTTTCTTCTCAGCAATTTCATTGCGAAGTTTCTGTATCAATTGGTTTTTGTCAGTTCTAACACCATTTTCTCGCTCAAGATTAGATTCTAACTCTTTTTGTTTTAAACTCATGGCATGCATTTTATTCATAAACTCTAAATCTGATAGATTACATACCTCTTCTTCTTCATCATCTGAATCAGCATTAGCATCTGATTATATCTGGCCCATCAAACACATGTTGACGGCTTCATCTTTTTCTTCATCCTCTTCTTCTTCATCTGAGTGATCAAGCTAGTATTCATCCTCAGCCATCAGTGCCTTGCCAGCCTCCTGTTGCTTTGCAAGAAGCATCTTGTTCTTGTAGTAGTCGGAGTTTCTGACCTTTGATCTGCGGCAGTCCTTGGCAAAGTGACCGATTTTGCCACAGTTGTAGCACGTTGGTGGTTCTGGCTGACTGGATCCTTCAGCTTTAAACTTTCTCTCTTCCGGTTTCCTCTCCTCTAATCTCTTTCCTTCATACTGATACCTTCTCTCTTCAGGTTTCCTCTCTTCTGTTCTCTTCCCTTCAAATCTCTTTCCTTCATACTGATACCTTCTTTCTTCAGGTTTCCTCTCTTCTGTTCTCTTCCCTTCAAATCTCTTTCCTTCATATCTGCTTCCTTCAACCCTTTCCTTGTGGATGTAGTTGTTCGGACCAGATGAGTACCTCTGACTGTTTGATGTTGGCTTTTTGTTGAACCTTTTCTGAAAAGCATTTGTCAGCATCATCATTGCTTGCTTTAGCTGATCATTTTCATCTGTGTCAGAGTTTGCATAAGCTTCATCTTCTTCTGATTCGTACACAATCGTCTTGTTCTTTTTCTTCCTAACTACAAGAGCGACTGTGTCATCAACTGTCTTTCCTCTCTGTCTATTCTCAGCTAGAATTTCATCCACCTCTTCTTCATTCTGGCGGAGGGTTTCATACACCTCGTGAAGTGGAATCTCATTCAAGTCTTTTATCTGTTTCATCTGCCTAGCAAATATTTTCCATTCCGGTTGAAGAATGCTCAGGAATTTGACGTTCAGCTCAATTTGAGATTTGTGAACTTTGTTCTTGCTAAGTTCGTTTAGCAAAGTCACAAACCTGTCATAGGTTTCTTCTAAAGTTTCTCCCACCCTGCCTCTAAATTCTTCATAATTATTTAGGCAGTTGGAGATTTTCAGCTGATTTCCAACCTTTGAGCCCAACATCATCTTTTCAAGCTGATCCTACATTTCTTTACCGGAGGCCTTGTAACTGTCAATCTTTACGTATATTTCATTTGGGATTCCTTGTAAGATGTATGACTTAGCTAATCTGTCGCATTTGGCTCTTCTGAGGTTATCATCTTGTAGTTCATGATACTTAAGTTCAACCTGAGTCGGCACATTATCAACTACACGAGTCGTCATTGGTGGTCTCATAACCCCTTCTTCTATAGATGTCCTGATGAAATCACCCAGCTCATGTCTGTCAATGAAATTCAGAAACCGATCCTTCCACTGTTCGTATTCTCCTTTAAAGAGAACTGGTGGCTTGGTGTCAGTTCCTATTGCAAGGGTTTCTCTGGATGTCATCACTGAGGTTTGCGGGTCTAGTGACAAGCGCACTCTGAGGTATGCGGGTCTAGTGAGAAGCGCACACTGAGGTATGTGGGTCTAGTGAGAAGCGCACACTGAGGTATGCGGGTCTAGTGAGAAGGGCACACTGAGGTTTTCTGGTCTAGTGAGGAGCGCACAGTTGAGATATGCGGGTCTAAGGTTTGCGTGTCTGACTTGGAACCAAGAAGTGAGCTGATATGTGCTTTGCGGGTGCTTTGGGAGCCGAGAAGTATGCTTTGCGGGTCCTTTGGGACGCGCACAGTAGGACTTTGTGGGCTGTTCTTCCTCTGGTATGTGTGTGTTCGTCCTGAACTTCTAAAGATCGACTAAAATCTGTTCCTGAAACGATTTAGCAATACCAAACCCTACCAATGTGTCTAGAAACACTTTTAGAAAATTATGTAAGCACTCGATCTCTCTAAAACACACTTTTTCGAAATAAAATCGATGGCACAGTGAACTTACCCACTTCGACTTTTTCACATAAAATCCACAAATTGGAACTCGATTTAAGCTTAAAAGTGAAATCAAATATCAACAACTCGATCTAGCATGTAGTACGATCACAACCTGATCGATTCTAACACCTAAAACACTCAAAATCACAAAGTCAATTTTTCTTGAAGAACACAGAGTCGTTTTTCTGAAAACTTGTTTTGATCTTAATCAGGCTATGATATCAATTGTCGGTCCAACAATACTATCAAATTTTATAGAATAACAACACAAAATGATTACCAACCTGTATTGATTATAACAAACGAGTTACAAGGTTGATCGATTTTAAGCTTGGATTTGTGTTCTCTGTTTTTCTCTCTTTTACACCTTTAAGTGTGTGTTTGTATGTGTGAATTCTCTGATCCATCTGAGAGTGAGATACACAACTAATCTAACTAGTGTGTTGAACACACTTCCTAAGATAATATCTAGATATTATTTCTAACAACTAAATAACTAAACTAGAAACTAACTTTATCTAACCAAGTTAACTAGATCTAATATCTAATAACTAATATAACTAATAACAATTACATTGAATTACATTGACATTTATTACAAATAGACATAGACTTTAATATCGAGAGTCGACGTTCCGGCTTTAGCTTCAGATTGCGATCTTCAGTTTGGATGATCTTGAATCCAATGAGACTGTGGTCTAACAAATGAGACATAGGATTTTGAGACAACAAATTTTTATTCCAACCGGCGTGGTGCATGTCATGCAAGAATGTATTAAATTTGACAATTCATTTGTCTCGGAATTAATTTGTTATAAAAAATATATCTGTCTTATTTGTAGGATTATTGAACAATATCGATAAAATATTTTGAAAGTTGACCTCATTTACCTTCTTATACCATATAACTACATAAGATGTGTCGATCCATGAAGCTCAAATGCTTGGCATGTACCCTCTTTTCTGCATTTTTGGAGCAAGCTCAAAGGTCTAGTGCATGAAGATTGAGCGAGCTCTTAGCCTGAGCCTTTTTTTTTAAGGGACGAAACTCCAAGCAAAAACTATATAAGAAAGAAGCACTTACAGAAAAGGGTTGGGTAATCCCATCACAAAATGTTGACCTAAAACATAGCTAAATCAAGTATAGTACTAAAACCTAAAACGTACGTTAACAAGAAGCCAACCACTCAACCTAGCAATCATCGTAATACAAACAAAAATACAAGCACTCATAAGGATATTAATTTGTAGTGCAATCCATGGTTCTTATAAGGATTAAAGAGCTAGGTGTTCGCCGCGTTCAATTCCTCTCCTTCTCTATATGGGCACGCTTCTCTGATCTTAGTTTTTCATCTACTTCTTTCAGAATAAAAAATTGTTGTCCCAGAATCTCACGTCTCATTCATGAATACATATCCTTACATAGAAAACGTAAACTTGAATTTAATAAACTTATAATATATAAAAAAAAATTGACGTGTTTTAATTTTATTGGTAAAATAGGCATGAGACGTAGAATTTTAGGCCAACAGGGGTTTTATCCGTTCTTTCATCTCCACAGTCGCATAGATAAATTCTTTTAATAAGAGAAAACAAAGATCTTTAACAAGTTGGTTACGATTAGTCATCTAGCGGAATTTGGATCAAGAAAAAGTTCAACGGTGTTACCCTATATGGCAAACCCAGTTTTATCTTGTGTAACGTTAATATACAATAATAATAATAATTAAAAAGGCCAAACTTAAACGTGTGATATACATATTAAGCAAATTTTGGTAAAAGTTTTGTTTACTTGCATGCAGTTAATTAGTTGTGTGAACACCAAACCCTTTATTATTCTTAGCCTTTGTCAAAGAGGTCGGCCGATGAAATCCAAAGTGTTGGTTTTGGTCCCATGAAACCAAACTCAAATATTTGGTCCACCATGTGATCTCCCACAAGGCCTTTAGAACGTATTGCTGGTAGACCCCTCATCACATTGCAGGTCGCTAGCTAGCTAATGGAATGGAGGCACTGCTAGCTAGCTAAGCTAGCTGTAATGAACGCATGATATATATATATATATATATATATATATATATATATATATATATATATATATAGACGGAGATTCAGGGGAAAACCTCAAAAAAAGGGAAAACTGAATAACACTCTGGTAGTCTTCCATTTGGACAGTATGCACTTGTGCATACAGGTAAATTGTGTTGATTTTTGGTTTTTATGCACATATGCACGTGTGCATGTTACAAATTACTTGTATGCACAAGTGCATACCTTCCAGATTAAGGGCTACCAGAGTGTTATTCAGTTTTCATTTTTTTGAGGTTTTTCCCTGAACCTGACCCTATATATATATATATAGGATGCGTTTCTTTTGCAAACCAGACAATTTGTACAAACTATGCAAACCACTATTTTAGAAAACAATAGATATATTTATGGATAATGATTATGATTCATTAATAATGATTGTGATATATATGGAAAATGTTAAGTTTATTCATTATAATCATGATTTTAAATTAGGAAATGTTAAGTTTATTCATTATAATCATGATTTTAAATTAAGAAACATAATAAAATCATATATTTATTAGACTTGATGAACGGCTAAGATTGATTCACAAAGTTTGTACAATCTGACTGGTTTGCAAAAGATACGTCCCCTATATATATATATATATATATATATATATATATAGAAGTGCAATATATACACAAAATAATTACCTTTTGTATAGTAGCTACTTCTGTCACTTGGATCTTGTAGTACAAGTTATAATAATGTGATCAGAAGTTGAATCAATCCGACATTTGTGCTCAAAATCGGTCATTGGTATTACAATCCATCATTAAGCACCTGCCGTCATCTTTAATTGTTAGTGGAGATGTTTGAAAATTTGGTTCAATTTCCTTTTTTCCATGTAGTTTGTGGTTATAGCTGGTCATCACAATTAACTTTCATTCCTGTTTTTTATTTATTTTTGCCAAATGGGAAAGTTTAACAGTATATATCATGTTCATATATGGAGAGGGAGGTTCATAAGGGAAACCTTAAATACTTTTAAAACTAAGGAATCACTTTTTTTCAAAGTATTCATGACTTGATAAAATATTCATGATGAATATCGTAAAAAATATTTATAATGAATAATATTTATCTTGAATACTCACAAAATAAGTGGTTCCTAGATTTCCAAAATATTTAAGGTCCCTAATTAAGAAATGTCACGTATATCAAGCAATTTGTGTAAACTTTACAAACCAATCTTAGCCGTTCATTAGTCTAATAAATATCTGATTTTATTATGTTTCCTAATCTGAAGTCGTCATGATCATAACAATTAATAAATGAACCTTATCATCTTCCATATATATATATATATATATAGGGAGGATCAAACGAAAACAGTAACTATTTAAAAGAACACGAGAACTAACAAAATCATTAGTAATTTTACATTAAAGTGCAAAAAAGTCATGTGGACCTGAAGTCGAGGCCAAAGTCCTGTTTTCGTGTGTCAATATAAAATCACTAATGTTTAATCATATATGATTAAACACACTCACAGGCCGTATAATCATACATGATATCACACTTCTCGCTTTCTCGCAAAATGTTTAACTTCTCGCATGATCCTTCATCTCTCTCTCTATATATATATATATAAATCGGAAATAACTAAATATAATGCTTGTATCACATCATTAATTCACATGGCATCCCTTATATATAGAGAGAGGGGAAGGTTCAAATGAGAACGCTAACTATTTAAGAAAACAAAAAAACAACAAATCATGTGCAAAATCATATATGATTACGCATTATATAACGGCCAAAAAATGGACACTCGCAACTTTTCCCGCGACTTTAAGTCGCGATGAATCATATATGATTTTATACGTGAATCAGATATGATTTTGTATGTACTCGATTGTTCTCGTATTTTCTTAAATAGATATTGTTTTTATATGAATTTACCTCTATATATGTAAATATTTCTGTCTAGGTGAGATAACAAATATATATATGAGTAAACTACGATTTTCGTTCCTGTGGTTTGATGTTTATAACGATTTTCGTCCCTGGTCTTTAAAAACTGTTTTTTAGTCCTTGTGATTTTCATTTGACTTCCATTTTCGTCCTTCCATCAAATTCTGTTAATTTTTAACGTTAAAATTCAAAAAATGTTTTGAGAAGTTACATATTTGGTCCTTGTGGTATATGAAGTTTTAAATATTCATCCCTAATAATTCATTTATTACTTTTTATTTCTTTATTATATTTTAGTACTATATATATACACACATATATGTTATTAATTTAAATATTAATGTTTTTGATTAATTAATTAAAAAACAAAATTTAAATGAAAATATGGAATAGTGCGAGTAACTTTTTTAGATGGTAACTTAAAATAAATAAAAACTATTAATTTTAGGAAATTTCAACTTAAAACTTTTAAAAAAATTATATTGTTTACTGATTAATAATTTTACTGAAGTCACTGTTTTTTTATTATAGTTGTAATACTTTTAAAAACCTACAGTTTAATTAATAAAATAAATAAAGTTTTTAATATTTTTATTTATTATTTTATCGAAATTTTATTATTTTTAAAGAAATGGTTGGGTTTTTTTTTATTATATTATTTCTAAAAAATTGGTTGGTTTAAAATGGGATATTGATAAGTAATAAAAAAAAATTAAATAATTTTTGATTATATTCTTTTTAAAAAACGGTTGGTTTAAAATGGAATATTGATAAGTAATACAAAAAAAATCAAATAGTTTCTCTAAGATTAGGGTTGTAAACGAACCGAACGAACACGAACGGAGACTTGTTCGTGTTCGTTCGTTTAACTTAACCGAACAAACAAATAAATACGAACGGTAAGCGAACGAAATTTTTTGTGCTCACGTTTGTTCGTTACAAAAATATGTTTGTTCGTGTTCGTTTATGTTCGTTCGTTAAGAGCTAAACGAACGGACATTTAACGGATGGAAATTTAACGGATGGAAATTTAACGAACATAAATGAACATAAACGAACGAATACTAATGAATAAAAAACAACCAAATTTACTCATCATTTCGTTCGTAAAAAATAACATAACAAAATGAAAAATATTAATGTTATTTTTTACGAACGAAATGATGAGTAAATGTGGTTGTTTTTTATTCATTAGTATTCGTTCGTTTATGTTCATTTATGTTCGTTCGTTTATGTTCGTTCGTTTACGTTCGTTTGTTTACGTTCGTTTATATTCGTTCGTTAAATTTCCGTTCGTTCGTTAAATTTCCGTTCGTCAAATGTCCGTTCGTTTAGCTCTTAACGAACGAACATAAACGAAAACGAACAAACATATTTTTGTAACGAACAAACGTGAGCACAAAAGGTTTCGTTCGCTTACCGTTCGTATTTATTTGTTTGTTTGGTTAAGTTAAACGAACAAGCCTCCGTTCGTTTTCGTTCGATTCGTTTACAACCCTAATCTTAGACAAACTATTTGATTTTTTTGTATTACTTATCAATATCCCATTTTAAACCAACCGTTTTTTAAAAAGAATATAATAAAAAAAAACCCAACCATTTCTTTAAAAATAATAAAATTTCGATAAAATAATAAATAAAAATATTAAGAAATTTATTTATTTTATTAATTAAACTGTAAGTATTACGACTATAATAAAAAAAAAACCCAGTGACTTCAGTAAGGTTATTGATCAGTAAACGATGTAATGTTTTTAAAGTTTTTAGATTAAATTTCCTAAAATTAATAGTTTTTATTTATTTTAAGTTACCAACTAAAAAAGTTACTTCCACTATTCCATATTTTCTTTTAAACTTTGTTTTTAAATTAATTAATCAAAAACATTAACATTTAAATTAATAACATATATGTGTGTATATATATAGTATTAAAATATAATAAAGAAATAAAAAGTAATAAATGAATTATTAGGGATGAATATTTAAAATTTCATATACCACAAAGACCAAATATGTAACTTCTCAAAATATCTTTTGAATTTTTAACGTTAAAAGTTAACAGAATTTGATGGAAGGACAAAAATGGAAGTAAAATGAAAACCACAGAGACCAAAAAAACAGTTTTTAAAGACCAGGGACGAAAATCGTTATAAACATCAAACCACAGGGACGAAAATCGTAGTTTACTATATATATATATAGAGAGAGAGAGAGAGAGAGTCCTCTTCATTTGCTAACCACGACATTGGTGTTAACCGTGCTAACCAATTAGAATCATCATAGAGTTGATGTCATGCTTTCAATCCTATTAATTCTCAAAGGGTAATATGGGAATTTATATTTCATGCATATCTAATTTATTTCCATATTTCAAGGAGTTTTAATATGGTAGTTATCTTAATTTTAAATAAAATAATTTAAAATTAAACTTTGATTTCTATCTTCTTGTTACGGAAGTCATATATTTTCTTATTTTAAGCATATTTCAATTTTTGTAATTGCACAATCTTTTACCCAAATGTGCACATATGCGTATACTCAATGAGTTTTAATACGCATATGTGCACAACCTTTCACGCATAACTAATTTATTTCCATATTTTAAGGAGTTTTATATATGGTAGTTATCTTAATTTTAAATATAATAATTTAAATTAAACTTTGATTTCCATCTTCTTGTTACAGAAGTTATGTATTTCCTTATATTAAACATATTTCAATTTTTGTAACTGTACAACCTTTTACCCAAATGTGCACATATGCATATACTCACAGAGCATAATTAGTGTGCATATATCATATATATGTCTATCTCACCCAAATGCAGAATAGATCAGTTGATATGCACATATGCATATATACAACATGTGCATATTCACAACACTCAATGTGCACATGTGCATATTAAATACCAGTGTACACATATGCATATACCCAATGTGCACATATGCATATACCCAATATACACATATGCATATTAGATACTAGTGTGCACATGCCACCCCATCATGCAACAAAAATTCAAGATCAACAATATAAACAATACAAATTTTTCTTTCAAAAAAAAAAACACCACCACAAATTTCTTCTCTCACAGTTCCATGAGCAAAGTAATAATCATTACATTAGCACCTCAACCATGATGGCAAAGCATGTTACGCATCATGAGTTCAATACTCATTACACTACTACAGAAATAGGTATTTTAAACGGTTATTTTGGACATTTTTAAACGGTTTTACAACTGTTTGAAAGAGCACCGTTTGAAAAAGCCAGGGCCTTTTTTAAACGGTTTTTGAACCGTTTAAAAAGTCACATTTTTAAACGGTTTTTAAACCGTTTAAAATAGCCAAAAAAAACGTTTAAAATTATATACCTTTTTAAACGGTTTTAAAAAAACGTGTAAAATGTGTATTGTTTTACATGATCTACTGCACATAGGACTCGATCTCAGAACCACAGTCATGCAAACCCACAACACTTACCATTCCGCCACATCTTCTTCTATGTTTATAAAAGCACATTTAATTCTTTTATTCATTTTTTGTTCAGCTTTGTACTCCCAACTTCAACTTCAGATTCGACCCATATTTACTCCAAATTACCAAAAAATCAAAACATGAACATTGTAGATCTGTGTGTTGGTTTCCAGATCATCTGGAATCACTCAAATCGGAGATCGGACGAGTGAGATATGATCAAAACGCCATAGTTGCGCAAATCTGTCAAAAATTATCGTTTTGTTCTTTTTCGCTCCAAATTGTTCCGAACCTATCAAAATATAAAAACGCATTAGTGTAGTTCGGTTTTACCCTAATTTTTAAAGGTCTTTTTAAACGGTTTTGTGATAGTGAAAGCGTTTGAAAAAGTGTTTGGCCTTTTTAAACGGTTGTTTCTAGAGAACCGTTTAAAAAATGTATGTATTTTAAACGGTTGTATGAAAAAACCGTGTAAAAAAGTTAGGCGGCTTTTTAAACGGTTTTGTTCAATTATCCGTGTGAAATACGTATCCCTTTTTAAACGGTTTTTTATTACAACCGTTTAAAAAGTTCATACGACTTTTTTAAACGGTACCACAATCGCAGAACCGTTTAAAAAAAGTCTTAAAAAGCGCGGCCACCTTTTTAAGTGGTTTTTTCGAATTTTTTAAAAAACCGTTTAAAAATGTGCGTTTAAAAAAGTCATTTCTGTAGTAGTGTTAATAAGTATGCAATCTGAAAACATAACTTTTCTATAGAACAAGCAATCCTGGTTGAAATTAATAAGCATGTGCTCGTTCACACATCGTTCCGGCGAGGTCTTCCACCTCAAAAAAGTAGGATTCCATTTGATATAATAAATAAATTTAACCATTTTGTTGTGTGTAAATCTGTCCGGAAACTCACGGTTACAACAGATTTCTTGAAATCGTTTTCTCCAAATCGATTCTTCAGATCGAAACAACAAAAATGGCCCTGAAAATCGTTTTCTCCAAATCGATTTCTTGATCGATTCTTCAGATCGTTTTCTCCAAATCGATTTCTTGATCGATTCTTCAGATCGTTTTCCCCAAATCGATTTCTTGATCCCGACTTTGATGATGATCGTGAATATCGAAAAGATTTTACTCGGATTCCTCCTGATTCGTCGTGATAGAGAGGATTGTTAGGGTCGATTTCAACAAGATGGTCATCGTGGGTGTTGGAGTTGGATAAAGCGATTTTAGGGGATCAAATCCCTAATTATTTGGGTTGTTAATATGGTATGCGTATGTTCCCTAAATTAAAAGGAATTGTATTTGACCGAAATACCCCTGTGCATATATGCATTGTATTTTTAGGGACCGTTTTTAATATTTTATTTTAATAAAAAATCAATTAATTGTGGACCATTGATCTCATCAATCTATGGATGAGATTGGTTAGCACGGTTAGCACCAATGCTGTGGTTAGCAAATGAATGAGCCCCTCGCTCTCTCTCTCTATATATATGACTCACTATCAAAAAGGTAAGTTACGATTTTATGTGGAATTAATATTGTTGTAAAAAACCACAAGCGTTGTGGCGTACTGGTTAAGGTCCTGGGGGATGTGGTGGAATATCTAATCTGCTCAGGGTTCGAATACAAGCATACACAACAATTATAACCACTGAGGTTTAATCAGAGCTAATGTCTTACAGTCATAATTTGCCAAAGAATTAGTCTAGACATAACCTAGGACACCATTTCCAAAAAAAATATAGTTGTAGGAAGATTTAATCTAATATGTATTTTGTAGCACTAAGATGAACCTAATTTAATTCTTCTAATATTTTGAATATAGTCATAAGTGACGAAATTGAACCGTTTTTAATTAAAGTACCCTTTAATTAAAGAAATCAAATTTAAATAGGGTGATTGACGATGGCTTGAGTTGGATATCAATTACTAATATTTTAATATGCTAATTATTATATACAGTTCGAATATATGGAGAAAATTAACTTGTCAATTCATAGTTATAATCATTGTTAGCTTACTATATAAAAAATATAAAATAAATAAATAAGCTCATTATAAGATTTATTTATTATAATATATATATATATATATATATATATATATATATATATATATATATTTGTTCTTTGTATTTTCACGAAAATTTTAAAATTTAATACATATATTAATTGGTTTTTTAAATTTTAAAATGAAAGATAAACAAAAATAAATGTTTTAATGATTTTTAATTTTTTATATATCTTAGAATGAAAAATGAAAACATTAGTAATTAATTTTTCTTTATACTCGTTTAATAATAGATGCATACTAAGAAAATAAAAATTAAATAGATATACTCATTTAATTTTTTAATAAATAAAGCAATAGACTCATTTAATAAAAGTTTTGATTTTTAAGTATTGTTATCTTAGTAAGAAAAAAACAGACTCATTTAATAAAAAAATTATTTATAATCATTGTTAGCTTACTAAAAAAATACTTTCATTATAAGATTTATTTATTGTATTATATATATATATATATTGGTTTTTTATATTTTTCATAAAATTTTAAAGTTCAATACATATATTAATTGATTTTTAACTTACTAAGTAATAAAAATAAAAATTATAATTCTAAAAATTGAATTAAAAAATGTTGGATTATTGAATAAAAAAGTTTGATTAAATAATAATAATTTTTTATAAGACTAAAAAAAAGTAAGACAAATTTAAATTATATTTCTTGATATACTTATGTTGTGTAAAAAAAATAATATAAAATTATAGAGAAAATGAAAGGTTAAATTCAAATTAAACTTATTTAATGATAACTTTATATTTTAAAAAAATTCAAAATTAGGAGAAAATAGATAAATTAATGACAATGGATGCTTCTCATTGTGCCACCTAAGCAACTCTAGGTTTTACTTTTAGATATATATTGATGATTATTATATAAAGCTCGAATATATGGAGAAAATTAACTTGTCAATTCATAGTTATATGTTCACTGCACACTGGAGAAGATTTCAAAAACCTTAAACCTTTTTATAGCATTTCTACGCAAGGGTATGTTAATCAATTAGTTGTTACAAAAACTAAACATTTATATGAAACTTTCATCTATCTTCATTAAACTATTTCTATTAACATAATTGAAACTTTAACAAATTAATATATAAGAAAGTTCGTAAAAGTGAGAATAAAAGTTGATGATCAAAGTAGTTGAATGTCCAAGTTTTGGTCAGCAATCCATTGAAGATAATTGAAGGCCGGTGATTTTTTTAGCAGTTAGATAGAAAAAAAGTAACTCATCAAATGGGTTAGAAGTATTCTCACCGTAACTCTAATTCCCACCAGAAACAAACCTATATATATATATATATATATATATTATTTATATATGGAATACATGATGAAAATTTTATTTCCTCAATTAATATCATGCATATATCCAGAAATGGAATATAGGAAAATATAATTTGTGTTGCCAATAGATAGATGATTCAAGAGACAACGCTTGTAAGATTTGAAATTGGTATTTTATACAAGTCAACTTGAAAAGCGGTTTAGGTATGTGAGTACTCGAGTGGATGGGCATAAAAGATCAAAGTGTGGATAACAGCAAAAAGCAGCACTAGCTTAAACCACCATGTAGGGTCATAAGTGGAGGGGTTCTCTTTTTGCATGTGGTTACTAGTGAAGCCACTTGAAGTAATGCTTCTTAAAGCCCTAGCCAATGCCTATATATATGCAACCAATTTCATGCAAATCACCAACAACTCACATTCTTCACTTTCATTTCACCATGGCTGTTTACAAAATTTCAAGTTTGGTTTTCTTGGTGTTATTAGGTTTGGGCATTAGTGTGGCGACTAGAGCTCTCTTGACTGTTGAAGAGGGCATTCCTTACTCTCATGGTGGTTTAGCAGGCGGTGGTGGTGGTGGTGGAGGTAGTGGCGGTGGTGGAGGTGGTGGTTATGGTGCAGGAGGAGACCATGGGGTTGGATACGGAGGTGGAGCAGGCAAAGGCGGTGGTGCAGGGTATGGTGGTGGAGCAGCCGAAGGTGGAGGTGGAGGCGGTGGTAGTGGGAGTGGAGGAGGTGGTGGAGGAGGAGCAGAAGGTGGGGGTTATGGTGGAGGAGTAGGAGGGGGGAGCGGTGGTGGATATGGTGGTATAGGGCATGGTGGTGGAGCTGCTGGAGGTGGAGGCGGTGGTGGCGGTAGTGGTAGTGGGGGAGGAGGAGGAGGAGGAGGAGATGGAGCACATGGTGGTGGTTATGGTGCAGGAGAAGGGGGAGGAGCAGGAGGAGGGATTGGTGGTGGATATGCCGGTGGTGCTGGGGGTGGAGGTGGACATGGTGGTGGGGGTGGAGGAGGTTCTGGTATTGGAAGAGGTGGAGGAGGAGGTGATGGAGCACATGGTGGTGGTTATGGTGCAGGAGAAGGAGTAGGAGGAGGTGGTGGTGGGATCGGTGGTGGTGCTGGTTGTGGACATGGTGGTGCTGGTGGAGGAGGTGCAGGCATTGGAGGAGGTGGAGGAGGAGGAGATGGAGCACATGGCGGTGGGTATGGTGCAGGGGAAGGAGTAGGAGGAGGGATTGGTGGTGGATATGCGGGTGGCGCGGGTGGTGGAGGTGGACATGGGGGTGGTGGCGGAGGAGGTTCTGGCATTGGAGGAGGAGATGGAGCGCATGGTGGTGGTTATGGTGCAGGAGAAGGAGCAGGAGGAGGAGGTGGTGGTGGTATCGGCGGTGGTGTTGGAGGTGGAGGTGGAGGTGGACATGGTGGTGGTGGCGGAGGAGGTGCTGACATTGGAGGAGGTGGAGGAGGAGATGGAGCACATGGTGGTGGTTATGGTGCAGGAGAAGGAGGTGGGATTGGTGGTGGATATGCTAGCGGTGTTGGTGGTGGAGGTGGACATGGTGGTGGTGGCGGAGGAGGTGCAGGCATTGGAGGAGCAGGAGGAAGTGGATATGGTAGTGGAGGCGGAGCGGGAGGGGGTGCTGGAGGATCATATGGTGGATATAGTGGTGGAGGTGGAGGTGGTTCCGGAGAAGGAGGTGGAGGCGGTGGTGGTGGTGGTGCAGGAGGTGAGCATGGTGTTGGATATGGAGGTGGTAGTGGGAGTGGTGAAGGTGGTGGTCATGGTGGCTATATTCCTTGAGAAAATCATTCAACGTCCAAATTAAAATGGGCATGCAATTGATTACAATTCCTATATATATGAATCATAATAATGCATGATCATAATAAGAGTTAAAATCCCATTGTACGAGAATTAGATCCAACATGCATACTTGCATCCATCAATTTGTAAACTTATTCTGTGTTGTTTAATGATGAATTTAATTATGTGTTTAATTTTGAGTGTCTCCATCTCATGTGGTTATTTAATTTGTATAAGTTTTCAACATGCATGCATTCCCCTTTCTTTCATTGTTATTTCCATTTCTTTACGTATATTCCAAGATCAGTTATATATATATATATATATATATCATGATATAATCAAATATAAAATAAAATCGAAACCCATGATAAACCAACTATAGAATATTTAAAGCAAGTATCACACCAATATATTAACTCATGTCTAATTACACTTTTCAAGGTTAGATTTCAATCAGAACATCTAATTTTATTTATAATCTTTATGAATATGAATACATTTCAATGTGTAAGATATAAGTCTTTAAATCATAGTACTTTGAAATCAAATCCAAAAAACATTCTAAAAAAAGACCATGGCACATAATTTGAGATAAAGATATATAGGAAGAAACCTAAGTTTGTAAATGAAATTGTTTATACATATCAAAAACTGTTAGATCTATGAGAAGAAGCCATAAATCGGTGGATGAATTGATAAAACCACGAACTTTGATGAGGGAGAAAAAAAGGTTTCTTTTTGGAATCTGTTTTGGTGATTTTCTTTACAAATAGATAACATTTTCTTACTTTTTTCCCATTAATTTCAATAATTTTGTTAATATTTAAATAAAATGAGTGAATTTTGTTAATTTCTATTTTTGCGTGTTTCTCGTTCCAAGCTTTGAATCGTTGTATTATGGGTCCAAAACGGAGTCTCGTAGAAAAAGTTATGAGCGTTTTAGCGCGACACTGCATGTTAGCCCAATCATGCGCCTACAGGAACAATAGGGTCCAGTCATCCATGCCAAGGCACGCATCAAATCGCGTATACCCTTTTTTCGTATGGGTCAAACTCTTAGGTGGCAATAAAGGCACGTCAGAAGAAGCTAGAAGTTACGTTTCAAAAATGAGGATGTAGATTGACATATGCTGGGACCATGTTGGATACGACACCAACTAAGGTCTTCCTTGAGGAGTTAGCAGTTGCGTCTATTACGGATAAATTATGAAAAGTCGGTTGTGGTGGTTTATGAGATAGATGACGGCTCTTGTGGGGAGGATAAAAAACATGATGGAGGGCAACGTGAGGAAGATGTATTGAACATACCTTTGCTTCTATGTTGTTCTTAATATATTTTGAACTATTTTCATTTTCCTCTTTTTGGAAAACTTTTTGAAAAAGGTATCAGAATTAGTTTTTCTCGCACACTTTTTTCTAGAAATATGGTTCTCATAAGGCAGAAGTTCTACTATTTGAAGTATAAATTTAAATTGGTTTGATTTGATTTATGAATATCATCTACAAACACACTTGTATAAGAGTACGAGTTTGTGTTTCTTGTTGTTTATCGATCGGGCTAAATCACACACCTGATGCTTGAACCTTGAATAAGTGAAAAGACAAGAGATGAAACAAAATTTAGGAGTTGTTTACTTACAGCTTAATGGTTTGCATGGGTGACTTATTCGCTCAACCATATATGAGTGTTTCTTTACGGATTAATCGTTAAGCTACTAAGCTAAAATGGCTATATGGAATAAGTTATGACTCCTCAATTGTCCACATTAAGTCATCCCAAACAAATTAAAACCAAAAATGCCTATAAATAATCTAACCCGTTCTCTTTGTCTCTCGTCCCTCAAGTAGATAGATTTATCTAGACAGACAAATTAACTCATACAGGGCGTAATTTATATTAAAAAAAAAAAGTAATGTTATTTGAATGAATATAAAGGTCGATTGCATTTAAGTTATCTCTAGATTAAACCGCTGGCTAGATTACATTTTGTTTAATTTGTGTCTTTCTTTATCTTTTTGTTTTGTGGGTTGCATGCATGATCATGAAGTTTGTCATCCAAGAAACAAATTAATATAAAGTAATTAAGAAAGATGATATCTTAGTAATAAATTGAAAAAAACACGTCAACACTTTCATAATCAAACACAAACCCACAAAGAGTTAGATATATACAATACATATACATGTATTTAATTGTGTCCAAAGTTAGTAAAAAACCCATATTTTTTTACTAAAATTTCCAACAATGAGATGCACCAGATTAATTCCCTTCTAAACCGCAATTCATGGGAGAACATTTGATTAAAAGTGATCAACAGTTCAAATACGCTTCTCACGTTAACCTCAACTTCTCACACGATCATTCGCCTATATATATATATACAGAGAGAGAGAGAGAGAGAGAGGTTTAGGAGAAAACCTCAAAAAAACGAAAAACTGAAGAACACTCTACTAGTCTTTCATTTGGACGGTATGTACTTGTGCATTCAACTAAATTATGTTGTTTTTTGGTTTTTATGCACTTGTGCATATGCACGTGTTCATGTTACAAATTACTTGTATGTACAAGTGTATTTCGTCCCGATGAAGGGCTATCATGGTATTATTCAGTTTTCTATTTTTTTGAGATTTTCGCTTGAACCTGAAACTATATATATGTGAGTTTGGGAAATGTTGGAATAAGTATATACAGTAGATTATTGGTACTCACTATATGTTCGACCTTGGTATCAATTTGTTGACTATTTAAGTTCATTTTGACCATAGGTGGCGTTTGGTTCGCATAATGTTTTTGGATGGAATGGAATCTGTCAAAATAATTTGACTTTAAAGGAATTGGAATGGAATGTTGTCAGGTTTGACCACGTGTTTGTTGACAAAATTGAAATTGAATCTGTTAAAGGAATTAGAATCTGTCTGTTTGGTCCACGGAATGTAGCTTTGGAGTTTGAATGAAATGTAGATAAATGACTAAAATACCCTTTTTAATAATTTCAATTTTTCTAAACAAAAAAATGCTTTAATAAAATAGCCATTAAAATACTTTTTTTGTAATGGTCGTTCAGATTGGTGCTAGCCAGTGGTGGTTTAGAACGGTGGTTTAGATCAGATGTGGTCGGCGGTGGTTGGTGGTAGTTTAGATCGGCGGTGGTCGGCAGTGGTTCAGATTGACGGTGGTCGGCAGTGGTTCAGATCGACGGTGGTCGGTGGTCGACGGTGGTTCAGATCGGCGGTGGTCGGGGGTCGGCGATGGTTCAGAACGACGATGGTTCGGGACGACGTTGGTCGGTGGTCGATGGTGGTTTAGATCGACGATGGTTCAGAACGGTGGTGGTTGGTGGTTGGCGGTGGTTCAGAACGGCGGTGGTCAGCGGTGGTTAAGATCGACGGTGGTCTGCGATGGTTCAGAACGGCGATGGTTCAAAACGGCGTTGGTCAGTGGTTGGCGGTGGTCGGTGGTGGTTCAGATCGGCAGTGGTCGGCGGTGGTTCAGGTCGACGGTGGTGGTTGGTAGTCGGCAGTGGTCAGTGGTAGTCGGCGGTGGTTGACAGTATAGTAGTCGGTGGTGGTTCATATCGGGGATGGTTCAGAACGACAACGATGGTTCAGATCGGCGGTGGTCGGCGGTGGTTTATAGAAGGAACCGATGGAGGCATGGTTTAATCAGAGGTTTTATGTGATTAGGTTATATTGGATTGATGACATATGTGGTATTATGGAAAAAAAAAAAAAGAATTTCATTTCATCAAAATAACTTGTAGTTGTTAAGGAATGTTAAATTCCCTCATTTGTGGAATTTGATGGAATCTAGAGATTTCTTCCATGAAAAGAATGAACCAAACAAAGAAATGGAATTTAGTAAATGGAATTCAACATTCCAATTCCAATTCCAATTCCTTCAGACCTGCGAACCAAACGCCACCTTTGCCTTCATAATTGTCAAATAATCGTTTTTATTTAAAATTTAATAAAATATTTGAGTTACATAAAATAAATGATAATGAGTATTAGAAAATTAAAAAGCAGTAACTTATAAAATTCTGCGGTTCTATAAAAAAAAAAAAATTTAAAAACAAGCAGTAACTTATGTGATAAAATTGGCGTCTTTATGATAATATTGATGATACAGAGATTGTAAATTTGTGATCAATAACCATCAATAGGTGATAGAAAACAAATTAAATAGATATGATAAAGATTAAAAAAAATACAAAATGATGATGAAATTGATCATAAAATGATCATCTACTAAATTCATAACCAAAAGCTTTACAAGTCATGATGATGTATTCATTAATTGATAGTAAATTAATGTAAAAAAAACCCTAAAATACAAATCCATGCATATACACAATACATAGTGGTTGTGTTCAGAAAATATCATACACACAATGTTATCAATTACCAATTAAATGTAAATTTAAATTGAAGTAGTAACTAAAAGAAAAAAAAAAAATATATAAAATATCACAACTAGAAAAAGTGAGTTTTACCAACGGTTTTTTTTTGTAATCACTAACGCACCATGACGAATCCAGGAAAGTTGATTTTTTTCTCATATTTGTTGACTTTTGTTGGAAATCCACTAGTAAAATTAAAAAGAATGTTTTTTTTAATCTTTAAAATTACCGACGGAATTATCAGCGAGGCTTTTTTGCAACAACATAATTGCGGCTTTATCCTCGGTAAATCCTCATGTTTTGGGACTGTAATTGACATTTGTGTATTTGAGAAATATTAACAAGATGTGATATGTTCTTATTCCATTTTAATATAGATGAAGGTGATGAGATCTTTTGACACGAAAACAAAGCAACAAAGTCAAATTACAAGTATCTGGTTAAACATTAATAAGACGCATTCAATGGATGAAATGGACAAAAAGAAATAGTTGAAAAAAACTAATGTGTAACACCCTCGAATTTGATAAGAGCAACTAATGATAATTTTCGATATAACATCAAATAAACACAACACATCTTCCTACAAGTCAAACTCAATATGCCTCAAATATAAAATTCGATAAATAACCTCAATATAAATTTAACTCAGGTAATGAACAATGACTAAACCGAAATCAGGTGCTACTTAACCCCAATACAAGTTGTTTTTCAAAAGAAAACCAAAGCGGAAGACTTCACCAAGCTTCTCACCTCTCGGCACTCTACTAGGACTTCTCTCTTCACAGTGTCACAAGGATTATTCCCAGCGAAGTTTGTTGCATATGTCGACAAATAAAAAAGATTAGCCTAACGCCTAGTGAATTCAAGAGTTTTCAACATTAATAAATATATTGTTAAAAGGAAGAATGCAATTGAAATCATAGTCTTTCAAAATGATATACTTCAAATACGAAAATGACTCGTTTTCCAATGATATGCATTTTGAACGAAGGAGATACCAAAATAAACGTTTTCCAAACCAAACTGTTTTAAGGACCAAAACCCAAAATAAAATGTTCCTTCGTAAATTTATTTCAACCCAAAACTCACTCAAAAGGAGAATAGAAAGTGGACTCCTAATTTATGAAACGCGGATAGACTCTATATCCTGAAACACCCAAAACACGGGTGGGACATAACACTCAACCCATAAACCATGGATAAAAACCATATAAACAAAACGTCACCGAGAACATGGATAATAAAATTCAATATCCAAAATAACACCTTTCGATGACGGGGGGACTCGAATTCCATCGAATGTGGCAAGCACACAAAGTTGAGCCACATATCCATGTTATATGAGTATCACTTAGGGATAAAACACTCGTTAACATCAACCTTTCCGGGTCTATAGCTAACAAACCAACAAGCTCAAAAACTCCATGTCTATTGCTTGGATAATCAACAAGTTCAACCCCTCTAGGTCTATACCTTGGAATTTTCGTGCACTCATCAAGTTCAACCCTTCTAGGTCTATACCTTGGAATTCCCAAAACATCCCAGTTAACCTCGTTCACAAGAAAAGTGCAATTAGTGGTCAGAAGACCCCATGCCTATTTCAAGTTACAATACGGGGATATTGATCCCACTAAAACTGATTCTTATGCCTATGGATCCAATGCATTACAGTCTAAAACGTTACATGACTCAAGCGAATGAACTAACGCATTCAAAACATGTAACTCTCAAATAAGATGCAACTAAGTACACCATACGTCCAAGGTCCTTAACGAGCTACGAAAACTGAACAAATATTCCAAAGACCCATCTGTGTGTAAACCAAGCCCTAAAAGGCATAATGAACGATTGACTAAAATACATGAGCCAATAGGGTTACAAAACCAAAATACGTCTTTTCCCAAAATTCTTTGTCTCTCAAATCACAATTGACCTTCGGCCCAAAACTAAAAGTTTTACCAATTCTAAAATGTTCCCAAAGTCGAGAATAACCAAAACCAAAGGACTCACACATTCGTTCCTTCAAAACGTCCATTACATAAATGATGCATATTTCACAAACACTAATAAGTGTATTTTGTCCCAAATAATCTTCATTTATGAATAAATTATTAAAACACCTTCATTCATGACTTATTTATCAAAATGCCCAAAAATCCCAAATGTGGGTGTTTTACAAAGTTTATAAAGCTAAACACTTCAAGTAATCAAAAGTTACCAAATAACTCACAGTTGATAATTTCATGTAAAACACAGAAATACTTTAAAATGGATATTTTGGCATGTACAACGTTTTTACAAATCAACTTGAACTCACCTTGCTAGATTTAGGCTAAATCTAGATTTTACCCAACTTGATCTCCTTTGAAGAACACTTGGATCCTCAAGCCAAAAACTTCCAAAAACCTAGATCCATATATTTCCAACCATAAATACCCATATTCAACCATATAGGATCATTCCCCAAACATTAAACATGAAGATCTCAACTTATACCAAAACCCTAATTTCCATAGTTGAAGAGAAGAGAAGATCACCTTCACCAAAGCTTAAACCCATCAACAATCCTCTTCTAGATCTCCAAAATAAACCACAAACTTCAAATCTTCAAGATGGAGAAAAAGTTGGATGAAACCCTAGAAACTTGATAAAGAAGATGAAGTGAAATGGTTCTAGAAATGTTAAGGTTCATAAAAATGGTGTGGGGTTTGATTTAGGCAGGAAAGATGGGAAGGAGAAAGGATTTAGGGTTTTTGGATGAGAAAGTCGAAATGAGAGAGAGGGAGATCAGATCTAAATGTGGGGGGTAAAAGTATGAGAGAGAGAAGGGAAAAGTTGAGGGTGAAAATTTCGTCAGACTCAATGCGGACGTCCACTTGAAGCCCTATGCGGACGTCCACATGCTTCAGAACGAAAACTGACGAAAATTCAGCTGCTTCCGCGGAAGATCCTATGCGAACGTCCACTTGCTTCCCTATGCGGACGTCCACTTGAAACTGGTCGCGTGCCCGATCATTGTTTTGGTCATAACTTATTCGTTATAGCTCCGTTTTCGCTCCGGAAAGGACCGTTGGACTCGTAATTGAATCCTTCATCCAACAAAACTATAAAATCTAGGATCCAACTCCAAAATCCTATCTCTTCTTTTTCCCTTAAAATACCGATTTTTGTATTAACTTGAAACGATACTTTTCAAAAAATCGGGGTGTTACAATCCTCCCAACCTTAAAAGAGATTTCGTCCTCGAAATATGGCACCGACCAAAAACCCAACGTCGCCTTTAGCAAGATCAATGTGTTTTTTTAATCCGAAAGGGATACTTCCACGGTGTCTTGCCTCGTATACGAAACTGATTACATTCTGGTTAAGGTTGTTACTGTACTTCTCATAACGAGCCGTCAGAACTAGATTTCAAGGTTCAACATACTTTACTGATGACGGAATGAACATCGGGTCCTTATCAAATCATTTTCGTAACATTAAGATCTCGGTTGCCTCCCAACCTTAGGTTGCACATACAACTTCAAAAGTAACTTACGACTTTAACCAACCATTTCCACCAAGGGTGACCAAAGCGAACTTTACCTTTAAATACTTCCAATTAACACTCAGCGAACCGTGCTATACCCCTTGCTTGCCTTCAAAACCATAACAACCTTTGTAGCAACAAACTAATTACAGTTGACTAAACTCCTTTCGATTCCGGAGTATTCGCAACTAAGTTGACTTTACCCGAGTGATAAGGAATTCGTATATAGAATTGCTGAGTCGATCACCCGCTGCTGTTATAAAAACGATATTTCTAATTGCGATAAATCAAGATCTCCTGAATAAACGATTTCTACTTACGTTCTACCTCGACATCCACACCAAATTTCCCAATAATCCATACCATAACAGATTTATCGTCCCTTCCTTGACGAAGTTCCTAACACTAGTTTGGTCCGATCCCATCTACAATAAATGACATCTGCAGACAGAGGATTACCCCAAACCCCACAGTTATACATCTCCCGTAATGCATGCAAGCATCGATTGTTAAATCGGCGAAAACCTCGGTGATTACAGGATTACCAATGGTTGATCCCTAATTTTCAGCATCTAATATCCTTAAGGTTACCACTTAATTTGCAGACACACCAAATTCAACGAAAGGGCACTGAAGCACCCAAACAGTCACTGTCCTCAAAATCGAATGTCGACACCTATCCTCAAAATGTCTACACTGTAAACGTGGATATACCACCACCACATATTTCATTCCAGATTTGCATCAAAGAATTAAAGTTGACACCTATCACGACACTAAAATTCAAACAAATAAATCACCATATTTTCCTTATTCCTGAAGATTCACCCGGATGGCACCCATCCAACCCATACATAATATCGAAACCAACTCATCAGTTCATAGCCAACCATAAGCAAGCAACACCCAAAGCTTAATCCGCATAATTCACCGAAACGAAGGATCACCACTTAAATGACTGGGAGAGTACATAAATCTAATAAATCAATTATCCATGCGTACACCGGTTTGTAGAAATGAAATCCAAAATTCAAAACTAACCATGAATTAGGCCCTCCAACACTTCAATTCCCAAGGACTCCTCTAGTCCTTAGTTACAACTCCTTTCACGATAGGGGTTTAAATCTGTAGCCCTAATGAGTTCAAGATTTTTCAACTAATATGCCAATTGAAATTTTATAAAACTTTCAAATACCCAAGCTTTATAATAATTAATCGTATTAGTAAAATCCACTATCGATTTCTCGATAGGTGTCCAAAATGGTCATCAAAGTCACACATATAAAGCAATTTCGAAATTCGTTTGGTCCTTATGTTAATAATGGCAATAACAAAAGATGTGCAACAAAATTTTTAAATGGGCTACCATGGTCTTAGCATGCATCGATTTATACTATGTACGTGAAAATAATCTTTTGTACTATACATGTGTAACAAATGTTTGTACAGTCTCCTAAAAGGTAGCTTCACAATTTCAACTTCAAAATTCTTTACTTTAAACCACAAAACGTCGTGGAATAAAATTCCCGGCAACGCGTGTATACGTCAGTTTATTCCCCAAACTTAGTAAAATGATAGATGTGTGAATTTGGTCAAACGCAAATCAATTTTAAATCGAGTTCAAACCTTGGGACGCACAAATAAAATGCTTGTCCAAAAATAGCAGCTACAATGACATGTATACCGATAACTCATTTAATGCATTGCGGAAAATTTATGACAGTGAAATCAACAACTGAAGCATGTCCAGAGTATAAATCAATTCAAATACTATGTAGCATACAACTAATAACACGTGTATAAAACCCAAAAGAGAAATCATACGACATTGACGCTTCCAAAATAACACATGGGTAGTATATACTAACAAAACTCTCAAGACGTCTCTTACAGTTACGAAAATACCGATGCAAGACTCGCATGAGGCAAAAATATTAAACAAAACTCATAAGTTAATGCACACTATAAAGCAAATATACGCGATCCAAAACTTTATCTACACGACGTAGAATGTCGTAAAATAAAACACCATAAAACCCAACTGAATTTTCATAAAACTCACTAACGATAAAATCAAGCGGTGTCAAGATTTTCGTTTCCCAACATAAAAAGCATAAGACGACAATATGTCTAAAAATATTAAAATTCTAAGACCACAACATAAGATAAAACGACCATTTTCAACAAAACTTGCGTGGGACACGACGCCAAATAAACTCGTAAATTTACACGCAACAAAATTAAAACTTACGCATTTCAATGTTCACCCACACGCCGAAAAACGTCGCAAAATAGTACTCCATAAAATTCAACAAAACTCGTACTGACTAAAATTCCCAAAAATTCCAACGCAATAACAAAGAAACAACTTTTCCTTTAAAACCTTAACATACGTGGAGGAGATCCAATGTCAAGGTTAAAATTTCACAGCTACTTGCCCAATACTCCAAATAACATTAAAACATGGATATCACAACACCCGAAATTAGCGTTAGACACGAAACAGGGATGAATGGATTCTCGATAAAATTTGCAACCACGTGCAACAAAACAATTTCATGCATGCTTAAACTCACGGTTTAAAATTTGATGAGTGCTAAATGCTTTACCAAGACTTCATAATATAACTCATTAAATTTTATGCTTCGAAAACATGAGAAAAACAATTTATGCAAACTTATTTTAGAAATAAATTGTGTTCATGAACTGGGTCGGCACTCAACATCTTAGGACTACGCTTCTCAATTTTCCGTCATACTATTGTCATCCGGATGATCAAACATCTTAAGGCAGTCTTCGAAGGTTTCATCGGTTCGCCTTATAATTTCTCCTCAAATAACGTCGATCCCAAGAGTCTACGGTTCTAATCCAACCAATCATTCCGACCCGAAACAGTCCAATTATTGCAATCACCATGCTTAAGGTCACTCCAAGTGGCGATTGCTAAAATCATCAACTCCTTCTAACGGTTACTCATTGAGAACTTCTTCACTATCCCAACGGTCATCATACCAAGGCAGTTCAAGCATACACATGTACCACGTACGTTCACCATAACACTGGCCAGGTGCAATTATGAACGTATTGTACACGACCATCCTTGCTACCCTCGACATGATTTCCGTTCCTAGTGACTCCAACGACCTCAAAACATCCAATCTTAAAGTGCCTATTGGTGCAATTTCTCTCTCAATCACCTAAAATAACGCTAATCTGAGTCTAGGCATCAAAAATCAATACCTAATTCTCTCAAACTTAAGCTCTGATACCAACTTGTAACACCCTCGAATTTGGTAAGAGCAACTAATGACAATTTTCGATATAACATCAAATAAACACAACACATCTTCCTACAAGTCAAGCTCAATATGCCTCAAATATAAAATTCGATAAATAACCTCAATATAAATTTAACTCCAGTAATGAACAATGACTAAACTGAAGTCAGGTGCTACTTAACCCCAATACAAGTTGTTCTTCAAAAGAAAACCAAAGCGGAAGACTTCACCAAGATACTCACCTCTCGACACTCTACTAGGACTTCTCTCTTCAGAGTGTCACAAGGATTATTCCCAACGAAGTTTGTTGCATATGCCGACAAATAAAAAAGATTAGGCTAACGCCTAGTGAGTTCAAGAGTTTTCAACATTAATAAATAAATTGTTAAAAGGAAGAATGCAATTGAAATCATAGTCTTTCAAAATGATATACTTCAAATATGAAAACGACTCGTTTTCCAATGATATGCATTTTGAACGAAGGAGATACCAAAATAAATGTTTTCCAAACCAAACTGTTTTAAGGACCAAGACCCAAAATAAAATGTTCCTTCGTAAATTTATTTCAACCCAAAACTCACTCAAAAGGAGAATAGAAAGTGGACTCCTAATTAATTTATGAAAAGCGGATAGACTCTATATCCTGAAATACCCAAAACACGGGTGAGGCATAACACTCAACCTATAAACCATGGATAAAAAACATATAAACAAAACGTCACCGAAAACATGGATAATAAAATTAAATATCCAAAATAACACCTTTCGGTGACGCGGGGGGGGGGGGGGGACCCGAATTCCATCGAATGTGGCGGACACACAAAGTTGAGCCACATATCCATGTTATATGAGCATCATTAGGGATAAAAGACTTGTTAACATCAACCTTTCCGAGTCTATAGCTAACAAACCAACAAGCTCAACAACTCCATGTATATTTCTTGGATAATCAACAAGTTCAACCCCTCTAGGTCTGTACCTTGGAATTTTTGTGCACTTATCAAGTTCAACCCCTCTGGGTCTATACCTTGTAATTCCCAAAAACATCTCAGTTAAGCTCATTCACAAGAAAAGTGCAATTAGTGGTCAGAAGACCCCATGCCTATTTCAAGTTACAATACGGGGATATTGATCCCACTAAAACTGACTCTTATGCCTATGGATCTAATGCATTACAGTCTAAAACGTTACATGACTCAAACGAATGAACTAACGCATTCAAAACATGTAACTCTCAAATAAGATGCAACTAAGTACACCATACGTCTAAGGCTCCTTAACGAGCTATGAAAACTGAACAAATATTCCAAACACCCATCTGTGTGTAAACCAAGCCCCAAAAGGCATAATGAACGATTGACTAAAATACGTGAGCCAATAGGGTTACAAAACCAAAATACGTCTTTTCCCAAAATTCTTTGTCTCTCAAATCACAATTGGCCTTCGGCCCCAAAACTAAAAGGTTTACCAATTCTAAAATGTTCCCAAAGTCGGGAATAACTAAAACCAAAGGACTCATACATTCGTTCCTTCAAAATGTCCCATTAAATAAATGATGCATATTTCACAAACACTAATAAGTGTATTTTGTCCCAAATAATCTTCATTTATGAATAAATTATTAAAACACCTTCATTCATGACTTATTTATCAAAATACCCAAAAATCCCAAATGTGGGTGTTTTACAAAGTTTATAAAGCTAAACACTTCAAGTAATCAAAAGTTACCAAATAACTCACAGTTGATAATTTCATGTAAAACACAGACATACTTTAAAATGGACATTTTGGCATGTACAACGTTTTCACAAATCAACTTGAACTCACCTTGCTAGATTTAGGCTAAATCTAGATTTTACCCAGCTTGATCTCCATTGAAGAACACTTGGATCCTCAAACCAAAAACTTCCAAAAACCTAGATCCATACATTTCTAACCATAAATACCTATATTCAACCCCGATTTCGAAAATGTATCATTTCAAGTTAATGCAGAATCAGTAGCTTTAAAGGGAAAAATAAGATTTATGATTTTGGATTTGAATCTTAGATTTTATAGTCTTTATGGATGAATGATTCAATTACGAGTCCAACGGTTCTTTTCGGAGCAAAATCGGAGCTATAACGAAGAAGTTACGGCCAAAACAGTGAATAATGAAGAAACCTGACAAACAGTGCACGGGGCGAGTTGTGGCACGACTTAGGTCGCCCCGTAACCCGCCCGGAGCCCTGTTCAAGCATAAAACCCATTTGGGCGACTTGTGGTGCAACCTAGGCCGCCCAGTAACCCGCGCGGAGCCCTGTTCGAGCTTAAAACCCGATTTTCAGCACGAGAACTTCATTTCTTCATATCTTCTTCATTCCAACTCCGTTTTTGGTGATTCAAGTTTCCATGGTTTCGTTTTTGAGAGCTCTTCAAGGATATAGTAAGATATTTAGAGTCTATTTGAAGATCCAAGGGTATTTTGTGGTGATAAGTTCCTTATCTCTCTCAATATTAAGCTAGGGTTTGATGGTTTCACCCTTTTCCCTTTCATCTTTCATCTTGGGTTTGATTTTGATGACTTGTGTGGTAAAGGTGACCTTGTAGATGTGTTGTATCTAAGATCTAGAGAAGTTTCTTGGAGATTCAAGCCTTCATCTTTGGTGATTCAAGTTTTAGGGATAAAATCTAGATTTAACCTAAATCTAGCAAGGTGAGTTCAAGTTGATTTGTGAAAACGTTGTACATGCCAAAATGTTTATTTTACCAAAATTTTTATTAAGTTGCTCTTACCAAATTTTGAGGGTGTTACAAGTTGGTATCAGAGCTTAAGTTTGAGAGAATTAGGTATTGAATTTTGATGCCTAGACTCAAGGTAGCATACTTTTGAATGATTGAAAGTGAAATTACACCAATAAGCACTATAAGATTGGATGTTTTGAGGATATTGGAGTCACTAGGAGCGGGAATCACGTCAAGAGTAACAAGGATGATCATGTACAGTACGTTCATAATTGCACCTGGCCAGTGTTATGGTGAACCTACGAGCTACATGTGTATACTTGGACTACTTTGATGTGATGACCGTTGGGGTAGTGAAGAAGTTCTAAGTGAGTAACCGTTAGGAGAGGTTGATGACTTTAGAATTCGTCACTTGGAGTGACAGTAAGCCTGGTGATTGCATTAAGTGGACCGTTTCTGATCGGATTGATTGATTGGTTGGATTAGAACCATGGACTCTTGGAACCGATGTTATTTCGAGGAGAAATTATGAGGTAAACCTATGAAATCCTTGATCTTCGCCTTAAGATGTTGAGTATCTGGATGACGATAGTGTAACTAAGAAATTAAGGAGCGTGGTTTCGAGATGTTGAGTGTCGATCAACTGCACGCACATAACTTATTTCTAAATTAAATTTCATCAATTATTTCTCACATTTCCAAATCGCCATGTGGATTAAATTGCAAATCTTGAAGCAATGTTTTAGCACACACAAGGTTTTGAACCATGATTTCGTGCATGTACAAAATTGTTTTATGACATGAGGTTTCAATACGTTGTTGAAGATTTTCTTTATTCATATTGTTGTCCAACGTTATTTCGAGTTTTGCGATATGCGTATTTTGTTGTTGTTTAGGGACTTGGATAAGTAACTGCGGTTTACGACTTTAACATTGGATCTCCTCCACGTATGTTAAGGTTTTGGACGAAAAGTTATATCCCATTATCTTGGTGTTTGAATTTTATTGAGAATTTTAATACTTGTGATTTTATGGATTTAATGGGGTGGCTTTAATGGCGTCAAGTGGTATCGTTTTCCTTGAGCTTTGTGTGAGTTGCATATAACATGCATACATGTCCATTTGGAACTTCCATCATAGTGTTTTAGTTAACACTTTAGCCAATGAGAGCATATTATTATTTGGCTTTGAACTTGAAACCGACATAGATTATTTTATTTTCTAACCAAAGTGCATGCACATATCACCTTACTAGTCTTGTGAAACAATCCGTCTCATGCAAGTTTTGTGTGGGATCTTCTTTCATGCCGTGTTGTGGCTAAAAGATAGGAAACTTTGAGAGTTTGATATCATGAAAATGTTGTTTTGGGTTTTGCAAGCATTTTATTTGTACGGCCTAAAGTTTGGAATCAAACTAAATTACTCTTACGTTTGATCAAATCGCATGCATATGTCTTTACTAAGTTTTGGGGAATAAACTGATGAATGCGAGTCACGTTGGAAAATTTTATTACATGACATTATATGGTTAATGCAAAAATTTATGGAATTTGATTTCATGAATTTCCCCTCCTGTAGTTTTGTACAAACGCCTTGTTATGCACTGTTTTAGTACGTAAAACTATTTCTCATTCACTACATAAATTTATGCAAGTTGGGACCGTAGCGGTCCCTTTGAAAAAGATTGTTGCAATATCTTTCGTTGGTGTCAGTATTAGTTTGATTATTGATCAAATATTTTTCCAAAATGGTTTTATATGTGTGGCGGTTGTGACCACTTTGTACACCTACTTAGAAAAAGGTAGTGGATTTTATTCGTATGATTAATCATTATAAAGCTTTTACATTTAGGGGTTTTATAAAATTTTAAATTGGCATAGTAGTTTGAAAACCTTGAACTCATTAGAGTTGTAGATGTAAGCCCTCTTGTGATAGAGGTCGAGATTAAGGGCTAAAGTAGTCCTCGGGGTTTGAAGCGTCAGAGGACCTGACTTATGGTTAATTTTGAATCTTTGGACTTCAACTAAGGAACTAGTTCACGCAGAAGAATTTGAGACGTTAGACTTATACTCTCTCCCAGTTAATTAAGTGATGATCTTTATGCTTCGATAAACCTTCGGGTTAAAACCGTGTACGGTCGGTTGGGTATGGTTGATTTTGAATTTGTGGGCCATTGGTACGACGGTAAACTAATTATTAGTGGTGTGTCACCTTATTAGGTATTGGTGAATAATGATGATATTTTGGTTGGCTAATAAAGCGGTATGATTTGAGGTTTAAATTCTATGAGTAGGTGTCAACTTTATTCGATATTGCAACTCGGGAGTGAAATGATTGGTGGTATACCCACGTTGCAAAATGGTCATTCCGAGGATAGGTGTCGACAATCTATTTTGAGGACAATAACTGTTGGTGTGCTTCAGTGTACTTCCGTTAGATCTGGTGTGTCTGCAGGACAAGCGGTAACCTTAAGGAAATTAGATGTTGATAATTAAGAATCAATCATTGGTGTTTTGATAATTGTCAAGACTTTCGCTGATTTGGCAATCGATGCTTGAGTGCATGGTGGGAGTTGTGTAACCTTGGAGTTTGGGATAAGCGACTATCTGTAGAGTGTATTGGTACGTTTCTGGGGGAAACATCAAACCAATGCTGGGATCTATGGAAGTTCGGGAGCCCTTGCAGACATCCTGTCTGTGTCAGCTTTGAGGAATGGATTTAAGGTTGCGTCGGTTCAGACCAAACTAGTCGTTAGAAAATTTCGTCGAAGGACGATAACTCTTTGGTGGTAATGTTTTTTGGTTACATTTGGTGAGAATGTCGAGGTGGACTTTAAGTACAAATCGATTATCGAGGAGACCTTGATGCGTCGTATTTAGAGGTATCTAAGGGAAAAGTTTGCTTTGGGGTATTCTTGGTGGAAATGACTGAATAAGGTCGTAAGTTACTCTTGAGGTAATATGAGCAACATAAGGTTGGGAGGCAACCGAGATTTAATGTTAAGAAATTGATTAAGCCAAAACTCAACGTTCATCCCGACTTGGGTGAGTTATACGGAAAGTTGAGGTTGGGTTTACGATGGCTCGTTATGAGGAACGCAGCGACAACCTCAACCGGGATGTAATCGGGTTCATATATGAGGTAAGGTTTCATGAAGGGATTATTTTGTGGGTTAAAGTGAGATGTTGGGTGCTTGGTTGGTGCCAGATTTCGAGGACGAAATCTCTTTTAAGGTTGGGAGGATTGTAACACCCCGATTTCGAAAAGGTATCATTTCAAGTTAATGCAGAATCAGTAGCTTTAAAGGGAAAAATAAGATTTATTATTTTGGACTTGAATCCTAGATTTTATAGTCTTTATGGATGAATGATTCAATTACAAGTCCAACGGTTCTTTCCGTAGCAAAATCGGAGGTATAACGAAGAAGTTACGGCCAGAACAGTGAATAATGAAGAAACCGGACAAACAGTGCACGGGGCGAGTTGTGGCACGACTTAGGTCACCCCGTAACCCGCCTGGAGCCCTGTTCAAGCATAAAACCCATTTGGGCGACTTGTGGCGTGACCTAGGCCGCCCGGTAACCCACGTGGAGCCCTGTTCGAGCTTAATTAAAACCCGATTTTTCAGCCCTAGAACTTCATTTCTTCATATCTTCTTCATTCCAACTCCGTTTTTGGTGATTCAAATTGCCATGGTTTCATTTTTGAGATCTCTTCAAGGATATAGCAAGATATTTGGAGTCTATTGGAATATCCAAGGGTATTTTGTGGTGGTAAGTTCCTTATCTCTCTCAATGTTAAGCTAGGGTTTGATGGTTTCACCCTTTTTCCTTTCATCTTTCATCTTGGGTTTGATTTTGATGACTTGTGTGGTGAAGGTGACCTTGTAGATGTGTTGGATCTAAGATCTAGAGAAGTTTCTTGGAGATTCAAGCATTCATCTTTGGTGATTCAAGTTTTGGGGGTAAAATCTAGATTTAGCCTAAATCTAGCAAGGTGAGTTCAAGTTGATTTGTGAAAACGTTGAACATGCCAAAATGTTTATTTTAAAGCATTTATGTGTTTTACATGGAATTATCAACTGTAGAGTTATTTGGTAACTTTTGATTATTTGAAGTGTTTAGTTTATTAAACCCTGTAAAACACCACATTTGGGATTTTGGGATATTTTGATAAATGTGTCACAAAGGAACATGTTTTGGTGATTTATTGCATAAATAGGTGTTTGGTCAAAAATGCATTTTTAAGTGTTTACCGGGTTTTATGCATCATTCATGAAATGAGATATTTTGAAAAGTACGAAGGTGTGAGTCCTTTGGTTTTGGGTCATTTCCATCTTTGGAGAACATTTGAGAAAATGATAATCCTTTTTGGGTTTTGGGCCGAAGGCCAAATGTGGTTTGAGAAACAAAGTTTTGAGAAAGATGTATATTGGTTTAGGTAACCACTTTGGCTCTTGTATTTTAGCCAAACGTTCATTATGCCTTTTGGGGCTTGGTTTCCACTCAAATGAGTCTTTGGAACATTTGCTCGTTAAGGAGCCTTGGACGTATGGTGTACTTAGTTGCATCTTATTTGAGAGTTACATGTTTTGAATGCGTTAGTTCATTCGTTTGAGTCATGTAACGTTTTAGACTGTAATGCATTGGATCCATGGGCATATGAGTCAGTCAGTTGATTTAGTGGGGACTTTGTCCCCGTGTTGGGACTGGATATTGTTTAGTGGGGACCTTATCCCCTTGGCTAGTGGTTGGATTTGATAACCGCGTAACTTTATTGAGGGCTCGAGGTAGATATCGTGGGTTGGTTGAACTCGATGCCCGTTTGCAATCCGTCTGGTTACTCATCGTGGAATTTAGTGTCCGCGTTTGAATTCTAGTGAGTGGTCCCCAAGTCATGTTTTTATGTAAACTTGCGGTGGTAGCTTGGTTTGGGAGCCGTATACGGAGCTAAGTCTTGCGGTGGTGCTCTTGGAGAGCCGTATACGGAGACTTGTGGCTTTGGTAGTGACACTCATTAGAGGTCGAGTAGACACTAGGATCAGTGGTGTCTTGCGGTGGTAGCTCAGAGGAGCCGGATTCGGGGAACCATGGTCTTAAGTGAAGCTCGAGAACATTGATAAGTGGCTTAACTTTGTGTGCCCGCCACATTCGATGGAATTCGGGTATCCCCCGTCACCGAAAGGTGTTGTTTTTGGGTATTGAGTTTTATTATCCAAGTTTTCGGTGGCGTCTTGTATAAGTGGATTTTACTATTGAGTTATGGGTTGAGTATTATGCCCCACCCGTGTTTTGGGTGTTTCGGGATATAAAGTTTTAACCGCATCTTCACTAATGTTGAGTTCGATTTCTATTCACGTTTTGAGTGAGTTTCGGGTTGAGATTAATTTACGAAAGAACGTTTTATTTTGGGGTCTTGTCCTTGAGGTAATTTGGACCAATGTTCTAAAAAACTCGCCGCACAGCCGCCATGGCACGCCATGGCACCAAGGCTTGTGTGTCACGCCACGTTAAGCCCATGGCACGCCATGGCCTAATGCTCGGTTATTGTAATGAGATATTTTATTTTCTTTACGTTTTTAATGTCTTATTTGCAAGTTTTTTATATATACAACCTAATTTAACTTCCCTATTACTATTGACTCACTGAGTAACACTACAAAACATACGTTTTTATATATAATATTATATATGAAATATAAATTTGACGCCATAAGTCACGCCTTGAAAACACCATGGCTTCGCCGCGGCTCCTAAGGCTTGAGGCTTGGCCTCACCGCCACGCCACGCCTCACGTCATTTAGAACCTTGATTTGGACTGGAAAACGTTTACATTGGTGTTTCCTTGCCTAAAATACATATTATTGGAAAATGAGTCGTTTTCATATTTGAGTTATCATTTTGAAAGATTATGATTTAAATTGCATTACTCCTTTTTAACAATACCTTTATTCATGTTGAAAACTTTGAACTCACTAGGCGTTAGCCTAACCTTTTTATTTGTCGGTATGTGCAACAGGTTTCGGATGGGAATAGATCTAGTAACACTATGCTTAGAGGAGTGCTAGTGGTGTGCTCAAGAAGTGGTTATCTTAGTGAAGTCTTCCACACTTGTTTCAGGAAGAGCAACTTGTGTTTGAGGATTAAGTAGCACTCGACTTGGTTTAGTCTTTGTGTATTATTGGAGTTTGAATTTGTTTGAGATTAAATAGAAAGTCTTATTTTGTAGATTTACCTTTTACTTGATGTAATACCAAAATTTTTATTTAGTTGCTCTTACCAAATTTTGAGGGTGTTACAGAGAGAGAGAAGGGAAAAGTTGAGGGTGAAAAAGGGTGAAAATTTCGTCAGACTTAATGCGGACGTCCACATGCTTCAGGACAAAAACTGACGAAACTTCTGCTGCTTTTGCGGAAGATCCTATGCGGACGTCCACTTGAAATTGGTCGCGCGTCCGATCACTGTTTTGGTCATAACTTCTTCTTCGTTATAGCTCCGTTTTTGCTCTGGAAAGAACCGTTGGACTCGTAATTGAATCATTCATCCAACAAGACTATAAAATCTAGGATCCAACTCCAAAATACTATATTTTCCTTTTCCCTTAAAATATTGATTTATGTATTAACTTGAAACGATACTTTTCAAAAAATTGGGGTGTTACATAATGAGTAGCTCTACAATATATGACATGGTATATTGTAAATATATCTCACTCATCTAAGCATCTATGAAGAAGAAGAAGAAGAAGAATTGAAGACATTATATAGAAAGATGACAATAAGAACTACAACTTTCATGTTTTGAGTTTCCTAAATTTTGATTTTCATTTGGGTAGAAATTAGCGATGAAGTTGGAGTGACAATACTTACAAATAAAACAAATTCGAGTTTAATGAAATTCAGTACGGTCATTGCAATTTTATGTATTAACCTAACTATAAAATTGACTTTACAGTTCATTTTTTGAGGCTTTAATGAAGTTTTAACATAGACTAGGGAGCTAAAAAAAGAGGGAGGAGAGGGGTGGCCATATTTCCACTTCCCTAGTCGATTCCTTCATTTGTTTGTCAATTTCTTGTTCAAAGACTTCAATTTTCTTTGTTTTTATGTCAATATAAACAAAGACTATGTTGATTCAAGCTTCAAGGAAGGGTATTTCAGTATCGATGCAAGGCTAAGCACATTTGGAGATCATACCAAGGTGAATCCCCATCTATGATTTCTTTAATCTTATTAGCTATTGTTCATTGGTTGTTGATTAGGTTTGTGGTCAATCCATCGCTAATCCCTCGCTAATTAGTGAGGTATTTTTTTCCCTCGCTAAATTTCGTCGCTAATACCCAATTTTCTTGTAGTGGTAAAAATACGATCATTAGTATGTGATAGATATTGTTGATACTTAATGATTGATCAAACTATGAAATTTCCATTTATGTTTCGATGTTTATTTTACTGATTGATTGTCATAATATAAAGATTGTGCATTAGTATCTCTCAATTGTACTTGATACAACATACTAGGTGGGGGGACAATTGATTTGGATTTGCAAGGATTATCTAGAGTGTTTGATTGAACCAAGTTGCCCCTAAATTCTGTAATCTAAATTTTGTGTTAAAAATCATATATCTGTCTAAAGTGAGAGGGGTTCATGTTAATGGATATCAAATACTACTGAATATTGAAATCTTCATTTATCAATGCAGTTGCTTCAATCTGAACACGCTCTCGATACATAAAGCTAATCTGTTTGATCGATTGTACTTAAGTTTCTTCAATCTGAACGAATTGCTCCTGGAATTGATGTGTCGAATTACTGGTTGGACTGCTCGTCGAATTGCTGGTCGAATTTCAGTCCTAAACCGGTTCAATTTCACTCGGCTCTGAGGCCTGGTTTCACTCGCTTCCATAATTTCTTCTCGTCTTCTGGTTAGTTACTTACTCCTTACTCGGTTAGTATCTTGATTACATATTACATGTTTAGTTTACTGCGCTCTGTATTTTTGTTTTTCAGTCCTAAGGGGGTGTTTGGGGTTGCTTATTTGAGGTGCTTTTTAGCTTATTGCGATTTGGCACCGAAGATAAAAACACTTTTGAGTGTTTGAATGAGGAAAAATTAAAATGGCTTATAGCGGTGCCAAACCGCTGAAAAACACTTTTTGATAAGTCATTTGGTTTTAACTTATCAACTTATTTGAAAAGTGCTTATGACTTTTTTAGTTATTTTATATGTATAAGCAATCTCAAACACCTTTAAATAACAACTTATTAGCTTATTACGTTTTGGTACCACAATAAGCTAATCCAGACACTTTTTTAAAAACTCCGGCTTGACACCGCATAAGTTGATAAACACTTTTTAAAATAAGCATAAGTTGTTTTAAATAAGCAATCCCAAACACCCCCTAAATCTCCGACTCCTAATCTTTAGTTTGTTTTTGTTTTTGAGAAGTTTGTACTAGAATCTGTGCACTTCAGGATTTAGAAAATATGAGTAACGGAGTAAGAGAAGTAAACAACAGTTTTTTTGTTTTTTAAGATTCTGATTTCTGAAATAGGAGATGGTTGAATATGATCTTGTAAGTTACAAGACTTTTTGTTATAGTATAATTCACTGTATTTGGTAAAATCCTAGAAGAAAACCCTAATTTTGACGGCTTAATCATCACATAATGTGACCTCAAAATCAGCATTATACTCTAGGTTTCTGTTCACTTTACTGAAATTTGATACAATATACGAGCGACGAAGGATAAATGGGCATCTCATTCCTGATGATTAGTTTCTGAGTCAGGGGAGCATTATGCTTGCTTGCTAGAATCACTTTGGTACAAAAAAGAAATCAACCTTTTAATTCCAAAGATAATGGTATAACTAAATAATATAGAAAGGACAAACAACCCTTTTTACAATATTAGCTCACTTAGAAATCCAATCATGTTTATCGTATCGTTTGATTTTAGTCTACCTGATCTAACTCATCTCTCTGGGTTTTTTAGGTGAAAATCGAATGTTTTATTACTTCAAAAAACTAGACAATTATCATCTAGAATGCTATATTAAAACACAAGCCTTTTGCTGTAGTATTTAATTTGTTTGTCATTCATCTTGTTAATTAATAATATCTTACTGCTATGGATGTGCTTCTCACTACAAGAAAATTGTAATTTAGTGACGGAAAGAATTTGGTCACTAACAACATAAAATTGGTCACTGATGCATTTTAGTGACCAAAATTTGGGTGGTCACTTTTCGTCACTAAAGGTCCGTCACTAATTTGCGTTAGTGACCAAAAACCAAAATGGTCATTAATTAGTGACAAAAATAGAGTCGTCACTATATTTGTAACGACTAATTTGGTCACTAAATATCGTCACTAAATGGTGAAAGTCGTCACTAACTTGATTAAATTAGTGACCAAGTTAGGGACCACCACAAAATAGGTCACTAATTGAATTCATGATAACGGCTCCGTTAAAGTCCGTTAGCATCCATTAGTGACCAAATATGTGGTCACTAGCGTTAATAGTTGTTAGTGACAAAAAAAAGTGGCCACTAACTATAAAATGTGAAGAAAAAAAAATTGTCACTAATTTCTACTATAATTGTTATTGCATTAAAAATAAAACCTACTGATTTATAACAATGAAAACCTAAAATATTAATTACATTGGCAGAAAATAAAATTCTTTGATCAAAAACAAAAACAAAAACAAAAGGGAAAAAAATACTTGATATGCAATGGAGACATGCTGCTGAAAGATAATGTGGTGCGATTTGGGTCGATATTTTTATCGACCCATTTAGCCCACGTCTTCAATACTCTTGCGTATGCCACGGGCCTATCAACCTCATCATATTAATGATCCCCGTCTGCGTTATTGATTCATATTAATGTTATTTAATGTCTAGATAACGAATTATATATATAATAAATAAAAAAAACAACCAATTTAAATATAAGAAACTCACAGGACTTTCATGGTGAAAGTGTTCATCCACCAAATGTAAGTGTTGAAGACCAAATAATCATCTTTCCAGTGTTTACCATGCTTCTTTATGGATCCAGACATTATAATTCTGTTCAATATACTATGCATTGTTGGATCATCAGAATTCGATCTCTTCTTCTTCTTCGTCTTCAACATCCTCCGCAACCGCATCCGTCACCGGAACCGCCATTTCGATCAACCGATCACCCTCTGTTTTCGATTCGACCACCAAAGTCGCCCTGGAATTGATCTCGACCACCCCATCAACAACCAATTTCGAAAGCGGGTTTTCATCGATTCCGATTTGGTAAACCACCTTGGGCCTAGAGAATGGAAAATCCGCAATGGATTTTACATAATCACTCCTATGGGCCCACCAACTTTACACATGTTGATTTAATTGGAGAAACAGGGTGATTTTATTCGTAGAAAATGTATGCAGATTTGCTATCTATAGTAAAGTACAAAACTGACATTAAAACACAACTTATCTGCTAGTTTCATGTAATTTGTTACATATAACAAAATATTTTACATTCGACGCATCAACATTTGGCGTCTTAACATCCTACAACGATATAATCGGTGTAACTTGTGAACAAGTTAAGAATAAATCAAAAGGAAAACAAAGAATCCCAAAACAACGCCAAATACCGACTTCCAGATGATTTTTCAAAAGACAACAAATCTAATCGTGGAACACTCGACCCAGTTACGGTTTCAAGTTCTGGGAGTAAGTTTCAATACTTGACTCGACCAGCCGTACCTAGAGAGACCAGCTCACTGGACCGAGGCCAACCCAGCCTGGACATGGACTATGCCCAGGGGGGTTGGCCCCGGTTGAGTCAATGCGGTTTTACATTTTAAATTATCTATTTTTCTGTATTGTGCTTATTCAGTCAAGAATTTTCTCACCAGTGGAAAGGTTCCAAACAAGAGTTCCAATGAGGTACAAGATGACAGCCACTTTGAATACATCATCCCAAGAACCTGTCACATATAATTGGTTAAGTCGAAATGTAGCGACTTATCGACAATAATATTTGATTATCGAGTATTTTTCCGTTATCGCCATACATTTTGTAAAATTTTCGACCGTGCTGTCATTTAGTTGGTGAATAAAAGAACACAAACATGCAAAAATTGAGATCCGCTAAAGAGATTTCAATTAAATCCATTACCAGTCGTTTCCTTGACCGTCCTTTCCTTAACCGGACCACTACCGGTCCCTAGTCCAAAATGGGTAAACTGAATTGGGCTTTTCCCTTTAGCCGGTCCTTTTCTTAACCGGTCAATGGTTCTTTCTGGTTAAGAATCAGTTAACCAGATCCTTTGTGCATCTCTAGTCCCCGTTTTATGACGATTTTTTAAGATTCAAAGATGGATCATACGAATTGAAGTGTTACAAGCAAACTAAACCTGTCGGTTTGGTCATTGGTTTGGTTTGGTTTGGTTCAGGGGATTATGTTGTTCTATCCTGGTTCGAAGTACAAACCAATCAACTCTTAATCATTCAGACCACTTAATCATTCTACACTAAACCATTCAGCAACTGCCAAACAACCCCTAAGATTAAATTTTAACACCTGAATGGAAGAAATTGCATAATCTTAACAATCTTGGGCTTTAAATCGATAACTAGATGCAAGTATTTGTAAGCATTGATACTAAGGGTCTATATGTTTTGCAACTTAATAAGCCTAATGAGATTCACAACTTCTTATGTCCGTTATACATAAATATTTGCTAGTGGACGAATATAGAAAGTGACTTATTCAGGGGAAGTTTTATGAAGACAGCCAAAAAAATTCCAAGTCTACCCTCCCAATTTAAAAACACGCTCATTCCATCTATGAAAAAATCCTCCCAAACAAAAACCTCCCCGATCTATACAAACAGGTTAATCGACACATACAACTTTATCAATACAGGACGACCAAACAACCTCTAAACGAGCTTTGCAGGTTGTTTTATAGAAACATATATAGTCAAACTTACCCGCAGACCAATTGAAGTTGCACCTTGAATTACTTCACTTCCAAAGTCGTTGGCCTTCGAAAACTTCTCTCTGAGCAAATCCAACATAACGTTCTTACCTAGTATGGAGATAGTTTAGAGAAACCGTGTATAGAACATGGATTAAAACTGAGATAGTTTGAGAGATCAAACAGGTAAATTAGGACAACAATTATAAATTTGACCATGGGACTGGTGTGGTCTGCGGTGGGGCGCCTTAGAGGGTGGTGTCTACCCTTTTTTTATGATGTGCTTATCTTTTGCGCTTGGCATGTTTTGATTGTAATCTATTGAACATAAAGGTAGAAATTGTACCTTAGATCTCTCTTAAGAGTTTATACATGAAACCCAGAGAGTACTCTTATGTTTAATGGTTTTTACTGATTATTTTTGTTATTTTTTGTTGGGAACTGAAAGAATTGCTCAAGTACAGTTAATACTGCTAGCACAACATAGTTACTACTTCTGAAGTTAATACTGCTGAGAAAGATTAATGCTGCTAACCAAGATTAATACTGTTTGATGAAGTTACTACTGCTAAGCAATTTGAGTACTGCTAGTAGTTAGTACTGCTGAACTTAATACTGCTCAAAGTATTAATGCTGCTGAAGACTTAATACTGCTTATGAGATGAAGACTTCATATGGCAAGGATGACAGCTGTATTGATTGAAGATCATGGAAGGCTTGGAGATAAATATGGAAGATTATACTGAAGATCTTTTATTTTTTGTAGTTATATTTTATCTTCAGTATATGTATAGAATAGTTTGTAACTTTAGACAATTTAATTCTGAGTTTTTTTGTTTTCATAGTATGAAAGGAACAATGTGACTAAGAAATCTGTTAAATCTAAAAGCCACATGAAGAAAAGGACGGTTAAAGAAAGTGTAAATATGTGGGTTCCTAAAAGCACTAAAACTGTTAGTACTGCTACCACAAATAGTGCTGCTAACAATGGTAGTGTTGCTAGAAGAAATACTATTGCTACCAATGTTAGTGCTGCTAAGAGTATTAGTACTGCTAAAACTAACATGGTTAGTACTTCTTCAAATGTTAATACTGCTAACTCTGTTAGTGCTTCTAACAAGGTTAATACTGCTAAACCAGTTAGTGCTGATAACTCTGTTAGTACTTCTAAAGTTAGTACTGCTTCTAGTGTTTGTGCTCCTAAGCCAATTATCTTGACAAAGTACTCAAATAAAGAGTGCTATGAGTTTAAAAACCTCATCAAAAAGGAATGTAAATACTTTGATGAGAAAGGGAGACCCAAGACCACTTTGGCTTGGGTTCCCAGTCAATACTAATTGTTTAATCTTATGTGCAGGACAACCAGCAGCTCAAGGGGAAGAGCATCTGGCATGTTGATAGTGGTTGCTCTAGGCACATGACTAGGGGTGTAAATGATGCGAGTCGAGCTCGAGTATCAGTAAACTCGACTCGAACTCGAAAAAAATTCTCAAGCTCGAACTCGACTCGAAAGCTCGCGAGTATTGAAAATCCAAGCTCGAACTCGACTCGATAACCAATTTCCAAGCTCGAACTCGAGCTCGAACTCGTTTCAAGCTCAAACTCAAACTAATTTTAAGCTCAAACTCGAACTAGTGTTCGTATTCAATCATTTAAAATTTCAGTGTGTTTTTATTTGTTTATGTTTGTTTGATTAAAATTGTAAACAAACTAGTTGCACCCACTTCCATAGGTACCAACAATTTTTTTTTTTTTGCTTAACTTCAAGCCAAAGGGCTCAAACCACTAGGCACAATAGAAAAGCTATGCCACAAAGGCTATGGATTGACAAGGGAAAGGAAAGGGGTGAGTCATATTTATAGTTGAATGCAAAAGCCTTGGATGAATTGTCCCACCAATGTGGGATGAGTTTTTAAGCAAAAGGAGAACATTTCTTATTTAAATAATGGTATCCACAATTCATATAGGTGTTATTACCTTTTTTTTTAAATAAAATGCTAGTAATTCTTTAATAATAATTATAATTATATAATTATAATTAAATATATATATATATATAATAATAATTATATTATTATTTTAATGTTTATTTCTTTAATATATGTTCTTTAGATTACTATTATAAGTAAACGAACGTAAACGAACATTAATGAACGTATATATATATATATATAATATTCGAGTATCTCACGAGCTTATCGAGTCGAGTATCAGGTCGCTCGACTCGACTCGTTAGTATGTCGAGTCGAGCTCGAGTTCGAGTCGAGCCTATTCGAGTCGAGTGTTGACCGAGTTTTGACCGAGTCGATCTCAAGTAGCTCGCGAGTTGTCTCATCTCATTTACACCCCTACACATGACAGGGAACATGTCATGCCTCAAGAATTTCAAGAAAATTGATGGTGGGCATGTTGCCTTTGGTAATACTCCAGATGGAGGTAAGATCAGTGGTAAGGGGGATGTAACCAAAGGTAAAATGACCTTTGAAGATGTATCCTATGTTGAGCAGTTAAGATACAACCTGTTAAGTGTATAACAGGTTTGTGACAAACAGCATAGTATATTATTTACTGATTCTGAATGCATTATCCTTGCTCCTGGATTCAAGGTAGTTGATGAAAAGATGATACTACTAAGAACTCCCAGAAAGGATAATGTATATTGCTTAGATATGGAAAGTGTTTCAACCGATTCATCCCTAAACTGTCTTGTTTCAAAAGCTTCTTTAGATGAATCATCACTTTGGCACAGAAGGATGTGTCACATGAACTTTAAAACAATGAATAAACTTGTTAAAAACAACCTTGTAAGAGGTTTTCCTTCCAAAGTCTTTTCATGTGATGATCATTGTGTTGCCTGTCTCAAAGGCAAACAACACAAAACTTCTCATAAGTCCAAAGAGTTAAACACTATCTCTAATTCTCTTCAGTTGTTGTATATGGATCTGTTTGGTCCTACAAATGTTATGAGTATAGGTAAGAAATCATACTGCCTAGTTATTGTTGATGATTACTCTAGATTTACTTGGATATATTTTCTAAGGACTAAGGATGAGACAAGTGGACTGATCAAATCCTTTATTCTAAGAATTGAAAGCCAAACAAATCAAAAGGTAAAAGTCATTAGGTCAGACAATGGTACTGAATTTAAAAATCATGACCTAAACACCTTTTGTGAGGAAAAAGGAATTGAGAGGCAATACAGTGCTCCTAGGACTCCACAACAAAATGGTGTTGCTGAGAGAAGGAATAGGACACTGATTGAGGCTGATAGATCTCTGTTAGCTGATTCCAAACTACCAATTACTTTCTGGGCTGAAGCAATTAATACTGCTTGCTATGTCCAAAACAGAGTACTAGTAGTTAAGCCTAAGAACAAGACACCATATGAGCTTTTAAATAAAAGAAAACCATTTATTGGATTTTTCAAACCTTTTGGGTGTCCTTGTACCATTCTCAATACCAAAACTCACTTAGGAAAGTTTGATAGCAAGGTAGATGATGGTTTTCTTGTTGGTTACTCATCTCAGAGTAAGGCTTACAGAGTTTTTAATTCTTCTTCTAGAATAATTGAGGAAAGTGACAATGTCAAGTGCAATGAGAACACACCAAATCCTATTGGGTCTGGTCCTCAGTGGTTATTTGACATTGATTCACTAACTAACTCTTTGGGTTTCAGTAGTGATTATCAGGCAGGTTCAGGAAGTGGAGGATCAGGGGATGAACAAGTACAAGTACAAGACATTATTCCTCAGTCTGTGATCTTTCCCATACCTACAATAGAGCCTGTTGAGTTCTGTGAAAAGGAAACTATGACTAAACCAATTCAGAGTGAAGAAGAAGGAAGAGATGAGGAGAATCAAGTGCATGTAGAGCCAGAAGCAGCTGATGAGATCCCCTCAGCTGACTTAAATGATTCCAATCTAGATGTGGGAATCAATGAAGAACCTAGTCATCAGACTAGAACTCAAAAGAACCATCCTCCAGAGTTGGTCATAGGAGACATCTCTTCTCCTATGATAACAAGGAATCAAAGCAGACTTCAAGAGCTGCAGAATCAGCAACACACAGTACTCTCTTGCTTTCTATCTCAGATAGAGCCTAAGAAGGTTTTTGATGCAATGAAATATTCCAGTTGGATAGAAGCTATGCAAGAAGAGTTACTGCAGTTCAAATTGCAAGAAGTTTGGGACTTGGTGGACCTTCCAAAAGGTCATAGAGCTATTGGCACCAAGTGGATTTTCAGGAATAAAAAGGATGAGAGAGGAATTCTGATCAGGAACAAAGCAAGGCTTGTGGCACAAGGGTACACTCAAGAAGAAGGCATAGACTATGAAGAAGTGTTTGCTCCAGTGGCAAGGGTAGAGGAAATTAGGCTATTTCTAGCCTATGCCTCATACATGAAGTTCAAGGTATACCAAATGGATGTGAAGAGTGTCTTTCTTTATGGTACAATTGATGAAGAAGTATATGTCTGTCAGCCCCCTGGATTTGAAAATCCATCATATCCAGACAGAGTATACAAACTGAAGAAAGCACTTTATGGTCTTCATCAAGCCCCAAGAGCATGGTATGATACACTGTCTACCTATCTCTTGGAGAATGGGTTTGAAAGAGGAATAATTGACAAGACCCTCTTCATTAAAAGAAGTAAGAAGGACATCCTACTTGTTCAGATCTATGTGGATGATATCATCTTTGGATCCACAAAAGATCAGATGTGTAGAGACTTTGAAAAGTTGATGCACAAGAGCTTTAAAATGAGTTCAATGGGTGAACTTACCTTTTTCCTTGGGCTTCAAGTGAAACAGAAGAAAGATGGGATCTTAATAAGTCAATCAAAATATGTGAAAGACATCCTAGATAAGTATGGTTTAACAGACTCAAAGCTAGCAAGCACACCTATGGAGACTCATAAACAGATCACTGCTGATCTTGAGGGGGAGGATGTTGATGTCCATCTATATAGATCAATGATTGGATCTCTCATGTATCTCACAGCCTCAAGATCAGACATCATGTTTCCAGTGTGTTTGTGTGCCAGATTCCAAGTCAAGCCAAAGCAATCACATCTTCAAGCTGTTAAGAGGATTTTCAGATACTTAAGAGGGCAACCTAGATTAGGTCTTTGGTATCCTTATGAATCCAACTTTGACTTGATTGGATATTCAGACAATGACTTGGGTGGTGCTAATATGGATAGAAAGTCTACTTCAGGTGGATGTCAACTTTTGGGTGCAAGACTAGTATCTTGGCAGTGTAAGAAACAAACCACAATGTCCTTATCAACAACAGAAGATGAGTATATTGCTGCTGCAAGTTGCTGCTTTCAGGTTCTATGGATTCAGAATCAAATGCTGGACTATGGGGTAACCTTTCTTCACACTCCAATCTTCATTTACAATAGCAGTGCTATAAGCATTGTTAACAATCCAGTCAAGCACTCTAAAACAAAGCACATTGAGATCAGGTATAACTTTATTAGAGATTGTAATGAAAAGAAGCTAATTCAAGTTGCTAAAGTTCATACTGACAACCAGTTTGCTGATCTATTCACTAAAGCTTTTGATGTGGGTAGATTCACTTTCTTGGTCACAAGTGTGGGCATGATCAACTCTGAATGAGCTCATGTTTTAAAAAGTGTTTTCATACCTGTTATTGGTTTATTCTTTGGTGTTACTAACATCTTTCTCAGAAAGTTATTACCTTGCTCAGAGTACCTCAAGCTTCAAAAAGTGTAAGTATGGTTAATGCTGCCAGTGCAGTTTTAATACTGTCAGTGCAAAGTTAATACTTCTAGTGGTTAATACTGCTCTCAGTTAATACTGCTAGTTAGTTAATACTGCTAGTAGTTAAAACTGCTCTCAGTTAATATTGCTAGTTAGTTAATACTGCTAGTGGTTAATACTGCTCTCAGTTAATACTGCTCTCAGTTAATACTGCTAGTTAGTTAATACTGCTAGTTAGTTAATACTGCTCTCAGTTAATACTGCTAGTTAGTTAATACTGCTTATGTCCCGAATCCTATAAATACCCTGTTGCCCGCCTAAAAGCTCATAACGACTCTTTGAATATTGTTCATCTTCTCTCTAACCCTTTTCTCTCAAGCACCAAGTGTTTCAGTCCAGAATACTCAAGCTCGATGGCAGCTATGGCGTTCATTGATGAACATAATGAGATTGCAATGCTACAAAAGCCGAAACAAGCTGATGGATTTCACCAGATAGTAGACTTTCTCAAGAACAGCCATATCGCCTATGCTCTTACAGTGTCTCCAACAATCTACACAGACCATCAGAGACAATTTTGGGCAAATGCCACCATTGATACAGAAAATGGTGTGAAGTTAATCAAGACAAGGGTGTGTGACAAACCCTTGTCAGTTTTTGAAGAGGTGATTCGCATCTGTCTACGTCTAGACGATGCTACAGGTATTACCTCTATTCCTAATGAGGACTTGTTTTCTAACCTTTCAAGGATGGGGTATGGAGGCCAATTGGGTGGTTTCAAATTCTCAAAAGCAAAATTTTTCACCCAATGGCGTTTTCTTGTTCATACCCTTATGCATTGTATTTCCAAAAAGACTACTGGATGGAGTGAGTTCAGCAGTCCCATTGCCTATGCTTTGGTCTGTTTGGCCACTGCCAGAAAGTACAATTTTTCTCAAATGATTTTCAATGACCTTGTGTCAAACTTGGGAAACAAAAAGAGTTTTTATATGTACCCAAGATTTGTCCAGGCAGTTATAACCAATGAATTGACGGATATGCCTCAATTTGATGAGGTATATGTACCTAAAATCCCCAAAGGTAAGGTCTTTTCAAATATGAAGAGATCTCCATTAGACTCGGAAGAAGTTGACACCCCATTGTTCTCTACAATGATGGTGGTGTCCCACAATCTAGAAGGTATGGCTTCAGGGTCAAGGCCTTCATTAGACCATCCCACTGAAAGCCAATCCCAACCTTCAATCACCATATCAATCCCTCAGTCCCTTGTTCAAAAACCATCTTCACCAATCACCAATACATACATCAGAAAACAGGTAAAGAAGGCTCCTTCCCTTTTTGTACCTTCACCCTCAAAGACTTTAAGCCCTCTAATGGAGAATTCTCCATTAGAGAATATCTATAGGGAAACCAAAGGGGTGTCACCCAACCCCAAGGAGGTGCTCAATGAGGAGATGTATGAGCATATGGGTGAGCAGGCTGCCACTACTCCTGCTAGCACAGAGGAGGATAGTGGTAACATAAATAAGACCTCCCCCATGACAACTTTGAATGAGCAATCATTCAAAGGTCCCAGGTGCCAAGAAACCAAAGGGGTGGAGGGTGATTTTGCTAGGCAGAAGACTTCCACTACTAAAAGATCCCATGATCTTTCAAAAGGGGGTAACACTCCTGGAGAAGGTGAGGACAAATATGAATATAATGAATTGATGGAAACAATGGGCAACATCAATATGGATGTAATCAAGCAGGGAAAAGACATAGAAGAGCTGAAACTGATAATTCTGTCTCAACAAGTACAGATTACCAACCTGAAGAAAATGGTGAAGAGATTGGTCTTGAAAAAGAAAAAGAAACAGTTTGTGTTCAGAAGAAGGAAACCAGTGACTGATGCTCCCAAAAAGGGGGAGTCAGAAGCTGATGCCAACATGGAAGATGCCAAAGTTGAGGGGGAGTTTGATGAGGTTAGTGGAGATAAAGTTCAAGCAGTGGAAACTGAAACAGAGTTTGTACAAGCAGCAGAAACATCAAGCATAGCAGAAGTAAAAGAGAAAGCAGTAGAAACAGAAAGTGTGTTTGAACAAACAGCAGAAACTGTTAATACTGCTGAATTGAATGAAGCAGCAGAAATGGTGCAAGAAGTATTAACAGACCTTCGTAGCAGCAATATGGAAGAACTTGAGATAGCAGAAACTTTGATCAAGGCTAAGCATGATACTCCCAAGGTCACTTCAAAGGCCAAAGAAGTTATCATCAAAGAAAAAGGTGAAGTGATCAAGAAAGCAAGTATTGAGAAGGTGGTAAGCAAAGACAAAGGCAAAGCAAAGTTAGTGGAATCTGATCAACCAATTAAAAAGCAAAAGTTGGTTGAGTCAGATGAAGCATTGGCCAGGAAGATTCAAGTTGAACTTAACCAAGCAGAATTAGCTCAAGTGGACAAAGATAGAGAGATGGCTAAGGCTCTAGCTGCAGAGTTAAATGAAGCTTATCAACAAAGTTTGGAAACTGAGATAGCACAGAAGAAAGCTGCAACCCTAAAGAAGTCTGTGTTGGTCAAAATGGCTGCAAAGAAGAGACAACCTTCAAAGACCTACCTTGGTACTCAAGAGAGAAAGAAGATGATTACTTTTCTCAAAGGTGTTGTGGGAGTCAGAAAGGAGATGTTCTCAAAGATGTCATATGAACAGATCAAAGGGCTGTATGACTCAGAGATGATTAAGCTTCAAGGGAATGAAAAAGCCAGAGTTGAAATAGAAAAGAGGATGAAAGAAAGTAATGATTTTCTGATAGAAAAACCTTTCCCTGATGAGCAAGAAACACCAAAGAAGGAAGCCAATCTAGGTGAAAGTCTGAGGACTTTAAAAAGAACTAAAATGATGGCAAGAAGAAAATCAGCCAAGAAGCCTAGAGTGGATAAAGAAGAAAGTGAGAAGGTTGCTGAAGAAGAAGGGGCACCTAAGTCAGTTGAACAGGAAGAACCATTAAGTACTGATGATGTGAATCTGTACATGGTAGTGATGGACAAAGTGCCTGAACCTATTACAGTTGAACCTGTTGGTGTTAAGCCTCTTGAGATCATTCACTGGGATATACTGGAAGTTGATGGAAAAGAATATATCAGGCTCAAGAGGAAAGATGAGAAGTATGAAGTATATCATACTTGGGCCAAGATTGTCAGAACATGTTCCAGATCTGATCTAGATGAGATGTTTGAAGTAGGAATGAAGTTGTATGCTGATCAACTGAAAGCTCCAGGGATACCAATCACAAAACTTGTGATGGAGTATCTTTGTATGTTGTTCAAGCCTGAAGAAGTGAAGGACATTATCAGAAATGTGTTTCAAACAGTTAACAACTGGACTCTATATGAAACTAGTGGAGTATATGCTTTAACTATGGATTCAAATCACATAGAATACTTCCTAGTGGATAGAGTGTACAACCACAGTAGATTGAAGTTGCATGCAATGTTGAAAAAGAAGCTTGGATGTGTTCCAGATTCAGAAATGGCAAAGTATTTGATCCAAAGGACAATTAATCAAAGTTTGGGGTTGGATGCTAATACAAGGCTATGAATAATGGTGTTTTGGGAGCATCTGAAGAACTTGACTTCTCTTCCTAAAAGTCAAGTTAGGGGGAGATTGTTGGGAACTGAAAGAATTGCTCAAGTACAGTTAATACTGCTAGCACAACATAGTTACTACTTCTGAAGTTAATACTGCTGAGAAAGATTAATGCTGCTAACCAAGATTAATACTGCTTGATGAAGTTACTACTGCTAAGCAATTTTAGTACTGCTAGTAGTTAGTACTGTTGAACTTAATACTGCTCAAAGTATTAATGCTGCTGAAGACTTAATACTGCTTATGAGATGAAGACTTCATATGGCAAGGATGACAGCTGTATTGATTGAAGATCATGGAAGGCCTGGAGATAAATATGGAAGATTATACTGAAGATCTTTTATTATTTGTAGTTATCTTTTATCTTCAGTATATGTATAGAATAGTTTGTAACTTTAGACAATTTAATTCTGAGTTTTTTGTTTTCATAGAGAGAATCAACCTCAAGGTTTAGAACCCTAGTTCTAGAGAAGTAGAATTCGTATTTGTGAGTCTGTTCATCAATATTGAGGTTGTGTGTGAAATCTTGTAGCTTTATAACCATTCAATAAAGTTTACAAGTTGTTATTCTGATTCACTGTTTCATTGATCTTTGAATATTAAAGTGTTATTCCGCAAACTTCTTTAATATTGTTTCTGAGTGTTTATTCTTGTTAAGAATTTAGATCCTGACATTTTTAGTAGTTGATTTCTGATTATATCTCTTGATTTGCAATACCAGACCTTTGCTTTGCTTTACTGCAGATACGGTTCCTATAAGGGCGTTAGCATGGGCACCAATGCCGAGGTTAGTCATTCTAGATGGATGTGATCAATATAAACCTTTTCATGTTAGTCTCACTAGAAATATAAAATAGGAATTTTCTTTTTCGCTCATTCCATTTCTATGTGAAGGCATGCAGTTGATATTATCTTCATAAAACTTGTACTTGTTGCATAAGTGCACTTCACTAAAATTTACTTTTCCTACATTTGTAAACATCATTTTTCATGGTCATTGCATAAATGCTATCTTTGTGTGAAATACAAGACAATAGATTTTGGGAGACTTTTAATGTAGAGATGATACGTGTGGTCATCTCCAGCATAGACCTTATATACACCGGTGAGAATTGGCTTTGATTGTGGAGGGCATTCAAAGAGGCAGGGGTAAGTGAAGATTAACATGGCATCACTTGATGCTCTACATGTCCCAAAGCCTTGTTTATTTCACCTCTTCTGTTGATATCTGATAGGATATATGGCATCTTTGGTGCCACCAATACATACATTGCCTAGACAAAATTAAGGGTGTCCTGGCCCGTAAAAGAGTTGATGTCAACCTAGCAGAAATTGAACCTAAGACCTGATTGTCCTTAAGGCATTAGAGCAGTGATGGACTGCAGTTTTTTATATGTACTTGACTTGTAATCTTTTGCATTATTTAGCAAACCAATACTTACAGGATTCAGTTGGCTCGTCTACAACTAGTTAGTTCTGGAGTTTTAGGCAAATGATTCAGAAGTCACTTCAACACATAGCTATCTTTTGTTTGTCTTGGCACCTGTTATCGTGAAAGAAAAGAATTCACATTCGAATTTGAGTGTTTCCAAGCATTTATATTGTGGTTGTAGGTTGAGAAATTTATAAATGTTCTTTCTCGCCTTTACATTTTTTAAACCTCTTTTTGTTAATATTTGCAGTGATTCTGAGAGTGCAAATATAATCATTACTGCTGGTCATAAAGGTGTAAAATTTTGGGATATACAGTAAGGATATTTGGTTTATTGTGTGGAATTCTAAAATTTTTGTTTTAGTGATCACGATTGTTATGTTCTGGAGTTCTATAACAAATAATGTGAATGCAATATTCCACATTTTTTATAAGCTTGTTACACCATTACCTGCGCTTTATTTATCTCTGTATTTTGGCTTCAATTTAACTCATAATCACAATTCGAAAGCCTTAAGGAAAAGACAGTGAATCGAAATTGGAAACCGAAGATAAACCATTATTGAAGAAATTGGAAAAGTAAAACAACAATAATAAACATGATATTACAATAAACTGGTTTGGATTCTCGATTGTGAGAAACAGAGTATTAGAGATTTGTTCCTAAATTGCTACGAAATAAATAACAATAATTACCAAAAACCAGTTGTTTGATTTCGAGCAAAAAGTCGATCACAACACCAAAATCAGTTGTTTGATTGTTATTAGTCACTAAAATTAGTGACGAAAAATTCGGTCGTCACAAATTTTACCCATTAAATTTGATTAATAATGAAAAAAAGAAAGTTTCCATAAGAATTAGTGACCAAATTGTAGTTTTTGTCACTAAATTCATATTAGTGACAATATTTTAGTGACGACCTTTATTTCTGTCATTAATCTCATAGTTAGTGACCAAAATAGAAGTAGTCACTAAAATTATGGTCACTAACAATGTTTTTTCTTGTAGTGATTGTTTCTACTTTTCGAATTGTGGTCAGCAGAAGTCCTGTCCCATGTACCAAACGCATCCTACGAACGAACAAGATTATTGTACGTTTCATTCAAATATCTTGCTCGGGTTCGTTCATTTATTAAATAAACGGACTTCCCGCTAAACAGTTCACGGACTGTTAGCTGAACGTTCAGTTTGTTTACAGCCCTAATAATGACTAGACCTCCATTTATCTTGTGGATGGAGTTATTTTGGTTGATTCTTGGGATTGGCTGGACCTGATCTCACTATTCTGATTGTTTCTTGATTCTAATAGCTGCTACACTATTTGTTTGTTTGACCAAACTTGTATTACTTTTATGAGCAGGTGATAACAATTGAACCTGGGATATACCTATTTAAACTGTGCAGAGAGGCAAGTACACTGATTTTGTAGTGAAAATTTTCCTGTTTAATTCAAATGGTACAAGGAACATCACTTATCCATAATGTACGTTTATTTAAATGATGAGAACACTTCACCCTCCTATAATTTTTATGCTCAGAATGTTTGCTTTAAAAGAGAGCTCTTTAGGTGCATCTGGTGTTTGGCCTTAGTTACCACGCTTGCCAAGGAACTCTTTGAATTATCACGTCTCAATGTGCAATCTATCTTGTACACTCATTGCACTTAAAAACACGTCATTTACGTCCAGGACACAATCTAATCAGATTTGAGGCATTTATTGTTATTATTACTCCCTGCGTGTGAAAGTGTCTACATTTCTATTTTAGCTTGTCCCAAAAATAGGTTTCCAGTTTTAATAGTAAGTGCATATTTTCCAATTCTACCCTTAATTATGAGATGGAGATATTCATTACTCCCTCCGTCCCTCTATAATTAAGGGTAAAATTGTGTTTTTTTCATTGTGGATATTTATTTTGGGATGGAGGGAGTATCAAATTTGCTAGCAGCTATCGACTGAGGTTGTGAACTTTTTATCTTATGTGATAAAAGTATTAACCAGTGTCAATCTGCTAGTCTTTTTGCAAAATTGGAAATAGATTATGGTTTATTCCTAACAATGGGATTCAGGTAGTATACTGTACATATGTATGATGCAAGTATTAAGTTTATGTTGGTGTTCTTTGTTTATCTGCATTGGAATTTGATCATAGTGGAAATTACCTAGCGATAGGAGGTTCAGACATAAGGTATGTCTACTTTGCCTTTGTTTGTGTGATTGACATCAGATCTGATGTTTTATCAATGCATATATGTTTCATGAATATGATCCCTAATTACATACTTTTGGGTCCTGTAATTTGTTAGGAAACCAGTGTTATATCTTATATGTGATGAGACCTAGTTATCAAACCAATCTACTCTTTGGGGGTAGGTCTGTGACAAGCTGTCTCCATTTTCATGAATGGAATTGGTCATACACGTCTGCTTTCTAACTTGATTCAAGGGTTATTTACGAGAATAACCTTCTGACAGATTGTTTTAAATCAATTACCTTCCTTGACATAGTTATGTCTGCGGCGGTTGCTCGAGGACATGGAGGAATTGATCCTCCTCCTCATCCAAATGCGAGGCAACAGGTAAATCACTTTTTCAGTTTTCTTTTAAAATTTTGAATGTAGTATCTTCTAACAATTTCTTTTAATTTTTATAATTAATAAAAAAATCAGTTTTTATCTACTACGACAACATTTCGTCGCTATAGAGAAAATATATTTTTTTATTTCTCCTATAGCGACGACATGTTGTCGCAGTAGATAAATAATAATTTTTTTATTTTCGCCTATAGCGACGACATGTTGTCGCAGTAGATAAATAATAATTTTTTTTATTTTCGCCTATAGCGACGACATGTTGTTGCAGTAGCTAAATAATATTTTTTTTTAATTTCGCCTATAGCGACGACATGTTGTCGCAGTAGATAAATAATAATTTTTTTTTATTTTCTCCTATAGCGACGACTTGTTGTCGCAGTAGATAAAAATATTTTTTTTTATTTTCTGCTATAGCGACATGTTGTCGCAGTAGACAAAAATTCGATTTTTTATATTTTTTACTTATAGCGACGACATGTCGTTGCTATAGTGAGCTACAGCAACGAGCATATAGTGACGAAGGCTACAACGACGACCGTCGTCGCAAAAGATCTATAGCGACGAAATTTAAAGCATTAGCGACGACTTTTGTCGTCGCAATAGGGTCGATTTGTTGTAGTGAAAATTACAGATGAAACTTAGAATAACCAACATAATTCACATAATTAGGGTCCTACAAAAAACACTAGATATTTTCCCGACTATTTGTCAGGGCCCTTGAATTAGTCGAGGTGTGCAAAAGCTGGTCTGGACACCCCCGATTAACAAAAAAAACCATAATAATTATAATTTTCTTTTAATTTGAAATAATCATTTTATTTGTACAAACATAAAACCGTAACATTCTGAACAATTTGTAACATCATATTCATAGTTTTATTACAAATTAATCACTGGAAGTTTTCTAATAATTAAGATCATCCATTTAGTATTAGTTTTCTCATTTTCACAAATATAAAATTTAATTTATGACAAAATTATATATTATTTATAGAGGCTGATTCAAATAAGAAGACTAAACATTGTAAAAATGTAAGAAGAGAATCTAAAGAAAGCTTAATATGTGAATTGATTGAAAAATCCGAAAAAGATTATTTGAAGATGCATATATAAATTGAACCGTATATCTATATTATATTAAAAAGCACGGATAAAAAACTCTTAAATACAAATTAATAGGCACAAGGTACCATCATTTTATGCAAGATTTTAAAAATCTTTTAATTTACAAATATCAAAGCACAAGATACATATTACTACTGCACCCTTCTAACACCCACCAATTTGGTATGTGCAAGATCTTCCTTTTATGCAGACATTTACATTTATCACTATTAATTAATATATTATATTACTATAAATTTGTTTTAATTATATTATTAAATATGTAATTGGTTATTTTTTCTAGATGTCATTAAAATATATAAGATAATTATTGAATTCTAACAAAATACTTAATTTTTTTATATAAAAAACATTATATTATTAAGCCTAAATTAAACAAATTTATAAAAAAAAACATTATCATTTTCTCAAAACCATCTAAAATCGTACTGTAAATCGACAAAACAATAAAATGAAACATTAAAATCGTGATGTATCTCGCTGCATTGCGCGAGTACGATTCTAGTATTATTGATATGGGTTTACATATGCATTTTTCAAATGATTCACACATAAATTAAAGATTAATTAAGCTTCAATATTTTCATACATTCTCACGACATTAATATGTCCAAGTTTATTGTAGTACTATTTGTAACATTTAATAATAAGAATCCTAATAAACATAAATTAAAATAACTGCGATATTCAATAGTAGTCTTATTTTGAAGGTTTCAACCAAAATTTCCCAATAATACATTTTGTGTGAAATATGTATTTTTATGTTAAATATCCAACAAATAATTTGTATTTTCCAAAAAGAAAGGCTGAAATATCAATATCAGTTTACAAAATAATGCCTATTACTACAAGAGAAATGACCTTCAGGAAAGGTTTTGTTTTGTACTTAAAAGTCCTAAAAGCTTCTCTAAAGCCTTTAGAATTTCCGTCAAAGAGCTTCCCTATATAAGGGTAGGTAAAGGCTTTAGTGAGGGTTTTCGGAGGGTGCATTTTTGGGTAGCCTTTAGAGACGTTTTTGTGGGTCTTTAGATACATTTTCAAAGCTTCTCTAAAGGTTAATCAATTTTTTTCAAAAAACTTCTCTAAAAGTAATTATTTAGTGACGCTTTTCAAGTTTTTGTGACAGATTATAAGAGTTACTAAAAGATACATTCAGGGAAGGAAATGGAAAAGCTTCTATAAAGATGTTGGCTTTAGTGACACTTTCTAAAAAGCTTCTCTAAAGGTCCCCTTAGTAACACTTTCAAACCTTCTCTAAATATGGTATTTAGATACACATACTCACAATCTTCTCTAAAAATCACCTTTAGTTACACTTTTAAAAATTCAAATCCTTCTCTAAAGAGTATATTTTATATTTATTTTCATCTATATTTCAATTGCATATACATATATAATTATATATATATATATATAGAATAGAACAAATAAATAAATAATATTAAATTAATCAAAGAACAAATTCTTAAAAATCTCAAAATGATAGTTTTTTTTATAGATTTGTTAGTTCAATCACTTCATGTATCCTAAATTTCAATCAATTCATGCATCCATCCAAGTTTTAAAAAAAATCCAAAATCATAACCGAATGTTCTAACGATCTCGGGTCTCAGAACCATGTTCTTGAGCATTTAGTGAAGATGAAAAACTCGGACGTGGTTGGCCAGACACAAACAAGCTCACCATTTGACAACTCGGCCATTTCACCCTTCATAAGAACGAGCTCGGATTTGGTTGAAGCAAGCTCGGATTTGGTTGAAGCAAGCTCGGACTCCGTCGAATCAAGTCTAATAGACATCTCGGTGTGGCTCAATCGACTTGATGAGCCGGTGCTATGTCGTGAACTCGTAGAGTCACTCCTAGTGCTCGGGACCCTAGACCATCCTCGAATATATGCAGGTCTTTTACCTAACACTTGTTGCATAATATCTAGATCACCCGGGGGATTTTCTATTGATTCCGTATGCCGCTTAATCTCTACCATGTTCTCCTATGGACAAGAAAAGTTATATATTAATATATATACATCTTAGTGATTTATAAAACGATGAAGACATGCAAAAGAACTCGTTAAACGTAACTTACATATGAAGTGCAAGAATAATCATTAACCCAACCATCTTTTTCTCTATAATGCAACTTTCGGAAAGTCTCTATCTCCCCGAGAGAAGGATCATCCGACAATCCTCTATTTCGTAAATGGTGATTTGGAGTACTCACTGTACCATTTAAAGAAACATACTTTTGCTTCCCTCTGTTCTCGGTATTTTTACTTGACATAGCCTACACAAACATATATTCAAGTTTATGAATTATAATAAAAAGATATATCAACTAGCACTTATTTTTACTAAACTGTCAGCATGGTTGGTGTTGTCTTCTTTGCAGCACCAACCAAGATGTGCAGTAACCATACTTAAAACTAGATGTGCATGCAGTGTAATTACAACTTACACATAAAAATGATTGTGAGACTTAAAGCCTATAACCACTATAAAAATGAACAGTGACAGTGAAAGAAGGGTTATAGTGGTTACTTTGATGTAAAAATCTCAAAGTGATAGGGATATGCAACTTCATCCAACTCTGAGAAAGTTTATGTTATCGTCACAAAGTTTTCTTAGTTTGAAAATGACTACCGAATGTTCGACTAAATGAACCACAAAGACTAGTTTTGAGTGATTCTTTTCTAAATTACCAATTGCTTCATCCCTGTTTGCACAATAATTCATAAATGTCGACTCCACATGTTACATTCTGTCCTATCTCGGTTGTTCTTAATGAGTCCACTTATGTGTTATTTCCAACCTGAGTTGGTTCCGTTCCACCGGTTAAAACTTAAAAAAGAAACTATATATACAACTACATAGGAGATTCGGCAAAGATTCGAAGATCAACCGGTGTTGTTTGGCTAGGAGTTGAATTCTATTCTACATGGATGGGGCTTTTGGCCTTGAAAAAAACTTACCCTCAAAGTAAAAGAACCTGAGGGGAGAAGGTCCAAAAACTAAGCGAAAAGCAGCGGGTTAAGATGATGAATGAAGATAGAGAACTGTTGCAATTGGCCAATCAGAGTAATCACTGCTAATTTGATGTATAGAGTAAGACCCTTCTTTCACTGTCACTGTTCATTTTCTGTTCTCTTGCTATAACCACTATAAAAATGTTTTCAGCTATAAGTATATGCTCTTAAACTTCAAAGGGCAAACATGATTGTGAGACTTAAAGCCTGTGACTGTCTTATTTGTAAAACTAGTTTCATAATAGTGAAACATAGCACCAAGTTTTCTTAATAATATTGGAATGTGATGACTGATGATTAGGAAATCAAAATTTTAGAATATATACAGTTTTTTGCAAGCAGTGTAGAGCTTAGCAAGAACTTATACAGTACTGTCCCATATGATCTGTAAAGAACTCACAGGTCAAACAAAGAAACAGGATATGTGTATTTTCAATGCAAAATATGATTGCAGATTTAATACTATGTAATGAGCACTTGAAACTTACATGGAACTTCTCTGAACTCCAATAATCGCATAATGTACACCAAGCATCATTTGTAATGTTAGAGTCAGTTGGCTTCATTCCTTTAGCTCTTTCCACATCCTCCTTGCCATGGCATTTTAGGAAATGCTCCTTCAACTTTGCCCTATGATTTTTGAAAGATCGACCCATTTGGAAGTCGATCACATCAACCACGATCTTTGAAGACAAGTCGACATCAAAATTAATCTATAAAACAAATACAAGAATGACATAAAATTCGTTAAGGATAATGAACAAGAATGACAAACTATTAGAAATATAACTTGTGGTTATCTTACCAAAATCCACTCGCGAAGAGTAGCCTTTACAGATGTAGAGACCTTCCTCCAATCCATGTATTTGAAGGGACATCCCTTACGACATATTATGCCGCATTCATTGTTAAACTTCTCGGAGTTTGTGCCAACAGCTTGCCTAAACTCGTCGCAAAAGTCTACAGTTAACCTAACTCCTCCCATTTGTTTTCTAATTCTTTTTATATTCTCTCCTCAAGTAGGACCACGTTTGCTACTTTGTAAGGACGATGAAGCACCATCTGATTGTGAGGTGTTTGAAGAGGCGGTAGCCATAATGCAGTAATTCAAGTGAACTGCTAAAACATATATTAATTCTATCAAACCATACAAATTTGAGTAGTACTTATTAATTTCAAATAAAAATGATTGATATTATACATAATATGTTTATTTTCTTGTATATATATAGAGATAAATATAATATCATCTAATTTAGAAACTGGCATTTAGCAAGAATGAAAGAAACAATTGAATTACCAACTGATCGGCCAAATCAGGGGCGTAATCAGGGGCGCCGTTTAGGCCTAATCTGCAGCAGACAAAGTTCAGATCAAATATCAAAGAACCCTAAAAAGGTAGACACAACAGCTGGGTTTCTATACTTGTTATTACAGCAGAAGGTTTACATATATACAACACAAAATATAACTGTTGTTGACAGTTAACAAAACTGTCATAACCATAGATAGTAACTAGTAACTACCAACGTAATTTCTGCATAACTTAAAAAAACCAACAACTACACATTATACTGGCTTTGTCACTCTTTGAATGTGTAGCCCAAATCACAGACCAAAGAAGGGGGAAAACAAGAAACAAACTGATCTCGAAATGAACATTAGGCGTGAACTTACCTCTGTCTCACGACTTGTATCTAGTAGCAAAGAGAGAACTATCAACTGCAGCCAAAATCAAAAGAAGCTTTAAAAATCGACATGTAAATGTGTAGCATTCTTATAAAGTATATGCACCTGAAAGAATGAATCATTTGGCAACTATTAGAAATTAAACACAAAAACAAAAACATATAAACACAAAATCTCAACCGTTAAAAGAAATTAAAGCATAACATAACAAAAATAAACACAAACACAAAAACATATAATTGTATACCACTAGAGTGTTCTTTCCGCCAATTAACAAAAAAAAACTAAAATTAATCAATCAAATGTACTCTTCTAATAGATCAAAATTGTTCAATTGACCCCATCATCTTCGTCTTCTTCTGAAGCTTCTTTATCTTCACTTTCGTAAGTGGGTTCAACATCTTCACTCTCATTGTCTTCATCATCATCATTCAATAACTCATCTTCATCACAATTCATTGGTTCAACATCGTTTCTAACTAACATTACATTATCAATGTCATTTTCTGATGCAACGAACATTGATGATAATGTATTTGTTTCATGGTATGGGGATTCTGAAACTTCATTAATAGCATCAACAATCGGAACGTCCCATATGTGACGATGTGAAATTTTCTGCACAAACCTCTAATTTTTGTCTCTCTTTGTATGTGCCAAATAAAATACTTGTTGTGCTTGTGTTGCCAAGATGTATGGATCATTAGCGTACCACTCAGAACTTATTTTAATACTTGTCAAATCACTCTCACAATGGATGTTTCTCATTCTCTTGTCAGTGTTATACCACTTGCATCGAAAGACGACCACTCTTCTATCTAGTATATATGATAACTCCATAACCTCTAGCAAAACTCCATAGAAATCTACTTCCTCACCATCATGGTTGCTTGGAACAGAAATTCCACAGTTTTGAGTGTGAAGCTTATCATCTCTACACTGAGAATGGAAACGCACACCATTTACGATACAACTTGTCCAACTAGTATATCAATCGAATGGTCCCAGAGCCAATGAATACATATCATCTGTTGCCTCAATTGAGCCCTCATGACGTAGTTCCTCCATCTATAGAAAACAATTTAGTTAATCATAGTACTAAAATAATGTGTGAAATGTTCTTGACAAATATTCCATCTTTACCTTCAACTTGAACCATGTAGGAAAAGTCCTTGATTGTAGTTGCTCTAAATCACTCCTAGAGTTTTGTTTCAGCATGTCCATATGCTCACTACAATTGTAAAAAATACACTATAGTTGGTACTTGTGTTATGGTAAACTACATTGTAAATATGATTGTATTTCCATAAGAAGACATACTCTAGATACGATTTGATATCTTGATGACAGTTGTTGAGAATGTACCATTGCAAAGCATTAGACTGAGTGTTAAGAAACTTCAATCGTGAAGCCCCAAAATACCGTAATCTCGCCTTGAACAAAGCAAAGTTTGATGATTCATTGCATATAAAATCATCAATGTTCCTCTCAGGTCTTGTGAATTTTGTTTCCAAACCTTTTATGTACAAGGATAAAAAGGTTAATGCTTCATCAACAACATAAGCTTCTGCAATTAAACCTTCAGGAAAAGTTGCATTTCTAACATAACGTTTGTAAGTGCCCAAACATCGTTCGGCACTATACATCCATCTACTAGCAACTGGGCCACCCAAAAGTGCTTGATCTGGTAGATGAATACAAAGATGGACCATTATTGTGAAGAAGGAAAGAGGGAATATCTTCTCTAACTTGCATAAAATCACAACAATACCCTTCTTTAACTCTTGAATCTCGGCCACTAAAAGAGTACGAGCACAAAGTCTTCTAAAGAAGTTGGACAATTCGATTAAAGAAACACGAGCATCCTTGCATAACAGACCTACAATTCCAATTGGCAAGGGATTTTGAAGCAAGATGTGAGAATCATGTGTTTTTAAGTTTGTCAACTTCTGATCAGATGTCACACAACGTGAAATGTTTGAAGCATATCCATCCGGAAATCGAACTGATTTTAAAAAATCAAGGAAACATATATTCTCTTCTTTAGTGAATGTATAGCTTGCATGAGGTTTCCTTAAAACACCAGAACTTGACTTTTGTAACCATAATTCTTTTCGAATGCCTAAATCCTCCAAATCCATTCTTGCCTTGATCGTATCTTTTGATTTTTTTCGACCCCTAATAAGGTATAAATGATATTATCACACACATTTTTCTCAATGTGCATGACATCCAGGTTGTGCCGCAATTTTAACTTTGACCAATATTCTAATTCGAAGAAAATACTACGAGTTGACCAATTACGCAAAGGATGCAACTCATGAAATTTTCTTTTCGTACTAGAATTGTTTGGCGCTTTCCCAGGAGTCATTGAAGGTAATTGGTCTACTAACTGAACAATCTCATCACCAGATTTCGGCCTACTTGGTCCATCATATTCAACGAAACCATCAAATTCTTTACTTTTTCTCCATCGATGACTAGAAGGTAGCCACTTCCTCGACCCCATATAGCATGTTTTGCTTCTGATACTACGAAAATGTGTATTTTCTAAACATTCTGGGCATGCCAAATGTCCTTTTGTCGAGTATCCAGACAAGTAAGCATATGCAGGAAAGTCTGATGTCGTCCACAATACAACAGCTTTAAGATTGAACATACCTCCACTAGTAGCATCATATGTAGTTACTCCAACCCACAAAGTCTTTAACTCGTCAATTAATGGTCGCATGAAAGTGTCAAAATCTTTACCCGGAGATTTTGGACCTGGAATCAACAAACACATCATATAACTGGTTTGATGCATCATTTTCCAAGGAGGAAGATTCAATGCTTTAACCATTACAGGCCAAGTGCTATATGATGCACTCATATTCCCAAAGGGGTTGAATCCATCGGATGTCAAACCTAGCCTTACATTCCTTGAATCTGTTGCAAAATTAGGATAAGTCAAGTCAAAGTCTTTCCAAGCCTCACCATCAGTCGGATAACGTAACACACCTTCTTCTGCCTTTCGTTTTTCAGCATGCCATCGCATATCTTCAGAAGTATGGCGTGAACTATAAAGCCGCTGAAGTCTAGGTGTTAATTACGAACATCAATGTTATGATATCCCAGCCCAATCTCCATCAAGATTTTCTTCATCTCATAGTATGATGCCAGAAGATTATGGCCCGATGGGAGAATACTTTGTTCAAACTGTAACAACATGTTCACCGATTTATCAGACCACTTGTTTAACACTTTGATGTGCATCAACTTCACTACATATTGTAGTAATGTCAGATCTCCTGATCCTGGATACAGTTCCTTGTTGAGTTGCTCAATCAACTTGTCAAAACGACCATGATTAACGCCCGACTCATCTTCAAAGTCATTTTCAGTTGAACGGTCCACGTTAAAGAACGTGTGTCCTTCTTCATCCACAATAACGTCCCTCAATGTATGGTCATCTTCGTCATTATTTGATGAATCTTCAAAGTAGTCGTCTTCTTCTTCATCAGTAAGAATTTCACCGTGATGGATCCACCTTTGGTATGTTGCGAGCATACCATGGCGTAGAATATGAGCTCGAATTGTTGGGAGTCGTTGCAGCCATGTATTTTCACATCGATTACAAGGACATAACGTCCTTCCATCTGAATTCAAGTGATGTCTAGCAGTAGCTAAAAAGTTGTTTAACCCCATAGTGTACTCATGACTTATGCGATTTCTACTTACTATCCACGCTCGACTGTTAGGATCCATTGATTTTGAAGGAGAAAATAGTTTGTTCTGAAAATGTTAAGTAGGAGTGTTAAGTAGATTTTCATAAAACACATCAAAAGCAAAATAAAATGGAAAAATAATTGTTTTCGTACTTCTTATCCACAACAACTCCAAGAAGCTACCATAAACAAAAAACAATAATTATAAACAAAACCAAATGTTGTTTAATTAGGTGATACATAAATGTTGGGTACGAACCTTAGGACCTTTAGGCTATCTGGTGCGAGGCTACAACACTACAGAAACCCATGCCTCACGAATGTTTCTTTGACTTGACAAGATTATGCATTTCTAATGACATACATACGGCTTGTATGCTTATAATCAAATTGTACCTATTTTCAAAATAATACTTTGAGAATATTTTGTGTATATTGACTATGCAGATACCTTGAATCCTGCGTCCAAGACTTGAATCAGAAACACTCTTAGAGAAGCAATGGGGTATCTATAACTATAAGTAGGAGTTATTCAATTACTTGTTTGAGTTAGCCACTAGTTTTAGCCTCTGGAAGATTTGGTTTAGTTTTAGCCAAAGGCAACAGCAAAAACAAATCAAGTTAGAAACAAGATTCAATCATTCAATATTCCAATTTCTAAATGCCTAACAGAAAAGGAGCAAACTATAATTCTGCAAACCAATATTCCAATCACCAAGTTGATAATTCATGAATCAAACAAATGAAAACCACACAAAACCTTTTTTTTAATCCTAATTCCCTTTCTACATAAACAAAAACAATAATCACAAACCCTAAAATTAAATCCCAAGCCATTTAACATCCAAAAGTCAGAGCTGAATTTCTCGTTACTGAGGGAGTAGTAATGTAACACCCTAAAAATAGGGATAACAAAAATCCGCAAAACGGACACGAGGTATGCAAAATAGCCATAGCAAGAGCCTCCCAAAAATGGGGAAAAGTATAACTACCTGTTTAATTATAACTGTAATTCAATGGACGATAAATAACAACCAACTAATCTAATTTCTATAACTAGAAAAGAGATTACAAAAGGGTTGTCATCTAGGAACTCAAACGGTTCACTTTCAAAGGTATAATATGTCCATGTGCAAAATCCCCAAGCTCTCACCCCAAAGCAACTAAGCATGCTTAGGACCGGCGCCGCTAGGATCTGAGATACACATCGACACCAAACAAGTGTTAGGCCAAAAAGCCTAGTGAGTTGAACAATAATAAGCATGCATGAACAGTTACAATTCTTATCAACAGTTAACCAATATTCAATATATGTGGAGTCATTAGGGGAGACCCAAAGCACCAATCAAGTCCCACCCAAGAGTCGATATACCTTGATGCCCTTAACAAGGAACACCCCAAAGGCCCGACACACCCGAAGACTATCGCTAAGAAAATTCCCCGAATGGCGGAGGTCTAGGCACATACCATCACAGTGGCGCCCAAGACTACATCCTCCTAGTGTACTGACTTGGTTCGTCCACATAACGCATATAGGAGGTCCTTTAGGTGTATTTCAACCCAACATATATCAATACCAACTACGGGTACAATATTACCATCCTATCCTCATGCAGTCCCACAAAAGACCCAAATGACACTTATATTCATCATGCCTATAAATATGTCATCAAAGTGGTATTCCAACTAAACCATCATAACACACATATATGCATACATTTAACATATCAAGGTACCCATATTATATATCCATGGGGAAAGCCCCAAATAATGGTACACATAACATAAAAACATAGCATATCACCAATATCCATATTTCCAACTATTTTCATCACGAAATCCCAAATACTTGAACACGTAGAGAATGAAATAACAAATAGAAGATTATGATGTGTATCTAGTTTTAACAAAGGTTTAGTAAACTCACAATCTAGGTTTTGAACCAAAAACCTAGAAAATACGGAACTCTAAAGATGGAGAAATGCTTTGACTTGATCCTTGAGGATCTTCTCCAATAAATGAACCCCAAGGTAGGTTGAATGCCCAAGGATTGATGTTTAACCACCCAAGATTGCAATAAATGTTTTGAGGGGAGTAAATGATGGCTTGATGCTCAAACCCTAGAATTCCCTTCTTGAAAAACGATTGTGTGTTGGTGTTTTTTATTTTGAAATTGGCTGAAAAGGGTTTTAGAGACCTGCAGGTGTTCCCGCGGCTTATGCCGCGGCTTGCAACCCACAGCGTAAGTCGCCCGCGTGCCCCAAAGGGTCGACTCCAGTAGCTTACGCGACTTATGCCACGACTAGTAACCCGCGCAGAAAGTCGCGTAAGTCTCTGTTTGCCATTAGTTAAACTATAGAACCCCACAACAAAATCAACAATAAACCTTAAGCAAGATAAACATTTTAAGCATATAAGTCCTACATCAATTAATGCAAACATAGGATTAACAAGGCCTAATACTCACATAGGTACATTTAATGCATTTAGAGGAATAAATACTTACCTTGAGAATTTCCGGGTGTTACAATCCTCCCCACCTAAATGGGATTTCGTCCCCGAAATCTTACCCTAGGCAAACAAGTGAGGATAACGCTTCTTCATATCATCTTCGGACTCCCAAGTAATGTTAGTACTCCGATGATGCTTCCATTGAACTTTAACCATGACCACGTCTTTATGCCTCAACTTCTTCACTTTCGATTCCAAAATCGACTCCGGTTCTTCCACACAACGATTCCCATTATCCACCCGAATTTCCGACAAAGGAATCACACTTTCCTCTTCGGCTAGACACTTCCGAAGGTAAAACATGTGAAATGTAGGATGTATCCCATCCATTTCCGGCGGTAAATCCAACCGATAGGCTTGCAAACCAATCTTTTCCAAAATAATGAATGGTCCAAGGAAACGAGGACTAAGTTTCCCACGCTTCCCGAAACGTTTGATCCCCTTCCACGGAGACACCTTCAACATGACCCGATCACCCACTTGAAACTCAACCGGTCTTCTATTCTTGTCCGCATAGCTCTATTGTCGGTCTTGCGCCGCCTTTAGTCTTTCTCGAATTTCTTTCACCTTTTCCGTCGTCTCTTGCACTATCTCTGGCCCGGCGAATTGCTTTTCGCCCGCTTCTATCCAACAAACTGGGGTTATACACTTTCGTCCATACAAAGCCTTGAACGGTGTCATTCCGATACTAGAATGGTAACTGTTGTTGTACACGAACTCTACCAAAGGTAGGTGTAAGTCCCAACTTCCCCCGAAGTCTATTACACACGATATCAACATATCTTCTAGCGTCTGGATCGTCCTTTCGCTTTGACCATCCGTTTGAGGATGATATGTCGTGCTCAGATTCAGTCTGTTGCCCAACTCCTTTTGCAAGCTAGTCCAAAAATTCGAAGTGAAACGACTGTGTGTTGGTGTTTTTTGTTTTGAAATTGGCTGAAAAGGGTTTTAGAGACCTGCAGGTGTTCCCGCGGCTTATGCCGCAGCTTGCAACTCGCGGCGTAAGTCGCCCGCATGCCCCAAAGGGTCGACTCCAGTAGCTTACGCGACTTATGCCGCGACCAGTAACCCGCGTAGAAAGTCGCGTAAGTCTCTATTTGCCATTAGTTAAACTATAGAACCCCACAACATAATCAACAACAAACCTTAAGCAAGATAAACATTTTAAGCATATAAGTCCTACATCAATTAATGCAAACATAGGATTAACAAGGCCTAATACTCACATAGGTACATTTAATGCATTTAGAGGAATAAATACTTACCTTGATAATTTCCGGGTGTTACAAGTAACTTCTGCAACCAAACGTAAGTGTTGTTCGGAGATCTCATGCTACGCAAATTCACAAGTACAAACTAAATTCTATTAAAAGCATAAGCGTATTTTAAGAAACACTGAGCACATCAGACAGCAAGTATCGAAACAAAATATGAACAATCAACAATTATAATCTCAAAAATCAGAGTAAAAGATGAATGAAGAATTATTGATGTAAAGAAGAAGAAATTAGGTGAACTCATAAGGAAGCTCCTGGAATGATGTTGGTGAATTGTTGAGTAGTAGATCTATAATGTTGTAGTGTTTTGAGATTGAAAAGGGAGTACCATCTGATAAGAATAGATTAACAATTAACAGCAGGTAACAATTAACATCTGATAAGAATATACTTAACAATTAACAGCAGGTAACAATTAACAGCACGTAACAATTACAGAAGAAAAATCGTAAACCACAGGTAACAAAACTACAAAATCGAGAGAGATTGAGAGAAATCGAGACCTGATCGTCTAGGCATGGAAATGGGCCCCGACCCATCGGGGAACCCGGTCCACCCGCCCCGATCGGGGATGGGGATTCCCCGCTAAACCGGGGATGGGGACGGGGACGGGTATCGCACTCCCCGCCCCGCCCCGTCCCCGTTATATATTTTATTTAATATTTAATATATATTATTTATTTAAACTAAATCGGTAATTCATAATTTCCTATTTCCTAACTAGGTTTATAATATAAAATTGTTATTTTTTGGATGTCAATCAAAATACAATTACTCGATATGGTTTTGAATATTACTCGATATCTTTTGGTGCGTGTGAAGTTAAGTTTTTTTTTCCCGAATTCGGTTGAATTTCTTTTGGTTTTAAGTTATTAATTATTATATGATGTTGTGATTTTTTTATACTAAATTAAATTTCTTTCGATTTTAAGTTTATTGGAAATATGTGATATTTAAACATGTGTGGTGTCTCATATATTTGATTTAAATAGATTACATAAACGGAAAAGAAAATCCCCGTTTCCCCATTGGGGATCCCCGTTCCCCGTTGGGGATGGGGATGGGGATGTGATCATATTCCCCGGCGGGGACGGGGATGAAGATGAGGGATTGGGGACGGGGATGGAGATTGAGGTCCCCGCCCCATTTCCATGCCTATGATCGTCGGCTAAATCGATTGGTTTGGAGATGGAGTACCTGATCGTCGGCGAGGAAGATGAGATCGGCGTTGATCGTTGGCCGCGATGAGGAAGAAGGGGATTTCTCAAAAGCGTGAACGATTGAAGTAGGTTTTTTACTAAATTTTCAGATACGCTTCTCAAAAGCATTCCTAAATATTTATTTAAGATTAAAAAAATATAAAAAAAATTACTTTTAGAGAAGCTTATAAAAGCGTTACTAAATGTCATTCTTATTTTTTAGAGAAGTTTTTTTTAAAGCGTCTCTAATGCTTTTAGAAACGCTTTCAATACCGTATAATATGTTTAAAAATCCTTCTCTAAAACTCATCCTGTTTTTAGTTACACTTAATTTTTTTTGTCACCTAATTTCTTCCCTAAAACATATCTTTAGATACACTTTCAAAACCTTCTCTGAAGGTTCCTTCTCTAAAACTCATTTATGTTGTAGTATATGTGTAGTGATAAATTCTTTGATATACATTTTGAAATGCAAAATTATTAACAATAAATATAAAACCCAATTTTGTATTTGATATACGTGAAAATATCATATTCTAAATTTTCTAATTTAAAAATATTTTTTAGAGTTATAAAAGTAATAATTTATTACAACTAAAATCCCCACCGCGAAATAGTGCACCTACACGCCTTCATTGACGTTGTTTTACAAATTATAAATACTAATAAGAATTAAAGTCGAATATCCCATATATCAAAAAGATGGACAATCAAAGGCTTTCCGAAAAGAAAGAAGGTCCATTTTCCCATGTATCACTTGAATTCAAGACACTATTCAAAATCTTAGTGAAACTCTAGATTTGTCATCTCATGTTTGCTTTTCGTGAAAAAACACCAATTGAAGTCCGGGTAAAGACCAAAGATTTTGAGTGACCGAGCTAGATCTCATATCGAATTTGTAGACCGTACGTAGCTCCTTGCAAATTCGATATACCATATCTTAAAAAACTTTAAGTAGGAACACAATACAAAAGAAATGAATAAACATAAATTAATTAAGTATTTCTTACATCAATATCATAGGAAGCAATGAATGATCAAAATGTTTGTTTAGGCTTGAAAACCCTACATATACATGACAATTACAGATACAAATACCAGATCAAACCCATGGTATCTTTGAAAATTTAAATTTAAATTTTATATTATTTATTTATATTATAGAAGGATTAAAATTAATGTGGGAAACAGCAAAAGCCACATTTACAATAGATCTTTAATTATGTAGTTGTGTGTTTCTAAGTGGACCACTATATATGTAGGGTCATACGCGAATTGAAGTTGCTTTCTTTTGTGCATATTAATGTCAAGCCACTTGAACAAGTAATGCTACCCAATGCCTATAAATATGCAACCAATTTCATGCAAATCACCAACAACTCACACTCTTCATTTTCATTCATCACCATGGCTTTTCACAAAGCTTCAACTGTGGTTTTCTTGGTTTTATTAGGTTTAGGGATTTCCGCTGCAACTAGAGCTCTCTTGACTGTTGAAGAGGGCTACATTCATGGTGGTTTAGCAGGAGGTGGTGGTGGCGGTGGCGGTAGTGGCGGTGGAGGCGGCGGTGGTTATGGGGCAGGAGGAGAACATGGGGATGGATACGGAGGTGGGTCTGGAGCTGGTGAAGGTGGTGGTGCAGGGTACGGCGGTGGGGCTGCCGGAGGTGGTGGCGGAGGTGGTGGTAGTGGGGGAGGAGGAGGAGCACATGGTGGGGGTTATGGGGGAGGAGAAGAAGGTGGGAGCGGTGCGGGTGGTGGATATGCGGGTGGTGCTGGAGGAGCTGGTGGTGGAGGTGGACATGGTGGTGGCGGCGGCGGCGGAGGAGCTGGTGCCGGTGCTGGGGGAGCAGGAGGGAGTGGATATGGTAGTGGTGGTGGGGCCGGAGGGAGTGCTGGAGGAGGTGGTGGTGGTGGTTCAGGAGGTGGTGGTGGAGGTGGTGGTGGTGCCGCCGGAACTGATCAGCATGGTGGTGGTGGGTATGGAAGTGGTAGTGGAAGTGGTGAAGGTGGTGGTCATGGTGGCTATATCCCTTGAAAAAGTCCCTCCAAATTGGAGAATTAATGGATGATAATAAGATTGGAAACAAGACATGGGTGAATGATCATAAATTAATTAATCGCTCGGATATTTGCACCCCTCCCTATGTGTTAAAGACACCCCTTCTTAGCTATTATTCATCATAATTCAATCATTACATCATCATATTTAAATTTATTTGTGTTTTAATTATTTTTTATATTTTACTAGGAGCGTACTCGCGCAATGCAGCGAGATACATCATGATTTTAATGTTTCATTTTATTTTTTTTGTCGATTTACAGTAAGATTTTGGATGGTTTTGAGAAAGTGATATTTTTTTTATAAATTTGTTTAATTTATGCTTAATAATATAATGTTTTTTATATAAAAAAATTAAGTATTTTGATAGAATTCAATGATTATCTTATATATTTTAATGACATCTAGAAAAAATAACCAATTACATATTTAATAATATAATTAAAACAAATTTATAGTAATATAATATATAAATTAATAGTAATACATGGAAATGTCTACATAAAAGGAATGCTCTGCACATACCAAATTGGTGGGTGTTGGAGGCATGCAGTAGTAATATGTATTTTGTGATTTAATACTTGTAAATTAAGAGATTTTTAAAATTTTGCATAAAATGATGGTACATTGTGCCTAATAATTTGTAATTAAGAGTTTTTTATATCTGCTTTATAATATAGTATAGATATAGATATAGATATAGATATAGATATAGATTTATAGTAACATAATATATTAATTAACAGTGATACATGGAAAGGTCTACATAAAAGGAATGCTCTACACATACCAAATTGGTGGGTGTTGGAGGCATGCAGTAGTAATATGTATTTTGTGATTTGATACTTGTAAATTAAAAGATTTTTAAAATTTTGCATAAAATGATGGTACATTGTGCCTAATAATTTGTAATTAAGAGTTTTTTATATCTGCTTTATAATATAGTATAGATTATTATTATCTTTCTTTCATTTAATCAAGTTTTTTATTATTATTATTATTATTATTATTATTATTATTGTGAAACTATAATTAATATTATGTTAGATATTTTTTTAATTTATATTTAGTTTTATTATTTATTTATTTTTTAGTTTTTTTTTTTTTTTTTTTTGTTACTATTTTAGTTTTTGAAGTTTTTATTCAATTCATGGAATTTGTAAAGCTGTAAAATAAATGATAGATTATTTTTTTATAAATAACAAGACATTGTTTTTTTAGTTTAATTATTTAAAAAAATTATATATAATATAAATAAAATAATGATTACTTGTACTAATTAATAATATTATCTATTAATAAAAAAATCAAAATCAAAAGAGAGAGAGAGAGAATAAAATGATGTTTTTCCTAATTCCTAGGTGATTTAATGATAATTTTTAGAATTTTTTAACTTTTTAATTACACCCCTACCTATAGAGGGGTGCAAATAACAACCCCCATTAATTAATTAAGCCTATATACAATGTTAATCTATGAAGATTAGATGCATTTAATGAAGGCGACATATATATATATATATATATATATATATATATATATATATATATAGATATATCAATTTGTGATCTTATTCCAAGTGTTTATGAAAAAAAATTTATGTTAAATCTCTAAAAAGATTTTATAAAATAAAATATGGAAAAATCATTATGAGATCTAATATAAAAAAATACGAAAGAAAAAAGATTTTATATTACATCTCATTAATATAGATTTAAATGTAAAATCTACATTTAAAATAGATTATGCTAATATAAAATCTATTTTATAAAATCTTTCACAAAAAAACAAATATTTATATTAATAAACGAATATTCATTCCACAAATAGATGATTATGTGAGATACTGTGCTTGGAAAGGTTGTACCAAAGCATTAAGAAATTGTAAATTAAGTAATTTGCTTTAATTAGTTGTACCTTCTGCTTAAAATATTGTAATTAAGAGTTTTTTATGTCGTTTTTATAATATAGTATAGATTGATGTTTTGTGTTCTTAATTAATCCTACTAAACTTATGATTAGTTATACTTGAGAAAGCTTGTCAAGTCCCAAGAAATTATATGAATAGTTGGGGAAAAACAAATCTTGTAACCAACGTTGAATTAAATTTACAACGGCCAACAAGTCTTTTGAGTCCATGAAATCATTGCAAACCAGACAAGAATTATATATGACAAATATCTTAACCGTACGTATATAGATAGATCTGACTTCCTTCAATTATCAAGATCGCCATTGAATTTAATTTCTATACCCATCGATGACAAGAATATGACAATTAAGAGGGTGGAAGACGATTGTGACCGTGATGTTCACCAAGTTCATTGGAGACACTTTGTTCATAACAAGGGTTTTAACGACTTTTGTTTTCGTTAAAAGTTAATTAATAGTCAAAAACTGTTTATGAAAACGATATGTCGTCGCTATATAACATATGACTGAAATATGCCGTCGTTAAAGACACGTCGCTAAAACTCACTTTTCTTCTAGTGGTAGCTTATTCCACAAGCAAGAATAATTAGTTATACAAACACTAAGGGGCTGTTTGTTTACCTCTTAATGGTTCCATTAAGAGACAACATCTGAATCGTTAAGAGGTAAATCTTGTTTGGCAAAAAAATGGCTGCCTCTTAATGGTTCTAAAATCCTCTTAATAATTTTGTATCATGACCCTCCCTTAACCATTAAGAGCCCTGATTTCATTATGAACAATTGTTGGGTCATCTGAAGATTTGAAGATGACCTCCTGATCTTCCATCTTATATCATTCTACTTAGAATATGTTTGAGGTTCTTTTAGCAGCTTGATCTCTATACAAATGTTCGGTGAAGTCGAAGATCAAATGAAGAAAACAAAGAAGAGTACATCTCTCAAAGCGGATTGAAGATAGTCTCCTCAGCCTAAAGCCAAGCATGCCCAAGTGATCAACACCATCGGCCAGGATGGTGTCAATCTCATATCTTCAGGAGTATGAAGGTGCTCTCACATCTTCAGGAGCCAAAGATCTCTCAAGTCTTCGGCAGCCGATGATCTCTCCTTAGAAGCTCACATCTTCAGGAGCCGAAGATCTCTCAAGTCTTCGGCAGCCGATGATCTCTCCTTAGAAGCTGAAGATGTTCTCACATCTTCAGGAGCCGAAGATGCCTGAAGATTTCTTTCAAACACATTATACTTTTCTGACAAAGTATATTTGTGATATCTTGCATTGACGTGGACCTCATCCCAAGATCAGAAAAAGTAAGTTTGTCTCTTACACTCTTTTAAGGAAAGGTCCACACCATCCCTGCAGGTCAACACTTCAAGACAAAGTCACTCCAAGACAAAAGGTACATCATGTACCATGCAAAAGACCTGTGTCCATCCCTTTCTCAACAGGTGTCTCATGCATTAAATGCATGAGGCACTATAAATATGAAGGATGACTCAACATGCAAGATCACCAGCTCTCAAGCATTGAAGCTCTCTAAGTGCACTGACATTCTCTCTCTACGAAGTTCTTATTGTTTTCTAAGTGTTTTACAATTGTTCTTCATTTCTCTTTGTGTAAGATTGTTTGAATAGATTGCATTTATTCTCTTCCGCAACAATCAAAAGTTTTCTATGTGTAATTCTTGATTTCAAATCAATAAGAATTAAATTAAGTGAAAAATTGTGAGTATTGTATTCAACCCCCCTTCTACAATACTTTTCTTATTTACTTACTGCTATTTGGGACCAACAAGTGGTATCAGAGCGGTTTAGTTTAACTCAATAAACTAGATCCGTGATGGCAGCCTCTTCTTCTTCTTCTTCTTTGAAAAATGTTTCTTCTCAAAACACCACTGCTGTTTCATACGACAATGGCTCTATAGCCAAGCCACCAAAGTTTAACCCCAATAACTTCTTCCTGTGGAAAAGTCGTATGATACTCTTGTTAGAAGGAGTTGACAGCAGATATCCTACTATCTTACATGAAGGTCCTTTTATTCCTAGAGTTTGGGACCGTTACAATGCAGACAAGACAAAAGCTGATGAGGACTCTTTTGAGGAAGAAAGAACTCCAGCTACTGGGAGATACATTGTAAAGGACCCCAGTAAATACAATGATGAAGACAGACGTCTTATAGCTCTTGATACTAAAGTCAGAGTCATCATTGCCCTCTCTCTGCCTGATGAGGTCTACCATTCTCTTGTTAACCTTTCTACTGCAAAAGAAATGTGGTCCACTCTGTGTGTTCTTTATGAAGGTACGTCTGAAGTGAAAAAGAGCAAAAAGATTGCTCTTGTAAGAAAGTGTGAACTCTTTTCTCATGAGAAGGGTGAGTCTCTCTCAGACTACTACAATCGCTTTAACAGTCTTCTCAACGATCTTAAACTTGTGGGTCGCATCTATGATAACGAGGAAGTCTTATGCAAGTTTATGGACTGTCTTCCTGAGTTTTGGGAAAATATCTGTACTTGTATCAAGTCTACCAAGGATCTTGATTCCATGCCTCTCACTGCCTTGTATGGCACTCTCTTCAACTATGAGCAGACTAAACTGCTAAGGAAGTCCATCACAAAAGACATTAAAAGCTCTTCTCTAGCTCTTGTCGGTGAATCTTCCAAAAGTACTGTGTGTGTCCCTAGGATCACCTATCCCTCATATTCTGATAATAATAGTCAAGAGGATCCCAATGATCCTTCAGAGGCCTATCTTAGTGAGGCTGATGACGAAGGTGAGGAAATTTCCAGTAACTCTCGTTTCTCTTCAAGAAAATCCAAGTTTTCAAGAAAATCCACTTCTACTTTTTCTAAAATCACTCCCTCTGACAAATCAAATAAGGAATGTTACAGGTGTGGGAGGAAGAGACACTTTGCTTCTGAGTGCAGAAGCAGGTCTTCTGATAAATCCAGACTACCCTCCTCTAACCGTACCTCCTCTAGGTTTGTCAGAACCAAGTCTAATTCTAATCAACCTTCTTTCCAAAAGACAAATATGTCTGTCTCCTCAAAGTCTGACCGGGCTGAGAAATACAAGGCAAAATATAAGAGAGAGAAGGAGAGAAATGAAACCTTGCTCAAAAAGGGAAAAGGTCAAATGACTGAAACCCATGATTGGGCAGATGAACCCACTTCGGAAAGTGAAAAAGAAATGGCCAACCTTTGCTTCATGGCTAAAATAGATGATGTTGATGACAGTGAAGCTCAATCCTCCTCTATGTCCCTTGTGTCTGCTGAGTGTTCTACCTCATCCACCCAGGTGTTTGAGCATCAACAAATCTTATGAATAAATCTTCATAGGATATTATCTCTCTCTACCCTATCTATCTCTCTATTCTCTCTTCCCTCTCCCTCTCCCCACCGAAAGTTAAATTAAAAAAAAAAACCTTTTTTAAATATTTTTTTTGCCACCAATTTGATAGTTTAAAAAAAAATGTTTTCTTATCTCGTTTTAGAATCATTAAAAAAAAATTGTTTTTTTAATTCTGTTTATGTATTGTTTAAAAAAAAGAGAAAGCTTTAATTAATAAAAAAAAACAAAACAAAACAATTTTTTTCTCCGGCCGATATAAATTCCAAAATTAAAAAAAAAAAAAATTCCTACACACCCACTTCTTGAAAACCCCTCTCATCTCTCATCTCTCATCTCTCATCTCTCATCTCTCAACCCTCAAGACTCTCTTTCTCTCTCCCTTCTCCTCTCTCCCTCTCTTTTTCGGTGGCCCTCTCTCTCTCTCCTCCTTCCCTCACTTTCGGCTCTCTCTCTAATCACCCACCAACCAACATCCCCCATTCGGCCTTCATTTTTTCAACCCCTTATAACTCCTTTTTTTTTCTCTCGGTTCCTACACCCCACCAAAAACCAACCTTGTCCCTCCCCTTTCGGCTCCTTGGCCACCACACACCGAAGATCCCTCCCAAACACCCCCTTCGGCTTCTTCCTTCCACCATACCCCTTACCAACCTTCGGCCGACACCCCCCTCCCCTCTCCCTCTCCCTCTCCCTCTCCCTCTCCCAGCCGAACACACCTTTTTTTTTAAATTTCTTTTTGTCGGCTGCAGATTTGTTTAAAAAAAAATCAATTTTTTTTCAATAAAAATCAGTATTTTTTCTCTCTTTTCTCCTCATCTCACACACAACACTCTCTCTCTCCTATCGGCTCTCTCTCTTTCTCCCTACCCTCCTTAAGCCGATCACTTTCTCTCGGCCTCCCCTCTCCCTAGCCGACCACCCCTCCCCTCCCTATCCCTTCGGCTCTATCTCTCTTCCCTTCCCTCCCCTCTCCCTTCGGCTCTCTCTCTCTTCCCTCCTTCCCTCCCTTGGCCGAACCCCCTTTCCCCCTCTCCCTTCGGCTCTATCTCTCTCTACGACCCTCTCCCTCTCTTTCGGCTATCTCTCTACCGAAGACACCCCTAGGCCACCGAACCAACCACCCCCACCGAACCTACCAACCACCCTTATATCCCCATTTTTTTCTTCGGCTCTCCCAACTCCAAACCGAAACCCCCCCCTTATTCCTCCTTTTCAGTTTCCTCTCTTCACCAAAACCCGCCGAAGCCTAACACCCCCTTATAACCCCTCCTTCGGCGCCAACCTCCCACCAAAGCTCACTACACACCCCTTATACCCCCACATCCCCCTTATATCTTCCTCTCTTTCTCTCTCGCACTCCTCAACCGAACACCACCCCACCACCCCGCCGAAGCCACACCCTCCCCTCACCTCACCCTCTAGCCGAACCCCCCTCCCCCCACTCCTTTTTTTTCGATACCTCACTCCCCCACCTCCCTTGTATTTTTCTTTCCCAAACCGAAATAACCCCCCCCCCCCCTTTCTTTGACTTTTTCTTTCATCCCATATCTTTTTTAATTAACCCCTTTCCCCATTCTTTTTCCTTTCCCAAGACTTACCTATCCATCCCCTCCCTCATTTTCTTACACCTCCTACTTCCCTTCCCATCCTACCATCCTCCCTTTTACCTTTTTTCTTCGATACCTTTTTTTTCCCTATTTTTTTTCCTTCCATCTATCCCATCCTACCAAATCTCACCTTTTCCTTCCATAATCTTTTCCACTCTTCTCTTCTTTCCCCAATTACTAGATATCCTCCATCAATCAATTCCCTCCTATATACCTTCCTCCCATCTCTTCTCCTCCTTCTTAACCATCCTCATTTTTTTCCAATCTCACCATGATTACCTACCTTTTTCTACCCCCCTTCTCTTTTTCTTTTCTTTTAATTTCCTGTTAAAAAAAAACAATGGGCCACTGACTTTATGAGTTTCTTCGTGTCTTGTAATTTTTCTGAGTGTCAGTACCATTTTTTTTCTCTATGTGTTGGTGTCATCATCAAATAGGGGGAGAAAAATTGTTTGGTCTCTAATTGATTTGGTGATGACTCTCCTACCAACACTTAGAAACTCAAGAAGACCTCTCTCAACAAGGGCTCTCTATCCACCAATCAAGCTCTCAGCCCAGGTATGTTTTCCTTCATAAACTCTCCCGATCTACAATGGGGTGATACTAAGGACACTCTGGTGTCCAAAGGTCCCTCAACTGCAGTGGACCCTTCTTTCCCCTCCTTAGTGACGCCAGCTAGCACTAAATCCTCAACCGCTACTGGCACCGCCGCACTTGCCCAAATGGCCATACCACCGAAAGAACCTTCGACGGTTACCCAGGTCACACCCCATACCTCAAAGCGGCGGTACTCTACCTCTTCCCCTCCCTCTCCTCTCAAGAGGTTGAGGAAGGTTTCAAGGGCCAAGCCACCTACTCCACCCACCGGTTCTTCAAAATCGGCAGGTGTTGAAATTTTCCCATCTAGGCCCGGGGACTCTGCTAAACCCAAAGCCATCTCCTTTGTATCCTCACAAAAGGATACAATTGTAAAATAGGGGACCCTTATTATTCCCTCATCAACCTTTTCCTTGGTTGATAAGGATGACTTGGACTCCTTCCCTATCCAAGGTGTCTCTTCTCCACCTCACAGCCTATCACCCGGGATTCACAGTCTCGATGGTTCTGCACGATCTAAGGATGAATCTGCCTTTCCATGAGCAGGTTCGGAGGATCCCGAAAATCTTCTAACTTCTTTCTTTCTGAACACCATGAATTAGTTGAGGGGGAGTATGAGTTGAGGGGGAGCATCTTACCACTCAAGCTTAAACTCTGCTGAAACTAATTTTGCAATGGACTATGTGATCAAAGCCACCTGACATTAGTTGAGGGGGAGTATGAATTGAGGGGGAGCAACCAACCACTCAAGTTCAAACAATCCCGACTATTGTCTTCTATATCTTTGTATTTTCTATTTCTCATTCTTTATTCATTATATTCATTTATTCGTTTGTATAGCTATATTTTTTCTTTCACTATGTAAAAGTCAGATATACCAAAAAAAAAAAAGAATGGTCTATGTGAAAAGAACCCAAAAAGAGTAAAGATGGGTCAAAATGAATTTATTCAGTACACTCTTTGTTCTATTCTTTAGTATGGATGTCATCCTCAAATAGGGGGAGATTGTTGGGTCATCTGAAGATTTGAAGATGACTTCTTGATCTTCCATCTTATATCATCCTACTTAGAATATGTTTGAGGTTCTTTTAGCAGCTTGGTCTCTATACAAATGTTCGGTGAAGTCGAAGATCAACCGAGGAAAACAAAGAAGGAGTACATCCCTCAAAGCGGATTGAAGATAGTCTCCTCAGCCTAAAGCCAAGCATGCCCAAGTGATCAACACCATCGGCCAGGATGGTGTCAATCTCATATCTTCAGGAGTATGAAGGTGCTCTCACATCTTCAGGAGCCAAAGATCTCTCAAGTCTTCGGCAACCGATGATCTCTCCTTAGAAGCTCACATCTTTAGGAGCCGAAGATCTCTCAAGTCTTCGGCAGCCGATGATCTCTCCTTAGAAGCTGAAGATGTTCTCACATCTTCAGGATCCGAAGATGCCTGAAGATTTCTTTCAAACACATTATACTTTTCTGACAAAGTATATTTGTGATATCTTGCATTGACGTGGACCTCATCCCAAGATCAGAAAAAGTAAGTTTGTCTCTTACACTCTTTTAAGGAAAGGTCCACACCATCCCTGCAGGTCAACACTTCAAGACAAAGTCACTCCAAGACAAAAGGTACATCATGTACCATGCAGAAGACTTGTGTCCATCCCTTGCTCAACAGGTGTCTCATGCATTAAATGCATAAGGCACTATAAATATGAAGGATGGCTCAACATGCAAGATCACCAGCTCTCAATCATTGAAGCTCTCTAAGTGCACTGCATTCTCTCTCTACGAAGTTCTTATTGTTTTCTAAGTGTTTTACAATTGTTCTTCATTTCTCTTTGTGTAAGATTGTTTGAATAGATTGCATCTATTCTCTTCCGCAACAATCAAAAATTTTCTATGTGTAATTCTTGATTTCAAATCAATAAGAATTAAATTAAGTGAAAAATTGTGAGTATTGTATTCAACCCCCCTTCTACAATACTTTTCTTATTTACTTACTGCTATTTGGGACCAACAACAATTAGCATACAACCATATTTCATTTTACACTATACCTTAAAAACATCTTAATCATTAAGACCACTTAATTATTCTGCACTAAACCATTCAGCAACTGTCAAACAGCCCCTAAGTACATTTATTAGTTGAAATTTAAGATATGACCCATCCGAGTGGTATCGTTAACGTTCATCTAACCACCAACTGGTGGAATAAAAATTTCTTATTCTAATTTATCACGTCTCATTCATGTCCATCAATCACATAAATACACGTCATCGAAGAGAGAATATGAACTTTAATTAAATAAAATAAAAAATATATGAAATATGACGTGTCTTGATTTCATTGGCCGGACAAGAATGAGACATAGATTTTGAGAATCGATTTTTATTCCAACCGGCATGGTGCATGTCATGCAAGAATGTATTAAATTTGACAATTCATTTGTCTCAAGACGATTAATTATTATAAAAAATATATATGTCTTATTCGTAGGATTATTGAACAATATCGGCAAAATATTTTGAAAGTTGACCTTATTTACCTTCTTATACTATATAACTACATAAGATGTATAGATCGATCCATGAAGCTCAAATGCTTGGCATGTACCCCCCATAAGATGTCTAAGTGCATGAAGAGTGAGCGAGCTCTTAGTAAAGGGGACGGAACTCCAGGCAAAAACTATATAAGAAAGAAGCACTTACAGAAAAGGGATGGGTAATCCCATCACAAAATGTTGACCTGAAACATAGCTAAATCAAGTATAGTACTAAAACCTAAAATGTTACAAGGAGCCAACCACTCAACCTAGCAATCGCCGTAATACAAACAAAAATACAAGCACTCCTAAGGATATTTGTAGTGCAATCCACGGTTCTTATAAGGATTAAAGAGTTAGGTGTTCGTTGTTCAATTCCTCTCCTTCTCTATAAGGGCACGCTTCTCTGATCTTAGTTTTTCATCTACTTCTTTCAGAATAAAAAATTGTTGTCCCAAATTCTCACGCCTCATTCATGAATACATATCCTTAGATAAAAAGCGTAAACTTGAATTTAATAAACTTATAATATATAAAAAAATTGACGTGTTTTAATTTTATTGGTAAAATAGGCATGAGACGTAAAATTTTAGGCCAAGAGGGTTCTTCTTTCATCTCCACAGTCGCATAGATAAATTCTTTTAATAAGAGAAAACAAAGATCTTTAACAAGTTGGTTACGAGTAGTCATCTAGCGAAATTTGGATCAAGAAAAAGTTCAACGGTGTTACCCTATGGCAAACCCAGTTTTATCTTGTGTAACGTTAATATACAATAATTAATAATTAAAAAGGCTAAACTTAAACGTGTGATATTCATATTAAGCAAATTTTGGTAAAAGTTTTGTTTACTTGCATGCAGTTAATTAGTTGTGTGAACACCAAACCCTTTGTCAAAGAGGTCGGCCGATGAAATCAAAAGTGTTGGTTTTGGTCCCATGAAACCAAACTCAAATATTTGGTCCATGATCTCCCACAAGGCCTTTCTTTAGTTGCTGATAAGTTAACGGATTGCTGGTAGACCCCTCATCACATTAGCTAATGGAATGGAGGCACTGCTAGCTAGCTAGCTAGCTGTAATGAACACATAAAATATATATATCTTAACTTGTATAAGTGCAATATATACACAAAATAATTACCTTTTGTATAGTAGCTACTTCTTTCACTTGGATCTTGAGTTATAATAATGTGAGAAGTTGAATCAGTCCGACATTTGCGCTCAAAATCGGTCATTGGTATTACAATCGATCATTAAGCACCTGCCGTTGTCTTTAATTGTTAGTGGAGATGTTTGAAAATTTGGTTCAATTTCATTTTTTCCATGTAGTTTGTGGTTATCAGCTGGTCATCACAACTTTCATTCCTGTTTTTTATTTATTTTTGCCAAATGGGAAAGTTTAGCAGCATATATCATCTTGATATATAGAGAAGGAGGTTCACAAGGGAAACCTTAAATATTTTAAAAACTAAGGAATCATTTATTTTTCAAGTATTCATGATGACTTGATAAAATATTTATGATGAATACTCACAAAATAGATGGGTCCTAGATTTTCAAAATATTTAAGGTCTCTAATTAGAAAATGCCACATATATCAAGCAATTTGTGTAAACTTTACAAACCAATCTTAGTCGTTCATCAAGTCTAATAAATATCTGATTTTATTATGTTTCCTAATAAATATCTGATTTTATTTTTCAATTTGTGTAAACTTTACAAACCAATCTTAGTCATGATTAGGGGTGTTAACGAGTCGAGTCGAGACGAGCTAGGCAGTGTTTGAGCTCGTCTCGTGAATATAATGTTATGCTCGAGCTCGAATTATTCTCCCAAATTGTGTCCAAGCTCGAGCTCAATTGTTTTTTTAATGTTCGAACTCGAGCTCGAAACTCGTTTATTTTGGCAAAAATTTCAAGTTTTCTAAGCTCGTTTATGAGCTCGATTAACAACTCGACCCCGAGCTCAATTAGCTCGTTTAACAGCTCGATTAATATTCAAGTTTTAGCAAGCTAGTTTAACAACTCGAGCTCAATTAGCTCGTTTAACAACTCGAAGTTCAACACAAAGAAAATAACAAGATAAATAGCACTTCAATAGAGTTGAGAGTTCAACACAAAACAAATAACATTGTAGATCCAAAACAAAGAAAATTGAAATTGAAATACAATGTCTGAAAATAAATTACAATCTCTCATAAGTCAAAACATTATGCAATTTTCACCTTCTAGATATCATCCAAAAAAACTATTTCAATACGTCTTTAACGTGGGAATACTACCAAAAAAGAAAAGCTCCTCAAGTAAGATCTTTGATGAAGTCTTTAACCTGGGAATACTACCTTTGATGAAGTCGAATAAGGCACGAAATGAGCATAGCAGGAATAGTAAACCTGAATTTTAAAAACAAACTTTAGAAAATAAGCATTGTCCATCCATCTTTAGTTTAACTACTAAAAAAATATAAAAAAGAAGTACTACCAAGTAATGTCTTCATGTACCAAGATCATCAACCAAACATATCTCTTGTAATTGGTTTTCCTTCTGCAAATAAAGGTAAACGAATTAATTTTGAAAAAAGTTAAAAGAACGATAAATAATAAACATATTAAAATTATCACCTTGTTTTTATTTTTAACACCATGAAGCTTACGAACCCAATCTCCTCCACAAATCAAAGCTTGTACAGTTTCCGGATTCAACGAGGCACGATATTTATCAACCACTCGACCTCCGGCGCTAAAAGTAACTTCAGATGCCACCGTTGTGATAGGAATAGCTAGAATCTCAGCTGCCATCTTTGACAAGATCCGAAATTTTGTCTCACGAGATCTCCACCAATCAAGAATATTAAATGTTGTAGCTGAATCATCATCACAAAGGTAACATCCCTCTTCTAAGTACGCATCTAAATCCGATTTTCCCGAATCATAGCTTTCAACTTGCTTCATACGAGAATAAAATGCCGAGAATCCTCGTTTTTGAGTATTACACTCATTGGTGACTTCTTGACTCAAAAAGATTGATGAGTCTATCGATGATGTTTCATGTCTTACATGCAATGAAGAATCATACTCATCATAAATTTCATACAACAAATCTTTCACTTTCAACAAATTCTCTTTCATGTTCACCTCATGATCATAACAATTAATAAATAACCTTATCATCTTCCATATATATATATATATATATATAACAATCTTTATTAATGAATCATAATAATTATTTATATTTATATATATATATATATATATTGTTTCCTAAAATAGTGAATTGCAAGGTTTATACGAATTGCTTGGTTATTCAAATGAAACGCACGCTATATATATATATATATATATATATATATATATATATATATATATATATATATATATATATATATATATATATGGGTGGGTTCAAATGAAAACTCATTTTTCATTGTGCACATGAGGACAAATCTTAACCATTGATCAAAACTTAGAAAACTAATCAATGGTTAATACATAATAAGGTTAATTGGGAAATGATTAAGGACAAAATTGTAATTTTGAATAAACGTCTACTTTCTTTGACTTTTTATTTTTATTTTTAATTAAAAAAAATTTACCCCCTTAAACTTTAAAATAATTTATCTTAAAAATTACTAATATTTGAATCAAACAAATTACATCAAAAAAACGAGAATTTCATGCTCTTCAATATGACATCCATCTCGATATAGTTTTTTTTTCGTTTTAACCGTTTTTTATGTGAAATTATATATATGTGTTATGTTCATTATGAATATGCATGCACGTCTTCGGGTGTCCACATTCAGTATGAATAACAAAGGTGAACGTTCATTCACTATTCATGATGAATAATATCGTATGCAAGATGAATAATACAATATTCAGGATTTTTTCATTTTAACCGTTTTTTACGTGAAATTTTATATATGTGTTATATTCATTATGAATATGCATGCACGTACTCGGATGTCCACATTCAGTATGAATAACAAAGGTAAACGTTATTCAGGATGAATAATACAATATTCAGGATGAATAATATACTAAACCATGATTCATGTATTATTTATCATGAATCGTGTATTATTCACCATGAATGTTCTATTATTCATCCTGAATGATACTTTATTCATGATGAATAATATATGAATGACCCGTGAAGGTGTAGACACATGACACACTCTATTTTGTTTCCCAATTCACAACCGAAATTTGGTTTAATTCATTATGAATATGTATGTGCATCCCCGGATGTCCCACATTCAGTATGAATAACAAATGTGAACGTTCATTCATTATTCATGATGAATAATATAGTATTCATGATGAATTACACAACATTCATGACGAATAATACACAAATTCATGAATCATGAATTATTCACCCTGAATGTTGTATTATTCATCTTGAATGATACATTATTCATGATGAATAACACATGAATGACCAGTGAAGATGTGGAGACGTGACGCACTCTCTTTTGTTCCCCGATTCACAACAGAATTACTCGATAGGTTCTCGATTCGTCTTGATGGGTGTTGGGTTACGGTGCTGAAGAAACGTGATGCCTTACGACGTTGAAGAAAGTGGTGAAGAAGGTGATGTTGAGTTACATACTTACGGTGTCGAGGCGTTGTACAAACTTGAACGTACATAAATATTCATAATGAATATAACACATATATAGTATTTCATGTAAAAAAACGGTTAAAACGACAAAAAAAACTATATCGAGATGGATGTCATATCGAAAAGCACGAAATTCTCGTTTTTATGATTTAATTTGTTTGATTAAAATATTAGTAATTTTTAAGATAATTTATTTTAAACTTTAATTGGGTAAAAAGTTTTTAATTAAAAAAGAAAAATAAAAAGTCAATTATGGTAGGCGTGTATTTAACTTTTCTTCCAATTTTACCCCTAAACATTTTAAAATTAAAAACTCTATTTAATATGAGTTGTTGGATCAAAAGAGATTGAGTGGCTGAGATTTATCCTCACGTGCACTATGAAAAATGATTTTCATTTGAACTTTCTTCTATATATATATATATATATATATATATATATATATATATATATATATAGTCAGGTTTAGGAAATGCCAAATAAATAGAAAACCGAAAAAACAAATGAAAAAATATAAATCAATACAAATGTCAAATTAACAAGAAAAATATGATCGATTTTTTGATGAGCTTCATTCCAAATTTTATCATACTTCGTTTTTTTTTCGATTTAAAAAAAACACTACAAAACAAATTACTATCATCGACGGAAAAATCCGTCGGTAACCTCTATCAGATCAAAAGTCAGCAGCAATCGTATCACCGACGGAATTTTTTTTTGAACGGCAACAAATTTATAAAACTAGCAAGACGCTAAGGAAAGAAATTACATATCACCGACGGAATTACCAACGGATCCGTCAGTAATATTCGAATCCTACACAAAAATGCTAATTATTTAAAAGAATATGTAAACCACTAAATCACGTGCAAAATCAATGTGATTTTACATTAAAGGTAAGAAAAATGTATGTAGCCGACTTTGGTCGCGTCTTCAAGTCGCGGGACAAAGTCGTATGAATCATATGTGATTTTGTACATGATGTTAGTGCAAAAAAATGTGATTTAACCGTTTTCTTATTCTCTTAAATATACATCGTTCTTTTTTGAACCCGACTCTATCTATCTATCTATCTATATATATATATATATATATATATATATATATATATATATATATAGTTATATATATGGGCAAGTTCAAACGAGAAGCTAAAAATTTTGCGAGAAGGCGAGAAGTGTTTAATCATATATGATTAAACACACCCACAGGACGTGTAATCATACATGATATCACACTTAACCCTTGTTTTGTTGTTAACTTTATGAACTAATCTCAAACATCCATCTTAACATTGGATGGTTGAGATTAAAACTAATTTTGTAATTAATAAAATAGGTTTTATTTATTAAATGGACATGTGAACATATGTGGTTAGGGGTAATTTGGGGAATCAAATAATAATTTCTTTAAACCCCTATTTAATGGCTCATTAATTTCCCCTTAAACCACAATCGTAACCGATGATTCCTCTACGATTCATTATTTTGAAAATGAGATTGTTAATTAGTCCATCCTTTAGTAATATTCATATATCGCCAATAATTAGGATTCACTTATCAAAACCTCTTCATTATATGCTTTGCACATCTATAATAATAATATATATGAACATCACATATACAATGTTCATGTCCATTCATGTGCATCCAAGGTGAATCAAAGTGCAAATTTACACTTTTTCGTTACACTGTTCATTCATTTTCACTATATATATTTGAACATTGATGAACATTATAAACAATGAACGTTGCTGAACATTTTAAATATGAACATTGAAAAATATTTTTCGTTACACTGTTCATTCATTTTCACTACATATATGGTATATTATAAACAATGAACGTTGTTGAACATTGATAAACAATGAACGTTGATGAACTTTGATAGAACGACTATTCGATATATGGTTTTATCCAAACATGAACCAAACTACTATAGTAATATTGAAATGATTCAAAAATATTACGAAAAATGATAAAATTCTAGAATCGTAACCTACAAATCAATTAAACTTTCATCAATTAGAATATAGAATCGTAACCTACAAATCAATTAAAAATATTATGAAAAAGGATAATTTTGGAATCTTCATTTTTGTAACTCCCATAAAATTAATGACAAAAGATTACTTATGAAATGACGTTAATACCCTTTTGTATTAAATAAATAAATCAATTAAACATCAACTAATTTTGCAATTCTATTGGTTGAGAAAGGTTCACATAGTTAACAAGAAAGAAATGGTTAACAAATGATCTTGCTCTCTCTCTCTCTCTCTCTCTATATATATATATATAGGGTCAGGTTCAGGGGAAAACCTCAAAAAACGAAAAACTGAGGAACACTCTGGTAGTCTTCCATCCGTACGGTATGCACTTGTGCATACAAGTAATATATTAGTTTTTTGGTTTTTATGCACATGTGCATATTATGCACTTGTGCATATTATGCACTACAAGTGCATACCGTCCAGATGAATGGTTACTAGAGTGTTCTTCAGTTTTCTATTTTTTTGAGGTTTTCCCTTGAACCTCCCTCTCTATATATAAATCGGAAATAACTAAATATAATGCCTGTATCACATCATTAATTTACATGGCATCCCTTATATATACAGAGAGAGGGGGAGGTTCAAATGAGAACGCTATCTATTTAAGAAAACAAAAAAACAACAAATCATGTGCAAAATCATATATGATTACGCATTATATAACGGCCAAAAAATGGACACTCACAACTTTGCCCGTGACTTTAAGTCACGGTGAATCATATATGATTTTATAGGTGAATCAGATATAATTTTGTATGTACTCGACTGTTATCGTGTTTTCTTAAATAAATATTGTTCTTATATGAATTTACCTCTATATATGTAAATATTTCTGTGTAGGTGAGATAACAAATATATATATATGACTCACTATCAAAAAGGAAAGTTACGATTTTATGTGGAATTAATATTGTTGTAGAAAACCACAAGGGTTGTGGCGTACTTGTTAAGGTCCTGGAGGATGTGGTGGAATATCTCATCTGCTCAGGGTTCGAATCCAGGCTTACACAACGATTAAAACCACTGAGGTTTAATCAGAATTGATATCTTACAGTCATAATTTGTATCTTTTGTAGCACTAAGATGAACCTAATTTAATTCTTCTAATATTTTGCATGCGCTTTAATTTGTCGAATATAGTCACAAGTGACGAAATTGAACCGTTTTTAATTAAAGTACCCTTTAATTAAAGAAATCAAATTTAAATAGGGTGATTGACGATGGCTAGATTTTAATATGTTAATTATTATATAAAGCTCGAATATATATGGAGAAAATTAATTTGTCAATTCATAGTTATATGTTCACTGCACACTGGAGAAGATTTCAAAAACCTTAAACCTTTTTATAGCATTTCTACGCAAGGGTATGTTAATTAGTTGTTACAAAAATTAAACATTTATACGAAACTTTCATCTATCTTCATTAAACTATTTCTATTAACATAATTGAAACTTTAACAAACTAATACATAAGAAAGTTCGTAAAAGTGAGAATAAAAGTTGATGATCAAAGTAGTTGAATATCCAAGTTTTGGTCAGCAATCCATTGAAGATAATTGAAGGTCGGTAATTTTTTTAGCAGTTAGATAAAAAAAGCAACTCATCAAATGGGTTAGAAGTATTCTCACCGTAACTCTAATTTCTACCAGAATCAAACCTATATATATATATTATATAAATATATATGGAATACATGATGAAAATATTATTTCCTCAATTAATATATATCATATATCCAAAAATGGAATATAGGAAAATATAATTTGTGTTGCCAACAGATAGAGGATTCAAGAGAACGTTTGTAACATTTGAAATCGGTATTTTATACAAGTCAACTTGAAAAGCGGTTTAGGTATGTGAGTACTCGAGTGGATGGGCATAAAAGATCAAAGTGTGGATAACAGCAAAAAGCAGCACTAGCTTAAACCACCATGTAGGGTCATAAGTGGAGGGGTTCTCTTTTTGCATGTGGTTACTAGTGAGGCCACTTGAAGTAATGCTTATTAAAGCCCTAGCCAATGCCTATATATATGCAACCAATTTCATGCAAATCACCAACAACTCACATTCTTCACTTTCATTTCACCATGGCTCTTCACAAAGTTTCAAGTCTGGTTTTCTTGGTGATATTAGGTTTAGGCATTAGTGTGGCGACTAGAGCTCTCTTGACTGTTGAAGAGGGCATTCTTTACTCTCATGGTGGTTTAGAAGGCGGTGGTGGTGGAGGTAGTGGCGGTGGTGGAGGTGGTGGTTATGGTGCAGGAGGAGACCATGGGGTTGGATACGGAGGTGGAGGTGGAGCAGGCAAAGGTGGTGGAGCAGCCGGAGGTGGAGGTGGAGGCGGTGGTAGTGGAAGTGGAGGAGGTGGTGGAGGAGGAGGAGCAGAAGGTGGGGGTTATGGTGGAGGAGTAGGAGGGGGGAGCGGTGGTGGATATGGTGGTGGAGGTCATGGTGGTGGAGCAGCTGGAGGTGGAGGCGGTGGTGGCGGTAGTGGTAGTGGGGGAGGAGGAGGAGAAGGAGAAGGAGATGGAGCACATGGTGGTGGTTATGGTTCAGGAGAAGGAGAAGGAGGAGGAGCAGGAGGTGAGATTGGTGGAGGATATGTCGGTGGTGCTGGTGGTGGAGGTGGACACGGTGGTGGTGGAGGAGGAGGTTCCGGTATTGGAGGAGGTGGAGGAGGAGGTGATGGAGCACATGGTGGTGGATATGGTGAAGGAGCAGAAGTAGGAGTAGGAGGAGGTGGTGGACATGGTGGTGGTGGCGGAGGAGGTACTGGAATTGGAGGAGGTGGTGGAGGAGGAGATGGAGCACATGGCGGTGGTTATGGCGCAGGGGAAGGAGTAGGAGGAGGGATTGGTGGTGGATATGCCGGTGGTGCGGGTGGTGGAGGTGGACATGGTGGTGGTGGCGGAGGAGGTTCTGGCATTGGAGAAGGAGATGGAGCACATGGTGGTGGTTATGGTGCAGGAGAAGGAGCAGGAGGAGGAGGAGGTGGTGGTATCGGCGGTGGTGTTGGAGGTGGAGGTGGACATGGTGGTGGTGGCGGAGGAGGTGCTGGCATTGGAGGAGGTGGAGGAGGAGGAGATGGAGCACATGGCGGTGGTTATGGTGCAGGGGAAGGAGTTGGAGGAGGGATTGGTGGTGGATATGCCGGTGATGCGGGTGGTGGAGGTGGACATGGTGGTGGTGGCGGAGGAGGTGCTGGCATTGGAGGAGATGGAGCACATGGTGGTGGTTATGGTGCAGGAGAAGGAGGTGGGATTGGTGGTGGATATGCTGGTGGTGGAGGTGGACATGGTGGTGGTGGCGGAGGAGGTGCAGGCATTGGAGGAGCAGGAGGAAGTGGATATGGTAGTGGAGGCGGGGCGGGAGGGGGTGTTGGAGGATCATATGGTGGATATAGTGGTGGAGGTGGAGGTGGTTCCGGAGAAGGAGGTGGAGGTGGTGGTGCAGGAGGTGAGCATGGTGTTGGATATGGAGGTGGCAGTGGGAGTGGTGAAGGTGGTGGTCATGGTGGCTATATTCCTTGAGAAAATTATCATTCAACGTCCAAATTAAAATGGGCATACAATTGATTACATTTCCTATATATATGAATCATAATAATGCATGATCATAATAAGAGTAAAAATCCCATTGTACGAGAATTAGATCCAACATGCAACTGCAAACTGCTTGCATCCATCAATTTGTAATCTTATTCTGTGTTGTTTAATGATGAATTTAATTATGTGTTTAATTTTGAGTGTCTCGATCTCATGTGGTTATTTAATTTGTATAAGTTTTCAACATGCATGCATTCCCCTTTCTTTCATTATTATTTCCATTTCTTTACGTATATTCCAAGATCAGTTATATATATATATCATGATATAATCAAATATAAATTAAAATCAAAACCCATGATAAAACAATTAGAGAATATTTAAACCAAGTATCACACCAATAGGTTAACTTTTGTTTAATTACACTTTTCAAGGTTAGATTTCAGCAATGTTTTAAAAACCGGGTCAACCTGGCCGGTTGAACGGGGACCCGGGGAAAAGGGTGGGTCAATTGCAACCGGGTTTATGGCAATTTATGGTCCGGAGTGAACGGCCGGTTTTTATCAAAAACCGGTTGAACCGGTCGTAATGAACTGCTAAATACCCGGTAAAATTAAATATTTACAAGTTATGTTTTATTTTTTTGTGAATATTTTTGTAGACTCAAGGTTGATAAGAGGTCTTATGATTCTATAGATTACGAATTATCCTATTGATCCTATTGTTTTTGTCAATGTTTTTATTTCTATATATATTATTTTGGTGTTGTAATTTTAGTTTACTAGAAATGTAACCTCGCAATACAGCGGGTTTCTGAAATCTAGAACTCAAACCCTCGATCATTATTTATACTTTTTGTTAGTCTTTTTTTTATTTTATTTTACGATTTTGAGAAACCTAGATTTAAAACAAAAATATATTTTAGTTTAGTTTAATTATGGTTTTTTATAAAAAATAATAATAAGATTTTTTGTTACGGGTCAAAAAATGTTTAATTTAAATGATAACTATATTTAAGATATTTTATATTTAAAATTATAAAGATAACATACTTCAATAAAAAATAAAAATAAAGTGTTTTATCTCGAATTTTTTTATATTTATCGGTTAGTTATATCAATAGTTAAAAATTTTAGATATTTTAGAAAATAAAAATAAGTGTTTATCTACAGTTAGTTACACGAATTCAAACATTGAGTTTTTATAAGTTGTACTTATGTTTAATCAATTTGTATTTTTGGATTTTAAGTAATATGCATTAATAAGTGGTACCTAATGCATAAAAATTAGTTTTTAAGAGTTTAGCTTAAATACTTTATAATATAGTATAGATATATTAGTTAAAATTCAAAATTACAAGTTAATGAAACATAATTATAACTTATTAAAGTCTCATATTTTTATTTGTATAACTAACTGCAAATAAACATATTAAATACAAGATAAACAATATGAGATAAACTACCTGTTTTATTTTTTTTAAATATATTTATTAGATCAATGCATGTTTTTATAATATAGTATAGATATATTAGTTATGAGATTATAACTAATATATAGATATATTAAGAGCAAATCATAAAATAAAAAATAAATATTGATAATAGTAATATTGATCAAATCGTCCAATAAATATAAAAAATAAATATTGATAATAGTAGATAATATTGATCAAATCGTCCATTAAATATAAAAAACAAATATTTATATTAATAAATGAGTATTCATTCCAAAAATAGATGATGATGTGAGATACTATGCTTGGATAGTTGTACCAATGTATTATGAAATTGTAAATTAAGTAATTGACTTTAATTAATTGTATTTTGTGCTTAAAATGTTGTAATTAAAAGTTTTTTATGTCTCTTTTATAATATAGTATAGATTATTAGCTTTTTACGTGACATTAATATTTAGTATATTTGATATTGTAGAAAATGACAATGTTGTTGATAACAATGAAATTGATAGTGAATTTCAATTACTAAGCGATCGTGAGTTTGATGCATTTAACACTCCAATGTCTCAAGATCCATGATTTGGTTAGATCGTTATATTTAGTTTAGATGTAGTTGGATTGATGAAAAACTTATGCTTATATATTTTTTTTAATGTATTTGTTTGACCTGGTTGAACCGTGACCCGGTCACCACACTGGGTCAACCTAAAAACCGGGTTTTAAAACATTGGATTTCAGTCAGAACATCTAATTTGATTTATAATCTTTACGAATATATATGAATACATTTCAATATGTAAGATATAAGTTTTTAAATCATAGTACTTTGAAATCAGATCCAAAACATATTCTAAAAGAGACCATGGCACATAATTTGAGATAAAGATAGGAAGAAACCTAATTTTGTAAATAAAACTGTTTATACATATCAAAAACTGTGTTCGATCGATGAGAAGAAGCCACAAATCGATGGATGAATTGATAACACCACGAACTTTGATGAGGGAGAAAAAAAGGTTTCTTTTTGGAATCTATTTTGGTGATTTTCTTTACAAATAGATAGCATTTTCTTAATTTTTTCCCATTAATTTCAATAATTTTATTAATATTTAAATAAAATGAGTGAATTTTGTTAATTTCTATTTTTGCGTGTTTCTTGTTCCAAGCTTTGAATCGTTGTATTATGGGTCCAAAATGGAGTCTCGTAGCAAAAGTTTTGAGCGTTTTAGCGCGACACCTCATGTTAGCCCGATCATGCACCTGCAGGAACAATAGGATCCGGTCATCCATGCCAAGGCAGTAGGCACGCATCAAATCGCGTATACCCTTTTTTTGTATGGGTCAAACTCTTAGGTGACAATGAAGGCACATCAGAAGAAGCTAGAAGTTACGTTTCAGAAATGAGGATGTAGATTGACATATGCTGGGACCATGTTGGATACGACACCAAATAAGGTCTTCCTTGAGGAAGGAGTTAGCAGTTGCGTCTATTACAGATAAATTATGAAAAGTCGGTTGTGGTGGTTTTTGAGATAGATGACGGCTCTTGTGGGGAGGATAAAAAAGCATGATGGTGGGCAAAGTGAGGAAGATGTATTGAACATACCTTTGCTTCTATGTTGTTCTTAATATATTTTGAACTATTTTCATTTTCCTCTTTTTGGCAAACTTTTTGAAAAAGGTGGTCAAAATTAGTTTTTCTCGCACACTTTTTCTTAAAATATGGTTCTCATAGGGCAGATGTTCTACTATTTGAAGTATAAATTTAAATTGGTTTGGTTTGATTTATGAATATCATCTACAAGCACACTTGTAAATAAGAGTACGAGTTTGTGTTTCTTGTTGTTTATCGATCGGGCTAAATCACCTGATGCTTGAACCTTGAATAAGTAAAAAGACAAGAGATGAAACAAAATTTAGGAGTTGTTTACTTACAACTTAATTAATGAGCTTAATGGTTTGCATGGGTGGCTTATTCGCTCAACCATATATGAGTGTTTCTTTACGGATTAATCGTTAAGCTATTAAGCTAAAATGGCTATATGGAATAAGTTAGGACTCCTCAATTGTCCACATTAAGTCATCCCAAACAAATTAATACCAGAAATGCCTATAAATAATCTACCCGATTCTCTTTGTCTCTCGTCCCTCAAACAGAATGAATATAAAGGTCGATTGCATTTAAGTTATCTCTAGATTAAACCGCTGGCTAGATTACATTTTGTTTAATTTGTGTCTATCTTTATCATTTTGTTTTGTGGGTTGCATGCATGATAATGAAGTTTGTCATCCAAGAAACAAATTAATATAAAGTAATTAAGAAAGATGATATCTTGGTTAGTAATAAATTGAAAAAAACACGTTATCTCATGTCTGCTTTTTTGTGAAAAAATACCAATTGAAGTCCGGGGCAAAGATCTTGAGTAACCGAGCTCTCTTATTGAATTTGTAGCCCGTACGTAGCTCATTGCAAATTCGAAATACAATATTTTTAAAAACTTTAAGTAGGAACACAATACAAGAGAAATGAATAAACATAAATTAATTAAGTATTTCTTACATAAATATCATAGAAGCAATAAATGATCAAAATGTTTGTTTAGGCCTTAATACCTGAATAAAAATCTCCTGTCCCAAAATCCCATGTCTCATTCCTGTTCGACCAATGAAATTAAGACACATCAGATTTTATATAATTTTGAATTTATTTAATTCAAGTTTATATTCTCTCTCCGATGATGTGTATTCGTGTGATTGATGGACATGAATGGGACATGTTAATTTGGGACAGAAGATTTATATCCTTAATACCCTACATGCATGACAATTACATATACAAATACTAGATCAAACCCATGGTATCTTTAAAAATTTAAATCTTTATATATATTAAAATAACAACCAAGCTGAATGATGTGGCATCATGTGGTTTGAGTATTGGGGTATTGGTGAATTATGGTTGATTTGAGATATCCCACATTGGTGAGAGATTGAAATATTGCAATAGAGTGACATGTATAAAAGAGAAGGATATGATGCTATTGAGTCAACTCATGAGTTTGAATTATAAGGTTATCTTATTAGGATGACACTATTTTTTAAAACAAATTTTATTATATAAAATCAATTAATCATCAATTTCTTTATGTTTATATATATATATATATATATATATATATATATATATATTAAAGCAACAACCAAGATGAATGATGTGGTATCATGTGAATATTATAATAACAATCTTTATATATATTAAAAACAACAACCAAGGTGAATGATGTGACATCAAGTTTATATTCTCTCTCCGATGATGTGTATTCGTGTGATTGATGGACATGAATGGGACATGTTAATTTGGGACAGAAGATTTATATCCTTAATACCCTACATGCATGACAATTACATATACAAATACTAGATCAAACCCATGGTATCTTTAAAAAATTAAATCTTTATATATATTAAAATAACAACCAAGGTGAATGATGTGGCATCATGTGGTTTGAGTATTGGGGTATTGGTGAATTGTGGTTGATTTGAGATATCACACATTGGTGAGATATTGAAATATTGCAATAGAGTGGCATTATTAAAAGAGAAGGATATGATGCTATTGAGTCAACTCATTAGTTTGAGTTATAAAGTTATCTTATTAGGATGACACTATTTTTTAAAACAAATTTTATTATATAAAATCAATTAATCATCAATTTCTTTATGTTTATTTATATATATATATATATATATATATATATATATATATATATATATTAAAGCAACAACCAAGATGAATGATGTGGTATCATGTGAATATTATAATAACAATCTTTATATATATTAAAAACAACAACCAAGGTGAATGATGTGACATCATGTGGTTTGAGTATTGGGGTATTGGTGAATTGGCGTTGATTTGAGATATCCCTCATTGGTGAGAGATTGAAATATTGCAATAGATATGATGACAATTACATATACGAATACCAGATCAAACACATGGTATCTTTGAAAATTTAAATCTTTATATATATTAAAATAACAACCAAGTTGAATGATGTGGCATCATGTGGTTTGAGTATTGGGGTATTGGGGTATTGGTGAATTGTGGTTGATTTGAGATATCCCACATTGGTGAGAGATTGAAATATTGCAATAGAGTGGCATGTATAAAAGAGAAAGATATGATGCTATTGAGTCAACTCATGAGTTTGAGTTATAAAGTTATCTTATTAGGATAACACTATTTTTTAAAACAAATTTTATTATATAACATCAATTAATCATCAATTTCTTTATGTTTATTTATATATATATATATATATATCTTTATATATATTAAAATAACAACCAAGGTGAATGATGTATATATATTAAAATAACAACCAAGGTGAATGATGTGGCATCATGTGGTTTGAGTATTGGGGTATTGGTGAATTGTGGTTGATTTGAGATATCCCACATTGGTTTATTTATATATATATATATATATATATATATATATATATATATATATATATATTAAAGCAACAACCAAGATGAATGATGTGGTATCATGTGAATATTATAATAACAATCTTTATATATATTAAAAACAACAACCAGGACATCATGTGGTTTGGGTATTGGGGTATTGGTGAATTGTGGTTGATTTGAGATATCCTTCGTTGGTGAGAGATTGAAATATTGCAATAGATATGATGCTATTGTGTCAACTCATGAGTTTGAGTCATAAAGTTATCTGATTTGGATGACGTTATTTTTATAAAACAAATCTTATTATATAAAATCAATTAATCATCAATATCTTTATGTTTATATATATATATATATATATATATATATATATATATATATATATATATATATATATATTAAAGCAACAACCAAGGCGAATGATGTGGTATCATGTGAATATTATAATAACAAATCTTAGTGAGTATATTAAAAAAGAAAATAATGAATGGAAATCAATATATTAACCAATATCAAAGAGATGATAAAACAACAACCAAGGTGAATGATTTGACATAATGTGATTGAGAATTTCTCAAGCCTTAGATTGTGACTTTGTGAGTTTAAGTTGGTTGTCCCACATTAATGTACTAAATAAAGTTTGACAAATGTTAGTGAATATATAAAAGGTGGAGATGGAACCAAAATGAGAAATGCTTAGGTTGGTTAAATATAAATTTTAACCACCATCGTATTTCCAAAAATTATTTGTTTAAAAATAAGATTATCACTACACCAAATGTTGTCTTAGACAACATATGCTAATTGGCTATGTTGCTTAAGAGAAGCTTAGGCTACAAAGGCTAATATATGTTGCCTAAGTTCTCTCTTAGGCAACATGTAATTCTATGTTGTCTAAGTCAGACCTTATGCAACATATGCATAATTATATGTTGCCTCAACTATCTTAAGCAACATTTTCCCTTATGTTGCCTTAGTTTTGTAATGTTTTTTTTAATAAATAAAAGTTATCTTAGGCAACATATTTTCTTGTTTCTATGTTACGTAAGGTCAAAAATATAAATAAATATAGGTAATCGAAAATTTAATAACTTGTATAATGTTTTTTTTAAATCAATGAAAGTTATCTTAGGCAACATATTTTCTTGTTTATATGTTGTCTAAGGTTAAAAATATAAATAAAATATAGGTAGTTGAAAATGTAATAACTTGTATAATATTTTTTTTAAATCAATGAAAGTTATCTTATGCAACATATTTTCTTGTTTCTATGTTGCCTGAGGTCAAAATATAACTAAATATATGTAGTCAAAAATTTAATAATTTGTATAATGTTTTTTTAAAATCAATGAAAGTTATCTTATGCAACATATTTTCTTGTTTCTATGTTGCCTAAGGTCAAAATATAACTAAATATAGGTAGTCAAAAATTTAATAATTTGTATAATGTTTTTTTAAAATCAATGAAAGTTATCTTAGGCAACATATTTTCATGTTTCTATATTGCCTAAGGTCAAAAATATAACTAAATATAGGTAATCGAAAATTTAATAACTTGTATAATGTTTTTTTTTAAATCAATGAAAGTTATCTTAGGCAACATATTTTCTTGTTTCTATGTTGGCTAAAATCAAAAATATAAATAAATATAGGTAATTGAAAATGTAATAACTTGTATAATGTTTTTTTAAATCAAACCGCATCTATTGGGTTGGAAACGAGTTAGGCCCAAAGTAACTCGACCAACCCGACTAAAACTTGTACGTTTTTACTTCTTTTTTTATGATTTTAAACTTTTAGCGGCTCGTCTTTTCTATCAATTCTCAAGTTCTTCTATCTTAGTCATAGTTCAAATCTGTCTACGAGACCACGCCGAATAAAATCGTACAAATCTAACCTTCAACTCTTCAAAAATATTCAACATTAACTTGGGCTTTAATGTATCAGTTGGATTTAATGGATCAATTTAGGCTTTAATGGATCCACTTGGGCTTTAATGAACCCAATTAGGATTTAATGGATCCAGTTGGACTTTAATGGATCGGTTGGATTTCAATGCATCCAATTGGGATTTAAAGGATCAATTGGGCTTTAATGTATCGGTTGGGCTTTAATGGATCCATTTAGGCTTTAATGGATCCACTTGGGCTTTAATGGTTCCATTTCGGTTTTACTGAATTCATTTGGGCTTTAACGGATCGGTTAGGCTTTTAACGGATCCACATGGATCAATTGGGCTTTAAAGGATCCATTTGATCCCAATACACATTACATGCATATATGTAGTACATATTTGCAGACAAACACGTATTAAGTCACTATTAGTGTTATTGGGCCTCAATAAGTCATGAAAGGTTTTGTTGGTATATATTGGTTCTTACTAAGCTTTGGTGTTATTACACTATAATAAGTCATGAAAGGTTTAATCGGTTATATTGGCCTTTAAAGGTTTTCATTGGGCTTTAACTGATTTTTTTGGCTTTAAAGGGGTTCCATTGGGCCTTAATGGTTTTAATGGATCCACTTGGACTTTAATAGACCCAATTAGGATTTAATTGATCCAATTGGACTTTAATGGATCGTTTGGATTTCAATGCATCCACTTGGGCTTTAACGGATCGATTGGGCTTTAATGTATCGGTTGGGCTTTAATGGATCCATTTAGGCTTTAATGGATTCATTTGGGCTTTAATAGTGTTATTGGGCTTCAATAAGTCATGAAAGGTTTTTTTGGTATATATTGGTTCTTACTAAGCTTTAATGGTTCTTAGTTGGCTATACTGGGCCTTAGTGGCCTTATTGATCACAATACTCATCACATGCATATATGCAATACATATCTGCATACAAACACATATTAAGTCACCATTGGTCTTATTGGGCCTTAATAAGTCATGAAAGGTTTTGTTGGTCTATATTGGTTCTTACTAGGCTCTAATGGTTCTTAGTGTGTGTGTGTTTGTACCTTAATAAGTCATAAAGTGTCTTATTGGACTATAATGGATCTTAGTTGGTTTTATCGGGCTTTAAAGTGTTATGTTGTGCTTTAAATGGTTTCGTTGGGTCTTAATGGATCTATCGAGATTTAAAAGATTCTATTGTGCTATAAATGGCTTCATTGGGCTTTAATTAATTCATTTTTTTGATAATTGTGGGTTTCCGGGTTACCTTACGCGCACCAACTAATCCCCGGGAGACCACGAATGGCATGGAGTCGTCGCAGGTGAACCTCCATGGCGACAAGGGCTTTGGCATCGCCTGGATTTGAACCCTGTGTAATCCCCCAATAGCACCGACTAATCCCCCAACGGCTTTAAAGGGTTCTATTGGGTTTTAAATGCTTTCATTAGGCCTTAATGGATCTATTGGGATTTAAAGGGTTTTATTGGGTCTTAATGGATCTATTGGGGTTTAATTAATTCTACCAAACTTTAATCGATTCTATCCAACCCAACCCATTTACATAAATGGGTTTGATGGGAATTGATCTAGTGCACCTCGGTGCATCTCATTCTAATGTCTGTCAATTTCTCATCCAACGGTTGATAATCACTTCTCATGTTTCTCACCGTTAACTCAACTTTTCACCAAAACTCAACCCTATATATTGAATACTGCATTTTTTTTACAAAACGACATTTATTAACTAAAGTTATTTATTTTAGATCAAAAACCAAATCAAACTTATAAATTCTCAAATATATGTATATATATAGACGGAGGTTCAGGGAAAACCTCAAAAAAACGGAAAACTGAGGAACACTCTGGTAACCCTTCATCTGGATGGTATGTGTAACACCCCGATTTTTGAAAAGGTATCATTTAAAGTTAATTCAGAAACCGATATATTGAGGAAAAATAAGATATATGATTTTGGACTTGAATCTTAGATTTTATGGTCTTGATGGATAAAGGATTCAATTACGAGTCCAACGGTTCCTTCCGGGGCGAAATCGGAGCTAAAACGAAGAAGTTATGGCCAAAACAGCGTTCAGTACCCTCTTGGCTATTGTGATAGCGATTGTGACAATGTCACTATAGCCGTCACAATAGCCAGAGCTGGAGATTGTGCCAGCGATTGTGCCACTGGCACAATAGCCTGGCACTATAGCCTATGGGTACCAGAGTGTTAAAAGTTGCGATTTTCAGCCCCCTATCCCATTTTCTCACTTCCACTCTCTTCCCTTTCTCTCCCAAACCGATTCCTATCATATTGGTTCGAACCTCAACCATTTCCATGGCCATTTACTTTGATCTTGAAGCATTCCATCATCATCTAAGGTCTTGGAAGTCTAGGATTCAAGGAGCTACCATCTCATCATCTCCATTGTTGTCTTCTTCAAGAAAATCCTAGGGTTTTGAGTTTTATCAAAACCCACCAATGTGAGTTCATCCCTTCTTCTTTCTAACACTTTAATCAAGTTGTAAATGATTCATTCATAGTTTCCAAGTACTCTATTTCTTAAGTTTTTGGTTGGATGATTTTGGAGAAATTAGGGTTTTGATCTCGTTTGGGGATTTGATATAAATTGTTGGGGAATGATTCTACGTGTTTGGTTATGTTTATTTATGGTTGAATATGTATGAATTTAGGTTTTTGGAAGTTTTGACTTGAGAATCCAAGTGTTCTTCAAAGGAGCTCTAGTTGGGGGAAAAATCTAGATTTAGCCTAAATCTAGCAAGGTGAGTTCAAGTTGATTTATGAAAACGGTGTACATGCCAAAATGTTTATTTTAAAGCGTTTTACATGAAATTGTTAACTGCTGATAAGTTTTGTTAACTGCTGATAAGTTTTGTTAACTGCTGATAAGTTGAGTATTTTAAAGGTGTTTAACTTTATAAACTCATTTAGCACACATCTTTGGGATTTTGGGCATTTTGGATAATTAAATCATACATTTTTGTATCTTAATGATTTATTTTATGGAAGTAGATTTTGAGTATAAATGTGTTCATTTTGTGTTTTGGAGAAATGCATGGTATTGTGTTATGAGGCATTTTGAAAACATAAGGGTATGAGTTCATTTGGGAAAAATGGTTCGTCTCAACCAACGATGAGATTTTATTTATTTATACGTTTGGTCGTGTTTGCATATTAGATGGTCAAACGGGTTCAAATACTTATATCGGTTTATTTGGGTATTTACGTAAAGTGTTGGGCCTTGGGCTTGGTTTTGACTAAAGGAGTCGTGTGGACATTTGTCCGGATTTATAACCGATGTGGGTTTTGAGTATGATGACGATTGTTTATGTCATTGGTGAATTACATGCTTTGGGTGCTTTGGTCATTCATTTGGAGTCATGTAATATTAGACAGTGTCGTAATGGATCCATAGGCACGTAAGTCTGTCGGTTATGTAAGGCCTGAGGTTTTAGGTTACTTTTAGTGACCGCTCGGGTTTGCTAGCAAGTGGACAACGAGTGGCACGAGCTGCAGAGGGGGAAACTCGTCTAGATTGGATAGGCACCCATGTCTGTAAGTCCTTGAAAGTGGAACTCGACGGAGTAAGGCTAGAGGCATAAACGGTCCGAGGTTGTGATGTCGGTGGTGGCATGGGAACTAGGATGTCGGGATGTGTGGTGAAATCCAATAACATCACGGGTGGCCCCATTCACGTGTTCTCGCCACCCCAGATGGAAACGTTTAGAGGACATGCAAGGAAGTCGTGTGAACGGCCTACTTGCGTGTTTCTCTATTCTCAGTATTTTCGGATCTCCTCATCGTTGATTCGTGGTATTTTTACATGGCAATGTCGTATTTTACCAACTTTGATTTTTATGTGGTCGGCGATAAATGATGGCTTTAATATTGGGTTTTCCCCACGTATATTAAGGTTGGAATGAAACGCGTCATTTCTACGTTTCAGTATTTGGTTTATTTCCATTTTATGACTGCGTGAGTTTTGGGTCTATTGTCCGTGTTCATGGCAATATTTATTTATATAGATTTTCATCTATGGTTTATGAGTTGTGCAACATGTTTCCCTCCGTGTTGGGTATTTCGAGATATAATATTTTACCCGCGTTTTATAAAATTGGGAGTTCCCTCTTTATTCTCATTTGGAGCAAGTCTTGGTTTAAATCTAAATTTACGAAAGTACGTTTTATATTGGGATCTTCGCCTTTAAAACAGTTTGGTTTGGTTAGCGATTAACTTGGCGTCTTTTTCGTTTACAATGCATGTTTATGGGTAAACAAGTCCTTTTCATAAGAGAAGCATATCATTTTGAAAGAGTATGATTTAATTGCATCCTTCCATTTTAAACGATTCATTTATTTATGTTGAAAACTCTTGAGCTCACTAGGCGTTAAGCCTAACCTTTTTATTTGTCGACATGTGCATCAGGTTCCAGATAGGGGTTTGGTTCTAGCAGTTCTATGAGGAGACGTGCTTAGTTTTTCACAAGCGTAAGTATTTGGTAAAGTCTTCCGCAGTTTGGAGATAGCGACCATTATTGGGTTTTAGTAACACCCGTCCTTATTTTAGACTGTTTGTATAGAATTAATGTGTGTATTGAGATTAAATATTAAATGGTGGTTGTAGATGATTCATTTATTGATGTATTTAGAAAATTTTAAATTAGTTGTTATTTCCGGATTTCAGGGTGTTACAGTATGCACTGGTAAATTATGTTGTTTTTTGGTTTTTATGCACTTGTGCATACCGTCCAGATGAATGACTACCAGAGTGTTCCTTAGTTTTTCGTTTTTTTTAGGTTTTTCCCTGAACCGGACCCTATATATATATATATATATATATATATATATATATATATATATATATATATATATATTGAAAATAAACATTTGTTATTTGTTTTTTTAACACAATAATATTTATATTATTTAAAAATTTATTCATTTTAAATTAAAGAAACTAATCAAACTTTTTAACAAAAAAAATCCAAATTTACCAAAAATTAAAATCCCGCCCTCCCCTCCCCCCTTTTTTCCTTCTTCCCCCCAACCAGGTTAAAAAATGGAGCACTATTGTCAATTTCCTCATCCTCTCCTGTACTCACTTGAATTCTATATTTGCTTGATTTTTGATGTTTGATTTTCGCTTTGTTCATTAATTTTGGTATGAATCGATTGCTTGATTTTTGTTTCATTAGATATATCGACTTTTAATTTGTTTGATCTGTTTACGAAGTGTACTTTGTGAAAATTGTATCGGTTTTACGATACCTGTATGACGTTATCATCTATAGTTTGTGCATGTTACGGTTTTAAGTTTAGTTTTTTTTGGTTGTTGTTCTATTGATGCACGTAGATTGGATGACGGAGCGAGAGGATGAAAGCCAATGGCGACTTTTGATGGTAATGATTCTTTGAATACTAGAAAAAAGAGGATTCTTCACGTTTATAACAACAATCTGCAGTTCAGTTGTGTCTTCGTACATGACTGTTGTTCAGCTTGCGGAAGCGGACGTGGACTGTTGTCCATAAAATTTACAAGTTTTAGCGGTTGTTTCTATATAAAATTGCGGTTCTGGCTGATTTCAGCAGTTATTGTCCGTTTTGAAAATTAATTTTTGCATCTGATTTTCTAAACCTGGTAGTTGTAATCCGTGTGTTGATTTCTCAATTTATCTATTTTTGGGGATTATTGTAGTTTTAGACTATCTATTTTTATATGGTTTTAGAAGATTTGGTGTGTTTTTTTGAAGTATGGTTAGTTTAATTTTTTTTAGTGTCAAGGGTCCTACCAATTTTAGTGTTTTTGGTGTTATTTTTTGTGATGGTCTTACCGATGTTGAATTAGTTGACTATCAGACGTGAAAAATATTGCATCCCCTAAAAGACTAGTATTTGTGATTTTAGTTTACCATTTTTGTGTTGTTCTTTTTAATCATTCTACTCGTGCTTAATTTTGGCAACAGGTTCTAATTTTCTCCCAGTGGACTAAAATTTTGGATATCATGCATTACTATTTCAGTGAGAAGGGTATGGAAGTATGTAGAATTGATGGCAATGTGAAATTGGAGAGAAGAAGACAAGTAAGTATAGCAATAATAAGCTCATAAAACTTTCTTTATGTGGTTCATCCAATATTCAATTACTAGTTGTTTTGCCCTGTGGTCTGTTTCTTGTTAATTGAGCATTATATCGATGTTGTCCTGCCCTAACGATGAATTTTTTGCTGATGTTAAAGTTGTTGTAGCAAACATATTCCCTATTGTTCTTAGATTTCGTGATTTCTGATATGATTTTGTGATGCATCAAAACGACGTCTCACATTAGGTTTTTTGATTTCAGAAAGAGTGGAGAGATGAAGGGACTAGTTCAAAAAGAAAGTTGGTCGTTTTTGTGATTCAAACCAACGAACTTGTTATGATGGGATGACATTTGAAGAGCTTGTATTTGGTCATTTGAAGTAGTATATTAGTTTTTTTGAACGTATGTAATTTGTAATATTATTTGTTATTTGATAAAATTCTAATTAATAAGAAATTTTGATTTTTTTTTTAAAAAATGCGTAAGGCAACATATGCAAATATAGTATGTTGTCTTAGTTGATACCTTAGGCAACACATGCATAAATCTAATGTTGTCTTAGTGTTTGTTTGATGCAACATATGTTTTTTTCATAGGCAACATAAGCTGTTGTGTGTTGCTTAAGTAGTCTGCTTAGGCAACATATGATGTTTGTCTATGTTGCCTAAGTTTCTTATGCAACATTGATAAGGCAACATTGCTTAGGCAACATAGGCATGTTGCCTAAGCCTTAGGCAACACATAAACCCATCTTAAGCAACATTTTTCATTTGTTGTCTAAGTGACATTTGGTGTAGTGTATTTATTATTATAATTTTAATTTTAATCTTTATTATTTCTCAAATTCTTTTACTAACAACTGATAGGGTTGCTAATCTTAATCGAACATGTTTTTGGAAAAAAAAAATAATAATCTTTATACACTTCGTAACAAGTACAACAATAGTGATATAGTTTTAGGACATGTCGTTTAATTTAACATAAAAACAAAATTATTATTGATGCATTTAAAACATTTCAGAACAATAAATGATTATCAATATATACAAATTAACCACTTATTAAAATACTTTTGTTGTTTTAGCTTTTATCTCATTAATTGTTAAACGATGAATTACAGTTTAATTTAACTCGATCAAATAATTATTTAAAAGAATTACCGTATCCGCGCAACGCACGAGAGCCACACTAGTTTTATATTATAGAAGGATGAAAATTAATGTGGGAAACAACAAAAGGCACATTACAATAGATCTTTAATTATGTAGTTGTGTGTTTCTAAAGTGGACCACTATATATGTAGGGTCATAAAGTGGACCACAAGGGTGTGACGTGGTGGTAAGAGCCTGAGAATTTTATAGCGGTTGTCCGGGTTCGAGTCTCACATGCAACATTTGTGTCAAATATTGGCACGGGTGTCATCCTTGTGGCCACGGGATGAATGCCTAAGTCTGTTTTCGGAGATTAGTCTGGACCTAATGTGTTCTGGATACTCCTTCCAAAAAAAAAAAAAAATAAGCTAATTGAAGTTGCTTTTCTTTTGTGCATATTAATGTCAAGCCACTTGAAGAAGTAATGCTACCCATTGCCTATAAATATGCAACCAATTTCATGCAAATCACCGACAACTGACACTCTTCATTTTCATTCATCACCATGGCTTTTCACAAAGCTTCAACTGTGGTTTTCTTGGTGTTATTAGGGTTGGGCATTTCTGCTGCAACTAGAGCTCTCCTGACTGTTGAAGAGAGCATTCCTTACACTCATGGTGGTTTAGCAGGAGGTGGTGGTTATGGTGCAGGAGGAGAACATGGGGATGGATACGGAGGTGGGTCTGGATCTGGTGAAGGTGGTGGTGCAGGGTACGGCGGTGGTGCTGCCGGAGGTGGTGGCGGAGGTGGTGGTAGTGGAGGAGGTAATGGCGGAGGAGGAGGAGCACACGGTGGGGGTTATGGGGGAGGAGAAGGAGGTGGGAGCGGTGCGGGTGGTGAATATGCAGGTGGTGCCGGAGGAGCTGGTGGTGGAGGTGGACATGGTGGCGGCGGCGGCGGAGGAGCTGGTGCTGGTGCTGGTGGAGCAGGAGGAAGTGGATATGGTAGTGGTGGTGGGGCCGGAGGGGGTGCTGGAGGAGCACATGGTGGACATGCCGGAGGAGGTGGTGGTGGTGCCGCCGGAACTGATCAGCATGGTGGTGGTAGATATGGAAGTGGTAGTGGAAGTGGTGAAGGTGGTGGTCATGGTGGTTATATCCCTTGAAAAAGTCCCTCCAAAATGGAGAATTAATGGATGATAATAAGATTGGAAACAAGACAATGATCATAAATTAATTAATTAAGCCTATATATACAATGTTAATCTATGAAGATTAGATGCATTTAATGAAGGCGACATATATATATATATATATATATATCAATTTGTGATCTTATTCCAAGTGTTTATGAATTTAAATATATATTGATGTTTTGTGTTCTTAATTAATACTACTAAACTTATGATTAGTTATACTTGAGAAAGCTTGTCAAGTCCCAAGAAATTATATGAATAGTTGGGGAAAACAAATCTTGTAACCAACGTTGAATTAAATTTACAACGGCCAACAAGTCTTTTGAGTCCATGAAATCATTGCAAATCAGACAAGAATTATATATGACAAATATCTTAACCGTACGTATATAGATAGATCTGACTTCCTTCAATTATCAAGATCGCCATTGAATTTAATTTCTATACCCATCGATGACAAGAGTATGACAATTAAGAGGGTGGAAGACGATTGTGACCGTGATGTTCACCAAGTTCATTGGAGACACTTTGTTTATAACAAGGGTTTTAGCAACGACTTTTGTTTTCTCTAAAAGTTAATTAATCGTCAAAAGCTGTTTATGAAAACGATATGTCGTCGCTATATAACATATGACTGAAATATGCCGTCGTTAAAGACACGTCGCTAAAATTCACTTTTCTTCTAGTGGTAGCTTATTCCACAAGCATTGCCTGTGGTAATTTTTTAAAGAATAACTAGTGTGGAAACCGTGCGTTGCGCGGTAGCGTGGGTAATTTGGGTTCAATAACATGTAGATTATCCATATAAATAAATGTTAGTTGGTAAATATAATTATCTACAAATCCTATTCATATCATTTGTAACAATTAGTAGAAGTTAATTAGTGGATTTTTAATATAAATAAAGGGAGTAACATTACGATTGGTCTGTGGATAGTTTTTGCATTGTTTGTATAATTCATAACATTGCACGAAAATTTTTCTTTTTGGCGAGCGATATCTCTGACAAATTTTTAAAAAAAGAAACAAATGTACACTTATATGGCACGATAACTACGTCGAAACGTATGTTCACTCTCCAAATGGGAGATACCCCAAAGGTTGTCATGGGCTGCACAGCCTGCACTAATCCAACCGGCTAAATATAAGTGATTGAAACAACAAAGGTCTAAAATTCTCAACAACCTTGAAATGTTGCAAAACATATACATTTCCTTCTTGTAACAAATACTTAAACTTAGTGACCAAGTTTTCCAAACCATTATAAATATTTAACCAAACGATAACCATAACACAATTTGTTAATAATTTGAATGAGCATAAGAATACGGTGATATAAGAACTTACGTACATTTTCGTCAATGAAAACCATACCAAAACTAATCAAATCCTCATTTCTAAAAAAGAATAAATTTGGTACATCTCATAAAAGAGGAGTTACAAAATTGTGTACTGCATTTACTAATTAAAAACCACTTAAGAAATCTACCATCTTATACATCGACATAATCTACAAAATATAAAGAAATAAGTATCTTTCAATAAACCAAAGTGAATTCACAAAACAACATCAAATGGTTTTTTAAGTATAAAATTTTATGTATTGCAAATACACATACACACTCCTCACATAATAGGAAGATAAAAATTCAAGTTAAGAAAAATAATGTAAAAGATAAGTCTCGTACTAATTCAAAGCAAAATTCATAGAAATCATTAGCAGTTTTGTTTAGCTTGTATAAATCTCAAGTTTCTTGATCCGATGATATTCATAATAACTAATACAGTCAAATGTGCTTAAAATATAGTATACAATTCTCCATGTGGTGAATTCACATAAGCATAAAAATAGTATTGGTAGAATTAACAACTGAGTGGTCTTTTTAGAATATAGATCGAACATGAAGTATGCAAAGTTAAGGGAATGAGAAAAGAAAATATACAAAAATGTGTGATTATAAAGTTATTATAAAATGTGGAAATTAGTAACTATAAAAAAAAACCATAAATGGTAGTGGTACAAAGATATTTGATTGGGTGATGGATAACTATTTATAAGATTCATGAACATTATTTATTTCAACATGTATGATATGCATAATATTGAACTAATTACCTAATCCCGAGTTGGAAAGTTGATAATGTGAAAAAAACAATTGTTTTTTAAATAAAATTTCACCATTTCCATGACCAAAACCTTTTTTAGTGTAGTTGCCGCTAAGAGTAAAACGAAATTGCACATTGACCTAGCATAGGAAATAAACAGTGTCAATAATTTCATAGATCTTGATCAGTAAGTTTTCAAATTGTTTCTTGAAATCCAACACTAACATTGATTATTTGTACGATGAAATAAAATAAAATAGGAAACTAAAATTAATAGATTAAAATAGTATGCACGAATGATTTGTTGAAACTCAAAAAATAAAGGATGAAAGAATAGCTCTCATCTTCGCGAAACTTTAAATGGCATCACCAAGGAATCATGAAACAGAAAACAAACTTTTAGTAACAAAACATAAAAGACATACAAATATCAAGACTAAAATAAAAGATGAATGAAAAAGCAAGAGTTCCATTGTCATTAAAATCAATATATTTAAAGGTAGCAATTTGTTAAAAAAAATTCATAAAATAAAGTATAAGCATCAATATTTATCCCAACACATTACACGATATACAATCAATGCATATCATATGTATATAACATACATTCGTTGAGAATAAACATAGTAGAAACTACGTAGTAGTAGTAGTCAAACGAAGTTTGTAGGTGATAAAAAGTTTGTAGTAACAATATACTTAATAAATGGAAACCGGCGTTGTGCATGTCATGTAAGAATGTATTACATTTGACAATTCATTTGTCTCAGGATTAATTTGTTATAAAAAAATATATGTCTTATTCGTAGGATTATTGAACAATATTGGTAAAATATTTTGAAAGTTGACCTTATTTACCTTCTTATACCATATAACTACATAAGATGTGTCAATCCATGAAGCTCAAATGCTTGGCATGTACCCTATTTTCTGCATTTTTGGAGCAAGCTTTCCTTTATTGGTAAAAGATCTAGTTCAAGAAGATTGAGCGAGATCTTAGGGGGCGTTTGGTTCGTAGGATTCCGATGGAATCTGAAAGAATTGGAATAATCAATTTCATTGACCAAATTCCATTTAGGCGTTTGGTTACATATGGAATGGAATTGAATTCCACACATTCCACCATTCATGGATTTGATCATTCCATCACAATTGAGAAGGAATTCAATTCAATTTCATCCCATTTTCTCAAAAAGACAAAACTACCCTCATCTTTCCTACTTGATTTACCCAAACCTATATGAACCTATGTCGACTACCATCGATCTGAACCACCGCCGACCACCACCGATCTGAACGACCACCGACCACCGTCAACCACCACCTGTCTGAACGACCACCACCGGTCTGAACCTCCACTGACCACCACCGTTGTGAACCGCCATCGACCACCACCGTTGTGAACCGCCGTTGCCCCTCACCGATCTGAACCGCCGCCACCGACCACCACCAATATGAACCATCGTCGATCAATACCGTTCTGAACCGCCGCCGACCCTCACCGATCTGAACCGCCGACGACCACCACCATTCTGAACCGCCACCGACCATCACCGATCTGAACTGCCGCCAACACCACCGTTCTGAACCGCCGCCGACCATCATCGTTCTGAACCGCCGGACCACCACCATTCTGAACCGCCGCCGACCACCACCGCCGACCACTACCGTTCTGAACGACCATCGATCTGAACCGCTGACCACCATCGATCTAAATCGCCGTTTTGAACCACCGCCAACCATCACTGATCTGAACCACCGTCGACCACCACAGATTTGAACTACCACCAACCACCACTGTTCTGAACCGCCACCAACCCTCATCGTTCTGAACCGCCGCTGACCCTCACCGATCTGAACCGCCCGACCACCATCATTCTGAACCGCCGCTGACCACCACTAATCTGAACTGCCGCTGACCACCAGCGTTCTCAACCACCACCGATTTGAACCATCGTTCTGAACCGCTGCCGACCACCACCGATCTTAACCGTCACCGACCACCACCGATCTGAACCGTCACCGACCACCACCGATTTGAACCACAATAGTTGGATTTCAATTTCAAAAGTTTTATAAAGGGTATTTTGGTCATTTACTAATATTTCATTCCAATTTCAAAGCTACATCAGACAGATTCCAATTCCTTTAACAAATTCCATTCCAGTGTCTGTCAACAAAATAAGTGGTCAAACCTGATAACATTCTATTCCAATTCCTTCAAAGTCAAATTCCTTTGACATATTCCATTCCATCCAAAAACATTCTGCGAACCAAACGCCCCCTTAGCTTGAGTTTTTTTTTGTGTGTAAAGGGACGGAACTTCAGACAAAAACTATATAAGAAAGAAGCACTTACGGAAAAGGGATGGGTAATCCCATCACAAAATGTTGACCTAAAATATGCTTCGAGAACATAGCTAAATCAAGTATAGTACTAAAACCTAAAATGTACGTTAACAAGAAGCCAACCACTCAACCTAGCAATCACCGTAATACAAACAAAAATACAAGCACTCCTAAGGATATTTGTAGTGCAATCCACGGTTCTTATAAGGATTAAAGAGTTAGGTGTTTTCCGCGTTCAATTCCTCTCCTTCTCTATATGGGCATGCTTCTCTGATCTTAGTTTTTCATCTACTTCTTTCAGAATAAAAAATTGTTGTCCCAAATCTCCCGTCTCATTCATAAATAATACATATCCTTAGATAGAAAACGTAAACTTGAATTAAATAAACTTATAATATATAAAAAATTTGACGTGTTTTAATTTTATTGGTAAAATAGGCATGAGGCGTAGAATTTTAGGCCAAGAGGGTTTTATCCCTTCTTTCATCTCTGCAGTCGCATAGATAAATTCTTTTAATAAGAGAAAACAAAGATCTTTAACAAGTTGGTTACGAGTAGTCATCTAGTGGAATTTGGATCAAGAAAAAGTTCAACGGTGTTACCCTATGGCAAACCCAGTTTTATCTTGTGTAACGTTAATATACAATAATAATAATTAAAAAGGCTAAACTTAAACGTGTGATATACATATTAAGCAAAATTTGGTAAAAGTTTTGTTTACTTGCATGCAGTTAATTAGTTGTGTGAACACCAAACCCTTTATTATTCTTAGCCTTTGTCAAAGAGGTCGGCCGATGAAATCAAAAGTGTTGGTTTTGGTCCCATGAAACCAAACTCAAATATTTGGTCCACCATGTGATCTCCCACAAGGCCTTTAGTTGCTGATAAGTTAACGTATTGCTGGTAGACCTCTCATCACATTGCAGGTCGCTAGCTAGCTAATGGAATGGAGGCACTGCTAGCTAGCTAGCTAGCTAGCTGTAATGAACACATAAAATATATATATATATATATATATATATATACCTTTCATAGGAGACCCTAGTACCTTGTGGTAACCATGAGATCCAATTTTCATCCATCAATCTTAGTAATCAATGGTTTAAAATAAATAAAAGATATATTAATTAAAAACACAATTTTAGGTCATTAAAATAGGTAAAAAGAGTAAAATTGTCAAAAAAAACTTTATAATTCATTGTGATCTAATTTAGGCGGGTCCGATAATTTTGGAATGAAATCAGATAAGATTATCTCTAATTTAGGCCTGTGGAAACCAGTAGGAAGATGGTGGAAGATTGATTTAGATTCGGTAAATTCCGTGAATGATGTGATAGGTGCGGGGGCTCAATTGGGTGTTAATGGTAAAGGACCGAGAAGATGGTTGGCGGTGTGTTGGAATATTTTGTACTTAGTGTGGGTGAATCGGAATAAAGTGGTGTTTGAAAAGTTTAGAGGCTCCATTTTGAACTTATTTTTTGAGTTTTAATTAAAAGCCTTCGAATGGGTCTAAGAAGGGATAAAGAGCTAGCACTAGAATGGACAAGATGGCTTGTGGAACCTTACGGGATCGAAGGTTGAGATCGTGGAAAAGGCTGCTAAAGGGGCTGTTTCAGCCTGGTCGATGCTGGAGGAAGTTCGGAAAATTATCATCGATACCGATTGGGGTTAGTTTGGGACTGCTGTTGGAGGCTGAATCGGACATCTTCGGTTAACTTTGCGCCTGCGTTGAGGGGAAGGAACGAAGATTCATGACTAGTTCGGGGTTTGGCTGAAGTTCCCCCCAGTGCGGTGTTGGAGTATGCTGCTCGACGGGTTGCAATAGTCTAGCCTGGGTACTCGCCGGTTCCCAGGTTTTTTTGCAGATTTCGTGGTTTGTTCGGGTTGTGGTTCGGTGTGACCGGCTAGCTGCAGGTATCATGCAGAGGGCTACGGTCGAAGTCGTTGGTGTGGAGTTTGCCTCTCGCAAACCTTCTTTGACCGGGTTGTATTATGTTTTCTATATTGTTTTGTTTGTTTGTGTAGTTTTTTGCTTGGTTAGTATGTTTGGTTTTCTATGTTGGAAGCTTCTGTTGGTATTTTCTGATTGATCCTTTTTGGTGGTAATAAAGAAATGTTGTTCAAAAAAAAAAATATTGAAATTTATCATTCAATCAAACTTTATTCGGATGAATACCAAAAATACAGTGTGTTACACTGTGATTACCAATGTGATACACTCAAAGTATATTGTGTTACACTGTTATTAGCATTGTGTTACACTATGATTACTATTGTGATGCACTCAAAGAATATTGTGTTACACTGTGATTAACATCGTGTTACACTGTGATTACTATTGTGATGCACTCAAAGAATATTGTGTTACACTGTGATTAACATCGTGTTACACTGTGATTAACATCGTGTTACAATGTGAACGATGGAATGGATGCATAATTTAAAATTTCATACGACCAAATCAAAAAGTAAACAGAATATCTCATAAATAGTTGGTTGAGAAATTTTAGGAAACAATATATTTAATTTATAAATGATTGGTTTTTTCAGTTACAATTTTGTTTTTAATATTATTTAATTTATCAAATGACTAAAATATTCTTCATTATTAATAAATAAATAAATAAAATAATATTAGATGGATGGATGAGATTGAATCTCATAGTTACCACAATCTAATAGAGTCTCATATGATTAGGCCCCTATCTTAACTTATATAAGTGCAATATATACACAAAATAATTACCTTTTGTATAGTAGCTACTTCTTTCACTTGGATCTTGGTAGTACAAGTTATAATAATGTGATCAGAAGTTGAATCAATCCGACATTTGTGCTCAAAATCGGTCATTGGTATTACAATCGATCATTAAGCGCCTGCCGTCGTCTTTAATTGTTAGTGGAGATGTTTGAAAATTTGGTTCAATTTCCTTTTTTCCATGTAGTTTGTGGTTATAGCTGGTCATCACAATTAACTTTCATTCCTGTTTTTTATTTATTTTTGCCAAATGGGAAAGTTTAACAGCATATATCATCTTCATATATAGAGAGGGAGGTTCATAAAGGAAACTTAAATATTTTAAAAATTAAGGAATATTTTTTTTTTTTAAGTATGCATGATGAATAACTTAATAAAATATAATGATGAATATTGTGACACATATTTATGATGAATAATATTTATCATGAATACTCACAAAATAAGTGGTTCTTAGATTTCCAAAATATTTAAGGTCCCTAATTAGGAAATGACACACACACACACACACATATATATAGTCAGGTTTAGGAAACGCCAAATAAATAGAAAACCGAAAAAACGGATGAAAAATATATATATCAATACAAATGTCAAATTAACGAGAAAAATATGATTGATTTTTTGATGAGCTTCATTCCAAATTTTTATCATACTTCGTATTTTTTTCGATTTAAAAAAAACACTACAAAACATATTACTATCACCGATTCAAAAATCCATCGGTAACCTCTATCGGATCAAAAGTCGTCAGCGATGGTATCACAGACGGAATTACCAACGGATCCGTTAGTAATATTCGGATCCAGCACAAAAATGCTAATTATTTAAAAGAATACCTAAACGACTAAATCACGTGCAAAATCACATGTGATTTTACATTAAAGGTATGCAGGTGACTTTGGCCGCGTTTTCAAGTCACGGGGCAAATACGTGTGAATCACATGTGATTTTGTACATGATATTAGTGTAAAAAATGTGATTTAACTGTTTTCTAATTCTCTTAAATATGTATTGTTCTTTTTTTGAACCCGAATCTATCTATCTATATATATAATTATATATATATATATAAATCGGAAATAACTAAATAGAATGCTTCACAACATTAATTTACATGGCATCCCTTATATATAGAGAGAGGGGAGATGGTTCAAACGAGAACGCTAACTATTTAAGAAAAAAACAACAAATCATGTGCAAAATCATATATGATTACGCATTATATAACGGCCAAAAAATGGACACTCACGACTTTGCCCACGACTTTAAGTCGCGGTGAATTATATACGATTTTATACGTGAATCAAATATGATTTTGTATGTACTTGACCATTCTCGTGTTTTCTTAAATAGATATTGTTCTTATATGAATTTACCTCTATATATGTAAATATTTCTGTCTAGGTGAGATATATATATATAGGGGTTGTTTTATTTGCAACCCTTAAAAAGGTTGCAAACCTTGCAACCCACATCTTAACCGTCGAATTCATGATCGGCGGTTACAATAGATATGGGGCCCAATATTTTTAATTAAAAAAACAGAAAAATAAAAATAAAATAACCGTCGATCATGAATCCAACGGTTAAGATGTGGGTTGCAAGGGTTGCAACATTTTTCAGGGTTGCAAAATATCCTTCCAATATATATATATATATGGCTCACTATCAAAAAGGAAAGCTATGAATTTATGTGGAATTAATATTGTTGTAGAAAACCACAAGGGTTGTGGCGTACTGGTTAAGGCCCTGAGGGATGGGTGGAATATCCTATTTGTTCAGGGTTCGAATCCAGACATACACAACAATTGTGGCCAATAAGACTTAATTAAGCCTGACGTCTTATAGTCATAATTTGCCATGGGATTAGTCAGCCTTTTCCAAAAAAAAAAATTGTTGTAGAAATATTTCATCTAGTATGTATCTTTGTAGCACTAAGACGAACCTAATTTAATTCTTTTAATTATTTTGCATGCGCTTTAATTTGTCGAATATAGTCATAAGTGACGAAATTGAACCGTTTTTAATTAAAGTACCCTTTAATTAAAGAAATCAAATTTAAATAGGGTGGATGACGATAGCTTGAGTTGGATATCGATTACTAATATTTTAATATGTTAATTAATCATAAAGCTCGAATATATGGAGAAAATTAACTTATCAATTCATAGATATGTTCACTGCACAATGGAGGAGATTTCAAAAACCGTAAACCTTTTCATAGCATTTTACGCAAGGGTAGTATGTTAATTGGTTGTTACAAAAATTAAACATTTATACGAAACTTTCATCTACTTAATTTCAATAAACTATTTTTATTAACATGATTGAAACTTTAACAAATTCATACACATGAAACTTCATGAAAGTGAAAATAAAAGTTGATCGATGATCAAAGTAGTTGAATGTCCGTGTTTTGGTCAGCAATCCATTGAAGATAATTGAAGGCCGGTGACTTTTTTAGTAGTTAGATAAAAAAAACCAACTCATCAAATGGTTTAGAAGTATTCTCATATAACTCTAATTCCCACAAGAACCGAACCTATACATGCATATATGGAATACATGATGAAAATTTTATTTCCTCAATTAATATCATGCATATATCTAGAAAATAGAATATAAGAAAATATAATTTATGTTGCCAATAGATAGATAATTCAAGAGACAACGCTTGTAAGATTTGAAATCAGTATTTTATATAAGTCAACTTGAAAAGCGGTTTAGGTATGTGAGTACTCAAGTGGATGGGCATAAAAGATCAAAGTGTGGGTAACAGCAAAAAGCAGCACTAGCTTAAACCACCATGTAGGGTCATAAGTGAATGGGTTCTCTTTTTGCATGTGGTTACTAGTGAGGCCACTTGAAGTAATGCTTCTTAAAGCCCTAGCCAATGCCTATATATATGCAACCAATTTCATGCAAATCACCAACAACTCACATTCTTCACTTTCATTTCACCATGGTTGTTCACAAAGTTTCAAGTCTGGTTTTCTTGGTGTTTTTAGGTTTGGGCATTAGTGTGGCGACTAGAGCTCTCTTGACTGTTGAAGAGGGCATTCCTTACTCTCATGGTGGTTTAGCAGGAGGAGGTGGTGGTGGTGGAGGTAGTGGCGGTGGTGGAGGTGGTGGTTATGGTTCAGGAGGAGACCATGGGGTTGGATACGGAGGTGGAGCAGGCAAAGGCGGTGGTGCAGGGTATGGTAGTGGAGCAGCCGGAGGTGGAGGTGGAGGCGGTGGTAGTGGAAGTGGAGGAGGTGGTGGAGGAGGAGGAGCAGAAGGTGGGGGTTATGGTGGAGGAGTAGGAGTAGGAGGGGGGAGCGGTGGTGGATATGGTGGTGTAGGGCATGTTGGTGGAGCAGCTGGAGGTGGAGGTGGTGGTGGCGGTAGTGGTAGTGGGGGAGGAGGAGGAGGAGGAGATGATGGAGCACATGGTGGTGGTTATGGTGCAGGAGAAGGAGGAGGAGCAGGAGGTGGGATTGGTGGAGGATATGCCGGTGGTGCTGGTGGTGGAGGTGGACACGGTGGAGGTGGAGGAGGAGGTTCTGGTATTGGAGGAGGTGGAGGAGGAGGTGATGGCACACATGGTGGTGGATATGGTGAAGGAGCAGGAGCAGGAGCAGGAGGAGGTGGTGGTGGTGGGATCGGTGGTGGTGCTGGTGGTGGTGGCGGAGGAGGTGCTGACATTGGAGGAGGTGGAGGAGGAGGAGATGGAGCACATGGCGGTGGTTATGGTGCTGGGGAAGGAGTAGGAGGAGGGATTGGTGGTGGATATGCCGGTGGTGCAGGTGGTGGAAGTGGACATGGTGGTGGTGGCGGAGGAGGTTCTGGCATTGGAGGAGGAGATGGAGCACATGGTGGTGGTTATGGTGCAGGAGAAGGAGCAGGAGGAGGAGGTGGTGGTGGTATCGGCGGTGGTGCTGGTGGTGGAGGTGGACATGGTGGTGGTGGCATTGGAGGAGGTGGAGGAGGAGATGGAGCACATGGTGGTGGTTATGGTGCAGGAGAAGGAGGTGGGATTGGTGGTGGATATGCTGGTGGTGTTGGTGGTGGAGGTGGACATGGTGGTGGTGGCGGAGGAGGTACAGGCATTGGAGGAGCAGGAGGAAGTGGATATGGTAGTGGAGGCGGAACGGGAGGGGGTGCTGGAGGATCATATGGTGGATATAGTGGTGGAGGTGGAGGTGGTTCCGGAGAAGGAGGTGGAGGTGGTGGTGCAGGAGGTGAGCATGGTGTTGGATATGGAGGTGGCAGTGGGAGTGGTGAAGGTGGTGGTCATGGTGGCTATATTCCTTGAGAAAATCATTCAACGTCCAAATTAAAATGGGCATGCAATTGATTACATTTCTTATATATACGAGAATTAGATCCAACATGCAACTGCAAACTGCTTGCATCCATCAATTTGTAATCTTATTCTACGTGTTGTTTAATGATGAATTCAATTATGCGTTTAATTTTGAGTGTCTCGATCTCATTTGGTTATTTAATTTGTACAAGTTTTCAACATGCATGCATTCCCCTTTCTTTCATTATTATTTCCATTTCTTTACGTGTATATATATATATATATATATATATATAATTCATGATATAATTAAATATAAAATAAAATCGAAACCCATGATAAAATAATTATAGAATATTTAAACCAAGTATCACACCAATATATTAACTTATGTCTAATTACACTTTTCAAGGTTAGATTTCAGTTAGAACAACTAATTTTATTTATAATCTTTACGAATATGAATACATTTCAATGTGTAAGATATAAGTCTTTAAATCATAGTACTTTGTAATCAAATCCAAAAAACATTCTAAAACAGACCATGGCACATAATTTGAGATAAAGATAGGAAGAAACCTAATTTTGTAAATGAAATTGTTTATACATATCAAAAACTGTTAGATCTATGAGAAGAAGCCATAAATCGGTGGATGAATTGATAAAACCACGAACTTTGATGAGGGAGAAAAAAAGGTTTCTTTTTGGAATCTGTTTTGGTGATTTTCTTTACAAATAGATAGCATTTTCTTACTTTAATAATTTTGTTAATATTTAAATAAAATGAGTGAATTTTGTTAATTTCTATTTTTGCGTGTTTCTCGTTTTAAGCTTTGAATCGTTGTATTATGGGTCCAAAATGGAGTCTCGTAGCAAAAGTTTTGAGCGTTTTAGCACGACACCGCATGTTAGCCCAGTCATGCGCCTACAGGAACAATAGGGTCCGGTCATCCATGCCAAGGCAGTAGGCACACATCAAATCGCGTATACCCTTTTCTCGTATGGGTCAAACTCTTAGGTGACAATGAAGGCACATCAGAAGAAGCTTGAATTTACGTTTCAGAAATGAGGATATAGATTGACATATGCTGGGACCATGTTGGATACGGCACCAAATAAGGTCTTCCTTGAGGAGTTAGCAGTTGCGTCTTTTACGGATAAATTATGAAAAGTCGGTTGTGGTGGTTTATGAGATAGATGGCGGCTCTTGTGGGGAGGATAAAAAGCATGATGGTGGGCAAAGTGAGGAAGATGTATTGAACATACCTTTGCTTCTATGTTGTTCTTAATATAGTTTGAACTATTTTCATTTTCCTCTTTTTGGCAAACTTTTTGAAAAAAGTGGACAGAATTAGTTTTTCTCGCACACTTTTTTCTAAAAATATGGTTCTCATAGGGCACATGTTCTACTATTTGAAGTATAAATTTAAATTGGTTTGGTTTGATTTATGAATATCATCTACAAGCACATTTGTAAATAAGAGTACGAGTTTGTGTTTCTTGTTGTTTATCGATCGGGCTAAATCACCTGATGCTTGAACCTTGAATAAGTGAAAAGACAAGAGATGAAACAAAATTTAGAGTTGTTTACTTACATCTTAATGAGTTTAATGGTTTGCATGGGTGGCTTATTCGCTCAACCATATATGAGTGTTTCTTTACGGATTAATCGTTAAGCTACTAAGCTAAAATGGCTATATGGAATAAGTTAGGACTCCTCAATTGTCCACATTAAGTCATCCCAAACAAATTAATACCACTATTAATTAATATATTATATTACTATAAATTTTTTTAATTATATTATTAAATATGTAATTAGTTATTTTTTCTAGATGTCATTAAAATATATAAGATAATCATTAAATTCTAACAAAATACTTAATTTTTTTTTATATAAAAACGTTATATTATTAAGCCTAAATTAAACAAATTTATATAAAAAAAACATCATCACTTTTCTTAAAACAATCCAAAATCGTACTGTAAATCGACAAAAAAACAAAAAATAAATTGAAACATTAAAATCGTGATGTATTTCGCTGCATTGCGCGAGTACGCTTCTAGTAGTAATATAATATATTAATTATTAGTGATATATGGAAATGTCTGCATAAAATGAAGGTCTTGCACACACAAAATTGGTGAGTGTTAGAAGTCTCCAGTAGTAATATGTATTTTGTGCTTTGATACTTGTAAATTAAGAGATTTTTAAAATCTTGCATAAAATGATGGTACCTTGTGCCTAATAATTTATATGTAAGAGTTTTTTATCCGTGTTTTATAATATATATATATATATATATATATATATATAAGTTTTGGAAATGTTGGAATAAGTATATACAGTAGATTATTGGTACTCACTATGTTCGATCTTGGCATCAATTTGTTGACTATTTAAGTTCATTTTGATCCTTAGCCATCATAATTGTCAAATAATAGTTTTCATTTAAAATTTAATAAAATATTTTGTAACACCATCAAATCTGGAAATAACAACAAAATTAAAATTTTCTAAATACATCAATAAATGGTTCATAAACAATCACAGTTTAAGGTTTAACCTCAACACATACAATTTATTCTCTACATACAGTCTATAACAAGGACGGGTGCTACTAAAACCCAATAATAGTCGTTATCTCGAAACTGCGGAAGACTTCATCAATTACTTACATTTGTGAAAAACTAAAGCACAACACATCTCTTCTTAGTACTACTAGAACCAAACCCCCAACTGGAACCTGATGCACATGCCGACAAATAAAAAGGTTAGGCTTAACGCCTAGTGAGCTCAAGAGTTTTCAATATATATAAATTAATCGTTTACAAAGAAAAAATGCAATGAAATCATAATCTTTCAAAATGATATGCTTTACTTATGAAAATGACTCGTTTATCAATAATTATGCATTTTAAACGAAAGAGACACCGAGTTAATCGTTAACCAAACCAAATTGTTTTAAGGGCGAAGATCCCAATATAAAACGTTCTTTCGTAAATTTAAGTTCAACCCAAAACTTGCTAAAAATAAAATAGAGGGAGGACTTCAAATTTTATAAAACGCGGGTAAAATGTTATATCTCGAAATACCCAACCCGGGTGGAACATGACACACGACTCATAAAACCATAGATGAAAACCCATATAAATAAATATCACCGTGAACACGGACATTAGACCCAAAACTCACGCAACCATAAAATGGGACGAAATCAAATACCGAAACGTGGAGGTAACGTATTTCATTCAAACCTTAATATACGTGGGGGGCAATATTAAGACCATCATTACCGTCGACCACACAACCAACGATAATAAAGTATGACGTTAATATTTAAAATGCTAACGAACGACGACGGGGAGACTCGTTTCCATCTTGGGTGACGAGAACACGTAAATGGGGTCACCCGTGATGTTACTGGATTTCACCACATATCCCGAACCTAGTTCCCATGTCATGTCAGACATCACAATCCTCAGCCCGTTTATGCCTTTGTCCATACTCCGTTGAGTTCCACCCCAAGGACTTACGGACATGGGTGCCTATTCAGTCTAGCCAAGTTTCAACTCAGCAGCATTGCGTCATATATTGCCTACTCGCTAGCGAACCCAAGCGGTCAATAATTGTAACCAAAATCTCAGACCCTACAAAACAGACAGACTTACGTGCCTATGGATCCATTACAACACTGTCTAACATTACATCATACTCAAAACCCCACAACGGTTATTAATCCGGACAAATGTCCTCAGGACTCAATTTAGTCAAAACTGAGCCAAAGGCCAAACAATTTACGTAAACCCCCAAATGAAAGCCAGTATAAACATTGAAACTCTAATTTTGAACTATTTTCTCCAAAATCATCAAATTTGAAATTTGATAAACCAAACACTAGGAAATCATCAAGAGAACATTTATATCTTAAAACAAGGTTTAGAAATGGGGAAGATACACTTACCACTTAGGTTTTGACGAAAACCTAGAAAACCCTAAAATAGAGCTTGAGGTTGAAGATGAAGATGAAGCTTCTTGACCCTAGCTTCCAAGCTTTGTTGGGTGGTGGAGAAACACTTGTAACATATTAGATTTGGTATATTGGATGCGTAAAATCTGATGTTAGGGTTTGAGGGTTAATTTTGGAGAGAAGAGGGTGAAAGGGGTTGAAAGAATGAATGAGAAAAGTGAGAAAATGGCTTAAAAGAGGCCTGGCCTAACGGCGAATATGCCCCGCGATATGTCACTTTCGCTGGCACTCTCACTGAAAGTGTACCGCGGGCAATAATGCTCTTCGCGAAAGTGACACGCGATTTTGACACATGTCACTTTCACTGTCACTTTCTCCCAGACTCCCCAAAGCCCGAAAATCCGATCTTTTTCGACACTAAGACCCTCAACACTCTTTAGAAGTTTTAGTAGTGTTTTCCCAACATGAATCCCACCAAACATAAGGTACAGAAACGCCTGGGTACCCTTATACTTACCGAAAATTACGGGTGTTACATATTTTAGTTGTTATAGGAAAAGCATAATAGAACAACAGTAAATAGAGAGAATGAAATATGCAATTCTCATTAATCATAAACCCTTTAAATAGGGAGAAGTTTACAAAGAAAAAGAAACATTCATTAAGGTAATTTCTAATACTAGGAAAATATTCTTTCAATCACTTCCTTTTGATGATGGCACATAATCCTTCAACACGCCCCCTTGTGTCGAGTCAAAGGAGTGATGGTGCATAGTTCTTGCCTCATTAAAACCTTACGCCAAAGAAACAAAACCCGGTGGGAAAAATAAAAACTTTAGATGAAGGAAAGAGTACAAGGTACCAATAAACTATTCCTTTAGTTTACTATCTTTCTTGATTCGTACATCAATCAAAAGGTTTATAATACAAGATGATTTATAAATTGTTGCCTCACTAAAACCTTGCGCCAAGGAACAAAACCCAGTGGGAAAAATAAAACCTTGGGCGAAGGAAAGAGCATAGCTTATTAATAATACATGTTTAGTAGACATCTTCTTTTGTCTATTACTCCCCCTGATTTGTACATCAATCAAGAGAGATTAGAAAATATTCACATTTTTCACATACTTTACTTGATTCACTTGAATCCTTAGGGGAGTTTGTTGTTGTTGATTGCATAGAAACTTAAGCAGATAATGTTTTGTGTTATCAACCTTTATGTATCTTACTTTCATTCCTTTGGTATATGATGCATTATTTCCATGTATGCGGTAGGATATTGGTTGAACTCAAAACATTAGCTTCTCTAATATGTGTAATGATAGTGTCCTTAACCATGTACACTCTTGAAGAATTTCATGTAGAGTTATATAGTTCAAGGAGGTAGGTACATAAAGTTGCTTAGTTTACTTCCAAACAATCGACATGTTCCCAATGGTACTTTTTTATCTAATTTGGGAACGACCTTTATATGAGCCAGACATATATCTAATATCAGCAAATACATATCAATACATTATTTGATACTTTTCTATAAGATCTAGTACTTTTGCTGCTTACCTTATAAGTAGGTACTGAAGTTCCATTACCAATCCCATTTTTCTTTCTATAGGGAAAGTATATGCCCAGGTCATTAATTCCAAAAGATTAATTTGATATCATTCCAATGACGTTGCATTGGCGCTGAGCTAAATCTAGCTAACAAGTTCACCGAGAAATACAATATACGGCCAAGTGCATTATGCTAAGTACGATAATGCGCATGTTGTACTTAGATAGGGAATTCCAGCTCCCAACACTTTTTCGTCATCATCCTTTAGACGAAATGGATCTTTCCTTATATCCAACACTTTGACCGGTCATGGGAGTGCTAACCTGGTGCGCTTTGTCCATATTAAATTGTCTTATTATTTTCTAGACATATGCGATCGGTGAATTAATATTTCACAAACTCGGTCTCCTAGCTCAAATAGCTAGACAAAACCAAGTTTTCCCAAGATTTTCCATCTCAAATTTAGATTTCAAGTAACATGTGGCTACTCTTATTTCATCAAGAGTGCCTATTATGTTCATAACATCGACATATAAAGCTACTTTGAAAATCTAGAACTTGTTTTCCTATATAAATACGCAAAGGCACAATTAATCGTTCTTATATATCCTTTCTCAATCAAGTATTCACTTAGGCGGGTATACCACACCACATATATTGCTTTAATTTATAAAGTGAGTGTTTTAGTTTTATTGCAAACGCATTTCATGGTTTAGAGTTACTTGATTTTGGTAACGTAATATCATCAAGTACTTTTTATATATCTCTGAATTTAGATCCCCGTTGAGATATGTGGTAACCACATTCATGAGCTGCATTTTCAGTTCTTCGGAAACTACTAGGCTAATTAATTAGCAAAACATTATAACATCCATCATGAGAGAGTAAGTCTTCTTGTGGTCAATCTAGGGTGTTGTGAGAAACCTTGCGCTAAAGAAGAGCCTCATACATTATGACTTAATTATTCTCATTACACTTTATAACAAATGATTTATCTATATCTTACAGGCTTTACACTTGGTGGGTTAGCACTACCAAACCAAATACTTGTTCATTTATCAAATAATATGATTCTCCTGGATTGCTTATTTAGGCCAACTTGCTCTTTGTTGATATTTTTCAACCGAGCATGGTTCGATGTCAATGTGTTCTATCATCTCATAAGCAACATTATATGCGAAATATATCATCAATGAGTATGTATGATATGTCCATCGACTCATATGCACTCTCATAATTCATTTGAGATTTCTTTGATCTCTGGAATCAATATTAACTTCGGAGCGTTCTCCAGTAATGATTCATAGACATAGTTTAATCAGAGACAATCTCATGAGAGGTTTATGTATTGATGACAAATAGTTGTGCCTTACTCTTCTCTTCCTTTAGATGAGTATTTATCGAACCAATTAGCTTCCCCCCCATTTCCGTTTGGGAGCTACGACCTCAACCACACATCCACCATGTGTGATTGCAACGCACTTTCCAACGACGTTGTGCCCAGCTTGTTTGGGGACTTTAACCTTGCGAGTATATTTGCAGCTCGTATATGTGATCTTTCACTTCTGGAATAACATTAAACGTATCAAGCAGCTGGAGGTGGAGGCGGTGGTGGCGGTAGTGGTAGTGGGGGAGGAGGAGGAGAAGGAGAAGGAGATGGAGCACATGGTGGTGGTTATGGTTCAGGAGAAGGAGAAGGAGGAGGAGCAGGAGGTGAGATTGGTGGAGGATATGTCGGTGGTGCTGGTGGTGGAGGTGGACACGGTGGTGGTGGAGGAGGAGGTTCCGGTATTGGAGGAGGTGGAGGAGGAGGTGATGGAGCACATGGTGGTGGATATGGTGAAGGAGCAGAAGTAGGAGTAGGAGGAGGTGGTGGACATGGTGGTGGTGGCGGAGGAGGTACTGGAATTGGAGGAGGTGGTGGAGGAGGAGATGGAGCACATGGCGGTGGTTATGGCGCAGGGGAAGGAGTAGGAGGAGGGATTGGTGGTGGATATGCCGGTGGTGCGGGTGGTGGAGGTGGACATGGTGGTGGTGGCGGAGGAGGTTCTGGCATTGGAGAAGGAGATGGAGCACATGGTGGTGGTTATGGTGCAGGAGAAGGAGCAGGAGGAGGAGGAGGTGGTGGTATCGGCGGTGGTGTTGGAGGTGGAGGTGGACATGGTGGTGGTGGCGGAGGAGGTGCTGGCATTGGAGGAGGTGGAGGAGGAGGAGATGGAGCACATGGCGGTGGTTATGGTGCAGGGGAAGGAGTTGGAGGAGGGATTGGTGGTGGATATGCCGGTGATGCGGGTGGTGGAGGTGGACATGGTGGTGGTGGCGGAGGAGGTGCTGGCATTGGAGGAGATGGAGCACATGGTGGTGGTTATGGTGCAGGAGAAGGAGGTGGGATTGGTGGTGGATATGCTGGTGGTGGAGGTGGACATGGTGGTGGTGGCGGAGGAGGTGCAGGCATTGGAGGAGCAGGAGGAAGTGGATATGGTAGTGGAGGCGGGGCGGGAGGGGGTGTTGGAGGATCATATGGTGGATATAGTGGTGGAGGTGGAGGTGGTTCCGGAGAAGGAGGTGGAGGTGGTGGTGCAGGAGGTGAGCATGGTGTTGGATATGGAGGTGGCAGTGGGAGTGGTGAAGGTGGTGGTCATGGTGGCTATATTCCTTGAGAAAATTATCATTCAACGTCCAAATTAAAATGGGCATACAATTGATTACATTTCCTATATATATGAATCATAATAATGCATGATCATAATAAGAGTAAAAATCCCATTGTACGAGAATTAGATCCAACATGCAACTGCAAACTGCTTGCATCCATCAATTTGTAATCTTATTCTGTGTTGTTTAATGATGAATTTAATTATGTGTTTAATTTTGAGTGTCTCGATCTCATGTGGTTATTTAATTTGTATAAGTTTTCAACATGCATGCATTCCCCTTTCTTTCATTATTATTTCCATTTCTTTACGTATATTCCAAGATCAGTTATATATATATATCATGATATAATCAAATATAAATTAAAATCAAAACCCATGATAAAACAATTAGAGAATATTTAAACCAAGTATCACACCAATAGGTTAACTTTTGTTTAATTACACTTTTCAAGGTTAGATTTCAGCAATGTTTTAAAAACCGGGTCAACCTGGCCGGTTGAACGGGGACCCGGGGAAAAGGGTGGGTCAATTGCAACCGGGTTTATGGCAATTTATGGTCCGGAGTGAACGGCCGGTTTTTATCAAAAACCGGTTGAACCGGTCGTAATGAACTGCTAAATACCCGGTAAAATTAAATATTTACAAGTTATGTTTTATTTTTTTGTGAATATTTTTGTAGACTCAAGGTTGATAAGAGGTCTTATGATTCTATAGATTACGAATTATCCTATTGATCCTATTGTTTTTGTCAATGTTTTTATTTCTATATATATTATTTTGGTGTTGTAATTTTAGTTTACTAGAAATGTAACCTCGCAATACAGCGGGTTTCTGAAATCTAGAACTCAAACCCTCGATCATTATTTATACTTTTTGTTAGTCTTTTTTTTATTTTATTTTACGATTTTGAGAAACCTAGATTTAAAACAAAAATATATTTTAGTTTAGTTTAATTATGGTTTTTTATAAAAAATAATAATAAGATTTTTTGTTACGGGTCAAAAAATGTTTAATTTAAATGATAACTATATTTAAGATATTTTATATTTAAAATTATAAAGATAACATACTTCAATAAAAAATAAAAATAAAGTGTTTTATTTCGAATTTTTTTATATTTATCGGTTAGTTATATCAATAGTTAAAAATTTTAGATATTTTAGAAAATAAAAATAAGTGTTTATCTACAGTTAGTTACACGAATTCAAACATTGAGTTTTTATAAGTTGTACTTATGTTTAATCAATTTGTATTTTTGGATTTTAAGTAATATGCATTAATAAGTGGTACCTAATGCATAAAAATTAGTTTTTAAGAGTTTAGCTTAAATACTTTATAATATAGTATAGATATATTAGTTAAAATTCAAAATTACAAGTTAATGAAACATAATTATAACTTATTAAAGTCTCATATTTTTATTTGTATAACTAACTGCAAATAAACATATTAAATACAAGATAAACAATATGAGATAAACTACCTGTTTTATTTTTTTTAAATATATTTATTAGATCAATGCATGTTTTTATAATATAGTATAGATATATTAGTTATGAGATTATAACTAATATATAGATATATTAAGAGCAAATCATAAAATAAAAAATAAATATTGATAATAGTAATATTGATCAAATCGTCCAATAAATATAAAAAATAAATATTGATAATAGTAGATAATATTGATCAAATCGTCCATTAAATATAAAAAACAAATATTTATATTAATAAATGAGTATTCATTCCAAAAATAGATGATGATGTGAGATACTATGCTTGGATAGTTGTACCAATGTATTATGAAATTGTAAATTAAGTAATTGACTTTAATTAATTGTATTTTGTGCTTAAAATGTTGTAATTAAAAGTTTTTTATGTCTCTTTTATAATATAGTATAGATTATTAGCTTTTTACGTGACATTAATATTTAGTATATTTGATATTGTAGAAAATGACAATGTTGTTGATAACAATGAAATTGATAGTGAATTTCAATTACTAAGCGATCGTGAGTTTGATGCATTTAACACTCCAATGTCTCAAGATCCATGATTTGGTTAGATCGTTATATTTAGTTTAGATGTAGTTGGATTGATGAAAAACTTATGCTTATATATTTTTTTTAATGTATTTGTTTGACCTGGTTGAACCGTGACCCGGTCACCACACTGGGTCAACCTAAAAACCGGGTTTTAAAACATTGGATTTCAGTCAGAACATCTAATTTGATTTATAATCTTTACGAATATATATGAATACATTTCAATATGTAAGATATAAGTTTTTAAATCATAGTACTTTGAAATCAGATCCAAAACATATTCTAAAAGAGACCATGGCACATAATTTGAGATAAAGATAGGAAGAAACCTAATTTTGTAAATAAAACTGTTTATACATATCAAAAACTGTGTTCGATCGATGAGAAGAAGCCACAAATCGATGGATGAATTGATAACACCACGAACTTTGATGAGGGAGAAAAAAAGGTTTCTTTTTGGAATCTATTTTGGTGATTTTCTTTACAAATAGATAGCATTTTCTTAATTTTTTCCCATTAATTTCAATAATTTTATTAATATTTAAATAAAATGAGTGAATTTTGTTAATTTCTATTTTTGCGTGTTTCTTGTTCCAAGCTTTGAATCGTTGTATTATGGGTCCAAAATGGAGTCTCGTAGCAAAAGTTTTGAGCGTTTTAGCGCGACACCTCATGTTAGCCCGATCATGCACCTGCAGGAACAATAGGATCCGGTCATCCATGCCAAGGCAGTAGGCACGCATCAAATCGCGTATACCCTTTTTTTGTATGGGTCAAACTCTTAGGTGACAATGAAGGCACATCAGAAGAAGCTAGAAGTTACGTTTCAGAAATGAGGATGTAGATTGACATATGCTGGGACCATGTTGGATACGACACCAAATAAGGTCTTCCTTGAGGAAGGAGTTAGCAGTTGCGTCTATTACAGATAAATTATGAAAAGTCGGTTGTGGTGGTTTTTGAGATAGATGACGGCTCTTGTGGGGAGGATAAAAAAGCATGATGGTGGGCAAAGTGAGGAAGATGTATTGAACATACCTTTGCTTCTATGTTGTTCTTAATATATTTTGAACTATTTTCATTTTCCTCTTTTTGGCAAACTTTTTGAAAAAGGTGGTCAAAATTAGTTTTTCTCGCACACTTTTTCTTAAAATATGGTTCTCATAGGGCAGATGTTCTACTATTTGAAGTATAAATTTAAATTGGTTTGGTTTGATTTATGAATATCATCTACAAGCACACTTGTAAATAAGAGTACGAGTTTGTGTTTCTTGTTGTTTATCGATCGGGCTAAATCACCTGATGCTTGAACCTTGAATAAGTAAAAAGACAAGAGATGAAACAAAATTTAGGAGTTGTTTACTTACAACTTAATTAATGAGCTTAATGGTTTGCATGGGTGGCTTATTCGCTCAACCATATATGAGTGTTTCTTTACGGATTAATCGTTAAGCTATTAAGCTAAAATGGCTATATGGAATAAGTTAGGACTCCTCAATTGTCCACATTAAGTCATCCCAAACAAATTAATACCAGAAATGCCTATAAATAATCTACCCGATTCTCTTTGTCTCTCGTCCCTCAAACAGAATGAATATAAAGGTCGATTGCATTTAAGTTATCTCTAGATTAAACCGCTGGCTAGATTACATTTTGTTTAATTTGTGTCTATCTTTATCATTTTGTTTTGTGGGTTGCATGCATGATAATGAAGTTTGTCATCCAAGAAACAAATTAATATAAAGTAATTAAGAAAGATGATATCTTGGTTAGTAATAAATTGAAAAAAACACGTTATCTCATGTCTGCTTTTTTGTGAAAAAATACCAATTGAAGTCCGGGGCAAAGATCTTGAGTAACCGAGCTCTCTTATTGAATTTGTAGCCCGTACGTAGCTCATTGCAAATTCGAAATACAATATTTTTAAAAACTTTAAGTAGGAACACAATACAAGAGAAATGAATAAACATAAATTAATTAAGTATTTCTTACATAAATATCATAGAAGCAATAAATGATCAAAATGTTTGTTTAGGCCTTAATACCTGAATAAAAATCTCCTGTCCCAAAATCCCATGTCTCATTCCTGTTCGACCAATGAAATTAAGACACATCAGATTTTATATAATTTTGAATTTATTTAATTCAAGTTTATATTCTCTCTCCGATGATGTGTATTCGTGTGATTGATGGACATGAATGGGACATGTTAATTTGGGACAGAAGATTTATATCCTTAATACCCTACATGCATGACAATTACATATACAAATACTAGATCAAACCCATGGTATCTTTAAAAATTTAAATCTTTATATATATTAAAATAACAACCAAGCTGAATGATGTGGCATCATGTGGTTTGAGTATTGGGGTATTGGTGAATTATGGTTGATTTGAGATATCCCACATTGGTGAGAGATTGAAATATTGCAATAGAGTGACATGTATAAAAGAGAAGGATATGATGCTATTGAGTCAACTCATGAGTTTGAATTATAAGGTTATCTTATTAGGATGACACTATTTTTTAAAACAAATTTTATTATATAAAATCAATTAATCATCAATTTCTTTATGTTTATATATATATATATATATATATATATATATATATATTAAAGCAACAACCAAGATGAATGATGTGGTATCATGTGAATATTATAATAACAATCTTTATATATATTAAAAACAACAACCAAGGTGAATGATGTGACATCAAGTTTATATTCTCTCTCCGATGATGTGTATTCGTGTGATTGATGGACATGAATGGGACATGTTAATTTGGGACAGAAGATTTATATCCTTAATACCCTACATGCATGACAATTACATATACAAATACTAGATCAAACCCATGGTATCTTTAAAAAATTAAATCTTTATATATATTAAAATAACAACCAAGGTGAATGATGTGGCATCATGTGGTTTGAGTATTGGGGTATTGGTGAATTGTGGTTGATTTGAGATATCACACATTGGTGAGATATTGAAATATTGCAATAGAGTGGCATTATTAAAAGAGAAGGATATGATGCTATTGAGTCAACTCATTAGTTTGAGTTATAAAGTTATCTTATTAGGATGACACTATTTTTTAAAACAAATTTTATTATATAAAATCAATTAATCATCAATTTCTTTATGTTTATTTATATATATATATATATATATATATATATATATATATATTAAAGCAACAACCAAGATGAATGATGTGGTATCATGTGAATATTATAATAACAATCTTTATATATATTAAAAACAACAACCAAGGTGAATGATGTGACATCATGTGGTTTGAGTATTGGGGTATTGGTGAATTGGCGTTGATTTGAGATATCCCTCATTGGTGAGAGATTGAAATATTGCAATAGATATGATGACAATTACATATACGAATACCAGATCAAACACATGGTATCTTTGAAAATTTAAATCTTTATATATATTAAAATAACAACCAAGTTGAATGATGTGGCATCATGTGGTTTGAGTATTGGGGTATTGGGGTATTGGTGAATTGTGGTTGATTTGAGATATCCCACATTGGTGAGAGATTGAAATATTGCAATAGAGTGGCATGTATAAAAGAGAAAGATATGATGCTATTGAGTCAACTCATGAGTTTGAGTTATAAAGTTATCTTATTAGGATAACACTATTTTTTAAAACAAATTTTATTATATAACATCAATTAATCATCAATTTCTTTATGTTTATTTATATATATATATATATATATATATCTTTATATATATTAAAATAACAACCAAGGTGAATGATGTATATATATTAAAATAACAACCAAGGTGAATGATGTGGCATCATGTGGTTTGAGTATTGGGGTATTGGTGAATTGTGGTTGATTTGAGATATCCCACATTGGTTTATTTATATATATATATATATATATATATATATATATATATATTAAAGCAACAACCAAGATGAATGATGTGGTATCATGTGAATATTATAATAACAATCTTTATATATATTAAAAACAACAACCAGGACATCATGTGGTTTGGGTATTGGGGTATTGGTGAATTGTGGTTGATTTGAGATATCCTTCGTTGGTGAGAGATTGAAATATTGCAATAGATATGATGCTATTGTGTCAACTCATGAGTTTGAGTCATAAAGTTATCTGATTTGGATGACGTTATTTTTATAAAACAAATCTTATTATATAAAATCAATTAATCATCAATATCTTTATGTTTATATATATATATATATATATATATATATATATATATATATATATATATATATATTAAAGCAACAACCAAGGCGAATGATGTGGTATCATGTGAATATTATAATAACAAATCTTAGTGAGTATATTAAAAAAGAAAATAATGAATGGAAATCAATATATTAACCAATATCAAAGAGATGATAAAACAACAACCAAGGTGAATGATTTGACATAATGTGATTGAGAATTTCTCAAGCCTTAGATTGTGACTTTGTGAGTTTAAGTTGGTTGTCCCACATTAATGTACTAAATAAAGTTTGACAAATGTTAGTGAATATATAAAAGGTGGAGATGGAACCAAAATGAGAAATGCTTAGGTTGGTTAAATATAAATTTTAACCACCATCGTATTTCCAAAAATTATTTGTTTAAAAATAAGATTATCACTACACCAAATGTTGTCTTAGACAACATATGCTAATTGGCTATGTTGCTTAAGAGAAGCTTAGGCTACAAAGGCTAATATATGTTGCCTAAGTTCTCTCTTAGGCAACATGTAATTCTATGTTGTCTAAGTCAGACCTTATGCAACATATGCATAATTATATGTTGCCTCAACTATCTTAAGCAACATTTTCCCTTATGTTGCCTTAGTTTTGTAATGTTTTTTTTAATAAATAAAAGTTATCTTAGGCAACATATTTTCTTGTTTCTATGTTACGTAAGGTCAAAAATATAAATAAATATAGGTAATCGAAAATTTAATAACTTGTATAATGTTTTTTTTAAATCAATGAAAGTTATCTTAGGCAACATATTTTCTTGTTTATATGTTGTCTAAGGTTAAAAATATAAATAAAATATAGGTAGTTGAAAATGTAATAACTTGTATAATATTTTTTTTAAATCAATGAAAGTTATCTTATGCAACATATTTTCTTGTTTCTGTGTTGCCTGAGGTCAAAATATAACTAAATATATGTAGTCAAAAATTTAATAATTTGTATAATGTTTTTTTAAAATCAATGAAAGTTATCTTATGCAACATATTTTCTTGTTTCTATGTTGCCTAAGGTCAAAATATAACTAAATATAGGTAGTCAAAAATTTAATAATTTGTATAATGTTTTTTTAAAATCAATGAAAGTTATCTTAGGCAACATATTTTCATGTTTCTATATTGCCTAAGGTCAAAAATATAACTAAATATAGGTAATCGAAAATTTAATAACTTGTATAATGTTTTTTTTTAAATCAATGAAAGTTATCTTAGGCAACATATTTTCTTGTTTCTATGTTGGCTAAAATCAAAAATATAAATAAATATAGGTAATTGAAAATGTAATAACTTGTATAATGTTTTTTTAAATCAAACCGCATCTATTGGGTTGGAAACGAGTTAGGCCCAAAGTAACTCGACCAACCCGACTAAAACTTGTACGTTTTTACTTCTTTTTTTATGATTTTAAACTTTTAGCGGCTCGTCTTTTCTATCAATTCTCAAGTTCTTCTATCTTAGTCATAGTTCAAATCTGTCTACGAGACCACGCCGAATAAAATCGTACAAATCTAACCTTCAACTCTTCAAAAATATTCAACATTAACTTGGGCTTTAATGTATCAGTTGGATTTAATGGATCAATTTAGGCTTTAATGGATCCACTTGGGCTTTAATGAACCCAATTAGGATTTAATGGATCCAGTTGGACTTTAATGGATCGGTTGGATTTCAATGCATCCAATTGGGATTTAAAGGATCAATTGGGCTTTAATGTATCGGTTGGGCTTTAATGGATCCATTTAGGCTTTAATGGATCCACTTGGGCTTTAATGGTTCCATTTCGGTTTTACTGAATTCATTTGGGCTTTAACGGATCGGTTAGGCTTTTAACGGATCCACATGGATCAATTGGGCTTTAAAGGATCCATTTGATCCCAATACACATTATATGCATATATGTAGTACATATTTGCAGACAAACACGTATTAAGTCACTATTAGTGTTATTGGGCCTCAATAAGTCATGAAAGGTTTTGTTGGTATATATTGGTTCTTACTAAGCTTTGGTGTTATTACACTATAATAAGTCATGAAAGGTTTAATCGGTTATATTGGCCTTTAAAGGTTTTCATTGGGCTTTAACTGATTTTTTTGGCTTTAAAGGGGTTCCATTGGGCCTTAATGGTTTTAATGGATCCACTTGGACTTTAATAGACCCAATTAGGATTTAATTGATCCAATTGGACTTTAATGGATCGTTTGGATTTCAATGCATCCACTTGGGCTTTAACGGATCGATTGGGCTTTAATGTATCGGTTGGGCTTTAATGGATCCATTTAGGCTTTAATGGATTCATTTGGGCTTTAATAGTGTTATTGGGCTTCAATAAGTCATGAAAGGTTTTTTTGGTATATATTGGTTCTTACTAAGCTTTAATGGTTCTTAGTTGGCTATACTGGGCCTTAGTGGCCTTATTGATCACAATACTCATCACATGCATATATGCAATACATATCTGCATACAAACACATATTAAGTCACCATTGGTCTTATTGGGCCTTAATAAGTCATGAAAGGTTTTGTTGGTCTATATTGGTTCTTACTAGGCTCTAATGGTTCTTAGTGTGTGTGTGTTTGTACCTTAATAAGTCATAAAGTGTCTTATTGGACTATAATGGATCTTAGTTGGTTTTATCGGGCTTTAAAGTGTTATGTTGTGCTTTAAATGGTTTCGTTGGGTCTTAATGGATCTATCGAGATTTAAAAGATTCTATTGTGCTATAAATGGCTTCATTGGGCTTTAATTAATTCATTTTTTTGATAATTGTGGGTTTCCGGGTTACCTTACGCGCACCAACTAATCCCCGGGAGACCACGAATGGCATGGAGTCGTCGCAGGTGAACCTCCATGGCGACAAGGGCTTTGGCATCGCCTGGATTTGAACCCTGTGTAATCCCCCAATAGCACCGACTAATCCCCCAACGGCTTTAAAGGGTTCTATTGGGTTTTAAATGCTTTCATTAGGCCTTAATGGATCTATTGGGATTTAAAGGGTTTTATTGGGTCTTAATGGATCTATTGGGGTTTAATTAATTCTACCAAACTTTAATCGATTCTATCCAACCCAACCCATTTACATAAATGGGTTTGATGGGAATTGATCTAGTGCACCTCGGTGCATCTCATTCTAATGTCTGTCAATTTCTCATCCAACGGTTGATAATCACTTCTCATGTTTCTCACCGTTAACTCAACTTTTCACCAAAACTCAACCCTATATATTGAATACTGCATTTTTTTTACAAAACGACATTTATTAACTAAAGTTATTTATTTTAGATCAAAAACCAAATCAAACTTATAAATTCTCAAATATATGTATATATATAGACGGAGGTTCAGGGAAAACCTCAAAAAAACGGAAAACTGAGGAACACTCTGGTAACCCTTCATCTGGATGGTATGTGTAACACCCCGATTTTTGAAAAGGTATCATTTAAAGTTAATTCAGAAACCGATATATTGAGGAAAAATAAGATATATGATTTTGGACTTGAATCTTAGATTTTATGGTCTTGATGGATAAAGGATTCAATTACGAGTCCAACGGTTCCTTCCGGGGCGAAATCGGAGCTAAAACGAAGAAGTTATGGCCAAAACAGCGTTCAGTACCCTCTTGGCTATTGTGATAGCGATTGTGACAATGTCACTATAGCCGTCACAATAGCCAGAGCTGGAGATTGTGCCAGCGATTGTGCCACTGGCACAATAGCCTGGCACTATAGCCTATGGGTACCAGAGTGTTAAAAGTTGCGATTTTCAGCCCCCTATCCCATTTTCTCACTTCCACTCTCTTCCCTTTCTCTCCCAAACCGATTCCTATCATATTGGTTCGAACCTCAACCATTTCCATGGCCATTTACTTTGATCTTGAAGCATTCCATCATCATCTAAGGTCTTGGAAGTCTAGGATTCAAGGAGCTACCATCTCATCATCTCCATTGTTGTCTTCTTCAAGAAAATCCTAGGGTTTTGAGTTTTATCAAAACCCACCAATGTGAGTTCATCCCTTCTTCTTTCTAACACTTTAATCAAGTTGTAAATGATTCATTCATAGTTTCCAAGTACTCTATTTCTTAAGTTTTTGGTTGGATGATTTTGGAGAAATTAGGGTTTTGATCTCGTTTGGGGATTTGATATAAATTGTTGGGGAATGATTCTACGTGTTTGGTTATGTTTATTTATGGTTGAATATGTATGAATTTAGGTTTTTGGAAGTTTTGACTTGAGAATCCAAGTGTTCTTCAAAGGAGCTCTAGTTGGGGGAAAAATCTAGATTTAGCCTAAATCTAGCAAGGTGAGTTCAAGTTGATTTATGAAAACGGTGTACATGCCAAAATGTTTATTTTAAAGCGTTTTACATGAAATTGTTAACTGCTGATAAGTTTTGTTAACTGCTGATAAGTTTTGTTAACTGCTGATAAGTTGAGTATTTTAAAGGTGTTTAACTTTATAAACTCATTTAGCACACATCTTTGGGATTTTGGGCATTTTGGATAATTAAATCATACATTTTTGTATCTTAATGATTTATTTTATGGAAGTAGATTTTGAGTATAAATGTGTTCATTTTGTGTTTTGGAGAAATGCATGGTATTGTGTTATGAGGCATTTTGAAAACATAAGGGTATGAGTTCATTTGGGAAAAATGGTTCGTCTCAACCAACGATGAGATTTTATTTATTTATACGTTTGGTCGTGTTTGCATATTAGATGGTCAAACGGGTTCAAATACTTATATCGGTTTATTTGGGTATTTACGTAAAGTGTTGGGCCTTGGGCTTGGTTTTGACTAAAGGAGTCGTGTGGACATTTGTCCGGATTTATAACCGATGTGGGTTTTGAGTATGATGACGATTGTTTATGTCATTGGTGAATTACATGCTTTGGGTGCTTTGGTCATTCATTTGGAGTCATGTAATATTAGACAGTGTCGTAATGGATCCATAGGCACGTAAGTCTGTCGGTTATGTAAGGCCTGAGGTTTTAGGTTACTTTTAGTGACCGCTCGGGTTTGCTAGCAAGTGGACAACGAGTGGCACGAGCTGCAGAGGGGGAAACTCGTCTAGATTGGATAGGCACCCATGTCTGTAAGTCCTTGAAAGTGGAACTCGACGGAGTAAGGCTAGAGGCATAAACGGTCCGAGGTTGTGATGTCGGTGGTGGCATGGGAACTAGGATGTCGGGATGTGTGGTGAAATCCAATAACATCACGGGTGGCCCCATTCACGTGTTCTCGCCACCCCAGATGGAAACGTTTAGAGGACATGCAAGGAAGTCGTGTGAACGGCCTACTTGCGTGTTTCTCTATTCTCAGTATTTTCGGATCTCCTCATCGTTGATTCGTGGTATTTTTACATGGCAATGTCGTATTTTACCAACTTTGATTTTTATGTGGTCGGCGATAAATGATGGCTTTAATATTGGGTTTTCCCCACGTATATTAAGGTTGGAATGAAACGCGTCATTTCTACGTTTCAGTATTTGGTTTATTTCCATTTTATGACTGCGTGAGTTTTGGGTCTATTGTCCGTGTTCATGGCAATATTTATTTATATAGATTTTCATCTATGGTTTATGAGTTGTGCAACATGTTTCCCTCCGTGTTGGGTATTTCGAGATATAATATTTTACCCGCGTTTTATAAAATTGGGAGTTCCCTCTTTATTCTCATTTGGAGCAAGTCTTGGTTTAAATCTAAATTTACGAAAGTACGTTTTATATTGGGATCTTCGCCTTTAAAACAGTTTGGTTTGGTTAGCGATTAACTTGGCGTCTTTTTCGTTTACAATGCATGTTTATGGGTAAACAAGTCCTTTTCATAAGAGAAGCATATCATTTTGAAAGAGTATGATTTAATTGCATCCTTCCATTTTAAACGATTCATTTATTTATGTTGAAAACTCTTGAGCTCACTAGGCGTTAAGCCTAACCTTTTTATTTGTCGACATGTGCATCAGGTTCCAGATAGGGGTTTGGTTCTAGCAGTTCTATGAGGAGACGTGCTTAGTTTTTCACAAGCGTAAGTATTTGGTAAAGTCTTCCGCAGTTTGGAGATAGCGACCATTATTGGGTTTTAGTAACACCCGTCCTTATTTTAGACTGTTTGTATAGAATTAATGTGTGTATTGAGATTAAATATTAAATGGTGGTTGTAGATGATTCATTTATTGATGTATTTAGAAAATTTTAAATTAGTTGTTATTTCCGGATTTCAGGGTGTTACAGTATGCACTGGTAAATTATGTTGTTTTTTGGTTTTTATGCACTTGTGCATACCGTCCAGATGAATGACTACCAGAGTGTTCCTTAGTTTTTCGTTTTTTTTAGGTTTTTCCCTGAACCGGACCCTATATATATATATATATATATATATATATATATATATATATATTCACCACATCCATACATCACACACACACACACACACATATATATATATATATATATATATATATTTATTGAAAATAAACATTTGTTATTTGTTTTTTTAACACAATAATATTTATATTATTTAAAAATTTATTCATTTTAAATTAAAGAAACTAATCAAACTTTTTAACAAAAAAAATCCAAATTTACCAAAAATTAAAATCCCGCCCTCCCCTCCCCCCTTTTTTCCTTCTTCCCCCCAACCAGGTTAAAAAATGGAGCACTATTGTCAATTTCCTCATCCTCTCCTGTACTCACTTGAATTCTATATTTGCTTGATTTTTGATGTTTGATTTTCGCTTTGTTCATTAATTTTGGTATGAATCGATTGCTTGATTTTTGTTTCATTAGATATATCGACTTTTAATTTGTTTGATCTGTTTACGAAGTGTACTTTGTGAAAAATGTATCGGTTTTACGATACCTGTATGACGTTATCATCTATAGTTTGTGCATGTTACGGTTTTAAGTTTAGTTTTTTTTGGTTGTTGTTCTATTGATGCACGTAGATTGGATGACGGAGCGAGAGGATGAAAGCCAATGGCGACTTTTGATGGTAATGATTCTTTGAATACTAGAAAAAAGAGGATTCTTCACGTTTATAACAACAATCTGCAGTTCAGTTGTGTCTTCGTACATGACTGTTGTTCAGCTTGCGGAAGCGGACGTGGACTGTTGTCCATAAAATTTACAAGTTTTAGCGGTTGTTTCTATATAAAATTGCGGTTCTGGCTGATTTCAGCAGTTATTGTCCGTTTTGAAAATTAATTTTTGCATCTGATTTTCTAAACCTGGTAGTTGTAATCCGTGTGTTGATTTCTCAATTTATCTATTTTTGGGGATTATTGTAGTTTTAGACTATCTATTTTTATATGGTTTTAGAAGATTTGGTGTGTTTTTTTGAAGTATGGTTAGTTTAATTTTTTTTAGTGTCAAGGGTCCTACCAATTTTAGTGTTTTTGGTGTTATTTTTTGTGATGGTCTTACCGATGTTGAATTAGTTGACTATCAGACGTGAAAAATATTGCATCCCCTAAAAGACTAGTATTTGTGATTTTAGTTTACCATTTTTGTGTTGTTCTTTTTAATCATTCTACTCGTGCTTAATTTTGGCAACAGGTTCTAATTTTCTCCCAGTGGACTAAAATTTTGGATATCATGCATTACTATTTCAGTGAGAAGGGTATGGAAGTATGTAGAATTGATGGCAATGTGAAATTGGAGAGAAGAAGACAAGTAAGTATAGCAATAATAAGCTCATAAAACTTTCTTTATGTGGTTCATCCAATATTCAATTACTAGTTGTTTTGCCCTGTGGTCTGTTTCTTGTTAATTGAGCATTATATCGATGTTGTCCTGCCCTAACGATGAATTTTTTGCTGATGTTAAAGTTGTTGTAGCAAACATATTCCCTATTGTTCTTAGATTTCGTGATTTCTGATATGATTTTGTGATGCATCAAAACGACGTCTCACATTAGGTTTTTTGATTTCAGAAAGAGTGGAGAGATGAAGGGACTAGTTCAAAAAGAAAGTTGGTCGTTTTTGTGATTCAAACCAACGAACTTGTTATGATGGGATGACATTTGAAGAGCTTGTATTTGGTCATTTGAAGTAGTATATTAGTTTTTTTGAACGTATGTAATTTGTAATATTATTTGTTATTTGATAAAATTCTAATTAATAAGAAATTTTGATTTTTTTTTTAAAAAATGCGTAAGGCAACATATGCAAATATAGTATGTTGTCTTAGTTGATACCTTAGGCAACACATGCATAAATCTAATGTTGTCTTAGTGTTTGTTTGATGCAACATATGTTTTTTTCATAGGCAACATAAGTTGTTGTGTGTTGCTTAAGTAGTCTGCTTAGGCAACATATGATGTTTGTCTATGTTGCCTAAGTTTCTTATGCAACATTGATAAGGCAACATTGCTTAGGCAACATAGGCATGTTGCCTAAGCCTTAGGCAACACATAAACCCATCTTAAGCAACATTTTTCATTTGTTGTCTAAGTGACATTTGGTGTAGTGTATTTATTATTATAGTTTTAATTTTAATCTTTATTATTTCTCAAATTCTTTTACTAACAACTGATAGGGTTGCTAATCTTAATCGAACATGTTTTTGGAAAAAAAAAATAATAATCTTTATACACTTCGTAACAAGTACAACAATAGTGATATAGTTTTAGGACATGTCGTTTAATTTAACATAAAAACAAAATTATTATTGATGCATTTAAAACATTTCAGAACAATAAATGATTATCAATATATACAAATTAACCACTTATTAAAATACTTTTGTTGTTTTAGCTTTTATCTCATTAATTGTTAAACGATGAATTACAGTTTAATTTAACTCGATCAAATAATTATTTAAAAGAATTACCGTATCCGCGCAACGCACGAGAGCCACACTAGTTTTATATTATAGAAGGATGAAAATTAATGTGGGAAACAACAAAAGGCACATTACAATAGATCTTTAATTATGTAGTTGTGTGTTTCTAAAGTGGACCACTATATATGTAGGGTCATAAAGTGGACCACAAGGGTGTGACGTGGTGGTAAAAGCCTGAGAATTTTATAGCGGTTGTCCGGGTTCGAGTCTCACATGCAACATTTGTGTCAAATATTGGCACGGGTGTCATCCTTGTGGCCACGGGATGAATGCCTAAGTCTGTTTTCGGAGATTAGTCTGGACCTAATGTGTTCTGGATACTCCTTCCAAAAAAAAAAAAAAATAAGCTAATTGAAGTTGCTTTTCTTTTGTGCATATTAATGTCAAGCCACTTGAAGAAGTAATGCTACCCATTGCCTATAAATATGCAACCAATTTCATGCAAATCACCGACAACTGACACTCTTCATTTTCATTCATCACCATGGCTTTTCACAAAGCTTCAACTGTGGTTTTCTTGGTGTTATTAGGGTTGGGCATTTCTGCTGCAACTAGAGCTCTCCTGACTGTTGAAGAGAGCATTCCTTACACTCATGGTGGTTTAGCAGGAGGTGGTGGTTATGGTGCAGGAGGAGAACATGGGGATGGATACGGAGGTGGGTCTGGATCTGGTGAAGGTGGTGGTGCAGGGTACGGCGGTGGTGCTGCCGGAGGTGGTGGCGGAGGTGGTGGTAGTGGAGGAGGTAATGGCGGAGGAGGAGGAGCACACGGTGGGGGTTATGGGGGAGGAGAAGGAGGTGGGAGCGGTGCGGGTGGTGAATATGCAGGTGGTGCCGGAGGAGCTGGTGGTGGAGGTGGACATGGTGGCGGCGGCGGCGGAGGAGCTGGTGCTGGTGCTGGTGGAGCAGGAGGAAGTGGATATGGTAGTGGTGGTGGGGCCGGAGGGGGTGCTGGAGGAGCACATGGTGGACATGCCGGAGGAGGTGGTGGTGGTGCCGCCGGAACTGATCAGCATGGTGGTGGTAGATATGGAAGTGGTAGTGGAAGTGGTGAAGGTGGTGGTCATGGTGGTTATATCCCTTGAAAAAGTCCCTCCAAAATGGAGAATTAATGGATGATAATAAGATTGGAAACAAGACAATGATCATAAATTAATTAATTAAGCCTATATATACAATGTTAATCTATGAAGATTAGATGCATTTAATGAAGGCGACATATATATATATATATATATATATCAATTTGTGATCTTATTCCAAGTGTTTATGAATTTAAATATATATTGATGTTTTGTGTTCTTAATTAATACTACTAAACTTATGATTAGTTATACTTGAGAAAGCTTGTCAAGTCCCAAGAAATTATATGAATAGTTGGGGAAAACAAATCTTGTAACCAACGTTGAATTAAATTTACAACGGCCAACAAGTCTTTTGAGTCCATGAAATCATTGCAAATCAGACAAGAATTATATATGACAAATATCTTAACCGTACGTATATAGATAGATCTGACTTCCTTCAATTATCAAGATCGCCATTGAATTTAATTTCTATACCCATCGATGACAAGAGTATGACAATTAAGAGGGTGGAAGACGATTGTGACCGTGATGTTCACCAAGTTCATTGGAGACACTTTGTTTATAACAAGGGTTTTAGCAACGACTTTTGTTTTCTCTAAAAGTTAATTAATCGTCAAAAGCTGTTTATGAAAACGATATGTCGTCGCTATATAACATATGACTGAAATATGCCGTCGTTAAAGACACGTCGCTAAAATTCACTTTTCTTCTAGTGGTAGCTTATTCCACAAGCATTGCCTGTGGTAATTTTTTAAAGAATAACTAGTGTGGAAACCGTGCGTTGCGCGGTAGCGTGGGTAATTTGGGTTCAATAACATGTAGATTATCCATATAAATAAATGTTAGTTGGTAAATATAATTATCTACAAATCCTATTCATATCATTTGTAACAATTAGTAGAAGTTAATTAGTGGATTTTTAATATAAATAAAGGGAGTAACATTACGATTGGTCTGTGGATAGTTTTTGCATTGTTTGTATAATTCATAACATTGCACGAAAATTTTTCTTTTTGGCGAGCGATATCTCTGACAAATTTTTAAAAAAAGAAACAAATGTACACTTATATGGCACGATAACTACGTCGAAACGTATGTTCACTCTCCAAATGGGAGATACCCCAAAGGTTGTCATGGGCTGCACAGCCTGCACTAATCCAACCGGCTAAATATAAGTGATTGAAACAACAAAGGTCTAAAATTCTCAACAACCTTGAAATGTTGCAAAACATATACATTTCCTTCTTGTAACAAATACTTAAACTTAGTGACCAAGTTTTCCAAACCATTATAAATATTTAACCAAACGATAACCATAACACAATTTGTTAATAATTTGAATGAGCATAAGAATACGGTGATATAAGAACTTACGTACATTTTCGTCAATGAAAACCATACCAAAACTAATCAAATCCTCATTTCTAAAAAAGAATAAATTTGGTACATCTCATAAAAGAGGAGTTACAAAATTGTGTACTGCATTTACTAATTAAAAACCACTTAAGAAATCTACCATCTTATACATCGACATAATCTACAAAATATAAAGAAATAAGTATCTTTCAATAAACCAAAGTGAATTCACAAAACAACATCAAATGGTTTTTTAAGTATAAAATTTTATGTATTGCAAATACACATACACACTCCTCACATAATAGGAAGATAAAAATTCAAGTTAAGAAAAATAATGTAAAAGATAAGTCTCGTACTAATTCAAAGCAAAATTCATAGAAATCATTAGCAGTTTTGTTTAGCTTGTATAAATCTCAAGTTTCTTGATCCGATGATATTCATAATAACTAATACAGTCAAATGTGCTTAAAATATAGTATACAATTCTCCATGTGGTGAATTCACATAAGCATAAAAATAGTATTGGTAGAATTAACAACTGAGTGGTCTTTTTAGAATATAGATCGAACATGAAGTATGCAAAGTTAAGGGAATGAGAAAAGAAAATATACAAAAATGTGTGATTATAAAGTTATTATAAAATGTGGAAATTAGTAACTATAAAAAAAAACCATAAATGGTAGTGGTACAAAGATATTTGATTGGGTGATGGATAACTATTTATAAGATTCATGAACATTATTTATTTCAACATGTATGATATGCATAATATTGAACTAATTACCTAATCCCGAGTTGGAAAGTTGATAATGTGAAAAAAACAATTGTTTTTTAAATAAAATTTCACCATTTCCATGACCAAAACCTTTTTTAGTGTAGTTGCCGCTAAGAGTAAAACGAAATTGCACATTGACCTAGCATAGGAAATAAACAGTGTCAATAATTTCATAGATCTTGATCAGTAAGTTTTCAAATTGTTTCTTGAAATCCAACACTAACATTGATTATTTGTACGATGAAATAAAATAAAATAGGAAACTAAAATTAATAGATTAAAATAGTATGCACGAATGATTTGTTGAAACTCAAAAAATAAAGGATGAAAGAATAGCTCTCATCTTCGCGAAACTTTAAATGGCATCACCAAGGAATCATGAAACAGAAAACAAACTTTTAGTAACAAAACATAAAAGACATACAAATATCAAGACTAAAATAAAAGATGAATGAAAAAGCAAGAGTTCCATTGTCATTAAAATCAATATATTTAAAGGTAGCAATTTGTTAAAAAAAATTCATAAAATAAAGTATAAGCATCAATATTTATCCCAACACATTACACGATATACAATCAATGCATATCATATGTATATAACATACATTCGTTGAGAATAAACATAGTAGAAACTACGTAGTAGTAGTAGTCAAACGAAGTTTGTAGGTGATAAAAAGTTTGTAGTAACAATATACTTAATAAATGGAAACCGGCGTTGTGCATGTCATGTAAGAATGTATTACATTTGACAATTCATTTGTCTCAGGATTAATTTGTTATAAAAAAATATATGTCTTATTCGTAGGATTATTGAACAATATTGGTAAAATATTTTGAAAGTTGACCTTATTTACCTTCTTATACCATATAACTACATAAGATGTGTCAATCCATGAAGCTCAAATGCTTGGCATGTACCCTATTTTCTGCATTTTTGGAGCAAGCTTTCCTTTATTGGTAAAAGATCTAGTTCAAGAAGATTGAGCGAGATCTTAGGGGGCGTTTGGTTCGTAGGATTCCGATGGAATCTGAAAGAATTGGAATAATCAATTTCATTGACCAAATTCCATTTAGGCGTTTGGTTACATGTGGAATGGAATTGAATTCCACACATTCCACCATTCATGGATTTGATCATTCCATCACAATTGAGAAGGAATTCAATTCAATTTCATCCCATTTTCTCAAAAAGACAAAACTACCCTCATCTTTCCTACTTGATTTACCCAAACCTATATGAACCTATGTCGACTACCATCGATCTGAACCACCGCCGACCACCACCGATCTGAACGACCACCGACCACCGTCAACCACCACCTGTCTGAACGACCACCACCGGTCTGAACCTCCACTGACCACCACCGTTGTGAACCGCCATCGACCACCACCGTTGTGAACCGCCGTTGCCCCTCACCGATCTGAACCGCCGCCACCGACCACCACCAATATGAACCATCGTCGATCAATACCGTTCTGAACCGCCGCCGACCCTCACCGATCTGAACCGCCGACGACCACCACCATTCTGAACCGCCACCGACCATCACCGATCTGAACTGCCGCCAACACCACCGTTCTGAACCGCCGCCGACCATCATCGTTCTGAACCGCCGGACCACCACCATTCTGAACCGCCGCCGACCACCACCGCCGACCACTACCGTTCTGAACGACCATCGATCTGAACCGCTGACCACCATCGATCTAAATCGCCGTTTTGAACCACCGCCAACCATCACTGATCTGAACCACCGTCGACCACCACAGATTTGAACTACCACCAACCACCACTGTTCTGAACCGCCACCAACCCTCATCGTTCTGAACCGCCGCTGACCCTCACCGATCTGAACCGCCCGACCACCATCATTCTGAACCGCCGCTGACCACCACTAATCTGAACTGCCGCTGACCACCAGCGTTCTCAACCACCACCGATTTGAACCATCGTTCTGAACCGCTGCCGACCACCACCGATCTTAACCGTCACCGACCACCACCGATCTGAACCGTCACCGACCACCACCGATTTGAACCACAATAGTTGGATTTCAATTTCAAAAGTTTTATAAAGGGTATTTTGGTCATTTACTAATATTTCATTCCAATTTCAAAGCTACATCAGACAGATTCCAATTCCTTTAACAAATTCCATTCCAGTGTCTGTCAACAAAATAAGTGGTCAAACCTGATAACATTCTATTCCAATTCCTTCAAAGTCAAATTCCTTTGACATATTCCATTCCATCCAAAAACATTCTGCGAACCAAACGCCCCCTTAGCTTGAGTTTTTTTTTGTGTGTAAAGGGACGGAACTTCAGACAAAAACTATATAAGAAAGAAGCACTTACGGAAAAGGGATGGGTAATCCCATCACAAAATGTTGACCTAAAATATGCTTCGAGAACATAGCTAAATCAAGTATAGTACTAAAACCTAAAATGTACGTTAACAAGAAGCCAACCACTCAACCTAGCAATCACCGTAATACAAACAAAAATACAAGCACTCCTAAGGATATTTGTAGTGCAATCCACGGTTCTTATAAGGATTAAAGAGTTAGGTGTTTTCCGCGTTCAATTCCTCTCCTTCTCTATATGGGCATGCTTCTCTGATCTTAGTTTTTCATCTACTTCTTTCAGAATAAAAAATTGTTGTCCCAAATCTCCCGTCTCATTCATAAATAATACATATCCTTAGATAGAAAACGTAAACTTGAATTAAATAAACTTATAATATATAAAAAATTTGACGTGTTTTAATTTTATTGGTAAAATAGGCATGAGGCGTAGAATTTTAGGCCAAGAGGGTTTTATCCCTTCTTTCATCTCTGCAGTCGCATAGATAAATTCTTTTAATAAGAGAAAACAAAGATCTTTAACAAGTTGGTTACGAGTAGTCATCTAGTGGAATTTGGATCAAGAAAAAGTTCAACGGTGTTACCCTATGGCAAACCCAGTTTTATCTTGTGTAACGTTAATATACAATAATAATAATTAAAAAGGCTAAACTTAAACGTGTGATATACATATTAAGCAAAATTTGGTAAAAGTTTTGTTTACTTGCATGCAGTTAATTAGTTGTGTGAACACCAAACCCTTTATTATTCTTAGCCTTTGTCAAAGAGGTCGGCCGATGAAATCAAAAGTGTTGGTTTTGGTCCCATGAAACCAAACTCAAATATTTGGTCCACCATGTGATCTCCCACAAGGCCTTTAGTTGCTGATAAGTTAACGTATTGCTGGTAGACCTCTCATCACATTGCAGGTCGCTAGCTAGCTAATGGAATGGAGGCACTGCTAGCTAGCTAGCTGTAATGAACACATAAAATATATATATATATATATATATATATATATATATATATATATATATATATATACCTTTCATAGGAGACCCTAGTACCTTGTGGTAACCATGAGATCCAATTTTCATCCATCAATCTTAGTAATCAATGGTTTAAAATAAATAAAAGATATATTAATTAAAAACACAATTTTAGGTCATTAAAATAGGTAAAAAGAGTAAAATTGTCAAAAAAAACTTTATAATTCATTGTGATCTAATTTAGGCGGGTCCGATAATTTTGGAATGAAATCAGATAAGATTATCTCTAATTTAGGCCTGTGGAAACCAGTAGGAAGATGGTGGAAGATTGATTTAGATTCGGTAAATTCCGTGAATGATGTGATAGGTGCGGGGGCTCAATTGGGTGTTAATGGTAAAGGACCGAGAAGATGGTTGGCGGTGTGTTGGAATATTTTGTACTTAGTGTGGGTGAATCGGAATAAAGTGGTGTTTGAAAAGTTTAGAGGCTCCATTTTGAACTTATTTTTTGAGTTTTAATTAAAAGCCTTCGAATGGGTCTAAGAAGGGATAAAGAGCTAGCACTAGAATGGACAAGATGGCTTGCGGAACCTTACGGGATCGAAGGTTGAGATCGTGGAAAAGGCTGCTAAAGGGGCTGTTTCAGCCTGGTCGATGCTGGAGGAAGTTCGGAAAATTATCATCGATACCGATTGGGGTTAGTTTGGGACTGCTGTTGGAGGCTGAATCGGACATCTTCGGTTAACTTTGCGCCTGCGTTGAGGGGAAGGAACGAAGATTCATGACTAGTTCGGGGTTTGGCTGAAGTTCCCCCCAGTGCGGTGTTGGAGTATGCTGCTCGACGGGTTGCAATAGTCTAGCCTGGGTACTCGCCGGTTCCCAGGTTTTTTTGCAGATTTCGTGGTTTGTTCGGGTTGTGGTTCGGTGTGACCGGCTAGCTGCAGGTATCATGCAGAGGGCTACGGTCGAAGTCGTTGGTGTGGAGTTTGCCTCTCGCAAACCTTCTTTGACCGGGTTGTATTATGTTTTCTATATTGTTTTGTTTGTTTGTGTAGTTTTTTGCTTGGTTAGTATGTTTGGTTTTCTATGTTGGAAGCTTCTGTTGGTATTTTCTGATTGATCCTTTTTGGTGGTAATAAAGAAATGTTGTTCAAAAAAAAAAATATTGAAATTTATCATTCAATCAAACTTTATTCGGATGAATACCAAAAATACAGTGTGTTACACTGTGATTACCAATGTGATACACTCAAAGTATATTGTGTTACACTGTTATTAGCATTGTGTTACACTATGATTACTATTGTGATGCACTCAAAGAATATTGTGTTACACTGTGATTAACATCGTGTTACACTGTGATTACTATTGTGATGCACTCAAAGAATATTGTGTTACACTGTGATTAACATCGTGTTACACTGTGATTAACATCGTGTTACAATGTGAACGATGGAATGGATGCATAATTTAAAATTTCATACGACCAAATCAAAAAGTAAACAGAATATCTCATAAATAGTTGGTTGAGAAATTTTAGGAAACAATATATTTAATTTATAAATGATTGGTTTTTTCAGTTACAATTTTGTTTTTAATATTATTTAATTTATCAAATGACTAAAATATTCTTCATTATTAATAAATAAATAAATAAAATAATATTAGATGGATGGATGAGATTGAATCTCATAGTTACCACAATCTAATAGAGTCTCATATGATTAGGCCCCTATCTTAACTTATATAAGTGCAATATATACACAAAATAATTACCTTTTGTATAGTAGCTACTTCTTTCACTTGGATCTTGGTAGTACAAGTTATAATAATGTGATCAGAAGTTGAATCAATCCGACATTTGTGCTCAAAATCGGTCATTGGTATTACAATCGATCATTAAGCGCCTGCCGTCGTCTTTAATTGTTAGTGGAGATGTTTGAAAATTTGGTTCAATTTCCTTTTTTCCATGTAGTTTGTGGTTATAGCTGGTCATCACAATTAACTTTCATTCCTGTTTTTTATTTATTTTTGCCAAATGGGAAAGTTTAACAGCATATATCATCTTCATATATAGAGAGGGAGGTTCATAAAGGAAACTTAAATATTTTAAAAATTAAGGAATATTTTTTTTTTTTAAGTATGCATGATGAATAACTTAATAAAATATAATGATGAATATTGTGACACATATTTATGATGAATAATATTTATCATGAATACTCACAAAATAAGTGGTTCTTAGATTTCCAAAATATTTAAGGTCCCTAATTAGGAAATGACACACACACACACACACACATATATATAGTCAGGTTTAGGAAACGCCAAATAAATAGAAAACCGAAAAAACGGATGAAAAATATATATATCAATACAAATGTCAAATTAACGAGAAAAATATGATTGATTTTTTGATGAGCTTCATTCCAAATTTTTATCATACTTCGTATTTTTTTCGATTTAAAAAAAACACTACAAAACATATTACTATCACCGATTCAAAAATCCATCGGTAACCTCTATCGGATCAAAAGTCGTCAGCGATGGTATCACAGACGGAATTACCAACGGATCCGTTAGTAATATTCGGATCCAGCACAAAAATGCTAATTATTTAAAAGAATACCTAAACGACTAAATCACGTGCAAAATCACATGTGATTTTACATTAAAGGTATGCAGGTGACTTTGGCCGCGTTTTCAAGTCACGGGGCAAATACGTGTGAATCACATGTGATTTTGTACATGATATTAGTGTAAAAAATGTGATTTAACTGTTTTCTAATTCTCTTAAATATGTATTGTTCTTTTTTTGAACCCGAATCTATCTATCTATATATATAATTATATATATATATATAAATCGGAAATAACTAAATAGAATGCTTCACAACATTAATTTACATGGCATCCCTTATATATAGAGAGAGGGGAGATGGTTCAAACGAGAACGCTAACTATTTAAGAAAAAAACAACAAATCATGTGCAAAATCATATATGATTACGCATTATATAACGGCCAAAAAATGGACACTCACGACTTTGCCCACGACTTTAAGTCGCGGTGAATTATATACGATTTTATACGTGAATCAAATATGATTTTGTATGTACTCGACCATTCTCGTGTTTTCTTAAATAGATATTGTTCTTATATGAATTTACCTCTATATATGTAAATATTTCTGTCTAGGTGAGATATATATATATAGGGGTTGTTTTATTTGCAACCCTTAAAAAGGTTGCAAACCTTGCAACCCACATCTTAACCGTCGAATTCATGATCGGCGGTTACAATAGATATGGGGCCCAATATTTTTAATTAAAAAAACAGAAAAATAAAAATAAAATAACCGTCGATCATGAATCCAACGGTTAAGATGTGGGTTGCAAGGGTTGCAACATTTTTCAGGGTTGCAAAATATCCTTCCAATATATATATATATATGGCTCACTATCAAAAAGGAAAGCTATGAATTTATGTGGAATTAATATTGTTGTAGAAAACCACAAGGGTTGTGGCGTACTGGTTAAGGCCCTGAGGGATGGGTGGAATATCCTATTTGTTCAGGGTTCGAATCCAGACATACACAACAATTGTGGCCAATAAGACTTAATTAAGCCTGACGTCTTATAGTCATAATTTGCCATGGGATTAGTCAGCCTTTTCCAAAAAAAAAAATTGTTGTAGAAATATTTCATCTAGTATGTATCTTTGTAGCACTAAGACGAACCTAATTTAATTCTTTTAATTATTTTGCATGCGCTTTAATTTGTCGAATATAGTCATAAGTGACGAAATTGAACCGTTTTTAATTAAAGTACCCTTTAATTAAAGAAATCAAATTTAAATAGGGTGGATGACGATAGCTTGAGTTGGATATCGATTACTAATATTTTAATATGTTAATTAATCATAAAGCTCGAATATATGGAGAAAATTAACTTATCAATTCATAGATATGTTCACTGCACAATGGAGGAGATTTCAAAAACCGTAAACCTTTTCATAGCATTTTACGCAAGGGTAGTATGTTAATTGGTTGTTACAAAAATTAAACATTTATACGAAACTTTCATCTACTTAATTTCAATAAACTATTTTTATTAACATGATTGAAACTTTAACAAATTCATACACATGAAACTTCATGAAAGTGAAAATAAAAGTTGATCGATGATCAAAGTAGTTGAATGTCCGTGTTTTGGTCAGCAATCCATTGAAGATAATTGAAGGCCGGTGACTTTTTTAGTAGTTAGATAAAAAAAACCAACTCATCAAATGGTTTAGAAGTATTCTCATATAACTCTAATTCCCACAAGAACCGAACCTATACATGCATATATGGAATACATGATGAAAATTTTATTTCCTCAATTAATATCATGCATATATCTAGAAAATAGAATATAAGAAAATATAATTTATGTTGCCAATAGATAGATAATTCAAGAGACAACGCTTGTAAGATTTGAAATCAGTATTTTATATAAGTCAACTTGAAAAGCGGTTTAGGTATGTGAGTACTCAAGTGGATGGGCATAAAAGATCAAAGTGTGGGTAACAGCAAAAAGCAGCACTAGCTTAAACCACCATGTAGGGTCATAAGTGAATGGGTTCTCTTTTTGCATGTGGTTACTAGTGAGGCCACTTGAAGTAATGCTTCTTAAAGCCCTAGCCAATGCCTATATATATGCAACCAATTTCATGCAAATCACCAACAACTCACATTCTTCACTTTCATTTCACCATGGTTGTTCACAAAGTTTCAAGTCTGGTTTTCTTGGTGTTTTTAGGTTTGGGCATTAGTGTGGCGACTAGAGCTCTCTTGACTGTTGAAGAGGGCATTCCTTACTCTCATGGTGGTTTAGCAGGAGGAGGTGGTGGTGGTGGAGGTAGTGGCGGTGGTGGAGGTGGTGGTTATGGTTCAGGAGGAGACCATGGGGTTGGATACGGAGGTGGAGCAGGCAAAGGCGGTGGTGCAGGGTATGGTAGTGGAGCAGCCGGAGGTGGAGGTGGAGGCGGTGGTAGTGGAAGTGGAGGAGGTGGTGGAGGAGGAGGAGCAGAAGGTGGGGGTTATGGTGGAGGAGTAGGAGTAGGAGGGGGGAGCGGTGGTGGATATGGTGGTGTAGGGCATGTTGGTGGAGCAGCTGGAGGTGGAGGTGGTGGTGGCGGTAGTGGTAGTGGGGGAGGAGGAGGAGGAGGAGATGATGGAGCACATGGTGGTGGTTATGGTGCAGGAGAAGGAGGAGGAGCAGGAGGTGGGATTGGTGGAGGATATGCCGGTGGTGCTGGTGGTGGAGGTGGACACGGTGGAGGTGGAGGAGGAGGTTCTGGTATTGGAGGAGGTGGAGGAGGAGGTGATGGCACACATGGTGGTGGATATGGTGAAGGAGCAGGAGCAGGAGCAGGAGGAGGTGGTGGTGGTGGGATCGGTGGTGGTGCTGGTGGTGGTGGCGGAGGAGGTGCTGACATTGGAGGAGGTGGAGGAGGAGGAGATGGAGCACATGGCGGTGGTTATGGTGCTGGGGAAGGAGTAGGAGGAGGGATTGGTGGTGGATATGCCGGTGGTGCAGGTGGTGGAAGTGGACATGGTGGTGGTGGCGGAGGAGGTTCTGGCATTGGAGGAGGAGATGGAGCACATGGTGGTGGTTATGGTGCAGGAGAAGGAGCAGGAGGAGGAGGTGGTGGTGGTATCGGCGGTGGTGCTGGTGGTGGAGGTGGACATGGTGGTGGTGGCATTGGAGGAGGTGGAGGAGGAGATGGAGCACATGGTGGTGGTTATGGTGCAGGAGAAGGAGGTGGGATTGGTGGTGGATATGCTGGTGGTGTTGGTGGTGGAGGTGGACATGGTGGTGGTGGCGGAGGAGGTACAGGCATTGGAGGAGCAGGAGGAAGTGGATATGGTAGTGGAGGCGGAACGGGAGGGGGTGCTGGAGGATCATATGGTGGATATAGTGGTGGAGGTGGAGGTGGTTCCGGAGAAGGAGGTGGAGGTGGTGGTGCAGGAGGTGAGCATGGTGTTGGATATGGAGGTGGCAGTGGGAGTGGTGAAGGTGGTGGTCATGGTGGCTATATTCCTTGAGAAAATCATTCAACGTCCAAATTAAAATGGGCATGCAATTGATTACATTTCTTATATATACGAGAATTAGATCCAACATGCAACTGCAAACTGCTTGCATCCATCAATTTGTAATCTTATTCTACGTGTTGTTTAATGATGAATTCAATTATGCGTTTAATTTTGAGTGTCTCGATCTCATTTGGTTATTTAATTTGTACAAGTTTTCAACATGCATGCATTCCCCTTTCTTTCATTATTATTTCCATTTCTTTACGTGTATATATATATATATATATATATATATATAATTCATGATATAATTAAATATAAAATAAAATCGAAACCCATGATAAAATAATTATAGAATATTTAAACCAAGTATCACACCAATATATTAACTTATGTCTAATTACACTTTTCAAGGTTAGATTTCAGTTAGAACAACTAATTTTATTTATAATCTTTACGAATATGAATACATTTCAATGTGTAAGATATAAGTCTTTAAATCATAGTACTTTGTAATCAAATCCAAAAAACATTCTAAAACAGACCATGGCACATAATTTGAGATAAAGATAGGAAGAAACCTAATTTTGTAAATGAAATTGTTTATACATATCAAAAACTGTTAGATCTATGAGAAGAAGCCATAAATCGGTGGATGAATTGATAAAACCACGAACTTTGATGAGGGAGAAAAAAAGGTTTCTTTTTGGAATCTGTTTTGGTGATTTTCTTTACAAATAGATAGCATTTTCTTACTTTAATAATTTTGTTAATATTTAAATAAAATGAGTGAATTTTGTTAATTTCTATTTTTGCGTGTTTCTCGTTTTAAGCTTTGAATCGTTGTATTATGGGTCCAAAATGGAGTCTCGTAGCAAAAGTTTTGAGCGTTTTAGCACGACACCGCATGTTAGCCCAGTCATGCGCCTACAGGAACAATAGGGTCCGGTCATCCATGCCAAGGCAGTAGGCACACATCAAATCGCGTATACCCTTTTCTCGTATGGGTCAAACTCTTAGGTGACAATGAAGGCACATCAGAAGAAGCTTGAATTTACGTTTCAGAAATGAGGATATAGATTGACATATGCTGGGACCATGTTGGATACGGCACCAAATAAGGTCTTCCTTGAGGAGTTAGCAGTTGCGTCTTTTACGGATAAATTATGAAAAGTCGGTTGTGGTGGTTTATGAGATAGATGGCGGCTCTTGTGGGGAGGATAAAAAGCATGATGGTGGGCAAAGTGAGGAAGATGTATTGAACATACCTTTGCTTCTATGTTGTTCTTAATATAGTTTGAACTATTTTCATTTTCCTCTTTTTGGCAAACTTTTTGAAAAAAGTGGACAGAATTAGTTTTTCTCGCACACTTTTTTCTAAAAATATGGTTCTCATAGGGCACATGTTCTACTATTTGAAGTATAAATTTAAATTGGTTTGGTTTGATTTATGAATATCATCTACAAGCACATTTGTAAATAAGAGTACGAGTTTGTGTTTCTTGTTGTTTATCGATCGGGCTAAATCACCTGATGCTTGAACCTTGAATAAGTGAAAAGACAAGAGATGAAACAAAATTTAGAGTTGTTTACTTACATCTTAATGAGTTTAATGGTTTGCATGGGTGGCTTATTCGCTCAACCATATATGAGTGTTTCTTTACGGATTAATCGTTAAGCTACTAAGCTAAAATGGCTATATGGAATAAGTTAGGACTCCTCAATTGTCCACATTAAGTCATCCCAAACAAATTAATACCACTATTAATTAATATATTATATTACTATAAATTTTTTTAATTATATTATTAAATATGTAATTAGTTATTTTTTCTAGATGTCATTAAAATATATAAGATAATCATTAAATTCTAACAAAATACTTAATTTTTTTTTATATAAAAACGTTATATTATTAAGCCTAAATTAAACAAATTTATATAAAAAAAACATCATCACTTTTCTTAAAACAATCCAAAATCGTACTGTAAATCGACAAAAAAACAAAAAATAAATTGAAACATTAAAATCGTGATGTATTTCGCTGCATTGCGCGAGTACGCTTCTAGTAGTAATATAATATATTAATTATTAGTGATATATGGAAATGTCTGCATAAAATGAAGGTCTTGCACACACAAAATTGGTGAGTGTTAGAAGTCTCCAGTAGTAATATGTATTTTGTGCTTTGATACTTGTAAATTAAGAGATTTTTAAAATCTTGCATAAAATGATGGTACCTTGTGCCTAATAATTTATATGTAAGAGTTTTTTATCCGTGTTTTATAATATATATATATATATATATATATATATATAAGTTTTGGAAATGTTGGAATAAGTATATACAGTAGATTATTGGTACTCACTATGTTCGATCTTGGCATCAATTTGTTGACTATTTAAGTTCATTTTGATCCTTAGCCATCATAATTGTCAAATAATAGTTTTCATTTAAAATTTAATAAAATATTTTGTAACACCATCAAATCTGGAAATAACAACAAAATTAAAATTTTCTAAATACATCAATAAATGGTTCATAAACAATCACAGTTTAAGGTTTAACCTCAACACATACAATTTATTCTCTACATACAGTCTATAACAAGGACGGGTGCTACTAAAACCCAATAATAGTCGTTATCTCGAAACTGCGGAAGACTTCATCAATTACTTACATTTGTGAAAAACTAAAGCACAACACATCTCTTCTTAGTACTACTAGAACCAAACCCCCAACTGGAACCTGATGCACATGCCGACAAATAAAAAGGTTAGGCTTAACGCCTAGTGAGCTCAAGAGTTTTCAATATATATAAATTAATCGTTTACAAAGAAAAAATGCAATGAAATCATAATCTTTCAAAATGATATGCTTTACTTATGAAAATGACTCGTTTATCAATAATTATGCATTTTAAACGAAAGAGACACCGAGTTAATCGTTAACCAAACCAAATTGTTTTAAGGGCGAAGATCCCAATATAAAACGTTCTTTCGTAAATTTAAGTTCAACCCAAAACTTGCTAAAAATAAAATAGAGGGAGGACTTCAAATTTTATAAAACGCGGGTAAAATGTTATATCTCGAAATACCCAACCCGGGTGGAACATGACACACGACTCATAAAACCATAGATGAAAACCCATATAAATAAATATCACCGTGAACACGGACATTAGACCCAAAACTCACGCAACCATAAAATGGGACGAAATCAAATACCGAAACGTGGAGGTAACGTATTTCATTCAAACCTTAATATACGTGGGGGGCAATATTAAGACCATCATTACCGTCGACCACACAACCAACGATAATAAAGTATGACGTTAATATTTAAAATGCTAACGAACGACGACGGGGAGACTCGTTTCCATCTTGGGTGACGAGAACACGTAAATGGGGTCACCCGTGATGTTACTGGATTTCACCACATATCCCGAACCTAGTTCCCATGTCATGTCAGACATCACAATCCTCAGCCCGTTTATGCCTTTGTCCATACTCCGTTGAGTTCCACCCCAAGGACTTACGGACATGGGTGCCTATTCAGTCTAGCCAAGTTTCAACTCAGCAGCATTGCGTCATATATTGCCTACTCGCTAGCGAACCCAAGCGGTCAATAATTGTAACCAAAATCTCAGACCCTACAAAACAGACAGACTTACGTGCCTATGGATCCATTACAACACTGTCTAACATTACATCATACTCAAAACCCCACAACGGTTATTAATCCGGACAAATGTCCTCAGGACTCAATTTAGTCAAAACTGAGCCAAAGGCCAAACAATTTACGTAAACCCCCAAATGAAAGCCAGTATAAACATTGAAACTCTAATTTTGAACTATTTTCTCCAAAATCATCAAATTTGAAATTTGATAAACCAAACACTAGGAAATCATCAAGAGAACATTTATATCTTAAAACAAGGTTTAGAAATGGGGAAGATACACTTACCACTTAGGTTTTGACGAAAACCTAGAAAACCCTAAAATAGAGCTTGAGGTTGAAGATGAAGATGAAGCTTCTTGACCCTAGCTTCCAAGCTTTGTTGGGTGGTGGAGAAACACTTGTAACATATTAGATTTGGTATATTGGATGCGTAAAATCTGATGTTAGGGTTTGAGGGTTAATTTTGGAGAGAAGAGGGTGAAAGGGGTTGAAAGAATGAATGAGAAAAGTGAGAAAATGGCTTAAAAGAGGCCTGGCCTAACGGCGAATATGCCCCGCGATATGTCACTTTCGCTGGCACTCTCACTGAAAGTGTACCGCGGGCAATAATGCTCTTCGCGAAAGTGACACGCGATTTTGACACATGTCACTTTCACTGTCACTTTCTCCCAGACTCCCCAAAGCCCGAAAATCCGATCTTTTTCGACACTAAGACCCTCAACACTCTTTAGAAGTTTTAGTAGTGTTTTCCCAACATGAATCCCACCAAACATAAGGTACAGAAACGCCTGGGTACCCTTATACTTACCGAAAATTACGGGTGTTACATATTTTAGTTGTTATAGGAAAAGCATAATAGAACAACAGTAAATAGAGAGAATGAAATATGCAATTCTCATTAATCATAAACCCTTTAAATAGGGAGAAGTTTACAAAGAAAAAGAAACATTCATTAAGGTAATTTCTAATACTAGGAAAATATTCTTTCAATCACTTCCTTTTGATGATGGCACATAATCCTTCAACACGCCCCCTTGTGTCGAGTCAAAGGAGTGATGGTGCATAGTTCTTGCCTCATTAAAACCTTACGCCAAAGAAACAAAACCCGGTGGGAAAAATAAAAACTTTAGATGAAGGAAAGAGTACAAGGTACCAATAAACTATTCCTTTAGTTTACTATCTTTCTTGATTCGTACATCAATCAAAAGGTTTATAATACAAGATGATTTATAAATTGTTGCCTCACTAAAACCTTGCGCCAAGGAACAAAACCCAGTGGGAAAAATAAAACCTTGGGCGAAGGAAAGAGCATAGCTTATTAATAATACATGTTTAGTAGACATCTTCTTTTGTCTATTACTCCCCCTGATTTGTACATCAATCAAGAGAGATTAGAAAATATTCACATTTTTCACATACTTTACTTGATTCACTTGAATCCTTAGGGGAGTTTGTTGTTGTTGATTGCATAGAAACTTAAGCAGATAATGTTTTGTGTTATCAACCTTTATGTATCTTACTTTCATTCCTTTGGTATATGATGCATTATTTCCATGTATGCGGTAGGATATTGGTTGAACTCAAAACATTAGCTTCTCTAATATGTGTAATGATAGTGTCCTTAACCATGTACACTCTTGAAGAATTTCATGTAGAGTTATATAGTTCAAGGAGGTAGGTACATAAAGTTGCTTAGTTTACTTCCAAACAATCGACATGTTCCCAATGGTACTTTTTTATCTAATTTGGGAACGACCTTTATATGAGCCAGACATATATCTAATATCAGCAAATACATATCAATACATTATTTGATACTTTTCTATAAGATCTAGTACTTTTGCTGCTTACCTTATAAGTAGGTACTGAAGTTCCATTACCAATCCCATTTTTCTTTCTATAGGGAAAGTATATGCCCAGGTCATTAATTCCAAAAGATTAATTTGATATCATTCCAATGACGTTGCATTGGCGCTGAGCTAAATCTAGCTAACAAGTTCACCGAGAAATACAATATACGGCCAAGTGCATTATGCTAAGTACGATAATGCGCATGTTGTACTTAGATAGGGAATTCCAGCTCCCAACACTTTTTCGTCATCATCCTTTAGACGAAATGGATCTTTCCTTATATCCAACACTTTGACCGGTCATGGGAGTGCTAACCTGGTGCGCTTTGTCCATATTAAATTGTCTTATTATTTTCTAGACATATGCGATCGGTGAATTAATATTTCACAAACTCGGTCTCCTAGCTCAAATAGCTAGACAAAACCAAGTTTTCCCAAGATTTTCCATCTCAAATTTAGATTTCAAGTAACATGTGGCTACTCTTATTTCATCAAGAGTGCCTATTATGTTCATAACATCGACATATAAAGCTACTTTGAAAATCTAGAACTTGTTTTCCTATATAAATACGCAAAGGCACAATTAATCGTTCTTATATATCCTTTCTCAATCAAGTATTCACTTAGGCGGGTATACCACACCACATATATTGCTTTAATTTATAAAGTGAGTGTTTTAGTTTTATTGCAAACGCATTTCATGGTTTAGAGTTACTTGATTTTGGTAACGTAATATCATCAAGTACTTTTTATATATCTCTGAATTTAGATCCCCGTTGAGATATGTGGTAACCACATTCATGAGCTGCATTTTCAGTTCTTCGGAAACTACTAGGCTAATTAATTAGCAAAACATTATAACATCCATCATGAGAGAGTAAGTCTTCTTGTGGTCAATCTAGGGTGTTGTGAGAAACCTTGCGCTAAAGAAGAGCCTCATACATTATGACTTAATTATTCTCATTACACTTTATAACAAATGATTTATCTATATCTTACAGGCTTTACACTTGGTGGGTTAGCACTACCAAACCAAATACTTGTTCATTTATCAAATAATATGATTCTCCTGGATTGCTTATTTAGGCCAACTTGCTCTTTGTTGATATTTTTCAACCGAGCATGGTTCGATGTCAATGTGTTCTATCATCTCATAAGCAACATTATATGCGAAACATATCATCAATGAGTATGTATGATATGTCCATCGACTCATATGCACTCTCATAATTCATTTGAGATTTCTTTGATCTCTGGAATCAATATTAACTTCGGAGCGTTCTCCAGTAATGATTCATAGACATAGTTTAATCAGAGACAATCTCATGAGAGGTTTATGTATTGATGACAAATAGTTGTGCCTTACTCTTCTCTTCCTTTAGATGAGTATTTATCGAACCAATTAGCTTCCCCCCATTTCCGTTTGGGAGCTACGACCTCAACCACACATCCACCATGTGTGATTGCAACGCACTTTCCAACGACGTTGTGCCCAGCTTGTTTGGGGACTTTAACCTTGCGAGTATATTTGCAGCTCGTATATGTGATCTTTCACTTCTGGAATAACATTAAACGTATCAAGTATCGAGTCTGATTCATTTGACTTCAACTTTACATTATGAAGTTTGGGGATAAACATGAGACAAAGTGAGAATATTTAATGACACTTCCTGTCGTTCCTGTGGAAAATCCTTTTTCCTATCTCCCCCTAACGACGAGAAGACTATCTCATCAAAGTGACAATCCGCAAATCTAGTAGTAAACAGATCAGTCGTCAAGGATTCTAATTAGCGGATAATTTTTGGAGATTCATATCCAACAAACATACTTAATCATTTTAAAGACCCATTTTGGTGCGTTGTGGAGGCGCAATTGGCACATATACTGCACAACCAAACATGTGTAAATGTAAAATATCAGGCTTATATTCAGTTACCAACTGGTACACATGAGACTGGTTAGCTAGTACTAGGTCTCAAAATGATGAAGTAAAGTTGCTTATAATATTGCATAACCCAGACACATGTAGGTAATTTGGTGCGCGTAACCAATGTCTTGGTTGCCATCTATATTATTTTGATGACAACTTCTACGAGACCATTTTGGAGTATAGGAAACTCTACATTGATCCCAATACATATGCAATAATCACCAAATCCTTATGATGTAAATTCTCTAACATTCCAAGTCATGTAGACTCGATGAGATAAGCAGGGTGGTGAGCCCTTAAACGTATAACTAGTGTTAGGAATGCAACATTTCATGTGGACAATAATACGACATGCATTCATCGTGTCAAAACCAGAAACATAAAGTACTTAAATGGCCCGCATTCTGGATGTTTATGTCCATAAATATCTTGTATTCGTTGTAAGAATGAAATATTTTTGTATTATGTCGTTAGCTTTAGGATGGTCTCATTTCTGTCTTGACTACCGGATCAAGGTATACAAAAGTTTTAGGTATTCGAGAGTGGCATATTATGATAATGGTGTTGCTTCTCATGCTGCAGAAGTCAAAAGTTGCAATTTGCCTTTCACTCGAAAAAGAATGTGTCTATGTGTATTTTGCAGACACGGGTCACTATGTCATGACCATGGTGTCCCATGTGATCATGTCGAAACATATATGTTTCATTGTACAAAAATTCTTAATTGGTGACAAAATATGATTTAGTGACCTAGATAATCCACTAATTGACACATTAATTTCTCTAATATATGTTTCTTTCATATATTTAGAGTTGACGTACATATACTTAATTTCATTCTTATAATATGATTTCCAATTGATATGAATATCTTAACAAGACTTTCATTAATATAGTGCTTTAATGACTATTAATCTTGTATCAACAAGAAAATGACAATACATCATCTAAGTATTTTGGTTAGATGAATTATAAAATAAGTATTAGTCAATCTCTTTAGATTGTATGAAATGTTCTACAAAAACTCAAGTTCTCATCAATATATTCCTACACGGAACGGATAATATCGAGAGTTTTGTATTTGTTTTTAATGTATTTCTTTACATCTATAATGGTTATCGATTTGAGTGTGCATATTTATTTTATGCTTAATATAAATTTCAAGGAAACATATGCTTAATCAATCTTAAATTAATATGTTATAGTTTATTTTCAATTTGTTCCTTTTTCAAAAGAACTAGTGATTAATGTATTTCTTCTTTGACTATCCAATATCAACTAGTCAGTAGTTGCATCTTTGCTCCAAGGATTGGAAAATCCTTTCAACTATTGTCATGACCCTGACCCTTTCCACGGTTTTGTCCACATGGTACATAGATGCCACGTGTGAGAAATTGTCTTCACTCACTATTCTTTGGAGTTGTTTCCTCTAGGGGTGTTCGAAAAAACCGGAAAACCGAGAAACCGAGCCGAACCGTTTGATCTGAAACCGAAAAAACCGATAACCGAAATAATCCGAAAATCAAAAAACCGAAAACCGAAAAAACCGGGTATTCACGAGTCGGTTTCGGTTTCGAATTTTCGGTACCCGCGGGTACCCGAACCGAACCGAATATAATGTATACATAATATTTTATTTATATTACTTACTTATTTATTTATTAACCTAAAGTTAAATGATTAAAATCTTTTACTTTTTGCTATCAATCATTACGTTGGATGACTAAATTTAGATGTTAACCGAAAAATGGATGTTATTAAACAATTAAACTTATTTTAATTTGGAACGCTTTAATTATTTTTATATATTTTATGTGTGATTTTTTTAAATGTTATATTTTGATACCATTTTTATATTGTAAATGATATTTTTTATAACTTCGGGTAACCGTGGACCGAACCGCGGGTAACCGTCTTATTTCGGTTCGGCTCGGCTCGGCTCGGCTCGGTTAGGCTTAACCCGCGGTTCGGTTTCGGTTCGGGTAACTAGGTATCCGCCTTATGCGGTTCGGTTCACATTTTCATTACTAACCGAACCGAACCGAACCGTGAACACCCCTAGTTTCCTCCTCTAACACTTTCATTATTGATCTCGAGAATTTTTTTGTCCCGACATATCTGTGTTGTTATTTGAAATAACCTTGTGGTGTCTCTCAACCACTTGCAGTAGGTTGATGAGTTTGTCTAAAGGTTGCGTTCCAACTTATATTGGTTCATTAATATTTAATGATATATGAAAGGTGAAAATAATGTTATAAATCATGTCATCTTATGTGAGTTCCTTGCCATAGAAATTGAGACGCATTTTGGATATAACATTTCTTTGTTGAAATCAGTTACCTTTTTGTAATCAAGTAAGTGGATTTCATTCCGCTATACGATTAGTTCGGGAAGTACATATTCATTAATACTCCTGATTCTCCCTTTCGGGATATCTCACAGTTCTTTAAAGGTTTTTAGTAAAGGTATTCCTATGAAAGTTAGAATTTATATGTCGTCTCAAAACATGATGATATTTGTTTGTACCTTTTCAAGAGGTTGGTTTTAAGGTCAATAGGGAGCTGATGGATTTTAGGTATATTCTTGTACTTTTCCGAGAAAGTTATTTTTATATTGGATATTCATATTTGTATTCAAGTTCTTTTGAGTTTAGGATATTGAATCACAGATGAATTGTTTCAACCATTTACGTATATAAGGGATAATGTATGATTTTCTAAAACAATGACTCGCGGTTTATAATCATTATATTATGTATGAAATTTCATTATCATAATAATATTGGGTTATTGTATGCTTACATTTTGTTGATAATACTTCATCAATATTTCAATTTACGAAAAAAAATCACTTAATCTATTGGATTTTCAGGTAGTAGGGGAATCACATGGATTTCTTAAGTCCCTACAAACCTTAGGGCTAAATTTACACCCATTTGACGAAATCCAATCGATATTTTGCGATTTATTTAATTTGAAGATAACATAGTTAATTATATAGCTTTTGGCATTAGGCCAAAATAAATGAGTTTGGCATATGAAGCCAATTTCAATATTTTAATACCTTAATATTATTTTGATATATTTTGCCACGAGGCCAAATAAATATTGTTTTTTTTTTGCATAAAGCAAAATTCAAAAAAAAATAATACATTAAGGATATTCAAAGTTTTCTTTTTTGGTAAATACCATAAAATACATGGATTGAAAGTGGAACTTTCAAAAAATTATTTATAAGATTGTAAATTACAAGTAGGAACTTATAATTGTCGCAAACATTTGAATATAATATATGACATTTTAAGGCTAAATTCATAGAAAATAAACATTTAAACGCACATTTGAATAAACAGAGACATATTAAAATAAAACACAGTGATATGCTTTAAAATAAATATTTCAATATTAACCTAAACAAATAAATAATATTGATCAATTAAGGTAATCAATTGAGCAACCTAATATATGCGTCCAATTAAATATGATTAAAGATATATTTAAAAATGTCATTATTTAAGGAAATTGTTTATGAAATATAATCATTTATATGATATTGTTGTTATGGGAAGAAAATCAATTTCATAAAAAAATAAGCAACTATAATTTAATAGACAATTAGTGATTTATTTAAAAATAATTTAACCCTATAACACATAAATCATTAAAACATCTCAAAACAATGATCCATTATGCTTATGTTAATTATTTTTTCGTTTTTCATGTACACAATAAAAACATAGGAGAATGTTAAATTAATAATAATAATTAAACATGCTCAATAAATTCATAATTAAATTAATTAACTAAGCACGCTTAATAAAGATTATAATTACGAAACATAATAGTGCAACAAAATGAATGCTAAGTAACTGGTCGAATTCAACATATACGATACACTACTGGAAAATTGCTTATTTCCGACCAAGATTTTCGACGGATAATATCCGTCGGTAATTACCGATGGAACACCGACGGAAATGAAAACTTTGCGACGGATAGACTATCCGTCGGTAATCCGTCGGTAAATATATATATTTACCGATGGATATTAAATTATTTTTTTTTATTTTTTTTATATTCAAATCCGTCGGAAATCCGTCGGTAATTTATATAATTTAATAAATATTTATTTTTTCCTGACGTCCGTCAGTGATCCGTCGGTAATTACAGACCGATTACCGACGGATTACCGACTGCATTTAATACTCCATCGGTAAATTTAATAATTTAATAAATATTAATTTTTTTTGTGATCATGTATGTATATATATATATATATGTATGTTTGTATGTATGTGATCATGTATGTAATATGTATGTATATATGTACATGTACATATGTGATCATGTATATATGTATGTGATCATGTATGTATATACACATGTACGTATGTGATCATGAATGTATGTACACCATGTATAGTATGTATGTGATCATATATGTAATATGTATGTATATACATGTACATATGTGATCATGTATGTATGTATATGTACATATGTGATCATGTATGTATGTACATGTACATATGTGATCATGTATGTATATACACATGTACGTATGTGATCATGAATGTATGTACACCATGTATAGTACGTATGTGATCATGTATATAATATGTATGTATATACATGTACGTATGTGATCATGTATAGTATGTATGTGATCATGTATGTATGTACATGTACATATGTGATCATGTATGTATATACACATGTATGTATATACACATGTATGTATATACACATGTATGTATATACACATGTATATGTGATCATGAATGTATGTACACCATGTATAGTATGTATGTGATCATGTATGTAATATGTATGTATGTACATGTACATATGTGATCATGTATGTATGTACATCATGTACTGATCCATTAAAGTCAACCGGGTCCATTAAAAGTCCAACTGGGTACGTTAAAGCCTAACTGGATCCATTAAAAGCCCAACTGGAAACGTTAAAGTCCCACTGAATCCATTAACTAGATATATTAAAGCCAACCAGGTCCATTAAAGCCCAACTGGATCCATTAAAGCCCAACTGTGTATGTTAAAGCCCAATTGGATACGTTAAAGCCCAACTGGGAACGTTAAAGCCCCACTGAATCCATTAAAGCCCAACTGGTAACGTTAAAGCCCAACTAAATCCATTAAAGCCCAACCAGATCCATTAAAGCCCAACTGGGTACGTTAAAGCCTAACTGGGTCCGTTAAAGCCCAACTGGATTCATTAAAGCCCAACTGTGTATGTTAAAGCCCAATTGGATACGTTAAAGCGCAACTAAATCCATTAAAACCCAACCAGATCCATTAAAGCCCAACCGTATTCGTTTAAAGCCCAACCGAATTCGTTTAAAGCCCAACTGGGTACGTTAAAGCCTAACTGATCACATTTGGTCCCTGATCTAACTGGAATTAACGGGAAAAGATAACCGTTAATTGTTTCCATTAAGTCCAGTTACTTCAGGGGTATTTTAGTCAATTTAAATATAATTTGATAAATTAATAAATAATTTTAAATATAATTTGATAAATTAATAAATAATTTTAAATATAATTTGATAAATTAATTAATAATATATTTATTAATTTTAATATTAAATAATATTTTTTAATAATTTATTTAATAATTATAATTTTAAATATAATTTTAATTTAAAAGTAATTTATTTAATAAAAAACAATTATCCGTCGGTAAATACCGACAGAAATTCCGTCGGAAATCCGTCGGTGAATTTCCGAAAATTCTTAAAAAAAATAGCGGGCTTAAAGCCCTAGTCTCTCGATCTCCCTCTCAGTCTCTCGTCTCCCTCCCTCAACCCCATCTCTATCTTGATTCTCACTCTCAGTCTCACTCTCGCTCTCGATCTCTCCACCGGCGTTGACCTCCACACCGGCAACGACGACCTCCACAACGGCGACCTCCACAACGACAGCAAAACCACTCAGATCCCTCAGGTTTTGTCCCTTTTCTTCTCTTTGTATGTACTATTTACTGTTATTCAATTAGGGAAGAAGAGATTTTGTTTGAATTTATGTCAAACTCACTAGAATTCTTATCCGAAGTCGATGAGATGATATTAGTTTGGTTGTGAATGTAATGCTAAGTATGATTTTTCTGTTTGTAGTTTGGTTATGTATTGCATATATTAGTTTGGTTGTGAATGTAATGCTAAGTATGAATTTATGTCAAACTCACTATATATGAATATGTGTACAGTGTGAGTGTGTGTTGGCTTTCTTTGTTGTTAAATTATAAAAAGTTAAAGTGTCATTGGTTGAATGGTATCCAGCTTATCGGTAGATTTTAATTTTTCTAAGAGTTTAAACATTATCAAAAGTTATGAGTGTGTGATTAGTATTTATCGTATATAAATATAATACTTTAAAAAAATTATAAATGAATAACAAATGTCGTATTGCTAATCTAACCAAACTAAACACGGTTTTAGGCTCTTGGTAGTTGGTTTACGACTGGCTTATGGAGCCTTTGATCTCTACACACCAACCATTATATATATACGTCCAATATTTCTTTTTGTCACATTCGTAAAAAATATGTATATTGTATTGCATCCATAAATCAAAGTTGTATGTTTGTGTATACGATTCTTAGACTAATACATGTCACATCTAGAAAATCAAGGTTGTGTGTTTGTGTACATGATGACATTATTTCTATCTGATCATGTGCACACTACCTCTATTTGGTATGATTTAGGATTTTATTATACTTGATTTTATTTATTTATTTTAGTTGGGTTGCCAATTGTTGGGCAAACATTAGGTTGATATACGGAAATATTCATTTTATAGCCGTTATGCCGCCGAAATTTTAAAAAACATATGTTTGACTTTCCAATAGTCAAACCATTACATTTAGAGTTTTAGAGTCATCTAAAACTCCTCTAAACCTATGGTTTGACTTTCAAGAAGGCAAACCATTACATGTAGTGTTCAATAGACTTCTAACTTCGTTGACACCTACGGTTTGACTTTTAAATAGTCAAACCATTACACGTAGGGTTTTAAACTTTCCAAAACACATTTCTTTGATTATAACCTATGGTTTTGACTTTTCAATAGCCAAACCATTACACTTACAGTTTAAGAGTCATCCAAAACTCCTATACACCTATGGTTTGACTTTCAAGAAGGCAAACCATTACATGTAGTGTTCAACAAACTTCTAACTTCGTTGACACCTACGGTTTGATTTTTAAATAACCAAACCATTAGGCGTAGGGTTTTAAACTTTCCAAAACACCTTTCTTTGATTGTAACCTACGGTTTTGACTTTCCAATAGTCAAACCATTACACTTAGAGTTTTAGAGTCATCGAAAACTCCTCTACACCTATGGTTTGACACCTACGGTTTTTTTTGGAAGGCATAGCGGCATCGAACCAACGAACGACTACCACGAACACACGCACGCATGCACACCTCCCCGGTGGTATCGGGCATCCACGGGCAGCCCACTAATCCGCCGCTGTCCCGGCCCAGCTTACGCTGAACCTAGAGCCTAACCACAGTCTTAAGACTGGGCTAGGGTGCAGCCCAGTCAACGACTAGACCGGCCCAAGGACTGGGTACTCCTCATGCCCTCAGAATGACTCCCTTTGGATTCAAACCCGGGTAGATTGGGATACCATCCACAACCCCTCCCAGGATGTTACCGCCCTTGGGGACACCTACGGTTTGACTTTTCAATAGTCAAACCATTACACGTAGGGTTTTAAAGTCATCCAAAGCTCATCTAAACCTACGGTGTTACACCACCTCTATCTTGATTATGTCGACTAACTACTTTTTTTGAAAGGCATGCCGATTAACTACTTATTTCTTTGTTGTAGTGGTTGAATATGTTGACAGATAAAGGATGGATGTATAGAAAGAACGACAGTCGGGAGTTTCTTAGCGTCAACTATATTGTTGCAATGGACAGTTTTTTGGACTATGCCTATGCCGATGAAAGGACTGTTGAAAGGAAACCTACACGTGATGGGATAGTGCTTCGTATTAGATGCCCTTGTAAGAAGTGTCAAAACTTACGCTATAAAGAAAGGACTGACGTGAGGCTGCATTTGATGAAGCACAGTTTCATGCCTGATTATACCACATGATGGGCACATGGTGAAACTTATTACCATAATGAAGGGCATCAAGACGTGGGTCAATCTTCTACTCCGGTAGTAGACCATAATGAAGGTTATGTTGAAATGGTGAACGATCACATGATACATGATGGCATGACATGGGAAGAAGAAACCCCTAATCCTCCGTTGGGTGTGGTGACCCCCAGGCCGATGAGTTCACCGGCGACGCACTAGATCAGATCCAGTCCGATGACGGAGCAGCGGGCTCGAGGGTTAGAGGCCCGAATGTGGCATCACAGACGCCCCAGCCGAGTCAACGACCGCCACTTTTATTGTCTGAAGCGGGCGGGTAAGTAGATGTGATATATTATTTATTCTAGTACATAATAAACTGATCCTAATATTTTTTTATGTTGTATATTTTGCAATTGTGAAGGTTTAAGGACAAGTCGGCAGTCCGGAGGACCATTGCCGTCTTTAAGTCCATGTTCGATGGTCCTTGGGCTCATTTTAGGGATGTCCCTAATGAGCACTATCCACTGTTGCTGGATCGATTTCGGGTAGGTATTTTACTCTATTTAACTTATTGAGTGGATTTATTTTTACTTAATCCAAACAATGTGTTTGCAGTTGTATTATAGTTGGCCTCCTGAGATAGACGCCGAAGTACTAGCTGAATTCGGGCGCTACCTAAATTATAGGTACGCCGACATGATGAGAGATGCACGTCGCTTTGCCGAGGAAAGGACTTTAGCCATTGATGGTGTTGAGTTCGACGGACGTGACTACACGATTCTTGCGCCACAACCTCCAGAGTGGAGCCGGAGTGAGTTTTGGGTCTAGATGATTCAACAGGTTTGTTTTGTTTTTAATACTTGTATCTGATTGTACTAGGATTTATATTGATTTATGTCTTCTTTTTAACAGGTATGGAACACCGACGCGTTCCGGCGTGTATGTGCGGCCAATACGGTCAATCGGGCCATCGAGTATGAGGGGATGACATCCAGACACTGTACTGGATCTATTAGTACCGCTACGCATCGGGACCGCTTGGTAATTTATCATACACTAGACTAAATGTATATAATTGATGAATATATGTACTATATACATGATTTTATTACCTACTAACAATTTAAGTTGTGTATTGTAGAGAGATGTATGGGGTCGTGAGCCTACCAGCGACGAGGTTTGGGAGGCTACACACTACACCAACAGGAAGCTTGTTCCGGGTGCGACTGATCCGTCCACGGATCCTCCGATCTACAAAGGCGGCTTATACGATTGTAAGTTCAATTATGCATGACTAGATATTTGTTTGTTTTATAAGATAGATAGAAATTATAGCAAACTTAGTTTGGGCTGCCATTATTGGGCAGACGATAGGATTGTTTTGGTAAAAGCAGGTCATGGATATATGTTCAAATCACAGTTGAAATGCTGCCAAATTTTCTAGAGGTTAGTTGACTTGACAATGTCTAATTTGGTAAACTGTAGGATGCCTACCATCGGATTAGGGAGAAGGAGTACCCGGACTTTCCTCCCGGCACTGTACCTCCCAATGACGCCGAGTTGTGGGAGCGTAGTGTCGGAGGACGGCATAAGGGCCGTATTTTTTGATGGGGGACCAGTCAGGATCCCTATTATGCTATGACCGGTGATGCAGGTGCCAGTTCGAGCGGGAGCACGAGCGTCCGTCGCGATGAGGAGGTATGCTTGTCAAATGTTGTTTAACATTGTTAATCATATGTTTGTTAAATGTTGTATGACATTGTTCTATATATGTTTGTCAAATGTTGAATTTCAGTTGGAGGAGCTGAGGCAGAGGTTAGAGAGAGAGGAAGCAGAGAGGATCCAGTTGCAGGAGCGACTATAGAGAGAGGAAGCGGAGAGGATCCGGATGCAGGAGCGAATGGATAGAGATGAAGCAGAGAAGAGATAGATGCAGGAACGAATGACACAGTTTGACGCGTTCATGATGAAGTTTAACAATCAGCACCCCTTTCCCCCTCCGTAGGATTACGTTTTTGTATTTATAGATATTTTGTACAGTTTAATACTTAGTAATATTTAAAAATTGGCAGGTTTTGTACAGGATAAAAACTGGAAAATTTTAATTTTTAATTATTTAAAAAAAATTTAATTACCGACGGATTAACCGTCGGTAATCCGTCGGAAAATATTTTTTAATTTAATTTTTATTTAATAAAAAACCGTCGGAAATCCGTCGCTAAATCCGTCAGAACAAATCCGTCGGTGAATAGCCGTCGGTAATCCGTCGCTAAAAGTCGACCGTCGGTGATCCGTCGGAAATAACCCACGCCGGCGGTAAACGTCGGAGATCCGTCGGAAAATTAAACCGCCGGTGATCCATCGGTGACCCGTCGGTGATCTGAACGCCGACCACCTTTATACCGACGGACATTTACCGACGGATTTCTCTTTTACCGACGGATTCGTCCGTCGGTGATAAGCCTCTGTTTTGTAGTGATAGTCCACAAATAATAAATTACAGTAATGTATTCACATTCATCATTGTATGAATTATGCATTATGTATTGAAGATAAAATTATAAATAAAAATCAGTCGTTGATCAATGGATGTATCATTATGTAACATGATAACAATATTCAATAGATCTAGTCGTTAAGTTAAATATTTTACCAATAATATGATTTTTAATCATGAAATTTCTATTCCAAATAAACAATGTATTCAATAAAAAAAAAGATATGAATACAATTATGAAATTCATAATTAAAAAAAAGAATAAAAGTTATTGTTTTTTTTCTTTTTTCTTTTTTCTTTTTGATAGGAACAATAATAAAAGGGGTTCCAAAAAGGAGTTTCGTCCATTCAAAAAGTATGACAACAATTGTTATAAGCACAACTATATAATACTACTTTTAATTAAGTTTTATGTTTTTCAATTTGATTCTCATCATCAACGAAAATTTTATTTTGTGGTATTAAAATAACTAGTAATGAACTATCAATTACAAGTTTGATATAAAAAACATACATTATGTTGATGTTAATATCGTAAAACATCTTAGCATTTGTTCGGTTGAATTCTCTCTTGGTGGAGCATCGGAGCAACGTGCTGATAACGTGTTATAGGAAACGCATAATAGAACAACAGTAAATAGAGAGAATGAAATATGGATTCTCATTAATCATAAACTCTTTAAATAGGGAGAAGTTTACAAAGAAAATGAAACATTCATTAAGGTAATTTTTAATACTAGGAAAATATTCTTTCAATAACTTTCTTTTGATGATGGCACATAATCCTTCAACATGAATTGCATAAAATAAAATGATAATAAGTATTAGAAAAGTAACAAGCAATAACTTATAAATTCTGTGGTTCTAAAAAAAACAACTTATGTAATAAAATTAGTGTCTTTATGATAATATTGATGATACAGAGATTGTAAATTTGAGATCAACAATCATCAATAGGTGATAGAAAAAAAATTAAATAGATATGATAAAGATAAAAAAAAATACAAAATGATGATGAAATTGATCATAAAATGATCATCCACTAAATTCATAACCAAAAGCTGTACAAGTCATGATGGTGTATTGATTAATTGATAGTAAATTAATGGGAAATTGGCTGAAATAGCCATATTAGACACTGAATTGCACCTCCTAGCCATTTCTCTCCCGATTTTACGAAAATAGACCTATGTCCGCTATGTGTCGCTAAAAGACAAAAAAAAAGACGGCTCGAACTCAGGTCCGCTATAGAGGACCTGCAGGTCCTCTATAGAGGACACTTTTATTTTTCGCAATTATGCATTTTTATTTTTCGGACCTGAGTTAACGGTTCCATATAATGCCACGTGTCCGACATAGCGGACCTGCAGGTCCTCTATAGCGGACCTGAGTTCGAGCCGTCTTTTTTTGTCTTTTAGCGACACATAGTGGACCTGGGTCTATTTTCGTAAAACCCGGGGAGAAATGGCTAGGAGGTGTAATTCAATGTCTAATATGGCTATTTCAGCCAATTTCCCAAAATTAATATAAACAATCCTAAAATACAAATCCATGCATATACACAATACATAGATGGTTATGTTCAGAAAATATCATACACAATGTTATCAATTAATAATTAAATGTAAATTTAAATTGAAGTCGTAACTCTCAAAAGTAAAAAAAAAAACATAAATAAAATATCACAACTAGAAAAAGTGAGTTTTTCCAACGTTTTTTTTGGTAATCACTTACGCATAACTGACGAATCCGGAAAAGTTGATTTTTTTTCTCAGATTTGTTGACTTTTGTTGGAAATCTACTAGTAAAATTAAAAAAAAATTAATCTTTAAAATTATCGACGGATCTGGTAAAACGGATCACCGTCGAGGCTTTTTTGCAACAACATTATTGCGGCTTTATCCACCGTAAAATCTTCATATTTTAGGAATGTATTTGCATTTGTGTATTTGAGAAATATTAACAAGATGTGATATGTTCTTATTCCATTTTAATATAGATGAAGATGATGAGATCTTTTGACACGAAAACAAAGCAACAAAGGCAAATTACAAGTATCTTGTTAAACATTAATAAGACGCATTCAATGGATGAAATGGACAAAAAGAAATAGTTGAAAGAAAACTAATGAGTAGCTCTACTATATATGATACGGTATATTTTGAATCAATCTCACTCATGTAAGCATCTATGAAGAAGAAGAAGAAGAATTGAAGACGTTATATAGAAAGATGACAATAAGAACTACAACTTTCATGTTTTGAGTTTCCTAAATTTTGATCTTCATTTGGGTAGAAATTAGCGATGAAGTTGGAATCACAATACTAATACTTACAAACAAAACAAATTCGAGTTTAATGAAATTCAGTATGGGACTACAAAACATATGTTTATCACCGACGGACAAATCCGTCGGTGATCCGTCAGTAAATGGACATCGGTATAGATGTGGTCGGCGTTTAGATTACCGATGGATCACCGACGGCTTACTTTTCAGATGGATCGCCGACGGTCACCGACGGCGTGGGTTATTTCCGACGGATCACCGACGGCCTCCATTTACCGACGGATTACCGACGGATCTTCACTGACGGATCTTCACTGACGAATTATTTCCGACGGATTTAGCGACGGATTTCCGATGGATGTTTAATAAATAAAAATTAAATTAAAAAATATTTACCGACGGATTATCCGTCGGTAATTTTAATTTTTTTTTAAAATAATTAAAAATTAAAAAATTCCACTTTTTAACCTGTACAAAACCGTCGTTTAATATCTATAAATGCATAAACGTATTACAAAAATGTAATCATACGGAGGGGGAAAGGGGTGCTGATCGTTAAACTTTCTCATGAACGCCTCAAACTGATTTATTCGCTCATTCATCCGCCTCCTCTCTTCTTCATCTCTCTCTATTCTCTCATGCATCCGCC